>JADMLD010001408.1:0-2977500 GCA_017589585.1 Phylloscopus whistleri
AGGGTGCCCAGAAGGGGCCGCCTCCCAAAGCGCCCACATCCCCTCCCAGAGATGCTGGGGAAAGACCGGACCTCTGTGAGTCAGTCCTGGGAGAGCTTTGTCCCCCCCACCTCAGGGTCTTGGTGCCTTTTTTCCCCCTGACAGGGAGATGCGCCGTGAGATGGGCCTCATGTGTTCCGACATCGCGTTCCGCCTACTCCAGCTGCTCAGCAAGGAGGAGCCACGCTGGGATCTGCCCTTCCTGGCATTCTTGTGGAGGTGAGCCAGTGCTGCCCCCCAGCTCTCTGCCCTCTCCCTTGCTGCAGCTGCCTGGGCCAGTGCCCGGGCCCTGTGCTGCTGCCTGGGCCCAGCCCTGCACGGTTCTGGGCTCCTGCCCGTTCAGGTCCCGTCACTGCCCTGTGCCTTTCAGGTCCTCAAGTGCCGGGACTGGAGGGAATGCGCAGAACAGTGTCTGGAGGTCCTGTCAAGGCACCTGCTGCGCAAGTGCAGGCAGCGGCGTCGCCTGGCGCTCAGAGGGCCTTGTCTTGCTCAGCAAGGATCCCTGGATGGTGAGAAGGGGGCAGCAGCTGAAGCTGCGCTGGGGAAAGCAGCCCATGGGCTGGCTGGGCTTCGGGAGCTGAGGCAGCTGCTCGCAGATCTCCTGCCTCCTGGTTCATCACCTTGAGTGCTTCAGGACGTGGCTTTCGGCCTCTGGGCCCTGAGCAGCAGCAGGTGTGGTTGCAGTGCCAGGGCGCTGTTGGCAGTGCAAGCTGTCCATGGCTTCCCAGCACAGCCTTGTGTTTCCGTACAGGCCAGACGTATACGCCGCCTGTCTCTAAGCCTTGTGGAGCTGCTGGCTGATGCCGATGGAGAGGTGGTCGGCATGGCCCTCTCTGTGCTCACGGATGTGCTCCAGGACAAAGACATCCTGTTAGGCAGCACCACGGCCCTGAAGCTAGCTGAGCCACTCCCATCACTCTTGGAAACGTAAGGCTCTGTGCCACGGGCACTGGCTGCTGCCCAGAAACTTGGTGCCCTTTGTGGATTTTTAGGCTTTTGCCCAGCTGGGCTGGAGAAGTTGCTGCTGAGGACTTTTCCGCTTTCTCTCCTTCAGGACAACAGCCGTGTGCAGCTGCTCTCCATCCAGCTTTTTCAAAAGGTGATGGGCTCGGTAGTGCACGAGGGAAAAAAGCCCCTGAAGAGAATGGTGAGCCAGAGCCTGCTCCCACTCTTCTTGCACTGCCACGGGGTGAACCGGCGCGTGGCGAAGGTGAGGTTTTGTGTGATGCTGCTGCATTTCTGAGAGGGGGCTCGGCTCCTGGCCGGGCACCTCCGGGGTTGCCGCCTCCTCCTGGCCTTGGCACAGGGACGCAGGTCCTGTGCCCTGGGCTGCGCTGCCATCTGCCATCTCTGCTGCTCTCCAGGCCTCTCGGGAAACGCTGCATTGTGCGGCCATGTTCCTGAAGAGGAGCGATCTTCAGCAGGTGCTGAAGACGGAGAACCTGGTGTACTTCGCCGAGCGCCTGGTAAGGACGGCCTGGAGAAGCCCGAGCCTCAGCTGGAGAAGCGCCCTGAGCGTGGCGCTCGGTGTGTGGGGCTGTGGCCCCTGCCCAGTACCGCACCCAGGGGCGCCAGCCTGCGCCCCGCACGCCGCTCCCTTCCCTGCGCCGTGCGGGCTCTTCTCCAGGCTCCCCGCGGCCCTGAGCCGGGTGCCGACGGAGCCCCGGCCCAGCGGGGCTGCGGGGCGGCACCGCGTCTCCCCGGGCAGCACCCGGCCCTCTGCCCCCTCCAGAGCCCGGCGCCAGCGCTGCTGGCCGCGCCTCGGGGCTGTGCGGGCAGGGCAGGCCGGGGCTGGGCGCAGAGAGCGCCCGGCCGAGGGGCTGAGCCCGCGCCAACCCTTCCCTCCTGCCGCTCTCTCCAGCTGGTAGCGGACGAGAGCCGAGCGGCCGAGCACCTGCGCCGAGCCCTGCCGTACCTGGAGAGCCCACAGAAGCCCCTGCGACAGGCGGCCGTCAGGTTCATTGGTGAGCCACGAGCCCGGGATCCCTCCCTGCCCCGGCAGCGGCATCCGCGCCCGGCGCCGTGGAGCCGCGCCTGCCCTGGGGCGCCGCTGCCGCCCCTTGGCACTCGTGCCCTTCCTTGGCCGTCAGGATGCGGCCAGGGCCCGGGCTGAGCCCTGCCGGGGCAGAAGGGCGTGTGGCCGCAAGGCTGGCAGCGCCGCTGGGAGGGAGCCGTGCCGCCGGGGCCGTAACAGGTTCTGTGTTCCCAGGGATCGCCGGGGTGCTCCTGATGGGGCAGAAGGAAGAGCTCCAGGTCCTCAGCGAGGGTGAGTGAGGGCAGCGCGCTGTCAGCGGGGGCTGTCGGGGGGAGCCGCAATGCCTGCGCAGGGGGCTGCAATCCCTGCCCCGCCTGCGGAGGGCTGCGCTCCCTGCGTGGACAAGGGGTGGCGTGGGCAGAGCACGGAGAGGTTTCAGGGACGCGAGCGGGGCGATTCGCGGCCGGCACCTTGCGGCCAGTCCCCTTGGCCCCTCCTCTCTTTGTGGCCATGGCAAGAGCTGGGTGGGATGGCCCTTGGCGGGAGGGTCTCCTTGGATTGCCAGAGATGCGGGCTCTGACCGTGCCTCTCTTCCTCTCTCTCTCTCCCAGCTCTTCAGGCCCTGAGAGAAGATGAGAGACCCTCTGTGATAAGCCGCTATGTCCAAGTGACATTCGAGGGGCGAGTGGCAGAACTACGTCGGGGATGAGACCACCGACCACCAGAGAAGACCAGCTGGAGCTCCAGGCACAGCTGACGATTGGCACAGCAGAGCCTGTGGGAAGCTCGCGTGGCTTCAGCCCTCTCCCCGCCTGCCACACTATGCATCGCCTTTTTCCCTCCGCTAGCCCTCCCTTTTGACAGCTCCATCTCTTCAGCCCTCAGACCATGCCCATCCATCCCCTTTCTTCCCTCCCAGCTCATCCCTTTGCTTTGCCTTCCATTAATAAACAGTTTGCCTTGTTCACTTTTGATCTGCGTCTCTGTGGAGCTGAAGCAATGTAAATCCAGAGCCCTGGGACACACGGGCCCCTCCTGCCGCTCTCGCACCTGTGTTTGGGGTGTGCTGATGGCAGAGCCGGCCGGTTTGTGCACTGTGTTCCAAAGCCTGTTGAGAGTGGGCACGAGAAGCGCTGCGTGCGCAAGGGAGAGTCCTGGAAGGTGCTGGCAAGATGGTCCTGCGGGAACGGGGCTCTGGTCTCTGGCCGGAACAGCCCGGTTTTGCTGCCGTGACTGCAGGCAGGAGTTGAGGCAGGTGAGGAGGCAGCGGGCAGCTTGTGTGTGTAGAGGGCCTGGGGCTGCATGTCTGAACTTCCACCTGGGAACGCTCTTGGGGGGAATACGAGCAAGAGCTGGAGTGCCTGTTCTGAAAGGACCAGAAGTAATTCAGCCTTGCCAGGTTTCTTAAGAGTGTGTTGGTGTTCCCCAGCAAAGCTACACATTTGGTGAAAAGCCTTTAGGGGAAAGGGGCTTCTCAAGGAAAGTGATTCGCAAGGAGCTCCCAGTGAGATAGGTACTGTTCCCCTTTTGGCTCTCTGTGGTCCTTTTAGTCCTTCAGGCCCGGCACTTGGCAGAGGGGCAGGGGAAGGGAGAAAGCTGTGAAGAGCAGGTTTGGCATGCGCCTGGACCTGCGGGGGCCATCCCAAGCACCTGCAGCGGGATGTGTTACCCCCCCTTTGGACAGGGGTGTGAGCAGGAGCATCTTTATCCAGCTGCGAGCCCCAAAAGCTGTCTTTGAGAGCTGTGAATTAAAAGGCCTTTACGCACACACTTTTCACATCTTACCTGTCTGGTGTGCTTCAGCTCTTGGCAACGTGCATTTGCCTCTTGCTTGGTGGAAGGTGCTCTGGCTCAGGGCCAGCACCGAACTGGGCTCTGTGGGCCAGGCAGTGCTGAGAGTCTTGGCCGATCTTGGTGTGTCCCTGGCCTGAGGAAAGGAAGGTTTGCCTTCCAAGGTGTCCTGCTCATTGGCTCTTCCTGTGCATCTTGGAGAGAACAAGGTAGGCATTTCTGACAGCTGGGCATTAGCGGGCCTTAAAATGGGGGCGTGTTGTGGAGCAAGCCCAGCTGTGAAACCCTGAGAGGAGCCCAGTGCTCCTTGCTCCCCTCTGCTGACACGTGAGCGTTTGGCTGCTTTCGGGATGACCCTGGCTGTGTGAGGGCGTGCTGCGTGGACACCAGACAGCTGGTCCTGTCCCGCAGTGGATCCCAGCAGTGCCTCGCTGCACGCCTGCATCCACATCAGGATGCTGGCCAAGAGAGGTCCTGGGAGCTGAGGCAGCTGATCTTGAGCTTTTGCTTAGCTACCTACAGGTCAAGGCCAACGGTGTTCCCTCAGGATATGGCAGTCCTCAGGGGTCCCCCAGAACTGCTTGATGCCTCCCACTCCTTGGGGCACCAGTTGCTTTCCTGTGGAAAGTTCTACCTCCCCCAAGAGAAAAGAGGGAGGTGGACAAAGAGCTTGCCAGGCTGCTCTCGATCCTTTAGCAGCAGTCCTGGTTCAGTGGAGAGGTCCAAGCCCAAATGTGCTAATGTAACAGCCGCGCACAGGAAGGGTCGGTGGGAAGGATGATCCAGGAACCATAGGCCTGGCAGCCTGAGCTTGCTACCGGGGAAGGCCTTGGAGCAGATCCTCCTGAGCGCCATCCCATGGCATGTGCAGGGAACCAGGGGGTCTGCTGGAGGGTGGGAAAGCTCCGTGGAGGGATGGGTACAGCTGGGGGTCATGGCAGGGTGTTGAGGGCTTCTGTGTGGGTGTTTGGAAGGGTTGGTGTTGGTGGGCGTGTGGGGGAAGAAGTTGTCTGGAAGGTGAGAGGTCTAAGCTGCTGGAATTTGAGTCAGTTTGAAGGCAGCATCTGTGGTTTGGCACAGCTTTGATTCTGGAGGGCAGAAGGAATATCTGTGACTTTTTCTGTTAGTGGTCCTGATTCTCTCGCAGAAAAGAAGAGGGGAGAGCTGTCCTTTACTGGCCACTTAGATATCTGTATCGAAGGGAGGATTAGCCTTTTTGCAATCTCAAACTCATTTGTTTGGGATACTTTTGTAACACTGAGTGGACTGGCATTCCTTGAGAGCTCTTATTCCTTAATAGAATTTGGCTATTATCATCCCGTCATCAAAACCCGTTTGCAAACCAAAGAATGGCCCCTTTTCTTTGCCTCAGTTTAGTGTTCTTGTTTATAAGTGACTCTAAATGGATGACGTTAAGGCAAATGAGTTGCCGCTTTGAGGTGGGAAGCAAACCTCCAAACCTTTCACATTCTCAGGCCATCCCAATTAATTTGGGAAGTTTACAACTTCTTGGAACTACTTGAGTTGAGCAATGGGGAAGTAAAACTTTCCTGAATTGAGGATTCTTAAAAGCCAGATTCTTCTGTGCCTTCGCTGCAAAGGTGGTTTTGTGCTGCTGGAAATGACTTCAATGAGAAAATAATTCCAGCATGGAGTAAGAGCTCCTGACAGAGAACAAGCGTTGCCAGCACTTGCTCCAGGCGCTCCTGCCGAGAGCCACCTGTAGGAAGGACCACAACCCCCAGGGTGCACGGGCTTTGGCTGCCCTCGAGCACAGAAGCCGCCCCGGGAGCACAGGTCTCTGGGGCAGGAGATGGGCACTAGCGCTGCCAGGACTCGGGGGCGTGGCAGGTCTGCTTCAGTGGGGACTCGGCTACACCTGCTGATCTCAGTGCTCCCCAGGCCCCAAGGCTCCGAGCAGCATTTGCACCCTGGCCCACACGTTCCTTGTCTGTGTCGCACCCACAGTTTTAGGATGGCAAGCAGCCAGGACGTGTCCCAAGGAGGCCACACCAGCTTCAGTGCAAGGCCCCGTGCCCTTCCTGCTGCAGCTGCATCGGCAGCCCTGGAGGCTCCTTCTGCCGCCCAGAACCCGCAGAGCAGGGCAGCGTTTGCTGATGGTTTGAGCCATCAAACCATTAAAGATCCTGTCGGGCTGTCTTAGACACTTGGGGCGAGGGATTCCTTCCAACCTAGGCCACTTTGGGTGGGGGCTGGGCGGCGCCAGGGCAGGTTGCAGAATGCACCCTTTGTGACACGGTGCCGCATGATCACCGTGGAACGGATGGAACCGGGCGACCTTTGTGACGTGTGGTGACCTAGGTGCTGGTGGTGACACGGCCACGCCAGAGTGCTCGGTGCATGCGACGGGACAGGACGCGCCAGAGCGGTGCTGTGAGGAGCCCCCCCACAGCGCACTCCTTTGTGCCTGACCCGGAGCACTTCCGAGGCGTTACTCCTGCGGCTGACCTCGCGGCCACACTGCAGGACTCGGTGACTCGGAGCTTTCCCGAGGCACCTCTCACCCCTGCGGCCGGTGCCCTCAAGGCCAGACCGTGGGATTTGGTGACCTGAATTGGTTACGAGGAGTCTCCTGCCATTGTGGCAGGAGCCCTCCAGACCAGAGTGCAGGACTTGCTGTCCTGCAGCCTTCCTGAGGCTTCTCTGTCTCAGGTGCCCTCAAGGCACAACTGCACGACTTGTTGCCTCAGAGCTTTCCCCAGGGGCATCTGTCTGAAGGTGCCCTGGAGACACCGGCATGGCGGGCAGATTTCTCAGTCTGTTCAGCGTGTTCAGGGGGAAAAGAAATAAAGACCCTGGAGCTGCTCCAGCACAACAGCCTGAAGCGCTGGAGCAGTTCCAGCCACTGCAGAATGGTGAGTGGCAGAGCTGGGCCACAGGGCTGGTGGCTGCAGCCAGCTTGGCCCCATCCCATCCCATCCCATCCCATCCCATCCCATCCCATCCCATCCCGTCCCGTCCCGTCCCGTCCCGTCCCGTCCCGTCCCGTCCCGTCCTGTCCCGTCTCATCCCATCCCATCCCTTCCCATGCCATCCCATCCCATCCCCATCCCCATCCCCATCCCAACCCATCTTGCCCACGGACAGGATGGAAGAGGGGCCAAGGCTGCCCCTGCAGCAGCTGTGCTCCATCCCCTGGGGCATCCCAGGGCTGTCCCTGCCTGAGGAGCACAGGGCTGGGCTGTGTTCTCTGGCCTCTCCTGCAGCCCCTCAGCTTTGGCTGCACTCGCTCTTTGCCAGATGCAGCCATGGACCGGACACAAGAGCAGCGCCCTGCCCGTGGCCGCTTCCGCAGAACGCTGAAGGTACCTGCAGCCATCCCCACCTGGGCTGGGCCTGCTGTCGCTGCTCAGCTGAGTGCCGCGCTTGCAGCGCTCCATGGAATATGCCTCTATTCCCTGTCCTCTGTTCTCCTGCAGACGTTGCGGAAGTTAGTGCCCATTCGACGTAGGAAGACCAGCACCGCAGCAACAGTCAAGCCTGACTCCAGGCTGATCGAGCTCCAGGCAGAGCCTGATGTCAGCCCAGATTCCACCAAGGGCTCAGAAGACTTTGACACTGCAATGAATGACGACAGGGCAAAGACTGACATGGCAGTGCCTGAGGACGTGGCCATCACAAACACCAGCACCGGAGAGACTCAGGGCAAGGCCAATACTGATGCCATGCCCAGTCCCCCTGTGATTCATGCTCCCACGATGGAGTTTTTCAAGGAGAGTGCTGTTTCTCCTCAGCAGCTGGTAAGCAGCTTGGGGCCAGGGCTGGAGGCCTCCCAGGATTGTGTGCCCCCTCAGGTCACGGCCACTGAGCCACCTCAGTCTTTGAGGCCAGCGGAGTGTGGCGGGAAGGGAAGCACTTCTTGGGGGAAGCTGGGGAAGCTGCTCCCTTGGACAGCACTCCAAGTCTTCCCCATATCTCCTGCAGGTGCCAGCCATGGTGAAGAACATTCACCAGAGACTGGCCTCCCATGTCACTGTGGATGCCAGGCTGCGCATTAACATTCTGAGGCTGGCTGAGAAGCAACCTGCTGATGTGGTGCTGACCCTCCTGCGCTGTGCCCCTACGTGTGACAGGTATGGGGCCCACCCGCCTTGAGAGCTCAGAGCTCACCAGCCTTTAGGGCCCATCGCCCTGCACAGCCTGCCCAATGGGCTCTGCCAGACAGGCCGAGCGGTCCAGGCTCTTCAGGCCCCTCTGTTTCCTGAGCCTGCTGCCATATTCCTTCCCTGCCTCTCAGGGCACCAGGGCTCTGTCACCTGGGCCTCCACAGCTGCACAGGGCATGGTGCTGTGACTGAGACGCCCCTGACACAGAGCTCTGATCCCACAGAGCTGCTGCAATGATGTGGAGAGCCATAGGCTCGTCAGATCCGACACTGGAGAAGGTGCTGCCAACACTGCTCAGTGTGATGGAGGATTGGCCTCTGCACAGAGCGTTCACCTCCGATGGGGACAACAAGGACGTTTTTGCCCTGGCAGTGAGTTTCTGGAACTGGCCTCTGCTCGCTCCCCGGTCACCTCTCCATCAGCTCTCCATCCTCTCCCTGCCTCAGGCGCTGGCCTAGGGCTAGGCTCAGGGGGCACCAGGCCCGCCACCCCCCCTGCGTGGGGGCCTGTCACACGGACATCTTAGCACTGAGCTCTGTCTCGGGCTGCTTCTTTTGTAGGCAACTCTGGTGCTGTGGGTGATTGTGCAAGGGCCTGAGCGCCACGGAGCAGTGTGCCTTTTTTCAAGCCGCCTCTTTATGGCTCTGCTCTTCCATATCGTCATCACCACGCAACAGATGCCAGAAGAACTTGGCAACTTCTGGATAGCATGCCAGGAGGAACACCGCCTTCCCAGCAAGCCCAACAGGTCCCAGTCCTCCTGTCTTTTCAATGTCCTTGTGGCCAGCGCCAGTGCTCCCGGTGTGACCTGGGCTTTGCTCTGCACACAGGCTTGCAGTGCAGGCCATGAAGGCTCTCTTCAGCCAGCTGTGGTGTGACCAAGAGCTGATCGCTATGGAGAGCAAGCTTGGCTGGCACATGCTGCTCTGGGCTGACACCCAGCCCTATGCCCTGGGTCTGCTGGCCAGGTGAGACGCCCTTCTCTCCCACATTTCTCTCCTGTGCCCGGGGCGTCCCACACAGTCCCTGTGGTCATGGGCCAGAGGGCCTCATCACCGAGGGACGGCCGAGCAGACTGGGAAAGGCTGGGAGAGGAGGGTGCCCAGAAGGGGCCGCCTCCCAAAGCGCCCACATCCCCTCCAGAGATGCTGGGGAAAGACCGGACCTCTGTGAGTCAGTCCTGGGAGAGCTTTGTCCCCCCCACCTCAGGGTCTTGGTGCCTTTTTCCCCCTGACAGGGAGATGCGCCGTGAGATGGGCCTCATGTGTTCCGACATCGCGTTCCGCCTACTCCAGCTGCTCAGCAAGGAGGAGCCACGCTGGGATCTGCCCTTCCTGGCATTCCTTGTGGAGGTGAGCCAGTGCTGCCCCCCAGCTCTCTGCCCTCTCCTTGCTGCAGCTGCCTGGGCCAGTGCCCGGGCCCTGTGCTGCTGCCTGGGCCCAGCCCTGCACGGTTCTGGGCTCCTGCCGTTCAGGTCCCGTCACTGCCCTGTGCCTTTCAGGTCCTCAAGTGCCGGGACTGGAGGGAATGCGCAGACAGTGTCCTGGAGGTCCTGTCAAGGCACCTGCTGCGCAAGTGCAGGCAGCGGCGTCGCCTGGCGCTCAGAGGCCTTGTCTTGCTCAGCAAGGATCCCTGGATGGTGAGAAGGGGGCAGCAGCTGAAGCTGCGCTGGGGAAAGCAGCCCCATGGGCTGGCTGGGCTTCGGGAGCTGAGGCAGCTGCTCGCAGATCTCCTGCCTCCTGGTTCAGCTCCTTGAGTGCTTCAGGACGGGCTTTCGGCCTCTGGGCCCTGCAGCAGCAGGCTGGGGTTGCAGTGCCAGGGCGCTGTTGGCAGTGCAGCTGTCCATGGCTTCCCAGCACAGCCTTGTGTTCCGTACAGGCCAGACGTATACGCCGCCTGTCTCTAAGCCTTGTGGAGCTGCTGGCTGATGCCGATGGAGAGGTGGTCGGCATGGCCCTCTCTGTGCTCACGGATGTGCTCCAGGACAAAGACATCCTGATAGGCAGCACCACGGCCCTGAAGCTAGCTGAGCCACTCCCATCACTCTTTGGAAACGTAAGGCTCTGTGCCACGGGCACTGGCTGCTGCCCAGAAACTTGGTGCCCTTTGTGGATTTTTAGGCTTTTGCCCAGCTGGGCTGGAGAAGTTGCTGCTGAGGACTTTTCCGCTTTCTCTCCTTCAGGACAACAGCCGTGTGCAGCTGCTCTCCATCCAGCTTTTTCAAAAGGTGATGGGCTCGGTAGTGCACGAGGGAAAAAAGCCCCTGAAGAGAATGGTGAGCCAGAGCCTGCTCCCACTCTTCTTGCACTGCCACGGGGTGAACCGGCGCGTGGCGAAGGTGAGGTTTTGTGTGATGCTGCTGCATTTCTGAGAGGGGGCTCGGCTCCTGGCCGGGCACCTCCGGGGTTGCCGCCTCCTCCTGGCCTTGGCACAGGGACGCAGGTCCTGTGCCCTGGGCTGCGCTGCCATCTGCCATCTCTGCTGCTCTCCAGGCCTCTCGGGAAACGCTGCATTGTGCGGCCATGTTCCTGAAGAGGAGCGATCTTCAGCAGGTGCTGAAGACGGAGAACCTGGTGTACTTCGCCGAGCGCCTGGTAAGGACGGCCTGGAGAAGCCCGAGCCTCAGCTGGGAGAAGCGCCCTGAGCGTGGCGCTCGGTGTGTGGGGCTGTGGCCCCTGCCCAGTACCGCACCCAGGGGCGCCAGCCTGCGCCCCGCACGCCGCTCCCTTCCCTGCGCCGTGCGGGCTCTTCTCCAGGCTCCCGCGGCCCTGAGCCGGGTGCCGACGGAGCCCCGGCCCAGCGGGGCTGCGGGGCGGCACCGCGTCTCCCCGGGCAGCACCCGGCCCTCTGCCCCCTCCAGAGCCCGGCGCCAGCGGCTGCTGGCCGCGCCTCGGGGCTGTGCGGGCAGGGCAGGCCGGGGCTGGGCGCAGAGAGCGCCCGGCCGAGGGGCTGAGCCCGCGCCAACCCTTCCCTCCTGCCGCTCTCTCCAGCTGGTAGCGGACGAGAGCCGAGCGGCCGAGCACCTGCGCCGAGCCCTGCCGTACCTGGAGAGCCCACAGAAGCCCCTGCGACAGGCGGCCGTCAGGTTCATTGGTGAGCCACGAGCCCGGGGTCCCTCCCTGCCCCGGCAGCGGCATCCGCGCCCGGCGCCGTGGAGCCGCGCCTGCCCTGGGGCGCCGCTGCCGCCCCTTGGCACTCGTGCCCTTCCTTGGCCGTCAGGATGCGGCCAGGGCCCGGGCTGAGCCCTGCCGGGGCAGAAGGGCGTGTGGCCGCAAGGCTGGCAGCGCCGCTGGGAGGGAGCCGTGCCGCCGGGGCCGTAACAGGTTCTGTGTTCCCAGGGATCGCCGGGGTGCTCCTGATGGGGCAGAAGGAAGAGCTCCAGGTCCTCAGCGAGGGTGAGTGAGGGCAGCGCGCTGTCAGCGGGGGCTGTCTGGGGGAGCCGCAATGCCTGCGCAGGGGGCTGCAATCCCTGCCCCGCCTGCGGAGGGCTGCGCTCCCTGCGTGGACAAGGGGTGGCGTGGGCAGAGCACGGAGAGGTTTCAGGGACGCGAGCGGGGCGATTCGCGGCCGGCACCTTGCGGCCAGTCCCCTTGGCCCCTCCTCTCTTGTGGCCATGGCAAGAGCTGGGTGGGATGGCCCTTGGCGGGAGGGTCTCCTTGGATTGCCAGAGATGCGGGCTCTGACCGTGCCTCTCTTCCTCTCTCTCTCTCCCAGCTCTTCAGGCCCTGAGAGAAGATGAGAGACCCTCTGTGATAAGCCGCTATGTCCAAGTGACATTCGAGGGGCGAGTGGCAGAACTACGTCGGGGATGAGACCACCCGACCACCAGAGAAGACCAGCTGGAGCTCCAGGCACAGCTGACGATTGGCACAGCAGAGCCTGTGGGAAGCTCGCGTGGCTTCAGCCCTCTCCCCGCCTGCCACACTATGCATCGCCATTTTCCCTCCGCTAGCCCTCCCTTTTGACAGCTCCATCTCTTCAGCCCTCAGACCATGCCCATCCATCCCCTTTCTTCCCTCCCAGCTCATCCCTTTGCTTTGCCTTCCATTAATAAACAGTTTGCCTTGTTCACTTTTGATCTGCGTCTCTGTGGAGCTGAAGCAATGTAAATCCAGAGCCCTGGGACACACGGGCCCCTCCTGCCGCTCTCGCACCTGTGTTTGGGGTGTGCTGATGGCAGAGCCGGCCGGGTTGTGCACTGTGTTCCAAAGCCTTTTGAGAGTGGGCACGAGAAGCGCTGCGTGCGCAAGGGAGAGTCCTGGAAGGTGCTGGCAAGATGGTCCTGCGGGAACGGGGCTCTGGTCTCTGGCCGGGAACAGCCCGGTTTTGCTGCCGTGACTGCAGGCAGGAGTTGAGGCAGGTGAGGAGGCAGTGGGCAGCTTGTGTGTGTAGAGGGCCTGGGGCTGCATGTCTGAACCTCCACCTGGGAACGCTCTTGGGGGAATACGAGCAAGAGCTGGAGTGCCTGTTCTGAAAGGACCAGAAGTAATTCAGCCTTGCCAGGGTTTCTTAAGAGTGTGTTGGTGTTCCCCAGCAAAGCTACACATTTGGTGAAAAGCCTTTAGGGGAAAGGGGCTTCTCAAGGAAAGTGATTCGCAAGGAGCTCCCAGTGAGATAGGTACAACTGTTCCCCTTTGGCTCTCTGTGGTCCTTTTAGTCCTTCAGGCCCGGTGCACTTGGCAGAGGGGCAGGGGAAGGGAGAAAGCTGTGAAGAGCAGGTTTGGCATGCGCCTGGACCTGCGGGGGCCATCCCAAGCACCTGCAGCGGGATGTGTTACCCCCCCTTTGGACAGGGGTGTGAGCAGGAGCATCTTTATCCAGCTGCGAGCCCCAAAAGCTGTCTTTGAGAGCTGTGAATTAAAAGGCCTTTACGCACACACTTTTCACATCTTACCTGTCTGGTGTGCTTCAGCTCTTGGCAACGTGCATTTGCCTCTTGCTTGGTGGAAGCTGCTCTGGCTCAGGGCCAGCACCGAACTGGGCTCTGTGGGCCAGGCAGTGCTGAGGGTCTTGGCCGATCTTGGTGTGTCCCTGGCCTGAGGAAAGGAAGGTTTGCCTTCCAAGGTGTCCTGCTCATTGGCTCTTCCTGTGCATCTTGGAGAGAACAAGGTAGGCATTTCTGACAGCTGGGCATTAGCGGGCCTTAAAATGGGGGCGTGTTGTGGAGCAAGCCCAGCTGTGAAACCCTGAGAGGAGCCCAGTGCTCCTTGCTCCCCTCTGCTGACACGTGAGCGTTTGGCTGCTTTCGGGATGACCCTGGCTGTGTGAGGGCGTGCTGCGTGGACACCAGACAGCTGGTCCTGTCCCGCAGTGGATCCCAGCAGTGCCTCGCTGCACGCCTGCATCCACATCAGGATGCTGGCCAAGAGAGGTCCTGGGAGCTGAGGCAGCTGATTTTAAGCTTTTGCTTAGATACCTGAATTTAATGTCTATTGACATCCTTCTGTATCCAGAAGATGGACTCAAGAGTAAAAACTAATGCTGCCCTTTTAATAAGAAATCTGATACTGAGTAGGAAGCCTCAGCCTCCAAAAATGGGTTGGAGCATTAAACATCTCTAGCAGACAGGCCAGCCTTAGCAGAAAGCCTGGGATGCAAGATGCATTCAGGCACACTGTGCTGGCCACATATCCTGGCTACTGGCTCCCTGCTTATCAAATAAGAGATAATTGAACTTGATCTTCACTCCCTCTGTGCATTTCAGAAGTCTGGATCACTGTCAATATCTATCCTCTGCTCTTCTCAAAAGCAGAGTTGGGGCAGGGGGAGAAAAAGACCACCACAAAATCCTTGCACATGCTCATGACCTTGACCAATTTTACCCATCCCCGCAAAGTGATCACTGTTAGGCTGTCTTGCTGCTGAATTGGCAAATTTTGAGCCCCATTTATCTTCACTGCAGATCTTACCATGTGACTGTAATAGTTTGTGAAGTCATGTCTTTGGACTACCCCGATTCCACCTAGGGTGAGAGGGCTCCAGGGGAGGTCTGGACAGGTGCCACTGTGCATATTGGCTCATTATAATAACACAGGTTGGCTTGGGCTGACATCCAGTTTGCACTCTAGTGAGAGATAGAACATTACATTCATCAACAGGACAGCAGCCCCTATCTGTCCAGCCTGAGATATGAATGAATCATTGGTTTGCCTCTGCTCATATGGGATATGACATTCTAGCAACAGTCATTATTGCTAGAGAAACTTTTGTTTTTCAATAGAAGAACTGTTCATATTAATTATTCTTATGGCTGGAATGGATGTATACAGCTCCTAATGTCCTTTTACCATTCAAAGTTAATAAATGCCAATAAAGACTTCTGTATTTCATTAAGTAACAACTACAGTTTTTAGTTGTTCATTTGGGTTTTTTTTCTCTGAATATTTAGTCCTGTAAAGCGTTGGCTGAAAATGTATTAACTCTTCTGGAGCTAATGCCCCATTCCTTCAGCTGAATGTTGCAATAGTGAAAGACAGAGAGAGATACTTTCTTGAGCGTTCTCTCTCTGGCCCTCTGAAGCTTCCTTTTTGTCTGTGCTATCACTCTGCTTTGAGAAAAGAAGCAGGGAATGAGCTGTCTCCATAGAAGTATCCAGTTCAGAGGTTGAAGGAGACTCCTGAAGGGAGCAAAGATGGCTTTGACTCATCTCAGGCTGAGGAGAACACTGAATGTAGGTCTTCTGCTTTCTGGATGAGCACTTCAGCCTCTTGTCCATCATGGGCAGTCATAGGCATTCTGCCCTCTGAAGAGAAAAAAGTGAGCTGAAGATCTGCACTCAAAAAACTGACCTGTCTCTGAGCATCACTATCCCCAACTGTTTTAGTAAAGCTGGGTCTAAAAACCTTAACAGCATCAGTGTTCATACAACCAAGATCATCACGTAACCCTTCAGACATAAGGAATGGACTGGCTTTGTATCCTTCCTACTAACTCTGTCTAATAGCAAAGTCCCTGTGAATCTCTGCTGGGCCACAAAAAGCCCTGTGGATGTCCTCCTCAGGCTGCTTTGGCCATCCCCCAGGAGAGGATGACCACCACTGACAATGGAGCAGGCAAAGCCTCCAGACTTTTTGCCTTATCCTTGATTTAGCTGTTGATAGATGGCTCTGCCAACTTGCCAAATTGATAAAAGTTAATGCCTCCCAGGGAATCATGGGACTTCATGCCCAGAAAGCTGCTCCAACTTTCGTCTTTAGCCAGCACAAGCTGGCCTCACTTGCACTCCTAAAGCACCTGCACTTTTTTTTTGCAAGCCACCATTTTACTAAGGATGCATCACACCTTGTTCATGCTTTTCGTCCACCCACCTTTGTGTACTTGATGGTGATGTGAAAGACTATTACCTCATTCCAGAGATGGGGAGAATGGAAAACCAGGCAATTTAGCTTGCTTTTGATATAGTTCAGAACTGGAAGAAACACAGTATTTCAGCTAACAACTAGGTGAATGTTTCAATATTTCTGGTCAGTTGGAGAGGGCTAACTGCGTATTTTATAATTAGGTAAAGAGCAGAGCATGTTTTAGAAATCCACAGTCTGTGGCTACAGTTAATACACCCCACAATATCTATCGGCAGATGTAGAGGGTGGGAAGGAAGAAGAAAGGAGAGGGGGAACCATCCTGGCTTTCTTGAAAACAATGAAGTCCTGTCTTGAGTTCTCTGCAATTAGGAAATCACCTACATGTACCTTTTTCTCCTAATATTGTTTTTGTGTACAGCATGTTTCCTCCTATTAAAGCTGATTGAATACTGGGGATTTCAAGAAGCAAGTGTGTAGAAAGGCACTAGCAGGAGGCCTAAGAAACCTCCTGGAGCAATGGTGCTGATTCAAGAACATATATATTTCTTGTATCAGTGGTCTCATTTGGGGTTTCTTGGAGAGCCACACTAATCTTACTTTGGCTCTCTAAAAAAAAAGCATGCACCACAAAATCACAGCCTGCTAGTACTTGTTACAGGGCATATTGCTTCCATTTGTCTCCTTGAAAGATAGTGTATTTCTTTACCCACAGTTTTTCTTCTCTGTGGGCTGAGGTATGTCTGAGCTCAGAGGAGCTTGCCTCAGCTGCGACTATGCTGTGTGCCATCTGGGCCTGCTCTTTCTTCACAAAGGGCTGCAAGGCAGGACATGTCAGCTGAATTTGGCAGGCGAACAAAAGCCATTTGGATACTATAAGAAAAACAACTGCTCCATGGTTTGGAAGCTCTTGCTGGATCGTACGGTGAATCAGAGCGTGTCCCTTACTGTTTCACAACAACTCTGTTCCTCAGAGCACAGACTTCCAGCAAGGCCAAAAACAAGCCTTATGGTGTATGGATCTTCATCTTGTAATAACACCTTCATTTTCAAGACATGAAATACGTGTCCTCCAGTAATATGTGATGAAATGTAAATTGTACATATTCTGTATCCAGCCTCATTGCCTGACAAAGCCATTCTTGAAGCCACAAGTTTCACCTACAATCCACCAGCAGTAACTTACATGATCTTTATGGCAATTAGCCAGGGTAAAATACGTGAGCAGATGTTGAGGGGACCAAAAAGGTCAGAGAAAAATCCCTTGTGAGAGTGAACAGACTAACTTGCCGTGAGAGAGAGGGCTTCCTGACCTCAGACCCAGGCCATTCATCTCATTTACAGCACCACTGTGGTGTGCCAGTGCCCATGCCACTGGTAAGAAGACCATGAGCAGATGTGAACCCCAAACTAGAGCTGCCTCTGCCTTCCTCTTGGCACCACTGGGATGGCAGCCATCTGCTGTCTGGGGTGTCCTATCAGCACTGGTGGAGGATGGGGGAAGCTCTGGCTTCTTGCCCAGCAAGCCCTCAGGTGTGAGGGTGGCCTGGCACCGAAGCCTGTGGGAACGCCACCAGTACAGGGGCCGTGCTTTTGGCTCAGGACACCAAAAGACTGCTCAAGGCATAGGGTAGGAGCTGGCAGATGAACGTGAGGGCTGGGCTCAACACGTGACTTTGTATGGGACAAAGGTGGTGGTGAAGAAAGGCAGGGGAGTTTGGTTGGGCTCGGCTTGGTGTTAGGTTGGGTGACAGGAAGACAGAGCAAGCAGATTGGGACATGCTTCATCCTGAGGTGTGACCAGAGACAGACCCATGATCACTGCTGTTCAAGGTGTTGGCCACCTTTTTACATTTTGATTCCTACTGCTGTCAGTGGTGGCATTCAAGTTAACTTTGGTCTACTAACTAACCTCAGGTCTAGGAGGGCACTCACATCTTCGAGAGCCTGAGGCAAGGCCACCGAGCTCCAGAATGCCATGTGATGTCAGTAAGCTTCTGATCTGGCCATGGACAGAGACTGGGCTGAACTAAGCAAAAGGGACAGGTTTCTTACTTCCTCTGCTCATGACAACAGCTACTCTGTTTTCTGAAGTAAATCAATCCTGTTTGTGTTTCCCTCTGTTGCTTGCATGGCAGGAGTCCATAGCTGCTGGCAGAGCCTGCAGGTGAGGCTGGCAGAAGGTTCATCTCTCAGTCCATAGACACTGTTGCTCATCGTTGCTGTCACTTTTGGTGACTGACATAATGCTAAGGATGTAAAAACTGAAACAACTACCTGCAAAAAGTATGTGTGCATGGCTCTGTTTAAGAAACCTATGCTTTATGGGCTACAAAATATTATAGTGTGAATACTTTTTCCCACAGCCCCACTTTCCATATCCAGCCTGCCTGCAGTGTCTTTCTCTTTCTCCATCACCAGTGCTGGCTGTGATTCACTTCCTTTGCAGAATTTGTTTTCCATTCCCCATTTGTTGGATGCTTCTTTTATCATATTCATAGGATTTTTCCCTGAGAATATGTTGGGCAATTTTTAAAGTGCTAGCAGAGATATAGGCCTGAAAAACAACCCAAAACTCACATAATTTGCCTCTGCATTTTATTTAAAATTATAAGAGATGACAAATAAAATATCTTCACTTAGTACTTCTTTGCTAACTAAAAGACAGCCTGTCCTAATGTGAAGAAAAATTGTAAGCTAAATTGGTGTAGATGAGATGCTATAGAGCTTGCAGAGAGTCTTGAAAAAAAAAGGTTTCTTTCTGTAAATGCAGTCTTTTATTATAACTTTGAACAAAGTTTTCCACTTCTACAAAAGGTTAAGTAGTCAAAGAAAAAGGGACATCCATTAATAAATATAGTTGTTGGTTTAGAAAATACTGTATGAGCAGAGTTTGAGGAAATTATGCTTTATTGTAACAGTTGTTTGGGTTTTTTTCCCCTGGAGCATTTTTACTGAGCACTGACCTTTTTTTTCAGGAGTTTTTGTTTCAGAGTTAACATTACAATCTCCCCCAGATCAGTAATAATGTAATTGTACTGCTTGCTGAGAGGACAGAAGAATAAACTGCAACTTCAGTTTTTTCATAGCTGATTCATAGACCAAAAGAGAATGAATCTTTTATGTACCACTGCCTCCTGGTATTTTGAAAGAATACATATTTTTAAACAGCTGAGATTGCAGTTACTATTCAAATACAAGTGAAAAACATTCTAGTTACCTGTTAATGTTTTATTCATTGCTATACGTAATATTAATGCAAAATACTTCCACTTCTCAGTTAAAAATCCTATTATCAATTTGTGAGGTTTCAGCTATTTGAGATGTCAAGACGTTGGAGAATGTGGAATTTTAAGCAGTGAATCAGGTGTTATCTACATCTACAGCTAAGTAGATAGCTGGAGTAATACCTATTTGATTGGTTTTCCTAACAATTTGTGTGCAAAACCTATTCACTTTCACACCCATGGGAATTAAGGAAAGATGCTGACCATAACTACTGGGGAGAATTACTATCTGTAGTTTGACCTGCAGTTACAGTGATCCTTTTTCTAGAATGCAGTAAAAACCAATATGTATCAAATTTCAACATCGCCTAATTTTCCAGTAGTTGATTCTAATTGGAACTGCTTTTAAGCCTGACTTATTTCACCATTTTTTTCTACTGCTCTTAGCAAGCAAATAGCTTGCTTTACAGCTAGCTTGATGCTGGTTCTTAGTATTCTTTTCAGCAATTTGAAGTAATGTCTTGAGTCACAAGTCAGTTGTGGCCAGAATTCCTTTCAATATAAAAGAAAAAATGCGTTTTACAAACACAACTGTGAAAAAGCATAAATTTTCCCAGACTTTCTAGATACCATTTTTTTCCCCCAACTTCAGACCATGGGAATGCATATTATAGTCTATAATTCTACTCTCATACAATGAAAATTAATGTAAATTTTATTAATACCAACAGTGGAATTAAACTTCTAGGAAAACACATACTGCATTAGTAGTACAGTATATACTGTACAGTACAGGAATATAATGAGGAATTTTCTTATATACTAAAATAAAGGGATACAGGGTAGTACTTCTCATTTAAATGCCCCTTCATCAGGAAAATCTTCCTTTCAGGAAAGGGAATGAAATCTTGAAATCAGAGAACAAAGCTGAACAAATGCTCTGGAAAGGAGATATGATGATAAACAGTGAAATTGCAAAAACCAAGAAAATATGGAAATGAAGCGATTGAAACTAAATGGTCAGAGATGAAATGAGGAGAGTGAAAAGGAGCAAAACTTGCCAAAATGACTCCAATACAAATCCTGAAATCAGGGAACAAATGTAAATAAAGAGACAGGAAGAAGAAACTACTGAAATGAAATCTTAAAATAGAAAAATGAAAAAAATTTGAAAGCAAGTGAAAACATTAAAAGTGAATGGGATGACAAGAAGTGCAGGGAAAGGCACCAGAGCTTGCCCACTTAGTCTTCATTGAAATTGCAAGATTTCATTCCCTTTCCTGAAAGGAAAGTCTTCCTTTCAGGAAAGGGAATGAAATCTTGAAATCAGAGAACAAAGTCAAACAAATGCTCTGGAAAGAAGATATGGTAAAAAAAAGTTACATTGAAAAAATGAGAAAATTTGGAAATGAAGCGATTGAAACCAAATGGTCAGAGATGAAATGAAGAACAGTGAAAAGAACTGTCTAAATACCATTTTTTTCCCAACTTCAGACTATGGGAATGCATTCTATAGTTGGTAATTCTATTCTCATACAATGAAAAATAATGTAAATTTTTATTAATACCAACAGTGGAATTAAACTTCTAGGAAAACACTGCATTAGCAGTATTGTATAGACTGTACAGTACAGGAATATAATGAGGAATTTTCTACATACTCAAATAAAGGGATACAGGATAGTACTTTGCATTTAAATGCCCCTCCATCTTAAATTTGAAGAGCAGTATTTCAGGTTGACACTTATGGAGACTTTAGCTCCAATCCTCCCTTTGCCAGTTAGTATGTGAAGGCAGAGGAGTCCTGAGGTCAGACTAAGCCCACTGAGAGCTAAGCTGTCCTGAAGCCACTGCTCTGCAACCTGTTCCAAGCACAGGAAAATGTCCCTTATGCAAAGAGCACAGAGTAGTTGTGAGGTCTCATCAGGAGCAATACTGAATTGAGGATAATCCACTGGCTGTCTTGACTGTTTAGGTTATATTGCAGAGATTTTATGTTTTGTAACAACAAAACCAAGCCCAGTCCTACTTCCTAAATGGTGGCTTGTCTGCTGCTGAGAGCCTTGGAGGAGTCCAGTCATTTGCTGGCACCTGTAAGGCTGCCACCAGTCCAAGCCACCTGTCCTGTCTGGATAGGGGGTAATTGCTATGGTGTATTTGCATCCTTTCTGTGACCATCCCAAAATAGTGACTCCATGGAAACTAGAAATTAAGGAAAACCCACATTAAACCAACAGATACAGATGGAAATCCCTCTGCCTTTAGCCAGTTGGTTTGCTCTCTGGGCCTCATACTCTCAACAAAACTTGCTGCCCCAGCATGTGAGAGAGACCTTTCTCAGAGGAGCTAGTTTAACCCCAGGTTTTCTTTCACATCTTCAGCTGTGTCCAACAAGAATTAGTAGTGATGGGTTTTATTTTGGACAGTGTGAACAAGAAACTTCTTCCTGAGGTTGTAGTTCAATCTGGTTTGAATGACAAATACTTCCTTGGCAGCTGGATAAAACTCCCCCCAAGCTATGGTGTGTCAGGGCATGGGGTACCCAGGCACAACCTCTCTGAGGCTCTTACCTCACCAGATTCTAGCTGGAAGGTAGAAAATAAGCTGCTCTCTGTTAGCATTTTATTTTCTCATTTGGTGGAGATTTCTGTGATTTATTCAGAAGAAAACATGACCAATGTATTCATACATTGAGACTTTTTACATCTGTTTGTTTGCTTCTGAGAAATCAGTGAGACTGAGTTAAAGGTAAGTTGTACTTCAGCCATGGAAACACGTCTCCAGGCTATTCTGGGCAAACAAGATTATTCCTTCTCAGAGTTCCTGAGTATTTTGGGCAGAAGGCAAAAGTGCTCTGCTGTAGCTTAAAAAACACATGGAAATATTTTCCTTCTATCTGTAACTGACGCTTTTCTGCCTTCCTAGTATTAATATGGCATTATACCTTAAAATGTGCAATTGAATGTGCTGCAGCAGGGGCAGCCCTTCGCCTTGCCCAGCCGTGCAATGGCCCTGCCGGCTGCTGGGGGAGGCCGTGCCAGGGTGACAGGGGGAGGAAAGCTGGCGGCTGGCGGGACCAGGGCCCCATTTCCTGCCTCGCCTGGGGACCCATTCCAGCCATTCCACGCCACAGCGCTGCAGGTAGCAGGGGGCAAATAACTCTGGGCTTTGAGCAAGAAAGCAAATACAAAAATGACCATGAAAATTGCCCAACCGGTTAAATCTGGTTCCAGCCGGGAACAGAAGTTCTACCTTGAAACACTTAAATCCCATTTGGACGGCACAGATTTACATTCCAGATGAGGAATTAATGGCTTTCGCACAATATCCTCAGCAGAGATGCCCCAGCATACCAACCTCTGTGTTTTCAGTAAGATGGAATTTGTAATTCCTCCAGCAGCTGCATTCTTCCAAGTGTTACTTCTATTTTTGGACTGACTACTTGCTTTATTTAGAAAAAAAAAAAAAAAAAAGAAACCAAAAACCTGTGCTCTTGTCAAACTGTAGATGCTACATGAGTCATCTATATAATAACACTAAACCATACTTCTTTGTTGTGGTGCAGTTCATCATCATCACAAAGGGGTTTATAGAAAACAAACATAGATGACAGTCTGCTCTTAAGCTTCCTGTGTTTAATCCTTGTGCATATTTAGCCAGCTGAACAGTGTGCTGTGGAAAAATGGGTTGTTATTAAAATGTTGGGTGTTGCAGTAGCTGCAAAGTCCCTTTTTTTTTTTTTTTTTGCTAATAAAAATGAATGCCATTCCTCTGACAATTCTTGGCTGCTTATCTGCAGTCATCTGCCTGCATAGTAATTGTGTGAATGTTAATGACAAACCTGAAACTTTGATGAATAAAATATTTTTAAAGACTGCCTTGTAGACAGCAAAGCCTGCTCATTTAACTGCTTTAAAACACATCCTTCACTAAGTATCACCAGCAGTTTTGAGCCTCGAGCATAACAGAATATAGAAATTTATGATACAGAAACACAATGAAGCAGAATATAACCCATTTCCCGTTGTCTGCATGCCTATATAGCTTGTTAGTATTGATTCCAAGTGGGAATCATTTACCTTGCAGTTTTCCCTGTTTTTATTGTTTATCTGGTTTGGATATTGACAAAATGTTTTGAATCACCTGCTTCCGTACGGAAATCTCAATAGTTTCAGGCTTTTTTGAAAACCATTGCAAATTGTTAATAGCAATTGCATTTGTAAAATGGTATGCTGATCCATTTCCTACTGAAAGGCAAGATGAACAGAGTACCTTGTTCTTTTAGGCATTTACTGTCTGCAAAATCCACCCATAAGGAAAACCCTCTGATGAGCTGCTCCTTGCTCTAAGGAGTTCTGTTCTCCTCCATGATCCCTCTCATGTGAGCTGGCAGCAGGTTATCATCTCCTCTCACAGGCACAATTTGCTAGGCTAAGGAAGTCTGTCCTTCCTCCTCTGTTCTTGTAAAACTGTCATTTCCCCCCCTGATTGCCCTCACAGCCCCTTGCTGCACCACTTATACCTGGAAGACCTGAGCCTGGGGGCTCCCACCCATCCTATCACCCTTTTCTGCCAGGTACTTGGCCTAACATGATCTACTGCCATGCTTGCTGCATATACAGGTTGTCTCTTTTCTCCTTGGATTTAGGGAAGTGCTTGGTACTTCCCCTAAGGCTGTGACATTTAAGGAGAAGGCTCAGAGACGTGGTCTGGCATGTAGGCTGAGATGTGGTTCTCAGTCTTCCTGCCCAAATTGTTCCAGTGTCCTGAGGGATTTGATGTTCATTCAGGCAGAGAAGGACTCCTTCCATGTTTCAACTGCTCATCTCAGAAACTTCAGGACTGCCATTCTGCCTCAGTGCAGTGTGTTTATGGGACTTTGCCACAGAGTATTTGGGTGTATAAAGTATTGAGGTGTTTCAAGATGAGATAGCAACTGGAAGGAGTTGGAGTGGCAGATGCTGGCTTAGGCAGCCTAATTCGCTTGGAGTTTGAATTTTTCTCATGCATCTTTGCTAGACACCATGATAGGCTTATGAAAGAGTTTGTAATCCCTGTACAAAGACAATACTTCCTGTGCTGTAGCATGGGCTGATTAATTGAGGATTTAAAAGAAATGCAGAATAACATCCAGATCTTCAAGTGTATTTAGATTCTCTGTTCCTATGGGAAAATAGAAGACAGACTGCCAGCATGACAGGAGACAGTGTAGGACATTATGCAATTAAGGCTCTAATAAAATGCATATGCCTGTGGGAGGATGAGTTAAGGTTGCCCAGGCAATCTTATTTCTGGCATTATCTATATTTTCTGCAATTGACTTTGCAACCTACACATTCATGCATCATAACTGTCTGTTGTGATATGTAGCTGTGACTTGAATTTACATCCTTCTTGCTAAAGAAGTTGTATTAGAAATGTAAAGTTTTCAGTAGCCTATGACTTCAGCACAAGGCCAGCTGAAGCCATGTTCAGTGAGGGTGTGTACCATCCTGGCTGAAACCCTGAGCAGGGTAGGACAGGAGCACCCAGGGCCACTCACCTGCTGGCCAGTTGCTGCCAGCTGAAATCTGGGCAGGTGGTCATCAAAACGCTGCCTTCCCTCTCCGCAATTTCAGGGATGCAATTTCTGGGTGATGACTCCACAAACTTAAAGGATCTGCAAAGGTTAAACTTGCAGGATGAATATGAAACAAGTTCTTCCTTTACTTAGCAACTGAGAGAAACTGTACCAACCCTAGAACTCCTTCGCCAGTGTCAACATCATCCTCCAGTTGGCCTGGCACAGCAGGACTTGTCACTGACCTTCCCTAATGCAACCCAGGCATTAGCCCCTTGATGAACTGACTCTGTTGTAACATCAGGTGAGATTGAGAGAGGTTGCTAATGTGACTTTAATCCCATAGTTTTTAGAATGCTTAATATAAACCCTGAGGCATTCATGAAATGGCAAACAAAAATTTTGCTATGTTCTCTCACACACATTTTTGAACGAAGTATTAGAGATTGTATTAATTCAAGACATTTTGCCATTGGGGCTTTCCCAGCCACTTTTCAGATCAAACCAGCACTCTGTGTGCAGAACAACTGCTTGTACTGTGGGGGAACAAACCAGCACAAAAAAAATACTGACAGCAGATGGGCAGCCCTGAATGAAAAACAAAACCTTTGAGCTTTTCACTTCTTGGATTAGAGTTTGGTACCATTACATAAAGAGGAAATGGGAAAAAAATGCAAGCTTAAAAGAAGATAAAATCTGATTAAAATGCAGACTAATATAATTGCAGAACATTACTCAGGCTTTCTTGTGGAGAGAGAAAAATGTCTGCTATTGTGCTGCTATAGAAACCACATAGGGCCTGTGAGTAGGTGAGAGTGCATGGAGCATACCGTTCCCTCTCTCCCGCCTTTCTCTCCCCTGGAATGAAGATCATATCTTACTCTGTAAGCTCGGCTTTTGCTGGCCAGGAGATCTCTCCCAGTACAGAGACAAGTTGTTTTCCTGCTTATGTCGTTTCTTTTAATACCTCTGCTCCCTCCCTCTTTTGTTTTTCTCTTGGAAGGTGGTGCAGGGCTGTGTCGGAGGAGGGATAAGCTCCGGTCTTCTCAGGCTTTTCACAGGGGCTGGTTCACTCAGCTTTAAAAGCTGGGAGCATGGAACAAGTGTTGTGCCATGGAACGGGAGCTTTCTTGCATTTACTCTTATAAAGCCACAGAAAGATCTCACAGTGCTTTGGAAAGTAAATGCTCATCTGGGATGAGCAGCCTTTGACCATGTTTCTGCACACCGTGGCCATAGCACTTGTTTCTCTGAGGAGCTGAGTTAGAATTACCAAAGCACTAGGTAACCAAGTTAGGTTTATTCCCTGGCTGTTGATGGAAGTATCTTTATAGAAAGTGTAAAATCACATAGAAACATTTCCTCTGTCCGGTAGAATAAAATGAGCCATAAGAATGTGTCCCTGAACTGTGGAATTGTATTCCCACCAGCTCTGCCCCATGACCATCTGGGCTAAGGCCTCATCTCTGACAGCAGTAATTTCTGCCTGAAAGGACAATATAAGAATTTTTTTATTAAAAAGAGTGATGGATGAGAAAGCCTGTCCACACCACATTAGAACTCTTTCTGGTCTATAATACTTAAGAAATCTGTGCAAAATCTGAGAAGATTATTTATTGCTGCTAATGAATTCTAAGGTAGGATAAAGTACTGAAAAATACATCTCTTCCTTATTTATAAATGCATCCTCCTTTTTATTACAGATGTAATTTTAGCTTTTGTTCCAGCGCCTTCCTACAAAAATTGACTCAGTGACTCAAATATGCATTTTACAAGAACATATTTTGTATCTCAGTTTTTCTAGAAGTTCCACCTTTCAATCTAGCTGATTGTTTTGCTTTTGGTATTTTAAGACAGAGGAAGAAGATTCCATTCTCCAGTTATTTTAGCACTTTCATCCAGTCCCTAATTAATCATCTCCTTTATAAAACCGGTTTACTCAGGCGTTGTCTCATTTTCATCATCCTTTCCCATTTCCCCTTTTTGTGGTTTCTACCACACCCCTTCATGTGCTGGAGACACCATGGCTGTGTGCATTGCTATATGTTAGCATATTTATTTATGGGATGATGTTAGAATACTCTCTGTAGGCCTCTAGAGGGGATCATTGAATCTCATTGCCACTGAAGTCAATCACACCACGTATTTCCTTCTATAAAATTCTCCAGCTCCATTTTACAGAAATTAGGCTTGATTTTGCTCCCTCCACTCTTGTTAGAGATCTGTTCTGTTGTTTTGCTACTCTGACTCAGTTTATACTCACTTATGCTGGCATTGGCCCTCAGTTTTAACTTCCCTGGCTCCTCCATTTTCTAAGCCCCACTTTTGTATATTTTATTTTGTCTCAGCTATTGAACTGTTCTTACCTGAGCCATGAGCTTTACTTTCTCTCTGATTCTCCTTCCAAGAGAGGCGGGCAGAGGGGAGTAAGCAAGCAGCTGTGTGATACTTAGTTGCTGACTGGGGTTAAACCACAACAAACACTGATTTACTCTTGACTGGCTGACAGAATCACGCACTGTACTGCAGATCTCTTCTGAAATTACTTATCTGACACTGCTTTCCTTTTTAAACAGCTCCTACTCATCTCAAGATCAACTAGTCTTTCTTACCCAAATGCTGATCTTATAGCCAATGGAAGATTTTATTATTATTAATCTCTGCATGTCAGTAATGTCATTGAATTTAACTATATTTTCATTAAACCTGTTCTAAGAGACACACAGTTTGTCCAATACACTAACTACTCCCAGCTCTGTCAACAGCAGATTTCATTAGCTTGCTTGTGTTCTTGATGACACCATTGTAATGAAAACATGAAGGATGACAGCAGCATTGATGAATCACACAGAGCACTTTCCTTCAGTCTGACACTTTCCATACAGAACACCCCTCTGTCATTGTCTACTGATCCACATGCTCCTCTGCTTCAACAGCTGTTTCCTGTCTGGACAACATCAGGTATTATTGATCCCAAATAGACTACATCTACCTCATTTCATTTCTTGAAGAAAAAGGGAAACAGAGAAAGGTATCCTGCTGAAGCAACATCTCATGTAATTGCATACTTAATTTTTATTCCATTTATTCTCATATCTTTAATTATTCTTTCCTTCAAATTTGTATTGTAAGATACAATATTGTATCTAGATTATTGTAAATTACTTCCCTCCCTTCCTTCAATGCAAGTATTCCAGAATGACTTGAGTGCTAGAGTTAAAGTTTGTGCTCCTTTCACCCTCATCTCCACACACTCTAGCCTGTTTGCACAATGGATGAGATCGTTTGTTTTCCTCACTGTAGTAATTACCCACGACTTTCTTCCCGTTACTCATCTTCCTTCTGCATCCATCTTTCATGCAATCATCTTTCTTAAAACTAGAAGCAAAATGCTTCTTGGCTTTCTAAATGTTGCCAGACTTCCTTCAATCTGTATGCCCTTCTCACCACATGACTGCACCGCCCTGTTTCTTTTTCCCTGGCTGAGGTAACTACTTCTAGCTGACATTATTTATCTTCTGCATTTCCTCATCTTGAAGACAAAACTTTCTTAGGAGAGTGATCCTCTTCATTTTCACCTTTAGGTTTTCTGTTTCAAATGACCTTAATTACCAAGATAGTAGATAATATTCTATAAACCCCTTTCCCTTTGCCCAAGGTACAACGTCCAGTTCGTTTCTGCTGCATTGGCATAAAGAAATCCAGTCTTTTCTTCATATTGAAGTCCTTGAGTCCTTCAGCCTTGTTGATTTATTTCTAATTGTGTCTCTTACTCTTTCCCCTTTTGACTTAGAATACCTTTCTATAAATCTGTTTTATCCATCTATTTATGTTAAACTGCACCTATGAAACAATTTTTCTCCCCCTATGACCTTAGTAGCCTTACAATATACCCCCTACTCACAAAGCTAATCCACCGTCACCTCCGGTATTGGCCTGGTGGCTGGCAAGGAGAGCAGCTCCTCTATTGTACCCAGCACTGATCAGCCCCAGCCGTGGCTGAGTCTGCCCTCACCTCTCACGGCAAGGCAAGGCAAGGCAAGGCAAGGCAAGGCAAGGCAAGGCAAGGCAAGGCAAGGCAAGGCAAGGCAAGGCCAGGCCAGGCATCCAGAGGTGGGTGGCGGGAGGTGTGGGGCGGCAGGTACAACCCCCCCGACTGACACCCACAGGACCGATGTACGCGCCAGCCTGGGAGCCAGGCGGGTGCCTGAGCCTTTATGGACGCCGGGCTCGTTTCAGTCAGCCCGGCGGGATTTTGGGAGAAGACGGCGGCGCTGAGAGCTTCGGAAACGCTCGATCCGCCGCCCTTAGGGTGCTGCGGGTGTTTGACCCCCGAAGAGCGGGGCGGTCGCACACAGACACAGACTCCTCATTTCTGACATCCCTCCCCACCCGAGCCGCGCTGCCCGCCGCGCCCCCCGCAGCCGCTCACGCTGCCCGGCATGGGCGGAGCGCGGCTCGGGGCCGGCATTCGGGGCGTGTTTCGGGGCGTGGCGGGGCGGTGTTCGGACGCTCTGAGTGGCCGCCAGGGGCCGGGGCGGGACGCGGGGGCGAGAAAAGGGCCGGGGGCGCGGCGGCGGTAGCGGCGGGCGCGGGTCGCGGACGGGATGCGCCTGACGCAGAGCATGTGCACCATCGCCGAGTGCGCGCCCGGCGGCGACGGCCCCGCCACCGCCCGGCCCCGCCTCGTCAAGATCGCCGTGGTGGGGGGCAGCGGCGTGGGCAAGACAGGTGAGGGGGGCAGCGGCCGGGGCGAGGCGGGTCGGGGGCCGGCAGCGGCGGAGCGCGGCTAATGGTGCCTGTCTGTGCCTGCCCGCAGCGCTCGTGGTGCGGTTCCTCACCCGGCGGTTCATCGGCGACTATGAGCGGAACGCAGGTAGGCGGGCGGCGGCGCGGCGCGGTTCCCGCCGGGATGGAGGTCGGGCGGGGGTACCGCGGGGCGGGGGAGCGCGGCCCCGGCGCCGGGGGGTGCCTGCCCTGAGGGTGCTGGGCTGGGGGGCGCGGGCTGCACGCCCTGAGAGAGAGCGTGCGAAGCCCAGCGCTGAGCCGAGGCACAGGTGGGAGGGAAGAGCTCGCTCGCTCCCCCGGGATTCCGGGGCGCTGGGCAGGTGCTGCCAGCGGCCCGAATCCCCAGGGTTCCGCGGCTGCTGGCTCCCTGAGAGCCGCTTCCCTCCCCGCTCTGCTCGCAGCCCTCGGAAAGGGGCACGCCAGACACAGCCACATGCGGTTTGTGGTCGCAGTAGCTCTAGAGATGGGTTGTACTGCAGGTCCCTGACAGAATTTGCTCTGTGTGGTGAGGGTCCCCCTTTCTTGAAGGAGCCTTTTAGCTAAAACAAGAGAACATTCTGTAAGCCTACTGTTGTATTGTTCTTTGCAAACTGAGTGCTAGCAGCTCCGTGGGCAAGGCAGGGCCAGTTAAAGGGGAAAATGGAGAGGAGATGTTACATGCCTCATTCAGTGAGCACAGTGCGCAGTCTAAACTAATGCTGGTGTAAAATACGCAGCCTTCTCTTGAGGAAATTACTTGAAAAAGCTAAACAAATGAAAAAAACAAAACAAAAAACCCCCAACCCAGAAAATCTTACAAGCCAGCCAACAGGGAGCTTCACTAAACTGTGAAAATACTAAATGATAAGAACACTGCTTTTCTGTATAATGAAAGCTGGTTATTTCGCACTCTTACCTTTATCATTCAATATAAGACAGTCTTTAAGAGTGATTAGGTTCCAAATTGCCTACCATTTAATCCCCAGCTTCAATACAAGTCAATTCATTATTTAATCCCATGTTTCTAGTAATATCATAAATATTGTTAGCACCCAAAAAGCTTGTAACACTGGTTTCTTACTTGGTGAGTGGCAGTATGACCTTCCCTACACAACTAATGGGCAGCAGAAGCAACATCTGTCTGTAAAGTGGTGACCGTACTTGTGAACCTGTTGGTGTTCTTGTCAGGTAATCTCTACAGCAGGCACATCCAGGTGGATGGAGAGATGTTGGCCATCCAAGTGCAAGATACTCCAGGAGTCCAGGTGAGCTAGATGCAACCATGCTACCAGAGTCGCTCTAAATGTTTGTGTGCTTGCATCCCTCTGTGCAGCATCTTGTTGTGGACTTTCTGTAAAATACTTTGCTGTCCATTTCCATTTGGTGTTCTGTGTGGGAGAGGTGGCAACTTGTGTTTTAACCAGTCAGGCCAGCTGTGTGGAGAGACTGTTTCAATGAATCATTTGTTCATTGGAGGCCCGTTACTTTTGAGCGGCTGAATTACTGAAGTGCCTTGTTCCTGTATATTGGGAACATTAGGCACAAACCCAGAAACAATTCAAACTGGCGTGTGTGACATATGGTATATGAGAAAATAAAAGTCATGACCAACAAGCTTCATAAATGTGTGTGACAAAGTGAAGTCTGCTACATTGTGGCTGTGCTCATTAGCCTGTCGCAAGTTAAAGTTTCGAATGTATAGACCTGAGTAATGCTGGATTGTTGCCTTTTTGAACTGGGCAACACTCCAGGTCTAAATGCTTCCAGCTCATATCTTTGCTTCCCCAGACTTACTGTCTAGCCAGTTAATTTCCCATTCTGTGGAACTACAAAGTCTTTCTCTGCATGCAGAACTACTCAGGTCAATTTTCCATTTGAGTATAGCAAACTCCAGTGTTAAATTCCAACTTTTTGCAGCTGAATCAACATCTGCATTTATTTGCTATGCTCAGATTAAGTTCATACTTACTATGTGAAATCCAAATATATGTCTGAAGCTGTAAAATGCTATTTGGCTTTACAGACTCTTGAAGACAGGTTCCTTTAATCTTTTATGACTTCAGCTATCTAATTTGAGACCATTCATTTTTCAGATCCATGAACACAGTCTGGATTGTAATGAGCAGCTGAACAGATGCATTCGCTGGGCAGATGCCCTGGTGATTGTCTTCTCCATCACCGACTACAAGAGCTTTGAACTACTCAGTCACCTTTACCATCATGTTCGACAGCTGCACCCAGGGAACATGGTCCCTGTTGTCATTGTGGCAAACAAAGCTGATCTCTTGCATATTAAAGAGGTGGAGCCTCAGCAGGGACTTCAGCTGGCCAATATGCTGGGCTGTACTTTCTATGAAGTATCTGTCAGTGAAAACTATAACAACGTCTTCAATGCCTTCCATCTCCTCTGTAAAGAAGTCAATAAACAGCAGATAACCAGCACCCCTGAGAGGAGGAGAACCTCTCTTATTCCACGGCCAAAATCACCCAACATGCAGGATCTAAAGAGAAGGTTTAAGCAAGCTTTGTCTGCCAAAGTGAGGACTGTCACTTCTGTTTGACAGCACAGGCCTTGGTCGAGCCAATGTTTAGCTTGAGATTGAAACCTGGGGTGTTTAACACTGGCACGTGTAGAATCCAAGGCATTGTGAAAGGAGGATGGGTTGAGTAGCCTTTTGCATGGTACACGTCTTGAAGCAGTGGCTTAAAAAAGGACCAGTATCAGATTAGAAATGGGAAAAAAACCCTAAAACCTCCTGAAAAAGTTCTAGGATGTGACTTGCTGAACAGGTATTTTCATTTGGAAAGGGAACATTCAGTAAATGAAACAATTTGCCTTTTCCCTTGTTGGACAGACTTGGCTTTTATTTGTGCAGAAACAACCTTTTTGCTGTATCTCAGCTTGAGCAGGGAAATGCCCTGAACTGCAGGTCCCTGTTCAGAAGTAACCACTTGAGTTTTGTTCTCACATGGATGAAGGACAGCATGATGCAACTGTTTAATTTTATTGCACAGTAGAACTGGGGTTTTTTTTCTGTGTATTTCAAAACAAATAAGCAAACATCAAATGGTTCTGTAAAAATAAGTGTAAAATAAGTGGACAGGACTAAGAATCAAGACTGTAAACAATGGTCCTTTATTTTTTACTAGCCATGTTATTGCTGACAACTTGACCATACTCTTTGTATGTGAAGCTATTGTCCACAGGGTGTAAACGTATCTAATTACAAACAACTCTTTTATTGTCTTAAAAAAGTACTTTTCAGACTAAATGATCCAACATGGAGCTTCTGAGGAATGTGTGTGGAGTGATAATCTATTACAGATGCCATTCTAAGACATCCTTTTTTTTCTCTCTCTCTCTCTCTCTCCTGTGTGCAGTAGGCACAAAAAGAACAAAAGGTGTGAAACATGGCTGGCTCCAGGCAATGAAGCTGATGGCTTGTTCTGAGCTGAGCCAGACCCTCTCCGTTCTTAAACACAGGCCAGATTTATATAAATACTTAATTTTTTTTTTTAATATTGAGCCAATGGAGTTCAGAGCCTAAGGGCCTTATACACATGCACTTTAAAAAGCCAGTTGTGCTTTTGTTTAAAATGTAACTTATTTATTTTGTGTACAGTTACTCCTCCTAAGGAGTGGACTTTTCCTTCTTACTGCCTGGTACAACATTAAATTTTTGAATTGCGTATTTCCTTGTGTGTTCTTTGAAGGAGTAACAACCAGTGAAAGGTTGAGACAAAGTAATAGCTTTCTTAAAGTAGTTAACATACACTGCAGAAACAGCAAGGTATCCTTTCCTGCCTATGCTGTTGCTTTATTAGCATAAACCACAGGGGTTTTGCTCTCACAAGTGCTTTACAACTTCCTCTTAAATTCTTTTAGGAGAGGAACTGAATAAGGCAAAGACCTTTCAAATTACAATGGGATTCTTCATTTCCACTTGTCAAAAATACTTTGGTCTTTAGTGAGAAAAGAATGGTGTGAGGTAAGTCAAAACCTGGAAGAACATAAATTCTAAGTGACTGCCACTTTCTTTTAAAAAAAAATTTTGTTTTGACCTCTATCACCATGAAGAACTTAACCAAATTGTAAGTCTTCAACTACCTTTTTCATGTTTAAAGTAGCTTTATTAAAAGCCTTCCTGAGGAGGATGTTTGTGCTGGTACTAGGCTGATGGCCATACAGGCTCACCTTGTTAGCACACAGCTGCAATAAGTGATGCAGGCAAACTCTGACAGGGTCCTGATGATGATAATCTTTTGGACCATCAGTTACTAGCCAAGTGACTTAGAATTGGAGTTGTAAACAAAACTAAGCTTGCCCTTCCACTCTGAACTTACACCACATAGTGCTTAGCTTATTCATAGAGAAGTAAATCAATTTCCCAAGGGTAGCTTTATGTTTTCTCTTCTTGCCTTTTGAGTATTGCTTGGTGTTGTGGGCAGAAGACTCAGACAGTCTTTGATGTGGTCTTGCCACCTGCCCATGCAACTTTCTTCTGTGCTGTTTGGACTCACATGGAACTGGCAGGAGATCCCCCATCCTTTGACCTTTTCCCCAGGCACAGGATCTGTGTAGCTGCTACAGCTGTTTCCTACAAATAAGCTTACTGTTGCACTAGGGCCACTGGAAAGACCCCACTGTATTTTTGATCTATAAGTATTTAAGTATGAGATGGTGGCTGAGTTCCAGCATCAACTACCACAGCTGTGGCCCCATGGGCTTGAGAAGATTCCCTCAAAGTGTGTGTGGGCCTGGAAAGCTAGTCTCTGTCTCAGTCAAAGGAGCTACTTGACCCAGAGGAAGTGCAAGATCACTGATGCCTGCTTAGACTCAGCCCCTGTCTTCTCAATACAGTAGGTCTTTAGATCTTTAGTCAGAGATCTGAAGGCATTTGATGAAAGAAAGGTGAGGGAGTGAAGACCACAACCAGCAGCCTCCATCAGCTCAGGAAGGCAGCAGCATCTCAGAGGTGTGAGTACCTGAGTTCAGCAATGGCCACTGAACATAGGGAAGCCTTTCTGCTACAGCAGAGTGTAGGAAACATTCTAGGACCAAGACAGAAGGTCTAGATTCCTAGGGGCAATCAAATAATGCAAAAGTAAAAGGTGTTGCAAGAATATGCAGTTCTGGCATGTATAGCACTGCATGGTAGGAGAAAAGGAGAAGACAGATCAGGTTTGGCATTGTGAGAACATTGCTTTATTGATTACAGAATTTACGAAACAACCATATTCTAAGAAAGATTGAACGTAAAGAATAACAGAACAACCAAGAAACCAGCTACTTGCTTTCCAGTTGCTCTATTCAAACTATTTCTTGAGCTTTTAATATTGCAATCTCATAGCATTTCTCATTTTTTATAGCACAAAGTTCCATTCTATAGTCATTCTTATAAATTTCTCTTCCATAGAGGCAACATTGTCTAAGCTTTATAATCACTCCATTGTTTCCTTCCAGCCACTCAAAATTGAACTTAAACCAAAATGCACCCTTTTCTGAAGACCATTATAAATATTTAGAAGAACTAATGCTAGCTAGTGAACAAAATTTAAAAAATTAATCTATTCCCATTTAATCTACTCCTTTGGCATAATAAAGAATGCTATGACAGAGTGAATGTCACTTGATTTGACATTCTCATCTCAGTGTAAGCTGTAATTGTAGCATTACTTGGATGAAGCAAGAGGATGCAGCTTTAGAACTCCACCATTTTATGTTGCAATTCGGAAATCTTGGTGCTATATGCAATTAAAATCTCTACTGGCTGCTCCTCTTTCATCACAGATTGTAGCAAAGTTTTATAAAGAAAAATTGCATAACTGAATTCAACTCCAGCTCTTTCATGATCATAAATTAAAAATAAAAGCTGTTTTCTACTCATGCTATTCAGGAATCTAGCTCAAGAAAGAATCTGTGCTGTGGCCTCTTGAAAATGAGATCATGCCCTTTTTTTTTTGTTGTCATTCCTTCTTTTTCTTTTTTAAATGCATGTGAGGGGAAGATTCTTTTGGGGTTATCATCAAACTGTCACAGCCCATATGGCCTCCTGCATAAATCTACAGAGAAGGGTGCCATCAGAAACTGTTTTTTCTTCTGGGACTGTGGGTGTAGAAACTAGAGCAGGAAATGGAAAGAGCCATGTAACCCAGCCCTTGAATCTGGCTCTCTGCTTCCCCTCCTCTAACAGTCCTGCTAAAAGAGCATCACCAGGCTGGGAGCTGCTGTGCCAGCTAAATCAGGGCTGTGTTCCATGATTTCTCTGGAGTGAGGGACAATGCAAGAGTAGGGGCTGTTAACATTGTATAAGGCACACTTTTTGCAAGGTAGCATGACAGAGGGTGGATTTTGCTAGCCTCTCACTCCCTCAGCAGCATTTCCCACCAGCCACAAGCCCAGCAAAGCCCAGGAAAAATGGTACTGCTTGGGGAGTGCAAATTGTGCATCACCTGGTTCTCAGCTGCTCCTTGTCTAGGGAATTATTACAAACAATCACCCTCACCATGCTGAGTGAAGCTGGGAGTGATTCAGCACTGCACAGGAGGAGGAGATTTGTTGTTGGACAACTGGACCATTTTGAAGAGTTGCCCATGAGCTGTAGATGTTCCCTTGAAGCCAGATACCCAGCTGTTTCACCTGGAGCTGTAATTGCAGCAGTTGACACATCAGTTTTTGGAGGCCTATTGAGAAGAGTGACAGAGCAGGGATTTGATGTTTCCAGGCAAGGCACTCACTCATCTTCTCCACAGCCTCCCCCGTCAGATATGAGCGTCAAGCTGGAGACGGTCTGGGGCAAACAACAACTCAACAGCACTGTGTGGTGTCAGGAGTACAGAGGAGAGCACAATTACCTGAAAGAAGGGGAACAAGAAGCAACAAGTCAAACTGAAAGGGATTGAGACAGTACTAATGAGCCATAGATAGTAACTGTTTGCTTTACCCAGCTCTAGGCAGGCTGTCTGCTTCTGGTGTTTACTGGCAGGGCAATACAACTTGTCCAGCGAAACTGTCTGCTCACTAATAACTGTGGTTAAATGGCTTTAAGGAACATAATGACTGGTAGCATTGTATGCTTAATGAATGTGTGCTTTGACACATTTCTACCCACATCTTACCTGGTGATTTATTGTGACTGCCAGTGCATTTACTGCAAGGCACCAGCTGCTGAAGCTGTGGTTTCCTCTCCTATAGCACAGATTTGAGTGATGCCTGTTTCCTCTCAGTTGAAGGTGAGGTGACCACCACAGAAGTGCCTGCTGCAGGGAGCAAGAGTCCCTGTTCCAAAACATCTTTTCAGACCAGGCACAGGCTGTTCTGCACATCAGGCTAAACCTTGAGCACTGTCAGACGTTATCACTTTGGTTTCTTCCAGTTTTTACTGCCAGACAGGTCTGATGAATGAAACCATTGCTCACTACAACCACGATACACATCCTGCTAGGTGCAGGTATCTGTTTTCCCTATGTGAAAATCAGAATATAATTGTGTGGTGTGAAGGCTTCTCTGCAGAGCAGAGCTATCATCCAGGAGTGAGTGTGTACACTCTTGCTGTGAGGAGCTAAGCCAGGGCTGAAATCATAGGACACTGCTCTTACTGAGCCCCAAGCTCAGCAGTGTCAATAGGGTCAGGATTGCTGGCAGGGATCTGGGGGCAGATTTAATCATACTAGCTCACTTGAAAATGAATTTGCTTCTTTAGCACAAAACCAAGGAGAGGAAGCACAAACATCAACAACAGAGTATGTCTGTGTGTCCATCTACTGCAGCAGCTATCAAATGCCTTGTGCTGTCCGTCATGGGGCTAAAGTATGTGGCAATGCTGCATTTCAACTTTTTTGTTGTTCTTTCTTTCATCTTTTCACTTCAGATACTGAAAAGATCCCTTCTGTATTGGTGATAGCCTCCCCCTCACTTCTTCTCTTCCCTTGTCCTCCCACACAATCCGCAGCAAACTGACACTGATTATCTCTTCCTTCATAAGCCTGAAAAACTCTCTGTAACTTGCAGATGCCAAAGGCTGACACTGTCTTACTTATGTTACACGAGAATCAGACTATAGCACAGTATGTGCTCATCTTGTTATCACGCAGCTTAACTCTGAAAAACACGAAGGGACACGTTACCAAAGTATTTTGAGTGTACAAGCCAAACATCAACAATAGCCACTGACAGATAAAAGCAATTTCTTCTTGGAGTCCTACCACTGAACCCTCAGGGGATTTGTGCAACAAATAGCAAGCCCAGAGAGAAAAATGAGATCTGCAACTTTAATGTCTCAGAAAATATGCTTGAATACAGCAGGACTTCTTTCCCTCCAGTATCTCCAAGGGCTTGTTGAGGGGAATAAATGTGAATGTTTGTTCTTTCATTTTTACAGAGAAGAGGATAATTGCCCAGATAAGTAATGTCCATCTCTTCTCCAGGCAGCTCTCTTCAGGATAGTCCTTTGCAGACTTTCTCCTTGCTCCATACTGCATGCCTGTCTTTCACACTTCACCTGAAGGGCTATCCCCTCCTAGTGGCAGCCAAGGTGGAAGAGGCAGGAGCTCCCATCCTGACCCACTGAACTCCAACGGGAAGTTTCCCCTCAGCACAGCAGAAGGCAGGGAAGGATGCAGCTAACATCTAAAAGTGCATCTAAAAGAGTTTGTCTGCCTGCCTCAGCCACAACTACATAGATGGCTGTGCATGTTGGGAGAAGGGAGAGGGAAACATTCTCTCCTGCTCTTTCCCCTTTATTACTCTTCTGATTAAGGCAGAAAAAGAGAAGTAATTTCTTCCTTCAAAAATAGGATACTTCTCACTAGTTACGGGGAGCTATTTACCACCATCCAAAACCAAATGGTGCATAGGAAACACTGTATTCCTTTGTGCTTCTCCATGAGAAATAAAATTGTCATTCACATTCAGATGCAGAGCAGTTCTGTGGATGGAAACATGTGTCTCTTATTCCACATTTAAATGTCATTTGCCTCAACTCCAAACAGTTGGTGAAGTAATCAGTGCACCCTGTCAGTTTTTCTTCAATTACTTTACTCAATTTTTGTACTTCCACATTTCTTCATTTTTCCAAGAGCCAGTAATTAGTATAAATGTTAGTGCTTCCTTTGACTGGAATGGACTTGGAAGGCCAGTGTTTCCGTGAAGCCTGAACCTGACTGCCTGAAGAGCACAAAAAGGCTCTGTTAAACCCTGGCTTGAGTTAGATAAATGCCTGGCTTTTTGAAAAGAGAATAATCCTAAACAGGTGGTGCATATTCACAGCTATAGTGCAGAAATCCAGGTAAAGCCAACAAACTTACAAACTTTTTTTTTTTTTTTTTTTTTTTTTTTTTTTTTTTGAGAGAATTGCACAACTGCTTAATTTCTTCTTTCTCCTCCTCCTCCCATCTCTCCCCCGAAGTTCTTTCACCTCTAACACAGCACATTTGGATAAAGGGCAAGATGCAGTAAAAGCTTAAAATGCTTTAGGAATCTGCCTCAGAGGGTGACCTGCTGCCAGGGTTAAGCCAAAGCAAAGCAACACCAGATCCCATGTCACCACTGTCAAGCCTTAAGTCCCTCTAGAAAGCCAGTTGAAAATCTCCCTGCATAGTTCTCAACCAACTCAGATGTTAACCCTCTGTTTATCTTTCAGGGTGTCTTAATACATTTTGTGTGTGGATTAACTTGTCCATCAGTGTGTCACAACTCAATTCCTCTCCAAGAGGGAAACTTTAATTTGCTATTTTGAGGAGATTAGCAGTAGACTAATGGGGAAGGAACGTGTTATCAGATCAAAAAAAAAAAAAAACCTGCTAAAATGGTACTCCATCTTACAAAATACTGCTTGAGACTACCTTGCAAAGACAACTGAAACATGGAAAACACATGTTGAACTGAGGGGCTGTTCTGCCTTCAGTTGGCTCCATTTTGCTAATGATTTCTCACGAATCAAAACCGCCTTCCATAGGAATTGAAAACAAGATATTACAAGCCACCCTGGAAACCAGAGTTATGTTTATGATGCTGCTTGTTACACAGCACTTTGGAGTTTTTGCATTACTGAGTATCTGCAGTACTCAACAAGCACCTGATTGGTCCTTCACAATTAAGGATGATTTTTACCATCCCAGGTGCCACCAGAGCTCACCCATCCTCTTTCTCTCCCTCCTCCACTCAGATGACAGTTACTGTAGTCAAGTTCTGCTGCCAGAGAGTGGATGAGGCACAGATCAGCCACATGACATTACTGAAGCTTTGCTGTGGGAACCATCCTCCTTCCAGGAGTCCAACAGCACATTCAAGGGATGCAGAGACTTGGGGCTTTCTCCACATAACCAGTTTCAGGCTACTTAAGGTCAGACAGCTATCAGAGACACCTGCCCAGCCACAGGGACAGTACAGGTGTATCCAGGTTAATTTATTTTGCTCCTCACCATTGCTAATTGCTGTGCCTGCAGGATTACCACTGGTAAGTCACTAGGTGGTACCCAGACTGCTGAGTATCCCTGCACTATGTCTTGTAAATGGACTGCCAGGGACACTGTTGGTTTTTCGACAGCAAATGTTTCTGTTTATAAAGAATACAAAGAAACTAATCTTTTGAGACATGATGGAAGCTACTTCAAATTAATGCTAGTCTGTTCTGAACTCTCCAGCCTGAGTTTGAACTTTGGGTGCTGACTATAACATGAAAAAACAGACCCTTGGTGCCTGAATACTTGTTGCCTACAGATGTTTCACAGCAAAATCCTGACATCATTCCCACCTATCTGGCTGTGGCTTTCTGTAGGTTTGGTACCAGTGCTATAGGGAACACTATTTGATGCATTTTCTTAGTTTTTGTTTGGATAGGAACAGTATGCTTAGAGCTGTTTTTACCTGGGTACCAGGTTTGCGTGTTGCTACCAAATCCTTCACCATTTTGACCTCAGAGACTGACACTCCTCCAAGCATAAAGATGATCAGAAGAGGATGATCACCAGGGTGGGGGCGATTCACCTGTAAAATGAAGAAAAGCATTATTTGTACTTGCTTCATCCAAGCTCCCTAAGTGGCTAGAGGAAGAGGAAAGAGGAAGCTCAGAAAGAAATATTCATGGAATGCTGTAGCAGCTGAGAGGGAAATCAATGGGGATGATGCCCAGCTAGAACTCATTAACTGTTTCCAGGGAAATAAAGTCTCCACAGATTCCACTGAAACCTATGGGAGTTTCTCCTGAAGTCTCAGAGTTTCTCCCTCCATCCCTTCTTCATTACTTTCCTCCCCTTCCCAGAGTGGGAGGAGAGTACTTGGGTGGATGTTTACTTTGGATACACATACACAGGAGACTTTAAGGAAGGAGGGGTAAATTACTACCCAGTAGAAGCAAGGAGTCCAGCCTAAACATGCTAAAATCCCTGCCTGAGGTCAGTCAACATGGAAAAGAATTTCATGCAATGTGTTTTCACCGGTGCAGTGAATAATCTTTAACAATTCATCCAATAAAAATAAATCAGGTCCATTATAGTATAAAATCAGTTCATAGCTTGTTTCAATTCAGACTTTGCAATGCTTCTATGACTACCTTGTAACTAATATAGAGAACCTTTAGCTCCATGAAAATACTTGTTTTATTTTTCCTTAATTATCTTTAAAATGGCATGAACATCCCACTTCAGTTAAGATTTTATAAAAATGCATTTTAATTTTAAATGTGAAGGTGATGCTTTACATCAGTTTCCTCTTAGCCACTTCTAGAAGTCTGATGACTTTGCTGTTTCCTAGCAAACAGTTTCCTTCTTGAGAAAACGCACTCCTCTGACACTACCTTGATCTAGTCTTTGGGAGGGATGTCAACAGAGCCCATGCAATTGCTCGTGTCACATCACCCTGGAGCATGAAACACTCCAAATGTTTGGCTCTGAAAAGTGACAAAATAGTTTAATTCCTTTTTAGACTCTCTGCCTCCTCTCCTTGCATGAGCGTAGGCTTTTAACGGCATTCACTCGACAGAATGAAAGTGGTGTCAACCCATGTCTGGGCAGAGCAGGGTTCTTTTGCTTTCCCCACCACAGCAGCCTGCTTTGATCCTTGTGGCTCCTGGGGGTACAACTCTTCTTTTCCTTATTGTGGCTTTCCTATATTTAGTCTTCTGGCACTTTTTCATCCTGCAGGTCTGTCAGGCTTTCTGCCTGGTAACCTTCAGCAAGGACTCTTCCTTTTGAAGCCAGCACAGGATGATACCATGTTCTCTCTCCAGGCTAGCTGGCTTTGATTACATGGGGCTCCCTGTTCAATGCTGCTCCCCAGGGAAGGAGTGTTTTGAAACTAGTACCAAAGCCTTAGACAGATGTATTAGTAAGCTGAGTATTTGCATACTGGGTATTTACTCTCTTACTCACCCTGACTTTGCTGGCCATCTTCCTTGAGCTGATGGCACAGATAGCATATATACAATTCCAGGGCACTGGAACAGGCTTGCCAGGACAGTGGTCACAACACCACACCTGCCTGGGTAATGCCCGTGGGCACAAGGTGTGATATTTGGGAATGGTGTTGTGCAGGGCCACGAGCTGGACTTGATAATCCTTGTGGGTTCCTTCCAACTCAGAATATTCTGTGATTCTGGGATTCTATGATTCTCAATATCTTTCCTAGCAAAACCAAACTCATAATAAACATGCATGCAGAACATTAGGCACACTGAAAGGACACCCACTGTAAGTATCAGAGAACATGAGCTTTCAGGGTAATGCTAAAGAGAAAATGTCTTGACAAATCATTTCCTTCAGTCAAAATAAACCTAGATCCAAACACATGGTGCCTATATAAAACTTACTATTTTTCAGAAGACTAAAGTTCAAACCACAAATTCCAGAAATGCATATTAAAAATACTATTAGGCATGCAAACTCTAAATTAAATTAAAACAGAAATGAAAAGGGTCTTGGAATCTGTAATTTTGTTATGCTTTGTGTAAGTGTTTTGAAGGAGGACAATACTTGGTGTACAAAATATTTGGCTGTGTTAAGAATGCAAGTTCATGCCAATATTTTTTTTTTGTTGATAATACAACCACCCAAGACTCTCTCTTTTGAAGGAACTGGCTGTGTTTGGAAAGCTGTCTCAGGCAATTCAAAAGATTAACCAAAATGCCTCAATACCATTATGTTGACATGAAAAAGCCCAGAGGAAGGGGAGATATTACCCTGAGCCAGCAGAGTGTCCTAGTAGGACATCAGGGCCTTCTCCCCAGCTCTGAGCTCACCATACAGGGTATGCTCAGGATGCTGGTGGTCAGAGGGCTCTTTGATGGTGCACGTGTCTCTGTGGAGCAGAGAGAGAGGGGAGGAGGTGGTAGAACAGGGTGGCAGTGGTCAATAAAATTCTAAAACTGAAACAGGAAGGCATTAGAGGACAGGTTTGTTCTCATAGCTCATGGCAGCTCACAAAACACAGTTTTTTCTGAGGAAAGTCAGCAAAAACAATCATTTATTGTTCTGTAATTCACCCAACAAAAACAGCACCACTGCTGATTCTGGTATTTGTGACTAACCAGAAACCAATCAATTTAGCTCAAGAACTGGAAAAAGGAAAACATGCTAATCACCTGAAACTAGGCTGCTGTGTAGGGCACTTGGTATCAATGACAGCAAGCTCAGTTCATCATAAAACACATGTGGTCTAGAGCAGCAGTCAAAACAGGAGTCCTTGAGCAGGGGAGCTTTTTCCCTTCACCATCCCTTAGCTTCAAAACAAACATTCTGCCAGAAAACTTCTGGATGAGAGGAATCTTTAAAAGTCTGTCCTAACTAACACACCTGAGACAATCACCAAAGTATTTTTGTGTGAGTTGGCATTTATATTCAGGCATTGAGAAAGAAACAAAAATAAGGAATCTCACAAAATAATTACTGTGCTGATGGTGTGATTGTGTCAGAAATACAGGCTGCTCAGATGCTCATTCATGCAGCAATTGAGCACAAGCCAGCAAGCCAGGCTACAAACTAAGGGAGCAAGCATGGGCACATATTTGTGAAGTATGTGATGATGCCTATGAAATGTTTATCCTACACAAAGTTCACCTGCTCATCTCTTAAATATTCCTTATAGTGGGATATTTGTCTTACCAAGAAAGATGCACTTACAGGTACATAATGCCATAACTACTTAGGTCTCTCTTTCCCACACCCACACACCCACCCACCTTCTAAAGGGATAGATTAATCCTCAAAGTAGTGAAAGGTGTCAGTGTCTCCATCTAACCATTTAGGAGTTCTGAAGTCCTTGTATTCTTCTTTCCCCACCCCCCTTTTGGGTTTTTGTTTGTTTGTTTGCTTTTTTCTTTTTTTTTTCCTTTTTTCCCTTTTAAAGAATAAGCTATATTCCTGCTTAAAAAATTGCAATTAACAAATACGATTAAATCAATAGAATTGTGAGAATTGCTGGTAAATCAAGCCAATAATTAAAAAAAAAATACTTGGGTGTACCAGCCCGGTTACTTTGTTTGATAGTGGAATGTGGTTTTTTTCTAATACTACTATTTTTAGATTGTTAGCATAAATTTTTCAGTTCTGACACAAGAATGGAGATATATTGGGTCCCTTTTTCTATACGTATCCTCTGTTGTCTTAGGGCTTTATCATTAGCTGTGAAGAGCTGAGAATTTCAGTTTAGGAACCTAACAATGTATTTTGGAAATCCATTTCAACTGTGGAAACAGATTCCAGAAAACAAGCACTGGATTTTAGGCTTACTTGATTATGTGCTCAATACTAGCTTTCTTTGAAATAACAGAAAAATAACTTTGTTCTTCTGATACTGGGTTCTAGAATAGTACCAACACAACAGTCAAAACTATTTTTGTCACCTGACTTTAAATGCAAAGGTCTAGCAGGAATTTTCACAAAAGAGAAAAAAACCCTGTTTTTCTTTTCTATTACCACGGACTCACAGAATCAAGTTGGAAGGAGTCTTTGTAGCTTATCTAGTTTACTTCCCTGCCCAAAGCAGGGCCAACTTCAAAATTATATCAGGTTGCTCAGGGCTTTGTTTGGCCAACATTTGAATATCTCAGAGATGGAGAATTCTCTGGACTTAGCCACCCTTACAGTTAGAATTTTTTTCCTTTATTCAGCCGGAATTTCTCTTGCTGCAACTCGTGTCCACTACCTCACGCAGTTTTGTTAATGTCTCTTCCAAGCAGAGGGATGGTGGTGGCAAAAGTGAAAGAAAAACACTGGGCACAGCACTGAAATACACTGTACTCATAACCATAGTATTGATGTGGTTTGATGTGAATTTAGGGTTGTTTTCAACAGAGAATTCAGGATATGCAGTAAGACAAGGCTGAATGTACAGCATGCTGGCTACCCCACATTTCAGATCTGTAAAAATTTAGCGGACACTCAGCATGGGCTAATTTGTAAGGCAGAGTAAATTCTTGCAGAATGACTGTCTTAAAACATGCCAAGAGGATCCACAAAGAAATTCCTAACTTATGGGCTTTCTTCCTCCCCCTATGGTGCAAGTTGAACCATATCATATTATAGAAAAGGTACTGAATACAGAGCTCCTCCTTCATCCCCTGTGAGACCAGATTGTTCATTCTTACTTCTCTCCTATCTCAAGGTTGCTGAGTGTCCTTAAAGTCCTATGATGAAATGCCATGTGGAATGCCTTTTGGAACACCAGGTAGGTAATATGAATGAATTTGTTTGCTGGGTGTCTCTGAAGAGCTCTAAAAGCTATGTTAGTCAGGATTTCCCTTTAGCAAAGCCACATTGCCTCTTCCCAGATATATCAGCCTTCTTTTGGTGTTCACCATCACCCTTATTTAGATGTTCAGTCTGCTCCATTCCTCTTGCTTTGTTCAGTAAGTGCTACCTGTCTGCACTGCACCTGCAATGTGGTGCCACAAGTTATTCCCAGCCCTCCTTCAAGGATTTCACTCTCCTAACCTCCCCTTAACTTCTGCTGAACAGTATAATAAAATCAGCTACTGATGAATTGCATGATGCATGATTTGATAACACTGCATGATGCTCTGACCCCAGGAAAATCTCACAGATGAGCTTGGGAAGGCTGGCTTACCTTCATGAACATGCTGAATCCAGTTTTCAGGAGATCAGTGAGGCCTGATGAAATATGCTCAATATCAACAGGATCGGGCCGATCAGGATTACAGATCTCTTCCATTACCTGTTTCAGCAGAGGTTTGTAAGAAGCCTGCACAAAGAAAACAACACATTGTGAATAAACCTGTTTAGACTCAGTGCAACCACGATTCTAAATATTTTATTTCTACTAAAGGTTACAGAAATAATTATCCCAGAAATGAAAGCATTCAGAGAGGTTGTGATCTTGACTGCAGACAGTGTGCACCAGCCCAGCAACAGACTGAAAAGACTGGAAGAGAGCCACATATTTACTCTGCCCCATGTGTATTATATCAGTAAAGAGAGACAAGGAAGAAAGGGGGGTCTTTTACTTTCTCTGGCATCTTTTTGCAGGTAACACAGAAATGGATAACCATAGGGATGAGACTGTTGCCCATTGTGCACCCAAATCTCATTCCCTTCTTAATGATTTTACAAACACCTAAACAGGGATTTTTTTTTTAATTGACCACTCCTGCCTTATTCCAAGCGTCATGTCCCCACCAAAGTCTGGATATCAGCAGGGAAGGGAGGAGGCCAACCTGCTCATTTGTCCCTCAAGGGAGAGCAGAGCTAAGGAGTCCCTGTTAGTTCTTTAGCTTCCACAGCCATGGCAGTCCAAATAATACTTCCACCTGTGGAAGACTTTTGAAAAACAGGTGAAACAACCCCACCATTACCATGAATGTCAGAGCTTCAGAGAAGTTAGGGATCAGGAGAAGTGGAAAATGTAAAGGTACAAATGGTCAACATGCTGGAAGGTCTACTCCCAAAGGACCAGCCTTGTATCCTCTTCAGGATCCACAAACTCAGGCTGAATATGAAAGAGAAGCCTAATAATTTCCACATTCCAATAACATTCCAATTCCAATACTCTCTGATATGCTGAGAAAAAAATTAGGATAAAACTTTTAGGAACCAGTGGAAAGATTTTTAATGAAAACTCAAGCTTACTTGGTTTACAGAGGGAACTTTGTTTTACTGCTTTTAACTTTGCTGAAGCTGCAACAGAACTACGATCATTTCAGAAAGTGCAACCGTCTTAGAACGGTGAGCAGCTTTAAAATTAGCACACTTACTTGGCTTTGGGACTACCCCAGGTATATATCATCCCTTAGATTACTTAGGGGAATCAAGCATAACATCATTAATTTTGCAAAGACGGTATCTGTAAGAGACATCTTGTAAGACAATAGTAAAAATGGATGGAAAATAGAACACAAACCACTTGGCTTGAAACTAAAATATTCTGGAGTCATTAAAGAAACGTTTTTCATCCAACACTTTAGAGTGAGAAACAAAGCTTACAGTTTTTTAATACAATCCTGTCAACAAAGATTTATAAAACTCATCTAGTTCTTCTCACAACATGTGCATAATTTTTAGTTGAGCCAACAAAGCAAATTACAGCAGACATGAGCTGCAGGATCTTTTAGAACATGTTAAGATTTCTGTCAAATCTAGTCACGCAATAAACAACTGTTTGAAAATACACATGCAGGCATGAAGTCCTATTTATAAAAATCTGTTTAATATCTTCATAGATGAGGAACAGAAAAACATTAGGAATGAAATATTTTTGGAGCAGAGATCAAATCACAGTTTAACAGAGAGGCTTACTTCACAAAATTAAAGGAAAAAGATCATCTGACTGTAACGAAAAATATCATTCAGACAAAACTGTGTACAAAAGATGTAAAAAATGTGCTATGATTTTGCATGTCTGAATTTTCAGCACCAAAACTCAGCGCCCTTCAAAACAACTGTCAGACTACACAGATACTAAAATACAGATAGTATGATCACCTACCTTTTTTAAGTATAATGGTTTGAATTATTTTTTAAAATCTTTTATGACTTGAAATTAATCTACTATATTTTTAGTTGGTTTTTTTTTTTTTTTTTTACAACCCCCAACAGCTGCATTGGTTTCTATAATGAAAGTTTTATTAACTTTAATTTTTGGCAGGCATAAATTTGTTTAAAATAGCTGTTAAAAACTTCAATAGCTATGGGACACATCCCACACAAGATCATACAGGGGAGAAGACAGAAAAATAGAGAGATAAAGAGAAGAATGAGAAAAGGAGACTGAGGAATGGAAGAAGGGAAGGAGGAAGGGAAGGAGGAAGGCAGAAATATACCTATATCAAGATAAAAGTAATTTCAATAACAGGCAAAATTCTGTTCTTGCATAGTCACTACATAAACTAGTTTGATAACCTGATGAAAGCATTTATCATTTTATGCAAGACATACAAACTACAATGCTACAAAAAGTCCTTCTAAGAGGCTATCCAATTCCCAGTTACTTATCCATAGAAACATTTTCACGAGTCTTAAGAAGAAATGGAGGCTTCCCAGCTTTTAACAGACAAAGAGAAAAAGTCTGTGGAGGCTAAACCCTTCCCACAGCACTAAGCACTTTTGGCCATGAGTGTGGTCACAGGACAGGCACTACTTCTGAGGAGTTAAACTGATCACACACAAGACCTGCCAGTCAAAAGAGAGGCTCATTTCTAGAGAGCTGTAAGCATCATGGACAACTGCATACTGTCTGCTTATTTCTACTGCTATAAATCTCCCGGGCTTCCCCCAGCAGGTTTGTCCTACTCAAGCAACTAGATCCCTCGAATGGCTAGATTAAGGGGCTGCAAGGTGTTAATATATCCCTTGCTGTGTTCCAGCATTTATCCCTAAGCAAGCAAAGTAGATTACAACCGAAGGACGTACTGATGCTAATTACACTTCCAGGAAACTTTACTTATCATCTCACTGCCCCTGCACTGAACTGTATTAAATATTTAACAATTTTCCCCATTTTAGACACCAGATTGGTCCAAACTGCTAGAAGACTTCAGGAACAGGTTTCCTTCATCAGATTTCCAGTGATATTTTGCAACATTCATGTTCTTACAAAGCAATGCTCAGTTTGAACTACATCCCTTTGCTGGTCTACAGCACTGTTAGGAGTTTGGAAGGATTTTCTTCTGGCTCAGGGCTAGAATTATGTTTTATGATCTCTCTCTACATCATTGCTTTTTGCTGTAAAACTCTATTTTTAACTGGAAAAGGTCTTCAGGGGAGACAGAGAGAAGGAAAACCACTGTCTATTAGTCCTGATGACTTAAAGCAGTATTGTAGATCATGTGTTCCTATTTCAGAAACAGAAGCTGCATTTGTCACCTATTTACAAACAGGTTTGTCTGTCATGCTTACAGGGATGGGAGAGAAAACACAACAAGAATATAGTTGCTGTATGGATACAGACAGCCTGCTTCACTCTGCCTTGAGCGGTCTAAGTCAAGAGCCATCTTCACCTAGCCCTGTCTTTCACAGACACTCATATCATTCCACAGTGCTGCAGAGCAAAGCCCAGATTTCTTCCTCAGAGCTGACACTGATATGCATATGCCTGGGTCTGGACAAAGGACCCAAGGAAGTTTTTGATGACAAGGTCAATTATAAAATCTATGCTTAAGTTATATTCTTCATGGGCAGAATGTGTGTAGGATTAGCACATCCACAAAATTAGTGCTGTAATTTTGACATCATGCTAGAGAAATAACAAACACAGGGAAAAGAAAGCTACACTTGCCTGGTGGGTGTTGCTGCCTGGATTATGTATGGAATGAAACTGTTTCATGTGCATTCGGACTCTGGCAATATCCCTGAGGGATCGGAAGATACCATCCACTGCATCTGTGGCTTTCTGAGATGTCAAGTTCAGTGACGAGTCACAGCCTAAAGAAATAAAGAAACACAGCTGAGTGAGTGAAAAATGTTCATGTGTTTTGATAAGAAACAGTAGGAAAAGGCTAACTGGGAGGAAATTTTAAATTATTCTCATTGTGTTATATTCTAGAAACTCATGCTTGTAAGACAGCATGTCCTCAGCATGGCACGAGAATCTGCAGATAAGCAAGAAGGCAAAAATTCTCTACAGCAGGCAAAGTGAAGGGTGTCTCTCTTTGTAACCTCAGTCACACAGCATTGCCATCAGCACAGGGTATGTTTGGCTCTTCACAGCAAACAGCAGGTTCCATGCTAGCAGACCCCAAAGAAGAGCTCCCTGTTATGTGGAAAGGAGCCAGCTGGTTTGCTGGTCGGCTTGGGTAAACAGCCATGAAGAAGGGAACTGCTCATCCTTGGCTGGCTGCCTTGCTGACTCCAAATACATTTCCTACCTTTGTGACAAGAAAAATGGAAGAGTCTGTGCTAAATACAGCAGAAATGTTAGCCAGGCATTGGAAAGAGCTGCATTATCACAAAAAAAATTCTTATCCCTCAAAGTGGCAGGTTTATTAGTTCAAATGTATTTTTCCAATGCACTTCTGCTAAGCTATAATGCTTATCTTCCACTAAGGCTAAATTCCAATTACAGGACCACCTAAAACGTCCCTCTGGGTGGCCAGACACTGCCTTGGAAAAAAGAGAAATTCTTAGTCTTGGCTCCATCCCCCTCACCACAGGATCTATACTGCACAGAAGCATTGAAAGAAATGCTTTCTCAGCTCCACTGCTGATGAGAATTAGCCAAGTGAGAAGTGGGTCACCTGATATTTTTATTGCCTTGTCAACACAGTTCTACTCCTCTTGACATCTCTGCCTGCCTCTCTTCTTGCTTGACTCTTCATCCCTGTGGCAGAAAATCCACCACAAAATAACCCTTCTTGCCACATGCTCGCACCAACACACTCACTCCTGTTTATTTCTATTGTCTTCTCCAGGGATGCTGCTGTAGTGGCTTCTGTGTCCATCCTCCAGGTCTGAAACCAAGCCTGCATCAGCAAACCTCTATGTCTATACAGATTCCTGCTGAGAGGGCAGGGTCTCCCTGCAGGTCCAGCTTGCACTGTGCTGCACTCATGGAGCCTGGCACTGAAAACAGGCATTCAGACTACCAAAAAGTAGGCACCTGGAGTGCCTTTTTGAGTAGGAGATCCCTGAACAAACTTTCCTCTGCAACTGACAAAGGACAGAATTCTTACGTACTAAAAAAAAAAAATCAATAAAAAAGGTGGTAAGTTCAAAATATACAGGGAATATTTGACAGTGAATCTGAATTACTTTCATACCTTTGCATTCTGCCCAGTAAAAATATATGTACAATATAAATGCATACACACACATCCACTTTCAGAGTTCTGAAACGATTCCTACAAGATGGTGATTAGACACTGAGCTTTTTTTTGTCTGAGTATCGTTTGTTGAGGAGAGGTGTGGGAGCACTGGTGCACTGGGCTGTGTTCAGCTGTGCCTTCTGGCAAAACCAAAAGTGCATCTCAAGGAGCACTGGAGCAGGGAGGGGACAATGTCCATTTCTAATCTCCATGTCAGAGTGCTGTGCTGGACCCAGGTTGGGACTCTGAGATGGCTCTGAGAGTTGAAGATCCAGTCTGGCTGTTTATGACTGGCCTGACAGAGGGAAAAGAGGTGTACTTTCAAAGTTTCTCTAAAATGTGAATTCCTTGGGACTTTCCATCAAGAATTATCATGTCTGAGGAAGCCAGGGGTATCTATTTCCAGCCTGACATCCAGTACTTCCTTTTTAAAACGTAAAAATGAAAAAGTAGGTTTTCTTTACAATCCCTTATTGTTGAAATTAAAATCTCTGAAGACTGCTGTCTACCTGTTGCACTGCTCTAGAGTTATAGAGGGGAGCCAGGTTTCTTTCCAGCCCGGAGAACAAGAGAAGCTTGTTCTTTACAAGTGGCAGGCAGCTACAAATCACCTCCCATTCACACCTTCCCTGCAAATGGGGCTCTGCAGCATATGGAGAGCAGAACACCATCCTTCTTCTCTGCTCGCTTCAGCTACCAAGAAATCTGCTCCTTTTACAACAGTGAAGGGGTGGGAATACATTAGCTGCTGCACAGCTCATGTACTAATTAAAACAAAACTTCCTGTTACTGTTTTTTCTTGGGAAGTTAAATGCCATTTGGAGAGCATGCTGAATGAGTTCTTTTGAATCCCAAACCCTATTATATATTGGAAAAGGCATTTAAATAAATGTGGGGATTTCCTGTTGGACTTGAAGAAACCCAGTTGTGGAGAAAAAGAAAATCACCACTAACCTGCAGAGGACTCAAGATTTTAAAGAACACAGCCTAGTTCTACAGTAAGTGGTGCCCATCCTCACTGATACTGCTTCTGTTCTTCTCCTATCCACTTGTGCCAAATTTGAGGAAAATGAGTCTGTCGGGAGCTGCATTCAGTGCCTACCAGGACGAGACTTTTGAACTTTTCCATGAGACAAACTACATCTCCTCTTAAACAGTACACATCTGCATAACCATTAGTACCACAATGAATCCATTTTCGCAAGAAGATGGAAAACAGAAGAATCAATGGAGATGCTGTTTTCTGCAGTACTGAGTGACCCAGGAACCAAACAGGACCAGCTTTTCTACTGATTTCTGAAACTGGAAGGAAAATGCTTTAAGAAAAGGACATGGGTACTGTGAACCCATGAGATCTATAATTATAGAGCAGCATGTGATTGATTATTCTCCCTCTACCTCCAAAAATGTAACAAATGAGAATTTCAGACCTGAGTTTCAGGAAACCTTTCACTGTACTTAGTCTCTTGGTACACATAAAGGAATTATAAACAAACATGTTCTTTCTCTAAAGCAGTATGATAATTATCAACATTTTGTAAAGGACTTTGATAATTCAGAGACATCACTAGGCCTATGATTCTTACAAAGTTAAAAGTTTAGAAAAGCTGAAAGTTTACCACTCTATTCTGTTTTATTGGTATTAACTTCAGCTCTCTCCATCTTAGGCTCTCTCTATAGTGCTTTTAAAGAAATAAACCAATATAAACCCTCCAAAAGCTGGAACAGAGCCAGCAGAGTAACCAAGCCATTTCAGAGGCACACACTGAATCATGGGCTAAAACAGAAAACTTGTACTTTGAGGGAGAGAAAATCCAGCATCAGGATTTCATTATGCAGGATTTCATTATTTTCTAGATACACAGAGTTAATATGCTTGTCAACAGAAGACAGAAGAACAAGAGAGATAAAGGGTTCCTTGAAGGTTAGAACTCAAAATACAGCACTATGATATTAAATTAATTAAAATCTTCTAATTTTGTACTTTAAGTGATAGCATAGCAGTGGGGGCTCTTCTTTTTCTAGCAGATAAATCTAAGGACCTACATATGCACAGCCAGAGCCGTATGCTTTACAATAGTTTTGGTATATTTGTGCATTAAGATTTTTTATGCAAAAGTAGGTACAAATGTGTACAGTGACACAGATCATTGCTGGCTTTTCCAGGGTAAAAAAAAAAATAAAATTGTAAAACTCAAAACTAGGATGTAATTTGCATAATTCTCCTGTCACTGTTCTTCCCTGCATGCATTTGAATCTTTATTCTTCAATCTGATTTGTACTGAATTGTCTGATGCTCTCTTATGCATCTAAAAAGTGAGGCTGCTAAGTGAGTGTGACACTGTGGCACAAGGATGGACAGGCCAGAACACAAGGCATCTGCCATTTCCCTACAGTTACATCAGCAGAAGGTGAAAAATTGTAATTGATTCCATTTTAGTTTGGGGGATTTCAGAAGAAAGGTGTGTTCTACAGCCCTTGAGAAGAGAGTGTCCAGAAGGGACAGACACAGTGGTGCCTGTGACATCTTCCCTGCAGCACATCCATCCCTGGGGCTTGGAGAGGGTCCTGCTCTGTGCTCACTCTGTCCTCTGCATCCCCAGTCAGAGCATGTGTGGTGCTGGATGGACAGCCAGGTCTGTGCTGCTGGCAACTCACATCATAAAAAAAAAATAACATGACCATTTTGCTGAAGCCCTGGCAAAGCAGCGTGTTGGTACTGCTGGCAGTGAGGGGAAGGAGCTCATCAGCTGGGGAAGGGCAGGTACAGACCTACACAGATAGCCTCTCCCTATCCACAGCATTGTGATGTTCATTTCCCATCTCCTACCAAAAACTCAGCAGATTTCTAAGGTATCATCTGAATTCAATCCCTTTTCTCACCCTTCATCTTCCCTCTGTCTTCTGGGATGGCTCCTTACCCCATTCATGCCTCAGCCCTTTGTGGCTTTGGGAGGCTGAACTCAGCTTGGACCACACAGCTGCAAAACCACTCCAACCCCACGAAAGGCAAGTCATTTTTGCACCAGAAGTGAAGAGATTCAAACTCTTCCAAGGTGTCCAAAAGTTTAGCATCACTGCCAGACCGAGAATTTGCAATTTCCCAGTCCTGGACTTGACCCTTCTGCCAGTCCACACAGCACTGAATCATAGAATCATAGAATGTTAGAGGGTTGAAATGGACGTTAAAAATCATCTCGTTCCAACTGCCCTGCCATGGGCAAGGACACCCTTCACTAGACCAAGTTGTACAAGACCTTATCCAAACTGTCCTTGAACACTGTTGGGGGTGGGGCATCCACAACTTCCATGGCCAACCTGTTCCAGCATCTAACCATGCTCACAGTAAAAAACTTCTTCCTAATATCTAACTTAAATTTCCCCTCTTTCAGTTTGTACCTGCTACTTTTTGTCCTATCACTACAGTTCCTGATGAAGAGTTCTTCTCTGGCTTCCTTGTAGGCCCTCTTTAGATTCTGGAAGGTTGCTATGAGGTCTCCACACAACCTTCTCTTCTCCAGGCTGAACAGCTCCAGCTTTCTCAGCCTGTCTTCACAGACAGGGGAGGTGTCCCAGTTCCCTTATCAACTTTGTGGCCCTTCTATGGACTTGTTTCAACAGTTCCATATCCTTCGTATGTTGGGGATCCCAGAGCTGGTTGCAGCACTCCAGGAGGGGTCTCCCAAAAGCAGAGCAGAAGGAGAGAATCACCTTCTCCAACCTGACAGCCACGCTCCTTTTGATGCAGCCCAGAATTTGGACAAATGCTAGCAGGCAGAAAAGATGGAGAGCAGGAGAAAAGCAGAGAATAGCAGCATATGGGAAAAACATTAGAAAAGGGAGGGAAAATGCACACAACATCAAAAATCAAAGCTCTGTGTTTCTATAAATTTAATTTATGATCTGATTGGCACATGGAGGATGAAAACAGTGATGTGTTTTGGGGCAGTCACCAGCACCATGCAGTGCAAGTGATGGTATGGATCTGGTGTCTGTGACAGCAGGAGAGTGCATCTGATCCACTTCCAAGGAAACCACAGAAGCCAGCATTGTGACCAAAAGATGCAATTTCTAGTTTTATTCCCATCACAACAAACATCTCCCATTTGAAAGAAAAGCCCAGGATGTTTTTTTTAAGAGTTAACTAAATTTAAAATCCTATAGCTCTGCTTCAGCTTTTAAATATGCATCCACACTTTAGCAGTGCTGAGCATCCAGGGATTGCACATGTATGTCTCCAAGGGCATTTCAGCACATTATCTGATCTTTATTACACAGGGACACATCCTGCAAGCTCTGGAGTTCCCTGAGGAGCACTCTCCTTGGAAAGGTTGTTTTTGACATCAAGTTTTGAACCCTCTTCTGGAAACTGCTTTTTGGTATACAAGGGACACACAGCTCACGTGGATAAGTACTTTGCTGAATCTCAAGCTCTAAAGCTGCATATTTAAAAATCTGGCCATTTACTTGCGTGATTAAATATGTATTTAAGAGCTACCTTAGGAGAGTAATTTTTTTTAAAATTTTGGCCTTAATATCTGTCACTTGGATGTTTCCATTCTACAAGAATATTTTATTGCCTTCTTCTTGCCAAAATCCAACAGCACAACATGTAATATCAACTTTTATGAAGCACTGCAAGCTTGGTACTGCTAGTTCTCATGTTACATGAAATTAAACCTGTCAATTCAGCGAACAATTACAGGGAAAAACTACAGAACTTACTACAATAAATTACATGAATTAATTGCAGAAGGAATTTAAGTTAGGCTCAGATGTACTTTCTGAAGGAAATTAATGCAACAAATTCATTAGGGAACCATTCAGTTGCTCCCTCAAGCTGCCCATATCTTAATTAAAAAACCACAGATGCTAATAAAGTTATGATAAATGCTCTGTAAGTCCGATAAGGCGTCCCAATAATGTTCTTGCAAGAACTCAGTAAAACTCCAGGTTTTACTAAACAATATAGAGCTTTATGAACATACCACCCCAGGACCCATATGAAAAGTCCTTGCTCAGTCTTTCGCAAATTATTCTCAGTTATCTTCTTTTTGTTTTCAGGCTGGTGGCTGCACTGTGGCAAGGACTGATTTTTACTCCCATCCAGGACGTCCTTTCCATTCAGGTGGGGCATTAGCCAGTAACTTCCAGTGATGCTATAAAGTTTCACCCTCGGATCTGCTGCTTTCCACCTTGTCCACAAGATACTCCAAGAGGTACCATGTATGTGAAGGACAAAGGACAAGGGATGAGGTTTGTGTCCAGGGAGTAGCAGGTGAGGCAGTCAGTACTACCAGTACTGGTTCTGCACAGCTGCCTTGACCAGAAGTCCACGCACGCATGAGAGTCTAGATGCTTTACCCACTTGTATTCAGAAGGGAACATCCAGAAAACATGGCAAGATCTGTAAATGTGCTTAGCTTTTTAATGAACTTTTCTTCTTTATGTTGATTTAAATGAATCATACTTTTAAAACAATAACAAAGTAAAATAAGTATTTCAGTATTTTTATTTGATTTTTCCATATTTTTTTTCTTGGACAATGAAAATGAATACCATCAATGTTTTTTGCATTCACAGTCCTATTTGTTTGTGTATTCCTCAAACTGCAAAGTCAGGCTTGCAGATTGGACATAATCGGAAAATGCTTCCTTCTGAAAACAATGGCCATATCTAGAATTTATAAAAATGCAGGAAACTGTTTTAACTCATGGATCTAAGAATGATGATAACGGAGATATCCTAGAGATATTTTCTTTCCTGGTTTAAGTTGTGAGCCAAACTCACAGGACTCACAGTATCCGCAGTGTAGGCAGCTTTATACAATAATGTAAATGTATAAAAACATAAGAACACAATTAAAACTAATTATTTAACCTATTTATCAGCTACTGAAACAAAACAATATTTTTTAACAGAAAGACAAAAATAGTCACATTCTAATGCTATGTATAATTATCTTTTCCAAAAGGCCTCTTCACCCAGTATATTATAGCACAGGTGAAAAGCCATCTGAAAACTGACGAAGACAGTGGGCACCTAGGTTGCATTCAGTGGGCAATATTTAATGATAGAAAAAATGATATATTAGAATGACTGCAGTTTAGACTTAGACAGCTACATCAGATACTGCTACTGCCTAAATAAAAACCTAACTCCAGGCTCAGTCCAGAGCAGGTTTGCTGAGGGAGTTATGACTTACTGCGGCCTGCTGAGCACAAGCTGATGAGAAGAGAAAGTCAAGTGGCACATCTCCCAGGGGCTACAGGGGTTAGGAGGAGGAAGGAAGGCTTCTCTTTTTTTCTATACTATGAAGAACCAGTCAAGTCATTAGAGGGAACAATTTTCTACCTGGCAGATTGCTCAAGACCTTCTCTTTTCCTTCCATCAGTAGTGCAAGAACCATGACATGCTGTGCCTCCACAAATGTAGCCCAAAACTGACGAGGGTGTGTGAAACCGTTTATGATGCTGAAAAGCAGAGAAACGTGGCTTGTCATGCTCTGCTAGAGACCTGGAGACCAGGGGTTGTCTCCCCTGGGCAAAGACCATATTATACTTTTTTTTGTTCCTGATGCTGCTTCTCCTGAAAATGGACGCTGACACTTTGAACACTGATGTGGAATATGGGGATAAAACAGGCAGAACAACTGTTCTTTCATCCTGCAAGTGAGGATAATTGAAGTATAACAACTTCCAGAGAAAGCCAGAAATATTTATGGTAAAGGGCTTAACTGCATAATATAAAACCCCCCTATTTTAACATATAATATTGAAAGCAACAGCCACAATTCTCCATACTGAAATTAGAAATTCTGCTTTAATGGCAACCTGCCACACTGCAAGTCACACATGACCAAGGACAAAAGGACTAAGAACTAGAACACTGAAAATTTCTGCATTCATACTGTGACAACACTTGTCCCTCACTGGAGCTGTTTTGTCCTGCCACTGTCAGTGGTACCATGCCCACAAAGAATGGGCAACATTCTCTCTGGTGTCCCAGCCTTGCTGGGGGTGCCTCCGCAAGGAGCTGAGGCTGTAGGAGAGCTGCAGAAGCCATGCATGAGTGCTTCAGCTGGTCACACGTGCCAGGGGTGAACATAGGGCACAGATGTTCCTCCTATTCTGCTATTCTGTTCCTATTCTGACGAGAAGTTAGGCTGAAGCACAGTTCTCTCAATCCCTTCCATCACAATGAACAGAGATCATGGCAAGGAGCTTGTGTGATTTAATCCATGCACAGCATCTACTCTGTGTTACCAGCTCAACCATATTGCATGCTGTGCATAAAACAGACCCTCTGGAGACAACCTCCTGTCTCTGGTACTGTACTTGATCTACAGAAAAAATGACCTAATATGAAGTTACTGGGTTTCAGATCTTTCTTTAAAGAATACACAGAGAAAAACTGCCACTGTTGGTACAGATATTTATCTGTCTGTAAAGCAGAACGTTGTACATGTGGGTTTGGGATGAATGAGTCAATTTTTGAAGCTATGAATCATGAACAATTTAATTTTAGTATTAAATCAACATGTATTATCTGTTACCTACCACAGTTTGATACTAAAATGATTTGCATTTAGGTGAAAAGGTAAATGATAACTTAGCCTACAGTATAGGTGATTATGTTATGTGGAATAAGCATTATGTCTCTGATAAGATTAGGAAAACCATATTTTGCAGAGTCATTTGCTCTTCATGAATCTCACAGAAATATTTAAGCAAAACCCATATTGCATTTGAAGTCAGAAAAAAACCCAGAAGATGTCTTCACCTATTTCTCTCTCCAACTTGGTTTAAATGGTTGGTTGTATTTTTCATCACCTGCTGTAAAACTATTTCATTTGAAATTGCTGTAGTACTGCCTCCAAAGATAACTCCTCTTGTTTTGGGAATATGTCACATCTGCTTGAGGATAAGATCCTACAAAAAGTACCTTCACAGAAGATTTTTTTAGCTTTATGTGAGTATAAGTTATTAAAAAGTCCTCCTATGTTCATTTATGCTTATAACCCATTGAAATGGCACTGCCCTTTGCAGAGATCATAAATACACAGCCCAGTGCAAACATCTTATAGTCTGCAGACGAACAAGAAAAGGCAAGCAAGTAAAAAGCCTGGGAAGAACAAGAATAAAGCAATAGGAAATGCAAGTTAGAAAGAAAGAATTGCATTAATGATCCCACTTTCTGTTAATTTTTAACTTGAAACTACTTTATACAGGAGACAAGACAGGCAGCATGAAGCATACTTTGAATGAAAAGCAAAATGAAAGAAGTGAGACTGTGGAAAGGATCTGAAGAGAAGGAACCCTACTACGGGAAGATGGACCAATGCAGTGCTATTTTTTCCCAAAGAATGAACAACACAACCATATGCCAGGCCACCCCTTCTTCTGAGTACATGAGGGTTGCAGCTGCCTTGAGACACAGCAGATCCCAACTATGAATAACACAAAATTCTACAATCAATGCTCATTTTATTCTTCTTCTTGTCTGTTAATTAGAAACTACACTGTAGTGCAGATGGCAAGTATCAGTCAATGAAGAAAACGAGCAGCAGTACAAACTTCAAGTGCATGTAGGAGTATCCTAGAGTATTAAGTGGAATGAACTCATATTCATAAAACAGACAATAATTCATACTATGTGCAGTAGATTAAAAAAAGACGCTGGCAGAGGTCTCAGTTTAACAGAAAATGTAAACGCACATTCAACTTAGAAGGTGTGCTGGCAGAGATCTCAGTTTAACAGAAAATGTAAACACACATTCAACTTAGAAGGTGTGACAGAAAGGAGTTAGGGCAGTGGTTAAATGCCTTGTTGAATTACTCTCTGGTTTAAATTCAGAATTAATTGTGCTATTTTAATTAACAGACAATTGAATGGCTTGTAGAGTTCATCTAAAATGTTTCTTAAGCGCACAAGAAGTAGCATTTTTGTCTTTAAAATGAATTGAAAACGTTGGGTGCATTAGTGAAAACACAGCTTTTAACTGAGGTTTGAAGAAACAAGTAACTGGCAGAAAATGCCTGAGATCTGCAGCAATTTCCATTTAGTATAAATTGTTAATGTTTTCAGGAAAAAGAAATAATGAAAAACACTAGTCATCTTGTAGTCAAGTTTCAACACCTGCATATTTATTGTGGCCAAAAGAACAAGGATAACTTGATTTATGTTCCAAGTATGTGGCAGAAGAACAGGGATTTTTTGCTTTGAATTGTGCCTGCCTAAAAGTGAAAGAAGACATACAATTTCAGTATTAACTGGGGTGGTATTTTTTGTTGTTAATGTTGTTTAGGAGACAAAGACATCACTAAGTGCAAACAACCCTTCAAGTCTGATAGGCTGACAGCAGAATTTTAATTGAGGCTGGTTTGTGGCAGCTGAATGCTGTTTGCTGTCCTGGGACTGGGCAGGTGCAGGGTGCTCACACAGTGAAAATCGTGTAGCTACAATAAAAATATTAATATATAATATATCTAAGACAATAGGTAGCCAGATGATCAGTAGACATAGATTCACTTCCATGGATATGTAATGAAGCCTATGGAGGAGAGGAGACTCCTTAGATTCCTGCCATAACCATGTTTCATTTCAGACAGGGAAAACACTAATTCTGATCAGTTGAGTTTACATGGAAGCATGCTTCTGAACAACAGAAGGCTGCTCAAAACCTTTCCCTGTGCCATTGCTGCTTGATGGACATCCTTCAGTCATTCCTTCTTCTTCCTCCTGCTATAAGGAGACCCTCCCTGCCCCCACATGCAGAGGGAGATACAGAGGGCATGCACAAGTAGAGCAGCTCAGTCCTATCAGTGCTGCCACCAGAGCAGCCTCCATGTGCACCATTTCCTCCCTCCCAACAGCAATGTGCAGCTAGCCATGGGGCTTGGCAGCAGCAAATGTCACCTTGGAATTGAGGCACCCTGGAGTCAGAAAGTGTTTACATTTTCAAGCAACAAAAAACATTAAATGAGAGAGTTTCCCCATACACTTTATTACTATGGGATTTTTTTCAGATAAGCAGGGCTGCTTACTGCAGATTCTGTGCAACCTTAGAGTCTTGGCCAACGTCATGGTGATGTTCTAGATCATTTTAGTTAAGATTTTACCAACCTCAGATGTAAAATTATGACAGCCTCCATTATCTGTGATGTAATAATGTCTTATGTTCCTTATATTTGCAACCTACCTTTATTTTTTTAACAGATATTTTTTTTTACACCAAAGGATTACAAATTAAGCTATTCTATATGGCATCTGAAAAATACACTGTTTTCTTGCACAGGTATTTCATCTCTTCACTGGGGCAGAACAACCCTAGTAACTGAATAAAACCTAAGAGTAGAGCCTGGAAATCATTACACAGTGATCTTTATGCTGGAGGGAGATGGCAGAAGACAGCACCATGCTCAAGCTCCTGTGTTGAGCTCAGTCTCTGCTGCAATGCAGCAACACACCATTTTCAGCTCCCTGGAAAAACACTGACTCACAAGGATGATACCTCATCCAAACCTACCAGGTTTGCCTGTTGCAAGACCGGAATGCTGCATTTTCTGGGCACAGCAGTTCTGTGTCCAGTTCCTGAGCTGCAGGGACCCACCCCAGGTGTCACCAAGCAGAGCACACAGCAAGCAAAGATTGCTCTTTGTTAGGTGTAATATCATGTTTAAGCTTCTACTGCAATGTCCCAGTCTTGAATTGTCCTGTCACAGCTTATTGTAACTCTCAGTACTTCCAGAAATTCAGTTAGGCCATTCATTACTCTTGCAGAACAGCACTAACACTTGTTTTATGTTGATTATTTGCCATTAAAAATATTCTAAATTGGGATTAATCTCTAACAATTAGCCATCTTAAAAACAGAAACCTAGTCCATACCCATTATCCCATCCCACAAAATCTCCTGGAAAGGGCAATCTGTCTGCACTGACTAGAGGCAGACTTTCTAAAGTTTCACCTGCTAATATCAAACTCTGTGAAATAATTCCCACTTTCAGCTAAAGGGCCAAATCATTAACATGGAATAAGCTAAAGCAATACAAACCTGAGGTAAGAAAAAAGAATTAGTCTGTAGACCAAAAGAACTATGACAAGCATTAAGAGGCATGTGTTGTTCATCTAAAAACCAGCTATGAATAGATGCTACCATCAGCCCCCAGCGCATTCAAAGTCAGAAGCGCTTACTCTGCAGATATAAATAAACTGTCCTACTTTCTGCTTCCACCAGCACTACAGAAAGGAAAAAGGGCAGAGATATTAGCTAGAATATACCTTGTCCTGTGAATGATAGATGGAATGTGATTCATTCGTGAGGAGCCTTTAATATGTATAATGCTTGCTTAATTTATTTGAGGTTTTTTACATGGTCTTTTTCATAGCTTCTCCAGAGTGCTGACCACAAAATCCAGGGTCTGGCCTTCACAAAGATTACCTCAACCAATTCTTGTAGACAAAGGGAAACAAGTGACAGCAGAATGAAGCAGAAAAGCAGTAGGATTCAAAGCTCCGATGCGTGGAGCCAAAATGGACATAGGTTGGCTTAAAAATCTGAGCACGTTTTTGCAGAGATAGCAGCTAGAAAAACATATTTGCAGTTGTAAGTTGAGCAAATTTGATATGAGTCACAGTGGCTGTAAACATGCAACCCCCACAGAGCTGTTTGCAAATCATTTCTCTCCATATATCCACTTGGTTCAATTGAAGACTGAATAACTGAGTAACTGCAGAACACCAAATACAGCACATGAATTTAAGAGAAGAGGAAAAATTATACAGGAACCAACAGTCGAGTCACTCGCCTTTCAAACAGGCACAAAGTTCAATCAGATTTTGAAAAGAAAAACTAAGTGTGAAAAATGAATGAGGAAGGAGGACAAAAGCTGACAAATGCAGGTGATAACCTAGCTTGCTGTACCATATTCCTGAGTGAGATAACTGAGTGTTCAGACAGAAGTCTGGTAGATGATTATTCTGATTTCAGTTAAACATTTGATACAATGCCACCTGGAGAATTAGTTTGGAGTGAAGGGATGGGACTTCATATAAGACTTGTAAGGAACAGGCAGAAGGAGAGACGACAGTGGCCTGGTTTACACAGAGTCTTAGCATGTTCCTTGAGGATTGGTCTTACTATGCTCATTGATGACTTTTGCACAAAAACTAGAAGTGTTGATGACAAAGCTATGAGGTATTGCTAGTAGTAGAAGCCAAAATGTTATATAAGATATAAATTCTGAAGCACCAGAAATGAGACAAAAGAGACCAATACAGCAATACAAAATGAGATAAACCTCATCCAGGCCATCAACTTAGTGGGCAGTAATAGAAAATCTCTCCAGCTGGGACTCTGTCATTAAAAACAACAGGAAAAGAATCTGGGTGACATTAGTTGATTCGGGGATGACTCTGGTCTACCAGCACTGCATGAGACATGCAAAACTCATCAGATAATATGCTTCCTGTAAATACACAGATATGCTAGTTCTGTCCTAAAAATGGTAGAACTACACCAGAAACAATTCTGGTCACTAGTGCTTGAATTGAAATTGCAACAGACTTAAAGCAGACCTGTGAGCATGACTACAGAAATAAGAAAACATTTTTTATCTGAAAAAAATGGGGCTTGTTCAGCTCAACAACAGGAAAATTGAAGATAAGTAAGTCAGAAAGTTGAATGAAGTATCCAACTACTAAAGGAGCCTTTGTGTGAAGGTAGCTGGATGTGTCTGGAAATAAAAGCAGTTTCAAGGTGGATTTTGATAAGTTTATAAGTGAGCTTACACAATGTATTTGCCTTGGAAGAAGCAGGGGGTCTAGTTTGGTGGTGAGAGACGCATCTCCTTGCCCTGACTTTCCACATACACCCCTAATCGTTCTGAACAGTGTATGTATTTCAGAGATTTAATATTACATCAAGGAAAAAAACCATGCAATTGCTCATATTCTCTATAAATGTTCTTATAAATGCTAATGTAGGATTTTGACTATTAAAAGTGCAGCAACGTCTGGCAGCCTTTTCGAAAGCCTGCTCAGTCTAGCTGCAGCCTGCCAGTGACCAATTTCACCAGGCACATTTTTCTGCCCTGACAAATGGCTCAGTGGATAGCTATGGGACAGCCTGTCTGAGAGGTTTACAGCCTGCTAATGATGAAGTGCTCAAAGCTGGGAATCAGTCTCTAATAGAAATGAAAATATTTCTCCCCACAGAAAGTTACTACAGTTCTCCTTCCTTCTCTCAAACATAAACGTTGAGTAAGTTGTCTAGCCATTGGAAAAGCCTAGTAGGAATAGTAAAGCTATCAGAAAACACAGATGTGTAGCTCTTTAACTTTCCTAATAAACCAAGTTGCTTCTGCATTGAAATGTGGAAAGGTCATCTGAGAGGCAAAGCAATGAAATAGTCAAGGCTGAAACGAAAACATGTAGAGGAGAACACTTCAAACTAGTGTTACATGATACGCTTCTAAAAGGCAGAAGCAGCAAGAAGTTTTGTACATGTGTTTCTGTAGGATGTGAAATTTATTCTTGCAGGGAAGGACTTACATCACATATTTCTGGGTAGCATGGCAAGACAAGATTTCACTTCCTTGCTATTTAGAAAGCTTAGCTGAGGAGAGAAGCATGAAACAGGGGATGTATTTCTTAAAAAGTAAATTTTGAACACCTCCTGCTGCCTGTACTCCAGAGAGCAGGGAAATGGCATTTAGCAGCTGCCTGGTTCTACAGCCAGAGAAATGCATTTCCTTGCTCCTCTGAAAGTCTGGGCAAGCTGTAAACCTCTGAAAGATCATCGCTCACACATGCTCAGCTAAGCCTTGCTGGATTTTCACCATTAAGATGTCTAAGGATGCTCTTGCCAAACATACTCCAGTCTTTCACAGGACATAGCGCTAACAGAACAGTCCATCCATCACTCCTAAAGTGCAGCAAGCTGTGATCTGTTACTTCCCAGCTCCTAACTGTGATCAGACAGCTAAAAACGTGTCATTCTCAAAAAACACTGTGAGCCTGGTGCATTTCCTGGGCTTTACCCAGACCAGGGCTGCTCACGCACTGCACTGGTACCATGGGGTTATATTCACTGCTTCAGAAAGGAGCAGGCTGCTAATGACACCAGGCAATGATGAGGCTGTGTCTAAAGATAAAGTCCATATAGAAAATGAGTTATAGCAAGATAGCTCTTTTTTTTTTTTTTAGTAAGCTGTTAAAATAGAGAAGAAATTAACAAAAAAACCAACTATACTTACCAATAAATCTATTTATTTTATTAAACCTATTCCTTGCTAGGTTAGCTCCACAAAACTCAGCATCCTGTTTTTAAAGAAGACTCAGGAAAAAGACACTCATACTTGAGATTCCTAAAGGGCTCCAATCACGCTCTTCGTATTTACTAAGAATGTAAACAAAATGACACGACCTCAGTAGGAATAATTTACTCCATACTTTTCACAAAGGACAATAAACATATGGAAGGAATTACAGAAAGGGAGTCAGTAAAAAAGACTCGCTCATCAGAGAGATTGTTTGTATTATAAAAAGTGACAAAAAATAGGTAAGCACAGAAAAAATGGGTGAAGTGTGAGGAAGAGTACTCTTTTCTTTGGGAAAATGTTTTTTTATGTTCTTGATGAAGTTTCAAGAGCAGCTGCTGCAAGAATGTAAAATCAGATGTCAGGAAGCAAGAGTCTGCGTGTCATATGCAAGGAAGGAATTTAATCACATTTGTTTTAAGGAAACCTTAAAATGCTACAATGGGAAAAAAATCCCAAAAAACATTTAAAAGTAACATGATTATAAATGTAGAAATTACTAGAAATACAGGACCTATATGACTGAGGTTTATTACGAAGCATTGTATAGAAATCAGAGGCAGTGCACCTAAGAATACCTGGCAGTAAGCACTGAGGAGGAGATCAGGATGGACTGGGCATTTTCTGCTGCTTGGAGATCCTGCTCAGCATGAGAAGTTCTCCAGTGACAGCACCTGAACTGCTGCCCTCAAGATGAAGAAAGTAGCAATGATCAGAATCAAAAATACTGTGTCAGCTACAAGCAATACAGTCTGAAAGGTCCAAATCCTCATGGCTCTGTGCATCTTGCAGCTCTTTGGATTTTGCAGAAGACACAGTGACATAAAGCTAGACTTCCAGGTCAAAAGGAATACACTTAGGGAGGGTACATTGAACACTACCAAATGAAATCTCAGAAGATTGAGCAGTTGAGGGACATAATGAGCTTGGTTTCTCATTGGAGAAACTAATTAAGTTAGCAGACAATCTTTTTATTAGCTTGTATGTAAGTGTTGCTTTTACATCTTTATGAGGAAAAAAATCCACACAAAGTTACTGAAAAAGCAGTATTTGAAAGTGGTATCATTGGAGCTACATTAAAAGGAGATTAGCAGTAGATTTGGGAAGAAGTTTAAAGAACCAAAGGCTCCAGGTCTTGTCACTGTTTAAACCAGGTCTTTTGGTTCTTGTCACTGTTTAACCACAAATTAATTAGTCTCAAAATATTGCACTAATCTGTTCTGCAAATATGGCTTAAAAATTGTTTTAGAAAGGCTCTTCTGACTAATGAAGAGGTGGGAGACAAGGACCTTGACTTCTAGAGAAGAGCTCTGGAGATCTCTGTGTGGCTCAAGTTTCTTTCATCAGGCAACCACTGATCTTAACAGGAGCCTATTCACAAACTGTGAATTTTGTGACCCACAAAGAGTCTGTGAATCCAGTGACCTGAGTTGATAGACCCTTTTTAATTTTATAGACACCTGCAAATTAGAACACCAAAGCCAGCTTGGTCAAAATAAAAGCCAAAGACTGAACTGACACACTGAATAGTCTGGATTCTCCCGGGATGCTGGGAATCATAACGAAACTTGCAATGCTGCTGCTGCTGCTTTAGGTTTCTCTGCTTTATGTTTCTCTGCTTTTAAAATGTGAAATGTGTTAAAACCAGAGTTTATCGTTTCCCTGACTGTCAGTGTGTAGCTTCCACAGCCACCACATTTACTTCACAAACTGAGAAGACCATCTGCAAGCACCACATATTTGTTACAACAGGATTTTCACTGCTAAAACCTCTATGAACTATTAAAATATTTTAAGAAATTAACTGTATGGGATGCACTCTACTTTCAGTGAAAATGCATTTCATCCCTTGCTTCACCAAGAGAAACACTGAAGCAAAACTGAGCTTCAATGAAAATTGCATTATAGCTGTATTAATAAAGGTCAGAGATGCTGGAAGTGTATTTTACACTGAGCATATTTTCAGCCAGGAATCAAAAATGTTATGATAGATGGCAGCAGGATAGGTGGCCAGATAAATTAAATCTTTCCATCTCTAAGCACTAAATTTAACTTGTTTTTCTTAAGAGAACTACTGGCATGCCAGCCTGGTATATGGGTGGAGAACCTGAATGCACAGAGCATGCCAGAGCTGGTCACTTGGTGCTGCACTTTGAATAGCTGAGGAAGCCTCTTTGCATCAGTAGCTTCAGCCTGGCCTACTTCAACAGCTAGACAGATGTATTTGACCAATGGATCATACATCTAGTATCAAATAAGAGTGATAAACATACACTAAAATAGGCAGTGGGTCAAATTCTTCTGAGGAGTACACCTGCATCCATCTGGATCATTTAGGAGAGACAGCCCAATGATAATACATAGAAGGTATAGTTATAATAAACTCTGGTGTTTATTTTAAAGCTGAGATTTCTTCCTTTAAGATCCTTCCATGATAAGATGATGGGAGAACTATTTCTGCTTTGATTAGTCTATTATTATGTAACCAAGAGAAAGAAAAGACAGGCCAATGAAATGCACTAGAGTACACTCAATGGTGTATAAGGTACGTAAAATCACTGCTTTAATAATTTCAGTTCATAGTTCTATACAGAAGATACTGTAGACAACACTGAAACAGAGACTGAAGTCTAATTTGCCAACAAACTGAAGCTCAACAGGGAGACTCACACTTTCTTCACAGGCTGGAACCACTTCTCAGCAGTGACAGCCTTTTGATCTTCACCTCCAGGTTGTATCTTAGCCTCCAGTAACTGCAACAACTGTTCAGCTACCAAGTGACTTAAAAAACCCCACTGAACACAATTTAATCATATTTTCAGGGCAGTTTGCAGCTACAGATAAGAGAAGGGTACTTGTGTGGTGTGATCAGACAGCTCTTGGCAAAGTACAAGGAAAGGCTGTTTGGTCACTGCTTCGGTACAGGCAGCCCAGGCTCTCTTCAAGTCTCCTTCTCTCCTTCCCATCCTTTCTTTAGAGAAATCCCTTTGGTAATTCAATACTGCAATATCCTTCAAATCAAAGGAGTTAAGCCAATTGCTCTGACAGACATCTAGGAGATTCCCCACCCTAAGGACGAAAGAATGAATTTTAGCACAAGTCAGTGTGAAAAAGCTACTTCAAAGAAACAGCAATATAACCCACAATTCTATAAACTGCCTGAAATGATCCCTCTACACATTCATTAGACTGAAAAGGGGCATGCCATTGTATACAACCACTCCCAGCCCTAATGCTGCCCTCTGGCCTCTGATGTTTAAGGCATGGCCTCAGGGAAAACAGAAAAATTTAGGAAGAAGCAGAAGACTTTTTAAAGGTAGCTGTCTATCCAATCATCCTCCCTTGGGCATGAGTCTCATCAGCCTGTATTTGTTATTCAAAAAGAGCTCTTGCAACTGAGAGGCTAACTGAAAAAAAAATTAGGAAGAACTAAGAATTGTGTGTTTAGTAATGTAGAAAAGTGCTAGAAGAGATCCCTTGTAGAAAGCTAGTGAACACATAGGTGCAGGCAATTACCTGTTATTTGGTAGTGTCTCAGTATATACCCATTTGTGCTTTTAACAAATTAAAGGGCTTTCTCAAGTCAAGAACTTAAATTTGTCAAATTGTGTTGCATCACTTCCATAGAGCTTTTTTTTCCCTCCCCTTGAGGTGAAGTTTACTGACACAATATATCTAGCAGTAAATCTATGTAGCCTGGAAAGAAGTCAGCACTGTGCAGATTTTTTATGCTTATAAATCTACCTGGTAAGAGAGCTTGGGATCAGATTGTTGATTCCCAATGCCCAAGCCCAAACATTTTAGAAATCAGATGAAGATAAGGCTTTTGTCATGTTCCTACAGAACTCACCCCCTCAATGTTTATTTTTAATACATTTACCAGCTCTATTATCTTTAAAAGAAAATACTTTATCCAAAACATGTTTACACCAAAAATCTTATGCTACTCAAATCCAAGCCTAAAAATATCTAACAGATCTAAAGATTACATATAAAATAAAAATCACACACCAACTAGCTAAGCTAGGACAGACATTTGATGGTGGTGTCACTCCAGTTATCCATGCATGACCATGCTTAAAGTCAGTTGTGTGTTCCCTTACAAAGTGCATGTAGACAAGCCGAGAAGTAATTCTGATTCCCTTTCAAAAGTACCTTTATGGTATAAGCACTAAATCCCATTAGTTGCATCTACATTAGATTTTAGTTTGGATTAGGAATTTTGATCTTCTAATTCCCATTTGCTTTGATTTGCATTAGAGAGTAACCTTGGAGTGCATGAGCAGAATTCCTTCTCACTGAAACTAAACCAAAAATGCTCTCCAATGACTAATTCATATCACAGGACCAGACAAGAATGAGTCTCCAGCCCATCGAGCTGGATTCACAGCATGAGCTGTGGCAGTGTGAATGAAGAATAAGCAGAAGGGAAACAGAAAGTTACTTCACTCAAAGAGAAAATGCTATGATATACACACTGAACTAAGTTGTTTAATGAAAGAAAAGTAATGCTAGCAAGCAGCAAAGATATGCAAAACGGCAATGAAACCTTCTGTCTGCTGTTTGAAAAGCTCTAAAAATAACAAATTACCGTGCTGCTAAGTTCCATAAAAGATAATGGTGTGGAAGTAAACATTTCAGAATGGTTAGGATAAAAAATGGAGGAGATTGTTAGAAGATGTCTCTGAAAAGCAAAAAAAAAAAAAAAAAAAAAAAAGAAAGAAAAAAGAAAAAAAACCTGTGAGTGAGTCTAGGTCACTCTTTTTCTAAAAGGATGTACAAAGCAAAGCAGATTTGTGCTCAAGGACTTATGCACAAGCACTAATGTTATTAGGTCAGTCTTTAAACAGATCCTATTTTTTGTTGTTGTTTTGATTGAGTTCCTCTCTACATCTCTTTAAAAAACCCACAACAACAACAACAACAAAATCCCAAAGGCAAATTCTTTTGCCTGCTTTTAATTTCCATGCACTTACTGTGTTTCATATTTTATTTAGCTATGTGAATAGAAAAGACCCACCATCAGCTCAGAAGACTGAAGCTTGCAAAATAAACCAAGCAGCAAACGTATACTGGTTCAGTACAGTCCTTCTCTGTCCTGTATCTGTGGTTTGGGTCTTCAGAACTTGTACAACTGGGTACAACTGGGTTGAGACATGCAGAGTTAAGATGAACCCTCATGCTGACTTCTGTATCAGTGTTTGGCACATGGATGTTAGGAGGGATTTAAGGAGCAGAAGTTTCTCTCTTCCTGGTACTGACAACTGCTTGTACAGCATCAGGTGGCATGGTGACCTCTAATAGGTCTGTGTTACCAAATGATGATCAGGTCTTTTTTAACAGGTTCTTTAAACCAGGTAGTAAGATTTATAGTAGGTAGTAGATTGCATCTTTCTTTGTTATGCTAATATAACGCTTCCTTATTTCAAGAAATAAAGAGATTTTTAGGAAGATTATGACACCTGAGACAATCTCTGAAGACTAAAAAAAGGCTGTAGCTCAGCTGACCAATTTGTCTTATACCAGTCCTATATGTCTTCTGTGCCAAAAGACCAGACTGCCAAACTCCTACTTCCATTGATGAGCTGGTCTTGCGCTTTTAAAGCTGTGTTTCCATGCTTTTGTAGAGAGGAGGGAGGGATTTCCTCCTGTCTGGAGGATCACCTTCTTCCTTTGCCTACAATCACCCAAGTCACCCTGTAAGACATAGAATGTTTTGGTGGGGAGTCAGAGAAAGGCAAAGCTCAGCGGGTGAGCCTCCTTCCAGGAGAGGTGAGGGAATTAGGCTGGCAGGATGCACAGCAACAGTGGATGCTTATTCATGTGCTTGTTGAGCTGTACATCATTGTGGAGACATTTGAGCATCTCTGTTCTGTGAAAGAATTGCACTAAAAGGCTCAACTGCTGTCCCGTGTCAGAGGGCAAAGCTGTCTCTCCTCACTTCATTGCACATGCTTGGAGTGCCTCTGGATTAAGCCATGCCTCAGCACATTCCCCCTGCTCAGCCACACCACAAATCCCAACACATACAGCTGGATGCAGAGATGCAGACCCACGAAATTGATTTAATGCAGCTCAGGAAAGATGCCTGAATACATGTGTCTAATATTCCAGATTATCCTTAGCTGAGTTAAAAATTGCTGTCTTGCTTTTTTCACCCGCCGTAAGAAATGGCCCTCTCTTATCACAATAAATAAACCTAACGTGTCAACATAAATAATATCATCCTCCAGTTTTAGCCACTAAACAATTCTGAATTCAATTTACAGTGTGTTTATGATACAAAAACATTTATTTGAAAAAAGCAAATGGAGTTTTAAGAGCTTCTCTCTTGTCACCGATGAGAAGAAAACATGCTTCCTAAATGCCCACATTCCTGCTCACCCTATTTTGCTCTGGCAGTCTGGGTGCTCAGACACTCCTGTACTGCCCTCTCCTGTTCCAGCTTCAGCCTGCTGGGTTTGGATAAAAGATCGGCAGCTGGACAACCAAGCAAAGAACAGATTATTTTCTTTTCCTGTGAGGCAGGAAAAAATTAAGTTTTAATGCCAGCTGTCAAAACAAAGCTAGATTTGATTTTACAAATTTTAAAAAAGGATAGAAACTTATAATGTGGATGGTAGGTAACATAGCACTGAGGACTGACAGCAACTGCTTGACTGGATACAATTATTGTGATTTCTATTTGTTCCCCAATCTTTCACCTCTCTTGTGTCACTCCGTTTTCAAGTTTAACCAGAGTCATCTGAAAGATGCTGCAGGAGGGCTACCCAGGGAACCACACACATTTCCTAATATCTCAGCAAACAGTGTCAAATTTATCATGCTCAAAACTGCAGCTCTCTACTGAGAAATACACACAATAATAAACCCTCTTGGGCTGCTCTTGCAAATTACATTTGTCATTAAAAAGCTTTTTGGTATTCTAGGGCAAAGACTAAAAGCTGCTCAAGGTCTGTTGTTGCCTACTCTCCAGTCCTCCAAATGACAGAAATTAATTTGTGGATGAATTTCCACAATTTCCTTTTTAATAACTTCTTCAGGCTAATGGCAGTGAGAATTCGGACGATTCTTAAATGCAGATTTTGTATTTACTACTGGCCAAAAGATACTGTTTTTTAACTACAGAAAAAACTAATCTGAATTAGCAATTCCTTTCTGGAGGAAGAAAGACACTGTTTTTGTCAGCTGAGGATTGAAATACCCCAAGTGCCTTTTGATTTCCCCATTTCTTTACTAATGAGCACACTGACCTCTGCTGTCTTGTGAAAGAGCCTGTTTGGAAACTCAGCAAGGAGAACCTCCCTGCCTTCCTCCTCTTGATCCATTCCCTGCCTTACCCAGTGAATAAACTTACTGCTTCTTATTGTTCTTTATGTTAAAAGGAAGAGAGAATCCTTCTGGATGCCTGTCTGTCTCAGCAGTGGAAAATCTTGGAAACACTGCTCTCTCTGGGTTCCCATCACCAGCACACCCCAGAGGTGGTTTTGTTGTCCTTTGCTTTTTTTCAAAGAGAGAGGTGCTGATCTGAAGGCTCCCTAAGTAAAGCAATGATTCACTTACTCTCCTGTAAGACATAGGGATTTTTTTAAATCAACTGCAACCATGTCAACAGCTTCTCACAGCAGAAGAAGAACTGGTATCCATTTAAATCCATTCTGGGAATCATAAACAGCTTGTTGACAGAGGTCACATCCATAGGAGAGCTCACAGTTGATTAGTTCTCCTTCAGAGATCTTTTGCAGGCAGTGTGACTTGTGCTCCAGGAGAGGATTTAAGACAGGGATGTGCTGAACTAACCAGAAACAATTTCAAGAAATTGTGTCTGCCAAGATGCCTAAATAAATAGGAAATGAAAATAGCCATGACTTTTGAACTCAGCTTTGCTACTATTGCTGTGTGCTGTGTGTCTGCATTTTTGGTGTATCAGCTTTTGTTCCCTATGCTGTGTTACACTGAATTCACAGCTTTCACCTCAGTAAAAATATCTCTTAAATAATGACATGAAAATGTTTCCCATCACAATATTAGATTTGAATTAAAGTGCCAGTAGTAGGGAGATTTTTTGTACACTTGAGACACAAATCTACAGGAAACCATCAGTTCTGAGGCATTTATTGCTTCCCTCCAACCATTTTATTGCATAAGCTCCTTCTTAACTTCCTTTACAATTATTTCCAATGGATAGTATTGACTGAATTTCTGCTTACTTACTTGCTATTGTTTTCTTATCACTGTATATTTGCAAAACTCTTGATAAATAAACAGAAAGAAGGATAATGTGCAAGACATTCTAAATAAATAAAAATCCCAGTATCATATATTACATGAATGTTCTACCAAATTAAAATTGATGAGTCAAATATTTCACAGTCACTATTTACCCAGACTGTTTACACTAGGTGGTGTCTATTAGTACTCCAAGACAATGTCCCTTCCAATTACATTTTATATCTTCACTTGTATTCATCTAAATGATTGTCATTTCTCTGTTAAATCCAATTCTTTAAGGTCCCCTCTGTTGGCTCTGTCCCCAAAGTATACTTCAGTTTACCCTACTTCTGAACTTTGATACAATATTTAGGGCTAACTACTTGTCTAAACCATCTCATTAAGTGGAAACAATTATCAGAACTCCGAATAAAAGATATTTTGCAACCCTTTGCCCATATATTTTCAATAGCTGTTAACATACAATCTGAAACAATATTTGTTTGCCTAGTGTTTTTTATGTATATATATTTCAGTTCTGTTTAATATCTTTCCCAAAGAGGGGATAGAAGGCATCCTCAACAAGTTTGCAAACAACACCAGGTTGGGTGGGGGTGTTGATCTGCTGGAAGGTAGGAAGGCTCTGCAGAGGGATCTGGACAGGCTGGATTGATGGGCTGAGGCCAGTTCTATGAGGTTCAACAAAGCCACGTGTCAGGTCCTGCACTGGGGTCACACCAACCCTCTGCAGTGCTAGGCTGGGGTAAGACTGTCTGGAAAGCTGCCCAGCAGAAAAGGACCTGGGGGTGCTGGTGACAGCAGCTGAACGTGAGCCAGCTGTGCCCAGGTGGCCAAGAAGGCCAATGGCATCCTGGCCTGTATCAGCAATAGTGTGTCCAGCAGGACCAGGGCAGTGATTGCTTGGTACTGGTGAGGCTGCACCTCAGATCCTGTGCCCAGTTCTGAGCCCCTCACTGGAATAAAGACATTGAGGGGCTGCAGTGAGTCCAGGGAAGGGCAACGGAGCTGGTGAAGGGTCTGGAGCATAAATCTTATGAGGAGTGGCTGAGGGGGATGAGGTTGTTTATCCTAGAAAAAAAGAGGCTCAGGGGAGATCTTACTGCTCTCTACCACTGCCTGAAAAGAAGCTGTAGCCAGGTGGGGGTCGCTCAGGTAACAAGGGACAGGATGAGAGAAAACGGCCTCAAGTTGTGCCAGGGGAGGTTTAGATTGGATAGCAGGAAAAATTTCTTCTCTTAAAGGATGGTCAAGCATTGAAACAAGCAGCCCAGGGAAGTGGTGGAGTCACCACCCCTGGGATTATTTAAATGATGAGCAGATTTAGCACTGAGGGACGTGGTTTAGTGGTGGATTTGGCAGTGCGGGCTTAATGGTCGGACTTGATGACTTAAGGGTCTTTTCCAATGGAAACGATTCTTAAAATTTGTCATTTTGTGATTCTATATATATGCACATGTAAAACAGGTTTCATATAATGTCTGACCTTTGATTTCTTACCTTTCTAATAGCAGCAAGCACATGCATATGGATAAATAATACTGAGAAATTAAATTATTACTGAACAAAGAGGTTTCACCTAGTGTTATAAAAGCTGATATTTCTTAATATCCATATAAATCAGTGGCCTAAGATTTTAATGGCTGTACCATTGATTGCAGCAAAGGAGAAATGTTGGCATTTTGTGGACTTTCCCCACTATCAGCATAATAGCAGTGAAATATCTTACTTAAAGAGAATTTCATGCTTCCACAACTGCACATTGTTTCATAAAAAGCCCAACCAGATGAAGACCTCAACCCAGGACACAGAAAGAGGCAGAGAATGCATATACATTCATACTGCCTTTAGTAAGACTCTATGCACCTGAGCTACCCTGTAACCACATTTTCTATATCAGGTCTCAGTGCAAGTCAGTGCATCATGTTTTAATTACAACACGGTCTGGATTTTGCCATGTAATGAACCTTTAGTTGCATGAAATGTGACCTTTCATTATCTCTGGAGCTGTCAGAGACATGTAGTTCTAGCTGAAAGCTGCATGCAAAAGTCCTTCAGATTCTCATAATTCTGTCAAAATGGAATACTTTTTATCCAATTTCTCCTCAAAAAGTGTATGTGCTTAGAAGGAAGGAGTAAAAATATTCCATCTGCTTCTGGGAACAGAGACGAGAAGAGAAATTCCTTGCCATTTAAAATATTTTCAGCTGCTCTCTTGCTTATCTTTGCTCTAACACCTAGAAGTAGCTGGGAAGCTTAAATCTAGGTTTGAGATTAGGTAAGTATATATTTTACTGTGTCTGTTCAACATCCATTTTGATATGGCCAAGTCTTAAGTGTTTTTAAAGCACACAGCTGTACCTTATGAATAATGGCACCTGAAATGCTTAGGAGCAGCTTGGGAATCCCAGAAGTGTGAAGCTCCAATCACTGCACCTAGCTCCCACCTGAGGGTATTTCCACTGTGTGTGCACAGCCCAGGGAAACTGAGGCAGGAAGCAATGACATAACCTGCCCCTCACAGAAATTCACAGCAGCCCTCTGAGAAGATGCAGCTCTCATGCCCGTGCTGCAGGCTGGTGGCTCCTCAGCTTCCCACCCCTTTGGGAGCTGCCCTGCCAAATCTGGGGATGGGACCTTCCTTGGACAGGAGGAATTTATATTCCTGTGGCTGCCTTCTGCCAGGTCTAGCAAGGAGGAAACACAGGCAGCAAAGCCCGAGTCTTGAATGAAAAGGGTTCATTTCCTGCAGATTTTGTAAAGAATGGAAGGAAGCATTTTAAATGTCAGCAAGGGAAGTGCAATTTCTTCCTGTACCAACAAAGGGTGCAGAGGAAATGAGTGACTTCTCCTGACAAGCCCCATTTCCATTCCTGCTAAAAGCAGAGACTGAGTTGTCCTGTCTTTGCTCTTTCTGGTGGCATTGCTAGGCATAGTGTTACACAATATGCTCCAAGACCCCCTGCTCTGCTCAGGGAAGGCTCTATCTATCCCAAAAGGCAACTGGAAAAAAAAAAAAAAAAGAGAGAAAAAAAAAGAAAAAAGAAAAAAGAAAAAAGAAAAAAGAAAAAAGAAAAAAGAAAAAAAAAAAAAACTGCCTAATTGAGCTCAGCTCAAGAGATAAATTTGTGAATTATTACAGTTCTGACCCCCACAGCAACACAAATCCTAGCATGTGCCAAGAACAAATTAGGCTGTCTGCAGATGGGACTTGTCCCCAGAAAAAACCCCTTTTTTCGAGATATAAGTAACAAGCAGCTTTGCCAATGCTGGAGAACAGACAGATAAAGAGTCCCTCCTGAAGTCTCATTTGGAAAATTCAAGGCTTTAGCAGAATGAAGATAGTGTTGTATTTTTTGGGGTTTTTTTGTGTTTTGGTGAGGGGAGGTTAAATTAACTACACAGCAAAAATAACAAATTGAACTTGCACAAAGTTCATGGCCTTCCATTTCCATCGCTGTGTGTCAAACACATGCTCCTGGGGGCTCCATAAGGCTTTAAAACAAGAGGTGCTCTACCTCAACTGCACCCAGGTGCTCGTGGGCTCTGGCTGAGGAAAGTAATTTTAATATCACTCTCAAGTGCCCTGCTAATTTTCCAGTCTCATTTTGTCTGCCAGACACAACTTTCCTTTCTCTTTCCAGAGCAAAATGAGATATATGTAAACAAAGAATGTGGGATTTGAGTTTTGCTTCCAAAAGCAGTTCTTCAGCAGAATGAATGAGCGGGAAAACATTAAATCCAGGAGCCATTGGAGTCCCAGAGCTGTTTGGACATCCCTTAGAAGGAAGCTGAAGTTAAGTTCTTCAAAGATATACTTTTCTGTATGCTGCTAATCAAAGCACTTATCTTCAGTGTAGAATTAATTTGAGCCAAAGTAAAATTTCAGACACAGCCGACTTGCAACCATAAAGAAAAAATATTAGTTCAAAAATGATGGTACTTTTTAACTCGTGTGATTTGTGTCAAGCTATAATGAAGAGGCAAAATATTTAGTTTCCCCAAGTTAATCTCTCTGTGCTCCTATACAGGCACATTGTTGATCCCAGATCATCTGTGGTGCTCCAGTATAATTTTGTAGGATGCCTGCTCTCGAGTAAGCTGTGCTACGCTGGGGAAAGTTCACTTGAGCAGAGATAACTCACGTTAATTCAGCTGTCAAAATAAAGCCGAAGAAATCTGAGAGTAGTGGTGCAATTTCCTCATATTATCTTCCTCACTCATGTTTCATTCACCCCTGGAACGATAATTGAGTTGCTACTTGGTGTAAACCCTTTGCTCTACAGTCCAAAAGGGAGAGAAGTGGCACAGTCAATCCGTAATATCACACTTCAGCATGCCTGGAGAAATTGAAGCACACTCACTTTGAATATCTGTGACTATTTTTGGTACCCTGCTTGTGGGTTTCTTAAAATGTCCTAATTTGTAACCAGCTAGTAATGGTAATCTGTAAGTAAATTTTCCACACTGACCTGTGGCTATTCAGTTATGTACAAGCCTTGGGTGATGGTTGTGGATGAACTGCAAGCATATTATCCAGAGGGTCTCAGCCAAAGACAGTTGATTGCTGGCATCTTCCTTACTCTACTCACTGAGCACTAACATGTCAGAGTTAATTCTGCAGAAGCCACATTAACTCTTCTCTCCAGGTGGACTGATCAGACACTGGTTTATTGGCTCCCTTGTCTGTTACAGAGCACTACACCCCCAAAGCAGAGCAATGTCAATAGAAACTGCTCAAGTCTGAATGCAGTCAGAATTTCCTTTCATTAGTATTTATGTTTTAGCACCTGATGAAGAAAATTTTTGAAGAGAGTTGGTTTATGAGATAATAGTTTATTAAAAAAATAGTTGTGTACTTCGGAGAAATGCTCAGTTAAAGGGTAACTTTGTCAAAAATGGAATACAAAAAATATAAGTTACTAAATCTGACAGTTCTGATTAACCTGAGGAATACAAAAATGATGGGATTGTTTAGCACAGTGAGAAATAAGTTTGGAGAATGGATTTTGTTCCACTCAGTATACAAAGGATATAATTGTTTTAAGCCTTCCATTTTGCCCCTAAAGTAGGCAGTCTTTTACTACAGATAAATGGTATCCTTCACTAAACTATTTGTTCCTCCAAACTCTCTGCAGCTAAATAAATAACATTAGAACTTTACTTTGCTTAATGCTGGCAGGGAGAATTGTCTGAATAATTTGATTAATCTGAGTTTTTCAGTTATTTCTGAACTAGCATTCAAAAACTGGGAGGAAAGGCTTCAAAAATCCATATGCAATTTAAATTTTGAATTCTTTCATTGGCTTTGGCACACTTCAGGTTCACATTTTTAGCTTCTTTTCCCAGCCACAAGAGATACCAACTTATTTTTCTTCTCAGGTAGTAGCTTAAACTCAGCTGGTGGAGTTTGAAGTGGAAGACCAAAACCTGACAGATGTGGACATGGGGCGAGTGGAAGAGTTACAATCAAGGGAAGAATTCTAACTGACACTGACCCTGCCAGTACCACCACTGAGTGGCAACAGGCTCATTTCTTCCAACAACTTGGACCTGAGAAAGGCTGATGGATAATGGTCTTATTTCCATGTCCAGAATCCTTAATCAAATTAAATTTTCCCACATCCCTCTCGTGTTTCTAACCCTATTTTGACAAAGCTGGATATAAGAGCACTGGGCTGTTTCTGCTCACTGAAGATTGCTCCAGCAGCTGAGTGGTATTTGCGTCCACACATGCCCTTGATTCACACTTGCACTGAAGCAAAACCATCTTGCAGTTCCTGTTGTGCACTGTGCAAGGTTTCACAAGTCACAACCAAAGCGTCCTTTTCATACATTCAAGCAAAAACGCCCCCAAGACTTTTACAGTAAGTAAGATGATCTCTTTCCTCTGAGAGTGGCATGTCTGCAGATATTCAATTCCACCCAATAAATGGAAACCATATGAACATAAGGCAAAGGAAAAGTGCAGCTAGTTTTCACTGCACCCTTTCCACCAAACACCTCTCCAATCTTTGCATGGGGAAAGCTTCTTTTGTAGTTGTCAGACCTGTTCATGGCTTGGGATAGTGCCAGTACAGATGTGGCCCCTTTTGTAGGTCCCTGAACAGTTGTCAAATCTCTTTTTTACTCTGTCCTTTTTTCCCTGGTTTCTGTACCTTGCATATTTATTTTCCTTCTCAGACTTTCCTAAAGGTTTGATTTTCTCTCTGGATTTTGCCAGGTCTCCCAGTGCTGGTTCCTAATCAAGTTTAAGGTATCTGAGCTCTTCCACTTCAGGGAATGCCAGTCACAGCTGTCACTGCTCTTTAGGGAAACCACCCAATTCCAAGAAGCCTAAACCCAACCAGAAGCTAGAGTCCAACACCAGCCTTCTAATGCCTGAACTGCAAATAACCAGAAAAATTACATACTAGCCCTGAGAGATGTGTCTCTGATCACTCACACAATAGTGAGAGCAGGAAGATGTAGAGAGCACCTTTTCAGTGGCTGACCCTGAGAGAGGTGCCCTACAGTACAGCTACTGAAGCACATCTACTCACTTGCACAGCTGTTAACATAAACATAGGGGGAGATGCCATGCCTGGAGTTCAGACTTCAGCTGTTTGCACACAGGTCCACAATCTTCTGAAATGTAAATAATACCCAAACAGCTGTAAATTACTGACTTAGAAAGTTGGGATGTTGTTCCAAAGGAGGCACTGTGCTCCACATGACCTATTGCTGCTGTTCTTTAATCCTCTACAGAAAGCAGATGGCCAGGACAGCTAGCTCTTTGTTACTACCTAGCACAACTGCACTTATTACTAATTTTAAGCTCCTCTTATAACTTCATCTGGCAAGATACAGAGCCATATTCCTGGATTTGCTCCTATCTGTACAGTGGGATCCTGCCTCCACCAAAAGGTGCTGCTGACTGAGCTGGGCACTGCCCAGAGACTAGAGAGGAAACATACCTCTCCTATCAAGCTCACTTACCAAGGCAGAGATGTCCTTTAAATAAGAAATCTGTAGGCAGTTGTCCTTCCCAATTTGCATGGTTGTCATCTTTCCTGTTGTGTTTTCATTCACTTGTTCCTACCAGACAAAAGACCTGCTCTCCCTTCTCCTAAAGTCAGTGGGAATTCTGCCATCAATTCCAGTGGTAGCTGGACTGGGGCCAAAATGTTAGCCACTCCACTTCCCCTTAAGTCATTCACAGACAATACTTCTTTGATTACACACCGAGCCTGAGGGGTCTTAGTTATCTTCTAACCCTCTCCTTTATATCTCCAGTATCTATGGATTCCATAATGTAGGCAGGAACTGCTTGAATAGAAGGGCCTTAATCATCAAAAGTACTTTTCTTCTTCAGCTGTGTTTTTTCTCAAAGGGAGTTTGTTGCTAATTCCTTTGGGAATAAGATGGGGAGAAATTAAAAGGAAATGACACCACTTTAAAGAGAAGCTAAATCAAAGAAACCCAACCCCACAGAAAGACACTTTCTGGCATTTGAGTACTAATGTACCTATGATCAAATTCACAGGAGAAAAAATATCCTGGTCACATTGAAAATGGTAACTTTTAAAATTATACTGGATGCAAAGATGATACAAGCCACAAGGGTAACCTTGGCTAGATTTTCAAGGTGGTTTGTAATAGAGGGCAGTGAATAAGAAGAAAGGGGAACCCTATTTATTTAGGTAACTGCACAGTATAACAAGTCCAAAATAGCTTCAATTGATTCTGAGTATCTTCTTAGACTTCTAAACAGTAATTGTGTTGTCCTTTAATTAGACACTGTGATTGCTGTACTCTTCAATAAAGAGAAGGCATACCTAGATATTTAGTTTTTAGCCACAGAGGGAAACACCACACTAAGTATGGTTATGCCTTGCAGATGGAACTTGGTAAAGGATGAAATGGCAACAGGAAACAATCAGTCTGACTCAGAAGACTAACACAGCATTCTGTCCAAGCTAAATCCTGCAAAAAATATTCTTGCAACTGCAGAACTTTGGTGCTGAGCTTAGTATTATTTATAAAAACACAAAGGAAAATTGATTCTGCTGCGCAGCTGAAGAGCTTTACTATAATTTGGACATACAGCAGATTTCCTATAATTCAGGTGAAATATATTCACTGTCCAAATAGGACAGATGAAAATTTGGTTTTGCAAAATGTGCAAGCAGTGAGGATGATATGACAGCTGCACTAAGCAATATATAGCTCTCCAAAAGGCTGGGTGGGCATTACAAGAGAGTAAAAAACACTATCAGAAAGAGTCACTGTATTTTACTCTTCCATCAACGGCAGGTGAATAAATGAATACATTCAATATAAAATCAATTAACAAACAAATTCAATATACAATAAGCATGTAATATTACTGGGTTGTCTGTTTGAATTAAAAAGGCTGAATACTGCTATGCATCATATTTTACTGATTTTCTCTAATGAGATATTTTTAGAGTGATTTCTAAAACTATGCTGATTTGGGCCCCTAATATTTTGTTGATGAATTTTGTACATGACATAATATTTGGGCTACTATATGAAATCATGAATGAATAACGTCAAAATACTATTTCTTTATTTCATGCATGCAGGTCTTATTAAATGCATGCCACATTGCTAGAATGGTGGCCTTTCACAATGTACTTGAAGAAAAAGGAGGCAAAGTATGCTAGTTGGCAAAGGAAGTCCTAAATGAAGAAAGACCAGCAGGTTATATTTCTATCTGGCACACAAAGTTAGGGATTTAACTTTCACATCATAGAAATGTTTTAGGAAAACCATCAGCACCCAACCTGACTCTTTTGTAAGACTCCACTGTGATATGCAGAATTGGAAGGGAAGGGTGTAAGGAAAAAACAAGCAATCCAGGCTCTAAAAATGACTGTGAGAGAATATAACTGTCTACACAGAGATGGTCAAGGCTACACAAGCACATCCAGAAGCTGGATTTCTTCTTTTTTTTCAATATTCACTTTGGTACCATGCAAAAAGAACCATCTTCTAAGTAACTCCTCAGAAAAGTTGTGAAATCTTTCTCTTCCTGTTTGACATTCACTGAAACAGAGCCATTGAGGGGATTTTTATATGTCTCCCTAGGACAGAGAGTGGTAAACATGGATGAGTGCCAGCTCACTTTTTCGTTGTATTTGCAGAAGACTCTGAATGCCCCAAGAGCACAGCAAACCCTGCCTAGCTGCAGTCACCTGGTGACACTGCAACACATCTCAGGGGGTTCTACACTGGGTTAAAATACAGGGCAGTGCAGGAAAGGTTCTGAGATGGACCATGAGAAGAAAACCCCATATCTCATGTTCAAATCAGCTGTGTGCCAATACTGCAGATTTGGTGGTGTGATGGGGATTGCTTCTGATCGCTCACAGCCAGGAAGGGTGGATTCATCCCTCATCCTCTGTACAAGCAGCTGAGCAATCCAGGTATGTGGCTGCGTGGTTTGCACACAACAGGAGTCACATGAAACAGCAGATTAGTGGGTTGCACAAAACCAGCTCCTGAGCTCTAATCCCAGTGGTGCTGTTAACCACACCAGCGGCTCATGCAGGCCTATTGGCTTGTCTCTGAATTTATGTATCTGGGAGAAAGAAACGACTTTCATCGAGGCACTGTGTGCTCTACCCAGCTTAAGTTTTCATGGCACATTTTAAAATACCACACGCCAGATTTGCCTTCTGCCAGATCTCTTTCATGTGAGTTGAAGGAAAAAAAGGCCTAAAGTTTGATCTACGCTCATTCGAAGCCACTTGAAACTATTCAGAGAGGTGTAAAGGGACCTACCTGGGAACAAAATAGGAGAGTCACATTCAATATGTGATCCCTCCAGGCACACTTCCAAACATACCACCACCTTTTACTGCTTCTTAGCAAGACTTATGACTAATGAGGTGGGTTTGTTACTAGAAAGCATTTCTTTTCTTAGGAGTTTTAAAATAGAGCTGCATCTGAATAAGGAAGTATGTAAATTTGGTTCATTTAATAATTATGAAAGCTGAGCTATGAATAATCCTGAATAAAGCCAGGCAGGTTGCAGGCTGTAGCTACAGGACTTTCAGAATAGCAATGGCAAGAAGCATCAGCCCTGCAGAAACCCAGCACTGCCATTTATGCTGAGTAACTATTCATTTACTAAAGAGATTACAGCAATAAAACTTATCTGTTTGTTTATTCAATGTTTACCCATTTCTTTTCAAAGGTGAAAAGATTTTGTTTTGTGATGGTTTCAGTGTTTGCCTTTTTGTGAGATATGACTAAGAGAAAATAAATAGCAAAACAGGCCTAAAACTTAAAAGTTACAAATATAGTTTTTATTAACACACACTAAAAGGAGAAAAAGGAAAAAAAAAGAGAAAAAAAATGGAACCTCCAAAACTTATCCTCCCCCCACAAACTGTTCGCTTTTCCACAAACAACATAAAGAGACAATCTGTGATTTTCAGTTTTACCACTTGAAAATAGTCTTTCATCAATTCTTTAGGAGAGGAGTCTCTCTTAGAGCCATGGATCCCACTGACAACTTAGAACAGTTCTCTTGTGGGTTTTAACTATCACAAAAACAGCTGCCCAGTAAAACCTGCTTCCATGACTCCTCCCATTAGCAGTTTCCCAAGCTGCTTACAGGTCATGGGTCTTAGACTTTTGCATATTAGGGTGTCTCCTTTTAAAGATTAATAACTCCAAAGAACAAAGGATTCTTCATCTCAAAGAACAGAGATATCTTCTTACTTCTTCACTGGCACAGAGAACTTCTCATCTCTATCTCTGTTCAAGCATCTCATAAGATTAATATCGCTTAGGCCATCACAAACACCTTTGCTCAAAATCCACACACAAATTTGAACAACACTTCCCTAAATGCATATCTTTCCCATGATTTGAAGGGGTATTTTAGTCCAGTCTCCATGGCCTTAACAGAAGTCCAGCCAAGTTAGGCCACTCCTCCTCCTTTGTATTAATAGTCTTTTCACTCTCTCTTCATGACTGTCTGTGCTGTGTCTCTTTACAGTTCGATGTTTTGTCTGTCCTCACTCAGGGAAGGGCCAGTGCTCTGGAAGTTCTATCTGCTGGCAGGAAAGAGTTAAAGCTTGGCCAGGCCTTCGATGGTCATGTGAGCTCTGCCAAGCAAAGATCTCAAAGCCATGCTGGTGGGGAAGGCTCAAGCAGCCAGGATCTCAGCAGTTAGGCAGGCTGATGGATGCTTTCTCTTCCACCCCTCAGTCTCATCTGGGGTGGCCCATCTCAGAGCTACTGTCAGAGGCTCCAGCCTCTCCTCCCCCTTGCTAGTAGCTGGGGGGAGTGGCAGAGTGTTTTACAGCTGCCAGAGACCCGATCTTGGCCTGGAAGGGACATATTCTCCTCCCCTCCCCTGGCTTGGGAGTCACCAGTCCTGGCACTTTCCCGGGAATCACCTGGCCTGGGCAGGGGCTGGCTGGGCCTGGCCCCCTGTGAGCCTTGGCCAGCTCACCTCTTCCAAAGCAGGGAGGAAAGAGGCCAGCTTCCCAAGATCCTCCTGAATTTAAGCTGTGTGTGACCCAGAGGTGTACGCCTGCATTTAATTGGCTAAATCTAGTCAAAGTTAATCACTAATTGGTTTTTACCATCCATGCTAACCAAACACAGTCTTCCAAACAACCCACGTAAGTTATTTATTAGATATTGTATGTTATGTGTTATATTATAAATGTATGATATTACCAATGATTCGAGACTGTACAGGATGCTGTTGCAGTAAATGCAAAGGCTGATTTCAGACGTCAAAATATGATCAGGCCATCCCTTAGTCCAACAGGAACTGTTTTTTCCACATCCATATTTCATTTTGATTCCTAACCACTGGCTTAAGCCACATGTCAATGAGCACGCTATCCTTCACATTCCTCCACTCTTTCCTCCTTCAACCTGAATATACCAGTGTGCCAGACTTACTGCTAGGAAAAATCCCAGTGTAACTATGTAATTAATTAATCACGGCCTAACATATGATTTGGGCTTCTGGGAATATTATTACAATCAATCCTGCAAGAAGCCTGTACATATGGATGGTGGATTTGCATATGTCAAAAATTAATTTCCTCTGCAGTCATTCAATTTAATCTTGGGAAAGCACTCTAGAGTATGTTAAAGAGAATATTCTAATGGAAAGTTATCATCTAGCTCTAAACTCTCTGTGATAAACAGTATATAAATTAACTCAAGTATTTACATTGCACTTCTGCAGAAATTAACATTTTTGTCCTAAGGCTCCATTCATACTGGCTGTAGTTCAGAAGTTAAAGACCAAAACACACTGAAAATACCTTCATGAAAACAAAATTATGGTAAAAAACTATCAGCATGTTTCTAGAAGGAAAACACGTCCTTACCTTCAACAGGAAGACATTTTAGTGACACTCTAAATGCTTGTCTGCTGTTTTAGAGCTAGAAATATTTTATGATTACTCACATATTTTTTTCCTAAGATGGACAATGGAAGACATGAGAAAGGGGCTATAATTTCACATTTTCTGCTTTGACACTTAGGACAACTTAATTTCTATTACTGAAACACTATTACAGGCTACACTTGCTGGAAAAATCTTCATACTACATCCCTTGTGCACCTTATGAATTTCACTACAACTTCACATTAAAAAAAAAAAAACAAAACTGCTTTCATAATAATAGCAAATAGTTCCACTTTTCCACAGCTGCAGAAGTTTGCTGTCCCTAGAGATTTGTCATGGTACAGCTCTTGCTTCCAATCAAAACAGTGACATAGTGGCCATGATTTACAGCTTGCAGGGGCTTGATTAGGGGACAGCACACTACTGAGCAAATATTAAAGAACTTTTAATGTGCAGCAGGACTTTTAATCTTTATCCCACCACAAAAAAAAAAAAAAAAAAAAAAAAAAAAAAAAAAAAAAAAAAAAAGAGAGAGAAAAAAAATCCTGCCCAAAAGCAAAGGGAAATAGGAGCTGGTACTTAAGACTTCTCTTCTTCTTTTGTTAGGTTTCAACAGAAATGGTCACCCATAAATGAGATTGGCTCTTTAAAGAACTTCATCCTTACGATTTTAAATGGTAAACATCTGCACTGTTAACAGTAACAGAACAGCAAAACTTTCATGATAGCAAGGAAGAATAATTAAAAGGCTTAAAAGGCTTAGCATCAGACTAAAAGTGATTCTCCGGTAAAATCGGCAGTTTTCCTTTTGGAATTATGAAAAAATAAATAGTGAAAAGAAAAATTAAAAACATGATCATTTCTTTTAAAAGAGAGTGAGTTGATATATGAGAGGAACATTTGTATTTCTGTGTTCAAGTAAAATGTCTTGATTAGCATCAAGATTAGAATTACTACGTGATGCCTTTTTGTTGTTCGCATTGAATTTGCCTAAGCAGAATGGAAAATGTAACTATGCATAAAAAATTACAGAAATTTTATTTTCTGCTAAAACAAGGCTTAAAACAGCCGCCAGAACAATATAAAATGACATTTAGAGGGCTGATGATGTTTTAAAATTTAATTAGTTGCCAAGCTGTAGTCTTTGGTACTGAAGTCTAGTTTCCACTCAAATCTAGCAACTTCATTTCAAAAAAGTTAAGTCTGTTGCACAGGATTTGGATAGTGATAAAGTGATTGCAGTTTTCTCCAACAGAATAATATATTAGATGAGTGCAAAGAGCATGTATTCTAACTGCTAATTTTTATCATTTTATGATATACTTTTGACTGTGAGATGGAATGAGATGCCAGAAGTTTAAGGTCTGTATTTCTGAAAATGCCTGGCTTCACATGCATGGTGATTTTTGGTTTTGTGTTTAAAATGCTGGCAGCTATGTAAAAAAGAAAACCACAATGATGCCGTATGGATTCACCACTTGACAGAGATCTTAAGCCACAAATACAAACGGTACATGAAAATTTTATGAGTTACAGGGTCCAACAGTGAAATATTTGCAAATGTTGCTATTCCTCTTTCTGCAACTGTAGGGATATATCTGGTAGAATATGGGAAAAAAGGCCATGTTCAAACCCTTAGCTGCAATGCTAATTCTGAATATACAGCTTAAAACTATTATTATCACATATGTTACTTATTAAGTAAAAAGCCTGAAGCTATTTGTCTGTCTACATTTAATCTGATAGTCTATTTTTCCTCCCAATAAACTGGTTTTTAACAGTCAGATTTTCCAGTATTTTTGTTCTCTGATAGCAGAATTCAGGTTTGCAGAATTGTTTCATTTTCTGCAATTTGGAGTCTTCAGCAAAGAAGCTGTTTACTTCCAACGTGGTTAAACAGTGAAAATACATCTGCATTTATGGAGTTAATAGTCCTCTTATTAATTTTACTCTGCCCCCTTTTTTTTTTTTTTAATAGAAACCTAATGAAAACCATGTTTATATGCTCAAAGGCACAGAGGAAATTCATTACTCTGAGGAATAACACACTCCACAAGTGAAATGAAAGTAATCTTATTTATGACAGGAAGGGGCCTTCACTAGACTCAACTCCACCCCACTTGGACTGATACTGGCTGCATGAAATAAGCTGCAAATTCAGGAACTGGTTTCAAATGTAAGCCTCATCTCTGCAATGAACACACTTGCAGTTTAGTCTCAAACATTTAAAATCTGCTGAAGGGGAAGTTCCCAGTTACTATATTTACTATAAACATGTGACAAAAAGAATGCAACAATTACAAGAAAAGCAGGGATATGGCCTCTCATTCCAGGTGCCTTCCTTCCACTTAGAAATTAGCCTCCCTCTGTTCCTTGGTCAGCATCCACCACAACATGCAGGTGGCCAGCCTGCTTGTTTATCAGATCTGCTTTGGGTTTAGCAGCAGTGTTGCAGCAACTGAAACCCCCAAGTTTACATGCACGTGGTTGTGGGGAGAAGAGAGGCTTGTAAATACACTCGCCTGGAGAATCCTTGAGGAGCGGGAAGTGGAAGACTGTGGGGAAGGATAGGTGCTGCAGGGCTGAAGCCTCAGCTGGCTAAAGGGCTTGATGCCCAGAGGTGCTCAAGGTACAGCCAGGTAATTCCCTAAGCAGAAAAGGGAAATCATAAATACTGAAAATTATTTACTGTCCCAACCAACCAGCCCTGTACATGCGTGCGCCTGAGCATCTGGCATCCATGTGCATATATGTGTATGTGTCTGAATTTGAAAGAAAGAGAAAAACCTTCCTGCAAAAAGGGAGGATAATGAGAGAACGTCCGACAAGTTATTGCTACATCTCTTTCGGTGTGAGATCACATCTTTTTCTTGAACAAAATCAAATCAAAAAAGAGAAATGTTTCTTAGCACTGTGAAAGTCAAACCCTATGTTCATCCCATTTCTAGAGACTTCAAAAGAGAGCTTTCATTAATGGAAAGTTGTGATGTACAGCAAGCTGGATGGCTCCACATGCGTTTGCAATTTCTGTATCTAAACCCACATGTTTTACATTCCGTGGGTTTCTTCCCCGAATTGTCTTGAGTTAAAAAGGGGCAGGCGGGAGGAAGGAGTGGCCGTGCCACGGCTTCCAGGCGGCAATAACCCCCATTGCCCACAAGAAGGCACTGTGTGTTAACAAATAGGAACATGCCGGCATTTCTGGAGGAAATTGAGCTTTCAACTCCCGCCGACGCTAAAGACCCAGCACAAGACGTGTGGGTTTCTCCAGCGTCATGAAGGACAGCTGCCTTTGTGTGCCTGCAGATGTTTGGCCAGTTGTAGTTTGGATGCTTGACCAGTGAGTGAGAGAAGCTCTGCAGCCTTGAACAAGGAATTAACTGATAATTCTCATACATCTTCCCCCAGAATGCAACTCATAACACTAAAACAAGCTTGACGAATTTGAAGATTTAGTTAAAGAAAAACATATTTAGCTCTTCCTTTGTTACATTGTTTTTGCAATTACAGTATGTTTGCATTTGTATAGGCACTTCACTTTTACCTCGTGATCTAAATTCTCCCTCTGCTTCATGCCACAACAAAGCAATTAATCCTTTGTTTGCAACATTGGTCAGTTGTCATGGAAATGAATATGATTTCACAAATTCAAAAGTATGAACATTTTTGGATCACATATTAAGGGAATAGGGTGTCCTAGACAGACCATGTATTTTAGAAATAGCTTGGTATGCAGTGAGTGCAACAGAGAAAGGATCTTTTGGAAGACTATAAAACTTTTAAAACACATAAAAATCCCAAAGTCCTGCCTTGGTCTAAAATATTTGAGTATTTCTCCCAACAAGCAAGTTGTACTTTAGATCTTGAACATTCCTCCCAACAGGAAAATTGTACTTTAAATCATTTGCAGCTTTTTGTTTGCACAGAAGATTTCTCAATCTCTTTGTCTGGATTTGAACTTGTCAGCTAGGAGAGCAGAATTGAGACTCTCCTCTTCCCTTGACAAATGATCTATTTGCTGACAGAGATGAGCAAGGGAGTGGACAATCTCAACAGTGTTTTTCTACAGCCATATTTTATTCCCCTCTTAATGTGAACACAAAAAACCAGAAGCAGCTGCCTTGAAGAAACAAGTGAAGCTGCTCTCTACGATGTCTGTATACCTCAAAGAGTGCCTGGCATGGGCCAGAATTCTCCATGATGGTAAGGCTGAAGGCCAGCACAGAGCCATGGTACACACAAGGTCACTGCAGACTTAGATCTACTTTCAGGTAATGTATGAAGCGAGGCTCCTACATGCCCCTGGATAAAACAGTCTGAGCCTCTTGAACAAGATGACAGATAGTGCCAGACGCCTCCTTGGGTTGTGGGAGCTGCCAGACTAGTTCCATATAGCTGAAAGAGGTTGTAAAGAGAGATCTCTTGACATTATCAGAATTGAATTAAGCTGAACTGGCAGTAACAACAGAGGCAGTATATGGAACTGCTTGCTTACTAGCTGATGCCTCTTCTCCCAAATTAAATTAGCCACCCTCTGCCCCAGCAGAAAGCCACGCACCCACAGCTCACACATACCACCTGCCTTGGGCTGTCAGGCAGGAAGGGGACACAATTCCCTCCCTTTCACGTGTCTCATAACTGCTGAACAGACTTGTATCACAAAGCACAAGCCATGCCAGTAATCTTTGCTCAAAGATCTGGAGGTGGAGTTTATAACCAGTATATTCACTCGCCTTGAAGAGATTTTGAAAACAATGCATGCCAACACTTGTAACAACTGTGTTCTTCCTCTTATGCGCATGCCACGCCGATGTTAAGCACCTCAAAACGTCAAAAATGAAGGAAAGCTTAGGTGAAAATGTCAGCCATAGATTTCACTAAATTCCACAGCAATCCATAACCTATTCAACATAAGAGGGAACAACGGGGCAAGTGTTCCCTTGCAACACAGGAAGCCAGTTTCAGTGATAACCACCAGCTGACCCTTTTCTGTCATGAAAGAGAAGTCTAGATTTATTTAAAAATATTCCTCAGATATTCTAGAATATGTCCAATTACATTTTTTTCATTAGTATTTCTGGTTATACTAGAACGTTTGTGGAGCACTGGTATCTGAAAACCAATATTCCCCTGAAGCATTTGTAGTTCAATCCCTTGAGGACACTTTCAAGGAGAACTGGTTCAGCAAACAAGTTTAATTTTACCTCTTGGGCACACACCTCACATCTGGATTCAGCATTGGAATGGGGCCACAGCTCGTAAAAATCTGTGTAGCTTTAACTCATGAAGCTACTACTCCTAGGCAAAAAGAGTAAAATTTATCTTTTATTTGATGAGCTTCTTCGTTAAATCATCAGAATTAATTGCTAGGACACCTGGATTATGCTACAGCATGGATGTTAAATAAACCCACCAAATTTTAAGCCCACTATGAGACACCCAGACTGAATGAACTGTGTGAACACTAAACTGGATTTAAGTAAGCCAAGCTACAATAATGTAGTAACACAGTAAATCAGGTATAATAAAGAAAGTCTGAAACTACACAAAGACAAATGTGAGATTGCATTTTCATCCAGTACAGTTATCCTACAGCAAGCAATCAGAGGAAAATGCCCTAAATCTGAGGAGCTTCATTTCACCCTCCCTTAGCTGCCTAGGTCCTTTTCAAAATGACAGAGTTGCTCCAAGCAGCATGATTTTGAAAAGGTGAGTGCCTTGAAAGAGCCTTTTCTCAAGCTATAGCCAGTTACAAGTAAAAAAAAGTGTACCAACCAGGTTCACTGCAGTATATCCCTGCAACAGTTCAGCTGACTACAGCTTGCAAATGCTCTGGGTTCATGGGTTTCCTTCTTTGTGCCTTTCCCAAATGCACACAGACCTGAGTTACTGGCACCGTTTCAGATCCCACTCAACCCCTCCATTAGCTGAAATACAATCAAGCTTACAGCTAACAATTTGCATCCTACTATTTTCTTTATACTTAAATAGGTCTTTCCGGAAAATGTATCTCTGCATTATCTGTACCAAAAACTCCTGAAGAACACTCAGAAAGTACAGCACAGCTCATGCCAGTCTAACCTTGCTCATTAAGAAGTACATAGAGCATATGTTCATACAAAACTCTGGGACTGTACTTGTACAATCAAATTAATCTTTGGACTGCTGGTGTTTGGCCATAATTTACTGCATCTAGTCTTCAATTGCATATATAGTGCTGCTAATAGTATAAAAATACTATCCCATAGAAATCATAATCATTGATAACAAAGCTGATAACAGAGCAGAATGTTTTGCTTCCACTACATTAATATAATTACCATTGAACATCCATAATCAATTGTGTGTGTTTCACAGAAAAATGCTCTTATTTGCAGCCTTTGCTGAAACTCAGCCTAGAAGTATTTCAGTGGGGGTGGAAGGGACGAAACAGCAAAGGCAGGGGAGGAAGAGACAAGTCAGTAACTTTCCCAAGACACTGATTTAATTTAAAAGGGTAGTAGCTTTTTTTTAGTAGCTGGCCTCACAGCATTGTTCCCACATTGCCTGTGTTAGTTCCACCCCATTGCTAATTACTGTTTGAATGTGATGTGCTGTGCAGAGGCTAAACAGAGCAGTCTCCAAAGCCTCCCCCAACTGACTCTATCTTGCTGAGCAAGCAGGAAAGACCTCTGATGAGGGAGGATGTCAGGCCAGGCAGAAGGGACCAGCCTCCATGCAACCCAAACTCACGAGAACAGGACTCAACAAGAGCCTTCCCTACCCTGAGTGAGCACCAACAGCACGACTAATCTGAGGAGACACCAGCAGTTGTCCCCAGTTTGCCTGTTTGCTTTGAGCAGCTGTCTCCACTGTTGGTGCCCAGACAATAAACCAACAAGTGGGATCTGTGCTGACCTCAGGTTTGCCCAAATCCACAGGGCAACAGACATTTCAAAAACTTTCAGCAGAACCAGCAGATAAGTGTGACAAAACTTGCATGGGACTGCTTCCATTTGGGTGGGTTCTCATGTGTGGATAAATCACCTGTCTCCCGTTCTCCTCTGTGACCAATGAGTCTGAATTCCAACCTCAAAAAAAGCACAATGCCCCTTTGTTGATGAAGAAATTACACAGGTGAAACAACAGCACTCAGAAATGCTGAGCTGGTGTTCCTCCGACACATACAGTGTTGGTTGGCAGGGAAAAGAAAATCTTCCATTTTAAAAAATAAACCTACTATATATTAGGTTTATTATAGTTAATATTTTTATTATAGTGAACTTTACATATCAGAATATCCCACCAGAAAATGCAGATTTTACTGTTATTATCATAGAAATTACCTTAATATAAACCGTATGATATTTTAAAAATAAAACGATCTTTCATAACCAGGTTCAGCATTTAACCTTAAAATAACAGTGCCAGAAGAGAGAAAAAAAACCCCAAAAACAAACCTACAGAAAAAACACCAAAACTGTTTCCCTTTCAAAATTAGAGGTTTTAACTTTTTGACATGTGTTGGGGAAGAGCATAGGAATTTCTTTCCAAAGCAATGCATCGCTGCATGAATGTTTTGATAAGGATGTTGTTTTAATTGCCTGTTTTTACATTAGGAACACATGGCAAACTGAGGTGTGTGTGCAAACACAATATTCTCAGCACAAAACTGTGAGAGTGCATCTACAGTGACCTGTTTTGAGGAGGAGAGCTGTGCTCTGAAGCTCTCAACAAAGTCAGACTATTTCAACTTGTGTTCAGCACAGCTGAAAAAAAAAGCTATATCATTTGTTTCTCATTTCTTACAGAAGAACAGTAAAAGAATGCTCATTGTGTAATATTTTGCTCCTTCTGTAGAAAAAACCTCACACAATACAGTTTGCTTCCTTCAAAACTGCAGTTTCTTTCACTTTATGTAAATCATCACAATCTTTTATTACTAAAAGAGAGACCTCATTGCCAAGAGATGCAATGGATTGCCTGCTCTCCTGCAAGGGCTCTTGGCTTGAGAAAGACCTAGATAGGAACTGAGCAACACCTCCTGAGCAACGATGCCAAGACAGCAGCTGGAACCCATTACAGAGCAGGACAATCCTGTCCAAACAACTGAATGCCAGGATCTCAGGGTATGAAAGGCTTAGAGGACATTGCTATAAAAAAAAAAGGATCTTCATGAGAGTTTGGATTTCTGGATTGAAAAGACGTTTTGCTGGCTACTGAAAACATTCCTATAATTTTGTTGTCTTGATAATAATGTGAAAGGAGCTATTCCCTCAGTACTGTGGCTCTGAACAGCCAATGGTCTTCTGGGAGAAAAATAAATGAGAAGAAAAGTAGACTGAAAGTTCTTCACAATAAAAGAAAGGAAAAAAAAAGGATTATTTTTAAGCTTAGAGCTAGTAACTATCTCCTAATACCACTCAGGAAACAGAAGTTTTACCCCAAAGTGTTGCACACCTCTTTGTGACGTGACAGGTTTGCAATCATTTTCAATAACTACAACTTGGATTTCAATGAGACTGAAGATAAGCAATTCTGTTCTGAGAAACTTTTGAAGGTAATCACTTTATGGTAAGGTCTCAGTCCAAACACTGGAGAAAGCTGAAAGATAGGAAAGGTGTAGATAACCATCTACTGCTGGAAAGCAATTCAAAACTTACCAAAGGACAGTTTGAGATTGAAATATTTCAGTTAGGAAGTGTGAGGGAGTGGGGTCTCTGAAGTAAGGAAAGAGCACCAATCAGCTCAAAATGCAGCAGCCTGTGCAGCCTCTCCCTTAGACAGTTCCAAGATGCTGGTTTTCATCTGCAAAGTCCTTCCTTGTAGTGGTCCCAAAGAGCTGCTGATTAACCCACATCAGGAGCAGATGAAGACTGAGAGGAAGATGAGCAGTCAGCTGCAGCTGTAAAACCCATGCCAGAGTGACCTGGCAGCAAAGACAGAGAGATGCCAGCACCCACTCACCAGCAGGATGGAATTTAAACCCTTCATTTCCACCCTACATATTTCCCCAACAAGTAAAACTCAGGCTACAGACTAACCCTGATTGCCACCTGAAATGTGTTTTGCTCCTTGTTTACACTAACTCAGTTTTCTGTGAGGCACTCAGATACAACAGCCTGGGAATAGATTGCTATTTAGTAAGGACTTACAGCACAGAATAAACAACTGCAGATAGAAACCTGCTGTTTTCAGGGTCTGCCAGACACAAGCCAATACCAACAGCAATTTCCTCAAATCACTCATGGATTCTGTTGCATTTGCCCCTCTTATTTTTGATAAACTTCGATTCAAACAGCAAGTCTACCCTCCCAAATGGCCATATTTACCAAAGGCAGGGCAAGAGAAAGACTTGGGCTATATTTTTCATTACACAATGGCAAAAGCTATGACCAGCAAAGCTAAACTCCACAAACAGCTGCAACTGAACTGTACAGGCAGTGTAAGCTCTGCAGGGCAACCACCAGAAAGCAGCAGAGAAGAAAGGGTGGGAGAGCTGAGGTGGAAGAATGAGCCCAGAATGAGAAACAAAACTACCAGGGCAAATATGCTGACAGTGGGTTTGTTAAAAATATGCCTCTGGCCTAGTTAAGTGATGGAGGAAGAAGAAAAAATTGTGGCATCTCCTAGGAGATAAAGCCTGCCTGTGGTGGGGAGCGAGGGAATTGCTGTTCTGGCTACGCCTTTGGGCTGGTTGCAAAGCCTGATTCCTGCCACTCTGAGGTCATGAACAGACATCACCCATGGGAAATGATGACAGGACAACTCTGTGGTTCAGTCTTGGATTCAGGTGAGAGAAGAGATTAATATCATCACCTTCCTAATGAGCTTGTATGTGGTAGACAAAGCTTGCAGGCATGGGAGGGCATGCATGGCACAAAGGAGGCTGCCCAGGTAGGGAAGCTAAAAATAGCTTTAAGCATCTGGGTCTGCTGCTTAAATGGCCACAAAAGACTGAGAAATTAGAAAAGGAAAATGGGTCCCAGAAAACAGCTGAAAATGACATTTGTCCAGCTTCAGGAAGCTGACAGATTCTCAAGTTTCTGGGTAGAAAACCCAGTATAAACTCAGGAAAAATAAGCTCATACTTTGAAGAGTTAATGTCTGTGCACAAAACAAAGTGGAGGATCACACTTTGGGACACAGGGATATTGGGGAATCAAATACAAAACTCAAGATGAGAAACAGGCAAAGAAAGAAAATGGTATCTACAATTTCTGGCTTTAATCATTGCTTAAGAGCCAAGTCTGGAGCAGCTAAGACATGTGATGACTGCTTGGATTCTCCTGAGGGACAAACTAGGCTCTCAGAGAAGGAAAACTACCCCTCACATGGGACAGATGGGAGCACGAGCAGGTCCCAACTATCACATTCCACCAGCAATTTATGGTGTTTGACACGGATGCACAACAGTTTTTGCTCTTCAGATACTGCTTTCCCTTTTTCATGAGGGTACTTTTATGTATGCTCCGGTCCATACAGCTTAGAGGATTCACTTTTTAAGCACGTAATTTTAAAAAATCTTGGGTTTATTTTAAGAACATATACATAGCCTCACTTTTCAGTTTGGTGAGGCTGAGAATGACAGTAAGTAACCAACTACTGGCCTTGTCTATTCTAGATTTAAGGTGATAAGGAGAAAGGCAGTCAAAGACTCAACATGGTCTATGCCTTTGAAGGCTCTGCTGCTGTGCTGTTTCACTTTGAATGTTTGTAACAAGCCCACAGTTATAATCCCTAGTGGAGGTGGTGCTCCAGCCTGTAGACCAAAATTAAATTAAAGTGAGAAGCACTGTTTATTTGTGTCTGGGTCAAGAACTGTTGCAATCAGACCTCACATTTCACGTCCATGATCAGAACCAGATCATTTTACACAGGGGATGTCAAATACACCCAGTAAAATTGTTTGGATTTTTACTTCATTTTTTATTTTCTTTTTTTCCCGAAACAAAAATATTTTATTTGATTGCACTGAACAGTTTTTGCATTTTCATGGAAAGGATTTTCTAGAATTTCAATTTCTATTATAAAATAAACCTGCAGGCTAAATCTGAAAACACTCTCCTCTTTTCTGAAAGCCTTGTGTGCAAGCTGCACTGACCAAATTCTAGTCTGTTTATGCAGATTTCCTATTAAAAAAAATTAAAAAATCAATGAAATAAAAAAGTAACAAACAAACAAAAATACCACGAAAGCTATTAGTATATCCTATATGCTTTTTATCTATTTGATTATGATAGTTGGCTCACAAATGGTTGCCTTGGAATGCAAAGAAATGGCAGAAAATTCTGAGTGCTCAATTGTTTCTGTAAATTTGGCCATACAGCTGTAATATTTCCTTTACAAATTACAAAAAGACTTTCCTTCCAGCCCTAGCATTATGCTAAAGCTGCACACTCCCCATCTGAGATCTCATTTGACTTAACAGACGTTTTACAAACTTGGCAAAAGAGAACAGATCAGAAGTAGAAACCAATCAGAATTATACTTAAGGTTATTTAGGTATAGGCTATACTATATAGTTATAATTAGAAGAAATGCAGACATACTACCTAACCTTGCCCATTTAAGCATACAAACAACTGTGCTCACTCTTATTCCATGATACACTTTTGGTTGCATTTAAAGCATTTGCAATCCCAGGTGAATGTAAACCTGTTTTTAAGGACTTTCCCCCCACATTCTTACTTCATGCTATTAACTAAAGGAATTAAGCTTGCTTCTGTTTGAATGTTCAGATTACTTTCAAGGATGGTTATACCTGAATGTAAGATTTACTGTAATCCTTCATGTGAGGAGAATTCCATCATTCCTGCAACCTATTTGTCCTAAAGTCCTTCGTTTTTTAATAATCTGTAAACATTCCTTATTTTATACATGACTATAAATGTCATATATGGTATTTCCATGGTTTGAAGATATACAGTAATATACATATATTTTTATGTACATATTCATTGCTGTATGAAATCAAAGATGGTGTACATCTCCAAATAAGGAAAGTTTACAGTTAGTAAACCATCAGGGGATCTATGGAGCAGAGCAGGACAGCTGAGATCAATGAGCAGATCTGGTCCCTGATATGTCAGCTGGAAGTTGATTGCAGTAGCTGTGCGAGGTTGGCATTTACTGAGAGGGAAGCCAGAATCCCCTTCTCACAATATCTTGGGGCTTAAGGGAATCTGTGATTGACTAATCTCCCCTAGAAATGGTGCCTAATGAACAGTGAAGCAAAAGGCAAAGATGCTAGGGGGAGCCTTTCAAGCACTGATAGATAAGCTGGTGTGCAATACATCAGAACATCAGCAATCAAGCTGCTTAATTAATGAAAGACAACTCTTGATGTGAATTATTCCAAATTATTCCTGATTTCTCCCAAACCAGCCTTGCTGCAAGATTTGACTTACACTTAACTGCAAGAAATTGAAATGTAGACCACGGAGTGCATAACTTAGTATTACCAACACACACAGTTCTGCATTTAAAGGAATAAATTTTTTTCGGGAAAACATCTCTGTATATCTGAGGTCTTACCTCTGAGATACCAAAACTGACTGTTCAATCTATCAGAGAAATGGCTAGCAGACAGCTTCAGAAGTAGGGCAAGTCTCACCTTAAACATTTTGAAATGCACACACACACAAATAAAAAATACTTATTCATAGAGTAGGACTGCATGGACCACATACACCATACATAAGCTTCAGTCAAAACTTACTTGAAGGCAATTATGCTAAAGGATCCACTGTTGGGAAACACCGAGATTTGCACATCTGCACTGCCTAAGCCTATGCCAGGAGTCTTTGCTACTAACTGTTTACATCTTCACTTGATTGGTTTTTCCATTCCTTTTAGGATTTTTACCTTCATGACCTGCTAATGTACTCATGTGGCTACCAAAGTTTCTGCTACAAATGCTATTCCAACTCACTGCAGTCAGTCAAAGCTGATGACTAGCAGCATGGAATAAAGAAATTTTAGTCCTAAGAAATTTGGTTCCCAAGAATCTGCCATCAGCTTCAGCGGATTCAGGATTTCAATTACTGGTCCTAGGCCTTCCAGAAAACAAAATAAACTCTACAACACACAAGCTCGTTGTTCTAAACTTTGAAGGGATACAAATAGTCTAGTGCATATAAACTCTTTTTTCATATTACTTAACTGCTTTCCAGTAATAAAATCCAATAAATATGGGTCAACCTATTATGAAAAGTTAAGTAACGTAATATTTTAAATTTTTGAATGAATAAAGATACTAAGACTTGCTAAGCAAGTCCATAGTATGTAAAATGTATTTTTCAGTGTTTCATAAGACTTTAAACATGTGGTTTTAAAGAAACACATGTACACCAGCTGTGCAGAAACAAAAATAAACTTCAGAACTCCAAGGACCCATTTTGAGGTACCTTTTAGGTCAATCCTCTGCAAACTAAGAGTTTGACTCTGTACAACTTAGTAAACTAAAATCTCCATGATTTCAGCTGCTAAGTAACATATCCTGGAAAGTCTCCAATGCATAGAAACTCATAGAAAGTACCTGAGTCAAAGTTAGGAGGGCACTGTGCAGTCAGCAATATTTTCATTTGATAAAGTGAAATGCTTGTCTGAAACACTCCCCACTCCTGGAATAAAGAAAGGAGGGTTGATCTTCATTGTCCCACACAATCCTCTCTTCCTACAGTTCTCAATAAAATTATGTCTGGCACAGCCTCAGTGCTGAATCTGGACATGCCTTTTGATTCCCCCCTTCCCCCACTGCTATCTATGCCTGCCTGGTCAGCTATTGTACAGTTTCACATTATGATCAAAATGATACACCTCTCTTTGAATGAAGGCTGTTTCTAAGCTTATTTTCTGTAATTTAAACATAATCTTCTAACTTACTGCTTTACAAGTACTATGGAGCAGGTCAATGAAACTAAGCATTTCCAGTTCAGGTAAATGGATTAACTTTCATTCAGTGCTGCACTGGGAGGAAGATCACAGTGACTTTGTCCAGCCAATGGCGCTGCCAATGCACTGCTGAATATAAAATCACTTCATGCTGGGGCTGCAAAACAAATGGAAGGCCTGCCAGCTGCAGGAAATCTAGGAAAGAGAGAAATGTGTTTTTTACTGTTGAGAAGTTAAGGACAAGCCAACATGATGGTGAATTGCTTTGAGAGTGGGCTGAGTCATGAGATAATCCAGGGCGAGTTAGGGACAGGCATCACCACAGCCCTCAGGGAATCTGCAGGTGGATGGGTTCCTACTATTTGAAATTATTGAAGCTCAACTCAAGTTAACTCTTAATTAAGGACAAGCCTGGACTTAAACAAGGGACTCAGAAGACATCTGACCATATCAACTGCTCTCACGCCCATCTGAAAATAAAGTTTAATGCAATTATAAATGTACACAAAACATAAATTTAAACAGCACTAATAGCCAGGGACAAACTTTCACAAACTTTGACATCAGGTGATCTTTTCAAATATATCAAATTGCAGCAGGAGATGTGTAACTTGGTATCACAATACCAACCACTGAAAAGAACTTGGGGAGCCTAAGCAGTTCCTTTTAGCCAGTCATGTCCTTCAACATCATTCTCCATGCCTCTCCATGGTCCTGCCGTGGTGTGTCTGAATAGTGCCAAGGAAGAATGATGTAGAAGGTCAAAAATAATCTTTAAATGTCTTCTCTATGGATACAATCACAGTCTGTAGAGGAGCATTTAATCAGCACCCATTCTTTTGCACTGCTCATAATGTCTGGAAGTTTTCCAAAGTATTTTGTCTTCATAATTCTTCTCTCAAAACTCCCAATAATTCATATTTAGTATGAATAAGCACATTCTCCCCTAGTCAACAAAACAAGAAATGTTTTGTTGTCAAAAAATGTCTTGAATTTCAACATTTTTTAAAATGCTATGAAAGTAAAAAAACCTTTTGTTGAGATTTCAGATGTCTGTGAGCAGGACTACACTATTTTCAAACAGATTAATTTAAACTCCTGACCCTGTTAGGCTTTAGATTCTGCACTTTCTGCTGAAGCTTTAGCAAAATTCTTCTCATCCTGTCAGCTGAAAGTTCTACTTTGTTTCCTTCCATTAGTGTGTGAAATGCTATTAGTTTTATCATCTTTGCAGGACAAAAAAGATGACAAGTGAATTTTCAAAAGTACCTTCTGCTATTTCCACACAGGTTTTGCTTGCAAACTTTATTTTCTTTTTTTCACTCTTAAACTGTATTTAAGCATTTGTTTTCCACATTCTAGAAAGGTTTGTTTCACATTATACATCTTCCAAATATTGCTATGAAAACGTTGTTCTAATTACTCAGATGCTCAGTTGTTAAAAATATCTAAGATTTACTGTTAAAGCTACAAAAACAAATCAAAAGTTTCCTTAAAACTGCACAACACAATCAAACAAATGGTAATTTAAAGGTTTGATTATTCTCTTGCTACACTATTTTTCAGAAAGTCATTTTGATCACATATTTTCAGAAGTAACAGACCTGAGATGCTGCTCAAATAATTATAAAACCATAAAGTTGCAGGAAGTTATTTCCTCTATCAACTGATTTTTGGAAATCATTCTTTCCAGTATATATATAATATATATAAATACCTCCCCAGCACACAATGAGTTCTTGTTCACTTTATATGCCTGCATTGCACCACTCCCCCTGGCAGAGGACATCTTAATTTCTTCTAGCATGTGATGAACTAGCCCAATAACCAGGCTTTTGCCAAATCAGGCCCACGGCTGTATCTGTTAATCAGATGTCCAGTTGACTGAAGGTTAACCTACAAACAACCAGAACAGAAATAACTGTGGGTAGATATAAGACAATTTTGGCTAAATGGGGACTGAAGAAGGCACGTTGCAGCAAGAGCTAAGTAGACAGCAGAAAAGGAGAAACTGGCAATAGGGACAAGAAATGCTGGGATGTTATCAGCCAAAGCAAGAACCCATAATCACAGATCCCATGTCAGTGGCCAGGAGTTCAAAGCAAACCACAAATAAATGTATCATGTTCGTGCACGTCTCCAAGGGTTGTTTAATGTTTTTATTCCCTGCACTTCTGCATGTTCTACAAATAAATCATCCTGCATTTAGGAAATGTGTCTGGCCTCTCCACTTCTCTAACTCTAAAACACTTCTACTGCCACTGCTGCCATATGATCAAGAAAAAGCACCATCTGTCTCTTCCAAATGTGGTCTTACTCATTTACCACTTCCACCTTACAGTTTGCATATGCTGCTTGTCACATATTTGCTTCTTTCCTCCAACATCTTTTCAAAGCACAGAAAGAGAAGAAAAAAAGGCCAGGCCACCATGATGAAACAACACATAGTAACCACGATTTAAGTTTTTTTCAGGTTAGCATACAGTGATTAAACTTTCCTTTTTTTCCAATTTGCATATCATCAGAGTTTCAGATATGCATGCTAATATATCTCCCTCATATTGCAAGCTTTCGCTAATCAATTTCAGAATTTTCAGAATGAGAACACTCATTGAACTCAGAAGAGCATTTCCAGAACTATCATGCATCATTGGCTCTCAGCTGTAGTTTCTTCTGGTGCTCAGATGTTCAAAACTTTTACAGAAGCAACTTCCAGAAGTGTCATTCTTTCTAAAACTGGATAAAACCAGAATACACCCTTTTTGTGGTCAGAAAATTGCTGCTGTGTCTGGATGATGCAAAGAAGAAATAAACGTGCAGTTCTTTTTCATCTTGGAAGATGTATACCAGAGCAATTTGCAAAATTTTCCTGTTGACTTTTACTTCATGGCAAGGAAAATAAGTGTCTGTCCCAGGCAGTAAGAATCCCCATGCCTACAAGGCAAAGACACAGTGGGGAATGGTATTTTCTTTTAGTTTAGAGAAATTGTTTACTATGTAGTGACAAAGTTTAACTAAAAATGGCAAAATATTTTTTTTATGGATGGGGAAGGAATATTTTCATTATTGTGAATAAATAAATGTGTATATATATATTTACACACATATGTATAGATATATATAGATATAAAACAGTGCATATATATAAAATGCATATATATTAATGTGTATATATATACACACACATAATGAATATGTATGTGAACAATGCAGCTCCTTGTATGTAAGACTTGCCACCAAACCAAGCATGGAGTGCATACCTCCAAAGAGTCAGCAATTTCAGGAGCACAAGGTGCTAAAGCACAAACATGAAAAGAACCATGATGTAACACCAAAGCAGAAAGACAGATTTGTAGAACTTTGATCTCTCAAACGTGAAAGAAGTCTGGACCTCTAGGAATGCTGTTGAGCATCCTGGAATTGCAGCGGAGTTGAGGCGGAGCTCCTGAGGTGAACAGGCTCATACATACCATGCTCCCTACCTGCACTCTCTGCATCCCTGCTGCTGGTTCCAGGAGCCCTCAGCTCAGCCCTGTGCTCACTCAGGGAAGGTCAATCCCAGGCTGCTTCCTGATTCCAGGTGACATTGTGGCCGTGTTTTCATTGTTTTCTAGAAAAAGAATCTGAGGCAATTTGAACTTGTCTGTAAGATGCTACAACGTTGTACCCAAGGGCAATATAGACCTAAGCTGCCTCTGCTGGCACACCCCAGAGCTCCTCTCAAGCCTGTATCTATATGTGCAAGTTGGCTTTCATGTTTATGTAGAAATCTGCCACCCTAGCCTTACATATAGTGCAACCATATGCAAGATATTACCAATTCACATAATGGGCAATTCATAAAGTGAAAGGGAGAACATTGCAGACAACCACCAGTCACAACTCACCATTCATCAGCAGTGTTACAAATAACACTATTACCTATATCCCATGAAAACAAGGCAATGTAGCATAATCTTGTAGTTCAAAACAAAACCATAAATCAAACACTTAATTTTCTGTACTCTTTCATCTTGATAATTAAAAGTCTGCACAGCTTACCTAAAAAACAGCGTTCAAAATATTGTATCGGCCTTCATACTTCACATTTAGCATTTTCATACAGCCTATTGCAACGGACCTCTTTACAGAACTACTGCTACTGGCTCTCTGCCATTAGTAAGTTGTTGATCACCTGTGGTTAGGAGCACACTTTCCTGTAAAGCACAGATTTACCAATGCTCACAGATCCACAAGTCTGTGTTCCTGGCAAACATCTGTAATCTTAGGCATCTCAGACTGACTCAGTGCAACAGATATCAGACCCTTGTAGGATGGTGCACAGGCACCTTGTCTGTCTAGTGACACCACACAGTATCACAGCAAGATATTACAAGCTATGATGCAAAGTACTTGGCCAGGTAGACCTGACTACTTCTGAGACTGTCTCATCCACCAGGCAGGATAAATAACTAAATTTGTGAAAGGGGATTGTGCAATCTAAAGCTCTGCCCTGTGCTTTCCTGTCTTGTCTCAGAAAACTTGGGACACTCCTTGTAGACATAGGCAGACTTTAGCACCAACAGCTGGGATATGCTAAGCTATCCCATAATCAAATGTGCATTTGAGGTTTCTCTACAAATACAATATAAGCTTGCCCCTGCAGATTTTGTAGTATATTTCACTGATTGTGCAAGGCACAAAAGTTCTCTTTCAAGTATATATTGTAAATTTGTAATTAGCTATGTACCTTTAGCTCCTGTACTACAATCAGTAAAGTCCTTAAATGTACAGCTGATAATTTTTTTTCATACAGGTAATAGAAAAAGTAATTAGCAGCAGGACTTTTCTAAATTTAATTTTTATGAACAACAGGAAACTTACTGGAGATTGTAGGCAGCAAGTACACTAGCAAAAAACTTGAAATTACTAAGTTCACCTGGCTCAGCATGGGAAAAGGAAGAACAGGAACACAAAACGGATCTATATTTAAGAAAACAGGCTGAAAAAACTAAGCAACTTTGTATACAAGACTACAACCAAATCAAAACTACAAGGTAAAAAGACTCCAGGAAAGTTACTGTTTCCTAAAAGAGGCAAATCAAGACATAAGCATAAATTTCCCCTACGAGGCAGAAAACCTAGAGAAACAGGAGGAGATCCCCTTGGCTAAATCATAAGGACTTTGCTGACTTCAGAAAAAAAAGTCATGGGAAGTGCAACTCAGCTCAGACCCCTACAGATGAAATACAGGCACTCAGGGACAAAATCAGAATGAACAAAGGTGCTTTTAATGTCCCCTAAGAGGGATGGCAAGAAAACACTCGAAGAGGGAAAGAGGAAAACGGGAAAGGAAGGAAGACATTTCAGAGACATGACAACAAAAATTGAAGATACCATTATTAAATGAAAGGCAAATATATACACAGTTATTACTGAGAAGGTTAATAGGTTTGATGCCTCTTTGCTGCAGCCTTTGCTAGGAAAGATATCATAATTAGATTATTAGAATAATCATAGACTAGAGGAAAACCAGACTAGATAAGCTGGGGCATTTTCATGTCAGCTGGGCCAGATGAATTGCACCTGAGAGAATTCCAAGAAGTCAGTGAACAAATCTCAGACCCATTACAAGCTTTCTTTGAGGAGGTACAGGCAATGGCTGAAGTTTCAAAAGGCCAGGAGGAGGCAAGTATGGTGCTGGTCTAAAGAGAGCACAGGAACAATAAATCCACTCTTGCAAACAGTGTGACACCATGGCAGAAGAAGCAAGTCCCACACCAGGAATTACAGACAAGTATCATGTGGGAGAAACAAGAAATAATCCAGTCTTCTGCTCTGCAGAGATGACTCTCGCAGTATTGCTCATCATTGTGACCACTGCACTTGAGGAAGCACAAGGAAAACTTGGAGACAGCCCAGAGCAAAGTGCCCAAAATCATCATACAGCTAACAAAACCAAGAATAAGAGACCTTGGTTTGTTTAGTCTGGGGCAGAGAAGACAGGAAGGAACAGGGGAACATTTTTCAAATACTTTTCTTAGTCACGCTTTACCTAACAGACTTTTCTATGACCAGTGAGGCTGGAGTTGCAGGAAGATTTAAGGAGATGTTAGGAGGAACTTTTGTAAAACTCCTGGATGTTAGGAGAAACTTTTGTATTAAAAAGGAGTTACATACTTGATTCTCTGAGAAAGTTTTGGAAGTTTTAGGAGTGTTCATGGCAATTTTTAAGAACTGGGCAGAGAAACATCTCGTAAGAAGGGTTTAGAAGTGGGCCTGCTCACAGTTGGCAGATGCAGTGAGGGATGTTTCATGATCCTGTCAGACTCCATCTCCTGTAGTGCATAAAACCCACAACTTGGGAGCATGATTGTCTCTCCCTCTGGACACATATAAATACCTTACCCAATAAACTCTAATAAATGTATCCATATGCTAATGCTGATTCTATGCCTCCTTAATTCAGTTTGTACATCTTAAGTGTGTCAAACAGAGGAGAACAATGAACTCAGGGCATCCCTTTAAGTTATGGGTGGGAAAGGACATAGGATTGCAGCTAGGAATTCTCCCAATGATGACCAACCTGCCCTAAATTGAAAAGTAACATGATCTGCCAGACGCGACAATGTCAAATAGTTCCAGATGTGCTCCCAGTGAACTTGGCAGTAAAAATCTGGTTAAAATTTGTCAATGCTGTAATCTAGCTAGGGGATTTGTTGTAACACAGAATAACATTTACAGAATGTTCTTGGTCCAACCTGACACGTTGATAAGCATGGGGTACAGAAAGAACGCTTGTTTTGCCTGTTTCAATTCTGGCTGCCCACAATGACCCACTTGAGTTTGAAAAATCATAATTTCAAATAATTTGAATTCATCTCTTAATATATTAAGAGAATGGGATAGAAATACGATCACGTAAGATGCTTCTGGAAGGGAAGAAAATAATCATAGCTCAAAAAATTAGAGAGTCAGGAAACTCTTGTTTCCAACCCTGTATTTCATGGTGCAACCCTTTGTTATCCTGAATGCTTCACAGTCTCTGTTTTTGCATCCACAATGATGGAGATGAAAGCATTGATCAGTCTTTACATGGAACTTTGAGATACAAGGCTGGAAGATATGAATAGGGTCAGCATATTAAACAAAGGAATGAAACAGAGGATGAGATCTTTTTTCTCACCCCGGCATCATGCAAAGGGCTGATATACAAAGGGAACCGACAACTCCTTAGTTTTTCACTGAAGACTTTCTGATACAAAACTCTCGCAGATTACTGTAAAACAGCCCTCCAAGGAACCTTTTCACAACTGTTGGCATATAGAAAATGGTGTCAGGAGAAGAAGCTGACACAGAAATGCTAAAAACTTTGTGCCTCTTTTAGTAGCTATTGGATACTGCATTAAATAAGGTGTACCCCAGCTTGTTTCTCTTAAGACTCTCCCATCCCCAGAGCAGTGCATTGTAGGAGAAGGGAATACAAGTGACCTCACCTCGGTGAGTAACAGCTGTGTTAATTACCCAGCATAGCCTTGCCCCTGATGAGTAACAGCTCTACCCAATAAGGATGAGTGAGATAAAAGAGGGGGTTAGGTGGTAAGGAGAGGATCATCATGGAGGAGGAACCTTGAGGAGTATGAAGGAGACACTTATGAAGCAGGATCCTGGGGAGAGAGAATCACTGCTGTGAGGTCAGTCTGGATCTGCAGTCAGAGCCTGTTGTTGGAACCTGCAGTCACAGTCTAGCTGGGGAAAAGCCTGAAGTCAGAGTCTGCAAGCTAATACATGCAGTCAGAGTTTAGCAGGAAATAACCAGCAGTCAGAGGCTGCAAGGGAAACCTACAGTAGGAGCTTGCTGCAGCCAGAGTCAGTGAATAGTTGGAGTTAAGGTGACTAAGCCATGAAGAGGAATAAAGCAAGACCCTTTTTATGCTGTGTTTAACAAGAAGTCTGTGCCTTGGCTCATTTTTACCCTCTAATAAGAGGGCTCCTGCAACAATGCATTAAGTAGGAATATGAAAGGTGATGCAAAAAATACACAAGTTCAACAGAGTTGCTTCTAATCATCATGTTTTGCCTTTGTTTCTACTTCTTAAGAGCTATGGACCAAAATTGTATTCAGTGTATTTCCATTGTTCATTTGGAGAATTTTGTGATACAGCCAGATTTTTTTTTTTTTTTTCTTGTTGTGCCAAAAGCTATGGTCAGGGGAAAAAAAACCCAATAAAAAGATAGACGCTGATTTACATATATATATATGTACCTAAGGTAGAAGCACAGAATTACAAACCTGAAGGATGCAAGAATCACTACAAACTAGCTAGTCTTTCCTTTTTGCCAATAAATATAACATTATGGAGCAGGACTAACAAAATTATGTGTGTCTGACACAGGTGGGATATCTGAAACCCTTCATTTCAAGTTGGAGATCGCCATCTCCTCCTGCTAGAGCATCACTTATGGTAGGGAATAGAGTTTTGGTTTTCTCATTAGGAGGGGGAGATGAACCTCATGAGAATTCTCAATCTCAGTAATTCTTTAAAAAAAACCCAACAAAAATGGAGCCCCTAAACTGGGACTGAATGTGCTTTTTAGGTCATGGTAGATGGCAGCATTCTCTAAGGATGATTACCATAGACAGACCCACAAAGGTTATGAAAATCATGGGGCAATTTCTCAGCTGGATTAAAACAACACAGATGCTCATACTTATATGGAACTACCCCAGTTCATTCCTGTTAAGAATTTGCCAGTTGTTCCAGATTGATATATCCATCTACCTGAGGGGTTAACAACTTCAAGCCCCTCAGATACCATGATGACAGCTCCAAAGACAAATGGAAATTGTGCTCTTTACTTGAAAGCTCATCATCATTACTTACTACTTACACAGCATCAACAGTGTGTACTTTGGGACTTAACAAAAACTGTCTACAACCCAAGATCAGTAATGACCTACTGCTGTTGTCATTCTATTAGTGAGCAAAACTGTAGCCCCTCTTTTCAGTTTAGTTACATCTGTAAGCATAAGACATTTCTAATCCTAGGCTTTGTGCACCAGTTTTCTACATAATGAAGTGAAAACAGTACAGAAATGGTTTTGGAAATGTAAATATACTGAAGGAAAGCCAAATATTTTCAGTATCTAAAAACCTTACACTGGGACCATCCTGGAAATTCGAGAAGGCACAAAAGAGACACTAAAGCCTGCATGAGCAAACATACCTAGCTGCTTGGAGCACAGCTGCCAACACTATTGTAAACAAGACTTTTTAGGTGATACAGACTTCAGTCATTGCAGAGGCATAAAATAAGCTACAGAAGATCCAACAAAGAAAGCTGAAACTCGTAAGAGCCTCAAACTACAAACCACACAGCTCTCCTTTGAATTGGCTCTGACCTGACTCAACTGACCTTGAAGAGCAGAGGATTTGAAATTGCGTAAGTGGGAGATGTAGAGGAATGGATTCTCAGTTCACTCTGAACCTTACAAAGGTATCCCCACACTTTTCTTTTAGCAATTTTCAGGGCAAAATGCCCCTTTCATCTTCTTGCTAAGAAATAATAGCATGCACACCAAAGCAAATAATTAGCACATACAAGCAAAATCACAGGAAACATGCATTCTTTTTATGGGTGAGCCTGACTCCAGGTGCTGTTCCCCATGTAGTCAATCAGATACAGAAAACAGAGCTGGCATTCACTGCATCAGTAGGTGTTAGTATTCCAGTGCTCAAAAACAACACAGTGGATTTGGTATACCTAGTTTTTAATGTTTCAAACTACGCAAGACCTTCCAGACTAGTGTCTTCAGGGCAGAGGATTGGCTGCAACCTAACATCTGCCAACAAACAGGAAGGTTCTTTCTGTCATAATTATCAGTTGTTAGCCTCATGGCTGACGCTGCATTTTCCAACAATTTGGACTTAAGTATCTTCATATTTTAATAAGTTCAAACTTTATTTTTATTAGGACAAAATATTTTCTGATAGCTGATATTTGTGTTAGTCTCAACTTTTTGCAACATACACGTTAAAGGTGGGAAGTATGACTAATCTGAATTTTTCAAGCTTTTGGTGCCCAGCATCTGGTGCTTTATTAAAGTTTGGATATTCACTAATTAGAACCAAAATAATGTCTTTGGAGGTGTTGAATTTCCACAAAGTTTAAAAGCTTTTCTAGCTCAGTTTCAGTTTTAGACAGTTATAGACAGTTTAGTACCTTTACTTTTCTCTGGTGACCAGTGATGGAACCAATGGGAAGAGCATGAAGCTGTGTAAGGGGAGTTTTAGTTTGGATATCAGGAAAAGGTTTTTCACCCAGAGGGTGTTTGGGCACTGGAACAGGCTCCCCAGAGAAGTGATCGCAACACCAGCCTGACAGAGTTCAAGAAGCATTTGGACAGTGCTCTTAGGCGCTGGGTGTGACTCTAGGGGATGGTCCTGTGCAGGGCTAGGAGATGGATTTGATGATCCTCTCTTCCAACTGAGTACATTCTGTGATTGAACATGCAGAAACTGTGGGATAATTTTCCCTTCTTGAAGATTACCAAAAAAGTACTGATGACATCACATCATTGCTGCCATGACTGCAAGAAAGTGTACATTGGCATTTGGTGGGAAAGAGGTGCTTAGCTTCCAAGAAAGCAGATTTAAATGAGCTCCATGAAGAGCTACATTTTGGCATATGAATGAAGTAATGTAATCCCACTTTCAGCAATTTGCAGCTGAGGAAGATGAGTGTGAATAAAGGTCCCTACATTTCCAAAATAAAGATGACATAACAGGCACTGAATTAATGAACATTGGCAATAGTCCTAAGCAAGTGAAGATAAGAATATGGGAACACTAGGGGTTTAAGAAAGTAGTGACATGCTGCTCTGGTGATGTGGTAATACTTATATGTCTCAAATACCAGAGTTGCACAGAATAAAGTTTTGAAGGGGCTCTAAATGCAGAGAAGGAGAAAGCTGTAGAAATAAAGGAGATGGAACTCATGGTCTGAGGAAGTGAGATACAGCAAGAGACTTCCACAATGATCCCTGATAAAAATTAGGCCATACTAGCAGAAGGAGCAATTTTCAAGTTGAGAAAGGCATTCTTAGTATTTTAGGTCAGATTACTCTATTATCAGAACCACATGTTACATTACAATAACCTTCTCTTTAAGTCACAGCACCTACCCATTTTCTATTAAAACCCCACCCCCCTGTGCTTCCATCTATTTCAAATATCCCTTAATCTTGCAGTTTATAAATCCCAGAATACCCCTCTTCCATTATATTGCTATTGTCACTATAAGATCCACCACTAGCTCTGCAAATCTTGTAATGCTCCAATAGCTGGAGAACTTAATGGCATATCAGCGAAGGATCACTCTGAGAAGAGCAGGATTTTTTATTTCCTTGTAGTGGCCATTTCAGACACAGGCACTACCCTAAGTCACAGTGTGTTCCTGCATGCTCTTCATATTTCCTTCAGGTTTTGATCCATTTCCATTTAAGAGAAAACAAAACCAAAAAACCACCTTCCTCTCATTCCTGTTCAGATTTGGCATTTCAAGTGCAAGCACAATCTCCAGACTTCTTACAGTTCTCTTTAAGTCCATGTTTTATAGCAACAATTTTAAACTACAGAAAATTCTACAAATAGGTAAAAGTGCTGAGTTCAGAGGTTTATAAAACCTGAGTCACTACATTCCTGAATAAGAACAACAGATGTTTTCCATTTGCTTCTGTGCTACTGTATTTATTTAGCTCCCCTTCCTTGTAAGAGCAAAATTCAAAAGCAAAGGGGAATGCATGGTAAAATCAAGCAGCGAGTCATGAGAACTGGATTTTTAGCAGAAAATGTCTCCTTTACTTGAGCAGCTTCAATATCCCCATTTATTTATGAAAGAACCCACATACACATTGAAGTATTGAAAGCAACTGACCTCTTGAAAGCTCTTTAAGCACAAACATTAAAATAATGGAGCAAACCCAATATTTTTCTTTCATAAAGCAAAAACAAGACTATCAGTTGGATTTGACACATTATATGTGTGTTTGTAGCTTACAGCAAGGTCAACATCAAGTGAAATGAAATGATGAATCCTGGCTGGGGGGTGGGAATCACATAAAGAAATCTAGCCAAGCTATCTAGTTAAAGCAATTTAATTATTTAAGGGTCTTGTGCAGTCAGTCAGCCTCTATGGCATGCACTAGCAATCAATTATTTCTCTGCATGGCATTTTTAATGCATTTTTGTATTTTAATGTAAAATGAAAACATAGATATTGGACTAACATTTTTCAAATGATACATTAAGCATTTTTACCATGCTCAGAAAAGCATGAAGTGTTTTAACCATAAATGTAAAAAATAGGTGATTTCTGATTGTATGATGGAATTTTGGTCATACCAATAAGGTTTTTTGCAGTGATACGTTTTGATTAATTTAAAATATGTCTCACTTAAGGCTTTGGGGTCATATGCAAAATATTCATAAAGGCTTCATACATACCCACTCAAGGTCTAGAAATAAAGGCTTCTTTGCCTCCCTTCATCCCCAGCTCTGTCTCTCCCACCACACCCTCTCATCCGTTTAGCTCCCTGCTATTGCCAAGGTCTGGAGAAAGCATGGGAAAGGAGATGCTTTGTGTAGAGTGGCTCGGAGGTCACCCAGTACATAACTGCTCCCAAGTGGTGTGCTCTGCTCTCAGGCTCCTTGTCTTCAGACAGCAGGGTGGTCGGCTTCAGCACCCTGTTCCACTTGAGCTGATGAGACAGGCCGCCAATATTCCTGTTAGCATGAGCCAACTTCTTGAAAATAACAGCCCAAACTTAAACAAACTGCAGTCAGTAGAAAGGGAAACTGTAAAAGAATGATACAATCACTGGAAATCTTTCCTAGCAAAACCACATTTTGCAACAACTCTAACTGGTGAGTTATTGGAAGATGTGTAAGAACATGCAGTGTACCAACAGCCACCTGCTATCACACGACTGCATATCAAGTTCAGTCTTTTCACAAGTGAAGTCTCTTGTTTCTTTGATTCAGTTTTTTTCTGAGGTGAAGCAACACCTGGCACAGCCATTAACATCAAAACACAACCAGCACATACAAAGAAGATGCATGTCTGCTTTGAATGTGCTAAAATGAGAAGTGCTAGGTTGCTGAATGCATGGTGAGTTCTTTGGACAATACTTCCATTTTACAAAATAGTTATGTATCATGAGACTCACAGCACTAGACACTGAATAAGAGAGAAACATCACAAAAATTTTAACTCACATTCTACTGCAGGAAGATTAACTTCATGTGGATTTATCGGTTTATAATGAGTTGAATGCAAAGAATTACCCAAAGCTTTCCTTAGAATATCATGTACATTTTATTTTTAGCTTAGAATATCTACCATCTCTAAAATGAGGTTGTACATACAAAAGAGAAGTCACTTTTTTATCCATAACAGCAACATCAAATAGAATGAAAGGACTGAAGATATTAGTATTTTAAAACTTCTAAAATAGCCAGAGGATGAAACCTGACATTATATATTAAAACATGAAGTATCATCCTGAAATCCACCATTATAAGGAGGATTCACCTTATCAAATGGCAGATTAACATTATAGCACTAGCTGTCAGAAACTGGAGATATTTGAGTTAAATTTTTTATCACTTCCATCTTCTTTTCATCGCATGGGAACATCTAAGGCTGAACACTGAACGTTTTATGTTCATCTTTATACTATTGCTGGCAAAGCTGGAGCAAAAAGAAAACTCCTCTTATAACCTCAATTTAACTTCAGACGGATGTACATGGTACAAAGCCAGTGAAGTGATAAATAGTTTCTGGCAGCTCACCCTTCCTACCTTGAGTAGTGTTACAGTTTATCATTGGGACTTGCCATTCACCACAGGAAACAGGGGAAGCAGTGTCGTGTTGTCTCAGGCTATATTCACAGATACTTCATAGAAATCCTTGGCAAATAGTCAGCAAGTACTAAAAAGCATAAAAAGTGTCTTTATTTTGCGAACAGATATATCTCAAAAGGATCCGCTAGGAAGCCCAGGAGAGGGGAAGCTATGGCTGGGGTTAAAATAGCTGGTTTATTCACTTCTGCACAGAGCACAATAGTTTTACTGATTCAATCCACTAGTCATTTGCTAATTTTGCACCTTGGAAATGAGTATGGACACACATACAAATTAACACTTGCAGCAAAGGCACGTGAAATTACTATTTCTCAAAGCAAATATCAGTTAAAACATTTTAAAGATCCTTATTACTGTATGTAACAGCTTCTTTGACAATATTTTAATTTAAGAGCTTAATTCTGCAATCATTACCACCAATACTTGCAGCAGCAAACTACTTCAGTTGACAGTTTGCAGGAATACAACTGAACTCTAGTTACAGAAGAGGACCTTCAGTAATCTGCAGCTGTCACTCTCCCAAAAGCAGAAAAAGAAGGATTAATAAAAATACTCTCTCTTCAGTGGTAGCCCTTAGCAGAACAACATTCTGAAAACTGCCTACGAATCAGTACATAATGGGACCCAACAAGAAAGATGGAAAGGGACTTTTTACAAGGGCACGTAGTGCTAGGACAAGGGGAAATGGCTTTAGACTGAAGGAGGGTAAGTTTAGATTGGATATTAGGAACAAATTCTTTATTGTGACAGTGGTGAGGCACTGGAACAGGTTGCCCAGGAAAGTTGTGGATGCCTCATCCCTGTTCAAGGACAGGTTGGCTTGGGGCTTTGAACAACCTGGTCTAGTGGAAGGCTCACTGCCTACAATAGTGAGGCTGGAACTCAATGATCTTTAAGATCTCTTCCAACCCAAGCCCTTCTAGGATTCTGTGATTTTATGAAATGACTTGCCAATAAAAGTATGACTGAAGCCAGTTTTCCTAGATCTCAGGTTACTTCTCTTGTACCAGCAATTTTTTGATGAGAATTCTAATTAGAGTAGTTAATAAAAATAACTCATTTGAAATTAGTGTCATATCACAAATGACCCTTGCTATAATGCCACTCAAATCAGTTAAATTGTTTCAGGAATTAATTGGAGTCCATGTGTTTAACGTTTCTTATTTAAACAAAGAATGAAAAAGGTGCCAAATTTCTTGACACTGTATTTCTAATTAAACCAGCCATTGTGTGAGCCTTTACATCTGCAGGATTCCTCATGGAAAGAACAGATCATGTACAGCATAATGAGTATCAAATGCAGTAAAAATCCACAATAACCTTTGTAGCACAGAATTTAGAAACTGGCTGTTCATTTGTAAAATATCTGATCCTTCTCCCCTTCCCAAAACCAAGACTTGTCTTCCGCACTGGAAATTACAATTCAGTGAAGGAAAAGTAAATAAGTTAACTGACAAAATAAATTCCTTTTGTTATAAATAAATTCCTAACGGAGACAGGAAAACAGAGTTAAATTTCATGGACATAATAAAAACTGTTCAGTAATACCTCACAAAACAGAGGTAAAGCCACTGCCACATGTTTGTGCAGATCAGACCTAATGCTCAGAGCCCCCAAAGGGTCTGTTTTTAAGCAGACAGTAAGGAACACTGTGATAGGAAAAGTGCAGGGAAGGCATGATCCAGCATGGCTCAGGGTGCTTGTACCTTGACTTCATGGTCCGCTGTGCATCCTGTCCTAGCAGTGCCCCTCTACAGCACCCACTGACAAAGAGACAAACCCCCATATAGGATCAGTGCTGTTAACAAACACTGTTACTGTCACCAGCACAACGCTGGAAGGTTCCAAAGCCTTGTTCCAGTTCCTCCTAAATAGGCTGGATCAAGCTGAAGGCCATGTTTGTCTCTTCAGCAGCTTCCTCATCATCTACAGCTCCTAATCATGCTGATAGCCTCAGAGACCAATGGCTGAAAGGTGGCCTTGTTCCTTTCCACCTTTTCACTTTTGCCAAAGCCTTCTACAGTGTGAAATGCCTGTGATGGAGGCTTGTCTTAGGTCAGCAGATATATGGTTGCTGCTCATGCCCTCATTGTTAATGTTCTGCTTCAGAGAACCATAGAATAGTTGGGTTGGAAGGAATCAACACAGATCTTCCAGTCTTCCACAGGCAGAGACATCTTCCACTAGACCAGGTTGCTCAGAGCCCTGTCCAGTCTGGCCTTGAACACTTGCAATTATGCAAATTTACCACTAATTCTAGACTGAACCATGCTCATTTTAGGCCTCACTGAGAGCACTTTTGGAGGAAGTGCTACCTTTGATAGTATGGAGACAGTTTTGTAGCAGGTTTTCCCTTTCTGTGCAGGGAGACTGAAAAATTGCCTGGGGACAGTAAAGTTACACATTGTTGAAAAGCAGATTAATGGCCAGCATGCTGGTGAGACTGTCACAGCCATGTAATAGAAGATCGTCATATGCCTACAACTCATCATGAGACTCTCAGCTCTCTAGAATATTCAGTGGACAGGACTATAACAGATACACTATTTTAAATAGAACTACAGATACACATAACCTGCATTTACACTAGATAAAATATGATAAATGAAGTAGGAGGTCAATGGACTCCTTTTTCCATTCAGTAACAGATTAAATGAAAGAATCAGTTAACCTAAGACTGCTCTTGCTATCATAACAGAGTATTTTTAAAGCCGAAGGGGAAGACCACAATGAAATTCTATGCTTGATAAACAAAGTATTTTGTACACAATCTATTTTCCTTTTGAGACTGGAAATGCCATTATCAGCACGATCTGAAGTATGCGTGTCTGTGTGTACATATGCACACATATGGACACATTTTAATGCTTAGAATAATGTAACTAATCACTTTCCAGACAGGAACATGTGGCTCCCTTTCTTGTTGTGTGTCACGCAGCCAAGCAATGAATTTAGACAGGCTTTCTACTTGGAGGTTTGGGTTTATTATTTTTTTAGAAGTGCCTATTTTAGAAAGTGTTTTTGCAATAGGAAAATGCCTGTAACTAACTAAGAGTCATGACATATTTTGAAGACAGCCTCAAGTTACTTACTGCTATTTAAGTCAGGTACTAAAGCTGAGCAGGAAGGCACATGAATTTCTAGCTGTTGGGTGTATACAGCATGTATACCATACAGTTACAGAAAGAAGTCTTCCTTCTGGGCATTTTTTAACATGATATAATTCATCTGTTTGAGAATGATGACAAGATTTGGGAAGCCCTCAAAAGAGCAGCCAAAAAAAATGCAACCTATGCACCAGCTATGAGATTTGCCATGCTTATTTCAGCTGATTTTCTTCTAAATCCCAGCTTTCAACAGACGTTAGCATTAAAAAAGCACATCATCATCCTAAACATTTTTATTAGTCTAAAAGATATCTGTCCTTGCTGATGCACACTTTTAAAGCAGGGAATGTTTTCATTGGTCTGGGGACTGGAACTTTTACTAAATAGGAAGACATGGAAACTATTTCACAAACCCATGAACCATCCTGACTCCTTAGGATGAAGTGAATGTATAGAGAAGTACACTTAAATGCTGTACATGGCAGGTGAAACCCCAGGTCTGTAACACTCAGAGAGAGTTCTGCCATTGGCTTTAGAACTGGGACATCATGCTGCTCTCTCCCACACCTTTCTTTTGGAATCAATGCATTTTTATGCTTTCCAGTCCTTATTAGTGACGTCAGTAATTAGGGCTTTTTGCTGTTCAATGTACATTCCCCTTTTCTACTGATATTTTAGCAATTTGTTTCAGTAACGCCTCTGTATCTGACATTTATTAGAGCACAAATCTATGTTAGATACTTTCTAGCTCATCAGGCCCAGCAGCAGACTACTTGAGTCAGCTTGACAAACAGCCAGAGTTCAGAGTCTTTCCATAAATAATGACTTTGTGTTGTCAGTTATTTTGGCCCACGCTTACAGCAATGAGTTTCCAGAGCAGATGGAGCTGCTCTCGGCTGCCATCCCCTGTCTTCTGAACTTCCTGTTCTGTGCATGGTTCTCATCAGCACCCATTCTGCAGAAAACACCTACTTCATAAAGTTGAAATATGCTTTTTTAAAGCAGAAAGAAAATGGATGAATATCCTCTGTGGTTATAGAATTAAAAAAAACCAAACCCAAACAAACGTGCGTTTGAATGAAAGTTTTAACCACACTGAAAGCTATGCATTGTTTCAGTTCAAAAAGAACCCTAATCTGAGCTTCAAATGGACTTGAATTCTATTACAGATTATTCAGAAATTTCATCTCTTTCATCTAAAAATGCTTTTATGATCTTTAACTCTTGCTCACAGAAATGCTATTGAAGTCACTCTTATTATTAACTTCTACATTCATAAAAATATTTATTAGTTTCTTCTATCTTATAATTTTGAGGGTTGATTTGCACAGCGGTGTCTAAAGTGACCTTGAAAGTAAAAAAAAGCATCAATTCTCAGCAAATTAGCTCCCCTGCTGTCACAGTACATTATGTGCATTGTGTGATTCCCATACACAGCTGTTCACAATTCTAACAGCTACGCTTTAGACGCCGCTTTGCAAAGCCTCTTTATTTCAGTACCCTTAGAAGTTAAATATGGGAAAAATCAGATTTAAAATACTGTAGATTTATGGAATTACCAATTAAATGGAAGTTTTAAAGACATTTAAATTTACAACAGCTATGTTTCCTTACAGAAGTTTAGAGACAGATGTGTAGCCAAATCTAGCTACAATTTTAGACAAAAATAGTTCAAGGAAAAAAAATGCCAAAGTCTCATAATTTCTAAATCTTTCAGTGTTGGGGTTCCCAATTCTCTTCGCTTGGAATTGCAGAAAGGAGACACTCCCTTCTCTTACTTCAGCATGTAACAAGTCCACTTAGTGTGGCACAGGATCATTGCAGTGGAGGCATGGTTCAAGCAGACCTGGCCAGATGATGCTGCACAGTCATGGCACGTAATCCAGGCATGTGCACACATGGCGCCCATATTCCAGTAAAAGAAATGTCAGCTATGCAACAATCTGTACATGTGCCATGCAGCCCATCCATGGAGAATTCAGTGTGCTGGGGATGTGCCAGGCCTATTCTGCATGCACAACATAAATGCACTGCATGATTACTGCTGCACAACTATTGCTTTGGTGGAAAAGAGAGGGTCACCATGAACAATGCAACTCCTTCCTATTGCCCCAAATTTTCCTTCATGTCATCCTTGCTATAAATTTTTCAATTCATTAAGAATGGAGGTCCCAATTACACAGATCTTGGCAGTCAGGCACACTCCAAGCACCCATTCTTAAAGGGAGGCTGAGCCACACCACTCATGCTGGATCCAGAAACATGAAGATGGAAGATGATAGAGCACACTTGGCAGACTTTGCAGCTCTTCTACAGACTAATTTACTTGGTTCATCTCACTTTACAACCACTCTGAACATCTTTTGGATTGCATTACAACAGCTTCTAGCCATTGCTAAAGTACTGTCAGTCACTGTTTGAATCTATATATTCCTGGCATGTAATGATGTTGTAAAGCCAAAAAAGACTTACTTTGCCTTTTTGTTTGAAAGTAAGATATAAGTGGGAGAATCTGTATCTACTGTTAGGGAATGTGCTCATATTAAAGTGGATCCTGCTCTGATCACCATAAAAATGTAAAGATTTTTACTGCATTTGTAATGAAGATTTGTAAAATATAAGACCTTTTTTAGCTAGAAAGAAGCCCCTTCTCATCTTCATTCAAGATGGTTTCTTAAAAGGAGTCTTTGACAGTGATTTTTGGTAGGCATTATGTAATAAAAGCTTTGAATTCTCTAAATGCATTATTTAATAAAATTAGAAATAGCTGAGGGGAGGAGCATGGAGCAGGAAAGGGAAATCTGCTCATCACCTGAGTGTTTCAAATGAGCTGAGAATACCAGCTTTTTTCCTTCAGGAAAGAGGTAGGTGTTCAGCAAAGCTGGAAGCACTGCTAATCAGGTTAAACTAAAAGATTTAGATTGGCTGTAAGGAAGACTTTTTATTATTGTGAAAGTAGTGAGATATTGGAGCAGTGTCCAAAGAAGTTGTGGCCTACCCATCAATGGAAGTGTTCATCATCAGTTTAAACAGGGCTTTGAGCAACTAGAGATAGTGAAAGATGTCTAGATGGATGAGATGATCTTTGAAGGTCATAATTCCATGGTTCTATGATTCTACTCGATTCTTCTCCTCTGACTGTAATGTCACACAAGAAACTTCACTAAGGCACTCCACTTGGACAGAGTGACAAACTCAGGAGTGCCTAAACACATTTCCTGGAGAGCAAAGACCTCAAAATAAATATAATTGCGGCTACCTTGGCAGCAATGATTTACTGTAAATAGAAATGTATTAGAGCTGACTCTGTGTCAAAAAGTGCATGTAGGAGACTTCTCTGGTACCTAAGAGTAAGCTAGTTATAATTAAAGCAAAATCCTCCAGGAATACCCATATGTACTTAAACAGAAAGCTTTGATAAGTGAAAACAGGAGATGAGAGGATGATTTCCTTTGTAGGAAAAAAAATTAATCTACCTCTGTGTATATTTTAAATAATATTCTACAACATTTCCCTAAAAGCTCAGAATGAACAGGGTATTTCTATATATCATGAGGGCTTACCCACATGAGAATGTCTGCATTTCATTTTTTTCCCAGTATCATGTGACAAACATATTTGCTATCCCCTAGACATTTCCATGTTGCAGTTCCATTTTCACCTTTTTTACTTTTTTTCTGCCAATCTTCTGGGAAAATATAAAGAATATTGAGTGAAAATTCTCATGTTAAGCATGGATCTGTGCTGTGCAGCTACCAAATGGAGACCCCTCTGTCTCCTAGAGCTGCTTGCTCTTTGAACCCCATTCCAAGCTGAGCTTGCTCACTGTTAGTTACTTGACAAAATCTCATCTGCACAGCCATGAAGGAGCACAGTGACATGACTGCAGTAGGAGGAGCCCAAACTATCCTGCCCAGCTTCTCCTATGCCCATCACGGGAGACCTTTCAGTACACCAAGGACCCCTCTGCACAAGTCCAGAGGAGCACTGGGGCACAATAGCAGGTGGGGAACCCGAATGGAGGACTCAGAGGAAGGGATTTATCTATATATACACTGTGTGTGCATGTAGCTGCTGGGAATACACCTTCAGCCTTGCTACTGGTTGAACCTGGGGATATGGAACTGCACCAGCCCTGCACCTCACGGGCTGTCAAATCCAAGAGAACATTATTTTCTCCCCTACAAGTATGGCAATATATTTTCATTTTTCTACTAGTAAATGCAATTTCAGAACAGAAAAAAGATCAGAAAGTACTTTAAAATGCTTGGAAGAGACAGCAAGAGAGATACTATAACTAATAAACCCCCACATTCTTTGTGTTTACCTTTCTGGTATCTTATAACTTATGAACAAAAGGACTGGAAATGTAATTTTTGATGATTATCAATCCCCTGTTACTAATTTCTTATTTTGTGGGCCACCCTATTATGCAGTCCTACTTATTTACAGAGCTCTGTTTGGAGAACAGCATGTTAGAGGGGGATTTCTGTGCCCTCGTACCTACATAAAAGTGTGCTACTCCACAGTTAGAAACTTGTTACTGGTTTCGTACATTATTTATTCAGGCTGATGCTATTTGTTTTTACACCAGTAATGTCCTCTCTGAGATGCAGCGTACACCAAGCATATTTACACAGAGCATCCACCTCCTCTCTTTGCCCTTGTAATGCTATGCAATTCAAACCAGCTAGTCCCCCATGTAAGATACTCCTGCTTTGCTCCCTATTAATCATTCTCCATCCTGCACGTTCCTCCTTAGCATCTAAAAACTCCTTCCTTAACATGCAACAAGCTCTCTTCTTAACTTGTTCCAGCTACAGCAACTTCTCGTGCGTGGGAGCAAACAGAACTAGAGGAAATCTCCCAGCCCAAATTCAGCAACATTCATGCCACATCTGCCTGGCTGTAATTTGCTGCCTGACAAGAAACTCTAGTGCAGGATCACCTGTCTGTGATCCCTCAGCAATATACCAGAGTCATTCTTTCCAGACCACATATCTCATTAGTGGTCTCAACATCTATTTTGACCTATGAAATTCTGCCCAATTTCTAGTTCTTTGACATTGTCCAGTTCCTTTCTGCATGATAACCCACCTTCCTTTATACTGACAGCTTTGAGTCACCAGCAACCTACATGCATGCACCTCTAATATGCTAAAGACACTTATGGGACCCTACAACTGTCCTGAGCCCACCACCATTGAAGAGCTTTGCTAGTTACCTCCCTGGATCCCAATCACTTCCTTCTCAGCACGACCCACTGTCGTCTCCACATCCAACCACACTTTGTTCAAAACATAGAGCCTTAAAAATAATATCTGAAATGTGCACAAGTACACAGCTATTGAGGACACAGAGTCCTTGCAAATGACTTTCTAAATCATACCTGTTTTCTGAGACCTTTCTCAGGCCTCTTTCTCAGGCACCAGGAACTGATGCTCCATTTCACTGACTGCTTTGTTATAGAACAGAAACTGCACATAAATAAGTCAGTTCTAAACAGACATTGCTTTGAAGAGACTCTTCTCAAAACTGATCTAGCTGGCAGATACTGAAAGAATTACTACTTTGGCCATACCAAATGCACCCTAAAGAACTAAACAGAAATATACACTTCTGGAAAGTGGTATAAACTACCAGATTGTTATCAGGGAGGAAGAAAGTTATCTGGAAGTGTCATTTATACTGACTTGAGAATGGTTATCAGGAATAAACAACACAAGATCTGTTGCAGAACAAGCGCATCCTGTTCAGAAAAGCTATATAAGGAAGATTCTGTGCCCCAGCCACAGAGGCTATATTATCAGTTCTTTACAGCACACTTGAAATAGAGCCCTGTGTAGTTCTGTTTTGAAAGGCTCTGAAAACCCATTGAAATGAAGGATAGGGAGAACTGAAGAGGCATCTTAATTAAACAGATTTGAAAAAATATCCTTCTTCCTTCCAATCATTCATGGACAAAGCTACCAGGCATTCCTACTTCAGCAAGAGTAAAATATTCAGGAGTTTTATTTCAGCTGTGACCCTGGGAACTTGGCTCTTTCATCCTGGTGTGGCAGTAATATTTTGAATATGCTCTTTTCTTGTAAAAACAAGAAAGGAAAAAAAAAAAGAAAAAAGTCTCTTCAAACACCTGCCAACACGCCTAACATCGGGGCTTCACCAAGCAGCTTTCCTACTCCAAGGGTTTGCAACAAACTGCACGGGAACTTGCAGTATTCAGGTTCATTCAGACATCATTTGATCGGAGTAGTAAGACAGATGAAAAGTAAGCTTAACCTGTGGAAAGAGTAGAAGATAGGACCATGTAATTGCTGCAACTAGCAAATGTCTGATCAGTACAAAATTCCCAAACTGTCATCCCTTGGAGGATTTGGAAAGGCCATCTAGAATTAAAGCCAATACCTGCTTGAAACAGCAGAATCCACTGCTGCCCAAGCACCATGTGCTAAACATAGCCTCTCAAGATGAGTTTGGTGCCAAAAGAGAGACTTTGCATCCCAATCCAGCCCACACTCAAAATGATAGCAGCAATTACTAGTTTGTTGCATTTTACTCTTCCAAGGCAAAGCACTGTGGAGAATAAATGGATATTTACACTCAGTAGTAACTGGAACCTTGACTCCTCACCAGTTTCTCAGTTTGGCACATCAAGCCTTTTGCCTCCTACTTTGGTCCTCACCTTTCTGAGCACATTCAAAGTAGCAACCCAGCTACCAGACACTGCATAACCTCATCACACAGCTGTCAGGAGAAAAGTTTTTCCCCGCACTGGGCGAGTTTCACACTGGTCCTAAGGAGACATATTCATAAACACAGGTCTATATAAAAACTAACTCTGATGTAAAATTCTTAGAGAAATATTGGTGCACTTGAACTTTTTATGCCAAAAAAAGTTGCGACACCTTAAATCCTGAATGAGTGCTCCAGTCAGAAGTTTTGTAAATATTGTTTAGGTGACCTGTGACATGAAGCAGATCAGAGGATTACTGGGAGAGGAGTATCCTTTGAAGTGTTCAACTGTGAAATATGGCATCTTTATTTTTATTTCTACCACATCATTACTGCTAATAGAATATATTTCAGCTATTTTTAAAAATATATGTATCATTCTGGTATTTGAGGGCTTTTTTTTCTGATGAAATTGTGCTAACTTTAAAACTGTGACACCTGACAGTCTGAAATAATCAGCATGTGTTCCCTGCAATGTAACTTTTTTGCATCCTGCAATCTTTGCTCAGGCAAGAGCACAAAAAAGGGAATTAGCACTAGATCCTGCCTCATCTCTTCCAGCCACGGGTAGACTTTACAGGGCACATACCTTCATTTTAATTTCAGCATGCCCATATTACAGGCAAATAAGATCTCTGAAGAAAATTCTTCATACAAACCCTCATGGTTTAGACTTTTTTGGGGTTTCTCCTCTTTTCTAAACTTTCCCAGATAACCCTTGTTCCTTGTATGCTCTTCTGTCTATTCACTTCCCATTGCTTCGGTTTTTTTTACCTTATCTATTAATTTATAGAACTGAACATAATAAAGAGAAGAATGACTTCATTTGTAAGTGTCAATCTCAACTTATGCAAAATAAAACTCCCCAAAATACTACTAATAAATGAATTTATTTGACAACTGCTGTCCAGGCTTAAAACATAGCTAATCTCTTACTTGCAAGAAACCTAATCAGATGTCATTTTTACTAGGTACAAGCCAAAGAGAGAGTTATATACTCTTTCCTGTATTTGAGTATGGTGAATTTCTGTAACTTTTCTAAATGCATAAGATTATCACAATATTTCCCCATTTTCAAGGAGAATAAAGTGAAGAGGACTATGCACTGAATAGCTCCTTCCTCCTCCCATCATGATGTGAGGGAGGCCCATCAGCACATTGCTGATGATCCAGGTTCCTGATGGCTACTGCCCTTCTGTCTGGAGTGCCATTAAAAACTGGGGTGAATTCCTGCATGGGTCGTTGCTACCTCCTGCAACCCCCTGCCCTGGGCACTGCCCTCCCCCGTACCCCAGAAGTTTCCTGCCTCTGCTTAGAGGTCTCAGCCATCTCCCGCCTTTATACTTCTCTCTTCAGTACTTCCCTCTTCATGACAGTAGGAAAGTAAAGTTCATAATTATACCCATTTTCCTAAATTAGGTATGCTGTCAGCCACACCAGTCTCTTTGTTGAAGTAATTGTTTTCATAAGTTACACATGACTTTAACTCCGCTGCTTCCTGAAATTCTTCCAGAAACCTTGGATGAACACCCTTCACTCCTAGTGACTTGGGGAAATTATGCTCCCCTCCCTGCCTTATTTTTTTTTTTTCTTTTTAAATAAATACCTGTCTCTGCTGGCAGTTAACCCCCATCACCTGCACTGACATGATCATGTAGAAAACCTGTACTAATTTCAGAGACAAGAGTATGAATAAAAACCAGAAGATGAATAAAAATTGACTTGATCAACAGTTTCACTGAAGTTGAATTGTTTTGCTTATTAAGATTCCAAATTGAGATCATGCTATTTTTTTTAAAGGGCTATACTTACATAATAACCCCCACTACTGTTCATTTGGTGCTGAATTTTCAAAGAACATCAAAGTACTAAACTGGCAGAAATCACTGGCTGGATCCTAGGGATCCACATTTTTTTAAGTATTCATCTTTTGGCAGCTGCAGCTTCTTCTGCAGGTGCAGGGAGAACATTTTGTTTAAGTCACTTTATTCATGTAGCTCAATTCAATGGCTAGTTTGCTTGAAGCTGAGAAAATCCTTGCTTGTTAGATACAGAGAACAAATTTCCAATTTACGGATAAAACCAGATAGCAACGGATGAGGTCTAGTCAAGTGAAGCTTTTAGGACAGGATGATTTGTCAATTCTATTATTAACTAGAAAAACCTGTATTTAAATTTATCAAAATGCCTTTGAACTCAGTTTTTAAAAGCCTTCAGCACATTTAAAGAAGCTTTATGTAGCTGATTAAAAACAAAAACTGTTTGCAGTTTTAAAAATTAATTTCACATTTCATCTGAGCAGAGATTGATACAATTTATGGGGAAAAATAATCTAGTCAAAAAATGCAAACAGAGGCTAAGGTATGTAATCTTTTAAATAAATGTGACTGTGTAAGACATAATTTTCTGGGGAGCAAAGCAAGTCTAACTATTGTGTTGAAGCATTACTCCCTTGTGGAGCAGCATAACGAACAGCTGTTTAGAAAAAATAAAGTATGAAAAAATACTGCAAGGACTTTAGCAAGCACATTGCCAGCATCATGGTATTACTTTATAGCAACCCCATATTCTTGAAACGATGGTCCTGAGGGGGTGATATAAACATGCCATACTGAGGCACTATAAAATTCCAAGACAACTGAAATACTTGCCCCAAGGAACCATTGCTAACTGGTTCTCCTCTTGCTGTATTTACTGGAGGTATGTGTTAAAAATGCATTACTTTACAGATCATAGAATGGTTTGGGCTGGAAGAGCATCTAGTTCCACCCCCTTGCCATGGGCAGGGACACTTTCCACTAGACAAGGTTACTCAGCATCCCATCCAACCTGGCCTGGAGCACTTCCAAGATGGGGTATCCACAACTTCTCTGAGTAACCTTGTAATTTTTTTTATAATTTTTAAATTCTTGTAGTACCAGAAGGTTGCTATTGAACCTCTCCAAAGCCGCCTCTTCTCCAGGCTGAACAGCCGTTGCTGTTGAAAGGCAAAATGCAATTTGTGTCTAGACCTCTGTGTTCCACAAAGCATAAAACAGGACCTTCAGCAGCACAAGATATCTCCCTGAGACAACTCTCAGGGGGCCAGGGGAGCTCCTCTTGACACTTCCCGTCAGGAAAAGGAGAGAATGATGTAAGGGAGGTAGATTAGATTAAAATGAATAAAGGAGAGTATATAAAGATATAATCAATGCCCTAGAGAAAAATGCCGTGGGGATGGGGAGGAAAAAGGGAAGTGGGGATTAGCACCCATCCAACAACATAACTGATAGGATGCATTTCTGCTATTATGGTGAGATAAAAGCTGCAGGACAATGGTAGGACCAGCTGCGTGCTGAAGGGACTGACACAACTTCTTCTATCTCTAAGAGGAGTGCCTGCTATTTTATTTCACCAACAATTCAACAACCAGGGTAAAAACTGAACAGAAAGAGCAGGAGGATGCTGTGGTGAAAGCTACGGAATTCATGAATTTGGCTGATTAAGTGCTAATCATGTAGAACAGAGTTCATGAAACAAATGGTTGTCTAGGCTGCCCAGCAGGCAGGATGACGGCAGGAGTCCTCAGCCCTCCTGCACCCTCTGGCACTGTAAACCCACTCCCTCAGCCATGCTGGTGCAAGCTGATAGACAAGCTGCACTGTGAACCAGATCAGGGAATTAATCCAAGTTAGAACCAACAACAACCTGTAAAAAGTGCTGTAAACTACTGTAAGTCCCTGCTGTTTTACAGGGTTACAGTTTTGCATTACTTGTCCTTAGACTAATGGCTAGAAAACAATCTTCTTTCTGAACTGTCCTGCACAAGGAAATACCTTTTTTTCAGGTATTTAAGAAAACTGAACCAGCATTTTCCATTCTTGTATTAATATTTATAGTAATTAATAAATCATTATCATTATTTCATGTTGGCTTTTTGCTTTTTCTATGCTGACTTTTACTAACAATGGCACTAGCTCATGGTGTAGCTTTTACGTGGATAAACTGAGCAACCTTATCTGAACAAAACACCACTTTGTACTCATAAATAAGAACATGCTAAAAAGCTTCATGCACAATTTGAGGTACAGTGAAAAAAATCTGCCTCTTCCATTCTAAACCATGTAAACACTTGTATTCAAGACTATCTTTAGAAAAAATCTACTGTTTCTTATGAAGTGCAGAAGATGCCAAAATCACACAAGAACGTGAGCCATTTAGTTCCATTTCCCCTCGGTAGAGAGAAAACAGAAGCAAGACACTGCTTGTAAAGAATGCAAATTGATTGTGTGAAGGAAGTTATGAAACGAGCTAGTGGATAAGGCTGTGTTTGGAGGCACATTTTCTTCTTCCCATCTATTCCCATGCAAAAATCCAGATAACAATGACTTGTAGGCCAGCAACACTCCCTTCTCACTTCTGTGCTAATAAGAACCTTCCTCTTTGATAAAAGGGTTTAGGAACAGAGCCAGTATTCACGGTGTGCACCTCTCCACTTTAATCACCAGCACTTGCCCTGCCCTCCATCCAACCCAGACAAGGTGAGGGAAAGCACAGACTCCAGGGCTCAGCTTCTTCTTTTAGATAAATCTGAACTTCAGATGTCCTCAGTGATGCATGGTGCTCTCCCATGGGCCTTGTGGCTTTACACTAAGTGTCCAGAAACCTGAGCTGAGATCCCCTCTGGGTCCATCTGCAAAATATCAGAGAAGCAATTTCTACCTGAGCTTGGACTGCAAGGGAACACTTCGCCCATGGTGACTGAAAATTGTACTGAAGTGCCTTCAGTGATAATCTTTCCAAAGTAGCTGGTGAATTGTGTTCAAAGAAGCTACTCCATCAGCTGGACCATAAAGCAACTTGAAGAAATCACAGGGACTTGACTGTCCCTTGACTGTGAGGAACACCAATCTAACCAGCCCTCACTCCTGGACCAGTAGTGACAAACATCTTTGGACATTCTGCCACCATCAAAAAATAACCTCAGGCACTTAAAATGAACCATTAACCACCAATAATACCGAGGCACCTCTGCTACTGAACACAAAGCATAAGTGAAAACCTTTGCCCAAAGAGCCGTTTAGCAGCTGTTTCCTCAGCCACTGCTACACATTATACACAGTATTTGATACATGCTGGAAAAATGTACCCAGCGGAGGTAGGAGCACTGACCACAGTCATAAGCCAGCATGATTACTTCCACCCTTCAACAGGAGTTCTGTTTTTTCTAACCCAGACACAATCACAGAGGCTGATACATCATACAATGTGATGTATAAATATTTTCTATTCTGTCAAGGGAATAATTTAGCATGGAACAATGCTGAAAAGCAGACAACATTTTAGCATAATGATATCAATCACTTTCAGCTTCGTTTCCGTACCTCAAAAAAAAGCTATTTAAAAAATTCTATGAAATGAAATTAAACATTTTTAATATTATTATGACATTTCAGTAGCTTGTGCTTTTTCTTGCTGCAAAGATAAAATTCAGCCACACACAGAAAAAAAGGTGTACTATCATTAAGATTTCCAGTAAAGTTAATACATCTGCTAAACAAAATCAAGTAAAAGAATTGCATTTTTAGACTCACAATTGAAGAACTTTCCATGTTGATATTTTTTGTCAAATCCCAATTCATACTGCAATTTTCTATCTAACAATGTTTTTCCCCTTCTATGACTATTCCTCCTGTGTCATTCAGTAAGGATCTGAACAGAATTTAGCCTCATTTAAAGCAGAAAATATTCTGCACATCTAAGCTTTTTCAGAGAAAATGATGAAGATACTTGCCTTAAAATTAAGCTTCAAAATCAGGTTTTGTTTTGTTTTTTCTATTGCATGCTTTTTATCCTGAATTCATTGGTTGTCTGGGATATTTTTAATTTTAGGGTACTTTTCTTCCCTTTCTTTTATTTATAAAGCTATTTTTAAGCCCACAGGATTACTCAGTTATAATGTAATGATGTGAAAGGGTTAAATACAGCCTTGTGATTTTTCTTAATTTCATGTTTTCCTCTGAACACTAACAGAATAATGACGAACACTATCTTTTACTTTTTTGTTTCTCCTTATTGTGAAACAGTACAACACAGAACAATTTACCTGGATTCCTAATTTTCAGGTTACTGAACTTTCTAATCCAAGTATATTCTCATAGTTTCTGATATAGGGCTTCTTAATTGTTACTATCATCTTCACCACATCTTTCCAAACATCTGCATTGTACATTGCAAACATTGCCTTATCTGCAATTGTCCTATCATCATCAAAATACTTTCAAAACAAAGATCAAAATGCTTTTTTAGTTCACAGATGAGCCAGTGTTTGCTTAATGATTAAACACTCATGCTCCAAAGTCTTTCTTACACGGCGTTTTATTGCCCACCCCAATCTCTCATCACTCACACTGGTGCGGGCACAGAGTGGAAATGCCAAGATGTTTTCACCAGGGTTAGGTGAAAGGTAACTTGCATGCAACAAACAGTTCAGCTTTTCTCGTGGGGTGTTTATCTCTGTTTTTCTTGAGGGGTTGACTGGAGATAGAATTAATACTTCAGGCTATCATTGGTTTGTAGCACACCAGTTTTTATGCTGTAATCTCTTCTGGCTTGGCGAGCAAACACAACAGTTTATTAAGGGCATGACCTAGAGCATGCTGATGTAAGTGAAGAACTCATATTGACTTCAATGATCTTTGGGCTGATGCCTAAGTAAACTCAAAGACACAAGCCCTATTTAGTTAAAAATAGCAATGCTCTCGAGACTTTCTAATGCTTTCAGGGGTGAGAACCATTCAAATCAAAAGATAAATTTTCAGCTCAGTGTTAAGGACCCTGTGGACAGCTGCCATTAGTAACTATACACAAACTTTTAATTTGCACAACCTGCATAGCTTAGACACTTGACTGCATGATTTGCATGCAAAACGAATGGGAAATCAGATCTGCCATAGATTTAAATAACAGCATCAAGAGCTTGCACAATTCCACTCAATTGCTTACAAAGTGCTGTTTTGGCAATGGTATGCCTTGCAAAGATTGTGAAGTCCATCTAATCACTTTATACTAGAAAATTTTAGCAGACAAGAAAAAAAAAGTAATTAAAATTAAAGTCCACTAAAATTAAGAGGAACATGGAGTTCATTCATCTGTGAAAAGTTAAAAGGAGATAGAAAATCCTATTAAGGGATGTCTTTGGAAAGGTGCAGTCTTAAAAAAAATCCCAGAACTTTTTCATATTTGCTTTGCACTTATTTAAATGCTTTTCTACATAAAGAAAAACTTAGCTGTCATACCAGATATGCCTGCATCTTATGTGAAACAAAAGCATAATTTCTCCACTTCCCAAACTCTTTCGCTATGAAATCTTTACAAATTAAATAAAAATCTATCAAAAAATCAAGCAGAAACTCACACAATTTTTCTGGTGAATCAAATATAGAAATAGATTAACACCTACATCCCTAGCAATAGCAATTTATTTATTGGTGCTATATGCCAATTAAAATCAATTAGTATTATTAGCTCATTTATATTTTTTGTTCTTTTTAGTTCCTATCAGTTACTCATACTCTATGCCTAAATCCTCTAAAATGAAAAAGCAAATTTTTAATCTTAGGGAGATAAGGTAAAAATATTTTATTAAATAGTAGTTTAGGAAAATAAAAAGAGATACTCTGTTAAAGCTGAGAATATTCTGCAAATGATTTTATTTCGGTTACATCCTGACGCAGTGAGTCTAAGGGAGAGATATTTAGGCAGTGTCTCTAAATGCAGCAGCTCCCAAAGCAGGGTTTTCCTATGAGTTAGCTTTACAGCAGAAGCTGGTACCAACACAGGACCCACCAAAGCATGAGTATGGAATCAGACAACCCAAAAAAAAAGCTGGGAGCTAGTAATCTGGCAGACAGATTTTCCTCAGAACAACTCAAATGCAGCAACAAAGTAGTAAAACCCAAGAAAGTAGCAGGAATAGAATGAAAATGTAGACTAACTACACACATGGAGAAGGCGCTCATGGCAAATTCTTGGTCCAATTTCACATTGCTTTTTTTTTCAGCACCTTTTTGCAACAGCTCTTAAGCTATTTCATACAGTGGATACTGGGATCAAATTCACCCTAGTGCAACCAGTTGTCCTCCAGTTTAACCCTTATGAAGTCCATACAACATAAATGGTGCATATGGGGGGTACAGTCTGTGAGACCAATTTGTTGCTACAAGTCAATACAGGACAAGGTAGCTTAGAAGATGCATGAAACTTTCTCCTCGGAAGTCTGCCCCTGAAAGAAAAGGCAAACTAATAACTGAGAGACTTGCATGTTTCAAAATAGATCAGGCTTACCACTAAAGAAACAGTTATAAATTTGAATAGACCATTGTCAAAACAGTCAAAAGACTATGCAGAAACCAAAATCACCACCAGAATAAATCCTGCAACTGCTGTGAAAAAAGCAAATAAACGTATATTATGCCACTATTTACTATCCATAAAGATATCCCTACATTAAGAAAGGGAAGTTAAAAAAGCAGGGGGGTTGGAGGGAGAGAGGGGGGGTATTTCTCTGAGATTAACTCTGTGTCAGCTCTGGGGCCTTGAAAGACTGCCAGCTGTCCGGGCGTACATATTTTACCACTGAAGTATGCTTTTGTTTCAGAACGGCTGAGACCCCCGAAATGATGTAATCCCCAGCGGAAGACTGACAAGCTTTGAGATATTCCAAAACACAGACGACAGACGAAATAGCAAATAATCAGTGCAACTATATTGAATATTATCTTGTGAGAATCCAACAACACAAACCTAATGCACCAGATAACAGCATTGCTTTGAGCAAACCTGGTGCAGAACATCACAAAGATTTCTGCAAAGAAGAAATCATTCAAGAAGGACAATTATCTACATGGGTGGAGGGAAGAAAGACGGAGGGGAACATATGCCTTTCATAATTAGGGGCCTGATTATACTGTAGCCGAAAGGGATTTTTTACATTTTAAATTTGATTACATTTCAGTATGAAGCACACTAATTGGTATTTCTGCAGTCTGTTTGAAGAGAACTTCATCTACTTAGGGAGGGGGAAAAGTAACAAAAACCAGTGACCTTCATACCATCTATGCTTAATATCTAGTTCTTTTGCCTGAAGTATTCATGGTTTCCCTTCAATTGCTGAAGCTATCTCTGGGAATAAGTGCTTTATGACTCATTGCAGTTTATCTCCAGAAAGCCAGGAAAGAGATACTACCAAAATATACTAGAATCAAATAGATATGAAATCCAACAATCACAGCTGTTACAAGGAAAAACAAATCAAACCAGTCCATCCACCACTATAAATAAGAGACTGGAAGAAATTATTTGCACAGACAACACCCAAGATGACACCTTAAACTCAGGGCCATCAAGAGAGTTAATTAAGGAAGGGATATGTATGTGCATTGAAAAATGCAGAATCCCCACTCATTACAAAATCAAAGGCACGATGCACTTCCAGTTCCTGTCTATCTGCCAGAAACACTGTGTTGAGGCAGAAGACAGTAAATTGGCATGACAAATAAAAGCAAAAGTAACAAAGAACATCTCATAAAACTTGTAAATGAGTATATACTACCATGTATATATATTCTTCTTTGTCAAATACATGCCAGACAAATGCATACTTCCTGTCTAAACCAAAGAACTTAGAAGGAACCATCATAAACATAACTTAGGGGCCATGAACTCAAAGTAAAATATCTAGACCCTTGGACAAGGACAATGTTGGTGAAAGGAGATGCACTTCCGATATAAGATGAACTTCCAATATTAAGAGTATTTCTGAAGAAAAAGGGTTTTACAGAATGTAAAGGAAAGAAAAAGGCACAAATGGATAATTAGGAACAGAAAAAAAGCAAAACCCAAACTTTGCAAGCTGACCTTTGTTGATGAAAGCCCCCAGAAACAGACTGGGCACTCACTGTCAGCATCCTTTTGTGACCCTCGGCAGGTAAACCATAAACCAGGCAGGGATGCCTGCTCTCTAAGTACAAAACCAGCTTGGTGAAAAATGGTTCCCACAGCTCGTCCTTGGAAATGGAGGGACAGGTACTCCCTACAGCTGGTTCAAGACACCTAACTAAACAAGATGAGTCATACCATCAAAAACCTGTTTCTGTGTGCCATGAAAAGGCAGACAGACAAACAGACAGACTGACAAGGTTCCTGTTTTAAACCTGCCTTGAAGTAGGGTGACAAGAACAAACCCAACATTCTTCACTTTTATCCCCGATCATTACAAGTAAGTGTTTTGGGGGCCCAGTATAGGACAGAGCTGTAAAAAAAACCCCAAACATGTATTTGTTTTATTTTTTTTTTCTTTTTAAAAATTAATTTCATAAGCAGTTGTGGATGGAACTGTCCTAAGTAGCTTATTCTGGGGAACATGAGTGGGATAGTAAGGACATGGCATTTTCACCTGCTGATAGCAACTTGTCACTGAAGTCTCCTCACAATAAATGCCTGACCTGAAATTAGGAATAAAAAAGAGTAAGAAGATAATTCACCTACATGAATGCAGCAAAGGTACAAGACAGATGACAGGTGGGAGAGTCTAGGGAAACCAAAGGCAGACTTTAGGAGAAGAGAAACAAAAAAGCAAGCGTAGCAAGGAGCTACGGGTACATGTGGGTGATGGAGAGACTGAGGCAGCTGGCTGGAAATGGGGGCAGATGCAAAAACAGATGGACAGGGAGAAATATTAGATGGATGGTGGAGGAAAAGAGTTGTGGCATGAAGACACAGAAGAAGCTAAAAGAATACAGGCAGAAAATCTCAAATTGAATTAATTCTTTGTAAACCTCAGGACTGTTGCTCTCAAATACCTGCAAAGCCTAGGTGGTACATTTACCTGCTGGTAAACATTTGGTCCATTTGGAAGACAAGGAAAACAACCTGCTATTGCATTGATCACTTCACTAGTGTAAGCAGCAGATAGCTATGATGTACAGACAAACTATTTGAACTTGCCAGTAAAATTAGTATCATTCTGTACAGCTGAAATGTTGTTTCAGCTTTTAAGTATTTGGTTTGCTTACTTCAGAAATCATGTTGAAAGCACCAAAGGAACAACAGTGAGTTAATGAAGGCAAGTGCTCAAAACTTAACAAATGCTGAGAATTACAGCTCCTCAGCATGAACAACATTAAGATGCAGAAGTAATCAATTAGTCCCTACTGCTTCTGCCATTTCTTGTTAGTGCACAAGATTTTCAGGAATGTGGGCAGAGTATGGAGAAGATGACCGAAAGGTGCAAAAGATGAAGAAACTGAAGAATTTGTTTCACTTTCTCTGACTCCCAGTTTTAACCTGCTGTTAGGCAAGGCTATGGGAAGCATGACTTTTTCCAAATTTTTGTTAGGTTTTTCTCTTTTGCAGCCTCCAATCTAATGAATATAACACCAGGTATCTTCTTTAAGATAACACAAGAGTGCTTCTGCCATTTCTATATATTCTCCAATTGCTCTACATTTTAAGATAAGAAAGTCAGAATTCTCTCTGGGATCCTGGCATATCTCTGGGGAGCCTTCTGGTACAGACATGCTGATATTCAGTAACAACCTGGGAAAGATGTCATCTAGAAAGTGCAGCTTGGTGAACCAGCAGCAGCACCCCTGTGGCTATAAGCAGTCCCCAAAGACTGTTTTATAACTTTAATTCTCTGTTATTTTTTTAAGATCTTGATGGCTACATCAATACACATGGTGTACACAGATCTGTAAAACAAATATGTGCAGACAGCATCAGAAACAAAAGCCTGAAGGAGATTTGAATTAACAAGGAACATTCACACATTATATCCACACATTCCCCACTTTAACACAAACCCAGGCAAGTCAAATTCCTTATTTGTATTGTTTTTCCCTAGGTAAATTTGTCTAATTGGTTGTGACTGGCTGTTGCCACCCCTCATCAGGCAGCCACTTCCACAATGTTTATTTTAATGAATAAAGTGGGAAAGTAAGAGAGCATAAGACATCTGGTACTAAGCTAGCCTCAGACGCATGTGGCTTTTTAAAGTTGTGTATGACACAAACATCATTCTGTTATTGACAGAAAACTCTCAATTAACAAAGCTTCCTCAATTCAATTTTACAAACATTACTTTCCTTGCCTGACAAAATCATATTTGAGAAAGTGGAGTGGGGAAAAAATCCTTAGGCTATGATCTGTGAACTTCCTTGTCTTGACAGACCACAGTCCCAGTGTCTGCAAAAGAGAGCAGAAGGGTCACAACAAAATGTAACTTGACCTGAACTTTAACCACCAGAGGTGACATTTACTCAACTATAAAATTTAAAACTAAACAAGAACAAACAGGGAGAAAGTACTGTGAGAGTGCCTTCTCCATGTTGATTTAAAACTCAAGACCAGGAAAGATCTGCTTCTTAGTTCTCTCTTACTAGAGCTTGAGTACACATGAAGAGCTGTGTGACAAAGTATTGATTTAATAAGGTAGAATTACTCAATTTCTGTAATACAGGACAATATTCGGACATTATTGAAAACGCAAATGGTAGTAGCACTACAACATTTCTAAATAAGGTATTTCATTTTTATGTGGAAAAAAAAAGTTGCATTAGGCAAGGTTGACAGATCAATGAAAATATTTAATCCTGCTCATTTCCTTAAGTCAGAATTGATCCATAGATGACACCAAAACAGTTTGATCCACCCCTTACACTTCATCTTAGGGCTGTTGCAAACACAAGGAAAACTATATGTTATACAGAAGCAGAACCTAACACTTAAAACATTGTGTATATGTGAAAGTGTGTAAGAAAGTAAATTATCTTGACTAAAATGAGCAGTTGAACAGATGTCCAGAGCCAAAATCTGTGAGTATTCAAAATCTTGAGATGGAGAGAGGAAAATCAGGGTATGCTGACTGAGTGAACTGCATGGGCAAGTGATGCATGTTTAAGCCACAAATCCCTGAGCTATTTATTAAATTCTAAAAATTCTCTTGAATGTGATTTTTATAGTCCTGGTTCTTCTGTTGAGATGATAAAATGACCAACACAGCAACAGTGTTGCAAGATAAAAGATTGCTTTTATTTGGTTATTGTCCATTATTCAAAAATATTTCTTTGGTTTAATACTGTGGTATCACAGAACTGTGTAACTCCATTTTATGTGTGGGCTTGACTCCTTGAAATACTGGATTTAAACATATTGCATTATCATTAAAATATGTGGAGATTGTTAACATGACATAGGTTGACTGTCCAAAATTCAAAGAACAGCATTCACCTCTGATAAAATCTCATGGTTTCAATAGAATTAGCCCCACCACTGAGCTGAATAAACTAGAAATACCTAAAGATGGCAATTATTCCTCCTTGCCTCTGCAAAGGGCAATGCTGTCTGTCCTTGTGCCATCAATCCAACACACATCATGCACTTAAAACAGATGCCACATTGACAAGAAGTAGAATAGAATACTTAGAATTTTCTTACAAGAAAGCACTTAAATGAAGCAAGTGAAATTTTGCAATCTACAGCAAATACCTTAACATTTGTGTCTGTACACAAAAGAAAAACATCCCTAAAACAATCTCTCTAGTTTTCTCTCATGTGGATGATGACTAACAAATCTTTCTTTTTGTTTTGACAGTTATTTAATACTTCACAATTTTTAATCTCCCAGGCTGGGTATGCTCTGCAAAATACCAGGAATTTACTCATAATTTTACAACATGGCATCAAAACTTGAAGGTTTGACAAGGAAGTGACTTGTCTGAAAAGAAGAAAAGGAATTATTTAACCATGCTACATACATACAGAAGTACCTTTAAAAAAGTTGCCTAATTCTAAAGACGTTTCTGTTTTCATTTTATGCTTGAAGCAAAGATAAATTTGATATTAGAAGCATCTATTGAACATACTATTGAAATTGCATGCTGAAAAAGGATATAAATCATTAATGAAAATTGCAGGGTATCAGTTTCCTGTTGCAGTTGGCTGCCTGCTAAGTTGGCAGCGAGACAGTGGCCTGCAGAGCTGCAGGCATATGTCTCGTGTTAAAAAAAGAAAAAAAGACTTCATGTTATAAACACTTCAATGAAAATTACTATCCAGTTTGGAACCAACTGAGAGCAGGTGTTGAAGACAAAATAAACAGACAACATATGAAAGGTTAAAAAAAAATCCCCAATGCCACTGGCCTTCTATTGGGATTGTGTTCTACCATAGATTTTAATGTACATCATGAAATCCAAACAAAATATACCTGCATGTGTAGAAAGCAACCAGATTAGGGTAAACTCTTGTTTAGGACCATATACCTGAAATTTTAAAAACCTATAAAAATATGCCTATGTAAATTTAGATATAAATGAATCCAGAAAACTACTGTAATTTGTCTTTCAAACAATTCACTAGAAATCCTTCCATGTTTCCCAGCTGAAAAATAGGCCAGGAATCCACCCAGGCAGTGACACAAAGCCTATAGTCAATTGATTTGGCTCACTCATCTTCCACTTGCAATTCACAGATTTTGAACAGAAATGGGAAAACCATTTAGAAAGGTCACAACAGAAAGGTACTGTGGCCTTGGAGAGCTCAAGGATCCTAAGGAGAGCTGATAAAATTTAGGATATGTGCATCTGCAAAGTCAGTGGCTAAAGCAGAGCAGGTCATTGCTTCAGTGCATACCCAATTTCTCCTTGTTTTTGCAGAGATCACAAAAATCCCCATGAATCCTTCTGACTGTTGTGTAAATCAGATAAATATCTTGGGACATACAAAGTGACCTTTTTTTGCCCAGTGGCTCTGTTACCGTGAAGCAAAGGACTGAAGTGTTGCAGCAGTGGCAGCATCTCAGGATTAATTAAACTACAGGAGCTCCCTAAGCAGCCCCTCCCAGCTGGTCAGACAGTGGCTTTGCTCGTGTCTTGCCAGTGCTCCTGGCAGGGTGAATGTCAGATCCACCACCATCTGGGACTGCTGGACCACAAGTGCTTTCCCCTGGATCATCTCCAAAACACACTGAGAAACAGAGATACCAGGAGAGAGATACAGAGAGGGGTATTTTAGGCATCTGTGAAATCAGCTGGGCCAACAGGTAAAAAAGTTTCCTGAACATCCAACTTTCATTTCAGGATTGGGAAGAAAATGATCTGGATTTTCTCTAGCTGCAGTAATAATGCCTGCATGGATGCATATTGAAACTACTTAGCTCTAACAACAGAGACTACATTTTGTTGCCTAACCCAAAAGCGAAAACTCATTCCAACATGAGTCTACATGTTGCCATTAATGTGCTTCATTTTTTTATTCAAGTCATGACTATCTTTTCCCATCAGTTCTGCTGCAAAACACACAGATTACTTGGAAATAAGCTAGTATGCAAGGAAGGGGGTGGGTTAGCCTTCCACTGAAATAATGCAAACTTTACAGAAAACATTTGTCTTCTGTAAAAGCATGGAAACTTTAAAATCACTCAGAATTCACTCTTGGATTTTATGTTTTAAACAATGGTTTGTTTTTCTGTATGAATAAAAAATCACTATCAGATACCTGAGCTATACTTCTACTGTTAAGCTGGGAAAACTCTCTCCCAGTCAAAACAAGTGGTGCATTTCCGTCTAAAGGGGATACAGTATAACTTCAACCAATTTCATACCTACTTACCCACCCACAGTATAGCCAAGTTTGGAGAATCATTGCTTCAAACCACCAGAGAAGACCACAACCAAATAAAAGTGCACATGTCTGTCCTCTGAGAGAACTGGCTGTCTCTGTCTAGGAATGCTAACGTTTATTGCAAAAACCAGGAGTGATTTGAGGATTAATGATACTTAGGCCACACGGGCATTAGCAGGTAACTTCATTAATATGAAACATCTCCCCCAGAAAATCATGTGCTGAGGACAAGCAGAATCAGTCTAGAAGTGTCTAATCCAATATGGCAATGCCTACACTCCATAGAATCATGGAATCACAGAATGGTTTGAGTTGGAAGGGACCCTCTAGTTCCAACCCCTCTGCCATGGAGGGAATCCTCCACTAGCCCACCACCTTTATTTTGTTTTTACAAATTTAACCCAAATCTATGAGCAAAGAGGAAGAAATAGCATCCAACCTCTCCCCCCACAACCAAAGATTCAGATATATCTCCAGACAAATAAAAGATAAAGACACTTATGATTCCCAGTCCCTAGATTTACCAGGGACAGGTCAAAAAGTCTGTATTTCAATACAGACTTCAGATAGCTTGTATTTCCTTTATGCAAGACTCTAGACATTAAAAGAACACTGTATTTCCACTTTGGTCTTTATGTAAAGATTTCTCAGTTTGCTTTTCCCCCCTACATTATTTAATACACAGAATTTAGAAAAAGCAAGAAGATCCAGAAATCCATTTTGTGATTGGATTGTGCAAGTTCCTGGCACAAAAGAATTCCTGTTACACCTGCACTCAAGAGGATGCAACTGATACAGCCCTACCAGGTGAAAGTTACTGCATATGGGCAGCACAGCCAGCTGCCTTTGCTGGGGCTGGGCTGGGAGTCCTCAGAGCACACCATGGAAGGCAGATCTGCTCCACAAAGCTCCCACAGAGACTTGTAGATGAAAAAGAGAGAACAGCGCAGCTGAAAAAATAGATTTTTTTTTTTTATTGCTTTGTGTCTCTATTAGCATTGCTTTTGCAGACGTTTGCATTTGCACACAGCTCTACACAGACATTTAGAAAACTAGATGAACAGATAAGATGATAAAATAAATATGCTATTTTGCAGCGGGTTTTTTTTTCAAACAGCTGCCAAAAAACCCCACCCCTAAAGCTCCCAAACCTAGCATTCTGGGAAAAGCATCATTTTCCATTATGCTCTGGTCTATTTTTTTTCCCCTCCAATTTGTAACATTCTGCTGGAATCAGTGATGAAGAACACATGTTTGAGGTAAATTACACCCAGGAGAAATCTTGGAACTGTTACATTCAGTTTTATTACCCAAGGCATTAGGCTATTCTAGCACTACACTTATTATTTAACAGTTCCATTAAACAAGACACTGCTAACGTACTTTCATATTATTATGCATGCAAAAATTAGTATAGTATTTTTTAAAATTCAATGTGTCATTAATGCACTGCATTTTCATTTTATTTAACAATTCCAGGATATTTTTTAGTGCTTCAATGAAGCAAGGTGTTACATAAATGCAGAATGCTATTGTACAAATATTTGGGAAAACATATGTTCAGGCAACAGTAAGATTGAATATCACAACACTCAACAGCCAGGAAATTGGAAGGGCTTGTGCTTCTTACACAATATAAGCTTGTGCAAGTGCTGCATCTTTAACATATTCTGCAGAGGGCTGTAACCTAGAGTGCCTTAGGGAAACCCAGTGTGGCCAATGGGACAGACAGGCCCTGTCTCTGACAATTGCTTTCTTTCCAGTGCTGCAAATACTAGTCCTGTTTCACTAGTAACACCAAATATCACAAATACCCCTGTGCACCTGTGGGCTGCCTCTTCTGGGGGAGATTTGCACTAGCTCTGTGAGGTAGTCAAATAACTTGAGATTTCCTATAGGCATAGACTCACGCAAGCATCAGTAAGTTTACATTTTACAAGTATAATAGGAATAAAAGATAACTCATATAAACCTGACTATTACTTTGACTGATAATTAGATCCTAAAAGACAAGTCTTTTAAAGCTTTTAAAAGGTTTTGCATTGTATTTCTCAAGTGACTCTATGAGAACAACAAATAAAACCAAGAAAAATGTGAATTTGTCAAGACTGCACAACTTCCACACTTTGCAGAAAAGAAAGCAAAAGGCTGAGGCAGCAGTTCAGAGACACAGCTAAGATATGGCTTTTAATTTCAATTTCAATTTAAATCAACCACAGAGCCTTAGTACAGTGTTGGGTCCAAGCTAAAAACATCAGGCACCAGGTGTATTGGGAAACAGAACACAAAGTCCCCTCTGTTCAAAGACATATAATCGCTAATACCTCAAAATGTAATTTAATGACTTTCTCCTTCAAGTTCCAAAATCAGTCACAAAGCTGAAAGCACCAGTCCAGTTCATCAACTGCAAACTAAGAACCAGAGAAAGTTACTTGCTGAGTATCAGAAGAGTCTCACTTACTTTATTAGTACTTCTTCCTCATGTGAAGAATAACTGAAGCTATATTGTTCTAGTTCTCTGTGGTGTTCAGTCCATACATAGAAAATACACTATATAAAAATCAAATGCTACAATGCGCACAGGAATCAAATGATAGTTACATGGGAAAATTATTTACTGGCATTTCTCAGCTTGGAAGTGCTTGGATTTGCAGCCTACATATTATTACTTCTGTGTGCTTTTTTTTACAGGCAACAGTAAGTTTTGGTTTTTTTAGCTATAACTCTAGCTGTCCAATCATGGATTACCAGCAGGGTTTGAAACTTCAACGTGGAGGTGAGGAATAAGCCAGCAGGCAGTGTCTCTCAAATCCACCCAACAGCTGGCACAGTTTTCTCTCCTGATGCATCCCATTTAACATTCTTCCTATTACTTACCTTGATGGACAGGTGAAAATAAAAGAACATGAGTATTTTACTGTGTTCTGATCATGAATGAATAATTCTAAGCACTACTGAAATTTATTTTAGTTTAATTAACTTTTGTGGCCCTTTGAGAACAAAAAAAAAGGTTTTCTTGTTTCTGACTTAAAAAGCAAAATGAGAGCATTTGCTCTCAAATGCTGTAGGTCTGGAACATGATCTGTCCAGACTTGTGGCTGTTGCTGACTTGCAGAGCTGTGCTGACTTTGTGAAAATATGCCAACCTGCATCTGCTCAAAGGAATAGTCAGTCTGTAGTCCATAGATGTTTTGCTGGTAGCAGAATATGTCTTAGCACCATATCTATGACTGTACAAAAAGGAGAAACTGTCACTGCTCTCTGCTCCTTGACTTTCAGCCCTGCTACAATGAGAGTCCTGCTGTGCCTTTGAAGGAAAGCTTGTGGATTGTGGAAAGCTACAGCTCTGATTTGCTTTGCCTCTCAAGTAGCAAGCAAGCTACCTAAGATTCAGAGGGCTGCAGGCTGTAGAACACAGGCCTGCCAAAATAGAGATCAAGGAGCAGTAGGTCTAAGGCTGGTCAAGTTTTAAGTCTTCCCAATTCAACTGTACTGCAAATACAGCAAATTGCAAATTCAGCAAATTCCACTAGCACTGACAAAGCAAATGATTGGATAAATAAAGGCTTGAAGACTACCTATGGAGTATGCCTAGAAGTTTCATGTGATACTTTGCTGCCAACACTATGTTTCTTTCTGGTTTATGATAATAGATGTTATTTTCCTTTGCCCTCTCCCATGAATAACTCAAAATAAATAAGATGTAACCAAAAAATGCTGAAGAACCAAAAACGTATCAAGGAATAAGTATGCAAAAACTATGCAATACAATCACCTACTTGTGCAGATTGAAACTTTCCCAAGACATGGTTGTGCTAAAACAGAGATACAGAAATATAAGGATGCAAAGACTCTGGTTTTGTGTTATGCAATTAATTCCATCACATAATAATGATGGGCTTGGTCTAAAACCACCTGTACTGGGTTTCTCCTCAGCTTCTCTTTGGTACTTGGCTGAAGTTTTAGAGACTTAAAATCTTCACATACTTACATTAAGCACAATGAAGAGAACCTGATAAAACTGTGATTTAAAACTTCTTTGATTATTGGAGAAAGGGAAAAATATGAAAACAGAGATTTAGAAACTATTACATCCCATCCACTAGAAGACACTGCTGAAGCTGTGAGGGAAGCAATATTTGGTGGACAAGATGTGCAGAACATATTGAAAAACAGGAAGGCGAAAGCCTACAAGAAGCCTGGAACGCTGTGGGCACTGTGGCCAGGAGTATTAAAATAACACCACAGTGCAAATATGACGGAATGACCCCATTCCTACCCTAAGTCTTTTAACTATTACAGTATTTTACACTCAAAGCAATAGCAGACCAGTGAGGCCACACCTGTATTTTGAATTAGAAGTGTCCAAGGAGAATAGTACCAGAATAACCATCAGCAGTATTATTCCACTTCCCTTGAGACTCCCCACTTAGGCCCATTCTTGGCAAACACTTTCAATTGTAAGCTCCTCTCAACATCTTTATTTATGCTCATATGCTCTCCACCTCAAAGATGAGCCGGTCAATGACCTACTCAATATTACTAAATACTGAGAAAACTGATAGCAGAAACTGAGATTCCCCTCGGCCATGCTAGGCCACCCCTGAGCCACAGCTCATTCATTTAAAATTAAATTTTTAACAATAAGTTTTTTTCTAAAATGAGATACCAGCAACAAGAGGTTAGGGCTTTCCTATTCTATGAGTGCTCATCTAAAAAAAGGCTTAGCATGCTATTTTTAAAGGCTAATGTTCATGTTGTTTCAGCAAAAAGCTCAATGTTGGTTTTAGACACATTTCTTCTTTTATGCCAGACAAGCCAGCTCCTCGTATTCACAAAGCAACTGTGGTTCACTGAACATGTTTCCAGGATTAATTCTGACTTCCCAGGGTCAACTTTACACCAATCAATGAAAGAAATTGTGGAAAAGATTACCTTATGAAAACACACAAACTTAGCCAACCTTTAACAAAAAGAACAACTTGTAGAGCTTTCATCAGACTCAGCACTCTTCAAGGACAGCCTGTCAGCATTTGGCATATATGAACACAGGACATGGAACAAACCTACAGGAAATCCTTGTGCTTACTCATGTACAGTCAGCACCACAGACAAGTCAAGCCATTTTTATACATTTCTCCCAGTTCACAAGTTCCCAGACATCCACTTTCTCACCCCACAAGCAGAATCTTACCTGTAATTTTCTGCAACAAAGGAGATGGCTCTGGCTCGTCACAAATTGCCTTGACGAGGGCATTTTTCACCTCTTCTTCAGCTGTGTCCAGCTCTTTTCCACATTTGATTTCTCCAACCACAGAATATATGTATACCAGCAAAACAAGGAAGTCCTCACAGGCATAATCATCTTTTGTCCTTTCATTGTAAGACTTGATCATTGGCAATAACTGGTTCAAAACACTGGGCATTTCTGACTCGCCAATAGTCTGAAAAACAGAAGGAAGATTGTGTCAGATTGCCTCCATAGTGCTTGTAAGTTAGGACCACACATACTCCTGTGGAACACCATTCAATATTCACACTTTCAGTAGTCAGTAGATGGTGATGTGATTTATTTGCTGCTCAGACATCGAATTTATTAGTTGTCTAGTTGTTGTTGTTTTTTTTTTTTTTGTTTTTTTTTTCCTTAGGGATTCATGATAGCAGCATTTTAGCACTTGAAAAGTCTTATGATTAGATCTTCTCCTTGTACCAGTACGATAAGAGGATGAGAGCACCCATCCCTTGGTATGGGTAGAAATGGGACAAAGCACAAGATCAAACACTTCCTCTAAATTTTAGGCTTCATCCTCAGGTCTGATTTTGTACATGAGCAGGGGGTTCAAAGCCCAGCTTCCATTGACTTGCTGACATCTGCATCATGCAACACCAGGGCTGGCATTTAGATCCATTGTGCAGGTCTCTGCCATTCAGAGCAGCCCAGTGACTAACTGTACCATCAATCTGCCACCCTCACTGCCCCCAGACACCTGTGGATGAAACTTCTACATGCTGATTTTCTGCTTTGGCATAGCTGGGAACTCAGCAGCAGGATCAGGTGAGAGGTGGGAACACTGCAAGGCAAACAGGAGGAACACTCTGCTCTTGTATGGGGAGGGAGGTGTGGCAGGAAAGAACAGTCTTTCTCTCCTGGTGGTTGCGATTGCTCAGATCCATCCAGGAGGTCTCCTGCAACACCAGTACCCTGCCCCTTGTCCTGTGATCACCTAAAAGATCCCCCTGTGAAAACCTGTGGGTCAGTTCATAGTGTACAGTGAAACATCAAATCTCTTGTAATCCAAGGAGTCAAGTCTGCAAACATTTATTCTTGGTTGTTACTACAGTAACTTCACACAGACTAGTCATGGTAAATAGCCACCACAGCCAATAATATATTCTTTAAATTGATTCACGTTAAGTAAATAAAGTACAAATCAAACATACTAGGAAGAGACACAAGTTTATACAATAGCAAAACCATGCAATATCTTTAGGAACACAGAAGCTGAAAGCTTTATCTCCTGGTGTACTCCATACAAGACTTCAGAGGGCCTGGTTGTATTGCTAGTCATTTTTTGTCAGTCTCAGAAATACTAACAAGCATCTCATAAAGTGTCATTTTTATACGTACACTGATCCACCACAGATCTCAATCATTAGGAAAGTATGAATTACTCAAGGTCCAAGAAATGTTTTTCCAGGCTGTGCTGTAAGAAACTGCACTTCTGTGGACTTTTGTACCCCATCCTGTTCTTGACATACAAGTTTTGCCATGGACCCATCTTTCCAGGGCCTTCAGTGTGGTCAGGTGTTACGTTTTCATTTGAATACATACACTGGACAAGAATTTTCTAACTATCCACTAAACCTAACAGTAAGTGCAACTGCAGACTTGAAGCAGTAAATTACAAAGCTGCAGTGGTCAAAAGCATGTGGGAGCCAAGAAGGAACATTCTGAAATCCAGGAGGGGTTGGCACCCTCTGTGTTTGGGCAGGGAGTGCTAAATCACATACACAGTAAGTCCAAGCACTGCTCCACCCAGGAAGCAAATCTATGGTGTTTGGCACCCATCTGGCATGTGCTGGTAGCTGGGCTATCCTCAAGACAAGGCTGTTTGATTCCTGGACTCCAACTCAGCCCTGCCTTGGTTCAGTATTACCTCTTCTCTTCTGGAAAAGTGACACAAATAAATTCTCATCTGGATGCCCGTACAATAAATAACTGACCTTTCAGATCCTAAGATGGAAAAGGACAAAGCTTCAAGGGATTCAGAGGTATGCATCTATCATAAGGATAAATAGATGTTCATCTGCAATAAACAAGAGCCTAATCAGCCCTAAAAATCTACGAAATCAAGATATAGCTACATGTGGAGTTATGGAATAGATGACAAACTTCAGTCTATATTACCCTGAATTTATTTTTATGAAGAGGCAAGACCTATGCCAGGCACTACTGAACAGCATCTACTATCCATTAGCACATGATCTATTCCCCTCCTTCCCTCCCAACACACAAACTCTACTTCACTCCATCTCTAAACATGCCATAGCATGCTGCTACACCACTGAAGATGAGTTCTTGAAAAAGCTGTATTTTGCAAGCACGGATTATCCACAGGCATGGAGGATGCACGAGGTTGCACAGAACAGTAGAGAGAACAGCTCCTGCTTGAGGATCGTAACTCCTGCAAGTGCACATGTACAGCATCTTTGGCAAACTTTCAAGCATACATGATTAAAAAAAATCATGTCTAAACTTTCAGGGTGATTTACTGTAGGACAGGCTAAAACTCAACAACTTCAAGTAACAATTGCCACCTCTTATCTTCAAAGTAAAAATGAAAGAGGGAAAAAAAAAATTAAAGAGCTGTAATAAACCATTAACTTCAGAATGCACGTAGGGTCTTTCTGGGGTATGAACTTCTCTGGAATGTTCCTCCCCTTATCTCTTGGGAAATGGCACTGCAGAGGACTTCAAATGGAACTTCAAGTTTCAGAGGCTATTTTGTCCAAACAGGCAAGTTGGACTGGACTGTACAAAAAAAAAAAAAGACTCACAAGCTCACTGCAGAGCATGGCTCCACAGGGAGCTGGGAAATTTGCCTCAAACAAAATCCACGGGGAGATTGTCATTATCTGGCCACCTCCAGTGATTTAGGGGCTCCCTGCACCAGCTAACAATCAATCAATTACCCTTATTGAACAGCCCTAGAACACAAGTTTTAAAAACGTAACCACCCATGACCCAAATTTCCTGCTGGTTATGTTGGCCTCAAGTTAGCCCCATTTGTCTATCATCAAGGGAGCCAATAAAAATAATAAAAACAGGTCAATTCTGAGCTTTCCAAAGACTGTATAAAAACATTAATGCTGCTAATGCAGAGCAAGCTAAAAGGCCCAAGCTCGAACACTTTCTGCTTGGTTGCATTGTTTGGATATTTTAATGCTCTAATCATATATTCTCCAGAATTCAGGGACAGTTTGTGACAGATTTTTGTTGTTTTCTGTCTCTTTCCTCCACCCTCTTTAGCTATTTATTTTTAGAACTTAAGCAGTGTAATAATCTGATGTCCCTAAGGATAAATAAACTGATGTCAACTTGCTGATTTTTGCAAAAGACCTGAATTTTGGCAGATGGGAGAATAGTTAAGAAAGTACAAACATATTTTTGGGGGGGTTTAAACACTGAACACGACATTTTGCTTCAAAATGTTATTTAAAAATCTTATTTATAGGATCTACAGGAATTAGGAAGAAGTGTAGTACCCCAAGAAAAAATGTTTTGTAATTCTGTGAGAGGCATTATTTTCAGTATTAAAAAAAACCCTCTAAGAATCTAAAGCCATATGTATCGACTTATTTTACACAATAGAAAACAGAGTGAGTTTGGGAGGAAGAGAAGAGGAGGGTCAGAGTTTACCTGAATTAACATTTTATGTCCCTGACACAACTTAGAAGAGAACTGAGCACTATAACCCCTGTGCTTCCAGCCCAGTGTCCTCAAGAAGTCATTAAAAATATTAAAGCAAAAATCAACTTCAACCAAGTGGAATTTATTTTCTTTACAATGCAGGAGGAAGGAGGAGATAAATCTTGAGAGACTACTTCACTATGTAAATATTCTAGTGGCTTTCCATTCAGGAAGCAAAACATGTTTAATTCCTTCAGAGGTCACATGAGTTAAACAGAACTTCTTGGAATGGGAACCACACAGCTTTATACAAGTGAAGAATTTTATTGGGGAAAATCAAAACTAAAATACAACCCCAAAACCCAGCTGCAAGTAAAACCAGCAGAAGAATCAGTGGAAACTCACAAGCCATTGGGTAATTTGCTGCTCCATGCTCCTGGACTATTTAATAACAGCTCATTTTATTGATAACTTAGGTGGGAAAAGAGACGTGGAATAAGTAGCTTTCCAATGTTGCCGTATTTGATTTTTCATGTTTCACCTGGGCTTGGCTTTTTGTGGTTTGTGATTTTGCCATCCTGCATATTAACTTTCCCACTGTCCAGACAGAGGCAAGGATATTCTAACTGCTAAAAGTGACAATGGCACCAAAGGAGGACCTCATGGGTATGTGAAACTGGCTCAGATCCTTTGATGCTAATAGATCTCTGCAGCAATAGTCATTTTAGTGAAAACAACAGGCGCTGCCAAGCTAAGGAGGAGTCCTTGCTGCCTGCAGTGCTCAGCTGCCCATAAATCAAATGCTGCAACTCCACTACTCGCTGTTTTACACTGTTTGGCCATCTGAGATTTGGGGATGATTGCACATAATTTCCATATGGGTGGGAAGATGTCTGTACTCCCTGCAAAACAATTATTTCATGTATTTAGATTTTATTAAATGGCCTGAAGTGACTAGTGATTTGACATAATAAATCAGTTAAGTATGATCTTACCATTCAAATTATGATTCGCCATATGAAGCTCTAGAAATCGTTACAATTACTGGCTTAGGCAGGTTTTGATAAAAATGTACCTCTGCTTTGTCTTCTCTTTACATATATCTAGGGTATGATTCAAGAATAAGCAACCCAGAACACACATTAAAAAGTAAGTTCTTCAAAGTACCACACTCTCACCATTAGGAAACACTTCAATCTGTAGATCTCAAAATATAGACCATACAGTTATTCAGACAGGTGATTTTAGATAACCAAAGTCCACTGTCTACATATTTACTTTTGCAGGGTGTAAAATTTTAGTCTCAAACTTATGTTTCCAGCTGGGGAGGGGCTGACAAAGCCTCTCCTTGCAGAAGAATGAGCAAACTTTGGCTGTAGGGGAAAGTAGACAAAGCATTGAGTGAAATCACAGCAGATTGAGAGTGGAGGTGTAAGATGCTGGCAGTAAATGGCTGCCTCCAGTTAAAAAAAAAAAATGCAAGCCATTAAAGATCAGGAGAGACATCAATTGCCTTTTGTTGGAGACCAAAACAGCTTTACGACCTCCCCCTGCCAATACCAAGAGACTGCATCTTCCTCTCTTTAATGACAGCATCTGTCTGTTCACTTGATAAACGATACAGAAACCCACCAAGTATACACATGTAAAGAAAACAGTGCAGAACTAAACTGCTAGTAAGAGACACAGGAAATAGTAAAAGAATCTAGGACCTGTCTCCTCTGTCATTACTTCTACTGATTCTTCTGTTTAAATGAAATATCCCTACAGACCCAAATTGATCTTTTCCCCTCTTTTCTGCATTTATCACTCTGAACATTGCCCAAGGAACTATGTTCTCAAAACCATAGAGACAATTTTCAGGCTCTCATTGTAGAGACAGCATCTTAAAATTTTACTGTAAAAGAAAAAGAGTAAGCTTAAAATTTTACAAATAAAAGAAAAGGAGTAAGCTTTCCAGAAGCTATTTTTAACCTGGCTCATGCTGTCAAAGATACAGATTCATCCTATGCCCATGCTCTCCCAATTAGACTTCATTCTTGCCTTCCACTCACTACAGCAGCCTCTTCCTTCTGCACCTGCTAGTGTTTCTGTGACTGTGCATCAAAACAAATAATTTTAACTATACTGGTTCTCTGCTTGGGTTTACTGCCTGGCCACAGAAACATAGTAGTTGTGAAGGACAAAGACTGGACTTCCGCCTTATGCAACAGTGCTGGCTTGAAGCTTAGATGAACTAGAGTTTAAGGTAGCCAAGAGATATAAGAAAATTATAAAAATAATCACCTGCTCATTGGATGACTTCCTCAAAACACTGTCATATGGCCAGATGCTTAATTGGTGTGTATCAGTCAACACAACAGACATCAACAGCCCTTTCATATACGTGATGAATATCTATCCAGGATGTTAGAAGTTGCTACAGAATGCAGTGACAAGTCAAAGGCAAGAAAAAATTACTGACAACATAAAACTTCTTAAAAGCACAACATTTGTAAGCTCTTCTGGTGAGAGATAATTTTTTGACATGTCTTGCATAATTCCAAAAACACAGCACTGACATTTAACAGCTAATATGTGATAACAACACAAGTATTTAAAACAAGCTCTTCAAGCTCTATCATTTCTAAAACCAAAACAAAAGCAAAGCCCAGGACAGTTCTTTCTGCCAATAACTCCCTAGCCTATGATCATGACCTAAGCAATTGGATTCCATCTGGATCCCACAGCCAAAGTAGTATATTCTGCTATTTTTCTTTAACTAATATCCTTTAGGACATAAAAGAAACTATATTTTGAACAACATAATTAAAATTTCCTCTTAACACATTTCTCCTGTCTTCACTGGGCACCACAGTTGCTTGACAACAGTTTCCTGGTTTTAATCAACTTACAACTTCTTCAGTTATTTTTGTTGCTTCTGCTACAACAAGCAGATTCTGTCACTATGTCAGTACTGCAAGATTTATACATTTTGAGAAAATTCAAATGCCCACTGATATCTCTTCTTCCACAGCACCAAAATCACCTAATCATAGTGATTTTGCCCAACATGCTGTTGGGCAATGTATCATTACATCGTATGGTCCACTTTTTCCCTCTGTCTTTGAAGATCATCTACATGTACAGTTGTGTTAAGATATTTTAATGGGTTCATGGGGGCTCAGGAGCAACAGTGTACTGAAGAAAACATATTTAATAAGTCTGGATTTTATTAGATGAAGCTCTGCAAGGATAAGGAGAATTTAACTTAAATCATATCATGTCTGACGTAAGAGACACATCAGCAGGTTAAAAAGGGAATACTTCCAACCTACTCAGTCAAAGCTTTTAGCTGTGATGGCTTCTACAGACATACTTGGTAAAAACATGAATCAGCACAGCAAAAACAGGGTCAGAAGAATGAAAAAGGAATACATGCACAGTTAACATAAAACCTGTATCAGAAAAAGATCTTGGTGCTATGCATGTCAGGGTTTTTGTGTATGGCTTTTGAGGCTGTTTGTTTCTGTGAGTCTTGGAATATTGAGAAAATTGCCAGAAGATGGTAGGGGCTCAGAACTGAGAAAAGGGCACAGGATAACATAGTATCCCACGAGCTTAAAACTCCTATCAACTTTGAGGGAAGCAATGGGAAAGCATTCAACCACTACAAAGCAAGGGACAAGAATCCAGAAGGTTAGAAAACAAATAAAAGGGGTATAAATAAATAAAAAATATATATAATATAACCAAATTGGTCATTCAGTAGTGCAGATCATGTCTGCAGAAGGAGGGTATTCTGTCCCAGGAGATGATTACTGAAAAAGATTTGGGATATGCTCAGGACAAAGAAAAGAATTCCTGCTTAGATGACTAGCTATAATCATTCAGGTTAGAAAAACAGATGACCCAGTAGAGAAAAAAGGTCTAAAAAAACATGAGTGGACTAGAGAAGGCAGGTAGGGAATGACTGCTCACTCTGTCTCACCACAACAACAAAGAGGCAATACACAAAGCTGGTAAGGAGCCAGTTTAAAGAGCAAATTAAATGGAGGTATTTCCTCATGCAATTTGCTCAGATGTGGAACTTCTTGCCAAATGTTGTTATGCTGCTAAATTCTTACTTGGGCTCACAAAGATGATGGGAAATCTCACAGGGAAAAAGAAATCCATCAAATACTAGTAAATACACAAAAACCACAACTGTTACAGAATTAATAATGGTTGGAACCGGGAGAATATCATATAACCTTGTCCTCTTCTCTTAATCTTCTGTAGGCAGCTGCTTTTGAGCAGAAGTGGACTTTTTTTGTTAACAAACTAGCTCAGCTGCATTTTTGATCCAGTCCACAAACATACTTACGTCAAGGCCGTGGCAAAAGGACCAATGTAACTATAAAACACAGTATCCATGGGACAAAAGTAGGAAAGCAGGTTTACTGCAGTATGCGGCACTGTCAGGATTAATTCTTATATATCGTGCTGAGTCCTAGAGTCCATACTTCTAAGAGGATATGAAAAACAAGAGATAACATTGAAAAGAGTTACAAAATAATTGAAAGGGTAAACTTCTTCATAGTAGGAGACAGTTCCCTATCAAAAGGAAGAATAACAGTTTATGTATGTCTCTTCGGACAGAAGAAAATTTCAGAGTATGAAACAGCTCTTGAACCTAGTCAAGAAAGGCACATGAGGAACAAGGGAAGTTGAAACTATGATTTTTCAAGTTCTCAAGTTGGTGAGGATGTTCTCAGTGGTGTGCACATTTCACAAAGACTTTCAAAGGTGAAAGGGCAGAAAACAAGCAGAAAGCAGACTCAGTGCTCTCATGGAAGAGAATACTGTGCATTAAATACATCTGGTGAATAAAACTATAAACTGTTTAGCATGGTTCTTGATTTCAGTGAAAGGAATTGTGAACTGTGAGGGAAAAATACTTCAGATACAGCAGAAAGGATGAAAGCAATACATACTGGGAAGGCTGTAAGCAGTGAGTCATAAAAGGAGACTGACAGTCAAAACAAGCCCATCTTGTACTTTTCCTTCACATTCTTGCCTTTTCGATCATCTCTTTTCTCTTAAACCTTCATTTTATGCATTGTCCTTCATTCCTATGTTAATCTAACATCAGATGTTCCAGAAACTCCTCAGGGTTGCAGGAAAACCTCCAGACTTTTGGTAATGGGTCAGACCATGGTGGACACTGGTACCAGAAATGAAAAATGAGGGCTGGGGTCAAGGGTAAAACAGCCAAACCAGTCATATCAAGTGAAAAACAAAAGGAGTTTGGAGCCTGCATGACTGTTTGGGTCCATTTGAAAGACATTAGTTTTCTAAGTGCTATTGGCTTTTTGTTTTTAAGTGTGTTATCTTACCATCAGACTTTGTAAAATAAATCCAGTCAACTTCTGCCACTACAAGTTTGATATTAACAGACAACCAGGATATCGATCACACATTGCCACAAACCACAATGCTGGTTTGCACCAAAGCATCACTCAAATCATGATTTCAGCTAAGGTTGGGCCTAACACCTGATATCTTTTAGTGATGCTTAGAGCTTGTACTATTACATAAAATATGCTCAATAAGGGTACTATCTTGACTAAAAACATACTCCATTTTGCAGTACCCCTGAGATTCAACTTTCTCTTGGCTATTACAATGGAAATGGATACAGATCTGAGCAAAGCAGCGTTTACTCTCCCTATCTCTTGTATTTTACTCCTTTATTAAAAAAAAAAAAAGGCCAAGAAACTTGGTGAAAATCTACCACTAACCAAAAGCTGTTGGAATTTACTGAAGTACTAGTAACTGAAACTCCTACATGTCAAGAAACTTGAAAGACATTTTAAAACATCAACATGCATGAGATGGTTGTATGAGACTAGATGCCAGATCATGTTATAGGAATTTAAACAATAGCTAATTTGAAAATGTTTTGCATTGCATTTGAAATATTTTTCACCTTGGTTTGCAGATAGACAAAGACATAATACGTAAACATATATGGACATATATGGACATGGGAGGTTTGCAGAGGAGATCCCATTGCTCTGTCCACAGCCCCAGCTGGAACCACAGGAAGGAGACACAATGGCAACACAAAGACATATGAAGGCAGATTATCAGCCCACTGTAATGCACCATGGCTGTTAATCAGTACAGTAAATGTTATCACAATAGAGTACTGACATTTCTAGCCCTTGTACAAGGCCCACTATGCTTCCAGCAGGATTCAGGCTTTCATGGTGATTAAAGGCAGATGTCATATGTACAAGTAAGTTTATAACTTAGGAATGCCTGGTTCATTTTTGTGTGTGGAAGGAATCTTTCATTCACAGGACATCTTCATTGGAGGGTGCTCACTGTGGCATGATTTGCACAAAGAAGAACATTTTTTTCTCCTCTTCAGGTAGGGGAGAATAAAAGAAAGTTAATTATATAACCACATCTCATTCCATCCTATGAAATGTATCAGGTTAAAACCTTAATTTTCCTGTCCAGTTTTCTACTACCATGAAAAACCAATCGGGTTACCATCTTTCAGTGTGCAGCAGATGGCAGAACAGTGATACTTCAAAGAAAAGGACATTTATTTCCCTATAAATCTGTGAATTGCAGCAACGACTACTAAGCATGTACCTAATATTAAACATCAAGTGAAATATAGGCATAGGCAAGATGACAATTATTGTGAAACACTATTGAGATTCCACTCTTTTAATCTTCTCATCCCATCTTGGAAATGCTTTCCTGCTCTAGAAGCTAACAGTTCTCTTTTCAAGCACAGTTTAACTCAACTGCCTACAAGCTGTTTCTTCAGCTCCCTTACTGGACAGGAATCTTCTGTTCTGGTATTCACCTGCAGTGGTGACCAGATTGCCTAGCTGGGGTTGGGCATGCCTGTGTGTGAGCATGTGAATTTTTAGGATGCTCATTATTAGACAGTACATGCAATATCTGCTTGTCAGTCATGACGTTCTTTGCCTCTTGCCCACGTATCCTTCCTTTGCTTGGCATGTGGCAAGTCCTCTCCTCTTTTGGTTCCTTTCAGCATTCCCACCATCCTGAAGCCAGGCCAGCTGGGTGGCACTAGCAGTGGTTTTGCTGTTGGCTCCTTGCTCTGGGTGGAAAAGGCGTCAGACTGCTTTCCCACCGCCAGCTGCAAGGGCCATGTCAGGGCATTCTGGCTGCCAGGGATTGCTCCTGCCACACCTCCTCCCCATCCATTTGTCCAGCATGAGCTACAACTCGAAAAACAATTCCACTTTTTGTCCCCCTGGGATTTCCCTCCCACTCAGCCAAACGCCTGAGTCAGCATAGCTATCCTCATGATATCCCATTTGCGCAAAGGGAGACGACTGGAGCACAGGACATCTGGTCCCAATATCTAAAAACACTTAAATCATGCATGTCATTCCAAACATTTAAGGACTTCAGAAGTTTTCAGTTATTTTCATATATATTTCCTAGTTGCTTCACGCAGAAAGCATTTCTTATGTTCCAAGTTTTACTCTATAAAGATGTGGACAAATGTATATTCCAGCTCATTTTAACTAGGGGAAGAAAAAAACAACAAACCAACACTTTAAAGGTAAGACCAGATCTGGCTTAAGCTACTTATATGTTAACTACTTTTTAAAAAATTGTTTTAGGAGAGTATCAGCATGTAATGAAATACAATTCAGATTCCATTAACAGGCAAAAAAAGGTGGTTTTTATATGCAATGTAAAAAAAGCCCCAAACCTTTCCAACAAACAAACAAAAAACCCCACAAATTCAGCTGTATATGCTAGAAGGTGTATCCAAGATGTTTTTCAGTTAGTTACTCATTGTGATTTTCAGTAGCAGAGAAAGGAGTCCTGGCCCAGTGGTCAGCACTAGACTGATCCTCTGGAGACCAATGCTCAGCTCCAAGCCCAACTGTGAGCTTCTTGCTTTTCTATACCTGTAAGCAGTGGCAGCTTCCCATGCTACCAAATGTTGATTTGAGTGCTCTGATAGCCTGATGCTGAAGCCTGGATATGAAAAATAACATTCAGTGTAGCTAACAATTCCCTTTACAGCCCCCACCTACATTGTGAGTCAGTATGTGCTGATGCCAATTCAACAGAGGCAGACTTGAGCCCGCTGTAACGTATTTAGTGTGAGCCACAACAGCCATCAAGCTGTCAGAAGATGGAGCTCACCATCAACTGGCTTCTTTTTTCAAAAGCCAGTGTCGGTATGTCTATGTATCTCACAGTCCCTCTTTCTCTCACAAGAGAGAAAATACAGCATTTTGATGTAATTTCTTTCTTCTTATCTGGCTCCCCACACTTCAGGAAGGGAGTGCTTCCAATCATTACCACTGTAGCATACTCATACCACTGTAACAGCAGAAAAATCCAAATTTCTTCCTTAAGAACTACTAGAAAATTCCTAACTCATTTCACAGCACAGAAAGCTTCCACTTTTCTAACAAGCCATCTATCAGTACGTTCTCAGGACATGACAATCAGACTTCTGGGTCATAAGTGATATTCCGTATGGAGACACCATCACAGCAAAAAAAAAGGGTGAGACACCCTAGTTTGATGAGAGAATCCAGAGGACCTTTGTTATATATTATAGTGCACAAAATACTTTAAATCATTTATCTGACTCTTGGATCATAGTTTGGAAGGCAGACTAGTATTACAAAGCTCTTTTAGACACTGTCTATTAACATCAAAATGAAATATGAAAAGCACTTTCTGTTAAATCCAAGATCTGAATAACTCTTATAATGTACCCTAACTACAGTAAAATAGTATTGCAACAGATAGAAATAACTGTGTTATTACTAATTTTTTTTTTTTTACTGCACTAATGTATGTTTACTCCTAAAAATAACCTTTCAAAACAACATCATCACAATTAAGTTACCCAGAAATGCTACAATGTGAGTAGCACTCCAGTCGTCATCGGGGACCCTCACATCCCACACTACTTCTAGTTTTCCTGGAGCAAACATTTTGATTTTCCCAGTATACAGTGCTGCAGGTCCTAGCAAAAATCACATACCCCACAAAATGTCTCTGCTACTGTTTAAGAACAGCAACATGGGAAGGGGGTGGGTGGAGATAAATCTAGATACAGTTGTTTCTCTTTCAAATTTCACCTTTTTATTTTTTCTTTTTTTTTTATAACCACTACAAAAAACCTAAACTAGTCTCAGGACAATCTTTTTTCCTGCCTCCAAATAATGTCCCTTTGCCACCTCAGTCATTGCCACTTCTGTCAAACGCTAGCAAACCGCTGCTTGGTGGTCTTGCCGTTCTACCCCGAGTCATATTTTAATTAGTAAGAGCACTGAGAAAAGATCAGTGTACAGATATTGGCGAATCTTCAAACAAGAGTACACGCTGTCCATTTTATTCACAATGAAAAAGCTCTTAAAGAGATTTTGATAAAGATTTGCCTCCTGCTTGCAGCCCACATTTGTAATGTTTATATAAGTGAGGGATATAAATCTTTTTCAAATGAACCCCACGGTTTTTGAACCAGCCTCGTTATAAACTGCCTGTTTCCGCTTTGCCTGCCTAAGCAAGCAATGCAGAGCCTGCTTGGGATAGACTGGAACTAATTTAATGTGCTCCAGGTTTAATCCCCATCCTCCCAGCTTTTACTGGCAGATTTTACACAGAGGACTACTGCTGACTTTAACAATGATTCATGTGATAAGTGAGTTTTGATTTGTTTTGCCACATCAGAAAACATGCAAGAGAAATGCCACCAAAATAATTTTCATAAAACATGGCCGAGATGGAGCTAAGTTAAAAGAAATAAGAATAAAGAAAGTTTAACATAAGAACTGTTTGTCTGTGTCTGAATTTAAAAAGGTGAATTTCCAGCTCGCTTTATGCAGAAGTGCGAAGCGAAGTGCGCGGACCTCTCCGCCGGTGTGGAAGGAGGCCGGCCCAGCGCCGCAGCCCAACACGCTGGAGCCCGGACCGGGATCTGGGATAAGGAAGGTGAAGCGGCGGGACAGCCATCACGGCGGGACAGCTCCCACGGCGGGACAGACCCCAGGGCGGCACAGCCCCCAGGGCGGGACAGCTCCCACGGCGGGACAGACCCCACGGCGGGACAGCCCCCAGGGCGGGACAGACCCCACGGCGGCACAGCCCCCACGGCGGGACAGCCCCCAGGGCGGGACAGCCCCCACGGCGGGACAGCCCCCAGGGCGGGACAGCCCCCACGGCGGGACAGACCCCACGGCGGCACAGCCCCCACGGCGGGACAGACCCCAGGGCGGGACAGCCCCCACGGCGGGACAGACCCCAGGGCGGGACAGCCCACAGGGCGGGAAAGACCCCAGAGCGGGACAGACCCCACGGCGGGACAGACCCCACGGCAGCACAGCCCCCACGGCAGCACAGCCCCCAGGGCGGGACAGCCCGCACGGCGGGACAGACACCCCAGGGCGGGACAGACCCCAGGGCGGGACAGACCGCACGGCGGGACAGACACCCCAGGGCGGGACAGACCGCACGGCGGGACAGACACCCCAGGGCGGGACAGACACCCCAGGGCGGGACAGACACCCCAGGCGCTCCCGGAGGCGCGGCCCCAGCGCCCCGGCACGGCCGCGCCCGGCAGGTGGCGCTGTTGGAGCGCAGCGGGCACGAAGCCGCCGCCTGGAAAGCTGATCCAGGCTGAACTCGGCCCGCTGCAGCAATTACACAATATCAGGAAAATCCTGTTGCGTTGTTTCTGCTGCGGACATGCTGCTTTGCTCTCTTCTTAATATTTCTTTCTCCTTCTTTTATTTTTTTTTAAATTTGTTTTAAATTCGCAGGAGTAAAACATGTTCATTAACACGGCACACTGAAAAAGGGACAGCAATTATAGGTGTAATAGTTGTTTATTTTTGTAAGAGGTAACTGAATGACTGATGCAGAGACCGCGTAGATGCTATTTTGCAATCACCTACTCGTGTATCGAATTCCCTGCTCATTTACATAAACCAGATGTCTCCCGACAAACCAAATTCCTCGAAGAAAAACCAGAAGTTGCTATATTTCATGTCCAAAATGAAAGACGATGTGATTGTTCCATTAGCCACTAAAGGCAAATGTCTATGTTAAGTGCAATGGTTTCCTTTTATTTAGCACAACTTTTGTGAGGGCTTAGATGATCCTCGACAGAAGCATTAGAAAAGAAAAATGAAGCTACTTAAATTTACCCACTGGCCTCAATAGCTTCCACTTCCCTTGGGAGTGAAATGTCTTTGCCAGAGCTTGACCCTCAAACCAGTCCATGGAGTGGACAAATACTCTGAAGCAAGTAATCAGAATTCCTCATTCCTGCAGGAGAGTTGGCTCCTGGAATCTTTCTTTCTGGTACCAGATTCCCAGAGGATCACTGGAGAATAAGAATGACTGTTTTACTAGTTCACTGATAATTTAAAACTTGCAACCTTTTAGTACATATGGGTAAAGTGAAGGACATGAAAAATATATATTTGCTGTTACTGAAAGAAAAAAATATTATCAGGAAAAAATTCTGAAATCTCTCCATTACCCCTAATTCTTACTGCTTTTACCAAAAAACAGATTCTGGATTACTACAGGAACAACAGTGTTTTGCATTTAAACTGAAGGGCTGAATTCATGGAAGATGCCTAAAGGTTATACTTGTTACTCACCTAATCTTCCACAATATACCCTTATCCTTCCAATACATGGATATACCAACTTCTGGTGTGAAGCTATTAAAATCCTGGTAAGAAGGGGAAATCCTCAGGCACAGAGCAATAGAAAATTTGCAATAAAAGCAAAACATTCAGCCTGAGAATAATTAGTAGGTAACTAACTGATAAACAATCAAGTGATGAATAATAACCCAAACATCAGGAAAAGAGCAAGGGCGAGCTACAAAAGCCAGTATATCATGCTGTTCTCTGCAAAGACTGCTACTAAATGTAGAATATTTAGTACCATGGTCATGAAATTCAGAACAGGCTCTGATGCTGCAGGTAGGAATGAAGAAACCACAAAGCAAAGGCAACTTTGCTAATGGCAATGGCAAAACAATGGGTAAAATCTTTTGATCTGAAAAAATGTTGGGACTCCTGGGATGTTCCAAACTCGCTCTTTATCCTGAGGTTGAGGTGTCAATGGGCTTTGCAAGAGCTTACTCTTTGCAAGAGTAAGAAGTTCTCCTTGGAACCAGCACAACCATCTTTTCTCAGCTCCTCTTTTCAGCACAGGCTAGCAAACATTGAGCCAACCGCAAAATAACTGAGAATTGGACATAAAGAAGCACTCCATCACTTCTCAGTCTTGAATTAGGTCACACGTTTCACTAGCCACCTATCTCATCTAAATATACCATGAATTTAGAAGACAAGATTATTAAATCTCTATATCGAACCACTCAAGGAACATATGTGGTTAACTTCAGTGTGTTACAATTAACCTTTACTATTGGTCCTTTCAAAAGACACTGTGGCCTTGGAAAGGCCATGTGGCCCTATGCATGGCAGTCATGTTTCCCTCTCCTGACAACAGCACTGCCACAAAGCCCACAGTTCTCACATCCAAATCCTCCTACACTGGGCACTGAGACAGCCCTACCAACTACTGTTAAATCTTCCACGTCCACAAAAGCTACTCTGGGTGTCTCAAAACCTTCTGTACTTATGTTTCCACTTTCTCACAAGAATGATTATATTAACGTGATCATGTACAAAAGGATAAACATCTATCCACAAACTGAGCCTCCAGCCAACACAGACAAAAAACTGACATGTATAACAGAGGAAAAAAAGTTCAAATACTATTTTGGCTGCACCCCTCCAAGCTGCAATGAGCATCGAGCCTTCGAAAGACATTCCTCCAAAATCACAAGTTCTCAACTAACAGTTCTCTCCACATAAAATAACATGGCATCATCATATGCTGGCAGAAATTTAACTCAGTCTAGAACAGATTTGCCCCCAAATCTTATTAAACAAATAAACAAACAAACAGCATGACTGATCCACCATTTTAACACAACATAATCAGTGTTTCTAAGTCAGCATTTATGCCTTTTTTTTTTATTAAGGGGGAAAAAAACCAACCTCTCAGTGTATCTATGGAAAAGATCGCTCACAGAGTTTGTTCCCAACACTCACCAGTAATACACTCTAATTACCATTAGAGGCTCCCTTTATACATCTGATATCACAGGGGAGGGCTGAACCCAAGACCACGCTGCATAATTAAATTCAATGTTTGCATCTTAGAGCAAAGACCAGATTGACAGCACGGTGAAGCAAAAGCCCTTATCTACACGACTGATAAAGTAAGTATGCAAAAGCTCAGGAGGTTAGGGGGTAGCCTGAGCTCTCATACTACTCAGTTTCTGCCAATTTGGCATCAATTAGACCCCTAAGAACGACACTGATATTCTCAGCTTACTTGGTATGTGCCATGAATAGCCAGGATGCTAAAAACTGCCTTTAAACCAATGGTCTAAAACTACAACATTTCCTTGCTTATTGCTTATCAAAATCAGTGTCAAAGTGATTCTTCCAGACACATCTGATGTTTTTCAAATAATTAGTAATGATCATTGCCTGACTGAAATATTTGTGATATGCTGCTTTATCTTTTAAATAATACTGTAGTCTCTCAGCTTCTCCTGACTTCACAATGTCAGGACTTCATACTATTGGTGGAATTTTAGTATTATTTTTACCAGGCCTCAAACTTTCCAAAACTTAACCTTTTTATTTAAAGCTGTCCACTCATGAAGAACAAACAACTGTCTCCAGGGATATGATATAGACACATTTTTAAAAATCATGGTGCAAAACACAAACAGCTGTAAAAAATTAAAATATCAACTCAACTTTCCTGACACTACATAACTGTTCCCTAGAGTGTGTATTTTGTTCATAACAAACTGTAGATGTGTGAAGAACTGAATAGGAAACTTAATGTATTTTTCTCAGGAAGTTTTTCCCCAACAGATTTTTGTCAGAATGGCTCTCCTGGTCTGTGTAACACCCTTTGCTTCTCAGTCTTCTATGCCTGCTACATTATTCAGCTGCTAGACTGGTGAATTATGAGGTTATGAATAACATGATGTTCAGTATTTATATGAAGACTACACTTAAGATTTTTTTTTTTGGAAGAAATGCAAAAGCAGCTTGCTTCTCAAGAAAAAAACTAAAAGCACATGCTGAAACAGACATGGAAGGCTGACATTACCAATGCTGAGGAGCTTGGAACTTCTGCAATGGGTGGGGAAAAGTTGGGAAAGGCGGCAATTAGAAATGTTTTGGAAGAAGAAAACATTTTTAGGGTGAAAGTTAATTTTTACTGTGCCAATCACAATTTAAGCTAAATTCAAGTTTATTTTTCCTCATTCAGTTTATGATCTCATCTAGTCATCAAGGATGATTGATGATGTTTCAGCATTTGGGCATTTGCCAGTTGCAAGTAAAAGGGAATTATTTATTTTTCTTTAGCACTACACTGCTGTCATTAACTGTATCCCACCCCTTTTGTTTACAGCCCATCACTGAAGCCACAGCTTTATTTTAATGTGGTATAAGCTCTTGTCTGGGGTTGATAGTGTAAGTGATTTAGCAGACATCTTGCATAAAGAGCATCATTTTGCACAGAAAACACATAGCCTTTACTTCTGAAATTATCCCTGCCACTGATCCAGACAAGATTGTCTTCTCCCATTTAAATGTGGACTTCAAAGCCATAAGTGAGCAATGGATGCTGTCATTTTCCTTGTGGTAAAACTACATTTATTTAATCCCTTTAAAAACAAACAAACAAGAAAATTACTTTGACCTTTGCCTTGGCACAAGGATTCTGATTTGAAATGTGTATTACATGTCTAACGCTCTGTAACTGCGTCCAGCTGAACTGGGTCAGATTTATGTGCAATTAGGAAAAAAGGAAACCAAAACAATTTCATTTTCATGTTTGGTAATATGAAAACATCTCGTAACAGCATTAAGTTTTAACTGAAACACACATAACAATGAAAAAAGAAAATAACTGGAGAAGGAGTGATCTGATAAAAACTGCTTTAAATAAATAATATGGTCTTTCTCACTTGCATTTTTTCTGGATTAAACTATTCAAAAATGTATGTTTGAATGTCCCCACTTCGGCTGTTCATAAGCCACAGGGATATTTTTTTGCATGAACTCTTCAACCTGAGAGTTTTAGCAGAAAAGCTTCTTTACAAGGCTTAATTAAAAGCAGGTTTAAGTCGGGGCCCTCACTCAGTCTGGGTTTTATTTTGGCCTTCTCTCTGTGTCAGAAGTCAAGTCCCAAAAGAGAAATGAAGTTCATTATTGAGTCAGGAGAATATTTTCTCCTTCATTCTAAGCCCAACTAAACATGTTTCAGGTTTGAGTTTGGGTTTAGGTATCTCCAAATGAGATTTTATATAATATGCACCTAAGGGTGAAATGTAAGAAGATGCTAATCATGATGTCTAGCTTTGCCCTACGTAATAAATAATGTGTGAAAAGCACACTGCAATCTTCTTTGCGTGCAACCGGTTAGATACGGGGAAATGTATATTCCAAACAGATGGTGTTCACAATGAGTGCACTTCACACCATCAGATGTTCATGATAAATGCAACGTCATTGTCATGAAGCGTGGTAAACAGTCATGCAGTCACACTATAAAATGCACTGAGCAATGTACCAAACCAGAACAGCACTGGCAGATCTGTCGGAAAACATTCAATGTTTTCCAGAATGCTTTAAGTAGTAGTTTCTTGGAGACTTTTGACACTGAATACTATGCTAGTGGTTTTTAAGGCATGCTCTCCTCAAAAGCAAGATTATAGTTTAGCACGAATAACTATAAAAAGTTCATTCCTATCCATCATTCTAGTGCAAGGAACCAGGACCAATAGTCAAGCAGTTAATCACTTCAGTTAACAGGAAATGTATTATGTTATCCTTGGTGGTTTTGTAACTGGACAGTAGGCACAGCCTAGTGCATCCTGTTTGCAACCAATAGCAGAAGCAGATGCAAGATTGCGACATATTTCATAAGTATTTCTAAGAACAAAAACATGGTGATGTTTTACAAAAGGCTTTTCAATGTTCACCAGATGTGGAGCACATGTGACCCTTGAATGTGAGAGAATAATGTGACAATAAAGTTGAATCAATACAACATGTGCCAGTAATCACACCAAGATGACATGCAAATGTTTTAAAAACAAAAATATGTAAATTATTTTTAGTTCTTCAGGACAGAAAAACCAGGCACCTGGTCATCCATGAGTTGCTGTTTCCACCCTCATTTTGAAAGCCCATCTGCCTGAAATATGTTTCTCCCTGTGTGAGACAGCATCAACTTTTGTAATTTTACATAAAGAATTTCCATTCCTGTGCCATTACTTACTGAAAACAATTAAGAGTTAAGAGATTTAAGGCTTTCCTCTGCCTCTATGTATTTTATGAAAATAAAACTCCTATGAACAATACATGTAGGAAAAGGATATGAAAACTAGTGCCAGGAAAGAGAGCTTTACTGATGTCTTAAAACTGCATCTCCTCTTTTGACCTACAGAAGAGAAACATGCTGAGAAGAGGCACACCACTCCATGCTCATCTTTACTACTCTAAGTCTACTCATCAGATACTAAAGAAACAATTCATTTTCTGCTAGTGATCCCTACTAAAGGAGATCTTGCTCAAGCTATGGATAAAACACATATGCACACAGCGATAGGCTAGGAAACAATTAATTTCACAGAGGCAACAAAACCATTTGCAGATGCTGATGTTTTAAGTTCAAACCGATAGTCTTACATGGGTGAATTCATACTGAGAAAAAGTTTCATTCCATGTAGCTCAAAAATTGATGAAATCAGAACCCAAAGCAAAACACTGAATTTTTGCAAGCTGTTAACAGGCTTCCCCTAAAACACATGGTGGCTTCCCAATCTATACATTTGTTGCCAATGCTTGCAGGCAGGCCCCTACAAATTAAATGTGGGCACATATGTCTTCAGTATATTCAACCTCTTCTCTGCAGTAAACAAGCAGATGAAACTAAACCAGCATGTAGCCAAAGCCAAACTTGGCCTATGCCAGTGAGTGACACTCCCTTGAAGCAGCAGCACCATAAATCCTTGTGCATCTGCTGTCACTTCTGTAGATGCAATAAGATGTTGTGAACCATTCCTCTCCTACAGTAGGTAGCTTCTCAAACAGCCTTTTCTTCCACAGGACAGAGAAAAAGCACAAGTTTCTAACAACTGTGGCAAAAGCCAAAGTCTCACCAAGGCAAGCTTGGAGAAACAGTAGAAAAGGGGACACAGAAGATGCTGAGTTGTTCTAAAGCTCTCCAGAACTACTGTGGAATTCAGAGCACTTGAATGTAGTATTGTACTTGAATGTACTGACTCCTTGAGCACTGAGTATTTTTTGGTGGAATTCCAGAAATTAAATAACCTGGTCAGAATATACACCTACAGTCTGGAGAAAAACCTACACAGATGGAGGCAATTTAATCAAATCAAGTGAGAAAACTAAGAGAGCTTTTCACTTTCTCTCTCTTTTTTTTTTTTTTTTTTTTTTTTTTTTTAGTAAGAACAAATATTTTGAAATTTATTCCTATGTATCATATAGTTACAATCAGAAGAATTATGCCCAGCTGAGGCTACTGGCCAGTAGAGATAATGAACTTTAAGTAGTGGTACATGATGCCAAGAACTTTAGCTTTTAAAATATTCTTTGTTTGTGATGTAAGCAGAGACTTGCAGAGATTTTTCATAACTGTATCTGTTAAAACAGATAGAAGAATGAATGACTTTTAAAAATATACTTTCAAAACCAAACAGAACTTAAAAAAAATCATGCCAGTGAGAGCCTGGTCACCAGGGACACCAAAGCCATAATTAAAATATATGTTAATAAGAAAGTCAGTTGAGAATCTGTGCCAGTCTTCCTCAGGGATCCTTTAAGTCACTGATAAAGGATACTGTCTGATACTGTTACTGGAAAACAATATTCTGAGCAGATACATTTAATATCTACAGCTATTAATAGTTACAGGTATCTTAATACAGTACCTACATCTTCCCAAATTCAACTGTCCTATCTCTGTTTCTGTGTTATAGAAGAACACTGGGTTAAGAAATAAAAGCCAGAGACAATTTTTAAAAACTGAAAGAAAATGCTCCTTATTTTTTATCAGAGAAGAACATTTCTGCTCCGTTCAGAAAAGGCAACAGTACTATGCAAGGGTAAGTCAGATGCAGCTATGAAACGTGCCTGAGTCCTTTGCTGCCTATGGCTTAGCTGCTGCTTCATTTTCCCTACACTTGAGGATGGGTAGGGAAGAAACACTAGAAGAAAAACTGATGGATAGAATTAAGTCATGTTTGGAGAGTTTCTCATCTCTGGCACATTGCCTTTTCCTCTTCTCTTCCACATGCCCTCGTAAAATGAATTTGAAACTTTTCCCTTCCACAGAGACTCAGGTTATCATTTATTACTTATCTGTTATCCACATTTTATTTTCCTGAAGAATAAACTTACATCAACCTGACAGTTGTGCTGAATGTCAATGGTTTATGGACCAAGAAATTTATTTATTGTAACTACAACCATATGTTTTAACCTGCTACAAAATTATGAAATACTTCCCATCAATAGTCAGTCCAAGTTAGATTTCTATACTGAATTGCCTAATGTGAATGTACAGCATTTCTGTACTTCAAACAAACAGTGTGAGGATGCAAACAGCAGTTAAATGTATTCATGCCTTATTAGACACAGCTGCACAAATGGGCTGTTGTATTTCATTAGAAAATACTGTACAAGTTTTACATATGCACAGTACCCTTCGTTTCTTCAGGCAACGTGACTACTTTAAATTATAGAACACTCACAGAGCTATATGCTATTTGTTTTAAAGGCACACAAAGACAAACAACCTGGGATGAGGTGATGCAGGGGGGACATCCAGAGGGAAATTTAATTTTTTCTCCTATGCCTACCACATTTTTATTTAACAAAGCATTCTTATTGAATACACAAAAGAGTAAACACAGAGACTACAGTGCTATGGAACCTTCAGAATATAGAAATGCAGGTAATTTCTAGGTATGGAGCAAATACTTCCTTTTGCTTTTTGGGGGAAGGTGGGATAAAAATGAGAATCAAGCAGACTTGTTACACTAGTGCATCTTGTATCAGCCCTCACACTGCTCTGCACCAAGCTGGGAACACCACAGTCAGCAGGCAGCTTTGAGCATAAATCCACTTTTGTCAGGTCTGCTGACTTCAACGTTTTTCTGCTCAAATATGGAGCCATGGGGTGAAATAGGTAGGCTTCCAAAGAGGCATCTTTTTAGACTAAGGGAGTCCCTAGAGAAACTTCATGGCAATATAAGGTAATTTAGCTGAAGAGATGTGAACTGGAGAACACCTAAAGAAGGACAACCCCTAGAGGAAAATCTCTCTTCATCTCCCAAGAAAACTCAGGAACATGTGGGTAACACCTAGGAGGTTGAGTCATTTGTCTCTTACACATACCTCTGGGACAGCAGATGTAGTAGTAATCTCTTTGATTAAATTCTAATATTCTACACCTCTCTAAGAGGGAAGAATTTGAGCAACAACTGTTTTAAGTAGAGCTAACTGGTCAACTCCAAAACGATGCCTGGCAATAAGTACTATACAGGCAGAACTCTGGCAAGCCACATTTGATTTTAAAAATTATTCTTCATTATCTACCGCAGAGGTAAAATTCCACTAGTATTTTGCTGGCAAAATCAGCATGTTGCTTTCAAACATGACTTGCTTTTCTAGCCTAGAGAAGGAGAGCTGGGCCTGCCTTCTTTGCTGGAAATGAGCAAACAATAGCAAGCAAGTCTATACATCTACAAACAATTATGTAATAATTTATAATGAGCAAAAATCTACCATGGCTCCATGGCTGGACCGAACCACAATCAGCTCGTTGTGTACTAGAGTCTTTTTTTGTAGCTTCCTTTAGGGGTGAGGTTTTCATTGAAAACAACAGAGTTTTGCAAGTTCTCCAACACACTGCCAGTTCTACTTCACCACATAAAAGACAAAATCTTAAGTCAGAAAAAGAAGTTAAGTCCTAGACCACCCTGATCTCAGCTGGCCTGAAAGCTCAGAAAATTAATACCACCTTGTTTTCCACAAATAAGCAAAATCAAATTTAAGAATATACTTGTTTTCCTACTAAAAGTAGGTATACCTCTATGTCTATGCACACTCCATGTGCTTAGAAATATCTGATCCAAGGAAGCATTGAGGGCCTTTTGAAAGTTAATATAACTCATTAAGGTGGGGAGACAAAGGAAATTGTCATGTTAATCCCACTGTTAATTCTGGATATTGCCCACAGTAAAGTTTCCACTAGTTTTCAGCTGTGCTGTTTCTCTGCTTTCTCCTTGCCAGTCTGTAGGAAATAATCAAGTATATCCTCCAAAGGAAGGGAAACCAAACTGACGGACTAATATAATCACACTCAAACCCACATATACAGTGCTGGCACTATCAAACTAGTTTCCAGATAAGAGATTTGATAGGTGATTACTGCCTTTGAGCTAAGGAATACAATGATAAGCAGTTCCTATGAATAAAGCTCTCACTTTACACTGTGCTTTGTGGTGTTGACTTAATTATTATTACAACAGTATCTGTTGGGAGGGAGGACACATGGGCTGTAAAAATAAGGCAATGCTCATTTCCTTAAAGACTACAGTATAGGTAGTGAAAGCAGAAAAAAATCCAAAGGTAAACACAGTCTGGCTCTAAAAAGGGGGCAATATCCAATTACGATTATTAGCTAAGAAATTCTACACATCATCTCAAAATAAACCCCTTGCCTTTCTAACCTAGCCTATGACAAGCTGAGTGAACCATTTTGACTGAAAGCATTAAAAAAATTACACCAAACAAGTATTTTTATCAAATAACTATGAATAGCATAATGAATGGAATTGATACAAAATAAAATGCTAGAGTACAAATGGAGCTACTTCCCCATCTCCATTCATATATGACTTTGCCTGCCAGTAACACTCAATTGACATCAAAATAATAACCTTATTAGCACAAACACCACAAAAAGACATTTGATTCAGTACTCAGCAAAACCTTTACAATTAACTTGTCGATCAGCAGGCTGATGAATGGACAATGCTAATGGGATTTCTATAGTTAAGAGACAAAAAGATGACCTAAAGGAATCTGCAGTCTTACACTGCTTACACTGCTTACCACAGAAGCCACAACTCAAAAGGCACTGCTTACAAGTCCCTGCCTTGCAATATAAAAGATACTGCTGCCAAGAGCTCTTGACTCCTCCACTTTGTTGGATCCAAAATAATGCATGCCATTTTTCTGAGGCTTAATAAGCCATGACATTTGTCCAGTCTATTGGAGACAATTGCCATGTAGGAAAAGTGCTTTTTAAAACACGTTTCATGTATGACCAAGCCTGTCCTGTGCAAGTAAAGCCAGAAAGAAGCAAGACAATTTTTTATTTTTTTTGTGAGGGTGGTACCAATCTCCTTAAGAAGCAGACACTGGAAACCAGATCCTACATCTAAAGGAAATTAGGTAGCAGGTACCTCTTATCACTGGAGCACCATGTACAGCACAGCAAGGACTTACTGGGAGTACATGCAACAGAAGCTTTGCCTCTTGGAGCACAATTATCATTTTAAGAATAAACGATGACTTATTCAATATTGTTAATCCCGTGTCTCCTCACTACTCCTCTACATATACTGGCAGGGACTGTGGGCACCCGCCTCTTGGTACAGTTAATATTAACTCTTACAGAAAGTAAGGAGTTAATGCTACATTTTAAGGAGCAAAGTCACAGAGGAGAAAGAATGGCAAGTGGCAGGCAGAGCCATAGCTCTGCACAGGGATTCCCAGGATTGGCGAAGGGCTCCAGGTTTCACTGGTGGCGAGTGTTCATATGACACTGAGAATAATGCTGCTCTTCTGGAGCATGGGTTAAGCAGATAGCAAATGCCATATAATCACAACATGTATCTAAATAAATCTGGCAAGTAAAAGGTATTAATTGTTTAAACTTCTAACAAGAAAAAGTGCATTTGTGTAGAGGGGGTGATAGTGGTTTTCTGCTTTCCCCCCTGAAAAGCTGGCTCTTACTACAATCATTTATACATTGAGATTCTTTCATTTTACAAGAAGTTTTTTGGTTTTGTACATAGAACATTAATTTAACAGTTCCAATTGACTTAATATGTTTAGCCTATTCCCACAACGCCTTAAAAGTTTTACAGATGTTGACATTTGTTCACTTAATAAAGCCATTTCTTCATTTTGTGCTCATTTTAGAGGCTCTAGGCGACCTGTGTCTGGATACAAAATATTAGCCCTTTCACAGGGTGAGGGAGGGAGATTTTTGTGTTTTAAATGAGAGCCATAATGGCAATACTTGGCAATTTTCAGACCAAATGCAAACACATTTCTTTGACAGGAACACTGAAAGATATTCTTAATTCCCATGTGATCTGGTAACCACACTTAAAATATTTTAACCCCGTGTCAGCCAGAGTTAGAAAAACTTCAAATAGTTTTCTTTTAACAGATTAATAAGCTGTCAATAAAGACAGCTTCTGATCACTCTCAAAGCATTTATTTAATGTTAAAACAATCCTTACCTGTATTTTATTTTGTACTTTAAAGTAGTCTGAGCAAGAGTATTTACAGGAAATTATTTTAACTAGAAGAATTCTATATATACATACAGAATAAAATAATTTATACATGTATATATACACACATACACACCTTCCTTTCTGAGCAAAACTACTTGGAATGCCTTAATCCTGGCATGTCAAACCTGGGAAATGGCCCATAACTAAGCTCCCTAAGCCCATGGAATATGAATTGTAACCAACAAGCTCTCTCTCTATGGAGTGTCACAGATGGTGACACAAAACCAAACACACTTAAAAGAGCTTATCACTTCCTCCAACTCAGTTCACTGTTTCACCTGTATTGCTGTAGTACTAAGATGCCTCCAGCAATTTAAGGCTCTGCTTTAAAGAAATGTTTAAAAAACACATAAACACATCTGAATTCCTGTTAAAAACAAGGTAGCATGAGCATAAGAGGCACTGAGCAAGCAAAAGAAATGAATGAACTGAGACCATGTGAGACAGGTGTCAAGACACTTCAGAGCTTGTATATACCAGTTTTTATGAAAGACCATGAAATTTACCATAAATTTTATGTAGAATACTCAAGATGTTAAAAATATTGCATGTGTAAGGGAAGAATCCAAATAGGTTTACATGTAATGGAGAAAACTCCAGTGTAAATGCAGCAAGTCTAACAAACAGACAGCTAAATAAGAACTAACAGCAAATAATTTGGAAGCTTAAGTAATTGATACATGGCTGTTTTCACTTCATCAACAAATTACATTTGATTGTTTAGTTGTTCAGGACAGAATGTGTATCAGTGTCCAAACTGCAATCTCATCCAAAAGATACCAAATTCCAGAGGATGACTTCTGCAATCACCATGGTATCATGCAAGACTCCCACCAAGACAATTCATTCCATATGTAGCTTTATGTTGAAAAGTAACTGAGCTAATTTCAATATTTATTTTTTTTAATGTAAAACCTATAATTGTGGGCAGCTAACACTATAGGTCTTCTTTCCAAATTCTGTTGTGATATCTCTTCTGAAGAGATTAACTGATCAACATTGTAGACCACCAAAAAGATAATTTATTGCACTGAGCTGAGCTATGTAATTATAAATTACACACAGAATAAGCAATATAAATGATAACAACAAGGAATGTCACTGATCTTAATCTAGTCTATGTAGAAGTAAAGGTCTCTCAACAGCTGACCTATGAATTATTCTTGCAGAGTAAGAGGAAGTACTCCAAAAGCTTTTCTATTTGTTCACTTCTTTCTATTAAACTGCTTGCTTCAGCAGACCAAAGCCCATGCTTAAGCTCTTGGTTTACACCAGTTTAGAGTCAATAAATGTTACTTAGTAACTACTGTATTGTGTAGAAAAGTTGAGTGATCTGAAAACTAAAATGAGTTCAGTGCAGGGAAAATTTGTAAGCTGTCTTAAGAGCTTCCAAATTTATTGGCAAAGGATTCTGTGCAGGCATGCGTGTATGAGGAACGCCTAACCTATTATGTGCAAATAAATAATAATGTCACCCTTGATTAAGTAATAAGTCATGAACCTTACATTTGTAGAAATGGTAAAGAATCACAGCACAGGATGGCAGGGTTACTAACACCCTAGCTATTAGATCTTGCTACTGAAACATTAACTATAATATAAAATACTCAGCAGCATTACAATTTTTCCACTTTTTTTTTTTTTCTGGTAAGTTTGAACACTAATATTCATAAGAGAAAGAATGATGTCATTGATTAAACTCATAACCACTTTCTGCCAAAAGGAAAATGAAAACATTGAAATGACATCTGGCATTAAGTCTCTGTTTCCTTAAAAATATGTTTATACTTTCTGTTTCTCAAGACACAAGGACAACAATAAAATCTGTATTCTGACAAATTTTACAGCACCAAATTAGTACTAATTAGTACTTGGAATTTTAAACATGAAAATACTATATTGACAAGAGTTCTCCACCTAAGTGTATGCATACAGCTTCCACCACCAGAGTATTTGACCTACTTATATTACTATCAGGAGTGACTAAAAATTCCAGTTGCTTTTGCTAAAATATTAGAGTGCTCTCTTTTTTTATGGTAGCTGAAAGGAATTTTAGTTAGATAAGCATCATAAAGTTAATTATATGCACTGATCTATAGGACAAAACTGTGAATATGTTAACGATTTTTGGTTATGGATTGATTTTATGAATTTGTTTGGTTTGTGGGTTTTTGTAGTATTATGTATTACGAATTTAATTCAAATTACTCTTGAGATTATGTGACATTAATCAGCATCACAAACCAAAACTTTGACAGTTCTGAGATGCAATGATGCATCACGGTTTTTAGGTCAATGCTGAAGCTGTCTAATTTCCGGGGAAATTGTGAAATGTTGGACAGCAGGTGCAAAAACTTTCTAGCACAAAAAATCTCAAGAAGCAAGATTTCTCTCTCCAGTATTATAATAATGATGAATTTAATAATCTTCCAGATATCCTTGTTTTTGTCAGTCCAGCTATTCTAAGACAACAATGCTGGTACATTTGCAGTTTTAGAAGGAAGTTTACCTCAGACATCTTAAAAAGAAGAGAATGTCCTCATCCTAAAGAAGAAAGACCGCTTCTTCTTTTGGGAAGGGTCACTGAAAAAAAACCCCTTATCTTGGAATTTAAATGGTGGAGGTATTAATGAAATAGACTTCTACTCAGTATGACAAGTACTTTACTCTTAAATCTTGAGAATAAGTTATGCCAGAAGGATTCAGCAATTCTAAGAGGTAGCACCCAGCCTTGGCAATTTTAGAGTAGTGCCATTCAAAGAGGACCAGCACCTTCCCTTGGGGCACATTATGGTCCCATTCACACTGTCTGCTGGGTACTTTTAAACTGAATTTAGAGACAGAAATCCCTGCTCAGTATGAGCAGTATATGTTAAAAACAGCAAAAGGATGTTTTTCTCTCACAGTGTCACATTTTGTTTACTCTGAAGAGAGCTCCTCTTGTGCTTTTGTATTTCATGGGCCCACACTGCTTAATAAACCTGTAATAAAATCAGATTTTAGAGGAACAGGTAATATAGCTAAAAAGTAGGGAGTGGCAACACTCTTTCTTACTTTGTTACCTCCCTAAATATTAAATGTTCACTTGAAGGAAAACGAGGCAGTCACATGAGGAGTAGTGGGAGTTACAGGCTGCGTGGTGCAGCATTTAGCCTGTGTTCCCTTTCCCATCTATCAGTACTACAGATGGCCAGAATGAGAAAAAATAGAGAGGATCTCCAGAGAAAAAAAATACAATGGGGTAGGATATCTTCTTGGTAAACAGAACAAACTGTTTCAATTCACACAGCATTTAAAACTCCTCAGCAGTGAAAGTTCTATCATATGCAGAGGTAGAGCACTAGAACACAGAGAAAACTTGTGACTGACAAAATGAATCATTTTGATGCATTACTCTTAGATCATGATCCCCTTTCCTTTGAGGTCAACACCATGATTCCATTGAAATCTAATTTCACTCTCAAACTATTCATCCATCCCAGTTAAGGAAAGAACAACACTATGCTAAGTATGCAGTTGCACTTTAGCAGACATCAGTCAAAACCAAACTTCCTTGATGCAGATGTAAAAAAATTAATAAGCCAACATAGGTCTGAAAAATAGAGACTTTAGTTACAACAAAATAGCAGAAGGAGGCTGTTTTGACCTCTAGCAGGCCATTTTTTGAACTGAGTACTTGCAATTGAAGAGGGTAAATCAAGGAGTACAGAGAAAAATAAAAACAGAAAAGGTTATTCAGTGTAATAGACTAAAGGCTTCTTATCAACAATGTGATTTTTCTGAAAAGCATGAAATAGACTAAGCAGGGAATCATGAGAGCCATCAGAGAGATCCAGTAATGACAGAAATTCCAACACTGTGCAGATTTATTTTTGGGGGGAAAGCCGAGATTCTAACATCAACTGTTTTTACTGGGTTATCTCCTTTAGCATCAGCTGAAGTCTGACATGTATCCATCAGCAGAAAATCTAGAATTCCTACATTGCAAGAGTCTAGAAATATTAGTCCCAGCAGATCTTTTACAAACAGCTGTCTTCCATGTTGTTCCAATATACAATAGAAACAATACTACTTTCATGTTGAAACAAGTACTTTTTATTGAGGATTCTTTAAGATTTATTATTTTAAACTATATGAAACATAACAAATATGCTAAAGAATTTCTCAGTAGTAGTGCTGAAATAAACTATCACAGCATCAAATTTAGTGCAGTGTGCTATGTACCAACCATTCACAAAGTAATGTCCTGATTGATTTTTTTTAATAAAAATCTCTAATGTCTTCTGGGTCTTAACACTTTGCTCTCCCTACAAACCCCTGTCAACACCTCAAAGACAGGCCATGTGCTCAGAAGCAGATAATGCATGTCAGATTTTGTCTTCAAAATAGTCTATGTAATAATTCAAAATAACTGTTGTTTGAACTACTGAAAATAAGTATGTGCTTAAGGAACAGTTACAAATGTTAGCCTAGGAAGTTTGCTTTGGCTAACACAGTTTACCTTAATATGATGGGTAGAAGGCAGAGGCTATAATCCAAAACCACCTACAATTATGGGAGTGCTTGTTAAACATTTCTTTTTTTATGAAATATATAGTTTGGTTATTCCTTACCTCTGTTTTCCCACTCCCTGCTGATTTACTGCATGGCTTTTATATAGGCAGCTGTCTGTTGTTGTGAAAACAATGCTGAGCATGCAGCTTTATTTTAATTCTAAAGCTGAACTGGTTTTAAAATGGAACTTAGCCAGCCTCTGAGAAGAGCTATGTGACATGACTCACTGTGGGAGAGAGAAGGGGACTATGGGCTCAGTCCCATCCTCTACAAAAAAGTTACAGAATGGCTGGAATGAGAACTTTTACCTGAGGTGTGGTTGGTTTTTTTTAATTGAAAAAGAAAGTTGCCTATGGTATTCAAAAATATTTCAGTCTTGCCAAGAGACAATAGTTTTGAAAATCAATTTAGACAAGAGCTTGCTACTATGTAAGTTTTGCAGTTCTGTGCTCTCCAAACCTTGCAGAAAGTCATTGACTACGAAGCTACGAAGTATGGGCATACTCTTCTTGAAGGACCAGGGACTGTACCCTGCTGACAGAGACCATGGGGAGAATCAAATTGGTTGTTCTAGACACCTGACTTTTACAGAAGTATCTGGTTTCACTCACTTAAAGCTGACTCTAACTTCATTAGGAGTTTGCTCATCAAAACATGCCTCTTGCTAGGGTTTGAGAAGATGGTTAAAACAATAAAATACCAGTAGAGACAGTACAGGAAGAAAAGTTTTGAGCTTTCTGTGAACTTCAGCAGAAATTAGCTTTACTAGGTTCCTAGAAAAAGCTCCTCCTTTGTTTGGTACATCTCCAAAGGTTAGTAGGATAGAGTTCAATATACCACTAACTCTTAATTTCCTGAGAGAAATCCTAATGTGATAGAAAACTGAATATAAATAATACTGTGGTCACAAACAGGATGCCATAAAAAATGTGGTGGTGGGAAAAGCTGAGGGCAGATGACAGTTGTGAAAAAGAGAAACCTCACTCTCTTGGTGCATGGAATTTCCAACTATTCTTTCATCTACTCAGCAAATTACACAAGTTTTACACTTACATAGTAACAAACTCCTCTCTGCATTTGATTCAGCGTGCTACCTCAAAAAGCATATAATAATAATAATAATAATGATAATTATAACAATAATAACAGCAACAATCCTAGCCAATGCTAAAAGTTATATCTTCTTGAAACTTCATATAAATGCAAAACTGTCACCCAATTCAGATTACTTATATGCTTCACCTTTAACGCCCACTCTTCTGTTTATAAAATTTCTTGGATGCAGCTATAAAAGAATAAATATGTAGGTTCCCATTCCTTTTACCCATTTGGTAATAAGGAACAGCTCTTTAGCAAGACATCCCAACACACTTCTTCATGAACAAATACAAGCTATAGACTGCAATGGAAAATCAAAACATTAAATATAATGTGTACCTGCAGAAGTAATCTCTCAAAGGCAAGGAAATTGTCCCATTTGGAAGTCTGGGGGTGTTTCAAAGTCTGGACTGTGGCCAGCACAAGCTGTAGAAGACCACAGTGGTTCTCCAAAGCTTTGAGATTGTTTCTGAAAAGCTGAATGTATGAGCTGAGCTGCTCTGGGGTGACTCTGCCTGTAGAAAGGAAAACAGGACACAGCATTCAGTGGAGACAAATGGAAAATGAAATTTTTTGAAATTATAATGAACAGGTTACAGAGAACTTTAGAGGCCTCTCCAATATGGGCCTGATCTTAGCTTTGCTGCAATCACTGGGAGATTTTGCTGCAGCAACATATCAGGACAAAGACTTGCATCATCCATGAATTGTGCCTTGAGGTATGTAATATGTAATATGGCAGGTTTTTAACAATGCAGAACAGATGGTGACATAAAGGGTAACACTTTTGTTTTCAGACAAAGAGGGACATTCACTTCAGCTAGGGAAATAGTATTTGATGACTACTTCTAAACAATCTTTCTGTTTTTACCAGAAGTCCAATGGGAATTTGTGAGCCTTTTACCTTACAGCAAACTCAAATCTTCTCACCACTTCCTGAGGGCACATTTTTTGACTAGTCTTGACTCAAGAAACAGATATAACGTTAGTGATGCAATGAACTGATTTCTGGAGCTGTTTTTGGAAGGGACAGTTCCAAGGTGTGACAATTCAATTTCTGGCATGCAGTAACCACAGCATGATTTCACCAGCTGTTTGAAAATAAACACCCCAGCGCCCACACATGGTCCTATAGATCTCTCCTTATTAGAAGAGCATGAGGGGCACCATTTGGGCCAGATGAACACTACAGGATTAGCTGTTGTTCCATCCAACATTAAAATGCCAGCTGAACTACTCAACCAATTTATATTTTGGAAGGGATCTCTTTCAGGAAGGAAGGCAGCTCATCTCTCCCAAGAAAATCGTCACAGGCAATTACACATGCCATCAACAGACAGGCAAAAATGGCGTCAAAACACCATCCTAGTTGCAAGTCTAAATTGCAAACCAGTCCAGGGCTGGTTCCTGGAAGCCTCTGCCAGTAACAAGTCATCTTCTTCAAGCAAACCAGATCTAAAAAGCAGGGATATATGAAATAGAGTGAGGAGGATCCTTTAACTTAAATAGAACAATCCTTGGTGCCAGGAAGACATGAGGGTGTCCTGATGCTAAGTGGTTCATAGCTTACAACACTGACCATTTCAGTCAGAATTTTTCCATAAAGGAAAAATCTTGTAAAACTGCCACTGTGTTTCTTCTCTGTGTTTGGTTATATCATCACTTAACAAGGCTCCCCATCTGCCTTCATCCTTTCAGTATCATATAAATGGTAAATAAATGATTCCAACAGCGAATAAACGTTGAAAGCTCTTCCTCTTAGCTTCAATGATATCAAGGGCAGTCTTTGGAAGAGCATTTAGATTTGGGAAAGCTGCTAAATACAGAGAAAACACCCAGGCTCTTTATGTGAATTTTAATGGAAAGCATCAAACCGAAAAGTCAGCAAATTAACACACAAATCAAGCTGACACCACTCAGTAGGCCAGAGGGCTGACAAAAGGCTTCCACGGTTAGCCCACATAGGCTAAAACAGCAACCATGGCCATGTGTGTTTTTAGACTAAACACTGGAGCTTTCAGTCTTGTTTTATTTCTTTTAAAGCTGTGTCAGGCAGATTTACATGGTGATTTGAAAATGTCAGTCCACGATGCTTTGCAGCATACCTTTGATAATGACTGCATTATTACCTAGAGCAGTCCTGATATATCGTAGCATATTCAAAATCTGATAACTTGCTTCAATTCAGAAAACACGCAGTTGCCAGCCTTTCCCTCATACGAATCAGATAAACAGAAGGGCTTTCAAGACTTCTGATTTCAATTAAAAAAAAAAAAATAATCAAGAGTTTCATTCCACATTGTTCCTTGTGAAAGTGAATCCAGATGCAGCACTGGACCAGTTTGAGATCCATTCAGCACCATTTTAGATAAACAATTGAATTCTTTCCCACCCTCAGAATACCACCAAAATAAAGTCCAACACATATGTAAGTATAAGGAAAATCCTGACCTTAGCAAGTCATTAAAAAAACCTTATACTGGCATAAGGAGTGCAGCATCTCATCTGTGATATTTACAATACCCACAGAACCACTCAGATCCAGGGTTTGAGAGTTCCAGCCAACTTCTACACAGCAATCTCCCTGGACAGTTGGCTGATAAATATAGTTCCAGTATTCTACTATTCCAGTAGCTGAGGAAAAGAATTTGGGAAAGTAATTGGTGGTAATCAGCAATTAAATGACTTTTCCTGAGGCCTAGATCCTCATCATCTTCCCTGCTGCTTGCTCACAGAGGGAGATTTCAGCACAACAAACTAACGTTAATCTAATTTCAACCCTACCAGCCCTTTGGATCTTTAAAGTCCCTCTGTTGTTTCAAGTAATTTCATTGCAATGTGGCAGATAGGTCCTACGAAATTAAGAGAGAACTATTTCAACCACATCATGTCTCAACTGTCATTTTCTTCTCTTAAAGCATATTTCGAGGTTCACAGGCAGAACATGGCAACTACTGGCAAAAAGACTTTAGTGTAAGTTCTTGTCCTGTGCTCTTCCTCCTGCTCCATCAAATCATACGCTGCTCCAAACTCCAGATCCATGCAGAGTCAGAAGTCTGTGTGGGCATCAAAGCCTGACTTGTGAGAAATATATTATGCTGACAAAGCACTTGATCATTTTTAAATTTCTAGATGTGGAAAGGAAAAGCTTGATCTCAACCACTTGTTAAGGGATTTAAAAATACTGATAACCTTTTTGCACAAATGCCAGGAATTCCATATTGTCTAAGAAATAACCTTTGTCATTAACAGTTATCAAGCAGAACACGTGAAACAGGTACATTTGTCCCAAACTCTGTCAACTACAATAAATCTGAATACGGGACTTGAAAAAGTGACATCTACTGAAAGCAATATTAAAACAAAAACCAACCACACACACACAAATAAAAATAACTACAAACCTCAACAACAACAACAACACAAATCACCTCAACACTTTGAAGCCTCATGCCTCTTTACAAGTATAACAGAGAGGATAAAATCAGTAGGTAGTCACTGGGAAGTATCACAGTGAAACCCAAAAGGTAACAGAATACAGGAGGATGGGGAGCAGGGAAGAAAAACAGACTGATGATGTGTGGGAACTAATTCAGCTAAAAAACAGTGAATGGCTAGTCTGGTACAATTAACATACTTGTGCACTAAAGAAATCATTTTGGGAAACAGAATGAAATAATAGTGTAGGGAGTGAGACTGGAGATTACAGAAGTAACATAAACATGACAGACTAGTGACCAATCTCACTACTGAGGGACCTGTCCCATCCAAGAAACACTGAACATCAGTGTGATGAAGCAACCCTGTGTTTTAGTAGTCTGAGAAATGGAAGATAAAAAGTAAGACATAACAGAGAGTAGACTAGCCTAGGAAAAGAGAAAACTAATGTTTGTGTCAAAGAAATAGTGAATTTAGCTACCTTATTCAGCTGATGTCAAGAGTGTGAAAAGTTTCAGGACAAATGTCCAAGAAAAAAATATGTTACATCACATCTAAAAATAGGATAAAATGCAAAGTATGTTTATCAAAGAACATCATGTCAAATTGATATGTAACCAATTAATGAATTAATTACAATGCACATGGATTTAACACAGCATTAATTGTGCCATAACCGTATTTGAGTGGGAAAAGACCAGGATTACAAGAATCGTAAGATACCTAAGAAACACCCCAAAACGGATGGTAGGTAATATGCAACAGAGAAGTACTAGGATATAAAACGAAAAGGTAAAATAAGAGTGTTCTTCTAAATGTGTGCTTGCACATATTTATAGAACAAATTTTGGTAAAAAATGGTGCCAAAACAGGTGCTGTCAGAAGCTTGTGGAATATCATTAATATGGAGAAAGAGCAGCTGGCAGAGCTGGATTGCTTTGAGTACTGGAAAAATGTAAGCAGGATGAAATTTAACAGTATAAAAATGATGCATTTTGATGTTTAGGTAAGTAAGAGCTGTAAATGTGGAGTTAAAACCTGAAAATGACAGAAGAAGGAAATAATGTCTAGGCTTCTTCATTGTAAAAGAGCAGGTACAATTCCTTTCCAGTGATACAGTCGTAGTCAAAACAGCCATAGAAATGCCTCAATACAAAGCCCCTCCCTCCAGGAGCATTCTGTGCAGCTCAAATCACTCCCATTCCTGGAAGTTTAACTCAAAACTGTGGTGCATGCATAGAGAGGTTACTATAACAATTAGGATGATGGAGAACTAAAGTTAGGAAAGCAAAACTGAAATGTCTGGCTTATATGGGCTCCCTGCACCAGCTGGAAAAAAAAATGAGGCATCTTTGAAAGCATAAAAATATTTACATGAAAATTCAATACTGGTACTACAACCAAAAGGAATAAATAATACATGAATATATTTACACAAGATATTAAGAAACACTCCTGTATCAATCAGTCTTACAGTAGTGGAGGCAAGAGTGGAGCCAAACAAATGTTAACTTGTTCTAAGGTGAGCTTTGATGAGTGTCTAATGAGCAGTTGCGTAAATGTTCACAAGAGTTAATTCAATACAAATGGCTCCCTTAAATTCTCTATTCCTATGATAATTAATTTGTAAACATATTGGTTGAATCCCACCTCCAACCTTCAAGAATTTTGAGCAGATCCCAAAAGAACTGCAGATCAATTTTGCTACTTTTCAATTACACAAGGTGTTGCTTGGTTTTGGTTTTGTTTTTTTTTTAATAATTAATTGAATAAATAATTTGTTGCTAAATATGGAAATAGCAGCACAGAATATCAACATTTTTGATGTTTTACCATACCAAATATACACAGTTCATAATACAAGTACAAATGATGACATGCACAATCAGTCTGAAGGGAGTAAGTATTTCTGTTACTGACAAAGCAGATCACTCTCTTCTATCACAAGATAGACATACTGTGGCAGAAATTACCAGCAACTGATATTAAAGGTCTGTCAAAAATCTGGGTTTGAGTAGTAGGAATAGACTGAGTGGAACAGAAAGATTTTCACCTTAACAGTTAAACAAAAATTCAACTGGACAAACCACATTTATAGACATTAAGATGCAATTGACTTTTTTTCCATTTGAAATTAATGCTGCAGTCTGTGTAGTGCAATGCAGGCATTGCTGCAAGAATATAATCATTTTTCAAGATAGATTTACTGGTAGAAGCAATTTTTTTACATTCAGAATCCAAAAGTGCTTATGCATCTAATAAAAATTTATGGATGAACAAGGTGTCTAAAGAGCAAAGGTCAGAATTATCAATGCACTGTTCCAAACATCCAGGCCTTATTTTTTTCATACAACACTCAGTTAATTATCTCCATAGGGATAAGGAAACAAGTAAAGTACATTTTGCGACCAATTGAGTAAATCAGTGGATGCTCTTCCCAGACTGCAGGAACCGCCAAATACACACAGCTCTTAACTTTGTTCAGTTTTATGCAAGAACACAGAACTGGCTGGAATGCTTTAGCTGAGGTCCATTTTCCACTTGAAAGAACCAAGAATAAGAAACAATCTTGGCACGCTTATGTTCACAGACAAGACTCTTCAAGTCAGTAGAGGGCTGAAGAAATCCAGATAAATTGTTTTCCTTGTTCACAGTCTAAGCAACATAGACCTACCTCTCCCAGTAGCAATGCTGGATACTTGCGAGGAATGTAGAAAACTCTTGTACTCCACAAAGCCAACTGGGCAACTGCACTGCTAAGGGAGCTGGATATTTGACAAACTGAGTGAGAGCAATTTAGCAGGACAGATCATGCCCCTTACATCTCCTTGTTAGTCTAATTTCCAGATGTTGTTATTAATTCAAAATTCTTTTGTACTTCTTGGGAAGCTTCAATAACAATCTTTAACAACAAGCGCCAGGAAAATAATTTAATCTCAACTTTTGTTTAGCTTACTTCAAAAGTCATCCATCCCTTAAACTGTTAATAAAGAAAAGAAGAACATCAGCTAATCCCTAGTTCTTTGGAGAGAAGGAAAGTAGGCCAGTATGAGATGCTGTTTGGCTGGCTTCTCCAGAATAAGGCTCTGGACTTGAAGAGCTCTAAACCGTGCAGCAGACTGAAAACAGATGTCTCAGGGTTATTGCTAACAGCGCATGCTCATCTCCCACAAACATGAGCCCATCTGTTCTGCGGTTTATGGTCACTTGGAGGACTCTCCCTTTCTTGTGGCAGAAACACCAGCACCCAGATAACCCCCATGGTCACGGATATGAGTACAAACAGCAAGTCCCCACTAGAGCAATGCCAGGATATGTCCCTTTTGGGAGTCTGAGCAGTCCCTGCAGTACACTGCAAAGTAAATTGCCACAAAGTAGTGGTAACCTCCTGCTGCCTGCCCCCATGGCACTGTGCCATCAAGGAAAAGCTGTGACCAGTCCCTTACTGACTCCTATTCCTCCTGCCATCTTAACAACATCTGCAGAACATGGCATTGGAGGTCAGCCACTCTTCCCTGCCTGTCATAGGCTTTCTATTACATCTCAAGACCTTAAGGGAGGCAGAGCCTGCTACATCTCACATCTGAAGGTGTGTATGCAGTGGCTTTCATGGAGCCACAGACTATGGTGACAACTATACTAATGTTTAGCAAACTCTGGAATAGAGGTATATACCTAGAACAAAAGTTTGACTTCATTTACTTTTCAACGAGCACTTGCCATGTAAGCTTGAACATCTAACCTGACTCGGCTTCAGTGCCATCAGCTGTAGCATTGAGTTAGTTATCCCAAAAGCAGTTTATCACTAGATGTGTATGGCATCATTAAATCCTTGTTTTAACAGGGTATCTATAGAGACTGATTATGTTCACATAAGTGCCATATGCTGTTTTAGCTTTCTCTCCCAATAAGCCTTGATCTTTTACTACAAAACAGAAACCATGGTTAAATATCAGTTCAGTTGACTATTCTTTTGAAATTCTTTTATGTACCTTAAAACAAATAAAACTTAAATCAATTAGGTGGGACAAATATAACTAAAGTACTCTAGTACAATCATCAGGATTTTCAGTACTAAGCACCTAAATCCAGATGTCTAAATATGACCCTAGTTATTATTTATTATTCCTAGACCATCTACAGTTTCATGTGTTCAAATACATCCTGAAGATTTTGACAAATCTATAGTTTAGGTGTTTCAACATGAATTGATAATTTTTTTCTTTTCTGTCCTTCAGAACTTTGTTTTTAAATGTTCTGGCCCTTCAAATGATTGTTTCCTTCTTTGTGTACTCTACCATTCAGTTTTCCCTCTTCTGATTAAGTCAGTATGCACAAAAATAACAACCATCTCTAGCCAGTGTCTACAATACTCTCTGATTGCCCTCCCAAATATTAAAGCAAATTAAAAAAAAAAAACAACTGTTTGAATGAACAGGTAAAATCTCATCTTCCAGAATTAAACTTCCCAGGGGTTATCATCAATATTAAACTTGTAATTTAATACTGGCATACCAGAGTTTACCAAATGCTCCTCAAAATCCTGAGCAAATATGCATAGGGGTAGGATTTTATGACTTATTTTTTACCACTTCCACCAAGTTAATAAATACAGAGTACTAGGCCAACTCCCAGAGAGTCTCCAGCCCTTAAAATCCAGTAAACCTTGGAAACAGTAATTCACTGTGACTGCAAAAAGACTTGAAATCTACAAATTTGGTTGAATTATTTCCAGAACACTTTAAACATCTCACAGAAATGAATCAACTTGTTTGTCTCAAAAATAACACTCCCAAAGGAATGTCAGGTGTCTTGTGCATGTCCTCATTTAGCCCTAGGACATATGTTCTCAGACACTGAAGCACTTCATTGTGTTCTTGGCATACTGCCCCAGAGAGAAGGAGGTCATTGTTCTTCTTTGGTACACTATTCACAAGACTTAATATTTCTCTTACGATTTCTGGAAGACTTCTGCAGCTGAGAATATCCTAACAATCATTGGGGGTGGTAAGCAATTAAATAGGGATGGAAAACATGATGATATATGAGTATGTACATATGTAATTTCACCACATCTCTTGTGTAACGACTCATCCTTTGTGAGACTGAATGAAGAGGCTTATAGAATTATACTTTGGAAAAAAGCACTGGGCAACCCACACAGTTGTACTGAATTGCCATGTGCCACCTCAAGTTTTACACCTACAGACATTGCAAGCACACCAGCACGTATTTTATCTTTGGTTTAAGCCCTTTTGCACAGGCTCTTCTCAGTGACACTTCGTTCCTTTACTTCTACATCCCTTTCAGCCACTTTAAGTTTGTTCCCCCTCCTTTTTTAACATAAGCAAGATCTAAAGTCCTTTCTGTGATCGTCAGACACACAAAGCACATATTGATACCCACAACAGTGTTCCACCAAAGTGCAGGTGCCATGTGTTTCCACTGCATGTCAGAATCAGCATTTCCCAACCCACTCTCATCAACTCTTCCTTGATGTAAAACAGTTCTTGTGGCTGATGCACCCTACAAAATGAAGATATCACAGCATACATTACATCAGGTTCTATCTTATTTTCAACCAGGCTGCTTCCCCACACATATAAAAAACAGCAATTGCAGTGAATTTAATTTTCTGAAATTGAAGTATTTTATTTTTCACCCAAAGAGGCATAAAGGACCTGCTCATGTATTTTTAACCACATCTTGATTATCACAAATGGACAGTCTATTGTAAGAGTGGCTTTTTTTTTAAAAAAAAACCCTTTAAATTCAAAAATCAAAATATTTACTTTCAAGACTGAGATGATACAATACAACTCAATATCAGCAAAAAATAAAGAAAGCTTAGTGAGTAAACAAAAGGTTGGTGTTTACCTGAAAAAACCCCACCAAATAAATTTTAGAGAACAGAAGATGGTAATACAATTATTTCTTTTCAGGAAGTTGCATCAGCATTCATAACTGATACTTTACAAATTTATGTGTGTGTGTATAGATTTTTCTTTTAATCAGTTTATTTCTACAAAGAAGGACTTTTGACCTAGCTTTATCAAAACTGACTCACAGGTACTCAAAAACCAGAAGCATTTCAACATTTTCTAGACAATTTAGTTTGTTTGGTATAAAAGTTGTTTGTTTAGAAACATTAGAAACTGACTTACTACCACTACAGATTCCAGAAAATGAACAAGTAAAGTTAGTTGTGAAATCCCTCAAAACAATACCAGTTGCAGTATACATGCAAGTAAATGCTATTTAGATTTTAAACCTTTAACTCAAAATCATTTTCTCTTGATTTAACAGTACAAAAAATTAGTAACAACATGGATTTTCATTAAATCTGTTTCAAAACTTCACAAATGTTTATCTGCTCATCAATGTCTACTCCTAACTATTGTGAATATCATTGAAATTGTCTAGAGAAAGACCACATTAACATAGGCATCTCGTTATACTTTTATTAAGACATAGACTTCATATTGAAGTTTATATAAGCTTTGCAGTATGACATTAGGAAATAATACAAATAATGAAATGACATATTTACAGAACTTCTGCAAGAGCAACACTTCTGTTTACGTCTAAATTTTTAAGAAATATCCTCAATTCTATTCACAACGAGACACAGAAAGAGACCTGGCCCCATGTTTATATTTCAGTGTTTTGGTTTACTTTCTATGAAAAAAGTTGATATAAAAATAATGAAAAACTTAAAACTTTGTTCAAAAAAATCCAGGCACATAAAAAAAGTAATGTCACCCCACTCCCTTCTAAACAGTAACTGTAAGGTTTGGGTGTACTTCTTGGGTGCCAAATAGTCCTGCACCCATGTGCTAATTACAATTTACTCAAACATACTACCAACATATTTTTCTGTTTCCCACCATTGCACAGGGTTCTGTGTTTCACTTCCATCTACTAACTGTTTCATAGCAGTGAAGTGCAAAGTAGATGAGATATGAGACACAAATATGGCAGCTTTACAATTTTATTAGGACTTGAACCATTACTCATCTTACACCACAAGAAACTACTTAGCATGCAGTACATTATTCACAGAACAATGAGAGACAACTGAGACAAAAATAACTTTACTGATACTTCAAAAACTAACGTAACCTAAGAATTGTTATTTTTGCAAGAATATGAAGTCACAGAATTAGAAATAAAGTAAAAAAAAAAATTCAACAAGAACTTAGGGTAAAAAATGGTATCTGGTAGTTCAGAATGACCTGAAATTTTTCTTTAAACTTAAAACAAGAATGAGTCCTCCCAATATTACACTTCTTTTTTCAAGGTAAGTTCACACAACCCATAATTAAGAAGTCATTAAACAATCAAACAAAAAAAACCTAACTGAAACCAACCCGCAACACTTAGAACTAATTTTAAGAACACTTGATCTGCTAAACAAGAACAGCTAAAAGCTGGAAGTGACCTGCAGGGAATACCTTCCTAAAATACTGAGGGAGAAATCTTGCCTCCAAATAAAGTTCTTGCAATAGAGAGGCTACAGAATGCTCCCGAAGATTTTTTTTTGTTTTGTTTTTAATTTCAATATGATTCTGGGTAGTCGCAGTTTTGGATTAAAACATCTCTGCTTACCTATTCTGCTTAAAATTTATTTTTGTTATCAATCAATCTCAGTCTCCTATAAACTAAGCATGCTTCCGTGAAGAATAGGGCAGGACTTAACCCCCAGGACCCCTTCCAAACTTATTCTCAAAAGTTGTGGCTGTTGTTGCAGTAGCAGAAGCCAGTGAGATTGCACATTCCAAACCATTCTTTTCATCTCTACAACTCAGATGGGGATTTGGTACTCCAAGGCACTTTTTTTTTCAGACAGGATGTATAAATGACACAGAAGTTCAAGAATCCATTTTTCCCCTCTCTTCTCACCTCAGGTGGATTTGAATGCGTCTGTTTCCCAGAAAAAAAAAAAAAAATCCTGTACTTTGAGGGTCAAATTGATACTCTGCCATTAAAGATAATACAAACCAGGGAACAAATAACAGGTAGACATGGTATTTTCCTTAATTCATAAAGGAACATAACCTACTGAAAGACAACTCAGTAGGCAAAGAAGGGAGGGGAGCAAGGAAAGGTAGGAGACAAACAATAGAAATTGGTAAGTTGTTATAAGAAGAAAAAAAACAAAGCCAGAAAGAATAATTGACTGAATCAGCTGAGCAGCTACAAGATTGACAGAGCTGGATAAGAAGAAACTACCTACAGCTGCCTTTTTCATTTTAGACTTTACTTCCTCATGAAATACACTGCATTGTTCCACTGGTTGAGAGCTCCTTCACTGGTAAACTCATAAAACAGTCTAACAGTGGATCTGTGACCTATGTCCTTTGAAGTTCAGGATTAAATGTGGCTGTCCAATTGAACATGAATCAGCCATATGCCCTTGCACCAATTAAAGTGAATCATGTACTATGATGCTGGCATCAGCACAAATGCAACTGGCAGGCAGAGGGAAGTGGTTGTACATCTCTATTTAGTACCTGAGAGACAGCATCTGGAATATGAAGTTTTGGGCTCCACAGTACAAGACACACTAGAGTAGGTTCAGAGAAGGGTCACTACTATGATTTAGGCTAGAGAAAATGATGCACAAGTAAAAGCTAAGGGAGATGTGTTTGCTTAATCTCAAGATATGAAGGCAGCGAGGGGTGTTACTGTCTTCATGGATGTGGTGACTGATTACAGGGAAGACTGAATCAGACATCTTGGAGGTGCAGAGTGAGAGGACAAGCATCAATGGTCCCATGCTGCAGCATGTGAAAAATCAATTAGTACAGAAAGGAGAGCATACTCTCTGCAAGAGTGGTTAAGACCAGTGCAGAGTAGCCAGACAGCCTGTAGAATTTAGTGGCCAGTGCTCAACCCACCACATTAATACTCCAAATCCAGCTGAACAAGGTACAACATATCCAGGCTCTTAAGTTGTCCTTGATTTGAGTAGGAGGTTGGACTACATGAACTCCAGAGATCCCCTCCAACCCAAGATTATTCTACAGTTCATCCCTATTTGCTGACATCCCTCATTCTGTGCTACGATAGAAGCAGTCATCAAAAAGGGCAAAATTCCTGCCAGACCTTTTCAATCAACCTTGTATCATGTAATGCTTCCTCTGGGATGCACTTGATAAGAAAGGATGAATAGCTGTGCTCTCAAAATGAGCTTTCTGCTGCTACCTTATCTTCTTCTTTACCACCAGGCTTCTTCCACACAGTTGCCTCCACACCAACAGCTGTTTCCAAGCCCAGTAAGAACTCAATTCCACCTTCAACCTGCACAGGATTCACACCAAGAGCATAAATACTTGCTCCTCATAAATCACATTATTTTTTCAACTACAGAAACCTATATGTGCTGAACAGAAAAAAAAGGATGGATAAATTGCAAAATATGCATACAGACATCTCACTTCACATAGTTGCAGTTACTTTGAGGTGTGCTTGTTTTTTCTTTTGAGTAACTATTTTAAGCTCTCAAGGATGCTACTCTGAGTATCAGCAGGTGAGAGTGAAAAGAAAATGAATAGGCACAACATCCAACTTGAAAGAAGTATAATAATTAGTACAAAGATGGTTCCTCAGCTGGTGATGCTTCTAAACAACACTACATGCTAATGCAGTGACACTTACTGATGAAAACCAAACTTCTGCTCATGAATATCTCTCCATCTCAGCTACTTTATCACATCTTCTGAAAAACAGAGAACTTTGTTGGTAGGAACATGAGTATCCTTCATCTTTTCTGTTACATCTAGTGAGTTATGGAGATTAAGTGAAAAGTTTAGCTGGTTAAGAAAAACAGCAGAAGGCTACATACTCTCTGCACATGTGGAGTTTGGAACATTTCTGTCCTAAACTGGCAAACCCAGATAACTATCAGAAGATGGGCTGGATTTAGTTAGTTAGGTGAACCCTCAGCAGGGTCGAAGCCCTGAACTTCAGCTTGTTGTAACACTGCAAAGTGAACAAGCCATAATATCAATGTCTTTCTACAGTTCTCAGTGTGATAAACACTGTTCAGAAACCACCTTCACCAATAGTTACCAGGAAAAGCCTATCCCTATGATATTCAAAGTGCACTCCCCTGGGAATGCAAAGGCCTATATAGAAGCCACCCAAATAGGAACATTTCCAGATTTTACAGAGACACTTCTAAGTCTTCAAAAACATTTAGCACACTGAGAAGCAAAAAGCCTTCCTGCCTCCGGGGGTGAATGATGCAATGAAACATCTGCTATATGGACCATCAATGAGGTTGGGAACATTTGCTTCAGGTCAAGACTATGTTTTTAGCTGCACTACAGGGAGAACTCAGGAACTCACTATGGCAATAGGCTGGAAAAAAAAATCCACTTGGCTAGAAAGTCCCACACTGCAGGACTCCTGTTACTTTTAAAGAGACAAAGAGCAGACTAATTTGACTTAAGAACTGCCTGTTCAGGATCCAGGCTGCACAATGGAAGGAATTCAGGTCTGAGAAAAGCAGCATTCCCTCTCCTTGGAAAAATGCCCTAAGAAGATCAGGGAGCCCTTGAAGGAGCATTGTGAGACCGACTATCAGACATTTGGGATACCTCAGGCTAAGCCAGGCCTGTGTTAGTTGAGTTGGTAGAGGAAGCCACTCACTTAATGAGGCTGCCTGGAGGAGAACTTTGGCTGCTGCCTTACTGATCTTGCTGCTTGCCCTCCCAAAGGATTTTGAGACCAAGTAAATAGATATCAGAGAAACATAAGCATCCCAAGAACCAGTTTATAATATGATGTTTTCTCGGTAAAACGAGGGGCCATAGTGTCTCCAAACCTAGCTGTTATCCAGGTACCTACTGCTTACTCAGAGACATGCTGCAGAATGGATTCAAACACCCCACAGACCACACTGAGCTCTGCAAGTATGACCTTCCTTCTCCCTTGTAAGGACCTCAAACTCAGATTGGTGTTGTCTCACTACTTGTCTCCATCACAAAATTGTCTTAATGGTTGGCCGGGGTGGATTTTAGATACCTGAGACCAGACTAGTTTTATCTAGAAAGATATATATATGTACTACCTACCTTATTAGCTCATTATCTTAGCTGGTAGCTTTTATCCTTAAAATTTATTCCAGAAATTTATGGTATTGAATATTTTTATATTGGTCTCATAAGGAACAAATAGCATGTTAAACACTGTTGCAGTCCAATGCAACTCTTCATTAAAAAGAAAATAATGCACGTTTTATATGCTTTACATTTGTAGACAAAGTATTCATCTACGGTATTGATCCTGTCCATTTTAAGCAACTGCTCTAAACTCAAAATATTATTTTGTATTGTCACACTAGAATGGCAGCATCTCCCTATTTCAACCCAAACAAATAAAAGTTCAATTCAACCCATACAAACCACCCCATCTGAAAAGTTACAGCACTCTTTTTTTTACCTCACAAAGACTAAGGCTTTGCTAATTTTACAGTGAGCTTGATTTTTAAAACTGTATTTGTACAACTCAAATGGAAAGAAACCAAATGGCTTTTCTCCCGCTAACAGGGCTTGTGTAACAGCACACTGCACTTTGTTTCTGTTACTATACCAGTGTTTCGACTTTCATCAGTCTCCATGCCAGTAAAAAGACACAATAAAGGAATTCAGCCTCAGTCAAGGTTTACTGTGCTCTTTTCAAACAGAAGACTAAGGGTGTTGCTAAAGCCACAAAAGAACATTTGTAGCAAAGTTTTTACCACTGCCAAATACTATGCTAATAGTAAAGCTTTCAAGGAGAGAGTCAGGGGTGGCCATGCTCAGAGGATGATTAAGATATGCATCAGACCTACAAAGAATTGAGCAGGAAATCCAGGAATGGAAAAAGCAGCAATCCCTCTGCTGCTCCAGAGCAGCTTCGTTACAGTCACTTACTAAGGGGTGGGCAGAAATAACCCCTTTCCAGTATTAACAATTTCACTTAAATTTAGCACAATGCTATAAATCTTAACCCAAAAGCTATGAAGACAAACTTGTCTTCTAAAGAGCTTTTCAAAAGGATATTTAATTCTTTAAATAAAATACACTTCAAATACCAGGATTTTTTTATGCCGAAATAATTTACACCCATTTACACCTACACATCTGACCAGAATTTGGCAAGTATTTAGCAGCACTCATCTGGGCATATAACACACAAATGAAAATACCTCAGAGGAAAAATGGAACTGATGTATTTCTTAGAAAGTGTTGTTTGTTGGCTTTTAGGTTTTTTGAAAAATATGTGTGTATATATATAAATTGACATGCAATATTTTAATGCCTCTATTTAAATGACATCTAGAAAAGGACAGCTTCACCTATTTACATGCAAACAAATACTTCATACATCCCCACTACCGCTTCCCTTGATACAACTAAAATAATAAATACGCAGATCAAGAACACCTGGAGGCAGAGCTCCAATCTACCCAGCTCAGAAAATGTAACTGTAATTGTTGTATCCTTTATTTCTCTTTTTTCTCCTTTATCAGATCTCCTCTTTTCCTGCTGATCTCAATGGAAAAAGATGGAGTTCCCAGTGGCCTGCAGACATTTGGAGGTACTGGAGAGAATACATGTGTCCCCTTCTACATTTTTCCTCCTCTTCTTCCTTCTCAGGAGGAGGAGGAGGACATGTTCAGAAGGTACCAGAAAGCAAAAGCCTCAGCCGTGTGTCCTCCCAGAATTGTCACGGCTCCTGCCTCACGCAGCCAGGCAGAGAAAGAGAAAAGCTGGGCATCAGGCACATCCCTTGCAAGGGAAACGTGGGCAAGCACATGAACACCTCAGAGCAATGAGCAGCCTAGAAAAAAACTGAATTTATTTTCCTTTCACTGAAAATACAGAAACAGGATGGGATTGAGTTTCTCATAACTGCACAGGGCTCCCATGCTGCCAGTGTCACAAGTGATGCAGTTTTTCAGGCAGGTGGCCACTGCAGGAGGGCTCAGCTACACCAAATGGAATTCAAAGCTTTGCTTTCAAATGTAATTCACTCCTTATTTCCAGGGGAAAAAAAAGAGCAAAAAAGAAGTAGTAAGGAAAATACTCTTACCATCTGACACAGCTGGTCTTAGTAAAGAGAGTAAGAGGAAACTTTCATGCTAGAAAATTTCTGACATTTAATATCAGGGCCATAAAAAACTCAGAAAATACCCTAAGTGTTGAGAAAAACAATGTGCAATCCACTGAGATCTTCCAATAAAGGCAGAACCTGAGGTAAAGTCATAAAAACTCAAGTCTACGTTATTCACAGAGCCCAATGAAAGCATTTCCCTTCTCTCCAGCCAGAGTTGTCTCATATCACAGCTGCAGTGGAAGGAACCTTTCAAAAAAACACAGCAATCAGGACCAGAACAGGCCACTACAATTTTTTTGCTTCTCAGCAAATGCAGCAATTGATAAACAGCACAATTTCCAGCTTCCGTACAGAGAAGTAAGATGTTCTGCAGCATGAGAACAAGCAGTGAATGCTGTCCATTTTAATAAGTCATTAACAAATATGTGTCATCGCAAAATACGACATCTGGGTGTGAGTTCCGGGTTTTCTGCATTTCTGCTCAATAAGAAATGTTTTATTTTGGTGACTGTAGCGCTCCCCTCTCCTTGTTTCTGATTTTAGCCCTGTTTATCATTTACAAGACTGCCTCAAACTTTACTTCACCCTTTGAATTTCAACTACAAAGTTAACAACTGACTATGATGTGCAAGATAAATATACAATTCACAGAAGCACAAAATCCTGTGAATATTCCTTTATGCTACGTTTCAACAACAACAAATAAGTCAGAAATTGGTTTCACCATCAACTCCTAATGTTTTCATATAGCTCGGTATTGGGCCCATGTATGCAAGACATTCAGTAAGTGTCAGATACTGATTAAAAACTAGGTTACTGCAGCCTTCACTGGATACCACAGGAAGGGGACACAGAGGAAAGGGTGGCTAATCTAATCATTCACACAAAGGAGCAAAGGTCACAGATGGATCATTACCTCTTAAAGACAAGAAGCAATTACTTTTATAATAAAGATGAATTTCACCATTAATAATAATTGTTTTTACAGTGTATGTCGCAGAAAAATAATGGAGGCTTCTTAACATTATTATGGTGAATACTCACACAATATTAAAAACTTAAACAAGATTTTATTGTTTACTGAACCTTCCCTCCTCCCAACAAATCTGTAATAACCTTTTCTGAGCTACTCCTTTTCCATTTCTTTGAAACAGCTTACAGGATTACTGTTGCACATCAGTTGCAGAAATCTAGTATTTCTGATTAATAATCTATTAAATGCGTGCTCTAGGTATTTGTAAAGACCATACAATATCTTACAAGCTATAGTTGTAAAGAATTCATGAGTTGGTCGTACATCTAATTCTACAATATCCTGGCAGTTTACCCTGGAGTCACAGATAAAAGTCTGTTACTCTTATTCCATGAGGACCTTTCTCCCTTGATGAAAAGTTCAGCAAGAAGCAGACCTAAGAGTATACACAACACAAAAAATATTGCTGTAGAGAGGCAATACCAGTTTTTATACACGTAATATATCAATTTCCATGTTTTACTGAGTATGGTACATGATGAGAACGTGGAGCTATTGAAAGCCATTGCGTCTTAATCTGTTTCTCTAATATTTTGAAAAATTCAGGTTTAAAGTGTGTCCAGACATGGTTTTCAGCTTAAACTCCCCTGAGCCAGGAAGCAGCCTTACTTGACATAAACCTCATTACCTATGTAAGGTAAGCACTACCTATAGAATGTCATCATATGCAAGAGCTGCACAACTTCCACTTGCTATTTACAATGTCTGCTTTCAGGACACCAATCTTACTAACTCACGCTCTGTAAAATAAAGACGAGTAGCATTGCTAACCATTTACATGCCTTTAAAACCCTCCTTCTAGAACTCCAATGCTTCTCCACGGTTCCCAATCTTTTTAAGGTTGTTGTATTTAAAAAAAAAAAAAGGAATTCTCACTCACTTATATGCCAGAAAGATCCTATGGTAACCATGAAGGTCACCTGAAACCTGTTTGACAAGGATGGGGATGAACCAAGAATGGGTGGGGTTTGCCCAAGAGGGTTATATGGAAAAAGAGAAGCTGACATCATCTTTCACATTATCGCTGTGTAAGGGAGACTGTTACATTACTCACCCATGCTCATCTTAATAGGTAAATTCTCTCTGCTTGCAGCCTCCACAAGGTGTCTCCTGGCCTCCATCACAGCTTCCTTCTGTTTGAGGTTCATGAAGGACTCCCAGAGAGCTTTGGCAGCTGGATGACTGTAAGAAAATGACATGGTTACACTAAACATTGCTTGAATAATGGAGTAAACTTAAGACAACATTTATATTTTGAGATGAATGCTTCTACTTATTAATCTCTCAGGTGGGCAGGATACAAGCAAAAGAAAGTGACATAAAAGCTCGACTATTCTTAGCAGAACAGTTGCTAGTTTTACAGAAAACCTAGATAGTTTTGCTACCAATTATAAAGCATTAGAATTCACATATAATAAATAAGCATGTCATTCTAAAAGTAACTGTTTCTGTTCAACCATGAGAAAATCAGAAACAGTCCAAACTTCTTCAGTTACTATGAAGCTTTGGAAAGGATGGGTTCTAACTTCCCCATGTTTATATCCCAAAGCTGGTACTTCCAATGCTGAAGGCTGTTATAATTTTGATGAACTACTGTCACTTTGGGTTTCATGGCTTCTCCATATGTGAAATGAATAATCCATAGCAGAAATTAACTGTCCTTATGATTTCTGTAATTACAGATTTCCTTTTTGTTGTTGTTGCTGCTAAACTTAAATTAGGCATTTGTGTAGCTCATCTGCACTCAGTTCCCCGTCAGTCTTCTCTTTCCTCCAGGACACTGCATTTCTTGTTAATGTGAATGAATTCAGTGTTCTCTCAGTGGCAGGGGAGGATAAAATAAGAAAATCCCTTGCTGGGGGCTAAAGGAACACATCAGGATTAACTATGTTGATTTTTTTTTATTTAGTTTTTGTTTTAAAGGAAAACTTCCCTCTGTTTTTTCCTCAGGAGACATTTAACTCCTAAAGACATTTTGATGTCATTTACAGCATGTTTATAAACATGCCAAAACAAGCTTTGTTTCATGGAAATAGAAATCCATAATAATTCATTTGACACCCACTCCAGAGCAGCTGTTCTTATGTTCTGCTGCAACAGCAGGGCTGTATTTAGCAAATCTGTGCTCTCTCCCAAACCAGGTAAAAGGATCACCAAGCCCCATTTCTGACATCCAAGCAACCCACATCCTCTGTCAAAGCCTGAGTGGGTGGAAGGACTGTGGGAAAAAAGTTGAGTTACCCTTCTTCTGAACAAATCACAAATTAGTAGGAAGTGTAAATTTCACCCTACTGCGATGGTTTAAAGAAAAAAAAATTAGATGACCTAACACAGTCTTTCTATTTCTCTTTCACACAGTGAAACTCAACCTCCAGTGAAACACAGAGGCAGGAGGCAGCACCTCCCAAAAGCAGCTGGGGCACCTGCAGCAGCTCCCTCTACTCCATCACCAAGTGCTATCTGAGCACTGATGCTGTGACTTTTCATGGGCAGCAGCTCCAAGGAGATTCCTCACAAGAAAAACTACAGTGATATGTAACATACAATAGTGCAGGAAATGAAGAGATTTCCAAAGCAACTAGATGCTTCAACACAGGAAAAGATTTTCTTTATGGAAAGGGCTGTCAAGCATTGGGACAGGTTCACCAGGGAAGTGGTGGAGTCACCATACCTGGAAATGCCCAAAAATGAGTAGATCTGGCACTTTGTGATATGATTCAGGGGGCATGGGAGTACTCAGTCGAAGGTTGGACATGATAATCTTGGAGATATTTTAATAGCTCTGATTCTGTGATCCTCAGCCATACTATTTTTACAGATTATCTACAGAATCTATTCCCCATCCAACATCACTTGTAAATGCACTGTATTGATCCTGTTCACATCATATTCACAGGGTATGTCTTGCTGTCACTTACAACTGTGCCTAGGTTTGGATTTTATAAGGCCACTGTATTGCCTGATAACTAATCCCTTCCTGAACATACAGTTTCAATACTAAATCTATAGAGCTCAGGAATTGGTCCTGAAACCACATGAAGCTGGGTTTAAAAATACTTTTTTTCCCTGTTTGGAAGAAAAAAAAAGTCAAGCTTCTGTTTAATATCTTTAACCTGTCCTCATTCTCACAAGTCTCTTCATCACCATAAATGTAAGCACAGAGTCTCACATAAACAAGATATCAGGAGCTAAGCCTTTCAAACAAAGGAAAACAAGAAACATAAGGAAGCTAAAATAAAAGCCTACCATATTTTTCACAGGTTTTTGTAGTCTCATCTTTCTCACTCTTATACTTCATAAAGAGACTTAGCAAACAGTAAAGTGTGGAAAACTCATCCCAAAAGCATCTACAAAGTCAATAAAAGAGTGCATGTGATAGGGTTACACTATTTTTCCATAATCCTTGCTTGCTGCTCTTCCTTGCCATACCATGTTTGGATCAGTCCTGTCACTTTAGATGACAAGGTCTTTGAAAGCAGCATGTATCATACTATATTGTATCATCACTACCAGAAGTCCCTGCTTCAGCTGGTACTTCTACTTGTTAATAAACTGTAACAGCCCTGCAAAATAACAGGCCCATTATTTTAAACTAAACAAAGAAACAGAACTTAAGAAAAAGTCATACTAATGCTTTAAGAAAGCAAAAAAAAAAAAAAAAAAGGGAGGGGTGTGGATTTGCTTTTTACTTTGTATATTCTTTCTTCTTCCTTTAGCCACAGTAAGTTTTTCTTTAATCACAAGGACCAAAGTTTGCAGGATCCCTGAGGGTTGCTTTAATACACCAAAAATAGCAAAAAGCAAAACAACTATGGTACAGCCTTAAAGGAGATGAGAGTCAACCATACTCCTGTATGCTTCATTTGTCATCCAGAGTTTCTGTAGACATTTTTCTTCCCACAGCTTTGCAGAATACTTAGTGGTTTAGGTATAACATATATATAACTATATATAAGCAGGATGAGGTCAATGTATATCAATAGCTAACAGTCAACTGACTAGGTTAATCCACAGAAAACAATTTTTAAGCTCAGTCATTTTTATTTTTTTTTTAATATAATAGGGGAAAAGAGTCACAAAAGCAATTTTTTCTTTTGCTAACGCTTTTCCTGTTCCCCCTCTATTACCCTTTCCAAGAAAGGTTTTTGCTTTGAAAAACACCCACTCTTAACCTTCATCAGTGACAAGACAGGAATGACTGCTGGGAATGAGTCAGTAGGACACAGTACAGGGCTCTGGTGTTGCCTCTTGCCTGACCTGAGAAGTTACCACAACATATTCCCTTCAGAGATTTCTAACACTTGGAAAATGTATTATCTTATCTTACCCTTTCGGGGAAACATTTGTCTGCAACTGCCTTCCAGCTCTTGTCATGGTGCCCTTCCCCTCCTCTTTTTCCCATCTGCAGTTCCTCTGCTTTGGTGCAAATGCCCCAATCCAGTGACACTGGTGATCAGTGATTTCTACAGAATCCAGCACCCCAATTCAAATTTCTCCCTCCTCTTGCATTCCTTGACTTCCCAAGAACTATGTAATGATTTTACATATTATCTAGTGAATCTCTTCACTCTGAAAGTAGTGTTCTGAAATGAAACAGTTGTTGGGGTTTTTTTAAATATTCAATGCATTACGAAAACCTTAAAAGATAATGTCTGAATCATGATGGTTTGCTTAAGAAAGAATAAATCCTTTACAGTTACACAACAGTACAGCTCAAGAATTCAAAAACATCCTTCAAAATAAATGTTACAAAATTAGGTAAATATTACAATACACACTTCTGTGCATTTCTATTACCAAATGTTTTGCACAGCACAGGAAGCCTGGCATAGAGAAGAGAACACTAAAATTCAGGGCCTCTCTGATAAATCAGTTCCACCAACAAGGGTGGAGTTTTGCTCACAGATTTTATACCCTGTCCATTTCTTTTATCACTGTAGTCATTGATTGTACCTAATCAACCAGTTATATTAGAAAACAGAATTTAATAAAACCAAGTGTGGCAGTAACCTGGTAGAAAATTTATTAAACAAAAACATCACATTAAGCTCAGAGAAAAAGAATAAGTCTTTGAAAAGCCCCATTGGACACAGTTATACCATTCAATTTACATAAAGCAGCCTCTGACAGACATCTCATAATTGCAAATTTCTCCCTTCTCCTCATACACAAATTTTAGTGAGACATTCTCTGTTCCAAAACTGATTAAAATTTAACTGTATACAATTTGTACTTTAAAATGAAAATGGAAAAGGTTATAAAGAAAGAGGGAGAAATCTAGACAACTAAAAATGCAGCTTCCTTACTTCTGGTGTTTGCATGCCAGTTTTCAAAGCTGAATCATGAAGACAGAGGGGAAAAGGACCAAGTCATCCTATCCATAGTCTATACAAATCCTAAAATGAGACACCAGCTGGCAATTGTGCCAGGAAAAAGGTGCTGATGAGAACCAGTCAGAAATACTGGCATGTTCCATGCTGACTAAACTTGATGCAGGTGCTTCAAAGCAGCTCAAATTTGCAGCCTCCAGATGCACACTTTCTCTAATTAAAGACAGGAGAGATGGACAACCAAAAATCATTAATAAAATGATTTAACCATGAAGACTAACTAGCTGGCTTCTCAAATTTATAACATCCAAAGAAAAGACCACACAATTAAAATTGTTGTTTACAAGATGCAGGCTGAAAAAGCCTGCAAGATGTCAGGGTGAAAAAACCAAAACCCTGAGCAGAAGTAAAGGTGCAGTAGGCTAAGCAGGTATTTTGGTGATGGTGCACTAGCTTCAGCAATACTCACTGTGGGAGAGCTTGCTCTCATTCCCATGGAACTCCTTTCAGCAATGTGTTCTGACAACTAAATTATTTTGTTTGATCTAGACCTTTACAGGTTGATTATCAAATGCCTAATCTTGCATCTGTTAAAAAAATTGTAACTTACTCTCTTGATCTGGTCTGGTCCAGTCCTGCAAGGACAACACTGCCAAGTTTATCTGACAGAAACTATCCCTATCCCTGATCATTTGTAGGCTTAGTATCAAAGCTACTCATTTTGAACAAATTTGGGGAGAACAGGGGAGGTTGGTGGCCCTGGGACATGCTATTACCAAGCTGGAGGCAGTAGTCTGGAAATAGGGGAAATCAAGCACCAGTCAATGGAGAGCAAACTCTCAGAGCAGATGCAAAAACTAGAGGCAAAGACGGAAATCTGGGGGCACTTATCCTGAGGGGGTCCAGGGGACAACACCACAATTTAGCCTTGGCTGAAATGACGTGTCTTGCTTCATACCACCAGTACAGAAAGATATTTACTTCCTCCTTACTGCTTCAGGTCTTGTCTATTATTTACGAATTATTAAAATATGGTGTTCCTGGTCTCTAATGCAAGAGCAAAAGGTCAGGAAGCAATAAGCCTGTACTAGAAAATATGATCATTCAATTACTAAGTGCTCCTCATTTACCATTATGTTTTCAGATGTATGAATAGACCATTCCTAACCCTCCTAGCATTTAAAGTATTAGTTTGGCAATATATTTCTTCAATCAGCATGAGTAATTAACCAATAAAAACAAGTCAAACACTCTTGTCCAAGTAGCGTACCATAATCACCAATATTATCAGCCACATATGTACTCTCTGGCAAGCTATTGCAAGTTATAATAATGTGATCTAATTTCCAGTCAAGGAAGATAAAAGTGACATGTACATTATCTATTACTGGATTTTTGTCTGGACTTCTTTGCCTAACAGGACAAATTCAGGTCATCCTCTTTTCTCCTTATAAAACACTGGCGTTTTTTTCAGTTACATGTAGGCCTTGCCATGCCCCCAGGCTTACTGAAAAACAGGTCAAGAGTCTCTTCCATAACCTTTTCAAAGGCCAAATTGAAAAACCAGTATCTACATACAGTTTCCTTCACAGATCCCCTGTAGCTTAAATGAAGGAAGAATAAAATTACTTTGTATAGTTTTATTTCAGTTTTAAACCTCTTGGCGTCAGGTGAAAGCACAGCCTATATCATAACATCATAAACAGCAAATAACCAGGCGGAGGACATCATAAGATACTAATAAGGAAAAAAGAATAAGCAAATGTTCTTATTTATACACCTGACAAAGTATAGGGGATTTCAAACAGCAATTTGCTGACACAGGCTCTGAATAGGAGACAGAAAATAACTGAGTGGGCTTCAAAAATTAATCAACTGAAATGACAGAATTTCAGCATAACAAAGTAGTTGTGTTTATACTTTCACAGATAAAAAAAAAAAAAAAATCAAGGAAAATTGTGGTCGTCTCAACATGTGCCAGATCCTGTGGTTATTGTATCAGCAAAACTTTCACCTTTTGCCTATACAGCTTTACAATTCAGCTGTGCCTGTATATTTTCACAAGAGGAAGGGAGAAGAGAAAAATTCAGTAAAGATTAAATTAGAGGGTCATTAATACCACAAAGCTGCCCAAAACTGAAGTGACTGCTAAAAAAAAAAAAAAAGGGTGTGCTGCCAAATATTGCCTTTGCAATAACACATTTCTTTAAAGACAATGCAACACTCACATTAAGCGCACAGCACTTCAAAAAACAACACCAGGTGGTCAGAAGACCATTCCTCTGAAGGACAAATCCACTGCTGCAATATGTCATTTGAATACCGATAAACCAAAGAGAAGCACAAGCCTGCGATAAGATGCGACGAGCTGGCTTTGAGCCTGGAGCAAAGGGCCGGTATCAAGAGACATCCTCCCTCCTCCAACTGCCCTGCTCCTTCGGAGACTGCGGAGGCTGCGCCAAGGCTACACCGGATGTACCGTGGATACTGGGGACAAGCGCCAGCCTGACAACTGTGGTGGCGGCAGCCAAGTCCCTGACTGCACCCCACCACACATACAGCAGCCCCCCACTGGAAACAACCAACAACATCTGGAATAGACTCCCTGGAACAGCAGCTCCTCCATGCCACAGGGATTGTGCGGACATGCTGTGGGGAATGCCAGGTGGATGAGAAGAGCTCCACACTGCCATGTTCCCAGAACACAGCTGGGCACAGAGAATGAAGCTGCTCTTCATTTCACCCTTGTGAAAGTGACCAAACAGCTCCAACATAATTTATCTAAAATTTTCCATATAGAAACAGCTATCAGTATTTCCAGGAGCTCAGTCTCTAGCATAGCTGCAATTTGAGTATATCCCAAGCATGTGCTCTTGATGGGCTGAGCCCATGTGTGTTCAACTAAAGATTCAGCAATACTTTACTTAGAGAAAAATAAAAAATCCACAAAATTTTTGTTTTCAAATAAATGTAGGCTGCACATCCCCGGGAGGGACTAATGTTATTTCTAAGAAAGCAAAATAACATTAAGTTTTAAAGCGGCTCCTAGCAGTGGGCTGTCATTGTGCTGCTGAACATTCTGTACAGGTGGCAGATCTGCTCAGCCTAATTAAATGCACTTCAGACAGTAGAAACTGCAACTACTTTCCAATCCATCTGAACCTTAGGAAAAACCATACAAAAAGCTCATGTCATCTTGGTATTGTGCTTGCAGAAAACTGCAGGAGCATGAAAATTACCACCTCTGCCATAGATCAGTAAAATTTTTGCAACATGGCATAACACACGAAACCTTTTAAAAAACAAGTTCTATGCAGCCCTTCAACTTAGAACATTATTCTCACATCCTCACTTAGATGTATGTTAAAATGCTTCCATGTATTCCATGTATTGGTTTTTATAACTAGAACATGAAGCAAATAGTACAAAAAAGAAGTGTCCAACAGCCAATATTAAAGAACATAAATATGTTCCTGAATAATTTAATGGTTATTTCCCAATTTCACTCCAAGCCCTCAAGCTACTCGGTGGGTGTAATCTGTCCTAGACTCAACTGTGGCTGTATACTTTGGCACTGAGTCAAAACAGAGAGGTTATTGTTTGATTTATATGCCAAGGGCCTCTTAGATAAAAGGCTAATGGCAGGCTGATAGCTTCAGCCTTTGCATATGGTGTTTATACAGACCCTTCTTTCCCCTCCCTCCTTTCTGTGTATACTCCAGGAAGGCTGTGTCACATCAAGATCAAGTTAATTAATTAACTCATACTAGCATAATTTGATTGATAAAACAATTGATTCACTAAAGGTCACACAGAGTGCTGTTAAAACACCAACTTTTCTGCCTCAATAACACAAGGTTTTGAGATTTGCATTTTTCCACGCTGCAAACAGGAATTTTAAAGAAATAATCTCACTAGAAAAATAGATGAAAGAAGCTATGAGAAATTAATCTGTCAATTAAAGTGCACTGCAAAGTTCAGAAAATAATAAATGCTTCATGAGATATTTAAGCAAAAAATAAATCACGTCCTACAACAGAAAGGGTCACATAAGTGAATTTTCTATATTGTTAGTTCTGCAAACTATTGAGATTCCCCCAAAAGAAAACTAGAGGCCTTGCATAAGTGATATACTTTGCTATTTACTATATCCAAACTAAGAGTATTTCCTAGTATATAAATTTCTATACTGTTAAAATACTTCAGAACATAGCCCTGTATGACCAAGTTATTATTTATTAGATGTTAGAGAACTTCATTATCAAATTATACAGTAACTACTTTTCTGCAAGACACAAGCGCCATAAATTTTTAACTTAAAAAAATATAATCTCATTTTAAAAATATAGACAAAAGTCATTACAATAAGACTAAACATTTAAGAGCCTTTTGTCACCAACTTATTTTAAAACACTTATTTTAAACAACAGACGTATAAAAAAGAAGTTGCCAGGCATTTTAAAAGCAGCTCTAAAATAATATTTAAAGTGTTGCAAATCAGCTCGCAGCCACCAAGGCTGAAGTGCTTTGAGCTGCTTATCAGCCACCAGTTTTACAACGGATTCTCCTCTGGACTACCTGAAATGTTTGTGGTAATAAAAAGGTGAGAAGTGACAGGAGTTTGTCACTTCACTGTATGTTTTTCAATATCCAGGTATACGTACCAAGTACAGTATTCACTGGACTAATACAGTAGACTCATTCATAAAAAGGCAAGATTTGCCACTAGAAGTCAAAAATTTCTTAATATTTTGCCTCCTCCCTTGTTTTCACTTTGGCATAGGTCTCTCCTTGTGCCAGTAATACTGACCCAGCACACAGAATCACTTTGCAAACCAAACTAGAAGCAAAGAACTTCATTTGCCTACTCCTTGACAGCTGGGAGGTGCTGCCAGGCAGCTCCACAGGATACAGCCCACGATTTCCTTCATTAGTGGTTTTGTCTATAGCTGACTCAACATGGCCATAAAAAACCCCAACAGGCAGAGCACAAGGGTTACTCTTCGAAAGCCCTGGCTCACAAAAGAAAGGTATGCTGTGGAGTGCACTAGGAGAAAGTTGGTTAAAACACACCAATAAGACAAGGAACAGTTACCGTACACAAGTTATTATACTCAAGCAACCATATTTACCTTCATAAAGGTATAGCTAAAGATACTGACATTTTGGGGCAATGCCAGTCAAGTAAACCTGAATTTTGCAATAATTTTCAGACACAGGACAGATTATATTATATTATAAATATATTATATTATATTACAGATTATTGCTCACCATAAGATTCACAAGACACCACCAGTGACTACGACCAAGAGTAATAGGAAAGTTCTTTGAATTTGTTATTGAACATCATAAGAGAATAAGTTTCCATTTATCTTACAAAGAAACATATGGAAGTATGGGACAGGATTTTCACAAACATAGTAGCAAGGTCCAAAATTTGTTGAGAACACAAAAAATCAAAAGTTTATTTCAGACAGACAAAAATTGTGAAAGAGTGATATCAAACCAGTTTTTAAATTGTAAAATCATCGTCATTTTAAGTTGCAAAACGGCTGTTTTGTGAAAACTGTAAACTGTTATGTTCCAAGAAAACCACAACCACTATAGTCCAAACCAGGAAGAAATATGCTCCCTGTTATCAGCAGAGCATGGGAGAACTTAAAAATAAACATTTCAGGAGGTACTTATAAACACAACCAACACAGCAACCCCAAAATATCACAAAACTTCTCTGTCTACCTACAGCTCTTTGCTTTGGGATGAATTCCTTTTCCTTCCTTTATAGATAATGGAAAGTAAATCAGACTCTTAACATTTGACATATTTTTGGTCCCACAGGTGAACTGAATTACAATAAAATTTAATAAATAATTATTAAAAGGTTGGCAAGGATTCAGTTCACATCAGGAATTGATTAAAAAGAAGGGAAACAAAACCTCCCAACAAAAGTAAATGATAACACAGCCTTCTACATTTTCCCTTTTTTCCTTAAAATAAAAAAATAAGAGAAACTTAACTCTATTTGGCCCATTCATATATCTACTTTACAGATGGCCATACTTATAAATTAAAATATGTACACAAGTCTGATGAGTGTGGTCAACCACCATCCAAAGCATGTTCATCTCTTGCCAAACCCACCATCTTCAGTTTTATCAAACATTTCCTCGATCCAAGCATCATGTAAACTTGTAATGACAAGCATTTTAATCACAGTCTTGTTTCATGTGGACCTAAATATAGACATATTTGTATATATATATGTATATATGCTGTGATCTACATACAATAAGTATTTTGGCTTCAGAAAGCCAAAAAGCTTAACATACACACTTGAGCATCTATGACACAAAACAACTTTACTTGCTAATAACCACATACATGACACAATGCAGCTGTGCACAAATGATATGTGCAAAAGTAATGCAACTCCACTCATTGCTACTTCAAATATCAAAGAATTACAGTGCAAACCAATGACATCAGCGTGCATTAAACCAAGACAGCAGAAAAATAATCCCTGCACTGTATTTTACCATAATACAAGTCAGCACAAATGCAGGCATGAACAGGTACACACAGAGTACCTGAAAAGTCATTAAGAAATCCTCTTATTCTATTCCATTTAGATAGACTAGTAGTACAGAATTTCTGTTTCAGCTTAATATTAGAACAGTTAGTGAAAAAAATCTTATTCTTATTATATATATAATTATATATATATATATATATATATATATATATATATATATGTTTGTCAAATGATCTGGTCACAATAATCCTCTAGCCAGACAGCATTTCTGCAATCTTTCAGCTGATTATGGATGGCAAATACAGCCCTTTCCTGTGTTAAAAAACAAAACTACACAGTCCAACAAACAGCTTGGGGAGCTATGGGTTCTCGTCCCTTTTGAGTCCTGTTTATTCTAGCTATTCCCAAGATCATTAATATCCACTTGAACCTGTAAACTTGAAGGTCAACAAAAGGTGAAACATAAGGAAGCAATATAATATGGAATATTCAACTAGATTATATATCGTGAAACATGAAGGCAGTTTCCTTAAACTACACTTCTTAATTTTTTTTTCCTTAGTAGTAGAAAAGATAGGAAGATAAACTCCATAATAAGCCAGAGTCTAATTTGGAGGATTTACAGAACGACTAGCAATTCCTTTTAGTTAGTAGTTTTAAAATTAACTAACTCTGCCTTTCTAGAAAATGCTATGCAATCAGAATGAAATGAGTAGAAAAACAGTTATCAAACAGTCCAGAGACGGAATAAAAATACACACCCAAAACTGTAATAATGTATAAATATCTTATCACTGTCACATGCAACACGAACCTTGTTGTTAAGCTACAGCAGGGAGATGTTATGCTACATGTATAAGCTTGTGACCAGCAGCAATGAGAATGCACAAAAGCCTTACAAATACAACACCTCTCAAGATCAAGAGGGATCTGTTTGTGGACTAAACATCAGGGAAAATCTCTGCAGTTCCTGGCCTACCTTTCCTCTCATAGCTATCCTTCTGCAAATGGCACATGCCAACACTAACAAAGCTATACATGCAGATAAACCAGATCATCTCTATTTGTGACATCAGAAGAAAATACAGATATAAACCGTTGTGCTCTACAGGTGCTGTGGCATCCAAATGCAGTACATCAAACCTGTAAAATAAACTGACTAAACAGAAGAGGCTGATACTGCACAGGATTCTTCATCTTCCCAAACTCTGCGAAAAGGAGAGCTAGTGCTTAATGCCATAAAGCCCTGTTGCCTGAAAATTACAAATTACTGGTTACTGACCCAAAAGCTCCATTTTGAAAATTCTGATTTAAATAGAACACCGTCACACGCACACAGACTGGAAGTCATTTAAGCAAGCTGACTTAGCTTTCCAACTTCATATGGCAGCTGATCCTGCTACAAGATAATTTCTGCATCAGCTATCAAATGTTTTGTTAGAAAGAACATTCCTCTAAACAAGTCAGGCTGCTCCAGTGAACTATGGGAAGAAGCAATGGCACCAGCATGAAATGGCTGGTGAAGGAGCAGGTTCAACCTAAATAAATTTCTGAAGCCAGCTCTACTCACATTCTACAAAACCAACTGCCACTGATTCACACCATTACATGACTACTGTGCAAATTGCAATGGTTTTTGTCATCATGCTTATTCAGGAAGATGTTACCCTGAGGGAAGTCTTGAGGAAACAAAGGCACATTTGAGAAGGTAAGGAGTGTAGGAAAAGGAATCCATGCAAAGCTGTCACTGCTCACCAGGCTGAAGCATGAGTGGAAGGGAAGCATTAGTCACGCCAACAGCCTGAAACAGAAGCCGTGCCTGGCAATTGTATCAACAAGAAACAGATCATCATCCTCGCCTGAAGTCCTTTTATGACAGTTACTTACCGACTTCAGAACCTCTGAGGTCCATAATCTTGCATGATTATTATCCTGCAACAAATGCCTCTGAATGTCCTAAAATATATGAATTTCAGTGTGTCTCTTTCAAAAGTTGGATTATCTCAAAAACTTTACTGAAAGTATATCAAGGAAAGAAGGATTTTATTAATCCTTTTTTAAGGCATATTCTTTTTGATCTACAGCAAGTGTACTTAACAAACACAAGGTTGGATCGTTTTAACCCTATTTGTTGACAGCCGAAGCAGAGGGAGCTAGCAGTTTACTTTGAGGGCAATAGAGAAGAAACAAGACACATCTCAGGAAAGTAGGGCTGGTTTTGACAGATGCCAACTGACCTTTAGGTCTTAGCAATCCTTGAAGTATTAAATCCCTCTAAGCTCCATCTTGTATACAGACATGATTTTGAACATGTTCTGTGCAAAGAAAAAAGCAGATTAACTATCCACTGGGCAAAGTGTCCTAGCTCTAAGATGTAGTCAGGACACCTCAAAACAATTTAACTCTATCCTTCCTCTAACCCATAGCTATTCCTTTTAAATATTATGTTATTTAAAAGCACATAATACATGCTGTTAGAATTTTTATCTATTAACCAGCTGGTAAGGTTCCCTCCCTTCTGCAACAACTTCACGTCACTCATCTCTGCAGAAGAGCCTTTATTACAGGCAACACAAGGTTTAACTACTCTAAAACTTTTCCATTATTAAGTAGTGCTAAAGGGGATCTTAATTATCGTAATACTGAGGCACTCTGTGGATAACAATGCATCATACTTGAACTTGGAAAAACAAGTTTCAGTTCCAGCCAAATATATGGTAGTGTTGTCACTTTTTGACAGGTATTCAGGACTAAACTTCTCTGTATTGACTCAGTGTGGGACCTAGTCTAGGAGTGCTCCTTCCTATTCTTCTCTTGCACCCCCTTCCCTACAGTCATAATACATTCCTTGGAAGTCTTCAGAGATTTCTCAGAAGAGTCTCCTGTAAAAGAATAGAAAGGTAAGATGTGTAGCCTGGAATAGCATGTGCATTCATTGTCAAGTAGAGTTAAAAGCCAAACAAACAAAAACCCAACAAAAAAGTAAAACTAAAAAGGTTATTCCAGCTGTCCATCACCATTCAAAAGCAGAAGTGACACCAGATCTTTAGACCCCAGAGCAACAATTAAATGCAGAGTGGTCCAAATAAACAACCAAGCACACCACAGCAATTGGAGGACTGCTAGAAACAAAACAACTGACATCCAGATGAACACTGAGGCCAGTTTGCTTCCCTCAAGACAAACAAATGAAAAAAATCACTGAAAAGTGAAATTCTTTCTGTCAGAAGAATTGCTTATTGTGACCTGATCCACCCTGTTTTGCAATTAGCAGATCTGGATATATACTACTTCACCAAGTAAAGGGAAGGATTGATGCTGAAAGGCTTCCCAGATATATCACAGGCCTCTTAGCCCTCTTGCCCATGGTATTGAAACAGGACATCATTCCAGCTTACCCCACAATTCACTCTTGCTCCTCTAACAGTGGCCAAACTCTGCAGGGATGAAGGGAAAAAAGTGCATACAAATAATTTTTTAAAACTTTCTACTCGTAACCATCACTTAACCCCATCTGAGTTTCAACTGGCTGCCTTTTAGTCCAACAAAATGTTTCAGCAAAATGTTTCATTCCTACAAGCTGTAGGACAGCTTATGCAGAATGCCAGACTGAGTTACTGCATGAATCAAGTTAATTGAAAGCTTCTGAGTAGGATTTTGTGCAGTACAAGGTACAGCAAAATTCTTGGCAAGCATCTCTTTAAAAAGTGTATATTAAAGAGTTACTTGTCAGGGATTTTCATTTCGGTTTTGGACAAAGCAATGAATTATACTAAATATAAAGTCTGATCCTTACAACAAACATATTGCTTGAGAATATTAGATGTAACACAATAGGTTACTTTAGAGCATTCTGCTCTGCGTTTTAAAGCTATTGCATAAGGTTATTTTAATAAAAATTATTCCAGGGAAAGAGCAGTTAGTAATGAGGTGCTGACAATTGAATCTACATTTAGGGATTGCATTGGAGTGCCAAGTCCACTTTTACAGATGTGCTGCTTAGCTATCCAGTAGATGTCCTCAGGGCATGTAAGACCAATGTATTTTGGGTCACGTTTGGCAGCAGAGATAGATGAGACAATCGAAAACATTTACCAAGAACACATCTGATGTGTGTTTTTCTTATTAGAAAAATGTAAGAAAATAAACCCAGATACCATGGAATGCCAGGAATTCCTTCTCCTCAATGTTTTCGATTTACAAGGCAAATTTTTGGTAGTCTCCTTTGACCTCCTTCCCTTATTTGCTTGCCTAAATCTTGAAGTCATCAATGCAACCTCTTGACTAAGTCATTTTGAGGGCTTGATGTACAAAAATACATCTTCATCATAGATGGAAAGACAACTCTTTGCATAAATGACTTAGCTACCACAAAAATCACTGCTTAGTAAGTCTTATGGTATAACTAGCTAAAAGAGTCAAAGATACTCTTTTTATGAGTTGAGAACAAGTATTCTAGTAGACACTTGGAGATCTTAAATAAATTGTAAAAAAAAGAAAATCTGAAGCAGCCTTTATGTCTTAAAGATGAAATGTCTGAACATGCAGGGCCAGATTCTTTGCTAGCATGTTGGTGAAACTTAGATCAACTCGAGGGCTGGGTCCTGCATATCTTCATCATTCCCCTCTCTTACTTCAAAGTAGCATATTTGTCATAGTTTCAATGCAAACCTAGAGCCCTAGCTTCCTCAGATCTCATGCAAACCTAATATGGACAATTCTAGCCTTCAAAACCAAACTGACAGCTATTCAGAAAGAATAAAGCTCCAGCCTCAGGCTTTCATTTTTATAACCATTTCCATACTCTGGTTGATCTATCATGAGAAACAGATAAGGATTTCTGTCCACATTGCATATATTTACCCTGTGTTCTGGGTATCTTCAGACAACTCCTTCCTGATATACTTCTGCCTGCCACAGAATGAGTGACGGGAGCAGAATTTTGTCCTAATCCAAAAATCTCTGGATTTTTGGTCGCTTTTCGTAGTCATTCAATTAACTCTGCATCGTCCTCCTAAAACGAGCTTCTATAATCAGTCCATTTGGGGCCATCTCATTCCTTCCTCCTCCACATACCCTCCTTACCACCAAACCAAGTGTCCCATTGATGGCATTTTCTGACCTATCGAAGGTCTGAAGCCCATTCCCATCATCAATAAGAACTGTAGCTTTTTCTGTTGAGGTTAATTTCCCTTTTTTTTAAGGGGTAACTGAAGATTAAGCAGCAACATGCAGCGTACACATTCAGCATGTGTTCTGTGGCTGTTTCCAGTTAGTAGAAATGACCTGATATGGATTTCTCTTGTTACTTATTTAAATAAGTAGTAGAGTTGTGCAGAGAATTAGGTAAGGTTATAAAACTTTTTCTCTCCCACAGAGGTTGGAAATCTTTTCCAGTTGAAGATCATTTAAAAAAATATACTAACAACCTATGGAAACTCACACAGTTTCCATAGGTTGACTCGCACAGTCATCCAGAACCTGCAGGTCTGCTTGGGGGTTGCAGTTCATCAGGGCATAAGAACTGGCTTGGCTTGGTAAATATTCACAACTTCCTTTGAAATTGTGAACAGTTATAAAGTAGCAATACCCATTTCAGCATCCCCTAACTACACCTCAGGAAAAAGAACACACACACACAAGTAAACACTAGACCTAGGCATCATGAACTGGATTCCAAAGATCTGCCATCTAAATAACAGAAGCCATGCTAAATATTATTTAGCCATGCTAAATAGCAGAAAAGAATGCTGGGGTTTTGGCTCAATTAAGTTAAAATCAATAGTTGTGTATGTATTTATCTGTATAAAACCAGAGTATTTCTCTGTGCAAGATTCCATCTACTTTTTCAAAGTTAAAAAAGCATCTTCAAGTTCTGACAGGTAAATAGCCACTTCACATAAATTTAAGCTTGTGTGAACTTTGATTCCTGGTTCGTATTAAGTCTGGAATCATGAAATAACCCAAATCATATAGTCAAAACTTGCAATCAGACCTCTTGCAAACAGATAATACTGTTTCTTTCCTAAACATTACTTTGTCACCCAAATGAGCAGCTGTCATTTGTTCTTCTCATCAGTCTATTACAGCACATTTCTCTCTGTTGTAAGATACAGCAGGCTTACTTTACAGCATAAGAATGATAAATGAAAACACCCCTCCAGGTCACTCAGTCACTCTCTGTTCAGACACTATGGTTGAACAGCAAATGAGTAATTCTGCAGAATGTAATGAGGCCAACGCATATCACTGCATTTTAAAACCTTGCTGTTGAGGTCATTCAGGAGGCAAACTTGAAGGCAGATGGCCAAGCAGAGTGAGAGCTAGTCTTAGAAATCTCACAACATCAGCCAAAGCAATAGTCTCCAGGAGATTGTACTATAACACAAGAAAGATCAGAGCTCACTTTAGAGAACCATAAAGTCTACTTAAACAGACACAGTCTTTGTGCTACTATTAAACTCTGAATACATCTGCAGAAAAATGCTCTGTGGCCACACCAAGAGAAAAGCACTTTGCAAACTTACACAGGGGAAAAAAGAAACTCACAAAATTCACAAACAAAAATATTAAGGGAACAAAAAAAATTATGTCAGTTTTAAAAGAAATGCTACAGAGAGACAAAAAAAAATTGTCTCTAAGGAACATTAAGATCTTCCCTTTCTGTCCTGACTGCAGACTGCAGTTACTCTTTCTGGTAGGTCATCAGAAACAGATTTGTCCTTCTTTATACCTTGCAAGGAATGGCCTGCAGAACAGAGCACAATGCTAACAAAGGAACAGCTAGAAGATAAACTATCTGAGGGGTTACTGACTGAATTTTCTTACAGGCATTAAGCTACCTTGCTCTGATAACCAGGTGAAGATGCAAGTACTCAGACGTGTTGATGGCTGGACAACTTCAAGATAAGATTCAAATGTGCGTTTCTGTGGACAAAGGAAAGTCAAAAACTTGGGGCTTAACGGCAGAACTCGAATAGAGAGAGAGAACATGGTGAATAATATAAATACAAGGAGTATTTCTTCAGAATGAAAAATAAGTCTTCAAAAAAATTAAGCATGAAGGGGTCTGATTTTGCCATTTTCACCAAACTGATTCCATGGCCAAGAGCATCTCAAACCTCTTGATCCTTGTACTCTGAGGACCGCTATGACAGTGTCAGAGGGCCCAGGAAAAATAGTCTGAGTTCTGTCTGAACTCTTTCATTACTAAGCCTGGGTAGCCTAGACCAAGAGGACATTTAGAGGTTCTCAAAGTACAAGAATGAAGTCTTGAGCAGTCCAGCTTCCCACAACCCCCAGAAGTCCTTTATGTGGGCTGAGAGGCGTAGATAAAGAAGAGCCACCCAGCTGAAGCCAAGAGCTGTCAGCCCAGTTCATTCTTTATCTCAAGGAAAATAAGCTTCAAACTTCCTCTTATCTAGAAGACAACTTTTAAGATTTTTGAATCCTGTCATAATAGACAACTGACAAAATGTGGCACCGGTTAGGCAGGAGGATGGTCGGACAAAGAGCCCTTGTGAAATTCCCCTGCTGCTTACCTCAACAGACACACTCCTGCAGCAAACTGGGGTTTTGCAGAGCAGCAGAAAGGTCTTCTAGCAATGCTGTATGTTACATAGCACAGGCAAGCTGAAGGTCTTGACCTCTTTCCAGAATTTTCCACTATCAGCACAGCCCTCTCACCCCTTCATTTTCTTCCATTTCAAGGAGGTCCCATGTTGAAAGGATCCGGGCAAATATACACATTTATTGTAAAATATAATAAATCTTATCAGCTTGTTCATCTCATCCTGTGACAACAGTCAATTATGTTCATTTGATTCAGGCTGGTTTGAAACTGAGCAGAAAGCATCTCCTGGAAAGCCTGTCTTGACTGACAAATCCCAGAAGCTGATCCAGCAGGGCTCTTATTTCCAACAAGAAGATGCCCTGAGAAATTTCAAACAATGAGGAAACTCTAAATAGGCCTCAATTCAGGACTGTGCTCTAAGCCTGTATGAGTACAATAAAGCGGTGATCAGGAAGGATGCCAGTCCAGGATCATGGGGGGTGGAGAAGAAGGAATGCTGTGTTTGGGGCATTCCTACTGCCCAATCCACCACTCAGTGAAGCACCTTCTGGCTGGACTGCTGAAAAGGCAAAAGGTACCAACATAAAAACCCTCTAAAGCACAATTCATCTCCCTGAAAATGGACCTTAGTGGCACAACAGGAGTCCTGGGAGCACAGGACCAGGCTGTAATTTCACCTCTCATTGGTGAAACAAAGTGTCAGAGTTTTATTTAATGCAATGGGATGGCTGCTTTTCATAAATTCTGCAGTTAAAACTTCCTTCTCTCCCCAAAGTACTGCCCACCTTGTTCAGAAAGGCAGATGAGAAAGAGCTGTACCATGGGTGGTGGCTTCTTTTGGGTTGGTTTGGGCTTTTCTTTTTTTTTGTCTTGGGGGTGTTGTGTTTAGGTTTCAAACAATCTTTAGGAGCAGAGTTCAGCAGAGCACAGCAGCAGACAGGAGGCTGCGTCCCAGGAGAGCAGGAGTGTGCAGCTTCCACCAGGGGGAAGTGTCCAGCAGCAGAAAAGCTGAAGGAACACCCAGCAGCAGGGACGGGCAGGGAGCATTCTGCTGATGCTGAGCCACCACCAACATACCAGGACAGATCCAAAAGCAATTTTTAGCACGACGCTGTCTCTCTCCCCCATCTAAAAGAGCCTCGCCATCCTTTGTTTTGGGTTACCCTTTCTCCTCTGCAAGACTCACAGTGGATATGAAGCAACATAGTCATGACATCTGGATTTTCTTACTGCAATAGTAATGTTTCCTCTTTAATATGAACATTCCAGAAAGGAAAATTACTCTAATTTATGCCATAAATTTCCAGCTCATTCAAGAATAACACTGTCCCAAAGTACCTTCTCATTATAAGCTTCTAAAAACGTATGGATGCAGAAAAAGTTGTGTTTTCTCTCCTAATTAATATCTATAGCTGACGTAAAGGAAATATTTTTTTAAAAGATTGAAAATACTAAAAAGATCCAAGAACCACACTGTTTAAAAAAACCCAAAACACATCCTTCAGACGCTTGTTCCCTGATTAAAAAAAAACAATCAAACAAAAAAGCTCCAAGAGAATAAAATCAACGATTCAAAAAAAGTCTATTTCCCAGATTAAAGGGAGATTTTAATCTCCTCTTCAGTTTTAATTCTTGTTGCCCTTTTCTTTGCCATATACACACAAAAAAATCTTTCATTTGAAAATGACATCATATATGTGACTGTTCAAAGAATACTGCAGAGTGTGTTATACAGAGATCACTGGAACTGCTATTCCATCAGTTCCCAGGAAAGGGGGCCAAGTGAAAACAACTCAGAACTGTCTCCCCTCCCCAGCGCAACAAAGCACTGGGAGTAGGAGTGGGAAGGACACAATACCAAAGGAAGCACAAGTGGAGATCCTGTGTTCAATAGTCCTGACACCTTAACTCCCCTTGTACTCACCTGCAGTTACTTGTACCCCCAGGGATCAGAACGCCTAGGATTTTTCTGCCTTCAGTATGCAAACTTGTATCCTAAGAAACTCCCTGTTTTACTGGTTTAGAAAATAACTTCCTTGGACAAGGATTACAAGAGGAATCAGAGGCAGAAATTAATTAAGTCACCTGTCTGAGATCACACTGCAAGCTGAAAGCAGAACCAGGACAGGAATACTAGGCCCCTCATCTCATGGCCTTCCTTTGTTTTTGGGGTTGTCCAAGTCCCATCAGTACCAGAGGAGCACTGAATCATCACATCACACCCAAATGCAAAGATGCAGCTGGAGTAGGGCTTTCTTCTCCATTCAAATTGTAGCATTTGTAAAAAGTACTGATCAGTCCAAAACGTGAATAACAATTTCAGAACTAAGAATGATTGGGAGAAGTATGTATTTTCAACTGCCACTAACATGAGACATTAAAATTGTATCATTCCATCTCCAGGAATGTTCTAATTTTTAACCCACTCCCCCAGCACACCTACCTTTTCACTCCTTATGCAAGACCTAAAGAAATATGTTTGTGGGTACTGTGATTCAAACACCTGGCCTGCATAAAAATGCTTTCTGCATCACTTCCATCAACATGGTCACTTCATTCCCAACTTGTTATTTCTCCCCCCAATGCAAATACAGATGATTTAGTAGCTCCACCTGCTCTGTCAGAAGTGCTAAGACAGCTCAGCTATATTGCTTACTGAATTGCTTTAGGCACAAACATGAACTGTGTTACATTAAACTGTGTTACATTAAACTGTGTTACATTATTTCATCTTAATGGAAAAATGCTTGTTGTAAAAGTCCATGGTTCTTTGCAGATTGCATACAATACCTACAAATTTTAAATAAAAATCTAGACTCTTTAAAAGATTTAACACTATACTGAATTCTCAGAAGCCAGCAAACTTCAAACATTGGATAAAGGAAGCAAGAGTGGAAAAACAGGCCAGAAACCTCTATTCAGTGAGCTGTGCTTGAAATGTGCATAATCAAACTAAATATTCAGTCTATTCAGCAAAATATAAGAGCATATCAAATGTGTTCCTGGCTAATAAAAAAGTGTATTGAAAAAGAGTAAACATGGATACTCTTTCAGTTGCCCAGTGTCATATGAATCTTTACTTCTCACACACCACAGGCCTGTGATCAGGATTCAGGCATCTGAATCCTCATTTGAGGTTTTAGGGAGCCACGGGGGCTTCATGCACCTTGGCTCCCAGCTCACGAGAGGTGGAAAAGATAAATCTCCATCAAAATAAACTGACAGCAAGATGCTTCAACATGCTAACAAAAAGATCTTAAAAACGCAAAATGAGTGCTTTGAGAAACACTGTGGCCAAAATGTTATCAAATGTACAGGATGGATTGCTCACAAACACACAGAGCTTGACATTTATCCAAACAGGCAACACCTACAAGCCACTTACATGCATGCTTAAAATCAGAAGCTGAAATTTGGAAGAATTCCTCCAAAAACACTGTATGGCTAAACAAAACGCAAAGATCAGCAAGAGAACTGTCATCAATTTTTTCAAATCACCCCTACCGCTATGCTTTCACTACAATTTCACTTCTATTATGCATCATTTATTTGAAAGAACAGGGTGGCTACTACTTTTCTGAATCAGACACCAGCAGTTCTCATCAAGAGTGGATGTCTTTAGCCAGATACCTATGAACTGTTTCCATTCTGTTATGTATATCCATCTGTATACAAAAATGAATAAAATATTTTGACACAATTCTGAAAGAGCAGGACTCTATCATCATCCACACTGGAACAGCAACATGTCCGTGACTACAGTAGGGAAAACAATTATTCTGTGAGATTTTTGAGGCTAATAAGACTAAAAAAAAAATCAAAATCTGTAGAATAGTTTGGGTTTTTTTTTAAAGAAATTCCATTCCTCACAAGGAGAGCACCTTCAAAGTACAGTAACTCAAGCAGCATATGGCATTTACATTTTCATCTAAATCTTTAAAGAAGCCCATTATTTCCTTAGATTTGAGAAAAGAACCCTGCTTTATTTCACCACACCAACCATAAATTATTCATTAATTCTGTTTGCTAACTCTGTAACTGAGCCCAGATGTTTCTGCTGGAGTGGCATGCCATAAGAGAAGTTAAATATAGCAAGCTGTATGCGAAGACCAGACTCTCTCTTCCCCCTCACTACAGCATGCTCAAAATATTACTTGAGAGAAAACAATGAAAACATTTTAAAAATATTCTGAATATGTGAGTCTGAAATGCCACAGTCTGATCACAAAACTTCATGTGAAAGAGCCCCCACACATTTAATTTGGGTGTAACTGAATTCGCTGGTCCTGTCTCTGGGGAAAGGATTGGCACTTTCACTCACCAGAGTAAACAGAAAATTTAGAAGCAGAGGAACACTCCTTGCCATGCACCATTTACAAATACAAATGAAGACTTCAGTTTTCAATTATAAGAAACACTTCTGAGCCAGCTACCAAGGGCAACAACTGAGCTGATGAGGAATTGAGAGCATCTTAAGGAATTTCTTATGGAATTGACACAGAAACCTATTGGTGGGAACCTTTAATCCATTTCAGTGCTTCAGAAAAACAACCATTTTACACTAGCAAAGATGATTAATGTTAGCATTTATAAGCCAACACTGAAAATAGTCCTGTCGAACAGAATGGAAACTACCACCTTCAGCCACACATTCAGCCACTGTTACGGTTTCAAGCAGTCTTCATCAGCTGTCTTAAGCTAGTTTGGAAGTGCCTATTTTGAACTAGGAACTATTCATGATCATTATGTATTTGGAGAAGAAGTGAAAAACAGGTTGAACATCACAGCATCCCTTCAAGTTTGGAGACTCTCATAAGGCCCACAACTCTTCTTAAGTTGTGAAGAGTGATAACAAGAGAGATTTTCAGAGGTCATCTTGACCCTTTGCTGTGCTACAAGGCAAGATTAAGACAGTTAAAATATTTGCCTGATCTGTTCCTAAAAATTTCCAGTGTAACAGATTCTGCACCATGAGTTTGCAGCGGCAGGGTATTTTGGAGAAGCTGTTACAGACCAGTGTGTTAATGGCACCACTGGTACCAGGTATCAGCTGCTGTCATCCAGCTTTGCTACACTTGTATCTTGAAGCCAAATCCTGCCCTTCTTTAACCAGCCGTGTCTGTATGAGCCGTGTCTGTTTGAGACTTTGCAAAATATGTTAAGACTAACTACTGTTAACAGAGGGCACCTGCCCATTAGCCAGCAAACAAACTTTGATGTATATATATACTACTAGCTACCTTAGAACATACTACAACTCTGTCAGCTGTTATTAAAAATATGAATACATGACTGAAGCCATGATTTAGCCATGGGAAGGCATATCAGCACTACCTTTACTCTCCTCAATGTCAATAATGTGAAAAACAACAGAGTGGCAGCACAGGTAAACAATCTTGGGGCAGAAAATATCTGGTTTTTTTTTCCTAGTCTACGCTGAAAGAATTTTCTTTATTTCTGGTAGCTACTCAGATTAGCACAAAAAGCTACCACAGAGTTCTACTATGGACAATGACCTCTTCATTTTGCTGTGTAGACAGATCTTTATGGACATTTCACTTCTACTCCAGGAATCAGCAGGAAAGCAGACAGAGAGAAACAAACCAGAACAAATTTTATTTAAGCCAGTCATCCTGGCAGCAAGTTACAACTGAGTCCACCTCTATGAGGAAACGTTTCCTCTCCAACTTCTATGGAAGAAGAGAGGTATGCAATGCAAAACCTAGAAACTGGACCCAGCTACAGCACGTGGGAGGGATGGAAGGTGACAAAGGATCTGGAGGCTCTCAGAAAAAAAAGACCATATGCTGCTAGTCGTGGAAATCTGTGAAATCTTTTTTGAGGGAAGGGAAGAAAAAGGATACAGTGCAGGTGTTAAATCACAAAACAAGTCAAAAGAGAAGAAGAGAAACTATATTAAATAGTCCATCTCGAAAAACCATTTTCTAATATATGAGTAGAGCATTATAGTAAAAGAGACAGAATTTTTAATCTCCTTTGCACTGTATTAATATCTAGAGCACTGCTGAGAAAAATGTTTTTTGTGGAGTGAAACCAGCACCTGGTATGTTTCCTTGTTCTTGCATATTAACAGAAGCTGCAAGAAAGTTTTGGTTTGGACAACTAAATTTAGAAAGAGAAAGATCAAATCTAATGCCCTTTGCTTGTAAAGTCTTAGTGACACATTATACATAGCTAAGAACAATTGTTTGAAGTTACTGCTTTAGGTTGTTCTGGTTTAAGCAAAAACCAGGCCCCCATCAAGCTGTCTGTATACCTGAATTTGTGCCTTATTATCCTTCTCCACAGGTACTGTGTTTGAAAACAGGGATAAAACCTTAAATTAACAGGTAGTCTAACAAAAATTCAGCATCCAACTAACTTTATAAAGAGGCTTATGGGGAAAGGAACTCACCATTGAGACCTACCTGTTGTATGACCTATTACTTAGGCAGAGAAAGAAACATCACAAGGAGAATCCTGATTTCTGCTACAGTAATCTACAGCAATTTAAACAAGCCAAATCTAAAAGGTCTTGAGATCCTCCCACTTTTGGAAGTCTTACCTGGCCTACTCACTTAAAGTACACACATAGACTATTACATTCCAGCAGAATTATAACCACATGGGGTTTTGCTGTAAGCTTGTCTGTTTTCTTTTGTTTTGTTTTTTGGAAGACTGGTTCTCTGTTCATTTTTTTCATAGAGAGATAACAAACATATTCAACATTTAAAAAATTAAAAATAAAGAGAAAGAAGAAAAGTATGTTTACTTTGGTTGTGCTAAGCAGCCAGGTGCTATAATACTGCAATTTTCATCTGTAGTCTTCAGTGCTGTAAGTTCCACCATGTTAACCATCACATCAGTCTTGTGGCCAGGAAGTTTAGGAAGCACAGAAAGAATCTTCTCTGCAAGATTGTCACCATGATGACCAACAGCTCCTGAGGGAAAAAAAAAAAAAAAAAAAAGACTCCAAAACTATCAGGTGCATAACTAGAAAAACAAACAAACACAAAGAATTAAAAACAAAACAACCACCTGTTTTGAGGAGGACATTGGTACTCCTAACATCAAAACCTCATTTAGCTTTTCAAAAATATTCTTCTACAAAACTAAAATGAATTTCCAGAATATGTAAAGTTAAAAGCACAACATTTCAGAAAGATTAATTTAAAAAGCACAGAGAAGACTTAGTTTTATAGCTGCTAGATATTCACTGATTTCACACTTAGATATGAAAAACATTTTTCTTTGCCTAAGGAAGTTGTTAAATAATATTTGCAATGGTTATTGAAAAAAGCAAGCAAATATTTATATATACACTCCCATGCATACTATACTTTTCTACACAAATTAATAGAGCTGTGCTTAAAAGGACTATATACAAGTTGCATAAATAACTACCCAGACAGGCTAGCCTAACATTAAAATAAACAATTACCAATGGCATGCCAAAATCAAGATCATCACTTTTATACAAACTCAGGGCAGCTCAGGTGAAACAAACATGAAATAACTAAACCAACCCATGTTACAAAGTATAAAATATCAATTTGACCCTCTTCCAAGAGAAACTCTGAACTCCAGCTGGCCTGTTTTCTTCAATTTTCCTGATTTCAAACACACATGCTTTTCTTTCCATTCATGAACTCTCAACACAGGCTCTACAACCAACTTTAAAAATATTAGGGCTGTGAGCCAAGTCAAAACAGAAAAACATGACACACACTACAGTTAAAGTCAAGAGAGACGGACCTGAAACCTTATTGCCTTTAGGTCAGGAGCAAGTTAAAGATATTTATAGTCTGCCACTTAAGCTATGGTTCACCCATCAACACAGGGCTGAACAGCAGTGCTGAGCTTAATTTTGCTGTCCTAACTTTAATCACAGAAAAACAGCAACTTTTAAAGCAGCACTGAGAAGCAGGAAAAAGTTCTCTCTGGCTATGGTCCCACTCCATCCTATGTCTGTGTGGCAGCTATCTGCTCGTATGTTTTCACCATTTCCAAAGACTGAGAAGACCTGTTTCAGCAGTTGAATTAGCTTCATATGCTCCATAAATCCAAACAAGGCCCTTACACCAAATACATGGCTGAGGTCAGATTATTAAGTGCTCTTGGATAGTAGAAGCAGAAGACTGTCTCCAGCAATTCTACAGCAGCCAGGTATCCAGGCTGTAAGCCATGGTTTTCCATGCTTTATCCACTATTCTGTATTGCAAAAGAAGTTGAAAAGAGAAGCAAGGATGAAAGAGGAAGAAAAAAGTGAAGTCAAAGTCTGTGCTGGCAATGCTTTCATCCACAGAAAGCAAAGGCACGTGTGTCCAGCATGGGGTGGTACTGTAGTGTGGACATTTGACCACTCAGCTGGTTCATTACCCATTTGTTTCACCAAAGACTGCAACAATTACAGAATGACAGCAGCTTTCTTTTCTACCATTCCCAGCCAGAGATAGACTAGTGAAGCAGAGATGGAATGAGCTGGGTTGTCTTTGTGACCCCCCTAAGCTCTCTTGTTCTCCAAAACCCCTACATTCTTCTTACTAGATCAGTCATGTGTAAGGCACACTGCAACATTTGCAAAGTTGCACGGGGAAATCCGATGGTAATCTTCTGAACCTCCACCCCATGTACTGGAAGCAACATCTGTCTCTCCACACATGCTGCATGTAAGCAACATTTAGCTAGACAAGACATTTGGCTAAACTAGAAACACCTCAAATGCAAATAAACCCACATTAATCATTAACATCCCTCATTTCTTCTTGGCATAGGGGGAAGACTCAGACTACTCGAGCTGCTTCCATGAACAGCCAGTGCCATCTCTGTCTCTTTCCCACAACTGTTACTTCTTGGAGGTTTCCACTGATCCACCAGTGCTACTGGCTTTTGCCATGCCTCATCAAATCAATCACAAAACATCTACTGGAGGTTTTGAAAGTCACTGTCACCCCGACCAACTGCATAAATCAACCAAGACTGAAAAGATTGTTAAACTTCACAAGACTAGGACAGGAAATCACAGGGAGTCACTTTCAAACTGCACTGACTTCAGAAGGGAGCATGGGACTAGTTTTGATCCTCTCTACTCACCACTTCTGAGGACAGTCAACAGACTGCTCAGCAGCTTCTCATGAGTAACAGTGTTCAAGGCACAGGTGATAGTTTTGAATGCTGCCAAAGTACAGGCAGATTGAGCATTCCTGTGACAACAAGATATCTGACCACTGCAAAATAGGAGTTTTCATGCCAGGCTAACATCTGGCTTTCAGGATACAAGAACTTTTATGTATCATGCTGTTCTAATTTCACTTTTTCTTCACATTACAACTTACAAACTGAAAAAGGTGACATTTGATACAAGTTGTAGCTGACACAATTTGCAAAGTCAACCAACCAATTCTTTAACAGCAGCCAGGAACTCACTAACTACACCCCCTGCTTCCCCTGGGTATCTTTTACTGTAGTTTTTAGCAAACCAGTGAAACAAATCTCATTGTGTGGTACTCTATACAGGTTCATATAGAGCTTTACCTCTGAAAGGCACTAGATTTTTTTTCCTTCAGTTTGTATTGTATTTGGCAGCACAAATATCACATCCACAGCACAGGAATAATTAAATGAAATTACCAATGAATTCTGGAGGCATTTTTTGGTAACAAAAGAATGGTTGCACACAGGGATCTTAATTTCATTTATGGATACTGAGAATAAAATCTTAAAAAAACCCAAATCCTGTAACTTCTCATCCTTACTCTGTGAGCTTTGATGTATCCTTCCAATGCTGCTCACTACAACCCTGATGTTAGCTCCAAAAAACATTCTCCTACTCAAGTACAAGATTCCACACTTCCCTTCCCAGGTTTAAGCTGGTACCAATTATCTCTCTTCATACCTCCTCAAGAGTCTCCTTATCAGGCTCCCTGTCATCCCACGTCTGATTATTTTTCTTGTTTTTATTTTTTCTCATTATCTGAGTGCATAAATAAATCCTTTCCCCATTCTCACCCCAAACCAACATTCTTCGCACAGTTTTGTTTTAAGGCTCCTTATCCAAGTCCACTTTCCTGCAGTCTGATCAATCTTCCCAACCTCAGCACAGCATCAACTGCCTGGATCCATAGCTGCTCTTTAGCACATTGTTGACAGCTATGAACCCAGCAATTCAAGGATACACAATGGCAAAATTATAGCAGGAAAATTCAGAAACAGATGAGCTTCAGGGTGCAACATTGTGCCAAGTACTTGCTACATGACATGAGGTGGCAAAAAATTATAACCTGAATTACTGACTACAGACAGAACCAGGCCCACACTGCGCATGCCAGCAGGAGGTATGTATGATGGGCATAGCAAATGCAGTCATTCCTTATCAATACACATATGTACAGAAACACTTTCAGGCATACAGATATGGCTAAGGGTTACACAGAGGGGTGTATCTGCTTAGACAGATATAAAGATAAGAGTGGTGAGTAGATACACTGGATACTTCACAGCAATCCATAGGGCTGAGTCTGAAACACGCAGATCATTTCCTTCACACCTCAAAGTGGCACAGTAAAGGTTTCCAGTTTGCAGCAAAATGGAAGTGCTAAAACCAAACCTTTGGATTTCCAGCAGAGCCTTCTGCTTTACTCTCCATTTCTATGATCCACTGGGATATAAGGGTGTGCAAGCAACCATCATGGCCATGGGGTTAAACATGTTCCCAGTGCTGCCAGATGAAGAACTGTTTGCACACCTGGTGGCTTAATACAATGATTACTCTTCAAACCACTAGGAATGTGGTGTGGAACGGAACCACACACTGCTTATTCTGTAAGATCATGCTAAACATGAAGCAAGAAGAACAGGAAAGCAGCCAGCTCACTTATGCCAATTTTTCTCCTAATCTGGAAAGCAGCACCACTTCATTGGGTGGTGAAGTATGACTCTGGGGGAACTGACCACCAGGGACCACCACTTAACCAAACCATTAGAGCTATTTCTGCATGAAAGGATGCACCTGGCACTAGGGGTATTGGCACAGCATGTGGGGTAATGGAAGCAGCCTGGAAATAAGGTACTTTTCCAAACAACTGGATAATGTGAGTAATGGATGATCTGGATGCTTGAGAGCAGTAGCTTTTAATCCAGGAATCATGAAACTGACCTTGGGACAAAAGACTACAGTATACCTACCCCACATGGTTATAGCTATTTTGGAACAGAAAGGAGGACATTGGGTATCACCAGCAGAATGCTGGAACACCAAGTTTTCCTACTGGAGTAGGAGGAAGTGGAACTTACAGTAACTACTGCTTTGAAGCCATGTTTCTCCAAGCTTCAGAAGAAGCCCAGAGTTCTACCATGACTGCCTAGTAACCACTGAACGAGTGTATTCTAGCAGACCAGATCTCAAGAGCAGTCCCACCCTGGACCCAGAACCAGAGCTATAAACCAGTGGGAGGAGCACGGTACAAAGTGGAACATGGATTTTTGGTAACACCAGGTCACCAAGGTTCCCACTATCCAACACCCTCCCGGTGGGGTGGGTATGGGCCCCTTAGAATGACAGCCCATACCAGCTGAGGATTTCTTACCAGCGAGGTCTAACGTCCTGTCCACGAAGATGACAGAGGCCTTGTTGGTGGCTGTCCTCCTCCTGTTTCTGGCCGGGGCGTAGCTTGCCAGCTCAGCGGCGACGACCCTGCTAAGGGCCCCCACAGCGAAGCTCTCCTCCCGCAGGCCCAGGGCGGTGAAGAGAGAGTCGAGGTCACACACCAGGGCCCGCACTGCCGCCCGCAGCTCGGCGGGCAGCGCACCCAGCCCGACCTCTGCGGGGCCGGGGCCGGGCAGCGGCGGGAGGAGCGCTGCCAGGGCGGGCAGCAGGCAGAGCTCCGCCGAGACGGGCGCCAGGAGCGGCGGGTCCCGCAGCACCACCTCGGCGCGGCCGCCCTCGCCCATCCACCGCCGCAAGGTCTCCTCCAGCTCGGTGGCCCCGCCGCCCTCCGCCTCGCCGCCGCACACCAGCACGCAGTGCCGCACGGCGCCCCGCTCCAGCACGCCGCGCACCGCGGCCGCTGCGCCGCCCCGCAGCGTCCCGCTCACCACCAGCACCGCGCAGGCTGCTCCCGCCGGCACCGCCGCCTCGGCGGACAGTGAGCTGACAGCCAGCGCCCCGGCCGCCAGCAGCTCGCCCGCCCCGCCGGCCCAGTGCAGCGCCTCGGCGGAGGGTGCGTCCATGAGGACGGCGGCGCGGTGCGCCCGGGCCAGCGCGGGCTCCCAAGCTCGGCGGCTCAGCTGCCGCAGCACCTCCGGCACCGCCATGGCGGTGACAGCCACAACACGCCGCACGTGCGGGGCGCGCCGCCGGCGCCGCGCGATGACGTGGCGGGCGCGGGTTGGCTGCGGGCGGGCGCGCGGGGCGGGGCGGGGCGGGGCGCTGCGGCGGCCGAGGGTGCCCGGCTGTGTCACCGCCCCGCCCGGGTCACCTGCGCCGCGGCGCTGCCCGGGGACACCGCGGGGACAGCCGCCCCCCCGGCGTTTGGAATGGACAGCACCCGAGAGGCGAAACGTTCTTCAGCGCTCCCTGCCCTGCTATTGTGTATTTCTTGTGTTTGTGTTAACAAATGCTTCGGCGAATGAGCTGGCAACACGGAGTACTCTTGCTCAGTAAACGCGGCTTTTCTGTGTACGGTTAGAGACGTATGGCAGATTAGTTAATTCCGTTTCCCCCTTTAAAAGCCCTTGATCTCGAAATCAGTTTCAAAGCTAACGAGAAAAAACAGCGTAACAAGCATCGACAGTTTCTTCTCCCCAGAGAATGGATGGGTCGCTTGCAAATCCGTGTTCTACACAGTATTCACTTGGGCAGCCTCCTCGGTACACAGCGAGGAAGGTGCCTTTTCTGACATAGCAGGATTATCAGCATTAATAAAGAGATAAAATACTTAATCACTTCACCCTCCATCTTAATTGCTGTTCTTAGGTCTCTTAGGGATTCAACTGGTTTTAGAACATTGAAAGACATGAGTAACACCAAATTCACTAGATTTCCAGTAATTAAATCAGATTCTTTCCTTCCGGTGTTCTCCACTGACATTCCTACTCAGATGCATTCTTCCCTATCTATGTGCTGTTCCAGCACATAGATTTTAACCTTAGGGCATATAGCTTCATGATGCTAGAAAAATATCTAAGTTAATACCCTTCTTGATTATTTTGATTTGGAAAATGAATGCTAAGAAAGGATGGGGGATAGTTAACCACTGGGGCCCTGAGTTTATCAACAAGTAGAATTATCCTCCTCTCAAACTGAATTACCTCAGAGATCATGTATATCTGAGTTTTTGCTTTATGACTGGGTGCCACAGACAAAATCTAGATAAATTATGCTCTTGCCCAACAGTATAAAAGGGGTCCTTTAACTTTAAAACCATTAAAAAGCAGCAGGGACGGGCAGGGGCGGAGCTGACCTCTTTTGAAAGGTTGAGGGGTTTTTTTTTCAGATACTATTGTCAAAACATTAGATACTCTTTTAAGAAAGCAAATAATTTTTTTACTTTATTAATACTGTATAGATTGAAACTAGTTCAATCTAGAAGCCCATGTCGAAAAAAGGAAAAATTACTCACCAGAAGACAAAATGAAGTTAATCAGTTCAAAGCACAATGGTTAAATTATGAAATAAAATTATCTAACCAGTTTTTACAGCTTATTTTATCCCTTGTGTAATGTGACAACTAAGGTGTCACAAGAAGAACTGTACTGAAGGGTTCCCATAAGCTTGGTATCTTTTTGTGGGTTTCTGGGGTGTAATCCGTGAGTGAAGATAGCGATGCATCTTGCAAAGATGCATCCTATCTTCAGCCTTTCAGCAACTCAAAGCCTTAGAAAAAACAGTTTTTACAGGCCACAACTGTTCATAGTGGATTTTTTCATCAGTACCAGCGCTATGTGATTTCTCTTTAAAGGTTTGTACAAGGAAAACTGCTTGGAGGATCTGCATCAAAGTATTTTAATACAATTTTTGTTCTTAGCCTACTCTTGGTTTCTATTTGTTGCATTTTTCTCAAACATGTTTCTTCCTTTCTTCTTTTCTCTTTTCTTTTCTTTTCTTTTCTTTTCTTTTCTTTTCTTTTCTTTTCTTTTCTTTTCTTTTTTCTTTTCTTTTTTCTTTTCTTTCTCTTTCCTGCAGCCACAGGAAACTATTCAAATTATGCTGTGTCATTTAATGTCAGCCAGAATTGTGTTAAATGGCTAAGTAAATAAAACAGGAATGAAAATTCAGACACTGATATCTACAAATATATATATACTATACTATACTATATATACACATTTGTCTTATGAGAAACAAATGACTCAAAATGCTGAAAAATGCCTTTGCTGACTCCACAACTATTTGTATAATAAATGAAATAGCAAGATGAAAACCTACCCAATTACATCACATACGTCATTATCTGTACACAATACTCAGACTTTTTTTTTTTTAGGTGAAAAAAAATTGAGTGGGTTGGTTGTTCATGTGAACTCCAATGAAATGTCATGCCATATATGAAACTTTCAAATAAGCTTCTCTCTGCAGGCAATTCAAATGAGCTCCCCCCACTGCGAGTTGTGTTTATGTTACAGTCAAGTCCTCTAGTCTGATTTTTCCCAAACTGACCTGCTGTGAAAAACCTGGTCGCTGTTTTAGTTTTCACATACATCCTGAACTACCACAAGCTCCATTTGTAGACACAACTGGTCGAAACTTGTTTGGACAGTTGTTGGTACTTAAATTTTCTAACACATCTTGCAGTTGTTGTCTAGCATTCACAGATGTAAAGTGAGCAAATCGCCAGGAAAAATGGCTCACTATTCCCTACCGCTTTAAAACCAGAATAAATGAAATTCATTGAAACAGTTTGAACACAGAAACGCTTTGGAACACCCACAGCACACTATGAATGTTAAAGTCTTACTGTACCTAAAAACAAAATCAGGAAATTAGTGGAGGGAAAAAAAAAAAAAGTCTATGAAGAGTTGTTAAACTTAAAATACTGCGTCCAGCTGGGATAGTCCCTGAGCCGAGGGACAGCACTAGCAGAAGCAGCGGCGTGTTTACCCCGTGGTGATGCTTCCCCGGCAGCTGCCATCAGCCGCCAGTAGATGCACGGCAGCGGAGTACGTGTGTTTAGCTAAGTCCTGCTTCTGGAGGTAGGCAAAGATGTTCTCGAGGAGACAGCCATGCTGCCGGTGATCCCTGCTGAGGGGACCGACGGGCGTCCAGGGACGCAGGAGAGCACCAGGACCACCGCGAGCAAGAGGCAGCGAGAGGACGGGCAGGCGGCTCTCGCAGCGCGCCTCGGGAGAGCGGCGAAAGCACAGGCGCGGTGAGTGGCAGCGCACGGTCGCTGCCCGGCCGGCTCGGCGGGGAGGGCAGTCCCGGGGCCGGGCCCGGCCGGGCCGCCCCCCGCAGCCCGTGCCCGGGGCGCCGCGGGGCCGGGCCGGGCCCGCTTCCTGTGCGTGTCACTCACGCGGGGGGGAGGGGAAGCGGCGGGCGGCGGCGGCGGCGGCGGCGGATCCTCCGCGAGAGGCCGCGTTGGGCGTTCGCAGCCGCCCGCCCGTGCACCGCCTGGCCGCGGCCCGAGGCGCCGGGGGAGCCCGGGGGCGGCGCGGCGGGGCGGCGCGGCGGCGGGAGGCGCTGCCGGGGCCGGGCCCGCGCGTCCCGCGGGAGGCGGCCATGTCTACCGGCGAGGCGGAGCGGCTGTCGGCGGACGCCGATGGGGCCGCCGGGGACGAGGAGGAGGAGTGGCTCTATGGCGGTACGGACCTTCCCCGACCCCCGTGCCCAGCCCGCCTCCCCGGCGGGCCGGCCCGGCGCCGCCGCGGCGGGGGGGCCGTGCGGGGGTGCGCAGGCCGCGGCGTGCGCCGCCTCGCCGGGCCGCTGAACAAGGTCCCCCGGTTCCCGCCGCCCCCGTGGCTGCGCAGCCCCCGCTCTCCTCCCGCCCAGCCCCCGGTGGCGCCGGCTCTCGGCCCCTTCCCCTTCCCGGTCTCTGCTGCCGGTTCCGCGGGCCCTCAGCCCGGGCCGCGCAGGCCGAGGCGTGCTGGGCCTCAGCGGCGAGAGCCCCGCGTGGTGTCCCTGCCCCACAGGCATCCCTGGGGGGACCAAGCTCTCCCTGGTGCTCTCCTGCCCGAGTTCCCGGCGTTTAAGTACTGAAACAGGCTTAACCTTTTATGTATTAACTTTTTCTACAACTTTAGGGGCTAGCTTTACGTTCAGATATTAATGAAACATGTAAACTAAACCTTGCCCATGTGGTGGACCTGTCAGTGCAGAGAGTACTGTGAGCACTCAGGGATCTGCTCGACTGATTTCACAATTGAAATGTTAAGAACTTGTCTCAGTAGTAATCTGAAGACTTGCCTAGTATTCTACATGCCAAGATAATCTATCACAGTCGATACCCTAGGGATTTTATTCTTAAATATTGTGTTTCTTTTATCTTACGGTAGATGAAAATGAAGCCGAGAGACCAGAGGAAGAAAAATCTAGGTGAGTATCCTGACCACTGGAAGCCCTGTAGCATGGCTGCACAAGACCTTTGTTCACTACATTCTTCTTCCCAGCTCCTTGAAAGTTGGTAGCACCTGAACACGCTCTGGTGTCTTTGAAAATGTCCTTAAGAAATATGTTTGCACTTTGCTTTTCTGTGAAATGGATGTACCTCTAAAATTGGGTCACTTAAGTATGAAAGTCAGTTTAGTTGTATGGACAGCAATAACTCCTCACAAAATGCCAACAGGTCTTTTATTTTTGTAATCATTGTGCTTTGTGGTCTTAATGATGGATCAGGACTTGTTTGAGATAATTTAGCAACTAAAAAACATCCTGTCTCCCAAAGAATTTTCAGTGTAGTTACAAAAACAGGAATACAATGAAGCAGTGGAAGATTACCAGGTAGTTTGATGTACAGATGACATCTGCTTAGGCTTTCAGCATTGGTTTGTTTTGTTTTTGATTTTGTTTTGTTGTTTTGTTGTTTTGGTTTTTTTTACCAGTGAATCAGTATATGAAAGAAACTTAGAGGAACTTAGGAAAGCTTTGGAAGTATTTGAGGGTAACCTCCTTGTGTTACAAAGAGCTGTATGAGAGCATAAAAATGCTCCTTTGAAAATCTAACAAAGTTAATGGAGATTAGTAATGAGGACTGATGGGAAAAGGGAATCAGTCATTCGAGCTGGATGAAGGAGATTCTCATAATTGGTAAAATATGGAAATTATTGATTGTCAAGATATATTAAATAAAGGGAAAATCCGTATATGAAAACATACATTGTTATTTTCTATAGATGTTTCCATTTTTTCAGTGGGAAGTCTTGCGTTTGGTCTTGATGGACTGCTTGTTCATAAGCTTGCTCAGTTGCTCTTTTGAACTTATGTCAACTTTTGACAAGCACAGAATGATAAAGCAGTAATAACCTCCACCACATGACTACGTATTCAATAAAAATGGGCAATTGCACACTCTATTTCAGAAATACCTTTTCAGTGAAAGAATATTGTTTCTAGATGGCTCCCTGCTTACTCTGTTATTTGTGGTGCAGCATCCTAACAGCTAATGGGACCGTGGAAGTTAAAATATTGCTGTGTAGGAAGCAGCAGTAGGTAGGCCCAGTGAGACAGCTCATTTGCAATGTCACAGTACTCATCCTTTTAGATGGACCAGTAGTTGTAAAATTTTTACAGTTCTCGGTCTACAATTAAAATATAATTGAATTAGTCATTGAACTGTAACTATTCCATATGGTAGAAGAAAATTTCACAATGCTGATGTGGGAATTCTGTTTCAGTGAAACGTTACCTATGGGTGTTTAAATGGTTTTTTTTTTCCATCATGTCTTTGAAAAGTGTCAGTTTGTAGGGAAAAAAAACCAAAACAACAACTTATTCTCCCTTCATGCGTTATGAAGTATTTCAGTTTGATTTCAAAAGAAGATCCAAGTGTAATGCCTCATTACTTCCAACCATTCTACAAGCATCCAGTTAGTATGATTTATGATTGCTAAATATGATTGCTAATATAAAGTTACATTCATCTAGGGTTTTTTTTATTAAGTCGACTTTGTTTTCTAATTAGTGCAGAAGACAACTGAAGCTTTGGCTTTTCATCTGGAATGATGTAGCAGAGCTTTTTTTTCATCATTAGCTGATGCCTGTGAAATAACATGTGCATAAATACCTAGTTTCATCTTTTCCTGTTTTTGTTTAAGTGCTCCACCCCCACCTGGAAGTGAAGAGGAAGCTGCAGAAAATGGCGTTGTGAAAACGGTAGTTTTAAACGTGTTTTTGAAATACTGTTTTAATATATTTTGATTCTATGATTTACTGGGAATTCATAATTTGACTAGGACGTATTTAAATGAATTAATGCCTAAGTGTGTGCATTTTTTTTTCTAAAATGTGATTGTGATATGCAGAAACTGTAGAAATTACTAGATTAAGAATCAAATTTCCAGCTACATTCCACTTTTTAACTCTAACAGAAAATAAATGAATAGTACTCCCCGTTTTTTTGGGGAGGACAGAAAGATGGTGCTTGAAGACACCTCTTTTTTCAGAGACATCCTTTTCAGGATGATGGTCTCTTTTTTTTCTCAGTGATAAGAAAATAAAGGCCTCTGATAATTTTTCTTTTTTTTTAAATGTGATAGGCAAGCAGCATTTGCATTTGCAGAACGATGTGAAAGTGTGAATCAAGAGATGAATTACACATGCATTTCAGAGGCCATGTAACACTTGTAGTAGTTTTCAATGTTTAGTATGTCTGATAACATTACTGTTAGTTTGATGAAGGAAAGGACCAAGAAATTAAATTTACAGTTGCTGTGCTGGTTAAAGGATTCAGGTTACTGTGAATAGAAAAAATTTAAGTATGAGCAGTTCTATGAAAAAACTGTAGTTTTACTTCAGTGGGATTTTTAGCTTGTATCTTCCAAGAGGTAACTTTAAGTGATGCAGAAACCATTATTGAGATATTTGTGCAAGTTTCGAAGACTGGTCTCTTAGTGAAGTACTTTTTTTACAGTAACTCTAACACTTTATTTATGAAGGGCAGTACAACATATTTAAAATTGGGGGGAAGTTATTAAAACTTTAAAACCTACTTCAGTTGTTTAAACTGAAAAGCTGCTTAAAGTGCATCAAAGGTGGTCATATTTCTGGAAATCCTTATAGGCTCAGTTTTCTTGTACTTGCATATTTTTAATTTTTTTTTTTATCTATATAAGCCTGGCATTGTTAGGTTATCATTAGAATATCTCCATTAAATTGAGAACTTCATGGTGAATGGTGTCTGTGAACGTTCAGCAGCAGCTTAGAAAAATGAGTGTTGTTCAAGTTGGTTGAATAGGAACAGGTGAATATTTCTGTGAGGAGGACACTAAGAAATCATTGATTATGAGCGAAGTGGGTTTTGGTTAAAAAGGTACATTGTCCAGACAAAATTTTCTTTCCTGTTTGATGCCTTTTTAATGGCATCTGTGTGGGTTGGCTGGTGAATGATGAATTTGCACTTTCCAGCCATATGGAATTGAAGGATTGTCTTCAGCTGTCATTTACAGAATATCCGTACTGATCTAGACTTGCCCCATCTTCCCTACCCCAAGAACAGACTCTTCATCATAAGATTATATTAATGTTGTGTAGTGAGGATGACTGCACTCCAACATCTTATCTTCTAAGGAGCTGTTGATTTTAGTTGATTTTTTTATGTACCAGGCAACTTAGTAGATGGTATAGTAGACAAATGCTAGAGCTCAGCCATGCATGGACAACTGCAGGCTGCCAGGGCAGAATCGGCTTGGCTTCAGTGTGTTCAGCCTCTTGCTGAAGGATTCCAGTATGTGAATAAGGGTGATTTAGTTGGAAAAGTTCACTTGGATTCCACAAAGTTTTTGAGGAAGCTCCTCACTAGAGGATTTTAAAAAACTATGCACTTACAGAATGAGTCCTATGCGGATAACTGATGTTAGCTGATTTGGAATAGATAGAAAACACAGGGTAGAAGTTGAGGTTCTGTTTTCACAGTAAAGTCACCTCCAGGGAAGATTCTCTGGAATTTTATGCTTAACCTGTGCTGTTTAATGTATTTACTTGGAAAAGGGCTAAGTTGTGAAATCACAAGTTTTCTGATGATACAAAATTAATTGAAATAGTAAGATCAAGGAGTAAATGTGAAGAACTGACTGGTTTATAGATGGTTATTGAATTCTGCACAGAAAAAGGAGAGTGATGTTCATTGGGAGGAAAAAACGAAATCTACAAATAAAATGGTCTGAATTCATCATTACCACTAAGAAGGGACATGTTTAGTGCTAGTCTGGAGTCTAAAAAGCTCAGTGTATCATACAGCATGCTCTTGTATCTTATTTTTCAGTCTATTTGCTGAAATGTCTCAAGTATTTTATGTAGCTTACTTATGTTAGGAACTAAATAGATTTCTCCAATGTTCATCATCAACTAGAAAAACATTTTTTTGAGTTATGCTGAATATATAATTGATGATGGCAAAAAGCTAGTCTTGCATATCTTTTAGTTCTTTCCTGAGTGGCAAGATAAGAATAGAACCAGTGTGTATGAGCTAGATAGAGGGAAGAAGGATTAGATAGTGGAAACTCTCTTATGCTTGAGAAACTGAAACTAATATTAAAGACACTTCTCTATTTTGATCCAGATGTTTCAGATACTTAAAACCTCCTAAATTTACTGGGTTTTTTTACTGTTTTTTTTACTGCTACTCAATTCTAATGTCTAGGAAGAAGAGAATTTTCTTCTTTCAGAGATTTCTAGAATGGGTAGTTTTGTCTGGATTTTGTTTCCATTGTGAAGGTGACTGCTTTTTGTCTAAGCAATGACTTTTTCTTTTATAGAAAGTGGCAGAGGCTGAGGATGACAGTGATAGTGATAGTGATGATGATGAAGATGATGTTCAAGTTACCATAGGGGATATTAAGACAGGAGCTCCACAGTTTAGGTAAGTTATTTGAAAACATTAACTGGGAAAACTTTTGAGATTATATTTAATTATTAATACAGTTTCTTTAATTCTTGCCATTTATTTACCTTTTTTATATTTATATATTTTTTATTTTTTATCTTTATGTTTGCCATATATTTGCTGTTTAATACTTGCCAAAAATGTCAGATTGTGTGCATAATTACTGTCAATTAAGAATTTTTTCAGCTCTTTAACAATGTTTTAAATGAAAAGAAGTAAAGTGAAATCAGTGGAGTACAAGGAAGAGTTTCATATGAGTTTAAATAGTATTTTCAGATTTTAAGAAATAATTGTATAAAGTTTGTAAAGGAGTGAGTTGTTTTTTTATTAGGGAATGACTGTGTTATATATGTGTTATATAGCATCTTTGGGGTTGTTACTGTGACAGTGACATTTTGGTTGCCAACGATAGAATGGCAAGAAAAATGAGAAGTGTTTGTCCCTCATCCTGTTTATAGTGGATACAGTTCTAATTAGACCTGTGTAGTTTCAATCTCTATTGATGTTCTCAAATAAGATTTTATGTACTTAAGGATGGAGCTGTGAGTCTCTGAAGATTATTTCTCAAGATCATGGTTTAGGCATTCGTACTGATCTTGCTGCTTTTATTGCCCCATATCACTTCTGGTCTTGAAAGAGGACTTGTTTTTCCCTAAACATTTTTGTACAGTGATAATTTTACCCAAAATCATGAGATAATATTTTTCATTGCATGGAAATTTTCTGAGGTACATGGTTTGCTTGTTTTTCTTGGCAATCCTAATATTTTTATGCTTATTAAAACCAGAGTTACTAGGGTGCTGTTTCTTAATTGTATTATGACAGGTCTGCAGGTAGGTCTGACTCATGTATACCACTGTGTTTTTAACTTTAGAATAAAGGTGGTTTACTCCTTTTTGAAACTTAGTATTTTTAAACTTTCAGTATTTCATATTCTAAAATACTGTGCAAATCAATGTAATAGAAAAAGTGCCAATTCTTTGAGTTCTTTATTTTTCTGCTTTCAATAACTTGCAGTATTCTTGTGGTCTAGGCAGTCACTTCAAATTTTGTACTGCTAAAGCAAAACTAGATTTATATTCTCAGTGGATTTGCTGATGCTCTTTCCATGTATGCAGGAAACAATGAGCAGATGATCCTAAATCTAATTAGAGTAGAAAGTTTTATATAGAAATGCCTGTCTTCTGAAAAATCTTTTCTGGGAAAATTGGAGAAAGTTCGCAGAAGGGCAGAAATCTAAAACAAACTGAGCATTGCTGTACAATTTAACTGCAGTAGAACAAGTCTGTTTTATAGGATTAAACAATTTTTCATATAGCAGTCAACTGCGGTGTAAAAAACCCTATAGATTTATTTGACAAAATCATGCACAAATACAGCATAGCAGATCAGAAGGTTAAACGTTTTGTGTCAGTTTTATGCTGTTGTAGCACTTGAAAGAAAACTAGAACAGCATGGAAGTGGATACTGTAAACTATACCCTGGCCTTCTAATTATATGCTAATCTCATGGTCCGTATGGGTCACCTGTGAGGATAAGTTACATTACACACAAATGGTAGGGAGAGGTAGCTCTTAATGTCACAAATGAACAATACTGTAGTTCCTAAGGTAGTTAAATCAATTCAGTAGTTAGGTTTCCAAGTGCATTTTTATGAAGAAAGCTCTCAAGTATTTTAGAAAGTGAAAAATTACATACTTTTCTGTTGCTCACAAGAATGGGTGATTGCTAGAAGTACGTTGAAACAGCACTTCAGTCACTTTAGAGAAATCCTTGTGTTTTCCACTTCTGTACAGATTAAATGGAATGATTATGAAAAGAGAAAATGATCCATCTAAACCCTTCCTTTTTTTTTTGATTTATTTTGTTTTTACTTTAATCCCCAGACTGTCATCTGTATCCCTAAATGAACTGCATTTTTCCTTTCTCTCTGTTCTTTTGGTTCTGTCCATTCTTGTTTCTATCAAGGTCTTTATCCTTTCAACTCAGGAAGAGTGACTGGGACTTGCTTCACTACTGTTTATTAGTTGGAGAAGTTGCTACTGAGCATAGAAAGGTACTCTCTCTTCCTCCTAGGCTGATCTCTTTACTTTTACAGTTACCAGCTTGGAAAGCTAGAGATTCAGGATGGTGATTGAGCCTGGGTCCAATATGTTTCTGGATCTAGCTATGTCTTGCTTTGTGTTTTCTTCTGGTTTAAAAGTTTTCTTTGTTTAATTCATTTTTTGTTAATTTCTTGAAGTTATGGAGCAGCACCTGTGAATCTCAATATTAAGGCAGGAGGACGAGCTTATGGATCCTCTGGTAAGAAAATTTACACTGTAATATTAGTATAAAGTAAAAAAAAAAAAAAACTGGATTGTTTTGGATTAAGGAAATAGTTGTTACTTTTAAAATTATTAATTTGTCTGGTTTTTAATTTATTTTTTATTCTAAGTGTAATGCTACTGATAAAATTCCATTCGGTAGAGACAGAAGGCTCTAACCTCTAACTTTTCTTCACAGGTGCAAAAGTGAAAGGACTGGATCTAGATGCACCAGGGAGTATTAACGGTGTGCCACTTCTGGAAGTAGATTTAGATTCTTTTGAAGATAAGCCTTGGAGAAAGCCAGGTAATGCCTGGTTTATGTTAACTGATACGTAGATGTCCAGTAGGTTATTTTAAAAGTGATTCCTTGTTGACTGCATGTAGGTGTCATCTTACCTATCCCTGGGAGGTACTGTACAGCATCATTTGGAAAAAACAACTATGTTACTTGTTGCCTTCCTGCTGTGCCAGAGAGTGCTTGGGTGTGCCCTGTTTCTTACATCACCTGTCAGGAGAAAGAGGCCGTTTTTTTAATACGTGTGTGTCCCGAACTCTCCTTGAAAATCTGTTTCTGTGCTATGGAACACAAAATAAAGCAAAGTGGAAAATAGTTCTGGCAGGTTTTAGCATGAAGAATGGTGAAACATAGCTGCCTGTGCTAGGTTGTGTTCATGCATAGGCATCCATGAGCTTTGAATAAGAAACTTGGACTTGCCACACGGACTTTCCATGAGTCTCCTTTCTATTGTCTCGTTGGCTCAAGTGATTTGTCCAGACTTTTCTAATTATACCAGCCTTGATTCAGTATTTTTAGTACCAGTACATCTTGCTGCTGCATATAGGTTTTTTCTAGTGTTAGCATATTGCTTTGGTAATGCAAATAGTGTCTACAAAATGGAAAAAAAAGAAGCCTTTGGTGATTATCTGGTGTTTGAAATGTTAGCTATATTAAATATATTCTGTGCATTTGAGAAACTAGCTGTAGTTTCTCAACGAAGTGAGAAGTCAACTACAGAACAAGGAAAACAAAAGGGAGCGGTTCTTCACTGAATATAAAGCAAATCTATAGATCTTGTATTTATCTTTGTGTAAAGATAAATACAAGATTATAATATCCCATGATATTCTGGGGATTATAATATCTCATGATATTCTCCTACCTTGGTCCCCACTTCATGATGATAGGCAGGTTACTGTTTCTTACTAAATTTTAATGGTTTTGCAATCTTAGCTATGAATACTCTGTGTCTGTTGCTGAATTGTACATTTCAGTTGTATTTTTTTAGATCAATACCTTATCAGTTTGGATGCTCTAAGTAGAGATGTATATATATTCAGTGGAAGAAAGATGAACTTTGTAATGTCCTAAAAAACCTATCCTTCCCTACCTAAAGGGGCTGATCTCTCCGATTATTTTAACTATGGCTTCAATGAAGATACCTGGAAAGCTTACTGTGAAAAACAAAAGAGAATACGAATGGGTCTTGAAATTTTGCCAGTTACCTCAACCACAAATAAAATCACGGTAAATAGTGCTTTTTTTGTCTTGTACATGGTTTTTTTTCCCTGTAAAGCTGCTTGTGTGTTGTAAGCTTGTTCTGCCCAGTTCAGTACATTTGTTAGAGTTTGCACTTGACTCCCTTCCCTGAACCTCGAGTGTTACTGTGTTGCTTCACTGGCAATTGTGTGGGTAGTGTGACAGACAGTTACAGCTAGATTGCATCTGTACCTTTATTGAGACTGTGGCCCATCATTTAAGAATTGTGTGGTATCTTAATGGGCAATGTGTTATTTAACTTAGGCTGAAGACAAAGCTATGGAAGTAAGACCAAGTGCAGAGATTCTCGATGGCAGATACCATCTTTTTAAGGTGAATTTTAGTAAAATTTTGTTGGTTGCTCTCATTTTTCTTGAGTTTTGCTTCCCATGCCAGCACAGACTGATAGAAGAACTGATATGGACACAGCTATTATTTCATACTCTCATTTTACATCAGTGACCTTCTTTATATGTCACAAAACGCGGATTAAAAAGTGTTGCTTTGTTCATCACTCTTCTGCAAGCATGTGAGTTAGTGGCCTTGTGAACTAACAAATTTCCCAGTGAAATTAATTTTTCTTGATGTGATGGTTTATTTGTAGTTGTAGTGCATTCGTTTGTGCAGATTAAAGAATTTGTGCAGATGTGGTGGGGGAGCTTTTGTAGATTATGGCATGTTTGTTTTTCCTGTGGCATTGTAGCTCTTAATACAATGTTTTGTAACAGTTACCCTTGACAACTCTGTGATATGAAAATCAATCTTCCACGTTTTTGTGTTATCCTTCCGGGGTTACCTGACAATAAATCAAGTTCTATATAATGATTTTTCCATTTGGAAATGCTAGTTTTCAGAGAATAGAAAGACCTACATGACAGCATTTATCTTAAGGATTGAACTTTTTGTTTATCTCGGTTTCTCATTTACTCATTTGATACTAAACTTAAAATTATAACACAAAGGTTATTTATTTTACCTATTCTTAATATGTAGTGATTTTTGTTCTTGAACCATCTTCGAAAGTGACTTGGAACAGTTTCTTTCTTCTGTGTACTGTCAATTGCAGATACAGAATTGTCCATTGCAGATGGGTGTTTTTGTTTTCTCTTATATGCTGCTTGAGGATATTCAGTTATTTGATCTTATTCTAGCAAGAATGGATTAGAAGGTTTCTGGGGCTTTGTACCTTTCTCAGTCATTGTTATAATAGTGCTGTGGGACAGTAGAAATGGTGGACAGTAGGAGTTAAAATTTGCAGCTGACTGTTCAAACTTCTCTGAAATGTTCTGAAGGAAAAAGGATAAGTAGTCCAACCCAAAACTTCCCCTATTCCTTGCTCAGTACTGACTCTGGTCATGAAACAGTACAGGTAATAATTGTGTTGTAAGAGTTTGTCACGTTTTAAAAGTTTACATGCAATTATTAATTTCATTAACTTTTTTTCTTCTCTTCTGAAACAGTCTCATATGCTTTACATTATATTTACATTATGTTATAACTGGCAAGAATATCTCCTACATTTTCTAATTGCTCATTAGTTTGTAGAAGTCTTTTTCAGATAAATACTTAGACCGTTTCCCCCTCATATTTCTGGATAGGAAACATTCATTCAAATTTTAATGGATTTTAACTGTTTATGTGCCTTTTTGTGGGTTTGGGAAAGATACGCCCATGTTCAGAAGTGAGGTTCTGCAGAAACACAGTAGTTCACTTGCCTACAAGCTGTGAGTAGCATGGGTGAACTAGCTACGTAGTGGTGTAGCTGGTAAAATGGGAGTGATTTTAAAAACTGAATTACTACATATTTGTATTTAATGCTAACCCATGCAGGTTTTTCTTTCACATGCAGCTGCTGCTGAAGTAAAACAATGCACCTGTCCCAAAGGTTTTGCATAGCTTTAATAAAAGAAGTGTCTGGAATTTTGCAGTACTTCAGCAACATCAGGGTGTTTCTGAAGTATTCAGTCTGAACTAATGAGAAGTCTTTTACAGTTTGCATTACCCAGAGTATGAGATGACTTCCTGGTATGACTCAGACATTAAGTGCTTACTGGATCTCACGGTCAGTGAGGCAGATGGACAATCCATTCAAGTTTCTTGTCTCATGGTTTGTTGGTAGTGGATAGCATTCTTGTTAGATGTCTCTGTTAAGATTATGAAGATTTTTTTCTTAATAAGTTTCCTTCTTTTAAAAATTAAGATGTAATTCTGTTCATACAGGAAATTCTTCAAGAAAATCAGTTTGGTCTGTTCACATACAAATGAAATGCTTGGAAAATAAGTATTTAAACTGTCTGATCTTCTGTAACAATTCATTCTCTGGCATATTGATCCTTATATAAACACAATTCTTAAGTAATACATCAATACAAAGTACATCATTTTGCTAGCAGTGCAGAAGTGACAGTTTTTGAAATTCTTAATGAAGTTGGACTTTCTTTTTGTGTTGTCTATGTGTTGTGTTGAATTTTGGAGGTACTACACTTGCAAGGGTAAACTAATGGTGAAACATTATTTTGAAGGTACAGCAGGGCAGAACTGGAAATTTGGAGAAAGAGTTGGCTGTGCAGTCGACCAAACCTGATTTCACATCTCCTCCTGCCTTATTCAAATCAGGAATTCCAACAAACAGGTCAGTTAGCTATAATTCATGACCGAAAAGCTCTTTCTACTTTTACCTCTATGACTTTGAAGTTTATGATTTTTGTAGGAAAAAAGGAAAATATGTTTCTGTAACAGGTAGAAAAGAGGGGTAGAGATATCCTAATCACAGCATAATCACGCATCAGTGCTATGCTACCTTCTTGGCTATTTGGGAAAAAGTAGAAGAAAAGGGGAGAAAAACCAGCAGGACCAAGTAATAAGACAGTTACAAAGATACACTGTTTTCTGTGTATAATTAAATTTGCCATCATAAAATTTCTAGTTAGGGTCCTTAGAGTATTAGCTAGCTCATTTTTTCAGTCATACAAGATGGAATCCGCCAGCTATGACTTTAACAAGTGGAAGAGTTTTTGGAACCTAGTCTCTTTCCTGCAAGGCAGCTTTAGTTCCTCCATATTTGAATATTTTATTATACTTTCTTTGAAATGAGAGAAATTTTTTCCTTACTGGGGTCCTTCTCCCAGCCCTAGGCTTTAATAAGTTCTGCCTTTTATATCTAAGCCACTGCTGTTTGATATTGGCACTTGGCTTAGGATGAATCCATGCTTCTGCTTTACTTTAGTTATGTAGCGATCCTGTTTAGAAGGATTAAATGAATCTTTCCTGTGCAAATTTAAAGCCCTTATATTACCATCATATTACAAACAATGATTAGAAAGGTAGAACAGGTTGTATATTGTACACTTTGACTGTCAACCATTAAAGATTAGGAGCTATGACCCATCTTTAGCGCTGCATCCATAGTTTAGAGGCACTTGTGTTCCATTATTCCATCATATAAGAGTGAGTTCAGCACCCTGTAATCCTTCAGTATTTTTCTTTTTGGGGGGGGGAAGCAATCATACCCTTGCCTGCTCTTTTCTTTCACTTCTACAATATTCTTGCTAGTCTAAAATGTTCTCTGAGCTGTCAGGTTGTGCTGCTCTGTGTTTAGTAGATTTTAGTTCTGTTTTTCTTTGTCAAAGAAACAATAAGAGTCTTCCAAACTTTGTGCCAACCCTGTAGCTATTTTTAAAATTTTCTTGTCTGAATTGCTTTGAATGTATGATGTTCTTGTAACAGAGTTTTCAAACTGGAACGTATTGTTCACAGGGTAAGGATTCCAAATCTATATCTAGCATAGGCTTTGTTACAGTTACAAACAATTCTTTGTTCATCTCAATGGTAGACAGAAAACCTCTAAACTACTTTTGGAATTAATTAACAACCAGGATATTAAACTGTAGTCAAGTTTAAAGTTGGAGAAAAAATGCATTGTGTAAATTCTGTGGTTGTGTGAAATTTGCAGTTGTGATGACTGTGTCACTTTGTGACATAAATTCTGACATATCACTTTGTGACATATCACTGACAATTGTATCACTTGTGCATTCCAGTGGGTAGAATAGATTGTTTTGTATCTATTTAGTGTAAATACTGTAATTATAAGTTGTTACAAAACTGACATCTTCCCGTATTTAATACCTGCCATGGATACACTTGCTTAAAATAGATTCTTCTGTAAAAAAAGGTATTTCTACCAAGTGATCAGAAAAGATTTTGAAAGAAAATTGTGTGCTCAGAAGTGCCTGTATTACTAACTTCTGTATAACCAGGCAGTTATGGCGTTGGACTAATTTGTTTCTTTAGTTAACGAGTTTATTTTAGGTAGGCAGAAAATTTTCAGCAATGTAGCTCTTCAGTAATTAAAAAAAATTGCCTTTATATCATGTGGCATTTGCAATAGCCTTGTTGAGAAATTGCTGGAAGCGTTTCCCCTGTAGCAGTAAAACTCTGAACTTCTAGCAGTAGTTGATATATTTTGTGGAAGGGAGAGAAGACTGATACAATTTGGTATAGCAGCACTGGCGTGAGGATTGGTAAGAAAACAGAAAGACCTAGGCAGTTTATCTCACCAGAGGAAGCAGCAGCTCTTCTCAGTCACAGACAAATACTGCCTCCAGGAAAACCAGTTCAGGCATCAGAAAGTGGTAGGAACAATATAGGAGGGACCAATCATAGGAATTAAGGTAAAGGGGAAAAACAATTCAGGGTATGATGCTCATTTAACATTTTAGTTTCTCACTTACTAGTGAGAGCTGAATATTGCTTCATGGATGATTTTACACATGGACATTGCATTACATTTAGCTCTTCAGTTGCCAGGCTGGGGACGTAGTGGTGTTTACGTTTTTTCATTTATTTGTAAACAAACATTAAAGTAATTTTGTTCTTATGTCTTTATCTTTTTGATTTGAGTCCAGTATATGTTTGCATGTTGTTGCAAATTGTCTCGAAAAAAATCCCAGAAGACCTCTGAGGTCTAGCAATGATATTGCTTGTTACCAATATGGAAGTTGTAGTTGATGGAATAGGAAGAGTATTATTGCTCACCAGCAAATACATGTTGGCAATTCACTAGAATTGCATCCTAAATGTGTAATTCAAGTGCGTGTTCATACAGTGTATCCCTGGGAAATTTTGCTTGAACAGTGGCTGTCTTAATCATAGCTGAGGTATTAGTTGTTTAGAAATGGCACCTGAATTTCTTGCCTTGGTTCTGTGCTACTTGGGCCTCTTGAGTAGCATAAAGTGTTGCATAACCCTGAGGGAGGAGTCAGATCATAATGGAAATAGTTTACTAAATGGACATCATGTAGAAACAGTATGATATAGAATAAAATCTTTATTCTCCAGAGAGAGTTAAAGGTTTATTGTGTGAATAGTCAAAATTAGGGTATAAACCTGAAGGAACCTCATTTGACTATGATGTTTTCTAGACTATGAAGAGGACTGTCATATTTCAAATGTGTCCTAACCAACTACTTCGTAGAAGTATCTTGTTTTCAGACCAGTGCTTTTCCTTAGGTCATTTTTCAAGGACTATAAGATAGTTTTTCTTTAGTAATAGAGATATAAGAAGAGGTTTCATTTATAAGCTGGCTGCAAAAGCTTGTATTTTGTCATTCAAGTGATACCTATTACAGCTCTCCATCACAAATATTTTTCTGTCAGAAGTTTTTTGGGTTTTAACCTCCATTTATGCTTTTACAGTTACTAAAGTATACATTACATTTACGTGGGTTTTGCTTTCAGAGAAATTAGCCCATCAGTGCAGTGGGCTATTTATCAGCTTCATCTGTACAATGGGCTTTCTGTAAACAGATTTTTTTATAGAAAATGGATTTCTGATCTTTCATTTCTATGAAAAAATACCAGTTTCAGCCTTGTAAGACTTAAGTGCTGGAAACTCAGATGTTATTTTGAAAGAAAATGAGTTGTTATACAAATGGTTTCTTTAGTAAATCTGGTTCTTATTCATACCAGTTAGTGGTGAGCTCAGCAAAGCTGAGGCTGTCCTCAAACATAAAATGCATAAGCAAACCAAGGAAGACAAGAAGAAATATTGAAGCATATTATAATTCCATACATATTAAAGTATATTATAAATCTACAAAACAAACATGGCATTCCATAGTTGGTCTGATTCTGAAGAGTCATATGGGTGTGTTCCAAAAAGCAGCTTATTTATTTTAGCTGTGGTAAGGATAAGGATTTCTGAAGCTATGAACTTGGAAAATAACTGGGTTTGCCTTCTTTTTTCCTTCTTCTTTTTTCCCCTCTTTCTCTTTGCTCTGTAGAATCTAAGCTCAGCTAGCCAAATGAGATTGAGTTATCTTTCTGAATTAATCTCCATGGAAGTGGTATTCTTAGTGCAAATAGCTCATAAATAACCATTCTCTAATTAGAGTGAGATAACTCAGAGTTGCTGGAATGTTCCTTTCAAGCTACACTTTGTATGAACTCTGCCATGGGTTCATGTGCATCCCACACGTGTGGATTGCCTTTTTATGTTTCAGAGATCCATTGGCAATGCATCTGTATCCCAGGTGCTTCGATCGCGTAAGGAGCAAACCAAACCCTTCCTTTTCTTTGCTTACAGCACTGAGACAGAAACTGACTATTGCCTGCTACTTATCACAACTCTAGATAATGTCTAGGGAGGCTTGAAAATTTCTCCTTGTGCCAGCTTGCTGTGACTTAATGTGTGTGTGACTTCACATGTGATTCGAGGTGTCATCTGCTGCTTCATTTGCAACTGAGTCTATGCTTTCTCTTGTTCAGTTTCAAGCTCTTTTAGTGGAATTCTCAATGAAATTGTTATTGCAATCTTGGAAATAGAAAATTTGTCAAGTTCAAGGTATGATGGCAAATCTCAAACTCATCCATCATTATGAAAAATAATCTCTTGGCAATTGTTGAGAAGATCAATGGACATTACACTATACAGCGTTATTTAAATAATAAACATAAAGTGTAATCTCAGTGAGATTGAGTGAGCACAGGTATACTCTTCAGAATCAAAAAAAAAAAAAATTAAGTGAAATTGTTTATTTCAGTAAAATTGATGTCTAGGAACCAACTAATTGGTAGTCTGGGTTTGCTTCATTTGATGTTGCAGTGGTGTGTTTGGGCTGCTTCCCAAGCCAGAATTAATATTATTGTAATATGGTGGAGGCATATATTTCTTTAATGTCAAGTATTCTTGCATTAGTGTCACTGTGTGTGTTTGCAGTGCTGATTCTAAGAGCTGCTGGCAGTGTGCAAACAGTACAAGAGAGGAAGAGTCTTAATTCTGCTGTGTACATCACTCCCAAGTGGAAGCCCAGTAAGTTAGTGGAGTGAGCCAGGCAGGGACTTCTTGCTGTACAAGAGTGGCATCTGTTATACACAAGGACTAAAGCTAGGTAAAATGAGTTTTCTAAGATATGGTTTAGGTGATTAAGAAAAGATACCAGTGATGGAGGAGAACAAGTGTCTTAGAACTCTAAAAACAAATGCACTGTCAGTGAAGACTGAGATGGTGAGAAAAGTTGATTTAGCAACTGTTTTATAATACCTATGTTCCCAATTTAGTTACTTAAAGCAAAATAATAATCCAGTGTAACAGTGCTGGAACGCCACGCAAGACCGCTGGGGAAGTTTAGAAAAGCAGGTGTTGAATATTGGAACATTCTAACTTCTAGGATGGGGTATTAGAAGACCAGAGAATTCCTTAAATGTCTGTTATCGTTGTATAGTATATATTGCTCTATACTATATTGCAGGTATGTTGTCAGACTCTCGTACCATTGCACTGGTTTTGTTTGGGTTTTTTTTAAGCCTAAACTGTTGTGCTTTATAAGCTTGCTTTAATATGCAGGAGGAAGCTCTAAACCCAGATACTGCAAAGCTCAGAGGACAGGCATTTGGATCATCCTCAGTATGCAGTCTGCTAAGGAACTTCGGATTATCTCTGGGAGATCTAAGTGTTCCTTCACGCTCTAGTGTCTGCTGTGTCTTTTTCAGTTGAACTGGAATCTAGGTATCTGAGCAATTGGAGTCCAAGTTATCAGACTGGCAGAACTCTGAGCCTGTAATTCCAATTTACACTTGTTGTCCCTAATATTTGTATTTGTGTGGTTAGTAGTACACCAGATGCAAAAAAGACAAGAACTTGTCTTCCGAAACTACAAATATGTTTTATTTCTATGGATTTGTTTCTGTGGAACTTTCAGGAAGGTTTTTTCCCAGTCTTTTACTGTTATGTGTCGTGCTCTCGGTAAATATTATCAGTTTTATCTACTGTGGTTTCCCTCATAGATGAGACACAGATTTTGTGTCTTTGTTTCTCTTAACCATTAGCACTGTAGTTTTGTACCTCATTTTCTAACATTTTCTAAAAAAATTCTAATGTTTTTTCTTCTGTCTTACCTTTGTTTGATCTTTCATGGAATACTCCATTGTGGTTTCATGCAATTTAGAAATTACTTCTAATTAATTTTGTTTAGTTACAAATGATTTATAGCTATTTTATATTAGCTTTTTGTGAAAGTTCTACTTAATATATTCTTTTCTTACTGAAGCTCTGTGGTCTTTTTGTTTGTTTCGTGTTTCTTTTGTAACAGAAGAGCAGAAGTACTATCTTTTGAGGGGGTAAAGGAGACTGCTGTAGAGTCAGCTTTTGTCTTTGCTTATCAAAGAAGTCTTTTTTGCTACATTGTTTAGTTCTATACTCTTGCATAGTTCAGCAAATGTATCATCTTTCATGTTCTTCAGAAACAGTCTTCTATGTTTTCTACAGAAGGAACTTTTGCCATTTGAGAATGAGAGAAGTCCATAAGGCTTTCTTTTTCATTTTTTTCCCATTTTCCCGGTTTGCTCACTGATTCTGGTTTGTCCTGTGTTGCAGGCGGATATCTGGCACAATAGATGTGATTGGACAGACCATCACTATCAGTAGGGTGGAAGGACGACGGCGTGCTAATGAAAACAGCAACATACAGGTTTTACACTGCAGTTTTGCATTCTATTTTTGACTAAAACCCCATAGCTTCTGACTAAAGCATCAGTTTATATGAATAAGTAATACATAAGTAGCTTTAAGTCCAGGAATAAAGTTTTGGTAGTTACTGAAATATATTAAGATGAAATATTTGATAGATTTCAAAAGAGAAATGTTTTGGTACAGCTCTTGCTGAAAATAAATGAGTGATGTGGCAGACTTAAAATCTGAGAGACAGCACTGGCTCTGCTATATCTTCATGGGATTGTGTTTTGTTTATGGAGTGAAAAGATAAATATTTAAACTGCCCATTTGTCCCCCTATTCCTGCCAGACACTAATGCTGGAAGTGAAAGCCCCCTTGTCTGCAGTTTGAGAAATGCAGTCTTCTAAAAAAACAAGGTGTGAAGGAGTTGGTAGTAGCTTGTTTTTAATTATATTGTAGTACTTTACTATAATTTGCAAGATTAGTCTTTATGGTTTTAGTCTAGACTTTTATTATCGTGAGAAAGCAGCTGAATGTATACAGATGGAATACACTTCTCTCCTGAAGAATCAGAGAGAAGGATCAGGGTTGCTTGGTACTCTAGTTGCATTTCCATGCCAACTCAGGTTGAGGTTCAACAGTAAAAATTGTAATTGATTGTAGTGCTGATATTGAAAATACTGCTCTGTGTTTTTTTGTCTGATCTCAGAATATTTAAGTAATTTATAGTCTTGGGTTGTTTTCATGCTTTTCATAATGATTTTTAAATGTTTTCCATTATACAAATTTAAAGTGCTCTTAGATCTTTAAGGGTACTTGGCAAATATGGGACACTGAACATAGGTGTGTGGGTAGAATTTGCACCATCTGAATATGGGTCTTCAGGTGTGAAGTGATACTTCCCTATTATAGTAACTGAAAGAGAGGAAACCTTTCTTCTGCCCTTTTCACACAGCAATTGTAACTAGAGTTTGGTATTTTACAGGTTCTTTCAGAACGCTCTAATCCTGAAGTAGACAGTTTTACCAAGCCACCTCCATTTTTCCCTCCAGGAGCTCCACCTACTCACCTTCCACCACCTCCTTTCCTCCCACCCCCTCCAACTGTCAGTACTGCTCCACCTCTGATTCCCCCACCAGGTAAATATCTGCACTACACAGAATGTGCATGAAAGATTTGTTAGTATCAAATTCTTGTGGTGCATTGTGCAGAATTTCAGAATTTCGTGTTCTGCTCTTTTCTCAAATGTATCTGTAAGGCAAACCCAGAAACTTTTATTTTTACTTACTTAGTAAGCATAATCCCAAGTAGTAAATGATTACTTAAAGACTAACTGCTGGCTCTTGTGTTCTTGAAAATGTTTGAAGTGAGAAGCTGTTTTCTGTAATTCAGTAACTGTTAATGCAATTGAGAAGTACATGTTAACACATCATTCTACAAACTTTTGAACTAAAAGCATGGCATACCATGAATTTGTGTCACAAGTTGGATTCTCTGATGTCTAAGGTCAAGGCAGCAAGAGAAGTTCTAATTCCCCTTTTCTCTCACAGCATGTGTGAATTCCCAGAAGTCTGATAAGTATTGCATTTGCTCTGTATCCTTTCTTTCAGTTAGAAGTCTTATTACTCCCTGATGTTTTTTCCAGTGTTCTGTCTGTGAATCTTAGAGGAATCAAAGCTCTTTGAGAACTCATCCCATTATTAGTCTGTTTTGAAATTTACTGATATTTACAGAACATTTATTGAAATTTGACATATGTGGATATCTACTGGGCTAAGTGTTATGAGCATTTGCACAAGTGGTACAGTGACCTGTACTTGTCATTTTAAGAGATTAAGTTCAAAAGGATTTGGCAAGAAACTAAGAAGAATGGTCAGTGAGAAATTACAATAGATGGAGAATCTTTGTGGTATATTTGAGTAGGAAAGTGAAGCTTTTGTCTACAGAAGAGATTGATTTAAGCTGGAGCCTCTTTCCTTATTTTCTCCTGTTCCTTGAATTCTTTTGCTTGACTTGTTCTGAAAATCATGCTGAGCAGTTTCTTTGCTATACTGCTTGCAGAGGGAATCTTTTTAAAGTTTCTCTGTTAATATTCTTATGTAGAAGCAAAGAACTGACATTGAGTGCAACTAGTATGTATGAGCTTTTATAGGGTTTAAATCCTCATAGAAGAAGTTGCTTCTTCAATTGCCCTTCCTAATTTTAAAACTTAGCTTTCTGCCTGGCAAGCTCTGGCTTTCCTCAGTGATGGTCATACCCAAAAATCATGGCACCTAGAAAACTGAGGAGAAGACATTTAAAAATGAAACAATTCTCTGCCCTTTTCCTTTTTTTTAACATAAATATAAAACATAGATTCTTTGAAGTGAGATTCTGATAGTGGTCTGGTGGTTTTGTGATGTTTCCATACTGGGGAGGGGGTAGGACAGAAAGGGGATGGATGTGACGATAATGCTTGCTGCAGTTTTAAGCTTCATTTAATCCTTTCTGATAAAACAATATATGTAATGTATTGCAACATTTTAGAAAGTAAATATTTTAATTTTAATTGGGTTCAGAAAAGGTTTTCTAAGTTGTATATTAATAAATACATGAGCACCACCCCCACAGACACCCCACACACACTTGGTGCAGGGATGTCACATATGGGTACTGGACTGTTCTTATGAAAACCCTCACCTGTTGAGTTTTTAAAGGTGAAGGAAATCCACATGTGTTGCAGATCAAGCTGGCAGGTTTGGCTTTAGTCTCATGGTTTACAGGCAGGTTTATGGCACAGGCTTGTTCAGAAGGTCTTCTGGAACATCCTTCCGTGCTTCGAGTAGATTCGAAAATAACGATTAAGAGCTGTGGATTTAGTTTCCTCAGGCCTGTGTTTTAATTGTGCTGTTGCCAGCTCTTTATCATCAAAGCTGTTCCAAAAATAGGTTCTGCCATCCCTCCTAGGTTCACTGGAGGAGGAGTAAAAAAACTACACTTACCCAATATTAAACTGGGACTACTTGCCAGAAAATTTAAGTATTTCAAATATAAAACATCCTCCAAAAGCGCCTTTGAAAAAGGATCTTGCTTTGAAGTTAGGTCTCTTGTTCTGTATTCATTCACTCTTGTGATTCAAATCTTTTTTGAGGAGCAAGTACTGGAACAATTCAAAGTACCAAATGCAGAAAATTCTCAAATAGTCCTAGGAGATGGCTGTGGCAAAACATGTGCTAGTTTCTGTTTGCTAGGTTTATTGCTATGTTGGAGTTATTTTCATCTAGAGCAAAACATGTATGCTTGTTACCCACGTTTTAGAAGTTGGTTTATGTGCTTGGTTTAGGTCTGTAGTTAAAAATGTGACATGTATTTGTGATTTAAGAAAAAAGAAATTTCTCTGAAATACTGAATTCTGTTGCATAACTTTGCAATGTATACCGGGGTTTGGTTAGTGACTCAGTCTCAGCATCTTAAGTGTGTACTTTTTATCTTTGATACAGAGAATTTGTCCTAATTTAGCCTGTTGCAAGAGAACAAAGTTGAGTTATATTACATTTCTGAAGGTTGTTACACAGTTCAGCTAATTCACTGTAATGTTGTTTAAACTCTGGCTGTGTTCGTGTTTGATTCCTTACTCCACAAGTAGAGCACGTGTGGCATTGCTTTCTTGTAGTAAAACATACTTGATTTTCTGTCAATACTCACCAGCCCTGAGCCAGTAGGATGGTATACAATGTTCTGAAGGCAGTTTTGAGTGTGTTAGGTAAAGTGGTGCACTAATGACATTTGGGTTGCTTTTCATTCACAAGTCTGAGTATATAAGTTTAGGCTGGATGTATCTTTATGGCAGTACAACAGTGTTGTAGGGACATGACAAGGTCTATCTATACTAAGCCACCTTCTTGCACTGGTACAATGTAATCTCTTGATTGCAAGAAACAATAAAATATTTCAATGTCTTTTCTCAGAGGTAGTAATTGGCTGGTGACACTACAAGTGTATTTTCCTACACTTAGAAGGCAAAGGAGTGAAGAGTTAAGAAATTATTTATTTTCCATTAACTGAAGCTTATGATTTGTCTTGTTTTGTGTCATATTTGTGTATTAGTGAGGAGGGTGAGGGAAATAATTTGTTTAGATATTTTTAGATCTTTTTTCAATTTGGCACGTAGAATCTTTTTTTGTGATAACCTCAAGTAAATTAGGTTCTGCCTTAAAATTATAAAGCATTAATCATGACTCTTTAAAAGTTCGTAAAGGTTTTTGTGGGAAAAAATGCTTGTGTGTTTTTTTGTGTAATACCCTACATTAACCAATTCATTGAAATTATTTGGACATTTGGTTTCTGGATATTAGTTGTATTCAGTCTGTCTTAATTTTGTTTGAATGGTTGTTAAGTGAAATTTTTCATTTGTCTTTTAGTCTTGTGGTGATATTTTTACTTTCAATTCTGCACAAGATAACATTCTTCTAAATGAGGAATGTATTAATTGTTTAGTACAGAATTTGTCCTTTTTGTAAAGAGGAGTTCGCTGATGGATTTCCAGGCAGTTCTCTGGATAGTGCTGAGTGCCATGTGCACTGCTAACAATATAGTGGTTTTAGTGCAGCAATTGAAATCTTTTTTAGTATAAGGTGGAGCTAATAAATCAATTTGAGAGAACTTCTGGTATTTTTCTAGCTTATGTTCTTAACATTGTTGTGTTATATAATATATACGTGCTTAACATTTATGTATTATATGTATTTTTTTTCTATGTTTTAGGCTCAGGAAGGATTTATTAATTAGAGCAATTAACCAAAAAAGATTAATGGTAAATGCTTTGGCTGTGCAACAGTTTGAGTTCTTAATTTTGATTTTCTTTCAGGAATTTTCATCAGGAGTGTTTGATCTTTTACATGCTTCACTGTCAAAAATTTTATGATGTGATACCCAGTGTTCTTAATAACTGTAATGCACATTGGAAAGATTGCATGCTGGTGAGGAGAAAATGGCTCATGCAGTTTAGAAATTTGGCTGTTGGAGTTCACTGTCTCCTGATTTACATTTTGCCTAAGAGATCAGATTTTCAATATTCCAGATTGGACAGAAACCTCAATTGTATTTCACTGTGTGTTTAATCCTATAGGATTAATGATGTTAGAAATTCATGTCAGAGAAATTGCCAATGATTAGTGAACTTTGGTATTGATCACTGTTCCTCTGCTTGCATATTCCTTCATTCTGTCCTTCTGTCAAGGCAGTCTGGGAGCAGTTGGCATTTCTAGATGTTATAAATACATAGATTTAGTAAAATGTTGCTGCCATACAATAGTCTTTTAATTTTAATGTTGAACTAATGAGATATATGTAAATTTTATCATGCAGTGGCCAGAATTGTTCTGTGTGAATGTTTATGCAGTTATGTCAACACTGATGAAAGCACTTGCTTTCAGAGTTTGGTGTTCTCTCCTTCCCCAAAGTTTTGCCATGAGCTGTCAGATTGAACATACATATTTCTTAATGGAAGCAGAATTGCTGATAACTGAAAGTGCTTTACATCTGGTGAAGTAGTCTATTTTCTGCCAGTATTGTTTTAGCCCAGTTTATTATGTAGCAGTGTTATGTGCTCAGTTTAGGTAAAGCTAGTTCTTTGCAAGTCATGGGAAGATAAGAACCTTTCAAGTGTACAGACTATGATTACCTTGTAATCTTTCCTTTCATAATCAGTAAGATAGATTTATATGTTGAGGCAGTATATTTTGTTAGATCAGCTAATTTAGTTGGGAACAATTTTCTCAGGTTTTTAATTAGATTCGTAACAGCTTAGCTAAATATGAAAATCAGGTTAGAGTAGTTCTTGCACATATTTCTGTTAAAGGATGCTCCTTTCTCAGATAGTTACAAGAAAATAGAGAACAAAACAATCTTTTTCCCTCCACGTAGCAACTGAATGATGAACTGCAGTGTCATAGCATTGACTCAGACATCTGTATTGCTTACTGCTGCCTGAATACTTTGTTCATGTGGACCTACTGTTTCCTGAGCCAAGCTATTGAAGGTCAGAGGCCAATTGCATTTCCTTCCATCCAGCCATGGAATGTAAAATAAAGCAAATATAGTCTATGGGATGTTGCTTTCCTCCTGTATACTAAGCATTATAGGATTATGAATTTAATTCTAACCTTGAGACCCAGAGTCATCCTTCACTATTCTTGCCTCTAAATAAATAAGATCTTAAAGGATAGGAATTTAAATCAAAAGCTAGGTTTCACAAGGCTTGTATAAAATTTTAACAATTGGTATTAATGTGACATCGTGACCTGAGGACACAGAAAATATGTTGTCATTCTCCTGATCATGTATGTAGTGAAAGCTCAAAGTGGTTTTAGATCTACAGATAATAAACTGTTACTGTAACTGCTCTTTGTTGTTTTTTTTAGGTATACCAATAACAGTGCCACCACCAGGTAAATTTGCTTAGATTTTTTTCCACATTTAGTTAAGAGATGAAAACTTAACTGATGTTCAACTTCCCAACTTCCTTTCAATTACACAGATAAAGGGTTATGTGTACTAAACTATATGTGTATATGTAGGCTCAATTATTTTAATGCTGGGCAGAGGAGAAATTGTATGAAAATGCTGTTGACTAGTGGACCTAATCAGCCAGTTTTCTGGATGTATATATCCTTCTTTTCTCTAAAATCTTTTTTTCTCAGCTATGCAGTAAGTAGTTTTGATTGTTGTTTATTAAGTATTTTTAGAATCTGTCCATGCTTTTATATCACCATATTTTTAAGAATTATTTTAATGTTTTGCCTTTGTCAAGCTGGAAAGTAATTCTTAGTCTTACAAAATAAAAATCCATTTACATGGAAACAATTTTTCATTGTTCTCTCTGGGATTTGTTTGCCATTGTATGCTTAGCCTAATTCTTTTATGTGTTTATGGGTGATAGATTTTTACTTTCTCCCCTCCTTACCTAATCTATTGTTACAGGTTTTCCTCCACCACCTGGCGGTCCTCCACCTTCCCTCATACCCACAATAGACAGGTGATTATCTGTTTGAAATCTTACTAAGCAATCTATCAGTGTTCTGTAACTGAAATAAATTAATAAGTACTCTTGCATTTCCCAGTGTTTTATGGATTTGCAATTGAGAAAGTGGAGACAGCTTCAGATTTTTGCTGTAATTTTACAGAAATGTTACTAGTCTCACCTCTCAGCATATTCTTTGAGTAGGTTACTTGGCCACTTATTAGTTTAGTTATGACACAGTATCAAAATATCAAATTAGTTACAGTTTTGATGGTAAATCAATGCCAAGACCTAAGGGAATGATTGTTAAAGTATTCTTTAGTTGTCTGAAGGCTTATTTATGTGAACTGTATACTTTTCAGCTATCATATCGTTTTTTATAGATGTACACAAGAATTTGAGCACAGATTCAAGCCCTCATAAACTATAAGAAGTGCCAGAGTTCCACAGAATCCGAATGTGTATTTCTGTTCTGTTTTAAGTGTTCAGCTGTAACTTTTTCAATACTTTTTATATGCATTTATAGGTATATGTGTACATATATTTGGATATATAGATATAAATATATAAAAGGAGGAAAAAAGGTTGGCTAGCACAGTCCTTGAAAAATACTTGTATTTTGCTGGAGACCAAAACCAGGTCATATACAAAACTCACTTAAGATGGTACAAGCCTCTTGTCAGCCATCTAGATCTCACTGAAGGAAGATGCACGTTGATCATCTGTTCCTTTGAAATTGAAAATTCTGTTAAAATGCATCATACAGGAGGATGATGGAAAATCTCCAAGAAAATCTTCCCATTATTTAATTAAGAAAAAATCGTAACTTAATACATCATATGTGCATGAAGATAAATTTATTACTTTGTCCTGACAGTTGCTATGAATGTGTGCTGCTTCTGATTGTATATATTGTATATAATACATATATATTTTATATATGTATCTATTTATTGAAGGAGGTAGCTTTGGTGCTAAAGCTGAGTTTTAACAGCTATGTATCTTTAACATGCTGAAACTGGTTTTGGATGTATTTTCCACAGTGGACATTCTTCTGGCTATGATGGTCGTTCTGTTCGTGCATTTTCATATGGCAGTGGTAAGTAAGCAAGCTTGCTGGCTTTGGAAATTTTGACCAATGTGATATCAAATTGTTTGATATACTTACGAGGATTTTAGCTAGAAGACTAAACCAGTCCTGTCAGTATTTCATTATGAAAGCTCATTGCTGACCATTGTAAATAGATACATGCTGTTGCAAATTTAACTATTGGTAAATGCTATTATTTTGGTTATTAATTTATATACTGGATATCTTTTCCTGCTGATTTTGCAGAACTGTGATTTTGAAGCATTATGTACCATAATATGGACTGGAACTCAGGGAGAATTTTTCAAGGATTTAAAAGCAGGAGATCATCATAATTTTAATTACTAAGACCAATCATTCAGAAATCCTGATGATGTACTGCTCCTTTGAAAAACCGTTTGTCTTAAGGCACTATAACCTTCAGCTATCCTATTGCAAAGTTAGTCCTTTTTTTGCTTTTTTTTCCCTAATTACTGTTATGGGAAAAAAATCTGACACCAGAAAAAAAAGTGAACTAAAATAAAAGCTTCATCATGTGGCAACAAATGGACATCCACAGATTCTATGCTGAGTTTAAAACTGTTACCTAGCACAGCTCTGCTTCTTGATCTGAAGGAGAAAATAAGAAGATAAAGTAAATAGAATTGTAAAATGATTTGAGCTGGAAGGAATCATCAAAGATTATCTGTTTCAAGCCTTGGGCAAGAACACCTTTCACTAGATGAGTCTGCTCAAAGTCCTGTCCAGCCTGGCCTTGAGCACTTCTAATGGTGGAGCATCCACAATTTCTCTGGGCAACCTGTGCCCCACCACCATCATCATCAAGAATTTCTCCCTTATGTCCAATCTAAATCTGTTTCTCAGAGTAAAACCATAGCCCCTTGTTCTGTCACTAGAGGCCTGTAGCAAAGAGTCTCTTTCGATTTTTCTTTCTTGTAAGTCTCTTTGCAGTATTGAAAAGCGACAATAAGGTGTGCCTAGAACCTTCTGTTCTCCAGGATGAACAACCTAAATAACATAGGGAGAGATGTTCCAACTCTGATAATTTTTCGTGGCCCTCCTCTGGACTTGCTCTGGCATATCTTTGTTGTCCTGAGTCACAAGAGCTGGGTGCAGTATTCCAGGTGGAGTCCCATGAGGGCACACAAAGAATCACCTCCCTCAACCTGCTGGCCACTCTTCCTTTTGATGCGGCCAGGTTACAAGTGGCTTTTGGGCTGCAAACTCACACTGCTGGCTTGTATTTAGTTCGTGCCCACCAGTATCCCCAAGCCCTTCTCTGCAGGGTTGCTTTGAATCAGTTCATCACCAGTTTATACTGACATTGGGGTTTGCCCCCACACAGATGCAGGGCCTTGCATGTTGCCAGTCACTATCTCTGCCTTCACAACATCTGCCATTCAGCCCCATGCTTAGTGCCTTTTCTTCCAGCTAAATTCTATTGCCTTGCTCCTTGTTTCTTTGAACCTTAGCTGATGAGAGGAGAAATTGTAGGGAAAGTTCTGTCCATTTCTGAGGATGTGTGTGATGTTCAGCACAGATCAAATATTCAGCAAATCTATTTCCCAAATGTTCTGAAGTCTTAAACATGGATATACAAAATGACATTTTGTAATGGCTCACAATTTCTTGAAGTTGTAGCAGTTCATGGATTAACAAGCAGAACTTTGTTGACATTGTGAGGATCCTCATCAGTTATCAAATGTTTGCTTTCATGAGTTGGAAGCTTGTTATATTTTCAAGAATTCTTGAAAAAGAATTAATGAACATCAGCTTTACACAGACTTTTTTTTGGCAGTAATTTAATTGTACCTTTAGCAAAAAGGTAAAAAACTAAAGCCACGCAGAGTATCATAAGGAGAGCAGTCTTCCTAACACTTACTAACATATGTATGTGGCATCTATTACATAGTCTCCAGTGTAGAATGTTTTTCACTTAGGTGTCTCTTTTGTTAGAATTTTCTATTCTCAAGTATTTTCAGGGACATAAGAATATTTCCAAGTTTTATGTGGACTTTTAGAGATGATGGCATGCTTATGTTGTTGCAGCACCAGTTTTAAAGGATGACTGTTACCATGATCGTGCCAACATTGAATTTGAACATCTTCAGCAGAATTAAAGCAATGGTCTGTCCCAAAGCTGTCTGTGTCATAGGGATTTTTGAATGTGTAGAGACTCTGTGGCATTTTATCGCTGATGCTCATCTCTTAGTGAAAGATGTTTGCCTAGTCAGCATCATAGTCTCACAGTCCCTGTTGTGCAGTGTGATCACTGGTCAGTGTTTAGCAGTGCTCTCTGTGAATCAGAACTTGGGGACATTGAGAGCTCCACAGCACAGCAGGGTACAGATATCACTGTGATTTACAGTCACTAAGTGTATTTATTTAATAGTTGCTTTGGATGACGGCACTGGATCTCCAACCTGTTGTCTTCTTTTGACAGTCTGTGCATTTCCTAGCTTTGTCAAAATTGCAGCTTTGTCAAATTTGCAAAATTTTCCATTTGCAAAATGGAACACATTGCAAAAAGTACCAGTCTTGATTAAGGTACTAGCCCTTCTTCTGCCTGTTCAAATTCCTCAGCTCAAACTTCGGTGTCTCTTCCCTTATGGTCAGTCAGATTTCCCATTGCAAACCCTTTAGGAAGGTTATGTAGTAAAAAAATATGTTATAGCTTCAAGAATGTCTGTTTTATTTTTGTGCTCTTCCACCACATCAATGTGGTTTCATCAATTTGCACTTAAATCCTTTCACAATTCACTGCTACCTTTGCCAGCATATCTTTGGCTTTGCTTGAGCTGCGTTTGATCAGCCACTGAAGTGCCTTCTATTGTATGCTTGTTTGCTTTTTCCTCAAGCAGTTCTCTGGTCTGTGCTCTAAATGTTTTTTATATCTTAGGAACTTGCAAGACATTTAACATTACACAAACACTTTGAGAGTCAGTATTTTTTGAGGCACAGGGAAGAAGCATTAAAATAGTTTGCCTTATACCATGAAGCTTTAAGTTTTTAAACCATCTCCAAAACTAGTAACTATTCAAAGCTCTCTTCCTGTTTTAAAAGTAAAATCAGAGTTAAATTTTTGAAGTGTCTTTCTTCTTGTAGAAATTATTGGAATAATCCATATAGAAATAACAGAAGTGACAAATTATTTCATTCAACGTAGTAAAAGCAGATCACCAGTTCATACTAGAAAGTAAGCTTCTTGTGTGTTGTGAATAATTCCCAGTGAAAATCTAGATATAAAAACGTGCAATGTGTCAAATTACTGTTTTATCTCATGTTACTGGGGAGAAATACTTCTCTCTGATGAGAATTACTCTAGATGGAGTATCCAAAACGTATTGTAAAAGTTCATATTACCATTAACAATTGGTTTGTAGTACACATTTAAATTTAAGTTTAAACTTTAGATCAGAATACTCTGGCAGCCAGTGTGTCATGTACCATATGTGTGTTGTTGACATAGTGGCAAGTCAAGGAAATTAGCAGTCTTCTAAGTCCAGCTGATTTTTTTTTGCTATTTCTGGCTGCTTTCCTTCGACAAATTTCGGGTCTTGGCAGTATAATGAACAGCATAATATTGTATTAGGACATTTTTTCTGTTAACCCTTCATTTTGCTTGTAGACCTGAAGTTAAATAGTATCAAGCATTTTATAAACCTTGTATAAATGCTTTTTTAAGGAATTGTAATACTTTTCATTGCAAATATATTTTAACAATGAAGTTAAATAACATTAACAATGAAGTGTTTTTCCCTGCTCCACTGCCTGCTCTAAAGGTCTTTTGTATTCCTCCTCTGGATGCTTGGCAAACTGCTCTCTTAAGCTTCTGCCAAAGCTCTCTGGGGCAGGCATACCCCAGACGTTACAGGCAAGGCAGTCTGCACATAGCTGTCAGCAGAAGCCACTGGTTTTATAACTCAACTGTATTAAATACAGCACCAATAACACACTTTACATTGTTCAGTGGATATTTATGTTAATTGTACTGTTAATCTCTTTGTGACACCATGAAGTCAAGTAAATATTGTTCTCATATTATAGATGATGAAGTGGAGCTCAAAACAAACGATTTATTGAAAGTTAGGAAAGCTAGCAAGGCAGATAAGCAGAAAGGGAGAAGTCCTCAGTACTGTAAGTCCGCTAGAGAGTGCTGTTTCCAGCTAAAACTCAGCCCTTGTTTTTCCTTTACAGGATGCGTTCACGGGACTTCTGGCGAGGGAGGGCAGGACAGAACAGTTGGGGCATTAAAAGTAGCAGTTCTGTATTACAATGAAGTTGGCAAAAAGCAATGGAGAAGCATGTTCCCTCTCCCCATTGCTAGCTATCTAAAAAAGGTTGGGAGACAGTGTTAAGACTTCCTTCTTAACATCTTAACATGTCACTTCTAAATTAAGACTATGCTTAATTTTCTTAAACTGTTACATTTTAGTGGTATTAGTGTTTGTGCTGAGTATTCATAAATGTTATCTTACAGAGCACAAGTGGGAGCATTATTTCTTCTCCCCAGAGTGAATTTATTTCTAAAGCTCCTTTTACAACTGTAATCAGAAAAGTATGACAAAGCATAGTATAGAATATAAATTAGTGAATGAGAACTTCATAGCTGACATTGTATTTTAAATACAATGATTTTAAAGTACAAGAGATAAAAATAATAGAATTTAAATGCAAGTCTGGAAGTGTCCTTTTTCTGAAATGTATTTTCAGAGCACCTGAGTTTCAAAGGCAGTTTTGTTTTCTGATTGTTTTAATTTTGTTGTTTCCCCAAAATAAAGTCATTTGACCACATAGAATCAGATTCTTTGAGCAAGTTATTTGCACAATTTTTTTTTTTTCCCCAAAAGTGTTTAGACAGTCTTTTGGGTATATACCCTGGTTCTGTACATCCTCATAAGAAGTATTTAAATGAGTGCCAGAAGCTTTTGTAATCATCATGGAAAAAATGCAGTTTGCTTAGAATTAACTCTAATGTGAAAAGGGAAGATTAAAAAATGTTATTGGAGGAAAGTGACAAATGTGTTTTCGTGCATAAGTTTCCATATAATATTTGATTTTGTTCTTTCTAATAACTACATCTCTTTCTTTAGTTACCTTTCCACACCCTGCAGGTTCTGCACCCTCATGGTCTAGTCTTCTGGACACCAGCAAACAGTGGGATTACTATGCACGAAGAGAGAAGGATAGGGAACGTGAGAGAGAGAGATCCCGAGATCGGGATCGCGACCGGGACCGAGACAGAGATCGAGACCGTACCAGAGACAGGGAAAGGGACCGAGATCACAGTCCGTCTTCAAGTGCGTTCAACAGGTCAGTGAAATGTCCTAAACGTGCTGTAACTCTGCCCAGAACCCTTGCTCTGTTAAACAGTGTACTTCAACACTCAAATTTGGTGTTCTGCTGCATATTCCAAAAAGCTGGATGATGTGGCTTCCTCACCTTTGCTCTTTTCTCTTGGAAACTATAATTCTAAATTTCTACATGTAAAACAGAAGCAGAAAAAAAGGACAGTGTACATCCAAATTGGTCATAGTGCTTTACAGGTTAAAGGTGATTTAAGTCTTCAGAATGTCTGAAATATCCATCTCTTTTTGACATCAATAGGTCTAGAAAAAACTACAGAAAATCTGCAGAAGTACCAAATGAATTTTAATTGCCAATTTGGTACTAAGCACAACATGTTGCAACGCTTGATCTCCATTAATGGTGTTAAATACCTGCTAAAATGGTTAATATGGTTGTTAAAAATGGCTGGATAATAATATCTCCTCTCATTTTAAAAACTATTATTTCAAGGTTGAGAACTTTAATTTTTATGTAGACGATAAAAATCATGTCAGATAACTTAATTCAGCTTTCTAATTGCTTTAAAAAAACTCTGCAACTGTTCTGTGGTTCATGTGCTCAAGTAGAAAGCATTTAATGTTGAGCTCACTATGGCTCCATAGAACAGAGGTCTATTGGTTAACCAGGTTTTTCTAAATTTCCTCTGCCTGTTATCTTCTAAGCTTTTTGGGGTAAGTATCTGATGCTTTTCTCAGTGTTTGTTGTTAAGTTTAAATTTTTGCAAAATAGATGTTAGCTATTAGGCAGAGTGTTTTCACTAATGGTTTTAAGCTGAAGGGAATGAGAGCACTGAGAGTCAACATTACTGCGGTTGAGAGATGATATTTTTGCATGATGATTGTTAGCTGAAGACCCAAACTGGGTGCAAGCTTGGGGATTTTCCATGTATGCTGGTGTGGTGATGTCTTCTCCTGTGGGCATGTGCCTCGTTCCAGGGTCACTTTCTGAGGGCTGAAGACATATCTAAACATCTGTTTCTCAGACAGCTTGATTGAAGGCCAGAAAGAACTCTGGTCACTCAAGGGTGCTTGAAATGAACCTTAATAGCTTCCAGACCCCAAGAAATCTCTGTGCTGCTGCCAGAGTTATCTGTAAAGGGGGGGGAAGAGCAGGCCTCGACTTTTTTATGTGACTAAATTATCCACCATCTGTAGCAAAGCTGTTGCCACATGGCTGTGTAAGAAAATGGGAGGCCCTTAACTAGGATAAGTTGGTTTGAGAATCATGGAAGAGGTGGGAGAGGCTTACGAAAGAACATGTAGATACAGCATTTCTTAAGAAGGTTTATTTTCAGTTCTGTGCATTTACGAAAATAAAATGAATGGAGCTGTGAGGAAGAGAACGTGAACTCTTTTAAAGACTGCAAAGATTTATAGCTTTTATTTATATTCCCTTTTTTAAAACTTTAATCAAGTGGTACTTTGGTGGGGTTTGTAGTAAGCATCAGGTTTAGTGTTTTACTGCTCAGAAATTACAGCCTTCAATGCTTTTAGCAGTTGTTTTCCAGATGAATAGCTGTGTTTTTGCTACAGAAATGGTTCTAAGAAATGCTACAGCATTTCTTAAAGTTATAGGAAAATAGGATTTTTATTCTACTATAACCAAAATGTGGTTTAAAAATGAACTTTCAGCTGTCTTTATATTCTTTTCTGCTTTTACCTTGCTATCCTCAAAGAAAAGTGTGCATTTTTAGAATGCATCTGACTCTGCCCCCTTGAGAAGATGCCATTATTTTTGGACTGTTTCCCTTCTTCAAAGGTTGGGACTTTATTTTGTTTGTTTGAGGGTTTTTTGTTTGTTTTGTTTTGGTAGTTTCAAGTCAATTAGTTACCACTAAAAATGTAGACATTGGAATTTGATTGATATGTTACTGTTTCGTGGTTCTTCCTCAGCAGTTTGAAAAATTAAAAAAAAAAAAAGAAAACCAAAAAAAAAGACAAACCCGAGCAACTGTGTTTGTAAGGTCCTGGAACTTAATGATCTCATGCAGAAGAGCAGATGAGGGGCTGGCTGGCTGGACTGCAGCTTTACAGGGCTGGGTGTCCTGGTGGTCAACAAACTGAACGAGACTCCACGATCAGTGTGTGATGAAGGTCAAAACACTGAGCAGAATCAGAGTGTTCCTGAAAGATCCCAACACACTGGTCTTGGCAAACTGATTTTTTGCTTTACTTAGAGAAATTGTTTATTTTCATCAGACACACTTAAAGGCTGTCATGTTCTTTAGTAGTTTGCCAAAATAAGATTTAAAAGGGAGTATCAGTAATATTTTTAACCTTTTCTAGAGTGTTTTAAAATAACTGGGTAACAGACCAGATGCAGAGTGTGAGTTACCATTGGGGCTTTGGATCTCATCTTCGAAACTAAGCAGTAAGTCAGCAAGTAGCCATCTAATTTCTCACGGCAAGCTTATCAGAATTTAGTGGTAGATGTACAAATTTTAACTTTTTAATTATATACTGATCATTAAAGTATTATTTTTGGGAAGCAATATCAGATATGGAAGGAAACTGCAGTTGCACAGAGAGTCTGGGGAGTCTCCATCCATGAAGATACCCTGAAGTGCCTGGACATGGTACTGGTCAGCTGGTCCTGAAGGCCCTGCTTTAGCTGGGGTTTGGTCCTGATGACCTCCACTCATGCCTGCCAACCTCAATCTTTGTGCCAAGTGTGCTTTGCAGGATTCGATCAGCTTACTCTCAGATCTGAGGTTATAAATGCATTATAAAATCAATGAAGTTGTATTACTCAGTGGCAAGTCATAATTTTGAGTTCTGCAGTTGTAGCTGTAGTTTTCCTGGTTTTGATGTGTGAGTATTTTTTGTGTCCCTTAGAAAAGCAGATTTTTCTATGGAGTGGTTAATGCTTCTCTACAGTGTCTTAAATTACTAATTTCTGACATTTGCTTAATGATGTAGTCAGGGTTTCATAAAAAGACTAGTGATGTTGCTTCAGGTGTTCCCCCTTCTCAGTCTTGAGTTTTCATGCATAACTGTAATAATCATTAATATAATATCCTCACTTGGGAAATGGCCAGAGGATCCAATCTGTGGCAGATAAAATGGGTTTGATCTCAATCCTCATTGCTCCAGGACGTGAGAAATCTCTTGGGGCTTGAGCTGTTCTCCTGTGTGATCTGTCTCATCTGTTCTGCTTCAGGGACCTCAGGAAGATATGTTCTTTCATGGTAAATGTTGGCAGAGACAGAAACACTTGCCTTTTGTTAGGTCAACAGTATCTAAGTTGTTACTGATTTTATTTCTTTAGAAAGACTGGTTACATTGTGCCTTTCTTTAGGGTTGGTGGGGATCTCCCAAACTATGGCTAGAGAACACTTCATGTGATGTATAAATAATTACACTAAGTTCATTTGTGTTGAAGTGGCACGGTTAAATGATGCTGGGTAGGTTTTTCTTGGTGGAGAAATGATGAAATGATTGTGTCTTATTAAGCTTTGTTCATGTAGCATTTGAGTCGTATTAGCTAACAATAGGCAGTGTTCTCATCTTTTTTTTTCTTTTTTTTCTTTTTTTTTTAGATTTCAGTAAACTCTTAGAACTGCCCTTTTCATCAAGTCAAAATATAAAAATATGTTTTTAAGTAAAGCCTTTGAATTCTTGATATTTAGGAGTTTTTATCAACATTGTGGCAGGGCAGCATTTCATGGCAATCCAAGCAAGAAGTAGAAGTAGAGACAGCACTGGAAAAAAATTAATTTCAAAAGTAGCTCAAAACATTTAGTATGTTTTACTCTTTGTACTTAGCTTTTCCTTTTCTTGAAGCAGGTGTGAGGAAATAGATAACTGTACCAAAACCTAATTTTAATTTACCCAAATTGTATAATAGTCAAAAAGTGTGCTGATAAGTGTTGAATGTTTCAAACTGATCTGAAAACATTACTGAAGTTTAGGATTGTATTTCCTTCACAGTTAGATTCAGGTTCAAGCTAACAGCTTGATAACTCCTATATAAACTTAATGGGGCACTGTTGTATTCTTTTTTCTTTCATTTTTAATGAACATTTTCCTTTCAAAATTGCATTAACTGCACAAGTCTAGTGTATAACATGAAGAACTCTATTGTCCTTTAAGCTCTGGAACTCATGTAGACAGCCAGAAGCAATATTAAGATTTTCCTGTCATTTAGCTTGTTACTGTTCTACTCCTTGGTCTTACTGTCCTGAAAATCTCTTCTTTCTGAATCAGCGATGAAGAACGCTACAGATACAGAGACTATGCAGAGCGGGGCTACGATCGCCATAGGACAAGTAGAGAGAAAGAAGACAGACACAGAGACAGGAGACACAGAGAGAAAGAAGACACTCGACACAAGTCATCTCGAAGGTTTGATTTCTCTTTTTTAATAGGATATGAAAGACTTGTCCAGTTAAAAAAAAAAAAAAAAAAAAGAAGAAAACTTTTTAAAGAACCCCAAACAAACAGGAATTTTGTGGAAAGACTGTAAACACTTGGATATGCTACTTGGAACAAGTCTGCCATATAAAACGTGGGCAGACAAAAAGCAATACTGACCCTGGGTAACCTCGTATTGAGTGATGTATGTGACAGTCAGTATGGGAACAGAAATCAGGACATTGGGGAAAGAAAGGTAAAAATGGTGAGTCAGAAAGAGGTGGGATGAAGCTGACATTCAGCAGCATGAACAGAACAACTCAACAGTCATTCTCAGCAAGTAAAATAGTCCTCGCAGTCACTTGATAGAAATTGTTCTACACAATCCATTTTAACTTAGAAATAAAAGTTAAGTCCAGAAAATGGGGTCAACAAGAATGTCAAATTATTAAGGAATGCCAGTAGATAACTGGCATTGTTAAAAGTATTGCTATTAGAATATGGGTTACAAATGTGAAAAATCATTCCATTTTCCCCGCAAAAAGTACAGGATGGGTAGATGTATGTTCCATTCCGGAAAAATTCAGCTGTGCACCGACATCCAAAAACTCTGAGCAGATGCCAGTTTTCAAATATGAATGCAGAAGCTGGTTTTTGGTACTTCGTGATTAAATAGGGCCTGAAGTGTCAAGTGTTGAGGCATGTTTTCTCTCTATTTAGTAACAGCAGACGTCGTCACGACAGTGAAGAAGGGGATAGCCACAGAAGGCACAAACACAAGAAATCCAAAAGAAGCAAAGAAGGAAAAGAAGCCAGTGGTGAACCTGCTCCTGAACAGGAAAACACTGAAGCTGCCCCTGTGGAATAGGCTTGTGTGATTTTTGCCTACTTGCATATATATTAGTGCCAGAAATAGATTACTATAAATCTTGTTATTTTTCTGGGAATTATAATAATTTGCTCTTAATCTTGTTCTGTTAGTTTGAAATCAAAGGTTACTTTGGTTTTTTTTGAAAATAAAAGAACGAATTTTTCATGTTAAGATTCTTGGACTGACTTTGTCTTTTAAGAAACAGTAAAAAACATCTTACAGCTAGAGGCTTATGCTCTTACAATATAAGTAGGGCTTAAATTCTTTGTATTAAATTGTCTCCTTTTTTCATAAGCCAATGGGAAGGTCATTCTTTTACTGACTTTAGAAACAGTGTGCATTCATTTTATTATATACCCAACATCTGGAACAGTGTGGGTTTAGCATAGCTTTCGGAGTCATATCTGGAAAGGTCATCCTTTACTACAGGGACACACAGCAACTGCAGGCTCTTCAAAAGCCTTGTAATAACGTGAAGCAAAAAAGCCACAAAAACTAGAGAAAGTGGGAAAGGTGCCGATTGTTCTTAGTTGAATGGAACACTGAGCATGGTGATGATACACTTGGTAATTATGTCTGGTTTGTGTGGGTGCATAAGGATGAATTAAGCTGGATAATCGTCCCTGCTGCTTTTCAGTGGCTTAAAAGAGAGTTCATTTTGGTCTTTGTTCTAGGGAAACAGCTGCCCTTTACACGATAAAGATTAACAAACATATCCTCTTCCCACTGCAAGCTTGTGAGATAAAAACAAGACTGTGGAACATGAGTAATTTGCAGAGAAAGACAAAGGACTATTTTAAGAGATATATAAGACCATCATCACTTTCAGATTTACTTCATGCAGAACAGTATCAAGTGTGATTGATAAGGCAGTCCCACAAAAATTTTACTGCTAATCGGAAGACTTACTTGATGGTGTTAGGGTGCAGTGTACTTCCTTAAAGGTAATATTCTATATAAAAATCCCAGATTTAATAATATTAATCAGAACAAACCAGGGAAACGAGGTAATTTGGTTTTGGATGAAAATAATGTCTGTACAAGTACACAGTTACAATTATTTTTAATTATTTTAGAAATTTCATTCACAGTTTTACAGACTAACAAACAGTACTTGAAAGTCTTGAAAATACCAGCTTCATGCTGACCATGAAAAGGTACACATACTCAAAGTGCTATTAATGTGTTGGATAAAAACCTTCACCTGATAATTGCAACTAGAAAAAATTGCAAGAAATATTTCCATAAGTTATTCAAGGTTTTCTTTTTGTAAATCAAAATAAAGTGGGTGAGCAGAAGCTATTGCTCCTTAGATTTCATTATTATTATAATGCATTAAATAGATATATAGATATGTATAAAAAAACAACAAAAAACCCTTAAGAACACAGGGAAGGAAGGACTTAAGTCTGTAGCTTGGATCACTCAGAAGTGATTTTCTGACAGGTGTCACTGCTTTACCTAAACTTGACTTTTCTTGACATGCAGGTTGAAATTTCACAAACCTTTTCTTTATAAATACATACTCGACCCCCCCCAAAAAGCAAAGACTGATGTTCCTTTTTTTACACTTTTTCCCCATGTTAAGATACTTGTCATACTCTCCATGAAGACTTGTTTTATAAAAATGTGCCGGGCCAGGACACAATTGTGAGAGTAATTTTTCCTTTTAGTTCTTTGAGCATCCTTGCCAAGCAGGCATGCATCATTCCTGATGTGTTCCTGCCGTTGACAGCAAGGAGGATGTCACCGCATCTGAAAAAACAAACACAAGACAACAATTAAACAAGGTGACTTTTTCTCTTAAATGTTTTCAAATGCCAAAGCACATCCTTAAGCTGGGGGACGGGGTAGAATGAGAATTATGGTTCCTTCTCTGGCTGACTACTGTTCATGAGTATGGGAATAAAGCTGGTGAAAATATTTCACTTGTTTGGGTTTCTTACAAATTTGTAATTAATTAGACATATTTGAAAGAAAACGTGATATAGTTCTTCTGATATTCATTCTGAGGAATCATCATCACAGAATCCTAGAAGGGCTCTGGTTGAAGGGACTTCAAAGACTTCCAACCCCCTTGCTCTGGGCAGGGACACCTACTAGACCAGGTTGCTCAAAGCCCCAACCAGCCTGTCCTTGAATAAGGAGGAGGCATTCACAGCTTCCCTGGGCAACCTGTTCCAGTGCCTCACCACCCTCACATTAAATAATTTCTTTTTAATATCTGGTCTAAACACAGTGTCTTTTCAGTTTAAAGCCATTGTCTCTTGTTCTAGCACTACATACCCTTGTAAAATGTCCCTTTCCAGCTTTCCTGTAGGCCCTCTTTAGATACTAGAAAGATGTGTTCTGAACAACTGTACCTTTTAAGCCTTGTTAACTGATGTAAGTTTGTACCATGATTGTGCATTTACTCTCTTCGAGTGTGTTGGTGTTTGCAGGGAAGGCATTTTTTTGGGGGTGTTTAGAGCTGGGTATGTGGGAAACCTCTGTGCTGGCATGCTTTGTACCACCCCAGAGAGCAAACTGACTCTTCTTTTAACTTACTCACATACTAGTGGATTGCTAGACATCTAAAACATTGTGCTGTGAAGGCAGATCAGTTAAACTTCAGGATACTTATGTCCTGTTTCCAGATCTCCCTGAGTTAGTTCTGTATCAGTGAGTCCTTCCCCCATCCTTGCCACTGCCTTAATGAAAACATGTTTCTTAAAAACTCCCACAAGTTAATCAGAAGGAAAACTTACTTAAATGCTACTTTTTTTAGATAGTAATCATTACCTAATTCTGCCATCATTATATGCTGGTGTTCCCCCAACAATGGATTTGATAAAGAATGGTTTGTTCCCAGTATGTTCTTCATAACCTCCTACGATGCTGAAGCCAAGACTTCCAGATGTATTTCTTCGTAATACAATTTCTTTGCAGCTGTACAAATACCTGAAATAAACCAGTTTAATGAAATGTCTTATAGTTAACTTTAGATTCTGATGAACCATTAATAATCTGCCTTTTCATGTACCCATTGAGTGTTTTTTTAAGAGTTAAATAGTGCTGTATTTCCACTGCATTAAGCACCTACACTTCTCTATTTCTGTGGTACTGCTTTCCTGGTATAACCACATAACCAGTTATCCCAAAAGTAAAATAAGTAGATGGTCTTGGGCTTAAGTATTAAATAAGTTTTTTTAATAGGGTAGAAAACTATGCAAATGATCTAGTTGGTGTGATGGAGAAAAGCACATAAGCCTGGATTTAATGTTAGTAAATCAGCAATTCAAAAAACTGTATTTCTTCTACCTTGTACAGCCCAATTACTTCTTTATCTTCCAGATATGAGCCTGTGATTAATTATGGCAAAGTGCTCAGGCACTTACTACTGTGGTGCATGTCAAAATGATATAATTTTAAGGCCAATGGAATGAACTACAAAAATGACAGATGACACAGAGACAGGTATTGGTGGAATTAGGGATCCTGAGCTTTTCTTGAGCAACCTGATAAGTCACAGCATGGAAGATGAGAGGCACTAATCCATGTGAGTCAGTGCCTTGGAGTACTGAGTCTGCTCTCAAGAAGATAGCTTGTCCTTACTGTAATGTTTAACACAGGAATTTGTAGGAGAACTGAAATCTGTTTCTCTCTCCATTTGTCTTTTGAATGTATTTTATGATATTGTATGTTATGCCTATCAAAGCTTAGGTTCCAAAACTAGGAATAGGGGAAAACAAGAATAGTGTTATTAGACTCTTAACTGTTGCCTGATGCTCTGAGTACATTAATTTGTTTGCTTTTTTCTAAACCAAATTAATTCTATTTGTTAGATAGTAAGCGATAGAAATTTCTGTCCATAGTACTTAACCAACTTACCATTAGTGGTGTCCCCAGGAATGACTGAAATTACTGAATGACTAAAATATATACTTGCTACTCCAAATCTTAAAATATAGGCTGACCTAGAGCAGGCAACTGTTACAAACTCTATTCAAAGCCTTTTTAGGTTTCTAAAAAGCACCTGACACTTCTATAGGAGGATAAATAGCTTTATCTTAAAGACTGATATGCCTAATGTTTTTAAAATTGTGTTTTAAATAGTGCATTTGCTGTCTTTCACAGCACTAATACTAGATTAGTCTCCCAGGGCCTACAAATATTCACCTGCTGCCAGGATGGTAGGTATGTAATATTTGCACAAGAATACACTGGTTGCTAATGTAAGAAGCAGGTGACATTTGCTTCTTCCTCAGCAGCCAGGCATTATTACTTTACCATCTGTGGACTTCTTCAACATGCAAAATCACTTAAACCCTCTATGTTTAATGGTACTTATCAAGGTCATGACCAAGCAGTGCCAGGATTCAGCCATTAGTGCTATAATTCAGTGCTGATTTTGGGGCAGAGGTCTCTGCTGCCCAGTGCTACACTCAGTGCCTTAAGGAGCACATTCCTGAAATTGAAAGGTAGTCAGTTAAATCCTAATGCCATAGAAAAGTAGTAGGCAAGCAGGTAAAGACATGAGGATAAAAGGCAGTGAAGCCAAACATGCCTTATGTGCATTCTATACATCCAGTCTATAAGGTTATTAGTTGCATCATCTCCATCAGTCCAGAAAGCATAAATACATATTTGCTGTCAAAGTGTATGACAAATTTACATAAAATAGACACAGCATAATAGCATTAGGATTGTTCTCTCTGCCAGAGCAAAGAAAACGTGGAAACCAAGGAACAGCAGAGAGCAACCACTCTATTGTGACTCCAAACCCCTTCCTTTTGTCTCACCAAAGGGACTGGGTGTAACCTGTTGTGACAAGAAGGCAGTGGAGACATTGAAGTCAGGAGAAGAGGTGCTGGCATGATGGTCAGTTTGGGAAAACCTCTTTTCTTCCCTTTTCACAAAGTGTTTACAAGCTTGTCTTCTTTGGTTCCCAATACCCAAATTGGTAATTAAATGTTTTCAGTTCTGAAAGCCAAGTCTGTTTTGGCCACAACAATAATGAGTGAGGGATTTCCCTGGTTTTTGACAATGAATTTACTCACTCTTCCCCTTTTCACTCGCCCTGCTGTGGGTGTTGGTGCAGGCAGGGCCAACCCATCACAACTTAAAAGAATAGGAGTGTCTAGGATGTGTTTATGCCTTTAACTCAACATTTTCTTATCTCCATCCTATGGGATAGAGGTATAAGCATGGCAGTGCATCATCCATCAGCTGTTTGTCAACGCTGTCACAACTGTGAAAAGGATGCTGGCAGGCAAAGCTGAGCTGTATGTAATGCAGGTACTGCAAACAGTTCTGTGCCTAAGCAGAGATGCCTGCTCTGCCTAAGCAAAGAGCAGCCCAAAGGGAGTCCATTCTTTTAGGGCTGTTTAATCATAAAGACAAGCTACAAAGTACCACAGAGAATAAATAAAATCATGTGAAGATGCTTAGTGTGTTTGAGTAGCTTGTATTTCTGTGATAATGAAAGCCCCAGTCTGAGTGCTTTGACCCAGTCAAACTACCATAACCCACTAAATTGCAATCAGTCTAAGGTGAACCATCTCCTTAGAAGAGAGCAGCTCACACTCTTCTGCCTTTATTGCTAAATACTCCAGAAGATGAGGATGAGGAATAATTTATGTGTGAACCTGCCTCAGATACAGGATTTGGGGATATACAGTGTCTACCCACAGGGTCCTATCCTAAGCAATACTACAACTAAGCATCAGTTACTGATGCATGAGGAATTTAATGCCTGTTTTCAAGTAGTTAAATGTACAATTCCCTGCTGATTTTTCCCTGCACAAGTAGCCTTATGCTCTAGGCATGAATACCAGCCCAGCTGCGGGATTTTAGCAATGATAGCTACAAAAAGGATAACTCTGTCCTCCCTCCCCACTACAGTACACAAATGGCAGTGAGTAATATTTGAGAATTGCTTCCACCAGCACCCTACAGCCTGGATTGAGTTACTTTGGAGGTGTTTCTGTCCTAATTTCATGTTGTACATCTTGTCCTACCCCAGGTTTGCAGAATGACTTTGGCCACCTTGTCTCTTTCTCATCTCACTTTACAGATGAAGAAAAGCACTTGTGTGAAGTACTGATGTTTGTAAATGTTATGACAGGATGATCTAAAAAGTATTCTAAGTACTAGCTGAGGGAAGGAAATGTGAGAGAGCAAAGAAAGGAGAGCAGGAAAACATGCAAGGGTAGAAGCAGCATCACAGAGCTGGGGAAATGCTTTTTGCCAGCTGTTCCCCGTTATTTCCTTTGTGCATGCTTGACAACAACATGTCCCTCTACCAATAAAGGAGTTCTGTCTTCCTAAACAACAAACAATTAAATTAGCTCCCCTGAAATAAGTCTTCAGGCGAGAATGCTTAAGGCCCTGCATCACTGTTTCCTCCCGCCGCCCAGCCCGCAGCCCCTCCGCTTGCGTGCAGGCCAAGTTTTGACAGATGTCAGATGCACATGTGCACGTATTTTATAACCACCACATATTGGATCGTACTACAGAGAGAACAGAGGAGCTGTTTATGTATTAGCAAGCCATACAAAAGCAAGAAAACCCAATTCTAAGATCTCACAAGAAAAGGACAAAATTTAAGTGAGATCCACAAATGTTAAATTAGCAAGATGGCTTTTCCAAGTCTTTGAGCTTTGGTGCAAGGGATCGGATAACTTGTCTGATTCTGCTGCTACCAACTTCATCCAGAAAAATTATATAATAGCCTAACTCTCAATATTTGTGTCTCTCATCTGTATCCATCTCTATAATATGCATGCTGTCCCTAGGAAGGGAAGAGTTCTGTTCTAGTATGGAAAATCAGGCATCTACAGTAAGCTACTTCAAATCATGTAAGTGTTATTAATGTTAGCCTGTTTTCTACTGCATCGGTCATGGACAGAAGTCTGTAGACATGCTCTAGTATTTAGTTCAACTCAGCACATTTTATGGTACCATTCACAGGATTTTCCTCAAAATTACATGGATTTGGAACAAGAAGGAAAGACTCTCTTGTCGCCTCAGTTTCCTGAGCCTGAACATTCCACTCTAAGTTGCGAGGTCAAGCTGCCTCTAAACACCCCACCTTCCTTGCAATGAAACAATGCACACACTGCACTGCCAGGGTTTGTCTTGAGCCACATCTTTCCCTCCTCAAAAGAATTTAAATAATCTACTATCCAGCCTCCTCTTTTTTAAACCATGCCTGTTCCTGGCCTCCCACTTTTACTGCCTTTTCTATTTGTTCAATTTATCTTACATAGGTGTGCTCCTTCCTGCCCATCTTCCCAAGTACTTTGTATGATCCTGCATAATCATGATTTTGACATTTCTACTTTTCTATTAGTACCAAACATTCTTAGACTCACATATCTTGGAGGAGTCCTTCTAGTAAACTGTTTAATTAAAGTAGGTGATTCTTCAACATTTTGCACCATAACTGCACTTCAGGCACTTTTTTCCAAGATGGACCTGTCAGACATCTATTTAGACAGAGTATAATTTTCTCTAACAGCCTGGAAAATGTCATGAGACTGCTGACAGTATCTTGGGATCTAGTGAGATGTGATCCTTGCCAAAAGCAAACTGAAAGTCAGAGAAAGGTTAAATGCTCAACCTGGAGCACAATGAGTTAACATGATACACATCCTCATGAGAGAACGTGCTGAAGGACTTTCAGACATCTGATGTGGGCCCTGGAGAATCAGAACAATAAGTGGGTGAGCACACTGATGCTGGGGAAGACAGAAGGGTCTGCTAATACCTAGAGAGCAATCCCAAACCTGATCCTCTTGTGCCCCTACTCAGCCAATCAGCTGCTAATAAGAAAACAGAGCACCTTTGTTACTGTCACATCTAATGCACGTTGGTTCCTGTCCCAGGCACTAGTCTGATGTTCAGAGCTGTGTCCCCACTCAGCATACCAATGTCCCCATGTCTCTTTGAAGGAGAAGGGCCATGCTGTGCTCTGTGCACAGCCTCACAGCTGGGGATAGAGTTACAATGAACTCTTGTCTTCAGCCTTGCTGACACTGGGGCTGATTTTCCTCCAGACAAAAAGAGTTGGAACGCCTTCACACATGCAGCCTTCAGAGGAGAAAGGCTAAAGTGAGCTCAGAAACTGTTCCTAAAATGGGAAACCCCATTTTATTGCCAAACTGCAAAGTGGAACTGACCGATGTGAACTCTGGGTGCAATCCTGCAGTACTGTGCTCTGTCCTTCATGTCCTCAACCATGCAAAGGTAGTGGAAACTTCACTGTGAGTAGAAGATGATGTGAGTAGAAGATGATGACTAGGCAGCTCAGGTTTTCTACACAGCCCAAAGAAGGGTGCAACTGTTTCAGCCCATCTAGCAATGGATGGTGGCCTCTAGTCTGTTCCTGCCTCTTCACTGGGAGCATTACCCATGTTGTAGTACCTTCACCATGGTGCTGGTCAAGCTCAGGAGTGCAGAAGAAATTAGCAGGAATGAGGATCTCCCTGGGCCTGCCTATTTTCAAAGAGACCAAGTGAGGAAAATTTACCATGGCCTGGGGTAACAAATTAAGGGGCATTTCGTTTTTACTGCTTTTCTTTCACAGTTATAAAGATATAGTCCTCTCCACTGGAGGAGGAACATTTTTCCTGTGGGTGACAGCCTGCATTCTGCTCTTGCAGTGCTTCAGCACATGTTATACAGTCATTAGCATCAGACCAAGCCCCAAAAAACATCTGGCCCTCACAGCAGACCTTGCTGCAAGGTGAATGAGCTCAAAATGGCTCCAGCTAGAACAAGGGAAACCTGTTATGCAAGAGTAGGAAATGAAGAAGAGTCCTGAAACCGTGCCTAGAGAAAAGCCCACCTGTTCTGCAGACCATCTTTTCCTGCCCTCCTGTAAAAGAGAGGCACTGAACTGCTGCCAGAGTTAGGAGTACAGTCAGGAGGAACTTACAAGATAAATTCTTCATTCCTTAAAACTGACTATCAGTTTCAGCTCTGTGATCCCAGCTTTGCATATTCACAGATTCACAGTGTATCCTCATTTCATGCTTTCTGGAATGTCACGGAAGCTGTAGGTATTACACCGTGCACACCCGAGAGCTTAGTGACAGGCGATGTGGCTCTTGTTATCCTTGCTGAAATGACAACACAGCTGCTTCCTGTGTATGACAAATGGACTTCTTTCAGGCGGGGGTGGGGTTAAAAGAGGTGATTTGGAGACACTGGCCAACTGTGAGAGCTTTGCAACATCTGGGTAAAGTCAAACAATTTAGCTGGATTTGGCAAAGGGGAATGGCTGTGCAGCTTGAGTGTTGCAGGAGGGGTATCTCTGCCTTCCCCAGGGTGGTTGAGCCTAGACTCCAGTTCAGCAAGCTCCTGTATCCCTGCAGGATTTTCCATTCACTCCCTAAGTGCCAGATATGTTTACAAGATTGAAACAATTCAGTATCCTACCCTCCCTCGCAAGGGGAAACTGCATGTCTCTTTTGCCATGTACACGTACCCATTTACAAAAGGGAGGGGTATTTAGAGTCAAGTCAGTGACAGAGCCTGGATTTAATTAAGATGTCAGTGCAATGAATCAAGCCAAAGGAAAGAATTGCCAGAAAATACAAATCTTTCCTCCCACTCCCCCTCAGGAAGAGGTTGCAATCTGTGGACTTACCGTGGCAGCCCCAGCCACATAACCCAGGACGGTGACCACTCGCTGCTCTCAGAGGTCACCTGTGTGTCCTCAGGGGGTGGTAGCTGACCCTGTTCCTCCTGGGCTTCGCATGCTCTCATCTCCAGGGCTTTGAGCACCACTGAGGAGTTGGTGTTCTTCAGCAGGGCCACGGCCTCACTCCGGCTGACTCCCGTCAGGTCAATGCCATTCACGTTCAGGAGGATGTCACCTGAGACCAATAAAACGGATGATAAAAAACCCTGCAAGTGCTTCCAGGATCCCCTCCCCACTTCCACAAACAAGTGAGTCAAATCCATGGCCAAGAACTGGCTGCCTGATGAGGCTTTTTGCCAATCCTATCGTTTAACGTGGCTGTGAAGCATATGCTAGTAAACATCCCACAGGCATGAGGGAAGGGTCTAGATTCCTGTACACAGAAACTTTGCATGGTTGGACAGAGGATTTGCATCTGGAGCTGAACAAACAGCTGGGGTCCTGCTGTACCAACAAGCTTTGGTACCATTGCCTAGTACCAGTCTGGGTCTCTGGAGCCCACTTCCAGCTAAGAACGTTTGTACTCAACCTAAGCTTGAAACCCAACAGCTTGATGTTTTTTCTCCCAGCCCTCCCTTAGCTGAAGACTGCCAGTCCAACTGGCTCTTCCTAGTTTGCTTTGTTACTAATAATAATAACATGTTGTTATTTTCATATTAATACCTGTTTAAATGGCTGCAAGCCAAACCATCTTTCTGTATGCATTACTTATAATATAGGCACAGCAGCTACAGAGAAAAATGCAAAGATGACCTCAATTGCTACAGGAAGAACAATAAGGACATCACTAATGTCATGTAAGCAGCCACAGTGCCAAGTGCTCTGCTACCCTTCACAGCAGGCTCCCATGCCAGGGCTTTCCTGGGTGCCCTCTGTGCTTGGCCTGGATGCTTCTCCAGGCAGGGCTGTATCACTGGCAGTCCAGGCACTGCAATATGACCATTGGCCTCTTCTTGTGGTCTGCCCCCAGTGAGAAGGACAACAGCCTAAGAGCTGCTCTAAATCAGAGGCCTATGGAGCTATTATAACATCACATATTCGTTTCTAATTTTATCAAATTAACTAGGCTGAGTTTTCCATGCTGCCTCATGATGAATATTTTTTGGAAAGTATATCCCACTGAGAGGCAGTTATTTCTCAGCAGGAGGGAAGGGGAAACCTGCTGTTTTGCTCCTGTTGTCGTGTTCTCACATGGGTTTCATTGAGCAGACACGAAGAGGAAGTTCCCATGTGTGCCAGTGCTGGGCACCAATACTCAGGCTCGTGGGGTCTGACTGGATTGCAGCTATTCTCCCCCATTTTTGGGTGCCTTCACTTCCCTCAAACTCAGGATTTCCCTCCAGCTTCCAGGCAGTGACTGGACCAAGGAGAACATAGGGGATGAAGGGTGAGTGAGCTGTGCCGCTGCTGGATGCGGGCTACAGAGGGACTTGGCTCTCGAAGATGCAACATACTGAAACCTGAGAGTTTCACCTTTCCTCTACTGCCCAGCTATTCCCACAAAACCAACTGATAAAATATGTTCCTCATCTTGCTCTAAAAGCTTATTCATGCAGAAGGGGAGAAACAATGAGCTTTATCCCTCTGTTACATCAGTAGCTAAATGGGGTTAGGAAACCAATGTTTCCAGATATGATGAGGAGCCACAAGGCACTAATGTGGCTTCATATATAATGAGAATTTTGCTACTGTATGTTTCATTCAAATTCATAAATGTAACGACAAATAAGCACAAAAAATTACCTTAAAAACACAAGAAGGCTGCACAATTAATGTATCAGGAGTTAGGAGATGGTGGTGCAACCTAATTTTCCTGTGAAAAGCTCTTTATCTCTTTTTTTTTCTACCAGAATATTCCTACAGCCTACTTCACAGAGATGATTACTGCTGCATATTATGTCTTTTCTGGTAGCTGACTTGAGACCCTCTAATCCGACAGATCCCAAAATTTATAGGATTGCTGAAGATGTCAGAGTGTGAAGCTCTTTCACCATCCCTCAGTTTTCAAAAGAAGCTCTTGATTCAAAGCAGGCTTTCAAAATCCCCCCTCTTTACCTGTTTTTATCCTGCTGTCTCTGCTGATCACTCCTCCAGGTTCCACACTTATCACATAGATAGGCAAATCCCATTCCCGGTTAGATGCTCCACCTGCCACAGTCATTCCCAGTGATTCTGTGTGATCTTTCCGGACAGCCACCACCTTCTCGTGACAGGTGACAGTGTGAAGGGTGCTCTGTGATGGAGAAAATGGCAACAACAAACACAGTTTGTGGGCATGGCGACCTCCCTGCCAGCTTTGGCATTTTCTATCTAAACAAATATTCATGGAAGTAACACCAAGACACTTCCCAGCCACCTGGCCTGATGGCAGCCAGGACTCCCTCAGGGGCTCAAGCATCTGCAGTCAGAGCTACCACCAAGGTAACTGTGCTTTAATAGTTAAAGTCAGGCACTGCTCCCACAAAAAACCAGTTGTTTTAGTGCTAAGGCTAATAGAATCAGGTCCTTGAAATGTAAATAAGGAATTTGATTTTAAAAGAAAAAAAAAGTTCTTGATACTAATATCACTAGTGGTCATCATATCTTTGACTATCAGGTTGTGCTTCTTATCTTGCTGCTGGCAGTCTGAACATCATCTATAGTTAGTGAGAAGTAGTCCTCTTGGGTTTGAGAACTGAAACCATTGGGGACATATCTTCCAGATATCTGTGTTTCTGTGTAAGTTATGGGTGGAAATACACTTGAAGAAAAAGTGTTTCTGTTCAGGAAAAGAGGAGGATATTTACAGTGAAGAGCCAGCAGTTTCCAGGGTGCTCTTAGTGCTTATGCTTGAAGGGTCACTTCAGGACAGTCATCCTTATGTTTCTGACCCTGAACAGGAAAAGTTAAATACACACAGCTGGTCATGCAATAACTAGTGTATGAGTGAGGGTGTAAAAAAGCCACAGGTGCCCTCAGGATGGAGAACCACTGCAATGCAAGCTCCAACAAAACCTGCGAACTGAATGTCATGTTTACCATTGCACTTGGTTCTTACAGAAGAGTTCAAAAGACAAAGTCTGGATTTAAATGCTTTGCCTTCCTTAAGTATTTCATAAGCAGTGCTCCTGACAATCCCAGCCACTCTTGCAGGAACAGCATCATCCACTCCAGGCTCATATATAATAGCACACTTCTAAATACACTTCAAATGCATATTTAAAAGGCTCTTCACATTCAAAATGTGACCTCACATTCGTACTATGCAAAAATAATCTATAAAACTCATTTAAAGCCACATTAATCTCTTCTTAGAAATCTGACATCTCACAAAGACATTTTACATTGGTTCCTGGGCCAGCAGCACAGAAAGTGGAGCAGATGAATCCACGATGTCTCCCTAAGTGACAATGATGGACAAAGGAAGATTACGGCAAGAATATTTTTATGGGAGTAGGGCAGACTATGTCTTTGATTTTTTGTTTTTTTTTTAAGGTATGTTTGGTGGAACTAACTCCACATCAATATTTCTGTGATGTAATGTTAACAACAAAACACAGGACCTTCTAGAAGCACAGCAAAGGGTTTCTCTGTGCTTGAGCAGATGAACAGTAGCTGCCACAGAGCTCCAGAAACAATGCGGCAAAGAGCTCAGTGGAAAGAGGAATTCTCTCAGTCTCTGGGAGAAAACCAAACAACACAGTTGTTTGGACACATTAAACCTGGTCCATGCAGAACACAGGCATTTATATCAGAGTAATTTGGCTTAGGGCTTGCAAACAAACCTAAGAATTTCTGAAGATTTAAAAACCGTCAGAAAAGGTTCGGTTCCAGATCTGATCCAGATAATTTTAACCTTTCACCTTTGGCTTTAAGGTGTAAATATTTTAAGCATAGTAGTTCTATCTTTATACAAATTAAACTTAACATTTCATTCATATTTTGCAAAAATATCCTTTTTCCCTCTAAAAGGAATGGCTTTCCATTGGGAAAAGGCCACTTCCTGAAACATGTGGAATAGGGGCACTACTAATTTTCACAAAATTGCAATCTAAAATTTTCTAGCAAAATACGAAATTGGGATTCTATTTGTGGCTCTGAATGAGAGAGCAGTCTTGTTACTTATGCAACATACATCCAGTCTCAGACAACAAAAACAGAGCATTAGCCAGTTTATCACTATTTTTTAAGGAAAGCACAGAGAGAAAGATTTAAAAGTAGTGCTTGGGAACAAATTGTCCTGCTGCATTTCAATGAAGAATTACAGAAGTACCAGTACTTGTATGTTGAACCACAAAGGACCATTTTTCCTTTGAAGCTACTCTTTCCCATGTCATTTTTTATATGGCTGCAGACAGAAAGGATTTGGGGTGACTTGACTGAGACGAAGGCAGTGATGAAAGGAAAGTAAAGCCTTTTTTAGTAAACACACGTAGAGCTTGCTTGGAGGTATAATCGATAGCAAGTAAGCCAGTTAAAAGGCAGTGTTTATCAGTGACTGCATTTCAGTGCATTATCTTCTAAACAATTGTCCTTCTCTGTCATTTTGAAGTGACCTTGGAGGTCAGGAGAAGAAAAACATAACAGTTCATCTCCTCCTCTTTTTATTTTTTCCTCCTTTTCTGTATATTTACTGGAAAATAAATATTTACAGCAGATTATCACAACATCAAAGCCATGACACGTGTCTTGCAGGCAAAAAACATCGCTGTGTCTGTTTGGAAAATGTACTTCACCTGAAGGTTAACCTGCTCATATGGTCAGGAAACATTGCCTGCAACATTTTCTTTGCTTTAAGTATTAGACAATTCATTTGAAAGAAGTAAGAAAACAGCTCCAATTAAAAACAAGTGCTATTTAATTAATGGCAAAGCTCCCACTGACTTCAAAGGAATTGAATCAGGCCTGTTTATGTGTTACAGCCTGGCTTCGCAACCTCAGCTGCACAAGAAAGTGTTTGTGACATCTCTTTTCTGAATCCAGGCAGCAGCCAGAACAGTTTGGGCTGTGCTTCCCCTATCTCTGTACAGAGGAAAACAGATCCATGAGACTCTGGACAGGACCAATCTCTTGGCACACCACACACCTGGCATCACTGCCACCAGAGCATCACCTGGCATCACTGCCACATGGTCACAGGAGATCACCCTCTTATCCAGAGCCTTGTGGGCAACATGGCTGGTTGCCATTGGCCTGAAAGAGAGGCACCTCCTCACGCTGTACAGATGGAGGTTGGCTCTCCTGAGGCCAACAGCTTGGCCCAAAGCAGTTCCTGAGCCACTGCATGAGCCAGACAGCTGCTGGAAGCTAGAGTTTATTCTTGATGCTGAATATAGCCAAGGGTTGAGAGCAGATTTCAGCCCATTTATACATACATGCACTACAGTGAGAGCAGTTTCCCTCAAAGAGAGCATTCCTGACCATCTAACATCACCTTCTACAGTAATCTCAGGGGACAAAAAGACCTTAAAATTAACCAGAATTCAAGGCAGCTAGCAATCCCCTATTAATCACACATAATAAAACAATCCCACTCGTGGCAGTAGGTAGCAGACTCATCAAACCACACACATATAGGAGATTCCCCTGACAGTGAGGTCCAGCCAACAAGCATTACCTTGGTTTTGGGCAGGAGCATGTGCTGCATTAGGAACTGTACAGGCCCTAGGCTTGCAAGCAGTACTCCTGCACTAACGCCTATTTAAAATAAATAACATTTTTTAAATCTTTCAAAGCCAGTCTAAGGATCTTGAATTGCAAATTATGTTCAGTTAAACCTTCAGCAAGATATAATGAAATATTTAAACTGACACAGTCATGGCCTATAAAAGGGCAACTAACACTCTAGTAATGTTTGTATCAGACCAAAATCTACAGTGCCTGAAGCTCGTTGTGTCTACCAGCTGTACTGATCTGCTAATCTATTGCCAGAGCATTTTCTCTGACAGAAGCCCTCTACTACTTACGCACAAAGCTAAAGGGAGGTAGGAACAGCTCAGAATCTTCTTTTTTTGGCTGTGATATTCCCTGGAAAGTGCCCAAATAGTGGCATTGGACAGAAGCCCACAGCAGTACACCCACTCATGTGCTTATGCAGTACACATCTCTTGTGGAAAACTGGAAATCCCACTAAAAGCTGTGGCCTATCCAACAAGAAATGATTCATTAGTCTTTATAGCACTTACTCATTAGTTTTTAAAGGACAGCTACAGAGCCAACATTGTGCCTTCAATCTCACAACTACCCAAATATTGTTGGACTTACCAAGAACTCCCATCCAACACCTCTTAGTACAGGAAGAGAAAATGAGGATCTTGTGGCAGAGAGGGACAAGTCCTGTTCCCAAATAATCCCACGTGGTATCAATTAATTACTCAGACCAACACGGTAGAGTTAGCAGGTGCTTGGATCTTCCCTAGGAAGCATACAGTAGCAACACAAGCTAATTGCTGTTCTACATGTATCTTCCTAAGGAAACGGTTGCTTCATTACAAAGTAATGCCTTGCAGATGCACGATCAGTTGGACACTACTTGCTACTTGGTAGTAGCTGCTGAACACTGACTGATCTCTGCTTTAACTCCTGCTAATCTGATCCCACTTAACAAGAGCTGTGATTGTGACTTTGTGGAAAAAGAAAACTAAAAATAGGTAAATATACACTAGTATTTTTAACACATAAAAAGAGCGAATAATGTAGTTTTAGAAGACTTGCAAAAACGGGAATATTTTAACATTTGTAAAATCCAGAGCTAGGCTTGCCTCCTGGCTGACAGCTGTGCACATGATATTTGGTCCAGAGGTCCCTTTAAGGACACAACTGGCTATCCATCAAGCAGGATGAACTTAAGCCCTGCCTGCACACCTCCCTGATACACCCCTGGCACCGGTGGCCAGGGTCAAGCTTGCATGGATTTGCATAAGTGGTGACACTCAGGGTGATTAATGTAAATTAGCCAGACATGTGACTTCAAATTTAGTGAAATAAACCAATTCAGTTCCTGCAAGGACATGCCTTTCTCTATCTAAAGGGGAAAGAATAACATTGAGTAAGTTCAGAAAACATATTTTCAAAACTCTAGCTGCATGAGTTCCTACTTAAGATCTCGTATATTTGAGCATCAGCATCTCTCTGCCTTATGCAAGGAGAATGTTGAGAGCCTAGATGCACTAAACACAAGCTCTGACTGGGTATGCAGGGGCAGTTTGGTACCACAGCCTTATCTGGGTGAGCTGGCTGCTCTGTGCTCTGTGCTGGGTTGGGTCCAGCCATGCTGCACACTGGCAGCCCTTGCAGACCCCACACCATGCCAGTTCCAGGTGCTGCCAGAGCAGAACAAGCACGCTTTGGGTCTAAAGCTCCACAGAAAGTCCTCGTGCTCTCAGCAGCCAGGGAGACCAGAGCTGCTGTCTGCTGCCAAACTGCCAGCTGGGTCAGGGCATGATCATTTTAATAAATGAGCAACAGCCTAATAAAGGCCATCATTTTCAAGTAGCTTATAGGAATCTTTCAGGCCAGCATATGAAAGCTTTTTGTCTGAAGACTATGCTACAGATGCAGAAACTTCAGAAAAAATTTTCTTTTCCTTGGAATGCATTGTCCTCTGCTGGTTCACACTGCTGGTCAGATATTGGCCATGGCCTGGATACTGTGTGCACATCAGCACCTGCTCCACCACTGCCCACTGTCTTCTCTTTCCCTCCCCACGCCAGGCAGAGTCAGGACAGAACCAGTGGGTAAATAATGAGCAGCACAGCTTTTGTGTCCCCATTGCCAAGTGAGACACGCTTTTTCTGGTGACAGAAGCCAGAGGTAGCACCCTTGGACATGAAACACTAGCTGCCCTCCCATTCCCTGTCCCATGGATGGCAGAGCAACCACACAAGAGCCCTCACCTTGCCGGGGTTGTTTCTCTCGGCGGGACAGGGCTGGGAGCTGCCAGCACTGTAACTCCAGCCCGTCTCCTGCAAGAGGTCGGGCGTCTGCTGCCTGGTCTGCCGCGACACGACGAAGTGCACCTGCTTCTCGCTGGCCTGTGGGAGGAGGCACAGTGTGAATCCCACAGCCCCAGTGCAACAAACCCCTGCACCTCAGCCCCAGAGAGTCTGTGAAATGCAGAACCACTTAAATGTTGTTTGGATTTCCCATTAATGAGGTTGCTATGACATAGAGCAGTAGCATCAGTTCAGGTCAATGAAGTTCATAAAAGTTCACCGCCAGCTACTTAATATTTCTCTTGAAAATTTGGTGTTAACTCTAAAAAATCCTTTCTACTTGCCCCAAATGTGGCTGGAAGCAGTGATTCACCACAGTGAGTGCTGATCAGCTCTCACCTGTACTTGTGTATAAAACTGCAAAGCAGCAATTTGCCTGCCATGGTAGAGAGACACACGACCAGAGCTGTTGCTGCCCAATGGATGAGAAAACTGAAAAAGATATAATTAACCCTGAAACCAGGTACGTGCTTACGCCTTGCCCAGTGAAAGTGGGGAATAAACAATGTAATTAAGCCCACCTGCATGCAATGAACATGACAAATGTAAGGAAGCTTAAAGAAAGGGAGAAAAGGGATTTTATTCTGTGAAGTAAAATCCTACTGCAGCAGAGCACAGAGAAAGAGGGTGGGCATAAACAAACACAGGGCAATGGAGTTTAGGATGGAAAAGTACCTCTAACCCTTACCCCAAGAAGAGCAGCTTCAAAAACAAATAACCCAAACTCAAAAACTTCTAGGCCTTTTTTTCACAATGCAGTCAGAATACTTGTGTGTCTGAGAGATGCTGCAATGCTTCTACTGAGGTAATGTTTGCTCCTTATTTTTAAGGGGCTCTGTGTGTGTGCCTGATAGTGCTAATTGTAGAGGTGGGGGGTTTTTTTCTGTCTTATTGAATCAGCACTGTTTCCCTAGAAGCAAATGGCTTCATTTGTGAGGCTCATGTGAATCTGTTCAAGACAGCAGTGATACAAAGATAAAGCTGAGAAGGAGTGGGGTTACCTAAATAAATCATATATGCCTGCCAGTAAACCAATATACTGAACTGAAATGAAGAATAGTGTAGAAATAACCTCAGTGAAGCATACTCAGAAGATGTAAAAATTAATCCTCTAATCTCCTTCTCTCTAGGCCAAAAAGCTTGCTGTTGTGCCAGGAAGGAGGGGCTCTTGATGACCAGTCTGCAGAAGGACTCCTGCCTGCTTGCTCTCAGGTTATACTGCAGGAACTGCTCAGTATCTAGTGCAGAGCCCCCCACAAACACGTCTGGAGGCCTGATGCCCCTGGGGCTGCAGTTGCAATACTTGTTGGTACTGCAACCCCAGGGGCAGCAGACATCCTGGCTCGCTTGCTGGCACAGTGACGTGCCCTGCTCACTGGGGAGAAGCTCCAAGGAAAGCTGGCATTGAAAAAGCAGCTGAAAACCAAACCCAGATCCAGTTGTGTTATTGAAACCAAATCTCCCACAGACAATTAACACAAGCCAGAGGAAGCTTCTGGGAATTTTGTTTTTATAGCTTGGTTTGTCCTTTCTGGAACTGAATTCAATAGCTGTAACTGAGAGTTAAAAAAAAAAAGGTTTTGGAAAAATCTCATTTTAGTTAAGAAAAAGCAACCTACCTCTCCTAAATCTCCAACTTCAACCTTGAAAAAGTCATGCCATTTTCAGTGAATTAAAAAACGGACACATCTTTGTTACTTTCCCAGTATCTTGGAGGATGTTATTTTTTTGACTAGATACTCAGATCTTCACAGCTTCATAATATATCATTTGGTGCATACACACACATTTCCAAATAACTTTCTAGGCATTTTTAACAGATATGGTTTTATGGAGTATTAATTCATGGACTCTGGACTCAGCTGATACCCAAAAGCAGAATTCTATATGTTGGGAGAAAGGAAACCACCCTTGTCCCTACTTTGTAATATGAATGAGGTGGAACTGAACAATACAAGATTAAACCTCTCAAGGACATGTGGTCCTATGAAAATACAGTTTTCTGTAAAATGAACAGTTTCAACTTAATGCAACTTCTTTTTGAAATTCATCTACTGCCACATGGTAAGGCTCAAAGTTAGTTATTTAGAGAATGGTTGTAAAACATGATTAATTCTCATAGAACAAATAGCAAAAGTTCAACAAGAATCTCTGTTGCAATGGCACATTTGTCTACAGGCCAGTCAAGCTGAGCAGTTTCTCAGAAGTCAGAGTGGTTTAGAAAGTTATCCAAACAACAAGAGCAGCTTTTGTATTTACATACACATGAAAACAAATTAATGTTTCTACTGATCGGATTATTTATTGCTGATTCATTTTGATCTCTCCCTCCCTCTTGCCAGTGGCTTTCCCCACAGTTCTTTCTCCGTATTTTATGCTGAAGTGAAAATTAAAGAAAGGAGGTTAGCTTTGATACTGAGTGCAAGTAAGAGCTGAAACAATCTTCTAGAATTAAAATCTGTTACAGCCAAGGCAAATCAAGCAGGAAGGCACACACAGCAGCAACTTCTAACATCTAGTATGTAATTGCATCTTACAAAGAGGCAACAGGGCTGCTCTTGGCAGAAGCTGCCCCATCTCTCACATGGAGCATGGATATGCTCCACATCACAACCTGCTTGTCAGAGGTGGTTGTTGGGAAGAAAAGCTGCTCATCTGTTCCTGGCAGCTGCTCCGAACTATGGTGGGGGAAGGAGGTGAGGAGGAAGGTGAACATCTGGGGTCAGTAAAGTCTGACTCAGCCCGTGTAGCTTGGCTTGATGTGCTCACATGAGCACCCCGTATCTGTTACCTTGCTCCTTTTCTTGTCAGTCTCATGGAAAACAGATGTGGAATGTCTCATGATTTAGATTAAAAGTGCCACTTCTGACGCAAGGCCACGGCTTAAGACGATGTGACAAACAGGAGGCAGCAAATTCCCAAGTGTTATGATGTGTGCACGTTCCTAATTAGCACTTACACGTTTTCTTCATTTCAGTTCTTGTGACAGAGCTTGGAGCTTATAAACAGGCAGACATCTAATCTACTGATTAGCAACTGCTTCACGTATGCTAGTGTATAGTTTCTATAGGCCTCAAGAATCAGATTTGTCTCAGTTGCTCATTATTTAAAAGTCAAAAATAATCGAATTACACAGAAATCTGACAATCTTCCAGCTGTGCTTGGTTCAACAAGCCACTGCACCTTTTGTTGAAAGTTCTGTTTTTAAAGAAACTGATGGTGTATTTGTAGTTTTCACCACCATAAATTAGAAGACCTCAGTGCATTGCAAGTGACATGCTGAGCTCTCAACAGGCAGGAAGGATGCTGTTGAAAAATCAGAGGACACAGTGAAATAGCCCTTCGTGTAAGAAGCAAATGCAAAACATTTGTGGCTTCAGTATAAAGGTTTTTCTCTGGCATAACATGGAAACAGGAAAGGCAAATGATAATTGATGAAAAACATAACAAAGAAGACACAGGTTCCAGGAATTTTGCATTAGACAAATGTGATGCATAGAGCTCACATCAATGCAATGTAATCCTGGCTGTTTGGAAACCTGAGTTTCCCCTTTGATGGGCTTGTTTAAATTCCCAGGGACCGGTGTGCATTTCAAGCATTATTATAAATAACATCCACTCTTTGGAGACCAATAAGGACTTTAGTTACACTTTTAAACACTTGTATGTGAATACTCTTGTTAGTAATTCTTTCCGTTTCATCTCACATGTTTTTTTGCACATGAAGCACTGATGCCTTGTTTTGTAGCCATAAAGAACTGTTCCAAGAATAATAGCTTTTTAGAAAATTTTTCATTCCAGACTTGTTACCCTCAGAGAATTTAAACCTTTCCCCTTCTGCCTTCTGTTCCCAGTTAGTGAGCTGCATAAGGTAATCCAGAAAGATGCTGGACCAGAATTTCGTCAACTGGCATTATGTATAAGGGGATGACATTTTCTTCACCTATGCTATAAACTTCACAATAAAAGTTGGCTACAACCAACTGTGAATCTAACAGAAGAATCCTTTCTACAAAATGGATGGATTTGACTGTTTGTTTCAATCTGACTGATATTACCCTGATAATACCTGTCAGAAAGAAGAAGCAGCTGGCCTGATTTGACATCTTGTTATTGAAGCCCATGAAATTCTTCAATATGTGAACAGTCTACATGTCTCCACATGAAATTCAAAATTGCATAAGTATAACAACAGCTATAAATATGAGATAAAAGCAACAAAAGATCCTTGGCTTTGCTTTTATGTTGACGTTTTCTAAAAACTGAGTCTGTAAACAAAAACCCCAAATTGGTTCTGGAGGGAATATTAGGCAGAAGCTGACTAATTTTGTAACTGAGAAAGGCATGGGGGTTTTTTTGTCTGCCTTTTAGCACTCCACATGAATCTAAACAGAGATTAATAAAAACTACAGCTACAGATCCATTTTTCCAAAACATCTGGATTTCCATATACTGGATTTAGGTAAGAAATATCTACTACCTTCAGTTGTAAACCACATCCATGGGAAATCATTGAGTCTGGGAGGGTGAGATGCGTGAAACACGCCATCCACTGCCTTAGGCTACTCTGGTTTGCTCCAGGGCTGAACCAGAGAGCACTGTGACTCCTTCTGAGCCAGGGGAGTCAAGATTCTGCTGGATCCCGTGCTGCCAGGGTGCATGCCAGCACCTGGCAGCTAGCACCACTCAGGTGATGATCAGAGTGTGTAGAGGTTTGCATTGATCTATATGTTTCAAACCCTGATGGTAGCAGGCACCTCTGTGAGTCCATGCCCATGTTCACACTCATCCCCACAGTAAAACCAAGGAGCATTCAGAGGAGTAAATTGCCATCCAACTTTAACTCCTTCCCTCTTCCAAATACAGACTCAGTGTTTGGCCCCTGCTTTGCAATGGATGGTGAAAAAACGCTGCTTGGTTTCTGCGCAGTTCCCACCCCGTGGTTAAAGTGGGGATGACAAACCTGTATCAGCTGGGCTGCGCTCTCGGGGCTGCCGTAGCGGTGGTCGTGCCCATTGATGGCCAGCACCCGGTCATTCTCCTGCAGCTGTCCGTCCCGGGCAGCCATGCCGCCTTCCAGCAAGTTGAAAATAAATACTCCTGGCTCGTCGGCCTTGCGGACCAGCTTTATCCCCAGCTGCTCGTCTGGACTGCTCTTGTTCAGCACAACATGGAAGCTGTCGTCCCTATTGCAGTGAGCATCAAGGGAAAGCCCGCTGTTCCGGCATCGGTACCTCTGCTCTCGCAGCACCGTCAGCCGGAGCACGTGGCAGGGTTGCTTCAGGACTGACAGGGCGTAGTTGTGAGGCACATTTTTGATGTCCATGCCATTTACCTGGAAGAGAGAAGGGTAAATCAGCAGCAGAAAGATGGTCTATTCTGAGCTGGCACTGAGGAGGGCAGATCTATATACACAGATGTCTTCATATGAAGTGACATGTGCTATTTCAAACTGTCACACAGGAGACCAAGTTTGTGGTGCAGAACAATCTTCCCCCTAAGGAAAGGATGCACGGCACAGAAAATTTCTGTCCTTTTTCTTCCCCTTTCTCCCTGATAGTCTCCAGACATACATGTTAGTTTTCATCTTTCTTATTGCTCATTCCCAAGCTTCCATATCCTTTCACATATCTTTGTTTTATTCCACAGGCTTCTGATTTCAAATTGCCTTGCCAGCCTTTCCTTTCACTCCCACTGTTTTCCTGCTCTTTCTTTTCTTCTTTATCTCCCAGCTGTTGTAGGTGCAGTAAAAAAAAAAAAAATTCTCTTCACTAATGAATCTCTAATTACAAAGAAGGAAAGAGCCTCAAGTAGAAGTTTAAATGCCCTGGATATTTACTAACAATTATGCTGATTTACCACACCAGAGAATCGTCTTCCTTTTTTCTCAGTGTTTTCCAGGTAAGATTTAATTTGGATGACAGTAAAACTGTAAAACTACCACTTTTTAAATTTGGCTGAGGAAAAGAAAGAGGAAAAAAGAGTTTCCAGTCAATCCCATCATGTTCCTATGTGTGAGAGTGACCAGGCATTGCACTTTATATTGCTAAATGAAAACCAGTTGCAAGATTGTATTTCATCACTGGCTAGAAAACCTGTATCAGACAAGTTATTTCCATGTAGCTTTACATTGCACAGGTTGAACCATTTAAGTATTAAGAAACATCTCCAAAATGTAAGAGAAATACTCCCCAGCATGGACAAAAGCATTTGGCTGGTGTTTGCTTTTGCAGATTGCCTATGTGGGCACGATGGGGCTGTTCTGCTGCAGTCTGGTGGGAGGACTGCACCCAGAGAGAGACAGCTCAACTAGCTTTAAGTTGCTACCTTCGGTACCACAAACAGCATGAGCTGCACCAGGATGGGGCTGAAATTTGCAGGAATCCTTGGTAAATCCTGGGCAGTCAGACACAGCTGGAAAGAGCTAGGCCGTGCTACAGTCACAGCTTCATTGTGCAGTTTGGATGTGCCCTGCAGGATCAGCTTTGTCTTAGTAGTGCCATTAACTCTGCTGCTCTGTGCTGGCACCAGGACAAAAAGGCTCCCTGAAACACATAGCTGGGTGCTGGATGCTTATCCAGCTGCTGCCAGGAACCACCATCCAGAAGCACTTTTATTCACTGCTAGAATGAAGTATGCCCACATTGTGATCCTGGGAAATCCCTTTGGCCAAGTCTGTCTGACATAAAGCAGAAGGCATGGCACAACCTTGGCATGCCTCAAGTGTCCTCAGCTACCACTGGGGTCAGCAAAAGCTAGGAAATCATAGCTCCTTACAGCTGGTGCTCTGAACTTTAGAACTTCTTTCTGCATGCAACATTACAAATCTCATCATGATCAACTTAAGCCATCTCATTCTTCATCAGGATGTTTTTATCTCGTACCTCCACAGTACTGTACCTTTAGAATCATGTCTCCAGGCAGCAATCTTCCATCTCTGGCAATCACCCCATCTCGATATATATGCTGTATAATAATGTGAACCAAAGGGGTCTCACTGCCTCCCACAATCCTGATGGCCAGACTTTCATGGGGGTCGGTACGGCTGATCTTAATGCAGGTAATTTCCCCATCTGGAATCAGGTGATACAGCCTGGGAAAACCTGGAAATGCATATTGTAAGGTATTTATTTGACAACACAGCTTTGCTTTGTTGAAACATGCACTGCACAACCTCAGGTACCTGCGAGTTAGTCAAGCTAGGTTTTTATGCATGGATGTAATTTATACCAAGTGGGAAGGAAAGGATATATAAGCCTGCTGAATGGTCTTGAAGGGATCTTTTTACAATTAATATATTCAAACTTCCTTTTCCCCCACACACAAAATACAGCCTTAAAACTTTGATGTAAATCAGACAGATGAAATGTACTTACAGTTATACATGTCAATATTTTAAGGGAATAAAATACATTTTTGGTCGCCAGAGACACCTCAGAACCAGGCCACAGTTTCTTGCTGGCCCTAGAACAGATGGGCATGGGCACCTCAACAAACATCCATCCCTGCTGTGCTGGGTTGTAAACCCTATCTCACTGGTAGCATCCCAGGCTGCCCTGTTTTCTCCATTTTTGGTGTCAGAGGACTGGGCTCTTGTCTTGTGACATCCAAGGAAGCCCTTTCTTTATCTTTAGCTATCAGAATGACAACATTTTTTGGACAAACCAAATCACACAGTAGTTTCCCTACCAGATCCCTCTCCTTTCATCACTGCTTGAACTCTAGGAAGTAGGAATGAGTGGCTCTTACTGTGATGTGTCTATTAAAACCACAGTATGCTCAAAATATCTGGAGGGAAAGATCTCTGCTGGCCCTGGGAATCTGGCTGTGGGGAGGAGGGACTAATGGTGGGCAGGGGTCCTTTTTGTATTTATAATGCACTGGATAAGAGTATCATCCTCCAAACCCTACTTTTCAACCAGCATATGTGGTTTCACAGCATGTCACTAACACTTTCTTTCCTTCTAGGTCAATTCAAAATTTTAATCCATATTCAGCAGTGAGCAAAGTTGAAGTAAAAGCAGCAGTGAATTTTCCAGCACAGGCATAGCAACTTTCAATTTTTTTTGAATCCCCCAAAGCTGAGAGAAAGTGTTAAAACTTTTTTGCATGTGAGTCCAGTCCAGTAGTTATCTGACAAACCTGTAAGTCAAAAAAATTAACTGCTAATATTTTTTCAATAACTTATTTTAGAAATGACAGTACAGTGAGTGTTAATGAATAGCATTTAAGTGTAAAATGAAACTTAATAGACCAGAATCTGAGATAGAATAAATATTTGCTACTACAGAATTAGCAGGCAACAAACCAGCAAGGCACCAAAACCTTTTGAGAGAGAGAAAGGGGAAAGAAAGAACAGGAAAAAATATTGAGAAACACCATGTTGCATCCCTTACCACTTCTTTGATCATATGCTCTTCGGGGTGGGAAGCTGTCCTCCTCCACATCTGCAAAAAGCACCTACCAGTAGCACAGACTTCGACCTTGTGGTTTTACACAGACTTGACAGGCAGTAAAAGTCTGTCTAAATAACTACAGAGCCTTCACCAACCTAATACTCAACTGTTCATTTACCAACCTAATACTCAACCATTTATTCTTGTAATAGCAGTTTCTGTGCTAATCTATGTTTACTTCAGTTTTGCAGGCAACTTTAATATCTCAAGAATGGAAGCTTCTCAGGAAGCTATGTCCCCCAAGCTCCTCTATTTTCTAAATGCTGTTTGCTCAGCTTGTAATATGCTCAATTCTCTCCAGCCTGAAGCGTGGATTCACTTGATCTAAATCCAGGCCTCAAATGCACAGTTTGGTGATCTACTTGTTCTGTTTTCCTTTGTAGTGCATAGGCACCCAAAGAGAGTGATTCCTGTGCTAAATCACCCCTGGAGGTGCCAAATGTCCTCCACTGGGGTAAGAAAAGAGGCAATTAACTCTGGTATCTCAGTTGGGTGCTTAAAGTCAGACAATACAAATACTCCTCAAAAATCAACAGTGCCCTGATCCCTGCATCAGAATTAGCATGCACATTTCACACTCTCAGTGTGGCTACAATGATAGTTACTTGTAAAAATACAAATGGAAATCAGGATAAATAGATCTTCCCTGCATGCAAATAAATTAATATCCATGTATATATCGAGGACTACCAAAACAGTACTTTAATAGACCTACTTCTATTATGATGACTCACTTTACACCCTAACAAACTATGCTTTTTCACACTGATGTTCATTTTACCATAGCTCTTTCTAAATACTTTTCTAAAGGAATTATCCAGTTCCATTTCTTGTCCATGGAGAATTGTGGACTGAGCAAGCTATTGACACTCTCATGTTATTTCAACCTGTAATTATCTCAGAGCAAAATCAAGTCAATGTAGCAGTGAAAAATCTCTACATTTGTACGAGACTTACCTACATCTTTACACATGTATAAACATAAATAGGTTTCTTTGCATTTTGAACAATGTCTTACCTGGTTTGTTAAGTCTTGCAGTGATACTTGGCTAACTTTCAATATGACTTTATGCAGATTCTTTTAGAGGCATTTTTAATATCTAACTTCCTTCTGAAATGTGCAGTCTACAACAACCCAAATCTTTCCAACACATTTTTGTTGCCAGTCTGCAAGTCTCTAATGCCATCCTTTCATAGTTAGCAGGCTGTACTGCCTCACATAATTTGTTTTCAATTGACTTGTTCTTTACCAAATATACATAATAAACAGAAATATTTTCTCCTCAGATGGGCTAAGCAACCAAAATAATTCCTCTATGATCCATTAATGTCTGCTCTCTTAATTGAAGACTTGCCTCTTCTTTTCATCCCAGACACCTACATGGACATTTGCATTATCAACAACCTAGACTGCTGTAAGTAAAAGGCCAATGCCTATTTTGATAAACTAACAGTAAGTGTGGCAATCTAAATATATAAAGTACACAAATACACTTTTTTGAAATAAGAAAAATTGTAATTGCTTTTTCACCAAAAAGTCTGCATACATTGTGTGCAGTTTGATGAAAACTTACCATGGGTATTTCAGGATGATGCCCTGTCTAGAAAGCAATGTCATCAAATCAAATTTCTACTGTATAGACCATACCCAGTAAAGGTGGACCCTGCTTCAGCATCTGATTGCATACAATGACTGGGGCCTCAGGAGCCCAATTGAAGGAACTCCAACTGAGTTGAGGGCTTGTACCTTTCAGACATATATAGGTTCTATTGTGAGGCTGGAGTATCCTTTTTCACAGACTCCATTTTCCAGCCCTTACACTCTTATTTTAAATTCTCCATTTTCTTTGGTCAGGTTTTCCAGAGCAGGAAAACCCAGGAGTATTGCATACCTTTCTTTACCATTTTATATTTCCAGTCTTTAAATATTGAAGAGCTTCTGAATCTAGAAAGAAGGAAACTTTCCATCTTGTTTTTGGTGATTCTTCCAGGTATTCCCACAGGGTGTTGTGTTTTTGTCACAGGGGGTTGTATGGAGCATTCTGAATCTGTCAATATAATAAAATGTCACCTTGTAGCAAGGTCCAACCGGCAGAAACACCAATGAAGTGTAGTGGTTCTGGTTCTCTAATTTGATTTCTTGGCCACTACATTAATTGCTGCATTGGTGCACCTGCATTCAAAAAGGCTGCCTGGGCTTTTTTTCTCAAGCAGTATTCTCTTACTGTTAATGTGCAATTTTATCAATACTTTCACACATCACATTATGGTAACAACATAGGAGAGACCAGCTTTGCACAGTGAACTCCCCTTATCTGGCACAATGTGGGACACCGAGCATTTGTTAGTATAGTGGCCATGACAGACCATTACAACATTTTAAGTATGATTATTATTTTTATCTCACAGTTTATAATATTTAATGGTAGCACTCCTTCAGTGCCCAGGTTTCTGCTGACCTCTGTGCGTATCATGCTCCTTCCAACAATGCTGCCATGAGGTAACTTCTGCCTTCATTCCCAGGATTCAGTGTGACAATGTGCAATGTTTGCTGTGACTCTTGATTAATCAAAGGTCACTGTAAACAAAACTTGTATCTGTGGTTGCAAGTCCTCATTCACATCAGACAGCCTGACTAATGTGCCAGCTCACTCCCTCAAATAGGACCATCTGCAGGAACACACACTCATGCTTCCCAGCATCTGGACACCAGAATTTAAATTAAGCTTGTGTAACCTAGTCTTGGAAAATGTGTCTGTGAGTGTCACATGTCCTTGTGCTGGTGGGGAACTTTATTCTGCAAATTTTCCTCCCCAATAGATTTTCATTTATCATGCCATTTTCCCAGAGGTTTGCCATAATTTTGATTTAATGCCTTCGATTCATTCTCCAGTGATGTTCCTCCAATGGAGGGACAGGTAGAAGGTGTTACCAGTTCTAATATCTCTTCTTGCTTCTGGACATTTCTCTCACCAAAGGATTCCCAAAAGAACTAAAATGAAACTGTTGCTGAGTTGACTCTGTGACTCTTATTTACAGCAGGCAAATTTATCAGTCTGCAGTAGAGGAAATGCTACAGAGACAATCTCTTTCTTCGGGAAATTGCCTGGCTCACCGTTCCAGAGCAGAGCACTTTGACCAGCTTTGTAACAGCTGTTTTGGGAAATCAGAGTGGCAACTGAATCAAGTCTGAGAAAAATAGGAACAGTGTGGGGTGCAGCCTTCCTGAGACAGAAGTGGGGCTGCAGTGTCTTCTCCTGGGGCTGAATAAACCACTTTTTTTTCTGCACATAGAGAACCTTAATGCCATGAAATGGTTGATACCATCTGTGTTTCCCTTACATTCTGCTTCTTCATGTACTTTTCCAAACACTGAAGTATTATAATATCTATCTATCTATCTATCTATCTATCTATCTATCTATCTATCTCTCAGAAATACAACAGGGCTCGCACTGAACAGTACGAGAGGGAGGCCCGTTCTGTGGTTCTGCCAGTGCCTGCAGGGGCTGCCCTGGTCTTGACTGCTGCAAAGCAATAACAGATGGTAGAACTGCATCCACTGTGAGACTGAATTTGACTTTGAAAAACATTTGCCATCCTCAAGCAATCTTAAATTAAATTTCTTTTACAATGGCTTGACTGCAAAATGAAATCAATGAATGGTTTGAAAGTCAAAAACACAGCTCTTTTACTCTAAAGCTGTATGGAGGTTTTTTCCATTGCACAGTGAACTCCTCCTGAAAATTCTTTCCTCCTAAAACATTAGCTAGTTTACAACTTGTATTTGTAGATCAGTTTGAGTAAAGAGTATATATATCTATAGTCTTTCTTGGAACTGAATTTAAGGTGCAAAGCTGAATTAAGAGCACAGTGATACAAATAAGCATAGCAAAGCTGGAGCAGTCTTTGCTTGGAGATATTTTACCATTTAAGTAGATTGTCAAGGTCATTTATACTAGTAGATCCAGTCAAAAGATATTATATCTTAAATGCATCAGTGCCGTAAGCATGTCCCTGTCACCTTCTGTCACATCTTAGAATGAAACTCTTTCTTTTAAACTTTCTAAACTTCTACTTCAGACATGGAAAGCTGTTTGTAGCTGTGAATGCTGTTAATGAAATTGCTTTCAGATGAATATCACAAGCTTGGGTGCTGCCAACAGACAAATATTTCTTTGCATCCGATTTTACAAATAACAAAGCACTGAAAATGAGAAAATCTTAACAGCTCCTTCTCCTAAACTATTTTCTCATTAGTGTTGGTACTTTTCATTCACCTCTAACATTTTCTTTGGTCTGGACATTTAACAATTCTCTGCAGAAAATGCTACAAAAACAGAGGAACAAAGAAAACCTGAATCATTTAAATCCAAAGTGAGTACATATAACATTGTTTAAACAAATCAAACCATGGGATATAAACATAAATTGTGAAGTGATCTCCGCAGTTCAGGACGGCTACCAGATCCAGGTATAAGATAGCATTAGACTGTAACTATTTCTCTGCTGTCATTATAACAGAAACACATTTGATATTATACATCATATTTTACAATGTCCCTGGGTGTCAAAGAATTTCCCAAAACCAATACTAGATTCAGCTTCAAGTTAAGAAGAATTCAAATATTTTTTCTCCCTCATCAGAAACTATTATTTTTTCTTATACCCTCACAGTCATATTGCAACTGAGCACTGGCTCAACAAACATAGCAGCTTCAGGTTAAAGGCACCTACACACTCTGCATGAAGGATTGCTGATGGCTACCTGTTATGGTGTTCATTCTCAGAGCTCCTTTGACCAAAATACAGGCAAAACAGATTAAACAGAGACATATGAGTTCAGATGGGGGTATTCTTAAAATTGGAGTCAGATGAATTATACATTGAGCTTAACCAGACAATCCTACTCTCCTTTATCAAGAAGAGGTTATCAGCAAGAAGGGGCTTATATCACTCTGTGCTCACTGTGAGGCTGGTATAATCTCAGCTTTATTCTGTTCATGCACTGACTAAACCTGGTGAGGAAAGTGGTCACCAGAGTTGGTGAGGTGCTGTCTGATCTCCTGGGGCAATGAGTCATGGCTGGGTCGTGTTCTCAGATGGTCCCAGACACAAACCTGTGAAACTTTGGGCAAAGCAGCAGCAGCTTTTTCACTGGGTGTGAGGACCTCTGAAGTCAGGAACCACCTCATTCACCCCCACAGGAGCACCTCCATTCCCAGGACAGTGATATGCAATGGTGAGACAGACATGCAGGGCTCCCCTTTCTTCAATAGGCAAGACTTTTAGTGAGCACAGGGCAGTGCATACAGCATCTATCCCTAAAGACTGCCCAACAGCTCTGATCAGAATTCTACCTGCAGACTGCTCAGAGCAGCTGAGTTAAAAAAAAAAAAAAAAAATCGAAGAAAACATACAGAACTGGAGAAGAAAACCAGCCCCCAGATGGCAGGATGATGATAACTGCTACAAAGAGAAGAACATTAATTTCTTCCTCCAAGAAGAAGGAATAGAGAAAGCATTTGAGTTGCCATACATAAAGCACCTGTTGCAAAGGACTGAATAGAAATCTTTGTTCAAGTTGTATTTGTATCACTTCAAGTTACTTGCTTAGATTTTTTAGAGATCAAATTCCAGAACTGTGTAATCAAAATGCATTCTTTGCAAATGTAATTAATAAAGTAATTTAGGTACCCAGCTTCTGTGATCTCATACTTAAGAGTAACTGCTTATTAAGTAATTATATGCCTACCTGGTTTTTCCAGTGCAGCAGAATACATTTGGAAGTTTACAGGCGTGCTTGGTGCAGAGGAATGAAACCGCAAGCAGAGCCAAGGAGAGAACGACAATCCTGGCACTGTCAGTGGGGCCCTGGAGTGATTGCCATTATACATCCCTTACAGAGACAACAATGCTTTTCATTTGCTGGAAATGTAAAAACCAGTGCCATCTTCACACTTTTCTGCTGACTTCTGCTAACATCTGGACTGCACTTGGCTACTGGATTGGTGCTGTTGATATCCAGATCATCTGCACACTCTGGACATGAAGCCAAGCTTTCAGTGGAACTATTACTAATGTCAGCTAAATGTCTAGGTAGAAAGTGGTCTGTATCTCATCCTGAAGAGATATCTTTTAAAAAATATGAACTTGAGGCATGGAGAATTTCACTCATTCTAAAAAAAGGCAAGCTTTTACTTACAGTGGCTTGAAGAGTTGCTATGGAACAAGAAATATATCTGCCTGCTCAAACAGAGATATAAACAATTTACTTGCAAAATTTTATTTGGGGAAAATAATAAAATATTATTTTTAAATAATAGAAATTATTTAAAATTATTAAATATATATAAAATAAATTATATATAAATAAATTTAAAATATAGTAAAATTATTCATGATGTTTCCAGTTCAAGAAGTTTTTTCAAATCCCTTTTATGGAAAAGGTTCACAATTTTGAATTACCAGGTTTTATTTTGGCTCTATCAGCAAGTACGTGAAGTAGGAAAGTAAGTACCAAGAACACAGTAACATAGCGAAACTCTTCTGAAGGAATAAGCAAATAAATCAGAAGAATATTGAACATGGTTCTCTGATTGACCACCATTCACAATGGCATCAAAATGATGCCTGAAAGTAGCACTTGACAGCCTTTTGTCCTTATTTTGTGTGTGTTTCAATGAGAACTTGAATACAAAGCAAAATGAAGTTGGATATTTTGTATTCTTAAAGCCTGCATCCTGAACATTTGATCTGGGAAGAGACATGAGGTGCAGAGGTATCAAGCAAAGGAATAATGAGTGAAGATCTTGATTGAGACATTGACTCCCATTCTATCATCACTTCCTCTTGATGCATGAATGCCATTATTGGTTTCATAATTATGGTCCAAACTGATTAGTAACATTTGCTTGTTGCTTTGAGAATTCCAAATGTTAAGTGTTGCTACCTGCCAGACCCCTCATCCCTGACATACATCACAAAAACTTGCCTCTCCCTGCTGTTTAAGAGCAAAGCATTCTTACCTCATCACCTGGCTGGCTGAGGTAATAAAGAGCCCACAGAAATGCTGGAATAATTACAGTACTTTGCACTTTCATACCATCCTCCCACTGGGAATTTCCAGTGCTTCATTAACATTAGCCAAAACTCATTAAGTTCCTCTAAAGTATGATTATTGTGATCCATTTGCTTTAGAGGGACAAGCACATGCCGATGAAGAGACTTGAACAAAATTACAGAGCAAATCAATGACAGCTCCAGTAATAGATCCCAGATGCCCAGATCCCACATCCCGTGGGCTAGATACTGGGCTGGCTGTTACCAGAACAGCCCTACGTGAGGTCCCACACATCCCAGCTATATTCTTGCCTGCCAGTCAGTAACATCTTTTGAAAGAAGAAAACACAGAAAGATTGCTTTTTCTGGTTTGTTTGTTTTAATCACGCATAGCCTACCACATGAAAGGCACGTCAGTCATGGATATCCAGTTCCCACGTGGATAGGGCCCCCTACCCATTTTAAGTGATAACACAAGATGAACAAAACATTACCTTCCTCTCCTGCAGCAGAGTTTCCAACAGCCTCCCTTTCCCGGTCAGTCTGGTTGGAAACGGCACTTCCACTTTTTGTCCTTCGAAGAACACTGAATGCCTTGTTTATTTTTTTAAAAGATCTGCTTCTTATGGTGGAACGTTCAAAGTGTCGAGCTGCAACAGCAGGAAGAAACAAAATCAATACAGTTCAGCAGTTCTGGCCTAGAACCACAGCATTTCTGCAGCCCTTGGCATATGATGGGATATACCATCAGTGTCAGGGCTGCCTGTACTTCACCTTTGCCCCCAGGTTCTGCTGATACTTCAAGGCTGCACCCACCTGAGTCTGGATACAATCCCCCTACCTCAGTCCCACACCCTTGAATTGCCACCTTCCTGTCTGTTTTGCCAATCCCTGTAGAAATCTCCTGTGAGTATGCCTTGGAAAGAATAGCCCTTCATCAAGACAGAATCAACAGCAATTCTGTGAAAAATACAATTGAAAGGAAGAAGGACTGCCCTTCCCAAGCTATACACGTTTGATCAAAAAAAGCTGGAAGTCATTAAAAATTCTTCTTGAAAAAATCCCCACCATTACCACTACTGCCTCAAAACCTTGCAATGCTCCTAAAGCTACCAACAATTGCCAACTATTTCATGTCAAAAACCTCAAATATTATTAGGTGAGAGGGATCAAAAAATCACATATCCTGACTTGGGTATGGCAATACAAAAGAAAAGTCATAATATCAAAACATGTCACTCTTTTCCATCCTGCTAAAAATATCTTCATGGCTGTTGCTGTTTTGTCTGTTCCAGCTCTGCATGCTAGCCAAATATTGTAATCTAATAACACAACATTCCCTCAAACCAGACTGTGGCCTCTACACTCAATAAAACTGACAGAATTTATTGAGATTCTGGTGCTCTCTTCTTGCACCCTTCCTTTCCTCAACTCTCCAAACCCTGGCAGAACAAAAGGATAATGCTTCTTATTTCCTAGTTTTTCTTCATCCCTTAATCTATTTTCCCAACAGATAACTGGCGGCACACAAGCTGAGATTTCCATTTTAGCTTCAGAAACCTCAAATACGTGCTTTGAACTCACCATTAACACTTCTGACTCTGACTTTGGCCAGGCCATGAGTTTCAAACATGGCACTCATCAGAGACAGGTGGAGTGTCACAAGGTGAAGGATCAAGGCAAAGTTTCCTGATGCAGCTTGTCCCTGACTGTTGTTATTTCATCAGGACCAGCTCCTCTGAAGTACACCTTCCCAAAGAAGCTGGCAGATGACCCCAAGCTTCTAAGGCAATTCTTAAGGACTTTTTCCCCAGAAAATATGTGGCAAATGAGAAACAACGTTCCCAACAGGATTTTGGGTAGGTGACCATGTCTGTGGGGGTTACTTGGGCCACCCAGATTTAGTGGAGACACATTACCCAGCTATACCATCTCCCCAGCCCATCACACATGACATTTAACCTTGCAACCAAGTTGACTTGAAATAATCTTTCCAAAGATTTGCAGTTTACAGGTGTACAGCCAGTCCATCTTCAGCTTGATGCTGCCCTTGGTCAAGCCATCTTTTTCCACTTCAAATCTATTGGGTCACTGAGTGTGCAATTTGATAAACCATGTAAAATGAAAGCTTTGGCTTTCCCCACCCCTTTTTCTTTCTTTTTTTTTTTTTTTTTAATCCTCCAGTGACATATATTTAACAGAAAAAATGAATGTTGCAAGGGGCTAGCAGGCTCTGAAGCCACCACTTTTGGCTCTTACTTCTGTTCCGGTTGCTGCGGTGCAGGTCTCCGGGGCTGCTGCCCAGCTGGCTGTCCTCTGAGGTGGGGCTGAAGGCCGGGTTCACCAGCCCTGGCTCATCTGTCATTAAGGCGATGGCTGCAGCTGCTGAGAGCTCAGGGCCCAGGGCAGCTACTGCTAAGCTGGAGCCATGGTCTGGAGAGCAGTCCTGGGAACGCCTCTTCCGTTCCTTGGTAAGGCCATAGTGGGATGCTCCTTTACATCTAAGAAGAAGGGAGGGAAAGAGAGACATGATAGCAAGTTGCATTTAAATGCTGCCTACTTATGGAAATGATCTGGTTCCAAGGAATCACTTGGAATACAAGCTGTGATGATCATGGTGACCAGTGAAATACGGATGATTAACAAGGGGGGAAAATGCCACTATGTGCTTCAAAGGAGGTGAGTTACCACCTTACATGGGAAGAGTACTGCTGGTCAAGGAAAAATAGAGAGCCTCAGCCTTGTGTGTATAATGTGTATAAATAGTTACTGTGGATGCAAGAGGACAAAAATAGCAGGTGGCTAATTAAGCCAGAGGCTACAATCTCTAATTTTCTATTTGCCTCTGATTGACAAAGGAGAGCAGGGTGAGGCCTGACAGCTCCTCTGGGTCTGCTAGTGAAATAAAAAGCACCTTATCCTGTCCTGCCTCCTGAAAAGCCCTCCCAGCCACCAAGGCAGTCACATGTGGAGCACGGCACTGTGTCTGTAGAGACCAGAACAAACAATAAAGGGAGGGCTGCAGGTGGGAGCTGAACACCTGGGCAGGAACCCAGGCCCCACATGGTGCCTATACAGACCATTGACTACATGAACTCCATCTGATGAATTGCTTTCAAATTCAGCTGCAGAGATGAAATTGGTAACTCTGCTATTCCAGCTCAGTTGAGACACTAAAAGAGGCAGGTCATTGCCTTGACAGAGGAAGTGGTGCAAGTGGGGATAGGGTGCAGCCTCACCAGAGTCAAGGAGGGAGTGCAGAGGTCCCTCCAAGGGGCTGGGACCAGGTCCTCACGCCAAGGTCCTTGGGCCAGCCTGGGACTTCACCAGCTTGGTGACCACAAGGCACGTTCTAAACTACTTCTGGGGGAAAATCCTCTGTTTCTAGTGGAGAATCACATGTTCCCAAGAGCTGAAGATACAGCATTATAAGGGGAAAATTACAAGCCTGATTTGAAACAAACTTAGTTATGCATCCAACTATCTGCTCTAGATTCATCCTAGACAGCAAAGGCAGGACCAAGCATGGCACTTCTTTTTTAGGACTCATGAAAGAAAGTCACTTGAATGAAATTAAAGGTCACTGTAGTCCTCATGAGTCAGTATTCAATTAAAGCTATAAAATAACTAAAAAGACAGACTGACCAAGGACACAGCACCTGTGACTTCACCAGCACCACTTCTGCCCAGTGCCCACCCACTAGAACCATATTCAGTGCATTACAAAAAAAAGAAAATCTGCCTTTTAATCATAATCTAATGAGCTTGGCCTACTTTCAGTTACTATTATCCCTTTCTTCATAGCGTAGCCTAACTGATGACTTTCATGAAAGTGCCCTGTAGGACAAACTCACAGAAATAGCTGCAGAAACCCTTAGGGATAGAAAGCTCTTCGTAATATATGGCATGCACAAAAGGCAATGCATAATACATACAGTACACAACGCTAGTGGGTTAAGTGTCACGGAAAGAGGACTTGGAAGAGAAATGATTATGGAAGCAGCTCCTGAGACAGAAAGATGCTATGAGGAGTCATGGAGCTCTCTGTATCAGCTTCAGAGCAGCAGTTTAATTTCTATCACTGACTTTTGATGACACAATTGAATTAGAACCTTTTTTTGGCACTAGATTATGGTTTACCATCACTTCATGCTGCTTCTGACAACTTTTATCTTAAAGAGGGAAAAAATACCCAACCCAAACTGTCGTATTGATGCAACTGTGTAAGAGTTATGTATTTGCTTTAAGGCTTGGATAGGAATGGCTGTAACAGAAGCTATTTCTGAAACTTTTCACGAGCAAAATGAGGCATCTCAGAAGAAAACACTCTCATGGAAGAGAAGGTTGGTCAAATACTTCAAAAGACCAATGAAAAGCTATTCAAGGCACCCATTGCAAGGCAGGACTGCAACAGTTACTATGTAAAGAAAGAAAGAGCTCTCCTTCCTCCACTGCAGCAGGTATTTTTCTATTCCTTTCCAGATTTTCTCACTCCCCCAAAGCCCTAAACCATGGCAGGATGCTCTCCTTTAGATTTCACAGGAAGCAGAAGCACAAAGGCCTTTCCCTCTTGCTACTCACCTAAACTTCTTCAACACAGTGTTTTGGAAACCCATCCTTGATAGTAAAGTCACATTTGCTAATCCAGCCTATGAATGCTTGACAAATTAGTTTAAAAATAGTTTCAAAACCCAACACAAAGAAGTGGCTTCCTGCTCTCAGAAGACATTCTCTGCTTCACAACAATCTTGCAAAAATTCAGAATATGATAAAAGATATTCCTACTCCTCCTAATTGTATTTCATTTGCCTGTGTTTTTCCCATGTCAGTAAAGTTTCAGTGGCTGATACTAGAACACCAGCCTTGTGAATGGGCTCTCAAATGCAGATTTTTTTTAATTTGGTAGATTCTATGAAGATCAATATGAAGAGCAGAAGTGGCTCTGCCCAAAGATTCCTAGCTATTTAGATTCAATCACTGTCTGTTGCCCATCTGCAGTTCACTGCTACAGCCTTCCCTTTCTGTGGAAATCCTCACATGCTGCTGCTGGCTGCACTGCAGACACACAGTCAACAGCTTCATTCCAACAGCAATGAACAGAAGACAGCTACTTTGAATGTAGAGAGGACTGACACTGTTTAAGATGTGGCTTATTGGAGAAGACAAGTTGTCATGATACAAAGCACAAAGCATATCTTTCTAGCTCTGCCAGAAATAGTTAAAGAAGAACCAGAGCTCTTCAAGTATGATCACTGAAGCTATTTCTTAAATAATTGTGGCAGGCATAAATGAACACAAATCAAGCCCTCTTTCTTCAGATTAACACACTGTCCTTGAAGAAGAAAAAAAAAGTCCCAGGACCTCAAACTTGTAATAAAATTTGCAACAGCATCTCTTCACTTTCATTGTTTTGCTTGTGCTGACACTGCTGTGATAACAGAAAACAGAAGAGATGACTGTCTAAGTGGAATCATATTTATAGTGTCTAAGCTACATTTTTCCATATGGTTGGATTTGGCTCCCAGAAAAGAGAGGAACATAAAACAGCTACATGCCAGTAGTAATTAGCTCTCTCATTGTGAGTATTAATCACAATGCCTGATTTGCAGCTGGAAGAGTGGGATACCTGATTAACATAGCCAGTCAGAAAGTGAACTGAACACTGTCTGCAGGCCAAGGTGAACTGCAGATTTATGTTCCTCCTCAGCCGTGCCGGACAGCGAGTACATCCGTGCAGCCGTACGATACTGAAACAATTTGAAGGCCAAACCCCAGAGAGATAAACAGACATGAATAATGTGTGTAGTACAGTCCATGCCATTAAAGTAGTGTCACTAGGTGCATACAGGAAACTGAGAAAATAGTTTCTTCTGTTTGCACAGCCTCTTTTATGAAGCAGATATCTACGGTCTGAAATTCTGGCTGTATGAGCTAGCCACTGGGCGGTATGAGAGCAGTGGTGGCTGCTGAAATTTCACCCAGGGCTGCAATTCTGGCTGGTGTCAACACTGGCAGCCACAGGGCAATCTTTGCTCTGCAACCTGTTCCACACTCAAGGGAGACTGCACTCCAGGCTGCAGGAGCAGCACATCCCCAGAGCTGGAGCAAGGCAATCCAAAGCCCTGTGGGTGCCTTAATTTGGTCCTTCCGTTCGTAAAAACAACCTTCAGTTAAACTCAAGGCCAACAGAAGCATATCCATGCCATTTGAAATTCAAATTAAAACAGTGGTTTGAAAAGAGAGTTCTCCTTGCAGCATCCCTGACTTGCACAGCAAAGGAGGAATTGAAAGTACGACTGACCTCAAGGATTTCAATTACCCAGGCTGGTATATGGAAAAAATGTAAAGCCAAAACATAAGCAAGGACAACTGCAAGGATATTTTCACGGATTTCGTGATCTAAATAAAACAATTCCACTGGTAAAAAATATATGCATATGTTTGTCCATGGCAGGGGGACTGGAACTAGATGATCTTTACGGTTCCTTTCAACACAAACCATACTATGATTTATAATGCATGTGTTCTAAAAAATGCCTTGCCTTCTGTGTCACTTCACAATCTCTGCCTGGGCATAAAACAGGGGAAAAAAGTGAATCTGAAGAGTCACAGTGGTTGTGACCCAGGCCTGACACAAACAAACAGAGCAGGAACCCTCCCCTGCTCAGTTACAGTAGTGTTTTCTCAACTTCACCTCCAGCACCACTCATACTTTGGAGCTGTTTTGCTTTAGTGCAGAAGCAGCAGACAGGTTACCCTGATTGGGGTGGACAAGTATGTTTCAGCTATGGTCTCACTGCAGCAGCCTCATCTCTGTGTAATTTGGTCTTGACACAAGCTGGGGTCCAAAGCACCAATAGTGTGTATCATACCCCTGTCACATAAACTCCCTGAGTGCTCTAGCACCCATAAACTAATCCAGTGGAAAGGACGATGGAGAAACCAAAGCTGATCAACAAGGAGCATCCTGGATAACCTGGTGCTGATAATCTCTCTTGTGAGACCCTGGTGAGAGGTTCTGCTGCTCCTGGGAAGAAAGGAGAGATGGGGTTTAACTGGAGAGGTTGACTCACAAGAAGGTGTTGACAATTCCTGCCCCACAGAAACCATTCACACCATGTGTGCATTAGCAGTGACAGTAGTCCAAACATAAACCAAACATCAACCACATGGATTTCAGGCCAAAAACTGAAACTCCAAAGTTTTCTGAGACTCCAGAGATAAGACCAACTCTTCTGATCTCACTTTTGCCAACAGTGCACCAAGAATGGAGTCAAATACGAAAAAGAAGTAAGCCACCTGAACTCCCACTATATCCCATGTTACAGATATAAGGTAAAATGCAGCAAATACATGATCTCCCATCCAGTCCAACCATACTGGTGCTTAAGAGGTCAGAGACACCAATATCTTTGGCAGTGAAGGTGACCACTACCCTGCTGCTCTTTGAACCTGATGACATTGTAACATCCTTGCTCAGAAAACTAGCTTCTGTGAATCCAGGTCCTACGTAGAAAATTTCTCTTTTTTTCTTTTTCTGCCATATAGGGAAATCAATCCTGGAACAGAGCACTTCACAGAAATGATTTTTCCTCAGTAATTCTGAGTTCCTGCAAGGATTTACAATTGTGTGAATGTTGCATATGGAAAGAAGCTTCATAAGTACCTGTTTTGTTTTTTTTTTTTAATGCGTGCCCCTTTTCTGCTTTTTATAAAGAACTGTTTCATGTCAAGAACAATCCTCAAGCTACTGCAATTATCAGCTATGGCTAGGAAGGTTCTGCCTACATTAAACCTTACTCAATACTGATAAAGAAGGGAATGAGCCATGTAAAAAACAAAGGTTAAACTCCTGGATTACAGTTTCCAGTGAACATTTGCTGAAAGACAGGCTGCAAAACCCATATCTAAGCAGGCAACTATAAACAGGCTGATCTGCACCTGCACTATGAATTTCATAATGCCAGCAATATTTCCAGGTGCTTGCCACTGCTGTTCTGTGCACTCTGTACCCTAGAATTGATGCACTTGGGTATTCTCTCCCTGATGATCTCTCAGTGTCAGAGATTTGCCATCTTGTTTGGGGGAAAAAAGCATATTTTTTCACTTAAGTGGGAAATTGTCCCAGTTACTACTGCTCTTTCACTTCAATAACCCTGTAAACAAAAGCCTTTTAGAGACAGCTTCCTGACACCTGGGGCATCAGGGCTGGCTGGGAGGGCAGCAGGGGCCAGTGGCATGATCCCTGCTGCCTCTGGAGGGCTGGGGATCAGCAATTCCTTCCTACAGTTCCATAAACATTGCTCTTCTCGGTGTCAGCACAGAGATAGCTATGATAGAAGCTAAGATGAGGCAAATGGCTTCTCTGTCTAGCTGTCAGAGAAATTTTCTCATGTTACTTGCTCTCTATTGTCAGCCAGAGGCCTTTGCTATAGTAAAAGCACATAATAGATTTAGTGGTTCTGTATTTCTGCATTACTAGTATCTAAATATTTATAAAGGTCCTCATGACATTTATTGTTTTAAGCTAAAGATATTTAACTTAAATACTTTCCCACAAGATAGGAAAACCTCTCACATATTTATCTTTTTCAGTTTAATCTCTGCATGTTCCCGTTATGGTTTCCTGAGGGTTTTTTCCACACTTTTTGTATTAATGAATACATCACAATTCAATAAATTCTGGAAAACTACCTTTCTAGCAAAGCCTAAAATTGTGCTTTGTTCTGTCTCTAAAGATCTGACCCTAGGGAAGGGCTGTCATTTTCACAATGCTTTTGCACTAAGGTGCTGTCAAACAAAATATATTTGTGCATTATATAAGGAACGTGTGCAGGAGTATCTGTATACTTATATTTCCACGTCAGCTACTCTGTATGAAGTTGGGTCCACCACTAGAAAAAGGAGTTATTGTTCTCATAGATTAAAAATGTAAGATTTCTAAGTATGAAGAAAAAAAAATACTGAGAATTCTTGATAATTACAATTTAGTCACCAGCTGTAGTGACATATTCCCATTTCTGTAATTTGTTTGCTGAGAAGGAGAAGCAAGCATGGCTTGTCATCATGTTTCAGGCCCTTGAAAATATTTTGCATTGATAAAGAACAGAATTGCAGTTCAGAGTTCAGACCCCGCAATTCCCAAAACTGCCAATGGACAAAGACTTGGAGTCAGACACAAACTGAACAAGCATTCAATGAAAACCAAATACCTATTTCATATTTGACTGCTCATACTGAAAGAAGGGGGGATTCTCCAAATTTCCTACTAGCTTTCAGGAGAGTTGAAAGAACTTGGAATACATTTTTAATCTTAAATATAATGTAGAGCCTAAATTTCATGTGCGTGCTGTCAAAGTATCATCTAACATGAGGTCATGTTTAAGACTTTTCCCCCCCTTCTCTTTAAAACTCAGAAAGTTGTATTTCAACCACCATCTTGAGCTTCTATTATGAAATCTTTTAAAAGACCCATTAGCATCTATCATGGGAACAGGGAATTGGAAGAAATTGGAAAACAATATGAGTGGCCTGCAATTGCAGACAAAAATCATGGCTGGGATTATTGTGCAATGATCCCAGTTATTGTTGGGACTAAGTACAAATTGTTGGTGCAGATCATGTTCTCTTTTTCTTCTGATACTTCTTTCAGGCCATTATTTTGTCACTGACAATTTTGAAACCACAACTGTACTGAGTTTTCTTCAAGGAGGGATTATAATTTCAATTTCTAGTCTTAAAGCAATCCAACAAATTTCAGCTGTTTTACATATAGGAAAATAGAGTTGTAAATTGCTAGAGGGAGCTGAGATGGGCAAGTTGACACCCAGGCTGGAAACTCAACTTTTTTTTTACAGGTCAGCACACCTTGTTTTTGCTTAACATAACTACTTCTTTAGAGAAGCCAATATTCACAATTGACTTTGTGAATATTTCTTTTGCTTCAGCTTCTATTCCCCTTTTCCCCATGTTCAAGTCATAAATGCTCTGAGAATGCACAGAGGCATCAGCAGACTCTTCCCACTGCTCAAAGAAGGCACAGCCTTGAGTTGCTTCTAGAACCTCTACCTTTTCCAATAATGCCTTTAAATGTAATGCTTGTGGAGCACAAGCAGACCTGGAGCTACAACACCGAGGAGTTAAGCAGAGTGGAAGACTGCAGTCAGTCTGTTATTCATTATTTACTCCTAGATTACAAACAAATTAATTTGCTTAAGTTACTCCTAAACAAACATTTGTCATCACAAAGAAGATACTGGCCAGATCTACAGCACCAGAGTGATCTTGTGTGATACAAAACAACAACAGTATTTATTTATACTGAACTTAATTAAAGACTGAAGCTCCCAAAGAGGGATCTACATATCTCATGCAATCTACTCACACCAGCTGACACAAGTGAGGAAAGAGGTAGCACACTCTCTCTAATTCCTGGTAGGTGCTCAGGTACTGACACAGCAAGGAGCCTATGAGTACTTAGTTTTGAGATTCAGAGCCAAATAAGGGAGAAAAACAAGACACATGGGACTAGCAGATTTGAGCTGGTGAGAGCCTGTAAACCTTGCTGATGGCTTGTAATACTTACAGCGTTCAACAAATAATACATGATTTAAACCCACTAATCCTGTCCAAGTGCTGTATTAAAGTACTGAAGTACTAAAAACTCCTCTTTACTTCAGCAGAAGTGGAGCTTGATGAAAACTTTACCAAGTGCTTTCATCACCTTTCAGAAGTGTGTCATTACCTATAAAACATACTTAAAAGATTCAGCTTTTACCACTTGAAAAAGTGTTGAACTTGAACACTTTTCCAAAAGAAAATGAGAAAACACAAATTAGAAAGAGTGTTTTCTTCATGGAAAATGTAGGTACTTAGCAATATTAAATGTAGGTACTTAGCAATATTCATACATTCTTTTATCTACAGAAGTTGTGCATGAGGGAGCAATCACATTACACAAGCAATGTGTATCAGTTGGGTATTTAGAAAGCAACATAAGACCTGCCATGAGCAGCTCTGAGCTTCATATCTGCTTTTCAAGTCCAAGACCACTCTAAGAACTAGCACTCAGCCAGCAATCTTGACCACCGATTTTGCCTCATACTAATAAAATAATGATAATACAACCTTTTTACATTTGGAATTGAGATCGTATATAACGAAGCTGCAGCAGGAAGATACACTTCATTTAGAACTTTATCTGAAAAATGAGCCTAAGGAAAGTCACAGCATATATACACAAAGGCTCAAAAATTGGTGCTAAAATCAGGTTATCTGTGACAAAAATAACAACTCTGAAGACAAAAGAATTCTTGAGGCATTGCAATGCTCTTTCTCACAGTACCACACAATCCAATACATTACATTTTTCAAATTATGTAGGTACACATATAATTAATGTTAAGAATAAGCATTCAATCTGTTGATTCATATGCTTTTCACATTTATTGTTCATATGCTTTTCAGGTTTATTGTTCGGTCTTTTGATCACCAAATTATATTCAACAGGTATAACTAGTCACCTGGAACTTAATATCTCAGCATTGTTTTCCCCTCCTACTATCCCCACCTATGCTATAAAAACTGTATGATGCAGTGAGCAAAATATGTTTGCAGTGGGACAAGTGGGGTTGGTTTTTTAACAAGACTGACAGGGTCAGCTTAACCTGAATTCTTGCAGCTACAGACAGAAAAGCCTGACAGACAGAAACTTTGTATTTACACATACTTAGCATGCATTTATTTTTAAAATAAAACTAATTACAATATCTGCTATGTCACAGGACTCAGCAAGCCAACACTACTGAGAGCAGGTGTGAGACTTCTGTTGGCAAAAAGAAGTAACACATGCCCATAACTCTCTAGATATAATAAAAAGGGAACATTGTGTTCGGTTTCAAGATGTTTTCAACCCAAGGCTTGGGTTTACTACTATGTTCTCCCCTGGAATTTGAAATTATAGGAAATAATGGAGTTACATCCAGCAAAAAAAAAATGCTGTCTTTATACCACCTTATTCACAGAACATGCTGTGGACAGCCATCCACAGGTCTAGCTCTTGTCTCTGACCACTGTGACCCATAAGTCACATAAGATCCCTTCCAGGTCAGCAGGGATATTTAAATTATATTGCTAACACATCTAAACACATCTTTGCTTCCTCATAGGGAAGGTCACAAAAAAGGAGGTCTCAGCATACCTCAGCAGTTGAAAAACCACAGAGATCCCTGTCAGATGCCTGTCTGAGTCTTAAGCAAATATCTCTTTCAGTACAACTGAGTAGCTTCTTAAGATGTCACAAATGTTTCCCATATTCTTATCAAATCCAATGTCTAATATTCAACAAGGACCCCAAATCAGCCCTATTAGTAAACTGTATTGCAGTCTTCTCTTTTGCACATATGATTAGAAGAGGGTGGATCAGAGGGATACCATAAGCCAGTTTTCAGAACAAATCCCCCCAGACCCACGGGGCATGCAAAAATCTTCACTGCTTGTGTTTTATGGGTTCCACCCAGTTGAATATGAGATATTTCAGTGAGATATTTCACCCATCCATTAAAATAAACACACATTGTAAAAACATTTAAGGGCTTCAGAAAGTCCAGATCCAGCCACAGCACAAATATGGCTGGAATGTTGTTTATAGTCTCCTGAAAGCTCACATAGTAGGAAATGCTCACTTATGCTGTAAATTTTTTTTTTTTGAAACATGCTTTTATAACAGAACTATCAGAAATACTTTTAACCTGAATTCCTTTACCCAAATCTAAAAAAAAAAGCCCAATCCACTTGCTGTTCTCCCCACATAGGTCCTTACAAGCAGTGCTGTGTTCAATATCATGGAAAGCACCCAAGACAGCAGTGGTGTGGCTTCCCTCCTGTTGTATGCAGACCACTGTCTGCAGTTCTTGCTTGGCAGGGGAGGCTGAAGGAGCTCACACCTCAGTTTTCAGGAGTGCTCTAACCACTAAGGCTCATGTTGGAATAAGGCTGATTTCTGCTCCTCTTGCTGAAGCTTATTCAGAGAGGTGAATTAAGCAAGAGGGAGACCAAAGCTGCATCCACATGAAAAACTGGCACATGGGGAAGGAGAAACTGAGTCCTGCTTCAGAGCCTGCTGTGGCTTTTCAGTTGAATTTGAGAGAGGTTCACAGGAAAGGCACTCTCCTCTTAGTCCAGCCAGTATCTTGGGGAAAGTCTGGCAATACCATCCAGGCACACAAGTATTGGCCTTAGAGGCTTCAGACAGAGGCTGAAAACCTCTCTGGAAAACTGTGTATTGTTTTCTCTGATCACCAAGATATAACTGATGAATCAAGGAAAAAACCACAGAAATTAGAGTGCAAGCAAGAATTCAACCTTGAAAGCCCTTAAGGACAAAAGATGCCTTCAGAATTGGGTACCATATTACCAAAAATACAAGATGCATATCCCTGACAAAGAAAAGTACCATAAAAGTACCATAAAGAGCCTAGGCTGGAAGGGATCCCAACAGATCATGTTGTCCAACCTTTCATGGGAGAGGAAGCCTAGATGAGATTATCTAGCATCTTCTCCAAAACTTTAAGTGATAAATTTTTTATCTGAAGTGATTAACCTTAAGCATCTTGAAAACCTTAAGTGATGGGAACTCTACTATATTCTGGGCATGTTTTTCCAGTGAACAATTGTACTCACTGTGAAAAAAAAGTAGAAGAAAATGAGTTTTGCTCTGTACTTTCCTTTAAACCAATTTTTCTCAGGCTGTTGCTCCTTCATATTCCTTAGCTTACAGATGTTATTTGTTTCTTTAATTTTTCTTAGTCACTTATATTCTCTCAGATTTCATGCTATTTTTGCATTGTATAATAAGACATCATAAAATGGTTTAGGTTGGAATGAACCTAAAAGACCATCTAGTCCCAACCCCACCTTCCATGAACCTTTCACTAAACCAGGTTGCTTAAGGCCTTATCCATCCAACCTGTCCTTGAACACTGCTGGCACAGTGTTCCTCCCTGGGCAAGCTGATCCAGTGTCTCAATCCACAACCTCCCTGGGCAAGCTGATCCAGTGTCTCACCATCATTACGGTAAAGAATTTCTTCCTTATATCTAACCTAAGTTTTCCTTCTTTCAATTTGTACCCATTACTCCTTGTCCTATCACTAGAGTCCCTGGCAGAGTGCCTCTCTGGCTGCCCTGTAGGCCCCATTCAGACACTGGATGTTTTCTCTCTGCTTTTTTTTTTCTTTAATTATTCAATTTTTAGAAAAGCCCCTTCAGGATAAGAAGCAGTCATTTCATCCTGTCCTGTTACAAAACACATTAACTTTTCTATTCATTCAACTAAAATACTGGAAACAGAAAAAAAATACAGAATGTCCTTCAAAAAGGTGCAGTTTCCCTTTTACAAAACTGCACCCTTAGAAATTTCAATATTCAAGCTCTAATGACTGGTCTTGCTTTCAATTTTGAAATGTAAACATCATGTGTGCAGCTGAGCACCTAGAACATGGTGGGAAAACCTGAGCAGCAGGTTTGAAGCACTGAACCTTGAGCATGAGCTGCAATTACATTTCCCTGGGTAATACAGGACAGTGGCCTTGCTCTTGCTGTCCTAAGAGAAGGAACATTCTGCCTGACCTTGCTGCTCCCACAAAATGGGTAGGGGCTGCTGTGCGACAGCCTGTCCTGAAATGAATCCAAACCGTGAATTCTCTGTGACAGTTTGTGGCATCTGGGTGACTCAGACAGCCTCTGTGCCTGAGGCTGTTCCAGCCCAGGCTGTGATTTTGTTAACGTCACAATTTAAGTAGACTTGGGTCTTGTTAGCAGTAATGATGGACTCCCTGAAGGAAAACCAAGGTGGCATTGGAAATGATGTCATTTCATTATCGGCTCCGAGATGGGGATAATTACATCTGTCTTCTTCAAACTGAGATGACCCTGGTCCTTCAGAAGGCAGCTGGCAATCTAACTTCCAGCAGCATGCTCATGCCATGTCTCATCATCTGCTAATTTTCACATCAAAGGCATCACTCAAGGTGACCCAAACTATCATCAAAAGACAGGATCTCCAGCTGGACATGTATACTAGTGTTCAGTGGACAGCACCATGCTGGGGGCATTGGGCATGTTTGCAGCCCTGAGACATACATAAAACAAATCCTACTTCATGTAAATATAATACTAACAGCATGCTGTTAATGCAGGTGGCTTGACAAACCATAAAATAGAGAATAGTCTTACAGATATAACGAGAAATTTCCCAATGGTTACAAAATATCCACCTCAGCCTGACGTGGACACTGAGGATTAAAAAAAATGGGTAAGCAGACTAAACAAAATTCGTAGTGCATTTAAATATTTATATTAGAAATTGAGACATGGGTTTCTGTCTGAGACCAGTGTTTGGCAGTTCTGCTATCTTCAGCTTCTGAAGAACTTCCTTAACTGCCCTGAAGCAAGTTTGCTTCCTGAAGGGCAAAGCCAGATACTCAGCACTGTGTGTTTAAAAGAGTGCAATACAGAGAGAAAAGGAGGAAGTAGAAAGGTAAATAAATACCTGACAATTAGTGATTGTAAACAGAGCAGCCTCATGGCAAATTATTTGCTTTTTCTTTAAAAGCTAATTGAAGATGCTACAGCAGCATGTCGCAGGGTTTTCTGAGTGCTTAGATACTGGCATTAAGATGACCTTCCAAAATGGAGCACAGACTATTCTGTAAAGGTTAACCACATTCAGTTTACAGAGGTGGTGCTGCGTCCTAGGGGTTGTCTGCAGCAGGGAAGTACAAGATTACTGTGGTGCTTGTGGAATGATGCCTCGGGCACTCTACGTATATTATATGTGTAGCCACACACATCTGAGAATAGCTTCCCTGGAGACATCCCCGTTCCAGAGTAAGAGTATTCACCAGAGAAGCTATTCTAGAATAAGAACAGTATTGTCACTTGACACCCAACTTTATTATGGATTAACTTCCCTGTGTGTTCAAAACACCTTTTTAGGATAAGTCCTGTCCTTTCTTTGCCTCCCTTTCTTCTTGACACCAAATGCCTCATTGTTCAAGCCCCAGGTCTCTTTGAGAGACAGGGTCTGCCCCTCAGTATGCCACATCTTGAAAACGAGTTACTAAGTTTGCTTTGTTTAATATGTAATAAAAATCCTTTTTGTGTACTATGTTCTTTTTTTTCAATGCCTCCCACAGGATTTGGCTCTTTAAACTGCCACAGCATAAAAAGCAGTAAGAGCTAAAGCATTCCCACAAAGTCCTAACTGTAGGATCAGCACTTTTATTCCCTCAGCATCTCTAGCAAAAAGGAGAGAAGGGAATGAAAGTAACACCCATTTACCTTCTAAAAGCACAGAAGAATTCAGGACTTCAAACATGCATTTGTTATTAAATAAGTCACTGCATCCATGTGTTGCTAAAGATGCAGAATCATGAGTCTCCTGAACTTCTGTGCTCAGCTCTGGACCTGACAATTCACCAATGGCTTACAAGGGTGAGGACCATTTCTCTGCAATGTGACTTTTTTAGAAGACCTGGAAGAAACACGCTTTGCAAAGCAGCCAGAAGGGAGGGGAGGATAACATCAGCAACTGCTTCCCTGGCACAGGGGACCATAAGCAGCACAGCTGTTCTTTTTGGAAATGTCAGAGAGGGGGGAAAAAGGTGCTGAGGGAGTTGTCATCGTCAGAAAGCACAAGGGGTGGTTCCAGAATAATGCTTCACACGCTCATAAGCTTTTTTTGAAAACATTGCTCAGGAAGCCCAGGCCTGACTAACTTTCCAAATAGCAAACACTACTTGAAAAACAGACATATAAAATTACTTAGCATCCAGTTTCTCTGTTTCTGACAAAGGAGAGCATAGTTGTGTCTCAATGTAGATGCTGCAGCTGAGATAACCCTATATGAGCCCTCTTCTGCCCAGTCACAGCCGTGTCTACAGACTGTCCCAGGATTTCAGGCAATACCCATTACCTCTCTTCTTGTGTCCACCCCCTTGGGCCAGCTGTCCCAGAGAAAACAGCAAAATTCTGTTTGTTTGTGGGTACTGCAGGAGGTCACACACCTTCAGAGGCAAAACACTATCTCAAGGTTGTTTTGAAGTACTGCCAGTATATGCCCACAGAGCAAGCCAAAGCAGGTCTCAGATGGACATGTACTGTCTCCTTCCTCCTTTGTGTCCACAGCCTCCCCAGGAAGGAGGATGGGGACAGACAGAGGAAGGTGTGTCCCATGGTGCCACACTTACCCCACTCTCAGGCACTGCCAGGAGATGAGCAAAAAAAATCACACAGAAGATTTTGAATGAAGAAACCGTAACCCCAGACTTTCCCTTCAACAGAAGGTCAACAGAAAAAACCACCAAACCTGAACCCTCTGCTTCCTTGTGCCTAGCACACTGAGGTGAAATGGATACGTCAAACTGATTCCTACTTCATCCCCATCACTGTGGTCGATGAGAGGTGGTGAGAAGGGACTAGGATTAATCCTCAGGCTATAGCTTCTTCAGCAATTTGTAAGACAGGCAGCAAGTCTCTTTACCCCTAAACCCCTCAAAGCCTTCTGTGGTGGCATGCATGGACCTTACAGGGACTTACAAGCTTCAAAGCTGGAGACAAACAGGGACTTTTCAGCAGCCTGGCCCTTCAGCAGCAGATCTGACTATTCAGCAGTGGGTCACTGTTTTATCACAAGTCCTGCTACTCTTCTGGAAACATGCTTCTCCAAGAGGACTTTCTGGTCAGCATTAAAGTAATGGAATTTGTGTTTGCCAATGCAGGGAAGATAAATTTCACAAAAAAAAAAAAAAAAAAAAAAAAAAAAAAAAAAAAAAAAAAAAGCAAGCGTGAGAAAAGTCACTGTTTTTTAAGATCTGTTTTCATACAACTACCATTGTCACAAGGGACAGGAGAAGTGCAGTCTGAGGTTTTACAAAGCTCCCACATAGGCATGTGTATTTTTTGAGGGAGGGAGAGGTTGTCACACAGATTGCAGAAGCTGGAGTCCATTCAGCCACATGTCCTCAAGGGATGTTCTGTTTTTTAAAATTGCTATTTCTGCTAAAAACTGCATGGTGTGAATTAGTGTGGTTAGATGGTCTTTTCTCAAAAATATTTTTTGGATCTCTACTATTCTATCTCTCTGCTCTGTAGGTGTGAAAAGCAGTTGTTTTCCTGTGTATGCAAAACCTTGTTTCCTTCCAAATTAATTCAAATTAAATTCAAGAGAGTAATTTGTTGAAGTCAGTGGATTAATACCTGTATAGAACTAAGTTAAGTGAGGTAAAAATCAAGCATGTTGATATGGCTGTTTTCATAACTTCTTCCATAGCATCCTCTGTCTGGCTACTGGAATAGCAGACAGAACTACTAGAGCAAGGTTCTGGAACTAAACAAATCAACAAACCAAGAGGAATTGAATTACATGGGAAGAGAACTTATGACCCCTATTTTTTTGGCTTGTTTTATTCTCACTATTTGCAGTGGGTTTTGTAGGAAAGTTTGCAACTCTTTTAAGAATTTCAGTCCAGATCGTAATTTAACTAGGCAGAGGATCAGTTGATAAAACTCTGATTAGTTGTCAGGTCTTCAGCTGAGCTATTTCCATGGCCTGCCTTAACCTATGTTTAGTCTAACAGATAAATGTTTAGAATTCACCAAGACTGCTGAAGTGAAAGTAGTATAAAGGGTCTTAGCAAATCTGTTCAACCCATAAAGATTTCCTTGCTTTTAGCCTTCAGCTCCACATATTTTGCTTGTGCAGCCCCAGCAGAAGTGTCTATCAATGGATTGACTGAACCTACCAACTTCAAGAGGTTCTGAAATCACAGTGGGTGATCTCTATTTGCAGTTCAACCCAAGAGCACCTAATGTTTTTAAACCAGTTCAGTTCTCCTTTACCAGACAGAAGAAACCTGTTGCTGTCACGCTGTTCAGTGTTCAAAGCCACACTTCCCTGATAACCTTGATCCTTTGGTATAGCTGAACCTCCTGGGGCAGAAGTGTGGGAGAGGCAAGAGGCAAGACAAGAGGTGTAAAGAAAACAGGAATTGAGAGGAAGCAAGAGAAAGACAAAGATTTAGTGTAGCCAGGAGCAGTCACATGGAAAATGGCTAAAGAAACCAAAACACAGCCTGGTACTGGTGATGACAGAGACTAAATGAGCTTTACAAGTCTTGTCAAGAGAACCCACAGAAGAACCTGTTTGAAGACTCAAAACTGCATCTTTTCTTAAAAGATAAATAGGGCAGAAGCAGCCAAATCATAATTGGCAGGTAGCATCCAGAGAGTTTACGTAACACTGCAAAAAGGTAAGCACCCATTTAAGAGCAAACTTATTTTTACCCAACATGCAAACAAATCAAACACTTTCATCACAAGCGAAACCCTTTTTATTGTCAGCTGTGAGTTCTCTTGGTGTTGTAAAGCACCACAGGGCACAAAATCACTATGGTATTTTTTTGTGTTGGTTGTCAACCTTTGTTTGCTGGAGATTTGAAAAACAGAGGAGACGTAGCAAAGGAAGATCTGAGCAACAATTAGCAGCCCTTAACAAAAAGCAAATCTGTGAAATGCATTTTGTCTCTGAGAAAGAAACTCAATCTCTCTGCAAATACTGAGTTAGCAAAAATATGAAGGATGTAACTCAGCATCTGCTGGCTAGGAGAGGTGAGGAGATGAGAGGACAGGGCAGGACATTTTGTTGTGAGGTAAATGGAAGAGGAGCAAATGGGTTTTTTTTTAAATATCTGGTATGGATTACAGTTCTTCAGCTCCAGAAGAGGGTTACTTGGTCTTGACCTCCCCTCATGAATTTCTTTTTTTCACTTGGGTCACTCCACTATTATTCAAGCCTAGATTATATAAAAGGCAGATCTGCAAGGCTGCATTTGTTTGCTTTCTCAGCTCAACATATTAAGTGCAAGTATATGTATACAATATATCTTATTAAATGTTGTGTCCTGTTTTGGTATGTTCTCTTCTGATTTATTTTGAACTCAAAGGCCATAACTGTAAGTGCCTTCAAACTTACAATACTTAGGCTACTGGAGAAAGAGCAGAAAAAAAGTGAAATGCAGCAACCATTACTGTCCAACTTCATTACACTCATGCCTTGGAAGAATAAAACAAAAATGTACTGGAATTTAATCTCCTCTGAGGGAAGAAACTGAAAGCAGCACATTTGCTAGAAACTGCACACATTCAATCCACTAAAACGCATCAAGATAGGCAAAATTTAAATGCCATCTAAAAATGGAAACTCAGAAAATTTACAGACATGGCACCAAGGAAAACGCAGTTGTTTGGCCATACCCTTGACCCATGACAGCACAACGCAGGTGGAAAGCAGTTGTTGAGAACACAGCATGCTCCCAACACTGGAGGCTGTGTGGGATGTACAAGATTCTGCCCATCTAAAGGCAGGGTCCACGCAGCAGCAGGGGGGCAAAAGGATGGCATGGGTTGCAGTAGATACCACTGGGCATTCACAGCAGAGCCTTCTCAGCATAGCTAAACTGATTTATTAATATTATTAGTATCAATATTTCCATCACAGCCTGGGTTGGAGCAAAGTAGCAAAGTAACTGGTACTTTAGATTCTGCATCCCCTCAACAGATTCCAATGACAACATCAGGAACAGCAGCACCAAGAACAACAAAAGAAACACCAGTATATATACACACTGCATTTGAAAAAAAATCTTATTCATCCTTTCTCCTGCAGTGCCATCTTCCTTCTGTAAACACAAAGCAGGTAGTAATGCCTGAAGGAGAGATGTGCCAATTGTTTAAATCAGAACCAGAGGTGACGCTCCTTTGGGAGCTGACAAGGGCAAGCCACAACAAACTCCTGGGATTTCTGCTCCCACTTCAAAACCTGCCTGGCAAAGGGCTGAGTTGCAACATGTGCTTTTCATACAGAGCACTTATTTCTGACTGTAATTTAGCCTCTTGGCAGGAGATGTTCATACATATCAAGCGAAACAGCCTTGCTCCTCCATATCAACCTACACATCCTCATGTAATAGCAGCAGAACAGCACGCTCTCTGCTTCCAGTGGTCTCCCACGGATCACAGGACAGATTTGGTTAATCATGCCCATCTCCTCTCCATAAAAGCCTGCTTCACAAGGGGTGTTTTCTGACCTTTCATACTGTTGAATTATAAAATCCACAAGTCTCTGTGGATGTTTCTATGAAACCATCCCACTACTTCTTTTACATGGGAACAAAAGTTAAAACCAGTGGAATATAACCAGTGCTAACTGATGTTAAAATAACATGTAACAGTAAATCACATATGGGAGGAGAAAAGAAAATACCTGATTACGCTTTCAAAATTAGTGCTGTCTGTTCTTAATAAAACACAAAACACCCAGGCCATGAGTCAACTAGTCTTTATCCATTCACTAAGTTCTGCAGCAGAGAAAGGAGAATACAACCCTTGGAGAAGATTTCCCTTGCCTTCTATTGCTAAATTATTGAAATTCTACATAAAAAATATATTGCACACTGTCTAGTGAATGATGGGACTGCAATGCGTAATATAGAGAGAGTGTAAGCTTCACAATACATGCACATGAAATGACTTGCTGATCTAAAACACTTGCTCCCTGCCAACATGATTTCAAGACAGCTGAGGAGAGAAAAACAAGTTACAAAGTAGTACACTAATGACTGAATTTTGTAGCTCCAAAGGCATTTTATTCACTTACTTTACATTATTCAGGTAAATAATATGCAGTGAGTTAGTAGAAGAGCAAATAAAAATTAAGATGGCTCCAGCAACTGCAAATATCTTGTCTTAGCCTACTTCATACCATGAAGTGTCACAGCAATGTTATGGAGCAAGATAACTCCATTAAAACAGAGGAGTCAAGGGAGATTTCATACTCCTCTCCCAGCTATCCTCTACACTCAGCCCAGTGCCTCGATAAAAAGAGAGAATGGGAGCAGATACAGCCAATTGCAACGTGTCATTGCTACAAATCTGGTTGCCTGCCTGCACTGCTGAGGAGAACAAAATTTTATCAATAAAATTTGAGGATACTGCCAGCAGAAATCCAACCAAAATGAGAAAGAAACTTCCTGAATATATGACTTGACTTTCCCACTGTTACAGTCAGCTTACCTTATTCATATGGGGAAGAAATACCGTACAATATGTAAAAGTTAGGGATGATTTACAGTATTTTTTCTTTGTGCAAAAGTTGCACATCTGTTGAAATCTCCAGCCATTTCACTGGGCTGCTGCTGAACTTGCCTTGCTCAGTATTCAGAATCTGTTGTCAATCAATAAATTAAATTAATGGATAAAGCATGTTCTTGGGAGAGCCCAAGGATTCACTGGTGAAATGCAGTCTTTACCAGCTGCAACTTGGCTGAGGCCAAGGGGTTCATTCAGCTTTTTGAGATGTTACAAAAACAGTTCACTTTCTTAATCCCAAAACAGAGTTCAGATCCAAACCAGGAATTCTTTGGTGGTAGTGGGGATATAGTCATGACATGTGACATGTCCTTGACTAACAGATACCTCCACTGAGGTACCAGTTCAACATAGAGGGACCAGCCTGGACCCTCCTTTTGAAATGGGAAGCCCCAGGCAGTCACCTGCCTGCTATTTTTAGCATGCTCTATAGCTATTTTTAGTTCAGCATTGTGGCTACTGAGATAGCTAAGATGGGTAACACCTTAGCCCAGAAAGCGTATGCAGAAACTATAAAGCTGAGACCATGGGAGGTGGGATATGGAAATTAGGATGCTAATGGCATAATTCCAAAATAGGTTGTGTCTCTAGTTCTAGTTCTCCATTGGTTCAAGGCCTTTGACATATATAGTCAAACCTCAAACCCCTATCCCCTGCTGGGGATTGGACCCCTGCCCCCAGGTAACCTTACATATTGTTAAGTTAGCCACGCCCCCGGGGCTTTGGATGCTGCCTCCCAAACCATGCAGTCACCACATTTGTGATCAGACCACCATTAAGGTTCTATGCTCAGGCACCCCATCACTCCCGTCCTGTTTATTCTGTCATACTCCACCCGGCTTGTCCAGAGCAGAATCGCACTGCCTTCTGTGATACAACATTGCTGGTGATGTTACTACCAAATCTCTGCGTTTGTGTCCTGTGCTTGTTGGCAACCTTGTGCACCCAGTTGCTGCATGGCTCAGGGAGGCAGTTCAGACAAGAAAATCAGTTCTAGTTCCTGAACAACAGCTCTTATCACAGAGAAGGTCATGAAATGCAGTTGGTTACTCTGTGGACTGGGGACCTTGAAGGCAGATCCCCCTAAAAGGTCAAGAGTGTTAAAGATATCCAAGAAGACCCTCAGACCTACTAGTCTGCTTCCCTACAGTGTAACAAGCTGTGCTGTGGCTGATCTCAGTACCAGTATTCAAAGCAGGATTTAAGCTATGACAGGCATAAGAGCTCTGCAAGAGCAGTGCTTATCCTCACGTTGCAGGACAGCCCAGTTCTGGCAGATTTGTCAGAGAAATAGCTCAAGGAAAAATATCCTTGTCATGCTGCCAGTGCCAGTGTTAAACTAGGTTAATTGTCAGAGAGATGCGGAGGTCGGCCAAACTTGCAGCATACGGCCTGTGTGGCTTAATGTCAGACAAGAAACAAGAGTCTGCTGCTGGTGAGTAATCACCGACCTGCAACTCCCACCACCTTGTTCCTTCCTCCTACCCCACCAGACCTTCAGTACTTTGCCCTCCTTGGTCCCCATTTCCTTGGTCTCCAAGTGGGGTAAAGGTTTGACCCCTCCGTGCTCCTGTTACATGGGCCAGGCATGCAAGCCCGGTTCTTTTGAGCAACTTACAGAAAAATCAAATGTAATTGAGACATAAGTTATTTATGAAAAGAAACCTTTCTGCCAACCATAATTATTGCATTGCCTTTCCATCTTGGCAGGGTTTTAATGGTTTTTTGGCTGGCTCAGGTTTTACTCTTGGCAACAAAATGTGTTTGCTGAGATTGACACTGGCAATGTCAGCCTTTTCTAAAGGTGTGAGGAGCCTTGAGAAAACAATCCAGAAGAATGAAAGGTCTAATTCTGATCTCAAGTGTGTGTAGCTAGCTGTGAATGGAGTAAAGGTAACTTTCTTGCATGCATAGAAGGAAATTAAGCAGGATCTTTCTCAGTCTATAACTAAAATGCCAATTTTCCTTACACACAAAATTCCCAGGCAGAACCAACAAATTCTTAATGCTGTCATGAAGTTTTTGGTTTCTTGAGCTGTCCTGGACAAATTTATTCCTGCACCTAGAATCACAGCAGTGGGGAATAAAATGCTAACTAGTAACATTTAATCATACCACAAAAACTCAGGACTCTCTAACCTATGCAGAGAAGCCAGAAGGTGTGTGCTGGTGGGGAAAGGCACCATCTCTGTGAGAGGGTGGCAGACAGTGGGGCAGAAACCCAGACCCCGCTGTGCTGCTAAAGGAGAGCAATTAATGTTTGGTCAAAGAGTGACCAGACCCAGACACTTACAGTCAATTAAATGACAACTTTCTACTGCACTCCTATGCTAACATAAAACACTCTTGAATGCAACACAATATATTTAGAAAATTCAGTTTGGGCACTTCAATACTGAGAGTTTAGATTACAACTCTTTTTGTACTTTTAATAATAATAAAGCATATTTGCAGTTCACCTACATGAGATTCTACTTGGGGGCTTTCTGGCCTTATTTGTACTAATATTTCAAGTTTTCCAGTGCAAATCTAAAGCCTGGAAATACAAAGGAGCACAATAGAGGCAGGACCAAGGGATGAAAGAAGAGGGGAATAAACAAAGGTGAGGATCAAAAGAGGTATGAAGCAGAGGACAGAAGTGAAGGGCAAGGGAGAGAGCTGGTGGAGAGGGGTCAGACTAACTGCAGTGAGGGGCTAGGCTGAGGACAGGACACTAGTAGGTCTTTGCTCAAGATTTTGGGGAAGAGCTCAGAATTCTGAAGGAAAACCAACTCTATGTTTGGCCCCTTTGGGAAGCTGTAGCATAGGGGTGAAGCTAATGGTAGCCCTTGACACACTCATTCCTCTCTGTTTGAATTCTACTCAGTTCCATCTCTCTTCTTAGAGACATCCAACTCTAACATCCTGGAAAAGACCCTCTGAATTTTATCTCAGTGCGCTTTGTCCTGGCTATTCAATGTAGATATCCTAAAAATCTTATTTATGTTTTCATTCAAGAATATTTCCATTCAAGCCTTGTTTTCCAGGACTTTCAAGTTTAATTAATCTCACAGTTTAGCTTTGACACAGATTTCCATAAACACAGCTTTGCACAGAGTAAGGAGGCCAACACGTGGCTTTTGCAGTGGACATGAGACCAAAAGATGCTCCAGGCTTATCAATTTTTTCATGAGCATTGCATGTCCTGTTCTCCCCAGCCTCTGTGTGGCTAATCTCACAAGGATAGGCTTGAAGCCAGACACAAGTTTCCCCACTGAGTTGAATAGAAATTAAAGAAATCGGCTGCACAGTTAAGTACAGCACTGTAAGGGGGCTGGGAGAGTGCACCTCATTGTCTCTACCACAAAAAAAGATGTGCTCAACGGCACTAGAAGACAGCTGGCACCTGAGTCTCTTATTTTTAAATTGAATAAACAGAGAAACTAAATTTTACTGGTTATTCCAGCCCAAAGTGCTGATTTGAAATTTAGGAGAGTAGTTACTGTATAAAAGTTAACTCAATCCAGTTAATTTGGTGAGATTCCTTTGGCTGTTTCATGCAAAACTCAAGAAGGGTAAGAAAAGAAAATGTACTTCTTTTCACACGTGGGAGCAAGTTGTGCATTCCCACCTAACAAACAAAAGATTTTAAAAAACAGTGGTTTGATTCAGATTAGTGGGATAGATCTAGCTGATGTATTGCCAGAAGGGACTAAAGCCAGGAGCTGTTTAGTCCTTTGAGGGAAAGAGTGCCAGCAAGAGTGACTGCCAAGGACACCCCTGTGCTCGACCTGTGCTAAGCACACGCAATGCCCAGCACCACCCCGGGCACTGGCTCACTCAGCGTGGCCACGTGCTGAACTGGGGTAAGGTTGAAAACCACCCCATGCTGTCATGGGATTGATGTCCTTAGGCAGAAAAGGTGAGGTTATTTACTGCCTAGTCTTGCAACCTCCTTGCCCTCCATTTTATTTCTAAGTGGCTGTTTGAGCTGAAGGTGCAGAAAATCCTGCTATTGAGAAATACCCTGCTGCACAGCTCATCCTATGAAGTGAGAGAGATAGCAATGGTGTGAGCAGTGCCATCAGATCATCACACTCAGGAAAGCTTCCTAAGAGTGGCCACAGGCTGCCTCTCCATCCACATACTGTGTTTTGAACTGGAGGGAATAACACACCTCGACCCAAAAGAATGCTGGGGCAAGTATTTCCTTTCCAAGATATGTTAAATAAGAAAGAAAGAGAGCAGATGCCTTTCAAAGCCTTTACGGGTATACAAAGAAGAAGGCATGGACCCTGGGGTAGGATTTCCTCAACATCCATGTAGACCTTGACAATGGTGAGAGACATTGGGCAGGTGTGGCTATATCCCACCATCTCCCAGAGATTCCTCAAGATAGATCTCACAACTTTCTCTTGTTTTTCAGCCAGATATTTCCATGGGCTTCTTCTCAAGAGAGAAGCCTCCCTGCCTTACCACATGTTGCTCTTCACAATTTGGCAAAGAGCAAGGACAGGAACAACATCTGTGTCATGATCTTTGCTAAGGGAAGGACAACAGAGAATAGCCAGGGAAGTGGTTTTAGTGCAGGTGACAACATCAGGGGACATGTGTTTGCTTCCTGGGAATACCTATAATTATCAGACTGCTAATAGAAAACTAAAAATAGTGGCACCTGACATCTATCCCATAAAGTGCCACTACAACACATCCACACACCTCTCTTTCCTACCTGTGTGGCACTCAGCTGAAGAGCAAAGGTCTGGCACAGCCTTTCCCCAGCTTCATTTCTCCTCTTCAAATCTCCTAAAATCTCTTTATTTCTTAGCTGGATTCCAGGGCCTGCCTCTCCAGATGGGTTTTGTGCTGTGCTGTAATCCCTATTCTCCAAGGAGCCCATTTCACATTTAGGAACAAAAATGCCCTGGAACTAAAGCAAACCTCAGCAATGCAATACAAATAACATAACCTTTGAACAGAGTGGAAGGGAAGAGACAGATTGTGTGAGAGAGAGGGCAGTGTGAATCCCAGCACCCTTATTCTTCCTCTTGTGCCAGCACCAGGGATGGTAACTGCATCGCCCACTGTCCTCCAGCTCTTTTCTTGTTGCTAGCAAACCTATCATTCCACTCTTCCTCCTCAACTGGTATCTCTAGTGGCTGACAGCCAAGAAAACAATGAGTCCTGACTGAGGCCAGTATTTGTACTCGCCAGCAACCAAAGATAGTGTGATCATGAAAAAAATGCTTTCTGCCTACTACGGTCTGGTTTTGAGCCGTGGTGCAAGCCATCAGATACACTTGACACAGCAGGGACTCTTCAGTCAGCTGTGGGGAAAGATTTACGAAGCTGCTTGTTGGGGTACAAAAGTTCTGTGGCAGTTAACCTGTGACCCTGGGTGTCAGGCTGTCCTGGACAACAGTGGCTTATCTGTTTCACTTATAAAACTTCGCATTAAAAATGTCCAAGTGCCCAGGCAACTGAAGGAGCAACCTGTATGACATAACATTTGTATAAACTGATTAAACAGGACTGAAAACAATATTTCTCATTTTCTTTCAATTGCTGTTATTAGAAAGGACTTTGAATCCATCCCACTGGCTTGTATATCAACGCCTTGTGCAGCATCCAGCAGCAGCCAGAGGCACTACATACACATGGAGGAGAAGGAGAAATTCCTGAAAGGAGGTCAAATTGCCTGGTGCCCTTTTGGATTGTGTCAGCCCCAGTAAATCCCACTTTCTGTTGCCCTGGCAGAGAGGGAGTGGTGTGGGAGGCCCTGAGCACTGGCTCCTGGCAGCAGGATGCCAGATAGCATCCAGGGCTGGGCACTGGAGATGGGATGTGCACCTCCCATTGCTGACAACTGAAGATGCACGTCCAAGCCCCAGTCCACACCCACTCCATTAGAACAACTGCCGACATTCAGCACAACTAACATCTCTGTGGGTTAGAAGGCTAAATAAATAAGAGATGAATAGCTACCGTGCATCATAGCCCTTTATCCTGGGAGAATCAGTGAACCTGAATTCCCCAAGAAAAGCAAGTAGGCTGCATCTGTGCCTGTGCTCTGATTAATCTCATTGGTTTGTTTTCCTGGAAACTAGATGTCCCAGATGCCATTGTTTCCATTATAAGTGTTCATCTGCCCTGTTTTGAGCTTGATTGCTCCTGTAGCCTGCTTGGCTTAACTGTTTTTTTGTTTGTTTGTTGTTTGTGGCTTTTTTTTTTTTTAAATTAACATACCTAAACAAAATGCCAGTAAATTAAAATGAGGACATAGCTGCAACCCTCAACACTAAATTTGTTAAATGTTTAAAAACACCTACAGCATACAGAAATCCTAAGCTGCTGTACGCAGTGTGACTAAATTATTAATAGTTGCCATGCACATCACACAAGGATTTCAAAAGGGGACTTTGTGTTTCTGCAAAACACTGCTATTTTTGTCTGACAGTAGAGACAAAATAATTTGAAAATTAGTCTCTTTGGTACTAATCACAACTGTTACTAAAACATTCCCACTGTAGGCATAACACAGTCATTTTTCATTTTTGAGAGAATTAGACATTTCAGTCATTATCTCAATCAAGATCTTGAAAGTTTACCATTTGTTAAAATACAAACAACACATAATTAAGAAACCATAGTGAAACAAATATCTATTTCTAGTCATAAAATCTCTACTAACTTGTACAATCCATTCAAGCACAAATTAAAGTAGTAACATTTACAGAAGACACCATAGAATATTTGTTTTATGGGTTGGAAAGACCAGTTATGGGGTCGTTCGAGGTGGGTTTTTTTAAAAACATGAAGATATATGAATGGATTGCTACAGTTAAATTTGCTTTACAGAAAAAATAACATTCTGCTGTGGGCAAAAACAGAAATACAGGAAAATTCTCTCCTGTCTCAAGTGAATTATTTCTGGTGAAAGGCTTCTCAGCGTTTTGCTACAGGCATGCAGCTTTACACACAGAACATTATGCATGTACACAGACAGTGCTCTACTGGGGGTGTCTATCCTGATGCCCTCCCCTATACCCAGCTCCCCACAAGGCTATTTATAAAAAAGAAAGAAAAAACACAGATTAGGAAATGGAAATAAACCCCAAACCAACAAACACCAAAAAACATCAGCACAGAAAAAGAAGTTGATAAGGAAAAAAGCAGCTTCATTCTGCATGTCTCAGCTGCTTCCAAAGCAGAAAACAATGGGGACGTACTGCTATTATTAGCCCCTGGATAGGAAGCAGCACGGTGTGAAGCTGTTGGCAAGACGTTGCAGGATTTTCTTCCCACATATGCACAGGCACAGACACACAGGCAGACAGACCCCCCAAAACACTCATGGCGAGCCCCTTCCGGCCACTCGGGTGAGACAGACAGACAGAGAGCACGATGCCGGCGCGACTGTGCGTACTCACAGCTCGGAGTACAAGAAGTGCAGGTTGCCCACATTGTCTATGTAGTTTGCAGGACTTAGCCAAGGTAGGACCAGTAACAGGAGAGCCTTCATTTTCAGTGCAGTGCTGGCACTGCTGCTAGGTTTCCTCCTTCCCACCGTCTCTCTGTGCTGGTGGGACACACAACGAGAAGCTTTCGTGCCAGCCAAGCCCCTTCTAAGCAAGCCTTTCCATTTCAACGCAATGGTAGCACATTATGAATCGAGCTTAAATCCCTTAAACGAAGCTACACTGCAAAAATCATTGACCTGTAAGAGGATTACTCGATCTGACTCTCGGATGGGTAGATGTGAGGGTTTAGGGACAGCACAGCGTGGTTGGCGAGACAGTGACTTATGCTGCAGAGGAGAGCGATGCTCGGAGAAGAGACCTGCCTCCTGCAGGATTCAGAGTGGTTCTTCAGAGGCAGCTGGTATGTTTACATCACTGCCCACAAGCAGATGGGTTACGAGCTAAACTGCATCACAGAAGGGTGTAGCTGTCTGACAAGGGGGGGAAAAAAATGCCCCCCGTGGAGTTTTGTAGCAGGCGATATCAGAAGACCACACCTTTTTAAAGTAAAACACTGCAAAAGATCACAGCCAACTGCTGGCTGTCTGCATCTCCATCTGAATTCCCCAAATCCAGTCAGATGTTTTTGTACAAACATAAATCATGCAATAATCCAAGGACATGTCTCTTCTCAGGGCTTTTTTGAAGGATGCAAAAGCAAACATTTTAAATAAGGATGCTTTCAGTGGACTGCTCCATGGTAACCGGTGTTTAAAAAAAAATGGTAAAGTTCCCTCATCAATTACAAAGCATGAAACAGCAAGCTCACCTTGTGCCATCAGTGACTTCATCCCTGATCAGGACAAACTTTTGTTTTCTCTCTGAGAACCAGGACTGGTCTGAATCTGGATAATGCAAGTAATGTGAAGACTTCTGACCACTCTGGTGACCCTAGCAGAGTCTACTTTAATTTATTCACTGAGAACAAAATAATGTTCTGTGGAAATATCAGGCGGGCTCTGAACTGTTCTCACTGCAAACACCAAATATTTATGATTGTTATTAGCTTTGTTTTATTAGCAAAATCACACATTTCCCCTTCCCTCTATTGATTCACCAGAGTTAAAGAGAACAGCACCAGCTCAGTCTGTTTAATCTCTCCCTGGGCATGACAGAGCACAACACCCTTCTCTTTGCCATTAATTGGAGATGGGGTGGCAAGAGAGGTTTCTGCATTTCCAACAATTAAATTAGGCAGAAGCATAAGATACCTTAGGGGATAATTAATCAATGCCATGCTTAAAAAAATAAAGGTACTGTGCAGTGTCTGCAAGCACAAGGATGTCGAAGTCCATCTTTAGGGATCACTCAGAATGTTCCCTCCTATTTCTTCCCTCAAGTGGTAATTCTAGTGAGGTCGTAGTACTTATCCCCTGTAAATCTGAAACCCACAACTGCGGAAGTTCCCTGTGGTTTCCTATTCCCCTGTCTCTGCCCTTTGGCTTTATGGTAACTCAGCCCTCCCAACAATTCTGAGGAAGGAAAATCCACGTCCTGAGTAGCAAAGAAGCAAAATGTTCAGCCTATGTAGCAATGCTTTGTAGTTCACTACATTAGAGGCTTTAGAGTAGGAAGACCCTACTCCATCTCTCCAGTCTTCTGCTCCTGGGGTTTGCAAACCTGGGACCTGGTACAGGGAAGAGGGAACTGCAAAAGATGGTGGGAATACGTTACTGAGACAATTCTTCCTATCTCTGCTTGGGCTCAGGCCAAGCAAGCCAGAAGCACAGGAGCTTGAAGATCCTGAGGGGAAGATCCACGCCGAGACACTGACATTCAATGATAAGTGCTAGAATAAAACCTGCCAGGCCTTTACAGGACCAAATCATTGTTTATAGCTCTGCAATTCTGTAAGATATGTAGTGAAGGGTACCTTTACTACCACCTTAAGGAAAAGAAACTGAGACACTTCCACATATCCATGTAGAAGAATCAACACTAGAAATCAGAAGTTGTCCTAGCTGTGTGGCTTCCATGTAAAAAAAAATTCCAATTTGCTTATTTATTGGGGGTTGGGGGTAAATTGGGAATGGGTGTCCTACTAATTTTATGGCCACAGCATTATCATGTCAAAAAAAATGAAGATAAACAGAAAGGTCTAATTCACATTAAATTCAGCTATATGTATAGCAAAGGGAAAGGGCTTTTGCTCTAGGGGTTCAAGATTTCGTGGTTGGAATTTGTAGAGAAACATAATTTCAGTGACAACAGCTCACAGAAGACTGACAGTCCCCTCACCTGCATTTCTGTTGAAATTAACATTTGAGGCCTGTTAGAGAAGTACTGACCTAAGAGAGAAAATTATGAGTAATTTTGTTATTTTGTCCCCTTAGCCGCACACAGTGGAGAGCACTGCTGGCCTGGGCTGGGGCCTGCTGCCACTGCCTCTTGCACCATGAGCCAAAAGCACCCTCACTGGGAAAGTCAGATCCAGAAATGTGGGGACAAGGCCACCCAAATCCAAAACCACCAAACCTCCAGCATGTGGAAAGTGGTCTCAGGACCTTCGCAAGGAATCAGTAAACCCATTGCTAAACTTTGTGGGATTTTTGGTTTTAGTAATGCAAAATCATCACATTTCGGGTTAGTTAGGACACCATAACATTGTGAATATCTTCAAGTGAATAAATTCCTAGTGAGAATCCAGGTGCTTCAGGAAATGAGGTCTCCAGTGCAAATGAGGACATGTTTGCATGGCAGGCTGCAGAGCCATATCTGGTTGCGGGCTCACAGACTGTGGAGTGCGCAGTATGTGAACACACGTCCACCCTCTGGATCACCAGCAATGCTCTGCTCCTCAGTACTGCCCGTCCCCAGCAGCAGTCTGGAGCCCTACACTAGCTGCTCAAGGCTTCCTTCACATTGCACATGCAAGGGTATGCACCTAGCAACACGATTTACACCTGCAAACTTCAGAGGAGGTGACTTCACCGGACAACAGATACAGCTCATGGAAAAGGGAACATCTTAGACCCTATCTCTCCTCAGACCTGAGGTGCTGTTACACAGACCATGCCAAAGTGTTGGTCTGCCCACAGAAATTACAGCCCTGAAAGTACCTCTTTACCCTTCTGCCTTCCTTACAAACGGCAGAACATGCAAGACAAAAAACAGCAGCGCATGCTTTTACTCTGCAAACCAGAGAATCATTCAGTTCTCTCATTGCAGAGGAACCAAACCGTTCCCTGGAGAGGTCTCTCCCAGAGGCAGGATGGTGGGTGCCCTGGCTACCAGGAGGGAAAAGGCTGGATGGGGAGTCCAGCCAGACTCTTCCAGACTCTCTCTCTGTGAGCCCCATGGTGCCCTGGGTGTAAGTGCTCACCTGGAAGAAAGGAACACTCAGGTTCAAAGACCAATACCAAACTGGACTATTTTCTGCTCTACTTCTCATATAGGTCATTTGTGATTCAAAAAAGGTTTGAAGAAAGGGCAATTATAAAACCCTTAATGTGCTATTAAAATATTTATAATTGCTCAGCTTCCCAAAACACGCAGACCTCTTTGGACCACATACACACTGTCATTGTGCAGCTAACCACAAGGTATTCACCCAGAACTGCTAACGATAGCATGAAGTACCTTACATGCATTGATGCATTTGATCTAAAAAAGAATAAGATATAGCCTGTATCTTGGACTATCAATGGACTGAATTCAGCTCTAAGTAAATGATACTCATTGGGAGTGAACTCAACAACTCTTTCTTTACATTAACTGTCTGTTTTGATCAGTATTAATTGAAGATATTGTTTCCTCTACTCAAAAAAAAAAAAAAAAGGTCTATCAACAACAACTTACTGGGTTTGGAAATGCTGTTCAAGGTGACCACGTTGCACAACCTCTGAGCAGTGTTCTGTGAAAGGGCAGCTAACCATTAGCTTATCCAGGAGGTTATTCACTAGTATGCTGGACTTCCTGCACGTCTGGAGAATCACAAGCTTGCGGTCCATGGGGCAGAAGTCTTTTTCCACAAGGAAGTTTGTAAGGCAGGCTGTGCAGAAGGTGTGACCACAGAGCGTGTCTAATGGCTGAAGCAAAGGTTGCAGGCAAATGTGGCATATCAGATCATCATCTACTTCTTCGGTGTAGCTGTACAAGTGGTTTTCTTCTGGTAAATGCGCTTGGCCGCAGGTGACACAGAGTGGCGGGGAGCTATCCTCCATTTCTTCTTCTTTCTGGCTCATAATCAGAATTGATGCAATTCAAAAAAGGGGCAGGTGGGAATACCCAGCCTGTTTTCTATTTGTGAGAGCTGTAGCAAGGCTTGTGTGCAGTCAAATCTGTGGGGAGGAAAGCCGAAGGATTATGTTCTGGGTTGTGTTTTCTTACCCTCCCTGCAATGTGTATCTGGATATGAGGCACCATATCAGGTATTAGAAAAGGATTGTGTCTTTGGGACAGGAGAGCAAAACAAAGAAGGGGGCAGAAAAAAAGGAGAAAATTAGCTTCATGGACTTATTTTTCATAAATCTAGCTTAATTTACATGGACACTCTTATTGTAAATAAAGATATCTAGACAGGGAGAAATACTATGGGCATTTAATGGCTGAAAACCTTAAATTAGCATATAATTGCAGTTCCAGTCAGATGATTTTGTGGCCACACTACTTCTGCCAGAAAAGTAGCATTGTGTGTGGGCAAACACTGTGAGACTGTGTGCAGAAACACAGGTAAGAATAAAGATTGCTGGCCAGGTTGCCTATTCAGCACAGCAAGGGAGAGCAGCAGCCTCACCTAATACACACAAGCATACAAACACAGTATGTGTAGCCAGAGGGAGGATAATTTGGGTCACGAGAATTTAGAGCTTGGGGCCCTGTAGACCATTCTCATACTACAGCAGCAATGGACCTGGACCCCGGCATTCAAAGTTTGCCTGCCTGCAGTCAAGCAGTTATAACCATCTGCACCAACATAATCAGTTCAAAACTTCATTTGCTCTGCAAAGAGCCACACACTTCACATACTGAAGTCCACAGCACAATGCTAAGCAGTGTATTGCTCAAAAGAAGGCCTATTCCCTTTATAACTTGTAATACAGAAACCCAGTATGTTTCTAACTACAAACCAATTAGCTCTGGCCACAACACCTGCCTGCTGGTATTTTAAAGATGTAAACTCTGTGGGTGGCAGCAAAACTGAAGAGTAATTTGTAGTTTTTACTTGATGCACCCCAACTGACTGTTGTAGCACTTATTTCTCATTACTTCTATGTTTATTTTGATATACCACTCTGAAAATAAACATGAAGATATAAAATATGCAATGGCCTAATTACTGTTCTTGCTTGAAAATGTAAATCTTATTTGCTTCTCTGCCTTAACACTGTACCCTTGCTTTCAGCTTGACTTAATTTGCTGAGACAATGTGTCAGCCTCAGACACCCATGTCTGAGGGCAAATGAGGGAAAGAATAATAAGAAAAATCTGACTATGACAGAGCATATTTTCATATAAATAAACCCTTATTTTTATGCAAAGCTCATGGGCTCTAAACCTGAGAAATTAAACTTTAACATGGCAGGTTTTTCTGACATGAAGGTAAAATAATAGCCCCGCTAACACTAACCAGATGTTTAAATGTCAAACATTCTCTTCAATGTTTTCCTATATCCTATTCTTATGAAGCAATTATGTTAAGTGCCTGTTTTTGCTTGCAAGGGAGAGTTCTGCATAAGCTCTGTCTCTTGATTAGCCGTAGCTTCACTGGAATTAAAATCATTGCCTGTTAAAACCCTTGCAAATATTTAAAATATGCCAAACTGGGTCAAATTTTTCCTTTTGTAAAAATATTCACCAGAGCTTTATGAAAAGCTATTTGTGAAGAAACAAACGTCTCTCCATAGTGCAGGTAGCAGCTCCACCTGTTATCTTAATATAGGAATTATTATTTAATTCTACTAAGGTGACATACAGCAAAATAAAATGAGATAAAGAATTATCAGGGACTGTGGTGGAGACTATTTGGGCACTGTGAGTGGCTCCTGTAGGAAGCTCTTGGATAACTTCTAGATGAAGTGGAGGGGGCTGTGAGCGGGTGTCCAGCTGCTCTCCACATCCCTTGCTCATGGAGGGAACCCATCTCAAGTCAACAGGACTGCTTGTGAGAATGGCAACACGTGGCTTGGGAACTTGCCTGATCCTTAAAATAGACAAAAATCCATTAGAAACCAATAAAGCATGACAAAAATAGCACTGTGCTCTAAACTTTATTTTCTCTTACATTTTCAGAATGCCTTGCACCTGGGGCAACAAGGGGTGTGGGCAACATCGTGCTGTTTCTCCACTCCCCCACCATGTCCTGCTGTACCCCCACACAGGTACACCCATGTGGGTGCTCACCCCATGCACCACACACCAGAATACAGCCAACTCCAGCATTTTGTTGCCTCATGGATGTTCTCAAGGACAGAATTCTTGCTTCTTGCTGGCACGAGACCCAACACACAGCTCCCATCAGCCAACTTGAGAGCTAAAGCCAAGGCCCTGCTCTGAGGAAAGAGCAGCCTGCAGGAACAGGAAGATGGGCATCTGAGCTGCCCCTTCCCAACCTCATGCCCTGACCCTGAAAGTACCTCTCCTCCACTTACCCATGTATAACACAGCAAGACCCCTGATACAAATTAGGTACAGCTGGGAACAGCACTACAGCTCCAAAGCTACTGCAATTATTTTCACAATGACAACAGAGAGAGAGAGGCATCACTGCCCTAAGGCCATCTTCTGCTGCAGCAAAAATGATGAGAGAAGCCCCAGAGGAGGCAAAATCTGACTGTCCTGGCCATCTTACAGATACTCTTTATCAATCTGACATACTAATAAGGCAATGCTAGTGGAAAAGGGCAGGTGGGGGGAAGCTGTACCTGAATTTTACAATGTTTACATAAATTACAAGTACTTGATACAGCACAGGGAAACAAAATTATCCACATTTATTAGTAACAGGCACTGAATTTTTAGAACTTGAAATTCAAGTCCCGTGATATCTATTATTTAGAAAAAATTGACTACATAATAATATAAATTCTGGGGGAAAAAAAAATCAGCCCCTTCTGGCTAACCTGGTTCACATTCACCCATGAACTGCTGGGCACATCAAGCAACGGAATGATTGCCATCTTTGGGAAGTGATTATACCATCAAAAGAGCATGGAGGGCGTGTGATGGAACTGTTACACAGATTCAGTCACAGGCAGATGTTCTTTGCCTCTGCAGATCTCTGCAGATGTTGTTCACAGTCATTTGTACTTATAACATTTATGTGCTGTCATATAATAGCTACATAATTAGTATCATGCCCTTTAAAGTCTTTATTCCTCTTGAATATTGTAGAAGAGAGGGGAGAAGGGATTTATATTTGACCTATTGATTACTAGTACATATTTCTACTCCTTCCACTACCTATGAATAAAAACAAAAATACACTTTGAGCAAGAATACCTGCAGAGGTAGATGTTAAACCACAGTGAAATAGGAAAGATAATAATTTCCTGGCTGAACCTCTATTCTTCAAGCCGCATCCTTGAGGGAGGAAGAGATGGGAAAACAGAGAGGAGGAATCCTATGTTCATTTGAGTTGGTGTCAGCCACCACTGGCAGCCTCAGCGGGACATGGATGTCACCTTGGCAATCTCATGCTTCTTGCAGGCAGAGCCACGTTGACAGAGGGTGGTTCTCACAAGGATGATTGGCAGGAGAAGCTTTTAGAGGAGGTGGTGGTGCCATGCCAAAGCAGACATCACCAGCATTTGCCACTTTCCTGCTGTGCAGGAAGTTTTCAACAACTCAGGTCCCAGATTTAGCATAGCTTTACAGCACCTAGCACAGATTGGCTTGGATATAGAAAATCAAGTATTGATTTGTAAGAATGTCAAAGTGTTGTGACACTGGGGAATGAGGCTTCAGTCCAAGGCAGAGACCTGAAGCACAAGAATACAGTGCAAATGGTGAAGGAAGAACATTGTTATCTGGATATACATATTGCCAAGTTTTCAGCCACGAGCTGTAATCACAGTGGTCACATCAGGGCATAAAATAACCCCAGGGCTGTGACCACAGTGAAAATCACTGCCATGATAACACATTTTTTAAAAAGTAACCTCACTTTGAAGGAGTTTGCATCTTACTGGTCTTCACTGCTTTGGAATTTGCAGCCACCAGAAGCACTTAAGAGAATAACAGAACAAACCCACACGAAAAGCCTGGACAGTAAACGTGAAGAGTAGATAAAGAGAATGCCTTTCATCTCCTTGCAATAACAATCCCATAGTTGTCCCATCCCAGGGAAGTATTCAACCCATCTTAAGCTTAAATACTGACTTACCAGCATGGTTACACTTGCAGCAGTGTAGCAAACAGAGTGGCAGAACCCTTCTGCCTCTGCCCAGCCACCGTCAAATATTAACCCAGCAGTTCAGGAGGCTGCGCTTGGAAGTAGCATGGCACAAAATGGAAGAAACTTCAGGTAGCAAAGAATGAGTAAAAAAGCTAAAAGAAAAATGATTAAGTGATGAAAAATATTGAGGAAGTGGCTATCACAGAAAGAATAAAATAGATTCCTAAAGGTCAGAGAAACAGTGACATGGAGCCTGGAGGAGCAGCTACCAGCTTAAATCACAAATGGAAAAGATAAGCCAGTGAGCAGGCATCACTGGAAAACAGAGGAGCAAAACAGACGAGCTGCAGAACAGTAAGAGGAATTTAGCTCCAGTAGTTCTGAAGCAGTATGGCTTGGTGGTAATGAAATCTTCATTCAGTGGTAAGGGTGGCCAGCATGTATAAAGAAAATGGATTTGAAATACCACAGTAAGATTGACAAATATTACTTGGTTTGGGGTTTGGTTTAGCTTGGTTTTCTCTCTGTGTTTAAGGGGCACCTTTTATTAATGCTCCTGTTTTATACACACTCAGAGCATGTGTATAACAAATCCTGTGTCTGCGGATTAAAACAGATGCCTTTTCACACCCTGTTTCTATCCTACAGCCCATAGGAAATGGAGGTTCTACTGACTTCTTAGCCAAATTATGATAGCAAGGTCATTCTGCATCCTTCCCCCAGTCCCAGCATGGGTTATCTCCTACAAACGTGCATCTCTGAGTGACTCACAGCCACCCATTTATGTGGGTCAGTAAGGCACTGTACGGCCAAAGGGGACAGTCTGCAGGAGCGTAAGGAAACCACTCTGCCACAGCAGCATTTACAGCTGCCAGGTAAGGGTAGGAGCACCTTATTCTTCCAGAGATGCTTTTACCTGGCCTTCCTTTCAGCACACTAGCTGTGAGCATGCTGCATCCGATACCTGCCTTTCTTGGTAATCAGCTTCTTTGCTGAGGGCTTGGAGACTGCCATCTTCCTGTTCATGTTAAAAAATATTCACATCAAATTGCTGGGAGGCTGGACAGCTTTCACAGTTACAGAATTAGCTCTTTAATGAAGCCTCAGCCCAGCTGCTGCTGGCTAGACGTGGGCATGTTAGGAGATATGGGCATTGTCCCCATCTAGTGGCTCACCCACACTGGGGAGAAGAGTGGCTCATGGCTAGGAGGGAGCAGAGGTCCTCCTTCACCTTCTCAAGCAAAAGCACACAGCCCTCCGGTTATGCAGGGTTAGCTGTGACCTTGCTGCTCCTGGGTATCACAGAATCTGGGTTGCAAGATCACATCACTTATTTCATATTCAGGGTTTTATAATGAAGTATCAGGTGGAATGCTTTTAGAAAACTATTTGCTATTAGTAAAATGTTAACTGTTTTAACTTCCTATCTTCGTTCAAACTGTCTTTCCTGGTAACAGCCTCCCAGGTTTCCCATTACTGTGGTTTGTACCAACTGCTTCTCTCCAACTGAAGTTTTTTATAGATTACACTGAATTTACTGTTTGAGGTGGTACTACACAACAGTTGTGGAAAACATTTTAGAGTGATCCACATTTCAATAATATGTATTATACAGTATTTTAGATTCAAAAAGACAGTGATCCACATTTCAAAGACCTGGCAATAAAATATCATGTAATAATTTGCACCAATCTTGGCATAGCTGTGCTAAAGGCCAAAGGGGTGAGTCAGTTTGCCTAGACTTGAAACTTTGTTTGAAGGAAGGTTATAAAACACTAAGGTGCCCAAAATCTTATCATCATGCCTTCTGACCAGAATTCCTCCTACGTATATCCTACTCTCTCTTTTTTCCCCTCTTTCCCACTTATTTTTAAATCTATTCTGACTAAAGAAGAATCACAACATTTTCTTTCTGCCTGATGTGTAATTAGACGGAAATTTGTTATGGGCAGAGGCAAGATGCATACCTCCAGGTAAAAAGCCAGTAGGTGGATGAGAGTTGCAGATCCCAGAGATACCAATTTAGCGGGTAAGAATTCAGCTTGATTTTTAAGATGATAGAAAAGACAGTTAGAATTGGCTCTTAGAGGAAAACAATAGTATTTAAAAGTTCAGAACATCAGTACAGAATGTCTCTGAGACAACAAACAGGAGCTCCAAAACTTCTCCTCTGCCTGGCCCCAGTTTTAAAAATGGCTGGATTTTCAAAGTTATTATTAGTCAAAAAGTCCTTCTCAGAGCTTATAACAATCAAAGTACTTTGCAGAGCCTTTAGTGATGAAAGGAATTTCCAGCTGAATAGAAAAATCCAATGGTACAGTACAGTAGGTGAATAACCCCAACTTTTTAAGTTATAGCTCAAGCTGTGAGACCCAACAGCAATGTCACACTGTGCCTGCACGCAAAATAACTTCTGAAACCAGAACCAGACTGTTTGAAAAAAATTATTTTCTCTGTGGCTGATGCTGGAATTTACAGAATAAACCAATGTTGGAAAAAGTTTTTTGTTGTGGAATTATTTAGCTGAAATGCCTGTTAGGAATGCATGGAAATATATTCTGCTTTTTTGTCTGTCTCTCATACGCCCACGCAAACCTGGATTGCTCTTTCTGATGATTTCATGGATACAAAACTTTACTCAGCATGTTACAACGAAAAAAAAAAAAAAATCAGCCCAGAAGTACTGACAATATTAGGAACAGCTGGACAAGATCTGAGTGAAGACAAGACCCAAGTAAGACACTACATATCCACCAGGTTAAGTCTTCCTTACTATAAGGAAAATGTCCTAGGAAAGAACTCACCTTAGTGGAAAGTAGTACTTCCAAGAAGACTTGTTGCTGTCATGCCTCTAGTTGTCAAATACTGATGGTTAAGGTAGTAACTTCAGTTTCTTGCTTTTTTCAAAGTTCAGTACACCCAGATTTGGACAAACAGCTTATTCCAGAACTACAAGCTCAGACTCCAAGTGCAAAGATGGGTTGTAGCAAAATGGGCAGGCTGTGGGTAACTGCTTCCCAAAGGCACACAGTCTACCTGCTCAAAGGAAGTCAATCATGTGGTCGAAGCAAGGCTATGTGAGCAATTATGATTGACTCCTCAAGGGCTTCCTAAACATATGCTCATCCTAATTGACATAATAAATGCCATCGGCATTTCACATTCCAAATGATAAAATTACATGGCTAGTTATGTAACAAAAGGTGTGCTACCACTCCGATTTGGCTGATTGCTCTGTCTGACTTTGCCAAGATTGGCAGCCTCACAAATACCACAGGCGTGCTTTCAGCCATTTGAGCAGATGACAGAACTGTATTTTTGTGGCTGGACTTCTAAGATGCTAGAAAGCTGGGAACAGGTACAACATGCAAACTGCATGAGGGAGAGCATCCCTGTTCGTTGCTGCAGGTGTGTCTGCTGTGTCTCTGCAATGGGGACTGCAGACCACGTGTTCTCTGTGAATGCTGCCCTACTTAACTTAAAAATAACAATACAATAGACAGAGTAAATTGCATGGGATTGTGAAAATCTTAACTTAATACAGCTTCACAGTAAATCTTAATCTGTCTTTGCAATCCTCTCCCAGGGCTCCAAGTGGGTCAGCAGGGAAGGTGGGTGATACTACTTCTGTGCCCTCCCAGTGCCAGGGGATGGAAGAACTGATGAAGAGGGAGCAAAAGAAAAGTGGAGGACTTCTTCCCCTCAGGACATTGAAACCTTGCACCTCAACCTGGCTCCCACAGCCATGGTACCTGCCACCCTCAGACCACACAGCATCTTCTCACATGTGACCACGAGATAACATTTAATAATACAAAGCACAGAACATGTGATGGGTAACCCTGCTAATAACCCACGATAAAGTAAACCATGCTTTAATTACACTCTGCCTTTACAACTGCTTCTCTGATCCAAGAGTTTCTTAATACTTGGCAAACTACTTAATGAGTTCTCACAATACCCTGTGGGGACCTTTTTTTAGAAGCAGCCCACACTTAGAAGCACCTACTTGATTAGGTGAGCAGGGGAAGGGGCAGCTGGCTGCTCCCATGCCAGTGGGGCCAGTGCCCAGATTCTGTCACAGGAATCCTTGTGCAGCAAAGTGACCACAGAGATGCTCTTAAACCCAATCTGAGGGACAGTCCTACAAACTCCTGACTTCCAGGATTGCACCCTCTGCTTTAGGGACATGCACCTGTGGGGGGGACAGCAGCAACTTGCAGCAGTTGGCTCCTGAGAGAAACTTGTCTAAACAACAGAAGAAAATGCTTGGGTTAAAACCTCTGGCCCATGGCACTCAAAGGAAAAATTAAGAAAGTTCAGTGGAGCAAGGATTTAATCATCTGTATCTCAAGTTTATTTATGTTGCACCTAACTCCCATACTATGATTTAGATGTAATTATTGTATTATACATAATAAAATAATGAAAATTATTATTAAATATTATACAATATAAACAATTAAAATTATAGGTCTATGAATGCCTGTAGCTTAAATTATACATGTATCTTACTCTTTCCTCCTCTTGCTACTTGGGTCCACAAAAATTACTGAATAAATAAATCCTAAGCAGAAAAAACAATCCCTATTGAAGAACTTCACAGTACAGTGACACTCTGCTGTTTAGAATAGCACAATCTAAAAGCATTCCTTGCCACTCAGTCCCAGGGTCACAGCTGCTGGGGCCCAGTCCCATTTAGGGCCCTGGAAAAAGGAGGGCACAAGCCCTGGTAAGGTAGTCAGCAGGTAAATTTCAACAGCTTAGGGAGGCGGTACAAAAAATGGGCAAACACGCAATACGCAGCCATAAATAGAAATTTCAGTGGGTGAGGGGCAGAAATTTTGATCACCTTACAAATTTTTTGCCATGCTGAATTTCACATTTAAGAAAAACATACTCTTGGAAAGATGGAGATATACTGGACACTGAAAGGCTGAACCCAGCAGACCAGTCACTGTGGTCTGACTATCAGTTTTCTGGGGCTAACACATTTTGGATCTTGAACAGACCTCTCTTATGAAGTAGTGCTGACAGTGCCCATTTATATCTGCTGATAGTCCCTATTGCTCATTAGGGAGTTAGGTGTGCAGTAGAGCTTATAACTGTTTAAAATGGAAAGGACTGGGTAAACCTAAAGCATTCAAGCAGGAGCGGAAGCAGATCTCTCTAGATGAGGCTGTGCAATAGTTTCTGTTCCAGGGCACCTTTTTTTTGGGGAGCAGGATAATGACTAAGCTCCCTGCTCAACAAAAGTCTCAGCAAGTACATTTTGTTTATTATAGTGACCAAGCCCTCAGCCACCAAAACACATCCTGTAGAGCCTGGTTTTGCCTTCCTCTGTTTAGTGCTGGAAATAACATCCCAGAGTATGGTACTACTCACTGGACTTGACTCATCACTCATTTAATTGTAGCTTCATGGGAACTCCCCCAAAGCCCATTGCTAATTAACATGTATGTGTTGCTGATGGCCTTGTAATATTCTCCTTAACAACAAGAGGCTTACTAAGGTTTTGTCAGCCAGGACACACGAGTGACACCAGCCTGGGAAAGATAGTTAAGTCTGTGGCTGAATTAATATCTGCTTCCAGAACCGGTTCTGTGGGTGTGAAGACCAATTGTGTGCTGCTTAGTCCCGTGATGAGAAACCAATTAGGAATTACATGCTCAAACTGTCCTGCTTCCTGCATCCTTTCTCACAATCAGATGTCATCTGCTGTGTGCAGGCAGGTAAGAGGATTTTTAAATTCTTTGAAATTCCTCCTACAAGTCATATTTATTTCAGTGCCTCAGACCCTTTTTGACTGGATCTAAACTGAGATATTCTTTTAAATAGCAGTAGTGTGATTAGATGAGTTATCAGACTGAAACTATGAGAACCCAAAGCTATACTTTCCAGCACTGGGTTCTACTTGTAAAATCCTGTGAGAACTGATACTGTTAAATATATAGTAAAAAATCAGCTTTGTAGTAGAAAATATAATATGATAGTAGCATCACCTCTACTTTTTCAACATCAGCATTTCAACATAATCTATACCACGCAGCTGTAAGCATGGAAAGCAAAAGGCTACGGAAAAGACAAACAAAAAGTAGACAGGAATTATATCCAAAATCAATCAAAAATAATCTGCTTTCAAACAAGCCATTTTCTGAAAGATTTACCAATCCAGACAGAGAAATAGGAAGCATTCCTTGATAAGAAATTACTGGCAGGTAAAACCCATTTATTTTGTTAGGACTCTTTGTTTCAGTAGGAGTGTTGCAGGTGTATTAAAGCAAAACTGGAGGACCAATGAGAGGATTACCATGAGCAGCTAGACAGGTAGGAAGCCTGAGTTTTTAGCTCCCCATAAAGGAGCAATTGATTTTTACTCAGAGGGATGGGAACAGTACATAGTGGGGAGCAGCAGTACACAACAGGAACTGCCAACTAACCATTCCCTGAACATGTATTGAAGGTGAAAGTTTGTCTTCTGTGCTGAATCCTTTTGAATCCCCTGATTCAGGTAATGATTGCTTTTGCAGATTCAAGGAGCCTTTAGGGAAAGCCTTGGAAAGATCAACTGCATATTTGTCCATCCTGGCTTCTAATTTCTGCGAAAGAACTGGACTGCAAGCAAGTGCTAAGCCAGGCAGCATTGCAGGACACCAGTGTCCAGCCGTTTCACAAAAGTGGGGTCTCATCAGCTCCTCAAAATGCTCTGGCCACAGAGTCCCTCCAAATCAACCACAGGCCTCCATCTGCCCCGACAGTGAGAGGAGCCAGGTGGCAGCAGCCAGCCCTGCAGACAGGGCTGACATCTCCAGAAATACTGAACTGCTTCCCTCCAGCAGCCAGCCTTAAGGAGACTCTCTACATTTGAAAGCCTGTATTAATTTACTTTCCTTCTGGAAACAATGCTGCTTGATTTCCTGGTTTGCAGTGAAATGGAGCTAATCTATCATCTCATCCTGTGTGCAAAATTTATTTCCATTTTACTAAAGAGGAGCTATGCTAGGGGAAGATGCCAGCACCTTCAAACTTCTTCCAAAAGACAATTCAATTTTCTTTTCTAGTAGATGATCACAACTCAGAGCCAGGAACATTCCTCTTTCCAACTCTATGCTACAACAAAGTCCTGATGCAGTTAATGTTCAAACACATGGACTGGAATACCCTTACAAAAGCAGAGCCCATGTGAGCAAAGGGGAGGACACTTCTACAGGACCACAAACAAGTAAAAGAAATTAGCAATGGGAGAGTGTTTTCAGGGGGCAAGGATAAGACAACATTGAGACAAGCTTTCCCAGATTGATTCAATTTATATCTTTGGAAAATACACATAGTCTCTGAGGTTTGGGGTGGAAGAATAAAATAGCAAATTAGTAACAGATCACTTCCTTAAGAGGAATTTTCAGTCTTAGGAAAGTAGATGGGAGTATTGAGGATACAACTCCTCACATATCAGCAGCTTTCCAAATTCCTGACAGTGATTTCTGGCTTTTATTTGCAGATCAGCATTTGTGCTTTTCCAACAATAGCAGATAAGAGACACTGCTGTTTCAATGAAGTTGGTGTTGTTCTGCATGAACCTGAATAAGCAAATGAAAAGCATTTGGGGCAGTGGGAGTTCCATTTCTACAAAATACCATAGGAAAACAAATGCCTTGCATAGTGCCCAGTACAGTCACCTACGGTTATCTTGCTTTTCCTGCTGTTGAAGGAACCCTTTCCCAGTTATCAGGCATCATAGAAAAGCATGACATACAAGTCCAACATGCACCTTTTCTGGTTTTTGTGTGTTTTTCTTTAGCAGATGTAAAAGTGGCTGAGAGCTTGACGCAAGCAGTCTATCCCTGGTCATTAAAAACAACCCAAAACATTAAGAAGTTTAAACATGTGAACATGTCCTTCTGATCTATATACTTGGACCTCTTGTCTATTGAGTAATCTAAGAATACATTTTGATGAGTGACAATCTCCACGTATCCTCATTGCTGTTCCAGGTTCTGTGTTGGCACTGTGAGTATACAAGTTCTCACATGAAGAGTCTTACAGATAGGAACAAAACTTATAAGAAGTTATGCCTATTCATCTATATTCACAGGTTTGAAACTGCTGCTGTACTGAATTACAAGATGTTTTGAATAAAGAACTGTGCGTAAGCATAAGTGTGAAGAACATGAGCTAAAGATAAAAACTAAATCAAGTTCTCTTGAGGTGATTTCCTCACCTCAGCTGCAGTTATATGCATAAAATCAAGCAGGAAGATACAGCAGTGGTGAATGTAGCCTCAATTTGCCTCCTACAGCTGCAGTGAGACTTTGTGGATTTTAACCTGGGGGAGGGGAAGAAATGGGTTTCCAGAGGATTAATAAAGCGATGGGCTAAAGCAGCTGCAGTACAAATGGCACCTCTCCACAAATAATTGTTTGGATTTCAACACACTTTACTGAAGAAATGGACCTTCTTAGTAATGGGGAAGACAGAAAGCCAAGCACATCTAGCTAACAAAAAGGTTATGAACTAAGCAGTGTTTTTGCAGACCAGCAAGTACGTGTGTAAGTAGTATTTTAACAGTGCCTACCAAGAGGTGCAGCAACCTGTAGGTATGTTATATAGCCTTTTCTGTTAGATTATAAAAACAAGCTGTACATTAGGTTATAGGGAAGCTGAATCACTAATGACAGGCACAGTAGATATTTATCACTGCCTGGCTGCATGGCACTCCAGAGCGTGCAGGCTGAGATTTGGGCCCACTCCCCTGCCACCAAACAGGGCTGCTTTGTTTACCAGAGCATTTTTTCCACCTTTACTCCTCTGGAACAACCCACACCAAGCTCAAGGGGAAAAGTAGGAGCAGCAGAAAGAAAGATACAAGTCTTTCAACTCACGCGTGTGGCTTTGCCGTGTCTCACCCGCTGCTGGCAGAGCGGTGCGGGTGTAAAATCCGCAGGCTGGGCTGGGCTGGGGCTGGGCGGCGGGGCAGGGCCCGCACTCACCCCTCAGGCTGGCAGCCGCCGCTGCCCGCCAAGCCTGTGGCATGGCAGGAGGGACAGAAAAGCTGAACGGCATAAACCTGAGCAATTTAAGGTTTAAAAGACCACACCCTCCCGGTCATGTCTCCCGCAGGCAGATAAGCGTGTGCAGGCTGCTCATACAATGGTGTAATTTGAAGCTTTTACTTTTCTTTCCGGCATATACCAAAGTTCATTTTCAGTCGGGTTCTTCCTTGCATTTCTTTTCCTCTTTTAACCTGACAATCAGCATGGTTCAAATTTAACAAATACAAGTGGACCATCCTAAAGGTTGCTTCAAGACAGAAGGTTCATGTTGGCTTTCCCCTTTGAAAAGAAAGATGGGGTCCACAAGTTCTAACCCAGAATCGATAGTTTGGAACCTGAATCTTCACTTTGTTCCTGTATACTTGGTGGTAAACACTTGAAGCATGTAAGAGCAATTTGTAAACTCCAGAATCGGCTGTCTGAAAATACAAGCTCTGATAATTTTCTGAACATTGCAAAATTAAGACTTCATTAAACCCTCTCACCCAGTAATTTTCAGTTTAAAAAGCACCCAAGAAGGGATAAAATGTTGTAGTGTAGATTAAGGTGTCATGTTTCTGCGCTGAGATGTAACAGCTGAGAGTGAATGTTAATAGCAAAAACAGCAGCAGCAAAAAAGATCTTTTTTTTCAAAAAATATTTTCAGTAGAGGAAAATAAACCCTCGTCTTCCAACTACATGAATCACTAATAAATGTAATGACTTCAGCCATCTTAAGCATTTGCTCCTAAGGAAGGAAGTGTTATTCAGGAAGTAAGGCAGTTTTGGAGATGGACTTGAATCAAGGAACTGCAGTATACACTGAAAACAGGCAGGAAGAAATACCCAGCCTTTGATATAAACATCTATGGCTACCAGGTCTTGGCCTCCAATTCATTCTTACGCGAGTTTGTTTCCCTTCAAACATTTTCAAAGCATGCTTGCTACTTGTGACCATAAAATCCCTTGTTAAATATTTATTTTAAGAAATCATCAAGGGATATGTCAAGTCCTACCAGCAAGTGTGACAGTCATACCCTTAGCTGGATGGATGCCTCTTCACAGCAGTATTTGCCTTTTCTGCCCTGACAGCATAGTGCCTCAGCTCCAAGTTGCTCAAGAAAACCTGGGATGGGTTCCTGCCAAGCCAGCCTGCCAGTGCTCAGTGTACAGTTGTCCAAAACCCCGGCAGTGCTGTGAGGGATCTGGGGCACTGTGCAGCTGCTGCTCTTCCCCCAGGATGGGTGCAGTACAGAGAGGCACAGCCCGTATGGGACCAGATGTCCATGGCAGTCACAAGGCCAGATATGCAAGCCTCATGCGTCAGTCGTCTGCAAAATTGAACTATGCATATGAAATGTACTTTTAGAAACATGCTTAAGCTACAGAAGCTTAAACATTAGCAAATACATGCCCACAGAGCAAAGCCTGTGTTTAAATCCTTCCTTGCATGGGAGGTCTCTCTGAGGCTGCTCGTCCTAGATTAGGAAGCCCAGAGCCCTGCTGTCACAGGTGACCACATCAGACACTCAGTTACAGACTCAATTTCCATCCTAGCAACTTAGCCAAGTTTGCCCTCCCTCCCACTGTTGGGAGGCTTTTCTAAATTTCCAGACTAAGGGCCAGCTCAAACTTATTTTTTCTCACGCTAATGTTACTGAATTGCTTAAATTGCCTTTCCTATCTCATGATATGCTTTCCTGTTTTCCTTTCCACTCAAAGTCTGTAAGTCTCTGCTCAGACAAAAGGCTCTCTGCTCTCCTGCTCACACAAACAGCGCTCTTGGGCACTCATTCCTGTCCAAATTCTTCACTTTGGAAAGGCATTTATACCTCTTTATACATACCGGGCAAATTATTTTCCTAGAAGGTGAGTTATTTATTGGCTCTGAACCAAATTGCTGGTGAGCTCTTCAGTACCTGTTGGTCCCAGCTGAACCTGTCTGTCATCTGCTGGGAAGAAACATAGAAGAACCTCCTTTAATCTACAGCCAGTGTACCGTAATATTTATCAGTTCCCTCCTTTGCCTGCAGCAGATTTTCTTCACCAACATCACAAAAAAACTGAGAGCATTCTCCTACTACAATTCATTAATTTGCACCAACAGCAGGGTATCATAGATTTGACTGGTGCATTGACACCTGTTTGATAAACTTCTAATTTCCTGGTATAGATTTATATATTGGAGGCAAAAAAATACATATTTAGCTGTTTTTAAAATAAATTTGAACATGTATCTCGAGCTATGCAAATACAGGTATAATGACCGACATTTCAAGTTGTAGATATTCCATACTTCATTACTGCTCAAATTATTTCCAGGAGGACAACATGCCATAAGCTCTATTGTATTAGAGCTTACTCATTTATTTACTTCAACTAAATGATTTCAGCATATATTGAAAGTATTGGCAGTACACACTATGCAAGCTAAGTTAAAAGATTAGTCACGTCATGTTAGGGGAATCTGTAGTAATCAATGTTAGTTGATAATATTGTAATGGATGCTGTCTGTGTTGGGTTGAAAAGATTGCTGTGTTCTGTTCTGTTCTCCCATGGGATTTCACCTCAGCTTGTAGAGGTATGCTAAAGAATAGGAACAAATTCTAGGAGGGGAATAATCAGAAACAGCTCCAGCATGCAGGCCAGCATTTTCACATCAGTTCCCTCTGTTGTTTCCTCTTTGTGGAAAATGAGCAGTCTGAATTGGATCACCAAACATAAAAGGATTGCCAAGCACTTGTACTGTGGACTCTGCTGACTACTGAGTGCCACTGACAGTCTGCTTGGAAATTAGACTGGACTCTGCAGTCATTAATCACCAATATTAAATAGCAATTCTGTACAGTGTGACAGTTTAAATAAGATGTTGACTTCCAAAATTGACCCACTTGGTATAATTTACAGTTGGCAAAGCTCTTAAAAAGTGTATGTTACTGTGGGAAGTCATGTTTCATTTGCCATAAGCATTTACTGGATCTTCTGTATCAAGTATCTTTACATTTTCTGGATGACTCCTGAGAAGGAGAACAGGAGCATAATGAGGAAATCAAAATCCCAATATTAAAATAATCTCTTGTCCTCAATTAATGAACCCACAATAGTACCAGACTAATATTTTTCTGAAATGGACTGCTTTCAGAGACTAAGAGAGCTCAGGATTAAATATGGCCCTACTGGGAAAGATCCCAAAACAGCAGCTTGTGCCATACCAGCAACTAAAATCGTCTCACCAAAGAGCCTGTATGACATCCCTCAGGAGCGGCCTTGACTTGGAAAGCCCACAGACCCAGCTGTAAAATCTTAAGTGAATTCTGGGGTCCTTCCACCTCCTCCAGAAAAAAATCTGTGAGCACAGGAGCTTTACATACATAAGCAAAACAAACATTCCAGTGCCCAAATCACTCTGGTTGTAGGGAGAGGATAATATTACAGATAGGCAGGCACTATATGTTTTCCATTGGGAGAAATTCTTGAAGTTAAAAGATTAATCTGGTCTCTCAACACATTCATTAGTTAAATTGCAAAGCAAGCTCTTTACATAACCAACCCTAGGACAATTATATTTGTCTTGTCAAGGTTCGCAGTACAGGCAGATTGCTGACCAAGGTAACATGAGTACCTTCTGCAGGGTGAAAGCTCTCTGATCTATTTGAAAGATCAGTGCTGTGCCTTCCCGAGTTTTCAGATTATTTGTGTCTTTCTGGAAGAATACATCTGTGCAGTTCCTCCCAGAGGTCACTCCAGCATAAAGAGAGGAACTGAGGAAAGCTGGGATTCATTCTCTAGAAGTGTTCAAATCAAGGCACAGAAATTAAGTGATTTGCTCCTAATTACCAAAGAAGTCTCTGGCATAAAGAGCATCTTACTAATTCTCCCATACTTTGTTAGACATGGTAAAGGAAATGTTTTAAGGTGAAGTGAAATTTCTGTACTTAAAGCATGTACAAATACATAGTGTGCTCAGTCCACTCTTGAATTAACTTTTACATCCAGGTTTATACCTGAAGAGTTCAGTATTTGTTGAGAGATGAAGGTCATCTTGTCTGACTCTTTGCATGTCACAAGCTGCACACCCCCTTCTCTGTCCTTTTGTGGAACCTGCTGCCTGGGTTTAACCCTATAAGGAATATTTCTAGAAAAGCATTCCACTCTGGTCTGAAGAACCAAAAGGTGGGGAGTCCACTGGTCTCTTTGGCATCTCATTCTGGGATTTAATTGTGCACACATATAAAAACACATGGATAGTTTATCTCTAATTTGGTGACACTACCTCCGATTATTGTCATCACTTCACGTTATGCATTTCCTGGGAAAATGAAAGAGCTGGTATCTGTATCTTGTACCTCTATGTGTGTTATATTTGTACTAACATCCTCATCTATTTTTCAAGTGGAACAAAAAGCCTGTGGTAGAGACCTGCCAATATAGCAGGTGTATTAGCTACCCCTCAGGTAAGATTTTTGCTGCTCCCTGCACTCTCATCCAGTTTAAAATACTATTTTAAAATGCTGCCTGTGATGTGATTGATGTTACTCCATGATTCTCTCCATATGCATACCTACAATAAACACAGACAAAATCAGACCTTTGTACATATATTCAAGGATCACACCAGATGTTCTGCCCTCCCACTGAGCTATGTCTACATTCTAAGGTGTCCATTAAGGTCTCCAAAGTCTTTCCAAAGTCTCTATTCTTTTTTCTGAAGTTGTCTCCCCCATATAGTATGCGTTCCTAGTTTCCAGGTTTATAATTTTACACTTGACCATGTTAAAGCACACTTCTTCTAGTCTGAAGTCCACTTTTTAGGCAACTGAGATTTCCTTTTCTCTAGTGCCATGCATAATCAGTGAGTAGGCCAGTATTTTTCTGGCAAGGTTAAGTAGTAAACATTGCCAGAAGAGGTCTGAGTCCTGACCTGGCTCTGGAATCTCACGAAAAAATTCTTTTTAGAGTGATTTTGCAACAACTCCTTTGATCCACTAGCCCTTAGCCACTTGGCATGTTCTTAAACAAGAATGCAAAATGCTACATTTTTGATCAAATTATGGTAGGATATCAAACTCAAGACTTTCATTTTCTATTAGGCCTATAGTAACTTTTTTAACCAACTGGGTAGACTTACATTAAAGAAGCAAGCCAAGCTTACCTGAGAAGATTTGAATTCAATGAAAACATCATTGGCTGCCATTAACAATAGTCCTGTTCTTTATACTTGGATTCCCATATCAGCTTCTCTATTATTTTGCTGGAAGTGAGGTCAGGCTGACTGTCAGGCTGTTATCAGAATTATCCTGTTTGTGCTGTTGGGGCACTGGCAAAAAAAAATGAGCGTGCTTTCAGTCTTGGCAGATTGCTCCAATGTTCCCAAATTTATCAAAAGTTTTTATCAGTGGGCCAGAAAATTTCTCAGCCAATTTAAGAAAAAAAATAGGATGCGTAGCTGCTGGCAATACAGGGGCTACTGCCTTAAAGCTGATTGCTCAAAGTAGGAGTTGTCTAACATTCTTTTAGTTGCAGATGGGCTGGAAAAGAATTCATCCTCTTCACGTGATATATACAAACCATATTCTTTCTTTGAAAACATAAACCAGAACTCTTTTCTGAACATTTCAGCTATCTATACATTTCTTATTAACAGTTTCAGCACCTACAACCCTTGCTGTGCCCACATCATTGCTACTTTTTCTCTCTTATGTAAATTTTAAAACTTTAGAACACCATTTGCTTTCCAAGCGTAGATTTTGAGTTAGGTGCTACTAGTAATTTCCATACTTAATAACATATAAATATCCATAGGTATTTATCTCCCTTTTATAGCCTATTTTTCCAATATACAGCAACATGGTTTATTTGAATATGTAAGTATTGTGTGTTTGCATGCCCACACAAGTGTCTATAGATATGTATACCTATGTGGGCCCATATATAGATAAGTGTGGACAAATTTATACCTGTTTAAACACATGTATACAGATGAGTAAGTCCATTTCTACTTTCTGTCCTCTTTTGCCATATATGTTGTCTTAACAATGTTTTGCCCATTTAGTAAATTCTTGAAAAACTTTCAGTTTTGTTCATGCCTCCATGCCTCTGCTTATTCAGTTTTATTAAGGGCTGTCCTTAGCTTTGAGAAATTGACCTTTTCAAACTAGCATGTGTGAATATTATGGTTTGGGACTATATTCTCTTCAAGCATATTAAATGTAACCAGGTCATGATCAGTTTTTCCTGACACAACACCTGATTTCCAGTCTAGTGGATAAATTCACTTTTATTTATCAAGCTACCTAAAAGCAGAATTCTTCCACTCTAACAACTTTCATTTTGCAGAACTATCATCCAGTATCTAAAGCTACTCTACTGATGTTTCACCAATACCTAAATGAAATCTTCAGTAAGTATGCCAAATAAAATTCCCCGTAATTACACAGTTGCCTCCCCACCATGCAATAGTAGTGCAAGCTGTCTTCAGATTTATTTCAGTGACTTATAATGTCACCTCTGCCCACCTTTGCTCACTGCTGAGCCTTGATAATCAGCATATTTATTGTGCTGCATTTCGTAATCCTGCACTTCCCAGTTCTAAGTTTGGGAGACAGATCACCAGGTCATAGACAAAGTCATTCCCCTCACATAATTTCTTTTGTCACCTTTGGTCTGCTTAAACAACTTATGTAATATTCTAACACATTGATCCCTCTAGCACTGTAACCTAGTGAGACAGTTAAGTTGAATTTATCTTGATAACTGATAAATTCTAGTTGCTCTTACTTATTACCCAGATTCCCAGCTTTAGCATATAAGCATTTCCAAATGTATTTCTCTTTGGATCCTCTACCATGCTGATTTAATTTGTTCCTGACAAGGAGAATTTGAACCACATTTACTTTCTTAACCCCCTTCTGCATGCAGTTGCTTTAAATACAGTTGTGGCAGTTCCCAAAAGCCAAGATATTTTGTCCCAGCCACACCTATTCAATCTCTCCATCTTTTAGTACTGTATATATTACAAGCCAGTACAGGGTTTAGCTCCATGGTATGTAGTTAGTCCAAAACCAACATGGATATTTTGTGCTGACCTGTGGAATGCTGACACGGGCTGGCTGGAATACAATCTCTGCAGCACTGTTTAAAAAATGGCATTTGGCATCATTCTTTCTGCGTCAGTGTCATGTTTTTGCAGGTGGCTTTGCAAAATAATTCAGCAAATAAAATTCTTAATATCAGAGTAAGTACTCCACGTAGGCCACACAGGCACAACCTATCAAGGAACTGCAGTCTTCTGCAGTACTTGCAACACCTTGCAGCCAAAAGGCTCAGTGCTGGCCTGAGGCTGTCATGGAAACTCTCTGAAGAGACACAGATGTGTTCCACACAGGAGAAAAAAATGCCTTAATAGCTGCACATGTCTCACAGTTACCCACTTATAACTGTCTTTTTTTTTTTTTTTTTTTTTTTCACACAGCACAAACTAGGAAGTTCTGCAGAAATCCTTCTGGGAACAGGCAGGGGCCCACGGACCTCTTGGATCTGACCTGCCTGGTTACTGCACTGATACCTGCCTTCTCATAAGGGGACAAAACTCAGCACTGAACCCAGGATTGCCCCCTGAAGTATTTAAAGCCTATGCAATCTAGCTAAGAAAAACAGGGCATGCTTTACAAAATGTGTCCCTTCCATCGATACAGTAAGAACTTGCAAAGACATAAATTTGAGTCAGGATGTTATGGGCACTATGGGCACTATAGGCACTCTGCTCTTACCTCAAAGAGGTAAGGGATTTCTCCATATGTGAAAAAGTTGTATCTTTTACTGGACTAGTTGGTACAACTGGAGGAATGGTGTGCCTTCAGAAATGCAAGTGTTCCTTTGATATCACACACTGCAAGTTATAGTACATCCACACAGGCACTGCAAGTTCTAGTATATCCATGCAGCAAACCATGAAAGGTGCTGCTGGAAAAGAGCACACAAAAAGGGGGCACCTCGAAGGCAGTGAGAATTTTTCAGCCCACTGCTTCCTGAGCAGCCCAGCGTGTTCAATCTGAACACATTGTTGCCTGGAGATTGTGGCACTGTGTGCTGATCCAGCAAGCTCAGCAAACAGGGAATAGTGCCTATCTTGCAGACAATCTCTCTTCTGCTAAGTGAGTTAAGCATCAGTCTAAGGACACCCCTTTCACATGCTAACTGGTAAATTGCAAATTTATTTACTGAAGGGAGAGTGCAATGCATACAGTACAGATTGCATCAGAAATAAAAGTTGTAAGGACGCAAAAACATAATTACACCCAGGGCAATGAAGAGTATAACGTGTTATACATATACAGAGAACTTCCTTAGCAATGCCTGTTGCAAACTGAGATGGTGATAATTGAAGGTATTTAGCTCAGAAATTTAACCTTAAACTCAAATGGGCCAGTGCTACTCTGTCCTAAACTGTGCTACTTATAAAGCCAAAGGCCTGAAAATAGTGGATAGAGGAGCAACCGATTGCTGACCCCACACACTGCAAGTTCTAGTACATCCACACAGGCACTGCAAGTTCTAGTATATCCATACAGCAAACCATGAAAGGTAGCTGCTGGGAAAGAGCACACAGAAAGTGGCCACCTCGAAGGCAGTGAGAATTTTTCAAGCTTCCTGAGCAGCCCAGCATGTTCAATCTTCTCCTGAAGCTCACAGCAGTCATGAATCTAGAGCAAGATTCTTGGACTTTGGTGGTCATGGATCTGTTTAACTACAGTTGTTTTTTACACTGTGGTAAAGGATCTGCTTGTTTAATCATTGTTGTTTTCTAAACTGTATATTCAGATGCTGTGTATTTTCAAAAACCATAAGAAATGAACATGTAACTGTATAACACATTATATATAATGCATACATGTATAAAATTCAGCTGAAGACTGAATGACATTTCAGCAGTTCATAAAGGAAATAGTAGTAGTATTGAATTTGTCTGTGGTCTACAATGTGAGTGCTTAGTACCATTTCAAATGAGACCTCCTTGAGAAAACATTTGTTTTTATACAGTGGAAACACCTTAGAAGAGTTAACTCCAACAAAGCTATTTAAAAGCAATTCAGAAAATCCATTTAGCTGACTTATTAGCTCAGGTCAGAGCATGGTGCTGATAACACAAAGGGTGGGGGCTTGATACCTGTATGGGCCATTTACTTAAGGGTTGGACTTGATAATCCTTGTCCCTTCCAACTCAGAATATTCTGTGATTCTAGAAATCTCCCGTTACTGGGTCATTGTCATAGTGCACTTTCCCTTTCAGTGTGTTCTGGGCTGCAGCAAAATCACAGAAAGGTCTTAAAAAAAAAAAAAAGAAAAGAAGAATTATTTTCTAACTCATTACAAAACTATAAACTCAGCTTTCAGGGTCTGATGATGTTTTGGATATTTTATATGTTTTCTTCTAGTGTAATTATTTCTGAAGAATATCTACTGAGTTTGTTTATATTCTGAAAACGTGAAAATGAAAGTCTAACCCAGACACACAAAGCAGAAGTTTTTGAAAAAGCACTTGTACCACAGCTCATCTATTGGAACCTCAGTTGATAATGCTGACATAACATTTGCTGTTGTAGTTTTAGACCTCTGAAGACCACATATGCTGAAATATTCCAGATGTGGGACATCAAAGGCATCAAACTATTTCCATGTATGATATGATGGCAGGAATTGAACCCAAATCTCCACAGGTACAATGATGACATACCTATGCTTCCTGCTACTGATCTCTCTTGCTGGTTTGCAAGGGAACTGGTGCTGACACTTTACATTGTGTGACACACTGCTAAAGGTAAATGAACAGCATTACTGCTGTCTTTCAAAGGCCTCAGACTGAAGCGGCTGGTCAGAGCATCCCTGGTGCTGACAGAACAAGTCTATATTCATGCCCTGCAGACAAAATTGCCATTCATATTTAGATTTGCACCACGTTCACAAAGTTCCTTGGAAGATCTGTTCGCTTTGTATGTGGGGAAATGGATCAGAAAATACTGACCATTTTCAAAATGCTTGCTTTGAATTTCAATGTCTCCTTCTTGTACTGGCTAACAGTGAGCTACTGTTGGTACACACTAAGTCACTCACACTGCACGTAAAGTAAGTTGACTTGACGAGTGTGTAGAGACAGCAAACTCCCTTGCCTACCCCTCCCTTCCCAAAACACCAGCAATGGACCATTATCTTTGATTTTGACATCTGAAGAGAGAATGCAAATGCCAGGAAGGAAGTTTTCAGAATCTGTAAAAAAATACTCTCTGAAAGACCTTCCAAAGGGAATATTACAACAGGATACAGTAAAGAAAAACAGGAGAAGAATTTGAGGGGGAGATACTCACACTATAAATGAAAAATACTTCTGAGAATAAACACAAACAAAAGCACATCCAAACTTACCTCTGCTTAACAGAAAATTACTGAATTTTCTGCTTAAAATAGATTCTGTACATTAGTCAAATACTTGAATATGTCTAATTTATACCTTCCGGACTCTGTGGTGTAGTACAAGGAAGATGAAAGTATGCTCAGTATTGATGTTGAGGCTGCCCCCACTGGACCACCAAGGCAGAAGATAAAATCTAGAGGTTACAAGCTGAGTACTAGGATGCAAATTCACTGAAAATTTTCCCTTATAGCACCAGGGCATCTCCTCAAGAATCAGGAAAAAATTATCTCTAAAGTCACTGAAGTGAAGATTAGGAAACCCTAGTCTTTCTGAGCATCTTTGTAATAGATGGTCACTATAAAATTGCCATTACTTATTGTGTTTTGGGGACAGTGACTAGATTAAGGCTATCTATACTCTACACTACGACAACATGCAATATAATAGCATTACCCTAATTGCAGCCCTTCTCCTCTGCCAGCTTCTCCTACTAAAAACTGTCAGAGTAGACTGCGCTGTGCAAACCACACAGACAGTTTGCACATCAAAGACTTTGCAAGCTAAGCAACTGAGATCAGGAAACTAGATCTGCACAAGAAATTCCAGAGCAACTCAAGACTGCATGGATCTGTACAGGACTTCAAGCACGACATGAAAGACATTCTTAAAAGATGGACTTTCAAAAAAGATAGGGGGTGGTGGCTTGCTAAAGCTAAAGAAAGCTAAAAAGATCTGAACAGTTGCAAAGTACAGCTGACTTGCAAACAAATTCCTGAGCAACTGAGAAGCTGTCTTAGGAAAGAACAGGACAGAGCACAACAAGGCAGCAGCACTGACTTGGTTTATGGTTTCTCCCGTGTTATCAAGCAGCAGGTTTTTTTCCAGGCCTGAAGACTTTATGAAGAAGTCTGAGCAGACTCTTAATGGTCTACATGAGAAGATGCATTGCAAAATCAAATTTGCTGGTTTGAACTGAAATTACAATGGATGATGATGGAGGAGTAAATTAAAGGAAAAGTATTAAACCTATGGCTGAAGCAATGATGCAATCTGAAAGGAAAAATGTAGAGCATCCTTTGCTGGTGTTTTCGTAAGATAGGGGGTATTGCACTGGTCTGTAGGTGCTGAGCACAGGGAGCAGAGCTTGACTGGCCCTCACAAGGCTCCGAATGAGTGACACAACTGTGGTCTGTAACCCAGTCAGTCAAAAGTTATCTTGGAAACAAAAAGGTGTCATGATGAGGGGAAAGGGTATAGAGAAGACCAATTCTTACAAGAGGAAATTTTCTGCCTGTCTACCTTTAATTAAGAAACTAAAAAATGCTCAGAATCACAGCTTTAAATTCGTCTTCTCCCTAATTAAGAATTTATCCTTAACCCAATTTCTTAGGGAAACAAAGTTGAGGCAATCACACCTTTGTCTGTCTGTGTCTGTGTAAATCTTCCCCCTACATCTTCAGAGTCCAGTGGCCTTTTCCGCTACCTTAACGTTGACAAAGGATAGTGATTTCAAAGATATTATGTGCCCATACATGTAAACAAAATAAGGTAGAGTAATAGAGGAAAGAGACCCCACTAAGCATTCATATGGAGAGAAAGACTGCAGCATAAATACACTGAGGAATCAACAAAAGGCTTGAAATTCCTGAATGCCTCATGGGAAACACTTCAATTAAACTCAAACTTCTCTAAACATCAGGAAATACAGTTACCAAACACAAAACTGTAAGAAACTAGGCTTCACTGGCTTAGCTGCTCACCCAGAAACTTCACTTCAGCAAGCAAACCCATCACTACAATTGGAAAATACCTGTATTTCGTCGGATGGAAAGTGCAGCAAACAGGCTCTTGGTGAATAATCTAGGCATGAAAAATGTCAAGGAAGCAGTTTCCAATTAGCAGTCCTCACCAAAAGAAAGCTTCCACTCTACCCCCCTCCAGGGCAGCATTTTCGGGAGCCCATGGGAAGGGGCCCTCGGTGGCCGGGGGCACACAGGGCTGGGGCGGCTGTGCGGGGAGGGCTCCCTCGCTCAGGGGGAAGCGCAGTCGCGAACCCAAGAACAACAAAACAGCATTACACTTAATCCACTGCCATCTGGCTTCATTTTGACAATCCACAAAATCAGACACAACATTCTTCCGCAAAATCCCTGAAAAACAACACAGAACTAGTGTCAAACCCAGTGTCCCCTCCCTCCCTGGCCCCTCTGAGGGCTTGAAAGAGAGGTTTTTCATAAAATGAAGAGCAATTTCCCCAAGTGACATTTCTGCAGGAGCATTCAAGCTGCAGATGTTTCCACTGTGGAAGAAGAGTTTGTATAATGCAGCACCTCTTGTCATATTTATGGGGGCAGGGAGGGGGAAGGGGGTGAGAAACAGAAAACAGGAGAGGCTGCAAGCAGTGGTGTTGATCCATAGGTGATGAACTGCCTCAGGCTATCAGCTCTGTGTGTTTGCTCAGCTCTTGACCTGACCAAGGGAGAACAAGGACCATCCATCTTCCCCAGCAGAAACCAAGCAGCTGTTCCCGAAAGGACAAGGCAAAGCACACAGCTTTAAACTAGCTGGGAACACAGTATCTCTGCAACACAGCAAGACAAATCCCATTATTTTTATTCTTGTCATTTTAAAATGTGTTGCAGGAAGCCTTAGTTTGCAACATTTGCATTGTTACTGAGGCATTAAGGTGGTCTGCATGGCCTGCTAACTGAGCTCAAATATTACCTCGTAGCTGATGGGTTTCATAATTTCTTAAAAGAAGAGTTTCTTTCCACAACAGAAGGCAGAAACACACACAAAAAATATTGAAATGATGCCTGTTTCATGCTGAATTGTGTTCCCGTTGACAAACACTGATTATCCACAGACAACAACTTGCTAAGGAATGAACCGTTTTTATTGACACCTCCTGAGTTATAGTTGCAACTCAACTGTTGGGCTTCTCATGTGTCTTTCAGACACTCAAATGCTGAAGATGCCTGGCCTCCATCATGACATGGACCTTCTGTAGTTGCTGTGACAATGCTACCAGCTCTGTGTGGATATCTCAGATACTCTGGGATTGCCCATCTAATACTAGATGCCTAAATTCAGGCATCTGCCTGAGATTTCAAGAGTTACTCCACAGAGGCTACCTCCCTTACAGCATCTTAATGTAGTCTATGTTGTGACACATCTGCTTGCATTTTCTGGGTGCTACCTATGATAGGAGCAAGTGTGTATGCCTTCTCAGTTGCCAAAATTAGTGGACTAGCAAGCAAAGAATCCACTCACTAAAAATAGTTCATTGGCTAAGGATACTTTGTTCAGTTCCCATACAAAAGCTGTCAGGACAGAAAACAAGGCAGACTCCATTTGCACATCTGTCTTAGGGCTCAACACCACAGAATGTCCCCAGGCATGGCCTGTGCTCTGATTCTTAGCATGGCTGAGCATCCTGTCTTCCAGAAAGCACATTACTGACAGCAGCATTAATGCTAACAGGCACATCTCTGTGGAGTGCTGCATGTGCACATGCATTAATCAGACATCTTTCTTAATATTCAAGATTGTGCCAGGGAACAGCCTTGCCTGGCCTTCATGCAGGGATTAAGAGATATGAGGGAAATGGAAAGAGTAAGTTCCCTGTGCAACAGCAGTGTCACCTGAAAGAGACAAGTAACTTCATAATAGCTTATCCTATTGAAACTCCCAAATGTTTCCAGTTGTAGAATACAGAAAACCACATTCATATCATAACCTGAGAGGAGGAAATGGCACACTTGTGCTAAATACTGGAGGATTGTTTTTACAGCAGAGACAGTATCTGCATCTGCTGACAGAACTTCAGCACTGTAGATAGAAAAGCTGTGCGATCACACAACAGCAGCTCAAGCAAGTACACACCTGAAGGAAGGAAGGGAAGGGAGAACAGAATCTCCTGTAGAACCAGAATTGTAAGCAATACAGAAGAAACACTTACATTGATGAACGTAGTAAAGAAACAGCAAGCAAATAAGATATTTGTATCCCTAAAACAAACTAGCAAGAAAACTTGTTTATGGCCAGACTAATAGAGCTGAGGAACCTGCGCTATGATGAATAATGCTGATCCATGATTTCTGATGTTAACAGATTTTAGGGTGGTTAGGGAAGTAGTGTGACTTGTAACAGGCTTCATGCTGAAATTACTAGCTGCTGAGATATTGCTGTTTACTTACAACTATACATATACCTATACTTTTAGCTTTACATATAGTTATCTATTTTGTGAAATGGTGTATTTTGCAGGTTCGGTTTGTGGGTTTGATCATTTCAAGCTGTAGGCTGCTGTCACTTCTCACGATGTTCATCCTCCAAGGATGCTACAGCAGCATCCTCACTAGAGATGGAAAGCTACATGTGCAGCTTTCTCTTCACAGCCAACAAAACTCTAAAAGCATAGAGGAATTTGAATTACAGGTTTTTACTGACAGCAGCAGACTGAATATTACAGTTCCTTTTTGCACAGACGTGCCTGGCACCTCCTTCCCTCTCTCTGTCCTTTAAGTTCTTCCTGTGCACCATGACTAAGCAGTCGCTCACCTTAGAGGTAGGCTGAATTCCTGCTGGCATTACAAAGCTTTTTCTCAGGGACTGAGAACAAATATATATAATGCAAAGGTGATGGAATTGCTGGATTTTTAAAGGGTATTTCTGTTTGTTTTTTTTTTTAAGAATAAACTCTATTTTGTTCCACTTTCATACAGGGTCTGTTCAAAGCTTCATAGTGATCACAAGAGGATTTGACTTGGCTCTTTGCCAAAGCTATGTTCTCTTTATAATCAAGTGAGAGATCTGCTTGTCGAATGCTTGCAGGGCTTCTACATGAAAGCCGCCTGCACCATCCATTCCAAAGAAGTCTCTTTTTCTACTCCAGGAGGTTGAGGACTTCAAAAAACCAGGTTTACATCCTCTTATGCTGATTTAGCAACACCTGGGGCAGCAGCTACCTTTTCAAAATCACTGTTAAAATGAAAACAGCAGAAATCTGACAATCTTTCTTATGTCTGCAGTGAGAAGGAACAGTTTTCTTTATGTATTTTTGAGCATCTTAAGTGTATCTGTTGAGACAATTAAGGATGAATACTACAACAGTTCAATAACTTTTTACAATAGAAAAAAAATGCATGCCCCTGAAGCATGCCCCTCTATATTCAGGTCACCACTATAGGATTTATTTAGATCTTTCCTTCATCTTATTAGACATACACAGTTACGAGTTTCCCTGTGTCACTGGTATTATCACAAGCCTACCAGTGGTTTGTCAACAGGGATTGGAATATCAGTCTGGAGTTACTAAACTTACATATTCAGAACCAGGTATTATGAATATATCCTGCTTCCTGTTCGTCCTGCTGTGTTCTGTCTTCCCATTTACTGAGCTAGAGCTTCTCCAGGCAATTTGAACCAATAAGTATTTTCAGTTGATGCTAACTGATACCTGACAGGAGTCTGCAGCATTAATCATACCCAAATCTATATAATTTCAAAATTGTCTCACTGTACCCTAACTTCATTCCTTTACTGGGGTACAGTGAGAATTTTAAGTGGAAAGAGGGGCTTTGTTTTAAAGATGTTGCTCTTGCTTAAGTATTATCTTTCCCTGTATTGCAAATTGGCAATATTCTTGGAAATCTTTGCTGAGAAAGGGTATCCTATAGCAATTAAGGTGTCTCACAGAGCTGCATAAAACATTTGAGGAAAATGGAGTAAAAATTGTGAAGCACTGAAATATTCCTCTCTTGTCATCTGCTACACAGGATATATGCTATTTTAATTTGTCTCAATGTCTGTAATCTCTCTATATACGGCAGTTTAAAGCTTTGTTCTGTTTTAAAATAGAAAGGTAAAGCTTTTTGTCACACTTCATTTACTAGCCAGCTGGAACTTCACTGCTTGTTCCTGTTCATTTATGAGAGTTCAGAGGAGAGTGTTGTGGGCAGCACCCCAGTTTAGCTTCTCCAGGAAAAAAATTGACAGGAAACAAGGGGAAAACTGACTATAAAGGTGTTCCTTAAAAGGCAAGAGAGGTCTTACGAATGAGAATTGCACTCCTTAAATTCATCTCACAAATAACATTCTCAAGGCCAAAATCACTCATTCAGAAAGGACCAACCAGAATATGCTGCATGGCTTCACAGTGTCTGTTGTTACAGACTCAAAACCTGTGCCAAAATACTAGAATGCAATTGTAGTCACAGCACAACAATTGCGGAGAAGGAAAGTGCATAACAGCAGAAAATAAATTACAGCTAATTGAGACATCATTTTAGAAATTATTGTGGCTCTCATATTAAAACACACACACAAAATTATCGTTGTTCTTTTTCAATAGAAAGGCTTTTTTCCTTTTTAAAAGGGTACACTTAGTGTCTTTGCTTTACACTGTGCAGTATTAATTCTTCATCTGTTTCATCTGCCTTCTACCACTCTCATTGAGATGAACTGAATGGGTATTCAATTCAATATCGAATTAGCATTGCCGAAATCTTGTTCAAAATAGTCCCTCTCAACACCCTCCAGGTTTCTAACCCGAAGAGTTAGCAGTAAGTAGCTGCTTTTTGGTTCATTTTCCAGTCACAATAATATCTTAGCAGACACTCTTATCTGGATAGCAATTTCTATAACCAGCTTTCCAGTTTAGTTTTTTTACCTCTCTCTCTCAGACCATTGGAGGACTCGATCCAGTTTGATGTATGTAACAACCTGTTTTAAATAAGAAAAGATTCTCCTTTGGTCTTTTCCAACCTATATTGCAGTTAGCATGGCTGCAATTGACAAAAGAGGTTTCACACTCTGGACTTAGTCCTGGAGCCACTCAAACAGGACTGCTGGCCTTCTTCAACAGAGAAGAAACCTTCCCGTGGGAGAGGCTCAAAAGTAATCCTGGTATCCTTTTTCTCTTCCAGCTGGTTGAACTTCAGCTATGTCTTGGTTGAACCAGGGCCAGAGGCTCTGCTCCCTGCTGCTCTCTGCATGTTGAGATGGAGAACAATCTCCACCTTAGCAAATTGCATTCATGAAAGTGTAGGTACGTGGGCAACCGTTGATGAAATATTGCTGACAGTGAAATCCATGGCACTTCAAATTGTTCTAGATGAGGTATCAGAGAGAAAAAATATACAAAACTGAAACCTCCCAATGAAAAAGCTTTTTTAAAAGAGCGGGAATTTGCTTGACATTAACCTTGTAGAGAGAGGAAAGACAGGATTTGCCATTGCGCTCTCCCGTCTGCTCTGCAGCTTTGGTGAGCTGGAGCACAAGTGCTCAGGCAGTGGTGTCTGCCAGTATCCTTTGTATCTAGGAGAGCTGCCTGGGCTGCAGTGAGTGTGGGGCATGGACAGACCTCCAAATTACCCTTGCTATCTACAGAAATACACCCATGCAGAGTAAGAAACAGAGTGGTGACCAAAATTTCCTTCGTCGGACAGGGAGAATATAGCTGATGAAACATCTGTGTTGTTACCATTCTTCAGAGAAGAAAGTCTATAAAGTGACAGTCTTCTCCTCTAAGAGGTGTCTGTTGTGCTTCAAACCCAGTGTTTTGATTTACCTATTCACTGCTGTCATGAAACATAGCTAAAATCATCTTCAGAATACCTTGACATGCTGAAGATAATCTTTTAAAACCAAGCTACTACATGTCCAGAAGGAAAACGAAAGTACTTGTGGAACATGTTCCACGAACTCATAAAAATATAGCTTTTAACAAAGCTAAAATAAGAGTTAAAGTGTGATAGTTATAACTGGAAAGAAAATGCAAACACCTGCCCAGATCTGGAAAATGAGAAAAGAACATGCAAGAGTAGAAAGAAAATAAAGAATATTTCTTTCATCTTTCTGCAGAAAAATCCTAAAATATCTGCTACTTGAAAAGTCTGTAATTTAATAAAAGACTAGGAAGTATCCTGAAAGCAGCTACAAATTATGCATCCACCATACTCCTGCAAATAGAGGAGCCTCCTTTCCAAGGCCCTGGCACACAGAGCTTCAGAGGAGAGCCCGAAAGAGTCACAGTTGTTTCTTAATAATTGCATTTCAATTACTGAAAGGGAAGGCTTGACTTTGACCTATGCTTGAAAAATACCAGCTTCCCAGGATGTTTTCCCCATTAGAAGTTGTTGTTTAGGGTTTTTTGAAAACCCATATTCTAAGTCTCCATTGAAAAATGGAGATTTGATACCCTGCTGGTAGCATAATCATTTCAGTTTGCTTGGATCTGTTAGGATCCAAAAGGAGACAGTATTATTAGGGAAAGAGAGGACAAGACTTCTGTAAAGACACAGAAAAGGCAGCAGAGTTCTGGTGGAGGCAGAGATACTTCATGAGTTAAATCAGTTGGAAGCTGCAGGCTAAACAGCCCAACCCCACCACTCAAAAGGGACCTGCATTTCAACTCAATGGCCAAACCTCCAGCTGCATCACACACAGAGGCATGCTGTGAGGCTAGCGGTGGGACACAGCCTGTGCGTCCCTGCTCCCAACACACTCCCAAATCAGCCAAGCAGCGGTAGGGACCAGATGTGCAAAACCTGCAGGTGGGCTGTGTTTTGCACAGACCAAATGAAGGCCAGCAAGGCAATAGAGAAGGGGTTTACATGAGAAAATCATCAGAGCTTGTTTCAGTTTGGTTGCTGTCTGTGCTTCTCAGGGTGGGTGTCACCTCTCCAACAAGGGTGGTGCAGCTCAGATATCTCTTTCCCTGGCTGGGGGCTACTGTGCCGTAATTTCCCTATTCTAAAGCGGCATTGCTTGGCTTTTCTTACAGCATAATCTCTGAACAACCACCACACCTAGAACAGTCTTAATCCACACCTGCAATAAAAGCTCCCAAGCTCTTTGGTGTCTTTGGCGCCTTTACAAAGTAACTAATAAAAGCTTTGGCAAAACAGAAGGCAAACAGCAGCTGGCAAGTTTAGGAGGGAACATTGGCTGTGGTTTTCAAAAGCGGAATGACTTTTCCTTCTTACTGCATTTCCTGTGAGATCCTGCCCTTTAACCTGACACTAAATCTCAGTGTAATTACATCATTCATTTTCTCTCCCTACCACAGCAAAACTTAGCCTAAACTGGCTTGCATAGCATAACCCAAACACATTCTGCATTGCCCAAGTTAACTCAAATGCTATTTGGGATAAGAAAAAGCCATATGCAATAGTGGAAACCGTGATAAGGTGTTACAGATTTTCCTGTAAGAGGGAGTTTATTCAGACAGCCAAGATGTGAAGCTCATGCTAGGGGCAGACACAACAATGAAACTGAGAAAACATCTTAAGGACACAACAATTGTCCTCTGAAAAACCCCAGAAACCTAGAGCTGAGGTCAGTTTGCAAAGCCATACACCTTTTGAATCACAAAATCAACTTGCTCTACATGAAGAATGGTAGGTATCATGAAAATCTTTTTAACAAGTTGAATCAAAGCAGGTGGTGCTACTGATCTGAAATTTGAGTGTAAGTGCTGGTGTCACTCACGTTCCTCTCCCACAGCTGCACAGTGGGCAACTGAAATTTATAATTTACAACTAGAAGTCTGTAGACGTGATCTCTCAATATGTTAACTGTTGTCTTGATTTGTGTTGTTCATTCCTAACAACTATTCACAACTTCTTTGCTAAGCTTTGTTGTGGACAAGGTTATGTACATGGCAAAACTTCCCATATGGAACGGTTTAATGGCTCTGGTATATCAATGCAATTGCTGTGGTTTGCAACAGATGGGGCTTGGTTAGCTAAGGAGCCATTTACCATGGGAGTTTCTACAATTGTTTTATGCAGGTCTCCTATCACCAATTGGAGGTAAAATAGACAAGAGACATCTCCAGGGATGGAGAGAGGGGCTAGGAAAGACATGTTGGCCGAAAGGCAGAAGAAACCAAGGAAAGCATAATGTTCAGGGCTGCATCTGCAGTTGAATTTGTTACCAGCCCTGTAAGAGCCACTTAGTCACTGAAGTGGCCATTAATTCTCCTCTGGGCTGTGATTGATCCAACCTGTCAGGCCAACAACCAGTGCAACAAGACAACCACCTCATCTCCTTCATCTGTTTCAGCCCTACTTTCACTTTCTCCATCCACCTACACCCCCTGAGAACAGGACATGTTGTGCAACAGCATGCATATTAATGTCACCATGTGGGCAGAGAAATGTAGCTACAACCTCAGCACAAAATCCTGAGCTGAAACATCACAGACCAAGTAACACATCACAGTCCTAAAAAGTAGATGTTTTTCATGTAAACCCAAGTTAGGTTCAGGTTAAGGCTGGTGCTATATTCCACAGAATAAAGGTGATGTATATGTCCTCACTTCAGGATTTCCCTCTGGGTTTCTCTGTTTGCAAAGCAACGCAGCATGACCCCACATGCTGGTTACCACTTGTAGTTTGTATTTCCCTCCTTCAAAACCACCCTGAGAGAGGCAGAAGGTGGTGGAAGTGAGTCTAAAGAGAACTGAAAGCATCCTAGCACATCTGCTAATTTCTGAAACAGGCTGCTGAGAAGTGCCAAGTACCTACAGGCTCATCAAGGGCATGTGGAGCAGGTGATGTGCAATATGCTCCGAATGCCTTGGGAGACAATGTGGAGATGGGAAAACTTTAGCCCTCCTCAGCTTGGTTCAGAGGAAAAACTACCTTTGGCCCTTCCACAGACTCGGCTAATCTCAAATATAGTGGAGGCACAGGTGTCCTTCTCTCAGGGTCAAGGAGCAAAGTAGAGGGCAGGGTCTGAGCAAGTAACTGAAAAGCAACTGAAACAAAGAAAGGCATTTAGATGAGGAGAAGAAGAAAGAGTTGTGTAAAAGCAATGACATTTCTAATGGAACAAAAAGCATATTAGCTGAAAGCCAAGTATTGGATCCAGGGAGAAGATTTGAATCATCTCCTTGGAAGTGTTCCACCCTTAATAAAACATTAACTATTCATTGAGAGAGAACACACGTGTGTGCATGAATCGGTAGCCTGGTGGGTCTTCTTTTGAGAGGTTAGACTTCCTGAGCACCAGTGCCTATTCTAGTAAATGTTAATTGTTTATCCAAAGTGGAACAACTTCAAAAGAAGAAGTTGAGGTCGTCCTGACTGCCTCTGCCTTGGGCAAGGTAGTGACAGGAGAAGTGGACCAATTCCTTAACTGATCCACCATTTGGTAAAGGTGGCACTCAAAACCCTCTTCATTTGTTTCCCAACAAACAGCAATATTTTGGAGGTTGGTCAGAAAAAAACTCTGGAAACCAGAACGCCTCTCAGTACCATCTGACTCGGATTTAGCCTTGCACTTTTTCAGCTGCAGAGCAGCCCCAGTGTTGATGCAGGTGAAAGAGCCCTTTCCAGGCCCAACTCTCACTGTCATCCCCAGCCTTGTAACTGCAAGCACAGGCCTGCCAGAAGATTTGTGCTCTTATTCAAAAATAAGCTGACTAGATACCACACAGAGGCAATGTGATTTCTACATGCACTGCCAAAAGCAGCCCCTCAGATAGTACCCAGAAATGGCTCCTGTGTAACCTGTCTTGGGCTTTGCCATGTTCAAGAATGGTAGTAAGTCTGTTTTAACAGTATTTAAAAACATGAATCAGCTAGTTTCGCTTACCTATATTCACTGTTCACAATCAGCTTTTAGCCAGTATGTTTTCAAAACTTATTTATGCTTGACAATGAGTATTTCCCAGAGGATCAATTCCTGCTAGCAGGCTGAATGCTTGAAAGCAGTGTTTTCCAGCCATTTTGAAATCAAAGAGTAATCTATCACTATGGGGGAAGAGAAGCCATTATCCTTGGGGTTTTTTTGTTTGTTTGTTTGGTTAATTGGTTTTGGTCTGTTTTTTTTGTTTGTTTGGGGGGGGTGGTTTTTTGGTGTGGTTTTTTTGTTTGTTTTTGTTTTTGTGGTTTTTTTTATAAGTTGCACACTTTCTTTTGGGCATTGTCAGTGAGAAAAGCTATGTTCCCATTGCTCTGACCCAAAGGTAAGGTGTTTTGTAGACATCATGTCTCCTTTCTTCTTCCTATGTGTTATGATTCAGCCATGGACTGCAAATCACAGGCTGCACAAGACTGCTGTATGGCAAATATTGCCTTTCATTGTTTACTTTTTCTTCTGTCTGGGAAAGGCAGATGTTTTGCTCAGTCTGCAACAGGACTGCACTGCTCTTCCTGATTTTCACCTCAAGATGCAACGTACATGTGCAGAAAGAGGGATCTGCCCTCTCATGCACGTACTGGGTAGCAGAAACTCCAATGCTGAGGCATTTTCAAGCCAGAGGGAATGTAGCAGAGCAGAGAGACAATAAAGAAGCAAGAGTGACAGCCCCAGGACCAAAGGACCTGGACCTGAGAGGCACAGATCACTGCCAGAGCTCCCACAAGATACCTGGCTTCCAGTACATAGGACAGTCTTGGAGCCCTGTTTTCTCCTACAGAGATCCCTTGTTGCCTCCTGCTGCTGGGATGAGAAGGAAACTGGTTCTCTCAGCACATCAAGAAAACTCCTTTGCACTAGGACGTTACTTGTAACTCAAACTTATATCTAGAACTCAAAGGGGGAAATTTCACTGAAATAGGTGGGATAAGAGTATGAGGATCACAGGTTCTGAGGAGAAGGCATGGGCAATCTTACCATGCAAACTGCAGATCAAGATGAAAAGCATTAGATGGATTTTTTTCCTGACACAGTGGAGCTCTTCCCTTCTCACTGTGCAGTGCCAATGTCAGCTGGGTGCTTTTCATTCCTTTCCAATTCAAACAACTCAACTGTGTGAGCCATCCAAGTGGATGGCTGAGCTAGATCAAATACAGGGCATGCTTTGCTAAGTTAAATAAGAAGTTAGTAGAAAAAAGATTACACCAAGCCCTAGGAATTGCCTGGCACATCTCTGCTAGACAGAAAGCAGCAGGAACTTCCACATGAATAATCCTCTTGTTAGAAGGCCTGCCATTAGTCCTGAGCAAATCAAATCTAGGCAGCAGAAGCACAGAAGATATACCAGACTGAAGTATCTTGAGACTCCATATCTTCCTAGAAAAAAATCATTCCTTTAGTTACTTCTTCTTAACGGAAAGATAGATGGGCTTAATATGAAGGGGGAGTTTTTAAAGTCTTGCTAAACATGAACAGGTACAAAACAGCTCCAATGTGGAGCAGAATCACAGAACCATAGAATATTTGAGATTGAAAGAGGCCTCTGGAACCCTCCTGCTCAAGCAGAGCCACCTGGAACTAGCTGTCCATGACCTTGTACAGATGCCTTTTGAGTATCTCCAAGGGCAGAAATCCACATCTCTGGGCAATCTGTTCCAGTGCTTGGTCAAGAAAAAAAACTAAAAAACCTTGTTTCTTGATGTTCAAGGAACATTCTACTGACGTTTTTTTGGGATCTAGAAATGGTAGCAGTGAGAGCAACCTACCATTGTGAATTTCCTTGAATATCCCTAGGTTTCAGAGCTAATCTTGGAACACTTGCAAGAGTTGCCTAGAAAGCACCAGTCTGGCTGCAACCCAGGTACAGGCTAGGTATGGTATAGCAGCTACTTGAATGTATCTACTGTAAACACGTATTACCTGTCACCAAATCATATGAATGAGAACAGAAATTATACCCATACTCCAAATATGCATCATCATACCCATGTTCTATTATTATGTGTGCAGAAAAACACATTTTACATAGAATCATGTGTATATAGACAGACACACATTGACATGCATCTTCCCCCACCTCTCTCAACCCCACTGGAAACCAAGGCAGTTGGTTTCACCAAAGCAAGAAACCTCTCTTAGAGGAAATGGACCAGACTTTGTAGTCTGGCTTTCAGGCACTTGTATAAAATTACACACAAGTTACACTAAAAATCTCCTGATTGTTAAGGAAAAGAGTTCTATTTGTAATTAAGCAAGAGATCACACTGGTGTAAAAAAAGAAAGAGATCAAATCAAATCTAAAGCATCATAGCAAAGTGAATATATTCATGGCATCCCAGGAAACCTGTTATTACAGTGAAGAAAAATAAAAAAATTCCAGGTTCCTTGCAAGCCAACTGCTAAAATCATTAAAGCTTCATGGAATAACAGTGTATTCCCTCATGCCTTAGCTAGACCTGTCAGCAACAGGAGCCCTGAGGAATCTGCCATGTTTGCTGGTTACTGCTCTCCTCCTTGTGGTCTTTCCATCATGTCATGATGTTCATCTCAAGGGCAGAGCACAGCTGTCTAACTTCCTCTGGAGCCTACCAGGACCATTCCTGGAATAACCCCACAGCTGCAGAGGGGAAAACCAGCCGATGTGCTATGTGAGATGGCTACACTGGACATCTGGGGCTCTCCACAGGACATACCCATTTCTTCTCTTCCTTAATATACCCTCCTCCCTCTTCTGAAGCACCCTTTGCATTTATTTATTGTCACTGCAGCTCCTGCATAGCCCACATCTCCTTTATCTCCTGCTCGTTCGTAGCCACCCGATCACCTCACCCAGAGAGGAGCAGCTCTGCTCAGAGAGAATGGAGAAGCACAAGCAAACTACTGGGCACAGCTGGCTCATCTTCAGCTGCTGTCACCAGCACCCCTAGGTCCTTCTCAGCTAGGCATTTTTCCAGCCACTCTGCCCCCAGCCTGTACCACTGCCTGGGGTTGTTGTGACCCATGGGCAGGACGTGGCGCTTCACCTTATTGAACCTCATAAAATTGTCTTCATTGATCCAGCCTGTCCAGTTCCCTCTGCATAGCCTTCTTGCCCTCCAGCAGATCAGCACTCTGCTCAACCTTGCTCAACCATCTGTGAACTGACTGAGGGGGCAGTTGATCCCCTCTTCTCTCAACCAGTCTCCTAAACAGGCCAAAGTCTGCCCTCTAGATGTCTGAGATGGCAGTCCTGCTGAGTTCCTTCTTGCTTCTCTGTGAATCAAAACTCTATCATTTAGTGACCACTATGCCCAAGACGGCCTCCAAACACCACCAGTTCTTCTCTATTCACAAACACCTGGTTCAGTGGTGGACCTGACTTCTTCACCAGCTGTGTCAGCCACACACTCCAGGAACCTCCTAGGCTGTGTTCCCTGCTGTGTTGTATTTCCAGCAGACATCTGGTAAGCTCAAGTCCCCCCCAAGGGCCAGAGAGTGTGAGACTTCTCCCAGCTGCTTATGGAATATTTCAGCTGCCTGTTTGCCCTGGCTGGGTAGTCTGTAACATACTCCCACCAGGATACCTGCCTTGTTGGTCTTCCCCCAAATTCTTTACCCATAAACATTCAACTCTATCATCACAATCATTAAGTTCTAGACAATCAAAACTCTCCCTAACATGTAGGGCTACCCCATCACCTCTCCTTCTTTGCCCGTCCCTTCTGAAGTGTTTATAGCCATCCTTTGCAGCATTCCACTTGGGGGAGTCTTCCCCTCATGTCTCTGTGACAGTAACTGAATCAGTTTTATTGTTCCTCCTCTTTGTTGCCCTCGCTGTGTTCACTGATGTAGATCCACCTCAGCAGGGCTTTTGATCTCACCACCTTTTGGGAAGGAAGCAGCCCTAATTCCCAAATGACCTACATTACAGCTGTTAGTAAACAATCAATCACAGGGATTGTGACTGTACATTGATTTTGGGGTGATGCTACTCCCTGCATTTTTTTTTTTCTAATCAGATCTCTTAGAGGGGGAAAAAATCATAACAAGCTTTTCCATAGGCCTCATGATTATTTAGCTGATACTAAGCAGATGAGGACACAGTGGTGAAGCATTACTCTCTTGAAGCACAAACCATGGGTGAAGCTATGAAAGAATGATGATTCCAACCTTGCAAACATCATTTGGGATAGCTTGGATCCATGGCTAAATTTAAGCTTGAAAGACAACTCTTACCTCTACAATGAGCTAAGCCATATGAAGATGAGGGAATCCCTATTCTTGAGCATATTTGAAACAACTGTTGAACTGTTGAGCCAGACTGACACACTCAGAGGCAAAATGTTCTCATCTGCATAATTCTTTGCTTTTCAGACTTCCATCCAGATCATCTGGTTCTAGAGAATAGAAATTGCATCCTGCATGCAGCTTTGCCTGTCCATAGTGGAACAATAAAGAAGTCTTAGAAATGAGGACTCTTGTCCAATGGTTTGAGAACCTAGCAGCAATGTCTGAGCAGATTTGCCATGTAATCCATTTCAGCGGGTTTGGTTTTGTTCAAACAAATTTGGCTTGTAAGTATGAAGGATAAGAACCAAAATTTTGATTAAATTTTTGTAACTTTACAAATCAAGTAGTGACATAAATGTAGAGCGAAAGAAGACTTGAAATTATGTGCTATTTGAGAATTTCCAGATCTTTAGGATAGCATCATATTTTCATGAAAGCTCTTCACAGTCTAGGCACTTAGATTATACATGTAATTAAACCTGTAGTATGCCTACGTTGACCATAAACAACTACAATGTGCAAGCAAAGTGCAAACATATGGTAAGACAAAGAATAGAAAAAGAAGGTCTTCTGCTACAAATAAGAAACTTGTTACATGGAAAGTACTTTACCTGTCCACAAACAAAGCCTTTTAGAGAGATATGTGCTACATATAGAACAGTATTAAACCAGAACCACTGGCACAAACTTCCTTTCAAAGGCAGATTACTTGTTACTTCTAGGCAGGTTTTAGACACTGACAGGCAAAGCACCACTGGCTTGTCTGGACACCTAACAGAAGAGCACATTGCTGTCACCTGAGTGGCTCAGATCAACTCTGCTCACCCAGGCAGCCCAGGAGAGAGCAGCTCCGTTCTTCTCTCATTTAGAAATCTCTACTCAAAATTCTGCAACACAAAGAACTAAGATCTAACCTGCAAAAACAGGAGCAGAAAGAAACTGTTTCCACGAAGCTTTAGCAGGATCTACAGTCACAGCTGGCAAAGACTTTTGCTAATGGGAAACAGCAGAGGGAACGAATTTAACAAGTAAATTAAGTATTTTCTACACCTTGTATATGCAAGTCTCTTACCCTCGGGCATACTGTCAATGAATGCAACTGCAGCTCCCTCATGACAGCCCTGCATTCAATACCACTTTTGTCAGGGGAAAAATGTCAGGGCTTTCAGGCAAACTGTAATAGCAGGTCACTGCTTGCAGGCCCTGAGTCCCATTATTGGCAAAACAGCATTTGAAGATTTAGCTTCAGTTTGCACTGCACTTGTTCTCTGGCCATTAGCAAGTATTTAAATAGAATTAATTGGCTTGCAAGGTCATTTCAATAATTATTGAAACAAAGCCTAGTGAGTTCTCACACATGCAGGGTTAGTGGTACACAGAGCTCAGCCTACCGGCAATGAAGTGTGCAACTCACAGCCTCAGTGACAGAGCTAACCATTTCAGTCCTCAGATTAGTGACCCTTTTGTCTATGCAGAACTACACATAAGCAGAGTCTGTATGTAGTTATTGTAATCCCTCTATATTTAGGGCTCAAACCATTAAGAGAAATGGTAACAGAATGGGCAGGGTGGGGGAAGGCTGGAGAGAAAAGAATTTAATTTTGCTGATAGCTACAAACTGATCTTTTCCCTTCTCCACCCAAAACCATACATTTACCTTCGAAGGGAAGCATGGTTCAGCAACATAGCCATCTCCTAAGAGATTCCTTTTTAAAAACACTCAAATATTCCCATTCTAAAAGCAGCATTTCTCTCAGGTGCACACTTTGTCAGGAGAGAATTTAAACTCCATGTTTCTTTTGTGGTTAACAGCTGCATTGAACAATTAAATTAGCAACATATATTTTACAATTAGGAATCTATTGTGCTTGAGCCAGTCCTAAATTAAGAGCCAATGTGTAGCTTGATTGCATAATTTGCATAATTAACACAACACATATTTAAATCCTATCTTTGCTCATGAAGTTGCAACAGCCTGCAAATCAATAGCTATCTACTGTAGATAGATCACAAACTTCTCAAGTCCATTTATTAAACCGTTGGCAGAAAATTCACCAGGAAAAAAACAAGACAGGAAAAAAAGATCAGAAAAAACCCCAAGAATAGGCATGGAAGTCCTATAAATGCTCACACAGTCCTAATAATACTACAACAAAATGAAAGATGTGACATATTTAAGTGTTTCTGAACAGCATATTGTCTGTGTGTCTTACCAGATAAGCTAGGCTACACATACAGTACTCTGTAACAGCTGACTCAAAATAAATAATCAGAGTTAGGACATACTGACAATAAAAACTAAGAAAACAAAGCCATGCCTCATTGTGGACTTATACTTTTTATTTTTTCAGGACTAGCATAGGCATAAGAGTTTTGATATGTAACATTTTCATGTTACAACTGGATTGGTACATTAGAAGGAGTGTATTATGGAAAAATTACTCTAACTGTACCTGTAGTAGGCTCTAATATAGCCATTGCCATGTGAAAAACAGATGTCAGTATCACTGGGAAAATGTCAACATGCTGCTCTGGAGACACTGTATGAAATATCAGAAATGATTTAAAGAAGAAAATGTTTTCTCACTGCATTCATCTGTGGATATATTCAGAGATTTTTTTTTTTTTCCCTGAAGGCAATAGTAGAACTGCAAGAGATCAAGATAGCACAGGACATGCAATGAAGATCTATTAAATCATGAAAGACACTGGGAAAATAAACAGGGCATGATTATTCCCTTTTCCTTGATACAGAGGAAATAGGCAGCAATCAATGTTATCAAGCAGCAGGCTTAAAACCAACAAAAGGAAATATATTTCCAACCTCTGCTAAAGGTCCAAAGTACATCTTGATCAAAGCCTAAACTGGTCAGAGCTACAGAGCATTATTCTTCTACATATTTTAAACAAAGTAGCTTATATCCAAATTATGGCTCAGGATTTCCAAACACGTAAAGGTTCTTGAAGGTGGCTTCAGGCACTCTGCACTATTTCTTTTATCTCTTTCACCATTTTTTGTCACTGCCCTTTTCTGAATGTAGGTTACCTGACTATATGGACCACTATGGAGAGCTCTTGTTCAGTAATTAGTCCTGGTGGAGGCACAGCCATAAAGCAGTAGAACTTACCCTGGTGTGTAGAAGGAAAAGGAGCCAAGTTAATGTGAGGACCCTGAAGCTGCATCTTCAGCAGAGTGCTTCTCATCACAGTGCTGGTGAAAGTATTTCGTAAGCTATTTCATAAGCTTTGTCTATGTTTCTGTGATCATGGAGAGTATGAGAAAGCTGCAAATTATTCTGTGCTGGCACCAGGACATTCAGAGACCTACATGTCTGTCCTTGGCTTAATACAGAGTTCACCCAAAATAAGAACAGAGACAGCATTATGTATTTCTAATTGGTCATAAGCAACATTTTGTATGTGGAACCCAACATTCCCAAACTATTTGATCAGACTTTTAAAAGAGATTAGGCTAAAATAAAAATCCACTGAATCCATTTGTTCTGCAGAAAAAGGCAGTAAATTATCTTAATTAATGTTGCCTTTGTGAGTTCTTTGCTGAAGTCCCTTAAAGAAGCAATTTAGCCAGTTCCAAAACCAGGGATGATTTCACATAGGAATCAGAACTGAAAAGTTCCTTCACCAAAACCTGTGTTGTGATAACCTACTGTCACAACAGTCTTGTTTTGACTGCAAGCTCCCTGTGCAACTGCGTGTTTGCACGTGCATGTGTGAGAGAAATGACTGAGCTCCAGCTTGCACATGTGCCTTGTTCTCCAGGAAATTCACATCAAAATAGGAGACTTCTGTGGTGAACTCTCAGGATTACTTGAAAAGAAAACTAAATAGCCTCTCTCAAGACTTTTTGTGAAGTCCTCCATTTAAAATATCTTATTTGGTTATTTACGTACTTAAAGATCTTTTAAGATGATATTGCTTAATCTGAAAGAGCTCGTAATCAAAGGAAGAAAACATAATTTTTTCATTTAACTCCTTCTGTCAACTACAAACAGATCCCATGTTTGGCTGGTTTTCAAAAACAAGCACAGCAACAAAATGCAAAAAACAATGAACCAATTTAAAAATACCTCAGAAACAAGGTAAGCTGCACTTGAGTGCTAAACACTGCCATATACAATGTAGTGTGGTGGTTTACAGAGATTTACATGGCATCTGCTAATCTCAGGAGTGCACTGTCAAGGGAAAGTTTTCTGAGTGCTGCCTAGTACAGGAGGCAGCAGCCAGAGGCTGTATTCTCAGGCATTCTCATGACTACTGCCCTGACCTAATTCTTTTGGCTTTCTTAATTCTACTATGTTTTGCATTTGGTGGGCTAACAGAAAGCAAATACCATTGCAAATCCTTGTGAAACCAAGCCTTCTACCAGAGGTGCTTTGGCATGCTGGAGAACAGGACCTGGGCTCTGAAAGAGAAAGGGAGCTTGAGCTGCTTTCAAACAAATTAGAGTCCAAGAAAGAAAAATATGTGCCTTTTTTTAAGGTAGGCCTTTGTTTTTCAAATGTTTTATTTCTAAAAAAAAAAAAAAGATCTGCCCACCTTCCTCCTTACAGAGGAGGAAGTAAAAAATGACAATACAATTTCCATATGGACAATGAGAAAAATGCAGTAATGCTTTATTTAGAGTAAGTGGAGGGGATAGCCCACACTCCAAGTACAACAGAAAAAGACACCACCACCTGCACCAGAGAGATGGTAAATACAGCAATGGTGAGGTGGAATTGGAAATGAGCCAGCACCTCCTGCAGGTGTCACTCACACATCCCCTTCCCCGGTAGGAACTCCTGGCCTGGCCCAGCCCTTACTGAGGACTTTTTCCCTCAGGTCCATGGGTTCCATCCACCTGCTACACCATGCTGAGCCCAAGAGCAGCAAGGATGCTTTGCTGTTCGTACCATGCCAGTGCAGTTCATTTCCTGACCTCTTGGTTGATGTAACTGTTTTCACCAACCTTAAACAAGACCAGTTCTGCTTTCAGTGCTTTTGAAAAGTAAAACTTCCATATCTTGGGAATTACCACATTTAAGGGAAAGCAGGAGATCTTGTCTGGTGGCTAGGATTACCAGCCTATGCAGAGTTCCTTTTGAGTATGAATTTCTTGCAATGAGCACTAAAAAAATGCCATAGCAAGCAGCAGAATGACTGTGTCATTGAGACTGACAGGTACTGTTTATTGCTAAACTAGTTTTCCTTTTCTGACTCCAGGCTGCAATTTTGTCCTGTATTTTTTCCCATCCAGCAGGATGTACTGTTCCTGCTGACAGTGGTTAAGCCCATAGGAAAACAGTTGCACCAAGCTAAAGAGAGGCAGCGCTTCTCCAGCAATTGCTTACGTAGACTTTGCTTGTCTTTTTGGCCTGAATTACCACTTTAAATGGTGCACATTTTTCTTCATTACTAGGAAGGACAGGAAGAAGTGGAAACTCTGTCTGACTATTCTCCCAGAAAGCAACTGATGGGAGCTTCCACTTTCTTGCTTTAGCTTATGGGGTAACAACCTCTACAACCACCACCTCCTCCCTTTCACAGAGCCTCACAGTAGGCTTGCCAGACATCTCAAATAATGGTTTTTCATGTTTTCTACTTTTTTTTTCTTTTTTGAAGACTAATAATCTGTCCACTCCAGAATGCCATGCCTGCATACCCTCCAACTGTTCAGCAGAGACCTGAGAGCCTCAGCAGAATGCAGCTCTACAGTACTCAGCTGGAACTCTCCATGCTACTGCAACTCAGCTGGGACAGTTTCTAAAGAAAGACAAGGGAGGACCAAAAAAACACTAACAAACAAACAAACAAAACCCCTCAAAACAAAAACAAAACAAAAACAAACAAACAAACAAACAAAACAAACAAAACACCAACCAAGCAAGCAACCAACCAACCAACCAAACAAACAAACAAAAAACAAAACACCAAAACCAAAAACTCCAGAAGCCAGTAAAATTATCAGGCCCTCAAAAAGTATCCTATAAGGAGGACCACTCGTTTACTGTGTGGGTAACTGCATGGAAAAGTTAGAAGGAGATTTCTGAAGGAAGGAGGAGCCTGATGGTACAATTTACAGAGTAAATGCCAGGCTGGGTATTTAGAAGTTTGTGGTTTCTGTCCTCAGCTTTTGGTGCCTTCACCTAATCCTAAAATGTGGCTGTCTACCAGCTGAAAATCAAGCTCCAGCTCTAACAAGATGACAAACGTGGCTGCCATCAGCCTGAAAGGCAGTCCTTCTGTTATTTTAGCTAATTATTCATGGCTTGTTGATACAAACCCATAAATAAATCAATCAGTAAGCTTTCCTAGCAGTGGTGGTTAGGGTGGGCTGCCCTGACTTTGGGACCATGTAAGCAGCGATGCTGCAGCTGCACCAGGGTCTGGGTATCACCACTGCTGCAGTTGTCACTGACTCAGTCCTCATCATGCCTGGCTGGTGGCAGCAGCTCTGCCAGGGTGGCCCATGCCTGTGGATTTGCCACAGGAACCTGCCTGTGGGTTCCTGGGAGGCTGCACAGAGGAGAGGGCTGTATTTTATTACACACACTGGCTCAAGCTAAGATTCAATTACCTGCATGTTCTCCAAGCAGGTATTTAAGTTAATTTACAGCTATCCCAGCCATGGGGCAAATCCCAAGCAGAGACTCTCCAGCATGGTGCTGTTTTGCCACTTGCAGATTGCTGCTGCTGGAGCTGCAATTTTGCAATTTGCCATGCACATGATTTCTTCCATGAGTTAGGCAAGGCTGAATCAATACAATTTTTTTATATATTTCAAGGATTATTTGCACAACCAAAAGAAAATAAATCTCATAAGGAGGAATCTTATTGCAAAGGGTGAAATCTTTAACTTGTTCAGAACAGCAAATTCCATGGAACTAAGCCAATGTAGGCCAGCTGAGTTTCTGTCCCTTAACATTTAATGATGGAGGTAAAGACCTGGTCCAGAGCTTTATGATACAAAAATGCTTTATAATGCAAAACAGACAAACTCCATATAAATATTGAACTTATTTTCATAGCAGACATTAAGGAGAGAGCAGCACAATATTGGGACTTGAGAAACATTTACAAGAATTAGACCTAGAAAAAAAAAAGTCCAAAACCAACCATTAATGTCCAGGGCAATTTTCAAAACCTCTTTCCCAGTTTTCTCTTCCCTCCTTTTTATAAATGTGGGAACAGTTAACCACTCAGGAAGAACACATTGTAAATTTGGAAACCTAAAGAATTCCCCTTTTAGACTCAGCCCACACTAAAACCAAGAGTTTAGATGTTTTTATCTAGTGAAGAAGAAACATAATATTTTGTGTGAGAAAATACAAAACAGGCTTCCCGCCCCACACTTCAGTCAGCTGAGACTTTAAATAGCTCTTAAAAAGTGTCATGTAACAACCAGGCCAGCAGTACTGCTGTGCAAAAGGGAAGTCCTTTCTGACTTTTTACATAGCACACCAAGAGAAGAAACCCAGCCCACCAGAGACCAGTTCTTACATCCCCTCTGTGGGATGAAAGGAGTTTGTTAGAGCTACAAGAAGTCTGCACAGTAGTGGTCTTGTCAGACAGAGTAAGACTAATCAGAAATGTCTTCTCCTTTCCAGCCAGCAAGGCTCCCCATCCAGCCAGGGAGACTTTGCATGGCTCACAGGGTGAGCCCTGCTCCCTGCTGCCCTGATGGAAAAGAATGTTTATGAAATTTGGAGTCAGCCTGGACAGAAACTCGTGACTCAGCTCCATTTCTCAGCTTTCCTAACAGCTTGGATAATCCCCTCCCTCCTTCTCCACCTCCCTGTGGTATCCACCTTCAGACTTCTGACACTGGGCCCTTCTGGTCAGACATTTTTGTGCATATGTTTCAAAACCCATCTACTTTTTGATGGAGTGACACACTCACCATCATATCTTCAAGGGATAAAGCAAGCCTGAGTTCAAAGAGCCCAGCTTTGACCATAAGTAACTGGTTCTTCCTGCAGTAAATGCAGTAAGAACACAGATACTGTGCACTCTACGAATATTTTTAAAGATGTCAAGAAAAGCAGAAGAGACCAGCATCTCCTTCCTGGAAAGAGGCATCTGGTAGCTCAGACAGCAAGTGTCTTAAACTTTTGTCCAAGTATGTTTGTGGATAAGAGGCAACAAGGTGCCTACCACGCTACGCATACAATCCGTAGTGCTGTCTGTGCCTGAGAAGCTCTTCAGACTCTCCAGAAACAAAAAATCTCTGCAAGGTTTGAGAAAGACACTGCTTCTCAAACCAACAGACATTTTGCCTAATATAGTGTTTGCCTAGTATAGTGTTAATAAGGGTGGGGCTTTTGTGAATATTAAGTTGATCGTGCTAGAACGTGTTGGGCTGATGAAGAGCAGAGGAACAAAAAGGAGGTTTAAAATTACCAAAACAAACAAACAAAAACTAAAAAGCATCTCTCTCTGAACTGGACAATTTTTTTTCCGCCTAAGCACAGCATAGAATAATATTTTGTTCACATGTCTGCACGTCTTCTTAACAACCAGAAGAATGCTGCATGGATGAAAAGATCTTTTTGACCAGTTAAATCCATGAGTAACATAATCACAAATGCTGGCAATTTCATGCTGTCCTGTATCCACACATGTACTAGTTTGCTCTTACCTACATACATCTGTTATATGTTGGGAAGCTCAAAAACCAGACCCGTAGTCTGGATGTAAATCAAACATCTTTACAAACCTAAGCACTCTATTCCTATTAAAATTCAACAGGAGTGATATATCAAAAACTTTGTAGATTGTTGTGAAAATTTAGCTTCGGGGAAGCTGACCTCTTTTATAGCCACCAGGAAGGTTTCTCACTAAAAGCTCATTTGAATGTTATTATTACAACTGAAAACCTTCCCATATTCCCATGAGATGACTGCATGTTATCCCAGAGACACAGATTGCAGGACAGACTTGACAAATCCAGACAACATTAAAAGCAAGCGGATGACGATTTTTCTGCTGGGAGAAATCCAGCAAGTTCTAGACTTGTTTACTAGCCCCAGACCAGAACAGCTCATCAAACTGCAGTACTTAAAACCAGAGCTGAAGCTCTAGTATTTAAAAGTGTGTTTTGGAAACAGTCTGTGTACACTGAAAACGTTGGACTGGATTCAAAAGTAGCATTTGAAACTGCCATCTCCTAATTAAAACAGTATACTCCTAGATGCTCGCTTCAATTGATACCTCAAGCACATCTAGTTGATTGAATTTGTTTAGTGAATGGAGATAGAAAAATTTCCACACAATTAATTTTCATTTATTTGAATGTCTAAACAATTTTACCGTCTCTTGTTTCCTCCTGATTAAACTGACTTACAAACGCTGAAGATTGGCGTACAGTTTATGTCAATGTCTTCCAGATTTTTGGCTCATGATTCTATAAATTCTGTGCTGATACTGAATGGAAATTTCAGTGTTTGAATCACTTTAATTTGGTGAAATGTTTAATAAAAGCTTAAGAAAAAGAAATATCCACACCTTATTTAAAGGTGTTGAAGATTTTTATAATGACTTTCCTTTAAAAACCAGCATCCCAGTTTCGTATAGAAAATGCAGAGTTTCAAAACTTATAAAGGAAATTCATAAAGGAGTATCCAATGGCTTTAGCTGAACCTAAACTTGTTAAGAATATTCTCCTGCTAAGGAAAACATAATTGAAAATAAAATTAAATGCAAAGTTATACATTCATAAAATCTATATACAATGGTTCTAAAGACACTGATGACCTTCTGGCACCATGTATGTAGGACCTCAGGCAAACCACCAAATTTTTTGCACTGTTGCAGACTAACTGAAGGTCAGTGTGTTATGGAAAGTGAACATACTTATTCAAAAAGATTATTACATTGTCCTCAGTGCTGTCTTATAAGCAGTTCATCAGTGATGTAATTTTTATCTCTCATGATACAATGTCGTTTGTTCACTACTATTTCAGGATGTTTATGAGCACTGTTGAAAAGAAGTACCATGGCATTTTACTTCAGTAGAAGTAAATAAAAAAATATTATCAGTTAAAATGAATATGACTAAGGGCTTCTTAATCTGCTGAAAATACCACCATGGCTGAATAGAGTGATCTGGAAAACTCCACACGTTATTCCAGAGAGTGTGTCCAGAGCCAAGCATGGCCATGTTTTCAGAAACAGCCTCTGTCTGCAGAACTGAGTAGGCACCACATCAGAAATCATCAGCTACATGGTCTAGCTGGGGTTCATGACAGATAAGCTACAGTCACTTTTCAAAGCTACAGCAAGAAAAGCTGGAAGGTTTTGAAGAAAGGAGAAAGTAAGGTTGTGAATAAGGCATTGTTAAAATCACTAACAGTTTTCTACATACAGTCTGGTATGCATAATTTAAGTTTTGAAAAATCTGGAGAGGGTAAACGAGAAAGACAAGAAGACACAGAGGACTTGAGAGCAGAAGAAAATGTAATTTACAGAAAAGCTAAGTAAGTGAAAAACAATTTTATAAAATAAAAAGAAAATTTTCTATGAAGAGCAAAATTCCTGATGTATGAATTCATATGAATTTTTGGTGTAAAGGGGTTTGATGTAAGCAAAATTTGAGCAAAACTCTCCCCAGTTTGGTGTCTCTTCTGACTCAACTAACGTATGCTGCAGGTGGCCTGTAGATACCTTCTCACTGACTGGCTGGCCACGTGCTGCCAAATAGCATGTGGCAGCTGAGGTCTTCCTTCTCTGAATCTCTCTCCTCTAACCAGGCCAATTTTTCATCAAGCCTGCAAGAAGTCTCTTCTTTGATACTTCTAGACTCTTTCAAACTTGTTTGAAGCCAACAAAGTATTCCAAATGTGTGGGATAAGGGAAGGCGTTGGACAAAAGAAGATCACAAATCTTATCACTGCAGGATCCAAACACAAAACAAGGCTGACTTGATGACCATGTGGACATGTGCATACCTTCGTTTAGAGAAGGTACTAAGACTGCTCTTTAATCTGAAAAAACCACACCTTTTTAACCGGAAAAAACTTTGCCAAATTCAAGACAAAAAGATTGACTTAACAAGGGAAGGCAATAATTTGCCATGTGAACAAGTCACTGAAGAGGTAATTCTACATCTTTCTCACATTCAACACTTGATGCTGATTTGAAAAAAAAACATATTTTACCCAAAGTGGATGAAATATGATGGTATAATAAAGGCAGGGCAGACAGGGGACCCTAAGGTCTTAAGATCTGTGAACCATTCTGCATTAGTTATGGATGCTGTGATGCGATATGTTGGTGTTAGCAAGAAATCTGTGAGTAGTCCCAAAAGCTGAGTTGAATGGGCCTGCTGTGATCATGGGCCTTCAAACAGCAGAGACTGCAAACTCTCTGAAACAATTTTCTGTGCAGCAGCAGCAGCCCAAGCACCACCCTGCTTGGGCTCTCTATCTAAAAATCCCTATAATCCATCAATATAGACAAGTAAGCACAGCTCACAGTATGCCACTGGAACTGATTGCTATTCCTAGCTGTAACTGCAGCTTTCCACTTTTTGTTCAGGAGTGCTGCAGCACTTCACAACTGCTCAGCACAGTGGTAAGGCAGGTTAGAGCTGCAAGGACTAAACACAGCAAAGCTCTGTGTATGGCAGCCTGTGCCAGCCACGGTGCAGGGTCACCCTGTGTCCTCAAACAAGTGCTGCCTTAGCAGGAACACTGGGAGAGTGAGCACTTAGTCCAATTGGAGTGATCTGGCTATTTCAGACAACACTTGCCCCTTTTTACGCAGCTGTGAGTCTGCAAAGTGTTCAAGACCTCATTCCATGCTGTTGTTAGACAAGGTGCCTGATTCCCGTTGCCCACACTGCCTGGGAACACTTCTGCAATTCCAACTCAGACGGACAAGTTCCAGCCTCCAAGCCTCCATCTTCTCCACCACATGCTTTCTCAGGGATCCAACAAATGCCTGACCTTACTTGGCTTGGGAGCATTTACTGCAGCAGACACAGAGTTGTCTGTAAGTGGAACACTTCCTCTGGGATTGCGTCCTCCTCCATGCAGAGTCTCACGGGCCAGGCTCAGTCACTGCTGGCTTGGGCAGGCTGACAGCAAGGAGTGTCCCACCATAACCATTTACAGAGCAAGGCTGGTGGAACCTCGTGTTCTGCACCAACAGTATTGCAGCAAAATGCATCTGGCAGAAGGAGATAGCTTGCAAAAAAAACTAGGGTGAGAAGAGTTGAGTGTTGGCAACCTTAACAAGCTGGATTCCCAAAATGAACTGGAAGGATTTGGCAGAACTCAAATTACATTTTTAAACAGTTACTGTAAGTGTAAATGTTATTTTATCCACCCCCTTGAACTGGATCATCCTGGCCAGCCACCAGACAACCACACCCATGCTGTTACTTTTACAGCTGCAGAGATGGGGGTCAAGATTGTCTATATTCTGTGTAACTCAAAACCTATTATTAAAGTAATTCATTTGCAAATAAATCATCCTTGTTATGAAGCTCCAAGTAAAAGGAATAAAATAAGAGCCTGTGAGCTTGAGCTCATTTGCTGAGTGCAAATCCTCCTCCCTTCCCCTAACACATTTAAATCGTTAACTAGAATTTGGCTCACCAAGGGAGCTCCTTATTTCATTCAAATCTGGGGAAGTTGACAAGGGAATCATCAAAGAAAAAGAAGCAACACCAAAAATACCCCAAAATGAACCACAGGGTTTATCAGGTAACGGCTCATCACAGGAGAACAGAAAAGGTATTGCAGCACTCAAAGGTCTAACACTGAGCCAGAAGATCACTGAGAACATGATTTTTAATTAATCTTAGCATTACTTTATCAGTTCATGAGAATATAAGCCGGGTCCCAGGTGAGTCCTGGGATAAAGCCCTACTAACTTTGAGGCAGGCAGGATCTCACCTACTATGGAAGGGTTGAAAACTCTCACATGATTCCTGAGAGGAAACAAGCAGCTTCTTGTCTGTAGCCCTTTACACAATCCAGCTCTAAACACTTAGGGGTCCAGTTCTGCATTTGTTCAGTACCTCATACCAGCCTGCTCAAAAGTTGTCTTTTTCTGGTGCTGCTATTTGGGTTTTTGAAATTGTACCCTTTTGAAATTGTACCCTGTCTTCTTACAGGGCCAGGTTTGAAAGCTTTTTCTGTGGAAAAAGGAATGTGACCAAACTTTTTGAATGATAGGCCACATGTATAACTCATTTTCTTTTAGTCTTAAGGTAAAAAATTTTAGGTTTGTTTACTTCTGCAAGCCTGCACCTGGTTATTCTTCCAGTACTTTCTTCCATGATTCTGTAAGATACTGGATATGCATGAGAACCACAAACAAATTTAACGTTAATCAAACCTGGCTTTCATGATTCATGATATCTTTAAACAAAACAAATAAAGGAATAAGTTGTTATTAAGCATAATGTTATTTTGTGCTTGCTAAAATATCCACAAATATACATAAAGATTAGTCAGCTTTCATGTGATGAATTAAAGCCACAGGATGAGATTTAAAGTGATACCACATCCATAAAAATATTCTGAAACTGAAACAGTCAGAGCCAGACTTTTTTCTTACATTATGGTATAGAGAATTCTAAAAGAAATTTCCACAGGAGAAATTCCCTGATTTTAAATAACCATTCCTTATGTAGTGTACTTTCTCTGACCCTGTATTTTAGGGCCTCTGATGATCTAGCCACCCACTTGTTGCTGTGGCTATAGACCAGACTTTGACCAGTATCTTAGCTGAAATAATTAGTATATTTTATTTTTATTTCCACAACTATTATATACTTACATTTAGACATACTTTTGTAACAACTACTAGAAAAAATTGAATTAAGTTTGCTTACATTCTTTACTGTCTACAAAAGCATAAAGTTCATTATGGATGTTTCTAGAGATGCTGTGCTTCTTCTTCTTAGTATGTAGCCATTTGGCCTATAAACTTAAATTGATTTTTTTCTACAGAAAAAATATATTTTCAGTATTTTTTCCATTCCTTTCAACTAACATTTTAGCACCAAAAATTTTATATTTTTATATATTAATATTGGTAATATCTGGAAGTAATTATGTTTTCTGAGTCCCAGACTAAAGAGCATCTAGTACAAGCAGCAAATGTATTTTTGAATGCTACATATTAAGACCCACCACTTTTTTCCTGCCTGTGGTGTACATGACTTAGACCTTGTGTCCCTCACAGACAGAGCTCAGATCGTGCAAAGTGCCTTTCCAAAAGGAACACTGTGAGTTTCTGCTCAGAAATTTTTTATCAGCTTACAGGAGAGAAACAATAAGCCATCTGTCATGCAAAGTCTGTGCTGTTACAACCAAAGGGAGAACTGAATGAAAAAAATACGTACACACAGAGAGGACTGTCAGTAACTCACTGTTTTCCTCCACCTTCCCTTCTCCTTCCCTCTGTGGGACCTACCTGAGACATCTACGGAGCACAGCTGTGGTAACAACCTGTGAGGAGACCATTCCCACCACCAGCTGTCCTGTCACCATTGCAGCACTGTCCACCCTTCATCTGGAAATTACCTCATCCTTCATCAACACGTGTCTGGTTGTTAAAGGCTTGGGAGCCCGGCAGTGATGCTCCATGGTGTTGCCAGGGAATAGCCTCATTCTATGAGTCTCAGGATAAAATAATCCAGTAGTACCTGCAGAGTTGGTACTCACTGCTCCTCCCCCATTTTTAGGTCTTCAAAAATGTAAAAATCAAAGTGACACACTAGTCACACTTCAGAGAGCGACACGCCAGGCAAAGGACACACATGAGATTTTGTGGGGGAAAAGTATCAATGGTCTCTTATTCACTCATCTTCCAAAAAACAGCACCACCAAAACAAAGGCACAACTGTTCCCACAGGATAAAGGGAGCATTGATAGTGCTCCTAAAAACAAGCTACTGCACTCTTGACATTCCTGTCTTGTTGAATCTTCACTAAACTGCTACAACTGCTCGATTTCAATTTGTCATGATCACCAACAACTAAAATTGCCACAAGAGCAAAGGAAATGCATGCTTGGGAAATGCATGTCTGCATGCACAAGCAAAAATACCTAATGAGGTATTAGAACAACAGCAGGGCAAATATAAAGTAGAAATTCCAACAAAATTATCTATTGTATCTGACTAATACTTTTTCAATCATATTACTTTTTTGGTCTTAACAACAGTCCATGGCACTCTGTCCAGCTTTTAAGTTACTGATGCACACACAAAGGCAGCAGTGTCACAAGAAGCCACATGGGAGCAAAAACCAGACAGGACAAACCCTTCCCAGGCAAAGCTAAAAACAAAAGTGAAAAAAATACTTTTACAATATTTGCTATTATATACCTTCCTGTAATTTTGAGAGGGCTATAAATATGAGGCCAGGGGGCGACACGTGTGACTGATTATCTGGGTGGTTACAGTTCTGCTAAAAAAATTATAGTTATTTTTCCAAGTTTTCCGTAAACCAAAAGAGATCATTTCAGTTAGGAAGATGAAATATTTGTGTTCAAATTTGTAAAGCATTTTGAACCAAAGTAATCTTCAGTTATAAAGATTATATAAATGTTTAGTTATATTTTATTATCTTTTTAAGGTGATACAGAGGCTTCTAAAATTATGACCTGTCTTCCCCCAATAAAAATAATTTGCTGTGATAAACCCTTTTTTTTCCAAAGCATTTTAAGTTTCTGCCTAGGTTCATTAAGGAATTCTGCACTAAAACATTTTATTCAATCCCTACTCTCTCAATCTTGTTTAGACTGAGATTTGTTAATCTAAGGGAAGAGCACTGGTATAGTCTTGTTGTGTTGTCAGCCAACATGGTACAGAAAAATGCATGTTTTTTTCCAAAAAAATAACTGTAACAAGCACTCAGGGAAAGCACTATCACTATATGAAATATGAGGGGTGAAAGAAGAGAGATAGTTTATTCCTAATCTACCAGAATGCTGCAAACTGAGATGTATAGGGATGCTTTCCAAGTACTCAGAGCAAGAACACTGCCAAGTTTATCCCATGGAGCTAAAACACCCCAGCATGATAAATATGACAGTAATTTTGTTGTCTTTATTGAGAGGGCTGCCTGTGAGCTTATAGAAAAATTTGTATCAAGCAAGGTCTATGAAGCTGTTCGTCCTGCCTGCAGTTCTTAAAGCAAAAGAATGAATTGGTTTTTCTTTACACTAACCTACAAATAGTATCTTTCCAATTTCAGCTTTCAGGGCCAGGGACAATTTTCCCTATAGTTACACTGAAGCTGCTCTGCATGAAAAATGTGAACAGAAGGGAAGGATGTGTACCTCTGGACAGATACAGTCCCAAAGAAGAGTCCAAGGCACAACACAGCAATAAAACATTTTGAAAGAAAAAACAATTTCTAAAATATGGAATAATAATTTCTAAAATAATTTCTAAAATATGGAAAATAGACAATATTTAAAAACACGACAGCAAGCTTCAACAAAGGTGAAAAATTGCAATTGATTTCAGACTCTGAAAGCTGATAATAACATTCCACATAGACACAGGTCATGGTCACAAGACAAACAGAGGTGACCCCTAAAGAGATGTGGAATATTAAACATCAAGATTTATTAGTAGTAAATGTTTAATGATTTGCCTTTTTTTAATAAACTCCAGAATATGCCTCCAAATTGCTCTTCTTATTTCACTTGTGCATCACCTTGTACTACCTATAATAGTTTGTACTTATAACATTTCAATGAATTTTAAAAAAAAGGACAGATGTTTCTTATTTTCCTCTATGTGCATGACAACATAGAAATGTATTGTGGAATCTGGCACTGACTCATTCTTGAAGTAGATTTACCACATGTCCCAGTCACAAAACAGCAACACATAGTATAATGTTTCTGGAAAGAATCTTGCTGCAATAAAGTGGATCACAGAAAGTTTGCAATCTCTGAATTCTACCTAGAATATAAAACACCAGAAATTCCCATGATTAAGAATTTGAAATTGGAACCAATTCACAAGCCGGGGTGGAGGCGAAGAGGAGGGGGTGGAAATTAGTTGTACTTTACAGGAAAATGCATTCTTGTTCAAAAATCACTTCAAACTGCTGACCACAACAAGTTTTTACAATCACACAGAACATCTTTTGCAATCTGTGAAATATATCCAGTGAACATACTATTTGGAGAAAATGTTAATAAATTCATAAATCAAAAGGACTAGCACAAGTATCCAATTTGATATGCCTTCTACACAGGTAAGAAGGCTTCCCTTAATTAATGCCATTTTGAACTACACACATCCATTTTAGTTAAAAATCAACTCGTGGTTTCAGAAACTCTCAGTGATGAGAAATGTACTATAAAACTTGGTTGGTCACCTGATTAACAGCTTGCCTCAGGGTGTGTGTCAAGGCTTGAGGGTTTTATTTTCCAGGGAAGTGCTTATAATCTTCAGATTCCCTTTATCCCCCTTTTCAAAAGCTGAACAGCTTGGTCAGAATCTTTCAGGACACACACGCGCACCTTCAGTCCCAGACTAAAATTTCTCTCACACTGATGGCATCCTTGCCCTGGACTGAAACCCCCAGAGCCCTGGACTGAAACCTCCAGAGCATTCCCTGAATCCACATTCAAAAAGTCCCATTAGTGCTTCTGGCCACACTGCCACTTTGGGAGCGCTTGGGTAAATAAATAAAACAGAAGTATCCCTTGTCTCTTTTCCAGTTGTGGTTCATAAGGTCCAGCATGTTTCCTGCACATTCACAGACCACTTTTCCCAGGAGAAAAGGAGCTGAGGAGCACACCAGCCTGTCCAGGGCAGCATGTGTGCTGACAAAACAACGTCTGCTTCCACCTTGCTTGACCAAATGACCCACCAAGGTACCCTGGACAAGTCACCCTAAGCCTTGGCAACTTATTTTATCTCTATTTAAAGATAAAACTTGGGGATCCACAGCAGGGACAAGGACAGTGGAGTGACGTGTAGACAAGCTCAGGAAGCTGAGGGCAAATTTCAACCCGTCCCTCTTTCCAATTAAGTGACCAAGCCAAGGCAGTGTGAAGTGTTCAGGATGCCATGGCCTGGAGGGGTGACTGGGTACTGACTAGCAGGATGCTGCCCCACCTGTCAGGCTTCAAGGAGTTGCTTCTGGTTCTTCCTTCAGGGGAAAAAATCTAGCAATTCAAGAGTGGGGCACTACCTCCTGTGTCTGCTCCAAGCGCAGCTCTTCCCGAGAAGGAAGCTTCACCAACTTTCACAGGCTACTGGGAAGTTCCACATGCTGTGTCACTAAATACAAACTTTCTTCTCAATCTGATTTTGCCCTCAACCCAGAAACAAGACTTTCAGGAAACTCATGTTAGGAACTGTTTTAAACAAACAGTTTAAAAAACTCAGAAATGCAGAGAAACAGAATAGTGACAGAGGAAAAGGAAGACAGTATTTTTACATGGTTTCTGGATGATGGATCTAGCACAGGGAAACTGCCAGGCATGTTTAATTTTCCCTTTTTTTACACATCTTCCCTTTTGTATTTCCTATGTGGAGTGACAGCTTCTTGGTAATTTGTAATTATATATATCTATATATTCTGTAATTGTACGTATTTTTGTAATTTGTTTTGTATAAAGCTATTTTGCATATTACAGCCAAAGTCCTCCGAGATACAAATGAATGGAAGCACTTTAGACACACTTCAAATCCCCGAGGCTTCCAACTACAGAAATAAAGGAAACCAGCAGTATCAACAATCACAAGAAAGCTACAACAGGATGTAGGACGACATTTCCCAAAAATCAACAGTCATCCTCAGGATCAGTGCAACACTGTGCCCACTCCTCATCTGTGGCAGGCTCCAGAGGAGATAGTGAGAGCAAATACATGTCCATGGGGCTGTTCATTATCAAACATCTGTAATGCTAATGTGAACACCTTGCATTTATTCATGCTTTGCCTCCAAAGATTTTGTGCCAACATTAATAATAATGCTACTACTCATGTAGCTTTTGCAAGGATTAATTTGCTGTGGTCATTAGAGTCCACTGCTCTTTACCACAGTCATGTAATAACATACTTGCTGTACTCACCAAAACAAACAAACAAAAAAAACAAAACAAGAAAAAGAAGCCAGTTCAGTACATCAACATTTGCTTATGGGAATCCAGTGATTTTTTTTTCTACCTGTTCTGGTGATGATATGTAGCCACATACTACGGAGTCTTAAATATCACATCTGCTCTCATCTTCGTATGCCCATCATCACAACATCTGCCAATCTACCATTTCTTCTCTTTCATGAGGGCACTTTCAGTGCAAGCTGATGTACCAAGCAGTACTGCTACTGGCAACTCTGTGAACACTTCTTTCCCCTGAGTATGGTTCACCCCATCCTCTGAGCCTCTTCCAGAGGTCTATGAAAAGACAGCAGCTTGCCTGTCACTTTGTTTTCTAATTATAACAGAGAATCCAAGCTTTGGCCTGACAAGTCCATAAGGAAAGGCTAGCTTTTTTCAAATCCTCTCGAGTTGCTTGGTATGCAGCACTGGTGCATGAAGAAACAGACTGGGATTGGTCTCTAAATTAAAGTTCCCTGTCCTTCTCCCCATTACTGTCTCATCAACATGCCTCACTATGCTCCACGTATTCCTCCTCCTCACCCTTTTTCTGAAATAAAGACCATTTCTCCTACTTCAGTTGTGAAAATTGATGGCTTTTACCTGAGAGTTAGTCCTTCACTTCAGTGCTTGGTAGTAGTCCCTCTTCTTTTCCAGTTCTCTATATTTTCCCAGCCCTTTCCCCATGTCCTCAACCCCCTCCCCAGCTTCTGAGAAATACAAGGCATAGGGAGACCACAGCCCAGAATCATCCCTGGCTCCTCTGGAAAGGAAGCAAAGCTCCTTCTTCAGGCAGTTCCTAAATTTAGCTGGGATGAATCTGGGATTAGACCATCAAAGAAGGGAATAAAACCAAGGCGTCTCAAGTATTAGGCTGGAGTCTTAACACCCTCCGCTACCTCGTGCTGGGGATCGCTGCTACTCAGCAGTCCAAGGCTGCATTAAAAATGACACTGATAAAGACCAGCACTGAAATCAAAGCAAGGAGAGATCAGACCTTTCAAAAGGACGGTATTTAGCATACATCATCACTTCCACTGTATCTTTTTAGTTTTCTTTTCTTTTTTTTTTTTTTTTTTTTTTTTTTTTTTTTTTTTAGGGAGAGCAATATTTGTGTTAAGCCTGCTGTTGTCAGTACAGTGCTGGAGCAATATCTAGCTTCCCATGTGCACATGCAGGGGAGTGCCACCCCATTACCCTCATGGTCCTGACCTGGCACCTTGACAAGGTAACTTCATGCACCAGGCTGCCATGGCACGCTGCAGTGCAAATGGACACTGTGTTTTGCTCCATGACAGTGTTTAATTGAGTCTGTGAGCAGCTGGACAGGTAGACAGCCCTCCATGAGTCATGGGTGCTTGTGCTCAGGGAGCTATGCCTAATGCAGGTAATTGCATAACTTTGGGAAGAGCAGAGCAGCCAAGGCACACCCCTGGGTAAATGGTGCCTGATGGTATGCTTAATTATAGGTAACATGCCTGGCATGTTATATATGATCTCAGAAATCAGAGATGGAAAAGACCTGCTACATAACCTAACCACCACCACAGTGAAGAATGTCTCCCTTCCTGTTGGAGGCAGTGAGCCTTTCACTGCTTTCCTTCGCAGGAATAGTCCAGATTATTTACCAGGCTCCTATTTCTTGCTGTCTCTTGTTATTATCTTCCATTATTTTCTGAGTCAGCCCATTTCCAGCAGTTAAGGGCTCCTTACAGACTCCATCTCCCACCTGCTTAGTGCTTTACTGAGCACACTGACTTGTACCCAGCCTTCAGAACAGGGAGTGGAGGCGGCTGCAGAGAACCCTGACCTCCCCACAGCCACAGGTGGTGCCTGCTCCCCACAGCAGGTTTGGGCTGCTCATCCACAAGGCTGTGGCTTGGAGGATTAACCCTGGCACCACAGACATTAAAATTCTTTCCCTTCTTGTGCTTGCTATGCCACTCATATCTACCCATCTAAGGCACCTTCCACTTGCTTGCTGATGTCTTTCTGCTCTGCTTACTGTGTGACAGATATCCTGAAGCAAAAGAATAAGAAATACAAAAGGATTGCTTTCCTTCATTTTTTTTTACTTTTCTTCTCACTGATGTTTACACATTTTGGTGGTGCTTGCTCTGGGCTTCTTACATTTTTGCAGCATCACTGGTGCAGCAAGTCCCAAACAGGACCCTGCATGCACAGTGCTAATCCCAAGTCACATCCTTGTTCCCTGTTATTATCTGCTGAGTGCTGATGTGAGGTGTGTCACCACAGGAAGTTCTTCCAAAATTTTCTGTCTGGTAAGTGAGGAAACACCTCATGCATACAACAGGGAGTTCAGATGTGCATTTCTCCACACCAGAGTCAACAAATTCTGCTATTTATTTATTTATTTTGGTTTTAACCCTGAGATGGCTTCTGTGCACTTTTGACCTGCTCTCAGTTTGAGCAGCAATTGCCTTTTCATGAAATGGAAGTACATACAGCATCTATGATACATTTATTTAAGTATGAAATACCAGCAATTGCAGTGATTTATCTCCCTTCCTATGCATTCAGTGCTGGAGATAAACAACAGTGAAAAGAAAGGAATGGGTCTGAAAGTCAGAAAAAAGCCTCCTGTGTTCTGGTGACAGGTTCCTAAGCGAGCTGAGGCTACCAGGCAGCTCAGGAGAAATGCAAGTTTTCAGCCATAGTCTTTTAGTGGGGGTCTTCGGGCATTTTTCAGGAAAACAACATTTTTTCAAAGAGGTTAAAAAAAGAAAACAATAACATTTTTTAGTTAAATGCAGAAAAGCTCTAGACAAGAAAGTATTTGAGTAAAGCTTAAACTTTTGTACAACACTGCAGAAATACCTTGGTGCTATGATTTAGGACCACCCCATTGCTCCGTGACAGGGTTCCTTGGAAGTGATGCCTGTGTCACCCCATCACATTTGCTCATTACTTATTGCTATTTTGTGGTTGTTGGCACAAGATACGTTGAGAGGTGCCTGGTTTCCCAAAAAGGGCTTGGTGTACCCTGGTGGAGCACACCACTGCCTGCCAAGCTGGGAGCAGCAACACAGAAAAGGGTCTGGGGAGCTCCAGGGATGGTAACAGGATGTTAATGAGCTAAATGAGAGCCTGATTTTCCCAGAAGTCCTGATATCTAAAAGATAACTCTTAAAGCTGTGAACCAAATGAAAACAACCTTTTCTCTCAAAGAGTAGCTCAGAAATTAATTTTTTTTTTAAAAAAAGAATGCCCATAATCCAGAACAACTCAGATCCAAAGATCCAAAGTAAAGTTTTAAAAAAATGAAAAATCACTTCATATTTTAGACCAATTAGTCTCATTGCATTATTTTTACTCTGCAGCCCAAAACAGGGTCCTGGCTGCCTAACAAGAAATAGGTATCTGCTTCCAAAATTCATCATCCTATCGGAACTCAATAGAAACTGAAATTTTATAAATCAAACAAAGACATATTTGAATAAAAATTATCTGAGAACCTTTTATGTCACTGTGATATGACTGCTCATTCCAAGGGACAAAAAGTGATACCAAAAAGACTCCTGAATGGTGCTTTAAAAAGACAGTAAGAAACAAACTTGTGAGCATCTGCTCTGGACTGACACCAAAGAAGCAGAAGCAGCTAAATAAAATATTTATTAAATGTGGTTCAAAAATTTATTTCAGAACTCAACGGTAAAAGGTTATTCATCCTTTCTGCTCCTGAAAATTTTTCACCTAAAATGGCCAAAGTTTTTGAATTTGAGGAAATAAGAAACATTTTTAATCTAAACTGAGTAAGAAGAGGGATGCTGTCATTCTTGCACATAATTTAGGTTTCGAAGGAAAATCACTCCTCACACAAGAGAGTGTTTTCTTTTCTTTGTGAGGAAGAGGTAATTCCTCATGGCAATTATGCACTTGCAGTGCACCACATGAACCAAAGATATGCTGGAGATCATCTTCTCCAGGGAAGCACAGATCTCAGAACCCAAAGAGAAATTTCCATGAATGTTGGTGGCACCTTTACAGCCAAAATATTTATGCTTTAGGCTTTGGATGGATAAATAAATAAACAGCACTTCCGAATATGAGATGAACATTAACTTTTTTCCAAAGAAAAAATACAAACACACAAATAACATACTTTTACAAAGTAAGCAAACCGTTAAACCAGCAACCTTGAAAATATATTTATCCAAAAAGTGTTTGTGTGAAAAGACGTTTTCTAGAAAAACACATCTCTGAGTGGCAGACCAGTTCCTTCTGAAATATAGCCCAGAATCTGTGCTTGGAAGTGTTGCTCTGATTTAGGACATCAGAAAATAAAGTGGCTCCCACTGTTGGGAAGAGAAGTTCCTCAGAGGGAGCTTTGGCAAACTGATGCAAGGTTTCTGCCATTGCCCTGTGTCCCCAGTTTGCTGGGAGGTGCAGAAAGCAGCCTGTGCTTTATTCTGATAAACACCTTAGAGCCCCATTTCCCAATATTGAACTTCTAGGGACTGTTATTTAATAAAATCCCATTCATTTCGATATGAAAAGCTGCTGCAGCTGCTCTTCAACTTTACTTCACGGGGGTATCTAAAATTTCCATGTAAAATGTTTTTTCTCCAAAGCCATGGAATTCCCATTATGAGCTATCCAACGCCAGAGTCGGTCTAAACGGAAACTGTAACTATCAAATGCAGTTGAAAAAAAAGATAAAAGGAAAATGTTTTGTGCTGATGCTCTTTCCAGGATCCTCAAGAAAAATGAATGAAATTCATAGCCTTCTGGCACTTGCAGCAGGTCTAACCTGAAACCATTGTGCTTATTAAAGCCTTGCCAGGAGTATTTTCAGGTTTTGACTATTTCATCTGAAAAAAGATGGTGATGTCTCACCAGGAGACAGGAGTATTTTCAGGTTTTGACTATTTCATCTGAAAAAAGATGGTGAGTTCTCCCAGACACTGACTGCAATGCTTTACCATTTCTACGTGCTGTGAATGCACACGTTATATTCTGACCCAGGGCTGCATCCTGACATATGGAAGCTCTTAACTTCCCAAGCTCTAAAGTAGATGAACATAGTTTATGCTTCTGCAAAATTCCTTTAACTGACACATTTTAACATTTTTGTGTTTCTGAACAAAAACCAAAACACACTGAGCAAATATTGGGTTATCAACTGGAAATCACTGGAATTCCAGGCATAATACACCTCAAAGGGGAAAAAGAAACAATCTGGAACTGCAATACTGACACTAATTTGTTTTGAACCTTTGTAATGTCCAGCATTGCCCAAGAATAAATCTGCAAAGAGATTATTAGAAGTTTCTCTTTTAGATAAAATGTAATACATCACTCCTTCAGAAGAACAGAATCTGTGCTGAAAAGTTGGGATCAGTACTGATAGAAGTCGAGTGGCTACTTTCTGTCAGGGGGTTGATGCAGTCAGTGGGGCTGTCTTAGGTGGGCCAGGGAGGTGCCTGGCAAGCATCCCATGCCCTGGGGAAGGGGAGGTCAGAGAAGAGTGGCCAGGCTCCCTGCTGCCTCCCTGTTCCCCAAGATGGACACCAAGGTAGGCACTCAGCCAGTGATTTTGCAGCCTCGTCACAAAATTTATAACCAGGAGATATTTCCCTCCTCCCCAAAGAGAAAGTTTTTCCCAGCATTTAACCTGAATTTTATTGGCTGAAATTAAAGTAATTCATTTATATCCTTTCTACAAATGCCAAGGAGAACAGAGTAGCCCCAGTAACATTTATGCATTCTTGAAGACTGCAACCTGGTCCTGTACCACTGCCCTTTTTAGTACAACAATAGGTTTAATTCTTGTATCCTCCCTTCAGTGATCACAGGCCTCAGAAACACGACCTCCCCCACTACTGCCCTCTGGACTAACTCCACTTGCTCCAGACCCTCTGGAAATGCACACTGCAGCTGAGGCACTGTCCATGTGGAGCAGGACAGAAGGATTACTTCACATTTCTAGCAGACTATGTGCCTGTTTATAAAGGCAGTGGACGTTTGCTTTTTCTGTAGCAATGCCACTCTAGTGACTCACAGGCAGCTTGTGACCCCCTGAGCCTCCAGAGCCCCCTCTCTGGGTGCACCACCTCTCACACAGCCACCCCTCATCCCACATCTGAATGGTCCTGCCTCTACTGACTGCTGCCATGGGCAATTCTTTCCTCATCATTATCACACTAAATGAAAGATCTTGGGGTACCCCTGAAGATCCATTCAACAGCACTTCTTTAAATTATTTTCCTTTAAAGGCATAACTGTCAGCAGATGGCAGCCCAGCAGATGGCATGGGCATGGTTCAGAGCCCATGCCACCAAAGTGTCCATCTTCTCTGTCTGCTTTTTAGGGAGGGAGGAATGTTGATCCAGAGATGGTTTTTTGGGTGAGCTGCTGCAGAGCAGAGGACAACTCTGGGATAGAGCTTTGCAGAGAGTGGCTGACCAGCTCACATCTCTTCTCCCCTGATTCCAAGGGGAAACTGGGCTCAGCATGCCTGCAGCAAGGCTACCCAAGCAGAAAGTCCTTTTCTAGTATCACCCCCTATGCAAACAGTCTTTCCTCTGTAGTTGTCTCTGCTCATCTGGAATCAATCTAAGGCCATGATGAAATACATGCCCTCCACACGGGGAGGTGGGAATTTTGCCTGGGGGTCCTTGTACACACACAGACACACAGACACACACACCCAACCCCCTCTGCCATGGGACTCACTGGCTGGGGTCAGGCTCCCTGCTGACCCCAGGACCATGGTGCAGAGAGGGCAGCAGCACAACCCCCTCCACAGCACCCCCTTTCCAGCCCTACAGGGATGATGAGATTTGGGGAGCAATAAGCCTCCTTTCTCTAAGTGCTGTTGCTCAAACAAACACCACACAAGATGGGACTTTCTGTTCCTATTTGTGGCATCCTTTCACAGTATATGGGAGATGCTTGAGCAGTAAATCTAATTCAATCAGGTATTTGTTTAGCATACACTCCAGAAGGAGCCTAAGCTCTTGAATAAACATGTATTGGTTGGTCTAAGTGGGGCTGTTTTTTTCAAGATGCCTCTATAGCTTTTCTTCCCCTGTGATCTGTGCAAAAAGGCATGTTTATAAACAAATTGCTAGATCTATTTATGCTATAGCTCAAGACACTTAGACAGTAGCATCTCAGAGACTTTTGATGGAGGCGGTAAATGGGTCTGGAAGTTGATCTGACAGGAAATAAAAGCTAAAATTGTTTCTCTAAAAACTAGCAGATAACATTAACAAGCTGGAATGAATAAGAGCATGGAATCCAGATCAAGCTGTTGGATGCAGCAATCTGTGTGCTAAAAAATCCTCTGTCAACTGAAAGAGATTCACATTTACAGAAGAAAAACAACAGCATATTTCAATCATACAAGAACAGAAGTGGAGCAGAGCTACCAAAATCCCCAGCAGGATCTCATGTTTAGCAAGAGAAAAATTCATGGTGAGCAATATACAAAATAATAAAATAAAAGCCAAGACTAATAAATTACTTGAATTCATAGACATATTTTCTGGATGACTGGTTGGGAAGGTCAGCATGATCTCCATAGTTTGTTCTAGAAGAAATCATGATTAGATCCGTTCCTACAGATCTTTATCACATATGTGAACTTCAAGTTTTACCATGACTCTAAAAGTAAATAACAGATGCAGGATGGAAATCATCCAAATTAAAGATGGAAACAAATACTCTTGCAGCAGAACAGTTGTTAATGCCTCTGGAGGGGTACAGCTACACTGAAATACAAAAAAACCCCTAAATGTAGCAATTTTTTATCCTGGTAATGTAAGTGTCAGATAAACAGTTCCTAACAAGTTCATGCAACCAAGACAACTGGGGGAGGGAAAGCCTGCAGCACCTGGATGACTAGTATTGGACATAATGAGAAGGAAAACCAGCCATAAAATGTTAGCACACTGCAGCTCCCGAGCTGCCTGTGTCCACAGTCCGTTTACAGCCCAAGCAGCGCTGGCGGAGCCTCTGGAGGAAACACTGCTCAGCAGACGGCTTTGCAACACCAGCTCCAGGAAGTCATCAATCAGCCTGGGGAGAGTTACACTGAGATCCTGCCCAGATGAGAGGTTATCAGCAAAAATAATGCTCCTGCCGACAAAAATGGAACCAAAAATAGAAGTTTGAATACCTAGTCGAACCACAACCTTGTTGTGTTCAGCAGGGAAACTCAACACCCTGTGCAAGCTCGATGTCCCTGACCTCCTTCTGAAGGTCCTGTGGAGACACAGCCGTGTTGGTGGTAGCATTCCAGCATGCCAAAATGACACACCAGAAAGAAGTAAGTGAGCTCTTACATGAGCTAGGCAGTTTTGACTGGAAATGAAGTGACTCACACCCAAGAAATAAGCAAAGACATTCTGACATCCCCATGGGCTCAGAGTGAAGATCCTGCCCAGCACCCAGCTCCGGCCCCATGGGAGGTGTCTGGGAATGAGCAAGAGAGCTAAACACCTGCAGAGAGATGCTTTCCTGCTTCCTTCTCCACATCACCTGTGAATGAAGAACCTTGACCAAAGGTTCCCACCATCCTCCATAAAGAATCTGTGCAATTGAACTGTCAATTCAAAGCAATGAAGGCACTGTGAGTAATACTCCTCTCAGTGAGGGAGTACACATCTGGAGAGTACACATAGAGGGGAGCAAATAAAATAATAGACAGCTGAGGTGTGAAGTAAAAAGCTGTGAACCCCTTCAGTCCACCTCAAACCATAGGGGAGTTATAAAGCACACAGATAATGGGGCTCCAGGCTCCTTCTCTCTAAAGTATCTGACAGCCAGGAATGTTGGCAAGAAAATGGAAGATTTTATTTTCTGGCATAATCACAGTGTCTGGATCAGGGTTTCAAAGACAAATACAGTTTCATATGACAAGGTCAGTTTTTCTCCAGCCATGAGTGTCACACTCGTTGTTTTCACGCATGTCAAGTCCAGGGAGGAACTGTGGGGATCGTACCTAACTGGCAGCAACTACTAGGATGTTGTGGGGTTCCTGGCTAAAAAGAGTCCTCCCCTTCCCTCAGAATGGCTAGCTGCCACCAAACAAATCTATGGTTAGAAAAACAGCCCCCTGTGGGGTTGAGGTAAGAGGAATATTTTTCCTTTTGACACCATCTACTGATACATGCACAAACTGACAGCCTTTGGAGTCATAAAATATACACAGAAATCAAACAACAACAAAAAAGAAGTCTACATCAGATCTCTATGAATTTAGAACAATTAAAAACATTAAAACATTAGAACAATTTAAAACATTAGCATTTACTATTGCCCAAATCTTTATAAAAGAGAGATTTCTCATTCTCATGCATGTCATATTCTTCAGGAATGTTGCCATATAGTGCAATTTTATTTTTCATATATTCTTACTATAGGTTTAGTTACTAAACAAGGAGATGTCTATTAAGTTTCTATGTGGAAAAAACATGTAGCTCCTCTGATGATGAAGACTGCTTTCTACTTCCATAGTCTGAAAGATGAATGATAAACCATTTTTTTTTCCAAAAGAACAATAGTAGCTTTTGCTGGTCTTAGCAAATCACAAAAATACCCTACAGTGCCTTTCATACCTCTACCATCCCTTAAGAGCTAAGTATATTCTAGCTGTGATGGATAAGAACACAAGATGAGCAAATCTCATCTTGTTGGAAATCTGTCTTCAGAGGATGAGCACAGGTGCTGCACATCTGGCTGTGCACCTAGTGGTAAATATTTGAAAGTGCTCAGAAAAATAAAGGAAGCTGAGATCTTAAATAGGAAGGGAAAGTATAAAAGGGGTCAGCAAGGGGTCAGCAAGGAGTCCTGCTTGCAATGTGCAAATGAAAATACCACCAAGAAAATCCACACTGAGAAATGGAAATTTGTCAAACTTATTCCACTGAAAGGAAGTTAGAAGTCTATGCCATCCCAGGAAGCAGGAGGCTCTGTGGCTTCAAGTCACAGTGTCTCATTAGATAAGTTTTTCTTACGTCTGTTTCAGTGTTCTCACCACTTCTCCTACTTGTACTATGATGTATGATATCATCTGCAAGGTCATTGACCAGCTATTATGGACCAATTTCCTTACAAGCTGACTTCAGATCAGTTGCAGATGACTGGTTTGTTTGTGCCAATGAGGCTGAGCATTTGGAATTGTTTTATCATGCAGACAATTGCTTCGTTTCTGTGGAAGGAAAAACTTCGTCTACTCCTTTTCATCAGAAATCAGGAATGCATTAGAGAATTTTTGTCAATATAAACATTGTAAATTTATATAGCTATGAAAATTTCAATACATTAAAGCATTTCTAGGCCGTTTACAGATCTTGACAACTTTGCAAAACTATTAATGTTAACTGTAATATATAATCCCAGAGAGAGATCATAAAATTATTCTGTTGTGATAATGGTTTGATAAAATATCAATTTTTTTTCACTGCTGACCAGCTGTTTTCAATGCTAAGAGGTTACCCAGCTGATTCTTACACCACCACTATAGCAAGCCTGGAAGATGCTCTGTTTTCTCTTCTTAGATCTGAGCTGCAAGTTGCATGTGTCCCGTAGGAAACCTGTTCCCAGAAAAATGTGGTACAAGAATACATTTTCTTTACAATGTCCTTATAGTGCTTGGAATAGTTTGTTTCCTTATCTGTTGCCTATTTTCATTTTGTGGAGTTTCACTGAATGCCACAATCTTTAGTGTTTTTAGTAGGAATTGTTATACTCTTCCTTTGGTGGCTCAACATAAATCTTTTCAGATTTACTTTGTATGAGACTGGATTTTAAGAGCAATACTAGATTTGTTTTCAACTCAGGCAGACTATTTAACTATTCAGTATAGAAAATCTCATCCTTTTTTCTTCCTTCTTTTTTCTTTTTTTTTCTGAAAATAAAAAAAGATATTTCTATCCTAGGTACATAGCACAGATTTCCCCCTATCCAGAACACTATTTCCTAAAATGAGCCATCCATGGAAACAGATAGGTTTAAATTACAGAGAAAATGCTCTGCAAACTAATCAGTGTTGCAAAAGCAGAAGTAGCTCAGGAGATCTGGAAAGACTCCAGTTCCACAGCATACATCCATTCCCCCAATCCCCAGCCATTCAGTCTTCCTGTCATCCTCCCTTCTTTTGGGAAATTGTTACGTTTTGGTTTAATGCAAGACTAAAAATCTGTCCAGAAATGGATGTGTTAATAGGGAGTAAGAAACAAGCCATTATTTTATGATTTCCAGTAGGAGAATCATATTGTAGAGGCTATAATGAGTTTTTTCTGTAGTTCCTGTCATGAATTTTGTTACATACATAAATTTGGGACAGCATGTTTAAGTAACAGATAACCACAGAGCATATCATCCAGTGCATTCTCTTGCTTGTTCATGAAAATAGTTGACAACACAGCACAGTGTTTCTTTCTATCTTTTTGGTGAGCTGAATCCAAACCCAACCATTTTCTGTTCCATCTGGGGCCATGAAACTCAGATCCTGTCTTGGAAGTACAGCCATTTTAGATGCAGAAGAAAACCTCTTCAGTAGTTGTAGAAGAGCCTGGATTACTCTGCAGCACATAAGGTTTTGGCTGTTCATTTTCCAAAACCTTTCCTGCCATGAAACACTGCACCATGGACTTACCTATTTCAAGCACAAATTTTCTTCTGTATCCTGTTTGCAGAGGTCTGCTTAGGGGCAGGAGATGAAGCAGAGCTAAATTCCTGCCCCTTCTCTCCTCACCAGCCAATGCAGCCACACAGGGCCACAGGGGACAGCCCATCTCAGCCACCACCCAGGCCCAATACTATATTTCAGGCTGCATATAATCATTTGGAGGAATGGTTTTCATAAAATAGGGCAGTCCTGTGACTTCAGATATATTTGGAGGGAAGGCTCTATGCTATGTGTACTTGTAGAGTGGTGAACCCTGAATCACATTTATCATGAGTCAACATTGATAACACTGCTGATGGCCTGAAGATTGTGCCAGGGGAAGCACTACATTGTGCATGTCCTGTTCTACATGTCCCTGAAAAGTTTCTTCTGACTACCATCTAATCATAGAATCATAAAACAGTTTGGGTTGGAAGGAACCTTAAAGATCATCTAGTTCCAAACCCCCTGCTGTGGGGAGGGACACCTTTCACTAGACCAAGTTACTCAGGGGTTCAGCCTGGTCTTGAAGACCTCCATGGACAGGGAGTCCACAGCCTCTCTGGGCAACCTGTTCCAGTGTCTCACTACCCTCATAGTAAAGAATTTATTTCCAATATCTATTCTAACCTACCCTCCTTCAGCTTAAGGGCATTCCCCTTTTTTATACCATGCCTTTGTGGAAAGCTCCTTTGCAGCCTTGTTGCAATCCCTCTTAACTACTGGAAGGTGCTATATGGTCTCACTGGAGCCTTCTCTCCTGGCTGAAAAGCCCTGATTCTCTCAGCCTGTCTTCATGGAGGTGGTGCTTCAGCCCTATGCTCAACATAGTGGCCCTCCTCTGGACTCATTCCAACAGCAGGTCAATGCCTTCCTTGTGCTGGAGGCCCCAGATCTGGATGCTCTGCCCCAGATGGGGCCTCACAAACACAGAGTAGAGAGGGAGAATTACCTCCCTTGACTTGTTGGTTTCCCTAGTCCTCTCCTTACACACAAGTCTCAGGCCAGTGGTACCTAAAGTGTGCTCCTAGGAAGGATAAGACAGAAAGCATGGGGAAAACTAGGATGACAATAAAAAGCAAATCAGATGGTGACTTCCCTCTTGACCTTCCTAGGTCAGAAGGAAGCTCTGTGTTGTGGGAGAGGCTGGCAGAACTGTCCAGGATCTGATCCTCTGAGGTTTTCCTTGCTTTCCTCTCCTAATAACATTAAAGTAGATCTAACTCAACAGCTCCTTCCCTCTTCCCCTGCCCTCTGTGACTGTGTTTGGCAGCAAGGTTCAGTACAGAGGTGAGCGTCAGCCCTGGGGAGTCCTGTCCTGTGGTCTGTTATGAAGGATAGCTCCACTGCAGATAGGCATGGAGAGCCACACAACAACACTTCCAAACTTCAGCTTTTACAGGTGAATGTCTGTGTCTTTCAGACACCTTCATAAGGGTCTAGCATTTCAAAATGCTGAAAGTGTCTGGTCTTGGCATTCATTTTTGTGGGAATTTTGCAGAAGGATGTAAATAGTAACAATATGAAATACCCAGGTAGGTTTGGGATGAGATTTTTAACATCTTCAAAATAAACCTGATAAATATTTTTCAAGTATTTTAATGCATCAAGTACACATCAAAAAGAAAAAAATTGCCCATCTTGCTTTGTTCAGCTCGTAAAACTCGCACCAAAACTGCAATATTATATTTTAACAGAATTAGAGGATACATGGGAAGAAAATCTGTAAACATTTTTATGTCAAATTAAGTGCATTATCTGTCAGACATACAATCTGTATTTGTATTTTCGTTCTCCTAACACAGTTTGTTAACACCTACACATATTCACAATATTTCTCCATGCCATTGAATACAGATTCATTGTTTACATCTACCACCTCTTCCTCCTCTTTCCCTTCCTCCTTCCCTCTACCTGTCTCCAAAGAGTTATGACCAAATTCTGCACCCAGCTTAACTACTGTCAGCTTTTTCAAGCATTTGGCTGCCTATGTGCAAAGGCTGAGGAGGGACCCCCAGCTCTGAAATCAGGCAGTCTGTACACCAATGCTTGCAGCTTCCAATGCAAACATCTTACTTCTGTTCTTCCTTCCCATTATTCTTTTCTTTCCATGCTCTCACGCTCATGGTTGAGGGAGGTATAAACAGAGTCTCACCATAGCCCAAAATACATAGCAGTGCATTGGGAAGTTTGACAAACTGCAATACATGTTTAGATTTTCTGGCTCAGAGACAATGCAGAGAAGAGGGTTCTGGCAAGCTTCCTGGACATGGGATGCAATTGCTCTGCTCTGCAATATGCAGTATGGGTTACAGGCACTTTGAACATTTACAGAGCACCAGTTCAAGAGGAACAAATCATTTTTTAATCTTTGGGTTGTAATTAAATGCAACTTAGTAGATTTTCTGCGTATGAGAAAGCTGACTGGAAAGAGATCAGATTGCTGTGAGCTAAAAAGAAGTTATACGTGACACTGTGCAGAATGTAAGCATGGCACAGTTCCTTTCAAAGTGCCTCTCAAATTTTGTCATCTCTTCCTCCTCTGACTTCTTTAGGAAATATGTACCCCTTCATCACTTCCTTATCAGTATGACTACTCATTTCCTGCACACATGGCAGTTGGGACAATTCACACAATTTCACCAGATCCATGGAGTCTGGGGAAAACAGATTGGAATTTCCAGGTGATATTTGTGCACATTGCTATAAAAAAATAGATCTGATCTAACTTCACAGCCATACAAATGACCTAGTTTGTATTTCCAATCTTGATAACAGATACCTAAATATATTTGAACCTTTCCTGGTCCTTAGCCCGCCTTCTCTATAGTGTGCTCTCTTCGGAGCATCCATGGCTTCCTCACCCACAGCTTTTTCCGAACTCCTTCTCCTCCATCACTGAACTGCCTTCTCTTCCCCTTCAGTGCCCACAAATCCCCTGACAGGCAAATCCCATCATCCCCAGATCTCCTCTGGGTCAGCTCCTTTCATTTCCCCATGTTGCTGTCCCCAAGGCAAGAAGCAGTTGGAAATTATTCAAAGAAATTGCAAATACTTCCCATATTTTTAAATTGGATTTTTCATTTCAAAATTTGGATAAATTTTTTTCTGCAGTGAGTTTGTACTTGTTGAAAGCATCATATTTATAATGCAGTTTAGCTCCCGTGATCAGTTTTAGTCTTTGTCAATTTGCATTTTTATTAGTGTGATTCAACAGACACAGATTTTTAGAACCAGGAAGCTAATGTTTTCTGAAAAGCTGAACAAGTAGTGCAAGAGGTCGAGCACACTGAAACTGATCTCTCAAATTCAAAGAAGCTCTCATGCAAAAGCAATGCTTGCTTGCTTGCTTGCTTTAAAACAAAACAAAACAAAACAAAACCCCAGATCATAGAAACTTTAGATGAAGCCGGGAAAACACTTCATAAAGATATTTTTGTCTCACAGCACATATCAATAGTTTGTATAGAAAACTCAATGCACAAAATACACTCCTGCCCCTAAGGCGCTCAGCTCCCCCTTTCTCTGTGGGGAGATTGCTTAGACTGCAGCACATGTGATTCACTCTTGGAATATCAGTATAATAATCATAATCACATAAAAATATTCTGGCTGATCTTTTTCTTTTTTGGCTCACAGTCAAAAATAACAACCATAAACTGCTTCAAGAATACAGAAGGGGATTTTTTCCCTTCCATGAAAAAAATATATGATTTTCCTAACAGAAACAACAAAAAAGCATTGGTAATGGACAAAATCTATGTTTCAGATACACCTCAGCTAAAGAAAAAAGCCTCAAAACCAAGGTCCACCATACTGCAGTGGCACTGAGATTTTTATTATTCAAAGGCAATATTTCTAAGTATAAGAAACCTTCAAGGGAATAATAAGGCAATTCAAATGTATGTAAGAAGAAAAGCAGGACATACAGAACTTGTGACAGCTTACTGCATTGTTCTGAAATGATCTGTTCAAGTAGGCATGTTTTAACTCACAGGCACTTTTAAGTGATTTTGCTGCATTCTGCCAGATTATGTTATCTGTGCAAATACAGGTAGAAAAATATTTTAATTCATAAAGTCACAGCATTGGTTAGGCTCATGAAAGATGTACAAATAAAATTCACAGAGAAAAAAAATCAAGCCCTTCTTAAATGCAACAACAACAACAACGACAGAAGAGAGGATCTTTAGGGAATAGGTTTTAGGAAGCAGTAATTACATCTGAGAGAAGCAAGGTTATCTGGGATTTATAAATTTTTCCAAATATTTATGCCAGGTGCTAAAAACCAGCATTGCCCTTGCTTAAAACTATTTGGACAAGCAGGCTTACAGCTTTCCTCTCTGTGTAAACAGTATAGCAACATTCTAAACAGATTAATAGCAGTGTCAGTTCAAGTCAAATATTTGTGTAAGCTAGATGAGTGGAAAAGGTAGTCTAAGGGGAATATTTTAACCACAAATTCTAAAAGGTACAGAAGTGTCCTGAGTGCATGCAAACAGCCCACCTTGACCAAATCATTCTGTTTAAAATTAAAAGGTTTCACAACCTAATCCATTACTTCCGGTGACCTAAGAAAGATTTTCTCTCCCTTTCAGTGCTATCAGAGACTTATGTTTCTGCTAACCATCACAGCAGAGAGGTACCAGTACAGGAGCCTTCAAAAACAAGATTCAGTGACCATGCACTAGACTGAGAAGGCATCACCGATTCTCTCTGATCTTACTGCTGGTTTATGCTACAATTATGAATGAATAACTAATGCTCAAATTACCACATCTGCACCCAAAAGGGAAAGCAGTGGAGGGGAGATGGGGACCACACTGCTATGCTGTGTCACAGCACAGCAAAGCCCCCAGGCCTCAGAGCAGGCTGCCCAGACACAAGCTGCTCCCATATGAAGTTATTGCTGCACTGTTTTGAGCCTACTGTCAGTCTGTAACAGAGGAGAGTCTGGAATAACTCCTATATAGCTCCTATATCTCCTATAGTCCATAAAACCCATTGGAGAAACACAGATTTTATGGTGGTGTTCTGGGTCAGACAAAACTGACAGTCACTAAACCAGGACGAATTTAGGAAAACTGAAAAAGCTGAGGTGGTGTTTATCTCTCTCTCATACCCATGATCAATGGGTTTGAAGAAAAACTTAGACATCCCCTTGCATATGAACCAACATGGCTTGTTCATTTCTGTCTTAAAGTTTTTAATTTTTGAATTGAAGTAAGAATTCATTTCAAACAATGAACAGCTATGGAATTAGAGCAGCACATCACAGAGGCTGAACTGTTTTATAGCTTAAACCTGACGGGTCATATTTCACATTGTTTTCAACATCTGCAGTTTTCTCTTGTATTGTGGAAGACAGAAATAAAGGTCTTGCAGGAGATTTAAGTGGCACAGCTGTACTGCCTCAAGAGCTGGAGGAAAAGCTCTCCCTGAGAGCAAGAGGAGTAAGGAATCCTGACACAGTTACAGGCATTCACCGCCGGGTTGTTAAACAGGGCACTGGCCTTCTTCTGCATGTCAAGCCAAACAGCAAAGGTTAATGGATCCACATCATAGACAGCCTGGTGGGACCAGACAATGAAAGGGGAAATCCCCTTCCTCTAAAGTCCAGTCTCTAAACACCAGCACCTATTGGGCTCTGGGGAGGCTACAAGTCCAGCAAACCCACCACCTCCAGGACTTGCCCATCTCTGCACCACAGTTCATGGCAGTACAGCCCTAAATCTGTTTTTTTGGGAACCTCAAGCACAGTTTGAGAGAGCAGAAGGGGAAGAAGCATTCCTGGGTGCATCAGCAGCAAGAAAGGGGTACACTCAGAGTGAGACAGCTCCAGTGAAAGTAAATAGGGAGCCTGTTAAGTCAGTGGTTAGTGACTTTTTCTGCTTGGCACAGTAAGGGGCATTTGTGTGGCCTAAGCATTATGTGGGAGGTGATGCACCTGGTGTACAGCTCTACTGGGTCATCATCTCCTCTCCAGCCTCCGTGTGTGGTCTGAATCTCTGTGTTAAGCTGGAGACCCAAACCATGACAGCAGAGACCTATTAATAAAGGGGAGAAAAGGAAACTAAATCCTCTATGTACAAGAGCTGCAAACAAGCAAACAAACAAATAAATAAACAAAGGTTTCTGCAAAGGAGCAGCAGTTTGCACAGAGTAGACTTTTCCCCCATCATTTTTTTAACTTCATGGAGAGGTGTACAAGCAGGTGAGAAAGACTTTTGGGAGAGACGCTGACTTACCAAGGATGCAGGAGCACCTTCACTTGCTGCAGGTGGCTGCCCTGGGAGGAGGGAGAGGAGGGAGGAGGGAGATGGTACTGCTTCCACAGCCAGAGGGATGAGGAAGAAGGAGGAGACAAGCCTTGATGTGGATGCAGGAGCATCAGGTGCTCCCAGAGGAGAAGGCTGTGAGCTTCAATGCTGCCACACCCAGGAGTCCCAACTCTGAGCATGAGAGTTTCTGACCCAAGGGCAGCCAGCACAGCACTCCCAAATGGTGGCACATCCTTACCAAGAGCCAGGGGCTTTTGCAGATACCTCAGGTATATGCTGGCCAGAAATATTACTCCCTTGCTTCACACCCTGTCTTCATTTGCAGGGACAAGGGAGTCAGCCCACACATAAACCTTGCATGAGGTCCCTGACAAAGCACCTTGTGCCCTCTCTGGTTTGGTAAAACCTGCAGGATCAGCAGCTCACACTGCTGAACTCCCTCTGACTTCTTTTTTTGCAGCACAGGCTCCAGTGAAGAATCCTTGTGTAGGACCTGGTTTTCCAGCTGGTTTTCAGCATTCCCAGCTGAGCTTTTTTGCAGGAAATGTGCACCTTGGAGCACGGCCATCTGCATCGGCTGTAATCCCAGAGGCCTTCCTGTCTCACTGGGGCTGAGACTAGGAGCAGTGGAGCCTGGCACAGGAACTGTTCTGTCCTGTCCCAGCCTCAGAAAGGCAAAAAGTTAAAAAGAAAACACAAAACAACCCAAAATACATGACCACAATCCACTATTGCTCAGCAGTGGCACTGATCTGACTGCTGCTGTTCACATGAAGTTTAGAAAGGCTTTGTTCAGCCTCAAAAATGTCCTCCCATCTGAGCCTCAGCTTGTAAGAAATGTTCACAGTAAGAAAACCCATAACTGTCAAACATTAACTTTTCCATGATTACAGACAGGGGCTACAAATCCTGGGCTCATATCTGAGAGATAAATGGGTTTGGATTAAATACTTAATCATCAGAGGCTTGAGTGCTGAATTTCAGCTATTTTGTTCAAGTACAGAGGTGGTGCTCTAAGCAGCTATACATGTTTCCTGGAAATGTCATTGCCAAATAAAAATTGCTGAGGACACGTGGGACTAGATTAGAGTTTATTGTAGAAGATCAAGAAATAAAAATGATGTTTCCACTTAGATTTAGATGTCTGGTTTTCAGAGGATTCTCCTCAAAAACAATGCTTCCACTGAGTTAGATTTGTAAATGCGTGGATCACTCCTTCAGAGGATGATGACTGCTAGTAGTCACAGCCCTGTCTCTCGTGCCACAAATATTTTCTTTCAAAGGTTTGTAATCATAATTAGTCTTCCAGGCACATTTCTCCAGAATGTTGGGTTGTTTCCAGAACACAGGCCAGGATCTTGGTCTTGGATGATGATGATGATGCCTCTTCTCCTTTCAGGCGTTACTGGACTGGCAATTCAGCTAGAGTCATCTAACTGGTCAAAGAAACTGAATCATGCAAAATCTTGTCTCACTCATCAGAGGAAATTTCACATTCTTGCACACACAAGAATACAGGAAAGACTCCCACATTTTAAATGACTAATCAAAGATATAGCTGTTTGTGAAAGAGGTTAAAAATACAGCTTTGTCCTTACACTGGTGTCAGAAGTGCTATGGACACAGCACACACGTCTACTTTGTACCAATGGATTAGTACAAATCTACCAAACATGCTACCACCTATTCTAACTTACTGACAAAGACATTTCACTTGCAGATTGTTGACAGAAAACAATTTTCCATCTCAACTAAAAATCAGAACAATAGCTCACTTGCTTAGAGGAAGTATGAAATGCTCTTCAAAACAGGAAGGGCAGGATGCTTTCTGGATGAACAACTCATCTAGATGCATGTTATTTTCTGGTCCAAGTGGATTTTGTTACAGATGAGCATCTTTTTTGTACTGCTGCTTGTGTAGGTGGGATACATTACATGTTTATCTTTCATTAGTAGGCTTTAGTTTATTCTATTAATAAATATTTAAAATAAAAGAGCTCAGAGAAGTCTGGTCTTTTAAATAGCTCTTGACTATAAAGCACTGCATAGAAAAATAAAGTCACTTGAAATGTAGTTTGTATTCCAGTAACTTTTTTTTTAACATCTTGATGTTGTATGGTAATATTATACCATAAGAGGGAGGGAAAATACATGTTTGGGGAGTGTGGGGGAGTCTAAAACAAGGATTTTGAGGCCGAAACAATTTTTAGAAAAGTTACAGGAAACCCAGTTAAATGGATGCCAAACATTTTCCAACAAGCCAAGCCAAATTCAATGTAATCTAAGGAACATCAGAGGAACACTCAGAGCCTTGCTATGATCATCTGTGTCTGTTCCTCAACACACTCCAAGTTTTAGTGCAGAGTGACTTAGCAGGGTGTTCATAAACCTAACTTTCACTTAAGTCACATTAAAACTGAATTAAGCATCTCACTGAAGTGCCATACCCTATGCTGAAGTACCATGAAAAGTATTGATTGAAGGGGAAATGCAATTATTACAAACTCAGAAATGCCTGAAGCATTCTTGCCTTCCAGCAAATAATGTGCTACAGTTGAGCTGGCAATGGCTTTCATCCAGCTAACAGTACGATTATTTCTTATACTCTGCAAAGATGGGATTATCTCATTTCCTCCCTCCCTTCCATCCTTCCCACGATTTAAGGGCAATTAATATGCAAAGACATTAAAGAGGTTTATTCTTAAATGCACTGACTTGTAATTTATTAGCTAGTCATTTGCCACATCTGCTAGTCCATTGCCACATCAGCAGAGATACACCACTCTAGATGGATGCAACCTTTCTCACAGCACCCTCTGAATTCACAGACTGGTAGCAACCAGACCTTGTGAGCTCTCATGGTGAATCAGTTACACTCGGGAGTCTCACACACCTCCACCAGGACAGAAATAATCTGCATTTAAAATAGGGGTTTTCTTTTCTCTGTCCTCCCCCTGCTTTCTCACCCTTTAGGTAGATGTATTCTTTGACTTATTCCTAGTCACAAGAGAAAAGCAGAGGATGCATTAGGCTGGTAGTTCAATGTACAAAGAAGAAAGGCTAAAAATCGAGCCAAAAAATCATAAAACTTTCAAGGCTAACTGATGAAACCTTCTGGATGCTGATTGAGCATATATATTTGTGTGCCTTTACAGATTATTCTGCAGATAAGAAAGGTCCCTTCATATTTTTTTTTCTACCACCTCAGCCAGTCCAAGCAAAAGAGCAAGCCTTGATGGCACATGTTTGCGCCTGCCAGCCCCACAGTGCAGGATGCCAAAGGACCCCTCTTGCTGGGGATGGCCACCAAGAACATGGACTTCTAGTCTAGGCTGCCCTACTACAAGCGTCAAACCAAAAATCAAGTAGACCTGTGGTTGTGCAGATGTCAATGCAATGAGCAGAGAGCTGTGGGGATGCTCCCTCAGTAATCCAAATTGCTGGGGGCCAGATGAGAGAGTCTGGGACAGTCATAGCCAAATTTAGGTCTGGAAGAAAAATTCTTCATTGGACTCAACATCTGTTATCCAGCCCAGAAATTGCAGATGTGGATCTCAATGGCTTATCCAACAACTGACAGTGGGGAATACAAACTTGCAGCTCGCTGCGGGTGAAAGGAGGTGCCTTGAGGAGCTGCCTGACCATCCAGAAGCAGCAAGGCGCCTGGAGGGGCCCTGTACACCTCATGGGGTTCCTTGCCAACACCATCACTACGGAACCTGAAAAACTCATTGGAACATCTGTGTTATACTGACAGGCAACCCCCACTCAGACTAAGGGACTGTCATTCATGATGTAGAAAGAGCTTTATGTTCATTATGAACATCATAAACATCAATCCTTCCATGGCACCAAGTAAAGCTGTCACAGTGTTGTTCTTTCAATCTCTACCTTTTCACTCATCAGACAGTGATGAGCTGTGATCACCTGCCATCCTAACCAAGGACAACCCTCACACACCCAATCACAAGCAGTTTGGGTCTTTGAAACAGATGGTGAAAGAAACACCCTGTATAAATCACAAAATTCTGCTAACAGCTTACAGGCAAGAAAAGAAAAAGAAAAGAAGTTCCCTTTCTCTCAACAAAATACATTTCTGAATAGCTCAGAAAAGCTGTACTTTTCACAAGTAGAGACTTCTATGATGCTGGTTATTTTCCAATCAATTCCTTGGTATTACAGGAGTGCTTTGGCTGGAGGACTTCCTTGGCCAGAGCAACAGCTGAATTTGAATTTCAAATCTCACAGTCTACACAGTGCAGACTTCCCTTTCAGGAAGCACTTTAGTCATCCAAATTTAAAATTCCAGATTTTAGCAGACTTGGCACAATACTAGGATCCATAATTGTGCTTGCAAAATATTGAAAGTATGAGTGGATGCCAACAATCCCATCCTGTGCAGGCAGGGCAGCTATGTTTGCAAAAAATCCTCCCCTGAAGACTTCTGATCCAGAAATGTATTTATTATACCTGTTGCAGATTTTGCTTCTATAGTACAGTCAATGCAATTAGGATCTGAAACAAGACTGACTGTCGGTCTGGTGCAGGAAAATAGTGGCAGAGAAGAGACCATAAAATCTATGTAATTCTTCTGATTTTCTTTGCTTGGGTACCCACAGCTGGGCAGCAGGCAGTGTCAAAGCAGTAGGAGGGTGATTAAAGGAGCCTGGCTTGCCAAGGGACCTCCTCACTGCAGAAGGCACCAACCACTAGCCATCCCATGACAGCAGCTGAGCAGCAGGTTCTCCCAGAGCCTTTGATCTGGGCCAAAATACAGGCTGTTCCCTTCTCTGCAAGACCATCACCTCCTGCAGAGAAGGACATAGTCTCTTGAACTCACTGTGACTCAGCATGATACCCAAACCACCCCAGATTTTGGAGCCCTAGATGTACAGCTTAGACTAAAATATCTCAAGAGATGCAGCTGAACAATTTCAGGAAGATGGATTTTAGCTGCTACTTTTTTCCCGTGTACTGAGAGCTTATCTTGATGCGCTGTTACAGTTCCCTCACCACACAATGAATCAGGAAGAATAAATACACACGGACCTGAGGCAGTATTCTGCTGATAAGTCTGTTCTGCCACTCACTGGTACAATCTAATGCTGTGTGTGACAAAATCAAACCAGCCACCTTCCACCACACACAGTCTGATGTAGTTGTTGCTTTTTATTTTCTACAGCGACAACAAAGTAAGTTTGTAAAAATATATGTGCACCTCGTTTACATTTATATATAAATATATACATACATATAGATTCCAGTACTGTGCATAGCCATGAATGGAAACAAGTCAACTTGACAATTAGCCAATATAAAGAGAGCTAAAAGAAATCTTAGCTCATACACCTATCCCTACTTCCCCTGCCAAAATATGGTTTAGCCATCACTTTTTCCTATTAAAAAAAAGAAGTGTAAATGTTTCCTCTGCTCCTGTGTTGAGACATGTAGAAATAGGAAAAGTTACTAACACAATGACTGTATGGACAAAACTTCATAACTTCTATGCCCAAAGGGTAACATTGTGGTATTATTGTGGTTGACAATACTCAGAAATCAGTAGAGCCAAGATTTCTGCCACAAGCAATTCAAATGCACAAATTAAATAAAATACAGAAAAAGGGAAAGACCGTAACATGTTTGATCTCATGCAGTCATTAGCTTCAACTATGGCTGCTTTTACCACAACACCTCTGGAGTCTTGTAGTTCCTCATTCTTAGAAATATCAGTCTTAGGAGAGAAGACTGTCAATCTGAAAAAAGTTTTAAGTCGTGCAGCAGTGAAGCTGCAGAAGGGTTTAAGTGACTTGGTGAAACTTAAGAGAAAAGGGAGAGTCAGCACCAGAGCTGAGAGCAGCACAGCCTGATCCTGTTGTAAACCCTTTCAGTCACTCTGCAGACTTGATCCTTCAAAAACTCAAAACGCTGCTCAGGTTAGGAGCATCTTTTTCAGGAACCTACTGTTTGTAGCATAAATCCCCTGAAAAAAACATAGGCAAACCAAAAAGTAACAAATGAAAAAGGAGCCTAGCTCAGAAAGCAGTTTCATACCTTTAAGTCCTTTGACAGTTCTAAGTGTTTTCTTCCTGCTCAGGAGGTTTGTTGGCAGCCTTAGCTGACCTGCAGCCTGCTATGTCTTTAATCGTGGGCTTCTGGCCATGGTTCATCTGGAAGCTGCTTCTAGGTTCCTGGTTAATTTTAGACTTCCCTATTAGCATTAGGGGAGATGTGGTGTCTAGCATGGAGGTAGAGGGAGCACTGGCCTCCAGGCTCAGGGGTAGGGTAGAAAAGTCACTGTGAGTGTGACAGGCTTCAGCTTATGCAGAGAGAGGGGCAGTTCTTTCACCAACACACAGGATCCAGGCAACACGAGGCCAAGGACCCCACAGCCAAGGGGGCAAGGGCTGCCTTGCTGCTCACTTCCCTCTCCTCCATAGTATTTAAAGATGAGAGCGAAGGGAAGAGCTTTGCTGTCCTTTTTGGGGGCTGCCTGCTTCTCATGGCCCGAGGAGAGAGGTGTACATGGGCATGTGTTCCTCACAAACATTCCCAAACAAGTCACACAGCCCAAAGAGCTGCCAGCAACTCTTTCCTTGCCTCAGGCAGAAAGCTGGGCAGACTCTGGCCAAGGAACATGGGAAGAAAAGTCAGAAGAATTTTAACTTTTGGAATCTTGCATAAATGGCAAAGGCAAGAGACACCATAAAGGAAAAGGTTCTGGATGTCTCTGTGGTTACTTTAAGAAGACACTGAAATCTTCAGAGGTTTTTTCCCTCTGGACATCATAATTCAAGAGACATGGCCCATATTTATGGGCAGCAAATGTATGAACTGTTTCCCAGGACCATCACAGTAGGAGCAGGGTCTTTCTGGTGCACTAATTACAGGGAATGGTGAGGATGAACAAAGTGCACTCCAAAACTCCTTGTAGATGCATTAAAGATGACATCTCTGCTCAGAGGCTCTCCCAGAGCATCCCGTCAGACTCTACTAGTCATGTCACTTCATATTATTTGATGTGATGCCACACACGGCTGATAAAACCAGACAGATATACACAACAATAATGTAATCGTGCCTCCAGAAAATGGCAAAATTAGTCCCCTGTGACATTGTGACCAAGTAAATTAAAGCCACAGTGGAAAAAATATGTCTCACATGTCATTTTTTGTGACTTAGTATGAAATTATTCTTTTAGTTTTACTCTCCAAAACTTCTTGCAAGCAGCTGGCCCTATAAAATAGGGACAGTCCTACAGAGGGAATATAAACTACCCTTTTGTATGTGTAAACGATGAGCAGCCACAAAATACATCCTGTTGACAAAAAGATATAAAAACCACTGGACAGAAGGAGTAAGTTAGGTATGCTGCAACAAAGCATTTGTTACTTCATCACATCTTTCTGGGAAAATGAGGGTGCTTGCCACCACATCAAATTAGAAGGCACCTTCCTTTCAATTTAACACTGTGTTCCCAGTCCAGCCTCTAGCCTCCAGGATTTTAGGTCCTGAGCTGTGAGTCAGCAGAGCTACTGCATTGCTTAACTGATTCAAGCCTCACTCATCGAGCCTTTATCAAAAGGATTGTCGTGCCATTACCTCCCTCCTTGGCTATCACCCCACCTTCAAGGAGCTGAAGCTTTCTGTCTATCCTTGTTTTCTTCATCAAAATCTCTCTTTTGTTTAAGCTGCCATACTGGATCAGACAAAAACTTCATTTCTCCTGAAATTCTGGGCTCTAACAGCACTCCATGACCCCTTGTATGCTTGCAAGGAAAACACTGTCCTAGCTTCTCTCATCCACTGTACTTTTTCTGCTATGCCTGATTAATACAAAAGTTGTAGCAATTATAGAGTATAAATATTTTTGGCATGAAATGGAACTATTATTGATGTTAAATCATCTTATAAAATCTACTTATGGTAGATTTCACAGATACTGGATAGCATATAAATGCTTTCTGCTGTCAAGCACTGTTTGGGGAAATATAAACACCTTAAGTTCTTTACGTATATAGAACACAGACTGCATGATTAGCCTGACCTGTCTGTAGTGCTTCTCAATCCTTTCCCAATTCTACTGCAGTTGCCCATTTTCCCCTTTAAGACAGTAACAACAAACACCTCCAAGAAGCAGGACTGGAGGAAACCAAGCCTAAATTCTTCTTCAAACACATTTTTAAAAGTTAGGGCCCAAATATTTCAGTCATTTCTGAGAACAAAGCCTGAGGAAAAAACGGGTTTTTTAGCTCACATTAAAAAAAACCCATACACTTACAAGAAAAACACTCAAGCCTTCTTGCTCTGAGGGTGGGACTTGGGATTTGGCTGCAGGAGCATAGGAGAAGAGGGACTCTGACACCCAAGCCATGACTGCAAGAGTGGGAAGCCTCAGAGGGGAGACAGCAGGGGAACAGCAAAGAATGCAGCAAATGGGCAGAAGTGGCAGGAATCAGTGGGCAGAGATGAGAAACACCCACCTACAAAGGCATTGCTTACCAGAGCATCTCCCCGTCCCAAGGCCAAGATGAGCCCGGCTCACCTGACGCTCACCATCCCTCTGTGCAAGGAGGTGGTGACCCGTGGCCTTGCCTGGGTCCCTGTGGATAAGCAGCAATTATGGATGGACAATAACTATGTTATTTGAAGTGCCAGAGGTCTGTGTAATACTTTTTAAGGTCTCAGGTGCAGTTCAGGTGACAAATAAATGCCTTAACAGTGCTGTGTTGTAAAATATTTGGGGGCAGAAATAGTCTTTTAAAAGCAAACTGGGTAGTTGCATACAGGGAAACAGCAAAGACCAGTACTTATAAAACTGAGTTTGGTAATACCAGCTAAAACCTGAAGCAAGGCTGTCTCTACAAGCTTAAAGCAGCTCCTTTCATGCTTGTTTGTTGGGATACTGTCTTGCAATTCCACAAGTACTTAGAATTTTTTCCGTACAATCCCTTACCAGAGTCAGTGCAAAGGGAAGAGAAGCTTCAGAAATACAATAGAGTTAGATATACTATAAAGCTGTTAATATAATCCAGATTCTGTAGAAAATAATTTATTTTGGGAGATGAGGCTGGGGACCGCAGATGAAAAAAGTTAGTTTCAGATGTAATGCAGCAACATATGAGCCAGCAAATAAGATTTACTATTCACTCCTTCCTATATGATACTAGAGTAGATGAACTAAACTCCTCACTGGCCTTCTGTATATTCTTCTTTTTTTAGGAACCGGAACTAATCTGCTCTGAGTTGATTGCTAAATTGCATGAAATTCACAGAGTGGATCCCTCTACCAGAAGATTCCCAAATCCCAGATTTTTCTCTTTTACCTTTCTTTGGCTGACTTCCCATGCACACAGTCATCAAAATATGCACTTATTCAACAAAGCACCAGCAAAATAACTCTGGTAATGTTTGTGAACCACCAAGTTAACATAATGACAAGCATCAAACTAACCCAGGAACAAACAGTTTTATCTTAAATATCACAAGTAAATAAGACAGAATGCTAGGTACTGAATAAGAAAAAGCTGTACTATTACTTGAGAAACAATCATTCACTATAAACAAGGAGGAGGAGGAGAGACTTTGTATTCATGTGGTTAAAGACTACCATTAAAGCAATGGAGATGAGTTAAGAGTGCACTGCTGTTTGACTCTGGTATTTCTTGAGTGTCCAATTTTACAAGCTTTATTACATTCTTCTAATATTTCTCCTGGGTAAGCTTTTGACATAAATATAATGGCTTTTAAAACAGAACCAAAACAAAGCAAAACTCAAACAGGCAAACTCTTTGGTGTTAGGGAAAATAGCCCATTGCTTGATAAACTTCTGTCTTTGAAAAGGTACATTCTAGGGTTTTGAAGTAGTTCCATGAACCAGTCCAATTACCTTCCTGTAAGTAAACACTGCTTAACACTGAACTAGCACATTGCTCTTGCAATGCTTTTTCAAACTGCTGGGCTACAATGCCTGCTTGGACCTGATCAGACACAATCATGCAGCAAGAAGTCTGGGGAAATGCACCCGCTTGGGCAGGAACAGCAGACTACTTCTTTTTGCCTCTAGAGGATTTAGCACAGCCCTGAGACATGCTGATAGGAAAGTGGCTGGCTCAGAGCACAGCTGTGTAACATATGCATTTTACTAGGGGTGATGATTCATGATTTCTATCTAGCAGTTTCATCTGGTTATTGTATCAGACAGGGTAAGGAGATTCCATAATGCATGCTCTGGAGCCACGGCAGCAGCCACTCATTTCTTCCCAGCACCCTCATAAGGGAAGGCACCAAAGCCTGAGCTCATCCACCAGCACAACTCACTGCAGAGTTGGCATTTTTCTCTCCTCTTTTCTGGAAGCAGCCTATGTAAGCATGGGTATGTGTGTGAGATTTACTCTGCATCGCCCCCCACTAGATGAGCCAGACTATGCCCATACTTAATTTCTTGAGTGCTACTTTGCTGAGAGTTGGCTGATTCTCATTTACTCCTGACCCCAGTGGGAGCCCACCTTCCCCACATGTCCTGTCCTGAGCAAGGAGACCAGCCACGTGGGCTCCTTCCTCCCAGCTGCCGTGGGGCAGGCAGGAGGGCAGGTAATGCTGGATGCCCGAGCAGCAGACCTGAATCTCCTCTCCTTCTTTTTTGGGGCTGGTTCCTCTGCACTGGTTGACTTAAAGAACAGAGTAGCCTCTTGCCTGTATAACCATTTTGTATCAGTGCAAAAAAGTCCCCTCTGGCAGGCAATTGCTCCTCTGCTTCTGGGAAATCAAGCAGAAGAAGTGGAAACAGCAAGATTTTTCAAAAAAAGTTGCCTAAGTCTCTACCACCTACTGAGAGGGTCCCTATCTAGGCTGTGAGAGCAGTTCACAGTCTCTCTGGTTCCTCAGTGGTGTTGGATTGTCGAATATCTCAAGTGCAGAAATGCCTTCTTCCTTTTGCGTGTGGCCATGAAAGGAGCCCTACTCTGACAGAGGCTGGGATCCCATCAGATACAAGTTTGGCAATGGTCATCCAAGCAATGGAAGTGCCCTGCCCTTCCATTTCTGCATGGAGCTAGCACAACACCAACACTTAAGGATTTATTGACTGTGCCTATTCAGCAGCACTGCTCTGCTACAAAACTACAGCAGGGTAAACACAACACTTTAGAGTCAAACTAGGAGTGCAAGGATTCTTTCTTGTCTTAGACCACCCAATTTCCAAACACTGGTCAATGAAGACTCACCCATTTAGGAGCTTCCAGATTTGATAGAGTTGCTTAGAGTTGCTTACACTAGGCTGTATGCATTTTGTCTTGTAGAAAGACAATTTGACTTGGCAAGACTTTACTAAAGGCTGTTCCTTGAAAATACAAATGGAAGTAATATTTCTATTCTTTGTTTGAATGTTTTTTCATTTCATAGCTTAAGGGAAATCATCATTTGGAAGACATACTCATTAGTTATGAAGGATTCACAACCTCCTTTTTGGTAACAAAGCTAAGCTTGAACCATGACTGTATATGTATAAGTCTTGTGTGGACTTTTTACTTTTGGATGCTAGTACTCTTTAAAGTATTGTGTCAATGAAAAGTTTTGAGAAAATCTAAGTCAGGGATGATTAGCCTAACATAGTTCTTTATGGTCCAGGCTGCAAGCCAGCAGACATGTAACCCTGGAATGGACCTCAATTCTATTCTATTCTATCCCCCTAAACTATACCGAGAGAAAGGATGATCCAACCATCCTCAACAGACCTAGGCTAACCTGTTCTTTAAAAAATACTCCAGAGAAGGTGATTCTTCTCAACTTGCAATTATGCTGAGAACACACTAATCTTTGCAAAACTTTTATCAGGAGAAATTTAATATTTTTCTGAAGGTCATCAAAGACCTCAGTAGGTAACAGTGTATTTAACAGTGTATTTAACACTGGTCCCTGTGACACCAAAGAACCATCCTTGGTCTACTTAATTACATCTCTCTTTTGATGACCTCATTTGGAGATGTCAGCTAGCCATACCTTAAGTCACTTGTTGAGTGTCTTGCTAGATACACAAAAGCACTGCCTTATAATCAGGATGCTACATGTTGTTAGTGCACCACAGAAGTCCACTGTGCCAGCTACCTGCCTTCTTCACCCTTGCTTCTAGAGCTCTGACATCAGGAGCATTTAACAAGTCCCATTTTTTTCTGAAACTACGTTGACTTGGCTGTAAGTATAGTCCTTTTGTCATCTTTGTCTCTTACTTAAGCTCCTAAATAGGCAGCTGGCACAACTGATATCAAATTAACCAATCTACAATTAGTTACCAAGCATGACAGAACTCTACTTCTGTGATGAGATTTCCAAAATAGAGTAGAAATTGTAGGCAGTGGGGTTTGAATCCTTGCAGACATTTGTTTACGAAACCTAGTCTGCAGGTGAAACAGGACAATAGCAGTTGGAAGGGATGGAACCAAATTTGTGTCCTGCTTCACCTTTCCACCCCAGGCTCCTTTTTCTGGAGCATAAGTGTGTGAATCTGGCTGGCCATGTGGAAACCTGAGGCCACAGGCCATGGGCATCTGGCCAAGATATACCTGCAGGCTTGGCAACAGCTGTCTGCAGTCAGTGTGGAGAGCAGCTGAGTTTTCCTTCATGGACTGAGGCATTAATGAGGCCTTTCTCCTCTGCCCAGATGTTGATTTTCACAAAGTGTGCGGGGGCTGATATCTGTGAAATATCTCCTCTGCTAAATGGTGAGAATTAGTCTGTGGGTTTGGAATTATTTGGATCTCACAGACTGGGATACTTTTTGCCTCATTTCTGTAGGAAACCAAACTGAAAACTTTTCTTCTGCCTAAATGGTCTTTTTTTGTGTCTGCTCAGGCACTGAGAAAACAGAAAGCACTTCATTCTCATGAGATCTAGAGACAGCCTGCCAGTACTTTTAAAATAAGGCAAATACTTACTGAAAACCTTTTCATATCATTAGCACTTAACCATCATGAGTGATTCTGGACAAAATAATGTCTTGGTACTTCTTCAATTCAAAATCACTCTATGCCCTGGCTCTCATTAAGTGATTGTCCTCTGTGGCTTATCTTTTGGGGAGAGTCTGGGATTAATAAATTTGAAGACAAGCGAAGCACTCAGAGGTAAGGGTTTAAGCCCCACTCCTCTCCTCAGCACTGCCAGGTGCTCAGCCCCCAACTCCATGTGCTTGCCTCTGTCTCTCCACATACACACCAACTTTCCCATTTCCTTTGTGGGCAGCCCAGCCAGCACACATGGAGATCTGGGGAGATGCCTTAACGAGGGGCACAGCAGAGCCCCCGTCCTTTGTGGATTTACTGTGAGGCATCTTAAAAAAATTGGCCCCAAATATGAACAATGGCAAGCAACAAAATTCTTTTTAATGAGTCATGATGGGGCTTTGGGTGAGTGAGGAATACAAAAACATTTGCTGATGGCATAAATATGTGAAATCCTGGAGATAAATGAAGATTTCCTTTCTTGTGCAATAGAATTAGTCTTTTAAATTTTAACAAGGCTTTCAAAATATTGTGAACTTTCTGCCCAACCTGCTGTGCTGCCACAATTACAGCAGAAAAATAACTGGGGACAAAATTACTGGGATATTGCTGATACTGCTACTTTTTTAGCATGCTTTTCTGCCTTAGTTTCCCTAATAGCAGCAACAGCTAAAAAGGTTAGGTACATAACCTTGAAGACTCTTTTCCCATATTAAATTAAATGTATCTCATTCTCACATGAAATGTGTGTTGACGTGTGACTGTCAGACCCTGGTGTGGCAGCACCAGAAGATTTATTCTGAAAGAGATGTGGCTTCCACAAGGACGCCCCTTAAGGAAAATAGGTGGCTTAATGTATTTTTGGTGGGGAGAAAACCATTACATTTTTGACTTTGCAGAAAGGCAAACGTGCGTATTGTCCCTACATGGTGGACTGCCCTGCCTGAAAGAGCTCTGAACCAAAGCACACCTCAGCTTTGAAAACCATCTTTTTAACCTTTTTATTTAGAAAGATCTTTTTGGAGTCTGAAAGCCTAGGATTCAGGGAATGAAGAACATGCTACATGAAGTTTAAGACAACGGCAGAAACTTGCACTTTGCCAAGTATATGTTGTATGTTACCTGTGAATTTCCAGCCCTTTTGAATAGTAAGATGGAGGGAGGACTTGTACCACATTTAGACATTAAAATCTCTTTAAAAGTCACAGGATGCAGAGACATAATGACCTATTTTCTAAGCAACTGTGCAAACCCCTTTTTGCATTATGAATAACATATCTTCTGATTGCACAAAAAGTGCACATTGACATTTTAGTGATGTAAAACATGTGCTCTTGAAGTGTTCCAGAGATCACCACACATGAAATTACAGGAGCGTTATTTTCAAACACTGGTCATGAATGTTAAGCTTTTAAATTAATGTTTATATTCCTAGATATGAATTACAGAAAGATCAATTTATAATCCTAATTTTAGGTACCTACTCTGCACTCAACAAAATTATTTGTACACGTTATTAAATCCCAAACCCAATTCTTTTTTACATAACAAAATGGAAAGTTCTTCACTAGTGTTAATGACCACAGCACCCTTCACAGTGAAAAGGGCCAGCAGAGTACCAAGGAACTCCTTTCTGCATTTGCAGAGGAAGAAATTAATGTACTATCCAACTCAGCTGATAGAAGTCATTACACCCATTGCCTCCCTCTAGGAGTTCTGTGACATGGAGATCAGAGCTGTGCTGGAAAAGGTGTGGTGTAACTGGCTATTTAAATATGCATCCTGAACCCATTCTCAAAAGCCACTCCAGGAAGCCCTGCTGCTCTTTCCCCTGGGAATCAATTGGCTTGTTCTCAGGTCATCAAAAGATGATCCTTCTCTTTCCCTGCTTGCTTAGGCTTTGACCCAGTAAACTACAGTCCCCAAACCCTCTTTCAGACCAGCACCAATGATTTAATTTCATCTTTTCCAAAAATAAAAAAATAGAAAATTGAGGAAGTACGAAGCAAAAAAAAGTAATCAGAAGGAACATGCAATCTTTGTGATGGTCTCAGCACTGAATTAAAGGGCAGAGACTCTCCTGTCACAATGTCATAGCAAGCACAATTAAAATAAATGTTGCTGCTTGATGTGGAAATGAGAAAAATTTTGCAAACATTGATAGATTAGATATCAGATATTAGATAGCAGGTTAGATAATCTGCTTTAGTGGAGTCCAAACCAGAGCTTGGAGGCTGTTTCTTTTGCAAAGAGATGTCAGAGAACTCAAAAGGTTTGACAAGAAGAGGCAACTTCTGTTCTTTCCAACTCCAAATATGAACACTGTGCTAGATGTGATGGTTGGTTACTATCCCAAGGGCACAGCTGAAGGAGAAGGAGCACATCAGCTGCCCCTCTGAGACACTTGACCACTGGGCTGAGGGAGAAAAAGGCTGTCGGAGATTTGGGACATGACTAAGGGAAGCAGTTCAGCATGTTCAGGAAAACAAGATCAGAGTTTTGTTTAAGTGGCACTTTGAAACCTTAAAGTCAAAATATACATTAAACCAACTAATTGATTGCTGTTGGAGCTGGTAAGGATTTTTTTTACTAAAAATATTGTAACATCTGATCAAAGTTGAGTGTGAGGAAATGGCAATGACTGGTTTCTCCTCCCTTCACTGGTCTGATGCACAGAAACTTCTCCTCTAACGCAGACTCATGAGCGAAGGAGAAAAAAGAAAGAACCCCCTGATTAGAGATACCAAACCACATCCCACTGACCTGGAACCTCTATCCATGCATCAGTCCCATGCCAGAAAGTTGGAGAGCATAAATTGCTTGTCAGGATGAATCCAGGAAGGACATCATTGTGAGCACGTTACGCTATGATACAACCACAGACCTTGCTCATTCCCCTGGAAAATTTTCTGCACACACATAATTGTAGTAATGGTAGCAAAAATCTCCAGGGTCTGTTGGGTCCAAAAGAAATCGCTTCTAACCCTCCCAGTCTTCAATTATCTTCTTATTGCTAGGCATAAACCACCCTGTGCTGGTGGGAAAGATAGAACATTTCAATAACAGTGTGCCCTGCCAAGGCTGATATAAATTCTCATTCACATATCAGCTTGTTTCTGTGTTAATCCATGGGCTTTTTTCCATTATGGGCTGCCTTCCAACACCAGGCTGTTGCACTAGCTAGCAAGGAGCTGAATTCCTAAAAATATTGACAAGGGTCATGTCAATGCCCATGTGTACTGATACCAAGCAGACTTCATTCCAGAGGCAGAACCTATTTAAACAGAACATACTTGCTGGAAAGCCTGTTGGAACAGATGAGCTATCTGCTATCCAGTGCTGGGCACTGTGGCCAAGGACCTGAACCCCTTCATCCCCAAGCTAATCATCCAACAATCTAATGACTTCAGCAGATGCAAAATGGTTCCAGAGGCCATATATCTACTCTTGGACACACATAAGCAATCCCTGATGATTTCCATGGCATATTGCTATTTTTACATCCTCTTCGTTTTTCAAATGTGAAGAGAAGTTATCTAAGGGACCAACAAAGTGTGACTAAAGGATCAATTTCACACAGATTTTTGCACTATGAGATGTATTTGTATGAAGACCTGGCATTATATCCTGACATCTCCCTGGAGGCTCATCTGCAAATGCTCCTGAGCAACACCTTTTCCTAAAACATTTTGTAGAGTTTTATTGTACAGCTAAAAACTGCCTGGAACAAATCTTATTCTGTCCCTTCCCTATAACTGTGACTGGACTCAGCAGCCTATATAACCACCCAGAATTTCTGTGTCTCACTTTTGGACCTTTTAAATCTACACCAACACACCCCTGTTCTGCTGGGCTTGACAGCTTAAGTATCCCTTGATTTTTTTTCCTGTCCCCTTTCTCACTTTCTTGTCTGCTCTTTGTGCATGAGTGCTTCTGTCACATACCCTGTGGCTACAGCTGCATTTGCCTGTGTCACCCCTCACCAAGTACCCTCAGGATACAGCTATTATTAATTGTTTGCCACGCCTTGTACAAGGAACCCTTCTTTGAGGACAAACCCCATACTGAACCTGGACAAGACAAAGGAGGACATCAGCTCCTCCCTGAGTTAGTGTCTTAAGATAAGTGAGGGCTTCTGCAAAGAGGTTCCTCTGTACATCAGTCAAAGAACGAAAATATCTGGGAGGCTTTTACAAGTTGTGAAGGAATTTGGAATGGCTCAAACAATATAAAGGAAATACAGTTAGTATTGTGGATAAGCCATCTTTCAGTCATTGGGGTTGAATTATTTCATGTTTTCATCCATCATGTGATGACTTTGTCAAAACAAGAAAAAATATATAAGTGTGACATCCGTGGTAGAAAACCAGAATGTATTTCATTGTGGTCTAATGCCAAGGGGAGAATTTATCAACAGGAAGAAAGTTATGCTGTTGCCAAATGGCTGGTCCTTTAAGTTGACCCAATTAAACTAACATGAAAGGCTCTTTTTACACTCTTTTCTCCAATGTAAAAATGACTTCTTATAGTTTGAAATACATTTGTTCCAAATGTTTCTAAAAGGCTGAATGTATGGCAGGATCCACAGCATTTACTGGCAGCAAGAGTGATAACTGCAAAAAGCTGTGTAACCACCTTTTACTTCCTGAGCTTTGAGGCCAAATTCTGCCTCAAAATGAAGTGAAATGGCATGACGGACACTAGAGAGTCAAACGATACTTGGGCTGACATAGGCACCATACTCTGCAGGAAAACCTCAAAACAGCTCCCCTAGCTTGGGGTCCTGCATTGTTCATAAGTTGTAATTCATACAATTAACAAGTCTGCTGTTGCTGCTTTAAAACAACAAAAAAAATACACTTCTGAGAGGATATATTTATCATACCTGGGGTTTGGCAAAATAAAGTATTATTCACTCTTAGGTTTATAAATTCTCTGAGATAATTTCAATGTAGAAAAGAAAAACCTTCTTCCAATATAGACATTTATTCTATTTACATTTCTGTCAGCCCTAGCATTCTGCAAAGCAGAATACAGCTTCCCTGGAGTACAGCCCAGTGAAGAATTGGTGAATAGTTTATATCTTATAACAGTGCCTGAAGTCTCTGTTATTAGCTATGCATTTGGAATAGGACATTTCCTGAGTCCTCATTAACTGCCATGGTATTACAACATTAAATCAAGCATTATGTTTCTGTTTGCTTGTTGCTTTGGGAATTTCACTCATTTAAAGGTATATTGCTTTGCTACATGAAGAGGAGGAAAGAGACAAAGAACAAAAGACTCTTGTTTTGAAGAAGGAATTACGGTATTAGAGGTTGCATTGCATGTACAATATAATAGAAAAAATACATATAATATGTACCACCTTGCATGTGTAATTTAATTTGTATGAGGATTTTCTACTCTCAAAAATTAATAATATTATTCCCTTTAGTGATCTAATAAAGAATCAACAAGAATTTCAAATCATTAAAATCACTATTACTGTCGATGTGCATGCAGAAAGGGAGTTGCACAGGACTTTTTTAGCAGAAAAAATACTGTGTCAATCAAAGCAAATTTCTCCCTTGATATTTTAATTTAAACACAACATTTTGGAGGGTTTGGATTTAAGCATGTTGGATTTCTTTCGCTTTGGATGCATACATTTTTTTTCTTCCTTTTTCTGTAGCCTGCATTCTTTTGGAGTGTCAGGAGCTGCAATTTGTTTCTCTAAAGCCAAAAATGTGGTTTTGCTTTGTATACTTAGCACTAGTTTCTATGTAAGATACACACTGGACAAATCTCAAGTAAAGGTCTCTTCCAGCAGAAGGTCAGACGCTTGGTGCCTTTTCCATATGTTCTGAACTGTGTTGTTGGCTGGCTGTGTGTTGAAAAGGAGCTTTGAGAAAGAAATCAGTCCTCTTTACACATCTGGAAATGTTGATGGTCAGTTAGATTTTAAAGCATTATGGTCAGTCTATACAGCAAAGATTCAACATACCTTCAAGGCAAAAGCAGCGATTTCCAAATGCTCATGACATTCCAGTGGTCATTTGAAATGAAGAGAGAATGGATTTAAAAAACCCAACAAGTGACCTTACACCCCTCAGGGTACTCCTGCCAGTGTCTAAACTTTTACACTGCTATTCCAGTAAGACAAAACACTTTTGTTGTTGTTTTTTAGAGTGAATTCAAATTGTCAGTATTATTTACATCAGGAGGCTCATCCTGAAAAAGATTAAGGAAAAAAGAAGACAGGAAAACATTCTCAGGCAACAAGTGAGCCTTGTTTTCCTTAAGAAAAAGAGCAAACAAATTATGCTATACTGTTCCTAGCTAAATGGAAATATACCATGTTTTTAAAAATAAGACTATCTATGGAGACAAAACATCTCTTATTCACAAAGTACTGAGTTTTATGTATAGGGCTCTTACAAAATCTTTCTTCTCAAGAAAGCATTGTATGTTTATCTGGTCTCTTGGAATACAGACAAGGGACATATGGTGAGCATTTTTGGACCATCAATCAGGTTCTAGTTCATCAGTCAAATCTGTGCAGTGTAAACACTGACCTAAAGACCAAGGTTGTTTCATTATATTTTATAAGTGTAATTTGTAATACTATTTACTTTCAAATTCTACATTGGAAGTATTTTAAATTTCTCAGTGTGAGAGTTTTACCATCTGACATCACTTCAAGAAGAATAGTTTTTCTGAAAAGTGAATAAACACCTCTAAAAATCAAGCTTCCCTACATCTGAAAGCATAATTGCAGAATAGTTAAAACAACTTGTCACCTTAGTTAACTGTTGGTTGACTCAAGACCCTCTGTATTTTCCCAAAGACCTTGTATTATACACCAGGATTGGTGAGTCTCACTTCCTTTTGCTTGGCCTGCTTGTTGGGGTTTTTTGTGTTTGACATCTAAGTGATATTCCTGAAAAGATTTTGTCTTAGTCTGAATCTATTTGCAGCAAATTTGTTCATCTGATTTTTCAGTGTCAAGGGACCTGCAAACAGGTACAGAGCTGTCATGTTACAGGAGATCAATGGCTGATATTTGCAGTCAAATGGAGTGAGAGAACTGCAACACAACCAGGTGGTTTGGGAGTGGGCTGACCACCACACCCTGGGAGATGTGAGGTGTTTGCTCACACTGCCTCTATTGGCTCCAGTATTATATTCCCCATATATAAGATAAACTCTCCTAAACCCTTGCAATTTAGGTATGTGTAGGTCTTGCAGGCTTGAGGTTGAATTCAGAATTTGATTTGTGAAACTCTTGATGTATTGGATTAAGTGCTGCTGACTTGCCACACTGCAGGTTAGTAAAGTAAAGATATCTTTATCTTTAAAGATATAAAGATAGGCTCTTTATAAGGCTTATCTTCCACTGTAAGTTTAACAGGTAGCATGGAACTGGAGACATGGAGGCTCTCCTACCTGGCCACAGCTGCAAACAGTGGAGCAGTACCCTACTGTGCAGGCAATCTCTTTGGCTTCAGCATTACCAGATGCAAAGTTGGCTTGAAAAGCATCAGAACTCTATAGTCTTCAATTTGTGCCACTTCCAGTGGATGTAAATTCCAGGTGCAGGTTTCCCAAGGCACAGAGTTTGCTTTGGATCTTGGAGCAGAAAGGCAATGTCAGCTCTAGACTTGAAAGAGTAACTCCCTCCTCTTTTCTAAAGACCCTGGTTAGGCTCTCTTGTTCCTCTCTCCATTTTTGTTTATATATATGAAATAATTACCTATTTTAAAAAGTTTATAGAATGTTTAAAAATCTCTAAAGATAACCCTTAAATTATAAGAAATAAACTGTTCAAACACTGTGTAAACTGTATTTTAAAGTGACCAGTTGTGGTAAATAATTTGAAACATAGATAAACAAGATGGGTAATTTTTGGCATGCTAGGCCAATAGTTTGTGAAACATTCTTCAAAACCTCTTGGGAAAATGCTGAGAGACATCATGGAGCAGCAAGGAAGCACAAGCTCCACAGGGCAGGCAGAGTGGAAGATGACACCAGCAAGATTCTCTGGAGCAGTTGCTTTGGGGTCTGAGCCCAGACCACAAATTGCAAAAGCAACCTCTGGGAAGTGAAGGGAAACACAGCCCAGTAAATTTGTCTGAGAGCAGATCTTCCCAATGCTAAAACTAGCTATGTAGGGTATGGCTTGGGTGGTGGTGAGGTGGCAAGGAGCTCACCCTTAACCCCAGAGAACAGCTTTGGCCTGTGTGACACTCAGAGCTTGCATGTCCAGTCTAGATGTGCCTACAACAGAAGTCATGGGGTAGGAATGGTCATGGCATCCTGTAGATATTCCCAGAGGCTTGTATTTCAGGTGATCTCTTCCTTTACAAGCTATGGATTGATTTTTAAGGGGCTTTAGTGTAATAGGCTTAGCTCTGGCCATGTTTAATCCATTAATCTTTTTGACATGCATTAGTTTGCTAAGAGGCAAGGCAAATTCAAGATGACAGTGAAAAGGAGACCACATTCAAGTAGTAATTGTTTCCATGTCAAAGACCAAGCATGAAGCTAATCTGCATAAAGCTAAGAGATTCCTTGTAAAGTTTAGCATGACCAGGACCACTATTAATATCTCAGGCATTACTTTGTTCCAGATATGGCACATAGGTCTGAGCTAAATTAAAAAGCAATTAATTTTCAGCTCTGATTCACCTCTGGGATTTCCTGAGTGTCCAGCACCTCCAGCTGGACTAGCCTTGTCACTGGCTACCCTGCTGCCAAAGCCATTGCTACTGCCACACAGGGCGAAGGGCCAGCAGGTAAATTCTTGAGAGATGGATGGGACTCCCAAATATAACTCTGGGAAATTTCCCATTATCAAGGATCTAACCATTTAACAAAGAGCAGATGACTGATACTAATCACACCGAAGTAAACAGGCGATGATCATGATTACAGTGTAGCGCCTGTGCTGACTCAGGGCTTGTAAATGTGTTATGTTCAGACCTTGTTCCTTCAGCTGTGCTTTACACTTCTCCTGCTGCCAGTAAAGCCCAGTTCCCTTGAGTAGCATCAGCATTTATGCTAGTAAAACTGATTTTAAATTAAATTCTGTGACACAAACAGACAAAAGCAAAAGCATGAGAAGACAGAGGGCAAGAGTCCTTATCCTGGAGGTGGCTGTCGGGCACTTGTGACTTCTAATCCCACGCCTCCAGAGCAGGGACTGCATGTAGGACAGGTTGGCTTCCACTTCAGGCTGTGCTCCATGCTGCCCAGGAGATGTCTACTACACCACCATGAATTCCATCCCATGCACAGGCTCTCCTCAGAGCCTTGATCACTTTGGTGCTAGCGCATCAGTGTGACAAGGTGAGTACGTGCTGAAAAGTGAGACAGGAGTCAGGTTTCTCAGTACAGCAGATCAAGGGAAGGACTCTGCTCAGCTGACAGGACCAGAGGATTTGAGTTCCTTCAAACTGAGGAGAGAGCCAGACCTCCAGGGAGAGGGGGAACAGAGAGTGGCAGGGCTTCTGCTTCTTTTCTCTTGCCATCCTCTGAAAGAGGGAAGCAGTTTCCAGTACTTTGCAAAGGGATGTCATGCCCATTGCAGTCAGGTGCACAATGGGAGCCTCAGCATACCTGATATCCCAGGGGACTTCAGCAGAGGAACTTCCAGTCCTGGGTTGAAGTTCAGCGAAAGCCTTGGGCAATCTTGGGAACGTACAGCAGCCCTAAGTGCCGGGAGAACCTAAAGGAAATGCCTATGTCATTTGGGTGCTTCTAGGCTGGGAGACTAGCTGAGCAGGATCTTTGTCATATGGGACTTGGCCTTCCCATAAATGTCCCAGATCTTAATCAAGAGCTCCTCCATCAATCTGATTGTAAGAGATGATCTGATCAGAAGACAGCAAGCAACTCTTGCCTCATCTGTTCGTGTGATGCCCAGCACAGTTGATGGTCCTTTCTCTCTGGGCTGGATGGGACAAGTTGCTGTGGCTGGGTACTGCAAGAGGCACACAACTCACTCATGGAGGTGTCCCACAACAACCCCCACATCACACTCAGGGGCAGGAAAAGCTAACTTACACTTCTTAGTCCAGCTCAAGAACAGGCAACAATGTCCCAGCAAACCAAGGGAGAGGAGCATTAGCACCTCATACCCGAGCCCCATTCCTGTATGCCGACAGTACAGTCCATCCTTGCAGAAAACCACCTCTGCATTCCAGTGTGTAAGAAAAAGACATTAATATTGTTGTGCTTCTACTTTGACAGAAGAACAAACACCTCCAAAGTATGGTAAAAATTCCAGGATCAACACTGCTTCTTTCTGTGAGCTGGGAAGAAGACCGCATGCCTCGCACTCAATCCTTGTCAAACAAAACTTCACGTACAGCAATGCAACGTCATTTCTTGTTTTTCCCAGTGCAAGAAGGTTCCTGTTTGCTTCATTATCAGATGTTATTTCTTGGCTTTGATACTGTTCCCAGTTAAGTCAAAAGAATTTCTGTCTTTAAGTCTGATGCAGCAGCATTATACCCATTTCACACTTGTATTCTTCAAGAGAGATTTCTTATAACTCTTAGGGGATGATGTTCTTGGAGAATTGCGGCTGCTGTGATTTTTGGTTTGCCAGTGTTATATATCCCTTTACTTTAGCTATGTTTCAGACACCTCATACAAAAGCCACAGGCATCTGATAATTGAAATACCTACAGAATTCAAAAGTTGTAATACCTTCTTGAAAAAATGCATCACTGAATTTTGTCAGAGCTTGACTACTAGCCATTAACTTTCCAGCTGGATGCCAAAAATTTTGAAGAACATATCATATCAACAAATTAATCTGGCAGTAGTTTTTAATAGTCATTAATTCAATGTTTCATAGAAAAAGGCCTGAATAAATGACGAGACATTCCGGCAGTAGTTACAAAAATGTTCATCCTTTAACAAGGACACATTAGATAGTCAGCCAGCTTTGAAAATAGATTGATTGTAGCTGTTTTTCAAAAGTTCCAAAAAGACTGTGAGCACATCTGCTGCATGTTAAACTGGAAAAATCCGGCACCTGAAGAACTGTTACATACAATATAAGGACTGTCAGACCCTGCAATATATCCCCACACCAAGAACTCTGTGCAATGTAAAGCAGGTTATGTCAGATTCAGGGGGCAATGCTAGACTCGGGATGCAGCACACTGTAGAAATTTAACATGCTGTTTAGGGGGAGCACAGGCAAAGCAGCTTGCTCAAGGTGTGACTTCTGATGCAGGAATTAAGGTTTAGAAACCATCTGTGGCCCATCCATTAACTTATGCCAATGGGAAAAACAGCCTACTGTCCCCTGTTCCTGCTTTGCACTGACTGCTGGATGAAGCCTCTGCACCTCCTTCTGTAGGCAGTGTGGGTGGGGAGCTGGCTCCTGGGTGGGAAGCAGGACCAGCAAGCCGGCAGGTCCTTCCAGTCATGCAGGGAGCTGGCAGGGCTGCCTTCCCCTAGAGGAGGGGATCCGGGAAGCAGATATGATTCAGCTGCTAATGACTGAGCTGTACCTAAAGCAGAGCTTGTAGCAGAGCTGCATTTTAACCCTTGGGTTGCTGGTCTCCTAAAACATTGTACATGTACATCAGCTGCTTCTCCCTGTAAGGGGAGAACAGTCTCTGCTGCCCACTGGGACACTGGAGGTAGGAAGGACAAAAGCAGGGAGTTTTTTAGCCTGATCTGACCAGCAGCAGCCCAGAGCAGCTCCAGATGCCCTGCCTCTGCACCCCAGGGACAGAGTTTCCCATCTAATACCTGGGTAGCTGGTGTCTGAGCAGGCCCTAACTCTTGCTGGCTTCTCACCCAGTGCACACACTTTGAGACACTGTAGGTGAGAGCCCTGAGCATCTCAGGCTGTGCATGTCCCCTCCAGCCAGCAGGCAGGCAGCAGAGGAGCAGAGCACTCTCTCTGGATGGCACAGAATGAACAAAGAGATGTGCATGGCAAGGGGTGAGCCTTAGGTTGCAACAGAGACAGGAGAGGTGGGAGATAAACAGGATGGAGGTCTGGGTGTTTCCCAGGGTGGGTGCCAGAAAATCCAGGTTTCCCTTGCTCATTTCTATGCTGCAGCTGCTCATCAATAACAAGTCCTGCAGCATTCAACAAACTGGGCTTTTGAGTTCCCATAAGAAATTTAGGACGGAGAGAAGAAAGGGAATGGGGTCTTCTGAGGGTAGACCAACTTTGTTTTGAGTTTACTGAGGTGCATTTTGGGACAAGCAGGCTGAACAGAGGACAGAGCCTTGGCCATAAAATAGCTAAAGGCCCTTTCACAGATTTTACAAAGGGAGTGGTCTGGGAAAGCTTTAGAAAATGAGAAAATTATGCAACTTTCTCTTAGAGCTGAAAAATACTAAGATATGTGTATAATGTATATTGACTATAATGGTTGTTGGTTGTGACTCATCAGCCACATAAACTTCTGTTACCTCGAATCTGCCATAAAATGGGGGGAAAGAGAAACAGGGAAAGTCAACAAAGATTTATTTTCCGTGTATTTTGTTTCTTCTATCTTTTCCAGTCTTCCTGCTCTAGGTTCTGTATACAAAACTGTATAATTAGATGGAAATACTTGTCATGAAAATACTGCAATGGGCTAGAAGCCATCTACTGCAATGTCTAAAGACCTCTTAGAGGATTAAAGGTAAGGCAGGGAAGTGCAGCTTTGTTTAGCTCTGTTTTCATTGTGTGCAAATTATAATTTGCTTCTGTATTTTATTTTTTTTTTGATTGCTTTATTTGGGTGGTTTGTTCTTACTACATCCTGAGGCTTTTTGCCTCCCCTAAGTAACACCTGCTGTTGAGAAATCTCTCTAATATATATGCTACACTCCTGTGTTTAAATACTCATTAAGTCTAATGGAAATCATTTGCTTTGGGTGGTCCTCACTGCATATACTAATTTCCATACAGTACTCTACAAGAAGCCAAGAACTGAGCAGGCCCCACAAATGTGCTCTGCCAAGCAAGCCTGTTAACAGGGTTTTGAACAAGCCAATGCTGTGTTAGGATCAATGGTTTGGTTCACAGGGATATCCTATGCACATTCCTGCCAGTCACGTATTGCTGTGTGCAGATCTCAACCCAGAAAGGAAGAGTGCAGTCTGCCAGGCTATTGGATGCAGAAAAGCTCTCGTGGGGCTGTGCTGCTCTGGCACCAGGCAGTAGTGAGGAGCCCACACCAAGCCAAGTGATTGGAACATGTTGATAGCACAAGTGCCAAACCTCTTAACAGAGAAACTCTGGGGAAGCTGAGCCTCTCCAACAGAGCTTTCTTCCCTCCCCAGCATTACTTTCAGTCTTATCTGGCTCAGATTCAGGAACTGGTTTTCATTCACTTATTATTTCAAGCAGGCCCAAGAGAACTTCTCAGGCATCTCAATCATTTTTAAGTGCGTGCCCTGGGAAGGCAATGCAGAACCAAAGCACCACGGGCACAGTACTGTGCAACACCCCTGACTCAGGAGCTCTCCTGGAAGAGTCCTGCACCACAGGAGCTGCTGGATCAGGCAGGGGAGGAGCTGGCTGCCCCTGCAAACGTGCTGAGTGTCAGCAAACCCCTTCCCATCAGGGGGCTGAGGAAAAGGGCTGACACTGCCTCAACATTATCTCACTGATCAGCCAGCCCACGAGCTGCGTGGGATTTACCAGTACACAGAGCTGAGGAAAATCAGACCACGCTTAGCCAACTCAGCAAGAACACAGGAAGTTTTCAAGAGCAGAAGCCTTTTCTAAAATACTATTAAACTATGAAATATTAAAAATTGGAAATTACTATAGATGATAGTGCTGGGGACTACACAGTTACCCCTAAATTTTTTTGTCTAAGATCAGCTTCACCCAGGACATGAAAAACCTGTCCTGTGTGGTGATTTGTGCTGAACTGGAGCACTCCCCTTTCACAATGCCCTGTGGATTTGATGTAGGTATTTGCATTTTCTCAACATGCTGCCTGTCACTAGTGCTGTCTTGCTGTCATCCTCCAGCCAAAACAGGGAAGCCATGGTCTCTCTGTGGTCACACTGTCTCACCAGTAAAGCCAGTGGAGTAGATGTGAGCTTGTAAGTTTCTTCTGCTCTTGCCGTAGTGGAAAATAATCATACCAGGATTGTGGCCACACTGAACCACTCCTCATTTCTGATTTCTCTTCTCTGAGCAGATAAGAATGACCTAGGGCCTCTTAGTGTGTTTTACATCAAAGACTGATGAAGAGTCCTGACAGCCTTGATGTCACTGCTGTAAATAAACCATTAATCACACTGCCATTCCAGGGAACAGCCTTCTCCCAGAGGGCATGAACCTCCTTCAGGTCACTAATATAAACCACATCTCCACTAATCTGCTGGGGTGGAGGTAATGTCAGGGCTTTCAAGGTGGGCTGGCTCTGTGTCAGGGGGACACTCCATTACTCTCCTATTGCATAGGTCATTGTTATGGTTCCAGTGAATTGTAAATGGTCAATTAATGGAGAAAAAGATGTAATGAATTTAATAAAATGCATTGCAGAAGGAGTTACAGTAAGAAGTGGAAAGAACAGAAAGTTCAGTGTACTGTTAAAACTTCTGCTTTGGAGCTGAGTACTGAACAGAAACTTAATGTAGAGGTTCAAGAGAAACAGCAGGGTCAGTGATCCAGCAGACAACGACGAGCAGTGTGGTTCTAGTACATGCTGCAGAGCCTAACCATGAATAACAAAAAATGTGTCTATTATTAAAAATTGATCTCATTTTAAAATCCATGCTAGGCCACTGTCTTGCCAGCACTACTCTTCAGTAAGATTGTCAGTGGAAATAATGTATTTTATACATATAAACAAGGATTACATGTATATAAAATGCATGTTATTATACATAATACATTATAGGTATTATATATTTACACACACACATACATACACATTAAAATAGTACCTTAATGAAGTTTAGAAATACAATTAAAACCAAAGTCAGTTAAACCCGTACTCTGCAGCTGAATTGTTCAGCCATCATGGGTGAATTGCAAACAGAAATTTGGCCTTCTGACAGAGTAGCTTTTGCAGTGGGAACTGCCTCATTAAGCATGGCTGTCTACATGTCCCAGTGAAAAATCATAAAAATAATGATACAACAGAGTTGATTGCTGCCTCCCTGCTTTAGAGACTTCTGAGGGCAGTCTGATTCCCAGAAGTTATTCAAAGTAGCCCTAAATCAGAGAGCTCAGAGCTACTCTAAACTACACTGATACATTTCTTCATACAATAAATTATATTTCTAAAAAGTGGTCCCAAGGGCATGTGAGCCAGATAGCACTGGCCACTTTCACACACTCCCTCCACACCACAGCCTGGCACAGAGACTGCTAACACAGCTTTCTGTAGCCAGAAGAAACCCCTACACTTTTCCTCTGGAGGCTGAGCCTAAGCTTTAGGGCTGTGCACTGTGGTTTATGTGTTCAGTCCAGACAGCATGGTTTTGAAGCCACACTCAAAAAACCTCTTCAGAGCAGTGAAGGCAGTGAGTGATTGCAGGAAGCTCGGGCACATCACATCCCTCCTCTTGGAAGGTGCTCTGTGGTACAGCCAAGAGGGGTTTCACACCATCCCCAGGCCACCCCCATCTTCACCAGCTGTGCTGGTTTTAGGACTCCCAAATGAAATGCAATATCTCTCAATTTGACTTCTCTAATTACTGTGAAGAGTGACACTTGCTAACTCAGGTGGACATAAAGCTGGATCATCACAACCCAGGCTACTCTCTAAAGGCAGATTCCTTACAAGGAAATCACCCCACCGGTCAGCTCTGCATAGCAGACATGGTGCCACAAAAGCACAAGCTCTCATCAGCACCATGAATACAGCTAATAAACTACTAACACCTCAGGGAACTACATCACAACTCTGCTGGGCTCCATCTATTTAAAACACAGTCAGTGCCAGGACTAAAACTGTGAACTTCCCCTGCTAAAAATTTGGGTGACCCTCATTTGCCTTACAACAAACCAGGGTGTGTAGGAGTGTCTGTGTTAGCATAAGCCTGACTAAAAGCTTGACTCCTTTACTTGATGCCTTAACCAGGACCAGAAGATGAGATTGCTGACTTGGAGTGGAGTTTCTTAGGAGAAAAATGAACTGAAGGAAAGTTTTACTCTGCTGAAGCACGGATTGTCCTTGGAGTCCAAAACACCTCTATTTAAAAATGCCTTTTGCAAACCAAGGGTCGTGAACTTCCAAGCTGTCAAAAGACTCCCTCTCATTATAACCATACATAGGTCAGGATTCAGCACTGTTCAACAGAGAGATTCATGAGCTGGGCCTCCCACAAACATCCTTGGGGAGATGAGCACAAGGTGAGCCGCCTTCCACTTCTGTCAACAGAAGCTCAGCTGCATTCTCCTAAGCCTCATGCCACAGTCTGTGTACTTAGTTTTTCAATACAACATTCATTTAAATTTTAATTTATAAGTTCAAGTCTTCTCTATGCACCTCCAGCATAAACTTCTGCACTTAAACTCAAGTTACAGACCTGAACCCCTCTTCAGGAACATATTTTAAGTAGCAACAGTAAGATAAAGGTATAAAATTTTGAATTTTGCCTTTTTGTACTTTCTTAAGGAATATTTGTTTTTGAGGACAGAGGTTATAAAATAAGGAATGAAAATATGTATTGAAACCATGTTTCATCTAATTAAGGAGTCTTTAGAAGTCAATTTGTTATAAATAAAAACACCTGGCTGATCTGCCCAATACATAGATTTAAAGTTATTCTGACAGCCCAGGACAATAAAAGAGTATTAGCTTTATTACCACCTACATTTTACTGAAATAAAGTCTCAGAATGTACCTGTGAGCTGCACAGATGATACCCATGAAGCCTTGAGAAGCAGAGATAAGCACATATTAGTGTTTCTTCTGACAGAGACCAACATTTCTGTGTGTATTTCTGGAGTTGCCAATGAGCACTTTGGTAAAAATGAACCTAGAAAATACACACATGGTCCATACACAAGAGTCCTCAATCCCTGTCTGGAGTGAGACCCTCTGTGCCTCACCACATCTATCAGTGCAGCCTTGCCACCACCCCTCCTACCATGCCCACCCCCTGTCACAGCCTTCCAGAGAGGCACCAGTGGGGTCTGCAGCTACGGGGGAGGCTGGGTTTGCTGCTCCTCAGCTGTCCTGCACATCCTTCCTTGTTGCTGGGCCCAGACACAAGTGGCCACTTCCCCATTGCTTCTTCCCTTTCCTGAAGAAAATGCATGGGAGAAATAGCAGGACCAACTGGTGATCCTAAGCTGCTACCAGCAGCCTGATGCCCTCTACACCCTGGCTGATCTTGCACAGTGCCTAAACTGGTGCCAACACACTTGGATTTCCTCTCCAAGCTATCAAATAGATTTTACAACCCTGAAGTAGCCTGAAATTGAAGAGGCTGTTTCAGATGATGTAGCCATCCATGGTCACCAGGAAGGTTCCACAGTTCCAGTCCAGGGAAGAGCAATTGCTTGTAAACAAATGAATAGTGTTTAGCATTAACTAAGGATGCCTGAGTCTGATGTGTATTCTACAGTGTATCAGCAAAGATCTTTCTTCTAAACAAAAGGGAAACTATGTATAACTAATAAATTCCATACCTTTAAAATGTAACACTGTTTTGTGAAGGCTAGTGGTGTATGCAGCATTAAAGATTAACATTACCTCATGAACAGGACTTCTTACATGATATGCAGGGAAATATATATTTCATAAAATTATAATTTACTTCCAATCTACATTCTACATAATATATGAAAATGCTGCATTTAGGTAAGGGAAAATCCCATGTGGAAGTACACAGGACTGAAGCCTAGGTCTGCAAAATTTCAGAGACACAAAAGCAGCACATATTGACTTTTTTTTTTTTTTTTTTTTTCTGATGCTTGCCAGTGTAATGGATCTTTAGCTTTACTGATGAGCAAAACTGTACCCAGAAACTTGAAACTGTTTCAGAATTATTGTTAATTACAAAGCCCTTGAAAATGCCCGTGAGCAAACTGGGTCCTTTTTATTTATTTTTCTTTTGTCATACAATGTTTGTTATCAGGAACAGTACTTGTTCCCCCAAAACAGAATTTCTGCTAGTTGAAATACACAGCCTCTCTTTCCAAGCTACAATTTGTATTAAAGAATGGATGTATTTAAAATTAATCAGGCCACTTTTTGCATCTATTTCTGTAAGTGCTGCTGGCTATTGCATTGCTGTAACACATCATCAAGGAAATGGCCAGTGGGAACAAGAGTTCTGCAGATTGACAAGACAAGCAACTTTTATTAAATGCAAACTGTCAACTTTTGTACTTTAGATAAACACTTTGATTTAGGAGGGTCAGAGACAGGCATAAGGTGTCAGCAGACAGACTGGAAGGTCTCTGGGACTTTTCAAGAGATTTATAAGTTGAGTTTTGTTTAACTGCTTGGTTTTTAAGCATTTTAGTTTCTTTGAGGTGCTCAAACCCAAGCTGACATACCTTCTAATTTTGCTGTGTGCTGACTATGAAAGTTTAATAAAAACACTGCAAATTTTCACTGTTCTCAGTGATTCAACAGGAGATCTCAAAAATTTTATAGGTAAAACGACCTAAAAATAGCCTTTGATCTGCAGTCTATGTATGCATCATAAAAACACAGAAACACAGCACAAAATGCTGCAACAAGGACCTGGGGTTTTTGAGTCAGCAGGCTGTAGTACATTTTGTGTAATGAAATGATCATTGCTCTTCCACATCAGTAAAGCAGCTGGATCAAACTTCTCCTCATCCCTGGGTAGGGGAAGAGGCTGCTGTTCTCTGCTCAAACACATTTACACTGTTGGCCCCACGACTGGTTCTAGCTCTAGGGAGAGCCTGTGGCAACAAATCAGTTCTTACCCTGTCACTTGTACAAGACCTGTGGTCAACCAACAGCTGCCAAGGGAAAGGCAGATGCACGGGCTGCACAAACATCTCTGTCTGTCCAGTTTTCCTTGTCCTTCCTCCTGCAGCATCTCCTGTGCAAGGAGGTAGGTGCCAGCGCTCATCCTGAGGCAGGGAAAACCATCTCTCCCAGCGTTGCTCAGAAGCCTTAGGGCAGTGTGGGAGCACTGCTGCCAAGCAGCCTCCTTACAAAGAGGAACTGGTGGCTGAAGCCCCAGGCTCCAGCCTTACACGCTTCATGGAGGGTCTGCTGGTAAGTAAGGAGCCCTGTTCCCAAGGGCACCATCAGCATGTCTGATCTGGGCAGTGTGTTTGTCCCCACCACTGCTGTTAGACCACTTGTGATGGAAGAGTCGTGGTGGAATTTTCTCTTGAAAGCTCACTTTTAAAACCAGCAGCATGGAAAGTAGTTCTTTGATTTATTATGGAAAACGCATATGAGTAGAAGGTAGTGGGACTCACCTCCTAGAATATCATGCCCAGTGCAATATCCTATCCTTTGCTGTTGTAAGTAATTAAAAATAACATTTTCAACTTTTCCAAACTGCTAGCCAGTTTAAAAAGGAGATTGCTAGTGGAGTTATAATAGCTGCTTACTTTTATTCGTGGTATCTGCTTTGCTGCATGTGTTTTCCTGCTGTTTTTGCAGAAGAGGTTATTTCCTTGACCTTCACATGGTTTGTAGAAAAGGTTTGCATTTTAGATTTTCATTTTAATTTTGCTTTAGTGTTTAAAGAACAAAAATGAGACTGTAAGCTCCCTGGAGGATGTTTAAGGTACGAGCTGTGAGCCAGATGCAAGCTATAAAACTCCTCAGTTGAGGCTCCTTGCAGGCAGCTGTAGTCACCTATCTTTGGAGAATTCAGGTCCCAGCATGCATTTGTGGCCAAGCTCCTGGGATCAAGGGCGAATATTTAATGCTCTGACCCAGGTCCTCCTTGGTGGTCATACTTATCTTAAAAGCACTGATTGTTATCCATTTGATTTTTATGCAAATTAAATTTTCCCTCCAGAACTCCTGGCCAGAGAAGATTCCATGAGATACTATAGACTTCTACACATAAAATAATTATGATCAGGTCTTTGTCCAAATAGATACAGCACAGAGATGAATATACAGATTAATTAAAATTGTTGATTTCCATCTTGCATAGACTGAAATTATGGGACTTTTTTACTTTTTACATTAATCCCATGATCCATGAAAGAGAGAAACCTGCTGCAATATTTCTGGAAAGGTTGCAGCCACCTCAATATATCCAAACCACAGACACATCCAGCAAGTTCCCCATTGCAAAGTTAACATTGCTGGGTAAATGATTTAACTACTCAACTCTGTGTCAGGAACAACAAACAAAGTACTTGGCCCAAAATGCAAATCTTAACCAGCTTCACACGTATCATTAACTGTGCAACACACACACTTAAAAAACTGTAATCTTGGTATGGTCACTCCTGTGAACCAGTTTGACTGAGAGCCTCCCTGGGTTACAAACAGCCACATCCAGAACTCTCAAGCTGCAGGAATTCATCACCACCCCAATCAAAAGTGAGTTAACATCTTAAATTAGTCCATAGGTCATTTCAAAGAGCTGTGCTGTAAAGAAATAGAAAAGAGTGGGCTTTGGATGTCCAATTAATTTAAGTGCTTTTCTTTCTAGTCTGTTGGTGTCAGTCCTATTGGGCCTATTGCTGAGGAAAAATTATCTGTGTTCATTTAAGTGTTAAGAGAGGCTCAGTGCTGAAAACTGTTTAATTGCATTAGACAGATGATACCAATTAGAATTTATACATAAATCAGAGGCAGAGTTAAATTTAAAAATTAACAGATTTTGTTTAGATGGTTGTGACCATGTTTCTGCTTACTACAAAAAGAGGGTTTTTTTCCTTAAATAATTTTGTTTGCACTGGCACAGTGTGTTCAACACAGTATCTATCACCATGTCCAAGTCATCTGTTAATTTCATCCACTCTCTCAGATGTTTATAGTTCCCTATCCTATATTGAGTGAAAAATGGACACCAAAGCCACAGGGTGACCTGAGCTGACCTAATGTTTGATTGCCTCCATCCCCATTCGTGGGTGAGAGCTGCTGTTGACTTCCAAAGTCTTATGCACAGCTTGTAATTGGTTTCCATTTGACCTGCAGTGTTTAATTTTGTTCACCAATGAGTTTCTGGATCATCATTGTTGTTTGTTTGTGAGTGAGTGAGGTCAGTGCACCATATGTAGGCCTGGGTCCACAGGAGGTCACTGGCAACTGTCACCTACTGAGGGACCACCAATCTAAAATGGATGCAGAAGCAACCCTTTTATCCATGAGCACTGGGAAACACCACAAAATTCAAAAGATGCCAAAATGAAAACAATATTTCTAATAAAAACTAACAAATTTGTCTTCACTATTTTATTTGACAAGTATTTTTGAACATGCAGAGACTTTGGTTTTCAGAGAGAAATCTGGGAAGACTTCATGCTGATGATATAGTAGCTCTGGTATCCATATGTGTCCTTAAATAATGGCACAAACATAGTATTAACAACAGATATGATTACACCTTTCATAAGTACCCTAGGAATAAAAGATTTCTGAGCAAGCACAACAGCGTGCTCCCAGGACCCTGTTCTAACACCTACCTTGTCCTCCCCTTTGCATAGTTGAAGGTTCATTCATATGGTCAAGGTAAATAATATCAAGGTGAAATTATCTCAGTCCATCAGGCAAAGCAATGATCAACTCTCCCAAAGGTATGACAGTGTCAGTAACCCAAAGAAATTCCCTACACTTGGCTTCAGAACTCACCTTTGTGTGTGTGTGTGCAAGCATGGCCATCTCATATGTTGCTTAACCCTGTTAATAGAAGAAATATTTCTGTTTCCAGACAAGTATTTCAAAGCTGGTTGCATCCTGCAGGAAGATGTAGTTGCTGGATGCTGTGGAGCATCACCCTTATTTACATGAAGGTGCTTCCTGTTAGCATGGTATCCTCTATTCCCTGGCCTCATATTTTGTCTGGTGCATGTGGCTAACCACTCTATAAACAGGAAGGACACTTGAAAGATCATCTAAATAAACCCTGGTGTGTATAATTCTCTGGTAGGTTAATGAGGAAGAAGTTGGCCAAAAATAGAAAATTGTTATATGCAAGACAGCAGTGCTTATGAAAGTAAAAATGTCTTTGCATATGAGACCTCCATACTGACTAAAACCACCCTATAAGTAAAAGTCTAAACAAAAGGAAAACCTAAACTTGGCTGTTACGCGTGTTTTCTCACAAGTAAATGCACACACATATGTTCAGTCCCCATGTGGCCCCAGGTGAAGCCAGAGGAGTTACACAGAAGGGATTATTTTGCAATCCATTTGCAATTAAGTGTTGTGCCACCTCTGCTCCCTTGTCAGCTGGCTTTATGACTCCTTCTGTGGACTTCACACTTCCAAGATGCCCAAAGCAGAGAGTGTGGTCTGCCACTGGGCACATCATAAGCAAATGCTAAAAAATATCTAGCTTAAGATAGACAGTAAAGCTGCTGAAAACTCTGCATCATTTGTCAACTTTTTGTGACAAAACTCCCAGAGACTCTTGTTCTTTATATTAACTTCTATATTCTAACACTGGAATTGTTCAAATAAGCAATTCTATTTTACTTTGGTTCTCAGATTGGCCTTTATTCCATCCAGATGTTACTGCTCATAGTCCTGTCTTCATTTAGAGCAACACTTTGTAGAATACCTAATCTTTAAGTCACTTTTACTTTAATTCACCGCTGTATTTTTTAAATGACTGTGTTTGACATAAACCACTGGCTGGTTTCACAACTGTGGTGTCTCCACCTTTGGCAAACTCTTCACTTAGTTGTTCCATCCACATTTAATGGAATTGCTGGAACCACTTTAAATCCATTAATATACTACAAATTACAAGCACAAATCATATTTGGTGAATTAGTGCAGTTGAGAAGACTGAATAACTTCTACTCATAAGAAATCAAGTCCATTGCAAATGTGTAACTATGGTTTCCAAAAACGTTAAAGATTTTCCACAAATACCCAGAATTAAATCTATATTTTGAAATATTTATCCACTTTTGAGTCTCTCTTTTTTTTCTTTTTAGTTTTCATTTGCTAACACATTTTATGGCCTTTATGCATCGATTTTGTTGTGACTAACTCTCAGCTACAAATGCATTTTTACACACTATATAAGCAATTATAATGCCTTTTTTTGTGTACTTTTGCATATGTATTATTCCCATCCATTCCACATAATAAAACATTCCTCAGGGACTAGATTGTCTGCTTGCTTATGCCCCTTATTGAATTCCATGTTGATGTGCCAGACAAGAACCATTTCTTGGCTTTAGCCAGCCAAAGGAAAACTAACATCACCTCACAGCCAGCGCTAAAAGTTCAGCTGTTCAAAATGAAACTTGCTTGAAACAACCTCAAAGCTTTCAGTTAGTTTCTTCAAATGCATTTTTTTGAGAACTTAAAGGATTTAGGAATGTAGATTCTTGAATTAGGCTAAGTCAACAAATTTAATTTTAGTGAGGAAGGTTTGGACTAAAATGTTTTGGAAGCCAATTTTATATTCATAGAAATTGTAATTTTATCATGAAAACACATCATAATTTTCAAAAATAACACAAGCACTTAAAGAGAAAGTAAATACTTGATACCCTTGTTTATAGAACCAAGTCACAGCAGGGTTTATACTCATGCTGAGGAAGGGGGAGTGCCTTGGTGTGCCATTAAATGAACCGACCCACTGCCTGTCGGGGCTGTTGCAGCAGTCTCCTAATGCACTCCACAGCTCTGGCCAAAATCTGACCCTGACTAGAAGGGCTGTTCTGGAGTTTCTCCCGAGTAGCCAAGACAGGAATTTATTCTGGTGTATTCAGTTCTCTCAGTCTTACTGCTGGTTTTGGGGGAGGTGAAGGAAAAAGCAATATGATCTGCCTCAGCCATGTAACCACCCTGCATCACTGAGACTTTCCATCCCCTCCTAACACCCTTAACATATTTGCACATCTTCCACTCACCCTTTTTTCCCAAGATAACAAGCAATGCTGAAACCATACATGACAGCTGTAGCTACCTCAAAAATGCACCCTGCTTTGTTGAAAGAAAAGTTCCATTTCTTTCCTCCTCCCTAGCCTGCAGAGCATTTTGCTGTTGAAACACTTTGTACTTGTATTATCTTTGCTCATTTTCTCCTCCATTTTCCCTTTCTCTTGTGCCTGTTCCCTAGGAGAAAGTTACTTTCTGGAAAGCTGAATGTCTTTGGACTTGTGCTGGAAAGAAGTCAATTGCTGCAGGTGTCCAAACTTGCCAGAACCTGATACTTCCTTACAAGCCAGGGTGGGGAAGCAGTTTCATATTTCACCTTTGCTGCTATTGCAATGGACTCGTGCAAATGATGTCTGTTTGCAATACAAAAAGGATCCAGAGAACTCCCAGCATCTCTTGCTGCTGTTTGGTTTGTGCTAAGAAGCACTATTGCCTCAGACCCCTTGAATCAGCTTCAGATGCAGCATAAAGAGAGAGGAACAAAAACCATGTTTTTTCTCCCTCCAGAAGAAACACAAAACTACTTCCTGGAGCTTTCTCCCTGCTCCTCTCAGCCATCAGTGTGGAGCCACACCATGCAACTCTCACATCCCAAGTCATAAAAAGTCCGTGCAGATCTTATCCTGTTCCAATTAATAGTACTGCTCAGTCTCTCAGTTAGTCTTTGAGACTTTTTCTCTGTTTGGAGACTTACGGGACCAGAAGGAAGCCAAATATTCAGATCTCAGGGCTCCCCTAAGAGGGATCCAGTTTCCAGAGAGGAATATTGCTTACAAGCAGCATTCAGGCAACGATGTGTTTTAGGTGTCTGCTCTCAGGCCAGCATGGAACAGAAACAACAGACCCAGCTTTGTCTCAGCAGCTTTATACCGTCTTGGCTTCTCCAGTGAGCTTTCCTGATTGATGCTGACGTGAAGGAAAGAGAGCAGAGAATGCAGAGAGATGTGTAAGGGCTACAGGGTTTTGTGGTTGACACAGCCAAGAAGCAAGAAGGAAGAAATCCTTCAAAAATCTTCAAAATGCAGTGTAAGACTGAGTAAGGGATTTGATGGCACTGATTTACTGTCTGGGAAAGAGACAAGTATGCACCAGAAGAAACATCTATTTTCACTGCTATTCTGATAGACAAAATTCAGTTTTAATGATTGGCCCAGACGTTCAACAGTTCTGGTTTGTCCCAAGTCATGTTCAGCTCATCTGTCAGAGAGTGGCAGGCAGTGTTGTCTTTATCAAAAGAAAGAAAAATCATGCCAAGAATTCAAACTGAAAGATGTGATCTGCCATAATAAGAAAACAATTAATTTTTTTCCTCTGACTTTTACCAAAAATGTGAAAGCTGTGCTGTCTCCAAATAAAAAAGATAAATGAGACTCAAATCTGCATTATGTTAGTAGAAACCACCTGGAGTTAATTACAACTAGATAAAGGGATGACTTGTCTTTTGGTCCAAATCTTCTGTCTTTGAGGCCCACGTCTGTTCCAAACCACACAAAAGAAAGATTTCAGCTCTGATTTATTCTGTGATAGGCGACGGAGGGCATTCATCCCTCTTCCACTCCTCACTCCTCCTGTGTGCTCCCATAGCTGCAGCCCTTGGTACTACATGATTTGCCTTACCTTCATGATTTAATGGATTTTGGCAGGGATGAACTGCACAACTTAATTAAAATGTTTCATCCAACAAATAATGTGTGTATGCTCAGGTATCCTTTTGTACTGGTTTTTGTTCTTCAAGGGCTTCTTTCCTGCAGGAAATAATTTTTTTAATCAAAGTAAAGAACACACTTTTCCCCTTGGCCACTAATGTCAGTATTAGTTGCATATTAAAGTTTTATAGGAGTCTCCAGAAATTATACTTTTTCTATATCAAACTCATCCCTAGAGATCTTCCCTTTCAGACAAATCTACTCTTCTGATTCACGTCAGAGATGGGACAACACAAAGAATGGTCTGACAGCACATTTTGAAAGGAAACTCTTTTCTTAGGGTGACAGAAGACTTTGGCATTTTCTATCTGATGTTCCCTAGCCTGTTGGCAATTTTTGTGTGTGCACACCAGACCTGATGGCTGGATTACTTGCCAGAAACCTGTCACCCAACTGAAGTGAAGCATATCACATCCATCGTGCACTATCTCCTAAGGGTTTCTGAGCAGTGACTTCATCAGGGCTCTGACACACAGTTAGTGGTTCATGCAGACTAAATAACATTATGCAGAACTTCCTTTGTTCTAAAGCCTGTTTTTCACATAGAGAAGGGATCCAAGGCTTATCCCAGACTAGGTCCCTTTGATTAAACACAATGTAATTCTATTTTTCCGCTGTGTGCCAACAACAATCACCATATCTATCAGTTCAGCCGCATAGCTGTCAAATTTAGATGCTGCATTTACTTTTCTAAAGCCATTATCAACCAGATTTGTTCACCTAATTTCAGTGTAGTTACAAGACAAGGCCATACTATGGACTTCTTGTGCTACTGTCACATCGAATTTAATCATTTTCTGCTAAGTTAAAGTCTAACCTGCCAGACTTTTGACAAATCAGAAAACCATTTCACTCTTTCTTTAACATCTAATCTCACACAAGGGTTTGTGAACAGACAAGGTTCTCTGAGTGATCTACTCCATTACTGCTGTAACAGAGAGGGAAAAAATCTATGAGCCTGTATCTTCCAGACAGCAGTGTGAGAGCTGTGACCACATGCAAAGAGCCAAAAAGCTGAAGGAGGAATCCAAATGCTACCAAATCACATAAGTATTTAAACATGCTGGTTTTACTCATAACCAAGTCCCTTCCTTGTCACCGGTTGCATCTCCATAGCCTGAGGCAGAGAGCTGCCAGGAAGTTTTCTTAGGGGGCAATAGCACCCCACAGAAGAGCTTTGCTGCCAAGAACAGTTTCTTTATTTTACTGTTTAAGTGTTGTTGAACAGTTTTCTGCTAATGTGCCTGAAAGTTGGAAGCTGGCTTGTATCCAGCCATATAGCCATAGACTTTTGTTCATTTAAACTCTCCAAAGCTCTGTTCTCCCTGTTTTCCATTATTTGTCCCTTGCTCCTATACCCCCTTTGCTGCAGTTTCCTGGCCAGGACAACAGTGAACAGCAGAAAGGTCATGGTATGGCTTCAGGGTCCCTGCAACCATAATAAAGAGAGGTAGAGCAGCATCCCTGTACCAGTGCTGGTAATCCACTGCTGCTCCTAAGGGCATGGGGAGCTTCTCAGAGTACCCTAGGAGAGGAGAGGGAGAGGTGGTAGCAATGGGTTTGACAGGAGGTTTTGAGTAGACTGAGGGTCAGCATGAGGAACTGTGTGTGGCTGAGGAGGAAGAATTCAAAATGCAGAGAAGTGTGGGTTGTACAGAGACATGGTGGAAAAACGCTCTGAGCATCAGCCCTGAGTGGACGTGAAACCCAGCAACCTTCACAGCTTGATGAATATCTGCCATTTTGACAGGAAATGCCAAATGCCTTGAATTAATTATGTCTCTAACCTTTTCCTGCTGGAGAGAGTGCATTGGCCCATTTGAAATGACGAAGCCTGGACAAACAAACAAGAACTGAAAAGGGTAAAGTCATTGCTGTTAATCAATCTTCAGTGAAATTAATGGATATTTCCACTCCTCCTGCTCCTTTACCCCTGGTCCAGTTTACTTCCACAGAGCAGAGCCCATATTTCAAATGATTTTGCAGGAGCCTGATGTAAAAGCCTCAGAAAATGAAAGAAAGGGGAATTCAACAGCAGTAGTCAATATTGCTGTATATTGTGAAGTGGCAGATTTAAGGTGCCTTAGAAAGCTGCACCAGATAAGGAAACAAGACTGCTGCTGGGAAAGTGCTGTCAAAGTGGTACCACACAGGGACAAGCAAATCATGGTGATAATCCCAAACTGGCCTTTAAGGGGCAGTAATGTTGGAAAAAATCAGAGCAGCCAAATGGAAAATTAATAAATAAATCAACTTTTAAGCAGAGAGAGGTTTACATGAGAAGGCCATGAAAGGCCAGAAAAAGCACAGAAGAAAATTGGTAGCAAAAGTCTAAATGCTTTGTTGCCATTCAGAAACACTAGTAAACATTCACCAGAAATTATTGCCCTCAGGTTCCCTGAAGGGAAAGAATATCTAGATTAGACATGCTTCATGAAGGAATTATCACACGGACCTTCAAATCAAGTGCTGATACATTCTTTACAGGCAGATCTTCCAATGCAAAGACTGAACATTGGCCCCAGTGTTGAGTTTGTCTCTTTTACAGACAGCAGGGAGAAAATAGCGTTGCTGAAATCCTCAAATATTGTTTAAAAAAACTGAGCTTAGCTGTGCAGAATGATCAGTGAAGCTTGAAAAGATTTAGAAATTTGGTGAGAGAATGAACTAATACCAGGTCCACTGAGAGATACTGCTCCCTCCCAAATTACAGCTGATCTATAGAAGTTTGTTATAAGTAGTTTTGTCTGAGATGAAGTACCTATCACTACACTACTGGGCAGTCTAGAAGATTTTTAAAGTATTACCCTTTGAGAATGATCTCTATCCAGATATAAATCAAATTCTAAACTGAATAAATCAAGTCTTACATTGAGGTGATTATTTGAAGCACAATTTTGGCCGTGTTTTTGATGGCTCTATTTTCACTTTTTAATTTTTTTCCAGAATCATTTTCAAAGTTTTGCTTGGACTAAGTTTTGTATTTAAAAGAGACTGTTTACATGATTGTGTGTAAATATGAAGAATGTCTTACATTTAACAGTTATTTGCATTGAACCACAAATTCCAGGGCAAGATAGCTCTTCATTTAACTAGGATATATATTTCCAGATTGAAATTTCTTTGCAAGCTTCCAGTCAATATTCGCTTTTCCAGCAAAGGAGAAAAGTGACATACAATAAAGGATCAAGGCAAAATCCCCCTTTCTTTTATCTGTCCCCAGCTTCATAGGAGAATCTGAGGAAATTGTATTTACACTGGGATCTGTTGGGGCAGTGAAGAAAAATGGAGTGATGTCTGGCTATGCTGAAAATGACTTTTTGATATAGGAAAACTTCCAGTGATGTTTCCCAGAAAATCTAACCCGAATTGCTCTTCTGAAGGATGTTTTCAACACACAAACTGGCATTTGGGCAAAGCCCAGCTTTGCCCAGGAGACTCTCTGTCCTCGTTCTATCAAAATAGCAGGTAGGATTTCAGAATGTATACTGTATAAGCACAGACATATGTTTAAACATGCTTAGTTTATTTATTCATCTGTATCCACAGATGCCACCAGCCAGGCAACCACTGGGCTTATGTTAGTGCTGCTGCCTGATTTAAAAACACTGATCACCAACTTGCACAGGACACAAGCACACTGAGACAGGTCCACAGTATGGTCTTCATTTTGGTATCTGACAAGGATGCTAATGTTCATTAATTATGGCCAGTGCTCAGAGGAAAAGGTATTCAGTGAAGATATTTACTTTTAGGTTGCTTCCTAGAACTAAATATCAGAACAGAAGAAGGAAGGTGAAAAGTCCGAAGTAAAAAAAAAATCCAGTTACTTTTTCCCAGGAACAAAACTGACCATATCTTTAGGGTACTGAACAGCTGTTTGTGCAACTAGTGAAGAAATAGCTATCAATAATGACCTGTAAGAACATCATTAGAGTTCAGGTCTAACACTCTTAAACCTCCTGATTTCTAGAGTTCAGATAACTCTTCGTGGGTGACATCTATCCATTAACTCAAGATCCATTTTCCAATTAGATTTATACTTCTCCTGCTTTGGAGAAAGAAAGCTGCAATCTTTTAGAAACAGAGGGCTGACAAACCTTAATTAATTATAGCAGTGAGTCTCTCAGATCAAGCCCTGCCAAAGGCCAGCAAAGTGGGTAAAATACTCCAGAAGCATAAAATAACATTTTCTGCAGCAAGTCACTGCCCTTTCATCATAAATCTCTAAGATCTTTTGACCTTTGGGATATACTGCTTTCACAAAAAGTAGGAGTAGAGTTGCTCACTTAACTTCTCAGAGAATGAAGTGTGAGTATGGAGACAATTTTTTCCAAGAACTTCACGTAAAATATTTTATGGATTATTTTTCCTAATTCCTATTCCTAAATTATTGCAAATGCAGCAGCCTGTCAATTGCAATTACTGGGAGTGGGAGATGACCAGTAGGTCACTGTTCCCAGATATCCTAAACATGTCAACTTGCATTATTGTATCTTAATATTAACCCTTCTCCGACTGCTATATGCATTCTACCACACACTGGCACATGTTGCTTTTTTGGGTGAAATTCCTAGTTATTGAGCAGGACTAATTTATAGCTAGGCATGAAAACACATTCTTGAAAGCAGTAGGGTGACTGGTAAAAGCTATTGTTTGGGTTAAAGCATAACTGAATGTCTAAGCTCCATTAGACTTGTCCCTTATTTCCCAAAGCCTTGATCTCCCCAGTCCCTCTCAGTACTCCTGTGATCTGGGATCCAGTGCCAAAGCTGGATGTTACATTGCTGTGTTCTTACGAACTGGTACAGAAAGCAGAAGCACTTTGGCCCTTGATTTTGGTCAAGCTTTCACAGAGAGATTATTCTCTCAGGAAGTGTGAATCCATGTGCCCAGTGATGACCTCTCACTGCAGCTGCTGTGTGTCTTAGGGAGAACAGGAGTCAAATAAGGCAAATTTCTGTCCTTCTTCCTCTCTCTCCCAGAGCTCCTGGCAGTTTGCCAGGATCCACAGCTGGGGTCAGATAGGGAGAGCAACTGAGGTCCAAGGTCAGACTACAGGGTTAGTGGGAGACATTTGCTGGGGCCTGGAGGGGAGAGGAGATGGGGAATGTAATGAGCTCAGAGAATGGGGATCTTGACAGAAAAATGCACTGAGGGCAAGGAGATGAATGAACATGGTCTCTCAAAGAACAGGGGAGTTTTCTTTTTTCTGCAGAAGCCAGACCCTATTTCTCTGTCAAGCTATACAAACATAAGCTAGAAGTAGAGTGAAAATACGTTTACTGAGTGCAAGCAATTGAATTAGGGAATACAATGGAAATTAATTCACCAGCAGCTGTCCTAAAATCACGAGAAGTCAGTTTATCTTTGCCACAGGCCATCACATGAGAAAAACTTCCTGTTTGGTTTCTGAAATGTTGTACTATGGGGAAAAAAAATGCATCCACTGGGTTTTTGTAGTTTCTGATATTTAATACTAGACCAAGCTGTGACTACACCCAGTGTCCACATTTCCCATTAGGCAGCTTTGAGGGAATGAGGGTTAAGTTGTCCCTTTCCTACCTCAGGATGGGAAAGCTGGCCAAAGAAGGTTCTGAACTGGGGAGAAAACTTCAGATATCTTCTGTAGCAGGAAAAGTATCAGGCTAGCATGGGTAAGAGCTATTTCCAATAAAAAATGTACCAGGAAGCGTAAACAGAAAGGTTCTTTGGATTACTGCGAGACTTTAATTGATAACACAGTTAACAAAGAGACAGCTCCACAGGGATGCTCAGATGCAGTCAAGATGGGCTTCTTACAAAGTTAAGTCAACATGGCACAGAAAAAAGCAGTCCCCAAGCCCTGGGGCCGAGGCCATTCCAGGCCACCGCACTCTCCACGGGGAATCTTTTTGCAGTGGCATTTTGCCATGTGTCAGCCCTTTGTTTCACCACCTTCCAGTAGCCTCTGTGCTCCTCAATTGCTCTGCCTGGACATCTACCTACAGCAGTGTTTGCTAAGCAAAGGCCAATGGTGAGAATGGCAGTCAGGACGTGGGCAGGGGGAGAAGAAAAAGCGTGGATACAGGGAAAGAGGTTGGGAGCTAAGGGAGATGCTCTGACCAAAAACCAGAGAGACCAAAGGAAGGGCAGGCTCACTGCAAGATAAAACTTGAGATACAAGGTGGCATCCCTAAGTGGGACCCGTCTGTTGCTGAGAGAGGCCCAAGGACCTGACCAAGAGAAGAAAGAAAGACTGAAAGACAGGAGGCCAGGAAAGGGACATGTGAGCACAAGACTCAGCAGCACACACTGGGCAAGGCATCACCCCCAGCACCTGTACCTGGTAAGCTGAGGTAGCTGCCCACCCTTGGCCAGAGTAGGGTGCTGTGGCCTGGAGGGCACAACTGCATGCAGTCTCTCAGGGCACAGCATGGTGGCCACCTGCACCTTGATTGCCTGAGGGGGCCAAGAGAGGAGAGCTGCACCTTAGACACCTTTCTGGGAAATGCATTTGATGCTATGAAACATAGCAGCTCCTCTTGAAATGCAGTATAATCCCCTATTTGCTGCAAAGCATGAGAAGAACTGGGCTTAGCACCACTCCCTGCTTAGCTGTGAGCTAACAGTGAGAAAGAAAGAATTCTCAAAAAGCAGCTTTGAAGCCTGTTTTTTTTTCCACTTCTGGCCCTATAAGAACTGCCCTATAAGCAGTTCTGCATGTGCTAGGCAGTTGCAAGAGTGCCCTCCGTTTGCACAGCTGTGAGCCCTGCAGTTTAGTGCAGAAAAGATTTGCCCCACGCAAACAAACAACATACCTTTGGTGTGTTATTAAGGAAGAAAGGCACTTTTGTTTGGTATAAAGAAGTGAGTCAGGTTTCTTTACTACTTTCTTCTTATGTGATTAGAGAGACTGACAAAAATAATTTTCCAGTAAATAAACCCCAGTTTCTCCAATTATTTTGCAATTATTTTCTTTTGGGCAATCTCTCCCATATTAACAGTTTTCCTTTTGTGTCTGCAGCTGCTGCCCCCAGCGCACACCTCTCCTTCTTTGAGTTTCATAATGACTCAACCCCAGGAGGTGGCTCAGGCATGACCATAAGCTCAGTTGATATCTGAGCTGTGTTACTGAAAGCTGCTCCAGAAAGAGGAGGCTCAGAAGAGCAGATCTTCTGAGTCCTTACGTCACAAGGGAAATTACACATTCTGCACTCCTGAAAGCACAGGGGAGATGAGACTTTCAGATGTGTCAAAACAACCAACCTAGCCATCAATCTTTTCCTACAAGGCTTGTACAACAGCCCATTTGCCACGCATCCCTAAAGTGTGATTCTCCTGACATTGTAAAACCATCTGAGCTAAAATATAGGAAAGTCAGACAAAATGTTACAGACAATAACATTCCTTATTTTTGCAAAACAAGCATGTTTTATGAATATGGACATTTTACAGTGGTACAAGGGAAGCTGCAACTCACTGTCTGCACTAGGCACTTGGAGCTTCTGGAGAGCTTTCCCAGCAAAAGCAAGCTAATAACGCACTATGAAGGACAAAACAGTGGCTGCATAAGAAAATACTTAGAATTTGGAATTAAATGAAACCTGAGGCAAAACCAGCATTTAAGACACATCCTGAATCATTCACTCTGCTGTCTATACGACTGAGGAGGTGAGCACAAAGCCAGTCCTGTGAATGGTTTCACCAAGTCCTTTTGTACAGCCCACATCCACAAGGCCAGCTCTGTGGGGAGAGAAGGTCACACCCCCCAGCCTGTTCCTGCAGAGGTCCTGGTGTTGTTCTTAGCTGAGGCCTTCCAAGAGGCTGTTAGTCTGTTCAGCCTTTTTGCCTGAGCCTAGAAACTCCTTGTGTCCTCTTTTCCCTGTATAATACTGCCTTACTGCCTCTGAGCTGGGCTGGCTCCTTGGCAAGTCTCTTCTCCCAGTACACACCATTGGCATTTCAGTAAACCTCTGTGCACTAATAGCTCCTTTCCTTTGACATACTGAGCTTTAAATGTCAAAAAGCACAGCACAGAGCTTCCTGCACCGTGTAACCAGTCACATGGACAGATTTGGTCAGAGGAGGGAAAATAATAGCAAAAACCTGTCCCTCTTGAATGAGGAGAGCACCATGATTCTGTTTCCTGTTGATACATGAGAACTGCAAATGGCAGCACAGGTCCTTTTCTGCAGCTCTGCCTCCCTCCTAGTGCAAAATCACCTGGAAAACTCTGTGAGCCTAAGAACTGACAAAGCCTGAAGGAATGGGAAGAAGAATGTTCTTCATTCCCCATCAGGTGTTCTGGTTGGTGTTTGCTCAGTGGAAAACTCAGAGGTAGAAAATATCCATTTATGCCACATGGGACCGACCAACAACTAGTGAATCCCAGCCCAAGCACTGTCTGCTCTCCCTCCTGCTGGATCTGGGGTCTGGTTGACCAGTGCACCCCTGAGCAGACCTTGTAGCCATGGATGAAGGCTCCTTGAGAGCCCAGTGCAGTGAGGGCCCTGCACAGGCAGGTTCTGCACATGCCTGGGACAGCAGCAGGGAAGGGGGTTGGGGTATTCCCCACTGCACCTTCATGTCCCGTGGGACTGCCACACCACACTTGACTCTTTCTTTGGGAAAGGGATGCCATAGTCAATGTTAAGTCTTACAAGGTGGTGCAGAATTTGGTATTTGCCAAAACCAACCATGGCAGAGTCTTATTGGTCCTATTTCTTTGTTCCAAGACATCAGACACATCATCTTGGTGCATCATCCTGCAGGTGAGAACACCCCAAAATAACAGTTGTCTCTAGTGTGGGATTTGCTGGCATGTGTGAGGGCTAGCACCAGGTTTACACAGGGAACACATGCAGGAAACAGAACAGCCCTCAGACTGCGGGGGAAAGCAGGGCTTGTTTTTAACAGGATGCAGAGAAGCATGACAAATCACTAAGTGTGGTTTTATGGGCTGGTGTGCTTTGTTGTGCTATTTTTCCTAAGCTCCTGTCTTCAGATGTTGGCAGCAGGTGACAAGCTCTCTCTAGCCAGTTATAGAGAGACAACTGTGTGAGTACCACCATGCAGGGTGAAACTAACCTCTTGCTCATCTTCAAACTGAAATGACAAGGAAGCTGAGATATGGGAGCAGAAAGCTCCAAGGTGGAAGGGCCAACATAAGAAGTAAGAAATGGCAGAGGTTCAGTGGAGGATGCTTACAATTTGGAGTGTTTTCCTTTGGAAGCAGTGAAATGAAGGAGTGATGACAAACAGAGATAAGGGTAACCTATCAACATTCCTTGTAAAGCATATGGCCCTGTAAATGAGAGTTCACTGCCTGATAGCATCCATTATTGTACATTCTGTATGCTGTGGGACTTTTCAGCAGATCCTGCTGAATCTGCCTCTCCTGCTCTGTGTTTTATTATATGGATTACAGCTTTCAAAGTTGTGAGCTGCCTTTCTTTAGATTTAAAAAAGGGAAAAAAAGGCAATTGTCTGAGCTGTTTTCAAGTTGACTTACAACTAGCATGACCCTGAGATCTTCAGACAAAGCATCCTGCCATTTATTTATTTCTGAACTTCTCCCCAAGTTGTTTAAGACCAAACAAGTATGGAAAAACTGAACAAACACCACACTGGGAATAAACATCATGATAGTTTGACACCTGTGTAAGATTTTCAGAAAATTCCTTTGCTATTAGCCATGGCTTGCTGGAAAATGCACAGCAAAGCCTGGCAGGGGCTGGGGGTCTGCACCTCACACAGCCCTTTCCCCCACTTTTCTGTCTGTTGACATTCAGTTCAAAGGCAGGTACTGGGAGCCCTGTTTTGTCAGATGGGGTGGGTGTCTGCAGGGAGATGTGGTTGATAACTGGTGTGTTGGCCCCAGGCACAGCATCATGGAATGCTCTGGAAAGGGACAGTGCAGCCTTGTACTCCTTATTTATTTACAGAGGAACTCATGGGGATTTCAATGAAAAAGAAAGCTTCAGGAGCCAAGAGCACAATGCCACCAAAAGTGTTCTGGTGCCAAAAAAGACTGACTAGTTAAGCCTGTCAGATTCTGGATTTCCATGTGCAGGTCAGCTAAAAAATTTATTTTTTCTAGTTTTTAAAGTAGGCATCAGTTCTAGTTTTGTTATTATCTTTCACTTGATTTACCAGCAAGCTACCCAAGTGTCAAAGCCTATACAAAACAGTAGCCAGCAGTCTGACAAGGCCACCTTCAACATGCTTGGTGTCACTTTCAAAATAAATACCGTACTTGTGAAGCAAAACTGAGTTTCCTGGTAGTAACCCACATTTCCCAGCCATCTCTTGCTTTTCCCAGGAGGTAGTAATTGAGGCTTGGAGCAGTCATGTCTTGCTGGCAAAGAGATGAGGTGCAGCCAAACAGTCACAGAGGGGAAGGTGGGGTAGAGAGGACAGGCAGAAGGGGTCCAGGAAGGATCCATCTCCCCTAATCACCTCTGGCAGGGATGTCTCACAGCACCACATGCCATCACTGAGGGGAGGGAAATGCACCCCATTTCAGCTGAAGATTTGCTGCCTCCTTGGAATACCTAGCTCATTAAATTAACTAGGCTGTTTTCTGTAATTTATTTCTAGTCTGCTATAGAATATATTTCCATCATGCCAACTAAGCCCACTTAGGACATACAACAAAATTTTGAGGCCTAATCAGAAAAAATCAAATCAACTTGCCTTTAAGAACTTTTGAAAACAAGCATATCAAGAGGTTCCCACTGTTTTTTTTTACAAGGCTGAAGTGTTTTCCCTTCTAGGAAAGACTTGCTTTTGCTACCTCTGCATACTCTGTGTTTGCTAAAGTAAGAATTTTTCTCTTAGCATACATACAGTTTCCCAAGTTGTACTTCTCTGTCTCCAATCAGTAGAAGAGTCTGCAAAACACTCAAAATCAAGGTAACAATACTCACCAAGTTATTTGAAAACACAGTGAAAGTGCCATCAAAAATGTGTGATTATATGATGAAAAGTCTGAATGAAATATATAATATGCAGAAAAACAAATCCCATTGAAGTAACAAGAAATCTGAAATTGCTAAAGTAACTTTTACAAATAAGGCAATGATATTAGCTTTCCATTGAATCATTAAGTGAAATGTTTCTTTAAGAAGAGCAAGAAACCAAGTTGGTTGGAAGATCTGTTTTCCCTCTTTAATTAATCCCTGTCTCAAACTTGCAAGACCTTTCTGCCCACTGTTTTAAGGCAACATAATTTATCTTGAGTACTAGGGATCCATTTAGTGGTGTCCACAGTCATTCAACTCTTTCTGCAAAGTCAGTATCCCCCCACCCTTGATAAGACTGGCAGATTTCAGTCCAAACTATCACTGTTAAATGTCTTCACAAACACCAGTCTGGCCTGGAGTGAAGGGAAATCTGTAGGAACTTTTGAGTGGGACAGCATGGAGCTTAAGAAAATATTGGAGGCAAATTTATATGCTGCTTGGTTTCTATCTTCTTGCAGGGCAGAATTTGCAAGGCTGTTGCAATTGGTGCAATTGCTTTATCATCTCAGATGAATTATCAAAAGCGCTTGGCTACTCCTAAGGCATAAGAGTGATTTTCTGCAAAGTGTTCAGATGCAAGCTTTTAAGAAAGTTATCTATTTATTTCAGTAGGAAAAAAAAATTGACTGAAGTCATAAAACTGGTAATGCAGTTAACCATGATATTAAATCTCAAGTGAGAATGTGTTTCATAAATGAAAACATATTCCAAATACAGCAAAATTTACAGTTTAGAAGAAGCACTGTATCATTAAGAAGCCCTCTTAGTATAGGCCATTTTCCCATTAAATGAAAGATTTTGATTGGAAAACCAAGAACACAAATGCAAGGTATGGCACAAATTAAATGGAGCATTTAACACTGAACATGCAACTTTTATTACAGTGGTGCCCAGAAAGTCACATTTCATATATACAGGATTGTTAGAATTACCTTGGAAAAGTGACACTTCACAAGTTATTTGCTTCCAGCGTTCCACAGCAATTAAAAATTAACAGCTCAATAGCTGCTGTTAAAACATCTTTTCCTTGGACTTACACTACAACTGGATTAAGCCCAGCTGACCTGACTCTGAAAGTGAGGGTTAAAAAGATTTTTATTTTTATCCAGGATCATGAAGTTTTACTGGTAACTAAAACTGATGAGAAAAATATAAGCAAAACCAAGTTTTGTGGAATATTTTATAGCTATCATGAAGGACATATCTCCCACTGTGTTTTTAAGGACTTATTTCAGAAGTAGCATTTCAGTGCTTTATCAAAAACAGTTGGATGTTTCATTGGTTTTGGTTTCATTTTTTTTCAACTGGGTGTTGAATGCCAACACTTGCTACTCAGCTTTTTCCAGACATTTGAATTAAATTAATATAAAGAAGAAGACTGCAGATAAACCCTCAATTCAGTGTAATTTAACACCAGTTTCTCTCCGGTTTTAGCCTGATACTTTTACGTTGCAGCAAACTGGCCAAAGCCTACAATGGACAAGAGAGGGAGCTCTTTTGCTGCGTCTTCTCTGCAGAAGTGTGCTTGCTTTCCTTAAAATTCAAAACTGTTTCCAGGATTTCATAACACAGGAAACAGAAGTTATTTGTCCTGCAGGAGATTAAATATTGAGCAATGTTGTTACAAAAAAAAAAAAAAAAAAAAAAGTCAATTAAAAAATCCTCACAACAACCCAAACAAAAGCAAACAAACAAGTTCCATTTGCCTTCACTTCCAAACTGTTACTCTTTTAAAAAGTCACTTTTTCATACAGAGTTGGAGGTACTCCCCTCCCCCTTTCTAAAGTGTGGAAACTGGGGAAAAAAATCATCTTTTTTAAGGCTTCATTGCAACAAATGAAGAGAACCCGAAGGCTCTTCTTTTCCCTGAACATCCCTGGACTGCCCAGCCGAAAGGTTAACGCGTTCCTGCTGCACTGCATTGTTGCTTGACCGCAGTTCCCGAGCTTTACCTTCCCTGCTCTCAGAGCAGCCGCTCCGCTGCCCCGATAGAGATCAGATTGCAAGCGGAGCAGCTCCAGCTGCCAGAGCCGAGGTGCTCAGCAGCTCTGTGCCGGGGACTCAGATGCTCCATGTGCTCCCCAAGCGAGCCACGTCAGCACGTCCCCTACCCGGACAGCCAGCCAGCACCGCGGCCCAGGCGCCCGCAGCATCCCGTGGGGATGGGGTGAGATCAGGCACTGCTCAGCACCGCTGGAGTGCCAGACCTTGGTTAAAACACTTCTGGCAAGTGTCTGCTGCTGCCTGCCTTTGGGAAAGCACAACACCGCTGCTGCTACCCAAGAGAGGGCAGAGCGGGAGCAGGGGATACCCCGTATCTCTTCCCGGTGCCTCTTCAGTTCTGGGAAAGATGGCAATGAACGTAAAGAATACAACAAACAGATAAAGGACAGGCAGGGCTGGTGAGCAAGCAGATGGTTGGGAAGGGTCAGAGGGATCACACACTGGGCTTTCCCAAACCCAGCCACATCACCCAATTGCAAGCACAGAGCCCCCTCCGTCCCAGCAACAGACTCGAGGCTGGATTGCAGCGAGGAAAGGATTAGGCTCTTGAAGAGACACATGCGAGGTCCAAACCCAGCATTTTGCTAGTGTTCACTGCAGTCAGCAGGCCACTTGAACATGAACTTCATGCTAGGTTTTAAAGTTGAGACGTGCTTGCCTAACGGAGACGGACAGCAAACCCCAAGTTTTGAGGGTGGATAGGAATTTTAAAAACATCATTCCACTTTCAGGAAAACTGCAGCGGTTTCCTCACTCTTGTCCGTGCCTACTTGAACTCCCTCCTCCAAAACAACCCCACCCAGAGATGGCTGCTATCCCAGGAAGTGTTTTACCTCAGCACAGCTTGTATTTTGAAGAAGCAGACTCCAAGCTGTACTCATATTTTCTGTTTTTCGTCTTTTTTCTTTCTTTCCTAAGTGTAGTATTTGACTCAAAAACAAGAGACACCTATTCCCCAGGAACAAAAAACGTTGAGCTATGCTGTAAACAAACTAGGTCTTTGTTGGACTCAAACTCTAATGATGCTTCTTGTGCATCTGTGCAACACAAGGGGACTGGTGACCATAAGCTACCCAGTTTTTCTTCCTGTGACATAAATAATGCTTAGATCCCATAAATACTGACCTCTCTCCACTCTCTGACTAGAACTTGGCAGCTCCATTCCTGCAGAGCAAAGTCAGAGCCAGGAGAACCCTGAGCAACTCATGCTTGCAGGGTTACATTGTTCGTCTGGGGACTGCTCAGTGGCCCAGACCCAGGCTCACTCTTCTGGGGCATCTCTGCGGCACCAAGAGAGAGAGCAAGAGAGCAGCACCTAGTTTAGCATTTAACCACCCTCTTGCATCAGGATTCTTGCAGGGTGGCAAGGGGCAAGAAGGTAGAGGTTTCCTCAGCTGTAAGGAGACCACAGGACAAAGAATTAGAAAGAAGGCACTACAATAAAAGCAACTTTTTTAAGGTGTTGGAGTAATGAAGCTGTTGTTTTCATTTTATCAAGATGCAATGGATACATTCACCATGGTCCTGATCTGCCCAGTACCAAAGCCCCAGTCCAGCAATTTTAAGTGAACAATTCCCGTAGTAGGACGTGTGCAATACTACTTGGACACAGCGAGCACATGGGAGCACCCAAAATTCACTGCTCAAGAAGGAAAGCCTCTCCTTAAGAGCTGCTTTGGGCAAAATAGAAGAAAATTCCAGAGGCCTGGCAAAACCAACTATGTGTATGGAGAGGTGAGTCCAAATCAAACAACCAGGGATCATGAGCATCGATACAAAGGATATGTACCTCATCACAGCTATTCCCAAGGAGAGATTTTCCTGTTCCTATTTGAGGTCAGTGTGTGCACAAAAACAAACTGACAGATGTAACCGATTACAACAAACACAAGGGAAGGGTGTGGGCAGCTACCAAAAGCCAAGAAGTGTAGTATGTCACAATCAAATGTACAGCCTGGTGGACCCACAGTGCTCTTCCAAGAAGAGGTAAAACCTCTCCTGCACAGAGACAACGGTAATCTTGGACCATTTCTTAATGTTAGTCAAAGAATTTGGCATTGGATGAAACACGAGTGAAGTTCCTGCTCCCACAGGCTGAACTCCTAAGTCTTGTGACATATTTAGGAGGTCAATACAATACAGCACAGATTGGTTATTTATCCAGAATTCCATGACTAGCTCGGAGCAAAGCTAAATGCAGAGCTGAATCCAATAAAATTTTTGACTGACTGCAAACTTGGCCCAACCGACTTTGTTATGCAGATTTTAATCACAGTAGCGCAAAATGGTTCCATTCAGACGCAAACGCTTAATGGCACTGTCCTGGGGATGGGGGGAAGTAGGAGGTGAGGGATCATGGGCACTTCAGACTGAGGACAGTATCTGAACTCTGCACCCCTGGGCAAACTCTCCAATCATTAGATCTGTATATAACAACTGCTCAGGCTTTTTCTCAAAGACAAATGGCTATGTGGACAGGATTCTTACACTCAACACAAAAAAGGAATTTTGAATTCTTGTCTCTTCTGGCAAGTTCTTGCCACTTTTTATTCTCCAGCTGTTTTATTTTAAGCTAGGTTGTTCTTATTCTCCACAAGGACAAGCCCTAAGAAATGCCAAAGAGCATTTGAACCCCAAGAAGTGCACAGGCTGGCAATGAACTCATTATCCTTCCTTTGTACCATTAGTTGGCGATGGTAGAAAGCAAAGTGGTGGTACCACTTGATGGTGCAAGGCAAAGCAAGTCAAAGGACTTTTTCCACCTCCTTCTTGGACTGCTGCTCTGTAGAAGGGATCATCTTCCATGGCCATGGAGGGAGGGAGGAGGATGAAGAAGAGACACAGTCCTAATATGTTGCTGTCTGCACAGCTCCTGATCAGCACAGGACACAGCACAGGTTGTTCTTCAATATGTTTGGAGTCTGTAGGTGCTTTATTTTCAATTATTTCATCAATGTTGAAACTGAAAGTCTGGTGTATTTGCTTGTGTTTTGTGAGTAGTTAAAGCTTATTTAATTCTTGTATTCTTTGCAAATTCTCACTGCATAGATTTTCTGATGCGTAACAACTCATGCTGCAGTCAGAGCACTCAAAGAAAATGGTCCTTTTCCTCATCCACTAATCTACCTTGGTGGAACTTCAAGAACATTCTATTTTCAAGACCCCTGTGTCTGTCAGGTACAGGAGGAGTTGGTAAAGGGTCAAAAACACAGAGAGGCAGACTCTGCATTTTCCTGAAAGGACTACAAAAGCATGTGACACATCGCTGTAAAGAAAAACATTTCATAAAAACCTCTTCTCCCATCTCTGTTTCTCTCTCTCTGTGTCTTCAAAATCAGTTGCAACAAAGGCACTCACTATTGCCCATGAGGTTTCTCATAATCAGGTTTCTGTCTCTGGAAGGCATCACTTTTCCACAGAGCACTGGATGAAATCCAAAGCACAAATTATGAGATCCATATGAGGGAAACAGATGTTTCCAGGCAATGTTTATGGGGAACAGCAAATCTTTGGGGAGACATTGAATTACATTTTCTTTAAAGCAAATACTTAAACTGCACAATAAATATCCAAAATGTAAAGATGCAAAGCGTAAGAATAGGGAGATAGACACAAAGGTGTAGGTATCTTTGTAAAAAAAAAAAAAAAAAAAAAAAAAAGTGCTTGCATAGGTCATGTGCATTTTAGTGACTCAATACATTGGACACATGGAGCTCAGGTAGGCCCTTTGGTCAGCAAGACTCCAGGGGGAACCACTGAGTCTTCAGCCCTTCAGCCATCCTGGAGCTGCACAAGGCTGCCCCAAGTCCTTAGCTGATCATACAGACCCCACCACCTCATCCCTTCAGTCACTGACTAGTGACTCTAAGGCCAGAAGGGAAGAAACTTCTTACAAGCAGAGCAGCATATTATTAGCATTTCAGGGAAAGATTTCCTTCTTTGCAGCACTGGTTTGGTGCAATCACAAGCTACCTCTCAGACAGCCTTAGAAAAACCATCAGGTGGAGTATCTTCTGAGCTCTATCATGATGGCTTTTTTTCTTGCAGTGTAATGGTTGAGGATAGGAACTGAGCCATGTGAAAGAAACTGAGTTCCTTGGATGGTTTTGTAGTTCCCATTATTTCTTCTCAATGTTTTAAATCAATCTCTGCATCAGCATTTTCTGCCAAGGCAGAAAATAACTGCATGGGAAGAACATCCAGCTTCTGAAACACAGTCAACATTTGCCAGCTGAGTAGCAGATGGATGGCACCCATTTGCACAGTAGCCCTGTAGTCTCTCACTTGAGAGGTCATGTTGGCTTATGAAGCCATTTCTGCCCTGGAGAACTTACTCTGTATGTTGATAATGGGCCCACACTTCAGATCATGTATTCATCATTCTCCACTCACAGAGATCATGTGAAGCACTGGCACAGCTTAATAGAAGCAAAGTCTTTGATGTGTTGCATTTGAGTCTTCATTTTCTACACTATTAACTGAATGCTACTGTACTGGCCTCAGTCTCTTCCTAAGCCTCCTCAAAATAAATAGATGTCATTGCAGACTTGGTTAACTTCACAAATGATAGAGAAGAAATCACTCAGAAATTATCAACTTTTCTGCTCCACATACTGGAAAATATCTGTGTAATATGGGTATTGGACTCAAAACTGCCAGCTGAATATAAAGGACACACTCTAGTCCATCCAGACTTAGAGGCCCAAAAGCAAGGTTGGTCGTGCTGGGCATGTTTTGATTTCTTGCACAACTACTTCAGTGTCTCACTATCATTTTCATTGGTCTCACTATTCATTTTCAAGGCAACTGTGTCCAAACCAGGCACAAGAGAGTGAACCCCCAACCTGGATAAAATGCTGACAGTCTTGTCTATGCTGAGGGGTTCTTAAATAAAGTGAGGGGATAACAGACCTTCAGAGTGGTTTGCTTTTTTTCCAGAGTCAAAATGCTTCTTTTGGTAATTAGTGTGCTCCAAAATCATTCACAGCTGTTGCAAAATGAAAGTGCAGAGTCATTTATGGCATCTCAGATAGAAGACTGGTTAATAGGTCAGTGTGTCGGGTAATGTATTACATGTTAATAAGTCAAGACTGCCAAAATCAGGCAAATTGTTAATCAGAAATGATTCAGAATTCAAACCTAGATACTCTCTGAGACTATGGTAAAATTCTTTCACAGAACAAGTGCTTCTCTCTTCTCTAAGACCAGGTCAGAATTCTTATTGCCAGATATCTGTAATGAAGCAGGATCCTTCTTGACCATTTTTTTTCTAGAACTATTTCATGTTATCTTAAAACTAATCTAAAACATGGTCTTTCTACTCTGGTTAAGGAGAGCTTAAGAGTGCCTGCTGAAGTCTTGCTGGTGAAATATGCTGATACTGTCCAGGGTCAGCACATTCTTCACAGTTATACTACTGTTGCTTGAGACTCAGCTGGCACAGGTAGGTAGTACCTGCTATTTTGTGCAGAGAACTGTAAATGAAAGGGCAATAAAAGGCATGAGGGAAACTGAAATTATTTTGTAATGTACTATTTCACTGTACAAAGCAGCTATCTTTATTGTATTTAAGGCTAGAAGTATTTTCAAAAGCGTGTACAAAATCTGCTGATTTATTTGACAAACAGTTTCTGAAAGAGAAAAATGTAACCCACTGCTTTTTCAATTGCCTTCTTCACCCACCACTGCTCCATCTGCCTTTACACACAGCATTAAGAAGCAATAAATTTGTTCCTAGCATTACAAAAGCAAAGAATCTTTTCCCTACCATCACAAAAGTCACCTGTTAACTCAGACTGCTATGTCTTTCCATTCTTATTGGTATGCCTTCCTTAACCCTCAACCCTCTGATTCAGCCCTGCTTGGGTAGCAGCACCCCTACATCTCCTTCCCCCCCTGCTTCACTTCACTATTCTCTAGAGGGCCACCAATCCGTTTTTAATATTAGTCAGAGGGATTTTAGCTTCAGATCTCCAGGCCTAGAGTCTTACTCTGGGCACCATCTCAAGGGAGTGCTGTGAAACTTAATTTATCCATCACACCTGCAAAGCTGCAGCACACGGACACAGAGTCCACTAAAACTTCTGGGCTAGGCATTTTGTATTCTTATAGAAATCAGCTACCAGGGAAGCTGCTGTAAACCCATACTATCCCAGTAAATACTGTGTTTCCTAATAAGCATACTTCCTCCAACTGGTTAAGAATGATTATAAAATTAAAGCTTTATGTTTGGGGTTTTGGATTTGTTTTTGTTGTTGTTGTTTTGTTGTTGTTGTTGTTGTTTGTTGTTGTTGTTGGGTTTTTGGGGGGTTTTTTTGGTGTTTTTTTTTTTTTTTTTTGAGAGCATGTTTGTTGTTTTTTTTTTTTTTTTAGTTCATGCACCTTAGGGATTCTCTTTAACCCAAAAAATATTCTAATTTTCATAGGGATCTTCTAATCTTCTTGGATGCAGAGATCACCTTAAAAGTATAAATCAGGACAGATAAGATTCAATGAATATCATCAACAAGAGATGGTATCCTTTGCATTGAGGACTAGAAAAGGGTCTAATATTTTAAAACCAGTTTTTAGATAAATTCACTCTAACTGGTAGTTTTGAAAACAGTAGAAAATATGCAACATTTTTCTTCTTCTCTCTCTGTTATGTTTAGAGAGGGCTTTCAGTGAAGCCCAACTGCAAGAACAAGTGAGCCAAGGCAAAGACAACAGATTCATAAACAAAAGTCCACTGAACAAAAATGAACTGCAGAGTCATTAAGTGGGAAACGAATACGAAGGTGTGGGAGAAAATACGTTGTTCTTGCTGGAATGGAGCTGGAAGCTGAGGTGGGAGATGGAGTTAACCAGCTGCCATTCACAAGTGGCCATCACCCTGGTAGCAGAGGATTATTTCCACCATCAGCAAATCCTACCTGTGAACAAGGGTTGGCTTTCACGCACCGAGAGAGGCCAGAAAGGACACATGTGAGTTCAGGTGTCTGGAAGTTCACGCCCAAGATCTCAGAGCACCAGGACAAACCGCACTAAAAGCTACTTGCAGCAGTGGCTCCAGCTTGCAGAGAACTGGAAACAACTTGTCCATCAGAGATCACACACAGGCAGAGACACGCTACCGAGCTGGAGAGCGGCTCGTTTGGATTAGCAGCGGGGAGAGCCGGTAGCCCATTGCTGACAGTCACCCTGGGGGGCTGCTCTGCTCAGTCTCCCCAGGCACTGCCGACAAAGGTTTTGTTTTCTGTTCTCGGAGAAAATGACTCCTGCTAGACTGCTGTAAACCTATCCTGCTCAAGGACATCTTGTTTGTGTTAATCCTGTAGATTAAGCACACAGCTTTTCAGTTGCGGCTTTGTGGCTATTGTTACCAGTAAACCCCTGACAAGGCTTGTGGGCCAATGCACATTAACTTCAAGGCTGTCACTGAGATAGCTTGAACAAGGAAGAGCCCCCAAGAATCATGAGAACTGACTCTCACACCAAATACTCCATGTTTTTAAAAAAAAGCTTTGGAAGAGGATTGCCTCCTGTGATCTCTGCGTTGAAGGGTCTCAGCTGTTACTGGCAATAGGAGACACCAGAGCTGACGATTGCAGGCTTGTGCAAGTACAATGACCTGGTATACACTGCAAGAGCAGCTCAGCAAGAGCTGGAGCCTCCAGGGACTCTGAGCAAAGTCTGTTGCTTGGGCTCGAGCCCACAGAGCAATCCAAATGGGGTGGTCACACCGGCTGACATAGAAAAAATCAGGATTTCCAATAGCATGCAGAGGCACTCTTGCACAATCTCCCCTCCTGCATTTGTCTTAGTCACGCCAGGTCTTGGCTAAGATTGCAAGTGTACATTAAGTCATCACTCAAGCACCAGGCATTTGTTAGATTGCTGTTAATTATGAATGGTGTTACCTGTAAAACATTCACAGAAAGTTCCAGGTGGGTAGAAAAGCATAAATAACCATGTATTAAAGGGCTAATTTTATTTTTACAAATATACAGGAAATTAAGAACAGCTGGGCCCTAAAATACTTCTTTGTATACAGTGTTTTTAATACGAGTTCCATCAATTCCCTGCACCTCTCTGGTACTGAGGCTTTGCTGAACAAAGAACTGACTTTTAGGTGGTGTTTTCTTGGAATCAAAGCTAGCTAAAGCATTCAACAGGACTTTTGCAGGCTTTGGTCATTTTATTTTTCTTAGACAGGTAATTGACTTTACAAATTGCATGTTATATTTTCAAAGGAGCAATAAATCATGCAACAGACACATGCGGGAGCTTGACTTTTATCCTGTAGCTTGGACTTCTGCTGAACAAGATGCAGAAGGGTCTCACTTGAAATAGTTAGTCTCAGGCTGACAAATAGAACCTGAAATACTGTTCACTCAGAAGCTGACATTTACTGATCTCAGTGGAACTGTGAGTATCTTTAACATGTCAGAGCTCCCTGCCAGGTGGATGCACCTTTAGTGACCACCGCACAGAAACATCCAAAATGATCAAGCTCTGTGTCTGGTACAAAGGGGCTTGCTTGCCCCAGTTATGGTACTGGTGCATTTGCAGTTTCAGCAAGATCACATTGTGCACTTGGAGAGAACTTCCTTTGTCTGTGTGTTTCAGATTAAAGAGTCTCCTGCAAATATTTCTGGACTTTAAGACAGAGAAGTCCATGTTTTCCTCACAGGACTTAATGGTACAGATGCCATTCCAGGATCTTCAAGACCTGGCCACACTCCAAAAAATTTTGGAAAAAAAAAATGTTTGGATGCCATCAACCCAAGGATGTTTTGGATTGTGCTAATATTTCCCAGCAGAAAGTGGCCAGGTTTGGCTCATAGTGACTAATGAAGCTGTCATACACCACTCCTTCCTGCTGTTTAATAATGTTTAAAAAAAGCCCTTTATGGAGATGAATAGTATAGCAGTGCTGCAGCTGAGAAACTGGCATGCTGTCAAAGAAAAGAGGCCAGTTTACTATGCATGGCACTGTATTTTTCGTTGTACTTCACAAAGACTTGTTATTAACTGAAAATGAATTCATCATTAGGGAATAGATATTTTTTAGTACATAGTTCAGTATAATTTTGAGAGTTGATTCCAATAGCCAGATTTCATTCTAGCAGTAAAATTACCTGTTACTCTAAATGTTGATACAATCTTCACTGTTTTTTAGATCCTGAATTTCAGGGGATAATATCAGTCCAGCTAGAAAAATTAACTGCAATGGAGCTGCAGTTCATTCTTTCCACTTTCTCCTCAGTAACATATACATGCACACAAGCTGTATATCACATACACTTAATAAAGGTGGCAATTCAGCCAAGTCAGTGGTGTAAATAACACTGACATGACAGTTCCTACATTCAGATCCAGCTCTCAGCTTCTGCACTGTTGGTGGAGTGATATAATCCAGTCACACACGTGATTTTTATACTCTTTAATTGACTTGTCAGTAACCTCAGGTAATTGTGGGGCACATCAATATTACTGCTGTGCAGAACACTCATCTGAAACGTGAGTCCCAACCTGTAAAAACCTACACAAATCCACAAGATTTCTAGCTCAGTGCTGTGTCCAGGACTGTCTCAGACAAGTTCACCTATTTATGGCTTCTTGGGGACCTTTGGCAGCAGAGCTGAGGTGTGAAACACCTCTACACCCTTTGACTCTTGCTGTGAAGCATCAGGGAAAATCAAATGCTCTCCCATAGCCATGCAAGCACTCTTCACCACATGTTTCTTTCAGATGTAAAGCAGGGAGACAAGAGACTGACATATCTTATCAACTCTCCCCACAGAGCTCCATCAACTTCAGCCAGATGAGCCCAAACTGATTTGCGGTGCGTTTGTTTGAACACAGTCGGCTTTTAGAAGCTGCAATCAGAGATCACAAGCCTTATCTGAGCAGGGAAACAGATAAATAGTGCAGTCATCTTGCTATAGAGCACCTTGGATTTGCACAAAATCTTCTTTTTAACCATTTTGAACATTTGGAAGTATCAGAGGTGGTACTGCATAGATCTAGCTTGTCCTCTATTCTGTGATGGAGGAAAACACCTCTGGCCAGTTTCAATTAGTATAACCCATGCATTTGGAGAGTTAATTACGGAGCAATACAGAGAATAAACCCATCCTGCACAAAGCTTCACCTGTCAACCTTTCTTACTATGCATTCCCTTGTCCTTATTGAAAAGTGCAGAGTTAAAGGACATAAAGTCAATTAGAAGGCCCATTATTCTCTTGCAACATACTCATTTTGTCACTGCCGTTTTTAAACTGCTGGCTTCCAGGTCCCAGTGTCAGATACCAGACAGCTGTATGTATTTGGAGTCACACAGGCAGATAAATTTGGCTTGGCATCTTCATACTTCTTTTGATGCTGAAACCAGCAAATTGCAGAGGAATAGCAGGAGAACTGAAATCAGTCAGTTACTTCTGTGAAGCATCTTCCCAGCAACTTCACTCAGCAAAGTGTTATTTCTGGCTTCCATCAACTGGCAAATGGCAATTTAGATAGTGGCAATTTAAACGACTTGGCCAACCATTCTAACAACTGTTGAGTGCTCACACTAGTACTATCACATTAAAAAACCTTCAAAGGCTACACCTCTTCTTCCAAAATGTAGAAACCAAAATCCAGGTATAAGGGATCTCTGAATATGTTAGAAAGGGGCAGGTCTGTGGGGTTTTTTTCTTCTTTAAAGTGGGCTTGAATCAAAACACAGGACAATTTTGTGACTTCAAGCACATGCTGAAGTCTTCATGATTCACAAAAACCCAGAAAACAGAAAAATACAAATGCATTGCTTATTGCAAGAAAGCAAAATGCATTGTGCATTAAGGAAAACATTGGCAGAAGGAGCGTTTTTAATCGAGAGGGCATTTGAGCAATTCTGTAACTGGGTAATCCACAGAGTGGATCATAAAAATCAGTGAGAACCAGTAACAGCAAACACTGATGGCCAACCAACCGAATATAGATATTATTCAGCACCATCCCTGCACTACACTCCATTAAACCTAGTTTCTGTTATAATATGGCTGTTCCCCAACATTACACATTGTTTAAACAACATCTTCATTAAAAAAAACCCCTGTTTTATGGAATTCTCAGATCCCATTTGCATATTTATATTTATTCATGATCCCAGTACATCATTTTGGCAACCAGAACCGTGTCTTACACGGATAAGCAATATTTGGAAGGCATCCATAAATTTTCAATTGTTTCTAATACAACTAACATCTGGAAACATGCAGAGGAGCCAGTGCAAGAGAGACCACCAACAAGTGCTGCCCATCAGAATTTCAGGGCTGTTGACACAATGATCTCAGGCCCCACAAACTGAACAGGCTGCTGCAGGCTTGTGGGCACTGCTAAACACCACATTTCCCTGGATAAGCATCCTTCCCCGAGTACCAGCACCAAGTCACCCAGTGCAATGGCTTATGGCACTGCTGTGGAAGGTGCTGCCTTTGGACTGAAAATAACCCTTTGGTTGCTGGAGGCTGTGACCCACTGGTCTTCAGGGCACTGAGCTAGGTTCTGTTCTGGCTGAATTTCAATTCCAATAGTATGATTTAAAGGGAAAATTCTATGTTAGCAGTATGACAGCTGTTCGCACGCTCATGCAATATTCTGATACACTACAGAAAGCTCTATTCTGTAACAAACTTCCACAGTAGGTGCAGCCATTTATTTTTATCTGAGTTTTCTCCTATGGTTTTCACACCCAACTGGTATCAAAATATTTGAATTTCATATCTAGGGAAAGCACACTGAGGAATCACAGTATTACACGTTTTAAGGGGATAGTCTGGAAAACATAATGGATAAAAGAAAATTTCTTCTAACAAAGCTTGACTGGGACATTTGAAACAAGATCCATGAACTTTAGAGCATTTGAATTTTTATGGATTTAACAATTCCACCAGTAGTTGTGCAAAAAAAAAAAATTCACAAAGAGCCACACAACATGGTATCAACAAATTAACAACCATATCCAGTCTTGATGGTGAATTGAAGAAAATAAAAAAAATTAGTAGATTTTGACCAGCATGTCCACATGAATAGCCACAAGACATTAAGAAGCAAAGAAATCCTTATTCTGTGTTTCTGTCTCAAACCCACTGCTGTCAGTTACTCTCCTGAGGAGAAAAGCCCAAGAATTCCACCTGACCTACTCCCCTACTTGTCTCACAAAGTATTGGAGCTGGTAACAGAAGCATCACATATTTCACTGTGAGGTTTCCAAGAATCTTGAACAGTAAGTTTGAAGACCAGTGAACTCAGATTCATGCAGAAGCAAGACTGACGCACTGGGAGGTTTCAGCCCATGTCATTAAGGAAGTTTTTTACATGCAAGTTCGAGGTATCTAGAATCTTCTTGGCCTCATTTCATACAGAGACCAAATTTCTGAAACTTTCAGGTAACAATTTCCCTAAGTTGTTTGTCAGTTCCTCCAAGAGCTTGAAAAACAAAACAGAAAGAAGCACCCAAAAAAGGTGAATTTCAACTTCACATTTGAGCCAATTTGGGCAGAATTACAAGCAGAGTTCAAAAGTTGTCTGCATGATGGGGGAGGAGGCAATATATCCCTTGCTTCAGGAGCAACAAGAAGTCACTACCCCCTTCCCCATCCAAGAATGGGTTATGTTGTCTTTCAGTCTCTCATCAAATGAGGATACTGCTAGCAAGGGTGGCCTGGTACAGTGCTATTAGAAAGACGAAACCAGCCCCCAGCCCATGCAAGACCCACATTTATTAGTAGGCCATGGACTGTGCCTTTAGGTGGCAGCATGGAAGCCCAGAGAGTCACACTTACACCCCCAAGGGTGGCTCATTCAGCATAAGGTGATTTTGTGCATGGCCAGTGCTCAGCAGAGCAGCCATACGCTTCCTACTAACAGGATGCTTGTCATGTTTTCCTAGAAGATCATTGCTTTCAACTTTAGACCTTCCTAATCCCCTGACAGATGCTTTAACCACAAGTTTGCTTTCATGCCTCAAGACATGCAAGTGACCACCAAACTCAGTTTCACCCCCAGAGTTTACATTATGGGCTGTTTGCCCATGTTGAAAAGAGCGCCTGACATCAGGATTAAATCAACTTCAAGGACTTCAGTAGCTGGCAATTTAGCTATGCTTCCCTTCTCCAGTTTTTCAGATCTGGCTGAAATCCCTCCCTCTTCCCCCTAGGAATCATACCCTGCTCACAGGTATGCTTACAAGGTGTCTATTTGTTAAACCTTGAGCACCAGTTAATTTCATATCAAGATAGCTCTTCATTTCCAAAGGACAGAACTGCATTCCTACTGAAGAGCCACTAGGCTAACACCACTGCTTTACTCATTTCAGGTACCACACAACTAAATGTTGCAACACTGAACACCACCCTACACTTCACATATAGAGAAGAGCAGTAAATGGACAAAAGTGCAAGCATCAAAGAGCTGATAATAAACTGAGCAGCAGCTCATCACATGGTTTCCATCCCAGTGATCCAAGATTATTGAAAGCAATAGTTTACCCATGTACAGACCTAAGAATGCAGCTGTTATGCTGCAGCTCTGGAGATAAACTGGATTCACATATAACTTTCCAAAGGTTACCAGCCCAGGGGATAATACAACTTCAGTGCAGAAGAATTTAGTTAGATTTCGAGAGAAACATAAAAGCTAGATGGACTGGGATGTGGAAATATGTTTTGCAAATAAATCATACTTTCTTCACTTAGAAGACTTGTTCATACCTGAGCGTGGAAATAAAAACAGAAAGACTGCATTTATAATGAAAATATTTACTTGGGAAGAAAATTTTTATTCAGGATTAGCCACTTAACACCCATAAACTGGAGGACTGATTCCACAGAACATCAATCCCAGAATGGCTAACTTCAGAGTATAATCTAAAAAATATCTCCTTATAACACATTGTCTAGACATATCAAAGAACTAAACTGCTCTAGTTAGCCTAATGATCCTTATGCACCTCGTACTTCACAAGGGTGCTTCAAGCAGGGCAGTTCAAGCCAGAATGCCGGCACGGGAAATATGTCCCAGCACAGAGTGCTCAATGCCACTGTGGGCACTAACTTCCATTGCAGACTAAAAAAGCTGAATTCTCTCAGGGATGGCTGAGGATGTTCAGCCTCTCAGAGGAGAGACCAAAGACACTAAGTCAAATGTTACCCAGAAAACACCTCAACACCTCATTAGATATTCTCTTTAGTTTAAACCCCCAGGCTGACAAGACGGCTGGGACAGAGATGAAAATCCAGAATCCAGAAAGGCCTGGACATCACTGCACAGAGCCTTCTTGCAGATTAAAGTCCATGAGGATATTCAGCTGTATTGAAATAGCCATTCCTCCATACAAACACATCAACCCCTCACAAATGTTTTGATTGCAAACTACTGCACAAGGCCTTCTCTGCAGCAGATAATTTCTATATTTGTTCCCAAAAAATTCATCCTGGTTCTACGCAAACTACATCACCAACTAAGAGCAGTTACTCGAATCAGTTTAGGGAACTGTAAGAAATGGGTCTGGGGAAAAGCAAATGCTGTCTGCCATATTATCTCCTTTTTCAGTGGAGCTGACAGGACAGCTGCCTGTTATTACAGTGCACCCCAGGAAATGTTTAGCTGCCAAAAAAGTCCAGAGCCAGCAAGGGATTAACAGACAAACAGAATTCATGCACCTGGAAGTCATGCAGCTAGATACACCATCTCTGTAAGGTATACTTCAATCACATTTGCAAAGAAACAAGAACAAACAGAAATGAATTAATGTCATCATAATTATGATAAATCTAAGAATTACTATACAGTTTTGTGACTAGATTAAGTGGCAGTAGCTTTCATTTAACTGCAGTAATCTGTTGAAAGACTTACATAACTGTCATAAATATAATGCTCTCTATTTTATGTTTAAGCTGTTCCTTATTAATGCAGCATTAATACCATGTTAAGTGACCAGAACCCTGATGACTCTAGAGATGAATAATGCAGATGGTACATAGGACTTAATGATTTCATGTAAGCTGTGTAATACAAGACTTTCGTTTCCTTCACCAATATCTTTTAAACAGCAAAAGTTCTGCTACACAGCCCACCACTGCATTTGTCCTTGCCAGGCATGCTCTCACAAGCTGATGGATCTATGTGTGCTGGGTTCAGGTAATGCCTAGTGCCCCCATGTGCCCAGGCCGTGTGGGAAGGACTGGACAGCAGCTGCTACATGAAGCTGAGCTGTGTTCTAAGCAACTCCTTCACTGCATTCCCATGGAGCCTCATGCTCACTGCCACCAGTTTTAAGTGGAGTCAGCTTGTATCATTACCTCCACAAAAAAACAGCAGCAGCAATACTGACAGCCTAAAGTGTCTTTTCTGACATCAAGATGGATGACACATATCCAGCCCAGTATCAATTCACTTCTAACAAAGCTGCTGCACAATCCACTGAGGAGTATTATACAAGCCTCAGTGTGCACTGGGGGTCAGACAGCCCAGAACAGTCCAGATGGGGACTTTTTCTTATTTATGCACATTCTTATCATGCCAACAGAAACAAGTCAGTAGAAGAGTCACTGAAATATCTAAGAAGTCAATAAATTAATTCGACCCTTCTTTTAGAAATATCTTCTCAGCAGGCTTATGGACAGAAGTGAGAACTGCTTTAAGAAGTTTCAGGAATCAAAATTCAAAAGAGCTGTCACACCCTAGGAAACAGTAGCAGAGAGTACTGCTGGAGTGCACCAGAATTACCCCAATTGTGGCTGCAGAGTGGCTTTCAAAAATGAGCCACCACCAACCCGTCGAGGTAGTAGCTAAATCATCAGCATTGAGATGATGCATTACAGAAACTCCTGGAAGAAACCTGTAGGAGTAAGCACAGCACATTTCAACAAAATACAAGCTTTTTCTAACAAAGGCTTCCAATGTCTTCAGTCACTGACTTGACCATCAGAAGCAGAAAACAGACTCTGATGGATCTACCAAAATTGTTTACTGGATTGTTTTGAGAACAGTGTCTGTGCAATCAGAATAATATCTCAAGGTTTGGAAATGGAAGTTGACAAATAATTCTTTCCTCTATTTTTCTGTAAGTTAGCTGTAAAAGTTCTCTTGTATTTGTATAATTTCAAGCTTACTGTTGTTATAAACTAAGAATTTTATCTACAGTATCTGCAGTATCCACTGCACTACTGAAAAGCCGAGTTAGAAATAAAAGTCCCTACTTTCCTATATTCTGCCATCTGCTCTCTCAACCTCTTCTTAATCCATAACCTGAAAGATGCCCCATCTGCTCCTATCTATTTTATATGATAGTTGAAAGGAGAAATCTGCCAGAGAACACTGTTCTGGAGTTGCATGATCAGCTAGCTCAGAGGGAAGCAACTCCCTGCTACGGGGGTGGGAGACCCTGGGGTCATAGTACAGAGGGGGTAACAGCAGTGGAGAGCTGCAGCCCATTAAAAGTGCATTCACATCTACTGACCTTCCCTGGAAACTCAAACAAGTAAAATGAGTGGTAGCAATTCACAAACTTCATCAGTCCCATGAGGATGTTACAAGCAGCCTCTTCTCTTCATGAATCCCTAGTGTTCAATTTGTTTCCAGCTTTCTTGCCCAGACAAAATACTGAAATAACAGAAAAATTCAGTCTAAAAATAACTTTCCCAGTTCCTTAATTCCACTAAGCAGTCACCCAACTGCAACTTCCACTTCCTTATGCAGTAGCATGACTAATGCAAATGTACTCTAATCTTCACTGATAAAACAAAACAAACCCTAGTTTTATTCCTAAATCAAACTTAGTTTCAAACATAGTTGCAATAAACAACTTTCTCAAGGTACCAATTGCTCTGCTCTTTAAAACCAGAAACAACCACATATCAGTGAAAATAATACTTGCCTGAATGTTCTATAGAAACATTTTTTTTCCTAGCAAAATAATACAAAAAAGTTGAAGTAGATGACTATTCTGGATGTAGACCATGTAACACAATCACTGTATAAGTTTTTCTTGTCACCATTTTCAAAGTGCAACCACAAGCCATACCATTAATCAGCAGTTAAAAACCCTTACACATCCAGGCTTTTGATGGTGATTTCTGCCCTGCCCCCCTCCCTTGGTTTCGCTTCATGAAGTCTCTCTCTGGAAACCTTGTGGAAGCAGAAGATTGACAGAAACTCATCAGAAATCAGCTCAAACAGTGATTATAGGATGCTGATCTGCCCACTATATTTCTACTCATTTTTCCATTTCCAGCAACCAGCCTCCTGCATGATGCCTTCAGGAAAGAGCTCCAGACTGCATCAGTCACTCTGTTTGCATACAGAGTGCTGATGAAGCAAAGATTTACCTCTTCTGAACCCATCACTCCTCTGCACTATTCTGACATAGAAATAATCTGGAGTAAAAACTCCCTCTGTGACAGAAAAAAAAAAAGCTACATAGGCTTCTTTGTTAAGCAGTAAATCTGATGGTAAATAAAAGATCACCTTTCTCAAATGATTCACGTAAGAAAATACAGAAATAGCCATAAAAGTAGGCATGAAGCACAAGCCTTTTGACATTCCAGGACAAATGTATGGCTCCATGTCTTGTTGCCTCATGAACTTTACCTGTATTGCCTGAGGAACCGTGAATATTCTAAAATGTTGTCAAGTGAATACATAGGGGGTGGTGCATAGACAGGCATCTGTAGCACTCTCTGTGCAAGTGGGATACCCTGATTTCAACCTGTACTATACAGACAGGGTTTGAACCTTGGTTTCCAAACACTTAGACTAGCTTGTAAAATGAAATTGGAAAACTGGGATATTAACAGCAATCCAGAAGAAGCGAAAGTGGCCCTGGGGGAAAAAAAAGTAATCTACAAAGGAGAGCCATTATCCACAAGAAAAAATATGTAGCCACAGAAGAGGCCACAGCTGCCTTGCATTTTGGAGAAACAGGAGGCCTTTGCATTATTTACATACACACACCCCACCACCTCCCTTATCATCGTTTATTGTTTCTGTGGCCATAAAATGCCTTGGTCTGGATTTTCAAGGATTCTCAGCATGCCTCTGATCAGGGAGAGACATGCAAGGCAGCCTAAAGTAACTTCAGTTGTGTACTGGCAGCTGATAAACCACAACAACTCAGCATCCCAACAGCACCAGCACCTGAGCCACTGTGCTTGCAGCTACAGTGCCACCTGAGAGCCTGTGCCACTGTGTGGTGAGGTGGGCACCCCGAGGGACTGAGACCAAAACCTTCACATACTTGGTCACTTATTGCTGATTCCTGACCTAGTAATAATCCTTGTCTCCCCTCTCACATTCTGCTTTTGCAATTGCATCTACAGTGGATGCTGGCCCCCTCCTAAAGCTGCTGAAAATCAAAATCTTTAGTCCTGAAGCTGCTTGGAGAGAATATCATCCAATATCTGCCATCCTGGATGTCCGTCCAACACATTAACTCACTTCATGCTACTAGGCAGGAAACATCTGTTTCTCTTTGCTCAACAAGTTTTCCTTATAAAGTGGTCCTGAATGTGCAATTCTGGGTCAGTTTGGACATATACTAGCAGATGAGATATTTTTACTCCATTATATAAGTTGGAAGTGAATTATACTGGAATAGCTTCAGGAGGTCCACCTAGAAATGGTAGAACACACATGGAAGCAATTTATTTCAAAAATAGGAGAAGCTAAGTAAATTTACACAGTTCATAGGAGTTTTTTTCAAAGGCCTTTTTCTGCACTATTCCCAAGTAGGCATTTACCTAAAAATTTCTTGGTAGACAGATGCACACTGTACTTGAGAGTACATCTACTGATGTTTTGGTATTGGAGTTTAATTCCCTTTTCTCCCCAGTGGAGAATTTGCATTTGTCTGGAGAATGAAAGCCTTTTACTTCAAAGCAGAGATGCATGGACAGTAGGTGACAAGTTGTGCTATATATCCCTACGAACTTACTTTACCCTGTGCTTATAGGTAAGACTAATACATAATCACTACTTTTTTGTAATATTGACACTAATTAGGTAAAGTTTCAAACAGTGTAAAACTAAACCATTGAAGCATAGTTTGAAAGGTAACTTCTAAGATCTTAAAGTAGCTGGAGTCTTTAAAAATAATCAAATAGAAGGGAAACTTGAGCACTAAATTATGCTGTGACCTAGATTTTTTACATAACTATAAAATGAAATTTCCTTTTTGTTTCCCCACCAGATTATACACATAAATGACCAAGTTATGTTTAAATTACCTAGAATTTAAAGTAATTTTTCATGGATTTACTTCATAGAACACACCCATTCACCTACTATATAATTCCTTTTCCTTTATCTGTTAAAGTATCCCAAAGCAGCTAGATCACAGACAGTGACTAAGACACTACCAGATTATGTTCCCAGCTACTGCAGGAAAAAAAAAAGCCCATGAGGGACGTGGAAGTTAAAAAGAGATGCCATCCTATAAGCAGACAGTACATAATCCCTTTTTCCCTCAAATAATAGAGGGTAAGGCACCTGCCCACAATGCCAATCAGATCTCTTCTGGATCAATTAAAAAATTTAGGTAGTTGCTATAATTTCCAGAAATGCTTAAGCTTACACAAGCATGGTTCCTGGAAAATCTTCCAGTACACAAAGGTACCAATGAATAAGTGCAACAAACATCAGGAGTTCAATATCAATTTCGTATTCTAAAGTGAAAAGACAAAAATTGCACTGTCACAAGCCACTGAGAAGTAAAGGATCTGCAGAAAATATTCCTTTTTAAGGCCATAGAAGTCCATACATAGAAAATGGGTAATAATAATTAAAAGTCAATAAAAGTATTTAAGATAAATTACATGTACAAACATGCATTTCACCCTTTTAGTTTCCAAAGCAAACAAACCAATACACAGAGCTATTAAGAGAGGAAAAAGAGATCACAAGGCAGATGACTTAGGTATTTTAAAAGAGGGGAAAAAACCCCACCTTCTCCTATCAGAATTTCTCACTAAACTCACTACACTCTATCAGGTTTTATTTCTCAAATTCGAGTAGAATCAGCAGTCATGATCCTGTTGTGATATTTAAACTCATGCCCACCTTCATCCTGCCAGTGCCATAAAAACTGAGTATATCAAACATCTTTCAGTTAACACACAAAAGGGGGCAAGCAGGTCTTCAATGCACCTTTCTGGCTACCTCTGAGCCTTTGCATTGACTGAGAATGGCATATCAGTTTTCCCCAAAGCCATCCATGGTAACTCTTTATTTTAGTATTCAACCTCAAACCATTTCTCGGGGCATGCTGCCCTTGCAGTTAACAATCAAATGTGCCTTTTTTTTTTTTTTTTTTTTTTTATGGCAAGGGTAGAAGAAAGTCAGAACCGAAATAACAAAGGTACACAGGTAATTCTCCCTGTGTCAGACAAGTGAACCACAGGAACACTGCTCTTCATGGTTCTCCCACTTCCCAGCCCCCAGACTGTACCTGTGACTGGGCACACTTGTAGCTTTGTCAGTTCCACTGGCATGCTGTGACTGAACTGTGTGACCCCCCCAAAGCTCTGACTGTGGCTCTGACACTCTGACATCCCTGGCATTTAGACTTCAAGAGTGAAAGACTCAGGGAAGGTATTTCACATCTCTGCAGATGAAGGTTAACTTATCTTTATTTTTACAAAGCTAAACAGACAAAAACAGCAGCTGCAGATGTACACGCAGTTCTGAGTAAGCAAAGCTTCTTCACATAGCCTGGCCTATCCCTTGTCCTAGCCAAGATTTCTGCTGAGCAAGGATACAGAGGCATACAACAGATCTACCCATATTCTAACTCAGCAGAGCACAAGCCAGCCGTTTCTAATACAGAATCATTTAGAAGCTTTAATCTTCCTGTTGCAGTCAATCTATATTTGCAGTTTTTATTTTTAATCCTCAGGACCCTGCCCTTCTTCTAGTGGATGGGATACACTTTCTAGCAGTGCCACAGAGTCCCACAGTAAAGTAGCTTTTAGAAATAAGATAAATACAAGAGCAAACACAGTCATACAGTTAAAGTTACTGAATATTTCTGGGAACACCAGATTTTGCCTCTAAAGTTCTGACATGAAACAAGATTTTATGCTAAACAGACTAAAGTATTTTTAATAGGGTTCTGAGCAAGGATGAAGAAAAAAAAAAACTAAACAGTATGTGACAATAAATCACTGGAGAGCACCAGAACAAGTATGCACTTAGAAGGTCAATTATGCAATTTTAAGTCAATCTTTGGATTGCTTGGCTTTGCAGTTTTGATGTAATTCCTTCAGTGTATTTTACACAACTTAAACCACACAGTATACATTGATGATCAGGGAGCGATTTCCCCAATGTTATTCAGGTAAAGTTTGATTGTTTCTTCTGTTTCCAGATGGTGACCACAAGCCTGCTAAAACACTTGCAAGTTAACCTGCTGAAGAAACATGACACGTGTGTCTGATTACAAGTCAGCATATACACCTCACAATAAAACCTTAACCTGTACCTTTTCTGCAGCAAATGTGATGAATCCTTTCTTGCTTTGTGAAAAATCTTGCTTAGGACCAAGACACTTTCACATCATTAGTGAGGTGCTCATTGCTTTGCCAGTAGATATCAGCGTACAAGGTCAGAAACTAAGCACAAGGGAAAAAGAAAAACCACCCCAGCCACTTAAAACCTCAACCCATCCCTGAAGCAGCTGTGGAAACGCTGGCAATTACTTCAGAAACAAGAAGCAGCTGGGTTCAGTTCCTGATCTTTACAAAGCAAACAAGGAGAGGGAGGGTCTTATATAATGAAGTGGGTTGGGAGTGGTGGGAGAATAAATGATATTTGGGGAAAGTGTAGGGTTAACAGCCTGTTAATGTACAGTTGGACAAGCTGTCTAAAGGGTCTTGTGGTTAGTTACTGCTGGTGTGGGGGAGAGTATAGCCTCATTTTTTTTAAAAAAAAATGTGTTATCTAAGTAGAGATACTGAATGTGGATGTGTGGGTTAATCATGGTTTCTTCAGGAAACGGCAGTAAGAGCCTGGTGGTAGTCATGACTGAGGAAAGACAGTCTGGAGGTGGATCTGTGTATTTTGTTTATTTCATCTGCTTCTTCCAGGGCACCCTGCAGATGGAGGGGAAAAAAAGATCAGAGGAATTTTTTCTACCTGCTCTTTATCTTCCTAGCACACGGTCATATATCTGTAGTTGCCATGTGTATGGCTAAAAATGGAGCTTTGAAAAAAAGGGAAGAGGTCAAGATAAAAAGAATCACTTAGCAAAGTATTATCTACCTTCTTCTTGTTTTTCTTGGTTATTTGCAGGGACTGAGCTTGCCTGTATAATGATATGTTTGTAAGTTTGTAAACACCATTTGTACAGAGAACACCTATATTTACATGTGTAGGGTTCTGTAGGGTGGCTGACCAGGCAGTTGTAAAGCCACTGTGAGCTCACAGCACTATGAGCTATTCAGGACCGTATGATACTGCAGTCGCACAAATGCAGGTAAATGGGATTTCCCCTTAAAAAGTGAGAAGCATTTTTACCTTTGCAATTATGCATTCAGCATCTATGTATCCTACACTTTCATGAGGAGAATTGTGGCATGCTGGGGTACACCTTGCCAGCAGGTCAGAGTTCCTTGTAGGAATTCAGATGCTCAGGTAACTCTATCCTTTCTGGTATACATTACTTTCAGAACAGGTAAGCAGGAAGCAATATAACACTTCTCATTGCTGGATGGACTACATTGAAATAAAAATATTATCTGTCGTAATTTTTTATAAAATGTTGTAAATGTACTTTTGCAAGAGATTCAGGGAACAACTCCATAACGAGTTTCAAACAGCTCGCAGTAGTACTTCCTAAGAAGAGAATGCTAAAGATTATGTGAATTTTTATGGGGAATTTTCCCATTTTTTATTTCTAGAGAGTATTCCTCATTTTCACTAGGCAAGTTAAAAATATTTATCTGCTAATATATACTGCAGATGCACACCATAGTCGACGCTCTTTAACGACAATCAGCTGTATAGCACATTTTACAAAGAAACAGGGAACATATAGGCCAATCTGACCAAGAGTCTTCATTTAAAATAGCACTGTCAACTCCAGGTCATTTGGTCTTTTACGGAAGAAGAGGAACTTAGGGATCTATTTTCCATTCTCTGGCTTGATACAGCTGTTAGTGCAATGGCTAAAAGCTGGCATTCATCTTTGAAGATAAGCTGCCCACATGTGTCTCTGGGGTTAGCCAGATGGTGGGAGCACACTGCTGGTGCACAACTGCAGTGTTAGTACAGGCTGAGTGGAACTAATGGGCAGGAGCGTGGGTGGGATGCTCAATGACTTAAACATTTGTTTCTTTTTTCTTCTTTAGATGATACTGGTGGTCCATGCAGGCTAGCAAACTAAGGTTTGCTTCAATTAAGTCTGTAGGGTGTAGGTTTCACACTCTTTTTGTGATGTGTGAGTACAGAGTTTGCCTCATTGCACATCACCATCAGATACGCTGTACTCTCAACTAAAATTACAAAATCTAAAAACATAAATTTACCTTTTGTACTTCCCACAAACATAAAATGGTGCTAAGGCTTCTCATACAGTTAATATGCTTATAATACACCCTTTAGAGGGTACACATGCAAAATGTCATTTAACAAGGATATACTGAATATTGATTAAAACAGCCCTGCATTTAAGAATTAAAAGCTTTATTTTCTAACTTATTGGTCAGCTTGGCAATGCAGCTTAGACAAGAACCCAGCACTGCACACTACAAAATCATACATGATTTTTTCTGCAATTGGTGCTTCACTGCTATTTCTTCTAAACCATCTTATGGCATTTAAGGATGCTACCAAAATTCTGAGAGACAGCAATAGGGAAGGGAACACGAAATCTCCCAGGAGGACAAGAGCATAGAAACCCAGCACTGAAGTAAGCAAACAAGAGCCCAAACAATCTGGTGGTTTTCTGTTGGAAGAAGGCTAAAACTGACTGCCGAAGAAAACAAACCAAACCTTTCTGTTCCTCCAGCATTCTGCCTCATCTGTACAGAATCTGTTCACATTACACAAAGCTTCTTGAAGAGAAAGAAAGCTTTCTTTACCACCAAACAAAGTCCATTAATTCTAGGGGAAAAAACCCCTTCCCTTCTGGGTGTTGTTTAGACTTCTATAAATCACTATTTTAAGCACTTTACAACTTAGCACTTAAAAATGGCATCCTACAAACTATCAGCATAAATACAGGAATACTTACTTAGGAGGTACTTCACAGTCATTCAAATTCCATTCATTATACAAAAATTAACCCAGAACTAAAAACATATAGCCTTCACTTTCCTAGATATTTTATACTTTTCCACAATTTCTCTTTTCAACACTAAGAAAACATGAAAAGAGTTAGACTGATTTCTCAGGAACATGAACTGTCTACAGTCACAGCAGATCTACATCAGCTTATAGCCTGAACCACGAAACTTATATTCTTCATTGTCTCTCGTAACTTTCAGCTTATGTTTTCCAGAGTTAAATTCCTGAGTTAGACACCATAGTCCCAGCAGAAAACAATGTAATACATTTTAAAGGGAGAATTAGGAGTACCTGAATGAGACTTGCAACTTTGAGCAGACTGACTGGAGAGAAGTTGAACACAACACCCTGGGAACACCAGAGAGAGAAGTATGGTTGTAATTCAGCCATCTCTGAGACATAGACTGTTCTTACAGCTTGAGTTAATGTCCTCTCTCTGAGGCTGAGTTTCACAGCCTAGAAATTCTCCCCAAGATACCGGCCCTGGGCAACATTTCTCATTTCAAGTTTGGCAGAAGAAGAGCAGTGGGTTGTGGTTCTTCTTTCCTCCCCAAGGACACAGATACAGTCTTACAGCTTAAGCCAATTTCTGAGAAGCAATTTTCTACTTTGATTCCACTCTTTCAACATACATGCCTGCCTCCTGCATACAAAACCTGATTTACCACATCTGAGACTGTCTCCTAGCCCTCCTTTGGCCTTGCCACTACCCAAATACATGGGGCATAGAATGAACACATTTGCCTTGGTTACTTTTTGTTTTCTAGGGCCCCAAAAGGAAACCCCGTAAGGGTGTGTTGTCACCTTTGACTACTGGAGCAATGGCAGCATTCATTTTCTGTACTGTTCATAAGCAAACCTCCAGTAATGTTAGTCTTCTGTCTGTTCTCACACTCTTTTATTAAAGATGAAGATTGGGGCCAAAACCTGTCATATTTACGAGTTGCAATAACTTTTTACCCTCTGTTTTCTGTCACAGAAAAGACAAAATATCTTCCCAACCATTCCTAACATTGGCAGGAGGAGAAAGTAACTCTTCACACATTCAAAACCCAGTATTTTTCTAAAGTTTTCAGTTTCAGGTAAATAGCATTGAAATGCTCGGTATATATCAAAGCAATCAAAACTACAAAGACCAGCAGTTTTGAAAACATAAAAACTGTCCATAGGATATGTTTTTGTCTTAGTTTGGATAATGAAAAATGACCGCAAGTCATTGCAGGGAAGCACTGATTTTTCAAATTCTCTGTAGGATGCCAATATGCAATCAAGGTGTCACCATAAAGCAGGAAGCCATCTGCCCCTGCCTCCTACTGGGAAGTTTTCCAATGACCACGAAGGGTGGCAGGCCTGTGTTGCAATACGACACGAAAGAACGACACACACTGAGATGTCCAAGGCAAAAAGGGACAGTTTATTTACAGACCTCAACATCTATAGAATTCCAACAGTGACCATGGATTGGAGGAAGAAAATTGTCCTCTCCAACCACACTGGTCAAACCAACAGTCCATCATTTCTCTCTTCCTCCAGAAAGGAATGCAAAACAATCATTATTTACATGAAAAGTGCACGAGAAACTCCACTACAAAAATGTAAATATCAGAAGGCTTAGAAGAACTTTAGTAGAAGAGGGCGACAGGCCTGCTCCTGAAGGTGATGGCCTCAGAAGATATAGACCTGGTGATCAGTTAAAACCTGAGATACAGCAGTAGCTTTTTACATAGTTTCATACTATATTGGTAGAATTTTCCAATTTTTAGGAGAAAACTTTCAGCAAACTCATCCTTCTGCAGTCATGTTGACGTGAGAGGTGTTGCAGCATAAATTGTTTCATATTTGAGAAGCTAAGTAGCATTGATCTTAGTTATTCTAGGTACTGACAGTATTTATTATTTCCCTGACATACAGTTAGAGTCTTGCTCATAATTATATCTGTAACCAACTGATATAATTATACAAAGCTTATTTGTAGTCTGTTAAGCAAAATTTGATGCCCATAACAAAACCACTGGCATTATATGATGTTCCCAAGACACATGATTTATGATAAACAGCAGCTGTGAAAGTGAAGTCCCTCCAAGTAAATGCAGAAGGCATCTTTCTTGGCAATTTGTCAGACTGGACTCTGGAGTCAGCAGAGGCTTGAATGCGAATGATGAACTGCACAGCAGCCCACTGTGTGCCTGTAGCCTCAGCAAGGGCAGGCACAGCCCTGACTTTTAAACAAGGACACATAAACAGAGCCAAAATGCTGAAAGCCATCATTATAAAGCCTGAGACAAAATGTAATAACAACAACAAACAGTTGGGTAACCTTTTTGAAGTGGATATACTCCTCTTTCTGTGTTTTCTGAATCTCCTTAAATTTTGATTGGCTTTAGTTTTGAAAGCAGTTGGCAGACAGTCAAAATTTAAAATTGATGAAGTACAATTGGTCTGTTCATGGGATGCCTGGAAAAGAAAATAATGATCTTTCAGACAAAAATGTTCTGAGGAAGCTAAGCCTCCATGTCAACAGATAAGAAAGCAAACGGTGGTACTGAAATGACTGGAACAAACAGTATTTAAAAGAAGGTTTTGTCCTGGAGGAATTAGAGCAAATTCAGAGAACTCTGTACTTGGTGATCTTTAGGATATTCTTTTATGCTTCCAGGACATGTTGGCAGTATAACTAAGTCCAGAGGTCATACCTAATTTGTATAAATTGCATTAGTTCAGAGGGGAGACCTGAAAATCTGCAGCTCATAGCATAGAAGAATGATATGCCCTGTATTGATCTAAAACTTTTAAAACATCAGATCTAATCAGCACTGTCTTTTAGATCACAAGCCCCAAACTAAGGGGAAAAAACCCAACACTGAAACACCAAAACCCACCAAACCACTGAGGTGGCTTTGACTTGTGGACAAATCCAAGAAGGCATATAAAATACATGTAAATTAGCCTCCCCTTGGCAAAATGTGGGACAGTGCTGAATCACACTGTGTCTATCACTGTCCTCCCTGAATGAAAAGCAGAGAACTTAATGGGAGGGCTCCTGGGTTCTGGCTCAGCAAAGTGCTCGGCTTCCTAATTTCCCCTGGATCCTGAGGGCAACCTGTGAGATGCTAGGAGATTGAAGAACCTCATGGCTTCTGCAGCAGTGGGGTTTGAATCTGTATATGAAATTTGATCTACTTTTGCATCTGGCTGACAGGTAGCTGTTGATGTTAGAGCGGAGAAAAGTGTCAGAGACAGAAAAACTAGAGGTGTGTAACAATGCCACTCAAACTCTCAGCTACCTGAGGATTCAGAAGATTTGACCTGTCTTCAATAACAAGGCCAACAAGATTTGGTCGTAAGTGGGACCAGTGTGAAAGAAGGTAAATATAAGGAAGAATTTGTTTTGTGAGAGTGGTGAGACCCTGGAACGTGTTGCCCAAAGCAACTGTGGGTGCCCCATCACTGGAACTGTTCAATGTCATTTCACAGGGCTTTGAGCAATCTGGTCTACTGAAACATCCTGTAGAAGGGATGGATTTTTGAAGGTCCCTTATAACCTTCTAACCCAAACCATTCTGTGATTTTTCTGTGTTGGAGGATAAACTCTGTGGTATCTTACGGTGAAGGGTTTGTGATATAGGATTACACCTCTTTGGCAAATCCAGGCCACTTATTGGCAAAAAACTTATTGGCATTGTCAGACAATAAAGGAGTAATTCCTAGAGTAAAAATAGCATTAATAGCTTCCTTTCCCTTTCCTGGCAATACATGCTGTTAAAAAAAAAGAGGACTTCAATTTATAAGCCAGGTGAATCAACGTCCCTTTTGATCAGCTAAGTAACAGCTCACAGGGGCACCAGCCAGTATGCTGAGCCAAAGGCTAGCTTTTCTTCAGCAGGAATGGAGGAGCAAGGACAGGATTAACTGAAGGATCTATTCTTATGGGTTTATTGGTTGTCTGCTGGAATCATTTGAACAGGTTGGGGCAGTAAAGGGAGGGCAGCAGGCAGTGTGTGTAGTGTGTGGGGAGCTGGGGAGCGGATGGAAAATCTGTAACTAATAGGCATCTTTTCATCTTCCTCATTCTGTTTTCTTTCCAGTGGTGCCCAGATAGGGGACAAATCTTCCCATAAACAGTAATCCTTTAGAAAGTGCTCAAGTATGGCTATTACTTAACTTCCTGATTAGTAGCAATCACCACCTGCTACTTCTCCTCCACATTGTCCAGCATAATGGAAGTGTTCATTTCCCTGGCTGTGAAAAAGTAACAGGAGGGGAGTCCCTCTTCCCTGTTTAGGAAAAAAGAGCAACAGTCCCTCCTTTTCTTCTGTAACTAATCGCAGGCCACATTTATCCAAGAAAATAAAATTTTATTTCTGATGACAAATAGCTGGATAAGGCAGATTATAATCACTTAAAAGAAAACACAAACCAAAACCAAAACAACAGAAAACACAAATCACCAAAGCAATCATTCTAATTTCTTTGAACTAATTAAGGGTTCCTGCTGCAGGGCTTTTTTATGCCTGACTATGTCTTTGAGATCCCAGAAAGCACCAAGCAAAGACAAAATATTCAATTTTTTTGACAATTCAAACACGCAAAGACTTTGCAAGTACTTCTGTGTTCTTCAAACCTTACAAGCTGAAGCTACCAAGGGAGTTGCACATGTTGCCTTGAAACACAGCTGTTAAAACAGTCTCCTTTGATCAAAATTCTTCCATGTTTATAGCTAGAGCAAGAGAAAGTATTATAGGATTTTCTTAGCACAGACTGAAAATCATAAAAAGAATGCAAAACCTGAAAAGTGCATTTGTCATGAGCGGGTATAACTTTTGAAATTTCAGTTAAAAGGAGACAACCCATGAATAGACTATAAGGATTTTCAGACTTTCTATTTCCCTAAAGTCCTCTTTTGTTTTACACTGGGAGTTGTGGTGTCCCTTCCTAGAGAAGCACAGGCAGGCAGTAGATTAGTCCTTATTTAGATGGTAAGTTCCAGCTTATTTGAATTGTATTAAGCATTCTCCTTACTTCTGTGGGATTTGTCATAAATCTTGAGTAAATATACTTAGCACAATCTCAAAGACTGAAGTTTTGATTTCTCAGAGGGCTCAAATCTTTCAGCCTTAAAACTTCTCTTGTTTAAGAGAGATAAAGCAAAAGAATCTACTTGTCAAAACAAACACGGGGTAAAAACCCCTCAGTACAACCCTGGACTTTATCTCAATGGGAAGTGGCACTCATTCGGGGCTATTCCATAGCATTCTTTGCCCAGGAGTGAAATCTATTATAGGAATTAGTACTGCCCCTTAAAATGGTAGCATCACTAAGAAGCAAATGAATCCTACTCACTTTCCCTCTCTTTTCCTATCCATTCTCCTCCTTCTAAACAGTATTCAAAGGTTTGTTCAAAGGTCTTCATCCTATCTTTGTTGCCATGGTCTCTCACAGAGTTGAAACAACATTTTCAAAACTAATGCCTGCTCTAAATGCATTGTTGTTGGGATGCTGAGTCAGTTCTCTGCTGACTAGGGTGAAAGAAAGAGAATCTTTGAAAATCAGTTTTAACATTCAACTAACCTGAATGGGGAAAAGCAAGACATCTATATGCTACTAGACAGAAGCAAAACTTTTCAGGGGTGAGATGCCTTGTATTTTGGAAAGAAACCCAAACTGTCTCTAGGGTGTTGTTTTTTTTTGTGTCAGCTATGCTGATTTTACTCTTTCTTTTTATTCATACGAGACCTGAGTAAGACAATTGCTCCTCAGAAGGGGAAAAAAAACCACAGAAGAATCCTGTTGATTAACACACACCTCCCCCCCAACTAAATCCTTGCTGTGGGGGTGACAGAGGATGCTTGGTATGCAGTTGTGACAGGCAGGGCTGGTTTTGGCACGGCTGAAATGAGTAGGGGGAAATGATGAAGAAGCACCATTATTTCTAAGCGAACTAACAAGATATTTTGCTTGTATCCAGCTTCTCTGTTTGCCTCTCTTGTTTAACTGCTTACACAGTCTTTGAAATAAGGTCCATCTCTAGCACACATATTTGTACAGCACAAAGGGAAACAAGCTTACTTTTCTAATTCAAACTTTTAAGCTTTATTATATGAGAACATCTATTTGCTATGTAAATTAAAGCACTGCACACTCTGTACACACATTTCAAGGAAAGACAGTCTTTGTCACAGACTTGCTTACATCAACTTTAAATTGTTTTTATACGCCTGGCTTCATTTTTTTCAGATCTTTTGAACATCTGTCCTTAGCCCGTGGTCTGGCATGGCATGCTAAATTCTGTATATTTGTTCATTATTCCCAGGGGAGGAATTTACATGAAAATTCTGTTGGTCTAATTATATGCCTCAGCTAGAAAAACTATTCATCTGCCCACAGCAAATTTCACCTTTATGAAACAGATGATGACTTTGCCAGAAACTTTCTGGACATGGTAACAACTGAAGGTTTTACAGCCTACATTTGTAAGATGGGTCATAAACTGAATTGAAGTGGAAAAAAAAAACCCTTAGATCATTACAGTGCTTCTGAAAACAACCCTTCATCTTCAGGAACAAAAAAAATCACAGTTTAATGGGGAAAGATGTTTGCAGCAGCTTATTAGGGGTAAAATGTAGCCTCCCCTGCTACTTATATCTCCTGGAGTCAGGGAATTCAGGTTGTGAATGAAGAAAAGCTCAACAAAGATCTGGAAACAGCATGTTGTGGGTCGCAGTCTGTTAGATACATGTGGAACTGAATACTGGAAGTGTTTCAGGGTGACAGAATGCGGAAAGAAGAACAAATGGCGTGAGAGTTCTTCCTATAACTTAAAAATCATGAGTGGGAAAGTGGATTCACAAAATGTGGATTCTTTCCAATTTTTCATCCTGTAGGATGAAGATGGATACACCAAAACAGAGCTGGTGATCTTGGGGTTAGCAGTTTTCAAAGCTGTCCACATTTTGGGAGGTTTAAAGTTATTTCTAAAGCAATGAACACAGACTGTTCATTGTGTGTACACTTCTTCTGCTCCTTTCCCCCCCACTTCACTCTATAACTACATCACTTTCCCCCCCGCCATGATTTTAACTCACATAACTCTCCCCTTTTATCTTCTAAAATCTTTCTCTCCTGGTCTTCTTTTTCTTTAAAAAGAATTTATTCTTTTTCTTTCTGTGCTCCTTGCTCAGAATTTTCTAATTTTCACTAAACTTTACTTTTCCATGTTCTCCTAAATTTCACACTCCCAAAACTTTCATATTCCCCTCTTCCAGTCTGTTCTTGGCTTTCCAGTCTTTTTTAACACTGTTTAGATACTGTTACTGGGGCTTCCATTGCCTTTTTAAGGCTTCCTCTATATATTTGCATTCCCCAAACAGCCATATCAACCCATCAATCCTATTGACTAATCTACCACAAACTCTTCTTCCTAATCAGTATCATAACCTGAAATCCATTTCTCCAACTAATTACCCTTTTGGATACCAGTGCTACACACCTGCATTAATCTTTTCACTTTCCATGGCTTGGATCCTTCTAGGTTCATTCATTTACTGCCCAGTAAGTTCCTCTTCTAATGAACACATTCTCTGAGCTCCTCAGTATGTATTTCACTATCCTTATCTTCTTCATAAATGGACTGTTCTTCCCCCCCTGCCCCAACTTAACTAAAATATCCCCCCTTTTGGTACCCATCACAGTGGCATCAGAGAACCTAACGACAAGAATGAAAGAAAGAACACTCTCTGCTTGCCAGCCTGGGCTTCCCCTGCCACGTTACTTCCTCGTATCTTGTGGACTTTCTATGGAAATTGTATTTTCCCTAGTGATCTATCAGTGGGATTCACAGAGCCATAGGCAGAGGAGGGCAGTGCCTCTTGCACTGCTTGCCCACAGTGCCTCAACTACGGGCTTTCACTCCTGAAGAGGAAGAGTTATCACCATCTCCATCCTTACAGCACAGCTGGCTCTGTCCTCTTCTCTTCCTCAGGCAGATTCACTGACTGCCGCGGCACAACCTTTGGCACAAAGCGAGGCAGGGTTTGGCCCCAAATCAAAGACCTCACCAATGTGTCATACGAGTTAGCATGAGTGTCTGTCTGTCTGTGCTGGGGAAGGGCTAAGAGCTAGAATAGCAAGGGTATTTCAGGTCAGGCCTGAGGCGAATTAGCAGACAAGTTGTGAAGCTTACACAACATGTGGCCACATTATGTGTGGCTCCAGTCAGCGCTAATAGCCTGTCATTGAGCTCCACGTTTAAACAATTTGAGCAAACAGCAAACACAGAGGATGGGAGGAGGGAAAAAGACCTTCGAGGAATAAAAAAAGATCAGGCTACTTAGTATACTTGACAAGCAAATATTGCAGCGGTGAGCACAACGGAGTATCTATCAGGTAGTTAGAGACATGACCCAGTTCCTACCATGCAAAAGTAACATAATACCAAAAATATACAATTTGTCCAATTTTAAAATTCACTTGGCCAGAACTTTTTTAAGCTACATTGGAAACCAGTTATTGGTTTAGGCTGTATCTGATCAAGTGCATTATAAGAGACAAAAAAATAAAACATGTATGATTCTGGTTTAGCAGCAAGGGAACTAAAAAAGGGGGAACAGAAGAAAAAAGAAAAAAAAAAACCAAAACAGTTTTAGTAACAACAAAGAGTAAAGTTCAACCACATCCATATAAATAACATCGATATTAGTGTTGGGAAGTAAATATAAAACATTTTATAACAGAATTTAGAAACCATACTGCACTGTTTAGTATGAAAATAATAGCCTTCCGAGCCAGTACTGTTAGAGTACTTATTTAATCCAGTGCAGAATTGGCTAAGAAACCATCCACTCTACCATGGGAATGCTTAGCTCAGTATCTGGTAGGTTGCCAGCCATTTAAAATGTTTTTGTGTTGGTTTAATGATTGTTCCCATGAGCACTGACGGTAAGGGTTGACATTAATTAAAATACTAAGTCATCAGAGCTTGCATTGTGGGGAGAGAAAGAATGGGCTGGATCCAATTGTCTTCAAGGTTTCTTCAGCCTTCCACATTTTTCTCTTAGCTCTATCATACATGCCAAGTATCCTTTTAGCTGAGGTGTAACAATGTAAACAGGCTGTCTCCATAAGTATAATCTTTTAAAGTTTTTCACATACTTCCATTTAACTGATTAGAGGAGAGTCATTAAAATCAGCTAATCATGTAATGTGGCTGTGTTCTGAATGCTAAACAAAATGCCTAAATGGAAGAGGATTTTAAAACAGTGTCCGCTTCTCAATTTATTTCTACTGTATACTCAATGGCACACAATACAGTACGAATTCTGGGCCTTATCCTCATTAACCTCAAAACTCATTATCTCATATAAAAACAGGCCCTTTCCATAGAGTGTGTTGCAAAAGCTATGAAAAAAACAAACTAGAGATGTATTTTGGCACACAGTCTGGAAACATGATGAAGTATTTCACTTAGAACTGTGAAATTAAACCAGAATGGCATAAAATCCTGAGTAAGATTCACTGCTAAAATTATTTTTGCATCATTCAGATAGAATAGTTATCCTTATTAATTTCTCTCATTTTATTAAACTATTGCTCAAGATCCAGATCTTTAAAGACACACAAACAGGAAGAAGTCACATAACACCTGGAGTCCTCAAAAAGTCCCCTCAAAAATGAGTAAAGAAGCTGAGTTCTTCTACTCCCATCCATTCAGCAAGCCTCTGTTTTCATCCTCCTGGCAGGGGCTTAATACTGCAGAGAGCAAAAATGCAATACAAAGTTTATTCTACATGTAACATGATCGATAATAAAGACATCTGGGTTGATCAATGCAAAGAAGGAAGCTGAGCCTACATAAATGCAAAGAGACATTTTCATAGTAAGCAATATATATCATAAAGGAGACTGCTGGTCCCGACGCAAAAGATAGAGCAACCCTTTGTATACATAAATAATTGGATCATAAGTCATGTGAATCTGCAACTTTGGGACACCTTTTTCTTGGAGACCAAAATCTAAATGAGGTGCCTGAGACCAGTTACCATCCCAGCTCATTCACTTGCACATAGCACAGTGCTTCTCATCACACCAGGCGGCTGCAGAGGAGGAATCCTCATCTCTGAACCTGTGCAACCACCACTGTGCTTTGCACATACAAACACTGCTCCTTTACCTTGTTTGTGGAGAGACACAGACCTCCTCTGCTCTCCTGGCATCAAAGAGGGGACAGGGGTTTTAGACCACCACAGGCAGATTTCTCTGATGACAAACCCTGGAACATGGGAATGCTCTTTGGCTTTTGGGTGTAAATGCTCTCTGCATAATCTTCTCATGTAGACAAACTACCTGGACTTTGAGTCATTCAGGAGCTTATCTATGTAATGTAGAAGAGCCAGAGCAGGCAATGGAGGTCCTTGTCCTTGTACGTGAGGGCAGGAGACCTAATGTCCTCCTGAGGCTTGTCTTCAGTGGAATCATCTATGGACACGAGGCCAAAAGGCTTTAACCACCGAGAGTATAAAATAAAAGTTTAAACCAAGAGTTTAAAATAAAAATATATAAACCACCTTTAAGGTGGTTTAAAAATAATATTTTTATTTTAAACTCTTGGGCTTAGTTTGGGGTTTGTTGTTGTTTTTCTGGTGGAACAGCTTTTTCAAGGTGATGGTGTTTTTCTGTTTGTTTCCTTTTAAAGGACAGGCAGGCTCGCAGGGATGAGGCATTGCCCAGAGAGCCCCACCAGCCCCTCGCCAAGGGTAGCACAAAGCCAGAGTGCCCGAGAACAGACTCTCAGCTCAGCCTGGCCGTGGCGGTGCATCGATAAAGCGGGTCCCGTTGCTCCTCTGCGCCCCACCCGAGAGCCGCGGGGAGCCGGCGTACCGCGCCCGGGGTCCGGCGCGGAGGACACGGGGAGGACGGGCGGTGAGGACATCGCTGCGGAGGCCGAGGCCGCGCTCCTGCAGCTCCCCAGATCTCGCTCTCCCGCCGGTGCCCCGCGCCTGGGGCAGCCGGGAGGGCCCCGCCGTGCCCCGCGGCGGCGGGCGGTCGGAAGCGGCAGCGGCAGCGGCGGGTAATCCGCGGGGCCGGGGCGCGGCGAGTGGGTGGTCCGGGCGGCCGGAGGCGCGGGCCGTCCCCCTGCCCCGGCGCCGGGCCCGGCCCGCTCCAGCTCCCGCAGCTGGGCCGGAGGCGGCCCGCAGACCGCTCTCGGCACATTTCTTCATTTCTCACTTGAGTGCCCTTCTTTAGTTCCCTTTCAACTGCCCACTTTATATCGGCTTCATTACACCACCGCTCCATTTGTGATGTAAATCGGGAAACTCGGGGAAGTTTTTCTTTTGGCCTTGTCTACGGAAGAATACCGAGAGGTATTCAAAACGTATTAACACAAATCAATGGCACCAATAAAAGCAAAATCTCCTTAGCAACATAATCTTGATTGCAAAAGGAGAACTGAGAGCATTTAGCAGAACAGTGGCCCACATGGAATACGCATTTGTCTAGAAGAATGCAGCACAAAGCCTAAAAGAGAGATGCTGAAAAAATCCAAAATTAACTCACACTGAACAGTTACTCTTTTTTTCAAAAGTACACAATTGGCTACATTAAATCTATCGTGCGCTTTTCTGCTCAGCAACATTGTATCTACCGCTTTGCAAGCCCACATTACAACACCCGGAATGCTTCAGAGCCCGGGCAAGAGCACCCCTCCCCACCCGCATGTCGGGACATGAGCATGTCTAACACACCCTCTCATACATGTTCGAGACATTATACACACGCACGTTATTAAGAGGCTGTCAAGCCTTCCATACTAGAGTAACAAAAGAGCTTAAAATGTTTCATATGCAAGGAAAAGCTGCTGGCTGATTAGAACCAAGGCCATCCTCAGCATGGCAGAGAGCACACTTAGTTTTTGCTCATAAGGTTCAGGTTAACCAGCATTTCATTTTGGGATGGTCTGAAAAACACGTGAATTGCATGGATGGGAATGATTCCTCTCTGAATAGGTGGGCGTCTGCCTCAACTAAACGGAAACCCTATCTTCTTTGAGAGCACATGTGAACAAAACATAAAAGTGTAGACACAGCTTCAAAATCACCATTCAATCATAATGATAGTACATTTAATAAATCCTACTATCATTAGGGCTTGAAAAGCTTAAAGAACTCCAAATGTGGACTTAATGAAAAAACAGTCTGAAACATTTACGGCAGGCAGTGCCTGTAATTTGGTAACTCCAGTCCTCGAGTCACCTAAATTACCCAAAATCATTTTCAAAATCACCCCCTCCCATTTAGACTAAAAGTATTAACTGGAAGTAAGATGAGACCATTGCACAATACAGCAGTTTCTAAAGTTTTTCTTCCTCTCCCTATCACCCCCTCCCCCAACACAGATGAAAAACAGTAAGGCTTAGAAGATAGGTTAACAATTATTTTATTAGTTTGTAATACATACAACTTAAGAAATGCTTTAAAAAAGTTATATTGGAGTCCATTCCAATTCTGGGTCAGGTCAGGAAAAACCAATGTCAATGTATTAAATAATATTCTATAATTCAACAATAGATTAGCCTCAGTAATTTAGCAGACATGGTTAAATATTCTTAAATATGCATATATACAATTGTGCAGCCTTAAAAAAGTCCTTTTATTCCTATCTTCTCCTCCCAAAGCTGTGCACCCTGTAAACACAGTACTGGCTTCTAAGCTTTGAGTCTCACCCGGATTTCGGATACTTGAAGAGGAATGTTACAATTGTGGAAATCACAGCAACCCTAACTTTCTAAACTCTTTGCGAGAGGAGAGATGCCCAACAGGCAAAATTAACGTCAAGTCTCTCTGTAAGTAGCAGCTTATATTTTAATTTCCAGTTTTAGGTTAAATTATTGCTTACATGTTTTCTGCTTGAAATGAGTTTTTAACATACTCCAAAATACTGGGTTTTAACTTTTCCCTCTTGATGGCAACATCTTTTCAATGACGTATTTACCATTACTCCTTCATACATTTAACAGGTCTTGCCTAAGTACACAAGTCCGTTGCAATTCTCTGCAAATTCTTTGAAAGCAACATGAGTTACACAGGTCTAATTTAGCACACAACATTTAGGCACTGTTTTGCAGTTTACTATTCTCTTTCAAATTTATGTTTGGAATGAGTTCATATTCTGATTGCCATACTCCATCCTTTATGAAAACAAGAATCTGGGTTACACTTTTCAAATAAGGAATACTTTGCATTCCCTGTTATCTCACTGAATAAAACTGTTCATTGACAATATTAACCAGTAGGTACACTGCATATCCTAACAAGTTAGAAAGCCTATTGCTAGCATAAAAGGATCAGAGATAAACACTTAGAGTGGATGAGTTAGATATTTATATCAGCATAATGAAACCAGTTTAAACATACAGCCACTAAAAATATCAGTTACACTGCATCAGGATATGACTTTTTGAAACATTTCTAAACATGACTTAAAAAATGTATTCATAAACCTAAAATACTGTAACAAAAAAAAGTCTTCAGCTGACTACTAAGTCTAGTTTTCAACAGGAGGCAAAGTAACTTTCAATTATTAAGCTATAAATGGGGAGCAAACAACAACAAAAAAAGCATATTTCAACAAACATTATAAAAATCTATTTATTCTCTAAAAGTGAGCATTTGTCAATGGTTCCCTTCTCCGTAAAAACTACAATTAACTACAAAAGTCTTACTTACCTGAACCTAAATTGTACTAAATGGATCCTACTTGTGGGCCTTAGATATACTGTCACATGACAGGAGCTGTCTGGACAGGTCAAGAATTTTCTTTGGAAACAATTAGCCATACATTACAGGCTCCAGCTTAGGAAAAGACCGTTCTGCACTCAGCGCAGCTCTTGTCAGCAATTCCATTTTGGTCTGGCTATTTTAAACAAAGAGATGCTGAGTTTAGAATGAAGCTTACCTTCTGCATTATTATTCTGCATGATAGCAGAATTGTCTCTCAACTAGAGCATAACCAAAATATATTAATAACACACCAAAATAAAAAAGTGAAAGGAAGTTAACACACAGGCTACATAATTACTGAAATGGACCGCTAGCTTTTGCTTAACTTGCTTCATTCAATACCATTTAATTCAGTTCAAAACTATTTTCTGTCATACTCACAAAACTCTAAACCTAATCCCCAAATCCAATCTTTTGAGTGTTGCTTCTCCTAATTCCTATGTTTCATCTTTTGCCTCACTAAATTGTTCCTACTGGTTTGTCGTATTTTCAGGAGCCAAGTATTTATGGACCCTTTTTCAAGAAAATAAATCTTAATGAAATATTAATGAGCTAAACAAACCAGAAGACTTTTTTTTTAAAGGACAATTTCCATGAAACCAGTAAAATGTAGTTTTATAAAAGATGTATATTACCCAGGTGTTATGTGGTAGGGATACATACATACACCAGCACAAGTGTCCACAAATGAAGTTTCATGCAAGGAATCAGGGGGTTTTAATTTTTCAATTATTCAATAATTCAGCGTACACTGACTGAAATATCAACGTGCAGAAAGATGAAAGTTCAAAAACTAATGAACTGCAAAGTTCTGTTACGAATAAAACAATACGAATGGATATCCAATGAAGAATAAATGCGTGTTTTCAGTAGTGAAATTTTTTCACTTCTAGAGTACTTCTCCCCTTGAAATTATTCTACTTCTTTAAGAAGAATGATACTATTTTCTTATTACACCAGTATCCCCTGATTCACCAAGCCACAGAGAGAACTTTACAAAGAATAAACACAGGAATTAAGAAGGTAGCACCATTAGAAATACTCATTCCATCCAAATCAGAAAAAAACCCCTTCATTTATCCTTATCCAGCATACTTTTGACATTCAGCAGCCTAGTAATACAGGGTAAAAGAAGCTCTAATAACTTTATATTGATAACATTCATAATGGTCATGCATATTACAATCCAGTTTCTAGGGTGACATTTGCAAAGTAAGCCTTCATGCAGATAAGCATTCAGCTCATTAATTCCATGTTCATATTTCCTATTAGTCCCTGAGAAGTTAATATTTCTACCTACAATATGGCTATTAAAGGCATTATAATGATCATACAATGAGCTGTTTGTCATGGAAATGCAATGTGGCTGTAGGGAGAAGCACAGAAATTACAGCAAATTAGCAGTGATGAATACAGATTTCTGAAATGCTTTCTTTTTAAAAGCAAGGTCGCTGAAGAGCAACATAAATGATTTTAGTCACAGATACAAAACTAGCCAGCACCACTTACCCTTAATAAGTCTCTACTATGAATCCAAGACATTTGAGGCTCTGAGACCTTTCTAATTGAGTGTTTCCTTTACACAAAATCATCTGGATTTTGACCTAATGTAGGGTCATCATGATCCTTCTTTTAATTACTCAACGGCAATGCTGGGAGAACTTAAAAGAACCACGGATTTTCTTTGCTTAACAAGTCTTTCACCTCTTCAATTAAAGTGATCTCTTTAAACTGTTCGGAATACAAATGGGGGTTTTGGTGGACAATTTGCATTATTGCCAGCTGCTCAAAACCCATAAACTAGGGCTCCAAAACAAGGGGACCAATTTAAAATTAAGACTTTGGGGTGGGAGGTGGAGAGAAGGGAATAAAGACAAGTTCTTTTACCTTGGCTCCTGGCTTCTAAGCCGTTACAGATTGCATTTTAAAGCTCTTCCTACAATCTTTGGGGCTAAATAATGATTTTTAGAAAAAGAAATAAATTAAAAATGACTTTTAAGTAAGCCTGTATCTGAAAGACAGTGTATTACCTTTAAACATCATGCTCTTGAAAATTACAAAAAACCCCATATCATTCAACATACTGGTTTAGAGATTATAATTTACATCTAAATACTGTAAAAAGTTGTTACAAACTATTCTACTTGGGTTTAAGTATCATGGGAAATTTTGGATTTGCATAAATAGTTCAATAAAATTACTCTTACTGACCTATTACAAAAAAAATTACTAACTTCCTGTAAACTACCTCCATAAACATTTTCATTTCTGGTGAAGTTTGTCAATCCCAATACAATCTTCAAGTCACAGCTACTCAACAACAGATGAGCTCTTCAGACTTCTTCATGTAGGGTCAGAGAAAAAGTCCTTCTCCCTCAGAACTTATTTCTATGTATGAGTAAAAATTTAAAAGAATTTGTTTCTATTGTATTACAGTAAGAAAGAAATCTTTATTCACAAGTTAAAGGCAACTATAACTAAAAACAATAATTAGCTCTCACAGGGATTCATTGATGCCTTCACCAGTTTAGTTTAGCAGGCTAACGATGAAACGGGCATAATTAGCATCATTTGCTAAATGATTAGTATCAACTCGATACCTAACTGAACTGTTCAAGGAAATTTGAAATAGATAAGATTATTTGTAGGAATTGCTGAGTTGCAGGAAGCTAAACAAGTTAGTATAATGTAACAGTTATTTTAGCAAAGAGTAGGCTGTGTCCTGGAAGTCCTACTATAGCTGCTGGTCTGCTCAAACTGCGCAATTTTGTTCTTTGCCTAGTGACAAAAAAGGTAATATATGTCTTCTCACTAGCAATCAAAATAAATAGATTTAGTATTTCAGAAGCAACATCAAAAGAAAATCCTGACAACTGCCGCAGGCATTAAACAGTTGATTAAAGCTCCTGCCATCTTCAATTCCCATCACTGTAATTAATGAATTGAAAGGGACTGCATGAAAATGTTTTGTAACATTCTTACTAGGTGAGTGTACTACTTCTTCAGGGGAGTACCACTTCTGAGATAAAAGTCATCTCCCTACATAGGCAGTTCCTCAAGCTTGCTGATTATATTTTAAGTCAGAGACATTGTTTTAATAAAATATCTGAAATACTTTTGGAGGGAGTAAGTCTGGCTTCCTTACAAAGGGATTTACCTTTTAATTGCTCAGAGCTCTACTTTGGATCTCTTATTTCTTACAGAGAAAGTCACAGCTAGAACACAGAAATGCCTGCTAACCAAGCCTGTGACTGCTGATGCACCTGGAAGTAGACAAGATCTTCAGCATCGCTATCGTTAATGTGGAAGCTTTACTAACGGGATACTCCGTAAACCTGTAAGCCACACTCTGTTCACTGCTCTGCTCTCAGCACACATCACACCCAAAGCAGCTTCACTGCTGGGGGTTGGGTGCTGCTGGCAAGGTAGCTGTGGATGTGGACAGAACACACTACGGGAAGTTTGAGAAGTAAACTAAGGCAAATAGCTGCTATGAACATATCACAAGCCATATCCTCCACTAGAGTGGAGGGATAGGTTTCCACATCAGTGGAAAACTGCATCCATGACACAGATTATCTCTATAGTCAAATGAAATTTTTTACAAAATCCAGGTCTCATATGATCCAATATTCATTTTATTGAAAACTGACACTTAAAGAAATCAATATATATTTCTGGTCATAAGTATTTATCACCAGTTATCACTTCTGCCCAATTCCAACCTCCCCTCTGCATCTCTAACCTCCCCAAGTCTCCACTGCCATGAATGTTAGGTTTCTGTCCTCCCATGGGCTGAAACTAGTCTGAGGTTACAATTAATACTTCTGGGTGAGAGGAGTGCAGCAGACCCAGATTTGTAATGAAGAAGAGATTGAAATTGATTTTTAGAAAATTATAAACAGCTACTTTGTAGAGAAACCATGGGTGGTACTCAGAAGACTGAGGCCAGCACAAAATTGGGATTTGTTAATTAAAAATCATATTCTGTCAAGTCAAAGAAATACCCTTATAGGCTTGTATGAAAAGCATAGCCGAGCTATTTTCCAAGTGAATAGTAAGAATCCACAGATGAAGACTGAGCAAAGGATGAATTTTGGGAACAGATACAGAAGGCTTAGATTTAAGAAAATTTAAAACTTTCTAGACCACTCCCACTATGAACAATTTAGGAATATAACTCACTAGGGAATATTTTACAGAGAATAAATATTTTGAAGACATAGAAAAATAGTTCATAGCATCAAGGTACCTGTAATACATTACCTTGAAATAAAACTTGTATTTAAAAGATTAAAAAGAGAAGACTATTCTTGTAGTGGTATCAACTTTTCATTCATACAAATATTAAGCAGAGTATATCTGGTTTTTTTCATATATTCACATTATTGCTTGCTAACACAACTGTACAAGGAACATGTTCTTGACTTACATCAATTTTGTGTATAGTAATTTTAGATACCTACAGCAAATTTTACAATATGAGAGTTACAATTAAAAAGAACTCAAAAGGTGTGTGTGAAGATAAGTACAACTGAAGTATAATCAGAAGAAATGAAATACAACTGGCCTGACCCAAGCATACATCATATATCCAGTTAAAAAAGTCTTATACTTGTGCAGAAAATAACCTTTGTAAACCAAAATGAGCAAAAGAAAAGGTGCAATAAATAACTGCCTAACACATTTAAACTTAAACTGTTGCCCAGTGCACCCTGCCTTGATTACTTTTAATAGATGGCATTTGCATCTGGAACTGCACTGTTCAAGAATTCTTCAGTAACTTTTTTCTGCTTATGTGGCTTTAAAATAAACACAAAAAAACACATGAAAGGTCTTCTTGGGCAATTAAGTTTTAGTAAAACAAGTCCTTCTACACCCCTGTGTACAGGATCTGGTAAACAGTATGAATAAAGCTGGCACATGGCAATTGACTTAATTGAAACAGCTACATTATAAAATGCAATAATAATATACTTTTGTGATCTTGAGTTCTACTAACCAGATGCATGCAATGCTCTCAGTGATTCTTCTAGTCTGAGTAAAATAATTCCACTTGGCTGCCTTTTTATTTTTGTAATTTTTTTAAAGCCAAACTTCTTCAAAACCAGTTGACAGAACTTCTTCATGAAAAGCATAGAGATTTCTACTAACAACATCTGGGTTCCAAAAATCAGTTTCAAAAAGAACTTTGTCTCCTTCTTTTACTGGAAGGGACTAGTCAACATCCCAAAAAGAAATAAAAGTATTTACAATTGACTAGTCACTGACAGAAGTTTCCACATATCTTAGAAGGAACTTTAACATATAAATGAATGACTAAAGGGATTTACACAATGTACAGTCAATCAATTGTATCATATTGGGATAAAAAAATACCTGTTCACTTGTATATCATTTTCAGCTGTGTATTTATAGTAATATATATATGTACACACGCGCTCGCACACATATAAAAGATTCTTTTGAAAATCAAGATACATTAATAAACAGAAGTAGCAAAAGTAAAAATAACTTAAGTAGTAATTAACATTTGTGTGAAATTACTTTGCAGACTTTGACCAAATGCACTTAGAACATATTCTTATAAAAAAACCACAAAAAACAACTAATCAACTAAAAATAAACCAAAACAAACAAACACAAAAAACAAAAACAAGCAAACAAAAACAAATGAAACAACCACAAGATTCTGTAGAACCAATGTTATATCACTAGCAGGAGAGCACCAAGCAAGGCACCATTGGAAAGACAACATACTTGAGTAAGTCTCTATAAATAAATCAAACGCTAATCTGGTCGAAAAATCGGTGTCTTTGGTAAAAATTCTATAAGGATGACCTGTACAAAAAGAAAACAAATATGTATTAAAGATGGCAGCAATCCTATTATCTATCACAATGATAATTCACATGGTTTGGGGTTTGTTTTTGGTTGGTTTTTTTTTAAGTCTATCAAGTTGTGATGAAAACCAAAATCATGGCATTTGTCTCAGGTAGGAAACTATTAGAAAAGTCATGTATTGGGGGTTTGGGGTTGAAAACCAATACTCAAAAAAACAAATTCAATTGGAAAAGTTAGCCTACTGATATGAAACACATAAACAAACTGAAGTAAGCTAATTATGTTAAAGAATTATTATGCAGTCATTTATTTATTGGGAAAAATTATGAAAGCGATAAATGCATTAATTAAAATAAATAAACCTCCTGAATGCACAATGCATGAAAAATTAATTTTCAATTGCAATTTCACTTACTTCAGAATTGTTGCCACTTAATACAGGATTCTAAATCATGTTTATAGTTCAATACCTGTATAAAAAAGTGTACCAACTTTTGTGAAGCTCCTATAGCTACAAATGTTCAAGTAGTTAACAAGAACTTGACTAATGGTTTTGTGTGATTATTCTTATGGACTCAATTCAAATTTAAACTACATTTTTCTGAGCTAAGTACACTATAGGATCCACTGCAGAACACAATCCAAGTATCTATCCTCTTTAAATAAGAAACTTTAAGCAAATGTTGACTTCTGCATGCTCTTTCTTTGGAGACAGTCATAACACAACAGCGTGATCTGATTTATAAACAAATAAATGCATCTGGTAGCATTAAAAAGGATTTTATTTACTTGTAAGGGAAACTCACATTTTTAAGAAGTTAAAAATTATTTCTCAATGTTTTTGATTTTAAAGGAGAATATAACTTAGCTGCTTAGAGAATAAAGATTTCTATCTCTGCAAGCATACCAAGTCTCAGAAAATAAAAGTCTCCAATTTTATTTCTAAGACAAATAACAAATTTGGAGTAACAAATACTGAAACCAGGTATACAAGTTTATTTTTTGAGGTTTTCAGAAGTGATGCAAACTGCTCAAAATCCACTGGTCACTGATCTCAGTCAACCACTGGATTCTGTAGATATTCCAGGGCTTCTGATACTTAGGTAAGTTTTCAAAAAGGGAGCAAGAAGGAGAGCTGGAGCACTGTGTTTATGCCAAAGGTACAAGATTATCTTGTCTTTCTTAATTTAATTCATTGATTATTTAATTCAGCATCTACTACAGTGGATTTCAAACCTCAATTTGGTGAAGCACCAAGTTTTTGGTATAAAAGCCTAATTTAAATCATCTGTTTTGTGAAAAGTTGAGGACAGGCATTTATTATCTAAAACTAAATCACAACCATATCAGGGGCAGTTTTTAAAGACACTAGCAAATCAGTTCACAGAAAGAGAGAAAATGTCACAGTGAGGTTTTGTAAAAATTTTCTCATCAACTATACCTAAAAATAATACCAGACGTGTCACAAATTGAAAATAAAATCTTTGACCTTTATCCTGTAAAACTATATGCTGATGCATATATTATTATAGTAAGCAGGTCAACTGATTTGAAATTATATTTAATAGAATGAATATTCATCTATAAATGTTGCTGGGCCATAGCATTTACAAACTCACATTATATTTTTTCCAATTGAATCTGCAGAACATTGGGTTTGACAATGTTTCCTGCAGAAAAGTAAAGTTTTCAGCAAAATACAAATGTTTCATTTAGGCAAAGCTTAAGTCTACTTTCTGAGATTTGATTTATTCCATTTTCAGTCACACCCACTGTGTGGAAAAAGGAGAAGACTAAAAGACAAAAATAATTTCAATACAATTTTGAACTGTTGAATCACATTTAAAATTTTTGTATGCTTTATAGCTTTGTTAAGATCACAGCTAAGTTAGTTCTAACGCAGTAGATATTTCTCCAAAGCTGATCTTTATTTTTAAAAAGCTAACCTTCCTACAACCTACTTAGTAAAGCATTAAAAGAAATTATGGAAATTCTAACGTTTCTTACATTTTAGCAGCTTAATTTCATCCTATCCTATGTACTTCCAAGATATATTTAAAATGGAAATAAGAACAGCACCAAAAAGAACAAGTTGCAAGCTAAACAAACTGAAATCCTACACAGGGCATCATTCATTTTAAACCATACATAACTTCTTACTGGATATTTCCAAGAAGGGTTTATGGAGTCTCAGCCAAAGACTGAAGTAGATTAAAACTCCAGAGACTGACCTAAAAATATTTTAGTGACACCAATTGGAGATAAAGATACTTTCAAGATAGTTGAGGTAAGGGGCAGTTAAAATCTAAAAAGGCTAAAGGTTTCTTAAGCTCCAACAGCTTAGTTGAAAGGTCTTCTTCCATACTTTTGGACTTGATTAGCATTATATAAAATAGCCATATCTGACTTGCTGCGTAACCAAAGTTGTGGTTATTCTTTATACAGCATCTAAAATTTCACACTCCATCAGCACATGTTCAAGCTATTTTATCTTGGCAATTAATTTATTATTTTTCAGAACACAGTGAAGCCTTGTTTTCAAGTCATTCATAACTTTATAAATCAGTCCTGCACATGAAACCATGCATCTGTGAACCGTAGAAAATCCTTGCACTCAGGCGATTAAGCTCCTGACACCTTTACTGATTAATAATCATGAAAAGAATAAGATCAGAAGCAAAATAAATGATCATTTAATAGAGAAACTCACAAAACAGCCCTTTAACTTACATATTCCATCATGTTATTCGTTTCACATTTCCTTTTGCTTAGTCTCCAATGCAAGCACAGCTAGACAAGGAGGAAAGAAAAAGAAGAAAAATGAGCTGTATTTTATTGCAGCACACAGACTAGCCCATTTGTTCACCTTTCATATTTTTCGTTCAACAAAAGCATCTGTTTCCATACTGTGCAATTCAAACTCCAACAGTACGAAGCTGCTCCCTGCGGCACTCACCTTGTGGTATAACCTATTGTTTTCCCATTCTAATAACTTCTCAATCGATCTTCGTGTCTGGAAGACAAATGAGAAAGAATTTTACTCTTGACTGGTTTTAGAAAAACTTTGTTTTGCAGCTGCTTTTGTGTGAAAAGGAGAGAGGTGCAGGACAGTGACTGAGTACAAGGTGGTCTGTAGCACTATCAAAACTCGTCTGGTATTAAATAGTATCTAGAACAGAAACAACTTTTTATGATATCCAAGTAAGTACTTTCAACCACTTTGGAACAAAAACTGTTGATATGTGTGCTCTCCGGTTCTTACGGCAGTTTTAACTTTAAAATCACAGAAATTTCAAAGTAATCGAAGTATAAAAAGCAGGATGCCCCAGGATCATTGGTCTAAATGCACCACTTCTAAGGACAGCATATAAACGCATAAATGTTGCAAACTATTTTGCAATGCTGTAGGTCAAGTGCAAATACACAGTAGTCTAAATAAATGAGGAATTTTTGTTACATTTATATCCAGATTTTAGACAGTGAAAAAGCAAATGCAGAAAGTTACAGTAAATTCCACAAATAAGCATTACTAAGTTTGTGATCAAACTTATAGATCAAACTTATAGAGAGCAAACCCAGTATTCACAATTCTAAAGGAAAAGTTTACTGCCTGTGTCATCCACACTTGACACTTTAGATAGAGAATCTTGAAAGCTGCTCTGCACAGCTTTTTAAGATTATGCATGCTAGAATTAAAGGACATTCTGCGCTGCAAAGTTTCACAGCATTTTGAATATAATTATTCACTTATATTTACATTTGAGAAATACATACTGACATTTATGGTCATTTGACTGCCAGAATATATATTGCTTAGCTCTAAATGGGATTTGCTACAGACAGTGAATAAAAAGAGGATAATTCATGGTGCCAGGTGTTAAGATGAGACCAACAGAGCTGCAGGTGCAAAAGGACGGAGCAATGACAAGGATCAAATACAACTTAGTGCAGCTGCAGCTTCCTTACAAGGCAGAGAGGGGTGAGGGGAAAGGATGAGAAAGCATCTTGCTGTTATTACTACAAAATACTAATACTGTAAATGAACCCTAACACACCAAACTATATGCGGTCATGAGGAACAAAAATGTCTGAGTAAAATAAAAATTAGACAACAAATTATTCATTTCCCCCCATATATTAACATCTTGGTTTTCAAACAATCCTCTAATTTAATACTTAAGCAGTTGTGGGGAAACACAGCTAAGCATGTACTGTGGTCACATGATTAAAAATTAGATCATTGCTATCTATCAGTATTCATTACAGCAAATTTTTTATTATGTTTTATTTTAAAATTACAAGCCAAGGACTTATCAAAAGGTGGACATACCAGTGACTAATTTATCACATCAACTGGAAATTGAGTATTTTTGGGGTTATTCTTATTATTATGTTTTTAAAGACAGTGCCCTTTAACAATAATCAGTAGACCTCACTTGTTTCTTTGTAAAGATAGCCTTTTAGAGTCTGCTCTCCTTTTAAATGAAAATAGGGCAGCAGTTATGGTCACACTTTTGTTAATTTAGTTGCCAGTCAGCTCCAAATCAAAAGAAAATAAGGCTGCAGAGTGTAATTAACATTCAGTTCAGTCGTTTTGTCCCTTGTCTAGCCCCCAAGCTTTGTTAAAATTGCCATCTGAATGCTGAAGGCTGTAGGGAAATCGATTTGATTCTAATCGCACCATGAAAAGAACATGATCTAACTGCTTTCAGCCCTCCGTAAATCTGTACTAGGTCTTTAGCACAATGCAACTTCCAATTTAAAAAGCACTGAATGTCTCGTCAATGACTTTGTGAAGAAAAAAGAACAAGGAGCAGACATAAAAATTCCAATAGTTGTTTAAGCATTAAAGTTCATTTGCATCACAGCAAACCTGAAAAGGGCTGACCTCTCAAACCGCCTCTCAGGTCTATGAAGTTGTAGCCTTGACAAGCTCACATTGACAGAGCTCATTGACTCTGAAAGGCTACTCTATCAATGGTGAAAAATGGCAATAGGTTCTACTCTGAGCAGGCATCTGCCTGCCCACCCGCTGCTAAACCAATGGCAAAACTGATTCAAAACCTGAATCTACCTTGTAATCTTCCTTTCCAGGACCTTTTAATAATAGATTAAGATCACTATACAATTTAATTTCATTGTTTGCCCCGAAGACTGTGAAAAACATCCAAGCTTTTCAAATTCCAATAAAATTACATCTGTATTACAATACATAAATATAAATAAGAAATTGATAGGTACTATTAATTGGTTTATTCAAACAAGAGGACAGTTTAAAGTCATTTGACTAGCATGAGATAAAAATACATGCACACTCGACACCATGATTGTTTATCTTCCCAGAGCCTTAAATACTACTCACCATTCCTATAGTACAATCTGGGATAGTCATAGCTCCCAAACACACCATCTTATTAATACAGAAATGTTAATGAAAATTAGACTGTAAAATATTTCTGCAAACCTCAGAGCTCAGAATAAAAAGAAATTAATTAAACAGCATCACACAATTCACTATAGTAAGTTCTCTTCCTACTTGACAGGTGAAAAAAAGCACTTGCACGTGCAGCTTAATTAATCACTGCTCTTGACATCTCAATGATTTACAGTGAGGAGCAGGTGAGGATATACAAAACCAGAAAGGAACACTTGATTTGAGTGTAGCATTTCCAGCACACTAGGATGACAAGCTTGTATATTCTATCAATGGTGTACAGAAAAACCCATACAGCAAATTATTTGTTAGCCACAACAAAAGCACAAATTAAGTGGAAGAGAGGCTTGCTTATTAGGAAGATTTAATACTATCCAGCTTTTAATTTTTTTTTTCTCAAAAAACTCAGTCCAATATTTGATCAAAGAAAAAAAACACAATTCAAGTACAGTTTTCAGCATAGCAATGTTAACAAAGTATGCCTTGTAACATATTTCATTAAAAAAGCAGATAGTCTTCAATGCTATCTACAGAATTTAGTGAAACAGACCTCTTCAACTGTCTAGATGCAACGTTTATTGAAATATTTCTGTAAAATAACTGATTCTTTAAAGATATTAATGTCCAGCAGTGTCTTTTGAAAATTCAGACTCCCAAAAAGCCCCAGCACAGAATACACTTTCACTAATGCTTATTACTCCTGATTTAGTAAAATAAAGTTTTTCCCTCTAACATGGAAGAAAAAAAAAACTTAAAAAACAAAACAAAACAAAACCAAAAGAACAACCTAAATATGAACTTTCCATGCAGAAACAAGCATAGTACTGAATGTATTACCCACTGCAAGACGTTTCTGTTACATCTTTCCAGTGTCTATCCAGTTAGCTCCAGATGGAATTATGATCTGGACAGGAAGGCTGTGCAGCAACAGGGCCCCTCTGGCAGTGCATGACCAGGAACATGCACACTGCACTAAACCACACTAGAAAAGGGGCCAAGGCCACCTCAAGTTCTGCTGTAAATCAGTGAATGACTGGTACAGTATTCAACAAAAGGATTTAACATGACTCCCAAAAGGTGCTAATTTGAGTACCTCCCTTTGTCTTTATTATATGGGGAAACAACATGGATAGCAACAACACCATCCTCCACTAACAATTGTATTGGTAGTTGTTTGGGAAAAACCAAAGAATCTCCCGCTATGTGCATTTGATCTTTGACTTCTCACCTGAAAACATATGTATACGTAATGCACTATTAGTCCAATAAATGGATGAGATTTTCAAATTCCTTCATACAAAACTTTACCACAATCAAGTATTATTGGTTTTGAGTATCAACCTGAACAAATATACTTTATGCTAAATTTCAAAATACAAAGAGACAACACTAGGCAGACTTTTGTTAGCTTCTCACATAACCAGAATTTGTATTTCACACCACAGAAAAAAGTCAAAGGTGATCAGAACTATAGTATGTCCGCTCACTCCAAGACAAAAATGACAGAAGCAGGAATTTCTATTCATTGCAGCTACAAAATTTATACCCAAGTAATTTAGCTATCAGCACAAATAACGAAATAGAAAGTTAGAAGATCACTGAGTCAGATATGCTCACTTTCAACAGGCCAGAACATCCCCCAAGGCAATTTTGAGGCCCATACTGGTCCCACAAAAGTGCCAAAGTTGTACTCAGAGCACACATAACTGAATGATGTACGTCTGTGCTGAGAATGTCCTCATCTTTAGCACTACACCTCAAGTAAACCAACATAAACTGCAAATTGCTAAGATCCCCATATTGCTAAGGAATTCTCCATTTGTGAAGGGAAAAAGATCACAAAGGTGAAACCTGAGCTGATTTCAGATCCTGACGTCCTGGACTATCTGCTTTAGTGCACAGTAGTTTGAAAAGGTATCTATTCTACTACATAGGTGAACATGGAGATCTTGTATAATTTCTCCTGTTGGTAGCTAGGATATTTTTTATTTTAGACCATTGTAAGGGTGCTCATCCCAGAAGTCACTTCAGCAAGAAAGTGCATTTCATGCAAGAAAGCAAGTGAAATCTAAACTAAACAGAATGAAGAATATCTGGAAATAAATGCAGCGGTCTGGTGCTTTTTATATGATCTGGAAATAACTGCCTTGTCCAACAAGATTGCTATTGCTGCATCCTGCCTTAATATATTGATTACTTTGTGCAGAAAGTGAGCCCAGCCTAACGCACAGATCAAAGCTCCAGATCACACAGAGAGAAATACAATCAACAGAATTCTGGAGCAGGAGAACTGACAACATTAAGTTGACTTCATGAAACTTTGCATTCTGGAAGACAGCCCTGAGGATATGGACTCACATGATCCATAAAATAACCTCATTTGTACGGGTCTCAACCCTGGGTTGGTACATCACAGAGAGATGAATTTAAAGCTTAGTGAATCAAATCACACCAATTTTGCTGATATAAGGAGAAGCTCAGTGTTATTTGACACTACTGCATGTAACACTTTTTAATATCTAAAGTCAAGATGATTCCTCAGTTACTCTGGTTGCCTTGACTGTCAAATTCATGGAGTGTTTAAGAAAAGAGTAAAGCCATTAAACATACACTCCATGTATATTATCCAGGAGTGAAATGGAGAGCATGTTGTATTATCACCAATGTACTAACTGACAGATACTGAATGCGTATTTTCCAAAGGCATTTTGGTCTGCAGCAGAAACTCTTAGCAAAGAGAAACTATCAAAGAAAGTTCCTTGAAGCTGATTAAAGTAAGTTTCCTCTCAAATATACAAAATCCAAAAGATTCAAGATGCTAACTGATGATTTAGCCACTGGATACTTTAGCTGCCCTGTAAGAGCTAAGTCACCAACAGTGTGTTGCTAGCTACTTTCAATAAAGAGGTAACACTGACTAGAGGCAAACATTTGTGGAAATGTCATACTATGGAGACGCCTTGTAGCAGAAATAGTCTTGACCTTGGCAAAAATGATACATTTCCCTTAAGAAGGCCTTGAACTGTGGTAGAAAACACATTTCATAGCTAGACAGGTGTTGAACTGATCCATGAAGCATCATGAGTACACTCAATGTTGTTACTGGAACTTTCAAATAAAGATTTGTAACTCATTCATTCTAGGATTAAATTCTAGCTCTAATTCTGTCATCATATGGAAATAAAACCCATGAAGCTCTGATCCCTCCAAGCAAATTATTCAAATCCAGCCATTACAATCTAAAGCATCCACCTCCTGCTGAAGAACATTCTCACAGAAAAGACCACAGAAAATGAACATGTAAAATGGAATTGACCGTAACAGGGATGAAAACAGGATCAAATCTGCACCAAATAACTCACCAGGTGTCATTCTCTGTGGGAAATTTTACATGAACATGAATGAAAATTCCACCTCCATCTCCTCTTTTAAGGCTAGAGAGATGTTAATTTTGGTTCCTGCCATTTATTTCCAAAATACCCAGGAGTATGCTATAGAAAATAGTTCAAGGCCAGCGTAGGTTGAGAAGCTAGAAGATCTCTGGTTACATCTCTACTAAGAAACAAAGCTGTGCCCAGAAACATTTGCATTCATTTCAAGCCAGCTGGCAGGGATAGCTAACATCTCTATCAGTAAGTTTTCATAACCTCCAGACCACTCACAGTGCCTGAAGCATTCTGATAATGCCTACGATTTGTTACACAATACAGACCCAGAGGCTGCCAGGGACTTTCTAAAAGTACAGATTATAAAGCACCAATTCCTAGGAACACTCCCAAGTTTAGTTTATGAGTATATAGGAATCCTTTGACTCCTGCTGTTAGGAGTGTCTACGGGCAGTGGCCAAGAATGGGAGAGAAGCTACATGGCCAGAAAGACTGAAAGGCAGCACGACTTGACAAAACTCCATAGAAGACTGTAAAATCCATCACTTCACTAGTCAGCATGCTGAAGAGAATGATCCCTCTCAAAGGGACAGCCTCTACAGTCCCTTGTACATCTGAGGGCTGAATCAGAAAAATACTGGTTGATCCTGTAGCTACTTTACCAATTCAGAAAAATGTATCTGGCAACTTACTTCCCATCATTTTTACTGTTCTAGATTCAGTAATTTATTCCAAAATACAGAAAAAAATATTTTTATGAGCTACAGAATTAGAAACACCTGGTCACTTCACACTTTACATGTGTTTGGTATGGTACAAGATTTATTAACTTCTTCACTCTCCTCTCTTGTAGAACTGCCCCCCTCATCGTCACAACTGTTTTGTCACCAGTAATGGTTCTTGAACTACTGTTTTCTTCATTAAATAACTTTCTTTATATATAGTGCTTGAGTTACTGAGAATGCTACACTTCAGCAGAAAATAACATTTTACTGTGATTTGTTTTAATAAAGTGGAAAAGTGAATACTTTCCAGACCTAGGGTACTTTGAGAAAAATTAAAAGAAGAGACACAGAAGTGTGTCACTACTTTACACATGCCAGAACTTCATTCTGGTTTTCTGTTTTACAGTAACAGTCTAACAAGCTATTGTTCTGTCAAGTGTTTTCTACTTAGTTTAATTTTATCATATAAATTTCAGGTAGTTTTGCCTTCTAATTCTTTCCTCAACAGTGTTTGCATATGTTCCTTATTTGGGATTATCTTTAAATTGCTAAAGACAGAATCCTAAAAATGTTCCTTTCTAAACTGATTTCCAAACCTGACAACTAACCAGACCATTTTTAGCATGCTCTTTCAAAACAGCTCTATGCAAATTTCACCCAACTCACACTTGTAGTTTCAGGAATATGTCAACCTGGACAGGAAGAGCAACACACAAAGCAACACTAAACCCAAACCACTGTATGATCCCTTTATATACCTTAGCCATCACAATGTAAAAGAGGCTATGACATGGAAATGTTAATTTTACCCAGATTGTTTTGATTATTATTAAAATGTTCAGAGACGTAATTCTAATTACAAATGCAATTAAATTTGAAATAGCATTTAGAATATCTACTATACATCCCAGAGTACTATACACTATATTTAGGATTTATATAAAAACAAGAAAAAACAAAATCACAAATTTAACTTCAGAATACATAATTTTGAAGTACTAAAGGGTTTGCATTTGATCGATAAAGAAAAAAACTAATATTCTGTGATCTACTTTAATCTGCAAGTATTCTTCATGCCCATCTTATTGCCCTGTCCTCCACCAACAAGTCTGCAAATCAAAAGACATGGTAAAACTACCTGCTTCCACACCCCATTGTGCACCAACTCACTACTATACCCTTTAGGAAAGCACATGAAAACTTGGTAAGCTTCTGTAGGTTGCTGTGAAGGATTTCACATGCAGAAAAAAAAATAACCACATTGTGATTTCACATTTATTTGTTCTACAAGCTTAGCTACTTGAGTATATGGATGACATAGTGACTCTTCTGACCAAAATAAAGTGAACAATACCCAAAGCAAAATATACCAGGCCTGAATCTTCTCATTTTTTTAAAGTTTAACTTCGTAGTTAATACTTTAAAAAAACAAACCCAAAAAACCCAACTCTGAATACAATTGAAAACAATGGTCAAGAATACATATTTGATACATACAGGTTCTACTTTAAAAAAAGTTGTACTAAGTTGACTAGACCCAACACAGAGATGTGTGCTCTGGTTAGGTTAACCATAATAAATACATCACAATTTTAAAGATTGTTTCAAACTGAACTACAATGTAAACTGTCAGAACAGATGCTTCAAAAATAAGGAACCTTTTGTCTTAAGTAACTGCCTTGCGGAACTCCTCAGAAAAGCATTATGCTATTAAGAGTACCTCCAGTGCAACATCCCTGGCAGATGGTCAGAGGAGAAAAACATACATTTTCTTCAGTCATGAAAATAAATGTAATGTATTCATAAATTCAGTAAACTAATCTAATGTATTTTAACATTAGTATCATCCACTGACAGACAAGACTATCGAATTTAAGAAAATTCTTTCCAGCTCCTCCACCATATATTTAATTTATACTTTGGATGTTGTAATTAGCTATGTTTATACAGCACTCTGAAGATGTGGACTGCTATGAAAGTGACAACTAATGATGAAGCTTAAGCAGCATTCATCAGCTTTGTGTGAATTCACAAACAAACAAATTGCTCTTGAAAGTATTAGTACAGATCACACTGTTAAATACCTAATACTATTCATTTTAAGAGATTGCCCCTGAAGCATTTGAAACATGCAATTTACTTGTACAATACCAGCTTTTAAGAAATCTAGCAGTACTGCAATTCTATCATAGCTTTCATTGTTACTGTTTCTGTTGAAATTATATATTCTATTTACCCATCAGGAACTACAGCATTTAGTTAATACTGAAAATGAGTGCCAATTTATTTGAAAAAGTGGCTTCAAATGGGCACCTCAGCCTGCAGTGCCTTTTGAATTATAATTCACTACGCCATTCTTTTATTTAAAGAGCAACAATTTAAAGACTTAATGTTCATTTGTAAAACCTGGAATTTGTCCCAGAAAAGATGGTGCATTCTATGACTAAAATTGCTTAAGATCATTTATGATCTAGATCTGCAAATGAGGGACTGTACTTCCTGCAACTTTCTTGCAGCTTTAATTCATTAAAATCGAATCAAAACCACATAAAAGGAGAGCAGCAATAAGACACTGAATCAAATAAAACACTTATTTTACTGCTGAAGAGCAGCAGGCTTTTTCCAAATACCTCAGTGCACACGAAGAAAGGAATCAGCACTATACAAACACTCTAAATCCAGCACTGAAAAGAAAAATTCAGTGAAGGGAAAGCTTTCACTGCATGGAAATGCATTAAAATTATATAACTAAAAACTGAACTTACAAACATCTGTGGCTTAATAAATTACTAGTTTGAAGCACCTGCTGATTTAAGGAGACAAACCATTACCTTATTTTTCACTGCAGAAAAAGAAGCATGTGTTCCCATTATACACTAATTTTCAATAATTGTAATTTCAGAAATTTCACTTACATTTGTGAAACTTTTCCACAGTAGAAGTTAAAAAGTCAATGAAAGGCAGAAATTAATGTAAAAATACAGAATTCAGAGAACCACTAAGAAAATTATTCTGACTCTGAAGCTGCAATTGACATTTTGTCTATATGAACCATAAAAAAAAAAAAAAACTTTCTCTGAAAAAGAGCCGGAAACTATACCAGCAGTTCAAGACCAGGATAGATTGATTCAGACTCATTAAAACAGACATTTCTTAATTGGTCATTCTGAGAAAAAATCCTCCTCTATACTAAAAGTAAGTACTTCTATAGTTGAAACTGTTGTTTCATTTAATAAAATCCTTGAGAAACCCTCCCACTTGTTAGGTGACTACATCTGTAGTTCAACAAAACAAATTTATTAATTTTCCATTTCAGCAGAAAAGTGCAAATATGAAGACTTGTACATTTTTGTTGTGCAATTAAAACATGATCTGCACAAATTTCAGGATGGGAACACTCCCATCATGCTTTCAGAAATCAAACCCTCTAGTTGTAAAGTCTTGGGAGTCTTTTGTGATCACTGCAGCAAAGGATATTTGGCAACTCAGTTCCACTAACTGTCTTTTCACTGGGAATCACTTAGAACAGGGCTGAGCTAGCAAAGCTCTTTGGGTAACACTTCTTAGACAAGTGCAAGGAATGTAAAAGAAGCAACCTTTTATTTATTGATCATTTGTTTTACAGTATGAGTACAAGTGGGAAATAATCATTGTATCTAAAAATAAAAGGGAAGAAACAAGCATACATCACCATGAACCTCCATTTCCTCAAGAATCCTGGCTACTGTGACTATACTTACACCTGAGTCAAGACAGGGAAAGAACAGCTAAAGAAGTCAAAGCATGGAAGATAATTTGACCAACACAACCCTCTTCCAAGACACAGGTAAAGTCAGACACAAACAGTTTAAGAATTCAACTGTGACTAGTACACGCTGAATGAATACATTCGTCTTATGCATCAGCAAATCAATAATTTTTTGGGGGGGAAGGGGTAGAATGTGAAGTTGCTTCTTGTCACAGTTCTACTGGCATCTACTGAGCAAATAAACTGGAACCTAGATGAACCAGGTATTATTTATAACTTGTTTTTGCTGAGCAGCTGCAGGTTAATTCCCAATGCACTGTCTCTTACTATCCACACTTCCAGGAAGAGTATGTATTGTTAGTTTCCTACTTTTGTCACAGCACTTCGACATAAACTGATGAAAAGTCCCAAGATTTTTCTTTTATGAAGAAGCTTGTGGATACAATTCACTACTGAGATCTTACAGGGTTCAAACCCTGTAATTTCAGATAACAGGGATTTAAGGGATTTATATCACTTTACATTTTCCTGCTCTGGTCTACCAAGACAAAGTTAAATCCACCCCTATCTATACAAGCAACCCAAGAGGCAGTAACTTTTCACCATTTTTCTGTAAGTAAAAGTAGGAGTCTTGACTAGAATCATTAAAAATTCTTCTGCTTGCCTACACTAGAATTTCCAAACATGTCCTTGAAAAATATTCCACAGCTTTCACCCTTAACTCTTCTACCAAAGAAAAATATTCTTTGCCAGCCATTTCCAAGATTAAGAGTTAGGAGTTTGGGAAAGGAGTCTCTTCCCTTTCACTTTGTCTTCATGAACACAAGTCGATTCTCTCTATGTACTCTCCAGATGCCCAACAGACACCAGGTTCTGAGTTTTCTGTCAGAGAAACAACCCTGTAAGCACACATTCATTTGGTGAGCTGCTGACTCGCCAAGTCACAAGTGATCTGAAATCTCCAGATTGATTTAAATTACTTTTACTCTGTAAGAATAATCAAACTGTCGTCACTGTCTAGTGCCATTGTGCCATCTACAGTGGCACCAGATAATCTGTTTAGGCAGCTGAGTCTTAAGTTGCACCAATGCTGGACATCCAAGATGCAGAAAAAGATGCAAAGGTCCATAAATGTCTTCTGGTACCAACTTTAACAGGAAAAATGCAACATTTACTGATAGTCTGGACCACACTCTAGGATGAGTTACACAAGTTCAGTCACAAATCTGTGTCCACGCTCCTGCTGTTCATACTTTTTCCAGGATTCTTCTCTCCTTATGCATTCTATGCAACAATGACACCACCATCCTCTTTCCAGCCTCCTCTGAATGAAGTATCCGTGGCTGGGTTGGTTTTTTTTTTCCCCCAGATTTATCCTTTTGGAAGGAGCTTACCTTTTTACCTTATCCCACACAACTTCTCTAACTGTTGCTTCACCAGATTCCCAAACAGAACCTCTCTCCTCTACTTCAAACTGTTTTCTGACCCCAGATGCTAGAAGCCCTTGTATTTTTTCTGACACTGTTTCACGATGTATAAAAAGTTGATCAGAGGACCCTGTCGAGAAGATGAGAGCTTGTGACATCAGCCCTGACCAAGTTACATCCTGTTATTTTTTCCTGCTACAACATGTGAGAAAAATGGTTCAAACTTCCTAACACCAGAAGCATTCTCATTTAGAAGCTCAACATGGACAGCAGCAATGGAAGCTTCCCTTACGTTTGTTACCTACAGGATAGTCCTTGAATGGTAAAGGGCTTCTCTGCAAACTAGTTAAGTCACCTGCTTGCTTATCTGTTGAAGCAATCACCAGATTCTAATTTCTTCTAGCAGATTTTTGGGCAATGGATATACAGTCATGCTACAGGATACTTATTAGTTTGCAACAGCTTGAAGATAAAAAGCTTAGGGTTTGATATAATTCACACTGACACCAGTATTTCTGTTATGGTTGGTTTCTCCACAGACTCCAACATAACCAGGAGGTTTTTCTACTTTATTTTGTATACAATGAAAACGAGCCTTAAGTAATCTCTTAAGGGGACTAGCATTAAGATCTTAACACAGATAGCTAGATGATACAAAAATGCATACAGGTTTTGTTATAATCAAGGTTCATCCCATAAATATTTTTATAGAATGCCTTTACTTATTAACTCTAAAAAATTATGATTTTGATAAAGAAAATCATGACAATGTTCGGTGTACAACACAAGTTGTAGCATTAAGAGATATAACATGAGAGAACATATACAAGGCATGACATGAAATGGAAAAATGAACAGTACTAAATAGTGAGGAGATGGTGGGGAGGCACAGAAACTCCTTGCAAAGTAGTGAAAGAGAATTAGCCAAAGACAATTTTTATACACACAGAAGAGGTGTGAGGGTAGTCTAACCAACTGCACTGAGAAAAAGGAAGTGAAAACTAGGCACGTGTAATGAGCTTCTGTTGTGAACAATGCACTAAGTGCCAAGTGTACATAGACAAAAGGCTACTTTCAAGATCTTTATGTTAAAAAAAAGCATCTACTCATCTACAGCTTGAAAGAAAAATTCAAAAAGAAAAATCAATTATTCTTTTTAAAAACTGCCTTTCTGACAAAAAAAATTTGTGGTTCATTGGGGCCACAGTATAATCAGAAGCTTCTCAAAAACAAGTTGCCACTCATTCACTGCCGAACTCTGATAATCTCAAACAGTGCCTCACAGAGAAGACACAGCTATAGAAGAGTATGCTGAAAGTTGGTTCAATAACAATAACTGCTTTACAAGAGATGGTTCTAGGAGGCATTAGCTATACTACTTCTCATTGAGTTATAAGCTCAAAGTCCTGACTGGTGTCCCCTGTAACTTTAACCAGTACAGCAGACAACTAATACCAAAATTTACAAAATAGAAGTAATTTAAGTAAGTTTTAGCAACAGTTTTTAACGGTGAAGGAGGAAAAAAACCCCACCAAAATGGGAACAAAACCAGTACAATTCTGACTATCAAAAACTATATTAATTATTCAACTTACTCTTTTACTGAGGCAGATAACTGGCCACATACTACAACCTAAAGTGCAGCAGCAGCAAAGGCATCCACATAGTAGCCATCGCACATTAACTGGAAGATTCTTCTTAAGACAACTGTTAACTCTACTGATGCTGGCTTTGAATTCTTCAGGTGCAACCTACAAGGGAAATGAAAAAAAGAAGAAACAAACTAGTACTACAGCAGCGTAATTTATTACTTTTGGAATACTTGTTTCTGTAATAAAACCTGAATTCCAATTCCAAACTTCTATTCAAAGATACTCACCTTTCCAGTTAAAGATGAAGGAAATTCTGCTTCAAATTTGTTGCTTAGCCCAAACCTGCAAAAACAAAATTTAGATTGTACCAAAATTATGATAACCCTAATCCATGCCACAAATTACAAGCACCTCATAATACTCTCAAGGTCTGCATCAGTTACAGCATTAATTTCTGGAAAACACTACTTGTTATTAAGAGCAATTCTTAAAATTATACTAACAAACAAAAATACATCATTGTACATGGATTGAAAAGCACTTGCCCATAGACACTTCCCATAGCTCTCTTGATACTGTTGGCTCTTCCCCAAAGTCAGCAAAACCTATAAACAATAGTGTCAAGTGAGGTAAGTGAAGGGGAAGGTGGATGCAACCTAAGGCCACAGTTTGAACTACCTCTCTCCTGCACCAGTACAGATGTATCTTGAAGAAAAGCTCATTCACTGCTAAATAACTGTTCTAAGCATAAAAACTGAATGAACACCTGCTTGATTTTCAGAAAAGAAATACATAATAAGTTTCAAAACACAAAATGCTAAGTAACAAAACATGGCTTAAACAATAGCTAATTATAAATGTAAAGTTGTGAAGCAGTTTGAAATGAGCTAGAGTTATTGAATCTACTGGGTTTCACAAGATCTAAAGATCAGAAGAGTGTCAGCTTATCTATTAAAAATGTTTTCTACCTTACAGTTGTTTGGTTGGGTTCACAAATAGATAAGCCTCAAAGAAAATCTGAATATTTTCTGGCATCTGGGCTGGGCAGTAACTTCTAGTAGAGACCATACACACGATAAAATCATTAATAACACTATGTGACTGGCTACTAATTTGGTATACAGCAGTCAGCATAAAATACAAGTTGTGATTAAAAATATTCTGAATATAAATCAGAGCAGTCTATCAGATACTACAAACAAAAATGAGAAACTAAACTGCTCAAAACCTGAAATATTGACAGCAACACCTATCATCCATTGCTGAGTTGTATGAAGAAAAGCTTTCCTGAGCCTTGACAGCTGAAGATTTTAAAGACATAATTTGCTTTCACAATATGCTATTGAGCACCTAGGTACTTCCCAGAGTTTGGGGGTTTTTGTTGTTTTTTTTTTCTTACTGAACTGAATGATCTGCATGCCAGTGGAGAACTTTGTCCAAGTAATCAAATAGGCAGTTACGTGGTAAGCTACTGTGGAAACCTCATAAAACACAGTGGACAAAAAGTGGCAGATGAGTTTCTTTGTAGATAAATAAAAGGTGGTGAAATTTGGGATTCCTAAACTATGCTTATGTGACACTCAACTAAAGTTTGACAGGTACAGCTCACAGGATAGATCTTTTATCACCACTCATGATTCTCTTAAACATCAGCTCAATGCAAGCAGCAGCCACCCAAAATAGCAATAAAATACTGGGCATCACTGGGACAGTGATTAACATCATTTTGACTCTCTATAAAACCCTCATATACCACTGGGTGCAGCTCTGGCATCCACATTTCATGAAGGACTTGGAGTTAGAAAAAGGCAGAGAGAAGGAAGGCTAGTATAATAAAGGGAATAAAGCAGCTGCCTCAACAGACTAAGGCTGACATTAAACTGGAAAAGAGAAGGCTGATGGGGACATATGATTAAAGTGCAGTTTCAGGAAGGCAGTGGGTAAGGGGAGTGTTCATCACCAAATCCCACAACAGAGAGCACTGACTGAAATTAGTCAGAAATTGGTTTAAAACAGCTAAAAGAAAGTGCAGCTAAAAAAGGTGCAAGTAGCTAACTTCTGGGTTCATTTCCACCTGACATTACTGATGCAATCAGTGCCAAGAGATTTGAAGCAAGATTACCCAAGTTCCCTGACAAACACACTAAAGCAAAGACTATACTGGAGTATACATCACTCACATAGCTGCAGATGCCAGGAACAGCCAGACTTACATGCAACCCATATGCGGCAATGCCTGTTGCAAAAGCTTGCAGCAGCACACTGGGCTACAGTTTGAGGTTGTAGGTGACTTTCATAGGCTCTTAAGGCAAAGTAAGCAAGTAATTTTCATATCATTGATTACAGGCAGTAGAATCATAGAAATATAAAATGATTTGTGTTGGAAGGAACCAAACATCATTTAGTCTGATCTCCCTGTCACTAGATCAGGTCACTCAAAGCTGCATCCAATCAACACTTCCAATGAACCAAGTGTTCCATTGAACACTTGCAATGATGGCACATCCACACCTTCTCTGGGCAACCTGTTCCAGTGTCTCATCACCTTCATCCTTATATCCAAACTAAACCTAAGCTCTTCCTGTTTAAAACTATTCCCCATAGTCCTGTCGCTATAGGCCCAGGCAAAAAGTCTTTCTCCATCTTTAAGCCTCCTTTGTATATTGAAAGGCTGCAATAAGATCTCACAGGAGACCTTATTTACACTGAATTTATCTACCATATTTCAGTATTTGTAACTAGAATAGCAGCTCTCCAAGTCTGTAAGTCTCTCAAAACTGGTGAATTAAAATATGAGAATTGTTACACAGAAACACATATGGCAAGTTTACTACTTCAATACAGAACAAAGGAAACTTTACTGGAAACATTGCTACCATTGAAAATCCTGCTGAATACTCCATGACAGGAGGACCATCCACCCTTTCTTCAAACTGCTAAGTGAAACTAAGTGCTGAGGCAAAAAAAAAGTTATGTAAACATCAGAGTCATGCCCTATCATTTAAGTGTCATGCCCTACTTAAAATGGTCACTAAGTTGAAGTGGAAACCAAAGTCTGAAAAAATCCCTTGGATCCACATACATTTTAGAAGCAGACAAGCTTGGAGAATGACTCCAAGCTCGAGATACACAGCTGCCATCACAAATCTCAAAACTAAAAGGTAATACCACTTCACTACATAATTAGTTTATTAAATCAGTATTTGTGAAGTATTCAAATGTTGACAGCTCCATCAAACACAAACAAATATTCCTAAAACTCACAGAAGTCATGCCTGACAAAAGCAACTGCCACTGGAAAAGCTCTACAGCTATCTGAAATTACAAACACTGAGGCAGAGTGAGGCACAGAAACTTGCAATCAATGCAGTTACACTTGGTTGAAGTGTATAAGCAAAGAGACTGAGAACCCCTACTCAAGGCTTGTGGTAATGTTTAATACATGGTGGGGGGGCAAAGCTGAAGCTAACTCAAACAGCTACCAACATAATTTTGAGCTTGAGACATCCATGTTGTCACCATACACAAGCAGTATAAAAGGGTGACTCCATACATTAAAAGCATGCTATACATTGTAAGTAGTTATGTGATCTCAGAATTGCCACTCTTGACTGCAAGCTGATATTTGGAAATAAAGTATTAGAAACTCCACAGAATGCTACTACATGTTCAGTGTAAATACACAACTGCTCTGACAACAAAAAAAGGCAAAAAAAGCCTTAAAATAAAACATTGGAAATCAATACTTTGGAGATGCATTTTCTCAGACAGCTGTCCTACTGTAGCACTAGATTTCTTTAGTACAATACTACATCTCCAGTGACATGCACCCTTCTCTGCTTGCTTTATGCCTTTCCCACTTTACATCATGTCTTCAACAAATCCATGCTCACCTCATACATGAGTACTTTCTTTGCCCTTCCTGGACCTGAACAAGCATTTCTGGAACCTGACTCCACTTGAAAGGTACAAATAAATTCCTGCCCTTGTGTACAGTCGAGAAAGAAATGGTGAGAGGTGGAAACTTCAAAGTACAGAAGTTTACAGTATAGGACACAGACAATCTGGAATCTTTTCTAGTATGCAGCTCAGATCATCCAAACACAAAAAAATTGACAGATGCTATCCTCTTTGTCATTTCTTATGGAGATACTAAACCATTTTTTCACTGCCCTTAACTCTAGTCTCTAGGTCAACATGCTCCCAACCCTTAAAAAATAAATACATATTTCACAAATCTTAACATGCTCCATGATTCTCACATAGCCCTGTTTTCACTCATATGTCCTTGATACAGAGTAAAGTTAAAAAATACATTAGCAGACTTCAGTTTAATAATAAAGAAATTTACTTGGGTAAATACATCTTTTGTAAGTTCTTTTCCCCCCTACAAAAAGTTATCTTGCATTAAGATATAAGGTGCTGTAACAACAGCACAGAAAGGCATTCATCAGCACATCCCAATGGCTCTCCATCATTCCAGTACTGCAAGAATAAATCCAGTATTACTAGTTAATACAGTCTGCTATATATATGGTACATGTCTCAACTAGTCAAGGAACAGGAAAACCATCACTGGAAAACACTGTGATGCTTATCATAAATATTCTCTTCACTATTTCAAACACGTCATGTACCTCCATTCCTACCATAATATGATTTTAGAAACAAGTATGAAACACCTTGGACTTCCAGTTCAGTTGTAAGTAAGGATCTCTATTTTCACAGTGCTTTTCAAGTTTTTTGCCATTACAAGAGAGAACGTCAGATTTTCAGCAACCAGGTGACATTACTCCTGTCTATCAAGCTATCAAAACTCTGCTGGTGTGAAAACAGTTTAACTGAATATTTAACAAACAATGTTAAAAAAAATATTAGCATTGCCTGCAGCATCTTAACAGTGAGTTTAAGGAGAAAACTTAGTGCTAACCAAAAGCTTCACATCCTCAAAAGGCAAAGACTTCATTTGTTTTATTTCGATGATATTTACTGCTTTGCTTTAACTGATTTTAATTACTCAGCTTAGAAAAGACTCACACACTTCCATTCTCTATTGGATGAAATCAAGTAATAGTAAACATCCTCCTGATGTTAATATGTGGTCATGGAATTGACATATTTCAAACTCAGCATTATGACTCCTATGTTAGATCAGAAAGGCTACAACAGACTGTGAAAAGAGAGCTTCTGTTTAAACATACACACAGCAGCAGCAGTCAGCAACTCTTCAAACTGCAGAGCCAGGGACAGATCAATTCAGTATTTGCTTAACTGCTGATCATTTTTGTCAGACCTTCAAAATGCACACATGCTTATACTGGCAAGACTAACTCATCACGTACACAGGACTTGACCTATTCCTTATATCCAGCAAATGAAGATTCTAAAGGGATCTAACTTTTAATAAGCTTCTGGATCAGTGACAAAAAGGCTGTACAAAGGTAAAAGTGGCTGATGCTACGGAGTTAACTGTTAACACCTGGCACAGTAAAGAAAGTAGATGAAGATCAATTGCCTAGTTTTGAAGGCACACACTGGTATTTCATTACTCATTCAAAACCTAAAGAACAAGTACTTTAAGGAAGATCTTAAAGTAATAATGAGCTAGTAACTATTAACGAACAATTAACAAGGTAGCCATCCTTCAACCACAAGGCCAATGTTTCACAAGCTTCCCCAACATTCCACTAATGGGCCTTCATCTTGTCTTGCACAACTTACCTTCAAGTATTGGAGATGAAACCAGTGTTTGCCTCTGTTTCAGTTATTTGTACTTTTCATTTGCTAATATGAAAACTATCTCATTGTGGTTTTGCTCTGTTTTTCAGAAACAGACTAAGGCTACTGGCTGACTTTCAGTGAATCACTGGTACAGTTTCTGTTCACAATAAACAGTCATAAGTTGAACACACTGACTATATGCTTCTATTCTTTCACAGGGCCTCCTTGGCCTCCAGCCCCATCTGTGCCCTCTAACTTTCCAAATCCCCCTCAGCCTATCCATGCCTTACTTCCTGTTTTTAACCAGACAGCCAACTGCACTCCCCAGCTATTGATATTTGTGTCAACCAGATAATAAAGCAGCAATGTGCCCAAGTGCCAAAAAACCTTGTCAGGTCAGTATCTGAAAATCAGTAGAGTTTATGAGACTCAGAGCAACAGACCACAGTATCTTCAGCTTTTATGTCTGTACTACAAACCTAGTTCTACTGAACACTACAAAAACCCAGAAAGTTTGTACTACTGTGTCTTGTCTTCAGGTTTGTATTTCAGCTTCTGACACTGTACATTGTAACTGACAACTACTACACTTCAACAGAGTGAGCCTGACAGAACTGATGGAAGGAATGATACCCTCATCTCTTACATTATTGAGAAGTACTACACGAGCTCATGGTCACTTGCTGCTAGACTCAGATACCAAACACGCACAAAACAAAGTTGCTTCCATGTCAAACACAGTGAAACAACACACCAATCACAAGATAATTTTATATGTAGCTATCTGACTGATGCCTTCTCTTTGTTAAAGTCCTCAGAGCTATATTAGCAGCCACAAGTTAAATGGGAGTGGGTAACAGGTACATAAACAACCTTGTTCAACAGTCCAGCCGGTCATGTGCTGGCACATACCTGTTATACACAGGAACACAGGCACCCTACTTCCTGACAGCTCATCATTTTGGACAAATACTTCACATTCCTCTGCCAGTCACAGCCCAAGCCAGCCTTGTTTCCTCAGCGCCTAGCAAGAGGTTTGCACCCGCCTGCGAGTTTCCAGGCGGCTCCCAGCTGCCCGGTGGAGCCGAGAAGAGCCCTCTCGCAGCTTCACGGACGCAGGGGAAGGACAGCAGTCCCGGCCCGGTGCTCCCCACGCCTACACCCCGACTTGCCCCAAGTTGTACCCCCGGGCTCGGCGCTCCCGGCCGCCCCCGTCCCGCCGCTCGGGCCTCCTCCACCGCCCGCCCCGGCCGCGCAGGCCCCGGCGCGGCCCTTACACGGTGACATGGCCGGAGCCGCGCACCACCACCGGGTCGGGAGAGTACTTCAGGAGCTGCTCCTCCAGCGCCCGTTCCTCGTCCTCCTCTTCCTCGTAGATCTCATCGAAGTCCGCCATGGCCGGGCCGGGGCGTCCGATGAGCCAGAGGAGCCGGGACGACGCGACGGGAGCCGGCCAGGGAGGCAGAGGGGAGGGGGCCGGCGGGGGCGCCCCGGGGCCGGGCCGTGCCGGGCCGGGCGGCAGCGGGGCCGCGGCGGCAGCTGCGGCTGAAGCGGCGGCTCCGGGCGGGGAAGCGCCCGTCACCCTCCGCGGGGGGAGGGGGCGAGGGGCGGGGCAGGAACAACAACAACAACATCCGGCCCCGGCCCCGCCTCGCCCGGAGCCGCGCCGGCCGGGGCGGGCTGGGGGCGGGCGCGCCGGGGTCCGCGGGCGCGGCGCTCCCGGGGCCCGGCCTTCCCAGGGGCACGGAACGGGCCAGGCTGGGAGCGACCGGAGCGGTCATCTGGTCCAACCCCCCGCTCAAGCAGGGTCTTCCCAAACCACACGGTATAGCATTGCGTCCAGACGGTTCCTGAATAGCTCCTGTGAGGGAGACTCCACAGCCTCTCTGGACAATCTGTTCTGGAGTGTGGTCACCACCTGCACAGTAAAGGAGTTCTTCCTCACACTGTGGTGGAACTTCCTGTGCGTCAGTTTCTGCCCGTTGTCCCTTTCCCTATTGCTTGGCACCCCTGAGAAGAACCTGGCTCCATCCTCTGACATCCTCCCTGCAGATTCTGATAGATATTGATTTGGTGCCGTCTCAGACATCCCTTCTCAATGCTGAACAGGCCCAGCTCCCTCAACCTTTCCTCATGAGAGAGATGCTCCAATCCCTTACTCATCTTTGTTGCCCACCACTGGACCTCCTCCAGGAGCTCCATGTCTCCTTTGTCCTGAGGAGCCCAGGACTGGACACAGCACTCCAGATGTGCCCTCACCAGGGCTGAGCAGAGGGGCAGGATCACCTGCTGGCAATGCCCTTCCCAATGCAGCCTAGGATACCATTGTCCTTGTTGACCACAAAGTTTTAGCCCTTTTTTGGGCATCCATGAACACTTTTTTGGGCATGTCCAAACCTCCCCCCTCCCCACGTGGACACCTGCTGTGAGCTGAGGGGAGTTGCCCACTGGTCCCTCTGGCTTAGTGCAGGGAGATGTGGGGAAAGTGTCCCTTGGCCAAGGCTGACCTGCTAAGGCCAGGTGTCTGCATGTCCCTTGGTGCTGTCCATTCCTGGATCTGCCATTCCTGTGACAGCCTTGAATCCTCCGTGGAAAGCATCATGCTAAGGCCACTGTTTGCAGGGCAGTTGAACAAAGAATTTGCAGAGGAACAGTCCCTTTAAGACTACATTGATGAATGGTAAGCAGAAAATCCTAACAATGGCAGGGATTCTTCTTCTCTCTTGGCAGTTTTGGTATTTGTCATAACCAAAACTTAAAACAAAAACTGGAAAATGCCAGTGTGAGCATAATGGCCTTAGCAACAGGTAGGCTGTCAGCTGTTGGGACAATGGTGGAAGGCAGTGTGACATGCGATACAGCAGTATGAAATTTTAAAAAGGTGGAGCAGACCTTTTTTATTTGACACAGTGGACTGGTGGATTACGTACTTGTAGCAATATCTAATACATTATGTCGGAGGGTTCTGCCTGAAACAGTCAAAAAAAAAAAAACAAACAAGCGAATCTGCTTATCATAGAATGGCAGAGACACCTTCCAGTAGACCAGGTTGCTCAAGGCCTTATCCAGCTTGGCCTTGGACACTTCCGAGGATGAAGCATCCAGTGAGCTTTTCCAGGCAACCTGTTCTAACATCTTACCCTCACAGTAAATATAAAAAATGTGTCTTTACCCTTGCAGTAAATATTTTTTTGCTCATGTCTAATACATGTCCTAGTAGAAAATCCCTCTTCATCTTTCTCGTAGGCCTCCTTCAGGTACTGCAAGGCCACATTCAGGTCACGTGAAAGCCTTCTCTTCAGGCTGAACAACCCCAGTTCTCTCAGCATTTCCTCCTAGCAGAGGTTGTCCACCCCTCTAAACAACTTGATGGCCCTTCCCTGGACTCATTTCAGGAGGTCCATGTCCTTCCTGTGTTGGGGACCCCAAAGTTGTGTGCAGTGTTCCAGGTGGGGTCTCACCAGAGCAGAGGGGCAGAATGCCCTCCCTCGCCCTGCTGCCACTCCCACAGTGCTTTGGGTGCAGCCCAGGACACGTTTGTCTCTCTGGGCTGGGAGTGCACATGGCTGGGTCGTGTCCAGCCTCTCACCCACCAGCACTCCCAAGTCGCTCTCGGCCAGGCTGCTCTGCCTCTGTTCATCCCCAGCCTGTGTTGGCAGTGGCAGTTGCCCCAACCCAGGTGCAGCACCTTGACTTGGTCTTGTTAAACCTCAGGAGATTCCCATATGCCCAGTTCTCATATTTGTCCAGGTCCCTCTGGATGGCACCCCATCCTTCAGGTGTGTCAACCACACTTCTCAGCTTAGTGTCATCTGCAAATTCACTGAAGATGCACTAGATCCCTTTGTCTATGTCATTGATGAAGACATTAAACAGTGCTGGTCCCATTATGGACCCTTGATATCACCACTGATGTCCATCGGGAGCTGTTGACCTCTACCCTCTGGATGCAACCATCCAACCACCTATCCATCTCACAGCCCACTCCTTATATCCATCTCTCTCCAGTTAAAAGAAAAGCATGTTGTGGGCTTTTACAGGCTTTACAGAAGCCCAGATAAATGACATCTGTATCACTCCACTTTTATGAGTGGGAAGGGAATTCTGCATTCTGCTTTACTTTCCTAGTACTTCATGTGTCTTATTTACATTAGCCTCCTTTTCACATTAGATAATTTTCCATTTGAAACCTACAGTTCGTTTTTCCTGACTTGTTTCAGTATATCATAGAATGGTTGAGTCAAAAGGGACCTTAAAGATCATCCAGTTCTCCTGCCATGTGCAGGGAACATTCCACTAGACCAGATCACTGAAAGATCAATCCAAACTGCCCTTGAACACTTCCAAAGACAGAGTATCCATAACTTCTCAGGACAACACATTCCAGTGCTTCACCACCCTCACAGGAAAGAATTTATTCCTAACTTTAATCCAAACCTATCATGTTTCAACTAAAGGCCATTTCCCCTTCTCCTATCACTACAGGCCCCTGTAAAAACTTCCTCTCCAGCCTTTTGTAGGCTCCCTTTAGGTACTGAAATGCTGCTATGAGGTCTCCACAGAGCCTTCTCCAGGCTGAACAACCCCAACTCTCCCAGCCTGTTTTGAATGGAAAAGTGCTCCGTCCCTCCAGTCATCTTTGTGGACTTCCTCTGGATTTGTTATACCAATCAGTTTATTTTCTGAAAGACTACATTGCCACTTACTCTCCATTACTCATAAAGATCCTCATGGTATATTTCTCAGGTGTAGAGTGTATACAAAGTTGTGATGATGACTACTGCTCTGTGTAAAACCAGGGTAGAAACAGTGTGAGAGAATCCATGACACTGTCTCTGCTGCAAAGGAGAAAGCAGCATTTTGTGCTTTCACACTAGAAAAGTGTGACAAATTTCTATCATGAGCTACTTGTAACAAGTTTCATTTCCTAAATAACAGAATTCTACAGAATAACACAGAATTTGCTTGAGTAATAGTATACTTTCATACTAGTATGCTTAACTCATGGGGTTTTTACCTAGTTACTCTTCTTACATGTCTCACACAGAAATTGGATTTAGCAGGATTGATGGCTCATTAGTTCTGTCTAACAGTCCTGAAATTAAGAAAAAGGACTAAATTTAACACTGGCAAAAGCAAAAGAAAACCCAGTGGTTTCAGTGAAGCTGTGCCTCCTTGATCTACCTCACTCTACAGATGAATTTGGTAACCAGTTTGTTTTCAGGTACATGTTTCACAGTAGCAGATGGATAATCAGGGTTAATGCTGTGCAGCACAGCAGCACCATGCTGGAAGTTCTGGAAATGACATTGAAGGGATGGGCTTACCCACATCACACTTAAACCCTAGGAGCAGTGTTGCAGGGATCAGCAAAGGTTTGAGGTCCAAGATCCCTGTGCTGTGTGGCATGACAGGCTTGATGGATTTGAGATAAGAGAAAGAAAGCCCCAAGCCTTTCAATCAGTTCATCACTTTAGGTGTACATTACTTTCCTAACAAATGCCGGTTCCACAGTCGGGTGGTTTCCAGATGTTCAGTATGTGGCACAGATGAACAGCTGTGGTAGGTATGATGTGGGAGTTCTAAGTTTCTAGGCTGAGGTGCCCATGATGCTTCAGCATGTGTTCACAGCACCTGGTGTGCTCAAAGCCTTCAACATGGGTTCAGCAGTACTGGACCACCCTCAAAAGCTGCAAGGAGACTCCTCATTTTGTGCAGCTTGTGCTACCACACACGCTGAGGAAGGCGGGCCTCTCCTTTGTTTCAAGAAGTATCGGTGAGTTGTCACTTCTTCTCCGCTGCTGATGTGTCCCTGCTATGTGCCAGCCCTGCCACCAGCCACATATTTCCAAGTCCATGCCTTTAGATCACTGAGTTTGCTTGTGACTGTTTTGGTGTCTACTCTGACCCAACATCGTGGAACTCCCATTTACAGCTCATTGTCCTTTCTCTGGGAACAGTGAGAGAAATGACAGGCTCATAATGATTACATTTTTGAGCAACTTAACTCTCATTATATCTAAATAAAGATGGTAGGCTTAAAGTCCAAATTGAGGAGCATTGCGCTGTTGTTCCAGGTAGGAATGCCCTCCCTCCCCAGTGAATTCCTGCACTAGGGGAGAACTGATACCATGTACAGATCTCTCTGACAGAGAATCTCCCTGTCCTCAGAGCTGCACCATAAGAATTGCATACTGTAATCTAAAGGAGGCTTTAAATAATTTCTTTTTATGCAAATCTTTATACTAGTTCCCCCATCTTTTGATTTCTGCCTTTTTAATTTTTTTTACTTCCTTTATTGTTTGTCTCTCTCCTTGCTTCTGTGTTTCTATCTGAGTTCCCCCTTTGTAATTGCTTTTTTCCCCTGCTTTTCTCTGACATCTTCTCAGTTGTTACTCACCTCATTCCTCCCACAGTCTTTGTCTTGTTTTCCCTTGTCTTTTGCTTTGTTAATTAGTACATTGTTGGAACTTCTGAAGGAAATTGTTTCATGCAACATGGCATCAAAGAACAAGCAGCAGGTGCGGGTGTAACCTTGTTCTTTGAACTCCTACCACTACTCAATAGCAAAGCAAAGCTGACAGGAACAGCTTCTCTTTCCCTGATTAACTAAGAGAAGAGAGGTAGCCAGAAGGAAAACAAGAGTGAGTGGTGATAACAAGGAGGGGGGGCAACCAGGGATGGTACAGAAGCCAGGGAAGAGTAGAAATAGTATACACTGCAGAGGGAGTTTAACAAGGATGCAGAACTGTAGCAAACCTCCAAGGGCATTCACATTAGGCTGTGCTTTTCTTGGTCTGCTCTGAGACCCGGTCATCAGTCCCTTCCCTTGACACAGAGCCCCTCACCTCTGGGTTGGCTCCTCTGTCCTGTTTAAATGTCCCATTGCTCTTGATAAATCTGGATAATGTGTACCTGATAATGTACATGTTTCTGCTAGTGGGATAAGTGACCATCATGCCTTGAGTTTTAACGAAATCAAATTTTAAAAAAAATATTTACAGTATTGCAGAAACATTGAAATTCAAAGTCAGGAACAGGTACATAGCTAAAAACACAACAGAATTTACTGTTAGTCATGGCATTGTATTTGTTTGTCTGACCAACTTCATTATGTCATTTCTTGCTGATTAACTGATTATTTTGCAAAATCCCTGTAAACCCCAAATAAATGAAACAAGATTTCCCATGCAAAAATCAAAAGGAAGTCTTGACACCAAACTATTATGGTAAGTCATATTTCTGTTTCTGACTTTATGATGCAGGGTTGAGTGAGCTCCTAGGGTAAAAAGGCATGTTGAATAGCTCCAGTTCATGTCCTTTTTTATTAGTCTTTTTTCTTTCTGTCAAGCAATTTATTTTATTTTCCTTTTGGTCCAGCTTCCTATATTGCATGAGGTTAATGAGACGAGTCCAAAAGATACCTCTATATGGAATATATTATTTCTGAAAGATACTCTTTATAAGTCATAAATAAAGTACAGAAGACATAGATTGCATGTAAAGAGAAAAGCAGATACTTCCTTTTCAGAATTCCCTTAACATATAACAAACTGAAGAATAGAGTCCTTGTAGTTTCAAATCTGTTAAAACTGTGGTTAGGTGGAGTTGGATACTCCTGATCTTTCAAGGACCAAATGATTACACATTACTGAAGGCAGAATCTCCTAATCCATAAAGAATTTGTGATATGCTTGACTTAAAGACCTGCTTGTGTTTCACATAACCTATAGGCAGAATAAACTCTTGGCTGTTTTTAGATGTTAGACTGGGTTTTGTTTCCTTCTTGTAGGACTCACTGACATGAAATACACACGGCAATTTGTTTCTTCTCTTCCTATTAGAAGAGAATATTGGAATCTAATACAGTATAGAATAAACATTAGAATCTAATCCAACATTCTGCTTGGCTTTTGGGGCTTTTTTTTCCCCTATAATCACATTAATTAAACAGAAGGACTCAAAAAAAGGTTTTTTATTTTATTTAAGATTAATCTAGCATTGAAACTAATGGGGTTTTATTCAGTCCTAGAACACCAAAAGCATAAAGTCCACTAAAGCAAAATGTAAAAAAAAATCATATAAACATACAGATGGAACAGCAAATTCTACATTTTAAACACATTCTTAAAATAGCAGATGTACAATATCAATCCTTTCTTCAGAAGGTCACCTTTGAGAACAGTATCTGCTGGGAGTGCTGAAAACAAGTATAAAGGAGTAATGCAGGCTGACTCCTCTGCTGTATATATTAGAGATACAGATACTGTAGCTTGGGTAAAGCTATGGTCAACTTGTATTCTAAAAAAAAAGGAACCAAAACATACCCCACAACAAAGTGGTCAATGACAAATGCAGGCCTCCCCCAACTGCTGTTGGAGTGAACAATCACACCTCCCTGAATACCAGCACAGATTTTATACTAATGTCTTTATTTTTTCTTGTTTCTTTGTTTTTTCCATCCTTCAGTCCCTCCTTGTAGTTTATATTTATTCTGAGGACAGCTATTTTCTTCTTGATAAATATGACTGAATGACCAAATTCTTTACTCACTGTCCTAAAGAAACAGTGGGTGACTACTTAACTACTGCAACTGAATTATAAATCTCAAAGTCACTGTAAAAAGAAGTAGCTCTTATATGATGAAATTGTTAAAATAAGATTTACTAATCTGTATTAAGGTGAAATGCCTTCATGTAACATATTTTAGAGAATTAGACAATGCCTTTATCCATTCTTGCTTGAGAATAGAAAGTGCAAAAGTTTTTATCCTGCTTAAAGACAAATACCCTCTGCTATGCCACCCACATGTACCCAATCTGTTGGAAAACTAGAACTATGTAGTCCTTTAGGATTGAGAACATAATTCTTTGCCTGTCAGATTATTCTGACAAATTACATTATAATTACTTCCTCATTAGTTACTGTGACAAATGTTGATCTAAAGAGAACAGGGAAGGATGTCTTTCATTTGAAATCATCAAAACATGAACAATTGAGATTTCCTCTGAATACTTTCAAGTTCATTAATATTTGGGAATGCTAACATGTTCATTCCTATTGCATATAAGCAAAGAGAGATTCCTAGCACCAGTCTCTTTCAAAAATGTCAGGTTTTATTTCCTTTTGAATGTCTTTAAAATAGTATCCTTTCTGCTTCCAGGTAGATATTTTTCCCATCTGATAGTACTGAGCACGACCCTTAAATAATGAAAAAATAGATATTCTTATTATGAGTTGTTTAAAGTATGAAAAATTGTGGAATAGTGGAATATAGTACATTCCTGGAGCATGATTTCCTCAAGGAAGGTAGAGAACAAATAACAGTTGCAATCTCTGTGGTAAAGCATGAGAGAGGGGAATAATCTGCAACCTCAAAATAGCAAGAGAGACATTGGAAAGGAATTGCCTTTCTGCAGGATGCAGTTCCTTCGAGTTCATTTTTGACTGCTAGCAGTCTCATCCTAAGCATCACCAGATGCAGTTCAGTGAAAATCTGTGCTTTATCCCATCACTGTGTGAGTACTGCAGTTTCTTGATGTGCATGTGAAGAAGCAGCAGAGGAAAAAGATGATTCAAAGGCACTTTGTGATCAGATTCACTGCAGCTCCTTTAAGCCATTGGAGCAGAGTTTTGCTCCCCTCAAAGAGACTAGAGTTTCAATTCCAGCCTGCAGCAGGGAATCAGGTCGGTGAAGTTTGGCTAACTGATCTGTTTGTACACAATGGCCAGCTTGTGCCAGAATGTCCTTGCAGGCAGGAGAATAACCCGTGTTAAGTTCTTACCCACAAAGAAATGGAAAAGCTGCATTAGGCTTCCTCTGCCCAATGAGTTATTAAGGTACAAGCAGACTCTTTGCAATTCTTCAAGGTGTCTTATGAAGCACTGGTAAATACTGCAAGATGCTGAAAAATAGGAGACTTTAGGTCAAATCTAAGTTCTGCAACTGTCTTGCTCTGACACCTTGGACAAAGTTGATTGTTTGCATGTGTACACCTTTCCCACAGAGGGTGAATTACGGGCGGGACTCTTTATTAATTGGGATGCTCTCAGGGGTTTTTCCACTGGGTAATATCTTAGCACACAAGTGTTGTTTCTATGTGTGCATCTAGGAAGTGTGATCATGGCTTTTATTTTTATTTCTTTGGTATCCTTGAAAGACCTTTTGTAGCTCTGGAGAATGAGCTGACCTCTTTTGTTCCCCCAGCCTGAAAAAGGTCATATTTTGTTTAACTAACCTTTGAAAACACCAGGCCAAATTCTACTCCCACTGAACCATTCAGAATAGCTGCAGAGTTATTCTGTCTTACAGCTCTGAACTGAGAGTAGTATTTTACCCAAAGCTTTCCATCTTGTGACTTGTAGTCTGTCTTAGTATGTCTGAGAGTGCAGACAGCCACACCTCTTATACACTGTAGTGTTACTTGTATTCTAGACACATACATGTTTTAATAGGAATATTTGTTTCTTGGATCAGCTGAAGTGTAAGAGAGAGAGCACAGACTGCTAATGTGAACACAGTTGTGTCTGAAATACTCTTAAGACTTTGGTCTCCTTTTTGGCTGATGTTTTTTTGTCTGGTCAATGTATCATAGTAATTTTTTGCACAATAAATTTGTAACTTATACCTACATCTCCTACCACTTTAGGTTCCAATACTTCCTTCTTCAGTGGCTTCACACAGTTTTAGATTATTTGGTTGGTTTGGGGGGGTTTCTTTAATTTTAATGGGTTTTTTTGTTTCCCTAGAGGGGTGCTCTGAACTTTGTATGATTTTCAAGACTCCTATCATTCTCTTCCCATTATATTTTGACATAGCCTCAGCATTACAGCATATTAAATAAACTTTGAGCTAATATACTTACACAAGGTCATAAAACATGTGAAATTATGTTGTTTCCATGATTTTTCAAACTGAAAGCTTCAAATATGAGCTTGGACAATGTATTAATGAGAAACAAAAAGAGGCAGACATGTAAAGCTTTCTTTTATATTTTTTAAATAAAAACCTTCATTTTTATTTCATTTTCACATGCTCATATTGTGTCCTTCTTCAATATGTTACTTTCTTCATAGGGAAGCAGGAGTAGGGTACCTCTAGCCTGTATTTCATTCAGACTCTGCTTCCTGAATCTTTTGGGTTTTTTTCATGTATTTTAAATTGAGGATACAAATACATGTAAAAAGATGAATGTGATAAAGGGCTGCTTCCAGCTACAGGCATTAGATATTTGTTTTCAAGTAACAGCTGCTCAGGCAAACCTAAGACTATATTGTGAAAATGGAACTGAAGAAATGAGAGGATTGGTTTATTTCTTGTAGAGGTTTACAGATTGTATCAAAATCAGACCAAGGTTTATGCTGACATATTCTGACTAATATGAAAAAACCTGACCATTTTGGTACATATGGTTTTTATTACATGTCATAACAACAAATGTAAAAATTGAAAAGCCAAACAAAAGCAACACTTCCTGTTGGAGCAGAGGCAGAACACTAAACTGGCAATGGTGTAGCATAGAGGACAGGAAGGATGCAGCAGAGCGCTACTTCCACACTTGCTCTGGGTGCTCTGTGGACCTTAGTTTTTAGGAGTACAAACCCAGCATATTTTTTAGACAACACAATCTCTGAAATAATCAACAACTAAAAATTAAGTCAGTACTGTTTCAAAGCAGAGTTTGTATGTGTCTCCAGAAAAAAATCCCACAACATCAGGGACTGTTACATAACAGTCAGGAATGTGTCAAGTTTTCTCTTAAAACTATTTCTATTTCATATTCCCATTGGTAAATCCCACAAGGAGTTTCAGAACCTTATTTCTCTCATAGTTAGAAAGGATTTTATGCTTTTTTTCCATGCTAAATTTCTACAAGGCCAGAGTATATCCACCTGTTTTTATGATGATACTCCTCTTTATATGGAGTAGCTCTTCTCTCTCACTGGTATAAACAAAAATCATGTCTCCTGTATGAGTCTTCTCATGGGGTTCCATGTTCCTCTGATACTATACTTCTGAAGCTGCTCACTGGATGTTCTCTGATTTCGTTTTTTTCTGAGATGAGCATGGAAAACTGTCTGCCATCACTGCTTAAGTTTCTTCACACATGATGCCATGGGCTTTGACCATCTACATGGGTTTCTCTGTGTGTGGCTGGCATGCTCACAAGTCCACATGCACAGCATTTCCAACTCCTTAGTGCAATGGCCTTGCCTGTTCTGCTCTGTCATACCTGTCACCTGACTGTACTGCAGTGATGCTTTGTAAACATGGATTAATGTGTGCAGGTGCCCCAGTCACAGTGTCACATTGAGCCGTGAAGCTCCTAGCTTATGTTGGCTTTGTCATTGCGCTTCTTCCAATACAGCACTCCGGCCTCCACAAGTACCGACTTCACCTCTTTCCTATGAATAGTGAAGTCCTATTAGGGGTGACAAGAAAATGAATTAAACAGAGTAATTCAACTGCTTCTGAGACCTATTCTTGAAGAACTCCATCATAACTGTATTCCTCTCTGCTTTCTGAATTTGGAGAACTGGTATCATCTCTCCTTAGGTAATTCTTTCGTCAGCCTACCGTTCTTAAACTATTCCACATCCATACTTTCATTACAGGAAAAAGAAAGAAATTATAACCATTTTATTTGTTTAGGTTGTGTGACTTGAACTCAAAATTTACAGTTTTCTGACTGTGAAATAGTTAGCTCCTACAATATGATGATATGTTTGATGACCTCTTCATTTTTATCACAAGCAGCATTGAATGTCCATTCCTGTTAGCCTGGCTTTTGAAAATGTGGCACTTCTTCTGGTAGAAAATTCAAAAGACTGCTTCTTGGTCAGTGTTAGGCAGAATGCTCCAACCTAACCATGACACCTAAGGATCAAAATTCATCAGGTCTGAATTTCAAGGAGAGAAATGGAGTGGGATGTTTAGTCATGTTCCTTGTTGGGTTGGGGCCTGTATCACTACAAAATATCACTCTTGTGTTGATTTGTAGTAGATCACTGTAAAACTAAAACAGATCATGATTGGTGTGTTCTGGAGTCCACAGCAGCATTTTGAATTCTTGTTCTGATTCACATGACCCTGGGGTTTCATCTCCAGCTCGCAATATAAAACTTCACTGAGGCTGCTGCAGGGGTTTAACTTTATCCCCTTTAAGGAGAGACCCTCACAGCTTTCTCTCATACATATCATATGTAACAACTAGCAATTTTAGCTGTAGAATTGCTAGAGCTGTAAACAACAGCCAGTAATGAAGGCAGGACCCAGACCACCTGTAGTGTCTGACCTGATACTGCCCCATACCTGAGGAGTACTAGAAACATGGCAGACTCGGAGAAATATCAGACAAGACTGTGATCTCACTAGGTATTTTCTTTTTCTGTCTCCTTCACATGATCTCTGGTAGAAGGGCGCTTGGGTGAGGAGATGCAGACAAAAGATCTTTGCTTCCAGACACTGAAGGGAACCCATCAAAATGCTAACACTCTTCTTAAGAGGGTTGGAGAGGGAGAGAATTAAGGCCTACGTCTGCATGTATATGAGCAGACCTGATTGACTTAGGAAGAACCTCACAAATTTCCCACTCCAAATAAAATATATAATAGAATTAAGCCCTCTGGCTGCTCTTTACATGAAAGACAGTTGTCACTGTAGGCCTGCAAGTGAAAGCAAAAGGCACTGAATTGGGTTGTGACAGGGAGAGTGTGGCTGAATGTTGCTGCTGGAGCTCTTTGGCAACACTCATTCAAACACAAGGTATCACAGTCGCCCTGAAGGACTCATGTAGAAATTTGCTGCTAATCATGGAATGAGTAATTCCGTGAACAGCACCAACAGCGTGGAGTAGCCTCATCTCTCCAAAGGCTGGAAGGGGTTGAACGACACATAGCAGGTTTCTTCCTAGAGAGAGGTGGCCGCTCCGCTCCATCTGGAGCTCCGTGTCCCACCATCCGCCACCACCCCCACTCCACGAGGTGCGGGAGCACTGGGGCAAGAGGGGCTCGGCAGTCCTAGGCAGGGCACCCGGGGGCCTGTCCTTCCTGACCGCAGGAGTGTGTCCCTTCATTCCCTCGGAAACAGCACCATTTCCTGGAGGGGGAGGGGGTTCCGTGCCAAGCCTAGGTGGGGTAATTTATGACCGGGGATGGAGGCAAAGGGAATCTCTCGCGGAAGAGAAGAGCACGGGGGATCTGCAACTGCGGGGAAAGCTGCCTTCCCTCTCCTCAGTCCGTGGCCAGCCCGCTGACCCTTGGGTGAGCCCACTGGTCGCTGCCTGGCTGCCAGCCGGTCCCCGGAGAGAGGCCTGGCGCCCCGGCCCTCTGGGGCCGAGGAGGGAAAGGCGGATAGCCGGAGATGGGCAGAGGTCGAGCAGTGGCGGGGTCTCGGCCTGGACTCTGCCCTGTTCCCCCGGGCAGCGAGGAGCTGTGCAGGCGGCATTGAGCGCTCATATCCCCAGGGCACGGTTCCCATTCCCGGCTCGGCCGCCTCCGGCCCCTGCCCTTAATGAGATTCTTTGAAATCCAAAAAAGCGAGATTTAATGTTACATCCTTATCTTTGGAGGAGCGCGGTTTTCTTGCCGCGGCGACGTCACTTGTTAAACAATCCGCGGCTGAGCCCCTGAAAAGAGAGGCATTGCACCCTTCGTGCTGAATACGCTTCTCAGTGCGCATAACGCCAGGGCCTTTTGATGTCTCACAATGCGTGTTACGCCCAAAGATTGTCTCTTTGGACAGATCTACAACGCTTGGCTTCATGTTTGGAAGTTAAATGGACAGCGAGGTTGTAGAAACTCCCACGCTTGAAGCTGGCGCAGACACTCGTACTTTCGCCTGTTACTTTCCATGAGTGAAAGCGGCAGGGGTGGAGGGAAGGGGCTGCTGGCTTAATCCGTGCTCCGAGGCAAAGGGAGGGGGGAAACAATCAGACTTTTCCTCTCTTTTCTTTTCTTCAGTTTATTCTTTGGCAGCCTTAAAATAAGAGCTATGTGCAAAGCGTGCGCCCTGCCTAGGTAGCTTGTGTCTGGAAGTCGCTGGCAATGTTGCTGCTCCATGAAATCAAAATTTATGATTATTCAAATGTTGGGGACTGTGAAAAGAGAGGAAGAAAGAGAGAAAATTAATATTGCAGCTGTTCTTCTGATTAATGAGAGATAATTGCTCATGAAAAGTCACCCCTGTGGCATTTTGTTGTCTCCTGGATCTTTGTTCTTTTCCACTATTATTGAGGACTTTCTTGAAGACTAAGCGGTTCTTTTCAATTTTTGGTATTCAGAAAGTGTTGCTTGGTTACAGATAATGGAGAAATCTCGGGCTATATTGGGTAAGATGTGCCACAGACAGCAATATCACAATGCCACTTTCAGAAAAGGATGGATACAAGTTAACGATGCGCTTTCAATAAAACATTAATAGACTTGTTCACGCTTTTATAATGACCTCCTTAATGGGAGCTGGGGGCAAGTCCTGTCTTTAGATTGCGTTCACTTCAGAAAGGCCAGCCTCGGGATTGCCGATCACTTTGGAAACTAATAGGAAATCAATGTTAGAGTAGCGAATAAATGCGATTATAGCGCAGGAGCCCGCGGCCCCTCGCTTACCCACGCACGGCTTTATTTTAAGCGGGACTCTCCCGTTCGGGAACTGCCCCAGCCCGGGGCGCAGCCTGCCCAGCGCCACCGCATGTCACCCCGGGGTGATGTTTGCGATCACGGCTGCTCTGCAGGTGTTGGTTTGGGTTTGTTGTTTTGATTTGGGGTGTTTATTTGGGTGTTTTTGTTGGGTTGGTTTTTGTTTGTTTGTTTGGGGTTTTTTTTTTTCCTCCTCGAAACGCGTCCCCGGGCTGCGGCGCTTTCCCGTGAACTCGGCGGAGATGCGCGCCTGAAAGCCGGCTCTTTCTCCGGGCGGGCATGGCTTTTTCTTCTGCCGGGGTTGGGGGAGGGAAGGGAAAGAGTTGCTTTTGTCATTTAAGCCGTGAATCTCTTCTACATAAAGGTGTTAGAGACATCTGGAAGAAAAGAGGGACCAGCACCCAGTCCTGCGCTCGGCGGACCAGGGGAGCGGCTCTGATGTTCTTTTTGAACTGCTCCACTTTCAAAAGGGGGCAATTTCGTTACATTCTCATTTGTTACACTGTCTTGAACTAAAGGCAGACAAAGCTATACTCTGTCACCCCGAGCAGAATGAAGGGAATCAAAGGATTTTCCCTTAAAAGGACTAATTTTCTCCTTGAATTATGAAAGTAATGGCTAGGTAACAGCCTGTGCTCTGTACCCAACTGCTTAATACCTTCTAAATCCTTCCACGTGGCTCTCCCAGTCGTAGCAATTAGAGCTCATTATAGGCTCATAAGAGCTCTCATTTCGGGGATTACTTAATGGACAATGAAATTTTATCGGACAGAATTATTGAAAAATAAAATTGTAACGAGGCCGATGTGATGTGGGCGCACGCCTTGCATCATTCCGCCTGGTTTGGGATGTCTTTGCTTTCAAATGACTTCTTTTCTTGCTCTGGCTTTCAGGGGTGGGTGTTTCTTAGTGATTTCTCTCTCTCTCTCTCTCCCTCTCTTTTATCACTGCATTTGGTTTATTATAACAATTACAAATTGCAATTTTGATCCGACTCTTGCTCTGTCTGCCTTCCCTTACGACAGCACCCTCCCCAGATCCACTCTATCACTGCAGGCAGCTTTTTCCACTGAGGTTTGGGGTTGTATTATTTTCATTTTCCAGAATAGCCTCTCCTAAAGGAAAGAAAAAAAATTAAAAATTAAAATAAAATGCAGTTATTAGTTTAAATCTTCTCCAGATGTACTTTTCTTTAAACGGGAAGAGGCAAAAAATGCCGTGCTTGTGCACGGTGACCGTGACTAGAGTGTCACGGGCCCCACCGCAGCCCAGGAGGGCAGAGCCCGCGGGCATCCCCGGGGCTGCGCACCCCAGGGCCCGACGGCTGCGGGGCCTCGGCTGAGCCCTGGGCAGCACTTTGGGGAAAAGTAGGTGAGGCTGGAGCCGACCCGCCTAAACCCCGCGAGCCCCTAATTGTTGTCACAAGACGCGGGATTAGCGCATTGCTGGAATAGCTGTCTGTTTACACTCAGGAGCCCCCGCCGGCCGGTAAACACTTTCTAATTGAATTCTAATCACATTCAAATAGCCACATAACAGGCCTCAGCTGCAATTCATAAAACTTTAATTGCTATCCATAAATCCTCAGATCACCGAGCGCGGAGTGTCCCTAAAAAAGCTGTTGCATCGTGCCTGCCCGGGGAGGTGCGGGGGGAAAAGGGGAGCAGGGCTAGTGGAGAGCTCGGCCCCTGCAGAGGGGAACCTGCACAGTGGCACTGCCCGCAGCAGGCTGGAGATGGGGACGAGGACGGGACAGCATAGCCGGTCGAGACCTGGTCACTCTCTTAGCGAAGCTCGAGTTGCACCGGTGAGCCTTGCTGGTCGCAGGGGCGAGGAAATGCCGGCTCCATCAGAAGGCGGATTTATTTTGCTGGGTTTAACAGCGGGAGACTGGGTGTGCGGGAGGGATGGTAGGATGCCCGCGGCCCGGCCCTTGCGCAAGATAACCGCTTCTGAACACGTTTCGGCTATTGCTGCACTCCCGAGTTTCTGTTCAGCCTCTGGCAATCAGGCGTAGTCTGTGTTTTCTGCTTTAGAGCACAATTATCACTTCCCTTTCCCGTGTCAAGTGGGATGCGATCCGCAGTCTGTTTCAAACGCCGCTTCGCATCTGCTAAACAAGAACGCAATAGTCCTTCTATTAACGATAAGTCTCTTCTTAAATTCCCATGAAACAGGTCATTGGAAAATCGCGTAATATGCTGCGAATACCTTGGCTTTGTAATGCGCTCTGAAATGCTTCGGAGCCACCGACCGTATTTAGCTGTTTATCCAATTTTACTTTGAATGATTGCTTCAGCAAACTTGGTGGAGATCAAAGAATCCCTCCCTGACATGTTCGCTTTTCATTAGCGCTACGCACTGCGGTCCTGGAGCGGCCGGGGAAGTTCACTTGGAAGTTTTCCGTTTTGATACCGTTTGGCTGAGAAGTGTCCAGATATTTGAAGGCTTTGTCCGTTGCAGTAATTACCAATTTGGCAAGATTCACTTGAGGTGAAAAGGGCGAGGAGAAAAAAAAAAGCCACCCAACACACCCTACGCGCACATGTATGCGCAGACACACAGACGCGCTCCATCCCTAACCTTATATCCATGGCTGCATCTGTGTACCTGGCTCCTCTGATGCAGAGAGGGTCTCCTGAAGGAGTTCTGAGTACAGGGAGTGGGCCGGACTGGGGAAAGGTGTTGCCCCCAGGCCTCCGCGGGATCCACGGCCCTTTGGATGTTCATTTACTGAGGGTGAGGGGGGCGGAGTTGAACCGCTTGTTTCAGAGCATTACCTGCTCTCACCTCTCTTTCCCTCTCGGAGAGGGAAAGTATCGTTCTCCTCGGGGGAAACCCCCCAGCAGAAGCTCCTTCCGATTAATTTTAGCCCCAGCATCCCGGGTGTGTTGACAGAGGGGCATGCCTGCGAGCGCGACGTGTGACGGGGCCGCGGAGCAGCCGCCCCCTCCCCGCTTTCTCTGCTCCTATAATTTATTTGAGGCGGAGGCAAAGGAGTGAAGTCATCGGGCAACGAGCAAGCACGCACACTTTGCCCCCCTCCCCTACCCCGCTTTGGTCCCCCCCGGCAGCCTCTCCTGCCGGCCTGGGAAGCCGGGGAGATTTAGATCTGCGAGGCTTTCAGCCATCACGTGTTTAAATACTTGATATAAAACCCCGGCGCAGGGGATCCAGGCGGGGGGACTTTAAGACCAGCCCTCTCCAGGGACCCTTTTGTTCAGCTCTCAAACATAAGCACCTTCTCGGCTCGCCAGGACTTCAGTGACAACTTGGCCAAGCAAGGAAAAACCCGACTTTGGGAGAGCCGCCCCCGGCCTCGCAGCCCTCCGCAATGTCACGCTCCTTCTATGTCGACTCCTTAATCATCAAAGACTCCTCGAGGCCGGCTCCTTCCCTTCCTGAGCATCATCACGGCCAGGACTTCTTCATCCCTCTCAGCATGCCTTCCCCCCTCGTCATGTCGGTGTCGGGCCCGGGCTGCCCGTCCCGAAAGAGCGGCGCCTTCTGCGTCTGCCCGCTCTGTGTCACCTCGCACCTGCACTCCTCCCGCGGCGGCGGCGCCGGCGGGGCCATCCCCCTGCTCAAGAGCCAGTTCCCCACGGCCGCGGGCGAGGCCCAGTGCTGCCCGCGGGGCGGCCACGCTCACCACCCGCCGCAGCACCCGCCTCCCGCCGCCTCGGTGCCCGCCGCCGCCGCCGCGCTGGGACACCCTGCGCATCACCCACCTGCCTGCGCCGCCACCACCTACAGCGTCAGCGACCCCCGGAGGTTTCACTGCCTCGGCATGGGTAGGAGCCCTGCGGCCGCCGGGGGAAAGGGGCGGCGGGAGAAGGGGTGGCCCGGGGGAGAGCGGCTGCCGCGGTTCGGAAAGCTGCTGGGGAATGTCTTCTCTTTCTCTGTCTGTCTGTCTCTCTTTCTCTAGTCCCCCTCCCCCCCTTTTCCCTGTCCCGCTGAATTTCGCATTTCTCTCCCGTCCAGGAGGGTCCGAATCCAGCCAAATTCAAAACGGGAAACGGATGAGGACTGCTTTTACCAGCACCCAGCTCCTGGAGCTGGAGAGGGAATTCTCCTCCAACATGTACCTGTCCCGGCTGCGGAGGATCGAGATAGCCACGTACCTGAACCTGTCCGAGAAGCAAGTGAAAATCTGGTTCCAAAACAGGAGAGTGAAGCACAAGAAAGAAGGCAAAGGCACCCAGCGAAACTCGCACGGGGGCTGCAAGTGCAGCACCAGCCAGGGGCATTACCCCCGGTCGGAGGATGAAGAGTCTCTGTCCCCCTCATCGGCTACCGAGGATAAAGAGATCTCCCCGTTATGAGCCCGGCTCGGAGCTCCGCTCCTGCCGCCGGCTCCAGCCCGGAGCGCGGTGGCGGCACGGCGGCTCACCTGGCACGGCTGCCCGCTAACCTGCAGCGGGCTGGCCCTCGCCGCCGCGGAGGTTTAATTGTCATCCATTCGCAGTAATAGAAAGATATATATATACATAAATATATTTTCGGAATGTAAATGTTTTAGTCGTGGGAGTTCAACCAAAACGTTATTTATGTAATCCCAGGAGAGGGCACCTGCTCTTTCTAAAATGTAACATGGGACAAGGCTCGCATGGGCCAGGGTGCCTTCCTCTGTATCCCCACAGCCAATTTAAAGGAAAAAAAAAAAAAAAACCGCATTTTAAACCGGAAGGCAAGATATTAAAAAAAAAAAAAAATCCACCCTGAAAAGCAAACTAAAACCTGTAGAGAACCTTCTGGACGGACTTCTTAACAAAAATAAGAAAAGACATAAAGATCGCCCTTTTGGGTTTGGGACGGCTGTTTGTGAATAGTTTTATATAAAAATTATATTTATATTTATTTAAATAAATGAGATCAGACGAGAATTTAATTTTTTTTTCTTCTTACCCCCCGACTCCCCCTTCCTCCCGGTCAAGTGCCCCAGCCCAGTCGCAGCAGCGAAGGTGCACCGGCTGGGCAAGGTGCTTTTCTTTGCAGTCCTTGTCCTTCGTACGGTGAAAGCGTCGCTGTATATATGTGTCAGATCTGCGTAAAGAGTGAAAATAAAAGTCATCGGCTACTAACAAGAACATGTTTTCTGTTTCCCTGTGACTCGGGACGGCTGGGGGGCGGAGAAGGGGGGGCCTCCGTTCCGGCCGGAATGCAAATACAGCCGGTCCTCTGAGTCCAGCAGCCTCGTGTTCCTTCCCAGCCGGAGCCAGCGCACGCCCTCCTGGCGACTGACAGCTTTCTCCCGTCTGCTGGGCCAGCGGCACCGCCTTGGGGACACGCGGCTGCCGCTGGCCCGGGGTGCCGGGATCCCGCACACAGCCCCTGCCCTGCCCCGCCGGCCTGGTAGCTCCGGCTCTTCCCTTACCCAGGGGCTGGCTGCACACTCCGACCTTCACCAGGCTGAAACTCCGCTTAAGTTATTATATGGGTTGATGTCAAGCAGAGATCAGGGAGATATATATATATATATATATTTTTTTTCCCTGAGGCGCCGGAGCAGAATTACCTCTTTTCAGTGTTGGTTTCATTAGGCGCCTTGACCAGGCTTAGGGAGAAGATCTGGGTGCAGACCCCTTAGGCTGAAACATGGTTGAAGTTCTCTGCAATCTGCATCAGGCAGCGCCCAGCCACGGGTCCCATCCTGCCTCTGCCTTGGGCAGCCTACCCTCAGCTCTTTGCAGGAGACTCAAAAGGCAGCTGGTGGGAGTGGGATGGACCTCGAGCTAGTCAGTCCCAAATGAGCACCTTTATAACTTTTTTCCTGGTTCCTGCAGTACTGGCAGACAGAAAGTGTATATACAGCAAGCAATATAAGCAAATCAGAAGTGCCTTTTGCACATTATGTTGTTTCTCTCTTACTTTCCTTGGGTGGATTTTCCACTAATCCAATACACACTTTTGACTTCAACCTCTGAAATTGTGCCAAAACATTTTTCGTAAATAATTCCCTCAACAATTCCTATATTTATCGTGTTTGATACCTAACTTTGGAGCTTCAGCTCAGAGGTACATCTCCAATTTGACTTGCCTGCAAGCACCCCGGATGCTGAGGAGAGAGGCAGCCCCAGCCCAGTGACACTTGTACTGGTTGCCTATCCTGGAGGAGAGGCCAGGTGCCTGGGCAGGGTTGGGGTAGGATGGAGAGACTCCAGGGGTATGGGCACTGCCCCACAGCCTGGACCAGCTTCAGGGCTTGGGGAAGAGGCAGAGTCAGTGCACTGGCACCTAACAGGAAGAGAAAGGAAAGGCAGGACTGAAGTTTCTAGCCTGGACTTGGAAAACAAATACAAAATCTCACTGATCCATACCACTACCCTTTAGTGGTAAGCCTGAACGGACTACAGAGGCCAGCAGCCCACATGCCTCAGCTGAGTGGCTGAGGGTGTTGGTTAGCCTGGTGGCAGTCCCCTCACTTGCCAGGCTGGGGAGACCAAAGAGCCAAAGGCTTGGGGTCCTTGTGACTCCTTGCCAGGGGGACTTCACGGAGGGTGTGGCTGAGGGGGTTGTCCCCTCTTCCCCTAAAATCTGCTGAAGTGGAATCTGGAAACTGTTGATTCTCTGCTTCAGTTCACCTGTGTCTAACTTGCTTCTATAATCACAGTGGGTCTTTCCCAGCCTTGAATCTCTGGGAGGAGGCGTTAGTTCCACAGAAAGTACTGCCCACCGTCTCAGCAATGTCATCCCATGCTGTAACAGGAGGGAGCCAACAGGCCTGTAGCAGCCTGGGAAAGCAAAATTTTGCTGGTGAGAAAAGGCACCACGGTCTCTGAAATCTAATACTTCAAAACTCAAAGATATTTTAAAACTGCAAAGGTACACTTGAGTGTATATTTTCTCAGTTTAACTCTGTGGAAATAGGCACCTCAGCAAATAAATTTTCCTGTTTCTAGAAGATAAACAGCGAGATTTCTCTTCATTGCAGTATTAAGCAATTTCTTAAAAATAATAAGAAATAGTTAGTTGATCTTTCTTGTAGTAATCAGTGCTTGAATGTGTCTTTCAAGGGTTGGGAGGTAATTGCAGCATATTATCATTGTCATCATCATCATCATCATCACATATGAACTCTCATTGGGACAGTTGAGACAATATTTCATTTTATTTCAAAGTAAATGTTTCATGTAAAAAACTTCGGAAAAGAGGAATGATGCAATGGTTACCCCAGACACATCTCAGGAGGCTGATACAACCAGCTTGACCTGAACCTGGCAGTCCAAGTTGGTGTGACAAAAGCACCACTGGAAGTTGAATGTGCTGTAATTTGCAGGAAATGTTTTGTAGGGTTTCCATATCCAGCATTCAACAAATTGAAATGTAGGCAAATGTACCTTAAAATGTGTTGGTTTTTTCCTTCTGCACAACACACCCTCCCCCCCTTCTTCTTTCTAGCCTTATTTTTTTCCTCCTACAAAGTGTGAAGTGCGATTTTTCCCCCCTCGCTCATCCAATGCCTAAGACAGGCAGCGTTCAGCTCCTGGTGGAGTCACTCCTGGCATAACTTGGTGGCAGAGGAGTTTCCTGTGTCCTAGGTGGATTTCAGGTATAGAACAGCCCCTAATGACCCTCTGGGTCACTTAGCCCCCCACAGCAGCTGCTGCACTGGACCCCTCACAAGTAAGGATCCACAAGGGGAAGGTCACACAACTAAAGCCTGAGCGTTTGTGCAAGAGATGCGAGTCATGTTTGTATGAGTGACCCTGCTACTGGCCTTCAGTAACCTGTTGGGTTAGCATCCCTCCAGAAAAGCTTTCCCCTCAAGATATTTATTTACTAACTGTAATTCTACTTAACTCTTTCGAATTAAAACAACAACAACAACAACAACAACAACAACAACAACAAAAAACAAAAACAAAACAAAAAAAAAAAAACAAACAAAAAAACAAAAAAAAACAAAAAAACCAAAAAAACCACACCAGAAGAAGAACCGTCTAGACTCATGGCACTGACTACTTTGGTTGTGGATTCCCTGGCTGAAACTGCTCCCGTGTCCTGATCAGATGTGTTAGCCTACAGGCAGCATTGGCCATGGCCTGCTGGAACTTTGCAGAGCTGAAGACACCACGCTCCCTTGGCTGCTCTTTCAAGCCCTGCCCTGAAGTCCCCATAGGCGCTGCTGAAACTTTTCCCCACTGTCTGAGCTCTTGCCACAATGCCTATTGCCAGCATCTCTCACCTCTACCCCAGACCTGGGGAAGTGGAGGCCCTTGGGTCAGCTCCTTGCATCCACCCACGGTGTAAGTGGGACACAATGGCAGGTACGCTCCAGATTCCCAGACCAAAGAGCTCAGTGTTCTGGCCGGCTGCACATCCTCCCTGGGGGGTATGGGGCAGGCTGGGCCTCATCCATCAAGGCCTAACACTCACGGGGCAGGGGGCTCACAGTGCAGGGATCCAGGCCAGGGGACTGCGGGAACCCTCCTTCCTCGGTACCTCCGGCTGGAGCTGTGGCAGAGAGGGGACAGTCTATCTAACCCCGCTGCATTCACCTCTAGTTTGTCCTAATTTCCTGCTCCCGCCCCTGCCGGTGACCTAACCCCCATGGGACACGGCCTCGGGTGCGGCTCCCCAGTGCCTCCGCTGCCCCTGCGGGCCGGGGCAGCCGAATCAGCGGCAGCGCTGCTCGGCGGCTCAGCTGCTGCCCGGGGCTCTCTGAACCTTTTGCACGGTTCAGCCGACGGCACAGCCGCAGGACGAGGCCACGGCCAGAAAGGATCACTCCGGAGTTTCTGTGGTGCCCACGGGAATAAGATGGCCAGGAAGAGGCGAGTCCTACTACCACCGCTCCGGGACCCCGGTGAGCGTCCTGACACCAGCTGGGAGGACGCGGGCAGGGCGGAGAGCACTCCCATTCTGGATCCGGACCCTAAAGATGACCGCATGCAGTCCTTCGGGAAAGAAACCCGGCAAAAAAAACCCCACAAAACAAAACAAAACCAAAACCCCCAAACAAACAAACACAAACAAAAAGAACACCCACCACTTTTTATTTTTTTTTATTTTTTTTTTTTTTTTTCCACCTCCCCACTATTGCTGTTGCGTAAGTTTTCGAGGCTGCTGGAAGAACATGTTAAGTACGAGAGCGGGAAGCGCACCTCCGCACCCCGCGGCCTCCGCGCACCCCCGTCGGCTGAACTGGGTCCACGTTTGGGCGAGAAAGCCCGGGCCAAGGTTGGCAGCCTGGGCCCGGAGGTCCCGGGTGGGACCTCGGTCCTGGGAAGGCGCCCTGCTCCGCCGAGCCCCCGCCGGTGGCGGAAAGCCGTGTGCCGGGCAGCTGCCGGGGAGCCCCGCATGACAGCGGAATAACAAACAGCCCGAACCCACTGTGCCACTCGGAAAACCTCGGGGCGTGTGTCCGCGCTGCAGCGCGCTCAGCCTGGCCGTGAAAGGGCCGATTTCACGCAGGATCTGCTCCGCGCCCCTCTCCGCCCCCCTGCGCGCCTCCCAGCCGGCCCCGCTCAGGGCGATGCGCCGGCCTCGGCCCCTCCGTGCCTCCCCCTGCCCCGACCACAGCCGGCGCGTCCGGGGGGATTGAAGCTGCTGGAAGCGAACCCAAAGAGATCGGAAGCGTGTGCTGTGTGCTCTGGAAAAATAACTAGTTTCAGATTAATGAAGGAGTGACAATTTCAAGGCTAACGTTGGCACTGCCCAAGCCAGAGCGTGGGGAGCTCGCCAGGCTTTGCTTTATATTGTCTGCTTTTCTGAAGAGCAGACAAAGATGGATAGAGAGACATTGAAAAGCAGGAGGCGTATTTCAAACAGTTCAATAAAGAGGGTTGTCACTTAAAGACAAGAACCATAGTGCTTTGATGACTTTGTATTAGCCTTACCGTTTCAAATAAGTGACTCTACTCTCTTTGCGGAATTCACCGAGTTTTAGTAGATGACACTTCAGTGAAGCCGCTTTAGACAGAAATGAGAGCTCGTAACTGCGGGGCTAAGCCTCTCTTCGGGAGGGTTTTACACAGAGGATCGCAGACCCGGGGCTTTTTTCTTCCCGTCCTTAAATTCATGAACCTCGGTAAAACTGAGGTTTGCACTTTACGTGGAACCGCTGTATGAAATAAGGGAAAACCGCTCCGCCTCCGTGTGAATGTAAAGAAAGCGAAAGGGAGAGCTCGACACGACGGCCAGAAACGCTGCCCTCCCGGCAGAGCCCAGCAGTACAGGGGCGGGCTTTCCAAACCGGATTCTGCACCCTCGGAGGAAGCACCGGCAGAGTGCTGGAGATAAAGTTGTGTGGAATGTCCCGCAGGCAGCCCATGCGTGTTCCCACGCAGGCCGGGGCGCGGTCCCGCGTGTACCCGCGGTGTCCCCTGGCCGTGTCCCTCCGGTGCCCGCCCTTCCCGCCGCGCTCTGGTGGGACCGTGCCTTCCCTGTGCCCGGGGGACACCGGGGGGCCGCGGCCCCGGAGGGTGCGCCGGGGGACGGGAGAGACCTCGCAGCCCTGCCGGGGGAGATTCTGCTGCCAAACTCGATAATTATTTTATATATATATATAGATGTAAAATCTTTTTTTAGGATGAGGACCCCCGACCGCTGCAGCCCCCCAGGCTTTGAAGGCACAGCGAAAGGGCTTCTCTGTGGGTTTGAGAGAACCATTTAGTCACTGTTTCATTAGGCACTATTTGAACCTTGCAACATGTGGTAATTTCTGGGGCAAGCTGAAAAGGGGGGATTATGTAGGAGGGACACAAGGAAATTAGCTAACGGTTAATTTAACTCGTTTTCTGGTAGAATTTTCGATACATTCCTAATTGACTGAGGAGGCAGGTGAAGTCTTCAGTTCCAGGCAGACTCATTCACGGTGAGAATAAATGGCTCTTTTTCAACTCTCACTGCTCACAATATATCATCAGGGAAAAGACATGCAATGAATATGTTGATTTAGGGTTTTTTATCATTATTATTAATGGAATTACACCCTGCTACGCAGGTGTGAGGGTAAAACCTACACTGCGATGAAATCAGATTAACAATGAAATGAGAATTTTATTAGCTTTCTATGTCATATAGACCTGGATTTAAACTGTCAAAACAAGAAACGGGAGGGGAGGGAAGATAAGTCTGAAGAAAACAATGCCAATCAATGGGCAGGAGTAGTAGCTTAGATTCCAAATGGTAATTGACTGTAATTCACGGTGAATATTGACACTCCGTACTCTACACCATTTATATCAAATAGAGAATATATGATTAGCCCATAATGGCAAATCTCTTTGGAATCCGGGGTTTGACAATTAATCCTCACCACACAAATTTACTATGAAACCGGAACGCTTGGTCCTAAGGTCCGAGTTTTAATAAAAGGTCGTGTCGGAAACAAACTCTGTCTGACATTCTTGCCGTGTTGGCAAAGGCAAAGGGATCCGGCCGGATCGAAGCGTCCCGGGGGGTTTGGGGGCAGCCCGGGGAGCAGCGGAAAAGCAGCTGTGATGCTGCACCGGGTAGCTTCGGACAGCGGTGGGCTGGAGGTGACTGTGCCGGGGGAATGGTGGCGGAGGCGCTACCTGCGCCGTGTGCCGAGGTGTTGGGCACAGCCAGGCAGGACCCGCCGGGGCCAGAGGAGCCCGCCACGTCTGCCAAGGGCCCCTTTGTAACCTGCTATAGAAAATGGAGGTATTCTGCATGACAAAGCCCAATTAAGCTCGCTATTCAGGACTTCTGCAGCTGGTAGCCCCTTGGGAGAGTGGGAGGAAACGCGAATATATTCATTATGCGAAGGGGCGGTGAAAAGTACCAACAACCGTGGGTCTGGGTTGGGTGTTGGGTATGTTTGTTTGGTGTTTTATGTGTCGTTCCCGTTATCTATATATGTAATTTGGTGGCAGGGGCGGGAGGAGGAGGAGGGGCGGGGTGGGCGCTGCCAGGGGCGCACAAGCCCCGGCCCACGGAGCCCCCAGCGGGCCGGGTCTCGCTCACAGCGGCAGGAGCATCCTCTCGCAAAGAGGAGCAAGGGAAAGCTGCCTGCCAGGCTGCAGGACAGCGCTGTGAAACCGTCGATTAATATACCAGTAAAGCTGTCGGGTTTCTGTAAGAATTCTCTCTCTCTTTCTTAATTGTCACTCAACAGGGGTCAGCTGTGAACTGGCAAGGGGCTTTCACAGGCTGAGGGGCATGAAACCCCGGGGTGGACTGAAGGCCATCCAGATAAAATACTTGAGACCTAACACTAAGACGGACCCAGACAATTCATTTATTCATTTGCTTTCCAGTTCTACCTTCCTGAGCCAACAGACCATAATATCTGTGTAGCTGTAGTTGGTGTGTAAAACACAATTTCCCAAAGTGTCTGAGAAATAGCTTACATGCTGTAGTCATCTTACCCTAAATAATCTGCCTCCTATAACAGCAGAGGAATTTTAGCTCAGACCTATGTGCTACTGCACACAGAACTGTGTTTGGGACCACAGAGCCTTCAGCCCTGACCACCAATGCATACATGTGAGCTCAGATCATTCCCTTTTCTTCTGAAGAAGTATGACATGACAGAGAAAATCCCATCTCTCCCAGTCTTCTCAAAATGCCACGAAGTTTAAGCCAGAATGTGGTCAACCACACATGCAGAAGATGGAAATAACATTAAGCCAAGGAGCATAAGACATGTAAAGTGCATTTGAACAAAACTTGGTATCTCACTTTTTCTCCAGTATGTTTAGATTTTAACTAACCTACCACCCTTATTGTACTCTTCTAGAAAGTTTTCAGAGTAGTCATGATCTCATATCCTCAGTGTTGCTACAGAAAAACAAGTAGACATCTCCAGTTTGAGTACTGTGAAGAAGAGATACATTTCTTTCTTTATTTCCATTCCCTTGAAAGACCAGTCCTGGCTTTTGATACATCTTCTGGAGTGGATAGACAGGCATCTTACACTGACTTGGTTTGAACTCGTAATCATAAAGACAGCACAATGTGTTGTAGACATTTTTCACAGTTAGACATGTGATTGCCTCAACCAAATACAGGAAAACAGTGTAGGGAAATCAATCTTGCTTGTCTAAAATCTGTGATAACCCTGAGGGGAGCTAGAAGAGTAACAGAAAAAAATTGCTACTTGATGCCCTTAAGATCAGTTTTAATTTTGCTGTCATCATTTTCATACACTCCCATAGTTTTGTTTTCAAATTGCACTTTTTGACAGTCAAATGAAAATCCATAAGGAGAGGTGGTCTTCTGTTTGTTTGTGCTGTTGTTTTTCAGCACAACCCGCCAATTTCACATTACCAGTTTAAAATCATTGCTGAAATGCTGCTGCCGTTAAGAAAAGATCACAAGAATTTTTGAGTGTTTTGTTATTGTCTATTTTCTGTTGCTAAAACATTTTTCAAGATCTGATTTGTCTTTTGTAATTAATGCAGGACAGAGTGGGTTTAGGCAACATACAATTTAATAGATTGTGGCAGTTCAATGCACTGAATTTTTAGCAAAAGTTGTCAAATTCAAGTAAAGTTGTCAATTTTTTTTCTCTTTTCCAATTGCTATTAAATATGGGTAAGTGATGGCGTGCACAGAAAGTAGACCTCAAGCTATTTTTTTTCTTTCTTAGGCAAAGGTAAAATTTATTGAGTTCCAAATGCATATTACTCCCCACTAGTCCACCTCAGCAATGGATTGTTTCTTGAGCTAGTCTCCCAGTTTGTGATAAAATGAAGAGACCTTTTTATCTTCAGAACTAATTATCAGAATGAGTTTAAGCTAGAAATTTGACTTAGGGATGGAATTCAGACCTTGCAGGTGAGCTGCCATTATAGAACTTGAGAAGAAAGACACCCCCAGCTACAGATATTTTCCAAAACAGGCACTGAGGCTTCAAACACCTTGATTTGGGACTTGATGCTTTTGGAAATATTCAGGAACAAGACTGAGATCATCACCTTCATACTTGGAGGGTTTCTCTATTGTCTCCGTACTATCAGCTTAGGTAATAGGGCCAGCAGTTATTGGTGGTGTCTCCATGGGGTGGGAGGACGTGCCCCCTGCCACAGTGCTGACCTGAGCCACTTGGGGATGCTGAGATTGGAGCAGCAGTGCTGGAGCTCAGCATCCTGAGGGTAGAGGCATTGTGCCCATCAGACAAGCAAAGGGGATGATGCTACTTTTTACATTGAGGAAAATCCTGTACAAGTCAACAAAAGTGAATCCTGAGAAGTGCAAGCTGCCAGAATGATGTGTGTCAGCCTTGTTTATGCTGGAATCTCATGACAGAGGACAGTGTTGTTGCTGAAAAAGATGGCCTTAGCCTCTGGTCATTCACAGTTCTCTGGACGGTCCCATGTTTTGCTCTGTTTTCTTTTCTGTGGAAACTTCTGCCCTTGCCTTCATTCCATTTCTTGAGAAATATACAAAATCAGAGGATGTGATCAGGTCATCCTGTTTACAGCCCTGCACCTACACGGGACGAGAGAGCATCAGTACATCTGTACGACTTCTACACTTTTCTAATTGACATTGGCTAATAGACCCCAAAATTACAGGGGAGCTGGGTGGGTGGGACAAGCTTGAGAGACAGACAGATGAAGGTTCAGACAGATCACTGTCATAAATTTAGTCTCTTTAGTATATGAGATTTACAGTATCATCTGCTGGCAGAACCTGCACTCCCATAGCTGATAGGTCAAAGTTGAGATGGTTTAAAAAAACCCCTTCAGTGTAAATGCAGGCTTTGAAAGATGGGGTTTTTTGTTTGTTTTGTATTGTTTTGTGTTTTGTGGGGTTTTTTTTGTTTGTTTGTTTGTTTTTTTCCAGAGGAAGACCTCTGCTGTGCTTGAGATACAGGACTATCAGCAGGAACCACGGTCTGCCTGAAGCCATAAAGATGATATACTTTGGTGGTCCTTTGCCTATAGGAGATAGGGGGTTTTGACTTAAAAAGAAAAGACTTGCATAAAATTACAGGAAGAGGAGAGAGTAAACATAGTGCATATTTAGAGCAAAGGACAGCACTGATCTGTTGTTGTTTTCATAACTGTTTTTTCCCCTTGTTAGTCTTGTGTTTAATTCTTCCCATACTCTAAAGAGAAATGGAAGAGATTGACTTTTTTTTCCTTATGTTAGTGTTCACCACGATGCCCTTCCCACCAAGGCAAACTCCATGGCATTTGAAAAAACTTGACATTTGAAATTAAAGACTATATTTTTTTTTGTGTAAAAGGTAAACAGGAGATACAGATGCTTGAAAACTATTCCTGCCTTACCCTAATTTAGAAGGGCCAACTTCAACTTCCCAGGCTCTGCAGCAAGCTGCAGTCCTCAGCCAGCATGACCCTCCATGTATCTTCACCTAGGCTTTCCCATTTCATCTTATTCAGGTTTCAGCTTATCTTGAGGGGACTTGTAAATCTTCTAGGTCACATTTTGCAGTAATAATGTTTTTCTAACTTTTTCATAGGAAAGCAGGGTGGGTGTATTATACCCCAGCCTGCCTATTATATAATGCTGTCTTTCACACAACTAACAACACAGAAACAACTGGTTTTGCTGGATTTGTGGTTTTTTTTTTTTTTTTTGTTTTTTTTTTTTTTTTGTTTTTGTGAGGTTATTTAGGAATGAGAGAAGGAATTTTTCTCTTTCACCTTTTAAGATCCTTACCCTATGGAAACAAGGGGAATAATATTGAGCAATGGTTTATTGTTCTTTTTTTTTTGTTTTATACACATATATTCTATTACACGTGTGCATACACAGCTCTTTCTACACACTGAAAGGAACTATAGAAATTCACAGGAAATTTTGTACTTGAAAAGATTATTTTACTAATCAAAATGGTATACATTTGCAAAGGCGTTTTTTTGGCAGGGGACGCTGGCAAACCTACAGAATTAACAGCTCTACAGATGGGCAACATCCAGGTCTGAAACAAGGAGTGAAAGAAGTCATGGTCCAGCCAACTCGGAGAGGGACTTTAATGGGAAACTGTCGCTGGACCAGGTTGCTCCAACATAGAATTTGGACTAATGCCACCTGATGGAGAGTGGGAATCACTGCAGCAGAAGAAAAGTCCGAAGTTTGGGGTCAGTTCAGGGGAGCTGGGTGGTTCCCCCCGGGCTCCCTTTGGAAGGTATGGTGAAAGCAAAAGGTGAAAGTTGAAAAAAAAAATGGAGAACAAAAGTTTTCGCTAAGAAAAGGAGTATTTTGATTCACTGGCGATTTTACTGTTCAGGCTGCCAGACTGTATAAAAGAGTGAACAGGAATGACCATCAAATCAAAGAGGGGACGGGGATTTGAAAACTTCATTGTTATTGTAGCTAGAAGAGAAAATGGCACAACATGATTCCATTCTAGGGGCAATGATTGTAAATGAGAAAGGAAATGGCACAAAGGTAACCCTTTCCAGCCCTAACAAGGTACACTTGTGTGGTCCTAACACCCTTTGGATCTCTATTTTGTGTAATTTGCTGGTTTCTTTGCTAGAATGACTTCATGCTTGTAGCCCTGGAGCAGTGAATTAGCAAATACATTTTCATCTTTGCAAAATAGAAGTTTCCGTTGTAATTACATTAATGAAAATGAATAAATATATTTTAACTGTTCTATAGCATCATGAAAGAGATGTTACAGTGACTAAAGCAATACTTTCTGTATCAGCCTATTCAACCCACTCAGAGCACTCCAAATATGGGATTTTTTTTTGCTAAGATGAATTGTATTCTCAGCAAAAAAGGTCAAGGAGCAAACATTTCAAACCCTGTTCCTGGCTTAGATATGTGCAAACACAATTGGAGCTACAAACAAACCTTGAAGTGTCCATGCAAACATAAATTTGCACAAGCAAAGCAGGATGTATACGTAAATGATACTTTGCTCACATACATTAACTAGCTGGAGCAGAAAGTAGCAGGAAAGTAGGAAAGTTTTGCTTTAATTATTTTGGAAAGTGAAGCAGGATAGTGATATTTGCCTGGGCTACTTCACACTGTTGGCCATTTCCCACCCTCTTGGGAAAGCATTGAGAAGGCTTTGCTGGTTTGTAGGCACAGCTTGGTGGGTTTGTATACTGCTAGAAGAAAAGTGGGGCAGGAATTCAGGAGTGAATTACAACGAGGGTCAAACAGATCCTTACAGAAAACCTCCTGGGGACTGTTAGAGAGCTGCTAAATCTTAAAGCCAGACTTGGAGTAGGGCTGCAGCAGAACTGAGAGTAAGTGAGGCCAAGGTGAAAGCCAAGTCTCTCCAGTTAGGTGATTCTCCAAGTCTTATGGTAAACTTTGTGTCGACCATTTGAATTTGTTAACAGAATTCATTAAAAACTGATTGAAAGGCTTTGTGCCTACTATAGATATCTATATATCTCTCTACATATACATTTGGCACACTATCAGAACACTCAGAAAATCCCAGCATTACACATCTTTTAGAAAATAAATGACAATTTTAAGGGCTACTTATGGGGGAAAATATGCCTAGACTAAGTTTATAATGTAAATTATATATATATTTTAAAAAAGTATTTACTACAGATAAAGAGATGGGATGGGTAATGAATTCAATTTTAGGCTTCAATTAGGTCTTTCATCTAACACAAAAAGTATTTGTATACTTCTGTTTTAATTATCCATGCCAGAGGAATTAGCTATTTTTTTTAATTTGCATTTTACAATACCTTCTAGTACTTAATAATCTAAAAATGCTCCTTTTTTAGGACCCTATTGCCCTTCTGCTATTGTGGTATTTAGATGTGTGTATAGCCACTGATCTCATGTTAAATTTATTATCAGTATTCTGAGTCAAAGGAATAGGTTTTGAAGCACAAGAGAAGACTGGAAGTGCTATGCACTGAAATAAGTGTAAATGTTTATTTGAATGCATCACAATGCATTTGTGCATCTCAGCAACATGAGGGCAAAATCATTTTCCAGATATCCAGGTTATGAAATAGCAGGAGGTGCCAATGTGTTGTCTAAATGAAATGTATTCCCTCTGAAGGTTTATATTCAAATGCAAACCTGAAGAGACTGATGTTTGTGTTGTAGGTATCCACAGAAAAAGGAGCTAATGCTTTTATGAAGCAATGGCATTGTCAGCAATGCTGTGGGCAACCCAGAAATAACAGCAGTGCAGGAGAATTTTTATCAGCTTTCTTTTTCTATTCTTCTAAGGTTTCATTAGTCCAATACTAAGCCTCAAGGAACCAAACTACTTTGCTGCATTTGCTACACAGAACAAACTGCCCCTTGATTCAAAATAGATCTCTGCTAAAATTGTGTGGAAATCTGTCACTGCTTTTACACTGCCAAAGCTGAATTTTATTTATTTTTGTAAGTTCCCCAGTTTCTTGCAGAAAGTACTGTTGTTGGAGATGCCCCTCTCTGTGTCTTAGAGAACACTTACTGACATTTCTTGTCCTTACATTGAGTGAGGAGTATGAAAATAATGCATCATTGAGTACAGATGATGAGATACAAGACCAGAGACCAAGTTTTGCAAATGCTGTTGTCTGTGTTACTACTCAAGATCAGCCCAGTATGAAGGAGTGCTGATGAATGCTGATGCATTTGTTTACACCCTTGAGCCACGTGCCCTCTTGCATTCAACAGATTGTCATTCCAGTATTCTATGTCTTCCTATAGGTTACCTAAAACTTTTGGAATAAGGAAGTGCTTCACTTTTAGGAATGCCTACTCTTTCAGAGCATGTTCCTCTGAAATCAGTGACAAAGTATCCTTTGATTTCATTGACTGCAGGGTCAGTTTCTAAGATAATATTGACTGATGAAAGAACTTTGAGCATACAAACCCTAGATTGCAATGTCACACAGGACAGCTATTCCTATGATATTCTTCTATGCATTGTCATATATTACTCCTCAAACACCTACATTTTCAAACAACAACAAAGAATGTGCTTTACTAAATGCTCAGGGAGAGAATTTTTACATTGAATTATTGTGCACACTAGATTTTACTATCATTTTGTGGGCAACAGACTGTTGACTTTGAGATCCAGGTATCCTACTAAAGTTTTACTGCAAATTTTGGGAGATATGTGTATTTCTGGCATTTAGTGTGAAAATTTGCAGCCTTTGCTCTGAAGATGGTGAGGCACTATAACTAGTGCCCATTCATTCAAAAAAATCCAGAAAATACAAATACAAAAAAAATCTACATATGGTAAGACACCTTTGGTGGAAATACAATTTTTTTTCTGGTTTTGGTTTTTTTTCAAGTGGAAATGTGTACACAGGTCATTTTCTGTTAATACTGAATGGTAACAATTTAAGCACATACCTGAAAACAATTTTATTTAAGCACAACAACCGAAGAAAAAATAAAATAACATGTAAAAAGCACAGGTTTGACCCATTTCAGCATACTTCTTTTCCTTCATGGATTGTATTCCAACCTGCTTGAATAAACTCTTAGACTGGATGCCTGAAGTGAGACAAAATTAACTCTCACTGGCAGGAAGAAAAAACCAAAGTACAAGAATTGGTGGTGCTATATATTTTACGGGGTGTCAGAGCTGCCTGTTATTCCACATTCCCCAGACTGCAAAAATGTGAGAACTGTCAAAAACAAGACAACCACCCACCCTCTGCTCTAAGTAGTGATTATAAAATGTAAGTATGCCTTGGCATTTACACACATACTTCCTTTTTTCTTTTAATGAAATAGAGTATACAACATTGTCAAGGGAATATTTTTACTTCTAATGTGCCTAAAATATTCAGCAGTGTGTTCAAATTCTTTGTTAAACAGTCATTATACTGCATAGAGGATTTCAGCTTGAAATACTCAAAGGGCGTCAGAGAGACACACACTTCACTGTAAGCAAACATTTCTGTTGCTGTGAACACAAAAGCTGTCTTGTTTATAGTGTTTCAAGTGAACCATTTTAGAGGTACTGTAGTGGATTCTCAAGATGGGTTGACAGTGCTATTGTTAATCCCACTCATCAGTGGGATGTGTAAGTGTACAGGGATTTCCCCTTGGGAACCAATTCCAACAGGCCTTTGAATCAGAAGACTTTCTTGTTTGATGATTTCTTTACTGACCTGGTCCTGCTTCTACTTCTGCAATTGGCCAGCTAAAGGCATATGCTCTAAAGAGAAATCTTGAGAGCAGTCTCTAACTAGAGGCAACAGGGGATTGATGCTCTTAGTATTTCATGTCCATTGCATCTCTCATCACTATGGCTATACACTGGAAACGTTCCCTGTTAATTAGAGAATTCAATATTGTTTGAGCACACTTCAGAGGTTAAGTATGTGATTAAGTGCTTTCCTGAATCACTCTCTGGAGTCACCTCTCTCCTTCCATTAATGCAGCAGCAACCAGCTCAGCTTGCATACCTGCATGTAGGAGGCTAGAGCTGGCTACTCTAAGGTCCTTCTTGGTGGATATGACTGTAAAAAGAGCCTAGACAGTTTTTCATTTTCAGATCATGTAGATCAAGCTCCACCAGCCAGTGTTTTCCTCTCCAGATCTGCCTGGTGTCATAAAAACCTAATTCAAACTGGCTTTACACTCTCTTGGGCAAATTCTGCTGCTCATTATGCTATAGCCCTGACAGCTGCAGCAGTGGGTGTCATCTGCTCACAAGTTTGTCTGACCCTCCCACTTGCTTTCTTACTAATAAATGTTAACCCTTAATGTTTGGGAGAAAAGTAATTGTGGATGTATTCTCTGCCAACTCAGAAATTATTATGAGATTTTCCTATTTTTTTTTCCATTTTTTGGGGGCACAGGGTAGTGATGTGAGCTGGGAGGATTTTTCAGATGTGGGGGTTTTTATGTGGGTGGGAGGTCTGTTTTCCTGTCCTGCCCTGTCCACATTCCATATATTCATTTTCGTCTCTGTGAACTTTTTTATGGATCTTCCTGGGGAGGGTTGCTCCTTTGAGCAAGCAGTAGCATCTCAAAGGGGTTTTATTTTGGATCAGGTGATCTAACAGGAAATCTGGAATAATTTGAGTTAGGAGTAGCAGTTATGGGCAGATGCACAGTGAGTCTGGTGTAGTGATTAGACATTAGTTATTTGGTAGGCAAAAAATTAAACCCACTGGCCAGAAAATGTGGAATAAGTGAGGTCAAGCCCCTTGGGATCCTCCCAATTCCTCTATCCCCATTCAACATGACTGTCAGAGTGTGGGTTGTGCTTCAAAGTGAACTCATCAGGTTGCTCTATGGCACGTATGTCAGGAAAGAACAGGGGCTGGGATATTCTGGTCTCACCATTATGAAGTCAAAACCCATTAAGTGAACCCCACTCATACAGTCTTGGCAAAGAGGCAAACATTGGGCAAAACCTAAGAGGCCTAATTAGTATCTACTGTGCTGTTTTGACAACTTCATAAGGAAAAAAAAGAAAGGATAGTACCATATTTATCTAATACATTAACTTCTGTGAAGTTTTTGTTAGAGGCACCTTTGGACATGATATAGATTAGTTACAGATGGAGAGAGCACATACAGGATAAAATATTACATACACTTTTATTAATGACATTGCTTCTTCATTTTGATGTTGACCTAGTTTCAGATCATCTTTATAAGTTTCTGTATTGGGCCCCAGATTTACACTGCATGTGTATTGTCCAAACTGGGAGGATTTCTTGGAATTCTTTGCTTCCTTTTCTTAAACAGTGCTAATTCATGAATCACTCCTGCAGTACCACAAATTTGGGAAACCCATGCTGTACACCAGTAATTGGATTTGGCATGTTGAAAGAAGATTTCTTGTGATGGGCAAGAAAGAATGACACCTTTTTAATGGAAAAGAATCTATACTGTAAAATGCAAACACATATGTATAAAGATTTCTTTTTCAACTAGACATAACACAGATGAATAATAATTTTAATGGGTGCTTAGTTTGAGAAGTCTCTCAGGTGATTTCCTGGAGTAGTTTATATAAAATGGCAGGTAACATACACCTGCTTTATTCTCTTACCTGATTCTCCTTTCATTGGGTGCAGCAATGGTGTTAGTTCAATGGGATACCTCCTGATTTGGACCACATAGGCAAGAGTGGGATCTTTTTATGCTGAGCTGATGAACATTTTGTTAAACTGCTCAGGAAAATATTTTGACTGATAAGAGAAAATGCCTGGAGTACAGCACTCAATATGTTCAGTTGGCGTAGCTGTCATTTAAAACAGTGGGCTGAGCTTTGACAACGTGAATGTTTGTTGTCTTTTCCCAGGAAAATAAAAACCTTTCTTCATTTCAGTGGTGCGAACACTGGCCTATCAAGAAAGTATTGTCATTTCCAGAAGACCATTTTCAGATTTACAGGGTTAACTCCCTTACATTTTGATTTAAAATACAGTTGTAATGAACTGTGTGAAGGTTTCTAATGATGCATTAGAGCAATATAGCTTTTTTGCAGTTAAATGACCAACTGTTATTTCCATTCCTCTAGAGTTCATAAGAGTTATAGCCTCTTCCTGGAATTTGGAAAACAGTGCTGATTCACTCCACTTTAAAAGCAACATTAAAGCATAGTGGGAAAATATTGCATACCACAGCTCCTTTGAGCAAAATTGCCACTGCTGCCTTTTTATTATTTAGAAAGTGCAACACTAGTGAGAAACCTGCAATCATAGACTTTCTTCTCACATAGAAATGCAATCAACAGTCTCAAGAAGGAATAAGACTTCACAAAACCAAAGCTGGGGAAAATATTACCCTACCATATCGGTGTTGGTGTATTTAGGATGGCAGGGATTTTCTTCTGCTTAGAAACCCATAGCAGATGGAACAATACTATTCTCCTTTTACACTTGCCTTCTCTTCTGTAAGAACTGAAATGTGACAAAAGAAGTCAGTAAATGATTTTTCTGGGTTTATTTGTAATTTCTCTACTTGCATTTGATGCCTTCTTATCAATAAGAAGTCGAATCCCAAATTCCTGACTGCAAGCTGAGCTACAGCTTTGCTCAAGAACAAAACAGTTATGCCAGTGTAGAAAGCTTCTAGCATTGTCTGGGATAAAATGTTTAGGACCTGGTGCACTGTTTTTAAGGGAGAACAAGACACAGACACTATTAGATGACAGACCAAGGCAACATTTCTGGGGTAAACGCTTTAGTGGCAGCTGGGTGACAGATGTCCTGACACAGCTGTTTGTCATTACACTTCCAGCAGCTCCACACCACTTGCATCTGCCCATGGAACACCTCCCACAAAGCCATTCTTTTTTTTTATAGTCAACAGAGACGGACCAGGCTAACTTAATTGGCTTAACAAGGTGATTTTGGCTGACCTGAGCCATTTTAGGAGAAACAAATGAGGGAGCAATCCTATGAGCAGCTGTGTGGATAGGGCAGAAACTGGAGGTGTTTCCATGTGGGGATGGGTGCAAGGAGCAGAGGAGCTGGGAAGCTCTAAGAGCCAAGCTGCTATGACATTAACAAACTATGTTGCTCAGCAGGTCTTATTAGCCTGGGCATGGTGCCATGCAGCTGAGGGGACAATGCACAGCCAGCAGTGGCTCTGGGGTCTCTGCAGAATGCCCTGCTGTGTAGTGTAGACATCTACTTTGTGTTTTCTTCAGACCATTCGTGCTACAGCTGTTTTTTAAGAGTCTAAAAAGGCCTCAGACTTGACAAGATGCATGGAGTTGAAGCCCAAAATGAAGTTATTAGTTTGTCTAATGTGGGCTCACATATATCTCAGGTTATTGAACTTCACCTACTTTTTTGGAGTCTGGAACTGATCCAAAGCCTACTGCAGCCTCTGGAATTACTCCAGAAAGCTCAATGGATTGTGATTCAGGCTTTGAGTCAAGCCTCAACTTTATACTTTTTTAATTATTGAAAGGACTCTAATCCCCTTCTGCCTCCATGTGTGCTGATACACAGACTCATTTTCCACCGGTTAATGCTGGAACTTGTCACTTTTTGTAGGAAATATGCAGCATTTTCGTTCAATGCAGTCAAACAGTGTATTCTTCCAATAGATTTTGTCAGTATGTCAATGGAGTTGTGGTACAGACTTAGGATGCAGCTGACACAAATTATTTCTAAAACTCAAGGAGTTGTGAGCATAGAAGAATTGCCCTCCAGCTTCAAATTACAGAGCTCTGCTCCCTGAGCTGCAGTTGATGTCCCCAGAGGTGAAGGGTGAGTCACACCCACAGAGGTGTATCAGCATCCCTGTTCAGGTAAGTATTCCCAAAACTTTGAGGAAAAAAAATCTGGCTGGTTGCTAGAGTAATGAAAAGCAGGCATTTGCCTCACACATTTCACAAACAGAGCAAGTGAAATGCAGAAGTTTATTTCAAGACAAAATATTTTTGCTTCTGGAAGAAGAAGAGAAGAAGGGGAGATAGAGAAATGACAAGGAAATTCACAAAGCAAGGGTGGCATTTGCCATGTGATCCTGAGCAAACAGAATGAAATATTTCTCTCCACCTTGGGAAAATCTTTGTTTTCTGTCTGTCAACGGCAAAGAGGCAACAAGTGTACGCAAATGAGAAGAGGTTGGCACAGCACCAGCCCATATAAAAAATTATTTGAAGAAACTTAAATGTTGAGTGCTGAAAAGGAGGGAGAAAGCCCTGAGACCACACTGATAGCAGCTGTGTTCAGAGTTACTTAAGAAATACCCACAAACTTAATTCCCTTTATCGTTTCAAAAAGAAGATAGAATTGAGTGTTGAAAGAAGAGTGCAAGGGCTAATTGTTTTACAGATAAAAATAAGGTGAGGTCCAGACCATTCTGCAAATATGACTTCCAGCTTTGCCTGATTTAATAGTGTTCCTTTACTTGTGGTGGTGTAACAAGATGATTCAGCACGTAGCCAAGGTTTTTAGTGAAATGCTGTCACCTCCACACCACTTTTGAAGGGCTGTGTGCTGAGAAGGAGCCTTGACAAGCTGATGCACAAACAATATTGAGCTGCTCTCAGAGGAGAGTGCCAGGTATCAGTGAAGTTAGCAGGTTGCAGCTTTGGTTCCATTACTGGTCTTCTTCTTGCCTGCTGTCCCAGCATTTTAATTCAGTACTGAGGACTGATCCTTGCTAGCAGCTAATTACTGCAAGCTTCAGAAAGGTGTCATCTTTCTGATGACCTGCTTGGTAATCTAAGAAATCCTGAGAAAATACTGAACTTCTAACAAGCCAATTAATGAACCATCAGAGCAATTAATGGTTTCCTCTTATTTAGGACCTTAAAAAATCCTGATAAAGAGAAATATACTCTCTGTGCTGCAGTGGTTTGTGTAGTGTCATAATTCAGCACTAACTCAGCATGAGAAAATGCTGATTTGCTGATGATGATGCTCTGCCTCTTCTTAAAGGTCTGGAAAATCAGACTGCATTTACTGCAGCCACCAGCAAGGGATGAATTGGTGCACACACAGCAGAGGTTACTGGTGGGGGAGATGCCTCCTCCCCATAAGAGGAGCCATTGCTTCATAGCTTGGTTCTCCAAGCTGGGAATGGGATACAAGAGTTTTGATGCCCATTTACCTTTGCTGTCTCTTTCTTCTGGCAAAACAAACACTCCTCAGGATTATACAGAGTCTGAGACTGGGCCCATAAGAGATCTTTCACCTCTCAGATTGCTGCAGTGCTCCTGGTCACCAGCCCACCACTGTAGAGGACAAAATGGAAGCACTTCCTTTATCATCCTAAACACGTGCATCATCAATATTTACTTAATTACTGATGTTTTATTTACTAATACATTTTAGCACTTTTTTTTTTTTTTTTTAAGAGTTTTTCCCTTCTGGTATTTACTCTGCTGATAAATTTTCAAAGACATTTATACTTGTCCCATTGTGAATCCCAGCCTGTCTGATGGGTGCAGAACCAGCATCACTTCCTGCACAGAGCCCTTGATGCTCCCACTGCTGCACAGCATCTCCATCTCCCCTGGGAGCAGCTCCAGTGCTGCACAGCACCTGAGCTCTGCAGACTGCCACTGGCACCAGTGTGACACAGGAGCTAAGGACCACGATTGGCACACTTGGCCTGTCAGCCATGTGACTGCAGACTCTGGGACAGGCTTATCTATATTTATATATATCCATTTGTAGATATTCATGTGTATAAAAGGCATCTTGTATGGCAGTATCCTAATCTTGACTGATTACATTCTGCAAAAAAAAACAAACTCCCAAACAAGCCACTGCTGGAAACAAACACAGGTGTGAAGGGAAAATGTAGATAAATTAGGAAAGTTGATGGATAAATTATGCTTGCATATATAAGTACATAGAAGGCTATAATAATAAATTGCTTCTGTGTATTGTTTATTCATATGGTTCCCTATGTTTTATTTTTTCAGTTCTTTACTCTGGACAGCAATAAAGCTGGTTTTGGCAGTTTCAATATTAATTAGAATATCAAATAATAGATTACTGTAATCTTCCTCTGGAAGAGGTGACTTATGAAGTTATCTACATTGATCCAGAAATGGTGCAATATCCTTCTCTTCTGAAAATTACAGGTCTGTGCTAAGAGATGAAAGCACAGGAGAAGAATTGCACAACTTTGCTAGTTTATGGGAATATGTCAGGTCATGTAAATAAAACAGCATTCTTGAAATCAAAGTGTGAGGTAACACTACCAACTTGAAATTATGCCCATGTCTGCATATTAGGTAACTATCAAAGTGGCAAGTGATATACAATATACTCAGCAAACTTGGCATATCTTTTTCTCTCATGAAGGAGCTATTCAATTTTCTTTTTGATAAAAAGTTCCTTGTGAAAATATAAAATTCAAAGATAGGAAAACAAACTAGTATGAACAAATAACGTGACAAAAATATTTCAAAGGAATTTCAAAAGAGATGCTTGAGATAGCATTTCAAAACTGTGCTAGTGGGACTTGATTTTTTCAAAGGGTTTCTCCAATAAGAATCATAACAACCCAATAGTGATCAAAGTTTGTGATGAAGCAAATTTAATACCATGATACAACTTTTTGATCTGTGTCACCACACCCTTCAGAAAAAAATCAGCGACCTTTGTACCTCAGAATCCTTTTGAGTATAGGAAGTGAAAAGTCTTTCTAAAATGCTATTTTCTGTTCAAAGCAGTTGTCAAATAAAGTAAAAATTAGCCTAAATGTTATATGCAGTCATATTCTCCTATTTTTTTCTTGTATTAATATTATCTGCATTGCTGAAACTGCTGCCTATCTCATTTTCAGGAGGCAGCATACCACTTACCAATAGCTTCATAAAACAACATACTTTTTCAAAATTTCCTGTCTTTTTGTGTACTATAGGAACATTTAGGATTGCAATCACCCAGCCTGTTCCAGCCACAGCGAGCCACATCAAATAGATGATACCAGAGGAAGAAGCGGCTGAAAAGGAACCGTGTGCATTTTTTGGATCCTTTTCCTGTTTTTCCCCACTCTCTGTTTTCAGAACTGTCTAGAGAAGCCTTGCATCCCCAGGTTGACCAAATCCATCAGAATCTCCTTCCCTCTCAGGTATCTATCTGCTAACTCAGTCCAGAACTGCAGCAAGCATCTACTCTGCCTGGGCCACAGGCACAGCTTAAAGCCTTGGTGCTGGTTTTTGCCACAAAGGAGCAAGCACCGACCTGTCTTTCTCTTGACCCATTTTTTCTCTGTCCCTGGTGCAATAAATGGGAATGTGCTACAGTCTGAAGACAGACAGATGGAGGAAGAGTCTCAGGATGTGACTGTTGCAATAGCTTGAAAGTGAGCCAGCACAACTTCATCATTGCACAAAGGAGTAAACAAGCTCAACTGGAGTATGGAGTTGAGATAACCCCAATGTTCAGTGTCAGCTCTCGAGCTGGGGAGAGTCACCATGCTGCAGGGATGTTTCCCATTCTTGTCTCTCTCTCTTTTTTTTTTTTTTTTTTCCGAAAATCTTTGAGGGAAAAAAAGGAAAAATTAAACTCAAAGAGATGTGGAAGATGGGAACCTGGTAGTGTTTTTAATAGGTTTGCGTTGGTTTTTTTTTTCCCTAGGCTATAATTTGGATCTCTTAATTTTGTCCAAAAGAAAGAAATTTCTTGAAGAAAAAGAAAAAAAAATGTTCCCAAGAGTCTTTTAAAAATTTCCAGCAAAAAGCAGTGATCTGTTTTGTCTTATTGAAGCTTTTAAATTTGTGTTAACAACTGCCAGAAGCCCATTTGGAGCAGTGATTTTGCACTGCTTACCATAGAGGGATTTGGGATGGAAGATATCCTACTTGATGATAGGATATCTAGCCTGTCCTGACAAGCTACATTCAATGTTCTGAGTTTCTTCCGTAGTGATGCTGAAAAAGAACCCCTGACATGAGGAGATGTACGTATTGGCATAGCTTGTTGAAGTTTTTTAACCACCTTGTAGTGAGTTTTAGGAACCCTGATCTTAGCTCAGGCTTCAGGTAGTATGGCCAAGCAGAAAGACTTTTTATATATGATATGCAGAGGTAAGGGTTTTGACCAAAGACTTACAGAGTCCCTGATTATTTCTTATGTAGTTATTATACATGTAGTTGTACATATATGTTGTAATGTAAAAATACTACAATAATTTTTTAATGTTTGGGAAAGAGCAATGCTTGCAAAAATATTCTGTTGTATCTAATTAATTATATTTCAATATGAAAAACTGCTATACTACCTCTAAGTAATGTTGCCCACTACTTAAATCCCTCAGCAACTTCAGAAAATATTTAGTAAAATGTTTAGTATGCTATAGCACATTTTTATGACTTTTTTTTTAAATTACCTTACACCAGAGTGAGCACCCCTTGGTGAGAGGAGAGGGAAGCAGGAGGGTGGTGGTTTACCAGTCTATAGCAGGCATAGGCATCCCAAAATTTTAAGACTTTTATTGACCCTGTTGTCCTTAGGACCAGGACCTCTAAATTTTAATAGCTGTCTGGTGGCTACAGAAGCCTCTTTATCTGCCTCCTTCCTCTACATGATAGCAGCAAATCCAGTGACTCCACCAGATGCAGTGCACAACCTCTTTGAAGAGTGTCAGATGTTGCCAGCACAATGCACTTCAAACTCAGAGAGCATCAGCCCAGCTGATCTACAGGGAGTAAAGGACTGGCTTGGTAATATCTGCCAGTTCAGAATCCAGAGCCAGAGAATTTCTGCACATTTTTGGGAGTATGTGTGCAAAGCAAGATGCCTTCTGTCTGTGAACAGAAAGTAGAATAATGAAAGACTCTATAAAGAGGAAGGAAAGAAGCAAAATCTGAACACAGTCCTTACAGGGCTGTGGAAGGATTTCATAAAGCTCTGAATCCACTTTATGAAATCTACTCCCCTGCATGTTTGTGAGCTGTTGTGTTAGTCTGGCTTCAGACAGGAAAAGATCTCCTGGCCCCACCACTCTGTGCACTGCCACCACGGGGCCTTGAGGAGCTCTGTCCCACCAGCTCTGTGCACACTGGAATCCCGTTGTGTTTCTTGCAGAGGCGCCTCTAAATCTCCAGGGGCAGGAGTCAGTTTTGGATGGCATGCAAGAGAGCTTGAAATGCCTGTGTAGAGCCTGCTCCTCTGCTGTGAGAGGCTGAGGAATCTAAGTGAACGGTCAACTTCTTGAGATTTAGGAAACAGTCTGGTATTTAGGCTAGAGTAAAAACAAATGTTGCCTGCAAGAGCAGATGAGGATGCTGTGTCTCACTTCCTGGAATTTAGGGCTGGCAAAGGCAGAATCCTTTTAATTCATATCATATCAAGGTCTTCTGCACATTCCTTCTGAATGGGAGATGCTGGAAGCGGAAAGTTGGCTCTGGTTTTTATTGTTTCCAAAACAAAGTTCTTTTGGTGATATTCCTAACAGAAAGACTGAAAACTTTTCTTAGAACCCCACTTTCAGTACACTGATTTTTCTGGGAGACATCTAACAGATCCCTGTAGGTACAGCTTGTTACATATAAAGTTGTCCTTACAAATTTTCTGATTTACTATTTCAGTTTTCTAAAAGTGAAAAACATCATGGATGATCATTATGAGTTCAAAGAAAAAAATATATCCTCTTGGTCCCATTCTTTGCTCACTGTAACTTTGTGGATTTCAACCATTATCCACCATTTACATTAGTGAAGTTACTGTAATCATTGTGAAGTGATTGATCTTTCTCCCTGTACAACTGGCACTGAACATGAGTCCATCCATTTCATTTACTAGGTTGAACCCAGACTTCTGGACCATAACTCCCAAGTGTATTCATGTGTTGGTATACTGGGCCCAAAGTTTTCCAAGCTAATAACAGAAATAGTAGATGGTCTGAACTTTCACTTTTGCAGCCTTGTAGCTGCTTTAATGAATGCTAAGTGCATAATCAAATGCCATCATGAGGGCACAGGCCTCTACCTGTGCTTTCTCCACAGGCTTAGCTGCTCTGTCTACCCTGGGTTTTCCCTCACTCGGACAAACTCGTGCCCCTAATGTGGACCTAATCATCTAATCATCAGCAAAACCACTCTCCATGCAAATGGAGGATTTGAGGACTGGCACCAATGCATTTCAGTATGCCTGGAGAGCTGTCACCACCACCTTAAAGACTAGGAAGTACCCTGTCTGTGCCCTTTGCATGTGGCGTTTCTTGCACTGTGGTCCTGTTCTGATTCCAGGTCTTGGCGCAATCCCTGACCTCAGGGGACCACAGACTGCATCCAGGTCCTTTCCAACAGAAAGCCTGTCCTCCAATGTCTCTCCTGTCCCTCTGGCCACATCTATGGGCTCAGATGTGATGGGATTAACCCTTGGGCCTCCCCAGCAAATGGTAAAGGCACAAGTCCACAGGAGCTAGTCATTATGTTGCCATACCCATGTGACACATTCAAACTGGCATCAGGATGACATCATATTTCTCAGCACTGACTCCTTACCAAAGCTGTATTTTTGATTCATTACCTGCTCTCATAATGAAAGGATTATTTTTTTACCCGAACAGGTTAAAAACCATCACCCCTGGCACTTTTTAACTTCTGTAAAGCTCTGAAAGCTTTTCTCCCTGAAGGATACCTCACCACAGACTTCTCTGGATTTGACTTTTGTGGTGTCTCCCTTCTGTTGTGGTTTCTGGAGATGCTGCAGGAGTTGCAGAGCTGGCAAAGCCGTGGAGCTGGGTGGAGGGAGCCCATGGTGCCTGTGCTTACAGACTATGCTCATTTTATTTTTGCCTCTGGGTGGGAAGCCAGCAGTTGGTTTCAATCCCAATTTGAATGTGTCTTTCTCAGAGTCTGGCTCACTTCTTGTGTAACGCTGTGACGCTGAGATATTCTGGGACACTTTTACTAACCATGGCAGAGATGCATTCCTGGAGACTGGAGCGAGGATGTTTTTCAGTGCAGGGCCACATGTTTGAGTGATTCCAGCTGGGAAACCCACTCTCTCTGGTGGTCTGATGGACCCGAGGTTTACTGACCTTCATAAAACTGTGCCACCCACCGCAGTGTGACCGCCACCCCCGTCACACACACTGCCCTTCACGCTGCCCACCCCTCTGACCTGGGGCTTCACCCTTGCTTCTCCTGCGTCTGGGCAGGCAGAGCAGCTTAGAAACAATGATGGCAGAGAGAAGGGAGGAAACCAAGCTACCCAAGAATGACAGCAGGCTTTACTCGGGCTCCAGCGGATGCTTTGAGGGATCCAACGTGGTTTTTTGAAAGACGGTTTGTTACGTCCTTAATTCCAAATAATCCTCACTGCTGAAATGGGATGCAAACATCCTCCACTGTGATCCTGCTTCTCTCCTGCTCTTCAAAATAATTGAGGAGTGATACTTACACAAGGTGACTGCCTACCCTAGCTCCTCTTGTCCCTTTATCTTCATTCAGATGCTAATGATGGTTTAAACCAATGTTTGTGATTCACAGGCCTAAACCAAAGCTAGGCAGAAGGTCTGTAGGCAGTAGGGGAGCCAGCTATTTTTAACTCTCCTCCTTTCCTAAGTCAATATTAGGATAAGCAGCAACGAAAAAGGCCAACATACGGAGAAGGAATGTGAAGCCAGGAGAGCTGCAGAAGCTGTCAGAACAAGCAGCCTCACAGGGCAAAGGGCAGCAGAGAGACACTGGCAGGTGCTAAGTGGGCTGGGGGACCATTTGTCTCCCACCAAAAAAAGCACCAGACTCTTCAGATATTTATAATGGCTTCTGTCCACTCAAAGTGTCTACCTACCTACATATTTTAACCTCCCCTAAACAGAGCTGCGTGCCTCCAGCATCCCTGTTACTGGCAGAGGCTATGGTTATACTTCTGAGCACTGTTTTGATCAGCTCCCAGCTGTACAGCTGCTAATGTTTCTGGAGTAAAGCATTTCCTCAACCCCTCATCTTGTCAAGCTGACTTAATCCTACAATGTTTTGGAAAAGGATAACCAGAGCAGGCTCCATAGATTCATTCAGACTACCAGAGACTCTGCTTGCAGCACACTTAGCAAGAGATTCCCAAAAAAGTTTCATAGAGGGATGGATTTCAATAATACCTTTTCCCTACAGTAGTATATAATGCATCGGGAGAAAAATAACTAATAAAAGAAAAATGAAGTTTGGTGGTGGAAATGATGGATAGGAATTGCAAGAATTTATTTGGATTTATGTTGGCTTTGCAAATATTTTCTCCCATTGCAAGGAGAGGGAAAGAATATTTTGTACTCTCTTAACAATAAAGAGGGCATGCTTGTATTTCCTTTGACTATGAAATAAACAACAGAGATGAAGTGACCTGTGCCTATTTCTTCTTTGTGGTGTCCATGACTGATGGACAAAGAGAACCATTCTGAACTGGGCATTTTTTTGTATCCTTAGTACTTATTCCTTCAGCATTTAGCCTGTTAATGAGGGACAAAGGAAGCGAAACATGGATGAGAAGAGGGACCAGGTTGGTGAGGGATTACCCCACAACTCCATTTCTCTGAAAGAAATCTCAAATGTGTAAAATCAGAATGGACTCCATCTTCCTGGCTCTTGCAGTACATGTTCTTTCAAAGCTGCAGTCTGGGTTCTCCTCTTATGTTTGCTTCCTGCAAGCTCCCAAGGCACTCCTGCAGGGCAGGGAAAGGGTGGTGGATAAGCTCATTGCAAGAGAAGGTTGGGGTGTGATGTGTGCTTGATGCTTTTCTACAAACCTGCTCAATAGAGAGGTTAAAAGATTGCTCAGTGAAAGAGTCAGCTTCACCATGCTGTCTTTGCTTACTGATTCAGCAAGGAGTCCTCTACCAGAAAAAGAGGGCTGACACTCATGGCTTTTGAAATAACAAAATTGATATGACTCCTCCTACATGCCAACCCCACTTAAAAAGAGCAAAATACTTTTTCCAAATACATATTCTTCATACACCACAAGGAATCAAAGATAAAAGACTCTTTCCCCTTCACCCCTTCTTTTCCTATACACCCTAAAGAGAGATCTGATTAATTCATGATGAAAATCTGGGGCCAGTCAAGAGAATGACAAATGTCCTTGTGATTTCATTTGGGCTGAAAGCCAGACCTAACAAAAATTGATCAGCATCTTCTCACCAATTGCAATCAAATTATGGTGACATATTTTCTATGGTGGGCATGTGCCTAACAAATACAGTGATAGTGGACACAGAACTGTTAAATGACATCTTGTTTTCTCATAGAAAATTGTGTAGCAGTTTATAGTATTTCAGTGTTCCTCTAGGAACTCCTTGCAGAGCTTGCTTTCCAGGGATACTAAGGAACTTGACAATTGCTCCTTCTCAATGTGTGGAGTTTAGCAGTCAGACAAAAAGGTTTGCACCATGAAAAAAACCCATGCTGATTAAAGTATAAATTCAGAATTATTTCAGTGCTTCTGTTGTGGCTAGAGCAGTGAAATTCATGACTTCACCAGCAAGCAGAAGCTTACAACTGCCACAGCAGCAATCATATCCTTTTAATGGAATTTGGTTTTTGTTTGGACAATATCCTGTAAAATTAGAAGTTGCTGCACATAACATTTTAAGCACATTTGGTTGTCAAGGGTTAACTTGGTTAGTGGAACCTAAGTGAAAGTTTTGAAATACTGCTGTCATAGAGAACAAATGCCTTCAAAGCGTCTATAGCATATGTTATTTAAAAGAGCACTGAAATAAAGTCCTGGTTTTAATTATTTTTCTTTGCAGAACTTCTCTAACTTTATTGCCAAAGAAAAGAGTTCCAGAGCCAATTTTTAATCTTAATTATACCAGATTCAATCTGGAATAATTCCCTTGAAGTTAGAGTTACACCAGGTTTACACAAAGCAGAATCTGGCCCGGTTTCCACACTAGACTCTTTCTCAAAAGATAATTTAGATTAAAAAGCAAAATATCTGACTAAAAGAAGCCAGCAGTCCAAGGATCATAATGCAGCTAAATGCTGCTGTATCCTCTGTTCTTGAGCCACATCACAGCTTTGCTGTCAAAGCCTGAACTGTAGCTTCAGTTGCATGACTACAGGAACCTTTACCTGCATCTTCCTCTCACCTCACTCTCTCGTTTCTCTCTCCACATCCACCTTGCTCAAGAGGAATGCATAAAATGAGTTCTCTAAAGGATTGCAAACAATAAACAGGCAAATGATCACTTAACTGAGGCAGAAAGTGCTCTGTGCAGAATTAGATGAGGTACAGAATAAAACAAGGTGATCTCAGAGAAAAAGGCTGAATAGTCTTATGGAAAAGTAACCAAAAAAAAAAAAAAAAAAAAAAAAAGAGGAACAGTTTTTTCCTAACATTTCAGTGTTTCAGTCTCTCCTGTCTCTGAAATAAAGAAAGAAAAATGAGGACATGGGCATTGGCCACTCCTTGGAACGGCTTGAGGTGTGATTGGCGCCTGCTGGATTTCTCCCATCACTGATTAGGGTCGTAGAACCTTGAGTACAGGAAACACACAGTGCTGCAAGAAGAACGACAACGTGATTCATGCCTGCTGCTGACACACCTCCAGCATAATCTTGGTAAATATGAGTAAATGAGTGAACAAATTCAGTGTCTAAGAGGAATGGCTACTTTCATTTCCAGGTCTCGAGCTCTTTGCTGACTGTGACAACATGGATGCTGATTGCAACTCCTAGTGGTGGCTCCACACAAACCCCAAACCTGCAAGTTCTTAGGAAGCATTAATGGCTTTCCATCTTCTTAATCCTTAGGACGGGCAAGATCCCTGTCCAGAAACACTCCATGCCACAGAAACAGAGGGACAGTGTTTTGTTTGTGGGGTATTTTGGAGCATGAAAGATCCGGCGAGGGGAGGGATCCTTTTAGAAACCTAATTACAATTCATAAACCTTGGCTGTACCTCCAGTATTTCCACAGTAAATCGCCCCAAAGGTGTGTGTTAATCACTAAGCATCAGAAGAAAACCTGTTGTGCGATGAAGCAGAAAAATGACATCCCTTGCCTGGAGCATGGGCAGTTCCGAGTGCTCAGTGCCCAGATATGTTTCTCTTCTGAGTCTGACACTGTTTGATGCTCATTCTGTGCCCATGGTAGGAATGTATGGCGGATGTGATCAGCCCAGGTGTATGTGGGGACCGACACTGACACAGATGTCGGCTCATGCCCACCGTGTCACTGTGACCGTGACCACGACATCCAGGGTGGCCTCCACACCACCAGCTCCCCCGCGCAGAACTCAGGGCTGGGTTCCCAAGCACAGTAGCCCGAGGGGAGCAAAGCTGGTACTAATAGTGAATAGCTGCAGAACGAGAGCAGCTTGGTCTGGCTGCGGTTTTGTCCTGCTGTAATCCATTAATTGCTGCAGCTCGGAAGAACAAAGGCAGAGATAATGGTCTCGGGAGTTACGAACCGAAGTCAAACCTGGGCTGAATCAGCAGAGGGTCCTTTGATTTCAGAGGGAAAACTTCTCATTTGCGGCACGGGAGGAATTTCTCTCTCTGCTTTACTTGCAACATGCCACATCCCCCGAGCTGCTGAGCCCGGCCCGGGCTGGACCTACAAGACTGGAGCCATTAGATTCCCCTACGGCCCCTCCCCGCCGTGCTCTCCAGAGCCGCTGGCTGGCTGATGCAGCCCAGGGGCGGCAGCGCTGGCGGGGCGCGGTGCCCCTGCCGGGCCGGGCCGGGCCGGCTGCTGCCGCGGGCTCCGGTGCCCTCTAGTGTCGCGGGCGGCGCTGGCACTGCCCGGGGCCCTCGGCCGGCGGGGAGGGCACCCCGGGGCCGCCCGGGGCCGCCCGGAGCCCGGCGGCGCTGCCTCCCCGGCCCTCGGTGCGGCGGCGGGGCCGGGGCTCCCGCCCGGGGCTCGGAGCGGAGCGCGGAGCCAGGCGGCGGCGAAGGGCCGGGGGGTAACAACCCCTTTTCCCTTTGCTTTGCCTGGCCCCTAAACCGCCTTCAGCCTGCCGCGGGACCAGAGCGGGCTGTTTATTCTGTCGCAGTCAAAAAAAGTCAGGGCGGCAGCAGCAAAAGGAAAAACAAAGTCTGTTTTTCAAAGAATAAGGCTTTCACGGCTGTTTTGGCATCTTTTAATGTCAAGAGCCAAACGCAACAATGAAAGCAAAACAGCTCGACGTCGTGGCAGCAGCGGCCTCGGTGGGAAAACGACGGGCACGGGGAAGGAAAACGACGGGCACGGGGAACTACCTCAGCCATGTGGGGAATAAAAAAAAAAGCTAGGGAGGGCAGGCTGGGCAAAGTTAAATTCTTTTGTCTGGCTGCCCGTCCTCCCAGTGACACGGGATCCCTGTTATTCAGAGCCAAATTCTGTTGAACAAACAAAATGAGAGAATCTGTACTTGTGGAAAGATTGAACGAAATAAAAGTCTAAAAATCTGGTGGGACTGTAAATGTAAATGTACACAAGACCCTCCCGCCGCCAGAACACATTTCCCGGAGAGGCTCGGCCCTTGCTGGTGCCCTGCTTAGCTCTCCTTCCTAGGCGAGGCAGCCCTCACCGCTGTATTCTCCTCCCTAGGCGATAGATGTGAACACAGACGTGAGGCCGCTCTGCTGTCTCCCTCTCCCAGAGGTCTGAGGGGTCTCTGCTCCAGGCTGTAGCTGCTCTTCACGCAGCGGTCGCTGCTCTAAAAGGCAGAAAGGGCTCCGTGCATCGCTGAACGTGGGTATCGATAATTAAACCCAGACGTGCCTTCCCATGCAGTCAGAAGGCTGCGGCCCCGCAGCGGGGCTTCCCGCGGAGCCGGGGGACCCCTCTGGCCTGCCCGGCCCCGTCGGTGGCCGCACAAGGCACCTATTGGGTTGTTCAATAGCCTTACCCAGCTAACCGCTCCCCGGCTCACCCTCGGGGGAGAGCCGCAGGAAAGGATTTATTACTTGAAAACAAATTGTGATTTCCCCAGGGAGAGGGACGCTGAGCGGGGCAGGAGGCAAAGGGACCTCGAAGGCTCCCAGCCCCCCTGGAAGCGTCTGAGAGCGGAGAGAGCCGCCCCGCAATAACCCGAGCCGTCGGTGCTGCCGCTGCCCGGACCCTGACGGCGCCGCGGGCCCGGGGAGGGGGACACACATCCCCGCCCGCCCCGGGGGGCAGCTTGGGAGCATAAACAGGCGAGAGCGGCTCTAGCCTGGGCGCCGAACTTTGTTTGAGACGTGCAGCTTCCATCTGTTACCACATAAACACGCGCTAACGGGATGCTTTATGCTCCAGCCTTTCAGGGGAGGGGAAGGCGGGAGGACAGGGGAGAGGAGAGGTAAAAAAATCCCCCCACCCCTCAGCCTGTCCTCTCGCTAACCCCACGTCCCCCTCGCCTCCCTGGACGGGACCCCCCTGCACCGCACGGGGCGGGAGGCAGAGCTCAGCAGCCGTCCCGCAGGGTTTATTTTAATTGCCACCTCCTCTGCGCGGGACCAACCCACAGGCACGGCCGGCGCTGCGGAGAGGGGTCGGCCCAAGGAGCGGAGCGGGCAGAGCCCGGCTCCCGCCGGCTGGCTGCTCCCGCAGGCTGGCTGCTCCGCGGGCGGGGGCACGGCCCGGCCCGGCCCGGCCCTTCGTGCGGCCAAGGGAAAGCTGCGTCGGGAAAAGTGGCACCGTTCCCCAGAAGGGTCCCTGGGCGAAGGGACACCCCCGTCCCGTCTCCACAGAGCCGTCGGGCCCCCGCCCGAAGGGCCAGACTGGCCTAGCGGGAAGCCCTGCCAGTCTCCCAGTTTGCAATTTTTATTTTTCGCTGGGTCTCGTGAGATCCCACGTGGAAGCCGTTAACGACCTCTCGATAATGATCGTGACAAAGGCATTATTCAAATGAGGCAGGTAATTGCAACCAGAAGGCGCCTCCTCCCCTTTCCTTTTGCTCCTTTCTTTTCGAAAGAGTAACTTTACTTTCCATCCTGATGGTATTTCGCCAGGAATCACCCCTCACGTTAAAGCAGATACATCGTGGCCCGAGCCCTGCAGGATTGCCCCGGCGCATAGGCAGTGGACGCTCATCTTCGAGGGCTTAAATTTGCGAGAGCCCGAAGCTCTAATCCAAGTCATGATAAAGCATTTCCCTCCACAAATTGAGGGTTCAGGATGCTGGGCGCGCTCGCCCTCTCAGATGGAGAGTTCCAGGGTGCGCTGTGGGTTTTTTTCACATGTGTTGTTTGTTTGGTTCGGCTTTTTTTTTTTTTTTCTTTTTTTTTTTTTTCTTTTTTCCTTTCTCTCCGTGCATTTTCGACTCACTGTGAGCCTGTTGTTTATTCACAAGCATTACGGTATCCTGTTAGCATTCCGACCAGGGGCTGCTCATAGATCTGACTCCGATGATTTCCTGGAGGAACATGTGGAAGCAATAGCGGGGCTGTGCACTCACCCGAGCCGAGGATGCACTAGCGGAGGGCGTGCAAGGGGCCGGGAGCGCCGCCGGGAGCCCTGAGAGCCCGGGCAGGGGTACCTCGGCCTGAGCGCGCATCCCTGCCAGTTGGTTCTCATTTCTGCCTCTGGGCATCTTCGATTCAGAGGCTTAACTTTCCCTCGCTTAGGAAAGAGACAAAACACTGGCTCCTGGCTCTTGACTTCGAGAACAAACTTTTGTTTTATACTAAATGGGAGAAGGAGGTGCGGGTGGTGGTGCTGCTGCCGGACTGGGGAGAGAGGGAGACGGGAGAGGTCCCGGCACGCAGCTGTGGGGCCGGTGCCCTCCCCAAAGGCAGGCGGCGGGCAGGGACCCGCTCCGCTCCGCTCCGTTCCTGGGGCTGCAGTGCCCCCTCTCCCGCGGCCGCAGCATCGCCGCGCCCGCCGGCCCCGCTCCGCACGAAGCCTGCGGCAAAAGGGCGGCCAGGGCAGCTCCCCGGCAGCTCCCTCGGCCACCCCTTATCGCCAGCGATAGCCACGGCCAACAAAGCAGAGATAGCCCGTGCTGGCTCCCCGGCGGGGATCAAAGCTCCGTCTGGAGCTGTTCAAACAGGACGGGCTCGGACGTGCGCTGCCCGCGCCTCCGCCGGCCCTGGCCGTTCCTGCTTTGGGTGTTACTGGGCTCTGTTTGCGCTGGGCAAAGCGAAGGCAGAGACGAAGAGAAGAGTGTTCTCGGTCCCGTCGGAGATGCGGGCTCTGTGGGGGCTGACTCCTGGCGAGGGTTGCCTTTCGTTGTGTCTTTCATTCATAAAAGTTAGTGATTCGTCTCTCGCTCCGTCTCTCCGTGCCTCCTGGTCCTGGCTGGCTCGCGGCCGTCCATCCAGCTCTCCAGCCCAAACCCGAGCTCAGCGGTGTGCAAAGGACACGAGGAAGCCGCGAATTCGTTTCCAAATCAAACCCCGCATCCATAAACTCACTCCATAAGCGCGGACATCGAGCCCGGCGCCCGACCCACCGTCCTGGAGGGTCTGAGGAGGGAAGGCTCATTCATGAAATTTGGGAGCACTCTGAGTTTTCATGAAAGCTTTTTTGGGTCTCTTTATTTTTTTTTTTTATTATTATTATTTTCTCCCCCTGCAGTGCAAAACTCCCCGTTCCCCCCTTTCCTCCCCCTCGCCCCTGCCATATGGCCAACCTCCCCCTCCCCTGCGAGGCTGCTGAAATCTGGAGGCAGAGGCCGGCCCCCCCGCCTGCGTAAGAGCTCCCGCCGGCGCGCCCGCCTCCGGCCGCGGGGCTGGGGGCGCCGGGAGAGCCGGAGCGCTCTTATTCTGAAGGGACCTGAGGGGGGCTTCATTTCCTGACAGCTATTTACTTAAAGCAAATGATTAGTTTTGGAAGGATGGTCTATAACATTGAATCAATTACGGGACGCGGTTTGTGAGACCATTACAGTCGGATCGGGAGGGAGGGCGAGCGGGAGGGAAAGAGCGCGGCTGAGCAGGGAAAGTCACAAAAGACGTGGACATATTTTGGATGTTTTACAATCTGCAGGATCGGGGCTGCGGGTTGTAAGCGAGAAGGTAAGAGGTGCGGGGCATTTTCCCCACCTTTTTCTTTTGTACATCTTTTCTCCCGTGGCTTTTTTCCTCGTTTATTTTATTAGTTTTTATTTATTTATTTGATGGGGGATTTCTTCTGTTTGGTTTGGTCGGTTGGTTAGGTTTTTTCCCTTCTTTTTTTCTTTTCTTTCTTTCTTTTTTTTTTTTTTTTTTTTTCCTCTTTTTTCCTTTCCCCCGATGCTCTGAGCCGAGCGGAGGGTTTCTCCCCGCGGGGCGCAGGCGGCGGGCGCTGGTGACCCCGCGGAGGGGCTGGGGGTGCAGCGCTGCGCCGCGGCGGCCGTCGGGGTGCGGCGGCGAGCAGCGCGGGCAGCGCTAATGACAAACACATTGGGGCGGCGGGGCCACCGCGCTGCATTCCTGCCGCGGGGGCGGGAGCCACCCGCGGGGATCCGCGGGCAGCGGCGGTGCCCGCCCCGGGGGGCAAAGCGGGGACGCGCACAGAGCAAGTAAGAGGCTCCCTCTCTTCTCGCATCCCTCGCTTCCTTCACCCCGCTACTCTCCGGTCCCTTCCCCCACCCTTTGTTTTTCACCACCTTCCCTCCTTTAGATCCCCTTTCTCACCTCGCTCCCCCTGACCCGGTAGCCCAAAATGTCCCGAGATCCCGAGCGGAGGCACGCACACAACCCCCGAAAGGCGACCCCATCTCCATCCCTGCGCGCCCCGGCTTTTGTTTTGTTTTAAGCGTCTCGGTGAAAGGGAAGATGCTGAATTTAGACAGGGCTGGTACCTGGAGTCTTTCCAGCCTGCAGCCCCTCTCTCAACGGGAATGCCAGCCCTGCCGTATGCCCTGCCGGACTGCTGGACCCCACTGCTTCCTACCACCGGGAAAAGCAAAGTCTTCGCGGCCACCTTTTGGATTTTGTCAAATACGGATTTGCAAACTTGCCAGCCTCTGCCAGGCTGGAGTCCCCTGGAAAAGTCCTAGGAGCAAGTAGGAAATGGCTTTTTGGCTGTCCGCGGCATTGCTCAACATTTTTGGACGCGGATCCCGTAGCTCAGGAACTGTTCCAGAGAACAGGACTTGGACAGCTTTTTCTGGAGCCAGCAGCGACAGACCTAGCAAGGCAGCAGCAGTCCCAGGGCACCGCCGCCAGCCCCCGGGGCTCGTACGCACCCGGTCGGGCAGGCGGCTGCGGACCAGAGGCGGGAGCGATGCCCTGGCCCTCACCACTGCCGGGGGCACGTTTCCAGCGCCCCTCGACGGTATTTTCGGCGCGTCTCTTGCCAATGTTCGAGCTCCCTAGCGCTCCTTCGGGGCCTAAGTCTGCACGCCCGGAGAGGGCAGCGCACCGTCTCGGCCCTATGGGAAGCTACGGAGCCGCTCCCCCTTGGTCCCGCCGCTCCCGGGCGGGCGCAGCCCCTGTCCCCCGCGGGGACCCCGGCCCCTCTCCCGACCCCGCGCCCCGGGGCTTGGTGCTTCGCCCGACGGAGAGGGCTGGAGAAGAAGCGTCGTAGCACCAGCTCCGCAGGGAAACACCTCTGTGCTCTGCTCCCCTCCGTCTCCCCCACCCCGCTTTTTCTTTTTCCCGGCTACCTCGCATTAAGAAGAAGAAGAGAAAAAAAAAAAAAAAAAAAAAAAAAAAAAAAAAAAAAAAAAGTCGTTTCTCCAGCTTGGCAAAGGCTTTCCTATTGTTTCCCAGAGAAGCAGTGAAGTGGCTGGGAGCTGCCATCCCTGCTAGGTTTGCTGGGTGTCCCGGGCAGCCTTTGATCTGCAGCGGCTCCAGCCGAGGGTGGGCGGCCCGAGGGGGACCCGCGCAGCGCCGCTGTCCCGCTCCCTGGGGGCTCTGCCCGGGCTCCCCGCGGGCCAGCAGCGTCTGCCGGGCGCCTGCAGCCCGATGGGGGCTGGAGAGTGCGAACGGAGCTTCCCACCACCACCCACACCCCACTCCCGACGGGCTGCGGGCGGCCGCCGCCTCCCCGACGGGACGCACCGGGGGAAGCGGGATGGCGTGTTGTGCTCTCAGCATCTCCCAGGGCCGATGTAGAGCCCAGCTGGAGTCCCAGCTCGCCTGGCTAAGCTCTGTGTCCTCAGATGGGACAAGACACAGGATCAAAGCAAGGAGACAGGCATCAAAGATTCCTCTGTCATCGTCTCATCAAAATCCGAGCTGTGGAGATCAGACTTTTAACTCTGTGTGTAGAAACTCCAGGGAAAGATCTCCCAGCAAGGGACTTCGGGTTTAGCTTCTAGTTAACAATGAGTATTTTAGAACGGCCCTCAGCTAAACAGCGGTTTAGACAACCTCAAAGCTTGGGGAAAAAAACTTTGCAGAAAAATGAGACCTCAGAAAACACTGGGATTTAGGAGTTCACAAGCAAACCAGCTCCCTCAGCCTGCAGGCACTCTCCTGCTGCTTTTAAATGAGATCCCTTGTTCTGGTACTCCTCTCCAGGCACTGAGGGGCAGGAGGTATGCCAGTCCAGCTGCCATCGGGTACTGGGGCCATCTTTGCTGTTACTACTTTGTTGATGTATGGGAAACCTTCATGTGGCTCTAAGGGTAATACATAGGTATTAGGTTTCAAGAAAGCAGGAAGTAATAAATATTTTAATAAAATACCTCTCTTCTGTAGTACAGCATTGGGCTAGGGTTGAAGTAAAGTATATATATAGATAGAAAGTCTTGCATAGCCAAGACCTCAGAGATTATTTCCAGCTATACCAGTTGGTCTAAAAAGGAGACTGTAATGTATATCTTTATATAATCCTTGCCTTGCCTGCTTCTTTATTTCATTATGACTACAATGGTGCCTACTTTTGCACACAAACTATGAAATTTTTAATAGAAGATGTTTCCTTTTTTCTTTTGAAGACTGAAAGACAAAGGAATGACTTGTGAGAGGTGATTTTTCCTGATGGTGGTGAGAATTGCTGATAACTAAAAAAAGAAAAACAAACAAACAAACAAAAAAAAAAAAACCAAAAAAAGAGAAAGCGAGCGATCCTTTCTCTCCCTCTTGCCTTGCTCTCCTGCTTGAGTCATCTCTTTCAAGCCTATAAAGCTTTGCATGGGCACCCAAGGGAAAAGTTTGTAATAGCTAGGCTTCCTAGTTCTTGTGGTCAACAGAGATGGATAGATTTTTCTGCACGATGCTTCTCAGCACTTGAGTTGGGACCTGAGGTGTTCTTTGACTTGATTCTGAGAACCTAAGGAAGATGTATTACTTGGAAGTGCTAGCTATTTGTCTGTTTTTTTTTTTTCTTTTCTCCTGTTTTCTGGGACAGTCTGGACAACCCTCCTTGGATCAAGTGGGAAAATTTAGGCTTTGCAATTCCCCCACCACCTTTAGCTCCTAGACTAGAGTCCTAGATGGACTCTGTCCTGGAGAGTTAGGCTGAAGAACTGGGACTGACCAGAAGGCTCTTTGGGAGGGAGCCTCACTGTGTGTCCTGCTCAGCAGGAGCCCAGCACTGGGCTTTTCTTGATGCGTAGTTGTTCTATGTACAGGCTATGCTGGATTCAAATATTTATAAAGGGACAGGGAGCAAGCCTCATTTGGGGAGAATATTTATGCCTCTTTTTCATTGAAGAGCTTTGAACCTTTCCCCAGCAAAACCATCAGACCCACATGTTAGTGTTGCAGGGCAGCGCTGCTCTTGTGGAGAGTTGAGTTTGCACTTAGGGAACTGAGGACCAAGAAAGGTTTCAGGACGTCCTGACTGAACATTTACATTCAGCTGGTGACATATACCACAAGAAAGAAATGTCTTTTCTTGGGCTGGCCTTAGCTCTTCCTGGAAAAGATCAGCTTTCCCAGAAGGACAGACTGCCACTCTGACAAAATCACGTCTGAAATTACCCAGTCCTCACATAACAGGATAATCATATCATTACGTGCCAAGATTTACAATCCAAATACTGTCCTATCACTTATGTAAATAGAGAGAAAATGGGACCAGGCTTGGTGTGTTGTTGTTGGGTGGTTTTTTGTTGTTGTTGTTGCTTTTTTTGTTGGTTTTTGTTTTGTTTTGTTTGTTTGGGGGGGGTTTTGGTTTGTGGTTTGTTTTTTCGTTTTGGTTTGGTTTAATTGGGTTTTTTTGTTGTTTGTTTGTTTTATTTTGTCAATCACGTGCAATGAAAAATGTAGGAATTCGGAATTTCGCGTCGGTCCCGGAGCCGCAGCGGGGCCGCCCCGCCGGAGCGCAGCGCTGCCCCTGCGGGGTCTGTCATGTGGAGCAACACTGCCCTCCTGTGGCCGCCCATGCGAACTGCAGGCGCGGCGCGGCCGGGCGGGACCGGCCCAGCGGCCCCCGGTGCTCGGGAGATGGATGGGCGGGTGCTCGGCCTTGGAAGAGCTCCTCGGTTGACTCCCAGCAGTGTGAAAATAACCTGTACCCTCGGCTCTTCTCGGCCCTCCTCCGCTCTTTCTCTTTAGGTCACGTAGACCACTCACCTAGGAATATCATAACTTCATAAACATGTATTTCCATTGAGTTTCCGAACATTGATTTTACCTTGTCTTTTGTGGCACAGTCAATGAAACCTTTCTTTATAGGAAGCCAGTGCTTGGCAGTTAGTGTTTGAAAAATTGATTCCTGACGTTCTTCAGAATTATTTTTCTGGTTTTGTTTGGTTGTTTTTGTTTTTGTTTTTAACCACTGAAGCGCACAAGAGAGATACCAGCATTTCAGTCAGAACCTTTCAAAATCTATGTAAATTCAATGACTGATCATGCCTGGGAAACACCTGCAAAGAGTTTGGCAAATCCCCCAGAGCATTACCTAGCTTTTACTATACACACCCACATATCTATTTCAGCTAGCAATGTCCTAAGTATGCAAGAAATTAAGGTTTTCTCAAACTCACATTGTATGTGTCATGTTAAAGCAGGGCTTCAGCTTGCATAAACCTACTGGCTTCAGCAAGGCTACACTAAGTTATGGATTGATAGACCAGTGTTAGGAACTGAACCTGATGCATTTATCCAGGGCTGAGATTTGGATAGTTGGGGACAAAGTTAACTGGTCTGTCATAAGGAAGGTAAAGGAGTTAAAAGGTGCATACAAAGGTGTATATGATTGTAAATACAGAAAACCAGGATAGATGTACCTGCTTGGTGTTGTGGGAATGAGTAAACTCTCTTGCCCATAAGTGTGTAGTGGTGTCTGTGTTGAACCTTGAGTCCAGCATGGATGTGTGAGGATGTGCTGGTGATGGCACTAGCTTTCTTAGGTCAGATAGTGGTGTGACTAAATTCAGCTCAAATAGGTTTTGAATACGGGTGATGGTGAATCCTTAGTACCTTATTCTGTCTTTCACAGTGGAGAAGTGTTGCCCTGGGTCTTGATGAGATTAACGGGTCATTGAGGAAAGATCAAAGCTCCAGGTTGTGAAAGAAGAGCCAGATGGAGAAAGCAAATTTAGTTAAGTCCTTGTGTTTTGAAACTGCAACGCTACATTGAGACACTCATTGGTTTCAGTGTCAGCCCAACCAAGACAGCAAGTTCAAAGTAGAATTTTGGAAATGCCATCACCTCTATATACATCATTGGGCTTCAGTCCTCATTTAGGCACACTGTTCTGCAATAAGTCCACTTCAGCAGAGCTTCTGGCGTGCAAGAGATGAGCTAGCTTTGTTTTTTCTCCTCCCGTGCTGCATCACTTGCACTGAATAGTCTGGCAAAACAACACAAGAGGGGGAGAGAGTTGCCTTTTCAGTCAGAAAAAGGAGCGAACTTGGCAGAAGTGGGGTAACCTTGCCTTGTGGATCTTGGGAGATTAGGAGTCAGATCAATAAAGCAGACCATGGTAAGTCTTGAAAGAGTTCCAAAGGGTTACTTTATTAGATAAAAAATGCAGGATATAAACGTGATAAAAATGAGTAAGGAGGCTGAAACTGAGGGAACTATTTGATATCCAAGAGTCTGTTATTGATGGGAGACAGATACATAAACACATGGCAATTATTGCTAATTGGAGAATCAGACAAGATGCCTTGTCTCTGCTGGAACATTGTTAGCTGTTTCTGAAGGTGTTTGTACATGTTTTTGAGGCAGGTAGTCTTCTAATCCTGCTTTGGAGACCTTAATGTTTGAGTATAACATTCTTTTGCTCTGCAAAGGGGTGCTGTCTGCTCCACCCGTTGCAGGAGGAAAGCAGGACTAGATCAGAAACACTCCTTGGCATGCTGTAAGCATTTAGCTCCCATATGGCACTGTTACAGTTGCAATAACTAGACGCACCTACGTGCTTTCATATCTCAGCATCAGGAACTGAATACCAGAGGATGAACAGAAACTCTCCAGGACCTTTGAAAAGTAGTCCCTGTCTTGGCACATCATCCTTTATTTTACTCCTTGGTCAGTGTTTCAAATTAGGGGCTTGTCTCTTCTGTGCAGTGTTTTTTTAATATATATTGGATTTAGGCCAAATCCAGTTGCTATTAGAAGTCACCAACAAAACATCTGTTGGTTTCAATGGGAGCAGGGATTGTAGGATCTTCTCCTTTAGAAATAACCTAGCACGCTGCTTGGGGGTTTTATGTAGAAATATCAGTACATGGCACAAAAATTACATAGATGGTGGTTGCTATTGTTGCCTCTATAAGACAGATACTTTAGGATTATATGTTTGAAAGCTGAAATAATTGCATGTGATCTACGACTCTCTGTACTGTTGGGGAGAATAGATGCTCTATGAATGGCAGTGCTGGCCTGCAGTCTGTCATGGATTTATTCCATTAGAAAATTTCAGCATGTGTTTTAAATAGCTTGTCTCTCGATCAGGGGAATTCTCGCTAAATAAGCAGTAAGCGCTATTGTATTGCATTGTATTCTGTAAGCTATATATACACATATGTACGATGGCAAAACAAAAATATCACTCAGGGTTGTACTATTTGTAATAAGAGTAGCTTTAGAATGTACTTTTTCTCCCATAAATGCTTGCAGCTGAAGGGTCAGAACTTACTGCAGGAAGATGTTAGATCTTCATTGATGCTTGTGAGGGTGCTGCCTCTGTGCAGGGGTGTTTCTGTGAGCTCTGTCCCAGAGCCTACAGTGGGGAGCAGAGCTGCCTGTACGCTGTTGGAAAGGGGATGCACCAGGACTTGGCTCCTTACACTGCCGGTGGAGAGAAGGGGTCATGGTGTCTCATCTGCCTGTGATCAGTCTGTGGCCACACGCACCTTGTGGCAGTAGGTGGCATGAGTGTCACTCGGCTGTGGCTGTGAACTGGGGGCCCTGGGCCATTCCTCTTTGTGGCACTGTATGGAGAGATGGGAAGCTGCCCTTGGGTGCTGCAGAAGAGGGCTCCTCCTAAGCTTTATAGAGTTGTCAGTCCATTAACTGTCTCTCTCTTTCCTTCTCTTTTCTGTTTCAGTTGTTGGTAGCTATGGGTACTTCCCCACAAACGTTCCTGATCCTGGGATGTTTTCTCACAGGTAATGTTCCTCAATCCTCTAAGTTTCTCCACCCCTACTTCTTCATAGCCCTGTATTTAAACTCACTTTCCTTCTGCCCACAATAACAAACCCCACATGTTTGCCAGCTGGTCACAGACCTGGTTTCTCTGCTTGTCCCTCCGCTAGGCTATGACAAGACCTACTGAGAAGGCAATACTTTCGCTGGCCCACATGGGCCACTTTGGCCCTCCTGTGCTGCTGTAAGCTCCCACCCACCCTGTCTGAGTGTGCAGGGCAAGTGAGTCTGCCCAGCTCCAGCTGGGGACTCGGGTGCCTGTGTGGGCTCCCCACATCCCCCACGCTGCACTGCCGGCCCAGCCTCCCAACATCTGCCAGAGGCACGGCCATGGGACGGCAGGGCAGCCTCTGCCACAGGGTGCCAAATATAGAAAGGGCCTGCAGAGCCAGGTAGCTCTGGGCAGGAGTGAAAAATGATTCCAAAGACAACCTGTATTCCCAGTGCTGGTTTATTGCAGAGGGCCGATTTCACTCCGTGGGCCTAGGTGCTTGTTTATTGTACATTTGGTCATTTGGTAGACTGAAACCACAAACATATTTCCTTGGTGAGTTCCTTATTTTGTAGGGTTTGGATCCTCTAATTTTCCTTCTGAGAGTTGGACCTGCACCAACCCACCTGCAAATTACCTAGACTTGCAAATCTGAGCCTGTAACTGGAGATTGCATCTGGAAACCAGTGCCATCTACAACATCTAGTTCAGTGAATTGCAGTTTTATTTGGCTACAAGCCTTCTGTACATTTTGGCTAGAGGTAGACCTGATGTACAAGCTCCTGCTCCAGCCTCTTTGCAGAAACTGAAGTCAGATGTAAAATGCAGGTTTTAGTCTTGGAAGTCGTTTCCAAATTTCAGCTGTGAGCTTACTTGAAGGCTGACAGGACTGCTGGTTTCCTGACCGTGGCTGTAAGAAGGTGTGAAATGCCTGTGACCTAGCAGCCAGGGTGTGGAATTCACTAGTCTGCAGTAGAGCTGTGTACATACACCTTTAGGGCTGGAAAGCAGTGGTGTGGATTGGGAGCTATCTCTAACTTCACCTCTGTCTTTCACCTCTTGATTTCACAAACAGAAGTCAGCAAGCAAACACTTAACATTTCAAAGGAAAGCCATTTGCTAATCCTCGGGCAAAGCTTCGGCTTCTAACAAGGGCAAATTTCCTGGGACATCAGCAGGTCTGAAATAGTCAGGAAAAAAAGCTGCTCTGGATCCTCTCTGCTTCCTTTTACATGCCTGTGCTGATGCTGTTTTGTGTATTCACATGCTATTTATTTGTGTCTTTTTGCAGGACCGTTCCTAACATTTTGCCAGCTTCCTCTGCCAACTATTGTTCCCAGTAGGAACGAAATGGTGGTACAGCTGAATTCCAATTTCACACTCAAATGCTCTGGAGACAGCGAAGTGAGCTGGCAGTACCCAGTGACCGAGGGAAACCACAGGATAGACATCAGACATGAAGAGAACAACAGCGGCCTCTTCGTGACAGTGCTGGAAGTAGGAAATGCCTCAGCTGCTCACACGGGCTTGTATGTTTGCTATTACAACCACACACAAGTGGAGGATGGGGACGTGGAAGGGAAGGACATCTACATCTATGTGCCTGGTAAGTGGGGGATGCCACGGCCGTACCTGGAGGTTTGGGTGGAAGAGGTGAACCACGGATGTTCAGAAGAGGTGAATTGCTGGTGGCAATTTACTGTCAGAGGAAGAGAAATAGCTCCAGGGCCATTTCCTCATGTGTAAACCTAGGCCAGCCCCTGTGAATCCATGGATATATTCTTCTTTCTTTCTATTGGTTTTCACTTTTTGGTAAGAGTTTTAGTTCTCAAGAAGAGTTGAACTCAGAACTTTAGAGCTGAGGTCTTCTGACCACCAGGGGCTGGAGAGGAGACCTTGGTGGCCAGGTCAGCTCATCTGTGGGAGTATGTGCAGCATTCAGGCTTGTCTGGCTCCCAGGTGGTGATTAACAGAAATGTCAGTCTTTTCAGGGGGCACTTGGGTGGATGCTTTGGGATGTGTACTGACCAAACCAGTGCCCTGTATGATACTAAAGCTGCTGCCAGATGAGGAAGGCCATATCTTGCTCTTAACCTGAATTAGGATTGAACTAAGAACTGGAAAATGTATGCACTGGGAAGCATAAAGCAATGGAGATGTCTTTGAGGTAGCTGTCAGAAGGAGCAGAAAGAAGTGTTCTTGCTGGCCAGTCTGATGCAAGATTAAACACATGGGGGCTACTGTGGAGTGCCCTGTAATTTTCAAGGCAAACACAGCCTTTCCCAGGCCCTGTGTTGCATTTCTTTTCAGTGGTGAAAAACTGTTAGAAGAAATGGCATCCCTTCTTTTTGGAAGTGCCTATTTCCAGCTTTGCTCTCCCACCCCCTTGCTCTGACTGGAAATCTGCTTAAAGGCTTTCCACAATCTCTATGGGATGAAAATCTTTATTGTCATAGCTGAGATAGGCACCAAAGGCTGAGCCACGACTGACTGCTTTTGTAAAGCCCTGTCTGGATATTTCCTTGACATTGGCTGGGCTTCAGGGGGTGAGGGTCACAAATGCAAGGCCAGAAGAGATCAAGCCACTGGATTTGCAGTAAATACTTTGAACAGGGAACAAAAGAGAGAAGAAGAGATTGCAAATCATCCTGCAAAACTGCAGCATGTTCTGAAGGAGATGATGTCTGCAACGGCAAGGAAGATTCTGGAAGGGCAAAAAGCCAGGAAGCAACAACAGGACTTGTTTTAAAGGCTATTTTCCAGTGGCATTAAGTTTTTGCTGTTGACAGTGTGTGATTCAAGGACAGTGATTCTTCCAAGACTTTCTCTCCATTTGCCACAACAAATGTGAAGTGTTTGTGTTTGTTCTTGAAGCAAGGTGTTTCAGCAGAGGCCACCAGCTTTGGCACATATACCTCGATATCCAAGCAGCTCCAACCAAATTACCAGAAGATGTTGTTTATGTTAAGCAGTCTTGCAATGCACCCAGTGGAGGAATATAAAGACAAGAGATGGAAGATTTCTTCAAGAGGACTTTTTGGTTTGGTTTTTGCAAGCCTCTAGACATCAGCCTACCAGATTTGCAGGGCAGAGACACCCTGTAATTTTTTCCACTTGCTAAGCATCGAGATGTCATAAATGCAGAAACATATCCTTTTCTCCAAATTAAAGAGAATGTCTCTGTTTCCACTATAAACTTTGTCTTTACAATTGTTTTTCCTGCAATGAAGTAGGAGGGCAATGGGTGGCAGCAACCCACTTTAGCCAGGGAGGATTACGCTGGGACTTCACACAATATCCTATTTTCACTAACAGCACATAGAAAACCAAACTAGGTGAATCTTGTTTCTGTTTTAAATTACAGTGGGAAAATGAATACATGGAGTTGGCAGCATTTTTGGAACGGAGTGCTGTGTTTGGAATATTGCTACAAAGAGCCTGCCAGAGCAGCAGAAAGTCTATTGTTGGAGGGATTTGGATTGTTATTTATTAAATTTTATTATAAAGCTTTGCACAGAAGCTTCAGGCTAGCAGGGATTATTTGTTTATTCTGAATGGCCAAATGGAGATGATTTCAGGGCTATGCTTTTTATGCATAATGTTATGCAATTATGTTTTAAACTCAGACTTTGGGTTGGCTGAGTAGGAAAGTTGGCATGTATTTTGTTGACTTTAAAAGAAATAAAACTACCAGGTCCTTGTTTGCTTTTTTTCCTAGTTGAATACCGTATTTTGAAAACCACATACTGTGACCATAATTAACTATGTCTCATAATGTTGGACATGTTAGAAATACATGAAGATAAGTACCTTGAACTATTTTTGATGAAATGTGGCTTTAGTGGTGTTCAACATAAACAACATGAAACTGACTTCTTTTATTTTTTTTACTTGGAAAGTGTTTGGATTTTTTATTTTATTTTTATTTTCTCCTCTGCTTATATATCGGTTAGGAGACAGCTACTAATAAAAAAGGGGAAAAACATCTAGCTTAAAATCATGTGAGTTGTGATTAATAACACTTAACATTTGGGGGGAGGATCTTTTGTCTTTTTCATTTTGATTCCTGAATTGTCACAAAGGAACCTAAGCCCTTTCCTGTTCTGTGCTTAGGAGAAATGTTCCATTACATGTCACATCAAATAGCTAAAATGAGATACCACATGAAATTAGCAAACTTTACCTGCAATATCTGAAACGCTGGGAGATTGAACTGTGCAAGTTTCACTTATGACCTATAAGGGATCATTGATACGCAATTCTTGTACATGGACTTGCTACAAACAACAGTGTAAGATTACCTCTTGTTTTTTACAGACCCAGACATGCCTTTTGTTCCTTCTATACCAGAAGACCAGTTCATCCTAGTAGAAGAAGGTGATCCTGCAGTTATCCCTTGTCGGACAAGCGACCCAGATGCTCAAGTGACTTTAGTTAACAGTTTAGACAAGTCTGTGTATGCTTTATATGACACCAAACAAGGCTTCATAGGGAATTTTCCTGCAGGCTCATACACATGCAAAACAATGGTTAAAGGCGTGGAGTTCAAGTCTGATGAGTTCCTCATCTATATTATAAGAGGTATTTATTTCTGTTCATTAAAAAAAAAAAAAAAAGAAAAAAAAAAAGAAAAGAGAAAGGGGTTGTGTTCTTTCTTCACATTGTAAGAGCGCCAGCATCATGGGGTTATATCAGATATTTCTCCAGTGATGAGCTCCTTGCTCCTCTGGCAGTACTGCCAGTTATTTAGTTGCAAGTTTACTTACAAATTTGATGAGAATAACGTGTCCTTAACTATCTTCTCTCCAAAATTATTGCAAGAAAAATGTTTTGTAGTCCATGTATTTTCATCCCATTTATGGAAATAAAACTTAAAAGGCCTGTGTTTCCGAGTGGCTTTGAACTGTAGAACTCTGGGTAGCCTGAAAAACATAATGATTTAATTATTTTGAAAACATTTTTCCTGACCATCAAGGAATTCTCAAAGGCAGTCACTGATTGGCAAAATGGGAAATTGCTTTTATACCCAATGCCTTTTTACGGGGGGATTTGAGATAGGAACCTCTGATTGAAATTTTATTTGTGGATCATTTCTCTGTGGGATTGAACTCAATGCCTGTGCAGTTCAAGCTTTAAATACAAATTGTTTATATTAGTATAGATCAGAAGTACTTTTACTGAATTTTCAAGGTGATTCCTCAGTAGAGGAAGTGAAATGGAAATCTTCCTCTGAAACTTCACCATGTGAAAATTGCGGTCTTTTAAAAACTAAATGAGATCTCTCTCTCTTCTCTTAGCTACTTCACAGCTGCCTGTTGAAATTGAAGCTCTTAAAACCGTCTACAAAACAGGCGAGACCATCGTAGTAACTTGTGTGGTCTTTGACAATGAGGTGGTTAATTTACAGTGGAATTATCCTGGCAAAGTGGTAAATATATCTTTCTTTTTTTTTTCCTCAATGTTTGTAGTTACTTATTAGGCAAGCAAGTGGGGTTGTAAAATATTCTTCTCTTATCTGAATGAGGACAGCTGAGGAGAGAAAACTAAGTTCATTCTTTTAATTTTAGGTTACCATAAAAGAAAGTCAGTCCCAAAAGGTAAATTTGCTGTTAGTAATTAAGAAAAGCATGAGAAGAAGGTGAGGTATGGCTGAGGAAGGAATGCTGTCTCTCAGGTCTTGTGCTGCTGCTGCAAAAAAGAAATGTTGTGAAAATAGAAAGATCTAGGTATGTTGAACATCTGAGTAGACCTCTGCTGCTGAAGGTCTGAGCTTCTAAAACAGCTCTCTTAAATCCTGGTTTTTGGGGATAATAAAGGACAGTGAAGAATCAAATCTATAATCTTAAGTCCTCTTCGTTATGCAGATGTAAACTGAAACGATTCTCATTGAATTTACTAATGAGAAACATCTAGTAAGAAAATCTTGAAACTTTTGCAGAAACCTGAAATTTTTCAAACTGCTTTAACATCCTTTTGCAGTGAAAACTTTTATTCAGTGAAACTTGGCTAAGGCCAGTCCCAGGCAATTTCAGGGTATCCCATGTAAAAAGTCTGGTTGCTGAAGGAATGATGTAATTGAAGTTATTAGTTGTTACTCCAAATCCCACCTTTTGTTTAAGTAAGTTAAGAGCCCAAGAATAAAAATTATTTGAGCAAGTTTTGTTTTGTTCTCCATCTTACACATCAGTATAGTCTCTGCTATATGCCACCTTTCAAAACTAGCCCCAGCATATCTTTGTACCAGCCCCTCATGATAACATGGTCTGTCATTTTCACCATCTCTTTACTCTCAGGAGTTTTCTCCTTGTCAGTAAATTATTCTTGTTTTGAGAGGAGGCAGAACATAGCATCTATTAACTGGTTACTTTTTGCCTGGTGAAGGGGATAAAAGTTCATCTTACTTCATGGACACTGAACAAAGGGGACTCAAATGGCTTTCGCATCTGAGGAAAAAGTAGTGCATAAAGAGTGAATTGCTCTGTCAAGCTGCTTACCCAAATTTTCATAAGTAGTTGTTTCTTGTAAACAAAATATGAGCTCTCAATCTTCTGCCTGCCCCCAAAAGGATGTATTTTTATAGGCACAGCTTTTCTGTTGTGGCTGAAAAAGGCATCCTTAACTGAATAAACAAGTCTTCTGCCATACAGGATTTAGATGTTTGCTCTCACTTCAGGTGTCAAAGATCCTCAATGATGTGCTTTCGGCTCAGTTACTTAAGCAAGGTTGTTTTTTCCTTCTCCAAACTACAGAAAGAAAAAGGTCTGATAAAACTTGATGATATCAAAGTCCCATCGCAGAAGCTGGTTTACACCTTGACCATTCCTGAGGCATCAGTGAAAGACACAGGGGATTATGAATGTACTGCTCGGCATGCAACCAAGGAGGTTAAGGAAAATAAGAAAGTAGTCATTACAGTTCATGGTATAGTCTGATTTTAGTGTCCAAAATTATTACCACATTGGAAAACACCATTCTTGAAAAATGTTGCATAGAGTTGTTTATACAAGGCTTTTTCATTTACAGACAAAGGCTTTGTTCATCTGGAACCTCAGTTTAGCCCTCTGGAAGCTGTCAACCTGCATGAAGTCAAAAACTTTGTTGTTGATGTGCAGGCTTACCCAGCACCAAAAATGTACTGGTTGAAGGATAATGTGACTCTGATTGAAAATCTTACGGAGATTGTTACTAGTTCCAACAGAGTCCAGGAAACGAGGTAAGAAACCTTCTGACCCTAACTTTGCCATGCTGACTTGAGTTCCTCCCCCAGAAACCTGGACACTGCACCTGCTCACTCTTTACACCTCAGTTCGTTGCTTCTTCCTGAGTGGCATTTAAAAATAGTTTATTTGTTTTCTATTCTAAAGTGCAATGCCTAATTTACTTCTTCTTACTACCTTCACAACATCAACCTCTTCAAGGTTCCTGAGCAAGAAAGCTCTCTGCTCCCTTTAACATCTCTCCATACCAATAATTTCTGGCTATTTCCAATAAAATCAGGGCCTTGTCAGGTCCTTGCAGAAAGTAACTAAGGCCATTTCTTTCTCAGTTGTATGCTGATAGTTATTTACCACTTGAATAATGACTTAGTTAAAGGCATGCTAGAAATGCTAAATGTCACTATGTCACTATGTTATAATTGCAACACACCCAGATTACGTGTTGCACCAAAACTACTTTTTTATGCCTGTTTTAAAAATATAAACAAAAACTTGCATTTCTGCAGGTTTCAGAGTATTTTAAAATTGATACGGGCCAAGGAGGAAGACAGTGGATACTACACTTTGGTTGCTGAAAATGAAGATGAGATTAAAAGATACACCTTCTCTTTGCTAATACAAGGTAAGCAGCCCCAAAGCCTTGCCCACCAGAACTCATGGCACACAGCAAAGACTTAATCCACTTACACACTGCATTGCCTGGAGCTTGGATATATGAAAGGCATGAACCAGGGTGAGCAGAGGAGTGCGTGCGTGTTGGTCTCTGGAGCTTTTCTAGCCTGATCTTGGCTTTCACTTCTGCACTGGCCTTGAGCCAAAAAGAAACTTTATCCACCCAGCTAAGTTATTCCAGCTGACAGTAGGATGATAGCTCATTTAGCATGACATGAAGACGTGGCACAACTGCAGCACTTCCTTCTCATTGCTCTAGCCTAGAATCCACTCTGTGCTACAGGAGATAAGCACCTCCAGGTTGAGTCTTTGTCTGTAGCTCTTGCTAAGGTGTTCACCAAACAACACCTGTCTGCTTTGAAATTTGAAGCTGGCTTTTTTTGTAGGCACTGACAAATATTTTAACAAACTCCTGACTCCTTCCCAGTTCCAGCTCTGATCTCAGCCCTCGTGGATGATCACCATGGCTCTGCAGGTGGGCAGACAGTGAGATGCTTGGCAGAGGGGACCCCACTTCCTGATGTGGAATGGCTGGTTTGCAAGGACATTAAAAAGTAAGAGGAGTGGGTGGTTTCTTACCTGAAATATGACTTGTATCCTCAATTATCTTAACGTAATTACTGTTCCATGTTTTCCTCATCAAGAGCCAGCAAGTTTCAGATACTTAATTCTTTTCAGAGGCATGTTATATTTCAAGAGAGGTTGTCAGTGCCCTTCTTTCTGCATCCTAGAGGACACAAAACAATGCATCAATTAAGGTTTCTCTCATAAAAGCTTTCTGTTCAGTCAGCCTACTCCAAAGATTTCACAGTCCAGGCTTGAGAAAGGATTTTGAGAAGTAGCTGTCCATCCATTCAGGAGTATTTTTATTTTGAGGGAAGACAGGTGCAGGTTTTTCAGAGATGCAATGTAAAGACCCTTCTGGCCCTTAAATCTGTTGTAGTCAGAAGAAATTTGCAGGGAAAGGTAATTCTTGTTCTATTCACTCTTATTTATCCATGCCTACACCCAACACCCATTTCCCCCATTATTTTTCTCTGCAGGTGCAGCAATGACACCTCATGGACCCTTTTGACTAACAATATCTCTGATATACACATGGAAGCCCACCTGGATGAGAAAAATATGGTGGAAAGCCAGGTGACCTTCCAGAAGGTAGAGGAAACTCTGGCTGTGCGATGTGTGGCAAGAAACGACCTTGGTGCTGTTACTCGAGAACTGAAGCTTGTGGCTCCCAGTGAGTTTGCTTTGTCCTTCTATGCATTACAGCAGCCAGTTTGACCCTGCTCCAACTCACCCCAGTTCAGTCCTAATGGATAAAAATATGATTGCTGTAGATAATAAATTAAAGTGGATTTTTTTCCACCCTGGTATTTCTGAGGATGAGGCATTTTACTGGTCTTTATGCTGCATCTGCTTTTTGCTCATTATGTGGTTCCATAATTCACTTTACTATTTTATCAGTACTGGCTATGGGACATTCTTCTAGACAATCTGCATTTGGTTTTGAAACAAGACGGCAGAGCAGCTCTGGGCTTGGAAAGACTTTATAGTCACCAACCTCAGGAACCACTCCTGCCACTTTTGCAGGACACAGAACTGCAATGATAGGGGAAGTGGGGGTCTTATTATGTGTGTGATGTTCGTCATGGCTCACGAGAAAAACATGGTCTATCTTTTTACTCCACAGCCTTGAGATCAGAGCTAACAGTGGCTGCTGCTGTCTTAGTGCTGTTAGTGATTGTGATAATCTCACTGATCGTCCTGGTCATCATATGGAAACAGGTATGCAGAAAAGTATTTCAGTTTGGGTGCTGAGCCCTGCTGGGTTTTGATGTGCTTTAAAGTCAGGTCCAGGACTAATGCTTGGTTTTGCATTCAATGTGCTCTGCAGAAGCCAAGGTATGAGATTAGATGGAGAGTCATTGAGTCTATCAGCCCTGATGGCCACGAGTACATTTATGTCGACCCAATGCAACTGCCTTATGACTCCAGATGGGAGTTTCCTCGAGATGGGTTAGTGCTTGGTAAGTTTTCTGTAAGGGACTAGCCTCACCCTTCTTTGGGGAGAAAGACATCCAATGACCATTCTGGGGTCTCTGCAGGATTTGCAATGGAAGTATGGCCACAGAGTCGAGTGTCTCTCTGTTTTCCTCAGTTCTCCTTCCTGATCCACTTCTACATTGGCATCAGCCCTGAGGTCCTTGTGTTAGTGTCTCCTGTGCTTCCTTTCCTGTTCTCCTCCATGTGCCCTGTGTGCAGTGTCCACCCCTATGTGGCTTAGGGGACTCTCTCAGTGTTAAATGCCCTTTTCAACCCTCACTTCTGCTAAGGCATCCACAAGAAGGATGTCAGTATTTCTTATCTGCAAGAAATTTATGTACTTATGTGCAGAGGCCAAGAAAATCTGCAACCAGTTATGTAGTTTTATTAAAAATATTTTTTAAATTACTAATCCATGCCATGCACATATCAGTGCTGAGTAACTGCATATTATTGTGACTACTGTCCTTCTTTCTTCTTCCTTCCCCTTCTGCTTCCTTGCTTTGCTATTCCTCATTGGAATTCATACAGAATTCAGTCATAATTATTTCCTCAAGGCTGGTCCAATGCCTCATTCATATCAATTGAAAGTGTAATGACTATAGAAAATTTTAATGTTCTATCCAGATATTGCTTTAAACATACAAGGCTTCTCTCTCTGTGATATCTGTGGACCAAATTGTATTGCAAAACACAGGAGAAGAAGATAAAATGTGTCTTTTGTTTGATATATTTCAAGAAACCTACTCTCCTGGTGTAGGGGGAGTAGTACTCACCATCACAGAGAAAGAGTTAATTCTTGAAAGAAGCAAGAGAATAATTTCTGGTTCAGGAACAATATCCTTTAATTAAATTCATGCTGCTAATTGAAGACTAGAGGAGGGTGAATGTTTTATGGAATTTTTTTATTACAACCCAGACTTTAATTATATGCCTAAATAGGATTTGTCAGATCTGAGTTGTTAAAGACCACCACTGTGTCTTTGTCTCCCTCTGACCCATGAGCACCAGCCTGTTTACAAGTGTATTCAGAATAGTCAGTAACTTCAAAACCCAATGCTCCACATCCTTTTGGCAATCTGGATTGCACAACTGCTCTACTTGACACACTTACCCATCAGCACTTTTGTCATATTAAATGCTTGCTGGTGAGGGGCGGCACCCTCTTTTGTTTCTGGGGCTGACAATTTTGGTTTGTGTGGATTTTCTCTTATCTAAGTGGGAGATGACAGCAAAGAAATTACACCTTTAGTTCAGGGAGGCTCTGAAACAGGTTACAAACTCATTTTGGCTCCACCAGATGAGTATTTCCCATCCTAGCTGTGTAAGCCAGCTGGCATTTATTTGTTTTTTCTGGCCAGTAGTGTCTGGAGTGCAGTGCTGTGTTAAACGCCAACTCTGAACATTAGCTGGATGGAGCTTCAATTGATAAATTTGGGTTACACTGCAAATATTTCCCTTTGCAATCACTGATCCACAGTATACACAGTGCACTGCTGTTTAAAGGGCTCATAAACCAGTGCAAGTCCAGGAGATGCATACCAGAAGGAACAATGCAGTAATGCCATGAGCTGTTTGAACAGCACTGCCTTCTCCTGGCTCTGCTGAAAATTAGTGAGGTCCCAGCAGGACCTGGACCTCCCCATCCAGCTGACAGAGCTGAGAGCAGCAGCTTGTGAGGCATGGGGTCTGAGTGCTGCTACTCAGGATACCAGGATGGCTGCACAGAGACAGCAGAATTGCTCTTGGCACTTCCCAGCAAGCCACTTATTTGTCCTGGTGACCTTAATAAATGAAATGCTGGTCTGACACAGAAACTGACCCATGCCCATTTGAAAAAAGCAAGTTAAGATTCAAGTCACACAACAGTCAGAGATGTGGTACCTAATATCACGAGTCTAGAAACAGGGTGTAGATCATAAAGCTTGACACTTGTTTGGCTTTTAATATAGACCAAGAGACTTATGGTTTCATTTGGGGTGGGTTGATTATCCCAGGCCAATTTTATCAAAAGAAGCAACCAGCTGAGATGGCTGCATCTGGAACAAATTCACACACTTCACCCTTGTGTCCTCTGAGCAGAAAAGCAGCACCTCTCTGGCAGGCACAGCAGATAAGGTCTGTGGATGGGTAGAGAGGCTGAATTAGCTGCTGTTTCTCCACTAGTTTGAGAGGTCTTTAGCTGCTGCAGTGTCTGCACAGTCCCTCTGTGGCAGTGAAGCAGCACTGCTCCTTCAGCAAGCAGATCACAGCAGCGCCTTTATAGTGAAAAGTAAACTTGCACTATAATTTTGAGCTTCAATGAAGCAGTCATCAAGAATACCATGACATTACAGATGCTTCCAGTTCTTGGGCAGTTAGCTCCCACCTGGCTCCAAATTTCAAATGCAAAAGACATGGGAATGGGCTACATCTGCAGAGAGGGTTGAAAAGGGGAAATAGCAGTGATGGCTCCCTGCCATTCCAGAAGTGCTCTCCCTGTCTCCACGTGCACCCCAGCCCAGCAGAGGTGATGGAGAGGGAGATGTGTGCCTCGTGCTCAGCTGACAATATGGTTTTGGGGAGGAATTGGCTTGTGAAGACAAGAAGATCAAGGAGCATCAGCAAATGCCATCACATTCTGAAGGGTTGCATCCTGCCATATGGCTCCCAGACCTTCAGTCTGAAAAGTTTCAGAGGCCAAATTTCAAACTCAGGTTGTTTGAATTAGTCTGAAATTTAGTGTGAAGCTTTCTCACATCCTGATTGGGAAGGATAACCTTTGGAGCACGGGAATCTTGAAAAGAAATCACATAGCTTCTGTGGGCATGACAAACTATGCCGTCATAATCTTGGAGAGGTTAGCCAGTGTTAACTCAGCTAAGCATTCTTTAACCATTTCTTGTGCTTGTTAATGATGTAGATATTGTTTGGCTGCAAATTTTCTTTCAAAGGCATGTGTACAATAAAAGTGGGGGCAGTAGCTAGAGGATAACAGAAACATATGGCATTGCATGCCAGATAACACCTTCAGAAGTGTAAAAGGTGACAAGTTCAAACTGCAAATGAACGTCAAAGACAAAATGCTGTATATCTCCATAGTAAAACTCAGTACTTGTTCCTTCTGTGTTCAAAGTTAGAAAGTAACATAAAATCAAAGTGACAGCTTGTCAGGCATGTGATTATATTCTGGCATCTGGACCTCATGTACAGGTTCGCTCACTAAGTGTTCCCTTGATGAACTTGGTTTACAATGCAGAAGCTATGAAATACAGTATTTTGGAGAATGTTTGTGCAGGTCATAGTTCTCTAAAATCTTACTCAATCTGTACAAAATTCTTCTGCAGACTGGATCCATATTAGAAGACAGGATATATTATTCCCAAATTTTTGTCTAAATTGATTTGTGGGAAGAGTAAAGGGTCTATAAACATTATAGCACTGGGAAATTTGCAATACAATTTATTCCAGCAGATGAAATGCACTTGTACATTAAACTTCAGAGAAGTTTCCCCTCATATGTGATCAACATGTATTTCAGCTTCTTGCAGATCTGAAATGGTGCTGCCTGTCTGTTTCTGAATGTGCTGTCGATGTGCTTTAGTCCATTTAACTGCTGGATGTACCCAGCATTATATAATAGACTGAAACTACAGCTGAGGGACCCAGATTTGTAAATTAGGGACACGCCTGTATTTCAATCAGGTGCTGACTGAGGCAAAGAGGTCAGCTTAAGCCTAGAACAATCCATGATGTGAGAGGACAAAGTGAAGATGGCAGAGCACAGGAAGGGATGAATTTGAATGAGCTGAGCTTCCAGGTGCAGGTGTGCTCTTGATCTTTGCTTGCGTACTTTTAAGAATTGTACTTACTGATAGCGTGACATATCTGCTTTTCCTACTTAAAAACAACAATAATAGCAATAATACCAGTAGTCTGGCTAAGGGAACGTGCCCTTTCCACACAGCAATCAACTTGTAGAGGAATGGAGACAGGAAAGGAGTTGAATTGCTGTTACTTTCTGAAATAAATAATGCTCTCCCTTGTGTTCAGGTCGGATCCTTGGTTCGGGTGCATTTGGAAAAGTAGTTGAAGGGACTGCATATGGATTGAGTCGCTCTCAACCAGTGATGAAAGTAGCTGTGAAAATGCTGAAACGTAAGTTGTCATGGTTCCATTTCCCAAGCGAAGTAGGGCAGGTTCCCACGGGGTTATTCAAACATTGCTTGCTATAAATTAATTCTTCATATCTAAAGTTGAAAATGAATAGTGAAATGACGGGATTTTAAAATTATATGTTAGATTGCTTTATGGCATTTCAAGCCTGAAGGTACCCAGGCTTTTGAAAACATCCAAAGTTTAGGTTTAGCTGAACAGCTACAATAACTCAACAAATATTGAGAAAGATAAAGTAACCATGAATACCTGTGAACAAATAAGAGCCATACAACAAGGGGTAAAAGGCAAGTCTTTTATAAGAATCTTTAGTTCAGTGAAGATTTCCTGGCTCATGAGAACTGAGAATCTGATGCAGTGATTCTGTAGGAACCATGGTGAGCTTGCATGTATTGAATGAGCAGCTTGTAGAGTGCCTCCATGCCACGTGTGCAATCCACCACACCCTTGGAGAGGGACAAATAGACTGGGTTAGCTACTGAGCTGCATCAAGTGAGTCCCTTATTAATCATTTGTGGCTCCTCTCCAAGCCTTAAGAAAGACACGTATTAAGTAAAGGATATGGTGGCAGCAACGCTCCAATGAGGCAAGCAAGGAGAAATTTTTTGTTAATATGAAAAAGGTGACTGCTCCCACTGAATGGCTAATGTTTTTTTTTTCTACAGCTACAGCTAGATCCAGTGAAAAGCAGGCACTCATGTCTGAACTGAAGATAATGACACATCTTGGCCCCCACCTGAATATTGTGAATCTGCTTGGAGCTTGTACAAAATCAGGTGGGTTTGGCTGACAAAATAAAGGTTTGCTGTGGAGTCGTCATCCAGTATTTAACAAGCACATTGATGCCTAATGAGTTTTAGCTTTTTATGTAATCTTTATGTATTTGTAGCTTTGTAGACTGTTAAATGCCTAGGTATAACTTCTAGTACTTTTCCAGCTTTCTTTCCCACAGTGAACAAATCTTTATTGACACGTTCCTTAAATTTTATCTAGTCTTGCCTGTTAGTTTACTATGGACCTTTTATTTTGCACCATGTAATCATGGACATAATAAAGGTAGGGTAGGAGATCAGGGTAGAGCTCCAATGGGGCAGAACCTAGGGTGGAGGTTAGCTAACCAAGTGCTCCTCTAATTGGACAATATTGGCTAGATATTCTAATTGCCCTATTTTATAAAACTGTACAAATTTAATTCAGAGCACGGGGGGTTTTTGCCATACTGTGTACCTGAAGGCTTTTATGTTACCATTCTAACATTGTTTGGAATACTTTGTGGTCTATTTCCAGGCATCAACACAGGTTTCAAGTGAAGGATTTACCAATAAATATAAACAAATTCACGTTTCCAAAAAACTTCTTGATATTTGATAATAATTGCAGTCATAACTTAGCAGACAGAAATGTATTAACTCACAACTCTATTTTCTACTCCTTTTGGAGTCTTTTTGTATTTGTTTCTGTTTTTCAAAAACCCCACTCACCAATGCATAATTTTGCTATATTTTAACAGGTCCTATTTACATCATTACTGAATACTGTTTTTATGGTGATTTGGTGAACTACCTGCATAAGAATAGGGACAATTTCCTGAACCGACACCCGGAAAAGCCTAAAAAAGATTTGGATATCTTTGGGATGAACTCTGCTGATGAAAGCACAAGAAGGTGGGAAAAAATAAGAAAAAAATAAATATATGACCTGCAACTTAAGGACTTAAGTAATTATTTTGCCCTTATTGCATTACTCTGATTCATTGATTTAAACTTCTCTCTAATTTTTCTTGTTAGATTTTTATTTGTCAGGTTTCATAGGTCTGGGAAGGTTTCAGCATTATTCAATCTCCCTGACACATGTCCTAGATTTGTGTTTCCTGCATGTAGACACACCTGCAGTCTGAGGACCCCTGTGGTTTCTCCATAGATAGCCTGATGTCCTAAAGATTTTTAATAATAAATCACACCCCAGTGTTTCTTCTTCTAATTAAAAACAAAACAAAACAAAACAAAACCACCACCACCACCAACAAAAAAAGCAACCAACCCCCCCCCCCCAAAACCCAAAAAAACCTCAAAAAACCACCATTCTTTTGGCTCTACACACCAAAAACTTTTAAAAGTAAAGTGCAATTGCTTGTCTCCTTGTTTCCATGCTTGGGGAATTTCCACTGTCTAAAACTCATTCCCTTCAACAACCTGTCAGAGCTTGTTCTCCAAGCTCAAGTCCTCTCCTTTCTCTACCAATGGATTAGCCAGTCTCAATAGTGTCCTAATGTTTAATGTTCACCCCAGAACTTTTTCGAGATGATAGTTGAGGAAGTTTGTCATCATGCATTCAGCAATAATGTAATGCCATAAAATGAGCCAGGATTTAAAAGGTGAACAGAGAATCATTCAAAAAATCACTCAGATAAATAGATCAACTGACTTGGTAGCTGAGTAAAGCCAGTACTATTCATCTGGGCATGGATTTATTCAGCAGGACTGGATTTGATGCAAACCGTCTGAGTGAATAAATTACACATATAATTTGGAATACCTTGAGCTAAAAGCCCTAGGTAGTGATACCTGAGTTCAGTGGGATTTTGGGAAATAAAGCATGGTTACATACCTGACTGTGGGCAGCAGCCTAAATTGTTTTTGACTACAATAAAGCACAGTAACATGTCTTAGTAAGTGATGGTTATGTTATACATATGATATATGGTAATGATCTTTATAGATATATATTCCCTGTTGAATTTCACATCAGTGCAATGGTACACCTTAAGTGAATGGTTAGATATGCACATGCTGTGACAGAGAAGTCACCAGCTGACACACTTGTATTTTTTTCCAATTTCAGTTATGTGATACTATCATTTGAAAACACTGGAGAATACATGGACATGAAACAAGCTGATACCACTCAGTATGTGCCAATGCTGGAAAGGAAGGAGGGCTCTAAATACTCTGATATTCAGAGATCTGTGTATGATCGGCCTGCTTCATATAAGAAGAAATCCATGTCAGGTAATGTAGAACTGTCCCTTTTGCATATATCACTAATACAAATGACTCTTACACGTTTCTTACTTTTGTCCTCTAAATGCACACAAGCTGTTTAGCTCTGTTCAGCAGGAGTGTGAGCATAACTGTAAGCTAAAAGCTTTGGTTGTGTTCTTCCATTCTGCTCTGGGGGTAGGAATGCATGTTGCTGGAGCAGAAGGGGTCCAGTTGTGTATTTGTTTTTGTGCTGAAGCACTACATGGGTGTGCTCTGCAATAGGGCTGTAGGCACTCTTTGGAGACAGTGATTTATCAGTCTTGTAGTTTGAAGGATTTTCAGCAATAGCAATGACCAGTAATAATAGTAGTTTATATTGTACTGTTTCCACTTATATTTCACATTAGCTGACACTTACCAAATGCAGAACACTCCCAAATACTTTCCTGGATTATGTAATGAAGCTAATGAATGCATCCTACTCCCTGTCCCTGTTCTCAGAAACCAAATATGCTTTTGTTTAAAAACAGACACCATCACTTCTGCCTCCAGGCCTCAGAAAATGAACCATATCCAGTCCCAGATTTACATGGCAGACTTATGTACTCATGCTCCAGGACAGTCAGAGAAAATGAATCACTGAATTTTGACTGGTTTTTTTTTTTTCTGGCATTTTTCATAAAAGAAATAAGAACTGTTGCCATAGAATTACTGACCCTTTTTGCTGGTATTGGATTAGTCCCAGTGAACAGTTCCTGGGAAACAACAGTGTTCAGCAAAAGTAAATGGATAAGAATGTACATGCATGCACAAAACCCTAATGAAGGCATCACCTCTAAAGAAATATTTGTCTATGACACACTGAGTAAACAACCTGTGTGACAGTCCAGTAATGTCCAGTAACAATCCTTTTCACTTTACTTTTTCCTACTGTTCCCAGGGGAAAAAATTACAGACAGGAGAAAACCCAAACCTGTTATTTAATACCAGCTGTTTCAAAAAATGCAGTTATGTGTCAGTGACTGATGCAGACATCAAAAGTGGAAATAGTTACATGAAAAGACTGTTTTGGTCACACTACTCTGCTAAAATTATCAGCTCAGAATAATGATAGGTAGGGGAAGATGGATGCCACTTTCACACTCCACAGCAAAACCACATTTTTCTTCTATTTTCAATAGAATCAGAAGTCAAAAACCTTCTTTCAGATGATAGTTCAGAGGGCCTCAGCCTACTGGATTTGCTGAGCTTCACCTACCAGGTTGCACGGGGAATGGAATTCTTGGCTTCTAAAAATGTAAGTAAATAAAAAAGTAAGCAAAGTGGAATAAGATGTAAAAATGTCTTCTGCAGCTATGGTTTTAAATTTAGATTTTGAGCATATGACACATTATAGTATTCTTTTTGGAGATACAGACAGTTTTCTCACTTACCTGGAAATAAAAGTCACCATGGTGGGAAAAAAATCGATGCAGCAGTCATTTGTCTTCCCCTGCTGCATCCTGTGATATTGCTGGAGTCAGGGTGCCAGAGATGGTGGAAGATCAAAGTAGGGTCTGGGTGAAGACTCTTCAGTCACAAACCAGCATGGTCAGAAGCACCATGATGGGTAGAATGGGAAAGGATGACCTCATTTGGCCTCCTCCCCTCTAAAATGCATCCATATGAGACCTTGCTGGTCCTGAGGCCTGGTGCCCTCCTGTCCCTGTTAGCAGCTGCTTGTTCAGTAGAAGGTCTTGTTAGGACTGCACCCAGAAAGTTAGCCCTTTTGTAAGAGCAGTGGCAGTCATGGAAAAAACATGTCCTTGAGCAACTTCATTTTTCTCCATACAGTGTGTGCACCGTGACTTGGCCGCCCGTAATGTCCTCCTGGCTCAAGGAAAAATTGTGAAGATCTGTGACTTTGGGCTGGCTAGAGACATCATGCATGATTCCAACTATGTCTCCAAGGGCAGTGTATGTACTTAATCTCTGGAACTCTGCTTTAACTGAAATGAAAATTGTCAGTTTTAAATGTTATTTCATGTTCTTGCCATTCAGTGTTGGTTACAGTAATTGACCATTGGGATGAATGCTCCTCACAACAATTTATCTTCAGATCATTAATTCCTGTAACTTTTCTAGCTCTCTTTTAAAGCCAAAAGGTACATTTAGCACTTCACAGTCTGATAGTTTTAAATGGCAGGTTTTGTGACTGGATAAATTATTAAGGAATTGTCAAACAATGATATATTAGACCTAGTTCAGCAGTGCCAGATTTTGCATCATACCCTCAATCATTTGCTACCTTGTCATCTGCTAGTAATGAAATTAATACAGTTATGGTTTAACTAGTTACTGTGGGGAGCTACAAGTAGCATTGCTTATAATCCTGGTACCTCTGTATGAAATTGAATTAAAAATAAACACTAGCAAGGTTTACACAACTTTTCTTATAGAGAGATGTTATTCCTGGCTATCAAATAACAGTTGCAATGGTAAGCATTTATTTAATGACTAATCTGTGTGTTTGGGCTTTCTTTCTTTTTCTTACAGACTTTCCTCCCAGTAAAATGGATGGCACCTGAAAGTATTTTTGACAACCTGTACACAACATTAAGTGATGTCTGGTCTTATGGCATTCTGCTGTGGGAAATATTTTCTCTTGGTGTGTACTGTGAATATTTTCCTATGTGTAGTGATTAAGCCTTTTCAATTCAAACAGTTCACATGAAGTATTTAAAATTCTGCATATAAAAATATATGTGTGAAATCCACTGTTAGTTGTTCTCCTGTATGGGATTTCAGATTCCAGTGTTAGGTGTGAAGTGAAATACAGTCCCAAAGTTCTCTTTAGTTTTGGTGTGGATTTTTTTTTGATTGTTTGTTTTGGGATTTTATTTTTGGTTTGTTTGTTTTTGCAATATACTTTTTTTCTGTAAAACTAAACGAACCGTGTGAAAATCTTTTGTGGTAAAGTATTGCTGTGCCACAAGAGGATTGATTTTCTGTCTAATATGAGAAGGAACATGCTTCTCCCCTGCAATGGGGTGCCTGGGGCTGCAGCCCAGCTCAGCAGCTGCTTTGGAACAGTCTCTTCATACATGTTTCAAAAGAGCCTGTCTTAGCCCCATTACAGAATGAAAATAAATGTCAATCTTCTGGGACACTGATTTCTCATTTCCAGGTCAACACTGTTCACACAGTTGGTTTATGGCAGCGTAAAGTGGTTATGACAATATATAGCAGTTAGAGACAATGTACAGCCCCCAGCTGGGAACAGCCTGGCTCTCTCCTCAGCCTCATTAATTAGCCTGCTGGACGGGTGGCTGGCCCGCTTCAGCAAGCGTGCATTGCCCAGATTTACTGCCAGCAGAATTACTCATGCCTGTGTGGTATCTATGGCTGCCCCACGGCAACCCCAGGCCTAATGTTATTTGCTAGAATAAGTTGTCACATAACTGCTTCTCAGAAAACAAGTCGCACCACTATTTATGGTACTGATTCCTGTCATCTCTGGGCATCATAGCATCCTGTAAATAGCCATTCCCCAATATCCCTGGGAGGCACTGGACAGCTCAGGAACCAAAGCGCTACACTTCACTGCCCTACCTGTAAAGAAGGTCCTGAAGCTCAGTTTTAGGTGAACATCCTGCTTTTGAAAGGGCGGAGGTTTCTGAAGCAGTATTCTAGTATGCCTCCTCCATCTGAGAAAGTTGTTCCTTTTTGGAAAGCAAAACATATCCTCAGCAGTGTTTGTGAAGAAGGTCCATTTTAACATCTTGCTACCATGCTCACTTAAGCTTGAACTACCCTTTTCATCAGCAACAACTGAGCATGAGTGCAATGATGTTTCTGTGCTGCAGCCCCAAATTATCAGTTAACTGTGTCAGCTTGGGCCAAGTTCAAACCTTTTGACAACCCATGCATGTGACATGCTAGCTAATGTCTAAAGCCAGCTGCCCAGCTGGGATGAGTGGGCTATGGAGGGGACTTACACCAAGGCTTTGGCATTGCAGGATGAGATGTGTTACTCAGGCCGTGCCAGTCTCAGCTGTCCTACAGGTTCCCAAGGCAATAGTGCCAGGCAGAGCAAGTATCTGGATTAAGTTCTCACAGAAAAGCAGTGGCAGGGCAGAGCCATGACCTCAGCCATGCCAAATGCAGGCTGATGACCTGATCCAGATATCATCCAATCTCTGTCTCCAGTACATTCTATGAACACTGTAAAGATGTTCTTTTCTAACTAGTACCTACTTCAATCTTTCCTAGCCAGCATTTCATGTTAGGGCTTAATGTCATCAAGACAACAACTCTGATGTGAAACGCTGGCTACAAAAGAATCATTCTAATGTCATGTTAAGTTATAGTGTTAACACTTAATGACATGAACAGGAAGGCAGTATTTGGGAACTCTGCATGCACAGTTAAGTACAGAGTAGTACTTTTGCTTCTCTTTTTTCTGCAGGTGGCACACCATATCCTGGCATGATGGTTGATTCTACTTTCTACAATAAGATCAAGAGTGGATACCGAATGGCCAAACCCGATCACGCTACCAATGAAGTGTATGTGTGCATTTGGCTTTTCTACATCTGTCCAGTCTCCAGAGAATTTTGGCTTTAGTTTCTGTTTGATCAGTTATGTTCCTCTACCAGCTGGTTAAACTGGTTTCCTTCTTATCTGCAGGTATGAGATTATGGTGAAGTGCTGGAACAGTGAACCAGAGAAAAGACCTTCTTTCTACCATTTGAGTGAAATTGTGGAGAGCTTGTTGCCTGGAGAGTACAAAAAGGTTTGCTCTTTGTAATTTTCTCTGTGTTTTCTGTATACTGTTTCAGAGAGAGTTATAAGCATTGTTCCAGCCATGAGAGCCATGAGCACTGAGCATGGACATTCTAACCTATGTGAATTATGTGATTAGCATGGGGACATTGCATGTTCGGTTTCTTCATCTGAGTTTGCTGAGAGAAGCAGTTCTGCAGTATTAACTGGGAAGCAGAACTCTTCATGTCTAATTAAATCCTAATAACTCATTTTTTCTACTGGAGAACTAATTCTATATATTTTCATGGGACTTTGTAGGCTGTGAAATAATTCTATAAAAGGCCCATGTGTATAACCTCCCTGTCTCCTTCTTTGAACCCTGACACCAGCAAATTTTTCCCTCATACTTCTGATAGCTCTGGACAAGTTATGCCTGACCATCATTCAGTGTGTAATTTTTCCCACCTGCCTTAACTCCCTTCTCCCTATCCTTCTTTCACATCTGTTTGTCTGCTTTGTGCTGTCACAAAGCTTTGCTCCTGCATCATCTAAAACTTCTCCCTTCAAAGCAATTGAAGATTCTGGACTTCTCTATTCAGTGTTGCTGGCTCATAGGGCAGATTATTTGCTAGGCCCATCTGAAGTAAGGCAGCCTTAGTGAATAGCATCTAATGAGGGGCTTGAAATGAATATTTTCAGAGCTATGAGAAGATTCACCTGGACTTCCTGAAAAGTGATCACCCAGCCGTCACACGCATGAGAGGGGACTGTGACAATGCTTACATCGGTGTAACCTACAAGAACGAAGACAAGCTGAAGGACAGGGAGAGTGGATTTGATGAGCAGAGGCTGAGTGCTGACAGTGGATACATCATTCCCCTGCCTGACATTGACCCTGTTTCTGAAGATGAGCTCGGCAAAAGAAACAGACACAGGTAGGTGCAGTTTACAAATCCCTTAGCCCATAGTCAACATTTGGGGTCATGCTTGGCAATGTCCATTTACCCTTTCCAGCATCATACTCTGCAAATGGTTTCTTTAGCTCTATTGAAACTGTTTATTGGGGGGTCACATATAAATGACTGATAGTATGACTGGCCACAGTGTTTTCAATGGGAAAAAAAAAAAAATTTGCCTGTTTTGTGGTTGCCAGGGTAAGGCAACTGCTGGTAGGATGCTTCTGTGTGTTTTTGGGACTCCTTTAATAGCTTGGTCAAGTCACAGTGGTTGTCTGGTGGATCTGTGGGCACATTTTGTAACACATCTTGTCTCCTTGGAGCTTCATATGAGATCTCAAAGGATTGATTTGTTTGTATGAGACAAATTCCAAAATTTGGGAGAAGTTGTTGGTAATATCTTCTATGGTGTAGTTTTCCACGAAAGCAGGGTGTCCAGAACTTTTTACTTCTCTCTTGTCAATTTGCATGACTAATGCAAATACAACAATACACTACAATACAACACTACATGACCCTAATTGTGAATGGTGCAGTTTTAATTCAGCACTTAATTCATAGTATATAGATTCAGCAACCTAGAAATATCTCTTTTTTTTTATTTTATATTTTTGTCCTTTATTCAAGCGAGGAAAGAAAGAAGTCCCTAAAAGTACTATCAAAATTAAGACATATTATCTCTCTCTGTTATTCTTATCTCACTGTCAGTTATTGCTATCTTATTTTCACCTGACCTCCCTAGATTTACCTAAGTGACCTATTGTCACAGTAGTGTCATAAAACTATCTCTCCAACAAGTGTCCGTCTGAGAGCGCTTGGAGGAACATAAGAACAGCATCCTCCTTTGAATTCCAAGGTGGTTCACTACTTTTGATATACAGGATATGTCATGTCCTAAGAAACTGGTGGTCATAGTCCTCCAAGATTGCACCATGGGTCAGAAAGTGTTCAGTTCTGCTTGAGACTGGAGTATTTACCCAGCCACAGTCACCATGTACCTTATCACTGAGATATTTGTCTCATTCAGTTCACAGACATCTGAAGAAAGTGCCATTGAAACTGGCTCCAGTAGCTCTACCTTCATCAAGAGAGAGGACGAGACCATTGAGGACATTGACATGATGGACGACATTGGGATCGACTCCTCAGACCTGGTGGAGGACAGCTTCCTGTAACCCTACAGACACCTGACAGCTCTGCACACAGGGGAGCTTCCCGTGTTGTCTACAGACTTCTGCTCAACAGAGAAAACCACTTTATTGCAACGACAAGGATGTGAAGAGGAGGTGGATTTGTAGAAAGGAACTCCCAGAAATGGGCAGAGGAATCAGCCTGAGTATAAATGAAAGAGACATGTTGAAGATGGATTTTTTTTAGTGTTGCTTCTTGCAGTACTTCAGTAGCATCTCAGTGTTGTTTGCCATTCCAACTGGTAGGAGGATGAAGGGAAAGGCCACAAACAGACCAGGATTGTGTTTCAAGGGCATTCATATGACTTTGATGGATCAATTTTCCACTGCAGCAATACTTCACCATTGTAATTATGTAAATAACTGTCTACTCAAGGATCTTTTGAGGTGCACATTGAACAGATGCCATGGATGTTAGAAGAGGTCATTAATGAATTTTGTGTATTCCTCCCTCAATCTCAATGTCAGCTGCTGTTGAACTATCATGTGAATTGAAGAACATGCAAAAACCACTTTTGGACCAAAAAGGTCTAAAACCACCAGGGACTGACCGGTACTATAAAACGTTACTTTCTACCATTAATGCAAGTAAAGGGGAATAATAATGATAATAATAATGATAATGATAATTAAAAGTCAGTCTATAATAGGTGTTAGAACCTAGTAAGTCTTTATTAACTATAGAAGGTAGCTGTTCTCAAGATAATACTACTACTGTTTTCAGTAACACTAAATGTATATTTTACAATCCATTGTCCTTCAGTAAAAGCACAGTATCAAAACACCTTTTTAAGTGCAGGGGAGAAATTTCTAGCCCAAAAATTTTATGAAATAATTTCTTTTTTTTTTTTTTTTTAAATCTACACAGAATGGTAATTGTCCTGGTTAGCTAAAACTACTTTACCATGGAGAAAAAAATGAGGATTTTTTTTCTTTCATGAGCTGAGTGGCTTTTCTAATCAGACATACTAGAAGCAATTTGTTTTCCTCTGATTAAGTGAGGTTCTAAAAATCCAAGTTGAAAAAAAATAAAATTATGCCAGACTTCCAAGATGCTGGAGAATGGAAGATTATGATAAACCACCAGCAATACCCCATTGTGTTTCATGGGTACTCAAAAGAAATCTTATCCTCAGGTTAGCTGTGAAGAATTGATTTGATATTTGAATTGTTCAAGGAATAAAGACATTTCTCCTAGCCTGAAACGTGAGTTCAAATAAGCAGAAATAAATATGCAGAAAACATTGTCCTAGTTTTCAAGTTTAAACAGGAGCAGAAAATTCCACTATCTTTGCAGATGGTAACTACAAAAGGGAAATGCTTCTAGGAGTGTTTTTGGGAAGAAGGTGCATGAAAATGAACCTGCTCTCAGCCTGCAATTGTTGGTTTTTGACACCACTTACATGAACAAAGTATTATGATTACTGCTATCACTGTACAATGTGTTTTTGAGATATGATGCTTTGGAAGACTTACATGTGAAAAAAAGTACATCACTGCCAAGGGCCCCATCCTTTCTGGTACTCAGCTTTCAAACTTCGCCTTAATTCAGTGCAATGAGCACCCCCTAGGATATGCCCAGCCTCTGTTACGACATAACCAATGCAAATGTGGTGCAAACTCATTCCTGTGTTGCAGTATTTTCCTAGGAAGTGTGAAGGAGTGACTGACAGAGCATGCTGCCATGTCAAACTGCAGTTTACCTTCAAACGGCCCTACAAAACGCTTCATAAGTCCCCTTGACTTCACCTGTGGACAGTTACAGATCAAATAAAAGCAAATGCAATATGGGCAGTGTTACAGGGTGGGACGCTGCACAGGCAAGTAATTCTGGGTCTGGATTTCAAGCTGTCACCTTGCTGAGGCCATGCACAAGATCACAGCAAACGTGAAAACAGGCCCTGAAGCAAGCCCCCACATTTTCAACCCCGATGGAAGCTGACAATCATAAGGAATGGTGAATGATGGTGCATTCTCTACTTGCATTCGACAGATCAAGAAGAAGTGTCTTCCTGGGACCATGCTTTTGCCAAACATGTCACTGAGCTCTGTATGGGGACAACTGTGAAACAAAGACTCTTGATATAGCCAGGACAGATGAGATGGTGTGAAATCTCCCTCCAGTTATGAACTATGAATTGAGGAAACACAAATTGTCTATGGATATCCCAGATATCTGAATGGCCACTTGAGATGACATGTGCCTTAATTTGCATGTGTAGTCTTTACAACTACACGTTCAAATTAGGCAAGCAATTTCACCTGCATTTTTGCACATGGCCTAGTGTTCTTCAGGGTTTCAAAATCAGCCCCAGCATGTTTTATTACATCAGTTACTGGAATCTAAGGACATTTTCATGCAGATTTGCCTTCTCCTCACCAGCCTCATTCTCTATCTCACAGTGCATCTCAGGCTAGACTCAAACAGTGAACCAGAGCTGGCTCACTTTCTGGTACTCAATAATGTTAATTCTCCATCCTGTCATAAGTATTGTGCAGATCAATTGCACCTGTGGCAGGGGTCTAGCCAAACCCAGCTCACTGCAGGCTTGGAATCAGACAAGCTGGCCTGGAAACTGGAATGAAAAGGAGAGGAAGAGAGAAGATTTACTTGAGAGGGAGAAGTGTGAGAGGATGAATTGTTTAGTTTCACAATATTATCAGTATTACAGACTTTTTTTTTTTTTAATGGCTTACTTTTTGAGAAGCCACTGGAAGAGATATTTCCCAAACCTTTTGCTACAGTAATTGTATAACGACAATCAGTGTTATCCTATGAAATGCAGCTTTTGATTTGGAATGGCCAACCAATTCCTTACAGCGTGGTCTGCAACTTGTACAAAATGGTCCTATTACATGATGAAGGACGTGAGATATGATGATGTTATACATCAATATGTATATAAGTATTTTTATATAGACTTCTAGAATACTGCCAAAACATTTATGACAGCTATATCACTGCCTTTGTTTATATGTTTTTTACTGTGATATATTCCACAGGCACGTTAACTGTTGCACTTTGAATGTCCAAAAGCTATATTTTAGAATAATAAAAAAGGAAGTGTTTCCAAAATGATGGCTGTTGTGAAATGTTTGAAGAAGGGCAAAGTGATGGTAGGCACAAAATGTATTTCAAAAATGCCCTGTTGATATTTTGTCTTTGAAAAAATCTTGTAAATTAAGATCTCTATATTTCAATAAATGATATATAATTTAAGGATATGTGAGGGGTCTATACTCACTTATTGAAAGATGGTTATAAAGAATCAGTCTTGCTCAGGGATTTTTTCTCTCAAGAAGTCTCTGAGTTCTCTGCAAAGCCATCAGGCAGCAATGTCTCCGAGCCCTTCCAGTGGGCATAGTGAGAAGTGCTGGCAGCAAATGACCAGGATACCAAGTGACATCTGTGGGGAGTCATATTATCTCCGAAAAGACAGCAGGTATGGTGCTGCAGCACTGGATGGGTGAGTGGGTGGCCACTGGGCTCCCTGCACAAGATGAAACCCTCGGCCTTGGCACCTTATGTGCTGGGGAGTTGATGCCTGCTGGTCTGCACACACTCGGGAAAGACCCCTGGCAACAGGGGTTTTTGAACTTGTGCTGAACTCACCTCCTTTGTGAATCAAACCAGATTTTTAGTATAGTTCTGTGTTCCCACAGTAATCAATTTTACACAGTGTATGTAACTGAATGTGAATTTGAGAAGATTTGCAGGATTTCCACCTGAAATCAGAGTGAAACCTGACAGCTGCACTTCCTGCACAAAAGCCTGTCTTGGTTTTCCAGTGGGAGCCAGGCAAGGCTGGCCGTGGGAATGCCCTGTGAATGGGTAAGTTAGCAACCTTCCGTCCTTGGGGTGGTCACTGTTCTTGCTGGGAACTTGCTGGGAGATGAACTCTCCATAAACATCTCCCCCTCCTCATTCAAATGGGGTGCAGCATCCTGGGCCCTTGTCTCAGATAAGAGTTACAGTAGGTTGTCTCTCCTTTGTGTGTCCTTGCTGAAAGGAGTCTTTATCCCGTAACACTGCACAGACACACACCACTTCCTGTCACCACAGGGGGACAGGAAGGAGTCCTGGAAGTGCTTGTGCCCTTACATCCTGCTCAGCTGTGCACCTGCTCTTCTGGAAGCTCAGCAGCTGTGTGAGGCACAAGGACGAATGGACTCGTTATTTTTGCTGTGTGGGGTGAAGGGTGGGGCTACTGAAACCTCTCTCTGTGCAAGAGCCTGGGTACAGAGCATTCTCCCAAGCACAAGGCATGGCTGTGTGTGCCTGTGAGCATATCTGTCCATGCTGGGGAACATGGATAGTGAGTTTCTCACCTTTTGCTGATGTAGACCCATTTTGGGCAAAATTCTTGCTCCACCAGGCTGGGGGTCCAAAATGAGATCCACACATCATTGTGTTCCTTGTCTCAGGGCCTCAGCAAGTATTTGGCTGGAAATGTGCTGAGGGCATGCAATGGCACGTGGCAGAGGCGGTCTGCCCAGGAAAGAGGAGCTGTGAGAGAGCAGCACTGTGCCAGGAGCAGGGAAGGGCAGGCTTCTGGCCAGGAGGATAGGAAGAGAATGGCTTTAGGTTGAAAGATTTTTGGCTAAGCTTCTGTAGTGCTATAAGTGGTGCAAAAAGCAGCAGGTTCATGAGCCAGAAAGAAGTTATCCAGCCACCTTGAGATGCTCCCCATGGCTCTGGAAATCTGAGGCATGGTGCCTTTGCAACTGTCTCAGCAAGATCGCTGTCCCCCATCAACTTATCCCCATTGTTAGAAGTTGTGTGGTATGGCATCTGTGTGTGGCATAATCCCCAGGAAAAATGAAAAGGAAACAAAGAAAAGACTTTGTAGAATCAAAAACAAAGAAGAGAGAAAGTCACCTCACGGATGTGAGCTCGCTCATGAAGGCAGCAGCTGAAGCAGAGTCCATACTCTGCCGCAGTCCCATCACTGCTGCCTACAGCAAGGTGAGGGGTTGGGTTCAGCACTCATGGGCTTGTGCTCCTGACCCCATCCCTGTCCTGCACCCCTTGGCACAGCAGCTTGTATGAGACCAAAACAGAGTGGGTGGCAGAGGAGGCACCAGCCCCTTTCTCTGCTGGCATTGATGTTCAGTGGTTTTCAAAGGGAAAACCTAACTTCCAACCCAAATTCATTCCCATCCAAACAACTGGAGGTAAGGATTAGAACCACTTCTAAAACTTCCAGCATTTCCTTTCATTTGTTAATAGTAACTTCACTGAAATAAAGACCCAAATTTCTCTTTTCCAAGTTGGCCACAAGATGGAAGCAACAGACAAAAATATGTGAAATTGTTTTTTTCTCATCCTTTCTCTGTTTTTGCTTGCACAGCAACACAGATGTATTGCCATTGCAGAGAAAGAACAGCTGGAGCTCTTAAAGCAATACAAAGATCACACAGTGTCTATCAGCTCCAGCTGTTTTGTTTAGAAGAACTTTGAACCTATTGTGATAACTGTAGTTTTTTACAGGATGAGACTGGCAATTGCCTTGCTATCCCTGATAGCACTGGAGGGCACTCTGCCTTTTGCCTCAAAAAACTTACCTCTTGTGGAGAGAGAGGGATTTAAAATAAAATATGATTTGAAATGAGGCAAGAAGTGATACTTTACATATCCTAATATCACCTGAAACAATGTCGGTTTCTCTGCATCCATTCTTTTGTTGCTTTAGTGTTGTGCTGGTGCTAGATGGGGAGATAAAAGCAATGCTGAGCTGCAGGCCAGGTTCATGTGCCTTCATGAGACTCAAAAAAATAGTTGGGACCAGCCTAATGTATGTACCAAAATGGAACCCCCAGAAGGCACAGAAGTTGGAGGTTAGCTCGAGTTTGCAAGCTATCCCTTGCAGCAATCTGATGTATCAGGCTTTGCTGTATCCACCCTGCCATTAGCTCTGCTGTGCTCTGCCAGCAGGGGTACTGCCTGCTTCATCATTTCTCCATAAAAGTGATGCAAGCTTTGTAAGGAGGGGGATGTAATTTATTAGAACCTGATAAATCTGATAAAAATGAGAAGAAACTCACATCAGGTACTCAAGCCCTTGAGGCAGGGCTTGGGTAGCTAAAACCTGGGTTGTGTTTTCCAGCTTTACTAATTGGCCTCTTTAAAGCCATCTTTTGCATATTACTTCTGGGTGGCTGAGACAAGAGCCCTTGTGTTGCCAGCAGAAGCATGTGCCAGCTGATACCCAAGTCTAAGGAAAGTCTGTTTAAAGGCAGCTCTAAGCTTTGAAATTGCAGCCACCTTAGACAAGGTAAGCCAACCATGTGTGGGTTCCCAGAGACAGCTCTGCAAGTAAGCGGCTCCTGCCAGCAAGCGTATATAGGTGTGATTGTATTTATACCAAGTGAATTTGTGATCTCATTGATTGAGTGCTTTTAAGGTAGAGTTCTACTTTTTTCACAATCTATTTGCTATTCAGAATGATGGGTGCTTTGGTAGGTAAAAATGCTGCTATACTGATGTGGGAACGATGCCAATGCTCTAAAGCTAGTCTTCAATTATACAAAAAATAGAGTCTACTCAAGTCATTTAACCTGGCATGCTGTAAGATACAAACCAGAGGGTTTTCCCAAATTAATTCCCATTTTAACCAGAGCCTGCCATCTAGGGAAAAAAAAAAAAAAAAAAAAAAGAAAAAAAAAAAAAAAAGAAAAAGAAAAAAAAAGAAGGCAGGCTTTTCTCATCTCTGTGAATCCTTGTGTAAATATCAGGTTTTGCAGCTGCTTACATACGAGACAAGTGTTATTAGTTCAACACTCTGGGCATGCACCAAACCAAGACTTATATTTTCACACTGTTTGCTCAGAGGAGCTCAGAAACCCCGTCATTTCTAGTCTGATGGGCTGGATGAGCAGGGAGGTGGGGTTTCATCAGCATATTTTAATTGTTTTTAGTGTAGTTCCTGGTGTCTGCCTGTGGCAGTTCCAGTTATGTGCGTGCAGCACTCTGATGCTCTGCATAGGAAGAGGGAACTCCTCTGGCTAGAAGTTAGTGGAGGTGGACTGGCCTGAAGGGGAAAAGATGCCTGTAGGAAAGAACAATGGCATAACACTTCTATTCAATAAAAACATGCAGGTGACTTTAGTTAAATGTGTTTTTCCACTCTGTCAGAAGACCTTCCCATGCTTCTTTGAGCTGTGTTTCCCTGTTGGTTGGCTCAGAGAGATTGCTCTGTGAAGAGCACGAGGGGCACCACTGCCAACCCCTCCTGGGCTGGGTCAGATCTGCTTTCACTTGGTTTTTATGTATGCAAATGCAGGAATGTATAGAGGACCCTCCATAGCATTTCCACCTACAGTGCAATGTAGCAACACGAAGGCTTTGACACTGCCTTTGGCTGCAAGTACAACGGACTGTCCCTGCTTCTCTTACAGCTGTGGGCTGGTCAGGAGATGCTCTCTCTTGGATGCAAGGCTTGGCACAAGTAGTGAGACAATGCTGGGGCATGACACAGACTGTTTTTTCTGCTGTCTTGCTAAGACTGCACCATTTGGTCAAAGGTGCATTTGACTTGGCTCTTTTCTCTCTTTTCAGCTTCCCCCCAGAGGTGGGCTGGGAGCTCCACTGCATCTCTGCCTCACTTCAAACTTGGATGACACCAGCTGCTGCCAAGGGGCAGAATTGAAGGGGTCCAGTGCCACTTCAAGCTGCTCTTGAGAGCTGGCATAGCTAATGCATTTCCATGGCTCCTCCCTGGATCCTCGGCTGTTCCTCTGGCAGTGAGAAACCCTGAGAACTAAACACCGTGAAAAAGCGTTGTTGAAAATGTTCAAGACAAACTGCATTTCAAGAGAAAATGCATTTGAAAATGTCAGCATACTGTAAAAGAAGACGAAAAAAATGGTGCGAATATATGTTGCTTTACTGTCAAAAACTGAGCAGCCCAAACCTGTCCTGAGCTGCCAAAAATTAAAAACTTTATTTTTTGGCTTGAATATTTTGGTATTCAGATTTTTTTCCTGAAAATTCCATTTTTGCTATGGACTAAAAAGCAAGCTATTGGGTTTTTTTGACCCGGTTGAAATTCACTTTTACCTTCTCCCTCCTGAAGTTCCGAATAAATGCTGGGAGAGGATAGGGGCATGAGAGATGTGTCTGCTGGGTTGCTGCTCAGACTGTGCATAAGGGATATCCAGGCACGAAAGATGCATTTTGTTCCCCTGCTCTGCCCTGTGGCAGTCGGCTCTGGGAGCCAGTGAGAGCTTCCTTTTCTGAGAGGGTCCCTGACACAAGGGCTCAAACGTGCGAGCAGAACGCAGTGGTGTTTGTATGTGGGCACACGTCTGCCTGCCAGCTGCTCCCTGCCCAAGGGCACCTCACCTTTAGGGCTCAGGAGTAATGTGAAAGAGGGCTCTGAGCCCCACCACAACCTTACAACTTCACACTGGTCAGACATGCCACCACTGCTGCCTGGGTTTTGCCAGCCATGTGGACGGGCTTGTAAAAGACATTGCCAATCTGTCACATATTAACCCTGAGACCATCTCAGCCAGGGGAGCTCTGCTGCGTCAGCACTGAATTTTGACACAATACTACACAGGTTATTTTCTTCCTCACCAGGGAGTGAGCAGGAGGCTCATGAGAGTACTGAGTCAATAGAAAATAAGAATTTTCTTACATGTCTGCTGAGCAGTGGTGATGGAGCTCATTCCCTGTCTTCTCCTCTCTCCAATACTATATGTCTGATTCCAGCAGCCTGTCTAGCATGCTGTTCCCAGGGTCCTGATGAGGTCCCTCAGCCACACACATACTGCTGTCCCCACTGCTGAGACCTGTTGGACTCATGGTATGGGGGGAACAGTAGCTCTGTTCCAGGAGCTCTCCAGTAACAGGATCTGCTGCAGGTGAGGGAAGTAAAAGGGCCCCCGTACAGTTGTAGGTGGTAGGAGAGGGAGCCATACCATGTAAGCATTAGACAGGATAAACATCATAATATGGCACATCCTAGAGTGCAAGCAGGGATTAAACCCTGTCACCTTGCACAGGACAAAGCACCTCTGTTCTCATTCCCACAGGAGCATTGGGCAAGACTGATCAAGATTAGTAAGTCAAAAGTGTGACACTTCTGGATCACCAAGAGGGACAGTTAAGGATTTAGCCTTGAGGTTATCACCAGGACACCTTCACAAAACCTTAAAAGAAGGCTCCTTTAGGGCTCAGAGGATGTTGTGATTCCGGCTTGAAGTTTCTTAATTCTAGATGTGCTTACCATCACTTGAGACATCCTCGCAGAGTTTTGTGCATTAACATCTCTCTTCTAGGAAGTCTTCTAGGGAGGTCTGAGACCTCTTTTGGCACTGTCTAGAGAACAGAGGGATGGACAACCTAAAACAAAGGGCCACTGTCTGATTTTACTCTGGTCAAACAGCAGCCAGAAGATAATGGCAGTGAGAGCTCCATTCCTACCCCTACTGCTGTCTGCAGCCTGGGCTAGATGTGAACAGCTGACAACTGATCCTCCTGTCAACTCCCCAAATCACCCATTCTTCATTTTACCTAGAGTTTTACATCAAGTTGCCACGCAGCAGCTAAAATACTGTTAGACTATTATTTTCATATCATTATATTGTTGAACCTGATGCAATGTCATGAGATTGGATTGTCTATATTTATATATATTTAACTGTACCTTCTCTCTTTGAATAGACGAGCACTCCAAATATTGGGAATGTTTGCAAGTTCCTCATTTTTTAATGAATCTGGAAAAAAGAAGATAGTAAAATAATTTAAAAATGGAAAAACCATTTAAAAATAGCAATAAATAAAATAAATAATAAAATCAATTATTATCTATCTCATATGACCCACAGCCTAGGCTGAGATCAAATCTTTTTAGTACAGCAGGCGTATCTTGAAGACATACCACTTTTGCTAACCATCTCAATTCTTCTGGCTTTAGTAGCTCTGTGATTGGAAGCACTCGAAGTCTAGACACAAGTACTAATACTTCAGAACAAAAGTGAATATTCATTTATTACAGAAATTGTACGTCTTTCAAACTTTTCATTACATTGTCATGACTACATCAGAAATGGTTTGTTGAAATGCAGTTTTAGCTTATCAACCTTTGGATGTCATCTTATTTGTCAGTAATTCTGTACAATAAATTCTGCTAAATAGGTGAATGTAAAGCTATATATCTGCTCAAAAGGGTTTCTCAGCAGAGAACATTTTGTATGAAAACACAGTTATTGTTTTGGATGGAGTAATGAAAGCAAAGGATGTTAGGTAATGAGAAGGTCCTGGGAGAGCTGGAGGAGCAGGGGCTACCTGGGCAGTGTGTGGGCTTGCCCATGCCCTGTCCCAATATAATCCCCTCCCTTTAGGTTTCAGCAAGCTCAGCTCTTTTAGCAAAGAAATTAGCAGAAATATTCTTTAGCATGCAACAAGCAGGAAGTGGCAACTGATAAATACTTGTCTTTCCTGCTTCGCTCCCTCCCTCCTCCTCCTCCCTCCTAATTCTGCAAACATTATAATTATGGAAGTCACAAACTAACAACACTATTGTCCTTTCCTGTCCTTCCTCTCCCTTAAGGCCACATCACCCCCATGATATGTCTGTGGTCAGTACTTTGGAAAATCAGTCTGACTCCTTCTTCCCTCCCTGCAGGTGCTGTGAGTCATTTGTCTGAGCATTGCTCTGGAGGACAAAAATGCTTTGCTCCGTGCTCACTGTGGTGCTTTGCTCCATGCTCACTGCAATACTTTGAATCACATACTGGCCTTGGGTTTAAAACCTACAGATTTTGAAGGGCTGTACATGTCAGTAACTGTGCAGGAACTCAGTAGGATTGTGCATTTAAAAATATGTATTTTGATGCAAGACGTGCCAATTGGAGAAGAGACAAACAAAGCAGAGAAACCATATTATCAAACTGATAAATGGACAATATGCACCAGTGTCCCAATATCCTCCCCAGTTCCTCAACTCATGACTCTTCAATCCTTTGTAAATGAAGGCACATTTTCATCTCTGCTTCCAAAATATTATCAAAGACTTATTTAAAAAGTCCTCATATGCTGTTTTATCCCTATTCATCTTCTAGTACAAGTCTAGAAATATTCCTACTGGCATAGAAAGATTTTGACTCAAAGTCTGTCTTGATTATATAGTGGACAATCTGCTCCTTGCTGGCTGACCTTACTAACCCTGATTGATGCCTAGGAGGCAAAAGGATTATGGTGCTCAAGAAAAAACCTGAAGCACTGCTGTACCAAAAAACAGGAGTCATAAGCTGATCCTCCAAGGCAGGGTTTAAAATCAAGACAAAACATGTTGGGTTCTTTCAGTTCCACTTGGTGGACTTTCAAGTTTGTGCTTGTTTCACGTGGTGTTGTTTATCTTTAATGATGCGAGTTAGCAATGCACAAATGAAAGTGAACAATCTGTAATTCCAGTAGCTGGGACTTCACCATCCATCACAAAGACGAAGGCAAAGGAATGGCAAAGGAATCTGATACAGCCCATTGTAGCAGTGTGCTTTTAGGTGTACTGCTACCTATATACCAATAAGCATCTCCAGTGGAAAAGCTACTTGGGAGGAATTCAGGCGGAGCAGTCAAGCTCACACATCCACACACACCACTGCCAGGCTCAGCAAAGAGAGGCAAGAAGGGCCTTTGTATGATTCAGGTCCAGCAAGGTTTATTTCAGACACTGAAGGGGAGATCAGGAACAAGGACCTGGCCGTGTGCTGTGCACAGACCTAAGTATGGGGTCAGTGGCAATGACCTGCAGGCACGGGGGCAGTACAAGGGGCAGGGCAGAGGTCAGTGACCTATAGGGAAAATGGGGCTGGCCACCTGAGATGCCACCACCAACAGGGAAACAAGGAAAGGAGAAACCAGGAGAACCAGGGGCACCGGGAGGGGAGAGACCGGGGCAGACCCATGCAAAGCACCATGGGGAAGGTCCTTTCTTTCAGTCCAGGCAGGGAAAATCTATGGTGTTTCTTTCCAGGGGGTTGCCCCGAAGGGTTCCAGGGACTCCACAGCCCATCACCAGTCCCACTCTCCTGTGAGAAGTCCACGGGAAGTCACAGATTACAGGGCTTCTCCAGAAATTCACTCTGTGGGAAAACCACCACCAATGAGCTGATTAAGTAGAGTTGTGTACTCGGTTACATGCTTTTTCAGGGGAAAAAATCCTTTCTCTTGTCTTTTTCAAGTTGCAAGTAACTTTTAAAAAATGAGAGTCCCAGAATCTGTTGCTAAATAGTTCTAGAATTTGCCTGTTGAGCTTCAATAGCTAGCAGCAATCTGAATAAAGCTGAAAGTAAGTTCAGGAGCTATACTGAATAGGATATTCAGGCACTGCCTTCAGTCTCAGATATTCACACACATAAAGCGGAACTGTAAGAAAGCCATGATTAATTTCTATCTCTCCCATTTCCAAAAAGTCAGGTTTACACTCTGTCCTATGTGCAGTCGTTAGCATGTAATAACATAAATAGCTATGTTCCCTTATCAAATTGAGTTGTTCATCTGCTTTTCATCTTCTGCAGGTTCAGATGGCCGTGTGTACACAATCACAGGTGTACGTGCAGGGTCTGGTTTGGATTTGACACTTCCTCTTTCATCTCATCCATTCCAAGCGAGCAGTGATGAGCATTTTGTATCTCTGAAGTCCATTTCCTTTAGCTGCTCCGTGTCATTTCCTAGCAGGATTTGTCTGTGTATGTGAAGGCACAGCTGGAGAGGGGTGATGTTTTTCCTTTTTTTTCCTACAGCTGCTCTCTCTGTGTGCATCGAAGCTGTCAAGGAGGCTTCTTGGTCACAATGAGGAGCAGTAGAGGACTGTGACCTTGGAGTCTTCTCAGGACACAAATCAGCACCCTGGTTTTAATTTGGTATTTTCTGGGGTTTTCAATGTATAACTATTTTCACTTTTTGCTTCTTGGAAAATAAATTACTGAGAAATGGGGAACTGAGAAGAAAAGCTGAGTGTCTTGGGCTAATGAGAAGAGGCAGGAAAAGAGCAGAGACAAGTCCACAGCCAGGGAAAGTGCTAGAGATTAAATGAACCAAAGTTAAACCTGGCTCAAAGTTTGCAGCAAAGGAGCAGCTATAGATGAGGAAAGGCCAATATCAGAGACAAACGTGGTGTTTATACAGAGCCTGTGAAACCAAGGGCAGGTACTAACAGACTTCCTTCAATCTGTATCACACCATAGCTATCATTCAACAACAGCATTAAAAGGCACTGAAAGCTGAATTAAAAATGTCCTTTTCTAGACTGATTTCACAAAAACTCACATCCCAGCTATGACTGGTGGTCAATTTACCAACAGAATGAGGGCTAGGTCCGCTGAGAAGTTCACATCTTACCACGTAAATCTCTACTTTTTTTTTTTTTTAAAGCGTGCTGTCAAAATGATACCTGCGTATTTCCTAAAATGAGCTAAATGTAGCTTGAGGATTACACCTGTCTTTGCCAATTTCTATCATTAAACAATTTCCTGTCTCCAGTTTTGTGCTTTATTTCCTGCTGATGTCTAAAGGATGCACACTGACAGCTGAAGAAAGCGACTGTTGTGAAACACTGGCACTGCCTGTGGGGCCGTGATCAGCAGCAAGGCTGACTGGTGAGCCTGGGTGAGATGTTTTCTTTTGTTTTGATCAATCGTTTAGCATGAGAAAAATGTGGCTTTGGCAGATCTGGCACTGTTCACTAATTGGGCTGAACGTACAGATTGACTAAAGCACATGCTTATGGTTTGGGTGATCCAAGTTCAACTCTGCCATCTGCTTCAAGCCTCCTCTTCCTGCAGCCCTTGCTGAGCAGGCTCTGGGCTGAGCAGAGCTGGCAGGTGCAGTCTCCCTCGATGAAGCTGTTACACTTTGCATACAAAGATTAAATATTTATTAGTGCTGATGGTCCTCTGTGTCCCAGCTCCCACCTGGGTGCCCCAATCACTGCACTGTAATGCTCCCTCTGGAGCAATTCACGTTCAATGTAATGGGCAAAGTGAGACCACACCAAGGGGAGAGGCAGCTAAAGCCTTTCAGTGCTGTGTAACAGTTTGCAAGGATAAGACAGTCTCCTGGGGAAGGGATACAGTTATGAATCTCCTCGTACAGAGGAAAGCAGAGAAGAAATGGGTTTTCCTTCACCCTGAATATGTGCCAAGCCTCGGCCTCTGTGGAGTTCCCCTTTGGGTGTGGAAACTTCTCCAGTCTCTGAGCTGTGCAAAGGACCATGAAAAGTGCTAAAGAAGCCTGAGCCTGCAGGGGACATTTTAAAGCCTTTGTACTAGCATCCTCACCTGGCAACTTTGGGGAAATTCAGTTAATCAGGAGAGCTGGAAAGAAGTGGAGAGATGCTGGGGTAAAGGGCTGCAGCATTCTGTAGAAGAATTAAAACTAAGATTAGTTGCATTCTCTTTTGGATTTTATCAGTTCAGGTGAGATGCATTCAAGCATTTCTGAGGTCTAAAGATTGCCCCAATCAACAACACATCTGCAGAACTGAGTCTTTCCTTCAAAATTTCACAGGCCATAGTAGGTAAATATAATTCAGACACAAATACGTTTTTAGATGAAGAGTGTTCTTTCAAATCTTTTTTTCTCTCTTCTGAGAGTGCCAAGTAGCACCAGTTTGGAAGTAATTTCTGAAATGTGGACATCTGTCTTCTAGGATCTGTACTGAAAACACCATCTTTTTTCATATGGCTTACCAAACAAGTCATTCATTTGTAACTAGTTTCAATTTTAATGACTTTGGTCTGATTATTGGTTGTAACTCCTGAACTTCGTGCCACTGTCAGTGGGGTTTGCATGAGGACACATCTGGGTGCAGAATTGAATCTGTCCCTCTTTCTGGTCAGACTAATTATTTTTATGTGACATTTCACAGGTCTTCATTGATCTCCAGAGCACTTCTAATGTCTGAGAATGAAAAAGTTGCAGAAGAACAAATATACCATAAAATTACTCAAAAAGTAACAGTTAGTCTCTTGTTTGAGATGTTAATTTACAGAAGGAAATGCTTTGGAATATACCCTGAATCTTGTAATTAGGTGACTGGCTTTTTTCTTGAGGTGCTTAAGCAATCTTCTTAGCTGAGGATGTATGTGTTCTACACCCAGATCTTTTAGCAGTAGTTAAAAAGTATTTCACATCAGTCCACATGTAAGAAAAAGTATTTCATCAGTCTGAAGTAAGGTATAAACAACCTCAGGAAGTTTGGAATATGTTATTAAAACTGTTCTCTAGTATCCTTGTTACAGGGTGTTTTGGCATCTCATCCTTTAATGTAAACTTATTATGTAAGTCTCTTGTTGGCATGCCTCTGGTCTGTCCCATGATCTCTCATTAGAAAATCACATTGTTTTGTAAGTGGGGTATGAAAAGAGAGACTGCTGTGTGCTGCTATTCATTTAATGATTCATCTCTCTTGCTTTCCTCCTTTTCTAAACCCCCTCTGTATTTGAATTTCAATATACCTGTGTCTCAGGCATTTCTTCTGACTTCCTCCTTCCCATGTCTTGGGCACACCTGCACTCAAAGATGTCCAGCTTGGCTTTGGTCACTGCCCTGAGCATGGTGTCAGGGATGTGCTGGCCCTTAGGCCCTGCTGCAGCCAGGGGAGAGGCCATGGCAGCCAGTGCACACAAAAGCCAGCTTTAAAATGCAAAGGACACTGAAGAGAAGCCCCTTTGCTCCCCTGTTGTAGGGCTTGAGCTGAGCCTGCCCAGAAGATAGCCCTCTCTAAGGCCAGTACACCATCCCACGGCAGGCATGCTGCCACGTTCAGGCTTTGCAGAGAGGTGATGAGCTCCCTAAACCTTTGCAGAAACCAAGAGGTGTTTAAACCTCCTTAAAAAGGGAAATGGGGCACTCAGATATTTGTGTTTCCAATTTCCAGTCAGTGCCTTTGCCTCTTACCTCACATTTGATGTATTAAACTAAAGGATGCCACAGACAGATCCCGTACTCAGAGGATTTTGAAGATCAACCAAAATATCATTCTTTGAAAAAGCTTTGAGGCCCTGTAGCTGTGGATGCAACAAGTGCTGTTCATTAGTGCTAAGGAGGTATAACTTGTGGTCACAGGAGAATATGAAACATGAATATGAAATGTTTACAGCACTGAACAAGGAAAAGCACCAGGTAGTTAATTTTTTTGACAGCATCTCTTGATGAGTAGGTCAATGTGTTCCTAGGATGACATCTGAAACCTCAGAGTCTTCAAAAGTCTTCAGACTTTTGTCACAGGGCTATAATCATCTGTCTCTTTAAAAAGACCCTTGACCCCATCCTTTTATCAATCATGCTGAATAGAACAAAGTTTGTAAATCACCCTGCAAATCAAGTGACAGAGCTGACAACAGCTGAGCACTGGGCACTGCTGAGCACCACCACCACCAAAGAAGAATCATCTCGAGCTTGTGGTAAGGTTATCTGAAATGTCCAGGAGCCCCAGAATGAGTGTGAACTCAGGCTCCCTCAGGGCTTCCTGCAGTGCCTGTCTGACCATGAGGGATCACTGGCACTGGGGCCACAGGTGCCGCGGCCCACAGGGCACCGGGGTGGCTGCAGGAGGAAGAGAATGGAGACAGGGTGAAGCAAACCTTCAGAAATATTCCTGCAGTTTCTAAGGCATTACCAAAATCTGACATGCTCATGCAGGAGTAACTGGAGGAAATGCTTTTGTGGCAATGAGTCCAAAAAGAAACCCATTAAGTGGACATTGCCAGTGTTTGCAGATACTTTTTCCAAAATTGCTTTGGAGGTGGAATCAACACTGAATATTTCTTTGCTCTTCTTTTTAAAAGGTATGTTTAAGACACCATTTAAAAAACCAAAAGGTTTTTAAGTGGTTGCAAGGTGATATACTAGGGACTTTATTAACAGAGCTCTGAGGTGAGGGGTAAGCAGCAGGATCAGAGAAACCCAAACTTGTGGTGGCAGGGGTGGTGCAGCGGGGGAGAAGAATGGGTGGCTGCAGTGGCCAGGACGGAGGGCAGCAGCCTGCATCACTGTGGGAAGTGGAGAAAGCCTACAAGAATGTGCTTGCAGAGGGAGAGAATAAAAAGCAGCTGGTTAGCTTGTCTGTCCTCGTGGCAAGTTGAAGACCATCAGTAAAAGCTGCTATGGTTATTATACATTATAGTTATGATATATAACAATAGTTACACATTATTGCCCCTCAGGAATTAATAATGTGTTAATGATACCTTATCTGTTAATAAGTACTACAATCTAGGTAACACAGAATTCTTCTGTTCTTTCCCTGGCTCTACATTTAACTCCCTCTGAAAAAGGCAGGTCTGTATCTACTTATTTGCTTATCTGAATTGCTTTTGCTGCTTTTGCTACCACTGCTATAAATTTCCTCGGAAACCACCCTGCAAAGCCACGGTAGGAATTCAAAATTTCTTCAAGGTCACTCACATCAGAGGTGTTGTTCAAAGCTTTTAAAATAGCTAGCCTGGTGCTGAGTCAAACATATTTTTTCTTGATTCGGTTTGTATTAAAGACCTGAGCTACAAACCTTACTCAGGCAAAACTTTATTTTAACCAGAGTTTTGGCTCCTGTTGTGTCCTGGCTTTGCTTGCTTTAGTAGAAGTCAACTTGCACGATACCCTGACCTACACATTTGTTTTGACACTAAACTTCTTTGACCAAGGCATCCTTGCTCATCCTGTGCAGGCAGATATGGTTATCACAACAGATATGGACGTAACAGTGAGGGAGGGTTTGGACAAACTACTGGGACACAGCCATTTCCTGAACCTCAGGCACAGCTGGGTAAGGTCATTGTGAAGACCAGTCTGTTCTCCTGGGATAGCTGTCAGGTGATTGCAAAATATTCCCCCTCAACTCCAGCGTCATTGTCCAGCTACCTTGTTTGATGCTAATGAAACTTCCAAGGCCCCAATTTTTTCTCACTAGAGCAGAAGTAGACTTATTAGCTTAAAATGTTATTTCAGGGAGCAGGAGAGTGAGGTGAGGCAGTAGTAACTGAGTAGAAAATGAAGGTGGCCTGTTCATGCAGCACAGATGTTCCCAGGAGGTCCACTAGCTGCTGGAACTGCTCTGGCTGTGGGGCTGGGCTGTGTGACTGCATGGAAAGAGCAGAGTATCTGGCTTGACTCTCAGATTGGTGTTTACAAGGCAGGCAGAGGAAAAATGGATGTTTTACTTGAAATGTTATGGAAATCGTTCAGAAATAATGCCTGCAGAAGGCAGTTCTCAGAGTCTATTTCTGTTCATGAAAGGCGTGCACCAGAATCAAAAATTCTGCAAATCCATTTCCTTTTGTTTTATCACTGCTAAGTTCATGAACTAAAAGAGGAGTCTGAGCAATTTGACTCGGTTTCCAAGGGGAATTATTAGGTTTAACTTTTTAAAAAATATATATACTCAAACCCATTGTTTTTTTAAAGATAACCTTGGATTTTTCCCTCTATACAACAATAGTTAAATCTGATACTCAGTTGCTTGGCTAAGAGACTGATAGGATTAAAACCTAAAAATACAAAAGATAGAAACCAGATTGTGTTATCTAAAATATACATCCTCTCCTGCCGTGTTGGTAACTTAAGTTCACATAGTGTAAACAGAGAACTAACAAGCTCTGGTATTGTCATTTGGGCTAGGGATTTTTTTTAAACATAAACTAGCTCTAAGCAGCTCACAGAGCTCTCTGAGAGAGCAGGTACATAGGTTTCAATGTGTCTTCAGTCCACAAGTGTTTGATTGATATAGTACAGTACTCCTGTTCATATAAATATTTGAAGTTTGAAAAACCTTCTGGTTTTAATTCTGTTAGAAAAAGCAACAGTTTAAGCTAATTTCCCATGGCAGAATGGTACTTTTACACACACACACACATATCTGTGTGCAGCTCTGTTTCTTGTGTATAGATCCCCACCAAGAATGATGGGTTTCATGTAACCACTTGGCCCTCATTGTTTCTTGTAAACCAACAGGAAGGTACCAGGGGCCTGACCCAAAGCCAGTTGGTTTTTCATATTCCTCACTGACTGTGGAGGACACTGGATTAAACAGAGCTGTAGTGCTGCTTTGCTTTCTGGGTTTTATGTGTTTCTAGGGATTCCAGCTGTTCTCCTCACCCCTCATGCAAGCTGCAGTCCCGGCACAGCAGTTACCAAGGTAACTGTCCTCGCAATAAAAGGCTTGGAGACCTCACTGAATCTACTGCTCTGGAGGTTCAATTGATATGGAATCCTTTTTGTTGCATTCACAGCTTTCTGAAAACATAGTGCTACATTTTTATCTTGCTGTTATGAGAAAAAAATGTTACCACCTAGATAGATCCCTCATAAATGAGTATCTGAGAGAAGGGAAATGAGAACACTGCAGATTCTTGTCATCCTGGGGCATGAGCAAAAGCAGTGAGTAAGGAAACGTGGAAGAGAATGGTCAACAAAGAAGAAATTGCAACTGACATTAAAAAAGATTTCTGAGATGCTGTGCTTGAGAAGTTCAGAACTGGAAACTATGTGTAAGAAGCCACAAACAAGGAAAACAACCACTAAATGTCAGAAAAATCAAGAGGCTGATTCCATGAAGACTGATCAATGAAGGCAAGACACAGCAAAGTCAAAGGTACAAGACAAAACCAGACTCCTGTACTCTGGGATTTGCCTGTTCTCAAGTTTGTTTTGTTTTTTTTTTTTCTTCTAGCTTCTTAGTTTCTCTACTAGGACTTCTCCTTGCCTACAGTCTAACACTGAAAACACCATTCTCCTGGTTATCGGTGTGGAACCCAGCATTGATGAGCTCAGTTATCACAGAGGGGAGGAGATGTCTGACATACTCCAGTTCCAGCCTTGGAAGGACTTTCCATTCAACACTAATAAACCCAAGCACCAGCAGAAGTCAGAAGCAGTCTTTCAGATGCTGCTCATGTGTAACTGAGGTCTGCAGCAGCTGGTGACAAGTGTGACTCACCAAGCACAGCAGGGAAAGGCTTGGACATGCCTCCATCATGTGATGCACATCCTCCACATTCTGCCAAGTGTGTTGGGAGCCATAGTTTGGCTCCCAGTGAGGAGGGAGCTTCAGGGCTCTGCCACTTCACTAGCCTAGTTCCTCCATGTGTTGGCGTGGCTTTGTCCAAAGTTTTTTCAGAGAATTAGAGATTGCACTGCAGTGGCACTATTTTTACCTTTAGGCAGGATTGTTACTGATCTACCCATCTGGGAAGTAGGAGCCTCCAAGCACAGCCAAAATATTAAGAGCCATCTGCACTGGTTTCATTGTCAGGGTGGCCTTTGTCCTTCATCCTAAATAGAATCATGGAATAGTTTGGTTTGGAAGGGACCTTAAATCATCTAGTCCAACTCCCTGCTGTGGGCAGGAACACCTTCCACAAGACCAGGTTGCTCGAAGCCCCATTCAGACTGGCCTTGAACACTTACAGGGATAGGGCATCCACAATTTCTCTGGGCAATTTACTCCAGTGTTTCACCACCCTCATTGTCAAATTTTCCTTCCTTATATCCAATCAAAACTTACCCTCTTTTAGTTTAAAACTGTTGCCCCTTGTCCTGTGACTACAAACTCTGGCAAAAAGTTTTTCTCTGCCTTCTTATCTGCTTGTGCCCACACAAAGTCTGTGATGCATGGAGGAACTAACAAATGCATGTCAGCAGGGGAAGAGGTAAAGCCTCCTCGTTGTGAAAACTGGGGTGAAGCAAGGTCACTTGTAGTGTTTATTCAAAGCTGCCCAGACCAGGTCAGTTCTATATCCCTGTATGTTGCTTCCCTAGAGCAGCTGCCTGGTAACCTGCAATTAGCAGCTTCCCTCAGTCCTGCACCCTTGTGAGAGACACCACTTTTCTGGGAGAAGTTATTTCAGAGTCAGGAAGCCTGTGGAAGAATAAAAGATGTGAACTCAAAAGTCACACAGTGTATTGTCCTGTACTTCTCAATACTTGGAATTTAATACAATTGCAAAGTTTAAGAAGGTAGGCTGTCTAATTTAACTTCACTTTCGTAACTTCTGTTTGCTTTTCTTTTTTTTTTTTTTTTTTTTAAATTCTGGCTTATACAGGTGGAGCCAATCTATGCATTAGCTTGTTCTTGTCTTCCTGTGGCTTAGCCATGTATTTTAAGACTGTTTTCCTTTACAGGAAATGGGAAGCTGTGGAATGCAAAGTATCATTTTAGTAAAAATAATACTGCCTAACAAACCCCAAATGATTTAGTGTATGCAAAAAAGCCAGATATACCAGAGAGACTCACTTGGAAAGTGTATTTGGTGTTTAACTTTTTTTCCACGCTGCACTTTCTAAAGTTAGTTGGATACATCTAGAGAGGCTGACTTGAGTAGGTGGTTTGTTATTCATCACTTATTTTTCAGCCATTTCTCCAAGCATACATGAAATACAAACATATTCATTCTGCACCAGTGTCTCCCCAGCAACATTTCTGCCTCTAACACAGTCAGTCTGAAGCCATTATCCTATACAATAGAGAATTGTCACCAACAACATGAAGTCTCTAAGGAAAGTGGGCAGCTAGTTATCCTTTGGACAAGTTACTGGTTAAAAAGCAAATATGAACGTATCAGAGATTCCTTATTCGCTGGTGAAAAAACTTTCTTCTTAAAATAATAAAATACTTTTAGTGTTATACTGAGGACTGAGAACATAATCAAAAAGGTGATAATGAGTGTTTCTAATTACTGAGAAGATAGGTTAGTGCTGGGGTGGTCAGTGGCCTGCAGTACATGGCCTGCAAGTGCAGAGCCTCCTAAGGACGAAGTTGCTTTCAGTAATTTTACCTCCTCAGTGATCTGGCTGCCACTCCTTTCCTCCCTTGTCTCCCCACACGTGCACAGGTGAAGCAGATCAGCTAATCAAGTAGAAAATGAGCCAATTTGTGGATATTTTCCATAGGCAGAGGTGAAAATTGGGACAGTGCCTTCAGTTTGACCTTGGGTGTGGGGCAGGGGCATAGCCCCTGAATCCTTTGCACTTGCAGGTGCTGCAGGTTCATAATTATGACTGCAGTTTGCCATTTGCAGCTTTCACACTCCAGCACCAGGAGCTGAGGTGCTGGTAGCTTGGCAGAGCTGGTAGGTGTTGGAAGGGGTCTGTGGCTTAGCTGCCTGCCAGCCACGATGCTGTGCCCAGCAAATCCTTATGTGCCAGAATGCCTTTAAGAAAAACAGGGAATCAGTTTCCAAGCTGTTAATTTATTTAAGCTGGAATTTGTTGTATTTGCACTGAATAATTCCATCTTCACCAGTGAATGGCTAATTTTGTTTGTGGATGGACTGAAGGAATGAACACAGACTTTTCAACATCTGTAACTCAGTTTTGACCATGCAGAGTAATTAAAGAAAATATATTAAATAAAATGTCCTTTAGCTTGCATGTTGCAGAGACTTGCCTTGGCAGATCCAATTACTTTCAAATGCAGTGATAGGGTGACATTGTTCTGAAACTCTCCACAGCAATGTCATCAGAACAACTTTCAGCTGACACACATGGACAGGAAAGTAAACCCAGGTTCTATGGAACTGGGACCATTCCTAAGAGCCCTAAGGCTCTTTTTTGCTTTCCAGGGAAATGAGAAAGGATGTGCATGGTGCCACTGCAGAAAACAAATTAAAAAGAAGCTGTGAATCCACTGACAAGCAAGGTAACCATACCAAGCATATCTCTGCCATGCAGCTGTGTCAATTTGGTTAAAATATTTACATTTTATACATATCAAAAATACAAAGCATGCTACTGTGTCTTTCTTAGAAAAAGTAAGTTTAATAGTGTAAGTAAGAGAGAGAAACCCTTATTTTATCAAAAAAATTGCTCCAGGTATTTTTCTTCTTTTATCTGACTGCTTCTAATAAAACATCAGTGGGAAAACATAAGCCATTGGTATAGCAGGTCATCCTTTGTGCCAGCCACAGCATCAGGCATGTACAGCTTCCTGAGACACCATTTGACATCATGATTTTGTTTCTCCTGGACATCATCCCTTTGTTTTGAAAGAGGGGAGAAGAAAACAACATTCACCTGCTGTTGCCTCATGGATGCCTCATGCCTATTCATTTCATTTAGTTGTTTTTCATATTCCAAAGTAAACACATTCTTCCTCACAGTGTTTGGTGTTTGCCATGTGCTGGAAAATAGATTCCTGCTGTCTGGTACCTTCTCTTCTATTGAAAAGGAATCCAAATCAGCAAGGTCTTCCACCTGTGAGTAATACTTACTCAAATAAATAGAACACAGCATAGAAATTACTAACTTGAGCAAAGATTGAAAAGTCAGTTTTGCTCTTATGAAAACACTCCTGAACATGAACAGAAAAAGGCAGAAATAAAAGCTGAGAGAAGGAAAAGAAACAACAACAACAAAAGACAAAAACCTGAAGACCAGATCTTTGAGTCCTAGAATACACTTCCTGCGTAGTATTTGCAGGTAATAAAGTTGCGGGCAAAAATGTTATGTCCACAATCAGGTGTTAGGGAGTTAATTCAATTTAGGTCCTTCAGTGCTTGATATATGGATACCACCAGATAACTGATGGTTACTTATATCAGTAACACCTGGTCATAAACACTGGCTGTGCAAATTATACCTCAGTGTTTAAAATCCCAAAAACAAATCAGATGCTAACATCAGGGCAGCCCAAATAGCATGCCTCATTTCTTTCAAAGAATTACAAGTGAGAAAAATCCCATCAGTACCAGTGTTTCTTGCTTGTAGTAGACTTGGGTCAAATCATCACCAAGAAGAGTAAACGATGTAAATGGAAGCATCCAAATGTCAGCTGGAGTTTTAAAGTGGTATCTACTGCCAAAAATATCACATAAAGCCTGACACTTCCCCTGTGATGTGGTTAAAACTCACACCAAGATCACTGAGGGAAGGATCAGATCCGAAGAATGTGGCCACAGGTAGTGATGGCAATTTGAATGCTGTAAAGAGTGAGCTCTTAGATCTAGGGATGCTCTCCAAATCCTCAAAGTGCCCCTCACTCCCAGCTGGGAGCATTGCCCTTGTTTGGGAGGGCTGGCTCTGATTGTCAGGGAAGCTTTTACTCATCTGCTGGACTAGCCCTATTTTCATGAGACTGCCTGTGCAATACTAGTTTGAATAACTGGCCTTTTCATTTTACTCACAAACAAAATGAGGCTTTTTAAAAACCAGAACCACAGGAGTAGATAGAGGCTTTCCAGCAGACTTTACTGGCACTACCAAACTATTCAGATTTGATTCCCATTGCTTTGCAATGTCTTTCTAGTTATTAAATGTGAAATCTTGTTTAAGGCAAAGTGAGAAAAAAATTTGCCTTTACCCTTTTGTTCCTTGGCTATTAGGCCATGGTGCCTTTTCAGTGGTCCAGTGTGTGGAAATAGGTGAAGATAAGGCCATTTCTAGAGTAAATCTGGGTTCCTCACATCCTGTTACCTCATTGTGAGATTGGTGAAAGTTTTTTTACGAAGTTGCCATACGTCAGCAGTTGAAATACTGCATTAAGATTTATTTCTGAGTTGTGCTGCTGGACCCAGCTGTTTCCAGAACACAGAACTGGGAATGCTTTTTGTTAGCTAGAAAAGGCCTTTAATAGACATTTTATTCAGCGTACATCAGTCTAGCTTTGATATCCTAACTTTCAGTGTACTTTTTTCATGACAAAATGTATTTCTTTCGTAATATCACACTTGCAATTGGTGTTATTTATTCTTACTCTTGAAGGGACAGGTTTGCTGTTTTATTTGTGCAGTTCAGTTGTAACAAAGTGATACTAAGATTATAGTGCAAAGGTATAGGATTTTTCCTTCTCTGTTTTCAGTTTCACTTCTTGAAATCTCTATACCTAATGTGTATGTATGAAAAGTGCTGCTATGGAAGATTCAATTTGTTGAGAAGCATAGCCATTGATTTGTGACTCTTTTCTTCTGCTGTAGTCTCATCTATTGCATTAATGCTAATCAAGTCGTTTTCTTTGTGAAACAATAGCTTTTATACACGTGTACAGCATTTTTATTACAGCTCCAGTTCATAAAAGGTATAGATTTACCTTAAAAATTCAACTTCTAGGTTTCTTCAATTTGATTTTGTTTTTATTTTAATTTTTGGTTTCTTTTTTTTAGTAGGGAAGAGTTTATCCCCAAACAAATATTTTTCAGACCATTCTTGTTAGGCCTGAATAGTTTTTAAGTTGCTTAAGTGTTAGGTATTAGAAAAATTAATTTCATGAGAACCCTTTTACCAGTGCTGGTAGCTTTGGTCCAGGTTTCCATTATTGCAATACTCTAAGGAAAGATTTGAGTATTTGAGCTCGTGTATGTGCTCGGTGTTGTTCAAAAGAGACTTGTTTCTCTGTCTTTGGGGAAGTCTAAAATTTTGAAGCCTTTGTTTTCAGAAATTATCCTTTGCACTATTTAATGGTTGCCAGCCTCTGAATCTCTTTCCTTTTGGCTGACTCCAAAGTTTCCATGACACCGGATTACAGAACCATAAGAAGCATGCCTTACAGATTCAATTACAGCCTGAGAGAAGAAAGGTGAATAAGATGGAAACTTGCAGCCGGAGCAAAAACCTTCTCTCTCTAAAGAAAATCCAGAAAAATATACTTAGGAAAGGAGGGGGTTTACCTTAAATACTGTGAAAGAATGGAAAAGCAGCTTCCTGAAAATAAAATGAGGCTGATGTGTATTCTCTTGTGTGTGTCATTCTTGTAAAGTGTATCTTTTTCACAAGCTGGTTGGAGTTGAGATGATAATTTGCATGTCAAGCAAACTGTCTTAATTTCCTCTTGCTTCCCTCCTAGGATGATGCTGCCTGATATGTGTTCTAACAAACATGTTTGTCAACGAAGAAATCACAGCAAATGCACAAGTTAATGACAGTGTTAGCTGCTGGTTTGGCATCCCTCTCTGACTTCATTGTCAAATCTTTTGGTGAAGATAGCCAGCAACACACTCAGGTACACACAGACCAGCTCAGGGAATCTGTACAATACATTATAGTCAAATATTTCTCCTCACAGTCAAATTAACTTAGAATTTAAAGTGTTTTAGCAGATCTGATGGGGCTCTGTACCTGCATACACTCCTGGCCTGAAGTGCATAAAAAGCCCAGTCACACAGCTCTAATTTAAATTAACTTTATCCTTTGTAGCATTAGCATTAATTCTGTGAAACTAAATGCACTGTAATTACAATAAATCCATTGGGTTTTCTAGTCCATTAAAAACACAAATGAGAAAAAAAAGTTCCTCCCTTTTTTCCCTGCCCAGAAGGCAGCGGTTTTGAACTGGGAGACAAACAGATCTTTCAGGAAGTCCAGGTGTTAATGTAAATGACTTTATCATTTCTGCTTCAAAGCATCCTATTGTGGCAAGTATAAAATATGAATGCAGACATTTAAAATCAATAAATCCACATCGATAAGGGAATATCTTTGTCAAGTACAGTGTTAATTACTGGCACAATGATATTCTTAAAATGAGAAAAACCTTAGGGGACAAAAAGAAAAATGAAAAAGAAATTCAAAAGGAAAGGGAAAGTGTTATAAGGTAAAGCCATGCTACCATCTCAGAAAGAGATTGTAAACTAGGTAATATCTTCTCATTTCAGGGTTCAGTGGAGTTAATAATCTTGAATGTTCTGCTCATTCCTGAATCTTCATGGTCAAGTAGCAAATATCTAGCCAAGGCCCTTTGATGTGAAGCAATATTAAAATGCATTCTATGCACCAATAATTATACCACCTCTCACTTATGGCCAGGAAGTCTCGGTCACGTTTTCACACTGGACACTGCAATAAGAGCCTTTGTCCACACTGGCTGAACTGCTGCACTCTTTCAGCACAAAGCTTCTGGCTTCTCAGAAGATGATCTTTACAGCTTTTGTGTTAATTAAAACAAACGAAACATTTGTGAATTTTGAGTGCTTGTCCTGACAATGTCAGTCTTCTGATCTACCTCTTTGTTAACATTGCTCAGATTTGAAAAAGTAGCAAGGGTGAGTGTACACTCTTGGATTATAGGAGGCACTTCGTGTTCACTTCCACTCAGCTTAGAAGTGTACTGCAGCAGGCTTATTTCAGATAAAAAGGTTTCTTTTTTCCTTTTTTTTTTTCCTTTTATTTTTTTAGTTCCAGAAACTGGCATTGGGATTTATAGCAAACACTCCTGCTTTTGCCTTGCTGGGTTGCTCCTCTGCCTTTCGTCCAACTCTGTGTACTCTTTCCACAAGCAGGTTCTGCTTAACCTGGTGTAGTCAGCAGTGTGATCCAAGAAGAGCTGGTGGTGCTCACATCCCTGCAGAGGGGTGTCTCTTTGCTCAATCAAAAACCTCCCTCCTCTGTCCCTGGGTAGGAAACACACCAGGTCCTTGCAGAGTGTGGGGAGCCAGACCCTTCACAGGGTGGGGGGCCAGGACCTTGCACTGCTTGGCAGGGCTGAGGAGGCTGGTTACTACTAGCTCTGTGTCCTCTCCTTTCTGAGCTACACCAAAAAACACCTCTTTGCAAGATTACACCATAGGGCATGATCTTCCATAAACTCGTGCGCAGTAACAGCTCTGGTGGTTCATGTAGCATTCACCTCCTGGCAAAGCTTTCCCTTTGTGAGCAGAAGCCAAAGGATTTCAGATGTTGTGTCATGTTGCACATGGCAAAAACACTCAATGTAAGCATTGAATCTCTTGCACAGGATCTTAGCCTCAGTAGGCATCCATGAGAATACACCACATACTGGATGAACAGTCAATCCCACTGAAAAGAGAGGTGCACCTTGAGTGGCTTTTGAGGCAGGGCTTGAAAAGGCCAGACTTACATAGAAAAAACCACAAAGGCCTTCATGTATAGATGGCCTACACATGTAGTTTCAAATCATTCCTGCACTGGTAAATCCAAATCCTGCTTCCATGAAAACCACCCAGCTTAACTAAGCATCCAGGTCTACAGACAACTCTTCTCAAAAATGAAAGGTATTAAAGGAATTAATTAGAGATGAAAAGGTTTTATATAGTATTGAATGCTAAGCAAACAAGTTGTATTTTTTATTTACTTAAAATAGGAAGATCCTATGCTCCTGAGAGTGATAACATTTTATCACACACACTTCAGGTAAAATTGAAATACTCTAATTGAAAGTCTCTGAGGACATTTTTATTGAAAATTCACCTTCCAAGAGAGTATCAGTGGCTTTTCATGGTGTCAGAATGCAATTTTGTAATTTTATAATCCCAACAGTTACCTATGAACAAAACCTATCCTGCAGACAGTCACCACCAAAATCTTAATATTCTATACATTTGTGTTGGGGAAGAGGTACCTTAGCAATTACAGTCACTTGCAGATGTGTGTTTCATAGTGTGTTGTAAAGATTTTTTTCCTGAACATCCTTTTGCTCTGCAGTATGTGTCAACTGAACTGAATGAATTTCTCAGTGTTTTACTGGGCTCAGCCATTGAGAGCAAAGGCTCTTCCTCTGTCTTCGCTGGTGCTTGTGCATTGAGCATTGTTGCTGCATTTCTATCGTTCACAGATGGATTGCTAGGGAATGTGTGAAACTGCCTTGGGCACCAAGAAAGCAGGGGCATCAAGCCAGGATGTTAAAAGACTATTTCCAACAACTGCAGCTGCAGTGTGCCTTACTCCACACTGAGCTCCACTCTCCTACCCTGGCTGGTTGGCTTCCTCTTCATGTAAGAAAGAGGGCATGTTTCAAGTGCAAGCAAGTTGGGGAATTACAGTAAAAATGAAAAGATAATCTCCTTTAAAGCGTGTGCAAATTCTTTCTTTGGTGGTCTAAGTCTACACATTCCCACACACGAGATGAATTATGAAAGTGCTTAGACCTGAGCATCTTTCATCAGATCTCTCCCTGTTCGTGTGAAAGTGCAGAGAATGCAAAGAGCAGTACAAAACCACCAAAAATTAAACAGTGATGTGATCTAAATTTTTTATTTTAAGCCCTATTTTTTCCCTTTTCATTTCTCATCATTTGATGAGAGTGATGGTCCCCAAAATGATTTGAGAGGAGAAATTGGGAGCAGGAGGGAAGATAAGCCAGCTCAGCATCAAGCTGTAAGGAAAAGATAGGAATTACCATGCCATCTCAGTGCCCAGCAGACCTGAGGCACATCACAAGCAGAAGAAAGCAGTTCAAATTTGCCTGTAAATCAGAAGTGGGGGAGGCTGTAAAATCAGCTAGTAACAGGCTCTAAGAGGTGTACCTGTCCCTGGAGAAAAACAGAACTCATGGACAAAAGAAATCTTGCAAAATTTTGGCTAAGTGACAAAATTGCAGATATTACTTGAGCTTTTAAGGAGTGTCTAGAAAAAAAAAAAAAAAAGAGGAGAGAGAAAAAAAAGGATATACTTGATACCAATAAAAAGGATATAAATGTAACTAACATCAGTATAAATTATACTGTAGTGAGTCCAGGGCATCATTTGTCTGTCTTACAATATCATCATAACTGTATTCTCTGCATATTTCAGTTCATTTCATCATTCTGCATCTGGAATGCAAAAAACCTAAGGATACCAAACTGGAAACAGATGGCATTCCCTCCACCTAGATTAATATTTACATTTCCAGACACTTAATCTCAAAGAAACACCAGAAATGCAAGGGACATAGGAAAGTGAAAAAAAAAATGAGAAGAGTACATGGAAAACTGCCCTGGTGAGAGAGCTGGATTGTAGAGGAAGGGAAAAAAAAAAAAAAAAAAGGAAAATAAACTGGTAAATCCTGTCTCATATTACAAGGACAAGAGAGGGAGCCAATGGAACTGAACATCAGTAATCAGAAAACTAATTAAATCACCATGCTTTGTCTTTACACAATGCATAATTAATCTATGTCACAGATGTTCTAGAGTCAAGAGAGATTAGATGATTCTATACATAATATGAACATCTGCAGCCGTGTGATATAGGATGGAAGCCCTCATGTTGTACAGTATCACCCAGGTACTTACTGATGGAGTTTTGGATCAAACTTCTCTTGCTAACATGTTATTTTCTATCTCTGCTGCACTGGGCTTCCATTATATTTAAAGCAACTGGCAAGAGAGCTGTAACACTGAGTTCCTGATGTGTTACACTATTTGGCCTTTTCTGGCCCGTGTAATTTATTTCTTTATTAATTCATGAATTAAAGACAAATATGTATATATATATACCAACCTCACATAATAAAAATCTCTCCTGAAAGAAAAATAAATATGGCTTATTTCTTCATGTGACTTAAAGCAAAGATTGCATCTTAGACACTTTGATTAAAAAAATATTAATTCTGCATCTATTTTACAGAATTAATCATATGGATGCAGATCTCTTCCATCAGAAGGCTGGCTTCCTTTAAGCAGCTTTTCCCTTTGAAAGCCCTGAACTCTGGATGTGACAAAATCATTAGTACTTTAAAAGAATTACAATGAATGCTAAAGAGAGACCCCCACTTCCCACGTACAAACTTTCTGTCAATAAAGAGCCTTTTCAGACTGTATAATCCTATTTACTGTTCTTAATTGGAGAACTGTGTTTGTCAAAAAGTACAGAAGTCTTCAGTTGTTTGGAAGTGAGTCTGGCTCATCAGCTCCTAAGGGAAGAAAAGAACTATTTATTTTAACTGTTAAGCCTAAATGCAAACCGCACAATAAATTTGTCTATCCAAATACTGACCTATTTCATGTAATGTCAGGATGAGGCTGGCCTTGCTCTATAAGGCTATTGTGGCACATGAAAAAAAAAAAAAAAAAAAAAGGCAAACTCTATAACTGAGCCCTGGAACCAGCTTCTAGAAGGTGGCAGGGTGAATGACTGCCAACCCCACCCCTCCCTCAGCTCCCCCACAGACCACAGCCTGCCGGGAGGCTGGAAACGAACCTCAATTACCCAGCTCCATCTAGTGTTTGGGAACCAGGTTACTCCCAGAGACCCACCCTGCCCTGTAAGTGTCACCGGGTTTCTATTTCCTCGAGAAGAAAGCGAATGGCAGTGCTTTGATGGATATGGGTGTTCACATACAGATGAGCATGGCCAGAACCGCTGTGTTTCTGTGCCAAGGAGCTCATTCTATAGCACTGGCTCTTGCTCAGATCTGTGACCTGCAGGATATTGGTAAATACTTCCAAAATGAGCAGGCAAAGGAACATACTCTACTGCGTATGCTTGGCTTCTTAAGGGATCTGAAGATTTCTCCTTGAAGATTTACCAGGATCAGCAACAGAAACCCACTGTTCCACATTCAAAATGGTGGCCAGGAGATGGTGCCTCAGAAATGCACCAAGGTATGGCGTTCAAAATGAAAATGCCTCTGGATTTCTAGATGGAAGCAAAAGCATCCAAGCCAGTCTTATCTCCCTTTAACTGCCCTAACAAAGGCAAGCTTGTAGAAAGCAGAATCCAAAGAAATTGCAAAAGAAAAGGTTGTCTTTGGGGCCTTCCAAAGATCTCCTTTCTGAAACTGCTGACAGTTGCCCTCTGCTCACTTTCTCTGGCTCACAGGTGACTTCTCTTTGGCAGCCACTAGCAGAGCTCCTAGAAAATGTGCAACAGCTCAGCTGCCAGTCACGTTTCTCAAGTCTGACATGTTTCAACTTTATTTCCTTAAGAAGGAAATAAATTTACAGCTCTGGAAATAGGAAACCATGGCACTTTGCTTCCAGGACTTCAGTCTGAGCATTTTAAATAGTGCTGAAATAGAGCAGTTTAAATAAACAACATGAAAGAGTTTTCAAGAATAACCCACTGCAAGGACTTCTCAGGAAATACTTTTAAAATTTCATTAAAAATTTCCATTTAAAGCCAACTGGTTTTCTTTCTGGTCAGTTCAGAATCAAAGTTTCTTGCTTTTCTCTCTCCTTAATAATTTTATGTGATTTGATTGGCAATGCACTCCAGCCAAATTTCCTGGGTGATTCAGTTTGGCCCAGCAGAATGGGGACTCTTCCTGCTCAGGCTCTGCAGATCAGAAAGCTATCAAGCTGCTTCTTCTGAACAGGTTGAATTATATACTTCAATCAAACCTTGCCCTCATACTGCAATGGCGTTGCTCCACTGAATGTAGAGAAGGCTCTTTTCCTGAGTTGTAACAATAGTTGTAACTCCACAACAGCAGTCGTGCAGTCTTTGCTTCAGGGTATCTGATTTGCATAATAACTAGAGAGTTGGTTATTGTGGAAAAACATGGGCCATATGCAAATTCTTATACTGTGGGAGGATGGCAGCCTTGGGAACCAGTTACAGAGAAGAGATTTGAGTAACTCCTTCACATCTGTTTTTGTAGGGGTATGTTGCCTGTGAGTTATTTTAAGGCGGTGCAGGCCACCAATTCTCCAGGCTTCTGCTGCCTTCACAGGCTGCCTTGCCTGGCCCTAGCCATCACACTGTTCAGGGAATACCAAGGAATCTCAGATGCTCCCCCAGGCACAGTTGGCTCCTGCACTAGGTGAGCCTGGGTGTCTTCTTGCCCCACGGAAGAGCACCTCAGCTGCAATTCCCAAACCCAAGCAGTGCCAAGTGCCTCAGCCCCACTCCAGGATTCTGCACAATATTGCAGGATTATTAATGCACTAGCCTTTTGCCACAGCAACGTGTTGCTGAGCTCTCCTGCAGCATGACTGGATCTGCAGCACCTCCTCCTCTACCTCATGCTAACCCCTGTTGCCTCTGTCTCTATAGTCTCCTTTAATCAGCCTGAAGCTAATCCCATCCATGCCTAAATAAATGAAAGGTAGTATAAGCTGCTTAGATTTACTTAATGGCCCATACCTCCTCCTCCCAGCTTCCTTCAAACTCTCTGAGCTAAAATATAATTCTCTTCACAGTAATCCATAAAACAAAGCACATTTGTAGTTCTTTAGCAGTCCATTTTGCAGATTTCCAGAGTGAACACTTGGCTCTGAAGAGTGACAATCAAAAGGAAACATGCTTTAAAAATGTGTAATTTTGCACTCCTTTTCTGCTTCTCTCTAGGACTAAAGTAGCAGACAATGTTTGGTCTCATTAGAAAGTAGCATGGGACATTTTAGAAAGGATTTTTTTGGCGGGTAGAGAATGCAGAATAAATTGCAACTGGTAACTGGACTTGGATTTAGCTTTAAAATGACCTGAAGTGAGCTTAAGCAATGCAAAACTGAAGGACAGTCAGCATTGCTAAGTCTTTCTACTATTGTATCTTTCTGCAGACATTAGCATCTGTATATTGCTTTATCTAGCAAGCTACTCTAGGTATCATGAGACCTATTGACTCATGATTATTAGTAAAGTCAGAAACCCACAGTTACATTTATCTACAGTAAAACATTTTGCCATCTATGCTATCAAAATAGAGCAGAAGTCAAAAGAAAATATGTAAGTCTTTATCAGGATTTAAAATGTTTTGGAGTAATTACAGCTCAGTGAAATCCACATTGGAAAACAGCTCACACATCCTTAGGTTTTTGGGATTTAACTTGCTTACATAGAAGATGTCAGCACATCATTTTAACATGGCATCTGATAATCTTTGAGGACAAATTTTCTTGAGGACAAGTTTCTGCAAATTTGTAAATCATAGCAAAAAACTAAATGAAGGAAAAAATCTGAACCTCTGATGAGAATGCACCCAAAAGAAGTTCACCTTTCATTGTCCCCACACTGCAATTTTCTCATTTCTACTCTTCTTGGGAAGAGAAGTGGTTTTTTTGGTATTTTGCTCAGAACAGACCAGGAAGTATCAGAATTCTAGATAAAAAAAGAAGTCTGAATATAAGATATTTCCAGACAGATTTTTCAAGCTCAAAGTTTCAGATCATTGTGGCTAAACTTAAGATAAGTATTTCAGCTTGTCTTAAAAATTGCCTACCTGTACCCTTTAAAATTTAAGGAAATGTTTTAGTGTTTTGGATTGGACTCTAGACTGGAAAATAACAACTGGAAAAATCTCTTTGTTGTATAAATTATCATGAAGGGGACATTTGTTGGTACTGTACAAGTATTTCCTAAGATCTCTGCTTTTGCATAGAAGAATGTCGAAACAATTCAATGAGTTTTAGATGCAGAACATAATATTCTCCCATTAATGAGAAAAGTAAGCTCGTAATTTGGCTGCTCAGGTGTCAGCTGGTCTCCTGGGGGGCTGCTGGCCCTCCCACCTGTCCTCAAAAGCCCCCAAGGCAGAGGCACACCATCACTGCTGAAGTAGGGACAACCACCCCAACCCCAGACTACCCAGCACCCCAAGTACAGATCCCAAAGTACAGCAGCTTTTGCAACATTTAAAAGAAAACCGAGGTGTTTCTAGACACCCTGAGGGGCTTAGTCACACTCCCAGAATCCTCCAGGGAAATCCTTCCAATTCTGGCATATGGCACCATTTCCAGGATATTTCTTTAAGCAGAGGGGAGGGGAGTATTCTGCTCTTCTTTTCTCCTTGGCAGGATTGGTCATAGCTGGTTTGGTCTCCAAACCATGGGAAATAGCATTGCAGTAACATCTGGAGTGTATGCCTATAAAGGAAAGGGCAATTGAAATCATGCAAGAAGTAGGGGCAACCACTGAATGACATTTCACTTCTGACACCTAAAAACTCTGGCTGCGAGTCTGATATCCCCTGGGTGGGTACTAGAAGCACCTGATGGGGTGAAGCTTTCTGCCATGCCAGTGAGAAGGATCAGCAGCTGATGCAAAAAGGCAGGAAGAGAGCCACATTCCTGGAGGGCTCAGCCCAGACCTTGTGGTGCTGTACCCTCCTTCACCCAGCATGCTGTTCTCCTGGCTACTCTGGGAAATTATTGAAGCAGCATGTGGTATGGAAGCCACCAATGAATGTGGCATCATGCTGTAGTAAAAGCACTGCAGTTTTAGTTACCACCACTCCTAAGCTCTGCCAGAACAAAACCCTTCAGTGGAAATTGTGGGTGGTCTCTGAGTTTTCACATTGCCAGCAAGTCTAGGAGATACTTGGCACAGTCCAGACTTTCCAATGCAAGACTGATTTCCATTAGACTGGCTGAATTGCACTGGCCATGAGAGGATATGCTTCTGTAGACAATAATTTCAACCTTTGCAGGGCTCCTGTAATTTCTCCTCTTATGCAGACAGCAAAGGGTCAAAATAAACCCCTGTGCACTTGAGGATCAACAGAAGTTATCCACTGTAGTATTGTATCATGTTCATTTTGTCCTGGTTCTTCATACCCACACTAAGATGCCAAATGAAATACTCAAGAACATTTAGAGCAATAGCAGAATATGAAGCTACAAGGAAATTGGAGGTGTCTGCTCCATGACTAATGTGCTGATTATAATATCTGCCTGCTGAATTTTGCATAATACATGGGAGAGAACTAGAGGAAAGGAAGTCAATAGACTTGGATCACTTTGCATGCAAACATCTCAGCGATGTGCTGCTGCTGAACTTACACAGAACTGGTCAAGATGAGGGAGTTGTAGTGCTAGGCTGGGCTGGTTCTCTGCATGTGTTTTCAGATCAGTGCTGGGAAACTGGAAATAGATGAGCGAAATGAAGGTTATATTTGGGTTAAATGTAATTATATGTTGCTGGCTTGATCTGTGCTTTACAAATGTGAGTTTATGAATTTTTTCTCATGATTAGCAATTTCTATTTGAAAGGGTGAGGAAGTGCTTGGAAGAGTGAATTACTGCTCACCGCTGCTGCCAAGACTCATGTTAATTTCAAGTTTCATGATTTTTGATGCATTTCTTAAAACTTAACATTCTTGGAATAAAGATTCCCTAACATTTCCAGCCTTTTTAAAATGTAAAACTTGAAGAGATTTTACCTAGGAGATCAGATCTAAAAGGCAAATAGAAAGAATCCAAAATGTGTTACTTTAAGCATGCTTCATGATGTTAGGTTGATCTAGTGGAACCGGGGAGGCCCGATTCCTGAGAGTTTAAGGAAATTGTATGCTTTACTTCTATGAAAAATAATTCAGCAATGATACAATTATTTTTTTTCAATATCACTTGCAATAGCCAAATGAAGAGAAACATTAGCAATGACAAGTACAATGGAGACATTGTTTGTTTCACATTTTCATACAGTCCATTTCAGTTAGCTCTCAATTTTCCTCCTTTTTAATATGGTAACTATCAGAAGAAAAGGATTTTCAGAGATTTTCAGAGAGCAGCAGCTCAAGAAGTACAATTCTGTCTTTGGGCAGGTGATGTAAGACCTGTCGGGAAGAGAAGTTTTATTTTTCATTTAAAATACCTTTGGTATTCTGGAATTTTTGATTCTGGAAGCCTTTCTTAGCTGTTTCCCTCTATTCTGTCTCAAGCTCTGTGTGCTTGCAGAAGTGGCTTATTCAGAGAAATACCTTTGATCTGAGCTCAGGTTTATCCTGTCAATGCATAGACAGAAATTAGGCTTTTATATTCCTGGGATTTGAGATTTCTATTCTCCTCCTGCCACAGATCCAATTTGCCTACTCCAACCAAGTCTATTTGTCAGTGATTACTACAATGCATCAGCCGTTACCATGTAACTGAAGAAATTAATGCAGATTAAAGAGTACATTGCCATAGGAATATTCCATTCAGTCCCAGAAAGACTAAAAGAGTGTAATTGAAACAGCATCTTCAGGCCAGTCCCAGTTTCTTGCAACTTTTTTTCCTATTTCATTAAAGCTCGAAGCTCGTTTAGGGTGGAATATGCAAGAGTGCTAGAGAGGTTTCCAAAGAACAAGATGAAAGGAATGAATTTAAAGGAAGAAACAAGATGAGGGGGACTGCTCTTATCTGGGCTGATTGTGTGAATGCAGCATGGTGTGTTATAAGAGTCAAATGACTGTAAGTGTTGCAAATTTCTGCATGGCATGTCAGATGGAGGTCAAATCCTCACTTTCCAACAGACGGTTTACTCTTGATCAGCATTGATTCTTCATGAAAACAAGCGCGGATTTTTTTCTTATTCATAAAGGTCAAAGATAGATTCTGTAAGCTTTGCTTCCCTTTGTCCTTAGTATAAAAAGAGGCTCTTCTGAACTTCTCCCCCGCCATATCTGTTTCAGTGATCTTTTCCTCTAACTTCACAACATTTTTTTTTCCATAGCAATACTGTGCTAGCCCTCAGCTGGATGCAGTACAAGGATATGATCTAACAGGATTCTTGCTCCCAAGAGCTTACGGTGTAGGTAACTTGGAATTATGATAGAAGAAATACACTTCGAGAACAGCTATAAAAAAGAAAAAATTCAAATCCTCCTTCAGTGAGGTATGACTGAAGTAAAAAGAACACTATGTGGAGAGATTTGGCCCCTGAAATACACCTGTCCCTTTTTGCTGTCTCTTCTCAGAAGAGAGGTCACTCACTGTTAACAGGGGTCTGTTTTGTCATGTGGTTGGGCATGTCCTGGAGACTACAGGTTTAAAGCTTTTCTTATGAAACCTAACTCTGATCTTTGAAATTTAGGACCTGAAAGAAAGGAGATATGGGTGCAATAAGGAAATTCCGGTGAAATACCGTAAATGTTTGGATTAGGACATAAAAAGTTCAAGATCACACAAGAAGAAATATGATTCCACCTGAACTTGGTGCAAGGTTTCTGCCCTGTTTACAGTAAGTCACCAAATCATGGCTCTTATCTTGGAAAAAAGGTCAAGTCTACTCTTATTTAAAGATTTGTGTCATGAAAGCAGTAGGGAGATTAAAACAAACAGATTTTAAGCTTGTTAGCTTCTCACCTCCTTTTGAACCCCTCTGTTATGTTATGAGGCTCTCTATTTTCCTTTCTCTAAAGTCTCTTTTCAGCTGCCTTTTCTGTTCTGTGAAAGACCCACACAGAGCAACTGGGGAAAACATGCCAGATAAGGGATATACAAATAACACTATCTGATGCACATGCATAAAAATTATCTCTTGTATCATTTCTCAGAATAACCTGAGCGTCATGCAGCAGAATGAGGTTTCTTAGAGGTCCCAGGACATGCTTTGAAGGCAGCCAGAGGACCAGAGCTACTTCTCCTCTTGTCCTCTTGCCATCAGAGTAGGAAAGAGGATGTTGGAGTTCCCTAGTCCTTCCCCTAATTTCTCAGCTCCAGCAGCAACAGTACAACAACACGCAAAGGAAAGGGCTGTAATGTGGTTTGGTAGTCTTAATGGACAGATTTTACAGCTGGTAAGAAAACGTATCACAGAGCAAAGGAATAAAAGGAAATTAAAGCTGCACACCTGTCTCTGAACACTGTATTCTGTGACCTTGGGCTGCTGCTTTTTTCATTTCCAGCATAACTTTCCAGACTATAACGTACCCTGTTAAGTGTATAATTACTACAGTGACCACAAATAAAAGTTTTTAGTGCATGTAATCTGGAACTGAGCACCGTTTTCTTTTTCAGCTTTGGTGCCTATGTGGACTGGGGTATGCATTCAGCTTTTGAGACAGGGAAGGGGAGATCACAGTTCCTGCATGGTAGGATTGTCTGTCATGTGCACACTAATATTCTTGTCTGCAGTTTGCTTTACACTGGGGTGCAATAACAACAGTTAAAGGTCACTCTGCCCAAAAACCCCCCAAAACAACCAAACCAAGCCCCCCCCAAACCAAACCAACCAACCAACCAACCAAAAAACCAAATCAAACCAAACCAACCAACCAACCAAAAAAAAACAAACCAAACCAAACCAAACCAAGCCAACAAAAAAAAACCACACACACACAAAAACAAAACAAAACAAAACAAAACAAAACACCAAAAAACCCCAAAAAAACAAACAAAAAAAACCCCCAACCAAACCAAACCAAAAAAAACCAGAAAAAAATCAACCCTACCTGAGAATCCTGTGGTCTAAATGCACAAGACAAGCAGACTTGGGAGGAAGAAAGCATGCCTGTTACTCACAGCATATATGAATATATCTAAAGAATACATTTTTAAATCAGTGAAATGTCAGAACATTTTCTTGTTCTAAGATATATTTGACCCATATTTTGCAAAGTGGTTGGAAATGTGGGGTGTTTCTCCTCAGTCTCTGTTGATCCTGTGGAGTATCAATGGAGTGACACATTAAGTAAAACTGGTTTTCACAAGGTAGCAATGCTCAGAGTAGATTAAATAAACCTCCAGGTGAGCATCTGGAATAGTTCAGCTTGTCCCACCAGCATTTTGATGTCTACCAGCTCTGAATGTATTTCTCCCATGCCTGTTGATACTTACAGTATTAATATTTTACTGGGCTGGGCAAAATGGACCTTGTTTTGTCTAAACTGCCCTTGCAAACTGATGTCAGTAATGTGAAAAAAAATCCTATCCTAACTTAGGAATAGAGCTGAAAACTCTATGGTACATATAAGTCCACATTAAAACAGTTCTTTTGCTAGTGATTTTAATTGGCAAAATAGTATGACCTGAACTGATAGAAAGACTTCTTTTGGAACATAAGCTGACCTCCAGCAAGGAAGTTGTACTGCTCTTATAAAACAAAATTAAACATTTTCTAACATAAACAAGGTTTGGAGATCAAATGCATAAAGATGTGTAGGTACTCAACTCCACTGAAATTAGGCGGGAAAATTGTTTAACCAAGTTTCTGTCTGCAAAGAAGCGGAAGAAGGCATGCCAAATTATTTCTCCAACCAGAAAATACTGGTAAAATAAAGATTGCAGCACACATACAAGTTTAAGGACATTCATTAGGAGACCTTAAATCTTCCAATAACATCTGTTTTTTGAACTTGCAATATCCTTGCAGGCTCCATCTATGTTTCTTTGCACCCTGTTAAAGCATCACAGACTGAACCTGCCTGATGGGGATAATATTGTGTAACCTTACCATAGTCCTGTTGTTTCCTCTGCCTGTTCCTGCCCTAAGACTGCAGAAGCATTTACCCTTCTCTGTAACTCCAAGTCATGCCTCCTTCAGGGGTGAATTTCAGGCAAAACGCCCACCCCCAAAGCAGCATAAACCAGCAAACAGGGTAAGAAGAGGCAGTGCTTGCACACGTGTAATTTTAAGTCCAGCTACACTGGATTAGTGCACTGAGAGGAAATGCCTTGTCTGCTGATTTCTGAATGCAGACAAGCATTTCCTCACAGTGGGCTCCTGCAGCCGCATCTGATTTGTCAGCCATTTCACCAAAATTGCCTGGACACCTCAAGAGACAATAAACTCTAAACTAAGCAGGAAGGACTGAAACAGAGAAATGAGAGTAATCACGCACTGTGGCTAGGAAATCCTGGCTGAAGTTAGATCTGAGTTTGCCTGGTGACTCTCTGTTTTCAGTGTTCAAATGTAATTTAAATGGGGAAATGCAGGTACCTAAACATAATGCTTTTGGAGATGGCGTCAGTTGCTGCAGTCATATAATGTGTTGGCAGCTTTGACACAGGATTTATGGCAGGATTTGTGCCCTGCTGGAGCAGCAGCTGCAAGCCAGACGGGCTTCTTGGAGCATCTAAAATGACATTAGACAGCTCTTCTTATATTTAGGCACCTGAATCTCTTTAAATGTTCCTTTCTTGGAAGTAAGTGTTTTAGCATCCATTCAATGCTACCCTAAATTACAGGAATGGTACAGTTGTGTAATCAAATACAGAACAGAAAATTACTGAAAGAAGGGGCCTCAGGCAGTCTCAACATGTCTTCTTGCAAGTACGTATCTTGACACAGTCCGTAGGATATTGGATAATTTTTTTCTGTAAAACCCACATTGCACTCAGTTCTTGGAAGGTCGATACTTACGCAAAACTTTCCACCTTTTAATTACTGTGTACCTTTCAGACTCTGAAGTGAATATGAAATTATTAATTTCCTCATGGCAAACTATTAATGAATACTAATGAATACAACTTTACAGTGCCTTTCCCTGAAGAAAAAAATTACCTCAATTCCTAGTTTACTGTGGTAGATATGATGTCAAAACCTTTAAAGTGAGAAAGGGGACAGGCAGTGTGGGCAAAAAGCCTTGATGCTCCACCTGTGTTATGTCCATATGGATCTTGCTCAGAATACACTGGGGTTCATAGATTAATACAAGGCTTGTCCAGATAATATGATTCACTGTTATATGCCACATGCTATTACGTAGCAACATAATAGTGGTTTCAAAAGATGTGTTACATCACCTTATCCTAGAGAGGGGTACTGGTGAAAGGGGATGATAAAGTCCAAGTCATTACATTCACACTTGCACTGTAAGCAAATTGGGAGTGAGAAGACAGAATAGTGTGATATAAGTGTAAGGAGGAAGATGAATGATTCAGATGAGGGGAGGTGGGTAGGGAAAGGGGAGGACAGCAGATGAATTGCTGTGGGAATGCTTACTGCCCATCTCCACGGCCTGGACACACTGGAGGACTTTGTGGTGACACACACTGAAATGGTACAGAGAGAATGTTTTTGAGTGTGGAACAGTGCTCTGTTTAACCTCTGATTGGAATCTCTGTTTCCAGTATTAAAATGATTAGTCCTAAAAGCCTAGCCTTAGGTCCAAAATGTGTCCTATACTTAATAGGCAGGATGAGCCTCAGGGAAACTGGAGACGTTGTGGTGAGATCTCACAGCAGCAGCAATGAATCAGCAGAGAGGGAACCTGAAGTGCCCACTCCTGGCAGAACAGGAAATCCTGCCTAGGATGGATGTTCCTGTGTTGCCTTGCTGCCACCAGCATGAAGCCTGGAGATGTTCTGCAAGGCCCTGAGTGAACCCTGAGATGCCCCAAACATAGGGTCCAAGGATGACAAACAAGCTTAGTACACACAAGTCTTAAATCTTTTGTAGACTCAGTCTCAGTCCTCTAGGGCCACATTCAAGTGCCTCAATGATAAGCCTGTCCTATTTGCCTGTAAACCACTGTCTCCTTCACAATATGTCTTTACAGTATCTTTAGAGAATGAAATGGGCCCCAAGGGATTAAAAGAAAGTGTTGAAGAGACCAAGCAATAAAGTATGTGTGTAAAGGGAGTAAAATGAAGGCTGCACAGGAACTCTTCATTTTCCCATTTCCTAATTTCTTCACTTTTATCATAATGCGGTATTTGAAAGAAAAAAAAAATCCATCTCCTACTGTCACTCAAAAACAAATCCAGACAAACCACAGGAAAATAAATAAATAAATCCATGACATGACTCAGGCTTTACTCTTACCAGTGTGGTTGGGACCTTTTTAGGTCCATAGCAAGTCCTCTTGTGTTTTTACATTAAGGTGAAGGGTACTGTCTGCCATCTGCACACCTGAGAGGCAGGAGGGCTGGAGGCTTTGCCAGGTGTCAGGGCCATTTATACCACCTGTAACCGTGCAGACAGACAGACATCACAGATTGGTTCTGGAAATGTTCATGCTGCTTCCTACTTTTAAAAAAGGACAGTGCTGGAGATGTATTTCCTGATGGCTTTTATCAGATTCCTCTTTAGAAGCTTAAAGAGCAAACAAGTTCTTTAAACCTACTGTCCGTGGTGTTTGATACCTGCCTCAGTATTGACGATTGATCACTGATTCGGTGATCAGAATTCGATTTTACTCAGATTTTCCAAAAGCTTATATACCATTTCAGGAAGGTTAATAATTTTCCACTACAATAATCAGGTTAAAGATCATACAGACAACTCATACATTTTACATCTTTTGCTTGCAGTGTTTGATTGAATCTCTTCTCTTCCCGTAAGCAGGCTTAATCCCATCTTCTGTAATCTTCAAAGTTCTGTTTGTTCCTGCCATGGCATCTTGGTTATCAAACCAGCTATGCTAATTAAGTCTGTTTTACTCTCTGTCCTGTGTATTCCCACACCTTAGCAGTTTTTTGCTTGGCCATGTACTTCAGTGATTGCTGAGGACCACCAGGGCTACTGCCAAGAGGACCTAGTAGCTAACCCACCTCCCAGTGCTTGCCTCAGCATCACAATATATGTGAAATGACAGCTGCAGCTGCAAGGCTTGGCACACACATCCCTGAGCAGTTGTGGGAATCCTTGATGTTAGGACCTGAGCCAGCTTCCTCACCAGAGGCTGCAGCCTCACCATGAGGCTGCACATCCCTCTGTATCAAATTACAGTCCTTTTGGTGGAGGAGGCTGAGCAAAGCCTGCCCCAGTCATCTATGATCATGGTTAGTGTGGAGAGGTGGATGTACATTTCTCACCCAAAACAGGGTGGGGGTTTGAAGACAGATATTCACTGACCCAGTGGTGCAAGTGACATTCCATTCCTTGCTGTCAATTATGGATCAATTACATCTAAAAGACAAGGTAGGAGAGGCTCTGTAGAAATTCTTTTTGAGCCTTTCCTGTGAAGTAGGGTTATAGGCAACTTCTGGCAATTTATATATGACCACTGGGAAAATTGTCACTGGCAAAAGCTGAACGTGGCTTTTGACATTTAAACTAGTAGATAAATAGATAATAAAATCCAGTGGAAGGAAATTGGTGGTCTACTTGGTAAATCTTGAAATGTGGATAATTTTAAAGGTGAAAGTGATTAATCACTAGAAAACCTTGTCAGAGGATTGGTGAAACCAAGCATAAGATTTTTAATTTCATTTTCGACAAAACTATTGTTTTCTGAAAGGGATTCTCTAGTTCAAACTAAAAATTACTTGAAAACATCTGGTAGTTTGCTCTAGTAGGTTCCACAAGACACCAAGTCAGGTGATCAGAACTGATCCTTGCTACCCTATGATTAATTCAGGAATGCACACTGCATACTTTAATATCTCTGCTGGGTTACAGACTAGCTGTTCTTTGCACCTTAAATGTTGCTGTGTGAACTCAGAGAGTGATTTGAATATACGTATGCAAAACTGTGCTTGTATTTTCCTGGAAATTCTTTAGCACTTCCTTTTGAATGTCCTTTGCCCTTAAGGCAAAGAGCTATCAGCTGCCACCTATTTCATGTAAATTCCACTCAGTTCTTGATAGTCAAAGTCCATCTCAATTAATGACAATAGATAAGAATTTCTTCCTCTAAAAGAAAGTCACAAAAACTAATTTTGGAGAGCTCATGAATTTAGGTAAAAATGAGGAGACAGATTTCTAAATCTGATATGTTCCCCAACTTCGTAATTCTTCCTCAGATTGCAAAACTGAAATATCTCTGTGAGCAAAGATGAATGTGTAATAGCTAAATTTGCTACAGATCAACTGATCAGACATCCATGTGTCATCATGTGAACCCATGAGGAATTTCCTGAGTATGAAAGATACCATATCAACCCACATTTATTATTTTGGTGAAATATAAGTGTGATCTATTTAGATATCTTTTTTTTTTTTTTTCCAGTAATGTAGTCCTGAAGTTTATTATATGAAATGTCATTTTTATTTGCAAGCGAACAGATAATTTTTATTTTACTTTTCCCTTTCTCCTTCAGTTCAAGTAATGGGTTACTGCACATGCACAATCTCTGTTACTTAGCAAAATTGTACTGTATGATATTTGTAGTTCCATCTATAAAATTAAAGCAAAATCCCATAACTTTGTGAGACATTTTTCATGGCACTTATGAATGGCACCATATCTGTTAATCTGTTAAATTCCCCAGACCACACCTTCTCTCACATTAGAAACTGTCCTACTTATTTTCAGTCTGCCAGGTTTTCTTGTCTACATCCAGTACAGAACCAGGCCACGTGATAATTTCCATTGAGTCTATGCAACATTTTTTTTTTTTTTTTTGGTAGGACTGCTATTTACTTGAACCAAATGGTTAAAAAACAAACAGTAGCAGATGTTAAAGCACAGTTCAGGAAATAGATGATATCCACTGACCACTCCCTGGCTAATTAGTAGCCGTCATGGCTTATTGAAAGAAAGTGCACATTCCCAGCAGGCAGTACTAGCACAATCAGCTGATCATACCAGTTCTGTTTGGTGATGGTGTACACCCCAATGCAGGACACTCAATAGGAAGGAATGTCTGAATCATTTGATTAGTTTTCTTGCAATCATGAAATTGCATTCAAAAATGTACAAAGGTCCATCTTAAAACCACTTTCCTCTTTCACATCAACTCAGTTGCTGGTAGAAGCTGTTGGAAAACCTGTCTATGCCAGGTTTTTTTACTTCTTTTAGTATCTCCACTGGGCATGTTTACCTTAGTGTGTTGGTCTGAAGCAGTAGTACAATTCAATGTGAATACTCTGATTGTTCCCATTTACTTTGTGTCACTTTGGTTCCTCAAAGGAACCAAAAGCATGAGAAGGAAGTGATGCGTGAGAAGGAACTTAAACTACAAACTCTGTTACAAATGTATTGTAACATTCATTCATCATTGGCCCAAGGTGCAAATATGAATATACAGCATCATGACATCCTCTAGGAGGTAAGTCTTTGCAAGTTCACGTGACAGCTGACACCACAAGGACCAAGAACCACAGGCAGTTTACATGTCTGGCATGACTGCCAGATATCAACTCTTCAGTGAGGTTGGGCTCTCTCTGTCGCATTCCAAAGAAACATTGCACCTCAGAGAATACCTATTCTGCACCATGCCATATTGCTATGTGGGGTAAAATGGCATGTAGGCAAATTTTAAATCAACAGATTCCAGCTGGCTCTCCAGTATTGGGGCAGGCTGTTGTGTACAGTGAGATGATGTTAACCATTCCATGCCCTCAGGCCAGCAACACAGCACGGGTGAGATGCACAGCAGATACTAGTGAGATGTCCCTGCTGTGCTTGGAGACTCCATCCACTGCACTGCAGCATGAGAAGCTGCAGATTCTTGACTTCTCCATAAGTACAAAATAAAAGGATCAATATTACCAAGGAGGCATCTCTATCTTCCCTATGTAGCCTCAGATCTCCCCTTTCCTGCCTTCCTTGGACAACCCTGAACAACCCTTCCTTCCATATCCTACCCTGAATTCCCTGCCAAGCAGAAGAGGTTGCAGAAGACAGTTTCATCATCATGGTACAGAAAGAATATACCAGTTCCTAGAGAACTGCCCTCTTCACAGTTGGACATTTCCCTCCACTCGACAAAAAAATTTGTTTTCCCAGTAATCCTACAGAAAACTCTGTCCTTGACCAGCTAGAGATACAAAAACCCTTCCACCCCTCTGAGCAGTCTGCAAAAACTCTTCTTCCCCTCTACTCCCCATGCTTCAGCAGGCATGACACAGGTACATCTAGAAGTCCATCCTGGAGGGAGCACTGCTGGAGTGAGAGGTGTTTTAGAGGAGAAGAAGCTGGAGGAGACACACTAGGGCAACTGAGGTAGAAAAGGATCCTGTTTCTGTAGGGCTGACAGCACCTCCTGCCTGCCTGCCTGGTGACAGACCAGCAAAAGCCTGGAGAGGAAGTGTGAGGAGCAGCTCTTCTCCCATTTCTCAGTTTATAGCCTATGCTGCCCTCTCAGATTGTGTCCCTGACCTTAGGAGCTGTGAACTACAGTGGTGCCCAGGATACTGAGTTTTTCTATTTACGCATTCATGAATGTAATGAAAATCGGATGAGAAGGCCACTCTCACTTCTCAATGATCTTCTGTTTTTGCATGTAGGATGGGTGCACAGATTGTGTCCTAGCCAATTTTGGGAAGCTAGTTCTTGATTTTAACTGTTACGGTTTTCTTCCATACATGTTCCTCTTTCTTTCATGCAGCTGGGAAATCTTTTGCTGTGTCTTTTAATATCCTTTGCAAGTCTGACTCAGCTTGACTTTTGGCAATACTCCCTCTTATTGAACACAGATTTCTTTGCTGATCAAATGCTTTTGCAATACTTCTGAGCTCTCTGCTACTCTTAGTGTGACTTCTGAGATGCTGACTCAGTTTGCTTAGTCTGGAGACCTTTCAGACAGATTTTCTATTTCTGTGTGGGCTATAAGTTGAAGATACTATGGCACTTTTGGCTTTAATGCATTTCTTTCTATTCATGTCTTCTATTTCTTCAGCTGTTAGAATTCATTTCATTACACAAAATTACCCTTTAGAAATTGAAAAACTTTAAAGTCTTCCAGTGAATTTAAGCAGAATCAGGTTGTAATAACACACAACTTCATAACCAGAGAATATGGAGGATACTCTATTTTTTTCCTCAGAGTTTCTGTATTACATAAGCACCTTTCCTGAGCAAAATACTCCAGAGTCTCTTTCCTCCCTTCCTTGTTCCATTGCAAGTGATCCAGGCTCCCCTGTGATTCTTTGTTTTTCCCAGAAAATCCTGCCCATACACCTGACCACAGATCCTGATAAAAAACCAGCTGTCCTTCCCCTGGCTGTAAACTGTGAGATCTCTCATCTGGCTGATGTCTCTTCGTAACACATTTCCCAGCTGCAAGCACCAGCTGCAATTCATACTTGCCTGCAGACCTGAGCCCCTTTGGTCTTGGAGCACTGAGCTAGGGGAACTGCCTTGTTCCTCCCTGCAGGTCTCCAACCCAAACATACCCTTACCCTGGCTTTTTCTGCTTGTTTACTGTAGTCCAGTCCAGTACAGCCAGGTACAGCTCTGAGGCAGGACTGGAGCCAGGGCTGGGAAGAATTGAGGACAAGCACTCCGGCTGTAAGACAATGCTGAGGGCTCAGGACATTTTTACCTTATTTCCTGATGCATTTACTAAGTCCCGACGGAAGATTGTGATTCTGAGGATGATGTCTCATCATTAGCAAATTAGATGCTGTAATCTGCTTCTAAATGAATCTTCTTAGGGGGTATTACTCAGGGTCAGATTAAAATTAAGTGAGAGAAAGACTGATTAAAATGTAAGGTGAGCTTCCGTTTTCTGCTTCTGGTGGGTGCAACATGAAACACTTGAAAGGGCAGAAGTATTCTTAAACCAATTTTTTTTTTTTTTTTTGGCCTGCTGTGGAACTGTCTCTAAATCCCAATGGCTCACAGATCCAATGGTGATGTGCATTTCCTTCTCTCTTCCGGGTGCCAGTGGGTGTCAGATCTGTAGGAGACCAGGCCTTCACTGCTGAATGGGTACTTTAACAGCTGCACTAAACGTTTGTCCTGGAGGTGCAATCAGCAGGAGCAGTCCTTCCCATACCTGTGCAGGCACTCGAGCATGCAGGGTTGTAGGAGCTTGGGCTAGCAAAGGGTTACAGCTACACTTGCAGTGTTTCCTTCGAAATGCATGATCCCAAGTTGTATGCTAAGGGGGGAACAGCTCCAAATGTCTTCTTGGCCTAGTTGCTCATTTGTTCAGTCCTGCTCTGATTTCCAAGAGGGAAATAACCAAAACCAGCAAACAAGAGCCTGTGAGAGACCAGCTGCACTCTACCAGGGACTAGATTATCTGGTGGTGTTTCATGGCCATTTTTTTTGCTCCTTGGTTACATCAACCTTTATTTACCTTTTGTCGTCTCAGATTAGGTCTGTCCAGATTCAGATGTCATGCTGATGCCATTAGGGTAACATGGAGATCTGCAAATGGGCCAATATAATGTATTTGGGTTTAATTTTTACTGAAATAAATGACTTAGTGAGCTACTATATATATCAAAGCTTTGCTATGGCAGATCAAAACTGTCCTGTTAATTAGCTGCCATGTTAATTAATTGGACGTGTGTGTGCTGATGTTAGGTGCAGTCAAATAGCAGTGTACTTATTTTTCTCATGGTGTATAAATGGCATCAGCATTTCTAGTTTCTCATCTCAGAGCTGCAGCCTAATTTCATGATTGAACATGAAGGCTGTTTATGATGAATAGTGCTTTAAACTTTTCTGACATGCTCTCCCTTCTTATTTTCCATCCAGTGGCACCAGGTGCATGGGCTTCTTCTGCTCCATGCCCACTGTCTGCTCATGTGGCCCCAGTGCCACTGGATGGCCTCACTGAGTGTACCAAAGGAGAGCATCTCCAAATGCCTGAATACAGCCTCCTTTGTCCATGGCACTGACTCCCAACTCAGTGCTAAACTTTGCACTGAACAGTTTCATGTCTTGTGTTCCAGCTGCTAAAGCTCCTTGTAGTCTTGGTAACTGCAGGGGACCTTGCCTTTCCTCACTGCCGACTGGTCTGCACCGGGCTCTCCCAGCTGGTTACCACTGTCTTATTCAAAGCCCTCCTAATCTAATTAGGTGTCTCTTGTGAACATACTAACAACAAAGACCACAAATCCAGAACTATTATTTGATGCACAGAACAAAGTCCATTTGGTAATTTTTCTGTCAGGGCTTCTAATAGCCAAGCTCCATGTTTACTGTGTAGTATATTTCAGGTTTTCATGCACGAGCCAATTCCCACTGGTGTCCATAAAAAGGCCCCTGCTGACATTTGGCTGGGGCTCAAGACCTACATCTTTATCAGAAGGCTTTGTTGTCTGCCAGCATTTTTGAGCCTAATGCTCAAATACAGCCAAAAGCAGGGACAGCTGTGGGAACCCTGCTAGTGAAACCAGACAGGTACATCCATAACCCAGCTTCAGTTTTTTACCTGAATATCTGACACAACAGATTTTAGCCTTTTGTTTGAAATATCTGAAAAAGAGATTTAAAATCTGGCCAATTTTCTAGATATCATGACAAAATTATCATTTATCTTTAGGCTAGAGACTAATGTTGTTGCACTTAGGAAAAATCTTAAAAAAATTGAGTGTTGTCACTTGGTCTGAAGTGAGGTGTTAGAAAACAAAAGCAAGATCTTGCCAAGAAATTGTAATAGCTATTCAGGATGCAGTGTTTTCTTCTCAGTTTGGTGGAAGTATTTATCTCCACTGGGAAGTTCCCAACAGCTTCTGACATTCCTGTTGCCTTTATTTTTGAATCATATTACAAGTTTACTGTATCATAATCATGCACATATATACATAAAGTACCCACAAGATGGGATCAAACATGGAACTAGCAGATGTAGTGGGTGTGTGTGTAAGGGTGGGTGTGCTGTTGTGTGTTGGATATAAATCTCTCTACAGCTTATTTTGAAGTATGAAAAAACACACCACGGTGATATCAACTATCAGGATAGGATGAGGACAGTTTTAGATGAGCCTGTGCTCATGCAAGTGGAGAATAAACGGAGAGATACAAGACAGGCTGAACTCAGAAAGCAGAATAGTAGTACTTGTTAATAATTTTAAACACACGAAGACCACTAAAAGCATAGCCACCAAATAGTGGCTAGGTAATAAGGGTCCCATCTATTGTTAAAAGATAGATAAAAAGGAAAGATAAAAACTAACAGGCAGACACATTCAAAATCATAAGAGACAGTAGGAAAAAAAAGACTTTTGAAGGACACCCTTTAGGAGAGCGGCAAATGAAGTCCAGAGTGGGCAGTTTTGTCCTGCCAGCTCTACACAAAATGAATGTAGCTTTGAAAAAAGCTTGTTTCAGGTATTTCTTTAATCCTAAATTTTTGTGAATATATTGAAGAAGGCATTTGGAGAAAACATGTGTGAAGATTTCATGATTGGGTCAAAAATGGTCCAGGATGAATTAATTCTGGTAAATGACTGGAATAAGTTATGGATTGGCTCATCTCTGATTTCCACTGTTACGAAGTAAGAATTACTGCACAAATGTCAGTATGATACATTAGTGAGAAAGGAAGAATTAACACCTCAAAAACGTTTTTCAGTTTCAACATCCTACTACATTTCAGCAGTGCTTTGGGATCCAGTGAGATAAAATGTGCTGTACAAATGTAGATGTGTCTTATTAAGTGTCTGCTAATTTTATTCAGGGAAATAACCCTTGCTGCTCTGAGTTCATCAGAGATTAGCATAATATCAGGTAACTGAATCAAAAATGTCTTTTAAAAAGGAGGCTCAACCCTAAAGAATTTAAAACAAGAAAGGACGTTAAACTATTCAAACTCATCTGAATTTCTAGGTGATTTTCTTTATATTTTATCTTTCCAGGGGCATCTAAATCCAGCTGCATGAAAGAAATGGAGGAGAGGGGAAGGTAAAAGACATAAACAAAACCCAGAACATTTGAAGGAGAAGTGGCATAAATGAAGATTGAAGAAGTACAAAGTAAAAAAATACCTATGAGAAAAAGCATTGCTCAGTGAGTGTTTTAGTCTGTCACAGGGAAATTACACTTACAGTGTCACAGATAGATGGAGAAATTTTTTAGAGCCTAAAAATACAATCCTTGAGCTCCATTCTAATGCCATCACTTTTGCTTTGGAATGTTTTACATTTTTTAGAGTATAAATACACCTTGACCATCCTTCCAGGTTCTGCCTCTTTCTCTGAGATGTGTTGATTAACAACAAGCATGAATGCATAAAAGTCAGAACACCGGGAAAAAACCCTTGAAATCAAGGACAGTACTCACCTTACCTTCCCTGAGTAAGACTGTTGAACAGATCCAGAGAGTAAGATTGTTGAACACTGCACAATCTCTCATGTACCCTGGGTGTTTCTGCCATCAGCTAATTGCTTTGTATTGGTTTCTGCAAATTTTACAAATTATAAATATGAGCCATGAGAAGCCAGAAAAGAATTGTCTAGCTTCAAGTTTTTCTTCAATGGTCTTTGAGCCAAAAAAAGCCCAGAATTTGGGATTTAGGTAAAGAAATTTGTCCCTGTCTTGATGCTCTAAATAAGCAAGGCTGCTCTTTTGGGTTAGTTATTCCATAATTGACAAAGACCTCATCAACAAAATGTCGAGCTTTCCTTTTTGCCTGTATTATTTTAAAAAGCAAATGCAAGATACACTGGGGAGCTGACTACAGTCACTTGGTCACAACAAGCTCATTTAAAAAACCTTAGCCAGTTTGCTTCCTTACTCTAACCAGATAGGGCATTGGAGGATGAGAACTTTTAATTCCGTTCCAAATTATTCATTGTCACTTTCCTCTCATTTGTTCTCATGCCAGTGTTGTCATCTTACTTAAATAACTTTTAATTCTTTAATGACTACCTGGTGATTAGCCATTTAACAGATATATACAGAGCGATCCTAACTCTGCATTCTAGTCTAAACCACCCACGCTCTTTTCTTTCTGTTCTTGTGAAATGAGAGCTCTACTTCTCCTTTCTTTCTAATGACACTTTTTTGCCCTTCTTCCACCTGGAATTCACAGTATGAGTATGAGCTTGTACAGAGTAGATGGGATTCCAACAGTCCCTTTACAACGGCAAGCATACCCCTCCCAACTTCAAGAAACACTGAGCTGATGTACCTCACAATTATATCTTTATTTTCCTGACTGCATTACACTGATTGATTGATTGATTGATTGATTTCATCCTGTGATTGATTAAATACCCAGGACCTTTTTTCTCAGTCTCTTTATCCTGAAGTTTTGTTTTTCCATGCCCAGTCATTTAATCAGGAATGGCATGAGGTGTAAGCACACAGTGTGCAATGAGTGAGTTAGATCCTTTCACACACATCCCCTGCCAGTAATCCGAGTCTTAAGAGTTGAACCCAGCCTCCAGAGAAGCTCACCATGAATATGGTGTTTCTGTATTATGGCTTCATCTCTCACAAAGGTCAAACACAGTTCCCATTTCCTGGAGCTGCACATGGAGGAATCACACAACAGAAGAAAGTTTCTGTGATGGCTAATCCAGTTCTTCTTCCAGCCAGTGCAGTGGTGTCTCCTGATGCTTTTTTGGATTGCACAGCACGTGCTGTCTGAGGAGCTTGTTTGCAAGTGTTCCTTGATTATTTTGGCTTCTACAGTGCTAAACACGTAGGTCCACCAGAAGAACATCCATCTCCTGCACTTGCAAGTATCTCTCCCCAGTGAAAACCTCCTGTCCATCTAGCTTTGAGTACTCTTGTCACCTGTGTTTGTGGCTTTGGGTCCTAATTTAACTGAGTTTGTTTTTATGACTGAAAAATACCTGTTATGGGAAACTGTAGAGGTCACCCAGGTTTCACTTAACTTCCTCAGGGAGAATTGCAAACTCATGGGAAGAACCAGAATCCCTTTACTCAGACTGCTCTATCAAACCACATGTACCTAGACAGGTTTCAATGCAAGACCATGAAGAACTGAACAGGATGTAGTATCAGGACCTGCTGGTTATTTTAGAAGTTGTGCTGGCACTCAACCTGCCACTGTGGAGGCCTGTGGGGGACTTTGGAGATGAATTCTGTCCTTAGACTACTGAGAAATAGGATGTTCTTGACTGTAAGACACTAGCAGTGAGGACGCTGTTTGTATGGATATCTCTAAGTCCTGCTGCCAGTTCACAGAGGTTGACCAAGTGCCTCCTTTACTTTGGGAGTGTTCACATTGTTTAAAAAAACCCACGCATGTAGTGCCTGCATGCTGTGCCTGTTAAAATCCCATGGCAGTGCCCCTGGGGCTGCAAGTGATAGATACTTGGGTGCTCAAATATGTTTGAGAAGATTTCCTGTTATCATCCTCCCTTGCTCCTGCTGTTTCGCTACTATGTTCTTAAGACACAAGAAGTTTCAGTTCTTAAAAAGTTAAGGAAACCGTTATTAAACTTTGGAAAATGTCCAGCATTGCTTCTATGAATGTTATTTAGAACAAGCCTCAGGAATCCAGATCAATCCTAGTGCAAGTCAAGGGAAAGTCAGATCTAGCTGATGTACCAAGGCAAAAACAAGAGAGTAACTTGTAGCTAACGGCACACATGGTGAAGGTTGCAAAACACTGATGAAAAAGATAAGCTGGAGTTTCGTCAGACTAAATCTCAGTAAATGACAATCTAAGCAGCCACAATCCAAGGCACAAATCTCAAAGGAATAGCTGCTGGTTTTTATATCTTTTATTTATCCAGCCATTATATGGACACTAATGACAAAACAGAAATTACAATGCCTTCCACCTGAAGCAATGCCAAGTGTGAATTAATGATTTTGAAAGGAGCTTATGCATGGAAAGGCCCATCTATAGGGTCTAGAGTACCTTCCAGATCAGAAATTAGCCCACTGGTGAGGATTTTATATGATCAGATGTAGATGGCTACAATGAAAACACCTTTAGCTGAGCTGGTTGTTGGAAGAAAAGAATCACTTTGGGTATAAGATTTTTTTTTTTTAATATTTAAGCAGATGTATACTATGTTTCTGATTAATTCTCCTACAAATCCCTGGTTTTCCCAGTCAACTCTTAGGGGTTCCTGGATTGGTGGCCAGAGGGAACAAACACATCTTTACTGTAGATATAAAGACACACAAGATCAGCTCACCCTGGTGCCTGCAGCTCAATAACCTAAAATAGTTATTGCTGTTCTGCAGATAATCTGCACTGTCTGCTTAGTGAATAGTATGACCAAAGGACATGTGCAAACTCCTTCCATTGTTTCTGCTTCTCCTGCAAAAGGATTGATGAGCTACAAGTCATCAGATACCATGACCTAATTTATTATTGCATTGCATCCAACACACTTTTCCATCACTCATGAAGAAAGTAATGTAAATTTTTGCATTGGGGCAAATGGAAAAGACAATATGGGAAAGGCAAAAATGACTTTATGCTGCTTGAAATCAAACCAAATCAACAGTATTTTGCATTTAAGATGTGCATTTTTCAAAGGATTTCATGCTTTTTAAAAACAGCATATTAGGTGTAATTTAATTTAAGGAAGCTGAGGTTAAAAGTGTGATTCCACAGTATGTCAGGTTGAGTACTGCATGGAGAGGAAGTGCTGCACTGGGGTCACAGGAATGTGTTCCTGGGCTGTGGTGTCAATGCAAACCTACCATAAAACTTGCAGGGAAAGATCAAGTTACTGTCCTGCAGAAGAAATCACAGAAATAGTTACGTTGTTCAGCATTGTTACACTGAAGTCCAAAAACACAGGTATCACGGGTATTGCAACTACTTGGGATTTGTAGTGCCTCTCTTCATAAAGTAGCAGAGGAAAAAGAACACATATGTTCTACCAAAAGCAATGTCATTAAGTGCTAATGGGAAAAGCAGCTCACCACAAGAGAAACCTATACCAAAAAATACTAAATACAGCTGAACAAGAGTCCAGATGGTGCCTACACATACATTACTTGGGCACAGGGTAAAGGAATCTACTACACTGTGAATAAACCTAAGAGAAAACAAAACAATTTTTTTTGTTTCTCATTTGTTACAGACTCAGTAGGTAATGAAAGATACTTGCCTTTGAACATGTCCTTTCCTTTCCTTCCCTTCCCTCATTTTCCTTTTTCCCTGGATTTCCACCACATTTCGGGTATATTTCTTCAAAACACAGTGATATTGGAGAAGTGTCCCTTGAAACTTTAAACAGAAACAGAAGTGGGATTTTTTTTGTACAGGTGGGATGGCACCACCTGAAAGTTCAGATCACCAGTTAGAACAGAGATGCTACCCTTGCAAGAACAACATTGTGAGGGAGTCTTGGCAAAACTCACTTCAGATGGTGAAAAAGCAGGTCTCCTATCAGCTGAACACCACTTGTCTGGAACGGACCAGCAGCAGAAGTAGGTGCTTGCAAACAGTGAGCATGGTGTCAATTTTTACCACCACCAAAAAATAAAAATAAAAATAAATCCACATAATGAGAAAAAAACAGTTGTGAAAAAGAGAAAGAGGAAAAGAAAATTAAAAGAAAAGAGAAAAAGGAAAAGAAAGAAAAAGAAAAATGAAAAAGAAAAAGAAAAAGAAAAAGAAAAAGAAAAAGAAAAAGAAAAAGAAAAAGAAAAAGAAAAAGAAAAAGAAAAAGAAAAAGAAAAAGAAAAAGAAAAAGAAAAAGAAAAAGAAAAAGAAGCGATGTCAAGGGGATGCTGTCTTTGAGTCCTCAGTACCAGCAAAGCAGTGACATGTTTTTGTCAATGGTGTGCCAGGTTACACAGGACAGCATTACCTATTCCCAAGTGCTATGGAGACATGAGGACCAAACTGACTCCAGCAGCCTTTGCCCCAGAAGGATGGTTCACTCACATCTCCATAGGCAGGACTGAGGCCCCACCAGGGGTACCTCTCCAGTTGTTCCATCAAGCCCAGAAGGTGACAATGGCCTCATTTTCTGTGCCATATGTGCTGAGGAAGCAACCCCCAAACTGAGGGATTGCAAATAATCAGCTAAAAAGTGACAAGCAAACAGTGATCTTCCAGGAGCTATAAAATTAGGGCTCCTGTTTGTTATCCTCTTCTTTTCTACTCTTTGAGGATTACTGTATATGCACAGCCCATATCTGAGCTTTTATCTACAGCCATTAGGACTGGAACTTTTCTTTTTTAATGAATGCTGAGATTCTCACATAATGACAAGAGCTGTGGAAAGCATCAAATATCATGAGACATGTGAAAAACATCTTAAGTTGGCAGTACTGCACATAAAAAGAAGCAGCTCTTGTCTTACAGAGCTACAATATAAACACAAGAGAAAGTAGTAGAAAGTAGCACTACCACAATTTTACAGATACAGCAAGATTAAGGAAAAATTTGTCAAAGGGGAAACTGAGGAAAAATCTGACATGGTTGCTTTTAGAGCCCTAGTTATAGGGATGCATTTCTTCTTCAATATACAGCCTTAATTTTCATGGGGAAAATAAAATATTTTGCATATTGCCAGAGGATTATGTTTTCCTTCCTAAAACAGGCAAATTAGGCTATTGTTGTGACAAATCATACTAACATACTGCTTCAGCAGGCCATAAGCTTTGCAAATAGAATTTGCTGTGTTATGGCATATTTGTATTTTTCAGTGAAAAGAATGAAAACAATGTTATGGCACCCAGAGAAAGCAATTTTGAAATATATTCAGTGAGGATTTCTCGGATTATTTGTGCAAGCGTATGTATGTGTGCAAAAGCAAACAAACTCTCATCCCCTGCAATTCCTCAAAGCATCAGGAAAGTGACAGACTGTGACACCTCTCCTTGCATTGCTCTGCAGAATATTATCGCAGCACTGACCACAGAATTTCATATAGTAAACAAATTTTACCCATCAAAGTGACGGCATCAGTTTTACCGCAGGGTTAATTTGCTTCTGTTTGACAGATTATTTTAATCAGAAATTTAGCCAGTTCTCAGCTGCAGCTTATTTTGACAGTCACTGCCAACAGACTGTTCCTTCAAGTTGTGGGCACATTGATTATGGTGGTTTATGAGATGAGCTAAAGCTATATGCACTTGTTCTCTATTATTTAATGAGTCATTGAAATTAATAACTGCCATCTTTTTATCTTGCATCACAGTTGAGAAACACACTGGTTGTAGCCAAAATTAAGTTGAAAAGCTGGTTGTTTTGTTAATGGATCTACTGTACTTGTGCAGTGTATAGTTCTCACTCAGTTCCCAGAATTTTACCATCTTTGTGTTCCTCAAAAATTTCCCAGTATCCAGAGGCTATTTCATAAATACTAGATCATACCTTGTTTCAAGTAATGGAAGTGTATGCATCTGTGCTAGTATTAACATAATTCAATTAATCATATTTAAATCTATTTGCTGGTATTTGCATAAAATAATGAATTGATTAATATGGCAGCATGTGCCTTATTCATAAATTATTGACTTAAAAAATAAAACCAATACCGCAGTGAGACTTTGAAGCTTTAATTCAATAAAAATGTCTGAGCACTTTATTGAATAATGATCTTACAATAAAACTATTGAATCAAATACAACCCAACACTAATTATACTGTAGCCCTTCATGACACATGTCATTCTGGCTTTTGTTGCACTCTGACCCTCTTCCACTTAAGCTTTTATTTTAAACACCAAATGATGAGTGTGTGAACTAAAACTACATAATAATTACTTTGTGCTGCTTACCTTGTTCACACTGAAAAATTGCCTCTTAGCATATGGGGTGATGATGTCAGAGCCTGTGCTGTGGTGTATAAAATGCAGGGAATCTCCAATGCACCAGAATTTTGACCTGGGTGACACTAAGTCTGCTTTGATGGCTTCATTCAGGGGAATTTGCTATTTTGAAACAGTTCATTGCTGTATCTTTCCTTCAAGCACTATCCTGCATGAGCAGGACTCGTGGCTCCACTCTAGAGTCTCTGATAAAAGCACGTAGAGAAAGACTTTCAAAAATGATGGAGCACTTTTAAGTCCTTACTGACGGTCTGGCTTACTGGCTTTGTCTTTCTTTTTACATTTACTGGGTAAGTACTTCTGGAAATTGTCTCTTCAGTTGCCACAGGAAAGTACCACAAAAAACGCCCCACAGGTAAAGTTCATACCAGTGTTCACTCGCCCTCCCAACTTGTGCAGCCCACAGCTATTCCCTCCTCCCTGTCCCCTGTACACACAGCAATACTCTGGTCAGCCAGGAAATCTCATTGCTACAAGTAAGCCAAAGAACTCAATTCCCTCAAGTTGTCAATCTGATTGATTTTCCTTTCAGTGTCTACTGATAACAAACCTTAAAAAACATTGCTATTGTCGTAGCTGCCTCAAAAAGCAAAGATGTAAGGGAGATGTAGTAACAGTCTTCAGAAGAGAAGTAGGTGGGAAGAGGACAGAGCAAACTCTTCCTCTCCTCCCAGGTAGACAGAGCAAGAGTTTAGGGGTTAAGTAGAAACAAGAGTGATTTATGTCAGGCAACAGGAAAACTGTTCTCAGTGATGAAGCATTAGAATACATTGCTGAAGGAGGCAAGGGATCCCAAAAAATGCTCTTGGACAAACTCCACTGGTAAATTGTTTAGGGAAAGCTATAAGTGTCTTAGCACAGAAGAATGGTATACGTGACCTTTCAGCTTTTCTCCAAGCACTGGTGTCCAGTGGAATGCCGACTTCATTCTTAGACCCTCCTGAGGTTCCACTACAAGTTAATGTCAAAATGGACATGACTCACTTTCACGACCTGGGATCAAATTAATTTTGCTGAGGTGCCACTACTGATGCCTACAGCATGCAGCAGCACTGGTGGGAGTCAGAGAGCATGACATGTGGGCAAGGACCTGGCTGCAAGAATTTTTACAGGCCCCCCAGCTTCTGCTTTCCTGTGGACAACCTGCTCCTTCCACAGCACCTCTGCACTCTATGTCCCACCTCCCACATAGCCAAGTGCAGGATCATGACCACTGCCCTTACTCTAGACCTTCAAGGCAGCCACTCTGCTTCCCATTTAGGTGGGCACTCTGGTATCTTGTCACTGACTTCCACAGATACCGGCCAAGGAATCTGGTGGAAGTCATTACCTCTGTGGTCTGAAAGACAGAGAAATGTTGCTTTCTGCAGTGGACCATCCCAGCCTTCTGAGGCAGCATGTATGGCACCAGAACTCACTCTGAATTTTTCACTCCACTTTACAGCTGGGGAGACCTCAGCACTTCTGCAGCTGGTGGCATTGGCACAGCCTCATGGACATCAGCTGCCAGCCAGGCACCCTCTCTTTTCCTGAGTGCAGTGCTTTCCCACACCTGCAGCATGGAAAAATGCTAACATTTTTCTGTGTTAGACTGAAGGTTGGATGTTTTCATCTTCAAGGTGTCCTGGTTCTGGCAGTGAAAGTAGCTTAGACTGGGCTGGTGTAGTGGCTGTTGTCAGATGTCTCCACGCTCTACGCTGAAATGACATCTCGTCATCACATGCAGACAGGAAGCAGCAAGCAGGCGAGAAAGAAAATACAACAGAAAGAATTTCTCTGTCTGCCAAGGGAACAGTCCATGCACAAAATCCTGGCTGCTAAAAAAGGTAGACAGCAGTGTCAGTAAATGATAGCTTTGAATTTTTTAGTGCCATCTTCTTACCTGAATTTTTATTGCATATCCATTAACTAATAACATGTAGTTGAATGCAAATGTCATGTGAATATTTTTATAGGTTTCCACCAGTTTGTTTTTCTAAACATTATAATATTTCTACTTCTATTTATGCATCTAGGTTTTAGTTACCTCTATCAAATTGGAGGTACATCAGCTTTTCTCTGTTTTTCAACAGATATATTTTTTAAAAACTAGGTACATTAAAAATCATTCCTTTTTTACTTTACAAGTGAAATAAAAATTCTCCTCCATTTATGTTTCACCCCTGGATCTAAATTCACACATTCCTCTTTTGCTCTTAAAAAAAAAAAATCCATAAAATTATTTTGTGGCAGTTGTAGTAAACTGTAGCACTTTAGAGAAGACCTTCTGTGTTTTCTTTTAACATGGATCTTGTTCCCAGTAAGATTTATGCAGAGGCTAAAAAGAAAATCATGCTAGTTTTTTGGTTAAAATTTCCCTCAGATTTTAAGCACTAAAATGTTCATAGCCTGAAAACTTATGAAAAATGAAAATCTCATGAGTTTTATCCAATTTACAGCCTTCCAAAAAATGTTGGCTTTTTTTTTGAAGCAGCCACTTAAAAAACCCCAAAAACCTACATAAAACTTCATTTTCCTGATGAAAAAGGCTTGGAAGTTATGCTTTCACATGCTTATGCAGCTCCTCAGGCACATTAGAAAATTATTCCCTTTAGAGAGAAACACTGAGGGTTTGGGAAAGGAATAAGCAATCCCATTGCAGAACACAATGTGCTGGGGCTCAAGACTTTTCTCTGAGGAACCATTTGTGGTGTTATGTTGCTGTCTTCGCTATCTCTACTCTGTATCTCCCTCACTTTGTTTCAAGATTTATTTGAAGAGAATGTTTTAGTCCCAAATAGATTTTTTTTTTTGGTAGTGTGGGCATGCATCTCTTTCAGTTCCAGCTGGAAGACAGAAAATGCCATTTTGTTTAACACAGAGATATTCAGACATGATGAATACCCTAAGCTGGTGTTTGGCCAGAGAGAATATCTGCAGCAGCAGCCGTGCAGCACAGCAAGAGTGAACTGCAAAGCAAATCAGTTCTGAGGAATCCAATGTTTGTGATATGCAAGTTTCTGAAGGTTTTACTTCAGACTTGCTGTAGTAGTACCATCCCTATTGTAGATGGAACAGTGCTCCTGATCTGCAGTGCCTGGTTTAGGTTAATCCCAGAAGAGCCTAACTTGTGTTTTCCAACAGTGCTTCACAAAGCATGCTAAACTGCAACATGCAGTTGAAAAGAACACTCCTGATCCAAATAGAAACACTAGTGAAGATGCATCCTAAGCTGACCTGGGTTATACCTCAGTGTAGAACTACTGGGACCACCAAAGGAGTTTGGTGGCTTGGATAGATAATTTTATTAATTTGAGTGATCCTGGAAAAAAGCACTCTCCCAAATTAAGCTGTGCCTCTCTTCTAGAGTTCATTAATACATGGCCTGATGTATAGCTCTGTTAGGGACCAGCTTATTATGTAAGAAAAGATCCTCAGCAGTGGCTTTTCTTCATCTCCAATCTCCAGGGATACCCATGGGAAGCTGATATGAGGTTGGTACCCTGCCCGAGCACCTTTGTAGATCTCAGACACACACCCTTTGGCTGCTGTCAGGTGGTGGCAGACAGTGGTTAGAGAACTAGAGATGTAACCACCCTGGGATTTTCAGATCCATGAAAAGGAAAATAAACTCCACATCTTCCACCTTCATGGTGGCAACTCTCAGTCAAGGAGCAGCACCTTTTTATCCTTTGTGGCCATTTGGCTGTGGTTGTACTTCATGGAGTCTTCCACAACAGGAAACAAAGGTATCAGCCAGTGAAAACTCTCAGATGAGACTGAGGGGTGATTGCTGTGCTCACCAGTGAATTAAATAAAAATGCAATAAGACCAATTTCATTCCACATGGGAAAGTCTACACAGGATGAACTAGAATTCATCTGCTTTTCTCAGTTTACAGGTCTAGTAGGTTTGGATCAATATAAACCCAACATCTCTATGAATGCATGCACACAGGCTTTCTCCCATCCTCTTCAGTGAGAGTGTGTTCATGCTAATTTCCTCTGCTTTCTCTGGCAGTAGGGAAATGCAGCCATTCTGCCACAAATTAAATGAATCCTTCACAGATAAGATAGTCATTGCAGCTTCCTGCATAGAACCCAAAATTTTCATCCTGTTTAATAATCAGACACTGTAAAATGGCATTTTAAATGTATTCACAGCTTTCAAACATCTGGTGCATACTGCTGGTGTGCAGCAGATGACTAACTTGTATTTATTTTGGAGGATAATGCCATGGACTATTTAAGAGAGAATATATGAGAAAGAACACCCCAAAGAAAGGTTTATTGATGAACTTACCTGCCACTGCCCTTTACTCATTTGTTGGAACAGTATTTGTATATTTGCATAGCTTGGGCTGCTTAGCAGCAATCAAAGCCATCACTACCCTGCTATCATTAGTTTTTGTGTCATTTATGCAAATATCCATTTGCATGGGTGAGCAATATGGGTCTTACCTTTTCCTGTGTTTCAAAATTATTAGCAGAGGAGAGAAGGTTTCATCAGAAGTATTTAGTCTTTTTGGAACACTTTCAATAGGTTTTGGCTAAGCAATTTGAATATTTCTTTAAATTTTACAGCCTCAATCTAAACATAAAATTTCTGATGATGTAGAGTTTCTGCAAAAGTAGTAGCACCATCTTGTCTCCCTTTAATAACTTGTGTCCAGCAATGGTCAGTCTCACTACAAAAATACATTTCAGTTTGACAAGGTTTGTTTTCCATAAACCAATTTTGATTTGAAACAGCTTTCTTCCTATCCTTAAAATCAAGTCCTAAACTCACAATTCAACGTTTTGTTTTGCTTCCAAATGGTTCTGATATGCTTGTAATATCCAAGCTTCCTGCTACGGGTTTTTAAAATACTGACATGCCACTGGCTTTCTTCCAGCCTTCTGGACACTGCTGGAAGTTTTCCGGTATGCTGAAAATGACCATTTTTGCACCTTGGTTAGCTCTCTTAAAAATCACAGGTGCAGGTTATCCAGACCTGCTGATTTAAAATGTTTAATCTTTGTAGCTGCTGTTTAACATCATCTAGATCCATGCTTGGAATGACAGTCTACACAGGGAGTTGTGATATAATCAGATTTTAAGTAGCACAAATTTGCACACACACTGGCCCAAAAGGCTTTACCAGAGGCAGCTTGGTTTCAAGATAAAAGGCTTAGTGGTGTTTCTGAGATCTTAGACTGGACTGGTACACTGACCTACAAAAAAAAATATATATATACACATCTCAAAATCTAGCTGGTCTTTCATTTTTATAAATAAGTAAGGCTTTTGCTGTAAGAGCTGAAAAAAATGTTGTGAACACAAAATGGTTGTGTGCTTGAAGCTAAAGGAAGCCTTGAACAACTACTTGGAGAAGCTAGAGGTGTTTTTTTGTCATAAAATGTGAGGTATGATGGTGAGGGACACTAATCCTTATCTCAGCATGTATAATGAACTTGCTCTGGAAGAGGAAAGACTACTTGACTTCTGTTAAAGTATTATTAAGAACTTTCTTGGCAATGATTTCCATGAAGATAAGCCATGTAAGAGTTATGTCCCCAATGTACCTGACACAAAGCCCTGTCTCCCTTGGCACATTCTCCAGCTGCCTACCAGCAAAGCAGTGACTTTGAGCAGACATAGCTGAATAATTTCAAATGTCTTGATTTGTAGAGGGTACCTCACTGTCATAAACTATTTTTGATGGTGGTGTGTTTTCACCTTCTCTTCCTGCTTGCCTTGGCAGGTTGTCCTAGTTCTGGCCAGGACAGGGCTAATTTTTGCAGTAGGCAGGAGGGGGCATAAGTAGGATCTGGAGGTTATTCTGTATTACCTCACCCATCTTCTGGGTACAGGGGATGGGGTAGCCTCATGGAAGGAGCAGTCAGTTATTGTTGGGGGTGAGAACTCAGGTGAGAACCGTTCATTTCTTGGACACACTTTTATTAGTATTGTTGCTGTAACTCTTTGTTTTCTTATCTCATTGCTGTTTCCAGTAAATTTTTCTTATCTCAACCCAAGATCTTTACCTTCTGTGCCTCCGATTCCCCTTTTCACCCCACCAGAGGAGGTGGGGAGAAGGGAGCAAGTGGGCAGTGCATGGTTTGGAGTGTGTCGTGGAAACACTGAACTGGGGAGTGCTGTTCCTAAATTGAGATGCAGGTGTATTTTCCAACAAGAGAATGTAGAAAATTGCACATGGCTGTCTTTGCCTCTCCAGGGAACAGACCTCTATCTCCAACATAACGCTGGAGTCGGCACATGTCCAGAACAAGACATGTCCAGGCTTCTAGACTGAGATAAACACACCAACAATTCCAGCATGTCAACAGCTGACACCCCACCTCCACCTCCACCTCCACCACACACACACACACACACACACACAGAGTTTTATATGCAAGCAAATACAGGGAGTTTAGTAACTATATGGATTTAAACACTACTCTAGACAGTCAACAGTTTGATGACACCACAGTTTATGATAAGGAAAAAAAGATGGCTCTGGGTCACAGGTCAGGCAGTGCTAAATCTTACATACTGTTGATGCTTTTCTAGGTTAATGTGGTTTACCTCAAATACTTAAGGCTGGGCATTATGTGCTGTGTACAACCTCCCCCTCCCCCCCCTTGAATGACTCCTTTTAACATTTGAGACAAGACATCTGACTTAGAAATTTCCCAGCATGCAGGTCTTTGGCACAGTGTTTGCCTTTGAAGTGAAAGAAAACTGCAGCTGACAGGGAATGCTTTGATGAAACAGTTTCTCATGAGAAAATGTGGATTCATAAACATGGAAAATTTTCATGGAAACACATGAGGCAAGAAGATAGCTTAGAGTGAGGATACATTCTGGGGTACAGGGAGACTCCCACAATGGTTGAAGTGTTGGCTGGGATGGGAGGGATGAGTGTCTTTCAGGTAGTACTCTCAAGTGTATCTTAGGTAGTAAATATGCTCAGAGTCAGTGCAGTCAAGTGCCCATTCAGTGCTTGAAAATGGCAATTAAAGTATCAGATGGAAAGCTTTTCAGCACAGAATTGGCTTTAAGTGTTGCTGATCAGCAGTGGGTAAATTTGTGGGTCTCACAGCTGAAGTCTATTGATTGTATTATTGAGCCTTTCCCATGCTGTCTAGAGAAATTTCCCATCTCAAAAAACGTTTGTCACCTGCAACAAAGCAGCAATGCATTCCTTGTCCATGTTTGCAAGTCATTCAATCACACATCATACCAAAAAGGCTGCATATTATGGAGCTGAAGACCATCGACCAGAATCAGTGGAGCATGATTAAAGTGTTCATGGAAAGACCTACAAATTAACAACACCAAAGATGTTGTGGAAAGCAAGGTGGTAAGAAGTGTCTTTGGATTTTGTCTTGCTCATTGAAACAAGCTTCTCCTCCAGCCAGGCTGCTGTCATACGTGCTGGTTCAGCCCCTGAACTGCTTACTTGTAGCCATAGGGGTGGCTGAGCCCCAGAAGCACACCCAGGACTGCACCAGAGCAAATCAAACCATTTGAAAGTCTAGCAAAGGACTGAATGACCTCTGTAACTGAGTTTGGTTCTGTCCTGCCAGCCCTGCGTGCAGACACAGCTAGTGTGTGACTGCCCTCAGCAAGCTGGCAAGCCCACAGGCATCTGTGTAATGAGATCCTACTGATAAATGCTAGAGCCATGGAAAAGTCCATCTGAAAAGCTCTCCTCCAAGCCTTGTATCAATGATAATCAAGATAGGAAGCACCCAAGGCGGCAGATTTGTGCAATCTCAATTAGAACAAGTCTTAGACTTCATAAAACAGGCATAAAGCGTATTGGTAACTTTTCTCATGGTTGGCTTTTATTCACATAAGATCTCACTGCTGAACAGACTTCAAACAGGGGTACTAATAAATGTCTGTCCACATTTGAAAATCCATTGGTCACGGTGAACTCTCATTTCCTGAGACATGTCTATCTCCTGAGATGTTCCTGAGCAACATCCCTAATCTAAGCAGCCTGAGTTGGCTCACAGTGAGGTTTCCAGGTGGGCAGAGGGGGTGAATGAAGCTTCATGTCCAGCCCCACCAAACTTGTCCTATATCTCAATGGTGGGCTCTTAGACAAGCTTAAAAAACTGAGCTGCTTCTGGAGGTCAAAAAGCCAGTCCCCAGACTCAGAAAGAGCTGACTCTTTTGGTCTCTGGGCCTTACAATACAAGGGTAAAGGTATTGTCCTCCTGACAGCTTCCTTTCCTCTTTTTTTTTTTTTTTTTTTCTAGGATGCTTGTTTAAGAACACCGTTTGTTTTCTCACCTCCCAAGACAAGGCAATTATCCTTCTCAAGGTAGGATAATTCTTTAATTGGAAGCAGTTAATCAATCATTGTACCACTGTTAGAAGCCACCTGGCCTTTACCTGGCATTGGGAATGTCTGTCCCATTACAGCCTGTACCAAACTGGAGTGCTCACAATCCATATAACCTCTTGCCTTACTTATTTACATTACAGAAGGGACTGAATCATTCTGAAAACAATTAAAAAATGAGGAATATCCCTTTTATTTACTTAAGCTGTGACTACTCTGCTGCAATGTATCACTGTCCAAAACAATGACACCTGAAAATACATATCTAATTTGATGTATGTTCATAATAAAGTGTATTTAACTACTATATCTGAAAGATATATGTGTCTAAAGGTATATTTGCTACTGGAAGAACATCTGAGCCTTGTTGCCACAGGCTCTAGAAATGCAGAAAATGCTCAACAGTCCTGTGACATAATATTGATTAATAATACCTGCATTTCTAAAGTACCTTTAACATACTTCAAAGGGGGGTTCTGCAAAGGTTCTTCCTTTGAAAATTAGTGCTCATCTTCCATCATGCAAACTGGAATAGAGTATGGAATAGCATGTCTAAACACTTGGCACCCTACGCATAAAACATATTTATTTATACTAATCATAAATGGTACCAAAAATAATTCCATGCAATTAGAACAGGATCAAGCAAAGGAATCTGATGTAGTGGATTTTGGAGCAGCAAGGAAAATTAATGAAAAAAAAAAGCTGTGTGTCTGTCAGAGAGCTGAAGACACTCCAAATAACAGAATCCTGGCAAGCCCAGAACTCCCAAGGGGTCAGGCAATATTGATCTGGCCAAATTTCATCATATAGGAAACCTTACTGTGCTCTATGTCTTGAACAGTTACAGAGCCTATAACATTTTCTAAGACTTAAGTTCTCATGTCTGGGCCACAGCTCTATGAACAAAGATTTACTGTGTTTTGGAAAGTTTTTCCCATGGAGGACGAAAGGCTTTTTAGTTGTGAAAACTTTATAGATGTCTGGTTTGGTTATGCTTAAGGCTCATATTTTTCAAATTGCATAGCAATTTTTATGGCCAAGCTATTATAAATTAATTTTAAGAACAAGACTTTTCAAGGCACTGTATCAAATGTTGTTGCTGTTTTTAATTTAAATTACCCCTACCATGTTTTTTTCAGTTGCTAATTTATCAAAAGAATTAAGGGCCAACAAAGAAAAGCTATCAGGTTTCTCAAGAAAGATTTGATCTTTATGAGAAAATGCATGCATAAGTTTCATTCTTATTAAACACTTGTGAGCATCCAAAGATAATGAAAATTAGGCTATGTCTTCCTGATTTCAAATGTGTAACTCAGAGGCGAAAGGCGCTTTGAGGATGTATCACAGAGAGACTAGATCTGTGAGCTTGACATTAATCGTATTTTTCATGTCATGCTTCACGCCTGCTGCATTGCTACATTGTTTGCATTACGCAGTAAGCCTCAGTCATAAACAAATATATCTGAAAATCTGCATTGTGAAGGTTCAAGAACAGCTTGAAGACATAGTTCATACTGCAACACTTAGGTACATTGAAAACTGCTGGTAATTGCAGGAAACTTTATAAACTTTTTGGTAATTTCACTTCCCCCCACTTTTTCCTTGATGATCCCTTCTCTTTGATTGAAACTCCTAATATTTTAGAGATGCTTGCAAAAAGCATTCTGAAAAACCATATTTTAAAGTTTTCCTACCAAACTAGGTGTGCTGGAGACATACAACATATGCAGAGGGAAAGTTAAATTGCAATCTGAATCCAAACACAACAGATAGTGCCTGAAGAAGCTGTGAATGCCAGCAGCATCTCCCCCAGCACATCATGATGCTGGACATGTTTGAATCAGAAGTTCAGGGCCTTTTCCAGACAAGTGGAGGAGAAAGGTAACTTTAAGTTTCTTTAGGAATATTTCTGGAGGAATTAGATGCTGCAGAAGAATCAAGCTGCCCCAGATGTATGACCTCTTAACTGGCAGGAAAATATAGGAATTCAGAAGCTAACCAAGGTTTTCTCAGGTCCTGTGTTATGCTGGACATGGGGCTTGCTACCATGCTGACAAGACCCCGAGGGCCAGAGGTCAGCCTTGCATAGCATCCCATGTATCTACCAGAGCTGAAGCTCCAAGAAGGGCTTTTGGAAGTAGTGACTCCTCACTTTTTTCCTATCTAGGAATTATGAAAAGGCCAACAAAACATGGCCTTTTTTGATGCAGGAGCTATTAGAAAAATGAGGGAAGACCCTACATGGTTCACTTGTACAAAGTATTGCCACTTTCCCTGTATGCATCTCTATCACTGGCAGCAGCCACTGGCCCAACTCGTTAAAGAGACACTAAAATTTAAATCAATTTGAGTAACTGAGATACAAGTAATGTGCCTGCCCGCAGGCTCCACTATCACATCTGGAGAAAAAGATGCAATTATTAGCTTTCTTTATTCCAACCTTTCACCAGGGGTATCAAAGGCCAGAACAAATGATCAGCAAGTCATCTACAGGACAGCACTGTTTTCCAAGCTTGAGTGAGCTTGTAGCAGCTCTTTGCAGGGTCACCAAACCTGGCAGAAACTCAGCTGCTTATGCTAATATTTGGGGTTGCAGCAGGATTCCCACGGGGAAGCTCCCTCAGCTCTGTCATACGATAGTAACAATGAAACAAAAGCTGATGTAGTGCATCAGGAAGAGTAGCAGCTGCTAGAATAGTGATTTCTATAATCTGACATCAGTTTTAGTAAACTTTGTCTGTCTAATGTGCCCAGTGGGATTTTATAGAGGTTAAACCCTTCTCACCCCAAAATGCAGCCTTGGGTTTTGCTTGCAACTAAAAAAAGTGTGACTAATGTAATATTTTTCTAGTTAACAGACTCCTAAACACGTGAGCAGAAATTGCACCAGATACAGGTCTGTATTAGTATGATTGTAATTTACATTGTGTTAATAAATTGGTTTTGCTTCCTTTCATCCAAATTGTGTGTTACCACTTTAAAATGTGTGTTATTACCATGCAACTTAATCTTTAGCACATTATCCATAAGATTTAAACACAATGCATCCTCTCTTAAGTTTGGTTATATCTTCTGTGACATTTATATTTACTTTCCCTTTTTCCTATGCTGCTAAGTTAAAGATGCCCTCAAGCATTTTTAGTTTATATCTGTGTATTTGTTTCCATGGATTTACACATTTCATGTAGCACAAAAATATGCTTATTTGGAGACTGGGGTTTTGTTTCTTTTTATCTTGCAGATATCAATAAAACCAAATCTCTCTGTTTCTCTTCTAGGTCAATAAAAAAAAAGTAATTCCCTTCCCGTTAATGAACATTATTAGTGATGTTTTCAGTTTCCCAATTTAATAGTCACCTCCTGTGTTGACAACTCTTTCTTTCTTCACAGAACAAGGGCACAAAGCATCTCATATAGGGAGAGCCTATGACAGATTGCCCCTTCACTAATGGGGGCTCCAGATATATGACTGAAACATTTACATCAGAAATGGATTGCCTAGACCTAAATTTTTTCCCACTTCAAAGCCTGAGGGTGACCAGATCAATTCACAAATACATCTTTCTTCTTTCATTTCCTTACTGTGTCATCATCATGTGAAAGTCTTAAAGGGTTAGATCAGAAATAATTAGGAAATTTTTATTTATAATGGGGTATAGAAGCCAAAGGAAAAAAAAAAAGAAAAGATGAAAGAGACGAAAAGGAAACTGGGGGAAGTCCCAGTAAGTCTGCTTAATAGATAGGAAACAGGTCAAACAAAGAAGGCAATTTGTGTGTGTCTGGGAGAGATTTCCTAGGGTGAGCAGAGATGCAGATTTCCTTGGCATTTTAGAAAAAGTGGGATTTACTTTCTCCTACTTGGATGCTCACAGTCTGGATGGGGAGCAGTATCTCACATCCTGCTCAGTCTAGCATCCCATCCTGAACACCTGCAGAGATGTTCCTAATTATCAAAAGTTGAAATAACTACTCAGCACTTTTAGCTTTCAAAAGTCATTATTGTCAGTGAGGTAGTGTGACAGGAGAAGGGGCTGGAGAGGTGGATGGCAGGGTAGGAACGAAAAAGGATAGGCTGGGAAAAAAAAAATCACAATAACATGAGGCAGTGGGTGGAGGAGAGGAATTCATAGCTCCTAATCATCAGTGACAAGAAAGTCTGAGCTCAGGTCAAGCCCCACCACGAAGCATGGCTCTCCATGACAGATGTGGGAAAAGGCATCTTCCTGCAGCAGGAGCTGTGGAGACCCAGTGCAATGCAAGAGAGAGCTGAATGACCTTGAGAGTTTCCCCATGAGTCATGGAGACTATTAAAGGTAGAGATCTAAGACTGTAGTTTTAGGCTTTGAATATTTGAAACTTTCTATAGCTAACCAAGCACACTCATATGCCTCTCATTTAGCTCAAAGCCAGCCTTTAATCAACACTGACATCAAAGTTCCAGATACTACAGCCTTCCCCTGGGTCACAGGTAATGCTCCAGTTCTTTATTATCATCTGGAAGAGGAATTTTACACTTAGTCTTCTTGGATGCTAAGGACTAAGCATCATTCTGAATACATCTCCAGGGGCTGCAATTCTGTCCTGAGCCATCAGAGGCTAAGAAATCTGCACAATGTCTCGAGGACTTCAGTTAATGCAGTTTAACCTTTCTGTGCCAGCTGGATGTAAAAACTGCAGTGCTGTGGTTGTAGCAAGAGCCACCAGTCATATACTATTTCTATGTCTAGGAAATTAAAAATAACCCGTTGCTTTTAAAGACTTCATATTTTGCCATGGGCTTTATTCTCAGAGAACAAAGATGTTTAAAGAAATGGCAAAGGTGTATATATATATATATATATATGCAGTGTGTGTCTCTTTAAAAGCATACTGCAATGGAATTTAGGCCCAGCATGTAGTTGGAGCATTGGTCTATTTACAAACTTAATATTCTATAAGGAAAAAACGTTTGTTGCATATTTTCTGCATACTGGTTCCATGTGTAAAACTGAATGTCACTTCTGTGCCAGTTCTCTTGGTTTTTGCTCCTAATCACAGCATTAGCTGGATCCAAAATTTTTGCTGAAATAATGATGTCAAGGAGGAGTCGATAATACACAGCTCCCAGAAACACAGTCGTGCTTGCAAATGCTGCTGGGACAGCAAAATCGTTTTTGGTATTGCTGCTTCTGTTCAGAAGACTGGAACAAGCTCTAGTGGGAAATCACTTTATTTTGGTGCAAGCAGTGATTCTTCATGAGGGTTTGCCAGGATTTCTTTAGAAATAAAAGCCCTCTTCTAGCATTAAAAAGACTGCAGTTGATTTTTTTTTCTTTTTTGGCAGAGATATCTTACAATTCCACATTGTATTTGCATGTCTTGACTCTAATGACATTCTAGTTAAAAGTAAAAACATTTCTTGTTGCCTGGTTTGATTTAGCGGAGAAATTAGATACAGTTTGTTTAAAAGAGAACTTTTAATTATAGCTCAAAATAGAGTGAAATGGCATAAAAACTGATGTCACGGTCCAAAAATACTATTCTATTTTGAACATCTAAACTATGTCTGGTCTTATAAATGTTCAGATTATCATAAAAGTAAAAGAGAATCAGAAGAAAACTGAAAGTGCTCTTTTATAGATTGGGCAAAATCTATAATTTGCGTAACAAAAAGATGCCCTCTAAAGATAAGCTTGCTGTTAAAACAGATACTGTTGCATATTTGTCTAAAAAGGAGTTAGCAAACATTTTCCTCTTTATCCAGCTGCAGTCAATCAAATAGTGCAAGCAGGCTATGAAGGAATATGAATTAAAGTTGTTTGTGGGAAATGTGACATGTAAGTTGAGCATTTTCAGAAACATTATACCTGAGAACGTACCCAGTTCTACCAGCAACTTGTGCACAAATAACTTGTTTCCATGGTCCTTTCAACACAGGTATACTTCTGCCAATGCCATTTAATGTAGTGACATCAGATGTCACAAACTGGGGGCACCAGCTTTCTGGTAGTGCCCCTTCCAAAGGGGATCACGTGGACAAGGCACAAGTAGCCCTAATCCTCTGCTCCCAGCCTGCCCGTGAGAGAGCTTTGGGCATAAGTTGGAGTGCACTCAAGAGATAGCACCAGGAGGAAATCCCTTTTTGAAACGTAATAGTGCAGAGCTTCCTGAGTTCAGACCCTTGCTGCCACTGCAGGAAAGTTAATCCCACACTATCTCTGACTGCTTGGGAAGCCATCTCCACCCCCTCACCTTCTCCTGCCCCAAAGTGCATACTGCTTGATGATGCTCCACAACTGTGCAGTAGATTCAGTGCAGAGAACTCAGAAGAGCATTCCCTGTCTGTCCTTTAGTTTGTCTGTGAAAAAGAAGATGCAATTTATCTCAAACATCTTCTGTAGAAGGAAATTAAATCTATATGAAACCACAGCCTAGCTAAAGGAACTGAAAACAGAGGCAGTGGCCAGAATTTGCAAGCGCTAGGAAACAACAAAGACCTAGAATACAATTGCTGGGGCTGCAGTCCACAATGCTCCTCACTGACAGTGATGTAAGTTTAATCAACCTGTTTTTCTACCTCCCTTTTTGTATTACTGTAATACTTCAGCTCAGCTAGTTCCCTGCCTACATCCACCGTGTGGCCACACAGAGCTCTGCCTAGCACAATGGAGGGGAGATAGCCAAGTAAGTCACAGCAGCTTACTGACACCCAGCTACACCCTGTCTCATTCCTAGAGAACTGTGGCAGCGTGCACCAGTGGAGGAATTTACCTATGAATAGAGTTGCTTGGCTTGCTGCCTCCATCAGGACATTCCATTCAATCCACATCACTGTTGATGGAAGGATGACTGTTCAGGCAATGCACTTTGGGAAGTACAGTGGGATGCTTCAGTGGGAGAGGGCGTCTGCAACCCGCAGTCTTTGTGCTATGTTGGTTTTGATGCATAGAAAGCAGAGCAGTTTCAGAGAGGAGTATGTATCACCCAGCTGAGGAGGGCCTCTGGAAATGCCATGAGGCATACTGGAAATTAATGGAGCACACTGGAGATGTGCAAAAACTGTTCTGGGAGGCTAATACCTAGCTCTACATTGCCCTCACTAGCCACAGAACACAAAGCAGGTCAGTACACTTTATAGCTGGACACAGTGTGGCACAGAGAAACTTCACCAAATTTCTCTAGTGGGGCAGGGCAAGTAGGGTCCAAAATCCCACTACCATATGGCAGTTGCAGGTTCCTTTTTTTCCCACTGAGCAAGGAGACTTGCAGATGTGTTTAAGGCTGTGCTGGTCACAGCTGAAAACAGCAAAAAGATGAAAAATAGGTGGTAGTGATAAAAATCTAGCAGATCTGTGCTTGTAACTGAGTCTCCATGTCCAAATATTTGGTTACTTTTGCTTTGGATTTAATTACAGGGAAAATTCATTGATTGTATTTGTCCAGCTTATTGTTTCTTAGACATTTAAAGGAAATTCCTTTTAACCTTTGAGACTAAACAGCAATGCATTTTTCACATAATTTCATCCACCTAAAAGTGAGATAACTGTCTAAACCAGTTGTCTACATTCCCTTTGAGGAGGAGACAGACATCTCTAGAGGACAGTTCATCCCACCTGCAACAGGCTGGGTGACTGTCACTGCAGAGGTGCCTGCATTTCTGCACTAGATATAGACAGCAACTAGTTGTCTAGCTTAGACACAGGTGAATCTTACCCTCAGCTGGCTGATTTCAATAGAGATCCTGTCTTCATTAAGTAACTAAGAGAAGCAAAACTCAATGAGCTTTCAATCAATGACATTTTATCCACTGTATCTGACCACAGAGCAATATGATATGAATACAAAACAAATGTGATGCCAAATTGATTTTTGCCTTTTTTCTTTTATACATTTTCTATATTCTTTACACATATATTTGTAGCTCTGTAGCTATCACAGTATTTGTAGCTAGCATTTTACCTACTCTATTAGACAGAATGACAAGATAAATTCCCCAATGGCTCCAAGCTGGGGGTCCAAGGTTAGATTCTCAGGGAAGCTAAGGTTGAAACTAGCTCTCCGGGACACATTTTCATTAACAAAAATTAGTTCCTATCTAAAAGCGGGGGAATTCAGAGGGATGGACTGGGGGGAATTACCTCATCATTTATGTCTTTAATTGGGGATTTTTGTCAGATATGCTAATGTGCTAAACATATAAAAATTGTATACACGATATGCTACGGGTGCATCTTTGGCGTTTTCCATCTGGAGAATTGTGCATCCAAGGATCCTTATAAAGGTAACCCCTCTTTATCACCTAACTGTGTCTGGCTCATGATTTTAGGACCAGGAGAAAGGCATCAAATGGACAGTTATTTGCTGATCCAGGACTGTGTTATTGCTTTGAACATAGGCTGCAGTGTTCTCTTGTATCAGTGACTGATAGTATAACTTTGGTTAGTTAGCCAAACTAACCCAAGGACTGTGATGTGTTGCTAGTTCTGGATATACCCAGTGGGTTTTTTTGCAGGATTTCTCAAGTGATTGGAAAGGAACTTGACATGTTCATGTTCTTCCAGGCTTTTAAGGGTCAAAATGACACATCCTTGATCATATGATTATTTTACAGAAACTGAGAAATCATCTGTTAAAGAAGATGAAAGATAACTTCTAAATATTGTTTACATTTTGTGCATATTTCTGCTTGTCAGCTGTGCAGTGAGGATTATTAACATGGCATCAAAGTTCTACAGATAAAAATGCCCAAAGACTTAACCGCAGGTTGAGACTGACTCAGATTCAGCTAACAGCACCTCTTGAATTTGCCTTTGAAAGGAGCTACCCTACCATGTTATTTTGACTTCTTGTCACTACCATAAATCCAGTGCATGTTGTCATAGACGATTGAGTGGGCATTTGCCACAGCCACACCCTAATTGCTCTACTAATTTCATCTCCAAAGCCCCAAACCAAATGATCCACTTCTGACACAGGAAATTGAGCAAAATCTGGGAGGGAATTGCTGCCTGCTCTCTGAGGTGTAGCAAGAAAAGCAAGCTGTTCCTGGGCTGACATCTGTGTTAACAATGGGCCATATGCAGGCTGTACAGAGAGCGCTGGTAACACACCCGAGATCATGCATTTCACAGATTGTACCTATTACTGACGTCTTGTATAACATTTAATATAAGGATAAATAGAGGCAGCAGCTACTCGGACTGGGCACAAAACAATCAGCCAGCCAACCTGAGGCAAGGGAGACAGCTCCAAGATAACCAAAATAACCACTCCTAGGAGGAGCTGACTGCTGCCTTCCATTGTATCAACCACCCTGGCTATTTATGTGTGCTCCTACAATGGGGAAATCACCTTACAGTGGGGTAAGTACCTTCACACCTGGCTTCAGATAGAGGCATTATGGCATTTACTTTGGTATTTTGGCTCCTGTAGAAAAAAACAAAAGTGTTTGCTTGTATGAGATGCTACCTTTACCAGCAAGCCAGTGTAATTTCTTTCTCACTGCTTGTTCTCATTGCTTTACCTCCCTCAGTTTGGCAGTAGACCTCTTCACAAAGTCACACAGTAAACCAGATCACAAAGTAGATTAGGGTGAAAAGTAGCCTTTTCTGTGGTTCCTCAAAATACCTGTGACAGCAAAAAAAAAAGAGCTAGCAAGTTAAAGTGCCTCAAAATAGGGCAAGAAGGGTCAGGGACTTCCTAAGCCCATTTCATGGCCAGTGTCTCACAAACCAGTGTAACAAACACAGGCCTAGATGACACAGGAGTCGTTTGGGATGGACACACACACAGAAACCATGCTATCAGCTGTGAAAATCCAGTCCCAGTGGAGGCACCTCCCCTCAGCAAAAAAGACCTAGAGGGGTAATGGGCTCATAGAATGCAAAGCTGACATTTACATCTGCATTATTTCCAACAGGGAGCAGATGGCAAAGGGATGCTCTGTAATTTCTATCTGAACCCTAAAGAATCCATAATCTCCATTTTAGCTGGGCACTTTTGGGTCCTAAATCAGTGCTGTGTGCTGCCAGGTGACAAGAGCTCCCTCCTCAAAGGCAGCTGCCTTTCAGCAGGGGATGGCTGTAGAGGCAGCTAATTAGGGACCCTGACTTTCACATATAAATGTCTGTAAGATTTATAACAGGCAAAAGTGAAATCACAGCTTTTCCACTGCAGGTACAAAAAGCTGGTGAGCTCTGAAAATACAGCTTGGTACAGATGCTGAAGGTCACCTCTTAAGAGGTGAGCGTGGGAACCTGTACACAATTTGTAGCCTTGCATGGTGTCCACAACCAGGATCAGGGGTTTTCCAGCAGTGCTCTCAAATTCAGAAGCAGAAACAACACACAAGAGAGAACCAACTTAATCTACCATGAAAAAATCAGATATGGTCTTAAAATTTTTTTACACTAATGCAGTTGCTGATATTGCATATCAGACAGATTCCTAGGGAAAAATGTTTAGAAACATCTAGATAAATTGCACACCTAAGTAATCCTCATTTTAATATCAACTTCCTAAAAGAACCGAGATAAAATAGTTAAAGAATCACAGAAAACATATCCTGAAACTCATTTTTCTGAATTTGAGCATACTGAATTGATATAACCCTAGTAAGTATCCTTAAACTCAGAAAAAGAGGAGAAAAAATGATGAGCAGCCATCCTATTTAATAGAATATCCAAACTCACAAATCTTCTAAATCTAGATGATTTTATTAGTATCAGCGGGCTTTACAATAACGGTCTCACAGGGACAAATACCATTTTTAATGCTGAGTATCTTCACTAACTGTTTTTTCCTTCTGGTTATCCAGACAAACCAAGTTATCAAAATGAAAAATTTTCAAGGTGCGATCTTTTGGTGCAGGCCTTTCCAGGTGCTGGGCAGCAAGCATTCATTGTGAAGCAAAGTGTCTGCAAAAGCTCACTTATGCTATATAACTGGCTGCTGACTGAAATTTCCATCTCATTGCACCATCCTACTTTGAAAACTTTTACCAAAAGGACCTTCTACAGGTGAAAAAAGAGAGGACTGGGTGACAAATGTGATGGGCATGATCTTCTTAATGAGGAGGCATTTTTGACAACCCTTAACTCTTCCAGTGTCTGTATGTCTACCAACACTGTGGGCATGGAGTTTATAATATATACTGCATTCACAAACACACAGAGCTGAAAAAAATTAAAGACCTCAAAGCCTCTGGCAGTACAAGATAGCTGTAGGAAAATGGAATAAGACTGATAAGAAAATAATCTCTTAGAGACTTTTGGTTACCAAGAACTGTGAAGCCAGATAGTAATGAAAGCCAAAATACATACGTACCTGCTGTGTGTATGCGTGACCCACACCCCTTGGTAAGAGTCACCTACTCCAGAGAGAGGGGCAACAGCATTCACAGCATTTTAATTTAATCGGGATTACTCAAAAAGCTTGCAGGGGCAGAAGTGAGAGGCAAAGTTAGCTCTGTGGGTACTTCATCCATCTGTAGCAAGCTGCAAGGCCAGCTTTCCCAATGATGGGAGTTACCCTCTCAAAGGAGATGCTAACTAATAAGTGTCTTGCTCTCTAATTAGTTCAGCTGCCCATGGTCATCCTGGGAATTGAACAAAACTGAGCAGAAACTGAGACAAGCTTTGTGGAGAGGCAGCCAAGAAGACCAGGCTTCTGGGTCTTTCTATGAGAAATAGTAAATGGGTCACGTGCAGCTTGTTTACTATTCTAAGAACTGTCTTCTCTCAGATAAATACCAGCTGCTTTTAAGGCCAAACACTGATATCCTTGTTCCAGACAAGGTGGTAGCGTTGTGACAAATCTACCTTGCTTTGTACAAGGAAACAGGCAGAGCAGTCACTGCAGATGGGATGAAGATACAGCAGGAGGCTCATATGATGCTCTTCTCACAAAGGCTGAAGGCTCCACAACAGACATGTGAGAGCAGCACTAACAGGGGGAGACAAAACAGGCAGCTTGCCCATGAAGTACAACCCAAGTTAGTAACACATTTTAAAGCTGAATATGGAGGAACTGATACATTTCTTCAAACTACACGATGCTATAAACAAAATGGTACCGAAAGAGCTCTGAAGATAGCTTGCAAAGCTAAAAAGGAGACAATTGATGATACACCTAAAGAATGCTAAATTAAAATTGGTTAAAGGAAAATACTTTGAGAGGCAAGATGACCAACAAGACATGATAAAAAGCTTGATGACATTCAAGCTTTTTAGTTCACCTACTCAGGGAACACAAGCAAGAGAAACACCCTCTTCTCCACATCACGCTTTTGACATATGTTATCTCAATCAAGGCAGTTCCTTTGCTTTTGTTTTAGTTTTCTTCTTATTTGATCCCCAGATTTATAACCAAAATAGTGCAATTTAGCAATTATGTCAAAGGAGTCAACTGGATTTCACGTGGCTTTAATCACCTCAGAGAAAAATGCCTGACAAGCTCCTCTCTAGCCATTAATTTAGATTGCAGATATGGCAAAGCACTGTAAGAAAACAAAGAAGGACTCTTTATAAAATGCAAAGCAAAGTTCGCTCTTGTCACGAGATTCAGAGCCTGGATACGGTTTCAGCAACAGAGGCATTAATATCCTGTGGGGAGCAGGCAGAGAGGGTAAGGACAAGGCTCTCTGGGTCTGCAGCCCAAAGCTGCTGTATACGTGAACGCCAGGGAAGAATGGGTAGGGCAGCAAGCCGGGAAAGGAGAACGCATTTGAGGAAGCCACATCAGCTGTTTCTCCACAATTATTTTGATATGCTCAACTCATGAAAAAAAACCAAAAAACAACAACAACCCAGCAACAAAATGAAGTAAGACAAAACAACACTTGAAAAGACCTAGGTTGCTGCTGGAGTCAATTCTCAACAGTGGCCTGTGCAAATAAAGCTGCAAGCGATAAAGGCAAGAACTTCACTTGGCAGTTCATAAAGACAAATCTCTTTTCTTAGTAAGATTGCAGGCTATAAGCTAACAAAAAAATGCTATCAAGAAGATTAGAGCCTTTATTTTCCACTTAAGCTTAGGCTGATAAAACAGTTTTTACAATAGCGTGCTATGCATGTGATAATACAAGATGGCTTCAAAACCAGCATATATTTCAAGCTTCAATGATGACTGAATCTAGGCTCTTGACATTCAATGCTGGAAAAATCTTTAATTAACTAGGATGGCAATGCTGGTTAAAGATCAGAGGCACAATGGGATTTAGCAAGTAATCTACACAATTGAATTAAAAGGGAATAAGACACACCTCTCACTTTAGTAATACTGAATGGATTCAGTTTGAAGATTCATATTCCAGGGGGAATGAGATAAAGGTGTCCACTTTATCTGAATTTATTTTAGTATTATCCCTCTAAAAATAGTGGGCGTTCCATCAGTTAAACTGCATGAAGACATTATAATCCTGCCATCTACAGATGAAGTCTTAAGACATATGCCTATCAAATGCTACCAGCTTTCTCCACTTACCCACCCTAACACGCCAGTGTGAAGAGCAGAAGACTAGAGATTAATTAAAAAAAAAGTCCCAAAATCTCAAGGTTTCTAGAAAACAGGTCCAGCTGGATTATACCTTCCTGAACCAAGAGTTTAGACCAGCAGACTTCACTCTTTTTTAAAATTAATTAATAAAACAAGAGGCTGAGAAAATTCACAGCTACAGCTTTGTCAATTAGGATCAAGGTACAGCAGAGTGCTGAGTATATACTTTTGCACAGTGGTCATATGACACTCCTAACAGCCACTCTTCAGAAGTGCTGTTTTAGATGAATGCACAAGGCAGAAATGTAACCATTTTTACTTTTAAAAAGCTTAACAAACTTTAATGCTTGTGATCAGATAGCTTTTACAGCAACATTGGTAAATCAATATGTGTTTCAAATCCTCATAATTTCTCAAAGCCTTCAGGAATCACAGAGGAGTTAATTCTGGAGCTGTCTGGCTTGCTGGGGCTGCAAGTTTATATGAAAGAGCCATGCTCCAGCCTAAAGTCTGTCAATCTGCAATTTAGAAAAAGTAAAGTACAACCTTCTAGAAAAAGTTGTTATCATGGGTTATCAGGAAGGATTCTAGCCAGCATTGATTGCCTGTATCAGAAGAGTGTTTTCCTCTCTTCTCAATAGATACATTTTGTCATAGATAAAATAGATTCCAAGATTATTTATGCTTTAAAAAAAGGTTTTCATAGCTCTGACAAACAAATTGTTTGAAACCATCAAACTTGCTAATTTCCAGATGCATTTCCATTTAGATACGGAAATGTCTTTCATTAGGGCACCAGTTTTTTGATGACATTAGCTCAATCTTACCAATGTCATGGATCTATTGAATGTTTACTTCAGCAAGCAGTCCCATGGATGTCTAAAAGCAATCTTTTGAATTGACTTTTCAAAGGAGCTCGTCCACAAATTTTAAACTTCCAGGCTTTCTAGCTGAAGTGAACTTTTCAAATATAATTTCACATATTTCTCCAAGCTTATCATTCTTATCTCCAAATCTGTATCATGTCCAAAGCCTGTAGATCTCTCTTGTCTCTCTCTTCATTCTGCACTCCCCCAAATGTCAACCTACTGCAAGTTGTTTCCAGCAGACATTGAGGAGAGATGGCATTACCTGTCCTAACATACTGCCACAGTACCACAGTGACAACTGAAGAGAGGAACACGTGAGGCTGGCTGCAAAGCCAAAGAAGAACCTTTCTGGTTTATGCTCACATATTTCAGACAAAGGTAGGAAAAAGACATAAGAGAAACCTCCACTGCTTAAGAAACTTTCTTTTACTTCTCTAATGCAAACGGGATATAGACAAGAGAACTTACAGCATTCGGTGCAATACACTGGAAAGGACAACTTCATTCATCATTATAATTATTAAAAGTAAATGAAGGGGCAAGGTTAAAAGCAATTCACCTTTGTTTCCCACTTACTGTTGCTATTTATAGTCAGTCAAAGCACGTGGAGAATACTGTTGCCACTTTGATTTTGAGATCTAACATTGAGCTAATGCTGGTGAAAATGAGGCATATGATGCCGAGCCACGCGGAGTTCAGCTTCATGTGATCAGGGATGTGCAGGACCTAAAGGCAGGCCACTAACTGAAAGAGCACTAATCAAGGAGAACAGGGAAAAACCTGCCACAATAACAACATCCCATGTTCCTTGATAATGCTTTAGGGAGAACCTCTTATAGTATACTCTGCTCTGCCTTTGCGTCTTTAAGAAATTAAACTCTCCAAGTGTTTATATAAAAAAATTCCAGCTCACTTTTTTCTCCTACAGAAACAAAATCCAGAGACACCTGGAAAATTGGGGGGACACAAATAAATTAAGTGTTTCAGTTATTTTTTCCTCCCTAGGATTAATTTGATGTGGGTGGCACCTAGTAAGAAATATGATTTTAAAACATTTTTTGATTTTTAAATTGTTGGTGTGTTAACAAAAAAGTATTCCATTTTGCAGCAGAGGAAGGATTCACCTATCAAAAGAGACTGGCTGTCAGAGATGAAAGAGAGTAAAGAAATGGAGAGAGCCACTTTAAACATATAAGACAAGACTTTCATCTCATGCTGGACCATGTGGGACAGGCGCTATTAACCTTGGGAAAAAATCTGACAGGAGTGCAAAAGAAAGGAAGATAAAGAAAGAAAGAAAAAAAGGAATATTTTACCTTCAATAATTTTTCTGATCTGTACCGACACATTTCAAGATGTCTACATTTATGCTTTTCCAGGGGTGAAAGTTTTGCCATGTGTCCTCTACATCTTTCTGTACATCCAGATGTGTTGTTACGGGTTTTCTGACAGTCTGTGCGTCCTTCACCCATCTGCCTGTTCAGGTGCTGCCTGTGGACACCTTGGGCAGAGCATGGCTGGTGAATGCATGCATGACTCCTTTGCCTGGGTCACCTGTATACCTTTCTCTCACCTCAGCAGTGTGACACCGACTGCCAAAGCAGTGTTAAAGCTAGTCATTTGTGTAGTTTGTCTTATTTCTGCCTGCAGAGCAGTTCCACTCCAGTTCTGCAGCTACAGAAGCGAGTGCTCCCAGATCCTCGTCAGTGGTCTCATCACTGCTTAAAAAACTCCCTCTGTGGGATTCCACAACCCCTACAATGCATTTGTAGTCTAAATCCTTCTTGCTCTTTGCAATTGCCTTCCTTACATCTAAGCAGTATTTTTTTTCCTGAGCAGTAAATGGGTAACTTTTTATCTTGCACTTGAAGGACATGAAGAACAATTGCTCACAATCCTTTTCTTAAGGACTGTAAGAAACGTGGCTGTTTGAGTCGGATGAGAGAAATGTCCGGAGATCGAAATGCTCTTGGGACACGTGGTTTATTAGTCGTGGGGAAGCAGCCTAACCGGGGGAGGGGAGCAGCAACAGGAAAAGTCCAAAGGTCTAAAGGAGCAGGGATCCAAGGGAGCAAGAGAGCAAGAGAGGGAATTACCTGTTACATCCCATTTTAACCCTTTCTATCATGAATATTCTGATTAGCACCAACCAATCACCTCAGGATACAAAACCTACAGAATTTACATACAGCCTATGGAGACTACTATACTACCATACTAATTTACATGCTAAGAACCTGAAAAATCACCTTTTCCCTGATACCCGAGAAGGTCCAACCCCCTTTTGTTCGGGGAGTGGAATGGCTCGATCACCGGAGCTTTGGCTATTGACTCAGCTGATTCAATCACCGTCTTCCTGCTTAACATTCTATAGTTCAAATCCTGCTTTCAATTCTGTATCTCTCGCAGGTTTTATACTCTTAGAATCTTTTACTAATAAATCATCTCTGCAGGGGCTTCCTGCTTCATCCTCTCCAACATCGGACCTTTTCCATGTTTAAGCTACCTGTCAGTTTTCTCTCTTCCATACCAAACCAGCCACTTCTTTCAAGTCTTCGCTTTGTCCCACGGCATACACTTTTAAGTCTCACTCGAGGTGTTCTGGCCCCTAATAGGTGGTGGCCCACAGCGGGCTCCGTCGATCTCAGCAGTGCGAGCCAGGGCGGAGGCGATACCTTTGGTGCCTCCAGAGTCTACCGTAACACCTCCAGGAGCGATCAGTGAGGATTTCAAAGCTACGCAAATGGCTTTGTACCTGCCCTTTAAGGGATGCTCTCTCCGTTTCCAGCTCCCGTGCTCCCCCCCCCCCGCCCCCCCACCACCTTTCTCCGGTCCACGTTCCACTTGGGCTTAGGCAGCCCCGGTCCCTCGGGTGCTCGGCAGGGCAGAACGCTGCCCGAGAGGAGAGCGAGCACGACAGCACTGCGCGCACATTCACACACCCTCAGCCCCGTCCCTTTTTCTTTCACCGTTCTGTTTAGGGGCTCCATGGTGAGCCCAGCCGCGGCACGGCGGAGCGCTGCCCTTCCCCGGGGGGCGGGGGAGCTCCTCACCTGCGCCCATCCCCGCGGCGGCGGGGCGGGGGCGCGGCGCGGGCGCGGGGCGGGGCCGCCTCTACTCCGCTCCCTCCCGCGGGGCTCGGGCATCTCCGCGCCGGGCGGGCGGTGCGAGCGGCAGCGGCGCCGGGATGGAGGGCGCGATCCTCGCCCGGGAGCTGGCGCGCACCGCGCTGCTGCTGCTGCTGAGCCTCTTCCCCGCAGGTGGGAGCCGCGGGCGCGGGCGGGCGCGGAGCCCCGCGGGGCCGGGGTCGGCACGGGCGGCGGCGGCGGGGAAAACTTCGGCGCTGGCGGCCCCTTCACGGGGCAGCGCCGCGCCGGGGGTCGGGCGGCAGCCCGCGGTGTGCCTGGCATCGCCCCGCGCTGCCCTTGTGGGACGCCCCGCCGGGGGAAATAAAGTCCTTTGTTTCCCGTGCGCGGCTACCCGGGGCTGGGAGAGGGGCCGGCAGGGAACCCCTTCACCCCCCTCCACCTCCCGGCCGGGCTGTTTTGACAATAAACTATCCGGGGACCAGTACAAAATGTCCCCGCGGTTAAGTGCTCGTTGAACAATGGGCAGGAACGAGCGGCCGGCGTCAGGTGTCCAGCGTTGTGCAGCGGGGTGCAGCCTGCCCGGGGGGCAGGTGGGCTCGGTGCCCCGGGTGCGGGGCTCGCCGCGGGACAGGGCATCAGGGCCGGTCTGTTCGGGCACTGACGGACCTTCGCGGTGAAGAGGAGGGCGATGGGTGCCTTTCAGGCCTTCGGGGGGGGGGGGGTCAGCTGGTGCTAAAACTTTGGTGTGTTGTAGGTTCCCTTCCACTCCTTTTAAAAAAAGGGCTTTGCTTGCTTGACCTCACAGCCCTGGGGCACAGGTCTGATGGTTTTAAATACTGCATCTGGCTGCAGAGCTGGGCAACTTCGCACATGGCTTTTAGAGCCGCCGTGCATCTCCTTGCATGGTTCGTAAGGCTTAGGAGGCGTTTGGCGATGTCCAGGGAAAGGTGCTGCAAGGAGGTCGCTGCTAGACTTGGGAAGGAATTTGGCCATGGGCACTGAAGTCTGAAAGGAGATAACGTGAAAGGTTGCTGCTTATCTAAGAACGAAGATCCAGGGAAGCGATGCACAACGATAGGTGTTTGACGTCTGCTGCCACCACCAGAGAGGAACCTTGCAGAGCACCCTGTGTGATGTAGACGGGGAGGGTTCCGCCAGCCTCTGCCCACGGGAGCAGATACCGCTAAAACACCAGAAACCAACAGTAGTGATAATTTACACTTCTTCACTGTAAAACTTAACTTTAGGATGCGCTAATGGTTTTGTTTAGGTAACTTTTTGTTTGCTGCCTTTTGCTTATTGGTAATCTGAGTCAGTGTGGTATCTGGCAATTCAGGCTTTCCTATTTAGAAGTACTCACATAAGACTGCAAAATGCTGTGGCCAAAGGAGTGGGAAAGTCTCCTACCAATGAGTTATTCCTAGAAAGAAATTTTAAAAACGTTGAAATTATTAATTTCAGCTTTCTTTACTTCATGTATTTCTTGTCTGCACTTTAAGGTTATCCTTCATCATATAGTTAGACTGTCCTTAAGGAAAGCTTGGGAAACAGGTCACACTGGCAGCATGTCCTGGAGGACAGAGGTGCTGTTTCCAGAGTACTGGAGAAGCAAGGAAGGAACCGTTCTCATGATCCTTTTTCTCGTTCTGGGTTTATACACTTACTTGTGGGGGACTTCAGGGGACTTCAGGGACACATCAGACAAAAACTTGTGTGAACAAAACCACACCATGTAAGGAATAACTTGCTGCTGCAAAAGACAAGCTGTCCTTGGGTATGTATGTGCATCATCTGTGTATCACACAGATGTAGGAGTATTCTGGGCTAGTTTTGTGGTGCTGGGGGAGGTATCAACGTGACGGTTCGAGTCCTGGCAGCGGCATAGGAACATCAGAAGTGACAGGCAGGACAAAGCTGACGTGCTGTTCTGGATTGCTCTAGAGCTAGTTTGACCCTGTGCTACTTTTGGTTTTGCCTCTCTGTAGACACTTGTCTGGGATGATCTCCCACAGTCCCTGTTGAGACCTATCCTGTTTATCAGTATACAGATTTATAATAAGTACCTTTTCTTGGCTGTTGGTCAAGAACTTCTTCCTTTGGATGCAAACCGGGAAGGAGGATGTAAAAAACAGCTTAATGTAGCTTCTCAAAGGGTAAACCATTCATCTTTTCTGTTCATAGTCCCTTCCTAATTTTTGTTTTTCTTGCAAACTAACGTGCTTCCATACTTCCTTCCATTTGGGACTTGCCTCATCCTCATTTTGATGCCATATTCTGGAACAATCTTTTCTCTCTGCTTCTCCTGTCCTCCCTCAAGGCTTGCTTTGTCCCCCACCATCCAGTATTCTGCCAGGGTCTCTTGCATTTCCATCCTGTGGTCATGGAAGACTGGACATAGTTCCTTTCAGCATCCATCCATCAACGCAACCTTTTTTTTTTTTCTTTTTTTTTTCTTTTTTTTTCTCTTTTCCAATCAGCTGCAGAGTAATAGGAGACTCTTCCTGTGCCCAGAGGGATGAATGTCTGTTTTCATGATGCTCCCTGCTACCTGTCAGCCATGAGGGAGGAAGCTTGAAGGAGAAAAATTGAATTTGATGAGGATTCTGATAGCTGTCATTCAGTCACTGCCTTGACCCCCCTCAAGCCATCTGAGTATCCTGCCCTTCCTACTCCAGTTTCCATCTCTGCTCTCTCGTTCTTTTCCTTCCTCCCCTGTGGCAGTGCAGAGTCTCCTGTGCAGAAATGTGGCCTAAGGCCACAGCCAGGAGCAGAATGGAAATGTCAAAGATTGCTCAGTATTCAACTCTTCTTCCTTGCACTGCCACTGGGAACCCTTTCCCTGCAAGTGCGTAAGTGATTTTTGTTTGGGCGTTATAATAAAGAATGTGACAAATTTGGCAAGAAGTGAGACTCCCATTTACATCCTGTTTAAGTACCATTCATAGAGACTGAAGGCATTTCCATGTGCTTATTTTGCCAGAGAGAGCCTCTTGTCAACAGATGACTGCAGCTGGTAGTACTGTTGGGTTGCATTGGCTCTCTGTGGGTTTTTCATCTCATTTCAGCTCTCCCAGTGATTGTCCAAACAGTAACACTTCTTTGCAGGTGCCTGAATTAAGCAAAGGATCCTGAGTCACCTCCAGAAGGGACATGCTGCGCCAGGATACAGGTGGAATTGGAAGGGATATGTCTTTAGCATGTGTAAACATGAGCTAGGACAGGTCTTGGGAGAAACATCTGAGTCATATTTCAGTCAGTAGGAGGTTCTCCTAGTGAAGCTTGTCCTTTTTGCTCTCTGGTCTGTTCTGAGAGACCAATGGTATCTCTATAGTATTTGCTTTTCTGTCTGAACTATAATTTATTGTTACTGCAAGCTATTAGAAAGATTTTAAAGGCATATCTGGAGCTGCCAAACTAAATACTGAATACTGGGCATTTGTAGTTTGAAGGAAAGCTGCTTTCTAGTCTGAACAGTAAACAGTCTGATGGAACCTGAAGGTAAGGAACAACAAATTCTGGATAAAACAAGAACCACGCAGCATCAAAGAGTTTCAACAACATATATGTTTATCTACAATACACAATGACTGATATAATCTCATATCAGTCTTCTAGAGGAGAGGCAGTAATTGCTCAAGGTTGGCACTTTTCAGCTTTTTTTTCTCTGTCCACGAAGATGAATGCCATTGCAGAGATCAAGTGTTACACATTGTCTTGCTCTATGGATGTGACACATGATTTTACAGATGTTGTTTTCTTTTTCATCTAGTACAAACATCTTCCAGGATTTTGACTCATTTCCTTAAGTCTCTTTCAGCTGTTCAGAGAATGGCTAGAGGAAATGAGGTCTGATATCCTAATGCATTGCATTTACTGTAAGTACCCTCTCACTTTAAGTACAAAGCTTTACCTTTTTAAAATTTCTGAATGTCTTTCTGACTGTTCCTGTGCACAAGAAACACCTTGCAGATGTTTCTGTCCCTTAGAAACTCAGCTTCCCTGGTTGAGGCTTCTCAGCTGTAACAGAGTTTAAGGTGTTCATAGTAACTTTAGGTGGGAGAGAAGAGCTCATGCTGCGTGTTGAAGGAAAGTGTGTTACATCTTTTGGTCATTTATTTAAAAAAGTCTGAAGAGCATGCACACAGAAATTATGAGACCTTGACATAAAAGGAATTTTTAAATAACTAATATTCTTCTATATTACGGTATTCTGTAGCATTGTGCTTGGCTTTTTCAGTGACTTTTAGGAAACTAGAAGGTTTTTTTTCCTATAGGACCCAATTTTGACAATGGATCCTGCAAACAGTCGTAAATGAACGTAATTTTACGCGTGTGAGCAGTCTCCTTGGCTGGCTGCCAGACATAATGACAACTGAAGTGTATTGTTTGTCCACTCGCCAAGATTGCTGCCGTTGTGATAAAAGCATAAGGAGAGTGTAAACATCTGTGTTTGAGGGGAGAATGTGACTCCTGTTTTCTAGGGGATACCAATTAGAAAGCTCAGTAAATGTTATTCTCTCAGTGGATTTCCTCTTGGGGATTATATTGATTTGTTCTGAAAACACAGGTTTTCAGATTTAATGGATTTTTAATGATATTTTTCATGTTGCAAAAGATATTTTTTTTTACAGCATGTAAGGCTCTTGACTGCAAAGAGACACGTAAATAACAGAAAGTTTCTAATGTTGCTACCATGCTATGCAGCTTCTGGGCTGCTTCATAGGGATCATTTCTGGAAATTGAACTACAATGAAGCATCACTGGGTAACATTAGGAGCTACAGGGCTTTTTTGTCACTGGGGAGGCTGACTGCATTAAATGTCTATAATTTGAAATGTCATCTTGGCAGTTGAATCTGTAATCACATAACACAATCAAATATCTGATATGGAGAAGAATTCTCTGGTCAACTAGGCACTGGCAGTTGTAAATCTAAGTGATAAAGAGGATGCATGGGCTGATTTAAGTTAAGAAGAGATGAAAACCGTGGCAGGCAAATGTGAAAATCAGAGAGATGCATCTCTTACAGGTTCTTTGGAAGCATGGCAAATGCCAGGTTAGTCCTACATCTCCTGTCTTTTCCTATCAGTCATTGTGTTAAGCTAGGCAGTGCTCTTCTGCTCATCCTGGGTGACCATGCTCCTCATGGGGGACCAGAGGGCTGGAGCAAGTCTCCTGTGAAGACAGGCTGAGAGCTGGGGTTGTTCAGTCTGAAGAAGAGAAGGCTGGAGTGGATTTGTTTTACAGAAAGGCATTGTGAAAAAGCCACACAGGAAAAAGAAATCAAGCTTGTTGGTTATAACCTGTCATTCATAGCCTGCATGCTTTCAAAGGTGGAAAATCCCAGTGAGCTGTGTAACAGAAATGTTTTGGGTGTTCACATACCTAGGCTATTCAGAACTAACTAGATTCCTGCTGAGATTTGAAGCTTGCACCTGGCTCTCTTACTTAATCTGGTTTTTGTTAGGAGTTAATGGCAGCACTGGATGTCACATGTTGAATGTTTTCTCTGCAGGCCTCAGGACTAGGAACTTCATTCTTTGCTGAATGAAATCTGACTTTCTCATGTATTCATCTTCTTCCTTCAGCTGGGTTTCTAAGAGACATGGCAAGTCTTAGGAAGCTCCCATAGAACTCCATGGGTAAGGCTGGAGGAGACCTGCAGAGATCTGGTCTGTCCCCAGCTCTTCCTTGTTAGATGGAGCAGATTTCCCCACACAGACTTTGGTTCTAACCTGCTCTAAGGCAGATTTGTGCTCCAGACTCTTACCACCTGTTTTTTCTTGTAAATAGTTATTAAAGGTCAAAAGCTTCTTCTGATACCTAATCTCCCTTGCTGGTTGCTTAATTCCATCCTTTTATTCTCTTGGTCTTTTGGATATAATGAACTACTTATCACCATCCTTTTTACAATAATATTTTACACATTGACGATATAAATTCTTCAGCTTCTCTTTTCTATGATAAAGCTTTTCCAACATTTTCTTTTGGAGTGTCTTCTCTAACTCCTTCTCCTCCTGCTCCTCTCAGCCCTCTCAGACTTGTTTGCATTTCATCCAGATATGATGTGTAAAATTGACATCTGACTGCAGATGAGAAGTGAAGTGTTTCCCGGTTCAATAAAATAGTTACCTCCCCCTGTACTATATGCTTCAATTTGATTCAAAGCATTGTAAATCTGATTTTAATCATGATTTAAATCAGCCAACAGTAAGCCTCATTTTAACTGTTTTGCATTTGTACTTAATCATTTTGCAAAGAAAGGTTTAACCTCCTTTATTACCATTGAGATAGAGTTTTAATTAAATATAGCCTTTGCAGTTAATGTTATACTTACTTTGATTAATCACTGTGCCTGTATTTAAGCAATTATGTAGCTTGTTATATATACTGATCCTGATTCTTCATGTGTATGTTTTAGTATGAAAATAGAAAATGTTGACATTTCTTGTATTAGCTAATTGATTTTTATGATGATGTGCATCGATTACAATGAAGGAAACAAGAATTCTGAAATGTCCTTCCGTTAGATAAAAAATAGCACCACACAGAAGCCAGCCAATTCAGAAGAAAAAACTCATTGAGAAATGTTTTGAAATAAAGAATTAATGCCTGAAAGGCCTGTCTGTAGTCAAAACTGGTGGCTTCTAATCACTATGCTACAAAAATTTTAGAACGAGTCCATGTCATTCTCTCCTTATTCTTGGAATAGCAATGGAAAGAAACATTCGTGGTTTTTTTTTCAGCTCCAGATCAGTAACTCCTCTTTGAATGGACTAGTTGCTTAATTGAGTTGTACTGAATGAACTGAAATAAAGAAAATATTTTCTCTGCACCTGCTAGGAAACTCCAGATGCCAAAGGCTGGTTTATTGCTGTAGCACAACCTGCCTAAGGTGCTCAGGGATTGACTTTGATGAATACAGTAGTTGTATTATCTTTAAAATGTTGGCAGCAAATGTACAGCTTGAATAAATTTTTGCTGTTTTTTTTTAAAGATTAGAGGAGCTGTAAGTTTAAATTTATGTTGCATTTTCAAAAATCACTGCTGAGTTATTTTTACCTTTTCAAAGGAAAATGTGCATTATAAAAATGCTGTGATTCTACTTTTCACGTAATATTAAATTAAATATGCAACAAAATGGGGTATTTTTACCTGAAATGGTTCTGTTTGTATGCCTTATATACAATACCTGATCTTGAGGCATTCATTTTCTGCTGCTTAGTGGCTGGCTGATTCTCTTCTTCGCTTTTGACGCTTGTTTGCTATTGTCTATGTCATAGAAGTGCTTTCTATGCCTGGATGAGCATAACTTTTGTACTTTGAACAGAAATTATGTTACCTTCCACAAAATAAAAGCTTCCTCCCAGTAGTATTCATTTTAACACAAGCTGTTAAAATTTCCTATGCTAATAGCATGCCTGACTTCCAGGTATTATACATAAAATTGCTGACTTTGCAGTAGTATTAATGTTATCATACCTAGGATTTGAGGTATGCAGCACAATAAAAGAGGTCAAATGGAAGGAGCAGAAGTAAGTCCTGTGTTTCTGGTCTCCTATAAGCTAGATATATTCAGAAGAGATACTGAAATGGAATTCCCTGTTTAAGCAGGCACTCAGGCTCCACTCACATTAAGAGTAGTCCCCTGTGCATCTCCTGAGCAGGAAGGAGGACTGCTTTTCAGTAAGCAGTCAGCTATATATATGTGCAATGTATATTTCTGATTAGGCTTATAAGTAAACTAGAAAATAAAGTACAATTTAAAAGCAAAAACTACAAGTTTGACTTCTGTGATATTGGAGATGAAGTTCAATAGCCAAGTTATTTATCTCATTGCCAGAAGACGGAGGAAATGAAGCTGAATTGTCAGAAACATATCCAAGTCTCTGTATTCAAAGCACTTTTATCCTAGACAACATCAGTGACAGATACTGCTGGCTCTTGGTGTGATTGTCTGAGGTGAAATTTTTCACCCAAGGTGTTCTGAAAAATGTGCCAATGACTCCCCCAGAAGCTGTCCTAGTCATAGTTTGAGAAGGCATATGCAAAGATACTTATCTAATATACTGGGCACCTCACTAGAAAACAACTTATTAGATTGAGTTTTGTCTGTAAAACAACACTTTTACAAGATTTTTTTTACCAACATCTTAATAGAAAAGTTTAAGTGTTATTTAGACAAGGGGAATCTAGCTTCTTGCAGGCTTATCAAAAATCTCAGATTAGATACAATTAATTTATATGGACAAATGTGGAAATATGCTAAAACCTCCCTCTTAAATGGATCTTGTGTCATGTGCCTGCATGACATGGTGCAATTACGTGTATTTTGGTAACATAACTATATAAATACTCTCTTATTACTAAACCCAGAATTTTTCTTATTAATCTGTCAGTTCTTTCAGTGAAGGAAAAGAGAACACAAAGTATTATGGACATAAAAGATAGCTGTGTCTTTTCTGCAAAATTTGGTGAACATGTTAATCTTGAAAGTCTTGTTTATTGCTGTAATCTTCTAGGAAAATGTACTGAACTAAATATCTAGAGAAAGTAAAAAGCAGTGTTCCTCTTTGTGGTATTTAATGTGGTCCATCATACGAGCAGTGATAACATAATTATGCAATTATTGGTATATTTTCCCTGTGGAGGCCTTATGTAGATGATTAGCAGTGCACCTTTTAATGAAATTGCTACTATTTGATAAAATTACTGCCAAGTCTTGAAATAATTAGAATTCGCATTGCCAAAAGTCTTACATCTCCTTCCTCAGTTGAGCCTTTTCCAAATAGGCATTAATTCAGATTGCAAAACGATTTACTGTTCCCCAGTTTTCTCATTTCTCCTCCTTAAAATTACCTTTTCACTGCATTTCAGAAAACATACTTTCAAGCCTATGTTGCTCATTACAAGGAACATTCGTTCAAAATGGAAGTTGAAAGACACTGCACCTTTTAATGTAAATGTCAGCAAAGAGAAGAGAGAAGAAAGCCATTAAAGGAATAGATGGGGTGCATGACAGCTGAATATGAATACACTATGCATTAGTGTGCTTCTTCATTCCTTCTAATCATTCTCCATACTTACTTCATAATTTGTTTATTTATGTGTCTAACAGCTGACAAAACTAACCGTGGGAACAGCTGGTTAATAAGTAATTTTGGAAATTAGAGGGAAGAAGGCAATAATTCAGAAAGAGTAAGGATCAGTCTAAATGTATAAATCTCAATACTGACAAATGCTGTGGCATACAGTTGCTTTTTTTTTTTTTTTTTCAGATCTACTTGTGTGTGTACATACATACATATTTAGCTGTACTCTGTATTTCTCTCTGAATAAGAATTATCAGGTAGTTGTTGTAAGCACAGACCATTCTAGTTTAAAAAAAAAACCCAAACAACCTGGCAGGTCAGTCATGCACTGGGTTTGGTTTTATTCATTAATATGTTGCCAGTAGATTCCTTCCATGGTGGGAAGTTTAGGTATAAGAGACCTCAGTGCGTCAATGTAATATAATGAAATGAATTAATCACCTAGCCTAGGTTGTCACACGTAGTGCTTCAAGATAAGTGACTGGGCTACCGTAGTGCACATGGTACTCCTTCAAAAAACAAACCCCAAAACTGTAACAGAGAAAGCCCCAAAGCCCTGACTTCTCAAAAAAGGAGGATTCAGGGAGGTACCATACTCAGCCTTGAAAAGAAACATGGTGTTTGATCCTGTTGCAGCCATTTAGTCTGCGTGCTAAACAAGAATTACATTCAGCTACATGTCTGCCTTTGACAAATGGCTCTATTTGCAGAGTGAAGGATGCCTGTCAGAAAGGGCAAGCTGCTCAGCAGGCAGGAACAATAGCCTGTTTGCATGGCTGGATTTTCCTCACCCCAACAAGGGAAATAAAGCCATTGGGGAGGAGGAAGGTGTGTTTGTGTCTCTGGAAGGTGCAGTTGCTTCCCCCAGCCTCTGGCCTTGAGGGGATGCCTGCATAGGGCAGCTCTCACATGGTTTTGGAGGTCATGTGAGGAATCTGCTGTGCTAAGCCTGCTTCTGAAGTACTGAAGCAGAGTGCTGTTAGCTACATCACTAATTGGTGTGACAAGACCCCCTGCAGGAGCATCTGCTGGCTTCCACCCACAAGCCGGGGATTGTCCCAGGTGCTCATGGTTATCCTGCCTGAAGATTCTGTGAATGTTTATCTTGGAGAGTGGGACATACAGGGTCTATAGAGCTGGCTGGATTTGTCTTCTTGCTACCTGTCTCTGATACTGGCTCTTCCTGATTCACATCTTGTTCTGAGGGGTGCATAACCTCTCTCCAGATGTAGCTGCATGTCCCCTCAGTCTCCTGAGCTCTTTTCTGTGCAAGTGGTAAGCACCAAGTGCCTCTTACTTGTTCTGTGAAGTGCTCTGTCAGGGCATGAGGTATGTCATGAGGCAGGTCCATGTAGGTGCAACCCCAGACTGTGGAGCTGAAAGGTTACCATGAGCCTTCACTGCAAAGAGGGGTGCCTCACAGCCACAGCCTCTGTAGTTCCCCATGCTCATGCCTCCACAGATGATAAAGACAGCCTTTGTTCTAACCTCCTGCCACTTCCTCTCTTGGGTTTGCCATGGGTGGGAATCAGCTGGCTGGTTCCACACTTGCTCTTTGTGTGGGAGATCTTCATTTCTCCTTGATGCTGTTTGCAGATGGAGTCAGCTTGGCTGTGCCTTTGAGTGCTGTGCTGGTGAGCTCCCGCCTCCTGCTCTCCACACTGCCCTTCCTCTGCCCCTTTCCCTTTTGGGATGAGGGGGCAAGCAGGGCTGGGTGGGAAGACAAGGGTTGCCGTCATGCAGCTGGGTAAAAGTCAAAGCCCTCATTAATCCTCTACACTGGTCTTCTGCTTAGTAATATATAGCTTCCAAGAATCAAAAACTTCAGAGCAAGCACAAGCTGGTGAGCTCTTAACTTCTGCTTGGAAAACAGGGCACTGAAGAAAGAGTCTGTTGGTCAGCAGATAGCACCGACCCCGGGAGATGGGTTAGAGACAAACCGCTTAGTCCTGCAGGGAGGCGTAATCAGCCTGGACTGAAGTTTGTGTCCAGTGACAGATAATTTTTCAGTCTCTGAGAGAAGTTGGAGCAGATGAGACAGTCAGCAAGGATTTGTCTTTCAGATATGCTGAGAGTCCATTACACTTGCAGAGACAATTATGTGTTTGGTATTTTTTGATCTGTGTCTTTGAGGAAGACACTATAGTGTGGGTGTTGGTGTGGATGGTTTCTTTTGCTTGCCACCTTTTTCCTCACAGCGTGGCTGAAATGGAATCTCATGTAGCTTTCAGATCAAATAATTTAAAACTGACATTTGCCATTGCTAAACTTTCATCTAGCATAAGGGAGAGTGTCTGTTTAGTGAAGTGGAACAAAACAAGTAAGCATATGATAGCATCTCTCATTTGAAAAATCTGGGAGATTTTATACATCAGAGTAAATTCAAGTTGTTCCAGTGTAATTAACATGCAAGTTTGACACTATATTTTTCCTTGGGGCATGAAATGGCAGGGCAAAGAAAATGTAATTGGAAGGATCTTACATTCATGTCCATCATAGCATATGTCAACTGTCATAGTGGCTTTAGCAATTAAGAAACAGAGTTGGAAAGGTGATACTCCTCAATTAGACCTGTGTGTAAATACTCTAGAGAAGATTGAGCAGGCTTCTGGCTAGGACCTCTGCACTTGTGTAAAAGAGATCGTTTTGCTTCTGCTCTTCTTTCAGACCTGCAGGGGACTTGTGTGTCTGAAAACATGTTCATTTTTTTCCGGCAGTGCTGGGTATGCTGAAAGAGGATATTACTTCCCTGCAAGCCATGTCTTGCTGATATCCCTGGACCATTGCATCTACAACAGTGCCACTACTTTAACTGATAAAGCATATCTCTTGTTTCTGCTCTCTTATGTTGTTGTAGATGAAAAACCACGGTGAGTGAAGTCTGTGTGATAGCCCTTGAAATGAAGCCAGTGCCCAGAACGCATAGGCACTGAAAAAAAATAGCCTCTCCAATTGTGTCCAATCCCCAGAATCTTACACGAAAGTTGTGGACATTTTGTCATTTGAAGTTTAGCTCCTCTGTGCATTTATGATAGAAAAACATTAACTGCTTTAGAAATCATGGTCAGGAACAGGTCATGGTCAGGTCACCGTTTTCGTTGTGCTGTGTTTGTACAGCATAAAGGATGATGAGTATCAAGGTTATGGACAACTGCAAGGGGAAAAGGCAGAAACTGAGAAGAATCTGCCCTGCCCTTTCAGTGTGTCCCAGCCCTTGGGGAGGCAGGGTGAGGGGTTTGCCCTTGCTGAGCAGCAGTGAACCTGTTGGCAGGGCGCTGCTGGTTCTGTGGGCTGGTGCTGGATGTGAGCAGGTTGTGACTGCGCTGTGAAGCCACACTGTGCATCTGCCTTGGGAGATGTTTGACACAACTTGAAAGTGGAAGGGCGTGGGATAAGGCACAGGGCTTTTTGTTTTATTTTTCTTTGGAAGCAATCTGTTGTGTTATAGAGCTGCCACAAACTTCTTGTTCCTTTTAATGTTTAGATAAGAGTTGAAAGAGGAAGCGGCCACAGAGAGACTAACCTGTCGGCCTAAGGTTGTGCAGGAAATCTGTGGCAGAGCTGGGAATAAAATCCACAGTGTTTGACTCTTCATCTTATTCCATGGCAGTCCCACATCCTTTGTTTGCTTGGCAGCTGGAGATGGTTTCCAGTTGCTTGCGAGTTTGATGTGGACTTGCACCTGATGTGCTCTTCCATGCTACGGGAGTGTTGTGCTGAGGCTGAAAAGCTCTAGCATAAACTGGTTTTTTTTCCCAGGACGGTTCACTCCTTAGCCAGAGCTTTTGTTGTTTGCACATCCCTTAATTGTTACAGAACATTCTGCTGTCCTTAATCATATCCCTGCAATTTGACCTGCATTTCCTATCAGTATTATCTAGAGCGGTTTGATTTTCTAATTCCTCCAGCCTGATTTTCCCAGATGTTCCTTCTGCATGCAGAATTCAGAACTGCTCTACTCCTCCTCTTTCCTCCCTCTCCCTTCATTTTAATATATTCATATGTTCTTTTTTTTCAGTTACACAGCCTTGTTCTCAAGTGATTCCAGCATTGTAGTTTTTAACTCGTTTGTTATAAGGAGAAGTTCAGGTTGGGGAAGTGCAGCTCTTCAGCTGTAGGACTCAAATTTAGTATATCCAAAATAGAACTTGGGTTGTCCAACTCCGAGCTTATTAGTTTATTTTAGGGGTTTTTTTTAAATTTGTGACTTATTTGCCATTATCAGTGTATTTTTGTTAGCATATAATAACTACACCCTCTAGTTGCCCTTGAGGACAACTCTAGAGGGTCATCCAGAATCCCAGTGTGGTACTCTGGCTGTGTGGTGGTGGGGAATGTTGAATGTCACAGTGAGATCCACAATCTGTGATCAACAGTGGGATCATCTGCCCCACTTGAGACCATGGGACCCACGTGGGCAGAAGACAGGTTTCCTCTCTTCTTGTCCTGAGTTGTTCCCGTGATCAGGTGGGCCTCGCAGAGGTGGGGACACTCAGCTGAATATTGAAGTAGGACTCGGCCTCCTTTTCAAAGGTGTAAAGAGGTGGAGAGAAGGTGGAGGCATGCCCAGGTGTGGGATAGATAAAGTAAGGATGCATACCCACACCTGGAAAACTTCAGTGGGGACATATAGTATGTTCTCCATCCCATTGCTCAGAAAGTTTACAGGCCTGCTAGTGACTGGTAAAGCCATGATCCTGCCTGAGCTGAACAGAGAGCTCTGGGAGGAGACAGCAGACACTTTATCATGGGGTTTGGCACTTGGAGATTCCTTACTATCTCTAGCATATATACTGCCAACACAACTGATTCCTGAATGATGAGTCTTGGTGTCATGGCTGTGATTACATGGTTGATGTTACTGGAGTCCCCAAGAGCAACAGGGGGCCCAGAAAGAGCCACATCGCTCGGGTGCCATACAAATGGAGCAGTCTCAGACATGAGTCTGAGAAAAGATGAGGAGAGAGCAGATGGACACATGCTGTGGGGATTAGTGCACCAGATTACAAATTGTTAGTTAAACTCTCAGATTTCTGTCACTTAATTATTCCTCCAAAAAAGAAGATACAAAGTCATTCTCATCTTTCTAAACACCATTTTAATTCTGTTTTTAAAGACAGATGATATTTTGGTGCATTATACAAAGCAAATCTAATAGTCATTGTGTTTACAACTGGTTGTCCCTACTCTGTCATAGTTTTTTTGAAGAGGCATTATTTTCAGAAGGCAAGAGAAAAAAATGCTTTACACTCTGGGAATCCTTTGCACAAGGCATTATTCAATTTGTAAATTGTTTTGCTGAGAATCCATAGACTGCGTGAAAGGAACCGTAGCAAAATAATCTTGAAATATGAGTGATACTTCACCACATTGTGCTAGTTTCCTCATTATTTTTCCCAGCTCTGCTACATAATGTATTTTTTGTGCCTGTGGACAGGTCAGGCTCTGCTGTTTTGTTTACTACCTCTAAAAACTATCCAATAACTTGCTAGATAGTCCAACCAGTAAGTGTTGCAAAGACTTGAACTCCTAACCAGAATGGATAGGATGAGACCTAGGAGAAGGAGTAGGTAAGAGTCATAAACGTTCCATAAAAATCTGAAATTATGTTTTTCTAATCTTTCTGGCAATTATTTTTTGTGGGATACTTTTTTGTCTGTTCACTCATGTGAGTTTATGTAGGGAATTAGTGGAACTCATGGAAAATTTCTGGTGGTGCTGCAAAAACAGGCACTGGTGGACTTGTCTGTTGGGCTTAGCACTTTACTTGGTAAATCTTCATCTGAGGGAGATGGGGGAAAACAAGGGCAGCCTCCAAAACCCAGACCACAGACAAAGTAATTAGTGTCTGCAGGTGGTCTGACCATCCTTTGCTTCCTACTCTGTGGTGGATTTGTCAGGAAGAGAAGCAGTTACCTGACCTGGTCTTAATCCAGTATATACCTTAAGAATGACTAAAGCTGTGAGATGAGTGAATTAAGTCTGGAGTGTGTAACCTCATCCCAAGTAATTATCCGATTGTTTTTCCTGAACGTCTGTTGTTATCTGTGTGGGTAGAGAAATCCAGCCTCTGAATGGAGCTGCAGAGTGTGTTTTTGCATGCAAGTGATGTTGGGTTTTGAGAAATATTCCCCCCCAGCTCAGGCATGGCTGTTATATGTCCAGTCCAGCTGTGCAAAGCTGTGCTGCGCATCGGGGGCACATGGTGGTGAGTATTTGTAGGACTATTGAGCTGGCCTTCATAGGGGAAAGGGTTTGTTACTGCAGAACCTGTCAGCATTTACACACAACACAGTGAAATGTATTGTTTGACAAATCCGTCCTCAAGCAGAAGGTCAGTTATGACAATAAGCTTTACCTCTGATGGATCCATTTTCTTTCACAAACCTGTTGGTGATACCCTGCCCTTGACCTTCACACACCCCTGAGCCCTAGGGTTGTGTGCTTGGGTTTGGGAAGGAGGAGAAGCCTGATGTGTGTTCGCAGGACTTTACAGGCCGGTTTTGTCTGGGCAGTTTGGAGCCTGCACTTACCCCGTGTGTCATTGTTGGGCTGGGTGAATACCCAGGAGGGAAGTGAGGGAGCAGTTCAGCAAGCCAGGCTGGCTTGGCGTTTCCTCGGGGGCAGGTAAATGAGTTTGTTCTCCGTGTAGCTCTGGACACTTGGAATGAAGCCACGTGTTGCTGCAGCTGAGGCTGCTGCCGAAAGAGGGGGAGCGCAGCTCGGGCCAGCAGGCTGGTGTGCTCATCCCTGCTGCCTGCATCGTGCCAGGGGCTGGGAGCTGAGGCCAGGCCACAGCAGCACATCACCTTGTGCCGGTGAAGGAGGGCTGCCCTGTGGGCTGATGAGGGCACACCTGGTGTTTGCTCCATGGCAGCTGTCTGTGTGAACTGCCCAGGACTGTGCTCCTCAAGACACTGGGCAGTGGGGGCCATCCCAGTCCAGCTCCATGTGCACCTCCCTGGCAGGGCCCAGGCTGAGACCTTGCTGGCTGCAGATGGAGTGATGCCAGTGAAGGTTGTCTGCATCTTCTGTTTTCTCAATTCTCCCTGACTCATCTGTTAAGCTAGTGCCAGGATAGCTATACCACACCACACTTTTCCTGTTTTATATAGCTCATGTAATTTGTCGCTTGAACTGCCCTGTGGTCTGTGGGAAGCAAGCAGAGTAGTCTTCCAAAGAGGAGGTCCCCATGAAGGACCTGCAGGGTTGTTCAGGAGCCCTTCTCAGAGGTATCTGCCCTCTGTCTTCTCACATACCAACAGTTCCTGGCTCTGATCTGAGGGGTTTGAAAATCAGAGGTCTTCTTGCAGTCTATCAGGCACCTCTTTGCCCAGGGCAAAGGATTTTTCCAGCTTTCCTGTTTTACCATGCCACTGCTGGCTGGGGCTTGTTCTTCTGAGACCTCGGACTTTCACTCTTCTTGTTTGAGCTACTGTACCACAGCTCTGACACACACCTGCACTTTGAGGTAGCAGATTTGAAATTAAAAGTTGGTTTTTTTCTGCCTTTTCTGGCAATTTTTATCTCTAGGATCGTTGTTTATTCGATCAGTCATGGAAGCATATATGCAGGATTAGTGGACCTCATGTGGAAAATTGCTTGGTGACACTGGAAGAATGAGTGCCAGTTGACTTTAACACTGATAAATTCTAATTCCAAGGAGGGCTCCTTTCAGACTACAAACAAACAAAGTAATTAGTGTCTGCAGGTGGTCCGACCATCCTTTGCTTCCTACTCTGTGGTGGATTTGTCAGGAAGAGAAGCAGTTACCTGACCTGGTCTTAATCCAGTATATACTTTTAAGAACGACTAAAGCTGTGAGATGAGTGAATTAAGTCTGGAGTGTGTAACCTCATCCCAAGTAATTATCCGATTGTTTTTCCTGAACGTCTGTTATCTATGTGGGTAGAGAAATTCAGCCTCTGAATGGAGCTGCAGAGTGTGTTTTTGCATGCAAGTAGAATATTCACTGGCATGACTCTGCTACTACACACAGATGTTGCACAGTCTTGTACAGCTGTGTGACATGAGCAAACAGCACAGTTACTGTAAGCTAAGGATTACTCTCAGCACTGAAGAGCTACTCTGAAAGGGGAAAGGTTTGTTACTGCAAGTTCACCTCAATATTTGAATATGCTCTTTTGATGTTCAAATAGGTCAGAAACTGAGAATTTCTCTGGATTTTTGACTATGAACTCCCATTTCTGTAGGCTCACTAAGATTTTCAAATCATGGGTATGCTAACTGAGCAACCTCCTGAATGTCTTGCCCTAACAGTAGAGCCAAGGAAGCCTGAATGTGCTTCTTTCTCTGTAGACAGTTGGGAAGTGGTTGGGAACTGTGAAGTGGAGCTGCTAATTTTACAGAGGTTTATTTTGTGAGAATGTTTAAAATGTGTTAGGGCATGTTCAGTGAAAAAGAAGCTAAATGGTCAGTTAGAGCAGCTTTAGTGCCTGGGAGATTGGTGCCTCAGTGAAACTAATTTGGTAGCATTGGGATGAAAACTTGAAGAATATTTAGCATGTTTTTTTTTTTTAATCTAAGAAATGTTGAATTGGCACTTCAGGTAAAGACACAGCAAGTATGGAAAGCATGTATTGATGCCTTCATTAAACTGGACACTTCTAATTCAAGAGTTTGAGTGAAACATATGAATACATGAGGGAGCAGTTATAAAAAGATAACTGTTGAGCAAGGAAACTTTAGTTCTTGGCAACATACTGAGTAAATGACAAAGAATGATTAAAAGTGCTGCCATGTAGGATCAGACTCATATGTTCTTGAATTTAATTTTTAAATAGCTTGGGTCTGTTCCCATTCAAAAGCCAAAACATTGCAGAAAGTGGTGCATCTGAAACTTCCAAAGGTTTTTTAGAGGCCAGTTTCCACCTGCACTGGTTATTTTCTCTGTGTGCCAAAGGTCTTACAAGCCAGAAGATGTCTGTAGAATTGCACAGTGCCATTGCAGCTTAGCATTTTTAAGAAATAATTCCCAAAATATTAGTTGCACATATACAGCTATAAATAATAATTTTACTGCAGAAAAAAAGATTGTATTGACAGACGTTCTATTTTGTGCTTTTTTTTCTCCAGGTGGTGCACTGTCCCACGTAGAGTCTTTACGGATTGTGAATAAAGGGGAGGAATTAAGGCTGACGTGCAACAAGGATGGACCTGTGACTTGGAATTTCCAGAGCTCAGACCCATCAGCAAAAGCAAGGAGTTCCAATGAGAAAGTGTGGTACACCAGAAATGCAACAGTCAAAGACATAGGCAGATACACATGCAGAAGCAAAGGGAGTATTGTCTCCTCTTACTATGTTTTTGTTAAAGGTAATTATCCATGAAGGCATTATTTTTGCTTCCCACCCCTTCCCTTCCCCCCTCCCTCAATCTCCACTCCCAAAATAATAGGATAATAAATGTTGGAGGACAGAAGGAATCTGAAATACAGCAGGAGAACACAGTTTGGTAGAAGAAATCTTCCCGGTCCTGTAGGAAGAAACCTGATTCTGTGCTTCACTTGCAATGGCCTTTGTCAGCAGCGCAAAGTTCCTGATGAGTTCCTCTTTACATCCCCTTTAATTTTGTGCTGAAGTTTATCCAAGTTCACTTTCTAGATGCCACCTAAGTGACCTGATTCTGTTGTATGAGTCAGTTATACATTGAAGAAGCAAGAAATATGTAGAAATGTCTTTTTAATTCTGTGCCATCCACCAGTATGGAGTCACATGAAGTTTGGTCCCAAGCTTTTAATTTACTGAGGCAGTCAGCCTAAAGGATTTGGTCTCTTGAGGCTGTGCTCCCAGGCCTAAGCCAGCAAACAGTGATGATTCCTCTGCCTTCAGCTTCTGATCTACCTTGTGACTGATCAGAAATGTCTCAGACAGGAAAAGAAGTGCTTCTGTTCTGACATATTTCTCAATCCTTTATTACTCTTCTCTGTGCAGTGTTTTCTTCAGATTTCTTCTCTGCTGATGTATGTCTACATCAGCTGCCCCTGAGCTCACAGTTTACCATGCCTGGCATTCTGTTTACTTTCTGAGGAAAATGGTTATTTTGCTTCTTCTTCACATAGCTTTGGTGGTCTTCCTAACCTGTTGATGGAAAGAAGTCCTACAGCATCCACTTTCTTGAAAACAGCATTCCTTGACCAACAGGGATTGTCTCAAAGAGCCCCCTCTGAACCCTGGTAGTCCTTTGAGAATTACTGCAAAGCTGTTCTCCGAGATGGGAAGAGCACAGCACAACACAGTGAAGGTTATTTTCTCAAGGGAAGATACCTGGCAGAGCATCCACACAATTTAAAAAGTGCTTCTTTATCTGCTCCTGAGTTCTGCAAATAGCCATTCAGCTACCATGGATAAGTTTTCTTGACTTTCTGTTTTTCTCTGAGACCGTGACTATGACTACTATGAATCTGACATATCTTCTACCTATATGTGGTAAACAATCTTGACTTCGCCTACCATGATTTTTTTTCCTGAAGGTCATGATAATTATCCAAAACAGCTATGATCATAGAGATGTTTTTGCCTTTCATTACACGAGTGACTCTTTCATCTCAGGACAGCAGGCAGCTCTCCTGAGCATGCTTATCAAAGCATCAGGGAAGTTGTGTGGCCCTCACGCAATATGTTATTATCTTTTTAGTCTCAGTTGTGTGAAAAAAGTGCAACCTTAACTTTGACAAGTTCCTGGCTGTGAAGTAAGTATGTTTGTGAGGTTGACCACCATTTTGCATCAGGCGTGGTTTAATGTCATCTTACATCACCTGTAAGATGCTGCCGTATGTTCTGCTGCTTGTGGGGTTGCCACAAACATCCCACTACACTTTCCTGCTTCTAAAGGTGGGAGTGAAGAGAGAACAGGACCAAGGACCTCGATCCTGCACAGTGCCACCTAAAATGGTGGCATCTGTTGATATCTTACGCTCTTATGAACCTACTAAATCCAAATTTCTTCTGAGACCAAGAATGACGCAGTGTTGACAGACTGTGGATATGTACCTGCTTCACCTTTCTGTTTTGGCAGAAAGTACCTGTGTTGTATCTATAAAAGTGTTTTTTTCCTGATCCAAGCAAGCCTAGCTCAGACTCCTGCATAATGGAGAAAAATCTCTTGATTTTGATCTCAAGTCTTTTCAGATGGAAGCACTGCTAAGCACTGCCATATCTTGTGCTGGAAACCTGCAGTATGGCCAGAAGGCAAGTGCAACCCAAGATGTCCATGGGGTAGAAGGCCGTGAAAGGAAGAACGTGACCATGAGCAGCCTTGTTTGTGTCTGGATTCTCTATAGGAATTCCTTTCATGTCTTCTCACGGTGCTATTCCCTTCCAGATGGGGATTGAAGATGCAAGGGGAGCACCTCTGCAGTTCTGCTTCCTCCAGTCAAGGCCTTCCCTGCGAGTTCAGCTGTTAGTGAAACAGGTCTTTGTTCCCGCTATTTTCAAAAATTTCTTTTTTTTTTTTTTTTTTTTTTTTTTTGTATTTGTGGGGAACTATACTTTCTGGTAATGAAGATACCTTGGTTATGTCCATACTGGAAGAAGGGGGGCTGAGTAGAAAGCAATCAGTTATGTCTGTTAGCAGGGACATTTAGATGAGCACTGTTAATCCATCCTCTTCTGGCTCAGAAGTGACAGCTAGTCATAGCATTTCTTCTTAGATCTCTGTGTGCAAAATGTTGCAGTTTGGTTCTGTTCAGAAATGATTTACGTTTTTTTCACTTCCTAGTAGCCTCCATCCTCTAAATCTAGACTGATGCTTCAAAACCTGTAGTTTGTGGGGTAATATCAAATTCGTTTTCAGCCTGGTATTTCTTGTCTTAAACCAAATACGCATCATCTTAAACAAATTCTCTCAGTCTTCCTCGGTAAGCCATGGTTTGTTGATCTCTAATCATTCAAGTTGTAAGCATGTTTGCAAAAAAGAAAGAAAACTTTTCTCTCTGTTTTTGTTTTTCTAATTCATTCTACTCTGAAGAGAGGGCAGATGGAATCTGAAATAAACTTTTACAGAGTGTTTGTCATCACACATCCCTTTGTTTTTTTGTTTGCCAGCTTCTTAGCATTTCAAGGTCATGACATATCATGGGCTTCAACTTTCATTGCAGAAGTGTTTAAAGTACTATATGTTTATGTGCTGTGGTCTGCTGAGATGAAATGCTATAGGAAAGTTACCTTGTGAAAGATTGCATGATGATTTTTCAATCAGATATGCTGTTCACATGCCCGGTTTTTCTTCTAAGGAGGCTAAAAATAATCTATGCTTTCAGGGAGCGGAGAGAAAGAGAGAAGTTGTTTGCTGCTTCCTCTGGTAGCAATGTGTTTTCATTTAGATTATGTATTTTACAGAAGTGAAAACCATAATTTAGGTGCTTTTCAACTTCCATTTGCTCATAAATTTCTTTCAAATCCTCCCATGGGCATGAAACCTTACAGCCCTGCCACCAGCTAAAAGCAAATTACTTCTAGTGGTCTGTGAAAATCTGTTTACTGTTGTGGGGATATTTTGGACCTAAACAAGGCACAAAAATGCCCTCCATCTTCAAATAAACAGTAAGATTATTTTCAGCGCACATGATTCTTTAGTGTATCTGGTATTGAATGCTAGTGCACGTCTCCTGTTGTGCTGCTCTTTGAGGAGAAAATTTAATGTCTCTTGGTAAACATGAATTAGGCAGTACTCAGTTTTACTGGCTGAAAGTAAAACTTTCTTTGACAAGTGCCCAATTGTAGAGTTAGGGTAATCAGAAGTTCCCATGCCAGCTTGTCTGACAGATCTTTGTGTTTCCTCACAGATCCAAATGTGCTCTTCCTTGTTGATTCTCTGATCTATGGAAAAGAAGACAGTGACATCCTGCTAGTGTGCCCACTAACAGATCCAAATGTTACAAATTTTACACTGAAGAAATGTGATGGCAAACATCTCCCCCGAAATATGACGTTCATTCCCAATCCCCAGAAAGGCATTGTTATAAAGAACGTACAGAGGTCGTTCAGGGGCTGCTACCAGTGCTTAGCCAAGCATAATGGAGTTCAGAAGATATCAGAGAAGATTTTCCTGAATGTGAGACCAGGTAACACAGGACTTTTTGCCTTCTTGTAGAGAACCTGATTCCCAGGAGGTGTAGAGAAGGGCTGTGAAGCCTCACTGCTGTCCAAAGGAAACTGGTGAGCTTAGAAAGCTTGTTTTGGGCAAGTTGTGTCAGGGCACAGATTGATCTCGTGACACCTAGCTTGTGGCTGTGCTCAGCAGGTTTGGCCATGATGAGCTTTATTTTCTGTTCCTGGAGATTTCCAAGCATTTTTTTCATCATTATAAGAAATGTGGGTTATGCTGTTAATTTCTGAGGGCAAAGCAGCACCCTGAGGTTTGTATAGCTTTGTGCAGGCAAAATTATTTCGGTGCCTGACTCCTGTGTCTGTTGCCCAAAAGTGACAGTAGAAGGAGCTGGTTGATGGCATGGAAGAAGAGGGATATGGTGGAGAGGTAGAGCTTGTGGAAGGAGAAGGTCTTTGTCTTCGTATTACTGAGTGAAGATGGTCACAACAGTAGCTGTGTGCATGGATGATGATGGAGAGAGTACATTGTGGCTACCTGCAGCACTACAATTGGCAAACCAGTTTTTGATACCCTGCCCTTGACCTTCACACACCCCTGTGCCCTAGGGTTGTGTGCTTGGGTTTGGGAAGGAGGAGAAGCCTGATGTGTGTCCGCAGGACTTTACAGGCCGGTTTTGTCTGGGCAGTTTGGAGCCTGCACTTACCCCGTGTGTCATTGTTGGGCTGGGTGAATACCCAGGAGGGAAGTGGAGGGAGCAGTTCAGCAAGCCAGGCTGGCTTGGCGTTTCCTCAGGGGCAGGTAAATGAGTTTGTTCTCCGTGTAGCTCTGGACACTTGGAATGAAGCCACGTGTTGCTGCAGCTGAGGCTGCTGCCGAAAGAGGGGGAGCGCAGCTCGGGCCAGCAGGCTGGTGTGCTCATCCCTGCTGCCTGCATCGTGCCAGGGGCTGGGAGCTGAGGCCAGGCCACAGCAGCACATCACCTTGTGCCGGTGAAGGAGGGCTGCCCTGTGGGCTGATGAGGGCACACCTGGTGTTTGCTCCAGGGTCTGTGTGACCTGCTCATTCTCCTTGGAGGTGCGGCAAGAGGTTGAGGAGTGAGGACCATATCAAGTGTGGAGTTTGCTGTGGCAAGTTTAAGTCTTCTTTTGCTGATGATTTGGAAATTCGGCATTGTCACTCTCAGTATTGTAATTACCATGCTATAGTGTTTGGTCCTTACTGAGTTCACCACGTAAAACTCTCACTTTCTCCTTGGCTCAACATTTAAATGTGTTAGAGACGCTTTGGAGGGTAAGGTTTTTGTAGTTATAACCATGGCACTCATGTGAGCTTCTGGTGCAGAAGAGGCATCTGTGGAACAGGGAGCTGTGCAGGAGTACTGAGACACACAACAGCCATGATAGCACAGGGAGTGTTTATGTACAGCCCTTCTCAAAACAATGAGGAGCTTTATGGACTTAGGGCTTTTTTTGATGTCCAGAGATGTTTCTGGCAGATGAGAACACAGAATGCCTTCTGCACTGGCATCCTCCTGTTGCTTGGGTACTGCTGAATGCTGAGGGGGATTTTTGTGTGAGCCTTTATATCTGGAGAGAGCAAACATGTTTCTTTGTTCTCTTCTGTAGCTTCTTACAGCAACATGAGGAAAACATTATTGTTAAAATACAAATGGCTGAGAAGCATGGGGTTTTCCTAAGTTTTGTACAATTTACCAAAGATAACTACAAAAATTGTGTCAGAGGCAGAAAGAGAGTCTGGAAGACCTATCTGATACATGCTGCATTCACAGTTTGTAAAAGCCCTAGTGGGAAGATAACTGGAGTATAATAAAAGAGGAAAATTTGAAGAAAGGATGAAGAAAATAGAAAAACAAACCACAAAGGGAACAGAGGAGGAGATGAAGAGCTTTGCAGAGGCAGGAGTCACATAGTCCTCAGATACACCTGAGTGTTGACAAAAGACATCCTGAAGAAGACCAGGGTACAGCTGCCTCACGTCTGCATGTCACCACGTGCTTCTTAGGTGACAAACTGTGAGCCATCACTGTGAGCAGAGGTTGTGGTGCTTTCAGGCACAGGTGTGCAGAGTCCTTGAATCAACCTGTCCTTCCTAGGCTGTCCATTAGGAGCTTTTCTGGGACCTGTCAGACAGTACTTTTTGTTGGCTATAGTGTTTTGTAATTAAAATCTGCCGTTTGTGCTGGGCTGCTGTTCTTCAGTGACTGATCCTCACCTGTTTTCAGTTCCAGAGTGTTACTTTTTAATGACTGTAACAAAATGAATGGTCTCATTGGTGGTTCAACGTCATTCAGTTTTCCTCATGCAAGTTGCTATGCTCTAACAAGTATTATCTCACTTTTAAGTGTAATTTGAAGCGAGGTTGAAGCAGAAATGTGCTTGTTGTAAAGGAACAACTGTGTAATGCGTTAAAAAATTTGAGTATATCTCAGAACCTTGATTTTATTGCAAAGTTAATTAATGACTGTTGATTTTTATCCCCCCCGGAAGAGCTGAGACTAATGAAAAGTAATAAACTTCTAAATTGTTTTCCAGTTCACAAAACTCTTCCTGTCATCACCTTATCAAAAAGCTATGAGCTTCTCAAAGAAGGGGAAGAATTTGAAGTTACATGCATAATCACGGATGTGGATAGCAGTGTACAAGCTAGTTGGATTTCTCACAAACGTGGGGTAAGTTCCTTTAATTGTATCATGTGTGCCTCAGCACAGCACACAGACTCTGCAGACATTCACATGCTTGTCTTGGCTTCCTGACGCTGTTGTTGGTTGGGTTTGTTTCATTTACAAAGATTCAGTATCCCACAGACTGGTGAGAGGACAATAACTGTCCTGTGCCCATGAGGATGGCTGGGAGGAAAAGCATCTGCATGGGCTTCTTTTCCCAAAAGGAAATCAAAGTTAGACTCTTCAATGTGAAGTTTAGGTGACCTCTGTTGAGCTTCCTAAATATGGAAGCATGGAGTGCCTACACATCACTTGCAATCAATGGGAGCTGCAAATATCAACACATGGACTGCAAATTACATATTCTAGTTGTTATCATTAACAGTAAAATACCTGCTAATTAGCATGGGGTTGTGTGTGACAGGAATAGTAGTAAGCATTCGCAGGAATGATTAATTCATTTAAATTACATGGTGTGCCTCACTAACTGGAAAAGCTCTGAAAAATGAACCAGTGAACTGGCTTCTGTCTGCCAGTGATAGGTGATAGTTATTGACTGGCATCACCAAATTAAATTATTGAGAGGCTCAGTGCTCCAGGAGTTTGATACTGGCAGTACAACTATTCTGCAGAAAAGGGGCAGAGAGATACTCTTCCTTGGTAAGCCAGTGTGCTGCCAGCTGTGTCTTTGAAATGAGCAGCAGACATTGGGTGTTTTTGAGAATGCTTCTTGATCTTCTGATTGTACCCTGAAATTTAAATTAGTCAAAAGCCCTTGTGAAGACCTTTTAGTAACTCTTACCATATACTCTCCCATGCTAATTGACTGATCTTTTACTGCTAGTGGTAGTGACCAGAATGCATAATTCTCAGCCCATGTATATGGAAGAAAAGACTCCTGTGATATTTGGATAAATCACATCTCCTCAGGCACATAACAAACAGGAGTCCTGCTCCCTGGGGCTGTGCTTAACTAATCCACCAGCTCTGGCAAAGCTGTTCTTGCTAAGTGCTGTTCCAGAAATCCCACCCCATAGCTCTGAACGTTGAGAAGGTCTGAGTGACAGGAAGGTAGCTTGGGACATGAAGATCTGCTTTTGTTCCTGTGCAGGACCTTCATCTGAGAACTTAATTTCTTCTCTCATTCCTGTCCCTTTCCTGTGTTACACATCGATGAAACTGAGGCCCTTCATTTTTTTGTGCTTCATAACTTTTTATTTAATGTGTAAAAGCCACAAGGGAAGTATTTTCACAATAACTTTGACTTTCTGTCCTTTCTAGTAAATAGTAGGAACTGCTGTCATTGAAATACTGACTATCAAATTAAATTTTGTATTGAAAGAGAACACATAAATTTCATATTTAAGTAGATTCAGAATTACATTTTGTCTTGAATAGATGAGAGAAAAAAAAAACCCCAAAATGCTTTTTCCATGTATGACTGAAGTTATCACCACTTTGGAAAATTAGAAGACTGGCTATTAGCAACCACATCCATACTAAATATACTTCTCTTGTGATTATTATAAGTCAGGAGGAATCAAAATTTCATTGAGAAGCTTTAATTTGTCTAGAAGCTCTTGGAATGTCCAAGAATTGCAATAATTCAATTAGAAAATCATAGTAAGTCCAGATCTGCATTTGGTTTAATCACTGTAAATTTTATCAGTCTTTCCAACCATACCAAACGTTCTCACAGAGACTAAAGTCAGCATCTCAAAGCATTTTTTCTATGCATATGTATAGAATCATGACGTATTTAAGAGAATGAAGTTTCCAGTTTCCTTTAAGATTAATAAATTTAGATTGCTATGGACCAAGAATCAGAGAGGGTACCAGAGGGAGGATGTTGTGTATAGCCTGCTGCCTGCAGGGCTCTCTGCAGCATGCCTGCAATCAGGAGATGCTGTGACCTTGGAACATAGAGCAACATGGTTAAAATGAAGCCCCAGGACCTTAAATTCTCTCTTACCATTTGCTGGGAAGCATTGCAACCATTAGAGAGTTGCTAAACTTCAGGCACCATCCTGAGATGCAGTGACTTCATACAAGAGCTTCAGCTTCTGAGCATTAGGAAAGTGAGGACCCAGTGGTCATTTTGCATCAAGCCCCAGTTAGAAGTGCTGTTTGTGCAAATGAAACCTTCAGTTGGTTACTTGCCCTCTCACCAATACTCACCTTAGTAGTGGAAATCTAGCCAGAATGACCTGGGTCTGACCTTGGGCACAACAGCCTTGTCAGCAGGTAATGGGATCATTTGAAGAAGATAGAGGTGTAGTTCTTTGGCTTGGGCTGGTCTCCTGCATTTGGCTCTCTTGGGGCAGGTGAGCACAGCCCCAAATTCACCCATGTACCTCCACATTCTTGCCTTAGAAGGCAGCTTGAGGAGAAAAAAAAAAGAAGAAGGGGAGGGGATAGGAGAGGACATTATCTCCCAAAGGCAGCTGATCACACACTTGTTTTGCATGGAGAGATTCTAGTGACAGGTTTGTCGTGCTGGCTTACAATTCCGGTTTAAAGTTATGAATATTAATATAGCAAAGTTATAATTACTTCTATTTTTAATTTATCTAGGAAAGATGATGCATACACAGTGTTTTAGATGTTAATTGTTTTTTACCGACAGATTGTTACAAGCAAAAGCAGAAATTTGGGTGATTATGGATACGAAAGGAAATTAACATTGAACATCCGTTCAGTGGGAGTTAATGATTCTGGAGAATTCACATGCCAAGCAGAAAACCCTTTCGGAAAAACCAATGCCACAGTAACCTTGAAAGCTCTAGGTAAATACTTCTTGTAGAAATCTAACAATTCTAAGAGCAGGAGATGAAAAGTGAGAACACTGGGGAGTCTTCCCTTCCTTCTTCCTCCTTTTCCTCAAACCTCTGTGAGTAAAGTTGGTTTTCTGTAAAGGTTATTGCGGGCTGGTACCATATGGGATGGCTCAGGAAGTTGTGGTGTGTATGACTGCTTTAATTTCTATAACCTTTTGCTTGTTGCTGGGAAGTGATACTGGAACAACCACCCAAGTGTTTCTGTCCCTCTGGTTTGCCTCACCCTTCCTGGTTTAATCTAAAATTTAAATCAGTTTTAATAAAGCAACTAATTTACCTTCTCCTGGTACTGTCCCTATGCTTAAGTAATTTGGCAGCAAAAGTGCAAAGCACATCTTCAATACCTGCCTTCCAAGCATGAGGAATTCCACTGACAGTGTGTCAACGTTTCTTATGTAGAAGCTGTATTTGTACCTCTGTTTAAAAGAATGCTGTGAGCAACTCTGTGGTGCACACGGACAGCATGAAATTGTTCTGGAGGTCACCCCCTTGTTAAACCCGCTATCCGTCACTTCTGCGTGTTTTGGATCATGTGCCTAAACAGTGAGCAGACTCCCTTCCTCCTCTTGTTTAATAACAGATGTGTTTAGAGTCTGCCATATATTAACTTGGGTGACACACAGTGCCTTTTGAATTTTAAAGCTGCTGAAACCTGCTCATTTGATAAATTGAGTACAATTAAGGACATGTTGGTATAGTTAATAAGATCATTCTGGTCTGTGTAGCTGCTACAACCATTTCAGTTCCATTCAAGGGTGTAGTAACTGAGGGAAGTGTAGCCTTGGATTCTTTTTTTCCTTTTCAAATCTGTTTTTCTGTTACACAGACACGCACTCTGGCCACACTGCTTTGTTTTGCTTTCCCTGGTAACGTAAAGAAAGCAGAAGTGTTTGACCTGTGTGGGTCAGATCTTCAGCCAAGAGGCAGAGGTTCGAGTGCCCTTAACCTTGCTGTGCTGGTTGAGGGGGTAGGGCTCCAATGACAGGGATGTTTTCCTCCTTTTTTTACAGGAGAGACTACATTCATATGTAAAAGAGTGAAACAGTGTGAAGTATGAAAGAAAATCTTCTCCCTAAGGGGATCAATGTGAAAGCTTTTATTATAAGAGGAGGGAAGTTCTTCACTACAGAAATTCTTAGTACTACTGCATATGCAAATGTAGCTTTAAAAAGGATTGACTTTGGAAAGTCTGGGGTTTAAAATAAGGCATGGCATTATAAAAAGTGGGAAATAAAATTTTTGTTTAGTAAAATACAAAGTTTGTATTTAATAAAAAACGCCAGAGAAAAGGTGGAATCTCTCCTTTCTGAGACTGTTTTCTCTTTCCACCCTCTCAAATTTGACTTAAATAAGCTCCAACTTTTGGATACCTTTCACCATTTATTGTCAAACTGACTATATTTACCTGCACTGTGCCAGCTCCCAAGGTCCTATGGTGCATACATAGAGAGAGATCTGGGACTGCAGTAGGTACTACATCACTGTGGCTTTAACATTAACCAAAAGTTTTACAAGAAATAATGTGTATCTTTTGTAAAATTCCTAATTACTTTTTCTATCAGTTAATTTATCTAACTGTAGAAGGTACTAGAACTTCATTACGGGGACCAATAGCATTATAATAAAATTTTATTTGAAGGGAGTTGGGTCTGATTTTTAATATAGCTTGCATAGGGAATCCTGTGTTTGTACAGAAAATTGAAAAAAGCTCTGCAAAGAAACTGCAAATCTTCAGTTTCCAGATTTGAAATCTTTTTCTCTTTTCTAATGATGGAGACTGTTTTAGAGCATACCTGCCTGCTGTGAATTTACTTCATCCTTCCTTCTTCAAAGCATCTGTCAAGTGCTCTGGCAGATCCATATGCTTCCACCAAGCCCCACTGGCTCTGGTTTTCCCAAGCTCGGGTGCCCAGCTGGCCACAGTGGTTTGATTACTAGAAAGTGGGAAGAAGCAGGGATCTGAGATTGACTTTAGGTCTAAATTCAAGCTCTCAGTAAATGTGTTTCCTTGTAATTGCAATCTGCCTGTCAAACTGATAATTCCCTTATGAATTTCTGTAATTGGACTGAAAAACTTGTCTTTTTAAAGTGAATCCTCAATCTGATGAGTTTATTAATGAAATTAAAACCACTACAGCAAGGATGTTGTTAGACGTGATATTTTGGAACGGAACTGCGCAGTGATAAATGGTATCTGCCAAATGAAAGATTAAGTCCCAGCAGCAGATGTACAGAAATGCCTTAGTTTAAGATGATTGGTATCCAGGCCTGTGGACTTAGCACATTTTTCTCTAATTACAGCTTTTTATTAAAAGCTTCATTTGTAATGTTGTTCTTAATTACACTTGACAAAGAACCCTTTAATGCTCTACTATAGTGTAATAAATTATTTTAGTTTGCTTTTCGTAATGTTTCTTTCACACCAGACAGTGAGCAAGTCAAATCTTTAGGAAAATAGAAATACTTGAGTAGAATCAAACACATGCTTGCATTTTCCCAAAAGCATATAGAAAGTATTTGTCACCAGAAGATGGAATTATTTATGCTAAGGCACTCAAGGCTGCTTAAGTCCTATGCTTCATGCTATATGAGGTTAGTAGCCATGGTTTTGGCAGGTAAGGGTTTGAGTTCTGCTTTGCAGATAAGTTTTCCCGTTTCACAGTTGAATGTTTGATCACTGATCTTGAAGTCGTCTAAGTGTGGTTAGAGTACTGACAATCTTCTAAATGGCCCTGAAATTGTTTTTCTTCTCCTCTTACGACTATCAGCTAAAGGATTTGTCCGTTTGTTTGCAACAATGAATACCACAATAGATATAAATGCAGGACAAAATGGAAACTTAACAGTTGAATATGAGGCATATCCAAAACCAAAGGAAGAAGTCTGGATGTACATGAACGAAACATTACAGAATTCCTCAGACCATGATGTCAAGTTCAAGACTGTGGGCACTAACAGGTAATATGCATGGCTGTAGGTGTCGATTTCACCTTGGAACAGCAGACTAGAGTTGGCTCTGGAAAGAGGAAAGTGGGGACGGTGAGAAAATTGTGACTGTAAAAGATATAGTATGTGTGGCTTGCCACAGTAACTGGTGCAAAGTCTGCCGACCTACATTGGGAACAGCGTCGAGCTAACTACACCGTCTGAGGACCAGCATGCTGTTTACTCAGGACTCACCTACCTTCCTGTCCAATAAGCAAAAAAGAGAATTAAGATTGGTTGTGTGCAGAAACTCCCTTCACTGTCACAGCAGACCCCAGTGCTCTGGATAAAAGCTTATGCTTTTATTTCTGCTGGGCACTGTTCTCTCTTTATCCCTTGTCTTCCAAAAATCCAGTGAAGCCCCTAGAGCATGTGGCCTAGGTTGTGAATGTGGGTTCCCTCCTCAGTGAAAAGAGGAGCAGGTGGTGATGCATAGTCTGAGCCTGATGCTCAGCTGCCACCCAGGCACACATCTGGATGTTAGAAGTGGCAAAACTTACGGGTGCTGGAAGTGCAGCGGCAATCATAATGTAGGATAAGAGTGTTTGCATGGATGATGTCTGCAGAAAAGTGCCTCCTTATTTTCCATGCAGCAATTGCCTGTTCAGAGCAAGTTGTGTGTCTTAGTAATGCTTAATTTTTTTCTTTACAGTTACACAAGTGAACTTCACCTTACACGATTAAAAGGAACAGAAGGAGGCATTTACACATTTTTTGTGTCCAACTCTGATGCCAGCTCCTCTGTAACATTTAATGTCTATGTGAAAAGTAAGTAAAGTGAACAGTCTGAAATATTTCATTATCACAGTCATTGTATTTTATACAACATAATGTATGCACAAGATGTCACAGTGTGGTTCAGCATATGAGAGGCTTTCTGAAGTGAAGCACATGCTGGAAAACTAAATGTCAAGATATAAAAGTGCAGAGTACTCACACAAATCCACCTCCTATCCAGCATGACCTTATATTCTAGCAAATGTATTCCAGAGATTACCAGAGAGCAGCTAGGTTGTTTATGGAGAAAAAAAACTGTAGCACCTGGAAACATGATCTCAAAAATAAGTATGTATCATAAACCTTTTATAATTTGAGGTGGAGCAGGATACACAGGGATTATAATTTGCATTTTTGGCAACCAAGTTAAGCTCATAATTGTTCTTTATTTGTTTAAGTTGGATGCAGAGTTTGAAAGCTTGTCAGGAGAATTACTCACATTTAGATGCCTTTTGGCATCTAAATACTTCTGTATAATAGTATAAATCACCATTGTTTTAGAGAAATCTGCATAGCTTTACAAATGTGTGAGTTGTCATCTTTGGGGCATGCTTGTTAAGAAAGAGCACTGGCCTCAGTTCCAAATAGCATTCTTCAATACAAAAGCTAAACGTCAAAATTAATTCAATGAAACCTTCAGAAAACCCTGTCCTCAGCAGAGCCGTCCTCTTAGAGCATTTCATGCCCTCAGCAGACAAACACTGGCTGCTGCTAAAGGCCAAGCTTAAGGAAAATTAAACCAAGAGGGACTTTGAGCCCAGCAGGAGGAATCATACCAAAAGTAAGTGAAAATGCTGCAAATGTAGTTTTGCATTGCTGCTATGCTTTAGCAGCAATGTATCCTTTTTTAGGCATAGTTTTGTGCAGAGGACTGTCAAGACTTCCACAAATGCATCAAGTTCTTGCTCTTAATTTCTGAGTTCTTCTTGTTTATCATCGAAGATCAGCATTTGTAGCATCTCTATTAGCAATGACATAGTTTGGATCTAGAAAAGTCACTTGGGCTCCTTTCAGAACATGGTATCTCTTCCTTCATCTATGAATGTTGACACTTGAGTTGGGCCTTCTATGTTTCCTAGCTCTGATTTCTGAGATAAGGATGTGATCTCAAGATGTCCTTGTCTCAGTGAGCAAGTGTGGGTCACTGAGGACAAATTCTAGTGATTTTAAAGATGAATGGAGCAAAATGTTGAGCCAGAAGTTTAATTTCTCTGAAGAAATGGGAAAAATTGCATAGTCTGGGCACAAGAACTAAAAAAACATTTACAGTTTTGGCATCATCAGGTATCAGTTCTCAATGCAGATCTCCACGTTGCTGCTTTTGAGGCATGTGCTACTTAATAAAAGCTGAAAGTCCCTGTGGATCATGGTTAGGAAACCAGACCAGGAAGAGAATAGAGAAGCAGAATGGACAAGGCAAGAGGGAGCATAGACACTTCTGTTCTCCTGAATGGCTTGTCTGTACAACAAGCAGCATTCAAGTCTGTTTCCTTCTTTCTTCAACTGCTGGTCTTGTAAGTAGCAAGATCAGTCTTGGGATGTTGTGAGGACACTTAAGCAGTCTCATAGAGCCCATGTGGATCATGCACTGTGGCCCTGAGTGGATTGCAGCCATTGATGAAGCAATTGGATTTGATGCACTCAACTCAAAAAGTTTCTTTGGGCGTTTTGACTAAGCTGCTGTAAACATTTTTTCATTTTGAAAAAAGAGACTAATAGATTGGTCTTTCTAAAAAAGGGTTTTTCACTGGCTTGTAAAGTGCTTATCATTTAGCTGTGAAACACAAACTGTATGACAACATACCATATTATTTGACACAGCAGAGTAACTGCCGTGGGTGAGTCATGTATGGGTGGGTCAGATCCTGATCTAATGGTGTGTCCTCACTTGACATTGTTGTCAGGGATTTTGCATAAATTGCTTAGATGTAGCTCGTGATGTTTACATGTCTGGCTTCGGCATGTAATCAGCAGAAAATAACCGAACAGGTAAAACAGGATTCATAATCAGGAGAATGTCTTCACGTAAACAAATACCGATGCTGAAGCATTTGCTGAAAGATGTGAAAAGCCCAGTGCAGAAGTGCTTGCCTTGGATTTAAACATATTTAGCAATTGCATATGCTAATCTGAAACAATACTAAATTGCTTTTAAAATTGTGTAGTAATTCATAATAAATGTATAGAGGTAAGCAGCTCTAAAATTAGGAGCCAAAAAGAAAATTAGAGCTTGACAAGCAGCCTACTGTGCTCAGTTACAATTAAGAAACTGTGGAAATCTCCAGAGTGGCAAGGTATGATGTGTCTAGCAATTAGCAGAGGAATCTTCCAACTAGTAACTGAATTTAGTGCAAACTAATATCTCGGCTTAATTATAGTCAACAAAATATTATCTTTGCAGTTGGGGCTCCTGCTGCAGAGAGAAAACTGGTCATGGTATTACAGATCCCATGAAGCCAAGCTCAGCTGTCACTGGACTATGCAGTGAACAATGAGGAATCACCATGATATTGTAAAAAGATTTGTTCCAATCCAGAAGATGTAGCTCCAGCAGAAAAAAAACCTCTCTCTTTGTCTGGGATGACTGACAATACCTATTAAGTGTTAGTTTTTAGACATTTACTTCGTTAACAATGAAGAAAGGGAAACTGGCAATAGAAAGCAATTAAATGCAGAATTTCATTATACAGAACATTGAATTAAAATAGGAATGACCTCTTAAAAGTCGTCTTTGATATATTCAGAATCAACAATAATAAAAGCTGAAAAGCAATCAATAGCCTTAGTGAAATGAGAAGATATGTAATGCCTGAACACAGAAGGCGGTATGTATATATGCTGAACAATGTAATGAAATGTGAAATATTTAAGGGGTTAAAGTCAGAACAGTTAGCAACATCTAGTCATTAGGAGTCTGTCTGATAGCAGGAGGGGTAATTAGGCAGTGCAAGTCATAAAATCTAGCACAGTAAAATCCCTTTTAAAAAGAAGATGCGTGGTGACAGCTTGGCGTCTGTTTGCAAAAGCTAGTCCATCTTTGCTCCAGCATTCCCTGAAGTACCTACATTGGTGGTTGAGGAAGGTGCCAGAAAGGGGTGCAGCTGCTGAGACGTGTGCGTGGCCTGAGCTGGCAAGGGAGCAGCCAGTGGGGACTGCAGTAGCAGCTGTCTCAGTCCCCTTGGGTACTGGCATGGGAGGCTCTTTGCTGCCTCAAGTGAAACACATCCCTTAGAGTATCTCAGAGCCAGAGAGGCTTGGGAGCCCTCAGTGCTGGTGCTAATTGCCACATCAAACTGCTTCACCAGGCATAGGACAGGTGGAGCTGCTCTTAGGTCAGCACTTCACAGAGGCTGCTGCAGCTCAGCTTCCTGTGGCACCGAGGCTGGACCACTCTGCCTGGCCTGCATAGCCTGTCACCTCCTTCCACTCTTGCAGGATGAGTCCATGTGGACTCGTGGCCACGTAGACTGGCTTTTATTGCACTAGGTTTTTACAGTGGAAAGAGCCTAACTAATATGGGCATTTTTGTTTCCCTCAGTCAGCTTCAGATGGAGACCAACTCTGGCACAATTTTTTTCCCAGGGCTTAATGCACAGATGCCTCTTATATTTGACTTCTCATTTCTCTCATTTCCTGAGTTACATTGTGCTGTAGTGTTGCCTAAAACAGAGCATATACCTAAACAAATAGCACATGGATTGTAGTTTAGCTAATTACAATTTCACAATCCAGCCATTTTGATTGGAATTTCAGAAATGTGAATTACGTGTATTCTGTGAGCATTGAGGCTGGGTGAGATGCTGTGTGCTCTCAGAAAGTTCCTCACCAAGTGAGTAATGCTGAAAATCAGTCTCAACATTTTGCAACAATGTTTGGTTCTTGGTGTTTTGCATAAAACACAACATGCGGATTTAGAAATGAAAGAACATTCGGTTCCTGTAACATGAGTCACGAGGAGGTGGTGTGTGATTGAGAATATACGTGTGCTTTGTTGACTCTAATTTAATCAGCGAGTAGAATATTCATTAAAAACTAACGCTGTGCAGTCTTTGTACATGGGTTTTATTTGAAATAAATGTAAGTTTTCCCACTGCAGTCTGTACAGCTTCACTACTTTCTAGAATTACGAGTTCCTTTTACATTCCTGTAAAGCTGTATTAACTGATAGTGGGCTCTTGTATCTATCAGGTGAGCAGCATCATTGCAATGTAGTCTTTCATAATTTCTTTCATTAACTTCTGTTTAGGTGATTTTGCAAGAAAGCTAAGGTTGTTAAGAGAAGTAAGGTCACTAATTCCAATTTCATCAGAAAAAAAAACCTCTCTGTGTTGATGTTACTCTTTGCTGAAGCCTTTGACATTGAACTAATGACTCTGAAGTCCACCTGACTGCACTGATTTCCTGCCATTCTTGAAAAAAACCAACTGCAGGACTAACTCTTATGCAGGATGTGACAGAAGGCATTGGCTGGATGAATTGCTTTTTAAACTACCAGAGCAATCACAAATTCTCATTTAGAAAGTTAATACGTTCAGCCAAGTGTTGGCTTCTTCTACCTGCAGCGTTTCAGAGAATCAGGCCATTGGGCAGTTCAGTATCTTAGAGGGATGTGTGTCCTCTGTCGGGAGGTCTGCACTGGTTGCCTTGCATTGTAGTTCCTCTCCTGCCTGCAGTGGTAATATTGAATACAGGGCAGATGTAAGAAGGATGTGGTTTGACAGATTTAGTACACTTTTAACTGGGAAGAAGCTGTCCTTTTTACAGATGGGTAAAGTCATGCTGTGCAGGAGTGGGAACATTACTGTTGTTCCAAGCACACACTTCTTTGGGTTGTTTAAGCTCTTAACTTTGCTGGCTTAGGATCTTTCATCAAATCAAATACTCAGGTGAGATGAGGTGTTCTTCTAAGATCTAGCCCAAGCATTTAGTGTAAGAACTAATATTTTCACAGATGTTCGATTTTTGAAGGACACCAGTTCAGACCCGGACATCCTTGAGCATAAGAAGGTCTTATTCAGCTGAATGATTCCATGGATTATGAACCACATAGGTTGCTGGTGTGAAGAGCAAATAGCAGTGTAAATTCTGTCCTAATGGATGACTATTGCTTTTCCTTATTGCAGCAAAACCTGAGATTCTGACTCTGGATATACTTAGCAATGGTGTTCTCCAGTGCGTAGCAGCTGGATTCCCAGCCCCTACCATATACTGGTATTTTTGCCCAGGAACTGAGCAGAGGTAAGTTAAGTAAACAAGAGTCTCCAAAGGTTTTTTTTAGGTGCAACACATCCAATTGCTAATTATAAATTAAGAACATGAAATGACTTGGTAGTATTTACATTCAAATGTTGCACCATGGTTTTCATCCTTTTTGGCATTACATTATTTGTAGTAGTTTGTGAGAAGGCAGGGATACATTTCATTTTTCTCCTCTGTATTCTGTCCTTGAAAGGGGAATAACCAACACTTTCTGCTGTGTAAAAGTAAAAGCCAAAGTTTCTGCTGCAAGCTAGCTATGGATTGTATCAGCTTGGCCCCAAATGACACATGTTCTATATGCAATTTCACAGAATGGCAATCACAGAATCACTTGTGAATATGGCTGTTATAATTTGTTTTATTGTGTAATGAAGTAATTTTTCCAGACATAATGTAATTAGATTTCTGTTCGCATTAAACATACGACAAGTAAACAAGTCCAGTGTTGTTATGAATAAAGTCAGATGTTTTTAAAACCAGGTGTTTATTAGAAGATTGTAGAGTTTCACTGTGAAGTGAGTGAGCATTTGTGAAGCAAGTTTTAAGGTTTTGCTTGACTTCCCCCATGGTTATAGATACCATACTAGCAAGTACTGGTTATAGAGGTATCATACTAGCAAGCAATCTCCTTCCCACCAGTGTAATCTGTTTTATGTCTAAAATAATTGTTATTTCCTTAATGGTTTCTAATAGTACCTTTTTTAAAATCTTAAATGTGTGCTCATGTAGTAAATATGTAACGTATGAAAGAGAAGCAACATCTTGAGAGAAAAGAACTGGCTATTTTCTGACTGCATGTAAGTTTAAGGGTGTTTATATATATATCATGGACTTCTTTTGTGCTGTAGTAAGATGATGCTTGGGGAGCATTTTCAGGAATGGGTAATAAACCACAACTGCTTGACAATGGAATTGAAAATGCATGTTGAATGGTATAAAACCCATAGAGAAGTTACAGACCTGTAGGTATGTCTAACCAAAAGCAAATGCAAAGACATCATGGTCTCCAGCTGGGCCAGGCTAGGTGTACGTATCCATTTCTCCCACTACATACAAGACATGAGATGCCGTGAGTAGGCTGTTTCAGGATTAAGATCTTCAGCTGAATGAATCCCTTTGTAGACCAGAGTTGTTCAGTTCTCTGTTGCTCTGGCACTTCAGGTAGCAATCCATTGCAGGTGAATGTCAATATTGTTTCTCCAGGTGTTTTGATTCACCAACAATATCCCCCATGGATGTCAAAATTGGTTACACAAATTCATCAGCACCGTCGTTTGAGCGGGTCCTGGTTGAAAGCACCATTAACGCCAGCATGTTCGGGAGCACCGGCACCGTGTGCTGTGAGGCCTCCAGCAATGGGGACAGGAGCTCTGCTTTCTTCAACTTTGCAATTAAAGGTAACATCCACAAAACATGGGTGGTGTTTGGCTCTTTCTGGAAAAGGATTTTAAGTGGTTTTGCCATAAAAAAGTTTACAGTACTGTGGCTGAGCACATGATAACATACTACATTGCATGTGCTGCCTGTCAAAGTCTTGCTTTAATTTTTCAATGACTATTGTGGTACTATCTTTTTATGGCACCTATTCTGCAGTGCAATAGGTAGGTTTCTTCTGTCTGTGCAGCACAGAGGAAAACTATCTACAGCATTACCCTGGCTTTCCCCCTGTCTCTCCCTTTTGTTTTCCTGTCATTGTCTGTTTTGACTATTTAGGCCATCACTTCTTTTTTCAAAGAAAGATTGCATTTTATTTTAGGTTTTTACAATGTTTCAGGAAAAATGCAGTCCCCAACTTGCCTGGAGCCTAAGTGTCCTGCTGCTATAAAAGAAGTAACAACAACAACATACTGCAAAAGGGCTTATGAGTTTTGTAGTGGTATTTGTAGGTTTGTGGGGGAGAAAAAAACCCACTAGAACATAGATGATTTGAAATGTGTTTGTAAAGCTGTGCTCTTCTTTGCAAAACCAAATGTTCTGCTTCTTTTTTTTCTGTTACACCCAGATATAACATACAAACAAATACGCCAGATTTGGGGCAGATGGGTTGTAGTAGAATGGTATTTCTTCACTACTTGGCACAACCTCTTCTTGTAAAGACTGTGCTGTTGTGATCATACTTAGGCGGGGGCAAAGGGGAAGAGAAGAAATTGGGACTTCAGATAAAAGCTTCTTTCTTTAACCTAACTTGACTAAGATCATGCAAACCCCTTGCATTAACTGATCTTAGTGCCAAACCTCCTAAATTAATGAAGCTGAGGCTCCAAAGGCATCGAGCTGCATGGTTTCTGTGCCAGCTCCATCTCCCACAGCTCATTCAGGAAAGACATTCTGATACAACTTGATCACATCTGGGAAAGTCAAAACCCCAAACTGCATTTCACAAAGAAGAGCCAAGGAAAGGTTTCCACCTGCATCTTTTTAATTTAGTTTTTCTTGTTCGGTATTTTTAGGAGAGTTTTCTGTTTCTTTCCAGAGCAAATCCGTACACATACCCTTTTCACCCCTTTACTAACTGCATTTGGAGTTGCTGCAGGACTGATGTGCATCGTAGTCATGATCCTGGTGTACATATATTTGCAGGTAAAATCAGAAGCCCCTTTGCCTGAATTAAAAAAGTGTGTGAACTATTTGTGGAGTCTTCAGTAGTAACAACCATTCTCTTTCTTTTCCAGAAACCCAAGTACGAAGTTCAGTGGAAAGTTGTTGAAGAAATAAATGGAAACAACTATGTTTACATAGATCCAACACAACTTCCTTATGATCACAAATGGGAATTTCCTAGAAACCGTTTGAGTTTTGGTTAGTTTAGATTTATTTAACTTCATCTGCAAGGTGGAACCTTCAGGTCTCATATGAGAGTTTGGTCAAACACAGCAGGGTTTTGTCACAAAGGTGTTGTGCAATGATGCAGATAGTGATAATTGCTCATTCTTGCCTTGGGACAAAAGGCAAGCAGGCGTGTCTGCAATAGCTTCCTTGATACAATAAAATAAAATGTTGAGCTCTACAGGATGAAGTACTCAAAGTCTTAACAGAGTATTTTGTTTGCTTTATTAGGTAAAACCCTTGGCGCTGGAGCTTTTGGGAAAGTTGTTGAAGCCACTGCTTATGGTTTATTTAAGTCTGATGCTGCTATGACAGTAGCAGTAAAGATGTTGAAAAGTAAGTTGCTGTAGTATGCTTTACTGTGTTTTCTCTCTTCCATCTGGTTGGTGTGTTATGTACCAAACACTGTGCTTTGCCTTGCAGCCAGTGCCCATTTAACGGAGAGAGAAGCCTTGATGTCAGAGCTTAAAGTGCTGAGTTACCTTGGAAACCACATTAATATCGTGAATCTGCTTGGAGCTTGCACTATTGGAGGTGGGGTTATCTGCAGATTATTGTTTATTTCTCTTCTTTTTTAACTGCCAGGAGGATGAACTTTGTGAAGAAGAATCCAAGGTGCAGCTCTAATGTAGAGCTCATAGATGTAGAAGTCATAATTTCATCTTAAAACCTTACATTTCATGCTTCGGTTGCAGATCATCATGATTATCACCTGTGATTTACTGAATCTAGACTTTAGGCTCATTGTAAAAATAGTAGTAAGACCACTGTAGCTGCAGCTAAACAGGAAGGTTGCTTTTATTCTCTTTCATGTGAACCATTGGGTGCTTTCTTCTCTAGAGATGACAAAACGTGGTATAAATTTTTACCTCCACCACACTGTTCCTCATTAATGAGAACTGGTTCCTTGTTGGTATCCAAGGTGAAGTCAACAGGCTTGGCTTGTCTAGTCTTCAGCCTTCTGTTTAAACTGCAAGTGTATCTGTTAAGGCACCACTAAAGGTACAAATTCTAAGCAGCAGAAAGTTGAGAAAAGTAGTTTTCCAAATAAAGTATTGGCTCAACCCTAATGTTTCATATATAGTATTAACTTCATAAGTTTGTTTTCTTACATAATAAAAGCTACAAAGCCTCCTGAAGTGTCAATAGAGAGTGATAGAAACCTGTATTTTTAATTTGTATGTATTTTAGTATGAAAGAGGGTATTGCTTCTTACCCATTTTTCAAAGAAAAGGAGCTTGTAAAAATTCATAGTTTGAGACAAAGGCAAAACATTTCTCACAACTAATGATTTAAAAATAGGATGAAACAATTTTGTTCAAGCAGCCAACTAAGTAGACTCACTGGTCTGAGTGCCTGTCTCTCTCAGTGGAAAAAATGTGGTGTCTGTAAGAAAATCACACCACAAACACTTTTGCTATTGTGAAAGCTATAATTTTTAGCTGCAGAAAAATGGAAATAAACCAGTGAGGTTAGGAAATGATGGTACTGAGTAAACTTAGAATATTAAAATGAAATCAGAAAGGGGAATCAAGTCATCTTCAGCATGGATGTTTATAGAACAAATATACGTCTTTTGAGCGAATGACTCCAGCTATGGACCTTGAATACATAATTACACTGCGTGTTATTTCATTTCTAAGACCTTGTGCAATGTAGTTTTCTGTCGCAGCAGGCTGTTCTGTTTGAATGATTTTTCCTATTATACTGCAGAATATAACACTCTACATCATTTCCAAAACATTACTGAAGGAGTGTGAAGCTCTACTGTAAACAGAAGTGAATCAAAAGGATTAATGTTTGAAGCTTGAATTACTCTTAACGTTTGGAACAAATAACTTCCTTCAGGAAGTGAGCAAAATCAAACAGATGTGTCTGGCCAGAAACATTATCACATGAAGAAAGAGAAGAAGACTTATTTGTTTAATTTTTGTACAATGCAATCCTATTGAGGGGCAGAACATTAATTGGGACACAGCTTTAGCTGGACCATAGTTGTTCATCTATGAAAGGGAAGATGCTGGGTTACTTTTCTATAACTTTTCAAGTCTAGACAGTGCTAGGCAGTGTGATTTTTTAATAGTCCAGCCTGTGTGCTTCATTGAATGCTGGCTTTATGTAAGGTTCTCTGCTTTAAAAACAATATTCACCAGCTTTCTAAATCTTACATGCACGTACAGGTCCCACTCTGGTTATTACAGAATATTGCTGTTACGGTGATCTTTTAAATTTTCTGAGACGGAAACGAGATTCATTTATTTGTCCAAAACATGAAGAACATGCAGATGCAGCTGTTTATGAGAATCTTTTGCATCAGTCAGAGCCTGCAGCGTAAGTATGACTTGCTGAAATGTATTCTTGTGTTTTTAGAAGATTGGGAAGGAGGAGAAATCAAAGTTTATTAGGGGTAAGAGGAGTGGAGAAACATTTAATGCAGCAGGCTTTGAAGATTCTCTGCTGCACAAGAAAGTAATTTAAATAAGAGGCTATTTGTTCAGGGGGTGGTTTATTCTAACAAAGTAAACCACCCCCCTGAGTAAACCACCTCTGTTTAAACCACCTCTGGTTACGCTAAGAGAGTAAACTACCTCTAACAGAGGCCATTTGTTCAGAGTGTGTTGTATGCATTCTTCGTTTTACTTCTTTATCAAATTTTCTGCAGTTATTTCATGCACCTCCTTGGCTCCAGTCTTTGTACATATTTGTGTTTATTGTTATTAAACTTTGGTAGGGCTTATTTAGCAGCTTGAATGACAATTTCCTCAGTGTCAGGCTCTTAGTACCCTGAGTTCTACCAAATTCCTGCCTTCAGAAATTACTTTTTACTAAATCAAACCAGTGTTTTAAAATGTCAGCAGCAGGCTGCCTCTGACAGCTCACTGCATTTTGTGGTGAAACAACCTGTGTCATGACTCTGAGATTGCTCTTGTACTTAATTCATCTGTATACTTTTAACTGTTGTGTTTTATATACCATCCCAAAGTTCTTTCCAAGGGCGTTTCCAAGCAGATTTCCTTCCGTTAGCAAAGTGAGAGGCAGCTTACCAAAACCTAGGGGCTATTGCAATACCTGCCCGTTCTAAATTTTAGTGGTTTTATTGCCCCAGTGAGCATATTGCATTGTGTTGGCAGTCATGAAAGAAGCAGGAAGACTCAAGGAGTTGGAAAAGTTCTTTATCCCAGCAAGGCATAGTACTGGTGAAGCTGTTTGTGCATGGCAATAAATGGGTAGCTGGCAATGCCCCAGAAAGGTTGGGACCACTGGGGTGATGAACATAAGGCTGTGATTTGCCATTGGAGGTGTGCCCTCTGTTCAGTGAAGGGATCTTGCTATTTAAGCTTATTGAGTTATTGTCAATGGAGTTTACAAACTGCAGATTGTAAATTGAGTTATTAACAGCAGAGTATTTACAAAATTCTTGTGTTAGTATTTACTGCTGCTGAACGTGTCAGATATGTTTCTGGTGGTAACTAAATCTACTGGTGATCTCATTGCTCCTTCCCATGTTAGCTCAGTGGCTGCATTCATTGTTCTTAAACTAAGCAGATGTTTCAGGCTAAGGAAGTGTATGAATTCTAATTGCAATGAAGTGAAAAATGCCAAAGTACATGCATCATTTCTAAAGGTGCCTAACTGTATATTTATAAATCATATAGTATGAAAATCTGTACATTTGAATTATATATAGCAATAAGAAAATTTAAACTTAAAAGAATGTAGCAGATGGTTGTCCCAAGCCTTGGGTGATTTTTTTAAATACATATGAATCCCCTATGGAACTTGGGAATTTCTGAATTTAACATTTTTTACCATTTGTCTTCTGCATTTCAATTGCCAGTTGAGCTGCTGAAATATTCTGGTAGAAGTTGGTCTAAGCAGAAAAAGGAAGCACTAGCAAATCCTGTGAAACATCTGAATGTTAATTTATAGAGAAAGAAGTCTGTATAAATAGTATTCGTGTAAATGTTTTTGTTTGCTCACCTGAGCTAAACTCCAGACTTTGAGGTGTACCATTAACTGTACCAACAATCCTCTCTTTCTGTACATTTCCTGAGGCATTTCCTCATTTTTTTTTCACACCACCATGAATTTCCAGTCAACTGATCATTTGTAAAGCAATTATTCAGAAGGTTGGCCTGATGTTGGCTTTTTGTTTGGATAGCTTTTGAAACCTTTTTCACTAAAGTATGTTTCTTTTGTTCTGTTGCCTCTACAGTGATGTTGCCAATGAGTACATGGACATGAAACCAGGAGTGTCATATGCAGTCCCACCAAAGGCTGACAAAAAACGCCCTGTGAAGTCTGGTGAGTTCAGTGACAAGGAATTCTGTGTGCTGATGGGAGTGCAGGAGGGCGGGCTTCATGAATTCGTTCAGTTTTAGCAGATTTGTCTTTTGTGGATGGGGACACTTTAAAACTCAGTAATTGATGTGAGAAAGCTTGAAAAAGAACAATATGCTAAATTACAGTGTATTGTATTTCTTCACACTTAAATGGAGTATCAGGATTATTTTTTACTTTTTGGTGATGGGCTATTTATGTGATTCTAGGCTGGTACTTACTAAAATTACTGTTTTGTTTAATGTCAAAACAACTCTACATGATTTCTACATGATTACATTTGCTTAACTCAAAAGCTGTTGTTGTTTACGTTGTGTAGGATCCTACACTGATCAGGATGTTACCCTTTCTATGCCGGAAGATGATGAACTTGCTTTAGATGTAGAAGATTTGCTAAGCTTTTCTTACCAGGTGGCAAAGGGCATGAGCTTCCTTGCCTCCAAAAATGTAAGTTAAGAATGTTTCAAATATGGACAGAATCAGCAGACTTTTTGTCACTTTCAGTGTTTTAATGTGATCTGTGTGTTTGGATGCTGAACATTTCTATGTTCTTTTCAACAAGCACTGCAAACTGATAGGCTGCCTCTCATACCTGAACCTTTACCTGATGTTGGAGTTGTGTACTGTGCTTGTTGGCCAAAAGTGATGTTTTATATCCCCTAAAACAGAAGTCACTGTTATTGTATGTCCACTGTTGAGGAAAGTAGAATCAGTGTGAAGGTATCTATTTGCATCAGTTTTAAACAACACTGCACTTTTCTCATGCAGAATATTGCCTTAAACAGGGAGATATCACATTGTGTGCTCTTTTTTGTAAGCATGGCTTAATTCACAGGAGATGTCTTGATTTTTAATTTTTTGAAAAGAAAATCAGCTGAGAGACCCACAAAAATTCTTCATTAGCTACACTGAACATTCCTCTGGGTTTCATAGGAGAGGTGTTGCATAACAGAAGGGGATTTATAAAGAAGCCTTAAGCACAGCATCTTCCTATTAATACTATTAGTATCTTCCTCTGGTTATTCTTACATTTTATTGCAAAAATGAATTGCCATTTAACATGTAAACATTATAACTAATGTAGGTACTACATTAAAATAAAGTGCAAAACCAAACTTAGACAATTTAAGGAAAGGAAGATGATTCTGAAGTCCTGTGTTACTATTGGGAAATGTGTCTCGAACTCTGCTCTGAGGAAAGTGCACATTAAAACTTCCTTTTGCACTTGTTTTTTTTCTCGCATTGTTCCTTGTTCCAAACCAAACCATAAGCTTCCCTATAGTTTATTTTTCATCTATCAACACATTCAAAACAGGCCTGACATGCAAACATATCATATTACAGATGACACACAGATTCACCACATTCCTGCATCCTTCACTGTTGAGGACATCCAGTGCTTAGCACACATGTTCTGTATTTCTTCTGTTTTCCTGAAGAGTAACCCCTGGATCCACTATGTGTTATTCCTGGTGACTTTTTCTTTATAGTCTTTCCATTTTTACAGACACAGTGGCGTTAAATAGCAAAGGCAGTAAAGAATGTAACATCACCTCACCTTGAGGATGGGAAGTAATCACAGTATTGGTTTGGCAGTGCCAAGTTAACACTTATATCACAGAGTTAAGTTGCAGTGCATTAAAATGTTACTGGTCTCTTCAGTTGTATACTTAAACTCTTTTGGCTCTGGCATTTAAATTAGTTAATGAAGAGTGCTGTAGGCTGATGGATAAGGTGCCTCAGAGTGCCTCACATCCTTGAGGCAGAGGGTCCGTGAAGATCAGCACACAGAGTGCCCAGCTGCTCTTCCACAACTTGCTTGTACGTCATGGCTCTGCCGGAGTCGGGATAGGAGCTTGTTCTGGGAGCGAATTGCCTTCAGCACTTGGTGCCTTAATCACAAGACAGAGCTTCCTCCCTTGGACAAAGTCTCTATTCAATGCAAACTGCACTGACTCTGGAGGAACAAGGCAGAGTCATACTGACTCTTGGCTGTTCCTTCACCTTACTGCTTCATTGCTGTATGACAGCTTTACGTATGCAAAATGCAGAATGCATTGTATACAGAGGTGAATGAGAGTCTGCCAAAACAGTGGAACTATTAAAAATCCTTCCTTGTGTAAGTATGCTAAAGGGACAGAGATTAAGTTACTTGTGCAATCTGCAGTTACTTTCTCAGCTTGATTTTCCTAACTTTTGATATTTTAGGTTATTTTTTGGTTAGAAATTCCATAAGTTCTGTGTTTCAAAGAAAAAAAGAAAAAAATGAACTGTCTTCAGTTACTTTTATACAGCTGTGGCCTGTGTGCTAAATACCATCAGTAAAGCTGAGCTTAATACTCTCCATATGAAAAAGGAAATAATTTTGTTACAGAACCACCTCCATTCTCTAACAAACACACATGGGCTCCACAGTTTTATACAAAGAAACATGGCTGCTGGGAAACTCAAGCATCCTTCTGGAACTGCACTTACCAACACATGCCCACTTCTAAAGTAAAAACTGGAGTATAAGGTGGTTAGGTCACTGAATGCTGGCCGTCTATTGAAAGATACTGGCATGTGAGAATTTCCACTGTTTTAAAGTACTTAAGTCTGCTTAAGCTCTTGTAGGTACTTTATAATTCAACTTTTCCAGAGGACTATTTCTGTTATAGGATTCATTTTCTGTGTTTGTGTGCTTTGAAGTTATTACGATAATTTCCCGTTTTCAGATTTTCAGCACTTTTCTATCAACAACAATAGTTACTTAATAGAATATTTGGAATATTTTGGAAAAAAACCCTCATTTTCCCTCTCTTTGTCCTATATTAGGAAACAAGCCAGTGATGATTTTGATAAATCAGAAAAAAATACATTAAATTTTAGCTGAGAATGTGAATCACTGCAAAATTCAATGACTGCGACTGGTATTTTCTAAAATAAATGCATTGACAACCTTATTTATGTGAATTGATGTAATTATTGTAAAGATACAACATCAGAATGTTTGCTCATCTGAGTAAGCTTATTAGCACATGGCTTCATTTTGATTTACAGCTTGCCTTAAAATGCATAATACAGTAAGTTACACAGCTAAGTAAACATGTAACCAAGCAATAGCCTGTTAGGAATATTATTAACTAGTTTTGTTTGTTTGTCTACTATTTAGTGCATTCATAGGGATCTGGCCGCAAGAAATATTCTTCTAACTCATGGTCGAATTACAAAAATCTGTGACTTTGGCCTGGCAAGAGATATAAGGAATGACTCAAATTATGTGGTCAAAGGAAATGTAAGTATACATGATATTTTATACACTTGTTTTAAATTAAGGCGAGTTCCTATTGTCTTGGCATGCGAAGAAAAGTCTTTCTTAGTTTGATGGAAATCTGGATTTTCCAGTTCTGGTATATATATATATCTGTGTTGGCTAGGAGGGGAAATCTCTGACATAGATGTGTGTGCTGACAAAAACCTTGGTTTATACTTGTTATACTGGAAAATATATGCTCATACCTGAATGTATGTTGTAGTGGAAGAGATATTTTTGCTGCACCAATATAATGTCCAGTTTTCTTATTATACATGAATGTACTCAATGTTACTGCTCTGTAAGTAATTGCTAGTTTTGTCATGGAAACACTCTGGTATCCCTGTCCTAAATTTTGGAATTATTTGGAAACTTTTCCCAAAGGGTATTGCACTATTTGCCCATTATTGAAATAGTTTATTTAAAGAACATCTAAATAATCGGGGATTTGTAGCTTATCCTTTTCTGTAAGGGGTCACTCAGACAGTGAAAACTCAAGTGTGAATTTACTGATTAGAGCATCAATGGGAGGCAAAAACATCTTGGTTTTCTCTGATCCCATATAGACATCCTAACCTTGTACGTGTAACAAACACAGCTTTAGCTTGCAGCTGTAGTTCAAACCCAGTAACAGGGTTGGAACAAGACACTATATTTTGAGGAGAAAAGTTTAAAACCTCCCATGTAGAAGAGTACCAATCTCACAAGTACCTACTAAACCTCCGGAGGGGTACAAAGGCGCTTTGAAGTGATGCAGATTATCTTGGCAGGACTTGCAGTCCCCTTTAAAGTGCCTGTGCAGTAAAAAGAGCCCTACTACAAAAGAAAATCGAGCTTCTCTGTGGTTAAGCTGGAGAAGTGTTTATGAAGTATAGGTATTTTGCATCTCAAACTGATTTATGCTGCCTAGCTTAGTGTTTTAAGTCTGTGTCAGATAGGTGCAGCCAGCTGCTGCCTTCAGAGTGGGTATGCTTTCACTTGCACTGATTTTCAGAGGGGAAGATACCTGTTCAGCAAGGCAGCCCTTGTCCCCAGTTCAGCTGAGGGCTCCGTGATCTTAATGATGAGGGGCTGGTCATTAGTTAGGGGCTTGGCAACACATGAACTGAAGTTTACCAGTCCTGGCTTTGGCAAGCTGATAAAGAGAGAAAATCCCGCACCTGAGCATCTCTCACCAAAGGGGTTTGCCAGTCAGTTAACTTCAGTCAGTCCATGGTACCTCAGATATCTGACATAACTCTGCTGCTGTGCTGTCACCCAGCAGGCCTTGATGTCTCAGGTACCTACAGCACCTTTGTTTTAGGCTGTGGAACAGATGTGTTAATTGGTTTTCTTCAAAACAATGTTGTAGTGTACCAATGTACCAGCCACTGGTTGCATTGAAGTTGAGGTTAGGGAGCTGAAATTGAGGCTAGAAGCTGAGGTTATAGGAACTGAAATAATTCATGAATAACTGCTGTGACAAAATATTGAGTAGTGTTTAGTGTAACCAAGCTACTTTCAGGGTCAGGGTCAGGTCAAGAGCTGCATGATGATAAATGGTCCTGGGAGAAGGAAGTTAAGACAGCAGCTTAGGAGGGAAGTGTGCAATTGAGTTATATCTGTCTAGGTTATCTTTTAAGTTTCCTGAGTTCATAGAATCACAGAATCATAGAATGGTTTAGGTTGGAAGGGACCTTCTAAGATCATCTAGTCCAACCTCCCTGCCATGGACAAGGGCATCTTTCACTAGATCAGGTTGCTTAGAGCACCATCCAAACTGATCTTGAACATCTTCAGTGTTGGAAATGTTGCTCAGATGAGGTATCCACAACCTCTCTGGACTACCTGTTCCAGTGTCTCGCCATCCTCATCGTATTTTTTTTTTTCCTTGTTTCCAATCCTTGCCCTTTCAGTTTAAAACCACTGCTCCTTGTTCAGTCATCACAGGCCCCAGTAAAAAGTCTCTCTCCATCTGTGTTGTAAGTCCTCTTCATATATTGAAAGGCCGCAGTGAGGTCTCCCTTCTCTTCTCCAGACTGAATAACCCCAGCTTTCTCAAACTTTCTTCACGTGAGATGTGTTCAAGCCCTCTGATCATTGGAAGAAAGAGGTCTGGTTTCTTCCAAAGCAGGACAAACGTTTAGGACAGAGGTCTGACCGGCTCCTACAATCAGACAAGGAAAGGACAAACCAGGGAGGGAAAGGTGGAAGCAAGTGCAAAGGCTACCTGTGTCCTTCCTTCTGCTCCAGTTAACATTCACAAGGGATGTTTCTATTCCCACACAAACTTATGAAAAACTACAGAATCATAGAATTATTTAGGTGGTAAAAGACCTCTGAGACCATTCACTCCAATTGCTAACCCAGCACTACCAAGCCCCCTAAACCATTTCTCTAAGCCCTGCATCTACATGTTTTTTAAATATGTACAGGGATGGTGACTCCATCACTTCCCCAGGCAGCCTGTTCCAATGCTTGACAACCCTTTTGGTGAAGAATTTTTCCTAATACCCAATCCAAACCTCCCCTGGCACAATTCAAGGCCATTTTATGTGGTCCTGTCACTTGTTGTGTACGAGAGACAGATCCCCACCTTGCTACAGCCTCCTTTTGGGTAGTCGCAAAGAGCACTAAGGTCCCCCCCAGCCTCCTTTTCTTTGGGATAAACAATCCCAGCTCCCTCAGCTGCTCCCGGTAGGGCATTATGTTCCAGACACTTCATTACCTTAGTTGTCTTTCTTTGGAAATATTCCAGCACCTGAATGTAGTGAGGGGCTCAGAACTGGACACAGGGTCTGAGGTGCAGCCTCACCAGTGCCCAGTACAGGGGGACAATCACTGCCCTGCTCCTGCTGGCCACCTATTGCTGATACAGGCCAGGATGTCACTGGCCCTCTTGGCCACCTGGGCACAGCTGGCTCATGTTCAGCCACTGTCACCAGCACCCCCAGGTCCTTTTCTGCTGGGCAGCTCTCCACCCACTCTGCCCCCCAGCCTGTAACAGTGCAGGGCATTGTCGGGATCCAAGGGCAGGATCCACCACTTGGCCTTACTGAACCTTGTACAACTGGCTTGGCTTATCAATCCAGTTTGTCCAGATACCTCTGTAGAGCCTTCCTGCCCTCCAGCAGATCAACACTTCTGCCCTATATATATGTATTAATATACATTACTTTTATTTGAATTTAAAGTTTTCTGCTGATAGACTGAGGAGCTGATGCAGATGTATTGACTAGAGCCTTGAAGCATCTTGACTATGTGAAACTTATTTGTCTGCCTGTGCCAGCCAGTCCACCAAAGCAGACTTGCTTACATGCTTAAGGAACCATGCCATGATCACTTACATTATTTTCCTCTGACTTCCTGATATCCTTAATTAACTAGACAGAAAGAGTCAAACAGTATTCAGAAAATCAGAGAAAGATGGATTACAGAAAGATGGATCAGTAGCAGTGCAGCACCTGGAGATCCTAAAATGCTAAAAGTTTCATTTTTGGTTGGATATCTCTTGATTTTAAAAGTATTTAATGCACATAAAAAACAGAACAAGTTGATTTTACCTTGTCAATTCTGTATGCCTTATGTCCATTGTCTTAATCTATTCCCTCTTCCTGGAAAGGCTCGTCTTCCTGTGAAATGGATGGCACCTGAAAGTATTTTCAACTGCGTCTACACCTTTGAGAGTGATGTCTGGTCTTATGGGATACTGCTTTGGGAGCTCTTTTCTTTAGGTAAGCTCCTTCAAGATCTGTACTTCATATCTGCTTCATTTTGGGGTTTACTGTAAATGCAGAAATCATGTTGCTCTCCTGCTCTCTCAACAGGAAGCAGCCCCTATCCAGGGATACCCGTGGACTCCAAGTTCTATAAAATGATCAAAGAGGGATACAGGATGTTCAGCCCTGAGTGTGCACCACCTGAAATGTAAGTGAGCAGCCAGCACCTCCAATCATCCAAACATCAGTAAAGATGCGAGGGAAAGGAAGCAGAAGCCTTCTTGCACTAAGGCTCATTGTACTGCTCCATTGTCATTTTTTGAAGTTCTTTTCATTTTTTAAATAATTCATGTACTCTAACTAGCAGAATACACGCCTGTGTTGTTACAAGCAATGAAATACTCTCATGCCTTGTGCCATCTGATCACTTTGTCATGGCACCTGCTCTCTGTCAATAAATTATTGACAGATCACAGAACATAATTGAACATTTTTACTTAAGATAAAGAAGTCAGTGAGATGTATCACCAGACTGTACAGCATCTGCATGTGTGCTGTACTTCATGTCAGCAAGACGACTGGGTACTGATCTTCTTTATGAGACATTCCTAATTCGCTATTTTGTTGGATTGGCATGCAACAAGCTGTCAAAGAACAGTGTCCAGAGCCTCCCATTAGTAGTGAGTTCTCTGTTGTCACAAACACAGATGTTAGCAGCACCATTCCTGTTCTTAAAGTCATTTGAAGAGGATGCGACACTTTTGTTTCAAATAATAATGCAGGAGAGATAAGAACTCTAAGGATTTCTTCATGAGCAGTACTTAATTTTGGTATCTTTACAGGTATGACATAATGAAGAGTTGCTGGGATGCTGATCCTTTACAGAGACCCACATTTAAACAAATTGTACAAATGATAGAGCAGCAGCTTTCAGATAATGCCCCCCGGGTAAGTTATGGATTAAGCAGTTTCAAGCAAGATCTTATACTAGAGCTGTTAGAAGCAAAGACCCCAGGCACTGCATTTCTAGTATTATTTATGTAGCTTTGCAGCATCAGTCTGGGTAGCAGGAATGATGTTTGGGCTATTCCATTAGACAGTAGCTATCTAAGCCCATACCCAAAATTTACTAGCTGCAGAACATTTTTTGCATTACTGATGTTTCTCACTCACAATAGACCTGTCACAACAATTTTGATGCTACAAGATGCAATGGTACTGCATAAATTCATCTTATCCTAAACTGTGAAAAATTCCGTTCCTCTGGGAAACATCTCAGAAATAAAGTGTAATTCGTTTTTATTAGGAAAGCTATTGAATGAAGGGGTGGAGCCTTTGGTGCTCTTCTGTATCTTCTCAATTGCCTCCCCTAATACCATTTACATAACCTTGGAGGTACATTGTGACAAATTGTACATGCTGCTCTTTCAACCATTCCATAGTGAAAGCTTATTCTGAGGAGACAACTAGACAAAACAGTCCAAAGAAAAACTGGAGACACATCCTAAACCTGGATTTTTGCCTCACCATAACTTTGTGTGCTACTAGGGTTTACAAAAGTCCATTTAAATCCGATTTAAAAATAAAACTTCCTTTTACCTTCTGGATGCCTCGTTTGGGCAGAGAGTACATGGCTTCGTGACAATTTGAGAAAAGAGGAAACTGAAAGCTGCTGGTGTTCGATTGCATCCTGTAGTGTATTTTTGGCAGGTGCAGGCATTACTGGAACAAAAGCAAGAATCTGAAGGAATTATTAGTGAGGTTTCTTGGGTAGCTTAGTAATAACCTGAGCTATTTTTTTTTTTTTTGAGCTCAGCTGAAATTGGGCATGCAGTTGGAAGCTACAGTGTTTTTAGTAACAGATTTAGTAACTCAGCTTCATGATTCTTTAAAATAGCAGTTAAGCCCAAGACCTTTTGAAACTGTTTTGATTTGCAAAGAAGCTCCTGAGCTGGAACCCTTGCACAGCAGTGTGTAGTACACAGTGGGAAAAGGCTAAGAAAGGAATGCTCTCCAAGAATGTGTGAAGGGAGCAGTCTGCAGAGTATTGACACCAAGTCTTTGGCTTCTGCAGGTTTATGCCAACTTCTCAACCCCACCTTCCAGTCAAGGAAATGCTCCAGATCACTCAGTGAGGATTAACTCGGTGGGCAGCAGTGCTTCATCTACTCAACCTCTCCTGGTACGCGAAGATGCTTGAGTGGCATGTGAAGAAGAGGAGATCAGATGTGTTAGCCGTTTGTTTTGTGCAGGGGCTGAGAGAGGGACGACTTCAATAATTTCTCTTTCTTTTACTCACTACTACCATTGTGTAGCTGAAACATTGTTGTAATACTGTCCTTTACCATGCACTGTTATACATAAACTTAATCTGCTGAGCACGGTTACAGGCATTGTTGCAGTGTTAATTGAAGCTGTATATATTTTGCTATATTGTGTGTATTTGCAGTAGAGAGCCAGATGTGAAGGAAAAAAAACCAACAAAAGAAATCCTAAGCCAGGGTGTGGAATTAGATGTCTGTAGATCAAACCATATCTGCAGTGATTCTTCTCTGGATCTGTGCCTGGAATGCATACAGTCATTTTCTAGTTAATCTTGTTTTTCTGAATTTACAAAATAAACAAGTATTAAGTTAATGGTTTTGTAAACCCCTTTCCACATCCAGCTAAGCTTGAGAGGCTTTCCCAGGCAGGTATCACAGGCTGGAGGCCAGTAAGGGTGCTGTATTTAACTGGGAAAAAGAGGTGAAGGAACCAAAACCCTTCCAAAGTAGATCTGCACAGCTGGAAACCCTCCTGGGAGCTCTGGGGTTTAAACCAGAGAAGAGGGGAGGAAGAGCATGGATACTCATTTTTATTTCCCACCTGTCACCCCTGCAGACCAGTTGCACGGTTTCCATGGATATATGCACTGCTTCCCACTGGTGCATTCCCTGCCAGGATGAAACTGCCTGTTGCTGGGTCTCACTCTACCATGGAGCCTGAACTGCTCCTGTGGCCCTCTGCCTGGGATGCCTAAAGGCTTTGACATTTGTTTTGCTAATAGTTGTATCTAAAGGTGTTCACCGAAGATAGGTGGGCCCTGCCAAATTGGTCAAAAACGAGGAGGAAAGCTGCTTCCAGTAAACTGTGTGGCTGGAGAGGAGGCCGTTTAACGAGTCATCTTATCTAAGGGAGAGCAGAGGAAAAAAAATGCTCCCCTGGGGGCCCTTTCTTTATCTTGTCCTACCCAGGTGAATCTTTCCCACAGGCAGTCTTGGCTAGTGCTAACGGGAAAGGGCTATTTTCCTCCACCCCAAGTTGTTCCTGTGGTAGTCCAGGAATGATAATGAAGAAGAGTCTTAACTGAGAAGTGGCAAATTTATAAATGGCATAAAGGAAAGAATCCTTTCATTCTTCTTTAACAGACGTGAAGCTTTGGAGTCAGCATCTGTTGAACCCAGGGTTGTGCTTAAAAATATTTTCTAATCCCTTTTCTTCTTACCAGGAACACTGCTGGTTCTTTTCTTCTTTGTTTTTGACCCCTGAAAATAAGTAAAGGCATTGAGAGAAGCATTTCTCAGAAGCAGAGTCCTATTTGAGTACCTATTTATTTACAATGCACTTACGCACTCTGTAACTTTTACTTTACCAGGATTTTGGTTGAGTTTACATGCAATTCAAATGTGTAACTAGCTGCCCAAATACAAGGTAATTGTAAATACACACACTGGTAGTATATTTTGGGTTACATTGACTACCGCGCTCCTTCTATGACTGTGCATTTGGTTTAATGTTACAGGAATCTGTCTTTCAGAGTTAAATAAAAAATTAGCCATTTGCACTGAACTTACTTAGGCTGTTGCACCTTTCCAAAGTTAGCCATTTGTTTGGATGCACTCTTATGCATACTAGTTGTTGAGCATTTTCAGTTTAATGCTATAAAAGCTCTTTTGTAACGTGTTGGCTTTTGGAGCAGCTGTAGACAAACTAGTTGTTATAGATGTCTCGGTACTTTACAGATACTTAGCTGAAAGAAGTTTGGGTTTTTCGTTCTTGAAATTTATATTTTTATAATTTGGGGGGGTTTGAAACTTATTTTGCAATGGCTTGGTGTTTTGAATGGGTTTACGCATTGTTTTTGTAAATATGGAAATGTAGCAATAATGTCCTTTTGACTATTCTCAGTCCTTGAGTCTCAAAAATATTTTTTTATATATATATATGCAAAAAATATATGTATAAATATGTAAGTGTTTGAAAGTTTATGAAACACTTATGGATATGTTGCTCAGTTGTAGAATTGCAGTTAAGAAGAGTTCAAATAAATCTGTAAATATGTATTAAAATGCTACCGATGTGTATTATGTTAAGACAGAATATTTTCATGTACATCTTAATAAATTCCTGGGTTGAAGCAAAATATCAGTGGCTGGCCACACACAGGTCAGGTCTGGCATTCTGAAACACTTCTGCAAATACATGCCAAAAATTTTTATTTGCTTTGTAAGTTCTTTACCTGTGAATATGTGGGACAAATACTTGAACATTTCAATGCAGCCTTATTCTAGAAGAAAGTTGCAGTTAGAAGATGGATCTTGTAGACTGTTGTGCAGTTTATATGTCATGAATAGTATTTAAAAGAAGATGTCTTGATGTTGCTAAGGGTATGGTTGCAGAGGCAGACACAGCCACTCAGAGGCTGCAGCGATGCTGAATATTCCCCTTTCCTGAAACAAATGTGCATGCTCTTGGCCCCTCTTTCAGGCTGGCACGAGAGCTTGTGCTGGACTGGCCAAGTGCAGCACTGCTGGGAGGCTGCAGGAGATACCTGGGGCTGCTGTGGTTGGGAGGGGGGTCATGAAGGGAAAGCTTCCCTTGCCTGAGGAGCTACTCTTTGCCTTAGTGGGAGACCCTCTGATGTAGTTACTCCATGTTTGAAATCTGTGACTCCGCTGCTCACACTTGTTCCTGTGCTGCCTCAGGGTTTGCCTTTTTGGTATGTGATTTAACAGTAGTTATATAGCCTATAAGTCTCTAGAATTACCCTACTAAAGCCCCTACTAACTTGTATGAGAGACACACCTCAACTGGTTTGGTACTTAAACGTTCCTGTTCTGTCTGCAGACACCTTGAAATACTCCCCTCCTTCAGCTTCCTTTGCAAAACAGCTTCCTTTTTTTTTCTTTTTTCTTCTGCACTGGTCTTTGCTTTGCTTGTTAAAACTAATTAAGGAAATTATAACCTAGTTTTGTCAGGAGCCATGAGGTACAAGCTTTGTTACAATTGGCATTGTCATTGTTTTTAATAATGCTCCAGAAGATACCAAGATGGTGTCTGATATAGAACCTGTTTTTTGTCCACTCCCACATTGAAGCAGAATAGAGTTCATACCCAGGGATTCCTGCAGCTGAATTGTACAAATAATTTGTGAATACTCATTTAGCATAGCCAATGGGGCTATTTTATGTATTTATTTGGTTAGCACATCATTAATTTTATTTTCATGAAGTGTTTCCCATTCTGAAACACTCTAGGATATTACATCTCTGTTTTCTGAAAAAGATCTTGCTCCTATTTTCTTATTACAAGGCTCGCAGTGATTACCACCTCCATTCCTGCTCGTGGTCAAACAGCCCATTTCCTTCTGAATTATTTTAGAGTGCCAGTTCTAAGCAATAGCTTTCATGGAAAAGCACATATTGACATTTAATATTTATTTTATCTGCCCTTCATAGCATTATTGTACCCAGCTATAAAGAGCAACCAGCACCATGTTATCAGCATGGACCATTGGGACCATGGACCCATGGACCAAGTGTCTGAAGGGAGAGTGCAGACAACTGGTTCAGGCTCTTCACAGTGGTGCCCAGAGACAGAACCAGAGGCACTGGGCACAAATGGAACTGTGTAAGTGTCCCTCAACATCAGGAAACACCTTTTTTTACTGTAATGGTGACTAGCACGGTTTGCCCCAGAGATTGTGAGGTCTCTGTGCTTCGAGAGAATCAAAAACCATGTGGACATGGTCCTGGGCAATGGGCTTTAGGTGTCCCTCCTTAAGGAGGGGAGTTGGGCCAGATGCCTTCCAACCTCAACCCTTCCGTGATTTTGCGATCAGCCAAGGGCACTTAGAAGAATCTCAGCTGTAACATGTGCTTGGCCAGAAGCAGAAAAGAAAATCCCCGCCCCATGCTGAACATTAGAGAGTGACTTGTCCTCTGTTTGCTTTAGTAGCTACAAAACAAAATACTTGTAGGCTGTGTGGGAGAGAAGAGGAAAGATCATGGAAACACTAGGGTAAACATGGAGTTATGCATCACCATCATATGCATCACCACCGCATTTTCTTTGTTTCTGGTTCTTCTTTACATCTCTGCACCGGTCTTTGGAAGGGAAATGGAGACATAATGTTCCTGGGCCAAGCCACCAGGGAGTGACCATTCATACCCTGGACCAAAAATTTTACACTGATCACTGGAGATGTTGGACAACAGGGTCCTTAATTCTAGTGTGTTGTAGGCTGAAACCCAGGGAGTGAAATGTTTCCCTCTTCTTGTATATTGATTAGGGAACTTCCTACTTGTCCTGTAGGGAGGTCTGAGTCTCAATAGAGGAGAAGAAACAGTTGCACAGACTTTCTAGCTTCTGGTTTAGAACCTAAGTTGTAATAAAAATGTGATAATCTACTCTGCAGTTCAGTCGTGGCTTCCAGAAACTTCTGTAACTACGAGTAATGGACCTTCAATTACCATGTTTCCTGCACACTGATTTCTTAGAAGATTATGCTGTAACTAGTAATTTTCTGTCCAGAAGTTGCTCTGAAGCTGTGTTTCCTGAAAGATTGTCCATATTTCTTAAATTGATTATCATTCACTCTTCTTGGTGAGGATCATTATCTGTCAGTTGCCAGCCAGGCAACTGAGATTATTTACTAGCAGCAGTAGCTCGTCACTTGATTTTTCTGTCTGTGCCCTAGAAATCATTTCAGCTAGGTTGTGACAGGCAGCAGAAACCAGTATAGCCCAAAGGGCCCGCTGGGCTTTGGGTGTGTGCTTCCCACTAAGAGCTGTCAGCAGCATCAGATAAGGGCTTTGCATGGCACATTTATTGTTATCCAACCATCAGGTCCCCACATGGGAAGGCACAGCATGCAGCTTCCCTTATAGACCAGTAAACATCAGTGTGTAGCACAACTTACCCCCAGGACTTTCTCTAGCTGCAGAAAGTGCAAAATGTGTACGTTTTGAGACGTAGGAGTGCCAGTGGCTGGCTGCTCTTCTGTGAATTACACTGCACGTATTTTTGATTGGTTCCAGTACCATTACTGGGCAGGGGGGCTTGCTCTTAATGTGCGGTTGTGGGTGAAGCTGGTGTGGCCACCAGAACCCTTCTCTATGGCCTAAAGAGTGCTTGCTTAGAGAGAGAGCTCCTCTCCTCCCCTCCAGGGGGGTTACCCAGCAACAGAGCCTTTCTGTGCATGTGCTACTTGTGCTGCTACTGCCAAGGCGTGTGTCCTTCTGGTACTTTTCCATTTGATAATCAAATAGCAGATTCATCACAGTTCAAGAAATTAAACAATGTTGAAGCATTAATATTTTAAAATTAAATCAGTTCCTCACAGCAGTGCAATAAAAAAGGGCAGTGGCAACTTCACAGATGCTGGTTTTGGCATTTTCTCTTTTGAGTTAAAATAGCAAAGCCGATTCAAACTTCTTTATGAGATGAAAGCGTATTTGTATTTTCCCCTTCAGCCATTTTTCATTCAAAAGCTGTTTGCATTTTTCTTCTTTTGCAGGGACTAAACACTACCTAGTTACTTCCAGAAATTAGCACTATTTAAAATTTCCGACATGCTTGTGTAACATATTTTGGGTTTTAAGTCACTCTGGTCGATAGGATGGCTCTGAGCCAAAGGACCCAGGGAAGGACTGGAAACAACAGATCAAAAGTGGCAAATGCTGCACCAAAAGCAGTAAGTAGTTGCACAACCCCTGCTCTCTGAGGACAGCCTGGAGCTGCTGCATTGCTAAGAGAAGTGGAAGCCTGTCAAGCTTCTCGGGCTGGATACCAGCACAAGGGCAAGCCTGGATGCAGCAGAGGAAAAAATATTGGCTTTGTCCCTTCAGAAGTCAGGCCTGTAAAGGTTTCTTCTCTAATCCCAGTGTTTGCAAAGATTTTCTTTTGAGGGAAGAGGAAGAAATGATTGGTGCAATACATTTTAGCTGTTCAATCCGAAAACACTGACACTAAAAAGGGTAGTGCTAGGGAACTAAGCGTATTTTACAATACCCTCTCTTTTAATAACGAAATGTTTGTAAAGGATGTTTGTCAGCATCCTTTGAACTGTATTGATGAAATAAAGTAGGATAAAATCAGATAGCTTCACCACAAGTAGTTATCTAAATTTCGAAGTTTTATTTTTTCCTTTTAGAGCTTCAAGTATTTTGAAGCATGGAGAAAATATAAAAAATTTGCTGTACTGATAACCCCTTCCTCCCCAGGAAGTTAATCGAACACAAGGACTATAATTACGTTTCAGAAATTTATTGTTAAACTACTGGAGACCTCAGAGGCCTGGGGCAATACCAGGGAATACCTGAGCCTGGTAATGGGGAGTCACCATTCAGAAGTAGGGCACTGGGTTACAGGGAGGTAGCTCGCACAGGAGCCAGAGGACATGGCTGACCAGTGCCTTGCTGCATCCTGTCTGGCCATTGACTGTCAGCTCCTGAGAGATTTCCTAGCATTTCTCAGACCCCTTTGAATGGCAGCAGTTGTTTTGAGTTTCACATGAAAGGCTGCAGGAAAAAGAACCAGGGCTGATTTGATTTTGATCACTTGAGTGGAAGAAAAAAAACCAATTTTTTTTTTAATCAAAAAAACATTCTTTCAAGACTCCTCCATTGACTGCAAGTAGTGTTGCACTGCCTGCACTCTGCTGTGTGGTTCCTTCTGGGAGGCACCAGCAGGATCAAGTGCTCACCAGACAGCTTCTCTGTGGAGCCACATATGGCACTTCTAGGGTCAAGAAGAACATCTGTACTGTGTCTCACTGGCCCCTTGCAAGGAGGCCACCAACACTTGACAGGGGGCAGAAATTTCTCTAGCACTGAGAGGAGTTAACCCAGAGGATTTGCTTCCCAGGTAGTCTCTGTTACTCTGTCAGTTAATCCCAGCAGGAAGCATATTATCTGCTTCTTTGCAGCCTCTGTCCCAAAGAGCTGGAATGAAAAAAATATATTTAAGATCTTTTATCCTTCTTTGGTTTTGGTAGTTTTCTTTGTTTTTGTTTGTTTTGTTTGTAGTTTTGTTGGTTTTTTGTTTGGTTGGTTGATTTGGTTTGTTGTTTTTTTTTCTTGCTGCTTTATAAAGTTGCCTTGCCACCCTCAGTTCTTGCTGAGTTCAATATTTTTGATTTTTCTGTGAAGCAGTACAACACTGGAGAAGATCTTGGTTTTAGGCAAACTGCTCAAGGCCTCTCTCTAGCGGGAGGAGGCTCAGCTCTCTGTTTGGGATGTGTGTTGTGTAGGGCTGTAGCACTGCAGCAAGCCTGTCCCCCAGGCAAACACCCTGCCAGGGCAGACAGCACTGTTTGACCCAAGTCCCTCTGGCCTCTTCTCTGAACAGCTTTGGGAACAAATCATCTTTGTCAGCTATTGTTGCAATTTCAGAGGATCCTGAGGCCGTGTGATAGTCATGTGTGCTGATCACCACCCCTGCACTTTTCCAATCACAAGAAATAGATTGATCCACCTCCTTGGGATCACAGCGGCGCTGTCAGCTCTGCCCCGAGCAATGCCTGCGTGGACAACCATGTGACAGTGGTTTGGATCCACTCTTGTCATTTGTTCAAAGCAAAGAGCATTCCCCCCTGAATGGAAGGAGGGGAGGGAAGGGAGGGCTGAAGACGAACCATGTTTTTTCATGTATTTCGTGGCAGCAAAATAATTCAGACTGAAAACATACCTGCTTCTTTACACTTTGCCCTTAGTTCAGAGTTAGAGAGAGAAAAATGAGGGTCTTGATAGAAGGTTAAAGTATTTTGCATTATACATTACGGGATCATTAGTAATGTAGTTACAAATGATGAAGAAAGTATCTGTTAACCAGTTGGAAAGTAGAATTTTAATGTTTCCATTTACCATCAAGTAACTGGACAGTCCAAGGAACCACTTATAGCACAAGAGAAATATTTTCAGAAATAAAATCACCGAGGATGTTTTCTGTCCTGATGCCCACACGTCTGGTAGAGCAACACACATGGCTGGTGTTGCCAGCCCAGAGAGCGCGTGCAGATTCATCATCTTTCCAGGATTTTTTCTTCTGATATCAAAACCCTCTTGGAAGCAGAGTCTGATTTATGCCCAAGGCCATGGATATGGTCAAATTAAAACTGTGGACAAGTATCTGCACCCCTTGCCTGCCTACCCAAGCTTTCTCCTCCCAGTCAAGAACAGATAGGAAGAAGTTGTAGTTTTATACTTGTGTGCAGCCAGTTCTAGAGCAAAGATGGCACAGAGAACCACGGACCCCGCTTGTGCTGTGCTATGAGATCATTACAGTCATATGATGAGCTATCTAGATTGTTTGGCACCCAAATTGTACTCTGTGGTTACATAAGAGCCTAACCACAGCAATACCTGCAAATATGGTTAAAGCTGATCTACAGCATATTAGCTGGAGAAGGAAATGTATCTGCTCCTTTGCACAAGGAGCTTGAACAAAAACTGTTTTGTTTCTCCTCCATGATAAAAAACAGCCTCTGGGGCTCAGAGCAAGTTTTAGAAAACAGGCTAAAACCAGCTTCCTACACTGAAGCATTATTATCTTCTAGGATGTTTTCCTCCAGTAAAAACAAAAGAGCTCAACCATCAAGTAAATGGTTATTTTAAATTAAAAAGAGTAATTTTTCTGGTGGCATATTAAACATGAATTGCACACTAGCATACATTTTTCTAGGTTCAAATTCATATCAAAATATGAAATTGCTCAATGCACCAAAAGGTGGGAAGGAGAGGAGGCAGTAAAGCCAAGATTTGTGATGTCAGAGCTGACTGGCTGGGCTGAGCCTCTCAGGGGACAGTTGTACCTGCTGTGAAATCCAGTGTAGCTGGAGGTCATTCCTTCAGTCGGGAGGCCAGGACAGACTTTTTGCAAACTCGCATGAAAGGGGAAGGCAAGACAGCAGCAGTTTGCAGGAGTGAAGGAGCCATGCACTAAGGCTGAATTGTAAGAGCCATACTGAGAATTTGGTGTCAGCTGCTTCAGGGGAGATTGGAAACAAGTGGTCCATCACCTGCACCTCGGGAATAGCTGCCTCCTGGCAGGGATGTATCTTCTTAACCCCAAGCAGTGACCGATATTTGCTACTCTGCACCCAAGGCTGGATATTTCTTCTAATTTTCCATCCTGCCCAGTGTCATGGTGAATATTCGTGATTCATCTCTTCCACTACATTTCTTTTTTAAGAGCCCAAAAGTAAGAGAAGCCTTCTTCAAAAGAAAATGAGTCAAATATTTTCCTACTTCCCTAAGCAGTGTTGTGCAGACTTGATGCAGTTGGTAATGAGGTTCCAGGTCATTTCTTATTTTGGGTACCATCTGCTGCAATGGGAAATAACTACCAAATGTATTTTATAAACACCATATGAATACGGTTCATTTTGTCTAATAATGTCCAAAACTTCTCTCCTGACTAAGTATATGCTGAACTTGAAAAGAGCATTCCTGAACATCCGTAAAGCTTCAGAAAGTCTATCACTTCCAAGCAGACAGACTCAATATAATTCTTTCGAAATAGATGTTAGCATTTTACCCCAAGTGTAGAAAGTGGGCTCTAGAGGGCTGTTGTGACAGCCTGCTCTACGTCTATGCATCATGACTTATGCATATTATGCATATTATGACATGACTATGCATGACAGACTAACCATGGAAACTTTACAAAAAGAAGAAATACTTTGGAATTTGCATTATTCTTTCACCTATCCTTTGTGCAGCATTTTTACTCTTGCTGTCAAGAGGCCTTTTGTCACAAAAACAATCTGGTTATTTTTGACAAGTCTGTCAAGAAAACTATTTTACCAAGTGCCTGCAGATGCAACTTGCTAAACTAACTGTTTGTTTCTGAGGATACTCATTATTACCAGGGTAGTTCCTGCCAAAGCATCTTCTTCATTACATCCTTATCAGTTCTTTCCAGCACCCACCTGTAGTCCTTGTGCAGCTGCTCCTCTCCTCCCTGCCTACCACAGAAGAATGTGGGAAGAAGTATATAGAAAGGATAAAAGTAGATAGGCTAAATGTGTGGAAGGCATGGATTCTGTGCTATTTTGTCCACACAATCTGAACAAGCTCCTGAAACAGTCTGGCGCAGGCACCACTGGCAGACACACGGCTCCCTTGGGAGGCACTCCACAGGGTTGATGGCACCCAGCTCTGCTGCCTGGAGGAGTTGCTCCCAGGACAGGGAGAGAGAGCAATTTGGGGCAATTGCACAGCTAATTTTGGCTGGAAGGAAAAAAAATCTTCCTGCCAGAGAAATAGTTTAACTACTGGCAGCAACATGGAATGTACCTTCCAGTTTTGTTTGTGCTTCAGCTGTAATTAATTTACTGCTTTGTAAAATTCTACATCATGAATTATGAAATATATTAAATAAGCCCAGGTCTAATACTGATGCTTGTGCCATTCCATTAAGGGCTTTATTGAAACAGAGGTAGTTCCCACTGTGTTTTGTTTAAAAAAGGTTTCAGTTCATGCTTAGGCACCACACAAACCAGCATCTGGTGCTTGAGCAGGTAGGATTTTGTGCTGCATGGTAAGAAGAACCAGCTGAAAAGAAGAAGTATCGAAGCTCTTGCCTCCTAGTTTGCTCCCTAATCTGCATTTGCCTATTGTTCAGGGAACAGCCACCTGTAGCTCTGATTGGAGGCAGATCATTCAAGGAATATTTTTTAACCATATTAATTGTATTCTAAGACTCAAAACCAGACAGATAATGACTGCAAAATTACCCTTTAAATGAGGTGGTTAATAATCACATAGATTACCTCTGCCTTCTCTTTTATCTAAGCTTATCTCCCAAGATTTAGCATTTTTATTGCAATCTTTCTCATGTCCTCAGTGGACTGGGCAGAGGCAGCACAAGGAGGAGACAATGCCACCAGGCTGGGACAGATGCCCACAGGAGTAGGGGTGAGGGTGTCTCCCCATTGCTTCCCAGGTGAACTGTACAGAGTCATTTCTGAGCACTGACCTCTTTCACACTGGGCACAGATTCTCTTTTTGATGCTCTTATCTTTAGTCTGCATGCCATGCCCAGCCATACCTTATGGGATGTTTTCTTCTGCTTTTCCAGCCCTAGTTCCTGTTTAGAAACAGATCTTAAGTAGTTTATCACTAACCAGATTGGCCACTTCTATTTTCCTCTTCAGTGCGACATTACCTTACATTTATTTCAATGTCTTATGTACAAAACTAACCATAGAAAAGATCATTCTCCCTCTTTTAGTCTCAGACATTACTTCATCTAATTGCAGCACCCTGAATGAGGATCTGATATGTGGGATTGAATGGCAGGGAGCCCATTTACACCACTGGCTACATCTGGTCACAGCTAGCTTCCCAATTGCCTCCTACCTCAGGCCTGGCCGTAGTGAAAATGTGAACAAGAGAGAAGACAATGGACCCACATCTGTGAAAAATCACAGAACCACTAGGATGGAGGAGACCTTCAAGATCGTCAAGTCCAACCTATGCCCTAACACTTCAGGTAAACCATGGTACCGACTGCCACATCCAGTCTTTTTTTAAACACATCCAGGGATGGTGACTCCACCACCTCCTTGGGCAGACCATTCCAGTACTTTATCACTCTTTCCATAAAAAAACTTTCTCCTAATTTCCAGCCTATATTTCCCTTGGTGCAGCTTAAGGCTGTGCCCTCTCTGGAGAAAGAGACCAACCCCCACCTGGCTACAACCACCTTTTAGGAACTTGTAGAGAGTGAAATAAAGCAGTTTGTTGTTTAATAAAAAGTAGCTGGCAAAACCAAGAGCAGAAGTTTTCAGAATTCAATTAAAAAATCAGCAATCCATGGTGAGATCTGATTTCCAAATAGCCTCCTCCTTGGGGCAGCAATGCCTGTAAGTGGGAGGCTCAGCTTCACCAGGTCACACACGTGCCATGCTGTCCCTTGCTATGAGAGTGGATGCCCCCTCTGTTCAGGCTTTGCCCACTGCCAGCATGCTCTCCTTGATGCTCTTGCTGCATGGCACCACCCTAGAGGTGGGAAAGCTCCTTCTGCAGAGAGCTTTGCTCTTGAATTTGAAGATTAAAAGGATACTTACGTACTTAGTAAGAAAGCTGGTCTGCACAGACCTGTGAACTGGGATCTTCACAAAGCCTTGGTCATATTGGTACTGGCAGAGAGCAACAAATCCAGATGGAAGAGCTAATAGGTTGAGATAAAGAATGATGATCACTTACTAATTACCATCATGGGCAAAGAAGAATCGATGTGGAGATGTGGTTTGGTGGTGATCTTGGCAGTGCTGGCTTAATGGTTGGACTAGATAGTCTTGAAGGTCTTTTTCAAATGACTAAATAACTCTATGAGTCATTTCTAAATGACTCTATGAGTCTGTGAAGTTGGTGGAAACAGTCAGACCAAAGTTTCATTTTCATCTTCAGTTTTGCTCTTTTATTTTTTTTTAAACTATTTTTTTATCCATAGATGTATGTTGGATTGGTTCTGTTTTGGAAGCCAGATTTTGCATAGTCTGTTTCTTTCCAAAGCATTACCCACCCAAACAGGTTTTCAAACGCACTTGAGCCTAGCCAAGATCACAGCTTTTATTTATTAACTTTCATTTAGTTATTTATTTACTTATATGTATTTATTTACCTTTATTTATTTAATGAAATAGGCATATACTTTAAAAAACTCACATAAAATAGTGACTGTTATGTTAGGGTCATAGAAGCAGAACGGAGGTTTAAAAATCAGGTTTGAAAGACAGCACATATTTTTGCATGTGTGTGTGTGTGAATGGGTGCTCTCTGGGTGCATATTTTGTCTGGTTTGGAAGGGTGGGATGCTAATTGCAGTGTGCTGAATTCTTTGAACATGAGCTTTGTGTGTGGATTTCCCCCTCCTGAGTATAAGACTATTTAGGCTGCATGTATTTTTAAAGTAAAATTAGATATCTGTGGAAGGTTTACAGTAATTCACTTTCAATTTAGAGCTGTTTTTTGAACCAGAACAAATAGCTGAGCATCTGTTACCCTGAAAATGTTACAAAATGCAGTCACCAGGCAAAAATCAAGCATCTCTGAAAATTATTATTTTGGCTACATAATCAAGCAAGCAATTACTGCATTATCTACAAAGTATGATCATACATTATTAATACATTTTCAGAGAAGAAGGTTTCAGTAAATGCAGTTTTTCTGGCTTTTATGATACTCAAGACCCAGACGTAATTCTAGCTGATTGAAAATACTTCATGGCTTTTTCATTTCCCAGTTTAAGGTGCAATTTGGTTGGACATGAGAGACAGTAAGGAGGGAGCAGGAAGAACAGAAGGATATGGACATTTGTGTAAGTGATTACAGACATCCTTCCTATGTGTCATGCCTATCCAAAGCCAGAGAGCCAATTTTCCAGAGGAAAAGGATTTAATAAATGCAAACAGTATAGTGTGCTGTGCTATATACAGGACTTTGTATTTACATGTTCAGATATACAACCGGGAAGGCATTTTTCACTGAGCACCAGAGTTTCATGTGGTACAGAAAGAACATTTTCAGAGCAGGGAGGAGAGCCCAAGAGAAGTGCTCCCTAACCTTTGATCTTCTAGGCTGCCATGACTTCACAAACTAATTCCCATCTTCAAAAGCATCTTAAAGCAGGATTAATTTCAGTTAATTTTGGCTGTCTGAATGTTAGGCATCCTGGCCAAGCTCCCCCCCCAGTTTATTTCTGCAGCCAGCAGAGACTCTTTCACCTGTCTTGATGCTTACCCTGTGACAGGATGAATCACTCAAGCTTACAAAGAGAGCATTTATACTGCTGAGGCTGTAGGAGGTGAATCCGTTAAACATTAACAGTTTCAGTCAGTTTGTAAATGACTTCTGGAAATGGAAATTAGTTTTTCAATCGACTTGGGGAAGCGAGTGTTAGCTCAGCCCTGACATGACGGAGCAGCATGTTCCTCTTATTGAACTGCATGCCATAACCTAATGTCACCAGGTAGAACAGAAAGATTCACAACCTGGTTTTGGACAGGTTCTCTCTGGATCCTGCTCTAATTCCTTTCCTAAAAGATGGCTGAAAGTGTATCCTAAAATGTCACCAGGAAATACTTTTGCCTTATGGACAAATAGGCCAGGTTCCTTGGGAACTCATCTGTCAAGACTGCTTTAAAGATAAAGAAAACAAGTGAGACCTAGATGGGAAAGATCTGCTCAGAACTTGTGCTAGTGCCAAGAGGTCTTCTAGAAGGAAGTTGATATAGAGGGGTGTATATGTGTGAAAACATTGGCAGGCAGGCAGGCATCACAATAATTAGTTATACAAATTACCACTAATGGGTGGCAGCACCGAACGCCATGGGATAAATTTATCCTTGGCATGAAGAGGAGTAATTAATCCTAAATGCACCCTTGTGATATAGGTAAGTATTATTATTACCCCAGTTTGACAGACACATAGAGGTGATGTTTTGCCCCTGGCAATTCAGCTTCTCAGAAGACTGACTAAGATAATTTATGGTGGAGGATTACGTTATGCTCTTTAATTGACATCTTATAACATTGCAACACTATCTCATAAAGAAATGCATGGGGTAGTCAGAGATTTTAGAAGCTGATTTACAGCCAGAAAATTCAGCAAGCAGGTTCATGTTGGGGTGATCTGGAAAACCTCTAAATACACAACACCGTAGTGTTTATGCTGGCACACATGCGTCAGTGAGGAACACTTGCTTTTCAGCAATGGAAACTTTCTGAGTGTCTCTTTTCCTTTGAAAATTCACACTTTCGGTACATCAACAACAGCACTGCTCAGCTTTTGAGGTTTTCTATAAAACGGTCCCTGACTGGGCTTGTAGGCTTTTCCCTGCAGCATGTAAATCATCCTAAGGCAGTGCTTGAGCCTGCTCCCCTCCCAGTTTATTTGCTGGTAACAACTCGATGACTATCAGCTCAAAGAGTTCTGCTGCACACTGGTAAGTCTCCCAAGCAAAGGAATATTTTAAAGTCACGCCTTCAAGGATGTGCTATCCATAGCATGAGGAGACTTAAACCATATACCATATGTTTAGCATATAAAGGTTTCAACACGTAGCAAGTTACAGCTGGACAGACAGATTGCATGTTGAATTTCCCCCATACTGATCTGTAAAGCCCACAAGCTATTTGCATTTCCTGTATGTTTTCATTCAGTCCAAATAATTTTGATAATAAAAAATCAAAATCTACTAGGACACACAAATCTAGCTTTCTTGACTGAGAATGAAGCTTTGGAACAAACAACAAGCAATCTAGATTGGCTGGAATTTAAGCAATACTTTTGGTATATGTTTCTAATGCTAGGATGTTGGGGAAAACAAAAGCATCTTATTACGAGACAAAAGCACAATCAGACTGAATTATGGCTGCATGATGTTTACTTCATTATACAGAAAGAAAATGAAAACATCTATATTTCTTATGCCTAGTTCAGCTTTTAATGGTTCTGAGTCAATGAGTTTATCCCTTAAATTTTGCACTTCCTTAAATTTTTAAAATAAATAAAATGTTAAAAATACAAATTTCTGGTTTCTTTTCTCAGAGAACTGCTGCTTGGGAACATTCCAAAACACTCTCAGAGGAAAATAGTATTTGAATTTCTTAATTTTGAAACTCCAGGCACAGGACACCAGTTTTTTCAACTAACGTGCGTTAGTAGAAAGTGTCTTACCAAAAATTTATTTGAGACACCCCAAGGGACAGCTGATCATAACATTCTCATGAGTACATTCCTTTCTGTGAAGTATATGATCACCTTCATGTAGAATGCAAAAAAGTTTTAAGTTAGTCTTTGAAGAAATCATAGGAGCTGTAAGCATTTAGAGAAGTATTAAAATATAATAAAATGCCCTTTTAAACATACCCTAACAACCCTGGCATTAAACATTTGGACAAATGCCTATGTCTAAAAACATCCCCCCGCCTCCTGGGCTCTCCTCTCTTCTCAGAAGGGCAGGGGGGCTGAGAGGCACAAGTTCAGGCTGGGGCAGATTAGCGTGATGAGCAAGCGCCGGGGACTATTGAAGATGCCACCTGCTGGCCCCGTGAAACACTTGGTTGCCAGCAGGAGTGCCTGGGCTGGCCACGGTCTCCTGTCAGGAGCGAGGCAGGAACTGGTGCCCAGAGACCACACCGGGCTTCACAGATAAAGCTACCTCTTAAACTCCTCCTTAAATAATCTGGAAATGAGGCTTTACTTGCCAGGAATGAGCACCTGACAGAAAGCAGTCAGGCTCTCCCCATCTCCAGCTGGGATGTCACTGCCAGCTGCTTTCCAGGGCAAGGTCAAAGAGCCCTGTGTTGAGAGCCTGAGCACCAAAAGGTAACCCAGCTTTGGCTTCTGTGATCCCCTCTCTGAGCTCCCTTAAATCACAGGGAACGGAGCCACCAGAGTGCCATTTCTGTCCCTTTCTGAGTCTCTGTGGTCCCTACGTGGGACCTTTTGCAGCCCGCAATATCAAAGACTCCAAAAATGTTGGCTTTCCATCCATACTCAGAAAAAGCCGGGATGCAAATCACTCAAATGTCTTCAGAAACCCTTGGGAGCAAAATAATGCAGAGTTACTACTTGTCTCATGGAGGCAGTGGTTGCCACTCTGGTTAAAGTTTGAGCTATGCAGTGAGGAAAGAATAAAGGTCTAAAACATCTCTTAAAGAGAATTACAAAAGATTTCAAACTGAGAAAAACAGTGTAGAAATTGGTCTGTCTCTTCTCAAAATTATATCCCACCACTGAGAAAATCACCGCTACACTGCACTCCTTCGAGTGTATTTGTGTGCATACACACATGTATACACAAGGGGAGAGGAAGAAGAGAAACCCCCCGAACCAGGCGGTTTCAGTTTAGCCCCATTGCAAAACGTAGGTGGTTTTATTATATTTTTGTCTGGGTGGAAAGGAAGCAAACGGCCCTTGCTGGGAAGGCGGTGGGGGCTGCCCGTCCCGTGAGCCGCAGATGCTCAGGAAGCCGAAGCCCTGGTGCAGCTTCTGCATAGGAAGCGCTGCCCTCCCCGGGCGCCCCTGCCCAGCGGCCCCGCTCCCGCCGCCCGCCAACCCCCGCCGCTTATCTAAGGTACGGCGGCTTCCTCGCACCCCGCCGGCTGTGTGGCAACCTGCTGCTGTTTATTGCATAACAGAGCAGTTGCATAAGAGGATCTTAAGAAAGGATCAAATAATTAACAGCGAATAACTGCCACTGCGTGTTTTGACAATCTGAACCCGGACAATAGTTTGGGGCAAAAATAAAGAGGCATGAGAGAATCTGTTTCCTGAAACGGTGCACGGCTGATTTAAATCCTATGTCAGTTTTTCCAGCTAAAGACTCAGCCTTAATTAGTCTAGACCAAACCAGCTGGGGCTTAATCATTGGCTATTTATCTAATGCTGGTCATCTTTCACAAGCCCAAGGAAAAACACAGATCCTTGCTCTTGTGACCGTTTGCACACCTTCTGGGTTCTAGCCCAACACAGCCCCATGTGTCCCCGTGTTATCCCTCACCCCAGGACCAAAGTGATGCTTGGTTGATCCACTCTGAATTATTGCACTAAATGCACCCAACCATGACTTGGTCAAGTACAACTTTCTACTAAGAAAGAGATACAGAAACTTGCCCAGAGGGATAAATGGCATCAGGAGGGTCTTCTCCCACTGATATAGCTGCAGAGAAGGACTCCCCTGCAGCTGCCAAGAGCATGTATGAACACAGCAGACATTTTGCGGAAAACCTGACTTTGCAAGCAAAGTACCATGGGAGGATGAGCAAGCAAAGATTCTCTGTTAGTCCTCACCCAGATGACAGAATTGGAGACAATTTCCTTTTTTTTTTTTTTTTTTTTTAACTGTTGTATCACCATATCCTAACTTCTGTAAGAGAGAGAATAAAATCCCCAAACTTTGTGAAATTAGGCAGGTGAGTTTGCAGGCAGTCACAGAATCTCTAGAACAGCTAAAAAGTTGGAAATAAGATACCTCATACATGGGCATTCATAAAGACTTGTCCACTTCCACATTATGGCAACTTTTATTTGCAAACTAAAATAAGGTTTCTCACCTTATTGAAAAGCAGTCTAAGTGCTTGGACAAGGAGCTTTAGCTCACAACTCTTGATAAGCACTGCCAACTTACAGCACAAAGGAAAACCACTCTTTTCTATTGATGAATTCCAACTCTTTGGATGGGATGTTCAATGAGGTCTATTGGTAGGAGCCTGAAATGGAGCTACCTCGGAACTCATGTATCAGTCAAGAGCCTCCTGACCTTGCAATTGTGTCGCCCATAACATTTAGCACCTGAAGCTCTGGCAGAGGATAAGCACAGATTTGGGAGCCTTCTTCAGCCTTTTGGCAAGGGTAGGGAGAACTCTATCAAAAACCAATGCAGGATACTACCCTTGCCTCAGAGCGTGGTGGCAGATGTGTGCCAAGGTGCTGGGCAGGATGAGTATTAGTTTACCTTCCTTGGTATCCTAAGGCAGTGCTCAGACATAGAAAAGAAAATTATCTATTATTATTCATCATCCATAGAAAATGGTATTAAGTCAGAATCTGCTATTAACTCTTTAGTGGCTGGACTTAGACTCTTCCAGTATGAGTTACATACTAATGCAAAATGCATTATGCTTTTATGGTAAAATCCCACTAACTGCACCAAGAGGTTAATTAAACTGGAGAGAAGAAAATAAAGAGGCTTTTAGAATGAATTATTCAGAAGGTCATTAAGAATCAGGCACACATGGGAAGCATGATACTTACATTACTAAATGTGAACACACATTCCTGGATTAATGTGAGATTAAGAAGATAAGGAGAAGTTGTGTTGCTACTAACTATTGTTAAACAGCAGAGTTAGCCTGCATGCTTTAAGAATTGAGAACATTTCTGGTGCAGAGGACTAAGGAGGTGAGATAGATGCTGTAAGGGGAGCATATCAGACCTCAGAAGGCTCCCTCATTCTGTGCTGGCCACTTGGGTCTCCTTTTATTATGGACTTCCTTGTCCCTGCTTCAAGTAGCACAGGCTGGGTAAAGTGACTGAAAATACATCCTAACTCTACTGACACCAAATCACCATGATCCCTGGGCACCACCTGGCAGAGCCATTGTGGGGTGACAGTGGTCACTGCCTGCCTTTCCTCACCACTGATCCCCTGGATGTGCAGACTCAGATGTTCACCCCACCCAATGGCACTGACTGCTCCTCAGTGGAGGAAGTCAAAACACATGGAGCCCAGGTTTTCTTAGGAGAGGCAAAATAAAGTGGCAGTAGCCTTCCTGCTGCCTTGGCCCCAGCATGGGCATCATTCTAACAGTGGGGCCATTCTTGCTGCCCACTCATGTCTCTGCTCTCAGAGCTGATTTTGACTGAAGCTGACCATCTTAACTGTACACCAGCCCCCCATCCCACGGTGTGTGAATCACCTCCTGAGCTATCAGATGTATGAGAAGTCTCAAACACAGATGCTTTCTCTCTGAGAAGACTGCTCGATGAATGCTGTGGTGATCAGAAGATTCATCAAAACAGGCCCTTGTCGTATTTTCTGAACACTGAATGCTTTCTTTGTCTCCCATTATGAAGCTACAATGCAGCCACTGTTATTTTCAGCTACACTACTGCTATTTTACACTTTGAAGAAACAACAAATGCATGAATTAATGTGAGCTTTTGGGGCCTGAGTCTTACAGTTAGCAGGTCTCCACTGGGGCAATGAAAAGTGAGCTTATAGTAAATATAAATTATACTTATGCTGCATTTGTGGTCCCTTTATACAGTCAGAAAGATATCAAAAGGTAGATGAACATTAGGCTCCCAGTCTAGATTACATCTATTTAAGTCAAGAGGACCAAAGGAGTTTGCAGTGATAAAACATGATGCTTATCTCTGCCTCTGTGAGACCCTTTGTCTTAAGCTGTCTTGAGGTGCAGTCTGCAGATCATTTTAAGAGCTGTAATAGAGGGAAAATAGGAATAATGCTATATTACCATCCCAGCCTGGAGCTGTGCTCTGTTACTGTTCCCTCTCTTAATAGAAGGATTTGATAATGTAAACTCTTGAATGCAATTTCTTTTCACTATTAACCAGCTGAAAACAATTTATTCCTTCACCTTAAAAGTAACTCCCTTGTATTTTCATTGAGAAATGGGTACTGTGGAGATTAAAAGATTCTGCTTTCCTCAAGCCAGCTCAAATATTTGAAAATAAATACTGCAAAATATTCACTTGAATTCTTCTGAACAGACTAAATTTCAGGTTGAAGAGTAAATAGAGAACAAGGCTTGGGGATGCCATGTCCCAATGTGGTCGTTCAAAATGATGAATGTTCTGCAAGTTCAAGGATTTATGTCAAGTCTCTGCCACAGTGAAGGGGCATTCTTGTAAGGTGAGCTGTGTCATTAGATGTTTGCTGTGATCCTTCCTCTTAAATGGCTTGACATAGGCACTTCTTCAGCCTGGATTTGGCCTGGATAAAGAGCCAGAGGACTAAATTTCTAGGGGAAGCTTGAACCCAGTGTTTCATGATGTTTCACAGAATATATACTCCACAGAAGAATAATTTCCTACAATCAGAGAAACACCGCTTCTCCGTCAAAACAGAGACAAGACCTTTAAGTTTTGAGGAGCCTTTCTTTCTGATTATCTTTGCTGGTTTCATTTCTAACTTGCAAGGTGAACATTGTGTTTAAAGCTAGCTAATTCACAGTCCCTGATACCATAACCAACATTGTCACTGAGAGGCAAACCACTAAGTGCCAAATTACAGCCAAACAGGCTCTTTCTTTGCTCCTCAGTTCAGTCTACTGTGCTAATGGTGGCCACACAGGCTGGGCAGCTGCTGCTGTGGAACTGACAGGCTCCAGTGACTGAGCATCCTGTGCAGGGTCCAGCCACCACAGAAGCCAGCTGGGCAGGCTGAGCTGCACTGGGGGCATGCATGGGCACGCAGAGTGATGGGGAGGATTTGTGGGAGGCATTTCAGTGGCTGCTGACTGGGCTCCTCCCAGGTGACTTGGAGGAGGGGCAATACAGCACTGCCAAGCACTTTCTAGATTTGAAAGAGAAAATGATGGATGAGGCAAAAGGGGACTGAAGTCTGGGTGAGCTCCCTTAAAGCTACCACCTTCCCTATAGCCCTCACTTTGCATGAACAAAGTGGTTGCTCTGCCCCACCAAGACCTGCACCTCAGAGCTATTTCTGAAAAGGAGCCTGTCTCTTCTGCCAGCCTCCCTGTCTGCTGCCCAACCACTTTTCCATCAGCTCTTGCTGCCTCCCACCTCACCCCACAGATTGCCAAATGCATCCCACTTTCACAGAGTTCCCCCCTCAAGTTCTCTGGCAGGAAGGACTGCTGATTCACACACACCACCCTGATCCTCAAAAGCATTTCCTCCATGCCATGAACAGCCGGGAAACTCACATAGCCAATTTTAGAAGTATTCTGTCATCTCAGGTACCACTGGCTGTTACTCAACTTAGAAATCTTTGCCTAATGTGATTGATACCTTCAGTCTGTGCAGTGCTTCTGCCTCAATCCTTGTGACCATAGTCTTAAGACTTCATGGTCTAGCAAGGGCAGGGCACAAAGCACTCCATGAAAACATGCCCCAGGATTTATTTTTTGAAGGGCAGAGTCATCTACATACCCTGCTATTGTGGCTTTAAGTGCAGATGTCTCACAAATGTGCAGAATTTTTTCACTCCTCCTCCAAAAGAAAAAAAGAAAGTGACACGACATGTGCTGTGTGCCAGGGTTTGTTTTACAGGAGAGGATAGGATATGTGCCAGGACAAGGTGTCACCATTTAACTTACTTTCCTGAATATTCAGATGAAGCTGGTGGCACATCAGCTCCCTGCTTGCTCTTGGCATCGAGCTGTCCTGCTCGGTAGCTCCCCATCTTCTGCTTGTTGGCTGCCGAGTTGTCTAAGCTCATTTGTCCCCTCAAGACGGTGTGAGCCACACTCTCACTGTTTTTTTCTGTTGAGATGTGAAATCTTAAAATGAGATCTTAATAGAGTTAAAAAATCTGTTAGCTATTCTTTTTCACTTGAGTCTACTGCTAGCATGGCACAGCAGTTACACTAAGGCTTCTATGCCTCCTTACGCTACCAGCTATCTCAGTGGTTGTGGGGATGATGGAGTGTGACGGGAGAGGTGTTGAAATTCAGTTCCTGAGGAGAGTTTTGGTTGTTCTTATGGGAAGACAATCAGTCCAGTTTGCAGGCAAAGTGAGATGGACTTACCTCAGTCTTCCAAAGTGTCTTTCCAAAGTGACGAGTCAGTTGTGTCATGCAGAGCAGTGGATGCCGAATGCACTTGAAGGTAATTGAATGTGATGTAATTGTCTCCAAACTGTTTGGGTGTGCCACATAACAGCCACAGTTGCACAGGTGACGAAGCAGAAAGTTAATCAGGGAGAGGTGGAAGTGTTGGGTGAGAGTGTTGATCTGCTGGAGGACAGGAATAATTTGCAGAGGGATCTGTGCAGGCTGGATTGATGGACTGAGGCAAATGGTATGAGGTTCACCAAGGCCAAGTGTCGGGTCAGTCTTGGGGCAGAGTGGCTGGAAAGTTGCCTGTCAGAAAAGTACCTGTGGCTGCTGGTCCACAGTGGCTCAACGTGAGCCAGCATTGCCCACGCGGCCAGGAAGGCTCTTCTACCCTCATGTGTGCAATTCCTAACTTGTTTCTGGGAGATATTTTCTAACCTATCCTTAAAATGCTCCAGAGGATGGCATTTCCACAGCCTCCTACATTAATACCACAGTACTTCACTGCATGGGTAGAAAGTGAAAAGACGTTTCCTGTTTCCTTTGGTACTGTTTCTTGTTCCAATCACAAGGCATCTGGAAAATAGTAGGGTTTTGGTACCTTTTGCAATGATCCTTTATTTGGCTTTCGCTTGCCGTTTAACTAAGCTCAGCAAAAAGTCTTTTGTGAAGGAGTACAGTTAAAACCAGTGTGCACATGCAGCCTTACAGTCCTCACAATCTGGAGGCAGGGGGCTTGCTGCTTTTCAAAATCTGAGCTCTGGCTCTGAGTGAAGTTCCTGCCATTCCTGCCTGACTTGTCTGCCTTGGGTTTGCTATTCAGACTGGTGATCAGTCTGAGACTGCTTTTAGAGAAAAAAACAGGCATGTGACCACTGAACCCCTCCTGTGCAGCAGCAATTCTTGCTCAGCTGACAGGTTGGTGGTGTGTTGGGAGTGCAGAGGAAGGGGGAGAATATCTGGCCACTGGTTGCAGTGCCTGCTCCTTTGTCTAAAGAAGAAAATTGTGGAGAGCACACGAGCCAAAGGACCTCTGAAGCTGTAGGCTTTCAGGATGCCTTGAAGGAGCTTGTAGCCAAGGCTTGTCTCTCCTGAAACTATCACCAATGTGAATCTAGAATAACTTTGAAAGAAATTTTACTTACTTTTTTATGATCCAGGTCTTATAATACTGAAGGTCCTTATTGTTGTTAAATGGACATCTGTGATTTCACAATAAATGGAGACACATGAAGGTCTAATACTACTGGATATTCATAAGAATAATGAAAAGGGATGTCCAGTGCATTGCAGAAGAAAAGATAGAAGCTTCTCTTCCTCTATTCCAGCATTTATCACTAAATCAGATGTATTTGAGTCATGTGAAAGCAACTTGCTGGGCAAGATGTAGCATCTACAGAGAAATAGCACATGATCTTATACATGGGGTCAACATCCTAATACACAAACACCCCCCAGAATATATGTTGATATAATTCTGGTATTTCTGACCTTTCACATGAGTGGCATGAGTCATGAGATTGTCATCTTTATAATGCCATTTAAACATGGCAGGGTTTTGTGTGTGAAAGTAAGCTGTCATTTCAAAGCATGAGGGCAATAGGTTTTATTGAAGGACATCATCTTTTTGCAGTAAGGAAAGCAAACTCTTCCTCTCTTCCTCCAGGCTATTCAGAGAAAATGACTCCCACACTGGAAAATAGCATTCCCAAACTCACTGGAGTTCAACAGTCTTTAAAGCTACTGAAAACACGTATTAAAAATACAGTTCTAGAATAGCCCAGGTAAAAGCTTATGCTATGGGCTAGAATGAATTTAGAGACTAAAATCAAGACTTGAAGAGTGGAAAAAAATTACCTTGAAACATAAGTATCATGTTAATTGGTAATCATGGCATGAAGTCAATGCATGTGGAACTGGAAAACTTAAAAACACACAAGTAAGTAAATTCATTAATGAGTTTCTTTTTCCCAGGATCTACAACTCCAAGAAAAAAAAAAAAAAGTAACTCATGTACTAAGAGATTCACAATAAAGTTGGTGGGTTTTTTACATTACTTATGATATCTGCACTTTAGACTCCACTACACACTGGAATAAATTGATTTTTAATAACCATCTCCTGCTTACCCCCCATTCCTTATATACCCGTGTGACAGGAGCATTAAAACAGCAGTATCTTGTTATATTCCAGCCTCACACTCTGCTGAAGCAGAGCTTGCAGCTGTAGCTGTTTGGGAACTGCTGCACAAAATTAAGCCTCTGGGCTGTTTGTTGTACACAAGCCTCCCAAAGCTGGTATAATAGTTCCAAGCTTGAGTGAGGGAGCCAAGAGGGATATGCAGTGTCTTAATAAATATTTCAGTACATGTTTACATAGTATACAACTTTGCAAATAACGCATAAAACATTTTGAAAAATCTTTGAAATAGAAACCTTCAGGTAGAATGCATTGATGTTTTCTTCATGACAACCTCCTCCTCCTTCTCCTCCCCTCTGCTGAGATCACAGATGTCAAATACGAGATCTTAGTACACTATTTACATTCCTGTTCTTTAGCACAGAGACACAGACTTTTCCAGGCACTGAATTTCTTAGCTTCCTGACTCTCAGACAATATGCCCATCCAAGGATCCTGTTCATGTACCTTCCCAGAGGACATCCTTCTTACCAGGGGCTGCAGGATATTCCAAGGGAGTTTTTGCTGGAGACTTGAGGATGCTGAATGAGCCTTCAGGCACAGGTGCCTGCATTGGGATTTTGCTAGGACAATGTAACTCCTTTGGGTCTTTTTTGAGTTCCTGAAAGAAAGGAAGAGAAAAAGTGAAGAGTTGCTGTCTTGACCCATTGTCTGAAGAACCACCTTCAGGTTAATATATGTCACAAAGCAGGGTGAAGATCTATTAATGAAACCATGAGGTAGAAGCACAGAAAAATCTGCAGTCAGCCTTTCTGGTCATGAGTAAGGAATCTGAATCAAAGCCACACAGAAGTCCTAAGTCCTGTCCTGCATATTTCCACAATTGTTTGTTTGTTTATTTGTTTGTTTGTTTGTTTTTGTGCTGACACTATTAGCTAAAAGAGAAGAAGGCACATTAATAGGAGTTAGAAGGGCTCTGTTCTACTTGGGTCTGGGCCTGTAGCAGAGATGGCATATAAGCTGTGTGCTACAGGAAAGCTACTGAGCACTTTTGATTCCTGCTTTTCCTCTGCAGATCATGCCTTGCATTTGGCTATTTTTACAAAACCAGCTATGTTTTAAAAATAGCTGGTTTCCTTCCTGACCAGGACACATAAATGACATTTATTGGCAACCCTGTATGCTTTACATTTTGTTTCTCTAGTCACATTATCATCAAGCAGATGTGTATGTGTAAGGTGGCAGGGCAGTCACTTCCAGAGAGAGCATGATTGTGTTTCTAAGAACCCATTTGTTCAGGTGTCAATACGTTCACTTCTCTGTTAACAATACCTACTCATAAATAAAAGCCTTTTCACAAATACCTCTACAAAAAATTACATTAAGGTAAGATGCATGGTTGATTGAATTGTGAATCCCTGGGAAAAGTTTTCCATTAATCACCCAATTCTATCCACTCAATACTTTGAGAATCATGGATCAATGGACATGGCAGCGCCACACGACTTGCCCTCCTGCCACCTGCTGCAGTGCCAGCACCCTCTGACCACCATTTGGCAGCCTGATTTAGCAGTATCTGTGCAGCAGGCTATGAGCAAGCTCTGGTACAATCATACACAAGGTATTAGCACTGACTGACCTCAGTCCAGAACCATCCAGGCTCATTTGTTTCATGGTCACAGGAGGATGCACTCATTGTGCCACTTACAGCATGGTCCTCAGCTTTACAGGGCTGGTTTGAAATATGGGCTGCTATCTGGTATGCCAGACCCCCTGTGGTACAACTCCATTTAGCTGCTCAGGGTCACCAAAGTTTTCAAGGTTTGATGCCTCTGTGCAGGACTGGAGCCATCCGTTCAGCATGATGCCAGCATTACCAGCTGTGGGCACGATGGGAACACCTACAGGGAGGTCCTGACTGTCCTGTTAGGAAGCTCTGTGTTTTCTCTAGACTGGAGGACTTGTTCAGTCTGAGCACATATAAACCCCATTATTTTAATTTCCCATACACTGGCTTCAGTCAGAAATGATTATTAAAACCACTCAGCTTGGTTCTTTGCCACTGCGGTTGCTTTGCACTTTTTGACCCTTGAATGAAGTGTGCACAGTATGCTTGTGTTCATTCTCAGCTGTTAATTGTTGTATTACTTCTGGGATGCTAAGGTTGTTGAGAAGGAGGATGAGCTGAACGATAGCATCGAGGTCAGTAGTGAGGGGTCACTTTGGTTTTGATTAACTGGCAGAGTGACACAAGCTTGGAGCCCCGACCCAGAGAGCTTGTAGCCAATTCAAGATCAGCCCAGACACAAACTCTGCTTAAAATTTGAGAGAAGGGGAAACAAGCTTAGCTGTTCCTTAAACTTGTGTATGTACCTTTGACAGTTTCTAAAGTAAAATTACCATCACAGACTAGACTCTCTGTAACTTAAGATCCATGAAAAGGCAGCATCTACCCTTGGCAGAGCAGTGCAAACCTGCACCATTCCAATATCAGATTTCTCATCAAAAATCTGACACATGCCAAGAAATTTAAGCATCCACAATGGATATTGTTTACTTGTTTGTAGCATTTTAGGAGCAACAGGGAATTGTGATGGATTCAGTACAATTTGAATTAAAAAGCTAGATGAAGCCTCACAGGCCTTTCAGACTGATAGCTAATCCCTGTGAAAAGGGCTGTGAAATGAAATGATAGTTTCAGGGCTAGTCCCATTTGCTTACTTATCCCAAAAACCTTGTTAATGCCTATTAAAATGAAATCCAGTGAACAACAGCCTCTCGTGTTTATGGGCTGTCAAGTTAATTTCCATAGAGCTGCGCTGTCTTCGTTGTCATTGTTGACCAAGGGTTAATTCACTGCAGGAAAGAGTGCGACAAAATACATCCCTTTAATCCCTTTTTTCTTCAAAGATGAAGCAGTAGGAAAGGAAAAGTAACAACTGGGAAAATGTTAAGATCCGGAATTTTTTATATAAACTTGTCAGCCATTCCTGACGTCTTCTGTAATAAACACTCGACAATAAACAGTGAGGACTTTTCTTAAATCTCCATAACATAACAACTTTCAGAGGAAAAAAAAACTGTTCAAAGACTTTTTCTGAATGCATTTGCATTTCCAGGCTTTGTTGCGTTATCTACGTAAAATGAAGCAGTTGCTCTTTCACCATTAACTCTTTACAGAGTACTCCTCAGCACGCAAGCAAGAGTCCTGTGCTGAGCATACCAGAATTTGGAAACTGTGGTATGTAGACTGGTAAAATCCTGATTTTTTTGGAAGCTTTCTAGCACAATCGTTCCAAACTTCGAGAGTCTGCATTTTATTAATTTCTTTCACCCCTGCAGTCTTTTTCTCCAACGTTCCTGTACTTTTTACTGAACTAAGGCTTTCCATAATCCAATATTTGCAAAACTCCTGGCATTCCTTATCCTAGTCCTAGCATTACACACCCAGCCATCCTCCCCCATACCAAATATCATCATATACCATGTAGCCTCAGCCACTGAGTGGTTTCTGTTTTCCAAGTCCATTTCCTACCAAGTAAAAGGCAAAGGACCTCTACACCAACATTTGCTTTTTCTATTATTATCTGAGATAGGCTGCTAATGTTCGCCCAGCTTTTGCACCAAATAAACCAAATGAATGAATGAAAGGTTCAGAGGCACAGATGTTTTCAGAATAAGATGGGGCACTTGGTTCACACAATTGTTCTGCCTTTTTTTTTTTTTTTGTTTTCCTGCATGGTTGTTTCCTGTGGAGTGTAGGATATATTAACTTGCAGCCGCAGAGTACTTGAAACGCATCTACTGGATCAGCCTAGTGCATCAGTGAAAGATGGCTAACAGTCTTCCTTTTCCTGTGCAGCTGTTGTTTGCAGAAAGGGATAATTTTTAAGTTGATTTATTTACCTTAGCCTTTTTTCCCCCTTCTTTTCTTAATCAGTGATCATCAGCACGCTAATTGTTACGAGTAGCTTTGAAACAATGAGTAAACCTCATTGATACAATTAGGATTTTAATAGAAAAACATCCTTGACATGCAGGTGGAAAGCTAAGGACTTTGTCTCCAGAAGTGTTGATAACACAGAGTTCCCAGTTATAAAAAAAAAAAAAAAAAAAAAAAAAAAAAAAAAAAAAAAAAGTCCATGTATTCAGTTAGAAAAAAAAACCAGCAAGTCCTCGTCTTGGTCTTTTAACATAATCGACAAAATTTATGTATGGTTTTCATGGTTTTAGTAAATCCCTATTTGCTATGAATTATTCCTGCTCTGATTTGACAGTCCCTCGTGCTAGAACAGAATGGACGGCAAGGTTGCAGAAGGTGGGCTCAGAACTCCCGAGCCTCTCAGAGAGGGCACAGAAACCCTCAGGATAGGTACCAGTGCTGCCCCGGTCCTGAGAACCAGCAGCAGCAAAGACAACGCTGTCATTTCACACCGGATAAAACTTTTTGCCTTCACAGGTCAGGAACGTTTAACCTTGTATGCAAAACCCCGCTCAAGTGCTGCCTCCTCCCGCAGTACAGGGCAGGGGTGCCTCGGAAGGTCAGGCTCAGCCCCACATCCCGCCTATACGGTCCCTATTTTCCATTTACTGATGCTTCCTGCAAAGCTCCTCTTTCACATTCACTACTCTGTTTTTTAGGGTGGTTTCTTGTTTTTTTTTTGTTTTGGTTTTTTTTTTTCTCTCTTTCTGTCTTACTGGTGGAGGCTGCCTCTCTGTGGCAAGAGCTTGCATGGAAGGTGGTTCTGCAGAATCCCCCTGGCTGTAGTTTGTGAAACGTGCAGGGGCATCGGTGCACTCTTGGGACAGTTTTCATGAGCTCCTAAACAAAACACTGAAAAGCACCTAGAAAACTCCTCATTGTGCTTTGAGGAGCTGAGGGCTTGCACGTTTCCTGGTTATTGACTGGATTGCCCTGCAGTGTCATGGAAATCAGAGAAGTCAGAGAAATCAGAGAAAGTATTGGCGTGGAAGGGACCTTAAAGATCACTTAGCTCCAACCCCCATACCGGGTATGGGGTTAAAACTGGTAAAAACATTTTTTGGCAGCCTGAGATCTAAAAACACATTTGTGCTCTGGGGAGGGATGAGGTCTCGTTTCTTCACCCCCAGCTGCTCATTTCACTAGAAGAAAATTTCAGAAGACCATAAAAGGGTCAACATTTTGTTATTGCAATAGAAATCCTCTCCTCCAACCAAAGCATTTTTGGCTTTTAACATATGTGGGCTTTAAAGGATTGAATTTGGCTCTAAACAGATATGAATCAACTTTCCACTTAAGTGTCTTGCATGGGAAAGTGCCCAGACATCAAGATGAAAGGGCTTCTAAGGAGAGGCATTTGTTCTGACATCTTTGTCTGTGCCACATCACTTCTTGACCACTGGCCTCAGGGGCTTCTGGGGAGAGCAGGGTACCATGACCCATGGTTCCAGACCAGGCCATGCACTCTGTCTTTAGAACACTAATTATCAAACTACAGACACTGATAATTATTGAGGATGTGAGAGAGAAGGCTCAGACAAGAAAATTGTATTCCTGCTGCTGTTTTTGAATGCTGCTGGTTGACCATTATTGGCATGATATAGCAACCCAAAGTGTTAGCTTCTCCCACAAGCCAGTTTTTATAATTTCAAAAGGAAAAAATAAATGGGAAAATAAGTTGATTATCTTCTAATAATGAGTGGTCACTGCTCTGTGGCCCATAAAAGGCAGGGCTATCTGCAGCATAGCAGGCACAAGAACTTGGCAGGAGCCACCAGGGCCCTTTATCTGTTTTCCCCTTTCAGAATAAGGAAAGCTGCTGTTTTTCCTTTTCCTGTTTCTTTGCTTGGGGAAATCTGTTACTTCCCTCAAGATTTACATCCTGACCTATGTAAATCTTTGAACTGCTCTCTTTAGCATTTCCCTTAGGGAGGCTCCTTGCTGAGAAACAAGGCTTCAGGAGCACGGGATAGCATTATTTATACATCTGACATTAGTAACCCATGAGGCAGTATTCATCAAAGAATTGCTTAGGTTTGTCCATGCTACACTCACTCAGTGTTTCTCACAATATGGAGTGATCTTCTTTAATTAAATTTCTTGCTACTCTTTAGAACAACAGCCTAAATATGCTGATGTTGTCTGTCTGATTCCACTTGTTTTTTTTTTTTAAATAGGATTTGTCCAGAACTGAATATTGTTTTAGGCATACTTCTCATTGTGTTTGTTTGTTTGTTTGTCTGTAAGCAGGACACAAATTCCCTATATCTAAGAAAAAAATGCAAAAAAGAAGCTTTGTTCTTGGCCTGTGTCCATGGAATATGTCTACTTCAGGTCTTGTACAGGTCCTGCAATCAACAGCAGTAGAAAGAAAAAGGAGACCCTTCAGAAAGGGCAGCAAGGATTTCTGCTTACATCTGAAAGCCCTGTGAAAGGAAGGTGCAAGGAAGGGTGAACTTCAATTAGTAAGGAACTAAGATTCCTAATCCTGTTCGTAAGCAGTGGAGAAATAATCTTTCTGAAAATCTTTTGCTTTGGCACTGTTTTGGTTATTTCTAATAGCATTTTTTTAATTACTCTTGTGGCAGATGACTCCTGGTCATCTTGAGGAAGCATTAGATATCTGGACCACATTCATCTTGCCCAATATTAGCCATCCACCACAACAGTAGCTGCCTGCATCTCCACTTAATGTCGAGGTGCCCATCCTGCCAGGGATTTTGTCAGCTGAGATGCTGTAATCCATCTGGGCAAATCCAGCCAACTACTTTAGGCAAGAATAATTGCTTTCTGCATTTCATTAACTCTGATGACTCTAAAGGGTGCTTAGCTGCCAAGCTGGAGTTTAGATGTGCCTCAGAGGCACCTAAAGTCAGGATAAGAATCATCTCTCTCTTACTACGCCACTGTATACAACAAACACCTGATTGCTGACCCAAGCATTTTAAAATCTGAGCCTCTAGACTGCTGTATTTACTGAAGTTCATTTAAATGCTTGAGGATTGTTTGCTTAAAAAATGCTGAAGGACAGTACAAAATTCACCAAACAGCTCAATCTTGCAATGTAGGAGAGTCAGTGGTGTGCAGAGTGTAGGCAGAGTGCCTCACTGCCAGTTTCAACAGTTCTATTCAGATCTCAAGATATCCTACAGCATGGAGGAAGGTTGTGAGAGTCTCCTAGGGCTTGTGTTTATCACCTTGCTGCAGAGGAGTGGCAGTTGAAAAGCTCCAGAAGAATGGCAGTGAAACACACTTCCAATAATTCTTTATCAGTTCAGAGAGATTCAGGGCTCTGCTTACCTATGGTTACTCAGAAACAATCAATTCAGTGTCTTAGTAGAAGGGAGCTCCCACTGTGTGGGGCTGTTGACATTGCTTGAAAGACAAAAGACGGTGTTTCCCATGTGCTGGGCTTTTTACTAAAAATGAGCCATGGTCTGCCACCATGTCCTCTCTCTTGCTATCAACCCAGAACCCCACAGAGAACAAGGGCACAAGACTATAGTCCAGTCATTGTTTCCTTTTCATGGGAAACAGGACTTTTCCATCAGCCAAACAGCATTTGAACATCTCACATGACCTAATCAGACTTCCTTGCATCATGTGGCTATGACCCAACCTTCAGAGAAAAGAGAGTAATCCATACCTTGGGAACACATCCAGAGGAGGAAATTGCCATCCTGGTTACACCAGCTCAGGTCTCTTTGCAGAGTTCCAGAAACTCTGGAATGAAAATGTGCCTCAGTAAGAAGAGATAAAGAGACATCACTCACTGCCACTCATGGCTCTCTAAGGACATCAAATGGACTAAACAGTTTTTGCTTGCAAACCAGATGTGATTCCCAGGAAACTCTGGCACCCACTGTGGTGAGACTGGGCTATTAGTGCCTGGTAGTAAAAGCAGACAGATCAAACACAGCCTGACCTTTTGCAGAGGTAGGAACTTGGCCCCAGATAGAGTGAATGGTATATAGGTCATATTACCACTATAATCTCAGTGTCTTCTTCCAGATATTGCTTATGCTTTGACAAGTATCTTCACTATTAATTCCTGAATAAATTTCATTCATCTGTTTCTAATCACTGTTGCTGAAAAGAAAAATGTTATACACACCCCTCTGCTGCACGTGAATTGATGGCTTAGTCTAGCCAGCAATGGCAGTAAGACTCCTTAGTGCTACCTGTCTCTATTTTATAGACAAATCCTGTCCTCGTGTCAGGCTATGATACTTGTGTAGATTTTTTGTGATGAATCAGTTCCTCTTTATGACCAAAGGTGCTAGTAATTACTGAGGAATATCTCAGATAAAAAGTCCTACTTTTTACAAGAGGGCTGATGACTGGTACTGGCCTGGTCTGAGTACAAGCATTTTGCCCTCCTAAGATCTGCCACTTGGTAGGAGGAAGCTGTAATTCAAGACATGAAGGTAAGCTATGAACAGGGAAAAGGAAGTGTAGGTTCAGTGAAAGGCAGACAGTGCCACACTAATCCAGCATCTTCCTTCGACAAAACAGATGGTATTCCCAGCAGATTTGCTCTGTTATGGTTTCAATAAAGCATCTACCATGGTGCCATACAAGAAGCATCAATTCAGAGGGGAGTTGTATCAGAGCTGTGACCTGCCAAGGCTAAAGGGGAATGAGACACCCGCTACCAAGAGGGGGGAAGCACAAGACCACAGGGCAGTGACTAGGAAGTCTCATCAAGGATTGGTCTTTAATTAGTGGTTGCACATCCCAGCAGTGTGGGAAGGCCACTGCCAGTGCCATCAAGAACTCCAGACTGAGCTTTGTTAAGATGGGAGATAGACAAGGATTTGGAACTGACCAACAATGCGTGTGCAAAGCCATCTGCTGTGCCACCAGTTCCTGCACCACCCATGCTGGGCAGAGCATCCAGGGAACATAACCTGCACTGTCAGACCACTGCAGACACTCTGTATGTTGATCCAAATACCTTTTCCACTTTGGATACCACAAATGCTTCCACCTTCATCAGCATGGGAGGATACCAGTGAGCCAAGAGCTGACAGTGCTGCTGGCTGAAGAGGTCTCCCAGCCCCTGGCTTGCACAACAGGTGTATCTTGGAAGATGAAGAAGGACCTACTGTCTTCTTCTTTGAAAGCTGGGAATGCTCCGGTGATCACATATGGCGTTATGTGGTCAGGTTATAAATACAGAGAAGCAAAGATGGCCCAAGGGGTTTACATGTGTGTACACTACATACAATGTGCAGAAATGGAGGTTTTACACTGATAGATTGTGTTTCCCCTCATGTATGTCACAGCACTAAGGATAGGAAAGAGTAAGAAGTAAAAAAACCACATTTGTTGTGAGGCAAATGAAGGGGGTTTTTTTCTTCTTGAAGTAATCTCCAGTTAATATAATTGTCGATTGCTGGATAGCTAACACAAACAAAAGCTAGACAAATGTTTTATTTAAACAAATCATGTCTTTTTGTGGAATAGCAGAGAAAGAAACAGATGTTTTATATACTGCAGAGGATCTAGCATCTTCCACTCATCAGCAATAGTAAGTGTAGCACATACCCTATGAGTAAGAGCTCCCCTTTCCAGTGTCATCATCTATTTCATGTTTCCCCTTTTCCCCTGGGACACCCCATTTTGTCCTAGCAGCTGGACACAATAGAGCTCCAAAAGACAGCAGGCAGTGCTCTGCTGTGCCTGGGTTTGCAGTGTGTGTGCATGTATTTATTTACAGCCTGCTCAGTATCTACTTACTGGTGGACCAAACTGTACCAAGAACAGCTGACTTCATTAGATGCCTTGTCTCTCTACAGAGATACTCATTTGGGTCTCTTTCCATCTCCCATGGACTGATTGTCATGGAACATACAGAAATTTCATGTCCTTGAGACTGCTAGTCTTCCATCCAACCTGCCTAGCAGGTTCAGAAATTACTAATGGGAGGCAGATAGTATGATCACACACAATATCTTTCTTAGCAAACCAGCCTAAAAATAAACCATCTCAATGGAAATCCACGGTTGTCCATCTTCTGTCAGGTGCTTCTGAAATTCTGTTCGGCTTGTTATTTCCAGAACCTAAACAGAAGCATGAGTGATAAATGCCTCTCTTTATCTAACATGGATATTCACATGCTTAGGTAGCAATACCCCTCCTATCATCAGTCCCTTTAGGTTGTCATTAACATTTGCCTCTGTTCTTGGATAGCAGCTTGTCTGTTTATTTATCACTTCATTTATTTGTCTGTTTATTTATTTCTTCATCACTTCCAAAGTGGATCACTGAAGTCTGCTCTAGCTGGAGTTGAATATAAAGGGCATCCCTCTGAGGTCCTGTCTTGTGTGGGATAGAGCAGCCCATCTTTTGTGGGTATATACCACCACAAATACAAACTAAATACGGAATCAGTAGCCAAATCCTATATGGTCAAATGTAGTTTTGAAATAAGGAACCTTTCTGGCCCCAAAGTTTTATTTCTTTTTTAAATGATTGATTAATGGACCCAGAACAGACATCTACATAAACACTTTCTGTTGACTTAGAGAAGTATTTTGGTCACAAAGTAAAATTGCATCTATATTTAGCTGACCTGTTCTTCAGCTAATCTGGAAAATTACAGTTTTATTTCACCTCTAAAATAGTTGTTATCTTGTATCCCATGACCTGAAACTTTTAGTAGAAAATGTGCATGTTTATACACAATTTACATATACTACTCCTCCTGACACAGAGGGCCACCAGTGTTCATAAGCCAGCTGGAACTGAAGATAATATTTCCCATTAGATCCTCCAATGCTCTTTTCCTGAGCAAACTGCATTCAGTTTCCTTTGCTTGCTGTCCTCTGGGTTGTCTGCAGCCCTCCAGACAGTTTCTGCCCTACCTGAGGTGGTCACCTTAACTCATCACCAGGTTTATCATTTGTAAGGCACACAGGCATCCCTTGTGCTGTCCTGTTGCTGCACTAACAAAGCCTTGGCTGAAGCAGTATCCAATGCTGCCACATCTCTGGGAGTATGAGGAAAGATATGGAGGCAGGTCAGGAGGAAGCAAGAAAGCATGGCAGAGAGGACCCACAAACACCCCCAGACAGAAAAGACTATGGGAAAGACACTTGCTTTGCACAGAGAAAAAGCAGAGGAGGAAGAAAATCCACCAACAGGCAAATGATACCACAAAGAGAGCACTGGTCAAGTGCCTCCTTTTTTTTCCAACAAAGGACAAAAAGAGGCCACCTAAACTTGCAAGAAACAGACTGAACCTAGACCTGAGAACTGCCCTGGTTAAAATGAGCAACCACAGAGGAAAGACTGGCCAGGGAGAATATGAAATTTCTACCTTTGGAATAGGGATGTTCTGGATGTTTTTAGGGGTGGGACAGACAAACATCTAGTAGGGCTACCTGAGGCATAATTAACCCTTAGGTATTGTAGAGTATTCAATAAAAGAATCTTTGCTGAGATCCATCCCTATATTCCCTTGGTTTATGTTCCTTCATCTTTTCTATTCTAGGGAAGAAACAAATACGGAAAGTTGGATGTGCCATAATTTGTGTACAAGTATTAGGTGCCTTGTCTCTCTACAGAGATACTCATTCGTGTGATACTCATTCATGATACTCATACATTTTCATGCCGAATTTCTGAAGACTGAAAATTAAAGGAAAAGAAAAGAAGGTAATGCAGAGAACAAAAAGAGGCCTGAGAAACAGCGATACATTTTTTAAGACATGAAATGACAACTCATTCAAGGAATTAAGAGTAAATTGAAAGAAATTATGTGGGAAGCTTGTTCTTCCGACACTAGATGGCCCTGCAACCCCGAGGAAAGCTTGCCTTGCGGGACTGCCTTGCTTTTACTTCGGAAAATAAAGGCAGCAAAGGGAAACAATGGTGGTGAGAATGCTCCCAGTCTGTCTTTAATAAAGAGGAGCAACATGGCAAATGCAGATCTTCTAGATTAAGGAGTTCAGTTATGCCAATCTACTTTGATTGCATGTGCTTTATGCTTCGTAACAGCCTTTAAAACACTTTATTTAGATTATTGGATGCAGTGTGTAAAAGTATACATTGCATTGCTACATAGGCAATAAACTTGGATTATTTAAAATATGTGAGAAAACAGGGTTTAACTACTTGGGCTCCTAACATAAGGATATGGACCTGCTGGAGCAATGCCAGAGGAGGCCACAAAGATGAACAGAGAACTGGAGCACCTCTCTATTAAGGCTGAGAGAGTTGGGGTTATTCATCCTGGAGAGGAGAAGACTCCAAAAAGACCCTGTAGCAGCCTTCCAGTACTGAAAGGGAGCCTACAAGAAAAATGGAGAGGGATATTTGACAAGAACACGTAGGAACAAGATAAAGGGTAATGGCTTCAAATAGAAAGAGAGTAAGCTTAGATTTGATATTAGAAAGAAATTCACTGTGAGGGTGGTGATTCACTGGCATAGGTTGCCCAGAGAAGATGTGGATGCCCCATCCGTGGAAGTGTTCAAGGGCAGGGCAGCCTGATGTAGTGGAAAATGTCCCTTCTCATGGCAAAAGGGTTGGAACCAGATGATTTTTAAGGTCCCTTCTAATCCAAACCGTTCTATGATTCTATGATTTTATGACCATGTGGATCTTACAGCATGGTTCATCTAATGGTTCATTTTATAGTACTGGCACATTGAAACATTTTAGTAAGAATCAGTAATTTAATATCAGGTATGGCCAACTTTACAGAAGGACAGTGAGCAAGCAGTGAAGGACACCAGGACACCAGGAGATCTGAATGCAGTTTGGATTTAGGGAACTTAATAATCTGGTTTTGATACAAAATTTTTAAACAATGAACAATGGAAAATTAACAGGTTAATTACAAAATAAACATGTTAATTACAAAAACAATTATATGACTTTTCTTAATAAGCTTTTTACTTATATTAGAGCTGTAGAAGAAGATCCACCAAAGTCAGAGTTTTCTATAATATATTATAAAGCATCAGTACCCATAAAAAGCATTAGCAGGAAGGTAATTTAGTTTATGAGAATTTTGTTTCACTTGGCACAGGGTCTGATCTTATTTTAGCATGCTATATTAAGCTACTAAAAAATTCCTTAGATTTTTGTCACTTTGCACTTATCTTTCTGTATTTTTGTTGGTCTAGTAGGAATGGCACCTTTATCAACCCATCCAAACCACTGTTGCTAGGGAAGGTCACCTTCCTTTTCTTCTATTCTTCCTTTATCACTTCACTCTGAAAGCTGTCACCAGCTTCTTGTCAATTGATACATCATATAAATTCTTCATTTTCTAATTTTTAGGGGCTTATCTACTGTTTTCGCTATGCATCCAATTTATGAAGAGAAATTACACAACCTTGCATAAATGGCTTATTTTTTAGAAGCTTATTAAAGCTCATAATGCAAATATTTGATAACAACATGAATTACATGCATGAATGTCACCTGAATTTGGTTTTTACATTGTAATTTACAAATTGAAGTTGCTTCATTGCACTCCTTAGACATCTGGTTGAGAGAAAAATATTTCTTCAGACTGAGGTTTGAAATTTCTATGATAACCATATCCAAGTGGAGTTTATTTTAGTTTTATTGCCATTATCTGTCACATTCTGCAATATCTATTAGTGATGACTTAATTAAAAAAGACTTTTGATGCTGTGCATCAGAGTGGAGAAATGTGAAATAAAAGTCCAGGAGGAATCTCTGTGAAGAAGGTGTTTCTGAGAGGGCAGAGGCACTGTAGGTGAGGCAGGAGATGAGTGTTTGCAATGGTATGAGACTCTCATGACTTCTCCAGAGTCTCCTTCACACACCTGAATATGTACATTTGAGTACACAAAGTCAAAGACTGAAGCCAGTGCCTCTTTTCCATGGGCTGGACACAACCTAACAGACAAGATGAAGGAAAGGCCCTGATATACTGCCTTGAGTTCAGATGGTTCAGTTACCCTGGAATACCACAGTAATTATTGTGCATGAAAAATAATCTTGATCTGTAGCAACCCCAGAGGTTTAGTGCAAAGTCTGAAGGCATATGTGAGGGAGAAACAGCAGAGACAATCTTTTCCTGTGCAAGGCAGAGATAAGGGTAATGTACAAGTCTGTGATCACATTTTATGAGAAACATTGCAGTTCATGAGAAAAGTGCAGAAGAGGGAAGCAGTAAAAGAAGGAGATTAGAAAAATGAAAGGTGGTTTGATTATGCTGAAATCTACCTTGACAAGGAAAAAAATTAAGGTCCAGAGACAGAGCAAGATCTGGCAGCTGGAAGACAAAGTCATACATGTGTGATCTCAGTGCCTGATCAAGAGCATTTTTCAGGTGAAGTCTCCACCTCTTATTAACATCATATGAGTGCTGGACCTCTTCCAGAAACTGCTGAGGCAGGAGCACTCTCAGGAGGAGAAATATTCATGCAGAAAGAGTGGAGGGGAACATGCTTCATGATAGATCCTTGTTTGTCTGAGCTGTGCCAGGGGATGCTGTGTGTGAGAGGGAGAACCCCAGCAGCCCCCAGAGGCAGATGGCACATCATATCCCACCTGCATGGGTGCATAAATCCTCACACTGGTCATCTCCTGACTCCATCCAAACACCACTCATCACTCAGTGAAACCTGAGGTTCTCATACATGTATCAAGTAATTACAGAGAAATAATGACCCTCTCTGGCTGGGTAGTAAAGCCAGGCTGTTTACAAAAGAGTTGTGGAAGGTCCTTGAGGCATCACAGCCATTGCCTCCCACACAGCAGGCAGGAGAGCCAGCTGGACAGAGGTGGCATGTCTGACCAAGACCCTGAGCTGGTGTGTGTGGTGGAGGGTTGGCCATTTCTGTGCTGCTGGCACAGCGCACGGCGCTCCTCGCTCCATGGGTGAGGGAGCCTGCAGCCTAACGGGAAAGGAGCCTCTCCCATAGTCTGGACTAGCCAGTTTAAATTTTCTTTTGAGTATGTAGCAGCTGTTACTAACTGGGTTTTTTCTCCTCTTGGGCTTTTTTTTTTTTTGAGTAAAAACTCCCTAGCAAGTCTGCATTTGAGAGCTGAGCCAGCTGCAGGTCCAGCTGAAGGCCAAACGGGCGGGACAAACCTCGTTCTGTGCTGAGAGCTGATGGAAAAGAAATGCAGCAGGTTTGTTCCGAGTCAGGCTGTTCAAATAAAGCTGCATGAACTTTCACACTTTATACTATTTGTTATGATGTTTTTCAAAATGAACCACAGATGTTTTACTTTGTTGTTTTTTTTTTATCCCTGGTTGAGTCACCTATTATCCAGGCCACATCTGGGCAGCTCAAACAGAGTCTCAGTGAAGAGGTCTCAGAAAGAAAGTCAATATTTTATTTGATTTTTAGATAATCCTCTGCACATACCTAAAACCATAATGAAATAAACATAATTTCTACTAATGACATGGTGTAAAATGTTGAGAAGCAATGGATCTTATTCAAACTGCATCACTTAAATTGAATCAACAAGGATGAGTTAGGATTAAATTTTGTCTACAGCTTGTGGCTTTTCCTTAAATATTCTGCTCTGATCGCAACATAGGAGTAGAGGACATTGAAAAGTTTCTGAGAAACCTTAAATCTTAAATGTTTCTCTTCAGCCCTCTTGAGCAAATGGGATCCAGTGAAGCAAATCAAACTGGAAATATTACGTAAAATGCTAATATGTTGGCAAATGGCCAAGAACATCTTCTGAAAAATGCCAAATGTCACAGCAGGGTATGGGAAAAAACCTTACTTCTCCTTTTGAAAAAAGAATCGTATATTCTCTAACAAAATATGTCAACAGGTTATGGCAATATCCTTTGGATTTGATACTGATGTGCAGGAAAAAAGACAAATTATCTGGCAAGAATTAATGTAACTCTCAGTCAATAGTTGGCTGAGTCTTTCCTAGAAAGGAGAACAGAGACCTGGCTATAGAGAACAGTTTGAGAGTAGTCGATGTCAGTCCATTTGAAACAAATGTTCCCATCCAAACACATCCCTGTGATTTTTTACTGAGCACTTCATTTGGTTCATTGTTTTCAAAGAGTTGCGTAATAATACATTCATATCCTCAGAATACATGTTATAGTTTTAACAGAACATTGTCCTTGGAAAGTTTTCAAAGTGGTTCTGTATATTTGCAATATCTGTAGTTAGCACACTCAAGTCAGAGTGATTCATTTCCTGCCCAGTGGCTACTTGTTGTTTCATGCTTTTTTTTTTTTTTTTTTTCTGTATCTTTATAAATATAATGGAAAAATCACTACTTGCAGATAATGAAAGTGAAGGGATTAAAAATTAAGACATACAGCAGAGAACATCAGCCACAGAAACTCATTTGCAAATGCCAGTGCAGACCAGTATTTTGTATTAAATAGCTGTGGTAAGTGCCTACATATTTGCAGTTAGAGTCAGTAGTTTGAAATCTGCTAGAGCCTTGGGTTATGTCTACAGCGTAAGTTCCTGAGTGGTGAAAAAAAAAAAAAAAAAAAGAGTCTATTTTATTGCTTAATAATTGACATTTCAGTGTATTTTTGTTTGGAGTGAATCTGTGTTAATCATGACCCTGAGAGTAGCTCAGTTGGTCAGAGCGTGCTGCTAATAACACCAAGGTCATAGGTTTGATCTCAGTACAGGCCATTCACTATAGGAGCTGGAGTTGATGATCCCTGAGGGTCCTTTCCAACTCAGAATATTCTGTGATTCTGTGATTAATACTTTGCATCTCTATTCATCAGTAATTTTTCTTTGAAGGTGCAGTCTCTCTAGAGATTGTCAGGTATTATTCAAGTAGGTGAGGTCTGAGGAATAGAGCTTTACTTGTGAGATCTTTCTTGGATCACCAAGTCCAGAGTTTGCCAAAACCAGGTCCTTGATATTGAAGTAAACCTTATTATATGTTGGATTACCTCCCTAAATTTGGTCTATTTTTACTGAAGAAAAACATAAAGAAGACATTCAACTCTTCTAGTTAGTCAGATCAAAGCAGCTGCTGGCAAAACAGGAGTCCAGAGAAAGCTTTAACCAAAGCATTTGTGTATTTCTGTGGCTCACATTCTATGTTTGTCCTAGGAAGTGACCTGGCAATGCCATGGGCCATTGGGAGAAAAGGAGCAGAAAGGCAAGAAGTACTAATTAATACTAAAGATACACTAGCAGTAGACAGTGAAGTGTCACTGCCCTCAGAAGGAGTTGACTGGAGGAGTCACATGCTTGCAGAAGGACTTTTGGGTACAAAGTCTGATCCCTTTTCTACTTGAATTCAGGAAAATCCAGGAAAAAGAAGCAATGTATCTCTGAGAGAATCCAAGATTATATCCAATCCCTGATTCTATCCCCTGATTTTATCTTGGGAAGATCTGATCTTCAAATAGCATGAACTAGTGTCAAGAATTGTGACTGGTTTAATGTGGAAAGAGAAGTTTGTGGTCCTCCTGAAACATGAACTAACAGAGAGTAGAGGTTCTCACATCCCTTAAGTTGGTCTATGGTGTATGAATTTAAAGAATCTGTTTAGCACACATTCAAACAGAATTTTAAGGCTTCACAAAAATAGCATATGAAATGTATTTTGCCTGGGATGCATTTTTGTAAGCGTGAATAAAAAGAACCAACACCTAGAGAAATGGGAACTTGCAACAACCTAGAGAAATGGGAACTTGCAACTTGCAACTTGCAACACCCAAATCTTGGAAAAACAAGGACAGCAGCCTGCCTGACATGGACTAGAAGTATGAAGGTACTAGGAAGCCTCTGCCCAACTTGGCTCTTGCTAGCAGAAAGGAGCTCCTACAAGGACTCAAGAAACAAACACAAATACTTCCCGAAAGAAACCACACACTTTGCAGGATATTGTAGAAATCGTCCACAACAATAAAGGGTCAGATCAGTTTTTAATCATTATGACTGGTTTTTAATCTGTTTCTAATTATAGAAAGGGGAGAGACTGAATCATCCAGCTTTGGATACTGCAAAGATCAGAGAATCACAGGATGGGCAAGGCTGGCAGGAACCTCTGGAGATCATCCAGTCTAACTCTTCTGCTCAGTCTGTTTTGTTCACAGCCATGTCCAGTCAGATTTTGAATATCTCCAAAGATGGAGAGTCCACAGCTTCTGTGGGCAACCTGTGCAAGTGCACAGTCACTTTCACAATAAAAAAGTGTTTCCAGTGTTTCAGTTTGTGTTCTCTCCCCGCTGGGTACCACTGAGAAATGCCTGACTCCCTCTTCTTTACTCCTTCCCCTCAGGTATGTACACACAGAGCTAAGATCCCCCCAAGACTTCTCCAGGCTGAATGAAGAGTCTCAGCTCTCTCAGCCTTTCCTCATTTGAGATTCCAGTTCCTTAACTGTCTTTGTAGCCCTTTGGCAGACTCACTCCAGCATGTCCATGTGCTTTTTGAGCTGGTGAGCACAGAACTGGACCCAGCATTCCAGATCTGTCTCACCAATGATGAGTAGAGGGGTTAGATTCCCTCTTCAACCTGCTGGAGATAGTCTTCCTAGTACAGTCCAGTAGGTTGTTGAACTTGTAGACTGCAAGAGCTCATGCCTATCTCATGTTCAACTTGATGTCCCCCAGGACCTCGAGGCCACCTCTTCCTGATTTCCAGATGTTAAGTGCCCAGCTTGTGTCTGGGGTTACTCTTCACAAAGTGAAGGACTCTGCATTTCCCCTTGTTGAACTTTATGAATATCCTGCCAGTCCATTCTTCTGGCCTGTCCAGGTCCCACTGCATGGCAGCACAATGATCTGGTATATCAACCACTCCTCCTGATTAGTACTGCTTTCAAACTTGCTGAGTGTGCACTCTGTCCCATGATCTAAGTCATTACTGAAGTTGTTGAACCTGCTGTTCTCTAGTCATTGTTGGTTTTGGGAGATTAACAGAAGCAGGAGTGCCTGTCAATGTCCTTGAATGAATGGTGCTTCCCTCACAGTGTTGCAGAACAGTTTGAGCCACCTGGATTGTGGACAGACCATCAGTGGGTGGCTTGGAGACAGCCAGCAGTATGAAGAGCCCAGGGAAACAGCTGAGAGTGAAGACAAAGGCATGGGGGCCTAGGGCTGGGAGGGCAATGGGTGACTCCACCTGAGCCACTGGAGGACCACCAAAGTCACGTATTCAGAGCGGATAAGAAAGCTACCAAGGATTTCCAGGATAAACTGGCAATGAACCAACTCAGACTCAGGTCTTTCAGCTGGTCTTTAGTTTGTGGACCAAGGTCAGTGGAGGGATGCCAGATGACTGTGAATGGCTCTGGAATTTGCCATATTACTTACATTTTTTTGTTGTAGTGCATCAGAAAAGGAAGCAGGTGCTAGCAAGGAAGATGGCTGCAGGTCATTATGAGCCTAATGACTCCAGCTCTGTGTCTTTGCTGAAAGTCAGCAGTTCTGATGCAACTCATGACAAAGCATGAAGGACCAGAAAACAATTTAACTCAGTTTGCAATGGCAACAATTCTGTTTCAAAACTAATGAGATGGTCAGACAGAAGAGGGTGGAGCAACACAAATACAGATCACTCTCTGAAGTGGACACTGAGGAAGCATCTGAGTATATGAAAATCAGCTTTATGGTTATGTCTGGGTGCATAAAGAACAACTGTAGGCTTTTCAATATTGAGTACACGTTGCATAAGATCAGTGAGCAGTGTAGTCACAAGACAAAACTTCAACAATTTTCTGGAGGCAGAGGGATTCTGACTGGAGCTGAAAACCAGACATCTCATTCCTCAGTGAAGAGGTAAACTCAAACATCCATTTGGACATCATTACAGCTTCTGAATTTGCAGTAAAGAACTGAAGTATGTAACATACAGACAAATCCAAACATGCACAAAGTTTGGGCATTTTTCAGCAAAAGCAGTTAACAGCTTTCAGAAAGTTATAGGATCCTTTCACTGATTTGCAAAGCAAAATCAGGGAACCATCAAGCTGCATCCTGGCACCAGTGTCTTGATTGGCTTTACTGACTGAAGTTCTTGTCAAATTAAAACAAGAAATGTGATTTTCTCATAGATATTCACTATCCAGCAAAGGCAATCAGCTCCATCACTGGATTTTCCTCCTAACTTGCAGGACCTCACGTGTTGTCTGACCATCTACATGAATACCTGCTTGTACATGCAGCTGTGTATATACATACTTCTCTTGCTCCCCTGGCACCTCCAGACTGTGCTGCAGGTGCCACAGAGATTGTGTGTGTGTGTGTAAAGTCTGCAGAAATCTCTCTAACACACCTCACTCTCTGCCTGTTGCAGCAGTCTGGAGAAGAATTTGAAAAGGGTGTTCTTGCTGTATTACAAGTTTCACCACCAGAGCAAGCCTGGGCTGTGTTTACTCTGCTTTTTGCTGTGTGAAAAAAACATTGTTTATCACTGATCTCAGTTGGAGCCATTTGATGGTTTCTTTTTGAGCTCACTTTGCTTCCAATTCAATAAGAACTAAAAATAATAGCATGGATAATCTAATTGCAGATCAGTAGATATCCTGGCTGCTCTCAGTCTCAGAACATGTATCCCACGTACACTGGATGCATACACAGTGCACAAGCTTTCCAGCAGCAGTAGCTTTTCACCTAGGACAAGGGTGACATTTGTGAACCATAAAACCTATCAATGTTACCCTGCCCAGTTGATATAGTGCAGAGGCTTTCTTAAAATAAATAACAAATGTTGATATCTCTCTGTGATTGCATACCACGGCAAAAGGGAAAAAAAAAGTTTAAACCCTTGAATTTCATACGGTCTGAAGAAATCTTGGATAAAAGAAAACAGGAAATCATTTGTAATATTAAAAATAGATTGCTTCCTGGAAGTAACAACCATGATGTTCTTGTTGACTTTTTTTCATGTTAAATGCCACATACAGGAGCAGAACCAGTCAGCCCCTTCTTTTATTTCAAATTTGCCTGAAATACAAAATTTGTATGGTAAATTTTAAACTTTGTTTTGATTTCTTTATTTTTATGCAACACTTTTCTCTTTAAATTATGTGATTATAGGCTGTGATGTGAAAGACTTACTTCAGAGCCCCCAAAGAAGCATCTTAACCTTAAATGTCATAAGTAAGTAGGATAAATATTCTGGACTGTTACCTCAGTTTTGGTAGGTGTTGTTCTGGGTAAAAACTAAACACCAGAGCAGAAAAATTATTACAAAGAAAAATATTCTGAATAACATTAAAAATTCTACTAAACTCCTTGTCATAGGCATTCTGAGTTTCGGTGTCAACTTGAAGCACATTGTACCTCGCTGCCCTGTTGATCCCTGAAATACAGACTAATTCTCCATGAAATTAACTGTTTATACACACTTAAGTTGTGTCCCCATGTTTTGCCTTGCATAAACAATGGCCAAAGTGGTTTATATGCTATGGTTGTTTTCTTTCTGAAAGGTGATTCCTAAAACAACTTCGATCAAAAGACATTCAAAGATGAATGATGATTTTCTTTTTCCAAGGCTCTTTCAACCCTTGTTTAAGGTGCCTTTCTTCATTCAGGCTCAGGTTTACTGTGACTGAATCCCTGGTTTCTTACCATTAATTGTAATTTTTTATTCATCAAGGATCCTTACTTTTACTGTGTAAATATTACACCTCAAGATTAGGTCCTTGCCAGTCATCTTGTTAACCAGATAAACACAATGCCTTGTTTTCAAAGCATGCAGCTTAATTCCGGGGCAGGTGAGTGTTGAAGACATCCAAACGATGACAGTAAAATTCGTTTATCCATGTGTGACCCTTATCCTTTAAGTGCTTGGACGTGGCTTGGTGCTAAAACCTTGTCCCTCCAAGCACATCTCACTTCACCTCTGTTGGCCCCTGGGGCTTGTCCCTGCTAGTTAGGATGTAAAGCCCTGACCAGCCAGAGTGAGCTCCATCCTGGTCACACTTCTCAGGTAATTTGCTGTAAGTGCTGTGTGGAAATAGATAATAAAGGCAAAAGAAATCGAGGCTTCCAACTACCCAAACTCACTGGACGACAGAGAGTGTGAAGATAGTCTCTTATACTCTATCTTTTCCCAAGCCTGATCTCTTCCCAAGATCTGACTATAACATGGAGCTTATCCAACTCAACAAGTCATCCTTCACATCACTTATTTTTCACTCCTTTTTACTGCACTCCTCCAGTGCCTCTGGGCAGCAGGGCCAGTTGGGCAGAAACTTATCTGCTACCCTGCCTAGTCGTCTTTGCCTGTTCTCACTTCATTCAGGAGGTGAAGGGCATCATTTTCCCAGGCCAGTCTTCATCCCTGAGCCCACAATTGATGACTTTTCACCTTACTCACAAGGGAGAGAAAAGGGAATGTTCAAGCATGAATTCAAACTCCATTATCGCCCTGCAAATGTGAGTTGAGTTATTGCAAAATTTCTGTCCTCTTATGCTCCCTTGTAAAATCTTGAAACCTTAGTCAAAATAAATCAAAATTACCCCTAAGAATAAAAACACTACAGGAACTTGACTTAGAAAAATGGAAACAAAACCATATGATCAGATAAATGCAAGCTAATAGGAGCAGAGGAGAAGAAATTGTGTTTTACCTAGTGAGGAATGCAGTGTTTGGAAATACCCTAAACTGCTTGCAAAGCACATTATTTATTCCCTTTAAGAATGAATTCATGGAACATCAACAGCTGATGTGAAAAAAAAAAATCCTGTTTCTTTGGAGACACCCACCAAATGCTTTGAAAAGGGGCTGTAGCATAGCCTCTAAACCATGAAGCAGAAAAAGACTCAGGACACCTTAGTTCTTTGTATGTCTTTGTGGAAGGTTCCTGCCAGCTCATTCCTCCACCATCTCAGGACCTTGCTTGAGATGTCCTGGAATGGTATGACCTTCCCCAGCACTTCTGTCCAACACATTCCTTTATTATATATCAAATTCTCTATGACACACCTACATTTGAATGTACTTGTGAATGATGTGCCCTGTGATTATTTTCAGGCATGAACAAACTAGGATTGTCTTCCCAAAGTCAAAGCAGGGAAAAATGCTTATCATTAGAACAAAGGCCATCATTATTCAAGGTGATAATGCTGACAGGTGCTCCCATCTCTCTTATTCCTGCTTGGAATGGTAGCTTTTAAATTTTTTAGACTGATTTAAAAGCATAATCCTTTTTTTTTTTTTTTTTTTTTTTTTTTTTTTAAGGAAGGGAAATGCTGTAATATATCTTTCAGCACAATTAACTTGAGATGAAGCTGATGAAATGACAACACTTCCATTAATTTCAAGGAGGAGAAGCTGAGTTTCTTATTATCCTCATTTGCTATTCATTATGATGGGAAGAAACCTGCTTAACTGATATACTACCTAATGATGAGCAGGAGGTTATAGAAAAGTGAGCAGTAGGAATAATGGTTGTAATGGTAGCAATCAGAAGCCAATAAAACACCTCTGATGCTGACCTCAATTAACACCAACATGCTGTCTCATTTTAGCAGTAATATCAAGTGACGGCTACAACATAGTTAAAACCCAGAGCTCTGTTTTCAAGGGATGCTGGTGACAGTTCTGTTTTCAAAATAAACAATTAGAGGCCACAAATCAGGATACCAAGTTGAAGCATGGTCTCCTGAGGATCTCACGATCCTGAGCTTGAGCTGTCAGATAAACACAGTACTGCAACAGAGAGAGTCACATTGCTTTTCTCATTCCAGATGATAAACAGGTGTAACCTGCAATTTTAAAATCCTGCCAGGAGTGGAGCAAACATCTACAGCTGGGATGACACAGGCATTCTTCCAGTTTATAAAGGCAGATAATATGAGATACTCTCTGAGCAGCAGGCTTAACCTTTGAGGTTAGAAAGTTCAAACCAATTTGTTGAGAAAAGCTAAAGGCTTATATTAACAAGTTGTAGGAAAGGTCTGGACAAGGAGAGGATCCTGGACTAACAGTGATATGGAAACTCCTACAATCAAGACCAGTATTCAGGGTGTACTGGCCTTAGCATTTTGTTCCTTTTTGAAGGAACATTTTGGAAGCAAATCTTCTACTCCTGCTCATGGCCAAGTTCTTTGATACCATTATAGCATGTGTGAACCAGGATCCCCTCAGATGATACCAAAGGGTGAGATTGGAGATCGAGAAACACAACTGACATGCCCCAGCCACTTAAGGGCACTCAGGCTCCGAGTCAGACTAGAAACAGTTCAAAGCAAACTCCTATCCCCACATACAGTTTGGTCACTGAGTCCTTGGCACCAGCTCATGAACCATGCTGCAGAGTTACATTGATGCTAATGCTGACATAGTTTTATAGACAATTCCTGTTGGTTGACAAATCCAAGAGTACTTACTTACAAGAAATTACCCAGCTACAACAGCAAAAAACCAAGAGATATTCTCCAGGATGACAAAAGATCTACCCACCTTCCAATAGATTAAATTTGAGCCTGCACCTTCTTTTATGATTCACCAGCATTTGCAAGGGAGAATATTCTCCACAGAGCAGAATTTTTACTAACATGCCCGTCCTTCCTAGAATAATATCTCCCATGACTGGAAAAAGGCTCTCAGAAAAATCTTGAGCCAAATAAAGCTGGGCATGACTTTTCTATGGATCATAACTGCATATGGAAGCCCTAGCACTTCTGAGGATCCAGGCACTTTTTATGAGCTTTCCAAGGAGCTACATATGAAATTGCATGTACTGATCTCCTCCCAGTATCTGAAAGGCAATAGGGTCTGTGTAATGGGATAATGTATGTAAGGATGTAACTGTGGCTCTGGCTGGGCTGGCTGCTGCTTTCTACATGGACTGCAGCAGAAAGCTCACAAAGGTCAGTGCAGAGTCCAAACTTTCCAGGCAGAAGATCGAAGAATGAACCATCCTTAGTACGAGTGAGTGATGAATAATCCAGCACTAATTGCTAAAATGTTACAGTCATCTATGGATGGAAAGAGCAGTTTACCCCCTGGCACATGGTGTGACTCTTTAGGATGGTCCTGCACATGGCCAGAATTTGGACTCGATTCTGTGATAGAGACATTTTACACTTGGGTTGTGAATAGATATACAGCTCCTTCCCTAGGACATCCCACTTGTTTCCCAGTTATTCCTGCTGTAGATATTTAGGCATATGTAAACATATTTCCTGTTGTGTGGATTGAGGCATCTAGCTCTTTTTTAGGTTTTAGTATTGAATCCTCTCTAAAAGAAAGGATCATCTCCTTTGAGTCAACATATCACCTGGACAGGAGCAACAGAACTTAAAGACTCAGGTGTCATCTATAGTTTGATCCTTTAAGCTTGCTGTTTGACATCTCTTAATCATCAAGGCTAGAGCCTTTATTTCTCATCTAGTATCATATAGACATATTGAATAGAAAACATAAGAGCTTAGATCCCTGTGGTAGCCCCCAGAAGACCTCACAGCGCTGAGGACCAACTACCTAAAAATTGTTTCTTGGCTTTCTGGGGTTAAAGGATTGAAGTGACTCTGGTCCCTCCAGAAGTTGTAGCTACAGTCCACTGAGGTGCAAGGGCCCCTCTGTATGATCTTTGGAAAGTCAGTGAAACTAGGAGAGGCCTCTCTCTAGTGACTGGAGAAAAGCAAATGCTATACACACATGGTCAAAAAAGACCAAAAAGGACAATCCAGTCTCACTTTGATCCCTGGGAAAGTTTTAAAATAAGTGCTCTTGAAAGGTATTTTTTGGCATATAAAGGAATGAAGGTGATTGGTATCAGTTAGCTTGGACTTAAGAGTGGTAAGTCCTGCCTGATCAACCTGATTGTCTCCTGTGATAAAATAACTGGCTTTGCAGCTGCCTTTAGTGAGGCTTTTGAGGCTGCCACTCACAATGATCTTGTATCCCACATTAGAGCTCTACAGTCTGGATGAGTGAATAACTAGAGGGCTGAAAATCTGGTTGGATAATCAGGCTTTGAGGGTTAATGGGTCATCCTCCACCCAGAAACTGATAACAAGTGGGTATCATGGGTGTCCTTCTTGTAGACTCTTGTATTTAACATCTTTACCAATGTCTCAAAGAGGGTGGTGAAGTCCGCTTCCATCTAATCTCAGAACTGGCCATCCTTCAGCAGGAGGCTAGAGGAGGGACCTTGTGTAGTCCCTTCCAACCTCAGTTATCCCAAGACCCTGTGAGAAGATGTTAAATGCAATCCATACTGTTCTTTAAGAGAATATCAACATTTGAAATGTAGCATCAGCATTCTTTGCACTTCATCACAGTGCCTGCTGCAGGCAATTTCCCTTTCTGTTTTTCCATGTCGTGGGTATGTCCATCACAGAAGACCATGATGGGTCAAATGGCTTTGTTGCTTACAAACAGTTCACATGCTGAAGCTGTGATTTGGTTTTCTCCCTGTTTTTACTCATGCAATGAATTTCCAGCACTTGGCTCTCACTTCATATATTCTAGCTGTCACTATGGTTTCAAATCAGTACAAGGTTTTCCACTTAAAGAGTTAAAAAGAGAAGCAATATTCCAGCACTAATGAGTCAAATACTATAGCTGAAAAAGGGCTGTGTGTCCTGAAATAGATTGGAGAGGATCGGTGCTGTAACCAGGTTTCCGTGTGAACCTCTGACTTTTATAAATACCAGAGACTCTTTCCTTTCAGATCCCAAGTTTGCCTTCCTCATCTGGCTTGTTGCTTCCTTTAGCTGCACTGAGAGGGGACTGCTGTTTTGTAGGGAGAAGCCTGGGTTATTGTTGTCTAATTGCCCTTGTTGTTTTTTTCCACAGATACTGTCCCATGGGCTTCAGAAACTGTGAGTCCAGTGAAAGGTGATTTTTCTATGCACAGTTCTTGCCGAGAAAGCAACACTTAAAATATTGTCTGGTTTAAAATCCAAGGTGAAACTCCCTTGGGTCTCAACGAGGAGAGTTTCATACAGTTCTCTCTGCAGAATGATGTTCCTCACATGGAGGAGGTTTATGTGAGGGCAAAAATCCTGTGAACTTCAGAGAAAACTGGTTACCTGGACTCTCTAAAAATGTATTTGGTGATTGTGGTATAATATGTATGGCATTTAACTTTTTGCATAACATCACTCTGAAGGTTCTTGCAGACCCTGGGCAGGAAATCACTCCATTATGATCACATTGTCTGCCTGTCCTCCCTTCCTGCCCCCTGCAGTAACTTTTCAGTCAATTAACTACTTGAACCTATTCATTTTCCATTTTATTATTTTATATATAGTCTAGCACTGGGGAAAGAATTCAGATGGAGTTTGTGACTTAATAAGCACTATGAAATCTGACTGCAAGAGCAGGAGCCACAGCTACTTCAGCTTCACTCATTCTAGGCTCAGAGGGCAGACCTGTCTGCTTTCCCCTTTTATTTCAGTCTCAGGTAATATTAGCATATTCTTCCTAATGAGTTTTATTTTAACATGCCCTTGTCTGCAGAGAGCTGAGTTGAGAGAAAATCAGATGTAACTTAAGTTTTCCTTACTGCTATCCTAGCAGAAAAGCAAATGTTTGCTCCCAGGGGCTGATTAGTTCCTGCTTGGACAATGCCAATCACAGCCTTGCTTGCAGCTCCATCTATTCCCAGAAATAACTAAGGGAAGCTATACCACATTTCTAGAGTCTTGCTCTAAAGATAGCTGGGAGGATGACTGAAATGTTAAAGTGTCAGAGTGTATGTGAAACAAGGCAATAAGGAAGAAAAAACCTATTTGAATAGTTAACATTTAGGGTCTAAACTTAGAATTTTAAGGTAGAGTATTTTTAAGGGAGAGTATAGTAAGTTGTGTCTGAAATTTCCTGTGGTGCCACCCCAGATTTACAGTGATATTTGCAGAAGAAACTTGTTTACAAGCTCATATCATACCTCTCACATGGGAGATGAGTTAAGTGAGCCAGTGACTTGCTGGAAATGAACACAGATAGTAGTGAGGTGTCAGCTGAAACAGGGAGCTGGGTTTCCCAGAGGGTAGCTTTATCAGGCTGTCTGGTCTGTTTCTTCAGACTTATGGGAAAGGCTTGGGAGAAGTCAGGTAAGTTAACTGCTGTGTTACAGCCTTGTGGAGTCCTTACCTGTACTGCATCACAAATGGTTTGTACAACCCCTGGCTCCAGATCTCTCCCATACCTGCTGTGCACGGGCTGACAGAGCTGTAGCAGCACTGCCAGGTATTTGGTGCTTGTCTGCACCAAATACCAAGCTGCAGATCTGACAGGGTGTTTCTGCTCAGGGTCATATTCAGGGCATTTATTCATTTGTTTGCAGAGAGGCTGCGGATGCACGAGTCCCACCAGCTGTAGGACTGAGCTCAGTGTATCTAGTTATGTTTTGTCACTGGGGATTTTCCCAAGGCCAGAATATTGACTGTCTCTTAAAGGTTGATGCCACAGGGCAACATCCAAAGACACCAAAGTAAACAGCCTTTACATGTCATGAGGTTTCAGCAGTTGTTTAGAATTTCCATGCTTTAGCCTCAAGAATTTTTTTTCCATGTAAAACTACTAACTAGACAGGCATCCCAATGATGTCAATGAGCTTTCTCTCTCTGTGCATTGCTGAGCATGGTTTCATGTTGTGTTCAGTGAACTTTGAGCTAGAAGCATGGAGTGATAAGAAAAATGTGATTTAGTTTTCCCTTTATGAATTACCAATTTACATTCACCTTTTGTTTTTTTCCATCTTAAAATAATTGTAAACAGGTTGACTTCTTCACCAAGATTGTGTGGAAATACAGGATATATATATTTAGCACCAGTCAATCTGTTGAGAATGAGTAGGAAACCCATCAGTTCCTGAGGCTGTAATAGATTTCCTCTGCACAACATGTCAGCAGCCTGATGGAGCTGAGGATATTCTGCCTGTGTACTTGAAATGTCAGGAATGCAGTGTTTATTTGCAGCAAAAAGGCTGAAAAACAGGGCCTAAAGTCTCTCACCCAGAGGCTGCATGGCTCTTCAACAAGCTGCTGAGAGAGATACAAGCTGGTCAACTGGTCCTTGGTGGCAGTGAAGCATCTCTGAAATCAAACTGCAGGTTGCAGCCACCCATGTAAGGTGTCTGTGACAGCATCTGCTCCACTGCCCTTCATCCTCTCTTTGGAGACACACTCATTTTCCAAGGTCTTGGAGCCACTTAGAGCAATTTGAGCAGAATTTGTTTTACCAATGTATACAGTGCTCCTTGCAGAGCACTTTGTGTCGGAAAACACACATTTATCATCTTTTACATGCAGCCCAAAAACTGTAACTCTTGCAGAGAATTAGTGTCAAGATAACATTTTAGTTAACAATAAGAGCTTACAAGTTCACTTACAAAAGCTTCAGGGGGTTGCAGTACACCAAAGCACCCTTCTAGGTGCTTTAGCAGTCAATAGTGGAAGCCAAAGTAACAGTGAATCAGCAGGATAAGCACATAGAAAACTTCTCTCAAAAACCCTGTCTCAGTTTCCCATGATTTGCAGCTCAGAGATGTCCTGAACTTGTGATGTGTTTTATATATTTAGTACCTCTGAATGCTTTTTTCTTCCATTAATTTGCTCAACAGTTTGCTCAACTGATGTAAATTTTTACACCCTGTGGAAAAGAATTTCACAAGTTTACTGAGCACAGATGAAAGCTATATTAATGTATTTGCAGCTGATGCTCACTAGTTCTTATGCTAGAAGCAACAGAAAAACAGTTTTTCCCTACAGCTCTGTTTCTGTAAGACACAAGTATTGTCTCTTCTCTGTATTATCTTATTCTCTGTAATCCAAGTGAAAGGAATGCAGAGAACCCTTTTGATGAAGACTTTTACACATCTGAAGGAATATCTCCAAGTTTACTTGAAGTTCCTTCAGCTACTGAAGACAAAACAAGAAAATAGTGGACAGAGGAAAATGTCTTTTTACCATTTCAGAAAATGCCCCAGATGGGAGCAGTGGGTGACTCTCCCCCATTTGCAGCTCACGGCCACATAGACACACTGTGCTGTATCTCAAAAAGGTTTTAGTTTCACAAGAAGTGTTAGCTGGAGGAAGGACTGAAGCTGTGCCTCTCCACTACTGCCAGCATCCACAGCTTTCCCTCCTGTAGCTGCCATGTCCCTTTTTACAGCTGTGATGCTCAGTAAACCATGTCCTGGGAGCTGAGTTCAAAATAACCTGAGAAAACCAATCAACCAACCAAATAACCCCTCCCCAATTTGTTTTCAGTCAGCTCTGTCCTTTGCTGGCACTAAAAACCCCACAGAACAGAGGGTAAGGGGTAAGCCCAAGAGTCCTAAGCCAAAGTTAGGGAGTTTCTTCTGATGAAGAAAACTTCATCTTTCTGATGAAGAAACTGCCCAACTCTGACACTTACTGTCAGAGTAAGTGTCAGAGAAATGCTGGACTGAGCTATACTGAAAGTATATACACTGCAAGTACAGCTCGTGAAGCAAGAGCTGCCTGAGATGTGTCTTGCATTTTTTACCATGATATTTAAGCTCTGATGGATTGTAATATGCCCAAACCTAGGAATATGTTCTTAAGAAAGAAAAAGCATCATATAATGGAAAATAAAAAGCTCTTCATCAATTCAGATGAGAAATCTGTCACAGACACTTCTGTGGCAAAGATTCTTCACCTTAGGCTAGTGAATTTTTGGAGTAACTGACAAACATGTTTATGGCATGGTGATTTGAATATACAAAATTGTATGAATATATTGATTTGCTTGAAAGCTATGTAGTGGTCAGGAGTTTTAATGATGTTTAGGAGCCAGAAGTGGGAAGAAAGCTTTAAACATACAGTAATGATTTTCTACAGTCTACTTGTATTAATTGAATGCAAAGATTTAAGACTGCAGACAGATTTTGCAAACTTTTCTTCAATGTCTAAGACATCTATCTCATCATGCAAAGCCCAGTTTCAGTAGAATTATAAAGTTTTCTCCTTATTTGATTTCAAAGCTGGCCTCATAACAGACTCAACAAACTATAGCTATTAAGGGACTCTACATGATACAATATTGATTTCTCTAATAGCTATATAATTATGCTGAGAAGCAAATTGCCAATAAAACTCAATAATCCTCCTGAAAAATTAGAAACATTAGCCTGGGAGCAGGCTTGAAATGACTAAAACCATTGCTCTGATAGCATTACCAAACACACATTAATAATTGTATTGCTTTAGCTGCACACTCCCCACTGTTTTAGTACTTAACTATACTGAAATGCTAAATAGTTGTTGCCAGTTTAAGAAGTTTATCAGACAATATAAAGATGTCTCTGTGATTGTAATACAAAACTACACATAAGTGCACCAAAAAAGTTCTGCTGGTGAAGTTATCTCCTAAGAGCTCCGTTTATGGGTATTACCCAGAGTTTAAAGAGAGCTTTTATACCCCCGAGTCTTAACTCAGTCACTGATAAGATAGGCCTGGCTCTCCCTCTGTCCGGCCGGTCCGTGGTGGTAAATGGTGCTCCTGTTTGTGCTGCATTTCAGTCATGCAGCCCCTGCCTTCTGCTCTTATCCCTGCCCGCAGCCAGCCAGGAGCCAGCACGAACAGCCTGGGAACGGGGCGACGCTGCACACGGGAGACAAGTCCAGCCCAGCCCCTGGAAACCTTTCACCAGCCAAAAATAGCGGCGCTGAGAAGAGGCCGGCAGAGTCGAGCCGTGACACTGAGTGATGCTCGGCGGTGCCGCGGCACATCCGTCACGCGAACCGCTTGACAAAACACGGCCCTGCTGCTGCCTGTCCCACACCCTCCTTCCTCCCCACGGAACCCGGGTATCTTGTGGAGACCTGCTTGGGAATCACGCCAGACAGATGTCACCTTCTCACCAAGGGGCCCTATTTGCAGGTTTGGGGAGATGCAAACAGGTTTTACAGGAATGCTCTGGCTTGAAAGGGAAAGACTGGGAGATAGCTGTCCATAAAATACTGAATAATGCAATGAAAGTGAGTAGGGAAAACTTGATCAATGTATTGGAAAATAGTTTGGGCCATCGAGTGAAAATCTGCATGCAAGCAGCTGTTGCTGTGGGGTGTTGCAAATGTTATGGGTTGCACACGAGTTCAAAAACTGGAAAATCCATCAAAGGATATTAAACATAAGGGTCCATTGCTGGCTCAGATGCCTTGCCCAACTGATCAGCTTTTAAACCATGGCCTGAACATGGTGAACAGAAAAATAAATTGATCAATTCTACAAGTAAAACCCTAGAAAACTTCAGGAATTATCCTTCCCAGGAATAAAGGGGCCCTGTTTCTGCATGAAATATGCACTATAAAGCAGCTTCTACACAACTAGCAGCAAGCAGTGCTGGTCTTCCAATGAGACAGTGCAACCTGAAGGTCTCTAACAAGCAAAACCCCTTTGTTCTTCCTCAGTTCCTGTAGCCAAAGCACAGCTCTCCAGGACCTATGCATATTTGAAAAGGATATACACAATTACTACAACTTGCTTTCAGTTTTTGGCTCCTCTCCCCTGCTCCATGCAATGCAGCACTGCCAAACTTAGGCAGAGTGTCAGTCCCAAAACCAAGGCCACTGCTGCCTGCTGGGCCCCATCAGCTGCAGAGTTAACCAGGGACTGGTACACTGGGAATAAGTGGTGGAAAACAACCTGCCATCTTCAGCCTCAAATGGGTCTGATAGAGGTGAAACATGAGAGATAACCTTTGCTGCTGCAGTACGTGACATAATGGGGCAGTGGAATACACCAAGAAGTGCAAGAAATTCCAGACAAGACTTGCATTCCTCTGGTTATTCCCAAATGGGGAGATGCTGCAGCTGAAGGTGTGATTTTAGCACATACAGAGGTTACCCTGTGGCTAACTTCCTGCTACTGAGCTTGGTGCCAGCAGCACAGACTTTGCTGTGTGCCCCACTGTCATGGGGCCATCACTAGAACAGGCAATGCTGGGCCAAGCAGAAGTCCAGGCTGCCAAACCCTCACTGGTACTGCTGCTTAACTGGGCAGGATGAAAACTACCTTATGCCTCTTTACAATGAATGAGACAATCATGCCTCTGACTCTAGTGTGAAAATAGACCAAGAGAAACAAAACTAAACTCTCTTTGTGAAACCATTGCTAATCACACCACTCAGCATGACTATACTGAAAGAGTATGGAGTCCAGGGAAACAGCTTTGCAGGATGGTGAACAGATTCAGCTCTCCTTGGAAAAGATAATTTAATTTAATTTCATATGTTCCACCTTTTGATAAAGTCTTTTTTTGATCAGGACTTAGGAAATCCCATAGCGCTGCCATTTTACCCGGCACCAGAGGCTGTGTCTGATGTTACAGATGGGTCTGGAAATTGGATTCATTTCCCCCCTACTCCGCCCCAAAATTTACAGAGCAGTAATCATTCACCATAACAAGTCATCCTAACAAGCTGCAGGGCAGAGATACTTCACATTTGAACCAACCGGTGGCAGCCAGTGAACAATGTCTAGGTAACCAGAACACCCTTCATCATGAATTTGATATGTTTAACAGCTAATTAAACCTGTGTAGGGATTAGGCTTTACATTGTGCAGTTTTATGGCAACAAAACCTGAGCTTCCTAAGATTACATTGAGCAGCTCCTTATCTCTGATGCCGAGATGTTTATCAGCACCATATGTTACAAGCTCCTGCTATGTTTCCCAATGACCTTCTGGGACTTAATCAGCCTGAATGTCAGGGGTTGAGGAGCTGAGGACATTTATTACAACACAGAATGCAACACTCAGCCAGGCAGAATAAAAATGCAGGGCTGAAGTCCAAAGAAAAGGTCTTTGTTGGTTAACTTCTGTCCCTAATAAATTTGTCAATTAGAAAGAACAAAAGTTAACTTTGTTTTTCCTTGCCCTTGCTGTTGCTTTGAGAGGTCCCATACTGCAAGGTAACACAGGGTGTGTACTCAAGTATCAGTAATGAGGGGAAGCCTCAGATGACTCATGGTTTGGGAATGTTTCGCATAAAAATAGCAAATTCCAGCTTTATATCTGGAGGCTATCCATGCTGCCCAGTTATGTTTTCCAGCCTTGGAACCATAAAAAGAGATGCCATGAAGAGGAAATTTTTGTCCCCAGTGTCAGCAGCTCTGTGATTGTAGTAATTGTAGTGATTATAGTCACACACTGCTTTTAGAATTAATTAGCACTGTCCCAAAAGTTCCCAGGCATGGTCTTTCAGGCCAACCACATCTGAAAACATGGAGTACCATCCTAACACTTTTATTCTCATGTGAAAAGCACTTGTTTGCAATTGGAGATGCATTAATAAGAAAAGCTTAGGCAAGGACTGGATTTGCCAAGATATTTCCATGCAAATGATGAGATACATTTTACAGTATCTTTTGCAGGGAGAAGGACCTACCTACCATGCTTGAACACCCCTGCACTCTTCGGGTGAGCTGTGTTTATGTTGATAAGAGCTGACATGAGCCATCTCCAAGCCCTGAAACTGCCTATTTCTGGCATGTCTGTGCTTGATTCCCCACATGCTAACCCACCAGCAAATACAGTTCACTCTGGCAGTTCCTGTGAGCAGGACGAGTCAATCCCATCACTGCTTCTCCTCTATCCAACCCAGCTGCTCACAGTGATATGTTTGGATACATAATTTCATACGTGTCCCTTCTATTTATTGTAGCTCGTTGGGCTCAGGTCCAGGCTGAATTTCATGGATAAGGATGCTGATCCAAATGTTGACACTTCTGCATGGCTGCAGGATAGAGATAAAGCTGGGACTGGTTTGCAAGGCGTTTGCAAATCTGTGCATTATGTCTGTTGTTTCATTGAAAATATCCTTTTTGGAATTTAAAGCATCTCAAAGACAGATGTGGCATGGCTAACGTTTAGCTGAACGTGCTGTATCCAGAATACAACAAAAAGTCCAGGTGTTTTAAAGGATGTAATGGCCATGGTTTAAGAAAAGAATTGTGTTACTGGATGCCAAATGTATAAACACATTTATAGAATGCTTCTGACAGTGAATATATGGTTTGAGTTGATTCTTTTTTAGAAACTAATTTCCTTTCCTAAAGCAGGTGTGTGCTAGTTGCCACATTTTCCAGGCATATTTAAAACTATTTGGATCCAGAAGAGGGTTTAATTGGCTGACAAGGACTGTAAGTGTGAACTTTGTCACTATGTCTTGAAACTTCATTAGTCTGCATTGTGGTGGGAGGTTGTTTTAGAGGTACTGTGAACACACAGGGAAGCACCTGACTGCATGTATGTGGCACAATCGTGTGTTACACCAAGCTGGAGAGAGAAAAAGCCTTCAAAATGAGATGTCTAAATTGAACATCCCCAACCTTGAGGAATGGGGGTCTAGGGCAGATGGATATCAATGACACATCTCCATCTCCACCTCAGTGTCTCTCAGGACTCTCCAACACATGGCTCATCAAGGTCCTGCCAGTGTTAGTATTTTATGTCCATTGTGTAATAATACATAGAAGAGCACTTTCATTAAAGATATAGAAAAATATTGCAGAGGAGGGATGTTTAAGGATGCAGCATTGTCTGTTGAACATACTCTGCTGGCTAGACTCTTGCCTGGGAAGCAAGACAAATGTCAAATATATACATGAAAATACAAGTCCATCCTAGAAGCCCTTGTGCATGATCTAGGAAGCCTCTTCCTTTTTTTCTGTCTGACCTCCCTGCTCCTGATTTCCTGGCTGTAAAATGCTTTAGATTTAGGGAGACCAATGGAGAAACATTTCCAGCTTGACATCCCAGAGCCTTGCATATGGGTAATGCATGTAATGTGTATTCCTCCTGAGAAGAGTTTAGCAGTGAGATCTCTCACTTCCTAGACAAATGTTCTCACTATGCAGTAGCCTGTCTCATTTCAAAATGCAATAAAGAGAAGCTGAATTAAAGTTTGCAGTTTGTGGCTCTGTTTTTTAGCATAAGCTGTTATGTCCCTAGCAGTGGACAGCCTTGCCCTGAGCATGAGGGCCTACACAGTGCAGAAGAGAAAGTCAAAAACTGGACAAAGGGAAAAGGTAGGGTCTTTAAGTACAGATTTAAAATAAAGGAAGACTTCATTGCACAAGTGCAGGGACAACATTAAGTCTGTGAGAAGTGAGCTAGGAGAAACAAAAGTGGGAAAATATTAACAAAGCTTTAAGGGAAAATGCCACTCCCGAGGCAAAAGCCACAATACAATTAGATCATCCTCAAATGAACATAAACTCTTTCAGAGCAGATTCAGCTTGTACAAGCAGTCTCTTCCTCTGGCCATTTCTCTAAAGGTATTTATTGCCAACTGCTAAAAATCACTGAAGTTTCTTACTACAGGAGCCTACTACACGTTTGTAGACTTGAAAAAACAAGTAGCACTTTAGAATCTTCCCTGTCAATAGAAAGGATATAACAAAAGAAAACAAACCTACTTATAGCCCCCAGCTCTAAATTTCCAGTCCCTTTTAATAAAGTGAAAAGTTTTAGCTATTAAAAAATTCTGACCTTTGCAATGCTACAGAACACTGATACAAAATGTGAATAGTACAATATGTTATATAATATATATTTATATTTTAATATATTACATTTATTTCTACATAAAGAGGCTATAAATACTGTATATGCCTTATATTCGTGGTTCCCAGCATTTGACATTATAGTAAGTACAAACAAAAAAATACTTATAAAAATACAAAAAGAACTCAGTAGAAATAGCTTTACATTTTAAAATCTTGTAGTCCTCATTGTGTCTATCAGTAGAGTTCTGGGACTACAAGAGCACAGGTAAGAAGTTGTCCAACAATTAGGCACAGTTTCATCACTCGGAGAAGGTCGGAGCTGCCATGAAACCAGTCACGGATTCCCAAGGCTACATAAACTGAGATCTCTGCCACTGCAAACAGACTTTGAGTTTTCAAAGTGAAAGAGTCAGACCTAAATCTGAGGGAGGGGGAATGAGATGAAAAGGTAGGGTGCACTTAGGATGTCCCATCAGAACCACAGTGCTTCCTGTGGTCCTAGGGTAAATGACATTTCCTTTTCTACCTGTAGCAGAGGCTGCCCAAGTGGTGATCTGAAGGGAGGGGAGTATTTTCTGCAGCAGTTTCAGGCAGCTCAGAGGCAGGTAGGCACCTGGCATGAGTGAGGGTGCTGGGGATGAAAGTGGAGTAGAGCCATCCTCAGAGGTCAGGCATGGCCCTGCTATTTGAGTCCCATCACTTGGCTCAATGCTCTGCCTTCTCCCTACTAACCAACTTCACTGAGAAAATGCAACTCACGAGGACTTGTACAGCAGCCTTTTTCCTCTGCCAAGGACAGAGACCATCACCCCCACCTATATTTAGCCCAGCCTATGTTTAGTCTCAGGCCGTCAGAGTGCCAGAGCCTTGAGCTGGAGGTTCCTTTTTTTGTTTGTGAAGGTACAAGCAAGGAATAACTCTGAGAAACAAGAAGCCAGTGCTGTGCTGCTTCCTTCCTGGAGTCCAGCCACAAGGGGAAAAACAAACAAGCAGAAAAAAAACCACAAAAGCAGGGATGTGCCATTTTTTTGTACAAGTAGAAACAGTTAAGTTGAATGCCATGATGCTGCCTGCATCGACATCACCAGGCTCAGCCTCTGCCACGGGGTTGGCACAGCCCACACACCACGGCCAGGGCTTTGCACCCTCAGCCACCAGCGTCTCTTGAGGAAAGAACCCCAGCCTGGTATGGCGTAGTTCTGCTGCCAGATGCTTCTGCATCATCTTCAGGAAAAATAAATGTCTTCCCTCAGCCCCATGGATGCCGTCTTTCAATACATCAAATCTGAATACCACCAGCCCAGGCAATGAAGGCACATCCCAGGGGGAGCTGGAGCTGCCAGCTTCACCCTAGAGCGGCGCGGGGACTCTCGTAGGGGAGCCCATGGGCGCGGCAGAGCGGGGGCGAAACCTCCTGGGCACACAAGAGTTCAGTTTCCTCACTGGAGTAGACGGTGGTGTCCATGTCATCCGAGTGGTATCCTGACTGGTACCCACTTGTCTGGTTGGAGGCTTCGGACATGACGGATTCGTTACTCTTGCTGGGCACCAGCGTGCTGCAAAAAACAATCAGAAACAGGGCTGAGAAAGCTGTGGAGACTGTCTTCTGGAGGGCAGGTGGGAGACTCTGGATGGCAGCTGGGAGACTCTGGATGGCAGCTGCTTTCCATCACAGCAACAACCAAAGCAAAAGGCTGTACTCAAACCTGGCTCCAAGCCCTTTTAAACATGCATTTGATTATAAGGAGAGACCTTTTCATGCCCCAACTTCACTAACGCATGAAAAAGATTTTAGTTTTATGACGATACAAGGAGCTAGATTGCGACTGCAGACGAAATGGAGAGAAAGCTTTTAGAGGCTTAACTTCAGCTGTGGTGCAATTATAACTGCAGTATACCTTCATCTGCACTGAGGTTGTCCTGGAAAAAAAATTCCTGAGAAGATGTCAGAGAGCATACGTGAGGTTTCAGCTCTATGAATGCCACTGTGCCTCCTGTGAACTGCACAATTAAACCCCTGTACAATGCTCTGAAAATACACCCAGGTACATCCTGAGAACTTAAGTGTCAGCTATTAAAAAAAAAAACGGTCAGCAAAAAACCAAGAGCTGTTCATCGGTCCAGACAGGTCCCCATGTGCACCAACTCAGTACAGGGGTGGTTGATGCTATTGCAGCTGATAAATACAAGTCCTTTTTGGGTGCTGACTGAGGCTTCCAAAAGCTGCATTAGCTCCCCTCTCCTAAGAACAAATGCAAATGACCAGGCACACCAGGCACAATTTCGCTTTCTGTTTTTGAAAATACTTTAAGAAAAGATTTTTTCTTCCAAACAATTTTACAAACCAATCAGTCTTCTGACATACTGCAGTAAAAGGTCATATTCAACCCTATGTGCAGCCCGAGCCTTACCTAAAGGGTATTTTCACTTGTTTCTCACTCTCTTCCAATGCCTTCAGCTCTTCAGATGCAAGAATCATCCCACTATCTGTCTGGTTTTCCTGCAAAGGTGTTGGAAATGCATTAAATGGAAAAAGATCACAAACACAAAAAAAAGTATCAACAGAAGGAAAGTATGTATAAATGGACAAACTCACCTCCTGAACAACCTTTACAGTGGTTACCAATGGGACATCTTCAAATGTTTTCACGCTCACAGGGCGGCTTTTTCTCTTGCTACCTTGTCGGTACTGACTGCAAAGAAAACAAAATAAAAAAATTTTGTTTCCACTATCCACAACTTGGCTGCAAACAGCACAATGATATCAGAATCCTTTTATCTCTCTTCAGAGAAGTTAATCCTTTTGTCAAAACATATTATGCAAACTCCAAAATATCTATTTATTGAAAGGGATGAACAGCCTAGGAAGTGGCATATTTCTGACCTTTTGCTCCTGACAATATTGATCTCTGAGCAAATTCTAAGAAATGGCTTTGAGAAAACAGCTTCTTTCCTCAGTTACACTTCCTGCAAGCTTTGCTTAGAACTATAATAAACAGAGAAGCCTGGAGCACAGGCATGTGTCTCTTCCTTTGGACTGCACTTCTGAGACCCCTGGCTGGACCTAGGACAACAACAGCAGAGTCAGCACACTGCTGCTCTTAAGCTGTGGGGATCAGGACAGGGAGTGCTAAATGTCTCTTGAAGACTCTTCTCCAAAAGAAGCCCTCTGGTTCAGGATGACATCCATAAAAAATATTGGACAAAAAATAAAATTGACTTTCATGGAGATACTAATACAGCAAACAAAACAGCTCCCTCAGCTTTCTGCCTAAGTGAATATGGAATGAAATGGATGGTGTCCCAGTTAAACAGGGCAAATTTATGTTCTTAACAGCTAATAAAGGAAAAGCCATGGAGTTAGAAGAGTAACCTGCATCCACTTGAAGTGCAAAGCCGGAGACTATTAAGAGCATCGTTCAAGCCTTTTCCCAGCTTTGAGTCTAGCTATGCTGAATCCTGCTTATCTCCAATAAACATTTATTTAAACTGGTGGGGATTTTACAAGTTCCTTGAGTAGCCTGCTCAGGTGTTCAGTCACACTTTAGAATGTTTTTCAAATATTAAACCTAAGTATTTGCTCAAATAAAATTTGTCCTAATGCTGGGGACACAGAACAGTTATTTAACATCTTCTTAGGAGCAAATTTTCATATACTGAAAACTGTTACTAAGTACCCTCTCCATTTTCTCTTCCTAAACTTAACAAAACCAGCTCTTTCAAGCTCTCTGCACTGGCCATGTCTTCTGCTCCTCTGCAGTGGTATCTAATTTATTTCCCATCCAACACTTCCAGGACCAAAACCATCAAACAGACAATCTAGTCCATGCACCCTCCTGGACAACCTGATCTTGTACAACTAGAAGTTCATTCCACAACTTGCCTTCTAAGTTTGGAGGCTCCCTATGTGCCTGCATTTAACATCCACATAGGCACAGAACTGCATGGCCAGGACTACAGTTTTCGAGGGTGGTGAGGGCTGAGAAGCCCAGCCTCTTGATCTGAATGACCTCCCAAGTATGGGAAACCCGCCTCTGCTCAGCCCTGACAAGAGCCAGCCTACAAGGGTTGTTGTAGATGCATTAAAATGTATCTTCTCTGCTATCATCCAGGTCAATTATTCTCCCTAAAAATGAAATTTAGGTTATTTTGACTTGATTTGTTCTTGCAAATCCATGCTGGCCATTTGTAGTTAATTTGTTTTCCTGTAGGCATTTACCATTATTCATCTGGATGTTTATTCTAGGACTGTTCCTAGAATTCAAATTAAACTGATTGCAGAATTACAATTTTTCTGTTCTTTCTAAGAGTATGTATTATCTTTATGCTTTACACTAACTACTCTGTACCTCACCTGACTGTTTTTAATGACAATCTTTCAAGGATCAGAAATTGCACATCTATTTCCTAAGCCAAATATGGCAGATGTTAGGAGGTCCCGCTGATTTTAATTTATATCAGCAATCTAAACATTCTTTAATATTCTCCATGTTTCCCCTGTGCTTGCTATCCTCCTCCAGCTTTGATTTAGAGATATTTTTTCATAGTTAGTACATTTGTGAAGATTGAAAAAGACATCTTTGAACAGATCAATCTTTTCCACTACCTGTATAGCAAGATCCATGCCTACAAAATCATTTTCAGCTACCAGAACAAAGAATAAAGCCCATAAGCATAACCTCCTCACTTTGCCTCTCCTAGCATGGCTGCCACAAGTGCTTTCACAATCCTGCCACAATGTAAGGCAAGAGAAAAGAGGTTCAAAGTCTCCTTAAAAAGCCAACTGAGTGTTTTTGTCATAACAGGAAATGGGGACCAGGAAAAGCCATATAGGAAGTATTAAAAGCAGAAAAATAAATGTTAAATCATGCTTTTTTTGTCTTTTAAACATTTATAGTTTGAACTGCTCCACAATTAAAACATGGGGTTGAGAATTGAACTGCAGGATCATAAGTTATACTGGAGTGTGAAATGTATTGTGCCTATGTAGTCTTTTCTAGGACCACATAAAAATGTTATCCTGCTGTGCCCCAAAGCATTGGGAGCTCCATCTGTGGGGGGTATGATACAAGCAGTGAGGCAGGGGGCTCTCCTTCATGGAAACCACATGAAACCTGCCAACAGAGTCCCTCTTAACCCTGATGGTCACATCCATCTCTTTCTACCCTCCTTCTTCTGAGACTACTGCATTGAACAATCCAGGGCTCCCACCATCTCAGTGGCTGCGCTGCACGAGAAAATGCCTTTCTCCCTTACATCCCATGCCAGAGGTCCTCAAAGGGTCCAACATAAGCCCCTAAAGTGCATTAGTACAAACTCCTTACTGGAAAGTCACCTCTGCCATGATACCCAACAGCATCTACCATTGTGGATGTCCTTTTGTCCAGAAGCAAGCACTGCACAAAAAACAGTGACAACACTATTTATGTCATGTTCCTCTTGGCTATCAATTCATGAGCTACTTTTCAATGTTTCATTTTAGGAGGAGAAATGCCAGAGAGGTTATTAATGATACATCTATCATCATTAATACTCTTGGCAGCTGCAATACAAGAACACTGAAAACACAACTGAATTGGACCAGTAAAACCTTCTATATATTCTGGTTCTTAAAAACCAAATAACAGTTATTTTCATGGGTTTTGCTTTTTTGTTTGCTTTTGAATGAGAATACCAAGTCTTGAAAGGGTAGCAATGTTAAAAATTAATTTAAAAATCACTAACTGGGAAGGTAAGAAACTAGCTTTTGCCTACAAAAGCTTTACAAATTCCTTCTTATCCCTATGGAGAAGGTTAAATATGGACCAGGCAGCTGAAGTCTCTTCCTTTCATTTTCCCTTCCCCCAACATGAACAAAACCTTCCCATAGGCCCCAGTAGGATGTCCACCATATAATATACCTAATTCCTGCTGTGTTGTCATAATGGAATTTAGGATCACAGACTTCCTCTTCCTCCCTACAGGAAGCAGGTGAAGTTGGGAGAGAGAGACCCGAATCCTCTTCTATATTCAATGATACTGACAAAGGAAGGACAACGTAGTCTTTACCATCCTGTAGAATGCAGTGAAAAAAACACAGAAATTAAATAGGCTACAGAGACACATAGACATAAACAGATACATGCACGTACTTGGAGAATGTGTGGTGTTTCGCTAAACTATGAACAGTATACCACCTTTGCAGGAGCAGCTACATTAAAAGAAGGAAAATTAACAAGAACCACTTCTAAGTAGTTTTAATTTTCTTAAGAAAATAGATCTTTGTATGATATACTGTAACATAATATATAAACTGGACTTTTATTGATGTCTTTGAAAAAGAAAAGTACATTTTAGTAATATTTGAATCCCAATGCCACAAAGAAAATGAACCTGATGAAGTTTAGAAGGGCACTGTAATTCCCATCCTCACAGAGAGATTAGAAAGGGTGAGTCTGTCTAATAGGGACCACACAGCCAAATCCACTCTCCTTCATTCAGTGGGCTCACATCTACGGCCCTGGCCTTGTCCACTTCTGTAGTAACTGAAGAGGAAGCCACAAGATGGAAAGCTTGGAAGGGAGGCCCATGTCCCCACCTGGTCTCAGTGGGCTCTCTTACTGCAATGTCTGCACACAGGTTATGCCTTAATACATTAATTTGCATGGAGCTGCCCACAGGCAATGAAGTTCTTGTATCCTTGTTTTCCAGGATAGCCAGTAAAAGCATTGCAGCCCACACCCTCACACACACTAAGATAACCATCTTTGGCACAGTATGATCAACAGGAGCTACCTGCTGGAATGTGTCTGCAGCGTGCAGAGAAATCAGCAGCAGAGCAGGGAACTGAGCCCGTGCCAACAACTCCCCAGCAAAGACAGCAGTAGTGTCATGGGAAGTTTTGCTGGAAGGTCAGAGTGGCTTTTGGTTACCACAACACAACCTCTAGGATCTTTACACCACAAGTCATTCTCTGCTAGTCAGGGGCCCAACTGCTGGTCAGTAATAGGAGCAGTAGAAGAAGCCCAGGCTCTCTGACAGCTCCAGCAGACAGCACCCACTATGGAATGCCGTGATGGCTGGCAGGACAGAACAGATTCAGACAGTGGTTTTAGCAACCAGAGAATACAGTTCACCTACCTGACGGACATTGGCTTGCAGCAGATTCCCCAGGTGCTCCACCAGCTCTGAAAAAGTTGGTCTCTGCTTAGGATCTCCATGCCAGCAATCTAACATTGTTTGGTACCTGGAATGACAAAACCAATTAAAATGCCAGCGTAAAGAAAACAGCCCCTATTGCTTGCTCCTGCACCTACTAGTAGTGTGGGGTAAATGTGGGTAGATGGAAGAACAGTTTCTCACATTTCTGGTGTTGTATAGTCTGGTGCTCTCATTCTCGTTCCTTCTTTCAGTCTTCTGCAAAATTCCTCATCAATTTTCACTCCAGGGTACGGTGATGCGCCTAAAATGAAAGCAACAATAATTTCAATGCATTACACTCTTAAATTTTGGGATTAATTTTCAAGCAAATAACTTGCTATGGTTTCTGATAATAAGACAATTTGGTATATTTGGATGTGTAAACAATTTATTTATATGATGGAAACAGCAACTGACTGAGTAAATGAGGCTCATCATCACATACTGAAATTGTATGAAGAAGCATTTCAAGCCTATGTTCCTACATTTGCATTTTAAAGAAAATTTGAGTACTTTATTTTAATGGAGAAAATACATAGGAATTTTTCAAAAAGTAAAAAGAAAATGCTGCAGAAGATCCAAGAACACTTTGACTGTTTTCTTCAGACTCTTTTGTTTAGAGATGGCTCAGTAAAATTAAAGTGACTCACCTAATGAAAATATTTCCCACAGCAGAACTCCGAAGGACCATACATCACTCTGAATGGTATATACTCTATCAAAAATGGTTTCTGGTGCCATCCATTTTAGGGGCAGTCTGGCCTAAAAGCGTTTTCATAAACAAAATGGTATCACAGTTTAGCAAAACACTGAGTTTCCAAAAATCTCTTTAAGGGAAAAAAATTTCTTGATTTCATATGAATTCTCTATCAAACAGATAATCTGAAACTTACATCTCCTTTCCTGACGTAATCTGGGTCTTTGTAGATGTCTCGAGCCAAGCCAAAATCACAGATTTTTACCACATTATTGTCTGACAAGAGGATATTACGAGCAGCCAGGTCCCTGTGGATGCACTGCAAAGAGAAGTAAACAACTTCATATGCTGCCTGTCGTCACAGCTCAGTCCACAGGGCTGATCTTTTTCACATATGTGCTCTCCTACCCTCAAAGGCCAGATAATTCTTAAAACCTTTTAAGAAAAAGAAACCTCAGCATCAACAGTTGCTGATTTTAAGTGCTTTTTTGATGGTCACAACTGATTTGGCTCAAGGAGACTTGTGTTCCCAAGTCCAAACATACATCTGTTTATCCACTGTGCAGAGTGGGCCTTTGAAGTTAGCTAATTAATTATCCTAAGAAGCTGACACAAAACAGGTTCAGATCTGATTACCTTTAGATTTACTTAGGTTCACTCAAATCTGTGTACTCCACTATTTCTCTGAAAAACACCACACTAAAATGCTGACTTGATTCCAACACAAAACTAATCTTTACTACAGGGAAAGAAGTCCACATCTCTACCTATGGAGAACAACCTCTTAGTTAACAACCCAAACACTTCAAAATTCAAGCCGCAATAGCCTAAAATAAAAAAAATCGGGCTCTGAAAGTGGCCACAGATTTGTTTCTACTGTGGATTGAAACTGCAGGTTCTGTATGCAGGTATTTTTACATTTGCACATCATTTGGGATGTATATGAAAGGCAGACAAAAGCATGTTTTTTAGAAAAAGAGTGAAGTCTGCTCTTGAACATCTAGCCTGCACTCTAGAGCAGTTGTATTTCCTGCTTCTATTTTCTTTTTCCATTTCGAAGTTCTTTTTGTTTCTATACAGCTGCAGGCAATTCCTCACTCTTGCTGGAATTGTCATCCTTTGAAACATGTGCTCTACAAATCTAGGCTCAAACCACAGAAAAATACTTCTAGAAGGCCAAAATGCAGGTGAGGTGCCGTTGACTGCCAGGCTGTCCTTGGCAAGAGATTCTCCAAGGAGTAATCCATGAAGTTTCATAGCTGAGTATTGTCTCTTTTCACATTGCCCTTCCAATCCCAGTACACAAAACACAAGCAACATCCCCAGAGCAAAAATCCTTTACTCTCGTTTAACTCCCTGTTACCAGGGATTTGTCCCTAATTCCTTTAATTGTCCTTAGTTCCCCTCCTCCAACCACTTAACCATTCTTCTATGACCTAGTGGCCCATAAACCTTATACAGATCACTAACATTTGTGTCAATAAATGCATGGGCTGTTTCACTCTGTAGTATTAATGGTTTGGGTATGTCTTAGAGCAAGAAGAAAATGTTGCGGATGACTGCCAGTCCAAAGATGAACATGCTGTTTCCTTCTATAGACCTACAGCATTACTTCCTGCAGTCAAATAAATAACATGCCACTCTTCCTGAGAAGTTCCTTACTTTGCGTGAAGCCAAGAACTCCATTCCTCTCGCCACCTGGAAGCTATAACAGATGAGGTCCTCCATGGTCAAAGGGTTCTTGCAAAGGTCTTCAGGACCAGCTGCAAAGAATCAGATGACAGTCAAACATGCCCTTTGTCACTGATTTCACCAATAACTGCTTGTTAGGTAAAAGTCCATTCGAACTTTATGCCACACTGGACTGGAAGAGCAAATCAAGCACTTTTTTAGTTATATAATTATCACTAACAACCCATTTTACATCAAACTAGTTTTGTGCAAAATAAACTTTGATATGATGGGTTATACCCTAGGCCTCCTTGCTTATTTCCAGAGGAAAGATTTGCAAAACAATCCCAAAAGAAAAACAACTGAAACTCAGCTCACAAGTTCCTAGGACAGTAAAGCTTTCTGTGGTTTCAACAGATGAATTTAGAAACGAAGGAGAGGGAGCTCCCACCTAGTCTTTATAAAGAAAGAATATACCACAGGGATAAAGACTTCAATTTGGCAAAAAGCCCTGCTAATTGAATGTGGAAGAACCCTAACCTCATCATCTAGTGACCTGGAGGAATAATGTACTCAAATATCCAAAGATACCTAGGCATTTAGTTCCTGCTGAAATAAACAACTCTGTGACTTTGTTCAGCTTTTGATTTTAAGCAAACATCTACCAAGAACTACAACACTGGTGGCTAAAACCTTCACCATAAGGGCTGCTTCAGGTCTACATACTTCTTGTAACATCCCAGCTCAGAGGGTCAATTTTTACACCAGGGAGTACTGGGAAGGGACCAAGATGGTGTGGAAATGCATGAAGTGCATGTGTGATGTTTCCTAGTAGATTGAAACCGCAAGATCATTCCACCTGCTCACATACTGACGTTTTCTTTGCATTAGATGATTTTTAGTAGCAGTAGAGGTACAGGTAGTAGAGCTACGGCTTTCCTCGCAACTAGTCTGACCCCACCCCTAGGTGAAATTTGCAGTCTCTGAAATGGCAGCACTGAGCATTTTCTGCTGCATCTGCCAAAGGAGAACATGGCAAATGCATCAGTGAAATCACTGCAGAGGATATGTGCATCCTGGGGAGGCTTTGAATGAGTGGATAATTCAGGCTTCCTGTTCCTGACAGACCACCTGGGCAGAGGGAAGGCAAAGCAAGCTCTCTGCTAATAAGCAGTGAATCAAATAGCATTTCACAGTATTTAACTTCTGGGTAAACATTACAGAAATTCAGTTAGCATGCTGGTGCATCCCTCTCTGCACTGCCTTCGGAGTTTGTACTCTGCAGTTTCCCCTGAAAATATTGGGGCATTAAGCAGACATATCTTCAAAAGGCTTCACACTATAAACAGACCTTTTTCATACAGGAAATTGTCTGAGATTGTGCTGAGGGGTTTGGGATGCTGATCTAGATGCTGATCTATCTAATCCATAGCTCAGGAACTTTGGTCACCCAGAGAATACTTCATACGCAGTTTTGAGGGAGCTTCAGAAATCACTCAGTCCCCAATGTCATCAGCCCCACCAATGACACATGCTCCAACACCAGAAGAAGATGTACCCTACCATCCTCCTCTTCCACATCACTCAGGGACCGCTCCTCCACAAAGCCAGAGCTTGCTGAACTCTGGCTGCTCGTGATGCTGTCCAACCGCTGCTTCAGGTCAGAAGAGACGTCACCAACATAGTTCTCTTTCCCCTGCCGAAATCTGGCACATTTGGTCTAGAAATATGAGGGGAGGGTGAGAAAAATCAGAAGCTGAAAGCATGCCAGAAGCTTCTGCTGGAGAGGCAGTGATGTTCCCTATGGTCTGTGCCAAGGTCACCAGGATAGGCAGGGAGAGCAACCCAGTGAAGGCATGATCAGCTGCTCTGCTCCAAGCCAGCTCTCGTTGGGGCACCAGGCTGGTGCACTGACAGTACCAGCAAAATCCAAGCCACGGCCATGCAGGTTCACCAGCTGGAGCACCCTCTGCCACTCCACACCACAACTTTCTCCTGCTTTCATGACCTCCCAGCCAAGCCCTAGCAACACCTCCACATGCCAGGGACTAAATGCACACTGAGGAGCTGGTGTCCTCAGCCCCTGGTGCCCCCCACTTGTGAAACACACAAGGATGGATGCTGCCAAACCCTCTGACACATTTCAGCCTCCCTGTAATGCTATGGCTTTACCTCCTGCTGCTGCAAAGGTCCTTCTGCTAAACCTCTATCTTGGCCAAAACCCTAACAACCATCAAAATTTGACATATTTCCTTCTTCCCCTAAGGCAGTGCATGCCTCTAGGAAGGAATCCAGCCCCACAGGTGTCATCCAAAACATTTCCATTTTCTCCTGCTTTGGTTTGGTGATTTTTTTCCCTGGCAGGGCTGTTTTTTGACACTGCCAAATCCCATTCCCACTGCTTGTGTAAGCAAGAGTCAGCACTCTCATGAAACCCTGTCTCTTCCTTCAAGGCCTCTCAGATATTTGTTTATCTTTTTACCTCACAAGAAGATGCAGCAAGTTGCCTTTGCCAATATAAAATAGTCAACAATGTCTCCAAGGATGAAGAAAAATAACCCCCTGGAGAACCAACAAGCAGTGGGAAGAAGCTCTGATCTAAACACAGCAGCTGCAGGAAAACTCAAGTCTACCAATATGGGAGAGTACAGCCGGGGGCCTCCCTCTTGGCTGTGGATGGAAAAGTGCAGGGTCCCCACGGTGACCCTGAGTGCTGGCTACACACAGCCAAGTTCTTCATACAGCAATCTGACCCTCAGAGGGCATGGATCCTCCAGATGGATGCTCTCCAGAAATAAGACTCCTCTCAGAGGTGCCCAGAAATGAGTTTGAAAATGCCAGTCTCCACCTTCCCACTTCTTTCAAATCAGGGTGCAGAAGGGGTGTTGTGATGGAGTTCCTTTTTGCAAAGGACCCAGGAGGTGAAAGGCTGAATGTAAACTCATGAGCTAGATCAATTATATATAACTATTAACAGCAGGAGAAATGTATAGCCTCATTCAGCAATGAGCCAAGGGGACAGTAGAACAGATAATTTTGTGACAGATACCTATGGACATCTAACGGATATATACACTGAGCAAGGAGTGCAGTTATTTAAGGTGGTCTGGAGCTTAACTAAGAAAGGAAAAAATTCAGGCTGATTATCAGAAAAAACTTCCTGAAAGATACAGCCAAGTGTAGAATAGTCTGCCAAAGGAAATAGTGGAAGCCCAGTTCCTTTGCACATTTTAAGCTAACAATAACAAAACAGCTACATTGCAGGGGCCAGGGGAAAGACTAAATGACCTCTGATGTCTTTGCCATCTCTCATTCCCATGAGAAGTACTAAGACATTCAGTGTCCCCAGGGACTGCTGCTTCAGTCTGCACTAGAGAAAGAAACACTGTGCATGGAAAAAACCCACCAAACATTTCACTGTTAACCTTGACTCCTTACCTTGTATGGGACAAATTCACTCCTCTTGCTCCGTAGGTAAGCTGACAGATTTCCAAATTTGCAATATTCCACAATCACCATGAGTGGGCCTGTACAACACATAAAGCAATTCATTAGACCATTTCTATCCCACCTTATCTCACAGCATAAATTCTGGCTTTAGTTCAAAGAGCTTTCCAATAGCCAGAGGTTTTTAAAAATATCAGTATTTAAAAAAAAAAATCTAATCAAAGCACCGAAATTATTTTTTTCTGCTGTTTAAAGGGAAAAAACAAAGCAGATATATTTGAAAATCATGGGCCTAATTTCATATGTCAAAAAGTATAGTGGTGTGCTTATATTTGAAGTGCCACTAACAGCCCAAGTTAATTGACGTCATAAGGATGCAACATAAATATTTGCATGAACTTCAGTGCAATCAACCTCTGCAATAAAATACACATGCAATTATCCATGCATTTTTCTACAGGTGGTTAAAGTACTAAAAATTTAAAACAGGAATCTTGTTTTCAGAACAAGAATCAGAACTAGGACATAGATGCCTTAATGTACAATCTAAATAGGTTATTTCATGTTCAAATTTACTTCATATAGGCATATGCTATGGTGATAAATTTCCATCTTAGGTTCCACATACTGGCCATCTCTATTTTATTATGGAATAAACAAGGAAATAAATATTTATGGATTATGTTTCCTTCAACTACTGACTTCTGTCATGAAACTTTACAAATTAAATTTTCATCCCACAGTAAGCCAACAAGTCAGCCTCCTTGAAAAATTATTACTGAGTAACTTTACATTGAATTTCTTCCAAATTAGTTTGTAGTGCTGGGTTTGCTAAACAAAACATCTGTCTCTGATTATAAAGTGAAATAGGTTCATCCACCCAGAGCTGGACTCCAAATTGCAATCTCCCCTCCTACACACACACACGTAGGCACCAACAACCCATCCAAAGACAAAGAGGGGAAGTCCCAATATGCTGTCACCCTGTAGCTGGTGACAAGAGTAGGAGTTACTTGTTAAATCTGATATTAGACTCAGCTCTGAAGTCTGTTACACATGAGCTGTCTACTACAAAGTTGGATCTCAAGTACAGAAAAGCAGAGTGATAGAACAACTAAAGGGTGGAGCTGCATGGCCCTTATTCCACTCTTATTCTGCCTTTATTCCACCTCTGGACTGCTCACTCTTACCAGATTTTTTTGTTGTTGTTGTTAGAAAGAACTACTCTTTCCAATCCTTAATTTTGAATTTCAACTGTCCATGCAGCAGAAATTGAAGAAATGGGGCTGTCATTAGAACCTTCTCACCCACTAAGAAGTTACTCACCTCCTGGCTTTGTGCAGGCTCCAAGTAAATTGACAACATTGAGATGATGGCCAATATGAATGAGTATCTTCAGCTCTGACATGAGTGCTCTGTGCTCACTATGGGTTGCCCCTTCTGCAGAGATAAAGCAACAGAGGTCAGGAGCATCACAGACAGAAAGGTTTCGTTCCTCCCCATTCTCTTCTGTTATTTACCAAGCCCATCAAGTGAGGAGCCTTGTTGGCTGGTAGGCTGTGTCAGCTATGCCAGTACAGCATGCTGTGGAATGCAGCCCCGTTTTGCTGCCCCATTATGTCTTCTTTATGAACTATGTGTCTGGGAACCACACATTTCAACTTTCCTGTGGCAAATGTGAGGCTGTATAATATGATTTAAAGTGAGGAGAAAGCTATTCCAAACTACAGCTCAGTTTGGAGTGTGCCTAAGCCATTGTCTTGAGACTTGCAGAAAGCTTCCAATGAGGATGCATAAGGCAAAAAATGGACATGTGAAAATTGATTGCAGGAGCAACTTTACATTGCTGAACCTAAGTAGAATTATAAAGCAGTGGCTAGGAAACCACAGCTGCATTGCTCCAGTTGTCAATGAAGGAAAGGCATGTACTTTCTTTAATCATTGCTTTATGACAACAGCCATTAAGCTAAACTTTTACAATGATGGGTACAGTGGTTATAGTGTTGACAAACATCCCTATATTGTATATTCAAGTTGAAGTTCTAGTCATTACTTTTACCTTTAAGCATTTTGACTGCCACTGTTTTGCAGGTAGCAGTTTTGTCAATCCCAAACGCATCTGCCTCTATGACCTGGCCAAAAGCTCCACGTCCAAGAGGTTTACCTTGAAGTGAGAACACAAACATATTCACTTGTCACAGCAGGAAAAAGCTGTAGATTAAAAAAGCTACTCCAAAACGAGTTCGTGACACAGAAATTAGCAGAGGACTTAAAATGTATATAGGATGCATCATATCCTATGGGAACACAGAGCCCACCCAGGGATCATGCAGCAGAGCAGTCCCATGGCAAGCCAGGACCCAAAACACCCTCCAGCACAGTGCTGGCTGCAGTATCACTACATGGCTCATGCAATGAAAACTCACCTAGCTTTAGCCGGTCTCTGGGAAACTCCCACTTGCTGGCATCATATGGGAGCCGCTCACAGTGCTCGTCTATTGGGACTTCATCAGGGTCCATGATGATTGACAAGTAGCCAGTCTTCATGTCCCCTCCGTTGGCCTGGAAAATGGTATTAGTTGCAGTTGCACAGTTTTTTGTTGGCAATGTGCAGGCAAAATGCCATTTTCTCACTTTAGAGTATTTCATTACTTCCCAGAAATGCCAAGCTACCATTTCGCTACACCATGTCATCATGAGTGTGACCATCGTTAATTACTTGCACTTTTCTGTCTTTCTCTTTTTTTTTTTTTTTTTAATAAACAGAACCAGATGAAACATTTTTCTCTTGCAAGGGCCTGTTCAATTAAAAACAAATTTCTGCACCCCCGGTTCCAGGCAAGAATGTTATGGCATGGAGAGAAAAAATGTGTCTGTTGATTTAAGAACAATGGAAAGAAGCAACACAAAAGGCCTCAAGTCAGCTCTCATTTGTCATGCAAGACCAGTGCTGATAGGACAGTATGAGAATTTTTTCATTACCCGCTTAACGGTCCGGAGGATGATTACAAGAAGCAACCAGAAGAACATGGCAATCACTGCAGTGCCAACGAGGATAATGAGCTCCAGATTTGTTTTCTCTTCAGCGCCTGGGAAGAAATAAATGAATATTTGAGTGATAGTTGGAAGCATATTTGTTTTGTTCATTCATTAAAGTAAAGAATGGACGTCCTTGTTCTGAAGGTTCGTTTTAAAACTGCAACATGGAGCAAGGAAACGAAAGCAAAACAAAACAAAAAGCTTGGGGGTTTATGTTGGAATATTACAGTTTCGTGCTGTTTTACACACCATCCCATTTCTCAGCATCAGCTTTGTTCCAAGGACCTTGTCTGGACCTTTGGCAAATATAAAAAAGTAAAATTCAAATTTTGGAAAGAAATAATTGTTTTAGAATACCGAAAACTAATTACCAAAAAACCACCCCCATCATATAGAAAATAAAGATCTGTGAGAATGACCTAGAGAACAATCTCTCTCTTGTCTCCTGACATCATTCAGCTGAGGCATGAAAAATGTGGTTCTACAAGAACACATGATAATAGGGTCTTATTTACAATGTCCCTTTTCCTGTAAAATAGTGGCCAGCAGATACCATTTGTACACCTTTTAGTGCACAGATGCAGCTCTCTTCTTCAGCCCATTGCCACATCATGCTCCTGCATTTCATCCCTTGCACCACAGAGATTTTTCCTACACAGCAGCACACTCCATTGCATGACCCCCACGAGCTGCACTATAAATTTCTTGGAGTGAAACAGTGTGTTCTACACAGATTCAAACTTCTACAGATGTGCCCCAGCCATATTTACCACATCAGCTGAAATCTACATCAATGTCATCTGCAGATAATTTCCACCCCGTGTAAACATTTTTATCCTACAACATCTAAATATCCTAAAGGGACCTATGAAAATAACAGGATATTGCTTTAACTACCTTAATGGTATGGATCAGACAACCACCCTGACTTTAAAGACAGAGGTTTGTGAAGGGCTCAGTGACTAAAGTATGCAAATGTACTGATATGAAGAGCAAGAAGCTTTTAGCTTGAAGCTTCTTGTTTCAACTCTTAGTGGAACATCCATCATGGTCCCAGCTACCCACACTGTACCTCTTGCTACCATTTATTGATTGTTGTTGCAACTTGTATTTTGGTGTGCCACAATAGGACTGGAACAAGTGAGAGATAAGTCTCACAAATGCTGCCTTCAGAGTGTAGTGGACCAAGACTGGAGTCCCCTAACTCAAAATCACTACCTGTTTCACTGAAATGGGACAGCAATCACAACAAACTGCAAAAAGTCTTTACTATGTTTTCCTTAGGTGCTGTGAAAGCAATGACATAATTTAAAAGGTACAACACACTATGCTAAAAAACATAGCATGACAATTATGTTACCTACACAACAGAGATGCCCCAGGATATCTGCATGTTTACGTAGCTCTGTTGTATGGGTTTGCATGTAATATAGATTGGCAGAGTTTTCTTTGCAACCACAAGTAAGATGGATCCAGTTTTTGCTGAAAAGCTCTAAGCAGCATAGTGGAGAAGAAAGCATCAACCTCAACAGCTGGGGTATGACAGCTATGACAGCACCCAATTTGAGCTTGATAGGAACGGTCAGGACTTTTCACAAATTTCACAGTATATTTTCAGATCTCCCATCAGGATAGCCAGTAGGTTTTCCTCCAGTTATTCTAAAGGTTTTACGCACAATCTGGAAAGCAGCTAACACCAACCTTCCACTGAAAAAAAAGCCACTGCTTTACTGCATCCGAGGACATTGCATGCAAGGCAGGTGTACAGACCTCCATCTTCTTTCCTCACTCGACGGATGGTTAGTGTTTTGTTCCCATCTTTCAAAACAATACCTGGAAAAAAATTATGATTCTTAATTTTGCTATTTTTATGTCTCTTTTTGTTAAGAATTCAATGTGAAACTTTTCATGGTGAAAATCAGCAGTCAGTCCCATGAAAGAAAGCCTTTTAATGATAATAGCAAGGGAGCAATCCTCACCTGAATCTTCCACAAGGGTCTCATTATTTTTAAACCACATGATGCTTGGAGGAGGAATGCCATTCACTGCACATGACACTTCTATAGTTTCACCAATGTTTGTTGTTTGATTTTCCAGGTTTCCAACAAGTGTGGGTGCCATGGGCTCTGTTAGTTTGAAAATACAGTAAAATTATTGATTATTAAGAAAAAGATCAATTTTTTTCAGTAGTAGCAGTGTATCTCCCAGTAACAAAGTCTCAAATTCTTTTATTACACCAAGAGCCACAATGTTCATGCTAAGATCATAGTTCAACTTCCACATGACAAAAAAATTATAATAGCCAAGAGTATTGACACAGCCTGCTTTAGCTGATTTAATTTGTAACTGCTCAGGCTGCTGAGGGAGGAGGGAGCAGTCGCTTCCCTTGCATTTCTGTGTCCAAGGTCCTTATGAGAGGCTTGACACTCTTGGTCCATTAAATGTCCATTCAGGACAGGCCATGAACATGTGTAAGTATTTTCCTGAATCTGCCTAATCAACCTAGACATCTAGATCCCAAAGCAAAGTCACCACTATTTGTGATGTGTGAAGAGCTGACTGATAATCAGCTTGCATTGCTTGTGCCTGAATACCAGTATCATCCATGGCAGTTTTAAATTACAGGCACTACTCCAAACTGGAGAGTCAGTCACACAAAGCAACGGCAATAATGCTATGAATACACACGTTCATATACAGCTACAGAGAAAAATGTGTTCTGAAAAGCAAAGTTGAGAAGTTACTGAGCTAAACACATTACTTCAGCAGAAATCAAACACATCTCCTTGCACAGTACAGTGGCTCAGTCAGTGTTTCCTCACTGGTATTAATGAAACCATCCCTGCTGCCTGGACAAGCCCCAGAAGTGTGTGTTACAACAACTGGTTTATATCTATTTAACAAACTGAGGGCACCATTAGCCAAACACATGCAAAGCCTAACGTACCAAAAACTGCCACTACTGTAATTGTTTTCATACACAACCACTCGTTTTGCTTCATACACAACCACTCATTTTGCTTCAGAGTAAGAGATCTGTACCTTGAACAGTGAGGTGCTTCACCAGGCAGTGCTGTGTTTTAGCCTTTTTGTCCTGAGCAATGCAAACATAGTCCCCTCCATCTTGGAGGGAGATGTTACGAAGGATGAGCTCTAAGGTGACGTTTTCACCATTGGTATTTGAAACTGTCTCGTTCAGCTTCTGGAGAGCATTGAGGTTTTTGCAAACAGGCATGGGCAGCCCTCCAAAGGGAGTCTGTGCAACGTGAGCACTGAGTTTGTACCACGATAGCTTCTCAAAGGTGAACTTGTCTGCTGTGCATCGCAAGGACATGTTATCCTTCTCTGTCACTTGATTCTGTGGCTGGACATTAATTTCAAGACCCCCTGCAAGTTAAAAAAGTAAAATAGATTCCTGTTTGATTGTGCATTTTGTGGCTAATATTAACATGAAAAAGTCATTTTGGAAATACAGATTTTGTCATCCTATCTCGTTGAAAATAAGAAAAAGAAACACTGAAAAAGATCAATCAAATCTATTAGTCAGTCAACTAATCAATTATCTAAGGAGTACAATCTCACTAAAAGCAATACATTTCAAATGGATCAAATGAAGGACTGTTTAAAAAGTAAATTAGTCTTCCTGTAGAAACTTACAGCAACCTAAGATGATTCTCAGCACTATCTTATGGTTCATTTTTAGATTTGGATTAAAATAAAATTTTGGCACGTGAATATGGGGACTGATAGTTAAGGAGACAGAAGCTCTTCACCACTGGTTCAGAAAATTTTAACCTTCGCTCTTACAGTAGATCTTCACTCATTTTTGTGACTACCATAATTTCTCTGTTGTTCTTTTAAGTGACTACAGTAGCTCAACAGTAGTCACTCTTGGGACAACAGTGCCCATCTTCCACCACTTTTCCACCACTGGCCCGCCACTCTACCGATGCTAGCAGAACTAGCAACTAGCAACTTTAAAGGCTGCCTAAAGAAAACCTTAAGGAAACCTAAAATCTGAAAGAATTTAAAGATTTCATAAAGGACAGGAATCAGGTAACATCACTGAAGTGCCTTTCATTAGCAAACAGACAAAATAACACTAACTTAACATGGCTGTCCTTGGCAGGGTGCACTTACTGGTCACATGGAAGGAGATCACTCTCTCACTTGACCCAGCCCTGTTCGTAGCCATACATCTGTACAAAGCAGATACATTTGCTGCTTGAATCATGAGGGTGCTCACAGTCTAGAAAAAAACAATCAAGCAATTTCATACCACATCAGTGCTAAAGTAACGCCCAACCACCTCAACAGCTCAGCCAAGGGCTCTGCAGATATCTGTACAACCAAAAATCCCTCCAAAGCACAAACCCATGACATGGCAGAAACACAGTCCCCTTCTGAAGTTTACATTTTTGTCCTTAAGTGTGTAAAAATCAGGTAAAAGGAAATGGGAAGAAGCAGAAGGTGGACTTTGGTATATGTGTTAAAAAATGCTGCACCAAATTTTTTCTGCTTTTCAGTCTTTCCAGCTTCTATTACAGTTAATTGGCAAGATAAACTCATCTAACTTTAGACCAGTAAAAAGTAGTTATTGAAGTCTAACTCAGTTATATTCCTCAGTGGAGATTCAGTGTTCAAAGGACCTGAAAGTGCATATCTCTACCTCCTGGCTTCAGCAGGAGTTTGCCTGCCTAGCTGACAGTAGAACCCCAAGTCTAACAATAGGTGAAAAGAGTCTCATCTCTAGTGATGCATTTCCAAACACGTGGACTGCTGAACAGGGTTAATCATCTCCAAGCAAGAGAAAAGAAAATGTGCTCACCTTTGTTTTCCCAGCAATAGTAACGACTCGGTGCTTAATTTCAACCTGATTCCCACCCTTTCTCTCTGAGATCACTTTCCATTTCTTGCACGCATAGGGATTGGCTCCTGAGCGAACTTTCCTGAAATGTAAGTAGGGATGTGTGCATTAGATAAGAGGAATATTTGCCCTTCAAGAGAGGTATTTTGGGTTCTCCTTTTAGTATGCAGATATGTATAAGTCAGATGCATCACTGGCCACAGCTTGCATCTGTGAGGGAAGCATATGCTTCTGGAAATATTTCTATTAACTTTCACCCTATAACCTCCTGAGACCTTCATGCTCTAAAAAGTAAAGGACCCCCAAGCCTAAAGGTGAATTTCCTAATTAATCTGCCTGTTTCAGCTCAATTGGGATGGTTGGAGGAAAGTAGCTATTCTGGGAACAAACCTCCATTCATAAATGGATGATTCAAGTTGATTTAGTTCAAAGGAAGACAGAGAGACATAAAAATCACTGAACTCCCTACAAGAACTTCTTGAGGACAGTAGCCATTGTGTAGGAAGAAACCAGGCACCAAAGGAAGAAACTAGTGGGATCATTTTAAAAACAACAACAGGAAAGAAGAATGCTTTTTTTTTATCCTGGCCTTTTTTTTTTTTTAAAGGAAATCTGGGCTTATGGCAGGCCCAGATAAGGGAAGCTGAGTGAATCTCAGTCAGGCACTCTCTCTATCATTCCCCAACATCAATCAGTGCACTTCCTCTGAGATACACTTTCACACAGATAAAGAGCACCATCACACTCAACACTTGAGCACAAGAAAAAAACACCACAAGGACACATAATTAGCATAAACAGCAAATTTCCTCTGTTTGGGATGGAGTCTTGGGCCTGCAGCCCACAGGGGGCTGTGAGGGAAGGGCATGCAGACAGCTGCATTTGAGACCCCAGGCAAGTCAAGATGCCCTTCGAGAGAGCACGACAGCAACATGCCAGCACTGCTGGATCCTCTCTGCGGGTGGCCCTCGCCTCTGCCAACAACAACGACCTTGGCAGAGCCTGCCTGCAGCAATCTGCAAATTGAGTACAACAACCTTTTCTTCATTGCCCATTGGGTTTGCACTCAGTAACGAGCCTGGATCAGGGAGGCACCAAACAAACCCCGACCCAACACAAATATCCCTCCAGACCCACATAAGCTGCAGAAGATAACAAGGACTTGGCACTCACTGGGGGCTGAAAGTGCACTCCTCCTCCAGCTGCCAGTGCCAGAGCACGGTGGTGGGTGGTGGGACGGCGTAGACGGTGCAGGTGAGCGCTTGTGTCGAGCCGTACTTGTAGGAGTCCACAGGGGCCATCAGCGCATTCTCACCGATCTGGGGGGGCACTGCAGGACAGAGCAGCAGGTCACAGCTCCTGCTGAAGGCTCCCCAGCATGCATGCATTCGACCCAGGGTGACAAATTCACGCCATGCCCCAACAGGAGTGCAATACAGAGCATCTCCAATGACATGCAGGGAAGCAGTGAACCTGCCCAACACTTTGAGGATAAGGATACTTAGGATCAAAATTCCCCTTCAATACTCCATGGTTTAAAATGCAGTTCCTGGACTCTCACCACCATTCCCAGCCATTAAATACACATTATTCCCCAGGCCTGATCCCACTGCACGTAGCCTTGCTGCCCTTTCCAAGACCTGCTGTCTTCAAAGCATAGGCTGTTTCCTGGGGAGCAGAAAGGAGGAGGTAGGGGAGGAGGAGGAGGGTTGTAGAGGGCAGGGCAGAAGAGGAGGGATAGCCTGTGTGGGGCAGGAAGGATGGGTGAGGCGGGACAGGGCCAGGATGGAGCGGGGTGGAGGAGGACTCCAGCAGCACAGCCAGCAAGAAGGGCAGGAAAAGAGCAGGACACAGACGCAAAGAATAATATACAGAAAAAACCCAAAACAAAACAAAAAAACCCACCCCACACAAAGTAGCATCACAACACCAACACCTAGAATCTGCAGCCTCTTGACTGACACATCCTAGAGCCAGGAGAGACTGGTCACCTCTGCCCTCCCAGGGCTGAGGTTCAAGGGCTGTTCTTCTTCAGTACTGAAATCTTCACAGGTATGGGATAGATTAAGCCTAAGGAAGGTAATATACCACATCCACACATGAAGGAAAGGCACCTCTGTTACCCCACTTACCATTTACCAGCAGGGTAACTGTATGTCTTTTCTGCATCTTGTTAATGGGGTTTGTAAGGACAACTGTGTAATTCCCTGCATCCTTTTCAGTGGCTTCAGTGATCACTAATGCATAGCCAAGTTTAACTGTATGATTTGCGCTGATGGCTTTTCCATTTTTATACCTGAAGAAAATACAGAGCACTTTGAATATTTAATGATTTGTTTTAACTAAGAATAGCTCATTTTTTCAAACACATTATATCCTAGTTCTTACCATTTAGCCTCTGGTGGAGGATATCCTTTAAACTTGACAGGAATTTTGACTGTGTCACCTAGCCTTGTCTCAACTACATTCTCCATTTTCTCCAGGTGAATAAAAGGACTTTCTGGGGGGAAAAAATAATAAAAAAAAGGAAGTAAACAGTCTTTTTTCATGGACCAAAGCAAAAGTGCTTTCCATTTGGGTTGGCACCTAACAAGATGACAAACAGAAGTTAGTGACAGGGCTATGGGTCATTGGTAAAGCACAGCTGGCTCCAAACTGGGCTCTGGAGAGATGCCACCATGAAAACCACGTCCTTTCCTTCACACAGAGGAACAGACCAGTGCCCTCATGGAGGAGCTCTGGAAAGCAGAGATAAGACTCAGCTATCAGGATAGTGTGCCAACTGTCAGACCTGTATATATACATATATATATATATATACATATCACAAAACTCTCTCAATATATCCATTCCAGGAAATTAGATGATTCAAGACTACAGTGTGATAAAGTGAAATACTCTCAGACTATTCTCAAGTATGCATTTGAACCACTGCAGTCACAGAGTACTTTGGAATTATTTACATTACTTGTTATAAGTTATAAACTTGCACTCAGACATAAGACAGTGATTAGTCTTTTGACTAAATTAGCCTTTTGACTAAGATTTAGGATGGCTTAGACTTAGTATCTTGTATGCTCAGTATAGAACATGATTTAATTTTGGCTCCTGAAGAGCAGAACAGAAAGAACCCAGGAGAAAATTCAGTATCTCTTGAATCACTATGGCCACAATAAATTTGAAAGATTTTTGTTTCATTTTAAAAGTGCCATTAATATTCTGGGCCCTGAAATCAGACCTCAGGAAAACCAGTCTCCTTCAAAATATAAACCTCTTTGTCTGACTTGGCGATTTAAAATGAGCCATTCTTATGCTGGCAATTTTTTTCTATAAGTAAGTTAGTGGAGCTGGGGCTGTGCCCAAGAGGGGGTTGAGGAAAGGCTATAGGATGTGGCCTCGTACTTGTCTATTCACTTAGCCAAGGCTGTTTCCCTTGCATCATTTCCGTACGACCAAAACTCCATTTGATTCATCTATTCATAATGCCAAAGCTGAAAGTTTTATTTTCTTAGCTTCATTCATGCTGACCCCAGACTCTTGTGTCACAGAGCCACCAAGATCTAGCTTAAGTTCACCAAGACTGAAAATAGGCAGGCCTTGTACAAAGCCACCTACACAAATTGAGTTTTACAGGACCTTAAGGAGGTCAGTGAAGAAGAGGGTCAGAGGCTTACACCAGTTTATTTTACTGCCCACTTTCCGGTGGGATTCTACAGCTTCCAGTAAAATAGAGCATCCTTTAAAATCTTCTTATTAACTGAGGCTGTAGTATAAAAATAGTCCCATAGCAGTTGTAAGAGAAATACTGTAGCTGCAGTTTGGTTCATTTCTGTCATTTGATTCATCATCAAGACGCCTTCTGCATCCCAGTAATTAATTCCAAATCCGAAACAACCAGCAACACTGAACTGGAAAATGTCATACCATGGATAATGAAGTAACTGCTGTTCTTCATGTTCATACGACCACTGGATGCTGCACAAGTGTATCGGCCTTTGTCGCTTAAGGACACACTGTCAATGGTAAGGGTGCTCACAAACTTCTTTATTTCTCCTGCAGTGGTTTTTACGTCCCTAATAGTGGCACGTTTTTCCTGTAATAGACAAAAGACAGAGATGTTTGGAAATGACATTTTCCTTCTGTCACCCTTCGCATGCTTGTATATACCAGAAATTTCGTTGTGTATTATCATCATCTTCTTTCTCAATGTTTTAAAGGGGAAAGTGACATTATACCTAAATAAATCAAATTGCTTTGTGATGAAGGCACCTGTAAGTTCGTACGGCTTTACCTTGATGGAAGGGTAGTCCCATTTAAAATCGATGCCCACATTCAGCTCTGTCCTTACAGTGCAATTGAGAACAAGTTTTTCTCCCACTGCCAGCTCTACTTCATCGTGTGGGTTCATTGTCAGGTCATAAATTCGGTACCCTAGGGAAAGACAAAGGCACACATGAAACATGAGGGTAAGAAGAGGTTTGTTTACAGTACTCAGCACCAAATTTCCCAGGTGAATTCACCAAAATGCCCACCAAAATCCCAGCTACAAAAAAGCCCCTTGATGCCCCAGTGCAGCATGATAATGGGTGTAAAAAGGAGCCTGGAGAGAAGTGATGTGCCTGCCCTGAGCACTTCCCAGCTGAGACCCGTGTCAGACAATGACACAGCAGGATGTGTGCACTTGATCAGAGCCCCTCCAGCAGTGGGAGCAAGGAAGAGACAGTGACTCACACAGTCCCTCTGCCTTGGACACCTTCTTCTTATCCTTGTGAGACCCAAAACCAAGGGAGATATATACCCATTCCCAGCAGTAAGCAGGAACTTTATAGAGAATAACAGTGGGGCATTAGCAAAATTATCAAAAGTTTACTTTGTGCAGTAAAATATTTCAAAACAGAATATTCTGAATGCAGAAATTCCACAGAAATGTTGAAATTCCTCCAAATTAGAGTGAGAACTTGTGAATTTGGGAGAGAAGTAAAAGCCTCCTGCACAAAGTAAAGAGAGAAGGGCTGCTATGCCTTCCTGACAAGCCAGGAGAGACTGCCTTGGTGCCATTTAGATACTTGAAATGGTCACTGTGTCCTCAGCTGAAAGAGAGATAGCTGCTGAATTTCAGCTCAGGCTTAAGCCTCCATAGAATTACCACATTATTTCTGGGGTTTGATGAACGTCTGACAAAATACACCAGGAAAGCATAAAATCCTGTGAGAGTCATGACACAGGTCTTTAGGGAGACAAGACAACCCAGCTCGTAGTGAGACCTTCAGATCCACCCTTCCCTTGGTACCCCTTCAGCTCAATTTCTTTTCATCTGCTGACGATGGATGCTTGCCTCTCATTTCCTTCAACTGTAACTGACATTGTGGATAAGTGATTTTAGGAAAAAGGTTTGCATTGTCAGAAAAAAAAAATTAAAATCCCTGGCATCAATGTAAAACACTAAAAATAGAAGCACTTATCCCAGAGATCAACCAGAACACAATACATTGCATTTAAAAGAAAAGTGATATAAATCGCAACATCCATTTTGCATTAGCTGTACTGTCAGTATTGAATAACCTAGTGTCCAACCAAATGTAATTGGTTCAGTATGCTGTAGAAAGCAAAAGAACATTGGTTATAGAGAAATAAAAACCTTTGGCTTACCTACAACTGCAACTATGTATATCACAGACTGGTAGCTTTCATCATCTATTTTAGCTTCGCAGAAGACCATGCCTGCATAGTTGATTAAATGACTGGGTATAGTGAAGCCTTTTTTATTATTCCACGAAATGGATTTACCATCAGGAACAAATATCTTTTCTGGGTATTTCTGTTTGGAATATTGATAAAACATACAGTCAGATTTCAAAAATCAAACAACCCTGAATTGTCACCTCCAGTATTTTTCCACAACTGTAGGGCCCCCATTTTAACAGCCTAGCTTAGGGAATTAGTACGTACTTTAGTATGTACTAATAGTATGTAGTATGTACTACTTTAGTACATACTGCCATAGATGAGTACAGGTACAGCACTCATCTTGTAATCACAGGCTATAACACTTACAATGATGGAAAGAAGTTTTTAAGAAATGTATTTATACTTCAAACATATTTATGCCACAGTGATTTCAACTAACTCTTGAAAAAGTAACAGGCTTTTTCCTTACCGCATGTAGAGATACATTGAGATTTGACACGGTTCCAAGGCACGGCACCACCACAGTTTTGTTCTTAGTGATGTATACAATGCCAAGCTGATCACTAACTGAAGTCACAAATGGCGATCTGTAATCTAGAATAATATTCAATTGATAAGTGGGTATTATTCATCACATGATTATGGAGAAAACTTTTCCAGTTTTCCTCCTTCCCTATCTGTTTTTTCACAAGTCAGTTTTATTGTTTTCCATGTCATAAAGCACTGAAATAATGAGACTAAATAGGGGAAGTACATGTTTTTATAGACACTCGAACCCCCCAGATTCAGAATATCATTATTCTCAAAACAGTTATCAGCAGCAGAGTGCACTTTGGAGAATGCCTTCCTGCTACAGCAGTTCTTTTGCTGACAAAAACTGATTTACCCTAGTGTGACTTTCCTTGCATAAGTATTAAAGGAAATAGCAGTTAAAAAGTTGTGACATGTTATACTGACTTCCCTGATGGCAGCATCCTTTTCAAAGTCAGACAAAAATATAAAAAAATAGGTCCATGATATTATAAAACAAGCTAAGTTATGTACTTAACTACATCTCATTTCTCAAAATGGTAACTACAAGTTAACAATAAAGAGGAAACAGGATGCATATGGAAACGAGGGTGAAGCCATCAGTGCAAAAAGGCAGATGCCTCAATGAACGCACTTATTGAGGCTGAGTGCATAACTGGAGGCTTTGCAGTGTCTGCCACACTCAGCTGCACTGCTGCCAACACAACTGACAGCCCTAGTTTGAAAACTGAGCTCTTACAGCCTACATAAATTTTACCACCAGAGTCAGCAAATGTATGGAAGTTCATGTTTTGGGGTTTGGGTGGTTTTTGGGTTTTTTTAATGGTATCAGTACAAATTGTATATGGAATTGGATCTGTAATTTTTAACAAATATAAAATTTCTGTAATCCTCTCTCATATGAAACTCCTGCTGAGGTCAGTAATAGCTTTGCACTCATGAGAACAGGCTCAGAGCTCAGCAGAGATATGTGTGCTAAATTCTGGGTGGAGAACAGCAAACCATGTACTGCATATGGTAGGTCAGTTCAGAATTACAGGTACAAAGGCTTTTGTGTTGATGGGAACTAGCATACCTGAATTCAATTACTCAACATGAAAACAAGAAAAATGTTTCATATGCTCAAAAATTCTAGGACTAATAAATTTTAGCATCCAAACTATTTGAGACACTTGATATTCCTTTTTTCTCTTGACACTAGCGAAAGAGACACCTGAGAGCTGTGTAAACACTTACCTTGAACATAAACATAAATGGTTGTAGCTGCCTGGTTGTCCCTGTAAAGGCACTTGTAGTCCCCTGTGTCATTGCCAATGACTTTGCTCAGCGTAAGTGTCTTGCAGTAGGGGCCATCACTGCAGTCTGTCACGGAGATACGCCTCTCAGCATTGCCCTGCTTGCTTGGCCACGACCACTCCAGTGGTCTCTGACCGCTGGGAAAGCAAATGTGAGAGGAGCTTTGTGATATGAGCTTTGTGATACGAACCCCAGCCCCACCAGTCTCTGTGGCTACGGACAGGGATGGGCTTCTCCCTGTCACAGAGAGTGAGTGTCAAACCATGCTGGACAAATTCACACACACAGCTGACTGGTGACAGCTACAAGGAAGCTACCTGAGATTTACATTCTGCTGGCTCTAAGTGACAAAGCACCCAAAAGAGAGCGTTTAGAGTATGGCTCACCAGCAGGATCCACAAGGACACGGCCAACCCTTCCTCCTCCCAGCCACCTTACACTCCCCAGCTCTCTCCTGCTCCAACCCTCCCACATAATTTCTAAAACTTGCCAGGGAAAAGTGAAGCAGAAGGCACAAAGGGAGTGGGGAGAAAACAGAAGGTATGATGGGAGAGATCACATCATGTGTGATTCTGTACAAAAGCTCACTACATAAATTACCAGTCATCAAAACCATGCTGAACAGGCTTGTCCTTACCTGCAAGTAATATTTAGTGTGTTGTTTGCCATTATTGTGAGGACATCTTTTTGGATGCTAAGGGTTGGCTGATCCAGAGAAATACATAAACCTGCAAAAACATGTATGAAACCCCTCAAATAAGCCAAATCAACAAAGCAAACACCATGCAATCAGAAAAGTATTATATACAGAATTATGCAGCAGGTTTTAAGTGGACACTTTCACATCACCTATTTAGCAGTGAAGGGTAAATCATGATTTTTCACACATCCCAAAAAGTTCAAAAATTCTGTCATAACAGGAAGCAAAGGCAGATGGTCAGGAGCTAGCTGCAGAGCACTACAATTCAGCCAGCCAGGGTGGAGTTCCTGTTTTCTTGCATTGCCAACTTCAAGGTCTAACAAGAGGATGTGGGACATTGAAACGAAGTGAACCTTCATCTGATGATCTCACTCCCTTGGGGATTACAAACTTTTCTTATAATAAATTGAATATACTTCTTTGAGACTACTGATCAATGAATTACGCAAATAAACTATTTTATGGTTTGTCACAAATTTGAGATCCCATGAACTTATTTTGTGCCATGATTTTCTAAGTTTATCTCTTTCCTCCTAAGCAAAACTGTGTTACTCTCGGACTATCGGCACGATGGCTTCCATCGCACCCACCCGGAGCCACTGGCGTTTGTGAGGGCTGCGGTCTGGGTGCCAGTGCCAGTGCTCTGAGGCACCAGCCCAGCTTGTGCAACATTTGGGAGTACCACAGGGAGAGATTTTCAGCCGCCCTAGCTGCTGCCATCACCTTCAGGAATCCCTGAATCCTCACCGGCCCGAGCCGCAGCCCCAACCGTGACAGCTCGGCCGGCTTTACCGGGCATCAGGAGAGCGTGGCCAGACCGGGACATTCCCTATTTCGCTAGCATCTCCCGGTGCTTTCATCACTTGCATTCCGAGCAGGTTCTTCGCCGATGACAGGTTTCCCGCGTTTGGCTCCAGGGACATTTTGCTCTCGGAAACCACAGCTGATGCTGGAGCCAAGCGAGCAGGACACTCTGCCATGGCCGGCAGCCCTGTCCGACGGGCCAGCACCAGCCGGCCGGACAGGAGAGGCCAAGAGGACAGCACAGGGGTCAGCAAGCCCGCAACCACGGGCATCGCGTCCCGTCCCTCCCGGGGACTCGCACTGTCTCGTCCGCTCAAGCATCCCCGACCATCCCGCAGGAAAGCCGCACCCGCGCCCTTCGCGGCACCCGCGCATCCCGCGCCCCCTCTCCCCGGGGTCCCGCGGGGCGGCCGGACCCCGGCGGCTCCGGGACGGACCGGACCCGGGACACCCGGGGCTCCCCGAGGACTTACCGGGAGCCAGGCACAGCAGCACCGCCAGCAGCCGAGCCGCGCCGAGCTCCATCCCGCGGCTGCCGGGGCTGCGGAGCGAACCCTCTGCCCGACGGCAGCCGCGCCTCGTCCAGCCGAGCGGAGTGAAGTGGAGCGGAGCGGAGCGGAGCGGAGCCGAGCCGAGCCGAGCCGAGCCGAGCCGCTTCGCACGCCCCGCACCGCCCGGCGGGGATGCGGGACCCCGGCGAGCGGCGCCGCCCCTCTTGTGGCCGGGGCGGGGCCCGGGGCCGAGCCCCCGCCCTCCCCAGCACGATCTCGCCCCGCCCCGGCCCCAGGGCCCCCTGCTCATCCCGGTGGGATGCTCCCCTTCCGAGGGGCAGCCGGAGCTCTCCCTTTTCCCTGCTCGGCGGCAGGAGAGTCTCAGCAGAAAAATTCAGCGTCGTTTGGCGCTTCACCGTGCTTTTTGGGGGGTTTCTTAAAATCTCCCCAAAAGAAAAGATCCCAAAGTCCATCCACATGAAGTACTGTCAGTGAGACACAGTCATGCTCCTGCTGGCAGTGACTGTACCCTGGGTTTGAAGTGTCTGGCAACATCAGTGCTGACTTCACAACGTGGAGTCTCCATACCATGCAGCGTGTACTCAGCCACCCTAACGGGACACATCCCAGCTGATGGGATCCAACAAGTGCCTGCCACAGCTGCCCTTCCCACCCGTCAGCACTCACATCCTGCTCTCTGTGGGATGCTCCCCGTGGCAGTAGCCATTGCCCCCTCACAGTGCTGGATTTTTTTTTTTATTTTTTTTTTTTTTTACAAAAATGAACCCCCTAATCGGAACTATACCTTTTAATCAAAATTATTGACTACTGACTGTTAAAGAGAAGTTGTGAGGTAGCCCTTTGGGAAAAATAAACAGACGGTGGTCATTAATGTGTTGTCTATACATACACACAATATAAAGTCCCTGGGGGAGATAGACCAGTAAAGAGAGGTATGAAGATAAACAGGTAGATAATCAGGTAGACAGAAACACACAGCTGTGTGTGTAACTATGCATACATATACATATGTGTGCCTCTACATGCTACCTTTTCCTCTTTCCCTGCAAATCTGCATGGAAGTTTGTCCACGAATGACTAAGTTAATGAAGCAATGATTTTATTTCTCATTCCAGCTGTTTTACTGTACTGGGGAAAGGGTGTCATTTCCTTTGAATTGCTCACAGAAAGATACAGGGAATGGGAGAAGCAAAAGTTTTCCTAGAGATCAAATAAAATCCATGAAAAGTCAAATAAGACTCATGCGATTCAAGTGGCAGTGAGTCAGCACCATGCAAATAAAAACTGCACTTGCTATCCTTATGAGCTCTTAAACCAGAATATTGGCAGCCCTCACTAATGCCCTCAACTCCATCATACTGTGGGTCAGGTCATTGGTATTGCTGAGTGATTTGGGGAACCCTGGCAGTGAGTTCAACTACTGACCTTGCTGAAATTAGGCTGCATGTAAGGTTTCTGTGCTAGTGACACATACTTAGTGAAAACCAAAGGTACCTAATGCTACAAAAGCCAGTTTTGCTAACTATATTTGTGGTGATGCTGGTTTTGTTGGGTTTGACTACAAAGAGAAAAAAAATTGATAAGGGTTGGATGACCTACAAGAATCCTCAAAACCTGCCACAAAAACAGTTTATGTAGTCAACAAAGAAAATTAAATTATAGGGGTAAGTTAAAAACTATTTACATGAAATTGTTACAGGATCCATAGAAAACAGTAAAATCACTGGCAGCTCAGTTTAATGCTTTCTGCATCCCTATGTGAGCTTCCAAAATGCAGCTGTAGAAAATATGCCCCATATTGATTTTAACAAGTAACTTTTCTAAAATTTAGTCAGATGATGTGCAGCTACAGCTTACTGCAATACCACTTGGGCTCTGTTTTCATGAACAGTCACTGCCATTAAATGAGTGGTTTGGAAGGCTGCTTTCATTGTTGAAAATGATTGTGGTGCCTGAGCTTTATGGAAACAAATACCTACTGTTTGCCCTAAGCACATCTAAGCCAAGATAGATGAATGCTAGCCCTCTACAGACCCTTTGGCATTTGCCATGTCCCCTGCCTCCTTCTCCCCTGCAGCGTCCTGAGGAAGGGAAGTAAAGAGAGGGGCTGACCCTTTAAACACACAAACCTGGTGAGTGCACACATGGAACTGAGCAGCTGGCAGCAAGGAGCTTGCACGTTGTGACTGTAGTTCAACCACAGGGAACTCTACATTTCAAAAGCACAAATTGGTTTTTATCTCCCTGAGCGATCCCAGTGAGATCTCACTTTTTACACTTTGCTTCCTAAATGCGACACAATCCTTCAGCACTCTGCCTGGCTGTCAGTATAACCTTGGTAACTAGAATAATTCTGCTGCTTCAGTGCATGAACTGCCATCCCTGTAGTACCAGGGCATTTGTGGTACCAATGAGAACAAGGAGACCATTTCTTTGAATGGGGTCTTAACCCTGTAAACTTTTAAGCACAAAAGTAACTTTATTCTGAAGAGTCATTCAAGAGATGCAGGATCTTTCATCTGATTCAAATTACTTATATGGTGTTAGTGAGACTAATCCTCTAGGAAGATCAAATAAAAACAAGTATCATTGAAAATGGTAGATGCTTGGGGAAAGTGAGAATTGGAAAAGATGTAAGATGACTTTACCAATACATGATGTATGATGTCATACGTGCTTTGCTAAACTGAAATTTCTATTTTGAGCTTCTGTGGGGCTTTTGCAAGTGGATTTTCATTGGAAGATGCCATGGGGAATCTCTGAGAGAAAAATCAACCAGAGCACAGAAGAAAGACTGTCACCTAAAATCCAAGTGCAAGATTCATGTAAATATATTGCTGCTGTGATAGCTATGGGACACAGATGTCTGGCTACAAAATCAAAACTCCAGTGGTTTAGGGGATGGCAGTTTTCTCATTTTAGGCTGTGATCACAGCCTTTTAGGCTGTGATCTCTGCACAGCTTTTGTGTCATCCTTCAGACTTGTAGAGTATCAAGCGTAGCCCAGAGACTATCAGTGCTGAGCCACAGGGATCTAGTGAGAGAAGTCAAACATATTAATGTAGTTCAGTGAGTACAGGATGGGATTTCCTCCCTCTCCAGGGACAGTGTGAATGTGGAAAACTTCCTGGGATCTAAATTCAGCCTGCAATGGCTTCTAAAGATACTCTACCTTGAATAACAGGAAAACTCATCAAGACTTTTTAAATCTGTCTTCTAAATAGTGCCTCTGCCTTGGCCAGACAGTAACAGTGAAGAGATGTGGAGCTAGAAGGAGTTCCATGAAACTTCAGCCATCCTGGCACACTGAGCAGATCTCATCTCAGCATGAGACCAGGCCTGGGGAGTTGTGGAAGAACTGGTGGCTGACAGAATGTCATCAAACCCCGTGCATCACTCCATGCTTCATCAGATTAACTCCCTGTTCACACAGCATCTCCCAGAGCCCCGGGGAGAGCAGCTTCCATTCTGAAATCAGTGTGTTTCCAGTCCCTGGGCTCATCGTCCCCCTTCCCTTCCCTGCAGCCCCTTGCTGCTGCAGCCTGCAGGCAGGGGAGGCTCCGTGTCCACAGTCGGTGCCCGGGCATGGTCTGTGCCATGGCAGGGGGCACCGAGCCCTGCCTCGGCCAAACAGGGCCGGCGAGCCTTTGTTTGTGCATCTGCTCCTCTGATCGCCAAAAGCTCATTAACAACAAGACACAAAGAAGCAGCAGAGGAACCGGACAAGCCCCCTCCCGTCTCCTCCCGAGCTGTCACGACTCCCCCAGGCTCTCTGGCTCTGTCAGGGCTTCCCGGGCAGCCCCGCCGGGGAGTCCGACTGGAGGCCAGAGCAGCCAGCAGCCAAGCGGCCCTTTGTTTGCTTAATTATTCAAATAACAACCTGGGGGAAGATAAGGGCTGGCCCTGGCAACACTGATTATGTGCTTTCCTGCTCCTGTAGCTCAACAAGTTTGCAAGGGGTCAGCATCCCACGCAGAATACATCTGGAACGCGACAGCCAGCAGCTGTACCGCCTCCCGCTCACACCTCTGCCGCAGCCACGGCTGCAAGCACCTCAGCATCTAATGCAGCAGTGGATGCTCCCTTCAGCTCTGTCTACAGTGCAGACTGCACCAACCACTGCAGCAGCCTGCAGCCCTGGCCCTAGTGTGACTCTCAGCAGGCGTGCATCCCCATCCACAATGATAAACTCTGACTGGGCAGACATGGAAGTACATGCACGGTGCCGCTTCAGGAAAATGAGATGGCATTCATGCAAATGGCATGCAAGACCAGAAACACATTTACCACAACATATACTTCGTGTGTAGACCCCACAAAACATGTTGGTTTGCAAGGGGCATTGCAAAGGACAAAACCTAACCTTCCAGCTAGAAATGAAATAATAATTGTCTCAGGTGAGAGCAGATGGAAGTAGGAATGAGATGGCATAAACCCACTAATTTTGAGACATAGTTGTGAAAGGTAGAGTTTGAATGCTTCTATTTTCAGAGCCAAAAACTTTGATACCTTTGCTGGAATCTAGGGATATGTGCTTTGTATTTGGCTTTGTCCATCTATGAAGAGGACGTGTGAGTTTGGTGTGCATGGACATCCCCAAAGCAGTTTTATTTTATTATTGGATGCTGATGGTAACAAAACTGGAGGAGCAGGTTCATTGCTGTCAAGCCCTAGACTAGCCTGAGTGACTTGGATATGTCTTTCCACTCCTAGGCATGTAATTATGGTTTGAGGCTAGTGGAATTTTAGGGAAACACCTTTGAAAAACTAATTTTATTTCATTGTTTATTTACTTGTCCCTGTTGTGTCCTAAAACTCTGCATAATTACTCCTGCCAGGACAACAGAGTCCTACACACCCTTCATTCAAGGAGTTGTTCCTTTTTTTACCCTATCTAGTTGTTTTTTTCCACCAAACTCTTCGTGAGGCAAGGGCTGTGTGGAGAAGGGACAGATTCCTTTGTTGTTTATGTGGCTGAAGCCTATGGATTCTCTATTGCTTGCAGCAGGAAGCAGATCTGAAGCATCACTTTCTGAGCAGGAAGCAGAAGGTGTCTGGGGCCCCTGCTCAGTTTGGCTAATGGATGGGCAGCTGGTGACAGGGACAAACTACAGATTCTTACACAGAAGTGGCATGCAATATCTTTTTTCCTTGTTGTTGTTGATGTTATTTTGTTTTGTTTTCCTATTCTTTTTTTCCCCTTGAATTTTCTTTTTCCTTTTTGGGGTTCAAAGTTGAAAGTCTCTAAAAAAAGTCTCAAAGCCTAGGTTGAAAAAACTGCTGGAGAAGGACAAAATCCTTTTTTTCTATTAGTTGCCTGGTGCAGCATGCTTTCACTGCATCCCCTCCTGTGAAGAGATTTACATTCACAAGAATATCCTCACCTCCATGCTGTAGGAATAGAAAGCAGCATCCTCAGCACTTTGTCCAAATGGCTGTATTTTTACATTAATTCCTTTAAGACTCACTGAAGGAAAACAAGAGACCAAGTATCACACTACTCACAGAGAAGGTCCTGAAGCAAAGACCTGGATTCTGGACCATGTACCTGCAAATATGGAAGGAGTTTGTTTGATATGGAACAGCACCATCAGAAAACCTGAGATGGCCACCTCTTATGGCATGGTGTCTGAAGCTTCCTAGTGACACAAAGCCAGGCCTCCCACAGCTGAATTTCCATGGTAGTAGAAGTCTAACTCTGGGTAACAGTCTGCCACAGATATATGTTACTATTTTTTTATGAAATAAAGAAAAATTATGAATGTATCTGACAGGGAGCCAGCCAATCCAACATATTCTTACAAGTCATCATTGCGTTAGGGGCACAAGAATGCACCCCAGCTCCCAGGGTGGTTGTATGTCCCATACTGCATAAGGAAAAACCTGAAGGGTTTTGTGCTGTTTGTAGCACTTTTCTGCTATGGAGGTGCCTCAGTGTCTGCTAAGGGTTTTGAAATGTTGCAGCCTTTCACTGGTGAGCACTCTGATCAGATGTCTCTCCTACACCTAACCACTTCTTAATGGAATAAATATGGACCTAATATCTTAGAGGCATTTAACCACTGCCATGTTTGCTTGAAACTGGCAGAAGAGTTAAAAAATTATGAGTCAAGTAGATAGAAAGGTAAACAGACAGACATAAAATATGATTAGTAAGCCCTATTTCACTAGGGAACCAGCCTAAAATTTACTGGTCACAATAACTGGAAAAAACTGCCAGCACTTCATAGGACAGCATTAAGAGATGAAACTGGAGGAAACTCAAAGGAGAGCAAAAGGCTGTCAGGAATTGTGAAAACTCAGCCTACAAGGAAAGGCTGACAGGTCTGAGACTGTTCAATCTTGAAGAAGAGGAGACCAGACAGACAGGCATGATAACAACCTTCCAGTGGGGACAGGCTGGAGGTCCCTGATCAATTATCTTTATAGTCACCAAAGGTAAAAGAGGAAATAACCAGTCTAATTTTCTGGACAGGAGATTTATCTCAGATAATGGGGTACCTTTTCTGATTTTCAGGGCAGTTAAGCACTGAATAAAGTTGTCTGGAAAGTCTGGAACTGACATCAGTTGAGGTACTTCAGATCAGGTCTGTCAGATCTTTGTAAGGGATGAAATTTAATTCTAATTTACAATAGAAGTCAGTCTTAGAGAGTTTTTTCAGGTTTATTCAAGTCACATGTATTCATAATTAATAGGAATACAATTTATGGTTTCCCATTCTTTAATAAAACATCCCAAAATTAAGTACTTCTTTATTGGGTCAAGTGCAATATTTCATCCACCCTACAACATTTCAGCATTCCTCTTCAGCTAGAAGAACTAGTGTGGTCAGCTTGAGTTGATACCTCTTCTACACCTTTTTCTTGGAAGGTATCTTCACGAGACTGGACTACCTGTAATTTTTTGTGTGTTTGGCAACACAACTGAAAAAAAAAATCCAAAACCACCCAACCTCCAAACCACCACCCAACCTCCAAACCATTATTCACATCACCCTACTTTGAGCTAGGAAATCCTGGGAGGTGCCTGAGGGCAAAAATTGGTCAGGACTCCTGAAATGTGTCAACAGTTGCCAAAGTTCAAGCAGAGTTTTATAGTGATGGTTCAGAATTACATCAAACAACTTTCCCAAATCAGAGCCAATGGCACAGAGAGTCACACCTCTTTCCCAACTAATGCTTGCTAGTACACTTAAACTGCATTTGGGAAAACTTCCAAATTGGTTCCTTCCAGGTAATTATTTTTCTTCCCAAATATTTTCACAGCCAGGATAAGCAAGCAGTAACTGTATTATGGAACATAATGTAGGGACTTTGGAACACAAAGAACTTGGAGATCCACAGCAGACACAGCACGGGCTCCTACAGATATAGGAGGGATCTCCATCACTCTACCATTCTTCTAAAGGCTTTTTCGGGTACTAGCACACCTGCCTCTCACAGTCCCTCTGAAGAACTATTTTTATCTCAACAGTGAGGAACCCATGTTTTTATGTCAGAATTAACTTGCACAGCACATATTTTAAATGTGATTAAACCCTTTGAAGCTGTAGTATGGCAGTCGATTTTTAACACCTGTGTCTCAAAAGCCTTTTCTTACAAAGTGTAAAAGTTCATCACAACTAATTGTGTCTTTTCATGTTAATATTTTTCTTTGTTTTACTTCATACCCATTTTCATGAGATAATGGCCATCATTTGTTCTAAAGAAAAGAGCTGTTCCACTAAGGGCAAGTTCAGCTTTTGTTCAGGTTTCCCTTCCAGGACACAAATCAGTCAGGTTTGAAAAGGAACAGGGAGACTATCACAGCTTCTTCGCTGTTCAAAGTACTCTCTGTACAGGGGTACAAATCATGTTTCAACAGTCTGGGGAAGCAGACTTCCTCAATTCTCACAATCAAATTCTTAGTCCCAAAGCCAGAAACCCTAACCCAAAGCTCTGTTTTCTATGCATTCTACCTCTGTGAACAAGTTGCCTGATTGATTACACTATTTTTAATCATCTGACTATTTTCTCACATCTCTCATTCAAGAAGAAAAATCATAGCAAATATTGTACTACCTCCTCATTGTTTTCTACTGTGGCTGTAGCTAAATGAACCCTCTGAACATTTAGCAGCTGATGTGTGGCAATGTGGGACCAGAAGAAAAGCATCAACAGGAAAGGAAAGGAAGTGACCAGGCACTGACTGTTTTCTTCTCTGGGTTTGTCTCACCAAAGGTTGTCACCAACCAAAGGTTAAAAAATACATTCCACATTGTTTTCTGGAGGGGGACGCCCAAACAAGCCATGCACAAATTCATAGAATAATCACTAAGGACAGAAGGAAATATTAGGACATGTAGTCTGACCTTTGAAAACCACAGGCAGCAAAGGGATGCAATGCTTCATTATTGAAGTACAAATTCTACTACAAGAGAAGAGGAACTTTTACTAGAATCTTGAGCCTGGCTGAAGCTGGAGCCAGACAATTAATAGCAGATGAAAGGCTCAGAACCTGCACGTTATTCAGGAGGATTTTACAATCACATATAACAGCAACCTTAGCACTGTGATGAGATTATTCTAAAAGACAAACTGTATAATCATATATATGAGGCTATAATATATACATTTATATTTATACATGTATATATCTGTACTTTGTGAGAGGTCAGGAATATTTCTGAAATTCTACAGTATAACATTTATTAACTACACAGTAAACATAGCTGATAAGCATTTTGAAATTATTTCATTTCACTGAATTGCTGATTCAGTGCTTGTAGTACATTACCATTCCCACCCTTTCAGCTGTGGGAGTCACCACGGTGACCCTTCCTTGTAACGCTCATAGTAAGCAATGAGGACACTTTTTTCCTCCTGCCCAGCCTCAAAAGGAGCTGATTAAGGCTAACAATGCCAAAGAAACAATAAGGAAAGCACAGAACCCTGGGAGGAGCTGGAGGGTTTCCTAGAGAACCATCCTGCAGCTGAGGGAGCAGTCAGGGAAGGAGCCCAGCTGTGTTCCTTTCCACAGTCAGCATCGCATTTTCCAGGCAAGCCCTGGATACAGAACACCACAGACTGGGAGAACTGATCCAGTGAGACTCCATGGTGGAGGCTTCCAGACTGTCCTCTGGGGCATTGCTTTCTCTGCAGAGGTTCTAATTCAGTGGTGACATTTTCAGCTGAGACCAGCAGTGAAATGCTGGGCAATGGAGAAGAGGTGAGGTGGGAATTGTGAGTCCAAGAATGACATGGTGAAAACTACACAGGTGCAGATGTAGATAGGGATGCCAAATCTCCAGGCTTAAATTTGTAGGAAGGACTTTCTATCAGCATTAGAAAAGAGTGGTGAAAGCAACCATTTGGGTGAAAAGGGTGAAAACCTTATGAAAGTGACATGGACCTCAGTTTATCTGGTTTTGGACTTATGTCCATAAAATGCCACGGGATGTGAGTCAGCAGGAATTCTCCATAAGCCTGAAATTAGACCTTTATTGTGGGAAATACTATGCCAACACTGAAGTGTTGGCACCACACACGACACACCTCCCTATTCTTTGACATCTGCAGACTGTCATGTGCCAAGAAAAAGGTAACTGAGCAGTTCAAGGAAGGAAGACATTGAGATCAGGGTCACTGATACTGCCAAGAAGACTTGTTTTATTTCAGACTTAGAAATACAGGAATATTTGATTTATAAAGGGTGAGAATCTAAGCATAAAATTATAATTTCTAAATTCTTAAAAATTACAATTATTTAACCCAAAAAATATAGCAACAGGTGTCAGCAAAGAACAAATCCTTCTAATGTCCACAGATGCATGAACAGTCACTATGTAGAATAAGCCTCTGTCCGTTCATTCCTTTCCCTCTGCTTCACTTATAATGTTATTTACTGAGTTCACACAGTTTAACTGTGAATTTTCTATCCTTTTGTTATCATTTCAATCACTAGATTTTTGTAGGTGTGTGAACCTGTGAAAATATTTTGATTGAACTGGTGCAAAAATATTTCAGGCAAATCCAAGGTGTGGATGTCAAAACATGCTAGGAGAATAACACACCTACTGGTATATAATAACATTATCCAGTTATTAAAGGAAGTGAGTGGGAAAATACAGGTATATAGTTTCTAGCTAGTAGGAAAAAAAAAAAAAAGAAAAAGACAGATTCTGATTAAAAGTTGTTAAATGTCTTTGAATAGTGCTTCCCTTCCTTAATCCATTTGGCCTACAGAGCATGGCCCCAGCTGGCCAGGAGAACACACATGGTGGGCAGCCTTACCACGCTGGCCTGGTGCGGTCAGCGAAAGTCGCTTTCCGCAGCCTCCAGCCTTCCTCTTGGATGTGCGTGTCACCAGGAAAACTGAGCCCAGCCTCCCTACTTTCTCTTCCGCCCCTTCAGCTCCACATGTTTCCTGACCCTTGGCTCCTCTGCTGCGAGGGCTTGCCACCTGCACGCCGGCTCCGCTAGCACAACCACATCCTGCACCTTCCCGTGGCCAGGGTTCACTCTGTTCATCAGCCCACAGGATAGCCCTGTGGTGGGAATGTAGCTGGGCTCAAACTGCCCTTGTGAATGGAAACAAACCAGCATTTCCACTGCAGGGTGCAGCAGCGAGAGCTGAGCAGTGAAAAAGGAACCAAAGACCGTGTAGCACCAGGCTGATTGCCTCCTTGGGTAGGATGATGAATGCCTCGTGGGGATGGGGACCTGGGCCTTTGCAAAATGGCGTACAGAGGTTACAGTGTGTGTGAAAAAGCTGAGCTCTGTTTCTCCAAATATGTCTGTTCTCTTCTCCCAAGGGAGATGCTGCTATGAGGGACAGGGAGAAACAGTCATTTGCTCTTTCTCCTACGTACCCAATCCCATTACTGGCCCACAGCTCCCTATTTTTTTCTCTGGTAATTTTCCCAGGATAAGAATCTCTCTGTGTGAGATGCTGTTTCTGAGGAAACAAGAGAATAGCCACATCTGGAGGATGAGCAGGAGACATCATCAAGGAGGTAACTTAATTGAGAAAAAAACAAGCCTGAAAAGGCAGAGCCAGGAGGAAAAACATATCACTCTCCATATGTTCAGGAATGGAAGATAAAAATTCTCCTCATTCCAGTTAGAGTTCAGCATGGACTTTTTCTTACCTTTATTGATCCACCTTCCCAGATGGCTGCTATTCTGATGCTACAGCAAAAGAAATCACTGCCCACTTGCAATTATCAGACTGTATCATTGAAGGACAGTGACTGAGCAGTGGAAACAGGTCCTCCCACGGGAGGCCCCAGTGCTGTGTTCTCCAAGAGGACAAGGCAGGCCAGTGAGTAGCACAACACTCTCTGGCTGTGTGGTGGCTTTGGAAAGCCTTGGAACCCTGGAACATGCTAAGGAGGGCTACAACAAAATCCAGTGTGTTAATGTGTTGCTATGTGTTAATGTGTGCTAAGTTCAAAGGTACTTCAGGTGCCAAACGCCAAAGTGCCTTGGATTTATTAACTGCAAATCATAGAAAAATGAAAGGCCAGTGCCTCCCAAAAAGAAACCACAATGTTTCCAAAGGAAGTCCAGTTCTGACCTCCTGTGCACTGATGCAGACCAGAAAACTCTGCATGAACATCCTTCACTGGTTAATGTAAGGTATCTAAAATGCCACTTCAAACTAACTCACCCTGAGAATGCCAAAAGACAGAAAAAAATCCCCAACATTTCTGATAGGATTATTCAACTAAATAATCCTTTTGACAGTAACCCAAATTCAATAACTCTTAATTTCTCTGAAGTTGATAATGACTTAAGCTCAGTGTGATGAAAGAATAAATTATAAGTAGTTCTTCATCTGAAATATGATCTTCTGATTGCAGTGTAAAGAGTCCTCACACAGGACCATAACTTCCACCAGTGAGTAAAACATAATTTTACCCATGAGCTGATATCAAATCTATTTTCTTAAAAACGGTGGTCAGTGTTTCATGTGAGAAAGAACCTACACAAAGAAGAACACCAATTTTCATTCATCAGGAAGTGTTTGCACAGCCTATAGAGATCTGTTGGTTGTATAAAAAGCCCACAACTGCAAAACTTATGTACTCGGGGCAGGAACACATCTTTGGAATTCAGCTACAATTGGTTTGAATAAATGGTAAGGCTATTTCCACCAGTAAAATTAATAGAGATTTCTTCAGTATGAACAGCTTAAATTTAATTCTTAAATGGTTGGATTTTACCAATTATCTACCTGAAGTCATTACTTTTAAAACCGTAATAGAGAAAGATATAATCCTCTACTGTGAGTGTGGTGGTGCTTTTTATGCAGTAGGAACAGAGACATCATTTTCCTCAAAATGAACATCAACACACAGTGATAGAATGAATTCTAATAGAATTCTGATAGAATTCCATTCATTCACACAATGAATTCCAATACAGGGAAATGCTTGTGTCAAATATTGGAGGTGATATTTGGGGACAGCCTTAACCTGGGTGATATTTACTTGGGAAGGTGACACAACAACAAATCCCCACACTTTATCCATCACACTGAAGGGTTTGTACGTTGTCTTCTTCCAGAGGTGAATGAAACTGCCCCTTATCTTTGGATCAACTTTAGTAATAGCTGTATAGCACTTTGGAATTGCAGCCTTTATACCCTGGAGGACTTGTAATGGACTGGATAAAGAAGAATTTCCGTTTGATGTCAAATGCCAGGAAAAGCTCTGCAAAATGAATTTTTATGAAGGCTAGAAGTGTCTAGGTTTGGTATGTTTAATGGTAGAAAAATGCTCTGGTTGTGAGAGAGAATGTTATAGTGGGAAAAATAACCCAGTATCTGAAGAGACAATCTTCTGAACATGTAAGTGAGAAAAGTATCTCAAGAGCTCTCACCCAGTTGATAAAGGTCTTATAGGCACAGAAATTTTTCCTTCTATGAAATACTTCTCAAAATGACCATTGTCAATCCAGAGGTCACAGTGTGTAAATAGTTTTTTCTTAGGTTTTGTTAGAGCCTGACAGTCTTAATCCAGTGTTAGCAACTACAGTTTTGAGTTACCATTAACAAGAAAGGGCATAAAACCCAAGCCACCCTTTCTTGGCTGTGCAAGTTGACTACTGTGTTGTATAACAAATGGGCTACCATGGTGGGCTTTCCTAAAATAAAGGCCCTACAGTCATATTGTAGCCCAGTGAAGCCAGCACAGGGACAGAGGCCACTCTGCCTGGTTTCTGAATCACAGTGCAGGAGAGGGGGCTGCTGCAGCCAGCATCGCTCTGGATACTGAGGCAGCACAGCAAGCAGATACAATTTCTGGGCCCGAGGGACATCCAGACCAGCTCAGAGGCTAGACTGCAGTGATCAATGGGAGTACTTTTAAATCTTTGGATGGAGAGTCCATGTAAAACCTGTTTGAGGCAAAAAAGTCCTTTTTGTGCTCCTGGTCCTTTGATGCACAAAGGATTTAAAGACCAGCGGTGTATTTATTTTACAACGCATTCAGCATGTATACTTCTGAATGATAAGATGGTTTATCTGTTGTTTGCTTAATCTTTTCCTGTCATTCATGGAGATTAAGCACCATTTTCATTGTAAACATTCTCTCTGCTCTCCTTATAATTCCCTAAGGATGCACTGCTTCAGATATCCTTTCAAATAATGAACAGGCAAGGACTAATAAATATTTCACACATAAAAGGAATCTTGTAGCAAAAGGCTCTAATAGCCCACTTCATTATGGGGGATTTTTCCATCTGATTTTTACTCCTTGAATCTTTTCTTATAACTCAGAGACAAATATGGATTTCCAGTGAAAGTGGCAAGCACACCCAGACCCAGATAAAATAAAACTATGGAAAATTAACTGTCAGGAAGCAGAACACTTTTTTGTGTGCCCATCCCACTTCCTATAAAGCATTTTAAAGCAGGGGCTGTTCAATATCCCAGCCCAACTGAAGTTTACTATACATTTTTTCCATTGTCATCTAAAGCACACTGTGTTTGTAAGAGTAAGGATTAAGTAAGGGGAAATTGAAAACATAATACATGGTGAAATTTCTGTACTTATCAAATCTGAGTAAAAAAAAAGCAAAGAAAGAAAAATACCAGAAGGCTCATATAGTTTTCTCTCATTTGGTTTTTAAGTAAGAATTGCCAGTCTATTCCATTTCTAGTCATCAGAGAGTAATTAATTAGTAAAGCATAAGGCATTTCATTTTGATGGTTCTGATAAATTCCCAATGCTGAGTCTGGGCTGAAATCATGCCACCTTTGATGTTTTTTCACACATCTTGAAGGTATTGTTTCCTTCATTTTGTTTACTGCCCAAGTACTCACCCTCGGAGAAAAACACCCCCAACAACAAAACAGTAGAGGAAGCTGTGTGTGTCTAAACATCTAATTCCCTTTTACCAGGAATCAGTAACTTTGCCTGGGGGAAGTAAGTCCACAGACCCCAAATTTTATGCATAGTTGCTTGTTTTAAAAGAAATGTAAATGGTTAAGAAAGCAGAAATTGTGGGTTTTCTTTGAAAGAAGTCTGATTTATGAGCTGGAAAAACTCATGGTGATTTCTGTCACCCATTTCTCAGAAGCTGTTACTTTTGCTGTAGGACATCTCATTGGCCTCTGCAAATCCATGGGGTTTACAATCCAGCAAAACCTCAGAATGAATGCCTATTTTGTGAAAAGATTATAAGCTCAGTAAGGGCAATATCCTTTAGGAAAAAAGAAGACTGAAGAGATAGGGGCCTGGACACGTAAATCCATCACATCTGACTAGGTATGTATCCAGCTTCTGAGGTCTTCCACAACAGGGACATGGCTGGTCATGTAATACTTAGCCTGTCCTATGATACCTGCATCCAGACATAAATGCATAAATGAAGGTGATGATGAAGCATCACTGAACACAGAAATGGCTTTGGAGCTCCCCCGTCCACTTTCTTATCAAATCATGCCTACCATTTTCTAACAAAAAAAGTCAGCAATCCATCACTGCCAACATGGGCACAAGAGCTCTCTGTGTTCACTCAGAGGTGTGCTGTTGATGCCATGGCTTGATCCTTCATCTTCCTTTCATGTGGTGAGTGCCACTGTGCTCCTGCCATGGCAAATGAAACTGCACGAAATTCTCCCTTCTGGCAGATAAACAGCTTTTTGACCACACAGTTGTAGCAATGGCCAAAGCTGCTGGATGGTCAGCTTTCAAAATCTTGAGCTTGAATCATTCACCGTGACACACATGTACTGATATTAGTGGAAAATTTTGGTTTGGGACTTGTCTTTTACTAGTAGTAATCATTTCCACCACAGACAGAAAATTTAACCTGTACTACCCATAAACACAGCAGGTTCAGGTCTTGATATTGTGCTTCATATGTGGGCTGAGCTGAGACTGCTTCTGAGAAAGATGGTCCCAGCCTCTTCCCCAGACATCCCTGTGGCTTTCTTAGGGCCAGCATTAGTGCTACAGTCCTAGAGGAAACACAGATCCTTCCCACCCTCAGCAGAGTATTGGTTTTAGGGCTGAATATTGCTGGCCAGCTGGTGCCTCAGACATGGCATCTGAAAATAAAGCTGAATATTTCACTTTTTCCAGCCTGATCCAGGGGCTCTGGAAGGGATCCCATGCTATACCTTCAGGCATAGCTGTCACTTCTCTTTATTGACATAATCATACAGTTACAGTGAGTTGGCCACTTGAGTTCACCTGGCAGAAGACAGACGCAATTCCAAGAAACAGCTTTCCATCAGCTCAGATCAACAGACCAACACAACCCATAACCATGCAATTATTAAAGAGCAGAGAACTTATGATAAAAGCTGGGAAGCATAGATCAACTCCTTGTTGGCAGTGAGCAGTCAGATCTGATTTGGTAAATCATGAAATTGCACCAGGATGCTGCTGCCTCAACTGAGTCTAGTGGATCATCTCCTCTGAAAAGCTTCCTGTTTTCCAAAAAATCATCTTTAGAACTGGCATAACAGCAGTGTCACTTGCCTTTGCAGACTGAATCACATTCATGATTCCCTCTTTGTACTCTCCTGCTCCTTCCTGAGGGCACAGAGTCTGGAGAATTGCTCTGCAGTTTTCACCAACCTCTACTTCACATGAATTTTGTTTTTCTTTCTCCCTTTTGGAAATTGTTGATTCAAAAAGCTCAGACCTACTAAAAAGCAGAATCCTGATATAATACAATCACATTTCTAGACATGTTGAGTTTTGACCACTTGTGACCACTTTGCTGCAGGGACGTTGTTCAGAATGCCAGCAGGCTTTCAAACGGAGAGGAAACATTTCCAGCAAGCTCTCAGCGAGGTGTGCAGGGATGGCAAGAGCAGATGGGGAGAGAAACAGCCCTGGGGCTCTGGCCTGTTTGATGGAAATGAAAAAACATCAGCAAATTTGTAAGAGCTGACTGAGGTCTTTTTCAAAGAAGCACAACAGCTGCAGGGCTGACTTTGAGGCTGTCATCCTGTGCTGTGCGGTGCACTTTGACCACACTCTCACAAACACCATCTTCCAATTACAGGCTGGCTCGGTCACTCTGCTGGAGAAATTGTGGGGTGAAATGATACACCAGCACTGCAAGACATACAGCAGTGAGCAACAAGCAGATCCACAGTAAGAGTAATAACAATGAGGATGTTCATAATTCATAAAAGCAACAGCATCACAGCTCAGGAGAAGAGGTGGGAGGAGTCATAAAATTTAAAAAGGTTAATTGACAAAACCCTATTTTTCAATATGCAACTTTCTTTGCTGAAGAAGGTAATTTGATTTGCACATCACCTCTAACAACACTTGTGATTTGACTTCACATTGGTCTAGTTGCTTATGATTTTAGTTCAGTCTTGCAAGGTCCTGCCCTTGCTATTCCTGAAGAGGTTTCAGCTTGTATCCTCAGTGTTAAGCATATATGCATCTCCCATGGCTTTCACAAACAGGAAGAGTGTTTTGAGGCTGACATGCTCATGTTGACATGCACTATGGGACTGCATCTTGGACACTCATCTGCAGCACGTTGTGAGATCAAGCCTTGCACGATTTAAAGTTGTCACTCAACATGCTGTGCTTTAATATGGTCTCACTGGACTCAAGGAGCTGACCCTAGGCTGTGTCATTTGGAGAAAAGCAACTTTTACAGTGAGAGCAGGAATATGTCTTAAGGAGTGAGTAATTTTGCTGCGTGCTGCAGTTTCCACCACAGTGCTTTACTTCAAGTGCTGCTTCTTGCCTCAGGGAATATTTTCCCACTCTCTGGTGTTTATAATAATGAAAAGGCTGGTCTTGATTTGGAAGGAGCAATGTGCACAGATAAGATAAAATTGCTGCTGAGGAACTAAGAGCAGTCCTTTCTTTGCATTACCGTTTGCCAAAGGCCAGCCTCTCATACCCAGCCTCCCTCTATCTCAGGAGCAAGCAGCAGAGCCCAGTGCTGTATATGCTGTTCAGCCAGCTTCCCAGACATCAGGAAATGAACGTTTTGACAACTTAGCCAAAATAACAAAATAGCTGAAGTTAACAGGATAGCAGCTGTGAGGACTTATTTCTCACATGGGGCTCACCGACAACTGTTATTGCATGCTGAGGTGGAAGGATGGGACACTGAACTCCCTCTTCATTTTACATATTTATTAATAGAAATAGCTTTTGTAGCAGGGGATAGGCTCACACTCTCAGAGTTTGAGGTCTGACACCCTCTGATTGCTTACAGAGAAAAGACACAGGCAGTCTTTCTCCATTGCAACACTAGCCTTTTCTGTCATCATCCAGGTGAACACATTTGGAAAGGGAAGATTAAGTTTTGCTACAATTTTAAGTCAGTCCTAAGTCTAAAGGTTTTAGCAATAAGTTTTTTGTTTGCTGTTGGATCAGGTTTCTTTAGAAAAGGGAACAAACAGGAAACAGGGATCTCTCCTGCACGAAGCTGTGCTCCTGCTGAGCTGTTCCAGCCCACTGCACCAGGCAGGAGCAGGGCAGTCCCCGTTCCCCACCTCCCTGTGGCAGCATGATGAATTATGAGGTCCCAAGGCTGCAGCTCAAAAGGCAGAGACCAGGAAAATCCTGCATCCCTGTGAATCATGAAGACAAGATAGGAGTGCGAAGCCTTTTGCTGAAGGTCTGGGAAAGTTCCTGTACATCAGGACTGTCTACACAGGACATCTGGTCTCCCAGACTTAGACAAAATGGGCCAACATGGTCTCTTGCTACACCAGTAATCATCGCAGGATCTGTGTCCCTCCACGCTGCTGTAAGGGAAAGCAGATCCATGAACACATGGCATCACCATGAGTGACTGTCATTCCCACATGGAATGGCTGGAGAATGAGCCACTAGAGCAGTGAGTTTTGCCCAGGAGTAGAAATTTAAATTGCTGGGAAATTGTGCAAGTGTTAAGCCTAGACCTCTGGAATTAGGAGCCACAGTGGCAGTTAGGGAGGACTCAGCATCCTGAGGCTGTATGATGCAAAATGCTCCATATTACCTCCAGATGAGCAGGTCTGCATGCACTGCCACTGGAGAGAGCTTCTAGTGGGGCTCAAGGCATTCTCATTTCCAGGTTGGTCATGCCTAGCCTGGGTATTTCTGTGCTGGGCTCCAGAGCACAGCATGCTCCTGTAAGATTTTATGTCTATCATAAAAAAATCAAGACAGGTGCCTGCCTGAGATGATAAATTTTGCAAAGGGACAAGTTTTCACTTATAATGGAGGAAAGGAAGTGTCATGGGATAAAGCTGGAGCTGCTATAAACTGGTGTTATTTATTCAGTCACTGAAACCATCTCCATTTATACCAACTGATTCAGCCTTCAAGGTATGGGAGAACAATTTAGCCAATGGGCAGCTCTGTTAGAAGAACTGACAAGTGGAAGGCAGAGTACAAAGCTGTCTATGGGATGGCCTTTATGAAATTCTCCCAGGAGTTCTCAGACATTAATGAGAAACATACCATGAGGTGACAGTGTTGGCAAGCATTATCCTTGGTCCTAGTTATGCTATAATGCAGAGAGCAGAAGCAAAGGCAGTGTTTGTGATGCTACAGGACTTTTGTAAAGCAAGAAGCATTTATGAAAGGTACAGCTTGTTCATTCTAGACTTGCAGAAGCTCTCACTGAGGTTTTGTGACTATTTGGTATTGATAACCCTGGTCCACCCCCAGCCCCATCCTGGCCCATCCCAGGGGCTCCGGGGGGCAGAGATCCCACAGGGATGAGCTGCTCCCCCAAAACCCCTTCCCTGCCCTAAATCCCTGCTGGAGAAGGGAGCCTTGTACCTTAGGCTTTTCATAATGCCATTGTCCTTAAGACAAACCACAGCCCCCTTCAGAACAGGAAGGTAACAGAAAGCAACAGGAAGGTTGCTCTGGTAATTTTTTCTGCCAGCTCCAGAAAAAAAGAGTTGTATTTAATTCTATGAAGAAATAGCTGCTGTGTGGCATAATCCTGCACCAAGAGAAGAAAAGTCCCTGGAAAAGGTTTTTACAAATAGAGGGCTTTTATCACCATGGTGTGCACTTTCCTTTAACTTGGTATAAGGATGAAATTGTATCTCAAACATCTCAGAACTGTTCTGCTTAGAATCAAGAAGGAGGGTGCTTGTCCCATACTGACTGGGGGTGGAGATGGGGTGCAGTATTTTAGGAGTGATGGAGAAGGTGAAGAGACCTCAGGGCTCAGGGAGCACAGTTCCCCCAGAGCCACTGGGGTTTTGCTGCTGAGCAGGAAAGTGGGGCAAGGGTTGGCTGAGCAGGAGTAGAAGTGCCACAAGCATGGGGCCAGGTAAGGAGCAAGACCAGCACTGGCATCATTTTAAGGACCAAGAAGGGACACCCATTTTTTATTGATCATATAATCTTAAAGCAACTTTTATTGCTTTTTCTCTTACATATGCTCAAATTAACTTTGACTTGGCTTCTGGGGAACTACTCTTGTCCTTAAAGTTAAGCACAGGTATAAATGTTTTTTCTGGAGCAGACACAGTGTACAATGCCCCTGGGAGGATCAACCATACACTACAAAGAATCTGAAGGATTCTTTTATACACTCAAAAATCTGCAGAAAGTAAATATGCCTTTTATGCACACAAGAATTTCTACAAGAAACCTGATTCTAGGAGTTATATTAGTTTAGCTAAGAGTGCAGAAATTTCTCATGTAGCCTAAAGCAAATCATCTCAAATGTCCAATATTAATTGCAAACTATTTGCAAATGGTCTGCAGCCAAAACTCATGTGCAGTAAAAATTTATGACAAATAAATCTGTTTACCTGTCGTTTCTCTGGGAAATACTGGGCCAAGTTAAACAGATCTTTCAAATTATTACATATAACTTTATTTCTAAACAAAGGTGCTTGCTGTCATGCTGAGAATGTCAGAGCAATGCCCAAACCAGCTGTGCAAGCAGGACTATAAGCAGAAGCATGGGCTGGGCCTGAAGGAGTTCCTCAGAATGTGAGGAAAGATTTAATCATAATTAAAATCATCAAGAACTGAGAAAAGTCATAATGAGAAGGCAAGACCTGGGTGCCTGAAATAAGTTTGGGTTTTCTTATTTTAACTACCCATCCTTTGTGGTACCAAAATGTATTTTATTTAATTGATTTGGGCTGATGTAACTGCATTTATTCTAATTAGAATAAATTAATTCTAGGCTCTTACTCTAATGCATATTCTACTAATATCCTCTTCAGCAGTGCACAAGCACAGCCTTGCCCAAATTCACCTCAGATTGCCCTTGAGAAACATCAGTCACACCACAGGGCCCATAGGTCCTTTCCTTCTTGTGTCAGCTGGATCCTCACTGAGAACCTCCTGCGGCCTTCAGACTTGCTTCGTGCACCACGGACAGGATGCTGCTGTCTGTCCCACGGTAACAGCCCATATCTGCTCCTGCCTGGAGAGGCCTTCAGGAGTCAGCTGGGGCCCATTAGGCATTTTACAGGATTATATTCTCTGCTTGTAGTCCTAGAGAAACTTGCACTCATTTTACTGGTGAAAGCAACTGATGCTTTTGCAGTCATGGTGCAGCTCATCTCTGGTTGGGAGACCATCACTGGGTCCCTGAAGCCTGGGATGAGGGTATGGCTGAGAGGATGACATGAGGAGGTGAACTGATGGCCAAGGAAGGGTCTAGGTGAGCCAGAAAAGCCTTTTCTCCAGCACTCCACATAGCCCATGCAGAAGGCAACAGTTGTTTTTCCTGAGCATAATTTGAAATGCAGGTGTGATGCAGCTGCACGAGAGGCTTGGACCACGTGGAGGTACATTTTATTACCAAATAACCTTGACACACTTTACCGGCAGTTTCTGTCTGGTGTTGGCTTATTAATCACTTTTCCCTTCTTGGAATATGGCAAGAAGTGTTAATGAAGAGGGTCTAATTTCAACATCTTTCTCAGCAGCCATCCTAATTCCAGTGCATGCCCACTGGGATAGCCTTGCTTACTGTCTGCCTGTTGTTTAGTCATCACTTTGCTGGTACTTACAGGAAAGAGCTATTGTTCCTGGGTTTCCTCATCGATAGCACAAGTTCCTGAATTTCTACTTGTTAGTTAAAGGAAACACCTCTGAAGAGAGCCTTGGTTCTGATTCCTAACTGTCAACATTTTCTGACTATAATCTGCATGAATTGGTTTGATTTTTTAATTCATAGCCACTGAGGCAGCAAGGGGGATTTAAGCAAACTTCTTTGGGCAAGATTATGGTGCAGCTCACAAGAGCTGAAATGCCAAAACAATAGCAGCCAGCAAACCTATGTGACTGCCTGGAGGATCCTTGAGTTTTGAAAGCTGCTCAGCCCTGCACTGCTGTTTGGAAGAGGAAAGCAAGATGCTCTTCAAGGGGTATTTTCAATGTAGCCAACATATTTATCAGGTTAGATCACAGGAAAGGAGCATGGGCCAAAAGAAATAATTTTAATTAATTGAGTTGATAAGCATAATAGCTGCCTGGCTCAACATTATAAGGGACACAAATTATTCAGTCATTTGCCAGTACCCATCTGGTACATTTGACTGGTTTATAATGTTAGTATTGCTGTTCAACAAGGAAGGGAAAGAAATTACATCTTCTGGAAATTAAGAAGAAGAGAAACAAAGCATAGAAAATAGAAAGCTGGGGAGGCATCAATTTATCAAAAAAAAAATCACTAGGGGAGATGGGAATCTGAAAAAGTTGGGTAAGAATGAGACTTTTTTAATAAAGCAGAGACCCATATGGGTACATTGCTTTTTCTGTAGGCTGTGTCCTGAATATGCAGTAGCCTTCTTTATCTAGCCAGCATTGTAGGGAGATATGGAATTTACCTAGCTAAATGTGCTTAGATAATAAGAGTTTTTCATGTAAGTGCTGCTCTGTAATAGACATGGCCTTTGCTGAGATAATGAGAGATTTAGATAAAAGATGGGCATACTGTATTAACTTTGAAGATGTAATCTTCACTAGGAAATTCTGAAAAGTGAAACTAAATTAGCATTCCAGTAATTGTACGTGTCCCGGAACATTTCAGTAGATAAGTGCAACAGCAGCAGCTGAAAGCTGTTAAACTCTTTGGTTGCTAAAAACGTGATCTACATGACATCTACATAAAATTACAGACTCATGTCACTCATTCCAAGTGAAAAAAAAAAAAAATCAATAATATTGTAAAACATTTTGACGTTGCTGTGGGTGTTTGAATTAGTAAAGGTTAGGAGTTAAAGGTTTTATAGACTCAAGTCATGGTTCTGTCTGTGTTTTCCTCTCAGACAGACACAATTGCATCTGTGCAGCCCTGTGCACACCCAGGTGAGTAGCACAGCATGGGCACAGTAAGGCTGGTACATGCAGTGTGATTTATCTGTAGGGGTGCAATAGACATTTTTCCTGACAGCTTCCAGCCAGCACTCCCAAGCCTCTGGAACAGTGGGACTGCAAAAATACAGGAAAAGACATATCCCCTATGCTTGTCATGGTGCATGGGAACTGGCCAGGCAGTACAGGAAATCCTGTGCAATATGAGCAGTGCAGCAACCCCAGCACTAGCTAACATGCCTTGGGAGCTTGTGTGTAGGGAAGGGGGTGGCTGAACCCAGGTTGCAAACCCGTGAGCTCATACTTTGGGGTGGTGCTGTCTCTGCCTCCTCGGGGTCCAGCTGCACCAGTGCATAACCATCCTTCTCATGGAGCCAGCAGCTCACTCTGCTGCTCTCACTGATTTGAAGGAGGCTTAGAATTAGCCCTGGAGCAGGGCCAGACTTCTCAGCACATTATGGGACAGAACTGTTGACAGACGATCTTAACTCTCTCACTTGTGGGAAGTTTGTACACACTCTCAGCAGAGCTGCAGGACCAAGGTCTTGGCCTCACATTCTTGCTGAAAAGCCCATGGTGCTTTTCCTGAGAATTAAGATACCAGGATCATCAGTCTGACCAGATCAGATGCTGATGCCAGCAAAACCCTCCTGCCCTCTCCTCCCTGGGTTTCTGTAAACATCTGTGGTGAACCAGTCTGCCATACCCCAGCCCCACGCAGTGAGACTTTGAAACAGTTTGGTATCAATTTGGCTTTAATACTGAAAAGTATTAACCAAGAAAGGAAATACTCAGAGACTGATATTCCTAACTGCTATTTGTGTTCACATGTTCTGTGTTTGTACAGAGACACATTAGGGAGCTCAGCTGAGGCATTCACAAAAAGCAAGGTGTTTATGTGGCAGGATTATGCCAGCAAGCAAGCAGATGAATAGAAAAATTTAACTGGAGTAATATTTAATTGGGTTGCTTGGCAGATTTTTCTTCTGTTACTAGTTTGGGTGAGGATGCTCTGGTTAAGAAAGAAGACCAAAGGAAGGAAGACAAAATGCTTGGCCCCAAGAGGACAGCAGACTTTTGTCTTGCTAACCTTTATAATACTGATGTTACTGATGTTATAATACTAATGAGGTGGCAAGGCATAAGTGCCATGTGAGGCAGCCCCTGACCACAACAAAAAAATAAGACTCTCTGAATTAGCAGTATGAAGCATGTTACATTTCCTGGCTATCTTCTTTTCTTTATCTTACTCAGGTTTTTGATCTATGGATGAGTGAGCCAGGAAGTGGTCTGAAAACACCCCTTTAGCCTCATGCATGGAAATTTTGTATTTATAGGCTACATCCACAGGCTCCCACTCCTGTCATGACACTTGGCATGGTTTATGTGGTTTAAACAAGAGAGGGAAAGAACTCACCTCTCCAAACCAGTGAAATAATGAGGAACAAAATGCATTCTTTTATCTTTTTATCAAGTGAGGCAAGTCTATTATCTGCCCAAGCCTGTCTGCCCCAGAATAGCATTTTACAGACTGATTAGTGTATAGCTTCCTGCAGTAAACAGCCTGCAGGGACCAGAACACAGGAGGGGAAAGAGAAATTCAGAGATGAGATTTAAGCTCCAGCCTTAGTTTTTGTTGCCTATTCTGTATGCCAATACATATTTAACTGATAATTCATGGATATTATAGCTTGCACATACAAACAAGCATGAAAGCACAAAATAGCCTACATCAACCCCAGGAGTCACTGCTGACTCTGAACAATGCTAAATCAGGAAGGAGTGAACCATCTGGCTTTGGAAGAAGGCACCCCTGGAGCAGGTTGGTAGTAATGCCAGACAAGTTTGTAGGAACAGTGCTGGAATTCTGTAGAGCCATGGCGTTCAGATTTGAAAAGACCCAGAGTCAATGCAGTTGAAAAGAGTTTCTGCTACAGTAAAAAAGTAATAGCTCTTTATATTTTATATTCTTGGAAACTAATTGTGCCATGTTGAATTTGTAAAGGATTTCCTTGCATAATCTTATTATTCAGTTAGGGATGTGTCAACCCAGAACAGGATGCCTGTTAAAAATGGCTAATTGTATAGGTACAACCAGATAAATGTATTTGTGACAACAGGAAGGACCAACTGCTCGTTAGGTGTCTAATTTGTATGGCAAAGTAGTGACATGCCAGTAAATTTCTTACACCTCCAAACTGCTAATGCTTTATTGCATTGTGCAAACCAGGACAAAGCTGGAAAGTCATCAGGATCTTTTGAGTTCAGTGACTAAGAATCTTTGAAAGCCTTGGAAGAGTATTTGCTGTCAGAGTGTATGACTCTATGGAGTCCATAAGCACTGTAACAGAAGAACTGACACAAATAACAAGCAAGAAAGTGGCATTATTCCTAAAAAAGCTTTCTGAAGGTGTCTCAGCAATGGGAAGAGGTGACTTGAAGGCTAACTGGGAGCTTGTAACACATCTCTCTGCATGAGCCAATGCACAGCCCACTCAAATCAGCTCTGGTTCTGCAGAGGCAGCTGCACTGCAGGGTGAGCAGGAGGAGTTTCTCTTCACGGAAACCAGAAAGATAATCAGCTTTTAGATCCCGGATGTGATTTGGTTAGGTGCATTGATCTTGATTTGGAGATACACTTCAAATGAGCCTTTGTAATAGAATTTAAAGAGCCCAGAACCCTGCTGCCTTTTATTTATTTGTTATTAGCAACATTATGCAGCTTATTTGATTAGATGTAAATATTTATTCCAGGTAAATGGGGTAACCTTGGAAAACCATGGTAATGATACTGCATTAACTCTGTGCGTTGTGCAAATCTGATTTACTTCAAATATTTCTGTATCATCTTTGCTGAGATTGTCACAAAAATTAACTGCTTTGGTTTCCCAGATGAAGGTGAGTTAACATAATTCCCACCTTCCAGCTAAATCCAGTGGGCTACCAGGATCATAGAGGAGACAGCTTGGGTGCAGACCTTGATCTCTCAGCTCCCTGGGAGGTAAATGAAAAAAAGAGCAGAAAGATAATGGAAAAGATAAAATTGCACAAACCTTCTCCCTCACCCTCTCAAGGAGCCTTAACATCCATTGAACTCGAGCTAGTCAGGCATGGAAACTTTTCACACAGCCAGAAAGAATTATAGACAACACAATCAGCTGTTGTGAGGAAGAGAAGCTGTCCTAGATCAACTATTCCAATTTTTTTCACAATGAAGAACTTTTCCAGATATTGCAGCTCTGTCACGTAGCTGGACTGGGCATTACCTTCATGTTCAGTCATTTGGCACCAGTCTTAGATTGCCATTAGTATTTTTCATAAAGAAGTATTTTTTAAGCATATCATTTTCACCAGTAGATTTTCTCAATCCAAAATAATTCTCTAGACATCAGACTATTGTCAGAACCCTACTGAGGGAATTTGGGGATTTGCACACTCCCAAGCAAGGTGTGATACAAAGAAAGCAAATTTAACTTTGAAAGTCAGCCAAGGCAGGGTATTGGCCTACCTCACCAGAGGATTGTGTTCTCTCCCTGTGTCAACTCCAAACATTACCCTGCAGAGGCATAGCATGAGTGTCAGCAGCTCCTGCAGAGCAGCCAGCATGCTGCTGTCATTGAGACAACCTGCCCTGGTTGGCCCTCACTCATCTTAAACCAGACAGGGCAGGTACAAGGAGAACAGTATCTCCATTTTTTTTTTTTTTCTTTTCATTTCCCTGAAGCAGGGCAAGCTAGCTTATAGCAGGATGGGGCACCATGAGCAGTCAGGGCACAGGATTGCAGCCCAGGGATCTCACCTCATCCATGCTTGGACACACAGTCACTGCTTCACAAAACAGGAGCCGTGGTGCACACCCACCTCTGGGAAAAGGGACCTTCAGATCTACACACCTGAATGGCAGCAGAAGTGCTGTCAGCTATTTAATAATATTAACTTTTCTTAATTCAATATGAGATGGGATTTAAGAAAAAAAATAACTGCTGAGCAAGTACAGAGGCTGATGAGTGAAATCAAAAGGATTCTTTCAATGCCAGTGAAATGAGAGCTGGATGATACACCTGGCACAGGAAAGGTTGGTGGCAGTACAAAAAGCACTCCAAAGAATATTTAAAAGATGTCAGCTCAGAAGGGGATAAAGGCCCAATTTTATCAGGGCAGAAGGGAAAGAAGGAACTGTAGAGGAGGGAACATGTGCGAGGATCACAAGGTGAAGACACCATCCAGCCCAACAAAAGATTCATGAATACCAATGAATAGAAAAGGGAGAACATTACTTTTTTATCTCTCACACACATGAAACAGAACAGGAAAGAAGTTAAAAAGTAGACACATCAGTTTTAAAACATAACTTCATTTGCAAACTCAATATATGAACTGAAACTGCATCTGTTGTTCTTTTTTTTTCCAATGGACTGTGATTTGACTGACAGTGCAATGGAAACTTTCAGAAAATGAAGAAAACCTTTACCACTCATCAACCCTGCACTTGCTACAGTACAGGACTAGAAAAAACATGTGGACAAAAGCTTGTCTGAAGCCATCAGAATGTGATCCAAAGAAACCATTTTTAGCAACCCCCTATTCAATTGGTTCCTGCCCAATCATGAAGTTCCTTATTGACTCCTTGTTCTGCACATGGCCAGTAAAGGATCAGGGATACAGCTCTTTGGGATACATCCCTGAATCACCCTCTTCTTCATAGAAAATACACATGCGTATTCTAACTGCACAATTTTTCCAGCTGTATAATACAGAATCAGATCCCTCTCCAACCTAGTGAGTAGAAGAGAGTGATTTATTTCAAGTTATACTTGAAAAAAATTCCTTCATTTGCAAATGATCAGGGACTGCAAGAAGACAACTGATGATAAGACTTTTCTTACCTAGCTCCTCCTAAACTGAAATGGGGTGGCAGCAAAGCTAGACAGAGTTCTTTCAATTCACAAAGCCTCTCTGTGTCTTAACTGTAGCTCAGATTTAAGCATTTAAGTCATAGCATGGCATTGGGTGGGAAAAGACAGAAGTAGCAGGAAGCTTTGTTCAGTTAGATTCATTCATCATGGATCTGGTAAAATGAAGAGTCCGTAGGAGATAAGTCAGTTTATATTTGGCACATGAAAAAGGGCAGCACTCACTGTGATAAGTTGTAGTGGATAGTTACATTCTGAAATGAAGCCTTTATGCCATTTTCCTTTGGGGAACAATTTACAGACATAACTAACTGGTTCAGTGCTTACTGTAGAGATCAAAAGAACATATTTTTTTGTTTTGTGACCACTTGGTACCAGAGCCCAGTGATAGGGGAGTATCCCATGAGGGCCACTGAGCCCACCACAGTAACTGAGGCTGTGCCAAACTCCACACTTCAGCAGGGACTAGAAGCATTCAGTTCCAGATAGTGCTAGATTATGAATAACCAAAACCAAACCCCAAACAAACAAAACCAAAACAACAAAAACAACAACAACAACCCATAAACAAACAACCAAAAACAAACAAACCCAACCCCTCCCCCCAAAAATAGGAGAGTTAAAAAGTAAGGAGAAATCATGCTTCCCCTGGTACCTGCAAGTGGAGATGAGGGAGCATCTTCCTCCCTCATCTTCACATGCTGGCTGCTACCTCATGAGCCTCTATGAAGAAGTGTTTGCCTGCCAGTATTTTGCAGCTTGCAATATATTGTTTGATGTCAAATCCACATTCAGAAATGCCTATTTTTTTCTACTCAGGTGCTTATATTGGCAACCAGGAAGGTTGCTCTTAAGTGATGTTGGCTGCTTAACAATACAGTTTAATCTGTGTGATACTCAATTTGAATTAGAGACTGGCAATGTTATTCCAAGAAAATGCTTCAACCTCCTTTGGGATTTCTGCTCTTTTGCATTTTATGTAAACTGCACTTATGCTTGGATCTGGTGATGGGAAGTCTACAGGATCCTTCTCTTTTTAAAACAAAATTAATTTAGGTCCAGCAGGAAGAGCTTAACTAGGGAAGAGTCTATATTTAGATTATTTTCCTTTTGTGTACAGCTGAGTGTATTTCCAGATCCCTTGAGTGTCCACCATGCCGTGGACAACTACAAAACATATTCCACCCTTGAAAGTCATTCCAAAAGCAGAAGGAAGATAAAAAAAGAGTAACTAGCTGTGATGATCACAAAACTTAGGAAGAAGTCTCTTCCACACTCAGAACACAAATTCAACTTGTTTGACAGCACCATTGTTGAATTACTTTCAATATTTTGTCATAAGTGTTAAAATTCACCCATAAGAACACAAAACCATTGAATAATTTAAGTTAGAAAGGACCTCTGGAGATATCTTGTGGAGATCATCCCCACGCAGAGCAGCTCCTGGATTAGACCTAACATAAAAATTAGATCAGGTTCTAGTCCAGTTTTTAATATCTCTGAGAAGAGAAATTGCATGGCCTGCCTGGAAAACTAATTCAAGTGCCTGGTAATCCACATAGTGAAAAATTGGAATATTTCTTGAACAAAGTCTAACAAAGAAGGACTGATTTAAATATAAATAAACCATTTGGTTCTGTGTGAATACTAAGAGGCTTTAACTCCTCAAGAATGTATCAATTCCAAATGTCTCAAATGGGAAATTAGCGCTGTCAGCAACATGGAGTCATAACTTTTATAAATGAAAAAAAAAAGTTAATTCAGCACATACTTATGTTTCTGTTCCTACTTACTGGTCTTTCTTTTGATCCAGTCAAATACTTCTAGAGAACAAAATTCATAGTTTCCAGTAGTAACATTTTAGTAATTTTAGTAATATTTTAGTAATGATTTAGTGGCCAAAAGCACACACATAAACTTCCATAACATCTCCCTCTCTTAAACAGAAGAGAGCTTTAGGATGTGATATTCCAGAAAAAAAAAAAACAACCCCAAACCAGTTTTTTGCTAAACTGAAATTAGTTTGGCTTTAATTTCTGATTTTCATTCTAGTTTTTGTAGTTATAGTTTTTAGATTGATTTTCCTTGTATCTGTTGTACAATATTTATCAGTGTTGTGTTGAATAATACAAACTATATTTACATGTGCAACAAAAGACATAGCAGAATAAATGGAATCTTTAGACATACTTCTTTCAGACTTTCAAAGCCTTTCTGTCAAGCATAGAGAAAGACAGTCAAAAAACATGTGAAAATGTGAAATTTGAGGTAAAAACATAATCACACAATGTATTTAGATGGGTCAACAGTAGCCTCATTTAAAAACTCAAACAATCTTACAGTGGAGGTGATGTAAAACATGAGGTCATATCCACTTCAAAGTGACCTCACTGAGAGGTTAAACACCATCTTTCACACAGTTTTATAATTGAACCACTGCTCTGTCACTATTTTGGAGTTATTTTTATTTGCACTCACACAACACTCCAGTTTTCATATATCACAACACAAGTGTGACCCTCAAGCTGCTTACAGTTTTTGGAGACTTGTAGAAAAGAGCTAGCTGTTTCCTTTCCAAGAAGATGTGGATCATGATACAGCTGAACAGGATCACAGAATCTTATCTCCATTGTTATGACTAAATAAACAGTCATTACTAGCTGCAAAGAAAATAAGCTCTTCTGTAAGCAGAGCAGATCCCTAGTCTACCAGTTCACAAATATAAAAACAATGCTTTATGAAGGAAAAGTGTCATGGAAACCAGTGGATCATTAATAGGCGAGGAAAGAAAAATCTTCACATAGTAGAGACACGCTGAAGGCTCTTGGTGGACCACTAGCACTGTTCACACAAAGGCAGTTTTGATTTGTTTCTAAAGCTCAGGATTTCAAGCAAACGCCAGGTGGGCACACAGCTGCACGTGGTGTAGGGGACACAGGTGATGTGCCTGTGTCACAGGTGATGTGCCTGCAGCTGTCAGGGTGAACACCCAGCCCCATGCTCTGTGCCCAGCGAGGTATACACTGCTAGATGGAAAAGCAGTTGACCTTGGCATTGCCACAGTTTTGTCAGAAAGCCCACATGTTAATTAAATACACACTTAATGGCTGTAGTTAAAAACACTCAACAGTGTCTGACAATTTGCACGAATAAGAACAAACTCAGGCTGAGTAAGCAATTGAACCACTGCTTCTAGTGTGTGATAGTGCATAAAGAGTCCAAGCAGGGATTAAATCCTCCTTCAGCTAGGTACTGTACAAACAAATAGCAGAAAGAGAATCCCCCAACCGAGTTCACCACCTTAGGCAGTGCATTGCCAGTAGCAGTATCACTTACAGCTGAGACTTGGCCACATTTTCTGAGTTAATGAGCAGGGAAGCAGTATTTGGTATAAGATTGATTCTGTGAGAAATCTGGAATCTGGCACTTAAGAGAGAAGTACTGGCAAGCAAAATGTAAAGAAACATAATTTAAAATATGGCCATCACTTTAAAAAGACAAAAAAAATCATATAGTTTATCATACAACCAACTGATAATCCAGGGAGAACAAGTAATGCAAAAATAATCACGGAGTGACACACAGTGTGGCATTTATGTAATCCAAAAAAAGACTGGAGACAGGGTGTTTCTTCCAGAACAAAGACAGTATAATTCATTTTTTCTTCTGTTAAGCCCTTAAATAATACTGCAGAAAGGTGTGACAAGAGGAGGAAAAAACAAAAGTCTTTTCAGTAGACACCTGGCTGTGCCAAGGGAGAGGAAAGAAAAAGAAGTCCAGTAGCACCCAGCCCTCCCAGCATGGCAGGGCCTTTCTCTTTGCTCATCCCTACTTGCTCCTCACCCTGCTGATTCCCAAGGCACCACAGGTCTCTCCCTTTTCCTCAGGGAGAGGCCCCATGCTGGCAAGTCCTTTTGCCTGAACTAGAGCTGCTGGGGCATCCTCCAGAGAAAAGTCACTGCAACTATGGCCAGTACTGCTCCACCTGTGTCATAGGTGATGCCATGCCTTGAGTGAAAAGCTGAAGAGGGGCTAGAATAAAGCTAGAGAATTAAATGTAAACCTTTAAATAAATGGTAATGCATTTGCTTTGTTTTCCTGACATTCTGCTACCCCTGTCCACACCTTGTGCTCCATTTTCTCTTCTCTTCTTCATTTTTAAGAGGTAACTAAGACAGATCCTGAAGTCAGCACTGCCAACTCCTAAAGTAGCTTCTCCTTTGGACCCATGTGACTTGTGTTGCTTGGATCCCCAGCAATTCCCAGAGCAGAGAGAGCAGTCCTGGGCACTGAACACCCAGCTCCATGCTCCATATTCAGTATGGTATTTGCTGCCAGATGTCTCAGCAGTACTGCAATTAAGTCATAAAGCAGATTCCGGTAGAGGTGAGCTGGGGTACTGGCACTTAAGTTCAATCAGAAAAAGGATGTGAGGAATCTCTCTCTTAATCCTGGTAAATAATATAAGCCCCATGAAATCAAGGCATTTGAGATACATCTTTATCCTAAACAGCAGATTTGCTCATTTCTGTAGTCCTACATCACATTCACTCTTCTCTCGTTATTTAACATTTTACAAAATATCTCCTGGTATGCAACCACACAAATATAGGCAGAGCATTATCCTCTAGCACCACAAACCCCTTCAGCTAAACCCTTCAGAGCCACTGAGGTCCACTGAGCAGAGGCTCTGCCTTGTAGCTCAGACACACAGGTTGTGTCTGCAGGGAGGTGATGTGGGGATGATTAAGTTACAAAAGTACCGTGTGAAAACCACTAAGTGTCACAAGTTGTCTGGAGAGTGATTTTTACACTTATCAGCTTAATGGCAAGCAAAGGCCATTAGATGCACACTAAAAATTCCTCCCTGCTATTTGTGGGTCCCCACAGCACGCCGTGGACACGCGCCGAGGGCTCGCCTGGTGAAATGCTGCCCTTCTGGGAAGGTGGAATCAATTAGCATGTGAGATGTGTGCTTAGGGGAATGAGCCTTGTTGCGAACACCCGACAAGAGGTATCAGCTGGGCTGTTTGCTCACATGGAGCCTGTTAGTTACACAAACACAAGGAAAGAAGATAGTATTACAGGTGAAATCCTGCAGTTCTCCTAATGAAAGTGAATTTGTTTCTCTTCCTGTTTTTCTGACTTATCCTTACTATTTGACCATTATTAGAGTGTGGCTTGTATGCTGGTTGAATGACAGTTTTCTTCCTCCCATTCAACATTTTCTATCTCTCTAACTTATTTTAACTCAAAGAAATTGCAAAAGAAGTACCTAGACTTTTCTTGGGAGCAACACCAAGAAAGTCGTCACTGATCCAGAAGGCTGTTTCAAAATACGGATGGGAAAAATAAACTCTGGGAAATAGATCAAAACTGACAATTTCAGAAAGAAAATCATGCTTTTTCAGTTTTCATGTTCTAATGATCTTTGACCTTCCCATTTACATTTTATCTTCTTCAGTTCAAGAAGGAAGCAGTGCTACCAGGATGAAAAAGTAAAGCCCCAAGAACAGTAACTGCTGGGAAGAGAAGACTTGCTTTACCAGAAATAGCATAACCTGTACATTGATCACTCATCTTAATGCAAAGCCAAGGAATGAAATTCTCTTTCCTACCAGAGGATCTTGGGATGAAATGTTCATTGCTGCTGTCTGGTCTAGTGACACCCCTAAGCACTACTCAGTCTGTGTGACTAGTGAGATATCAAGTCAGTGTTGGATTCCATTTCTTATTCTGAAAGATGGAGTCCATGGACAAGGGGCTGGCCAAGGACAATCCTGGCCTTAGTGAGGTTTCCCACTTCTTCTGGCTGCTGTCTTACTCCCTAAAACCTGGGGACTGACAGTCAATACACTGGGTGCAGTCTGCCCTGGCTGGCTGCTGTCAGGTAAAACATGCTGACTGGAGGTGGTCTAGGGCAAGAGCTGAAGCAGAGGTAGCTCAGCAAGATAAAACTCTTCTGAGATATTGGCAATAACACCTAGATCAAATTTTCAGATCATGGTTACTTTTCAAAAGATTTGTTATTTGAAATAATAATAAAAAAAAAAGGCAGAATTTTTTTTCAGGACCAATACACATCTTAAATTTAATTCTTTATGTTTAAAGTGATAGTTTTCCAAACAAACCCCACCATTGTAACACTGGAAAGAAGAAGAAGAAGAAGAAGAAGAAGAAGAAGAAGAAGAAGATGATGATGATGATGATGATTGCTATTATTGAAGCAGACCACCAGCATGGGCAATATCAATTCAAAGGGCTGATACCTGCAACAACACTAATAATAGCCACTATTACCAAGCACATAAAACTGTATTCTTCTTACTTTTAGAAGTCTGGGAGCAAGTAAGGTGGAGAATCCTGAAATTCTTCTCTCACCATAGAAATACAAAAGCTAGTAGTTTTCTTGCATCTTTTTATGGATGCTTATCCAGTTTCTGCAAAACTATGCAAAGCCTGTCATTCATTAAGTTGAAAAATCCACAGAATTTTTTTCTTTGAGTTATCAGCATAAGTAACATTGACCTCAATATCAATTCACGTATGTCTTGAACAGAAACCAAGAATTGAAAAATTCAGTGCAAAATATTAATACAATTAATATTAAATGGGGAATTTATAACACAAGCACTTTTTATTCCTTCAGCTCTGTAACACACTGATATGCTGAGACTTGGGTAGAATCAAGCTGAAGATGGGCAGCATAAGATGATCTTTCCTTTGTACAGAGTAAATGTGTAAAACACTTAGGCTCTTGAAGAAACACAATAGGTTAAAATTAGAAATCAGCTCTTAAAAAAAGAGTTACCTGTAAGGATCAGGCTTGAGCTGTATGGTTACAGAGCTGGACCGGGAGCTGAAAAGGGAGCAGAAAAGGCTGAAATGTTTTTATTCTGTTTTGTTTGGGACAGTAGTGATGAGCTGCTTATGGTTAAATGGTAATTTTAAAAAAGTGATAAAAAGAAGGGACAGACTGAAAACACAACAACAGAGTCAGGAGAGGTATCCTTAATTATATATCATGTTTTTCCCTGAAGCGATGAACATGCTCTGCCAATCTGAAAGCTCTTGTCACTCTGCAGGATATGGTCCTGAAACAAAGAATAACCAAAGTCCATGTCTCTGCAGTAAATAAAATTTCAATTACTCTATTATAAACATATTTGCTTTTACTGACAGATTACAGGTTTTGAAAAGTTTGGAAGACTTCCCTTCCTCCCAGAGTGTCGAATTTGTATTGTTCGTTTGATGAAATTATGAAGTCATGTTCTTCATGTGACAATGCAGGAGGAAAAAAAACAGAAATGAAAAAAATCAACTCAGCACCATAATTTCAGAACATTTTGTCATATTTTATTGTTTCCTCTTTACCACCCCCTCCTTCTTATCTCATGTACGGGCCCATCTACAGCAATGTTTTAAATGAAAAGCCTTTTAGTGGGCCAACTGCACCTTTCTCTAGGGAGTTCCCACTGAAATTCCTGATAACACCAAACAATGGAAGTTTTTTCAGAGTTACAAAGCGCAATGAAAATGACATAAATTATAGTTTAGAAATTTCATCCCTTTGAATGCATTTTTCCTTCATTATTCAGAGCATTTTTTTCTAGAAAAACAAACCAAATCTTTCCACGGAGTAATTTAATTAAGCCAGAATATTAGCAGCAGGACTGAGCTCCCTCAATTATTGCCATTTTGTATTTCTATTTTAGAATGTTTTTTATAAAACAAGCAGTTAGAGAGCTGGGGAACTCAGGACCTGGTTTTCCAAATATTTACAGCAACCAATTAAAACCATAGCAGAGGGGACACAGGCTTGTTGCAGGCTTGACTCAGCTGTGCATATCTATTGCATTTAGATAGATTTGGATTTATGGATACATGGAAATGTATGTCAATAACAAACTGACCTCCTCAAAAAGAAATCCTGAGCCTCGTTCATGCAGCTAAATCAATGTGCTGAGCAAACTTGTGCTACCTTTCTTCATATGGGTACATAGGAGTTGGAGAAGTGTAGTTGCTTGAGCCTGTTTCTAGTGTTCCTTCAAAGCCATGCTGTCAGGGATGAGAATGGAAGTCCAGGAGAAGTCCAGGTCACCTACAGAGATCAAGGGACTCTGTGTGGAACACCTTCACCTGGTGGAAAGACAGTGTCATTTCATGTTTTAGCTTATTTATTGCCCAGTTGAGATGCCTAATTTACCTACATGCTGGTAGAGTTAAGTTCTCCAAATGTGGATAGTTACTTCAATTGTACATAAGAAGAAGAAGGGGATGAGTTAGTCCTGTGAAAGTAAGCTCTGAAATACCACAAAGGCTCTGGCAGGAGGAAGCTGTGCCTGACAACCTGCAGAAGCAGATCCTATCCAGTGAATTGGATTTCTCACATGCCTGGGGAGAGCATGCCTGCACAAAGGGTGATCTGCTCAGGCCAGTTTGGTGTTCATGCCTCTCCTGGGTGTCCCTAAGAGGGGAAGAATAACCCAAGGGATACCCCTGCCCAGAGGAAGGACATCCAGCCTTGAAGGGCTGCTGCAGGCTGCGTTGGCCACGGCTGCTCAGCAAGTGGGTGAATGGATGCTTCTCCAGTTCAGAGTTCTCCTTCAGACTGGGGCAGACAGGGACTCTGTTTTGGGGAGGATCTCTATCAATTTAATTATTGCCTAAAAGTCTGGGTGTGGGTTGCTAACAGTATGCTTATAATTTCTGGCATCAGTAGAGATTAGCCAGTCCAAGAAAGTAGGATCAGTGTGGGGTTTAGGCAGACTAATTCCTATCCCAGGTTTTATGCTATTTCAATTTCTTTAGTCTTCTGCCAGGCCAATACACAGATCTGCAGGAATCTCTCTTCTTCCAGCTTCACACAGGCTTACAAATGCCAAAATTAACAAATCAAGATTGCATTTAATTCCAGATGAGCACATCTGAATTTCTCCCTCTTATGATAATATTTTCAATTTTACTCAGAAGAAATGCTTACATACTTAAACAACTAAGCAAAACATTTCAAAAATCAACTTTCAGCTCACATCTCTGTTCCTGAGCCCAAGACTACATATAAGTCTTCTCACTCTTCCCAGTCAGTGTTGTCTGGTGCGAGGGAGAATTAAGGAATTGGGCTCCAGCAGTGTCAGGCAATGAAAGAGAGTGATTGCAGGCCCCTCCTGGGTGAGACACAGGCATCATGGCACTGCCAGGACTGGGATCCATTCAGACACTTCCAGCTGTGGAAGCCAGTTTCCAGCTGTGGGAACTGGTGGAATTGCAGTGGTGAAAGCTGGGGTGCTGAGCACCACACTCCTGAGTGCTGGGGCTGGTGATCCTATCAAATCATAGCATACCCTGTCATTTACAAACTGTAAATGCAGGGGTTTGGCCACAGCTGCACAGGACTGCAGCAGGGAAGTTTATTGCACATGCAGAGCCTGTGCTCAAGGATAATTTCCTATTCCTAACCATTGTAGCCTCCTTTATTGTTTTCAGTGCTTCTTCAGCATGCAGATGTTCTATTTGTAAAGGCAGGTGCAGCATGGCAGGGTCTCCCTAGGGATAACATGGGACAACTCTTGCTGAAGATCAGACCTGACCTGCACCAGCTCTAAAATATTTCAGGTGAATCTGAGAAGAGGACTTGGCAACAATTCAAGAGGTTTGACTTCTGAATAGTGTAGTGTATAAAGCCACCCCTGAATATTTTGTTTAAATATCTGCTGCCCACGCCAGCCTTCTCTTTCCAACCATTATAAAGGAATAGCAAAGCCTAAACTGTGGAATTGCTTAAAAATACTTCCCCTGTGTCGAGGACTGCGACAAATACTAGGCAAATCACCAAGAGATGAAGACCTAAATCCTTAAGACCTTATACATATGGATTAAAAAGAATGGTTTGAATGTCAAAATAAATAAATATAAAGCTGATTTTACACTACAGGATTATGCTTGGGAGGGAAGGTTTTCCTCCTGTCTTACACAACCAAACTTCAAAAGAAAACTCCCTGTTAAACACTACTGGCTTTCTGCAGTTGTGTGGATGAGTTGGTTGGGCAAGACAAAGCTTTTTTTTTTTTTTTTTTTTTTTTCCAGGGAAAAGCTCAATTTGGAAGGTTTGGAAGCAATTTCTGCTCTCAGTTTGCAAAGTGCAAATCAGGACAGTTTGTAACAACACAGAGCTATTGAGATGCAGGGAACTATTTACATAAGTAAGGTAAGCAGGATTTGACCCAGCTCCATGAGCTCTGCAGATAGCATTGTCCTGTCAATTTTCACTCCCTACAGCAATGAAGGCAGATAAATGGCTTCCTGCCATATGGCATCACCTTTTTACAAGAGATCATGAGGGCATCGCCACTGGCCGATGGATGCTTTGGAGGGAAATCCCACTTTGCTTCACACAACAATTTCCAGAATGTTTTCCAAATCTGCCAGGTACTATGAGTTCTCTGCTGAAATATATGAAGATGTCCTGGGAAATGAGGAAAAAATGAGACTTGCGTGTGAGGTTTGATATCTTCAGCCCTCCCCACTTGGCAGGACGGAGATCTGCCTATGAATTATGGGATGCTCAGGGTCACTATTGCCAACTTTTGCTGGGCATGATTCTGCATGACACCCCCCATGGGCCATTCATTTAAGATTGTACTCCATGACCCTTGTGCTCCCTTCCAACTCAGAATACTCTGTGATCCTGTGTTTTGATCCATTTCTGATGCCTTCAAGGAGAGCAGATACCAGCCTGAGTTTTTTTTTTGAACACAGCCTTTAAGCAGAAAGCCTAGGCTGTCACAGGAATGAAGTTTAATAGAAAAGTTTAGTCTGTTAGTTAGAGATCTTCCTCAGTATTTCCAGGCTGTGCTTTATCCATAGGTGCTGCCTTTCATCCTCTACTATCTGTCAACTATAGACTAGCTAGTTGTGATGTGCCTCATGATTGTGTTACACCAAAGAAAATCAGAGAAAATAAATCATGTTATTCAAATCTGACTTCAGAAAAGAGCAAATCTCTCAGGAAAGCACTTGTCCCCTCTTATTTATTATATAAAACTCCAGAGTCTCACATCTCAAGAAGGGATTGCTTTATACTCTCACTCTGTGTAAAATTTAGCCTGCCAAGAAGCAGCTGATAAACTCAAATCTCTTCTCACAGCACGAGTTTCTTAATGCCTCTGCCTCATTTGTTCATCAGCACTTTATGAGAAAATAAACAAAAACACTGTCTGTTTGCCCATTGTCATTAAGGGCATCTGAACACTTCCTGCCGGGAGAGGTGGTTGTACCACCCTTGGAGCAGAGGGGATCACATCTTTCTTCTGCCTCTGCATTTACAATGGCCCATCTACAAAGCTGGAATCCCAGGGAGCTTAATCAAAAGCCTGAAGACACCCCAGGGTACATGTTATTGTCTAATAAGAGCAAGCAGTGCACGCTGTTAGCACCAGCATCAGGCTAGTGTCAGCATCTCTGCATACTTGGGCATCCTTTGGAGGAATCCTACTTCTGCTCTTATGGAGCAGAAATTGTTACAGATGTAAAAAGTAGACCATGGCAGTCATACAATGACTCTTGATAAGGTAAAAAAATAAAAATAGATCCTCGGTGTTCCCCTCTGGAAACAGTTTTCTTTCTCACATCAGTTTGGAAAGGACATTTCTGCTTTTTTGCAGTTCATCCTATCAGCTACCATAGTAAAGCAGTGCAACAGTGCCCCAAAATATCCCAACATCACAGGTTTGGGTTAAAACCCACAGATTTCATCACAAGTCCACTGGCCAACATTACAGGGTTTTTTAAAAGGCAGTTCTGTGAGAAGCTAAATGCAGTTCTTACCATCCATCCCTCAAACTAGGCAGCGGTGAACATGCAATTTCCAAATGATTTTTCTCCAAGAGAATTGTTCTCTTCTTGTCTGCTTTTTGCAAAAGATTCCCCCTCAAATCCATTTTTCCCTCCACAGTCCCTTCTAGCAGTATTTTTCTTCCTTGTTTTTAGCTTAACAGGATAGACGTGATTATTTGACCCCACTTCTGCACCCCCCTGTGCTCCTGGCAGAGCAGTGAGGGGCAGCAGATGTGCAGTTGGGAGGGACACTGTTCATGAGGGCTTTGCTCATCCAGCATCTCTCTGAAGAGAGAGAGGAAACTGGTTTGTATGAAAGACTCCTAACAGCGTTCGTTTGCCTCCAACCTTCATGTGAGGTGCAGCATGGAGAAGGTGCTGGGGAGGGGATTCACAGTGTACAGGGAGGCTCCTGTGCCCACAGACAGAACAAGGGCCTGCTTCTACCCTGCTTACTGTGCCCTGAAAGTGAGAGAGAGGCTGTACATGTGCCACTCTAAGTGCTGTAATGAGGGAGGAATACTCTGTTAAGTCCTATTTATACCATTCTTAGGCAAAGGGAGACCTGAAGATCTTTGCATCTTTCCTCTTCATCAATGAAACGTTTCACAAGGGGAAGAGGTGCCGAAGCTGAAGTGTCCTGGGCAGACCCACAGCAGTGCTGCTGCTCCAAGCAGAGTTCAGTCACATGTGCTGTCCCATGACTCTGCAGGGCTCCTTGTCCTCCAGGGGCACGGTGGGGCAGGAGGCACCTCCAGCCCACGCACCGGCCTCCACCTCCATGTCTGTGCAGCTAGCAGGGTGAAGGGTGACAGCCTCTCAGGGCTGCTGGAAAACCTGATGCAGACAGCACTCTTCCCAGCAGAATTACATCCTGTAAAAAAAGGTCTTTTTGTTTGAAGTCCGTTCTGAAGTGACTTTTGAAGGGTTTTGCACTCTGCTTCAGCAGGAAACTGGGACTCCTAGACAGATTTCAGATGCCCCTCTTTTAAAGTGTTTATAATCTGCTACCAAGTGTTTTTCACATGGGAATTTTGCATTTTAACATTACAATATTGCATAAATATACCCAGAGACATACATATACAAAAAGAAACAGGTACATAAAAAAGTAAAATAAAATAGAATGCTAAGAAAAGTAACCAAAGCCAGGAATATCTCAGCAATTTGCACTGAATTGGTTTCTTGTACTGCCAGAGATCATTTTAGAAGTCAAATTCTCATCAGATATTGGGGAGGGAGGGAGGAAAGGGAAGGAAATTCATGACAGATTGTGCTGTGAATTCCTAAGCCTGGAGTTTTGTTTGTGATTTATCATTGCTTAGCCTTATCAAGCACTGATTGAGTCTTTCCTCTCTCAGGCCTTGAGGGTGCAGTCTGTGGTCTCCTGCGGTTCCCTCCCAGATGACCAGCTTCTCTAAATGCTAATCAGATGATAGGGACCCTTCTGTGATCTTGTGAAGGGCTCTATCAGCAGTTTGGTAGAAACACCGTCATGTAAAAATGATACTCCCTTGTCATCTCTGAGAGGTGTCTGCCAGGAAGCAGGGTAGAAACACAACATCAAATGGTTTGTATGTTGTCAGCTCCTGCAGTTCGCCCTCTGATGTGTTGAATTGTGGACAAATACTTACCTGACATGGCTTGTGACAGAACTTGGGCTTTTGTGAAGAAAATAGATGTTTTATAACTCATTTATTTTGTTTCCTTATTTGCTAAACTGACTTAAATTCAAACAAACAAACAAAAAAACTACGCTGTTCCAGGTAGAATAAACTTGGGGCCAAGTTCCTAGCAACTTTAGTTTTCTCATGGAATGTATCATGAACATCTACAGGCAACAAGGCCAGCAGCCTCCTAACACTGAGCTAGCAATGAAGTAGTCTCTCCCAACACATAAGTAAGAAGGCAGCTATGCCACCAAACCACTATTCCTTGGTGCTGCTGTGCTAAGGGCAGAGGAGGAATTCTGCTTTGCCTCTTTGTGGGATCTGGCTGGTACAACGTGTATGTGATCCTTCCATTGCCAGCTGCTGGCTGAGTGGTCCTTGAATCAGAGGGGGGCAAGAGGCTGCCTCAAGAGCTCTGTGTCTGCCCAGCAGACATGCACCAAGGCATCTTATGTGCACCAAGGGCCACCTCTGTGGTGGGTTATGGACAGACTTGTCCAGGCACCACCTGGGATGCAGGCTCTCCAAGGACTTTTGTACAGACCTTGTGGGGTTCTTCTCAGGTGCTTCTTCAAGCTCACAGGGTTGCAGCTCCCAGTCATGGGCAAAGTCACTGCCTGACCATATCAATGTAACCCCATTTAACCAATAACCAAAATGTAATATAATATGTAAGATTAAAAAATGCTGGGTACTGCCTACTCTTCCCTTTCAGATGCCTTTCACTATTCCACAAGGTGACCAACCTCAGCAGAGAGGACAATCATATACTCCTCTCCTACCTCAGTGGAGGGTCTGGATTGCCCTCTGTGGACAATTGGGTTCCTGGGATAGTCCAGGGAGAGAGGATGGCACCTTTTCAGGACTGGATTTCCCTCCAGAAACATGCAGAGGCACCCACTTAGAATCTGCCTAAGGACCTGCAAGGGAAATCCACTCCAGCTATGCAACATTATTCCACTATCCAAATACAAAAACCATGCAAAATTTAATTAATTCATTTTACCTACTATTCAGGTTAAAGCTAACTCAGCTTGTGTCATCGAATATGCCAAAAAGTTTCAACCTGGGATTAGTTGACAATCCCTTATTGATTTCAGTTTGCTCAGACACAAATAAAAACTACCCCACCCTACAGCCAAAAGTACCACAACACCCTCTAAGGAAAAAGCCAACCACCTGAGCCAGAATATGCTAGGAATCCTCTTCAACCAAGCCTGCTGAACTTAAGCAATCCATAGAGATACTATCTTCTAAAAATGGCTAATAAAATGTGTCTTGGGAACACAGAGGCATCCCCAAACCTAAGGCCATGAGGAACTCATTCCCCAGCCCAAGAATTGTTTATGTGACAATTTTGGGAGCAGATCTGCTACCTGGATCTCACACACCACCCACCCAGACCACGCACAGAACCACAGATGATCTCTTTCAGCTCTTCTCCCCTGAAGCTACAGTCTCCAGGTGAGAAAAGCCAGTGGGGTTTCAGGGGCAGCACGATGGCCCCAAGCTACCCACAGTCACCACACATTATTGGAGTGGGGGGGCTAAATTCACTGCAGGGCTGTTTTGCTTAATTAGTGGCAGTTTCAGATATTAATTACCGCTGGCACTGCAGGGCCAAGTTCAGTTCCCCAAGCTTTATCCAGAAGTGTAGGAGACTACAGAGATACAACCTGATATGTTTATCTTTGTGAAGCATGCTCTCTGCCTCAGTCGTGTGCCAGATGTAGCCACAGCTGCAGGAAGTTGTTTATCTGCCCTTGTGACCTTGCAGAAGTGTCGGGTGATGGTAAAATCATGTTTTTATTGAGCATCCCTTCTCTTCAACTGGAAATTCTTCACCACCAGTTAAAATGTATTTTAAATTCTATAAGGGAGCCAAGCACTGATACAGCAGAGGTCTGTAATCCAAATATATCCTTTACAGTGTGCTCACTGAAAGAGTTTATTTTGGTGAGCTAGCCTGAAAATGTTCACCTTAGGGAAAAAAAATTGGAATGTTTGAACACCTGTGGTAACTACTGTTATTAGCATCCTTTCTAAATCTCATAAATCTGTATATTTATTGCTCTTTACATCTCCACATTTTATAGAAACTTCATCTATCCCATTAATTGTACTGTGACATTATTCTGGAGCATAAGGAAGATCCTATGAGCCTTTGGCTGCATTGTCCAGGACTACTGGGGCACACTGGTACCCCTAGGATTTCACTAAGAGTTGGAAATCAAATTTTACTAGGTCCCTCTGAAAATTTTATTCTTTACAGTTCTCCAAAGGAGAAAAAGGATACCGTGTGTCAGATAATTCTGTCAAAATAAATTCACAGCTGCAAATGACAGAGCAAGAGCATTTGTCTGTAGAGCTAGATACTAATATACATTGATTGATCAACACTGTGGTGTAAGTGATAGTCCTGAGCATGGGAGAAAAAGGATTAAGCAAAATACAAATGGTATGTATCCATCAACCTTATCACTCAGGAGAAAAAATAACAGTGTCATTAGCTAAGTTTCCAAAATAGCCCAGTTTCCTGCTTGAAAGTCAATCCTTCAGAAACAGGTTAAGCCTTCATTTTGTTATGACATGCTGGTAAAGTCACAAGGGTGCCTTTGGTCTTTTTCTGTCAACATTAACGTGCTAAGTGAAAATAATTGTTGCAATGGAAAATACTCGCTTGGCGCATAATAGATTAAAATTATCAATATTTCTTTTTAGCTGAACGGAAAGATCTTGTTTACCAAAAAAAGTGAGTAAAGGGATTTGGTAATGCTTTGTTTTCGTTTTTCCCTCTACCTTTAATCCCTTCATTTGAGTCGAATTAACATAGTAATTTTAGTAATTCTTTACCTTTTTCATTTTCAGAATAAGCAATGCAATTAATAACAATGTAGTCACTTGAATATTAAATCTTCCACATAACAATAAAATCCAGGCACATTCATTATGCCTGCTGGTGCTGTATTCAATTAGCTGCTTCTGCCTCTGCTGGTAACTTCCAGACATTCACAGTAGCTATGTTTAGACACATTTACTATGTGCTCATGACAAAACCAGAGCCATGGATGCTTTAAAGCTTGGAGTAGATCCCCATAAAGACGAGGCTGCTCTTGAAGGTTTGCATTGACTAGAGGTCAAATTTGAGAATTACATAATTCTTTGCTGCAATCTCATTTGTTAGGGCCCAGAGATAATCTGTTTACATTTGGATACAGCCCTGATTTTTTTTTTAAGTTAATTTAGTGTTATTGAAAGAGCTGGGAGCAAATATCTTATTGAGCCACAGAGGAATGACATCTTGGCTAGGAGCAGAGTAAATTCCCCACCTGTTCCTGATGAGGTGCCTCATTTCTTTTTCTGATAGACATCCTGATGGGTAGGTCTGTCTCTATAGTCATTTTGGCCCTGGAATGTTTACTTAGTCCTTGAGAAAAGTGCCTGCTAAGAACAGCCATGGTGGAAGTACCATGGTGTGGCTACTCATAACACTCAGTAGTTCCTTACATGGGACACCCGGTAAGCATTAAAGGCCAGTAACTCTCACTTACCAGTGACATGAGGACAGACTAAACCTACAAGTAAGTTCCTCATCCCAGATCTTCTAGCTTCATAGTGGAAAGTAAATCTTAATTTGTTTATCTGGGCAATTAGATGCTGAAATACATAGACTTAGAGCACCCATTTTTTCATAATGTTAGCTTGAGTTTGTGTATTATATGAATCTTTACTTCCTAAAATCCCCTTTTCCAAAGGCAAAGGCTCCACTCTAGGTAAAATAACCCTCAAAGTGGACCTAGAACATCATATGGTTATATGTGAACACAGTAGAAACCTGCTGACTTCACAAAATTATCCTCATGCATTTTCAGTCCCATATGATTCTGACATGTAAAATCTTTGAGGTTTCAAACCAATTAGGTGGACCAAATGAACACACTGTCATTCAAACTAAGCTGTGTTCAGGTATTTATGAAGTACTGATTGAACTGCGTACAACAGGATGCCCTGTGCAATTCTTGGTCATATAATATATACTGAGTAGGAAGGTTAGATTTCTTCTTTATGTGTCGTGGATTAAATTGCTGCCAGAGCTGGGGGATTCATTCTGGTGTTTGCAATCAAGGAGCAACCCTGCTCAACTGAGAGAGATTCAAAGAACAGCCATAAAGGACATATGTCTTTCATGGACAGATACCAGTGGTAGTTCTTATTTAAATTAACAAATCAGAACAGGGATAATTTCATCACAGTTGCATGCACTTGTGTTGAGCCTACAAGCTGGATATTTTAATCTGTACAACACCAAGGCATAATAAGTCCATAGAGTGAGAAGCAGAAGCCACACAAATTCAGTTTAGAAATAAAGTGCAAGATCTTTGGCTGTAAGGATAACTAATCACTGGAAAAACTTACCAAAATTTGTGGGAGTTCTCCACCATTGAAAATTTGTAAGTCAAGAGTAAATGTAAATTTTTTTTCCTGAAAGGTGTTCTAGGTCAACCTTTCATGGAAGCCTCATGTCTCCGCTGGTGAGGAAGGCATCCTGTATGTCCACAGAGGCTTTGGAGTTTATGTCACTGTCAAAACTGAAGTCACAAAGACTCACTTTGATTAGAATTATTTAAAATATCATATACAGGAAAAATAAAAGATAAACAGAAATTATTGATTTACTCTTTTCTCAATTAAATATCATGGCAATAGACACATTTTCACAAAACATTCCATCTGAAATGAATCAAAAAAGTGCTCCTAAATGCATCATTGGGAAATTTTGGCCAGCTCTTATTTAAAAATATCCCATGAGCTCTCTGTGCTTGCTGGTGCTTTTTCTTTAAAAACCTCCAGTTGAGAGCAATACAAACTGAGGTGCTACAAGAAACTTGGGGATGCACTCTGTAGGTAATTTCAATTCAGGCATAAAACAATAGATAGATATAGATATTTTATATGTGGCATCAGTAATGTTCACTAGCTTCCTTAAACACAAACATTTTAAAAATTAGTGTTCTGATCTTTTCTGTTATTTTGTTTCTTTAAGAGTTCTAAAAGAGTTCTAAAAGTTGAACAAACTCTTCTATGTCTCCTCCAGAGATTTACTTTTTCATATCTCTACTGTCTATATTCCTTTTGTTCAGACCATAAATCAAGGTTCCAAGCCAGATATTTGTAATAAGTCTATAAAGAAAACAGAAAGAGGTGTGGTGAGTTTATCAGCTTGAACCACACATTTAAGTTTCTGGTGTACATAAAAATTCCAGACTTAAGTCTCTTGACTCTCCCTTCCAAAACATTTCCTGTATAGTTGGGAGGGAAAAAAAAAAAAAAAAAAAAAAAAAGAGAGAGAGACAGAGAGAAAAATTTCTGGATTTCTGGAAGGACACACATAAAAAAGCCATAGTAGCAGAGTTTATTAGATCCTCAGCAGCCACATGGCATGTTCAGACTAGCGCAATGTGCTCCCATACAGGCCAGCCTGGGAGCATGTTCTTCATTTCCATCACAAAATGGAGAAAGAATCCTCTTTTGTTTTTCTGGGAGCCCACAGGAGTTTTGGTACAGGGCAGACTGGAGCTCCTGCAAGGTGAGAGCCAGCCCCCTCCATGGGCAAGGGCTCCAGGCTGCTGGTGGACAGCAGCGGGATAGCTCCGTGTCAGCCCCACAAACAGGAATCCAAAACCCCAGGGTGGAAAACTTCATGCTGCACAGAAATCCCTTTGTTTTTCCTTCCCTGGCATCTCAAAAATCCTGTACAATAACAGCTTAATACTAGTCACAGAAAGGCTTGAGGAAGCAACAGAGAGCTGCATAGATTTATTTTCATTTCCTCCTAAGTAGTGTCTTCTAATTCATCAGATCACTTTCCAAGTCTCTTCAGATCTAAGTGGAAACAAATGCTGCATGCAAAATAAAGGAACTGAGCAGAAAAAACCATCCAATGTCATTGCATTTTTAGGTGTGACAAACACTGAAACTGCCTATCCAGTACATCACTCCAGCATGGGTCACTGGGAATTAATCTATGCTTTTCTTTAAGTCCTCAAGCCACATGGAAGCTGTTGATTCAATTTGGAGGTGAACTAGGGAGTTTAGCAAACTAAAAATGTCTGTATTGGGATGAAATAAAAAGCTATGTTTTCTCAGCCAGGAAGAATTTTTGGGGAGCTTACGAGCAGATCAGGAGTTGAATTCAACTACAGGCAACCTTGATAGTAAGTGCTGAGTCCAAAAGTTTCCAACAGACCCTCTGATCACTAAGAACTGGGAAGTAGACGAGATATTGCTAAAACTGATTTTTGCAGATGTGAGGAGGAAGTAAATGCTGCCATCCCCAGACACCTGGTCTGGCAGGAGCTGAGGGCAAGGAGAGGGACTCTGTGTGACTGTTGCACTGGTGGTCCCAAAAAAACGCAGGAGTGACAGGCAGCATGCCATTCAATGAGCATTCACAGTTCTTAACATACACTGTTCATGACAGTCAGACCTCTGAGTATTGTGCTAATATATATCAGGAAGGTCCTGAGCTTAACTCTACCCCTGTTCAGCAAAGCCACTGAAGCTTGTGTTTAATCCCTTGCTGAACAGGGAGGGACTCCTGAAATGGGACCAAAGTCAGCTGCAAGATGACTGAATTTAAAGGAATCAGGGAGAGTCCCTTTTGCCCAGTTAGAGCTCTAACAGGCCATGGTCTGTCCTCTTGGCCAGCAGCATCTGCACACCTTCTCAGGCCAGCCCATCAAGCCCAGACCCACCATGCAGGATGCCCAGTGGTACATCCCTACATCCTTGCCAATGACAGTGGAGACAGGGCCACTTATACCCCTCTGACATGCTGTAAATGAGTGGCAGTTAAGGAGAGCTGTTCATCACTTATCCTGTGCCCTGTCCACGCTGAGCACTGGCTCAGACAAGCTAGCCTAGAAGGTTTAATGATCTGGCTGTATTTCTCCTCACACCCATGGGCTGCACAGTTGGAAAAGAAAACCTAAATTGTTTATATAGTGGTACAAATTGCTGCGGTTTTCACCTCTCTCTCTCTTCCTTCTCTAACTGCTTCAGGAGTGATTTCAGCAGGAATAGCATTCTTTATGTAAAGCTCAGCAGAGCTATGGGTAAAGCACATTGCTCTGAGTTCCTGGCACACTGCTGTGTTCCTGGCACAAAGACCAGAAGCACATGCAAATAATACATCCCTATTGCTGTGACAGTCATCTTGTTGCTCTCAGTCCAAGGGGTTTGAAACCTGTCAGGATAAGATTTCATTAAAACAGCCAAGAAAACAGCAGTCTGGAGAGCACAGCCTGCATCTCCTCCTAGGTAACAGTGCCAGCCCCATGTGACCTCAGCTTTGTTTTGAGGTGGACAATAAGAATGTTTATTAACTGCTGTCTCGGCTGCTGAACCGAGATGAATCACACAATGAATCTGGCAGGCAAGTTGTGATGTTAGCCAAAGCTGCTTGCAGCATCTGAACACAGGGGCTGGGATTATTTATTGCCAGGGACCCCCCATGCCTCAATCATATCTACCCGCTCATAACTGTTTATTTTTCCAGCCCTCTGTTCAGAGAGCAGCAGAGCAGCATGTGTCAGTGCAAATACACAGGTAAGGCACTACAAGTAATTAACTTGTGGATGACCTTTCATTTGCTTTAACACTTCCAGGGTTCTTTTAAATTATTTTTTTTCCCAACCATACACAGAGATGCCAATGAAGTGGACACCAACGTGCTTGTCTAGTTGCATCACAAGAAACCCCTCCAGCTTCCCACATATCTATCAAATCCAGATGACTGTTTCCACTGGGAGAAGATGCAAAGTATTTTCAAAAGTGCTTTAAAACCAGTGCCAGCCCCCAGCTCCTCTGGTTTGCTGCTGCCATTTAAAATGATTTGTCTCTTAATTCTGTGCCCCCAGCTCAGAAGCTAATCCTGTGCCATCATGTGTATGACAGACCTGGTAGGTAAGGAAATCTCAGCTCTCCTACCTAAAAATCACCAGATATTTGTCACTGATTGGCTGCATCTGAACATGCCTGCAGCATGCAGTGCCCTTCAGGCACTATTTCTCTCTCAGGTGAAGCCAGTATTTATCATAATTCTATGGCATTTGTAGTGTAAAGTCTCTAATAAATATTTATTGCGAAAATTACTAACATAACACATTCTTGATGAATATTTACCAGAGATTTTCAGTCAGTAGGCACACCAAGGAAAAAAAATCCTTTAAAAATCTGCTACTGCAAAAAAATTAATTAGAAAAGCAAGACAAAATAAAAATTAATCAAACTGCTGGCAAAAAGGAGTACAAAACTTAAGCACATGCCAGCAACGGAAGAATTACACAGCAAAGGGTTTGAGAGAATAAAAGAAGATGTGTGAGCTAAAGTGGAACTGATTCCCTTCTCACTCCAGATTTCATTCAGAACTAGACTGGGATTTATAATGAAAGCTATGGATAAAATTGATTTCCTTTGAATAAAATCCCATTCTCTTGCATCTTCACTTGAAAATACTGTGAAGCCAGCACTAGTTTGTCTCGTTTACCACATCAGACTGAAAGGTTGAGCTCAGATGTATTTCACATCAAGTCCTGCTATGGTACCTCAGCAGTTTGAAGTACAAACCATATACTGTTAGCACAGACCTTGCATCTTTTTGGCCCTTTGTAGCAACGTGGCATTAATAAGAAAGTGAAGATGTTAAATTGTCTTTCCAATATCATACTAAATTAGTTAATCAGGAAGACCTAATTTACCCAGATTATATTTATACAATAAGGATAAATGAAAAAAATTCTGAATATTCATCAACAGCTTTCATTTCCCTTGTGACATGTTTACCTTTAGCAACACAAATTATTTTCTACAGCTGTTTTTACAGCTGCTAACTGTACTTAGTAGTTGAAAACCTGAATTTCTTTCTAGTCACAGGTCACAGACAGTAAGGGTTCATTGAGTCTCTGCATCTTTCCCAAGGCAGGATCACCAGTAAGTATGAGCAGATGCATGAATTTAGCCTGTGAGTTCATGTTATGGCAGAGCACTGATAACATAGGGAACAATTACACATTTGCATTCTGGAACAGAGCAGTAGCCTGGCATTTTCAAGCCTAATGTTTGCCTTTTTACAGCAAATGGTATCCCTGGGACACAGGCACTTTCTTTAGCTCCCATACAAAGGGAGAGGCACCCACTCCAGACAATTCCCAGTTGAGAAGGTGCTTCTGCTACTCAGTAATATCATTCTCATAGTCCATGACAAATGTGGGTCCTGCTCCTGTTTATGATTTTATGTATAGACTGGAACATCTGCCACCACAGAGAACAGGACCTACGTCCTAAAATTCCTTCTGTTTCTGAGATTATTCTTATTAAATAGATACCAGCATTAAAATACTTTATAGTCACAGTCCTAGAGGACTGTGAAAAGCCCAGTTATGTCATCCATTTCCATGGAGTGTATAAAACAGCATAAAAATGGTCTGTGTTTCCTTGAGGGAATTTTGATTCTTCCCAGTTGTGAGCTACATATGTTGTTATTACCTTTCTCATTGCCTGCCAAGTTTATTTAGAATTTTCCTTCTTCAGCTGATATCCCTGAGAAAGCTAACTGCCCTCCATTACTTTTATCAGCCTTGGTCTTTCTCCTTTGGCAGGCAGTTAGCGCCCCTGAACTCTCAAATCTTGTATTTGAGTCTGAAAGTTTCAAAAGGAATCTCAGGGAGAAACTTTTACTTTTGAACCCATGCCTGAATGCAGTCTGTCTATTCCAGGAAAATCACCATCATTTTGCAAGTAAATATGTTCTGGCAGATTTCTTAATGAAAAAATATATATATACAGAAGAGAGAGACAGGTATGTCCTTTGAGGACTTTTGTACAGTCAGACAATTATTTGCTACTCTTAGGGCCTGAATTCTGCCCCTGCCAAGCCCTGTGGTTGTAACACGGACCAGTGCCCTTTGACAAAGAAACTATTAATGATTCATTCCTGAGAATTTTAAGTTATCTTCCCTGCTCTCATTTTAACTGTAACTTACTTATAATCTTAAGTAAAGGTGTATTTACTTTTCATTAAGCTATATTGAAAATCAAAATAATTCAAGTGATAATTATAAGCTTTAGGTAGCTTTCTCCCTTAAAAAATTTCCTTCAGTAATGATAGTTTCTCAAAAAACCAAATGCCAGTTCATGTAGCAAACAACTTGCCCAGACTTCACAGCACATTACCAATCTGAGATCAATACCATATCATACAAGTGAATAAAGCTGTTTTTATTCCCAAGGTGAAACTCCAAACTCAGAGTTTGTCTCAGATTCCAAGTTGACTACATTGGCAAGATACTGGCTAGCTGCGTTTGGTAAAAAATCAGCAAATAATATAGCTGAATGGTGAATAAATCATGTATCTTAGTATCATGGCTCTAAGATGTGTAGAAGTAACACCTTGAAGTCTATGGATTCCTGTGCATAAATTATGAATGAAGATCTATGCAAATATAACAGTGTTTATCTCAGGAGCTCGGCACAAATCCTGAACAGGGGCTCTCATCTTATCAGAGACTGATTCCTGCTTTCTGTCAACAAGTGGAAACACTCACATTTTATAATTTGAAAGCCAAGGGCACATAGTCATCCCTTGAATGGTGAGAAGTGCATTTCAGTGTAAGTTTCTCACATCTCTAAGCATGTGTTTTTTGTGCTCTGCGATTTACCTTTTCTTGGCCATAGCATCTCAGCATATTCTGCCAGTGATCAAAACCAGTAGAGCACAGGCTAGCATTTTAAACTTCAAAAAGGAGCAGTCTGATGGCTTTCTTGGTTTACATGCCCACAAATTACGGAAATGTATTACTTTACCCCATTGTGTTAATTAGTTTAATCAAAGACGTTTTAACAACTAAGGTTTCTAGATACACTAGTACCAACCAACTAAACACAGATCATTACATCCTATAAACAAGTGTCTAGATTTTAAAATCCTCACCTGTACTGGCTTTAAGCATTTTGATACAAGTCCAAAAGACTGTGGCCTCTAATTCTACTTTCAGGGTTGTCTTTGTGCTAAATTCACAATGAATCCTGTCTCAGGGACTGCTAAGAAACTTAACTGTAGCTATTTTGCTCACAAAGTTTTTGGGCTCCATTAGCAAATAAAAATATTTGTTGGAAAGAAAAGTCTGAACAAAGCAACCAGCAAAAAGTATCTGAGTAACTGAATAATTTCCCTATTCTCCCTTATAAATGAAAGGAAAAAACCAAACAACAAACCAAAACCAACCAATCAACCAAAAAAACCACTATATAACATAGGTGGGTAAGTCTATTAAGTCTGGAGTTGCAGTGAAATCTGCTGTGGGCTGGCCAGTAAATGATGCTGATTTTGAACCTCATGCAGACAAATTCCTTTGAATAATGTGATGGCCTGAGTTGAAAATCTCAAATGCAGAGCTTTCCTGACCCACACCCTACAAACATTTCATGAAGCTCTATCAGACATTATGGTCCACAATGGCCCACACAAAGTCCAGCTTTGTGACACAGAAATTTGAGCTCTTGTCTGACCTCTCTAGCTTTCCTATATGGTTCAGCCAAGCCTTGATCCTCCTCTGCTTTTGCACACCATCTTTCCAGGCTCTCTCTCCATTTTCCATATACTAAAACCTAATATGTTTTGTTATAAGTGATGTCTCACAGAAGCCTATAAACTGTCTGGGTAGATCTCCTTTAACAGGCAGGAAACACAAAGCAATTACATTTACAGATAACTCTCTTACATGACCCGGGCTTTTGTGAAAAAGTTGGTTTTGGTTTTTTTTTTTTAACTTAGTGAAAACCTCTTTGCATGACACTCATCAAACCAACCCTAGATCCAGGAGCATAAATAATTTATACCCACTTTTATTCTGGATCCTCTAAGTTTCTCTTTCCCTCAAGCAGATCTTCAGCAGGCAGGACAATGCAGCTCAACAGCTCAGATATCCATGCTCAGGAAAAAAAAAAATGGCATTCTGGAGTTACCTGTCTCTATCAGTTATATCAGGAACCCACCCAAATAGTTTCATCTATTTGTCTAATTTTCAGATGGATAAAGTTAGGTAAGTTGAATTCCACCCCTCAAGATGTAGTGCAACAGACCTGAGAACAAGTATTAGCCACAGAAAGCCAACAAGCAACCACAAACGTCTGCAGTTGTGGAAGTTCAAAGCCTACAAATGCAAAAATCAGCTGTTCCAGACAGCTAACTGGAGGAGAGGCTGGGCGGTGGGAGCCCCGCAGCGCTGCTGCTGGGAGGATGCTGAAGGCTGCTGGGGGAATGCTCGGGGCACTCCCGGGCAGCAGCAGCCGGAGCCCCGCGCAGGGCGGGCGGGTTTCGGGAAACCGAAGGGTGCTGGTGCCACCTAGAGGGAATTACTCGCCTAAAAAGCGGGGAAATCGTCACCGCACATGGTGTCACACAATTCGCCACAATTGTACAGCACTGGGGGAAAAAATCCTAGAAAGAAGGGCTCTCTCTTACTGCTCTGCAAGCTATTTACACAATATGAGCACTAGCAGCCTAAAACTTACATCTTCATCTCAGTTTAGCTTGAAATTAAAAATGCAGACAGTGTATTTAAGACAACCTACTACTGATTCACCTTCCCTTCAATTTCCCAGCCACACACAGCTGTACTCCTTCCCTTCTTCCTCCAATTATCTGAACTCTGAGGAAATAGCCAACAAGCTGACCACACTGGAGGCTGGATCCCGCCTTCCTGTAGCATCAGGCATGGCTGCAGCCAACTGGCATGGAGGGTCCAGGAAGCAGTGACTATGTGATCAAGAAAGCCTCGGGGATGCAACTCCACAGCCTTCTGCAGACCACCAGCTTTTCCAAATGATCCATCTGGAGTCTAGCATCTTCCTGTGTAACTTAAATCTGTTCTGCATTATAGCAGGAAAAGGACCAGCATCCACAAGCAAAAAAAAGGATTCAAGCACAAACATAAATTGTTGTAATTCTTTCATCATTAAATCTGCCACCTACAACCTGTAGGTTTTACAGCAGTGACAATAACTTGCAGGGACACTATGGAGCTTGGGGAATTGTTGCTGGTGGGTGAACTCTACAACCCTTTCATTGTAGGTTAAAGTAATTTCTGAGTAAGTCTTGACCAAAACATTGTGCACCACAGCACTTTCCTTTAAGCTTCTGCACATGCTCGTCATCATGGGTTAGTCCATGGCACAGCATTCATGCTGTGGCTCTTATTTGCCCCATAGGAAATCCCACATGTCAGCTGTGCTGAAGCTGATTGTTAAGATATTAAGAGACCTGTTCTACCTGTTACAGCTGCAGTCTTCTCAAACACTAATTCTCTCCCTTCCCACTTTTGTGTCGTGGTAGAGTGCAGAACAAGTGTTGGGCCATGCCTACTAAACCCCTCTTTTTGCCTGGCTTTGCTTCTAGTAGCACTGCAGTCAACACACCAGGGCTGGCAACACAGCTTGCCATGTAGAATTAGTGCGTCAGACACTCATACCCACACAGAAGATTCCTGGTCTTCATTCCTTAAAACTTAGTTCATGAAAGAGTTATTTGATATTAAATACTTGGTAGTTCACTGACCTCCATGGGAACTGTACCTCCAAGGCGCTGGGTTGGATAAATTTGGAAGATTACTGAAGTGCCAAAAAATTGAATACCTGTCACCCTAAACAGGAATATGGCAAGATGTACTGCATGTCTTTGGGTATATGGGACTGTCCTGCTGGAGCCCTGCTGTCATACACCAGTTCTATTCCCCAGCAGCACACATGTAGGCACTCTGGCCTTCACTCTCTCATGAGCACTACAACAACCACATTCTTTATCCTTCACTTTACAAACATCCCCAAAGACAAAACTCTACAGAAAAATGTATCTTGAGTGTTATGGAAGCCAAGGATCCACTTGGACTGTTGAAGAGCCATGCCATACACCCAGCCAGGAGTCTTTAGACCATGATTTCACGAAAATGGCAACACGAAAATGCACTGGCCACCAAAATCACTGAGCAAAGTAATTTCAAGTTTTAGAAGGTTGCTGCTCAGACAAAGGAAGGACTTGCTTTATAGGCCAGACCATTGCTGCCTCGTCTTATCTGTCTTGTGGAAGCCGTAAAAGGAGCAGACAGCAGAGACAAGACTGCAACATGTCTCCCTTTTGCTTCAGAAATGAGACGAGGCTGAGAGGAGGTACATACATCTGCTGTGTTTCAGAGACACACACTGCAAGAGTGGACAATGTGCAGCTGAGGGGAATGTGCAGCACAAGAGGACAGGGTGCCTCAAGTCAGGACCTGCAGAAGCACATTCAGCTGTGACGTGCAGGCTGTCACAGACAGCTCCTGTGCCATCAGTGCTTGCAAAGCAGGCATGGCTGCTCCCTGCTTACACATGCCCTGCTCTTCTGGAGCCAACCACAGCAGCACTTTGGAACTGTGGCCATGTGCAATGCAGAGATAAGCACGGCAAGGCAGCTGCTGAATGAGCTCCCCAGCTGCAGGGCCGGGAAGCAGGGATGCTGATACCCCCACTTCCTGCCCAGCACAGCCTGGACATGCTCTCCTTCCCTCTGCTCTCACTAGCTGGGAGATTATCCTCACATAGCCAGCTCCTTCCTCCCTGTTCCCAAAGATTTACACCCACCTGCCTGATATATTTATCTCCTGCTAATTACCAAAACCATTTGGCCATGAAATCCTTGAACCAGATTTAGGCTTCAGTTATACAGAATTGACAAGAGAATTAGACTGAGCACCAAGCATTGACATAAATGATATTGAATTAAACATACTTATTATAACCTGTCATGCAGATAGAACCAGAGAGTTACCGACACATTTTAGCAGGAAATGTGAACTTCAATGATTTTTTTCCCAAAGCAATGTTACTGACGTCACAAGGGCTTCAGCAGTGCATATGCTGCTTTGAAGGATTCACTGATAGGACTGATTAGTGCAGTCATATCTCAAAATAATCTAGACAGGGTTTATACCTCTGCTTAGTAAAGTACATTGGTAAAATATAAAATTTGCATCTCAGTGTCCTTCTTGTAGTGAAGGGCCCAGAACTGAACACAGCACTCCAGACATAGGCCTCACCAATGCCCAGTACAGGGGGACAATCACTGCCCTGCTCCTGCTGGCCACACTATTGCTGATACAGGCCAGGATGTCACTGGCCTTCTTGGCCACCTGGGCACAGCTGGCTCACGTTCAGCTGCTGCTGACCAGCACCCCCAGGTCCTTTTCTGCTGGGCAGCTTTCCAGTCACTCTGCCCCTCAGCCTGTAGCACTGCAGGGGTTATTGTGACCCAAGTGCTGAATGCAGCACTTGGCCTTGCTGAACCTCACACTGCTGGTCTCAGCCCATGGATCCAGCCTGTACAGATCCCTCTGCAGAGCTTTCCCATCTCCCAGCAGATCAACTCTATCACCCACTTGGCATTATCCATGAATTTACTGAGGCTACACTCAACTCCCTCATACAGATCAACAATAATGATATTAAACAGGATTGTGCTCAATACTGAGCCTTGGGGAACACCACCGGAGACCAGCTGCCAGCTGGACGCGGCACCATTCACCTCCACTCTCCGGGCCCGGTCACCCAGCCAGTTCTTAACCCAGCGAAGGGTACACCTCTCCAAGCTGTGGGCTGCCAGCTTTTCCAGGGGAAACTACCGCGAGGAACGGCGTCAAAGGCTTTGCTGAAACCCGGGCAGAGAACATGGCCCGGCGCTGCTCTGCAGCTGCAGGGACAGCGCGCAGCGGCCGCGGCTCCCGCAGCGCCGCTCGGTGCCCACGGCCCCGCTTTTCCCGAGCACGGGAAGCGGAAAGGACAGCGCCGCCGCCGGGACGGAACGGGCCGGGGCGGGGAGCGGGGCGGGCCGGGGTAGGGATCGGGGGCGGGCCGGGGCGGGGCCGGAGCGAAGCGGAACAGAGCGGGGCCAGGAGCGGGGCGGGGCCGGGGCAGGGATCGGGGTGGGCCGGGGCGGGGCCGGAGCGAAGCGGAACAGAGCGGGGCCGGAGCCGGAGGAGGGGCAGAGACCGGAACGGAGCGGGGCCGGAGCCGGCGCCGGGAGCGGGGCGGAGCGGGGCCGGGGCGATGCTGGCGGCCGCCTGGTCCCTGCTGGCTGCCGCCTTCCTGGCGGCGCTGCTGCTGCTCCGGCGGGCCCCGGCGCCGCGGCCCGGTGGCGTTGGCCTGGTCATCTCCGGCCTCTTCCAGGACCTCATTCGCTACGGGAAGACGAAGCGCGGGTGCGGGCAGCTACCGGGCTGGCTGCGGCTGCTGCAGGTGCCCAAGAGGTGAGCGCGGGCCCCGATGGCCGAGCGGGTCTCGGTTACCGCAGCCCGAGGTCGCGGCAGTGAGCAGCGCACGCAGAGAGCACGGCGGAGTTTATAGAGTCGGGCTCAGCTTTGTTGCAAAGTGTTACTCTGGTTCTGCAGACGGGGAACCGAGGAGAGTAGAGACTGCGAGCGATCATACAGAGCCCGTGTGTTCCAATGGAAATAAAAGCCTAATTGAATCCCAGTCGCATGCGAGGTGTCCGAAACAAACCTCCCTGCAAGACTCAGGTCAGGCACCTGGGAACGTGGAATCCTGAGTAACTGTGGCTGTGCAAGTATGCTGCAGGTTGGCCGTCTTACACCAATTCTCAGTCGTTGCCTTCTCCCTTCAAGGTTTCTTTTTGAAATGTGCCCAGTAATAGCCTGGGAACACAGCAATCTAGACCTTGCATGAACAGTCTCTGATAAGGCAAAAGAACCACTGCGTTATCCAAATCCATCTTAACAGATGTTTGATGAAATTATATATATGTAGATGTTTAGATGTTTAATGATATTAAATAATGAAATTAAATAGATGTTTAGTGGAATGATGAAATTAGCTGCCCCCCCCCCCCATTACAGCTTTTTATATGTTTCTGGTTTTATATATTATGAGATTTCTTATTATTTAATCAGCTGAGATTCATGACTGGAACTAGTCTTTGACTTGAATGTAGGCCAGACAGGATCTTGCAAGGCTGGCAGGACAGGCCTGGGAGGCTACTTAGCCTGCAGATCTGATCTCCCCCTACTGTAACAATCTCTGATTTTGTAAAAATCTCACATTTTGTATACAAAGCTTTTAAACCGAATGTTTAATAAAAGGTTTTGTGACACAGCATGTTATTTATGGAAAGGTTGTAATGTAATATCTTGGTTATCAGGCTTCGTGATTCAGAAAATACCCAGAGTTGTGTTTAAAATGTGCAGTACCCTGAGTGGAAATAAGGATTCATAAAGGCTTTGTCTTAATCACTGTGTACTGCAGGTTCTTGTCTGAGCTGACCTTTCTCCAACAGAAGTTTCCCAACACCCCTTCTTAGGGAGATTGGTGTCTGAAGCATGTGCTTTTCCAGGGAATTGGTCTCAAGGTCTCAACATCTACCAAGCAATTCTGTTACTTAATCAGTGAATCCATAACACTTCTACCTGAAGGAGTAGAGAAGATCTTGCAGATAGCCATCGAGGTGTTTTCCATTCTTTTCATCAGTCTTGTTTCCAGACAAGTATTTTGTTTTCACTAGCCTGGGCTTGTTTTCAGCTCTGCCATTCTGTCTTGTAAAATGTTGTTGCATTTCAGGTTGGTTTGGCAAATAGTGAGAATTCCTCTCCTTGAGGAGGGATGGCATGTGTACTTACTGCAGTGCTGGTTTGATCTGTAGGTCAGATATATCCCCTGTGTAATTGGGATTGCTGAAAGCTCGAAGGGTGTGTCTCTCTTAAGTTGCCTGGGCTTGTTTGTGTGCTGCTAGCAAAAATCAATGTGTGGAGAAAGTTCCCTGGCAAGTGACAAGATATCAGTGAACTGAGTAACAGGCCTGCAGGAAAGGAGCTTAAAACTTGGAGGTGATGGTGAGTTTTTATCAATATACAAATTCTGTTTGTCTTATAAACAGAAAGTGAGGGAGAGGGGTTAAATTTTAGTTCTGCTGTTGTGAATCAGCAAATGGAATATTGCAGTTTCTGCTTGGTAGGAGAAGGAACTGAGGAGACATCATAATCTATAGGGAAAGCCAGCTGCTAATGGGCAAGGTGCTCTGGAGCACACAGCACACACATTGCTGCTGCTGTGATTCTGACTTGATCTCTTTTGTGCTCTTGAGAGAAACCTGAGCTGCTCAGGGAGGGGTCATTTTCACTGGTTTCGCTAAGCAAGGGTGTTGTACCCCTTCACTGCCCCCACAGAAATATGTTTCCCTTGACTCTACAGTTATATCCTAGTTTTGTACCTATAATTACATTGTCAGGGCCATCAGCTTCTTCCCATGGGATGATGGGATGTATTTTATCTCTTTGCAGATGTTTCCAGAAGTCCTGATTTTTCTTCACTGCCAGAAGGACTTTTAATTTTAAAGGCAAAAGGAAATACTTGATCACCTAGTTGGATATTGTAAACAGCTGTATATTGCTGGATATTGTAGACAGCTGTAGGCTGTTTAACTCAGCCCAGTTACCTGCCTTGACTGTCATGTCTTGCATTTTGGTAATGCACAGTATGCTTTTATAAGTGCATTACAGGGTTGGGAGATTCTTTGTTTTCTTAAAAAAAAACACATGTGGTCTTGCCTTGTAATCACCTAGCAATGTTGATGGTCACTGCTTTTTTTCTATGTAACTGTTGCAGACCTTGGATTTGCAGAAGGACAAGATATTTTAATGTAGAGCAGGGTAATTATTTCTGGGTTCCTTTGATGAACTTTAACATGTCACATAATGCACCCACTGGAACTGAGAAAAGTGGGAGTGCTGTGAGGTGGAGCAGCTTGGAAATAAACAGAAAACCAATCTGGATGGGCTTTGAGTGGTGTAAATTATAAAGAAAATGTTATGTGCATCATGATTAGTTGTAAGCCTTGAGGAATACTTTTGCAATGTGTGGATTACACTGTCTCCTGTTTAGTGCAGCTATGGTTAGTAAAGTAAGCTAAATTAGAGGTTATTCCAGGCAACATTTCATTGGGGTAAAATGTGTTAAGGTTATTCCTGCTCAGTATCACTGAAGTCCTGAGTTCTCTACATGGATGTTTGATGTGGGCACCAAAATGGAATGTACTCACCATCAGACAAGCATGTCCTGCAGCTACATTTCCAAGGAATGATGAGAACATTAATGAAAGCCGTTTTTTGTTCCCACAGGTGGTTTACTCACTTTTATGTGGTTTCTGTGCTCTGGAATGGTTTTCTGCTGATCTGTCTTTTCCGAGCTGAGTTCCTTGGAGAGTCACTCCCATCATGGATTCAGGATATGCACCATGCTCTTGGCAGAGATTCTCAGAGCAAGGACATGGGCAAGTATTCCAGATATAGCCATGTAAATATTGAAAAACTGTATTACCAACACTGTGCTGAATTTGTATCCAAGTGCTACTTCATTGGTTGATTTTCAACTTATGCTCCAAATTACTTTCCTGGTACACCAAGTACCTTTGTCATTATTGAAGATAGAAATATTTCTAATAAATGTATATGATGGCTTTCAGCAGTCCTTTTAACAGAAAGGGCCATTAGCACCTTCTGGAAGAAATCTTGCTCTGGTCAGCAGTGCCTCACCTGTACAAATCTTTTTCCCAGTTAATTTAAGATGAGGGTAAAATTCTGCTTTGGGAAGAGAGAACAACAGTCTTTTTGAAGCACTGTTGGGATTAAATTGTTCTGTCTGTTTCAAAGTTGCTGGTTTTCATCTGTAAGCAGATAGCGAGCACTTCTCTGCGCTCCTGGTTCTCCTGCTCCTTTGGCTGCATAGCTGTCGAAGACTTGCAGAATGCCTCTGGACCAGTGTGTTTTCCAGTGGTGTCATTCATATCGTGCAGTATTGCTTTGGACTTGGTTACTACATTGCTATTGGCTCAACTGTGCTGTGTCAAGTGCCTACTAATGTCAGGAATGGTAAGTGCCCGCTTAGTTACCATCAAAGATGCAGCTTTGCTCTCATTTGTTTCCACTGTGGCAAATGGTTTCATAGAGGGCTGCTTGTTTGAGAAGTCTGTTAACTGATGAGACATAAAAGTAATTACATTTCAGTATATCATGCAGTCAGCAGCATTATACACAAACACAGACAGAGACACACTTTCATGTTAACCATCACGGTAGTTTGCTGAAAGGGCATAGATCATATGCCTTGTGAAGGACACAAATAGGTACCAGTTCTCAAACTTCAGTTCTCAAACTGAAGAGGAGGTTTTTTTGTTTGAAGCTTTTCTGCAAGGTGAGTATGCAAGGCTGTCTTGGCCACCTCCTTCCATGGAGAACTTGTCACTGCTCTGCCTCGACTCAGGCAGTGTCTTCTTTCCCTTGCTACTGTAATGTTTCCATTAATACATGAGAAATTTGTATTACATGACTTGTTTCTGCCAACACATTCCATTGGGTCTCACAACTGAGCTGCTAAATCAGCTGTACAGGAGCACAGACAAACCATCAGCTGACTGTAGCACTCCTCCTGTGATTAATTTTTGTGAGGCAGTTGCTACCAAATTTGGTGAAGTTTCTAAGCACTTTGAACCATGTTGGCAGGGGGTGGTATGTAGGGGTGTGTATGTGTGTGTATGGCTGTGAGGAAGACAACTGTGTGCTTGCATGTTGACCTGAACCGTGACAACATGCTTAATTAGGATAATAGTAATTACAAACAGTGTTGAATGTTGAGGTCTTAGTCTACCAATTATATATCGTTGTACATCACACTGTATTTCAAGCTGCTGGACTAATAACTAGGTATTTTAGTAAAGAGCAGTCAAGGGAAATGGGCTACTAGCTGGGTACTAATGATACAGGATTTAAAAGCATCTTTCAAGGAATTAGAGGCTCACTGCTAGAATTTTATAAGACAGTAACATTTGAAACAATGTATATAGTGTTTTGGGATGATGCTTGGGAAATTACTTCATGGCCATATATTCATAAAACATGTTTCACTCAGGAAAGAACCTTTCTGTACAGATCTGCTGGTATCACATTATAGGAGTTATGATGTACATTTGGGCCTCTCTTCACCAACACAGATGCCTTGCAATTCTAGCTAATCTTAGAAAAAGCAGATCAGGTAAGGTGTTTCATTTCTGTCAACTGTTTACTGACTTTTTTTTTGGTTGTTTTGATAGGCTTCTATAGCTTCTAATACCTTAAACATGAATGTTTCTCAGTTCCTGTAGTGTGTAGATTAAATGAGGCTGTTTGGATGGCTGAACTGGGGAGAGGGTGTGGTATGTCTGTATATATAGTTCTGTAAAACTTAAAAAGCAGCTCTAGCTTCTAACATCTTAAGGATAGACATGGTTTCCGTACTCTGTGTTTGCACAGCCAGAGGTGGCATCTTACTTCATTAAGTGGAAAGCTGCCAGATCAGATGGAGGTGGATGATGATGATTAATAAGCATATTGTTCTGTAATTGTGAGAATTTGTTTAATTCATCTTCCCAATTAATTTCTTTCTGTTTGCTTGCAGGAAAGGTTGTAAGTCTGAGCCACAGTGTACCTTTTGGAGACTGGTTTGACTGCGTTTCTTGCCCTCATTATTTTGCAGAGCTCCTCATATATGTTTCTATGGCCATCACACTTGGAATTCACAATGTAACATGGTGGTGTGTAGTGATGTATGTTCTTTTTAACCAGGCACTGGCTGCTGTTTTGTGTCATGAGTTTTATCAGAAAAACTTTAGCTCCTACCCAAAGCATCGAAAAGCATTTATACCACTTGTTTTTTAGAGAATTTTTTCTAAAGTATCTTCATGCAAACTGGGAATACAAGAGATTAATGGTTTATTAAAACCAAGGTAAAGTTGCACACTTTCTCTAATTCTACCTCAAAAGCTCATAATTTTAATGATAATTTCATCCGTGTAACCAATTTGTGAGGAAATGTAAGGTCTGCATATCATGCAAGCTAAAAAAGGTTTACTGAAGACCTTAATTCAAAGTGGAGAGGTGCTAATTGTGTCTTTTTTCTTTTATAATTATATCTTATGCATAAACACTTGCTGTTGTGCAGCAAGTCCAAATTCATATATGTGAAAACTATTGAAAGGAGGGAATCATTTGAACTACTGTATTTCATGTCTTGACTAATATTTAAGCCTCTTTGTTTCCAAGTCTCTTTTCTTTGAACCACTTCAGAGGGAGGCAAATTGTGTATCTTTCTGTGCTGCCCTGGTGACAATGAAAAACAGCCACTGCTTTACAACTGTAAGCACAAAAAGTGATGGAGAAAGCTGGGTGGAGGAGTGACTCATGCTCAGCAGTGGAGATAAACAGACCCGTTTGCTGCATTATCTCTTCTGCACCAAAGGGGTTTTGTTCATTGGTGAAGACTGCTTTATCCCTAAACTGGGAAAACAGTGGAAGGTTCTCTGACTAAAAAGACAGTAGAAAAGAATTTTCAGAAAATTATTGTTCTTTATTGTGGTTCTGTTGTTGTTATTATTGGAGTCCCTCCTATGTTAGAGGGGACAGCTGTGCAGGATGACCATGACCATGACTACACTGGTTTTTGAACACATATGAACTGCCAAGGCAGAGCACTCACAGAAAACAGTACCTTTCCATTGCAAAGGAAATCTTTCCTGGGGAGATGATACCACTCAGCACAGGGACGTTTTTTGCACTTAACTATTGAATGTTTTGGTCCTTGTCACAATACTGGTGTGAATGATCAGTTTGTGTGATGAAGTTATAGGGGTGCTGGTGTTTCAGCATGTTGTCTACTTACACACATGCATTATTTTGTATATAAGAAATATTTTTATACACTAAAGTATATCTTATGAATTGCCTAATTAAAAGCTTATTACACTGTTTCCATTTTGTATGGTTTTTCAAAATTGAGCTTACGTGTTTGAAAAACATGAGCAATCACTTTAGACAAAATCTTGTGCCTCTCTTGGCTGTCGCATCCCTCTCTCCATCAACACATCAACTACTGAAAGTAGTTTCAGTTTACCACGGAACATCAGCAGCCATGTGTACATCTATCTGTATAACTTTTTTAAGTGGTTCTCAAGAGGCTTCTTGAGCCTGTGTCCACATGTCTTCTGTGTGGGCCTGATATTTCTGGGTCTGAGAAATTTTAGCCTGTTAGCAGCTACTGCTACCTTTTCCAAAGGAAATGTTTCTCAGGGAAGTTTCTTCACAAAACAATCTTGGTAAACTATCCTTTCTCAAAACAATCTTTCTCCAGGTGGTGTTTTGCTGTTTCTCTAGTTTAACCAATGGGATTAGAGAGGTGTCATTCCTATTCACCATTCATGTCAAGTCTGTATTGGAACACCTTATAAAAGGTAGTAAGAGTTAGACAATAAAGCCTTTTTTCTATGTTCTTTGCCTTCTGAAGTATTTGGAGTGTTTAATCTTTCATGTCCTACAGTGACACTTCTGTTTAAATGGTGTTCCTGTCCTGTTTCCTAAACTGCTCCTCAAGGAAGCACATTCCTGTCCTTGCTCTGGGGAGAGCATTGGGGCACATGGCAGAGCATCATCTGGAGTCCTGTGTCAGGTTCTGGGCTCCTCAGTACACGGGAGACATGGAGCTGCTGCAGGTCCAGCAAGGGCAACAGAGATGATTAAGGGATTGAAGCATCTCTCTTACACAAGGAAAGATGGAAGAAGCTGGGCCTGTTCAGCCTCAAGAAGAGACTGAGAGGGGAACTCATCAATGTCTAATAGTATCTGAAGGGAGGGCTGGTGCCAAGAGGGTGGATTCAGGCTCTTAGTGGTGCCAACCAACGGGACAAGAGGCAACGGGCAGAAACTGATGCACAGAAGTTCCATCTGAATACAGTGCAGGTAAAGGACCACTGGAACAGATTTCCCAGAGAGGCTGTGGAGTCTCCCTCATTGGAGATATTCAGGAACTGCCGGACACGAGCCTGTGCCGTGTGCTCTGGGATGGCCCTGCTGGCACAGACTGGAGGGAATGACCGCTGTGGTGGCTCCCAGCCCGACCTGTTCTGTGGTTCCGTGCTCGGAATCCCCTGCTGGGGTCACGCACACACCAAGTGCTGCCGTGCACTTGGCCATCACCGAAAACGAGACGTGTCCGGGCCGTTCCTATGCGGATCTTTTTGCCGCCTTACGCAGCCGCTCCCCGTCCCTCCCGCTGCGCCCTTTCCCTGCCCGCAGGCAACTCCGAACGGGGAAGGGACGCGCTCGGACTCGCCCGCTCCCCGGGAACGCCGCACAGCCACCTCTGCCCGACCCCTCGCGACGCCGGGAGCCGGAGGACGGGGTGGCAGCCCCGGCCGCGGTGTGGGCCCGGTGGCGGCAGGGCCGGCCCGAGACCCCCGGCAGCCCGGGATCCCCGGAGCGAGCGGCGAGCCTGGCCGGGCCGGGCCGCGGGGGCGGGGCGGGGCGGGGCGCGCGGCAGGAAGCGGGGCGGGCGGGGCGGCGGGGCCGCGGCGCGGGCGGTGACGCGGCGCCCTCAACCGGGGCTCGCGCCGCCCCCCAGCTCCGCGCTCGGCCGCCATGGGGGCCCCGCCGCCGCTGCCGCCGCTCCCGCGGGCCGCCGCGCTGCTGCTGGCGGCCGCGCTGCTGCTGGCGGCCCCGGCGCGGCTCCGCGCCGCTCCCGAGGAAGAGCCCGGCAGGAAGAAGGAGCCGCCGCCACCGCCGGCGGCGCAGGGAGCGGAGCCGCGGGCTGAGGTGAGGCGGGGACGGGCCGCGCCGGCTGCCCGCGCTGTGCCCCCCGCGGCAGCGCTCGGCCGGCACCGCGCCGCGCCTTCCGGAGGCCATCGGGCTCCCAAATTCCTCGCTTTTAGCGGAAAAAAGGAGAGCTGCAGGGCCACCGCATCCTCGCCTTTTTCTGCTAAAAGAAGGACATCTGTGTCCGACATGGGAAAGGGGTCAGTGCTCTCTTTCCCCCGCAGAAGCAGCTGAAAGCAGGCTTTGTTGCTACTCCAAAGCTGCCAGGATTTTTTTTTCCCAACAATTAATATCAATTCCTCTGCGTTATAACTTATTAAAACAGTGTTCTCGGTGGAGGGATTCTAGTTCCACTGATCACACAGAGGAATGGAAAAATTACTGACTTGTGGCTTGGTGTGGCACATCGAGCACGCCAGGTGTCATATACCCAAACCAGAAAACGTAGAGTGCTGCAAAAGGTGGAGGAGCTCTGGGAAGTCACAGTGTGTCACACAGAGAGTGGGAGCTAAATATCAACACCGGAAAACTTGGAGCACTGCTGGAAGTGGAATGCTGGGAAGCCATCGTGTCAAAACACGCTGCGGGCTGTCTCTGCTGGTGGATGTGCTGGAACAAGCTTTCTCTGCCATCCCTGGCCAGGGATGTGAATGTCGGTATAGAGATCTTGGGCCTTGCTTTTGATCCTAGATACCTTACTGTGTGTAGAAGTAAACACTTCAGTGAGTGAGTGGGAACTGGAGTGTGCTGGTCTGGTTTCACCACTGTAAAGTCTTAAAGTTTGTTTTCAACAAACATAGAACAAGTTCAGAAGAAGCTGTTGAAAACTGGCACAAAATTTGGCTTGGGCTCAAACAGAAAGAGGAGAAACGTAGGCTAGATATTAGGAAGAAATTCTTTCATGTGAGAGGGGTTAGGCACTGGCAGAGGTTGCTCAGAGAAATTGTAGGTGCCCCATCCCTGGAAGTGTTCAAGGCCGGGTTGGATGGAGCTCTCAGCAATCTGGTCTACTGAAAAATGTTCCTCCCCACCGCAGGAAACTTAAAACTCAATGATTAAAACTCGATGATTTTTAACTCATCTTAAAACTTGATGATTGCTAAGGTCTCATCCAACCCAACCCATTCTGTGAATCTATAAAATTTTAATGCATCTGAGATGCAAAGATCTTGCAAGGGAAGAAAATGATCCTGACCATTTTTGAATGGGCTTCTTTTTTTCCTAAGTCACAGTCAGCCAGTTTTATTTTGAAGCACTTATTAATATTTATATCAGAAAACTGTTCAAGATTAAGGTCATAAAATAAGTAGGGATTTTAAAGATGGCAGTATTAGACCTGAGCTGACCATGTTTTGTTGTAATGGTGGTTTTCATGTTCTGGTAACAGTGTGCATCGTGAAGTAATGTTTTAATAATCAGCAAGATCTGATGCTCTTGCCAAGTTCCTAACTGGCAATTTGAGGTGGGTGGCAGCCAGGACCTAGTTAATGATCATTAATGAGCATGAGAGATGTATCTGCTTAAAATACAAGGCTTTGTATTTCGGTATGCTAAGCATTCAAGCCTAACTGAGGAGTGTTTAAGATTTGTTTTGTCTTTTTCTGTCCCCCCCTTCTTACAGAAAGGCTCCTCACTGGTTGCTCCAGTCCACATTGTCAGTGAAGAGTCAGCTGACAAGACGAACCTGGGCTTTATTCATGCCTTTGTGGCTGCCATTTCGGTCATCATCGTGTCAGAGCTGGGGGACAAGACCTTCTTCATCGCGGCCATCATGGCCATGCGCTACAACCGCCTGACCGTGCTGGCCGGGGCCATGCTTGCCCTGGGGCTGATGACGTGTTTGTCAGGTTAGCACTCCTGTTCTCTCCCTTTTGCTTTATCTCTTAAGAAGGGACAGGTATGCATTTATCAGTAAGCCTTAATTGGAGTGCAGGTAGTACATATATGCAGTTTTCTGCTTTGAGGAGCCTGTGAAGCTTTTCCTGCAGAGCGTGGAATCTCAGATGGAGTATTTAGGCTCTCTCCTCTAATGAAGTCTTTGTGTTCCCTAGTCTTCAACTAGAGTTTAAGGAAGGGGAATGAGATGGAGAGCCTAAGCACTTCCTTTGATTTTTGGACTTTTTTTTTACTTTATACTTTTTTACTCTTCTTTTTTTCCGCTATTAAATTAGTGTGCCTAAAGGGAATGTGGGAGTGGCGTCTGTTTTTCCTCCTAAGGCAAATGGTTCTTTATATGATGACACATTTTCCTCGTCCAACTTGTATTCCTGCACACGTAGCTGTTTGGATTTGTGCTGGGAACTGTGTAAGTGGAAGATGGAGGGGAGGGAGCAGGAAGTAAAGTATCAGGTGGCACTTGAGGAACCTGTAGCCGTGGGCACTTACACAGCTTTGACTGTAAAATGGAGTGGCCTTCAGGTAGATCAGATGCAGCACAGAGGTTGTCTGTGTGCTCATTTCTAACCGTGCCCATTTCAGAAATACTTGGAATGGTGGTGGTTGCTTTATACATGCTGGAGGCAGCCAGTTCACTGGCACAGGGTGCTTGGCAAGTGTTTCTGTGAATGATTTTTAGGTGTGTTACTGTTGCTGTGTACACCGCTGCGATCATTGCAGTTTTAGTTAGAGCAGCCTCCACTTGCGTTGTGTGTAAATTCTCTTGCCCATTATGGCTCTCTTTTTCTATACAAATTCTTTCTTCAAATATTTCTTAATGCTTTCTCATAAAAACTTCCTTTTCTGCTTTCATCCCCAGTTTAGAGGTTCCCAATTATTTCTTCCCTTTTCAGAAAGGAGCTTGTTTTGTTGTTCTATTCTTCCTCCCCCACACCATTTCCTTCTCCTATCTCTTGCTCTTCTTTTATACAAGCTGAGTTTGGAAATTCTTGGAGGGGGTTGCTCACCTTGATTTCATGAAGACATACTCATTTAAACATAACTATTAGTTCTAAGTAATCTACTTGAGATATTTTTTCAAGCTGTGCTTGACAAAATAAGCTTGTCTTACAGTTCTGATTATTTCACTGTGTCTATGCTTATATATGTAAGAAATGCTAAGAAAAAGATAGCTTTTTGTCCAGCTTTCTTGCATTGTTTTACTGCAGTATTTTCAGTCTTTTTAAAGAAGTTTAGTCCAACTCCTGATTTATCAGCTTTGCAAACATTACTGCTATTTGTGTATGTATGTGCTGTGTTTAAGAGTAATAAGGCTGATTAATTCTAGTCTCATTCTTACTTCTAGTAGTGTCAGTGCAGAATTATTTCTAGATCATGTAGGAACTTCTGAGTGCATTTTTCAACTAAAAAGGTGTGTACACAAAAGCACATGTGGTAATATGCTTCCTTTTGGCTAATTGCATGTGGAATAAAGTAGTAGAAACACTTGTGAGTGCATGGTCCAAGCAACCTTGAATGTAAGGTGTGGACTTCTTATTTCTTCCCATTTATACAGGCCTTTTTCTATCAAAAAATGCTAAGTGGTCTTACTTTGTGAAAACTAAGTACTTTGTCCTGGATACATGTTTCTTATTTAAGAACTAGTTTTGGCTTAGTTTGATCACCCTTAATACCTCTAAAAGACACGCTGGGAAGGTTGCTTTTCAGTCTGTAAGTGGGATCTGCCTTTGAAATAAAGAAAGATCAAAGTTGGTCACATTGTGTGTATGTGGGGAATATGGAGGACAAGGGAACAGTAATGTGCACTTGGCAAAGGAAGACAAACATGGGTTCACCCAGCTGGATGATGTGTAGATACGCCTGGTAGATTTACCTTGTTGAAAATCTTATTCTAACTTTATCTGATAAATGAAATGATTGGAAAGAGATGCTATCCAACGTGTAAATGGAATTAACTGGGGTACACTATGACTAATCTAACACGATTACAGATGGTAGTTTCATGGTGTGCATGGAGAAAGGAGGGGCTTGCATAGACCTTGATGGGAAAGATAATGTTGTTTGGACTGGCTCTCAGGAAGAGCAGCACGTCAGCTTTGGCTGGGGTGCACTGTCTGTGTCTTAGTGGACTTCAGTCTCTGGCATGACCAGTAATGGTTGGAGTTTCAAGTGTGTTATCTTCCAAAAACATAGAAAATTATACAAAGCTTACAAAAGATGCAATATTTATTTATCAGCGGATATTTGGATTGCAGACGTTGGTAGCAAGCATTTCTTAGATGTGGAGAAAACAATTATGATCCTCATGCTTATTTTTTTAGATGACACATTTGTTTTCTTTTCAGTTTTGTTTGGCTATGCCACCACGGTTATTCCTCGGGTGTACACATACTATGTGTCAACAGCACTGTTTGCAATCTTTGGCATCCGAATGCTTCGGGAAGGCTTGAAAATGAGTCCAGATGAAGGTCAGGAAGAACTGGAGGAGGTTCAAGCAGAAATAAAAAAAAAAGATGAGGAAGTAAGTCATAAAATTGTGTTGGTTACTGCTGATGGAAGAATTACAGCTTGTGAAGCTGCAGAGCAGCGCTGTCATGCTTGGGGTGTTCAGCTGTGTCAGTGACTGATAAACTGACACACAAAATGTGTGGTAGATGGGATGGAGCCTGGAGGCTCTTTCAGCAGGCGATTCCAGTCCTGTGGCAAGCCTGGCTTCTTAGGAGAAAAGGGACCTTCTGCTTAGTGTGGGTGGTTTTGACGTGTTTTTAATGCATTACTAGCACAGAGGACACCAACAGTTTATTCTGGGATCTACTTTTATTTCTTTTTATGGTCAGACACTTTATTTGTAAGCAGTACAAGATGAAAAATAATCAGAGGTTAGAGCTGATTACAACTATATTATATATATGTGTGTATATTTCCACACACATACATGTGTGCATATACTTAGCTATTTTTTTGTAATGGTGACTGTATAAATGTGTTGACAACGCAGCAGGCAGTGGCTAATAACATTCTAGAAACTAAATGTTTTATTTAGTTTTATTGTTAAGTGTTTCATTTGGGCTGTTCAGATGACGTTTGTAATTTTATGGTTATTTCTTGTTTTTTCTCCCTTGACCTCCACAGCTTCAGAGAACTAAACTGTTAAATGGGCCAGGAGATGTGGAATCTGGGCCAGGCACTACAATACCTCAGAAGAAGTGGCTACACTTTATTTCACCAATCTTTGTTCAAGCTTTTACGTTAACATTTTTAGCAGAATGGGGCGATCGTTCCCAATTAACAACCATAGTCTTGGCTGCCAGAGAGGTGAGTGTTGCAGAATCCCTGCTGTTCTTTTGCCTCCTTTGGGTTGCCCATTGAGAGGTAAGAGACAAAATACTCCTGCAGGAGGTATCAGATTCATACCTGCTGCCTTGACGTGCCTTACGTAGTTTGTGTCACGACCTGACAGTAAATGCACTGAAGCTCTGTGCAGTATTACAACTACTGTTGCATGACTGGGACTGCACTGGCATTTCTGGAAACAGCTGCTTTATGCTATGCAGCTGAAATCAGTTGGGTTTTGTTACAGTGTTGAGAGATGTTACAGAAGAGATGTTTCTTTGCTCTTTGTGGTCATTCAGTTTTAACTGGGTAACTTTAAAAGATACTTCCATTCCACCCAGCTTTAAACTTGATAGGTTAGAAAGGAGGTTAGAAAGATACCTCCTCAGATACCTCTTGTTAAAATATGAGTTAATATGATACAGTGTATAGAAGGACAATAAACTCATCACTTAGCTGGGCACTGAGTGATGCTGTAAATTAAATTCATTGTGGTGGTTAGAGTGTATATAACTGCATTATTAAAGGAAGATGAAGGCTTATAGTCAAGCTTTTAATAAACATAAGTAGCTTGCCTGTGCTCTTTCATACATTGAGACAATTTACATTTTTGTCCTAGGACTCATGCTTCTTTCAGGTGCACTTTCAGACATTCCCTAGGGATAAATCAGGGCTGTTTAATGAAGGAGAGTGTAACCTGCAGGAACCTCTTGTCTCTGTTACAGTGTAGGGAAGATGTTTAGAGCTAACAGCAGGAGAGGATGATCTCATTGTTCTTGGAAAAAAAGGAAGCACGACAGCCTCTGCCCAATTTGCTAGAAGCCCATCTTTTCACAGGGGATTGTTGACTTCTGATTTGCATTTCCTAAGTGTCCCCTTAGGAAGTTTGTGAAGTGCTGAGCATTGTAGTTAAAGTCTGTGGGCTGTACCTGTAGAATATGAAATGTTCATAAGAGTGCTACCAAGCAAAAAATGAATTGACAGTATCTTGATCCTGGCTGTCAAAATCAGTGAATAATTATGATGGAATGGGGGGATGAGATCCACCTTCTGCCAGTGAGGGCTGTATAGGTAATTGCTGGCTGTGGGAATATCCAGGGACTCTGGGTCCTGATCCTGGGGGCCTGTTTGTTCTGCTGGCCCAGCTCTGCTTCTTCCTGCACTTCTTGGTGCTTTCCAGCCTGCTGACTGCTTGGTGCTTGCCACCTTTTCCTACTGGCTTGTGATTTTGGTTCTTTTGAGCCAGTGAGTTTTGTCTTCAAACCACAGAATTTCTTTAACAGTTTTACTGTTCGCCTCTTTGATATTCCATGCATTTCTCAGGTGATGGCAGCAGCTTTTTTTTTTTCCTCTTGGAACTAAAAGTGTCACATCATAGAGATGAGCAGAGGACATATGCTGTCCTTAACTGTGTAATTTCTAAGGAGATCTGAGAAACCTCTTTTTGTAGTACAGTTGTTCACACATTGAGGAGCTGCTTGTTACTCAGTGATTTGGAAAGCTGTTGTTGACAGTAAATTATAAAATAATTTATTATCCTCTGGACTTCAGGTCTTTCAATGCTTCCCTCTTTGGATGATGGAGTGGGGCAGAGGGTAGAGCACAGGTGGGTGAAGCAGGGCAAAGAGCTTGGAATGTTGTAGCTGCTGAAAGCTTTCATTTGCAGTTCAAGGACTTAATTCTCTTTCTTTATAGATAGGTTGGTGTTCTTCCAGCTGATGCATATTGTGTTTCTCAACAGCTGCCACCTTCCCTCTAGAGGTTGCTTATAGGTTTAACTACAGCGGAGCGATTTCTGGATCTGTAATTAACAACCTGAAGGTGCTGCTTGGCTGAAACATGCCATATGCTCCTATCTAGGCTGGATTGAAGTCTGTTTCACTCTGTTCACTATTACTAGTCTTTAAGAAAGCTGAACAGCAGAGCAGAGGAATTACCAGACAGTATCCTCCATGCTTGGCAGTCTGCAGCCAGGGAACCAAAGCACTGCTCCGAGGTTGTTGTAGGACTGGGGGGTTTTCAACAGTGCTGATTTATCCCTCTGTGCTTTTCTTTCTCCCCCTTAGGACCCCTATGGTGTGGCAGTAGGAGGAACAGTGGGACATTGCCTATGCACTGGTTTAGCAGTTATTGGAGGGAGAATGATAGCACAAAAAATTTCCGTTAGAACTGGTAAGTGAAGACTCACTCCAACCTAAAAAACATAATGCTGGTAATTTCTGTGGTATAAAGAGCTGCATGCTTGGGAACAGTGTTCTCAAAACTTTTGGACAATCCATAAAAACTGGTGGTTTGTTTTAGATTATTTAGGGATTTTTGAGTCTGTTTTACATCCCACCTTGTTTTGCTTCACTATTAGCTACTCCTTTTAGGAGACTAGGGGAGGGAAATACACTTTTAAATGGTCAGTATTTATTGTTTGACAGTGGATAATAGAAATTCTGTTGCAATTCTGAGTGTAGACCATCAGGTGAGCAAGAAAACTGCATCCTGATCACTTACACCAGCCATTTAAAAGCCATAAAAGCTGCTCTGTGTGCCATAAATGTTTGTTTTTTGGTTTTTGGGGTTTTTTTTTATCAGACCTGCTAACTGCAACAGGCAGGACCAGTAAGGTTTTTGTTTGTAAACAACAATTGGGTTGCTTGTTTTTCCTTAATTTAGGTTGCAGCTTGCTTCCACTGTCAGTCCAATGATGTGATGAGATTTCTTGCTCCCAAAAATAATCCTGTGAAGTTGTTTCTTATGTATGTTCATTCAGAATATTTGTTCTGTAGTTGCAGAGGTGGTAAAAAACCAACTTCACTGCTAAAAGTGAAACATTCACTCTGTCGTGTTTGTTTGCCAAGGAAATTGGTGACAAAATGCTATTTAACAATGGTTTCATATGCTCCTAGCACAGTGTGGATCTTGAACACAGGAACAGCCTTAGATTAAACCAAAGATCCTTCTAGCATGTTAGTTTGTTTAAAGAGTTGGGGGAACATACACAGTGGTGCTTTCCCAGAATTCTGTCCCAGCCTCTAGCAGATTGTGGCCATTGCAAGCAGTTAATGTTTTTAATACTTTTTCTTTCAATACAGTTGCCTAAAATGTGCCAAAAAGGCTAACTATATGTCAGTCCCAATTGATGGCTTGCTCTGGCATGAGAATATTCTCTCCTGTTTTGTGCCATACAGCTAAATACTCAACAGCAGGTGTTATAACCTGTTATAACCTAGTTTTATACTGGCTCAAGTAATGAGTAAAACAAAGCTTCCTTCTGTGGGCCAGAATATATTGTTGCAGATGCAGTTAGACAGTGGGTTGGCATATGGGCATCCCAATACTGAGCTAGAAACAACATCTACTGCTTGTAGCATGAATTTTTAAGTAAGGTTGTTTGGGAATCAGACATTTAAAAAAAATAAAGTCTGTAATGTGTCATGGAAGATAATTACTTTTTGATATCTAATTTCTTCTTGTTTTGTGTTTTCTTTTCAGTGACAATCATAGGAGGCATTGTCTTCTTGGCATTTGCATTTTCTGCACTATTTATAAGTCCAGACTCTGGTTTTTAAAAATTTTTCATTGCTGTTAAAGAACAAGGATTGGAAGCTTCAAGCAGTCATCCTTGTACATTTTTGTATATAATGTACAGAATTCTAGTTAAACAAGTGCTGAAGATGAGACACTGAACTTTTTATAGTGGATGATTCATGGGACTGATGCATTTATGGACAGCTTCTGCAGTGGAGATCTGGTTTGTTTGTGCTGTGGTGCCTGCTCCCATGGTGGGATTTGAGTAGTTTTCTCACTTGCTGGACCTGGCTCAGTTGAGGTTAAGGATCTACTCTCTGAAATATTGAGAATTCCTCTTTTCTTCCTCTGATACACACAGCCACCTTTCCTGTTTTTTCAAGAGCTGATTCTTCAGGCCTCTTGAAGCAGAATGTGTTAAGGAGAAAACTGCTGGCTCCCACCTCCAAAGATGGTGGTTCCATGGTGCACCTGAGGCTGGAGAATCTAAGCAACAAGAAACCTGGGAGCAGTTCCTATGCCATCCAGTGGCTGAGCCAACCAACAGAGAATGTTATAAACTTAATTTAGAGGGAAAACTTCTTAATCAGGGATTTTTATCAGGAAATTGATGTGGGGTGATTAACAACCTACTGTGTTCAATATGCAATCTGGCTGGAGTTAGTACTATTTGACTTTTTTCTTTTTTTTTGTTTTTTTTTTTTTTTTATAATATTAAGGTATGCAGAAAGTAATGAAGTGGTCCAACTTAACCATGTTCTATTCCCAGGACTGAGCAGTAATGGAATTCTTAGGTTTAGATGTATTCCTGATTTTCCTTTTTAGGAATAGAAATGTAATCTGGAAGAGTATTAATAAAACATAGTGTCTCCATTTGTGTTCTTTTCAGTTTGTTTTTGATGGCTGCCATATTTCTTGCTACTAAGGTTTACCTAGTGGCAATGTACTCCAGGTGAGGAAAGTTTACTAAATTTATTTTGGTTACTGATAAGTGCAGGGTTATAAAGCCTTTGAAAATGTTGAGCACTGAATGCACATGGGTTGCAGAAATACATGTTTATCTCTGTTCTCCAGTGGTGATTGGAATCTGAGCCTGTATAACCCACTAATATCAGCCTTGTAGCAGTCTTGGAAGATAGAAGACATGGTTTCTAATATTATGAATCTGCCATTTTTTTGAAGCTGAAGTACTATGGAGCATTGCAGATTTGACCATTCCATTTATAGGTCAGAAACAGAGCAGCCCCTAATCCTTCTCTTAGGTTTCTCTTTCCAGAAAACCTCTTCATGCTGCATTTCTCAAACTTTTAAGACCATAGCAGTGCAGTGGCAGGCATGCACAGTGGTATGAAAACAGGCTGCCATTTCAGGCTCCAAGGTCTACATGTTCATGTCTTGGCCCAAAGGAACTGTATGGCTTGTTGGTTTGGGGTTTTTTGGGTTGTTTTAAGGGGTTTTGTTTGTTTTTGGGGGTTTTTGTTTGTTTTCTTTTGAACCAAGCTTTGTAGCTAAAACCTGTAGCTTCTTCTTTCCCACAGTCTGAGGACTCACACTGTCCATAATGAGTTTCAGCTCCTGTTGGGAATGCATTTGTATCAGAGGTGATGTTAAAACAGGGCAGGAACAGGGATCTGCAGGGAAGAGCCTAAACTTCTAACACTTCATGGGACAACTGCTTCTTTTAATCAGAAGTGGTGCCACTGGACATTCATACAGATCCATCCCAGGCAGGGTAACTGTGGTGCCACCTGATTTCTCTTTTTAGGAATAGAAATGTCATTGGGAAAAGACATGGAATTTTTTTCTCAAAATCCAAAAAGCCAACCCAGTTTGCCATGCACTAATTGTAGCAGCTTTCCAAAGTTTGTGTGTGCTGCTTAATGCTATTTTTGATATGAAAAGTTAGGATCAACAGAAGAATGAAGCTCTTCAAGAGGTTGTTTATAGAGGTGAGCATTATACCACATCTGTATTGTACTATTACAAACTTACACAGATGCCAAGTACTGCTTTTGCCCTGTCATAGCAATGTATTTGGCTGCTTTCAAAGACCAGCTGGCAGGTTAGTTTGAATAGTGCTGTTAGAGTAAGCTTTCTGATGTTTGTTTGGTTTGGGCTTTTTTTCCTTAAAGCACAAACATTGATTTGTTGGAAGTCTAGCATGAAATCAGATAGCTCGTGAAATTTTAGTGAAAGCTTTGAAAGGTGCTTTAGTAGTTGCTACTAGTCACTGTGATTTAACATTGAGTGCCTGTTGGAATTTTTCAATTTGAATCAAGCTGGGACTTAAGGAAAGACTGTTGAAGGTGATGGAGGGATCTAGTGACATATTCTTAGCAGTGCTGTGTCTGCTGTGCAGTTTCCAGCACAGACTTGGCCTTGTCCCCCCACAGTGTCTCAAAGGACTTGCACCCTGGCCAGCTCTCACCTGTTGGCTGGTTCAGGGGCTGGGATTTTAGCAGTGTTTATCAGACTTCTTGTCGTTGCAGCACACTGCCAGCAGAGAGGGATGTGCTGCTGTTCTGTCTCAAAATACCTGGATACTTGAGAAAGGCAATATAGAGTGTATGGGCATTTATATAGAAGGTAACCAGCTGAAGCCTTGATTGCCACAATGCTGTGCCTTTTCTTGTTCTTTTGTAGCTGGAGAATGTGACATGCAGTGGGTGAGAGCTCAACCACTGAAGGGAAGGCGCTGCAAACCACTGTGTCTGCAACATGGGAAAAGGGCAACTGTCCACCAGAGGTTTCAAACCATCCATCCTGCAGCTCTCTCTGCTGGGGTGAAATGCAGCTGATTTCAGCTGCTGCTAAAGGAACCTTGAAAGCAGCATCTAAAGCAGGAATTTACAGCTCTGACTGCACATTGCACACAGCAGAGGTCTGCAAGTGCACACTGCCAGGAATTCCTCACTTCCAGGCAACAGAAGTAAAATGGAGATGGTCAGTTCTACTGGGATGGAGAATTCTGAAATGTTTACAATAACAATTACAATGTGATATTTTCAAAGGTGCCTTATTCCCAATCCTTACGAAAGCCTGTCTCATTACTCTCTATATGGCAAAGTGCAATTAGCCAATGCTTAAGGTAAACTAATCAACTAATCTTCCATCCTGCCAGGACAAAGTTTTTCAAAGGAAACTCGTTGAACCAAAGTACAGGACCAGGTCACCAGCAAGCCTGCTCTTCCTAGGGTAATGCCAGCAGGTGTGTGTGTGTGCTGGGCTGGAGCCTGGCTTGCTGTTTTGAGCTCTATGAGTCAGACACCAAGTTGGAAAACCTGGAAGCACGAGAGGGGCTGTGTTCCCTGAGCACTGCAAGAGGCAGCCTGCTGCCATACAGGCTGTCCCTCACCTCAGCTGCCCCTTCAGCTCAGGCCAGCTCTGGAACACTGCCACCGGATTCACGTGAGCGGTTTTGTTTCTAGAAAGAGGCTGGTAGTTCAGTGTACTTCCATGTTTGTCCCTGATAAGGCGTATTTAAAAAACAAAATCAGATCTTGAATCAAGAGGATCAGACTGTTTCATCCTAATATAATCCGAGCTATCCTTAATTTCCAGAGCCATGGAAATCATGATGTAATGGCACTTGCTGTACTGACGTGGCATTTTTCCAGAGATGACCTTGTATGGCCCCTGAAGTCAGCACACTTGGCACATTACAGCTGCAGGCTTCTGCTAATGGAGTCACAGGGTTCCTTTCCATAGCATTTCCCATTGACATGGGCACGTACAATAGCTGTGCATTTCTTTGGGATTACTTCCACTGACTTCCCAAGGGAGAATTTATTTGCCAAAGGGTCTGACAGTGATAGTGTGCTACAAAGAATGCTAGTAAGGCTCTTGCCATTATACGTTACCCTCAAACAGCTGAAATCTGGAATTTTTATCACTAATGCCTGAGAGTCAGAGTGCAACTAACCTTTGGATTGCTAATCTTTACAAGTACTTAACAGCTTCATTCTCATATAAACATGGGTTTTGTTTTCAAGCTTGCATGACAGCAAAATGCCATTTAACAGAATTGCTTCAGGTGTGGCAGCAGTTATAATTACCACTCTTCTTCTCAGTAAGTTTATGAAAAATATACTGCTATTTCCAAAGTTAAATTTTAGGAAAACTGACAATCTTGCTTGCTACATGCTCTCAGTCTTATCACTGATGGGTAGTGACAGTTCTTAACTACAGCTACAGCAGTTCTGCAGCTGATTTTGTTTCACTCCAGGGGTACAAGGGCTTCATGGCATACAGAAGTAATATACAACTTGCACAAGTATTATTTAATTCTCAAAGGCAATCTTCCTCTGGGCATCCCGTGTGATAGTACAGAAAAAAAAAGTACTGCAGACTGTAAAAATGGCTAAGTGTATTTATCATTTTCTCCAGGCATTCAGTTTCAATTACCCGATTTTCTTCCCACTCTCCTTTCCCTGAACATTTAATTCATTGGAAATTATTAATGTTTACACTTTGATCAGTAAAAGAGGGTCAGACCACCCTGACAGGTTACATATCACACAGCTCTTCCACACAGGAGCTACATGCTCTCAACAAGTTGTGTTTGCAGCTAAATGCAGGTCTCTGCTTCCTTGCTCAGTGGCACAGCCAACATTTCAGACCTCTACTTCTTTAAAAATACTGTTCTTTGACATTTCACCGGCAGAAGAAATACCCAGTGAGGGGAGTGGCACCAATTTAAAGAGAGGGGTGTTTTTCCCATGACAGAAAGTGAAGGAAAGGCTCTGCCCATCCAAACCCACTGCAGTGCTGCTCCATCCTTTGCAAGAACAGACTGCAGACATGAAGGTATGAAAGCAGTTTTAAGTTGTGCACACTCAATCAAGTACTATGTGAGTAAATTCCAAGGTAGTAATGTAAATACACAAATCAGAGGTCTCTAGCCTTTAGAGTGGGGCATCAGTTTATAAAGAGATACAGAGAGAAGACAAGGAAAAAATACAGTATGCATTTTTACTGAAATCTCACAAGTCATTTGTCTGGGTAGGGGAGAGAAGATAAAAGTGACATCAAGCAACTTCTCACAAGTCAGTTCTGTGGGTGGGGGAGAGAGAGTGCCTTTGGTACATCGTGGGAAGGGTAAGAGCGCTTCACTGTGAAACTTGGATAAAACTGACATCAAGCAACTCAGAAAAAAACTTCTAGAACCTTAGAAGCTACAGAAAGCAAAATTTTAAATGAGTTACATTTATTCAGTTAAAAAATTGACAGTTAGTAATGGTCACATGAACACCAGGGAACTGTATCTACATTTCCTGACGTCAATATGAACGGCACTAGGGTTTTTCTGTTTGTTTTCTTTTACGTATATAAATCTAATGCCAGTTAAAAAAATACAAAACAAAACTGAAACCCAAGACACTGTGAAATCAACACTGCTTAAAAACTCAAAATTCAATCTGATATATTTGAAAATAAATACTTTTTACCTTTCTTGTTAGAAAAAGACAACTCACCAACTGCTTTCAAAGCAGTTACATCTTTAAGACCATTCCCAAAAGTGTTTCATAAATTACCCATTGATTGATTGTCTATTAATGCAGCATCTCTCAGTCATAGCTGGGGTCTCTGTTATTAGGCCATAAAATATATTTTTCAGACACAGTGTTTTGTTTCCCCCCCTTCCTTTTTATTTAGGTATACTTTCTTTGAATATAGCATATCATGCTGGCAAAATTCATGCAGATGGCATAGCATGAAGTATCACAGAGTTTAAAATCACCTGTTTAAAAAAGACAAAAAAAAAAAAGAAAAAGACAAGGAATGTAGTGTTAAAAATCATGGTAGTGAAAAAGCAACTACCCAGTCTCATGGACAACCAAGACAATTTCAAATGTTCTCTCACAGTTGTCTCATCTACTATGATTTAAGTATGTCTTTTTTAATCCAAATTCACTTCATTCTTTTCAATTTTTCCACCAGGGATAAGTAAAAAAATAAAAGGTTAATTATTAAAACTAGTCTCTTTTCCCTTTTAATCAAAATAACCATTTTCCAGCCCTCTGACTGTACATCTAATTTTAATAATTACTTCAAATAGAGAAGCTTATGAATCTGACAAGTTTGACATCTCCTGATGCCGTGACATTTAAAACACTCATAACAATACCTGGGTTAAATCTCTGAAAATATAAATGATTCTTGAATTGACTTTAACATTTGAAAAAGGCCACATCTTTAAACCTTCAGAACATTTTCACACAATTTATAATCCTAAGGGACACTTAGAATTATTGAGCAGGCAAATGAGCCTCCAGATGATTCTCTCTCATAGGCAACTGTGCAACTTAAAACGCCTCCTTCCAAGGAAGCTATCATCCCTAATCCCTTCCCCTGGCCATATAAAACACAAAGGCAACCGGTTTTAGAAGCCTTTTCAATCCTGCACTTTAAACCTCAAAGGATCACCATAATAAAGAAACATTTTCCAGAAATGTCTCTCTTGACAGTTTTATCTGTTATTCCTCAATGCGCCCCCTTTTTAACAGTTTCACTGACTAAAGAAATAAACTGTTTTTCAAATAGTCTTTTCAGTAAAGTGCTTGTTATTACTCAAAAAAACCCAAAAAAAAAAACAAAAAGAGAAAGTGCTATTTAAGTCTTAAGATAATTTCTTTTTCCTGTGAAAAACTGCCTGATATATCTTTACTTTATTCATTTTTACATAAAGCTGAAATGAAACCTATTTCTTGTAAGGATGCTGGGTTACTAATTTTGGTGTTTGGCAGTAGGCAAGATGCCCACAGAAGGTGGTGACACACTGGAACCATAGTGCAGAAGGTAAACCTTCTAGATGAAGTGGAAGGCATATGGAGAGCTCCTACTAGAATCGTTTCATATTTATATACAAATATAATATATATTAAATATAATATAAAAATAGCTATATTCTTTTTTTCTCTCTGAAGTTATCCCAGACACTTTTCTTCAAAGCCACACCCATTGCAGACAATGTCTGTCTCCTAAACTCCGTGCAAATGCTGTCCTTTTCACTCCATTATGTATCACCAGCCCATTTCTTCACAAACGCAATCCTCCCCTTGACAGACTCCTTCCCTTCTGTCAGAGTTGTTCTGCAGTATTTCTGCTCCAGATGATGCTTCTGCAGCATCACAGCATTCACTGTCATGCTATTTATCAGGACGTTGCAAGTAAGTCTGTAGTAAATGAGTCAGGCAGAAGCAAAAGGCTGATTAAGAAAGAGGCAAGAGCCTGGTCCTCACTAAAACTCAAGGACAGCAATTGATTCAGCAACAGGGGAAGCTGCAGATCTGTTAAATATATACTTTTTAGTCACTACTTGTGAACAAAGCATCTCCATAGTTGCACACAATCTGGACCAAGTTCTACAGACTTGCCTTTGTAAAGTTTCCCTGATTCACGTCAGGAATTCTTCAAATGTGTGCTGTAGTTTTCCAGTTCCTTAGAATTTCCCCATCTTCTATCCTTTCTCTACTAGCTGGTAGTACTGTAATTGAATGACCTCTCTCTGAGGCTATGAAAAGCTTCTTGATCAAAGCACACGTTTCTATATTCTCTTTCAGCAGCCTTGCTATCCCACCATCTAATTTCTCTCTCCTAGTTTAGCCTTTTTACTGACAGACCTATAGCAGCACACCCAAGTATTTGAGGAGGGGAGAATGGGAAGAGAAGCTGAAATGAAGCTTTATATAAAAAGCTGCATCATTAACTGTCTGGCTGGCATCTCTAATTTCTGTAATTCTCAATATAATAGCTTAATACACCTATTTTATCACTATTCAGTAGTTCTAACAGCACTATTAAAGCTCTCCCAGTTTTCTTTTTTAGTGCTATATTTTTATTATAATTGTTTAAAGAAATTTGTATCTAACCTATTTTCCATTAGGCAAAGAAGTGATAGCACAGACCTCTAGTCAATGCAGCTTTGTATAGAAACAGGTGGAATGGAGTGGTAGGGATAGCAGAGCAAAGCAGGATTTCTTTACATAGAACTTTACAGAAACAGATCTCTGACAATTATCCCAGTCTGAAGAATGCCAGAAATCCCTTTAAAGAAGGGAAAGTGTTTCTTGCTATGTTTGGTATTGGCATCTGTTCCTTGCTCCAGGTTGCAATAAGCTTCTTGGAGCAGAGAGCAATCTGATTCTCTTTGGTACTGTGTTTCTCACACTCTCCTTCCTTGTTCACTGCTTGGCTTTTTGGTGCCAAACATTTGCTTTATGACTGGGGAATAGCAAAGGTCTAATGCTGGGACGTGCAGAGGCGAAGGCTTGCCCCAAAACGTAACCAACGGCATCAAAGGCTTGGCTAAACTGGTGTTACCTCCTGCAGGTTTGGTTCATCCAGTAATACAATCAAACTGTTCCACAGTACAAAATAGACCATCACCATTTGGTTACATTCATTCAACTCCTCCTTATTATTCAAGATTAATCCAGCTTTCTCTCCCTAGCACTAGTTTTAACTGCTTTTACTGTTTGTTTTTTTTTTTAATTAATTATCAGATCTATCAGCATTTATTAATTTTCCTCTGAAGTTCTGGCTTCCACAAACTAGTACCATAAAAACCTACCAACATTTACTTAAATAGCACATATCTGTTGGAACTTTTTATTTTCTTTATAAAGTAAAGTTGCCTTCTGAAGTCTTAGTTCAGTGATAGCTCTTAAATCAATACCTAGTAGTGTTAAATGCAATCATGATCTCCCCCAAAACACACTTTAAATGCTTCCAAAAATGATAAAAAAAAAATCAGCTTATTATTCTTCCTTCTGCAAAAGGAGTCTTGTCTTTGAAGGTTTGCGCTTTTTTTTTTTTTTTTTTTTAAGAGTACTACCTTAAAGATCTGAGATTTTTGAGACTCCTATATTTCTGGCTGCTGTCTGAGGGGGAGTACCAGTCAAAAATATTCATGGTCTCAACTCAGACCACTGTTAAAATTAACACAATACAGAAATATCTATGAAGTAGATACACAAGTTTGGTTGACAATGTGCTAAGACTTCAAAATTGAAAATGGTTACAGATTCAAGACATTGTAATTCAAGATGTTCAACATTATCACCTGAATTAAAATCAAGGCACTATGGGTTTTGTTGTTGTTGTTAAAATGACCCTGAATTAGTTCTGACTAATTTTTGAAGGAGAATAAAAAGATTCCAACATGGTTTAACAAGTTACAATTCTCACCACAGAGAAAGTGGTTAAAAAGTGCCCAAAAGGTTATTAAATGTAAATATATTTTTGTGCAAATTACTCCTATAACTGAAACATTCTTGAAAATTACTGTCATTTTTTTTAAACCTTTTACATAAATATTTCCGACTATGAACTATATCAAAAGATAGCTTTGGGGAATAAAATTCCAAACCATCCGCAAGAAAGCAGTGCAAATTCCTATTTTTCAAATAAAATGATGAATTTATAATGAAATGATGGATGATATTTATGAATCTGAATGTCCTGAACCCTGATGCATGATCACCAGTTCAAACAGCTTCATCAATAATTTAACTTCAAGCAGTCAACTAACCAACACACTATACCTCACCAAACAAACCCTGACATCACGGACAAAGCACAAACAAGAGACTTGTGCCCACATTAAGGGTGAAAATAATGATGCATCATGTTGTAAACAAAAGGGTAGAACAGAGGAAAACATTAGTCTGAGTATGGCGTGAGAATTTAGGGAAACATATTCAAACCTACAAATAACAGATTACGTTTTCATGCATCATATAAAATATTTTGCTCTTTCTCCTTTTATGCAGACATATACACAATATTTTACAGCATCTGTACAACAGAGAACTGGATTTCACACAACATTTTCAAAATATTTACTGTCCTGTAATCATCTGAAAAAAAATTAGATGGTTTTTGGACTATATTTCTGGCATTTTTTCCTGCTAATTCAAAATCATTGCTCCATGTCCATTTTAATACTTTAAAAATGTACAGGGTTGATAAAAATACCAATATTTTCAGCATCACTCTCATTTCAGTCACATTTGGAGATTTCACCTGGACAAATTACAACATGGCAGCAAATCCTTTAGAACACAGAAACTGGGGCAACTCTCAAAGTTGGCCATGTCCCCACCATCATCTTGTGGCTTTTCTTAACAGATTCCAGAAGTTACAAGTAGATCTCAACACCATGGTGCTAGAAAGCCTTCGTACTGTTACCTCTGTAGCTTCAGTGCAACTGTTTGTGGGGCAGCCCCTCTTGGCAGTTTGCTTCAAAAAGAGGCAGCACCCACACTACTGTGGCTGAACTTTGGAAGGATCAGTCATCTTGTCAGTTCTGTGTCGTGACAGCTGCTGCTGCTGAGACTGATGCTGCTGGTGGTGGGACTGAGTGAAAGTGCTTTGTTGTAGTGGGAAAGCAGCAGAGAGAATAAGCTGAGCCGACTGATTTCCATGAAGTAACCTGGATGTCTAAAACATGAAAACAGAAGAAAATTATTTTTCCTGCTGCACTGAGAAACACAGGCCTAGCTGCTTTTTAACTTTTCGTAAGGGTTGAATCAAAATAAACTTCAGATTTGGCCAGTTAAACTGAGCAAACAATGCAAAGATTTGTTCATACTAATACATTTAAGCAGTGCAGCTGACCAATTAATAAAGCAGCTGTAATTGGTCTTTGGAATTTCTGTGGTGATAGGTAGGAACACATGGCAATTTGTCTTCATTTCAAACCACAAAAGCATAGCAGGGCATGAGGAATCTATTTGAGTAAGTGTAGGTAGCTGTCATTGCAGTTAAATGAAAAAATAGTGCATGATTTGGCACAGATCACATTTATTCCCCACAGACAAAATGCACAGTCAAATAAAATGGTGCATTTGCAGACCCAAACATCCCCTTTGAAGGAGACTTATTACTACTGGAAATGGTACTTAGTTTTAACAGTATTCTTCTTAGAAGAAAAAAAAAAATTTGATTACTGAAGAAAAACAATGAAGGATGGGTACAAATGCACTAGGACATCTCAATCCTGAAATGTTCTGCAGCAAAAAGTAAAGTGCATCAACTGCTCCACCTACAGAATCAGACTGTAAGATGCCCAAGTGAACAGAAGCAGAAAAGGCACTTTTGTCCTTTTTAAAGATAATTTGCTTCACTTCAAATTCTAGCACTTTAATAGTTTGTATTAAAAATACTAGGCTTTTGCCTAGAACAAAATTCTAGAGTGGGAACAGAGCTTTTGAGTTCTTCATATTTCACATATCTGTTTCACCAGAATTGAGTCAAGACTGTATAAACTTTTAAATTTAGAAACAGAGATACAGACTTTACCAACCTGCTGAACAGCCTCTCTAGGGTTCTAGCCACGACATGTAGCCACCATCTCCTTCACCAACTCCAGATGCTGGGTGATGCATGTGCCAGTATTTAATTGGAATCAACAAATGGCAACACATTTCCCCATCAATTCCTTTTACCTTCTGTTTCTTTTAGAGATTTCCTATTTCTAAACTCCTCAGGTTTTGTCTTCCTTCTGTTTTGACCCAATCTCTCCTCTTTCTCCACTAAAACAAGGTTCTTCCCTACTCTCTGCTTACAAAGTTACCTGCTGCTCAGCCTCCCCTGTAGCCTAGACAGAATTTCATGCCTCGTGTTACTGGGACATGTGTGCTGTGTGCTGCTTTCCAGACCAACCATCATCTCTCATACCTTACTGAATTAACACGTAAAGTTAATGAAAGAAAATGTAAACAGTTTTAAAGGAAACATCTGTTTTTCATCCCACAGTCAATTATGAGCAGCAATTCAAAGGGAAAAGATGTAAAACAGGACAATGCATGAGTAACACTGCAGGAAAGACCACCTCTCCTTTAAGTAATAGGATTTTAGAGAACAGCTACAGAATAAACTTACCTCATGCATCACAGGTTTTTTCACAGGTTACTACTTTAAGTGCTTTCTTTTCAGGTAAAGCACCCCTGGATAACCTAGCAATGCTGAAAGCGCCAGGACTTGGAAAATTTTGTAGACAGCTCTACATTCATTACCTGTAGGAACTGCTGGGGGTGCTGGGTCAGCTGTGACTGAGCTGGTTGTTGTACTGTGGTGAGCTGCTGCTGATGGTCCTGCTGACTTTGCTGCTGCTGCTGCTGCTGCTGCTGCTGTTGTTGTGTTATTGACAAAGTCTGTGTCTGCTGCTGTTGGGCAGCAAAAGTGGGATAAGCTGTCACCACCTGTCCCATAAACATAGTACTTGGTACCATTACTGCTCCACATGCTACTGGTGCTGTGACAAGTTTTGTTACAAGTTGCTGACCTTGAGAAAATCTGTTAATAGAAAAAGACATTTGGAGTTCCTTCAGGTAAAAAAAAAATATATGAACCATCACATACACTTGAGAAAGGCACATTTCTCAAAGTTATATTTTGCTATAATAACATGAGTTTTGATAAGCCTGCAAACATGTGACTTTGGGCAGTTTAATTTCAAGGGTTGTATCCATACAGTTGAAACACAAATCACACTATCTTTTTAATGCTGCTTTAGTTCCTTTTTTATATGGTGCAGCTGCATAAGCATACCATTATAAAAAGTCATCTTAAATACAGGTCTTGAAAATTTACCTGATTTGTCTGTCCTGTGTAAAAGTGGTTACTGCAGCAGCATTCTGGTTGTTGTTCTGTGGTAAGCTAGAGGGAACCTGCACCACATTTCCTGCTGTTGGCTGGGAAATCACCATAGTGTTGTACAAGGGTGCCGAGACTGTGTTCTGTGACTGACTGGCAAGAGAAGACTGTTGATTGTGTCCACTGAGTACATTTTGTTGATTATGCTGAAAAGAAATTTTGAGATAGTAAGTAGAAAACAGCCAGGTGCTACAGCTGTTCTCATCACTGTCACAGCCCACAGTTCAGAACTACAAGTGGTTTTTTTTCTATTCAAATGAATTTTTAATTCAAAGTACACAGGTATTTCTACTGACTGAGGATTTAGAGGTGGGACTGGACCTTGGATATCTGAGTCTCTTACATTTAACTTCTTTTCCTGTTCACGCTATTTTTTTCCCTGAATTTTTCAGCTACTTGCATACTGTTTGTTCAAAATTATCTTTTTACTCCTCTACCATCTCTGTGCACATAATGTCAAGAATTTCTTACTTGAAAGTTTAGAACTAGCCTACTGCTGAGATGGTAAAATACATCACTAGTCTGTCTGCCTCTTCACAAATCTCAAAAAGAAAGTATGGAATGTGGAACAGGGTACAGAGGAGGATGTATATGGAGTCTTCATACACATAATGGTCAAATGAATGAGAAGTGTTCAGCATGAAGAACCAGCTTCTGTGGGGATACATGTTGTTGAGTGCTACTCCTCTACTAAATTTTTAAGGTTAAATTTATGGTATAAGTTAAGAGCTGTTTCCTTGTTACATTATTAGGTTTAATGCATAAGTTGAGTGCTGTTAAGCTTTTAGGCCATGTTCCTTTTTATCTTTGCCCTCACTATCCTTTTGTCACATGCACTGAAACACACACACACACTCTTCCCTAGACAGTTCTCAGTTCACTTCTGTTTTGATTACCTGGATTTTGTTTGATTTTGTTGCTGCTTGTTTTTCCCCTGTTGTGCCTTAACTGTCCTGTAAGTAATAGAGTGAATCTTGCCAACGAACTTTGTCATGCTGCCACTTAATATTAAATCAGACTTTTGCTGATTCCCTTGCCAATGATTTTTTAAGCAATCTCAGGCACTTATTCATAACAGGGGAACAGGGAAGCTGCTGTGTTATTGAGCAAATACTGTATCCAGCAAAATCAGTAATAGAATTTTACCTGTGTTGCAGTACTCTGCAAAGGCTGCTGCTGTATCATGTGTGGAGTACTTATATGGCCTGTGTTCATCCCACTTTGAGTCTGATTACTCTGAACAACTTGACCTTGCATGTTTATTGGCGTAAGCTGCTGAACGGTTGAAGAATTTCCAGAAGGAAGCTGCACAGAACCAAAGTTGAGTCCAGAAGCTGACTGCTGCAAGAACATCTTAAAAAATTCCACAAGTTACAGGGTCAGTATTCAGAGACTCAACTCTAACTGGTAAGAATCAGAATCCTGATTTCTAGAGTTCTAAACATTAAGATTCAATATTTGTTCTTAAAGAAAAAGCACCATTTAGAGACTAACCAGTAATGCAGTCTACAACTATCTAAAGACAAAACATATTTGAGATGACACTTCTATTTGTAGAACCTTCCACAGTAACACTAAATCAGATGAAGAAAACCTCTGCATTAGTAGATCCAGGCATAGCACCAATAATGTAATATTCCCTGACAATCAGGAAATCATAATAATTATACTGAACTTCCCAACACTGTTGTAATAAACAGAATTGAGCACAAAAATATTAGGTTCTTTACAAAAAGTTAGGCCCAAGCCTACAACAAGGCAGAATGTGCAGCACTGAAGTATTTTCTCTAGTTTTCACATTCCTGAACAAGGTCTCTCCACACTGCATGGGAAGGAGAGCTGTGAATCTCTCCTTTTGAAACATGGATAAGGCAGTCTACTGCTGGCATGTTTACACTAGACATCACACAACACTGAAAATGGCACACACCAGAAACTCCTACTCTTCCAACAGAATTTAAGTAACATACTCAATACTTCCAGGAAGCATTTTTTCTACTCTTTAGTCACAATCCAGACTGAAAATATTAAATTATTTCCTTAAAACATATCTTAGTTTGAGGTGATCAGGGTTTTTCTGTTTGAGTCTTTTAACTAGAAAAACCCAATAGGGTAACTCTTTTCTTCTAAATATAGCCACTGAAAAGACAATGACGAATATAGAAAAGTACATACTGTTTAAAAAAAATATCAGCAATCAGCTGCTAGACTGAGTAATGCCACCCTCCAGACTTCTAGTCTTTCTGGCTCAGTAACTCCTTCAAGTTTACCATGCAAAGTAGAGCCATTCAGCCTCATAGGACAGTTTAAGAAACAAAGAGACATGGATTTAACATCCTTAGAGCTAAAGGAAAAAAAACAGATGCTCATCTTGCAGATTCTGGATTAATATTCTAATGGCTGCAGAATCCTGCAAGAATTAACAACTATTCCATCCTTTCACATTTAATTAGGTTAACTCATAAGCTAGGCTTGACCTGCTCAACGCTGGGGCATTTCCAGATACATTCAGCAACAAAACATCAGGTACCTCTGCAACAGCAGCTTCAGATGCTATGGATTTTAGACACAGTATCTGAAGGCATAGGCAGCTGACACGGAGTATGGAGGATCATGTTGGGGAATTAGGTGCCCAAGACACATTTCACATGCCTAAATTCTCTACAGATGAAACCTGTGATACACTAACTCTCACCTGGAGTCCTTGACCGTGAACAATTTGAAGCTGCTCTTGGATCTTACGCAACTCTTCCTGCTGCCGATGAATATTTGCTTCTATCATGCGTGTTCTCTGCTCTAGCTGGTCCTTTAGATGTTGCATTGCTCCTAATTGAGCTGAAAACTGAAACACAGGCTGTAGTGCAATGAATAAATTAAAAGCTGAGCAAAACTGACATTTTATTACAAGAGATAAGTACAGTCCTCCACAGAAGCAAAGAAATCGAGCATTGATTACTAATAAATTACTAATCAACTATAATCTGAGGACCAATTCATCGGTATGAAAACATCACTGAATCAACATTTAATTGATGCATGAGAACTGGTGAACTAAAAAATCCATACCACAAGAAATTGACTGGTGTCCAAATCATACACATACATATAGCCTTAGTAATTTACATGGTACTGTGGATGTTAAAGCTCTCTCATGATAAAAATTAGAACTGTGCCAGTTTAGAAAAAAAGATTCACCTAGAGCTACAACATACAAGTACCTTGGGAATACCCCCAGTTACAAAAAGCTGAAGGCTGAGCCCATTGAGAAACTATTTGCCACTTCTGTTCCTCCTCAGACATCTGCTAAAGGCCCCAAGTCAGTACGACCTTTTGATACTTATATCCTGTTCTTATTACACAGAAGCACTTCACAGACCAAGCAGCCGTGTGTTATAAGCATATGCCTGAAAGCTGCCAGCAGAGTTGATGGATTTTTAAATTCATGCCCTAAAATATTTCAGCTTTAATTCTTTTTATACCTATGTTGCTAATGCACAAGGCTGAAGACTATATCCACACAAATAACAGGAAGGAAAAAATAAAGGAAAAGTGTCAAATTACAGAATTTGCTCATTTCAAGAGAATAACTGGCACCAAAGAACTCAATTTCTAAAAGAGAAATTAACGTTACATTCAGAATATAGAAGCAGAGAATTGTTTAAGATGGAAAAGACCTTTAAAATCATCAAGGATAACCACTAACCTAGCACTGCCAAGTCCAACACTAAACCATGTCCCTAAATGCCACATCTACATGACTGTTAAATACCCTCAGGGATGGTGACTCCACCAATTCCCTGGTCAGCCTGTGCCCATGACTTGAAGCCTTTTCCAATGACTGGCAACCCTTTCCGTAAAGAAATTTTTCCTAATGTACAGTCTAAACCCTTCCTGGTGCAACTCAAGACCATTTCCTGTCACTCTGTCCCCGTTACCTGATAGAAGAGACCAACATTCGCCTTGCTACAACCTCCTTTCAGGAGGTCTCCCCTGAGCCTTTTCTCCAGGAGCTCCTGCAGCCACTCCCCAACTCCTGCAGCCACTCCTTGTGTGATTCATGTTCCAGAGCCTTCACCAACTCCACTGCCCTTCTCTGGACTCGCTCCAGCACCTCAATGTCCTTCTTGTAGTGAGGAGCCCAGAACTGAACACAGCACTCCACAGACATGGCCTCACCAGTGCCAAGCACAGGGGCACAATCACTACCCTGCTCCTGCTGGCCACACTATTGCTGATACAGGCCAGGATGTCACTGGCCTTCTTGGCCACCCGGGCACAGCTGGCTCATGTTCAGCTGCTGTCAACCAGCACCCCCAGGTCTTTCTCAGCTGAGCAACTTTCCAGCCACTCCTACCCCAGCCTGTAGTGCTGCAGGGGGTTGCTGTGACCCAAGTTCAGGACCTGACACTTGACCTTGTTGAACTTCAGCCTAGCAATTCAGCCTGTCCAGATCCCTCTGCAGAGCCTTCCTGCCCTCCAGCAGATCAATACTCTCACCCAACTGGGTGTCATCTGCAAACTCACTGATGGTGACCTCAATCCCTTTGTCTATATCATCAATAAATATGCTAAACAGGACTGGCCCAGTACTGAGGGCTATGGAATCCCACTAGTGACTGGATGCCAGCTGGATGTAACTCCGTTCACCATCATTCTCTGGGCCTGGCCATTCAAGCTGTTCCTCACCCAGTGAACAGTGCATCCACCCAAGCCACAGGCAGCCCATTACACAAGGAGAATGCTGTTCTCTAGGAGAACAAGACTGCTTAAAAGTTAATAAACAATAAATCGAGTAAATCCATACCTGAGTCATTCCAGACTGGAGCTGTAAAGTTGCAGGCTGAGATATTGCTGGCTGTGTTACTGGTTGTCCAAGAGACTGTGAGCTTAAAGACTAGGATTAAAACAAAATGTTCCACAATCAAGAGAATGAACTTCATACTTGACATGAAGTATTTCTTATAAGTGTCAAATCCAAAACAGCGTCATATGAACATACAATAGAAACTAGTAAATTGTTTCCTGAAATATCTAACCTTAATTTTTAGAGAATTAAGAAAACAAGTGCAATTGATTATCTACATAATATATACATGACTTTTCCACTGCTAAAAATATATATAAGCAGTAGGTACAAAACAGAAATTACAACTACAAGTATTTTAGAAGTCTTAATTGTATTAATGGAAAGGCTTCTTCAACAAGTTTGGAAGTTGACACCTTTGATTTATTCTCAAACTAACAATTTTTAACATACTTTAGTAAGCACTCTGTTTATGATGTGAATGCATTAGTTCAATAGGAAAATGAGCACCAGGTACAGGCAACATGACAATTTCTCATATTACAAAGATCAGAAAGGATATGGAAGTATACATTAATATTTTTAGCCATAAATCTGTATGAGTTCTCTACAGGGACACCCACAGCATTACACAGGCAATTTTACATATATATATATGTGTGTGTGTGTGTATGTATTAAAAACCCGGAATCACAGAAAGAAGTTCTGTGTGAATGAAAGCAGAGATTCATTCACATTCTTGCAAATCCTAAGGATAAAACCTAAATACATATAAGCTTAATGATTGTATTCCTTTAAAATCTAGTATACCAAAGTTGCATACTGATGATGCAATTCTAAGAGATGTATTCCAAGAGAAACTCTTACAGTTTAAAGTGTGTGCTTTAGAAGAAATAAAACAAAGCTTATATGTGTCAGAGTCCAGGGCATCCCTTGGGTCGCCCTGCAAGGCCAGGGAACTCAGCAGAGATGTCTGGAATCTGAGCAAGAGAGTTTGATACCTGTACAGGGGGGGTTGGGATCTGTACAGGGGGGTCTGGAATCTGTACAGGGGGGTTGGAGACCTGGGCACAGAGCCCAGGAAGACACTGGTTTTGATTTCAGTCCATGGGAAAAGCTTCCAGCACTGAGAGAGGAATTGTAAGTCACAAACGTGTGAAAGACAGTAGTGCAGTTCATCACAGGGTGGAAAATTCTGTAGGTTTGGGATTTTAGAATGGAGGTGAATGGAGACAAGATGGAGGATTTTGGGCGGTGCCCCGAGTTCTTCTTCTTCTTCTTCTTTGTCTCCATCTTCTGCTGTGATGATGGTATAAAGTAGTTCAAGGAGATTGGGTCAGAGTAGAAATGACCTGTTTAGTATAGGTGATAGGCATTGGTGTGTAATTGTAAATAACAGGTACGTAATAATTGGCATAAGAAGTAATGAGACTCCATCGGTGGGGGAGTCCCTTGTTGCCCGGGCTGCTGTGAAGACCTTGGCTGGGCACAGAGCAAATTGAAAGATAAGAAATAATAAACAAAGCAAGAAACCTTGAGAAACAAGAACCTGAAGACTCCGCTTTGTTCTTGTGTCTGGCTCAGGGCCTTTCAGAGGGCAAAAGACTCTCAACCACCCGAATCTTGGGAAATAAAAATCCCAAGAATTGGTGTTCCTGGGTGGGCACGCACAAACACAGCGAGCCCTCTGAAGGCAAGAAGCCAGATCGTAAGCTTCTGAAAAGATAACGGGAACACTTCTGGCCAGAGCAGCTGATCTCAAATTCCTCTCGGACCAACAGATCTCACAGGGCCCTGGAATCTGTCATCCTGAAAACTGCTGGTCAGCAATCAGGACACCTCCAGACTGAATTTGATAGCACCTGCACCCCATCCTTCAGTTTTGGTAAGACCAGTTGAATTTAGAATATGGGGGGGGTTCATGTCTCTCCCCCAGGAACAACTTAATATCCTATCTGCCCTACAGGGTGTGGTTTCTCCACATCCTGCAGGTCTCTTCAAAGGACAAGACAGCTACTAAGCTCTTGTCTGCAACTAGAGTCATGTTAGAAGCCATTTGGAGAGATGGCAAGGGAAATCCCCCCTTCGGACAAAGTAGCGTTCTATCTGCTGGCCAGCAGCCAGCGGTTTCCTCTGCTGGCCACCAGCCAGCAGTTTCCATAACTTTTCCACAACTCTTACTGGAGGTGAGAGAGGGGAGAGTCAGCAGCTCCCCCCAGGTGAGGCACAGGGAAGTCAGCAGCTTTCACCAAGTTCGCCACAAACCCCAACACCCTGAGTCCCCAATGCCAGTCCCAAGAAAATTAAAACTTTTAATCTTTCCCAGTGATCAAGAGGAGTTCCAAGGGATGTGCTGCATGAACTTGTCAGATCATTCCAGATCCATTCAAGAGACCATCAAGCGATTGCAAGAAAGTGCGAAAAACATTAGAGAGGTAACTGGATCGTGGATGGATGACTTGGTTGATTTATTTGACCTTTCACCGTCATGGAAGGAAGTTTTGAAAATAGTTATATATATTTTATTGGGGCTTGTAATTCTTCTCATGATCGTGCCGTGTTTGCTTCCATGCCTAAGACGAGCCATGGAGAAAGTTGCTATGGAGGTGTTTTTGGAGCAAACAGGAGGGAGAGATGTCAGAGTCCAGCGCATCCCTTGGGTCGCCTGGGAAGGTCAGGGACCCCAGCAGAGATGTCTGGAATCTGAGCAAGAGAGTTTGATACCTGTACAGGGGGGGTTGGGATCTGTACAGGGGGGTCTGGAATCTGTATAGAGGGGGCTGGAGACCCGGGCACAGAGCCCACGAAGACACTGGCTTTGATTTCAGTCCATGGGAAAAGCTTCCAGCACTGAGAGAGGAATTGCAAGTCACAAAGGTGTGAAAGACAGTAGTGCAGTTTATCACAGGGTGGAAAATTCTGTAGGTTTGGGATTTTAGAATGGAGGTGAATGGAGACAAGATGGAGGATTTTGGGCGGTGCCCTGAGTTCTTCTTCTTCTTCTTTGTCTCCATCTTCTGCTGTGATGATGGTATAAAGTAGTTCAAGGAGATTGGGTCAGAGTAGAAATGATCTGTTTAGTATAGGTGATAGGTATTGGTGTGTAACTGTAAATAACAGATATGTAATAATTGGTATAAGAGGTAACAAGACCCTGTAGCCCTGGTTTGTGCCTGAGAGGTTTTGGTTTTCCGAAACTCTTTTCCCAGAAAGTCTTCTGTAAACAAAAAACATGTTTTTCTAACTGTAACCTTTGTTTACATTAGTTCCCTAGGAGGGACTTCTTCTTGATGTCCCTCTGGTTTGACCAATGTGATTAAAGAAGTTTGTCTCTGCTTCACCAATTGAATTGTTCTCTGTAGAATAGTATAAAAGGGAAGAAATTCCTGTAAATAAACACAGTCATTTTCAGCCTTCTAAGTCAGTCTGTGTTGTAATGTACAACAGCATCAAGACCCCATGGAGGGGTGGGGGGTAGTCCCTTGTTGCCCGGGCTGCTGTGAGGACCTTGGCTGGGCACAGAGCAAATTGAAAGATAAGAAATGATAAACAAAGCAAGAAACCTTGAGAAACAAGAACCTGAAGACTCCGCTTTGTTCTTGTGTCTGGCTCAGGGCCTTTCAGAGGGCAAAAGACCCTCAACCACCCGAATCTCAGGAAATAGAAATCCCGAGATACATGGATTTAATTATAGCTTTTCAAGGTGAACTCCACTGTTTAAGTACAGCATTTTTCTCTGAAGTTACCTGACTGCTCAGAGATGATCTTCTTTGTGCAGTCTTTTCATGACCAGATAAGCCTTGCCTTGGAGGAGTGCTAGTGTCCACTGTCATTTTAGTTGGTGTTGCTGATAATGTTGAGAGTAAGAACAGAAAGAAACATGTTAATTGTTATCTCAATTCTGTAATGCAATAATCTAATTACAGGAAGCTTTCAATGAATAAAAAAGCTGTTAAGGCTTGGACTCTTTTTTTTTCCCCCGACTATCCACCAATAGTGCAATCTGACAGATTGAAATAGGTTGTACTAGTGTCTAATATTGTACTCCTAGAAGTAAAAGTCTTTTTCAGAGTAGTCTGCAGATCTCTGAACCATCAAAAATGGTATTTTCACTTGCACACTTCTCACAAAATGATTATTAACTGCCGATTATGCATTTAATTAAATTAAGTAGAGAAAGCCTTCATTAGGAAGGCAATTCTATTTTCAACAGTTGGTGCTTACATGAATGATCCGATACTGCAGTATGTGAAGATTTTCTTGAACTCCTGGAGGAAGCAGAAGGTGTGGGGCTGGTATCAAACCTTTCCAGTGCTTCTTTGAGACTCACTGTATTTATGTGATTGTCAGACCCAGAGTCCTGACTCTGAAGAGATACACATAAACAACAATCATTTATCTAACCCAGCACATAATGTATATTTCTGTTAGAAACTATCTCAGACCTTTTTGTTTCTAATCAACCCCCTAACACAGGTGATCATGCAGAAGTGTTGGCCTGTTTGATAGCTGTAAGCTGTTCCCTTTGAGGCTTTTATCCTTGGAAACCAAAGCTAGAAATCGAAACATAAGCCTAGAAATCAAAATGCATGCAGACGTAGGCCACAAACTGACTACTGAGCTGACCTCCTTCTATAGCCACAATTCACTCTGAACAACAGCGTCATGAGTGAACTGCTTATTCTTTTGAGAAAGCATGAGTTTGTTCCCCTAGGAGCACCAAGAGATGAAACTTGTGAAACTGCCAAAGGAAAAGATTTCTGAACTGTCAGATTAAAACACGTCAGATCATCTCCACAAGCTGATAACACTCATTGAGCTTCCAAGCACATTAGCTCAAAATGAATTTTTTTATACTTTTAAGAAGTGGGACAGAATCACACAATTAAACAGGTCCTACTTTCTTATTTAGAATTCCTTCTTGGTGTGTTCACCTTGGTTTTTCAGATAATGGATACTTCCAGTAAGGGAGAACATTTATTTGGGAATCTAATGCTGCAGGAATCTGATCTTAATAAAAACTTATGGGTGCTACCATGTTATAACTACACACACATTAATTCCTGAAAAGAGAAGGGTGTTATAGGCAGAGTACAGTTAAATACTCTTTCTAGACTTCTTTGATCTCTAAATAATGTGACTATTGAAAATGATCAAATAATTCCTTTATTTCGAGACAAATGGGACAAAACACTTTTTGCTGTATATTTGCTTGTGTATTATTTTTTAGTATTTGAAGATGTAAAATAAAATTATATAAAACACTCACTTTATCTGCTGTTATCTCTGGAAGAGATTCCTCAATACCAAGTTCTCGTCGTCTTTCTGCTCTGACTTCTGCGTAACTAGAAGGATAAACCAGGGATGACTACTATATTCTGTGATGATTTAAAAAATACACCTCAAAGACCAAACTCCGCAAACCCACCTTGCTTATAAAATTTCCCAGGAAGCTTTCCACTGGTTCTTCACACTGCTATAATTTCTCTACCTCCAAAATACCACCAAGATAGCTCCCATGCCAGTAAGATTACTTTAAAAAGTAACCTACCTTACAACAGTGTGCGTACAGACAATAAACTCTGGCCTGGAATTCCATTGGTGATACGTGATATAGTAATGAGTTTGCAGCCAAATCCATTGTTGTCCCTTTGTAAGGAATCTGTAGTAACATGACTTCCCTTTCCCATATTGCATTACTGTAAAGATGAAGAATAAAGTTTACTGTCTTGCCAGGTTGTAAACACTCCAATTACATAAAAAAGAAAATCATTTGCTAGGTTCATATAGCCCAAACCCATGTCTAAATCCAGTATTAAGATAATGACTAAGAAGAGGTTTGAAAATTTTCCACCAATTTTTGCACTTATTAAACATTATAAAGACTTTTAAATGCTATTGGAAGAACTGGAAAAGTATTAGTCATACAGCTGTGCACTCCAATTTACCACAATGAAACCCTAGAACTGTAAGATAAAGCTAAATCTGTTTTGTAGTTCTGTATTAAAAGAAAAAAAGATACAGAACAGCAGTATAACGTCAAATGAATGGGAGTAAAGAAACTTCACTCAAAATACCACAAAACTTCACCAGAACAGCTGTACAATTTAACAAACTTGCTTGTAGTTGTACTCACAATGCTCATGACATTTTGCCAGATTATCTAGATCATCCACATGATAATAATCGTAGCCTGATGTTCCCAAAACTTCAAATGGAAGATAACCTATTATCGGAGGTGCCCTAATGAATAAAAAAAATCAATGTAATTTTATTTTCACACACATGAAACAAACAAACCAGAATTAATTATATAAGCTTTCTTGTTTACAGTATGTGCTCAAAGAAAAAATTAAAAAAACACAACACAAGCCATAAGTAGTTAATGCAGATTAGTGAACTTCAAATACTACAGCCACCACTGATTCAGCTGCTATTGCTACTACACAGAAGGAAATGCACCTGTGATCCAAGAATAGGAATTTCCATTCTAAGCTGTGTCTAGACGTGAACTCTTCATTGGGTTCTTCAACAGTGCACATTTCCTAAAAAGGAAAAAAATAAAAATCTCTTAAAACTGCTTTATTCTAGTACCTAAGCTCTTTCAAAATTCAGACATCCCTAAAGTTAGTAGATAATTCCACAATAGTTATAATGTTATTTTTAGACAGCTTCATTGGTTTTGCTTGTTTAGACGCACAGTACTGAGGTAGAATCTAATCTAAACCGTGCCAAGCTGATGCTCAGTTGATTTAAATGGACTAACCAGGTCATGAGATAAACTCAGTACCTACAAACACAGTAGTACAAGCAGAAATCCATAGTTCCTGCAGCTATGCTTTTAAATTGTAACACACAGAAGAAGAGATGAAACATTCCCACCAGACTGTCTGATTATAGTCTGTGTTTATAACAGGTAAAACCCAACATTAGTAAGCTGAGTTTAGGAATACGATTCTTCCCTTTAGTGAACACAAAGTACTCTACATCTCTTTGAGTGCACAGACATGTACTACAAATAACACACTATTCCGGTGTTTAGACTCATGAAAAGTAAGAGAATGTCTGTATTTCCATTACAACAAAACCTTAAGGTATTCTGCACATAATTCCAAATGTGTTCTGCTCCAATGCATTCAGAGCATGACAGCCAACTTCTACTGTCTCCTTTCAAGAAAGGTAAAGACACTCCACTGAGTATTGTGCCTCATGCAGAGACAGTCACAACACCACGCACCCCAAGCCAGCCAACTCTTCTGCAAACTCCTCTAGTACTGCCTTACAAGAAGGAGGATGGATGATGGAATACATGCATACAAATACACCCCTCAAAGAATTACATTAAAATTAGAGATAAGTAAATATTTCTTTTTTGGACACCTGCACACATTTGTCATTTGTAGGAGCTTGCAATGGTATTCCCAGTGCCAGGAACACACTGGAATCTATTGATGATCAGGTAAAAGAATTTCCTAACAACTGCAATGTGGAAGCTGCTGCTACACTTGCAGAATACTCATAACAATTGTGGACAGACAAGCACACTGCTGTCCTGCAAACATCTGTAACTAAAGTAGTTCTGCAGAAAAATACAGTAAAAGACCAACAGAGGCACCACCTTTCTTTTCATTCTTTCAGGTTATCATCGAAAAAGTTTAATTGGATATTTCGCAGTTTTTAAAATAGATCTAAGTTTTCTTTCTATGAAAGGAAAAAGTGACCATACCCAGGCAATGTTGTTTTCCTCACCTGCATCATTGTAAAATCTAAGGACAATGACTTAAGAAATGATGGAATGATGGATGAATTAGATGGAGGCAATGAACTAAACAACTCTGGGCACAAATTTATGACTCTTGATGTGAACTCCAGCCAGGAAGACTTGAACTTCAAACCTGAAACTACCCCTAGAACCCAAAGCTCATCTACTTTTCTAAAATTACAGCATTTAATAAAGCACCACTCAAAGTAAGAGAAATGACAGAGCAAGAGCATATCCTTGAGATACACTTTTGATTTGTTGTTTCTTTTGATCTAATTATTTTGGCACAAGTCAAAACAAAAGTAAAAATCACTGAAGTGCAGGCAGTAAAACCACAGTAAAAACATCATGGTTAGAGAGGAAATGGCAGCAGGTTAGTATCCAATTACTCAATGCATTTATAGTAATGATTTGCAGATATTCCACTGTAAAATACCCCTGGGCAGAAGCCAGCTTGTTCAACAAGGCGTCTTGTTGAAGTTGTCAACAAGGCATCTAGAAAAGAAAGGACTTTCATTTGTAACAAAAAGTATTCTGGTAGAATCCTTTTGGCTGGATTAATTCTGCCTTCCTGACAGGATGCAATCATCAACTAGCCAAAATGCAAGACATATGTTTTAAAGAATGTGTACAACCAAATGCCTTCACCAGGGAGCAAAATTTGTGACATCTTTTGTTGCAAAAGTGGTAAGGTCATATGCATAAAATAAAAATATGAACTTTAAAGGTACAAAAAGCATTGCATATCCTGAGAAATTACATTTGAGGGAAAAAAAAAAAAGAATCCAGAATCGTATAACAACTGAAAGAAAGAGAATAAGTGATAGATGAGCAACAAAGGCAAGTACTGAAACACACATCTCCTTACTGGCTGCCACGCACTTGTTAGTGAAGTTACCGGGATGGTAAAATTCCTGACATACACTCGTTAAGTCTAGTCAATGCTAGCCTCAATAATAACAGAAGGTATAACAAGTATAAACATGTATTGCCAGATTAAGTCTCTGCTCTAATGTAAGTCTTCTTCAAAAGATTTCCCAAATAAACAGCATCAGTTGAAAGTCTGAGGAGGATCTTAAAACTTTTGTAACATTGAATCTTCCTTTGGCACTAAGGGCTCAAGAGTTTCAGGTACAGGAATGAAACTTTGGCCAGAGTATAATCTGTAAGGCTTTAGCCTGCAGGAGACTGAGACACTTGAAGATCATAAATGGATGTTCCTCAGCTTCCAGAAGTAGGAAGCACAGAAGTCTTACTATGAACTGTCAGACTTTAAAAGACAAAAGCAATTGTAAATGTCAGGTTGGTCTTTTTTCCACAACCATTTCATGAAGCAAAAATCCCACATGTAACATCTCTACCAACTGTAGGCATAACAGGAAGAATATTTTTTAGACCTGCATGGGAAGAAAATTGTCAGATGAAAGATCTCCATAGTTTCAGAAAAAATAAATTTTCTCTGGCATGGAGTCAGGAGAGACAAAATTCCTATTCAGCCTGAGAGACTGAAGAACTTTGTATGATTTCTCCACAGGCTTTTGAAGCACAAAGCAGTATAAACCATGTCTTCAGAAGCTATCACCAACAGTCCTCAGCTTAAGACATCAGTGCTTTAAGCTTAGAAGGCAGAATGTTTAAATGTTCAGACAACAGCTTAACATTGGGACACATACATTTCAAGGCATTACTTTACAGCTGAATTGCAAAAACAAACATTTGATAGCAAACTATCCTGAACCTTGATTCATATATTTGTACAAAAGATATAACTGGAATCACAATCACAGACTATACTGTACTGTATGCAGAGTATTTATTCTGACTGTTTTGGGAGAGAAACAGGATTATACTTACTGAACTACGAGAATCATATGCATTCGATTCTAAACTTGGAAAGGCACCTTTGCATAGTACATAAGCAGCTAAACAAAATGTTAGGTTTAAACCACTGAGTTACTGAATAACTGCAATGAAACAAAAAAATTCTATTACCTCAAACCCAACTCTTCATTACTGACAAGTAATGTAAGCTTTCATTAAGCCCTCTGAGATTTACTTCTGTGTCAAACTGCAGAAAGACCACCACCAACAAAAAATTCACATCCAAGTTTCAGCTAACATCAGTCATTTGTCCAGTGGAAACTGTATAATCTTTCATATTGTTTAAGTTCATCTTACTAGATTATATTCCTGTGGACTTCTTTGAAATTTACTTCTTGCATATTTCTCTTCTATATTACTATTTAAAATTAGCATTCACCATAACTTTTTGATACTTTGCATAAACTTCTTATTTGAAGTAAGAAACAGATACTTTCAGCTTCATATCACAGAATTCCATACGGTTTTCATTAATATTTTAAATGTTGTGTGCATTCTCTCTGAAGTTTTCCCATTTGGAGGCCATTTAAGAATGATATCAAAGTCATTTCATTTGTACATACCTTGATAAATTGAGGTGTAGCTAACCTAACTGTGGCTACAAAGCAAACTTTCTCTTCATATGAAGGCCGGTGTGATCTCTGAATAGTTCCTTCAAAACCATTGTGCGCTGAGTTGGGAACTGAAGGCAGACAGAGGAGATGACAACACAGATGACAATATAAATTTGCAGGAAAATGGCAATAATATCAGAAGACAAGTGGCCCAATATTTATCTGTGGTTTGCTTGTAACTTAACAGGCATTAAGAACAATGCTACGTATCTACACTTATATGCACAGGAATAGTACCACAGTAGTAGGAGTAATTACACAGTAGTAATGGGAACACGACCATCAAGTAACTTTCTCAAAGAACTAAAACAACAGTTAATATGATATTATTACTGACAAAGCATTTTTAAGAAACTAGTAACAGTTCTAATCCTTGCTAACTGGTAAAAATGACTGGATTACACTTTCTTCAGAAATATCTTCAGATTTTATCTTTTGTATCAGGTTTTGTTCATTTTTTCTTTTGAATTCTTGAGGTAAGTATTTATTTTCTAGACTTCCATCACATTTAAGCAATACATGCTGAAAACATACTGAGTGACAGAAGAATCAAAGGCACAACTACGGAAGTTAAAGAATCAAGATACTGAGCTGAGAACAAATTCCACTTATTGAATCATAGAGGTAGAATCAAAAGGAGGAAAAGGATGGACTACACATCAAAACAGATAAATCTTATCTTTCACTTCCAGCAGTTACCTATTTAGTTTATATATACTAAGGTCTAGAGATAGTGAGTCCTTTTCTTAAAGGACTGCTATGTAGCTGGCTGTAACTCCTGTTCATATAGTTTGATATTCCTAAATGTAGTAACTTGCATGTCTTCTTAGTCAATTTTTTCTGGGTTTTAACCCAAAGTAATTTATTTTCTGAATTTGGGAATGAATTCTACTCTTGTTTATAGTGGATTATTTCATAACTGCAAACTATGTTCCATTGTTCATAACATAAATGAAAATACTGATCAAATCCAGAAGTTGTCAATTAAAATTGCACTTTGATGGTTAACACTGGTAACCTTTCCCACCAGTTTCTGCAGCTACTCTCCAGCAATTTCAATTAACATGTGCTTCCCCCTACACATTCGTGAGAACAGAATATGGTAACAAAAACAATAAAAGTCCATCATTTATTTATCCTCTTATCCACACAGTGTGTTATTTTTTGGTAGAGGAAACTGAACTGATTTGATGCTATTTCTACCTGAAAAATCCACAATGGTTGCCATTCAACTCCCTGCTGGCTTCCTGAAACTCATATATAGTTTAATTATTTGTTCCAGAGTATTTTCAAATATTGAATTGCAACCAGTAGGTCTGCAGTTTCCCAACTCCTCATTCCAAGACTCATACCTCCTCCTCATATCACAATATTTGGCCTTTTTTGGATTGTTTCTTGTCTTTAGTGTAATATTACATAACTGCATTTGCATTAAGACTCAACCTCTTCCCATTTTGCAAGAGAAATACTGGTATCAGATAAAAAACCCTACAGATTTATCTACAACATACTGGTTTTGTTCATAGAATTTTTGGGTGAGCTTTCTACAAATCTACTAACTGATCACACTGCAGAACCCACTTGGACAAATAAACAGGCTCCTCAAGTAAATAGTTAGCACAGATTAGAGGTGCAGTACAGAGGAAGAATACTATTCATAGATAATAAAAATAACTCCAATGGAAGGGAGTAGGAACTCAGTGTGGAAAACTGCACAGCCCACCCACTCATCTGAATGGTAACTCCTGTCAAGTGAAAGCACAGAACTGAAATGGGGGGAAAACCTACATTTTCCTTCCCAGTTTCCTGTGTAATGAGAACTGCAGGTACTTAGTACCACTTATCTTCAAGTTAGTCACCTGCTTAAATATGGCTTATGCTGAACAAAATTCAAACTCTTTATTTTAAAGCATTTGCTTAAATTTCTCTTACATTCTTTTAAACAATGTTTTACAAAATACTACTTTTCTTTAATTGAAAGCATTAAGCATAATTACAACATTTTGCATTCAAATACACAGACCTCTAATACCTGATAGGCAGTTTTTCTTCTTTTCCGTTACAAGAAGATAGAAGTGATAAAACTGCTTCAAGATCTTCTTTTGAAAGCCTGATTTTAGTTCACCTACATTGTGCACCAGGATCCCAAGCCAGTTTACACGTGGAGCTGTCTACGCATTCCATTTGAACACTGCTGAAATTACTTACCATGATTCAAACACTTGAAATTTCCTATAAATTTTACATATTCATATGTAGGTTGCTCTTTTGGATCTATTGTTCCTCGCAGCATATGGCAACAGAATTCTAGCTGATTTTTTGCTAGGAAAAAAAATAAACAAAGTAATAGGCTATATGCTTGATGAAGCACACAGTCAACACAAAATGAAAAGCAGGAATAATTAAGCTGAATATATATTGAGGTACTGTAAGTGTAGTGATTACAGCTGGCTAGTGATACCTTGGAGTGGCTACCTAGAACAGAGGCTAGACAATAAAGTGGGTATTTATTAAAGGCCTTCAAACAGGTACACCTTCGGCAGTCAGACGCCTTCCAGCAGATATACCCAAGATGGATAATGTTCAGGAGTTTTTCAGACAGGTACAAGTTTGGTCCATTTACATATCAGGAGTTAATCCTCCAATTACAGCTTCATATACTCTCAGTTTGCTCTCCTCCCCAATTCACTTTTGTTCATACTTTTTGGGGCCTGAGGCCATAGAGTGTCCTTGAATCTCAGGCCTAGAGGGATTGTTTTGCCCAACCAAAATGTCAAGACAGTTAACTTTATGTGGAGTTTAGTTATACACTAATGCAGTACAGGATTTGAAAAACATAAAGGCTAAAATCTTAAAGCATCAACAGTGTCTGCTTTTAACCAGCATGACAGTAACTAACCTAAAGAACTCCTTTATATTTTGTGCACGAAGGGCTTGCATATTAGTGACATCAAAACCTCGGACAGCTAGAGCTGTATTAAAGAAAGTACCCTGAACTTAAGGTCTTTCAAGCACATGCTCCTAAGCTCCATTAGGCTGCTATGTATTTATATTTGCCAACTGCTAAAACTGTCTAAATAGAAGCCCTATAAACAATATAAACATTTCTAATACACAGGAAAGTTATAGACTGAAAGGCATTGTAATTTTGAAAATTCTACTCTGGAGCAGGGGCGACACAAAGTAAAAGTCACTTCTGTTCTTCAGGGCTGAAGTATGTGTCTCTGCTTAAATAACACTGGAAAAGCTGATCATGCAGAGTTCCAAGTAGATAGCTTTAACACAGCTACTGTATTGGCTTTATCTGGGACAGGGTCAATTTTCTCCATAGTGGCTCACACAGTGCTCTGTTTTGGATTTTGACTAGAACAGTGCTGCTAACACAGGGATGTGTCCATTACTGTTCAGCAGCACAGAGACAGCGCAAAGGCCTTCTCCTTATCTCACTCTGCTCCGCTGGTGGGGAGGCTGGGGGTGCACAAGCATCTGGGAGGGGACACAGCAGGGATATGCCTGTATGGAACTGTGCTCAGCAATAAAAGCTGGGAAAAGGAAGAAGGGGGAGACATCTCAGTTTATGGCATTTGTCTTCCCAAGTAACCATAATACATGACAGCCCTGCTTTCCTAGAGATGGTGGAATAACTGTCTACCAACCAGACAGAGCAAACTAATTCCTTGTTTTGCTTTGCTTGTGCAGACAGCTTTTGCCTTAGCCTGTTAATCTGCCTTTATCACAACCCACAAGTTTGCTCACTTTTACTCTTCTGATCTTTGCCCATCCAACTGAGAGGAGTGAGTGAGTGGCTGTGTGGGGCTGAGCTGCCTACAGGGGTTAGCCCAAAATAACTACTTACATTTTAAGTATTCCGGTGTCAAGGAATCACTTTCCAGCAGATGAGAAGACAATATTTTATAAATTTCTGAATGTTCCCCCTCTGGGATAAAATTAAATACACTCTGATCCACAAGATCAGACTGAAAGAAAAATATTTAACAAGCATTAATTCAATATGCACAATGTCATAAAGCCTACTATTCTAATGCAAAACAATTCCACAGTTCTTTACTGGCTCAACAAACCCACCTGCTGGAATGTATACTAATATTTTGCAAGGAAAAAACCTCACTCTGATATGCCTGCCCCATGGGGAGTGGTAAATGAATTCCTTGCTTTGATTCACTTGCATACATGGCTTTTGCTTTACATATTGAACTGTGCTTATCTCAACCCATGAGTTTTCTCACTTTTACCCTTCCAACTGCCTCCCACTGAGGGGTGATGAGTGAGCTGCTGGGTGAGCATGAGCTGCCAGTTACCATATTTTATAATCAGTTCTATAGCTATGTACACAAAACTGTGAACAACAGAGATGGATGCAGCAAAACTGAACAACTGATTACATGCATAAATATGTTTGGTTAAATATTCAAAATAGAGGAATCATAAAAAGTATGTTTAGAATTTATAAATCAGACCTAAAAGCTAAGAACAAATGTGCCTCTGAGAACCTGGCAAATTCTACTAAAAGCAAAAAGAAAAATCACAATTACCTATATATTTTTAAAAATTCTCAGACTGTTATCATGCACACCTTAAGAGAATTTGTCTTTTACCACAGTAAGACAACTAGCCTTCAAAGAGAATTTATCCTTCTCTTCTAAAAAATCACTCAATTTAACTCATCAATTGCTCTCACTAATTAATTTGCCTCACTTCAGAATAATATTATTCAAAGGTAACTTTAAAAACCAGAATGTTACATGTACCAGTGAGCAGTATCACCCAGATTAAAGATAAGTCAATATGATAAAACCTAAAAACTTAAACTTAAAAAGCAGAACCAGCAGCAATGTACTTATCAGAGTGCTTTGTCAAGAAAGAAGTAAAAAACTAGTTAAAATTTTTCAATAATTTAGATCTTTCATAATATTCCTCTGACTCAAGTAGAGGCCTTAAACTCTAAAGGGTCTCCTGCAATCGTGTTACTCCAGTTACACTGAAACTGATGCTAGGCACCTCATAATCCTTTCTAACAAAGTGCTGACTGCATTCTATGTTTCCAAAGGAAATGTTTAATACAGAAGACAGACCAGCAGGAAGCAGTTGTGCTTAAGAAAAATCAAAAACACTAAAACAAAGCATACATCTGTCCTACAATGCCAAAAAGGCCTATAATTATTTAGTACTCATATCAGAACACCAATCAATCACAGACAAAACAATATGTTACTGAAAGCAATTTGTTACTTACTGGCAAATGTTCAAGTAAGGGAGTTATACTTTCAGATACATATATTATATTTCCATCTGTCATAATTGCTAAAAAAAAACCATCAAGAGCCTGAAATTAAACATAATGGGCAGTTAAATAAAAAAAGAAACAGAACGTACTAAAATTTTATGCTATATTCAATACAGAAAATAATACAAACCAATCTCAGTTTAGTTTATTACAGAAATGGGAATGTCGTTCCCTACTAAAAATCCCTAATCTTGTTTTTATGCTAATAGAATTACAATTTCCATACTGATCTGTTGTTAAAAAATCTGTGGTTTCAGAAGCAAGTACATATATAGACAGACACTATTGTCCCTAATTCCCACTCTGCCTGCCTGTTATTTTTAATTCCGTCACCATTTTAGACCTCAGAAAGCTCATAAAAATGAGCTAGAGACAAAAGCAAGAAGATGTGGGAAAACTATGTGAAAAACAAGTAAAAGAGCCAGCTAAATCAATGAATTTTAGTATTTAAAAATCTCAATATTCCCAAAGAAAGAAGCTTACAGTGAGATATGAGACTTGAAACCTGTGAGATACAGTTCTGTTTGCCTTGTCTTCTACTGAACTCAAATTTCTTTCCTCTGAATACGACACAACGTTTCAGCTGAAAGCTACCAAAAAAAGCATGACAGAACTGTATTTCCAAACAGGAAATTTTAAAACTCACTTCTTCAAAAAAACCTTGTATCAGAGGATTTTTAAAAAATCCTTAAAATACCAAAACCCAGAACTTTTTCTGTATCTGTGCATCAAAGCAAAGGTTTAACTACGGAATGAAAATAAAGAAGTGTTTGTTAATTTGTAATATTTTTCATTTAACTGTTATTAAAAATTGTTTCACTAACAACATATAAATGACTTATGTTCATTTTCAATGAAATAATAGCTTATACTTAAAGTTGTAGTAAAACTGGTAGTTTTGCACTATTCATGTAATCCTCAGCAAAGTAATGCTCTCACACCAGTTTTGGAAAGCATAACAATTAAAGAAATTAAACACTTACTTATTGCTCACAAATTAAATGGATATGTAATGCCTTTTTCATAATTAGGATTTTAATTTATGCATAGTAGTTCTTTCTCTAGTACCTTCCTTAAGCTGTTACTTTAAAATATCTGTTTCGACAGCAAACACGTTCATTTACTGACTTGCTCTGTTATTCTGTTTATTTAATTGAAAATGTAGTTCAAAGAAAATCTGCTTTTTAGAAACAAAATTCTGAACCTGAATACATAGGTATTTTGATGGCTTAACTTAATGAAAACATATAGCTACAACCCAAATATAAGAATAAAAAGGTATGTCATCAAACAAAAATTTCATAATGGAATGACTCCTGGTGAGGAATTATTCTACTCCCAGAAAAACAGAAATAATATACCTCTAACATTAACTGTGTGAACTCTTCATTACTAAGGAATGTCGGTTTCCAGTCCTGTCGAATTTCACTGGCATCTGATTGTGCAGTAATTTCTACAATCAAACACATACACAATATAAGGATTAATACTTCCAAAAGCCATTTTTTCCCCCCAAGCTACATATACACAGTTAAAAAACAACAGAAAGTTCTTCGGTCTTCTCTGTTGTTCATTCATTACATAAAGATATTGCTCCTTAAAAAGAATATAAATGTCTTCTCCCAGGTAATAATTAAATTTGTCTTCTCTTTCCTTTGACCAGTTTGTGTTCCAGTCCTGCCAGACTTCAAGGTAATACTGAAGTAATGGACTTTGATAACGAAAAAATACTACTCTTTCCTCTGTGACTATAATAAAGTGCTTTATTAAGAATGTTGTTTATAAAGGTTTAGAAAGCCAAAATTCCTGATCTGTTTATGTCATTAAAATGGCTAATGCTCAAGTATCTTGGAAAATCCTTGTCATTCTAACCCTTGCACAAAAAAATGTCATTATCCTTTCTCTTCTTCCTGCTCTTTTCTGGTTACACTTAAAAAAAAAGTCGTTTTTCCACAAAGACTGTTAAGTGCTGTATGTCAGATTCCACTCTAGAATTCCTGCCTGTTATAAACACACAGGTGAATTTGGACGTAGATGAATCTTAAGTAGAGATTCCTGCAGGAGTTGAGAAATTAACTTCACAGATTAACTTCCATATACAGGTGAGAGAATCAACAGCTGCTAAGCAAAGCCTGACTGGGTTTTGAAAGTGATGCTTCCTTATCAACTTGTTGATGAAACAACAAGAAGCGAGACCTCATGGCACTTCAGTTTTGATGAATAACAAGGGCATCACAGAAATGTTGGTTTTAAGAACAGTCTTGGACAAGCAATAACGTATTTAGACAAATCAAAAGAAACAAACCAATTCTTAAAGGTTTTTGATTTTTAAAGGACAAATCTGTAAAAAGATCATAAGCTAGAGTCTTAGCTCAGATGGCTTAAAGAGCCAGAAAACCTGGAACTGAGTCAAATACGCAAAGGGGTGGAGCAGTTTGTAATTTTATTTACCACAGTGAAGGGGGAAAACTTTACAAAAGAGCTCTAGACTTAACTAAAAGAACAGCAAACAACAGCAACGTCATGCAAGAGACTGGCCAAAAGTGGAAAGCTGCAAGAAGAGGTGAAAAAAAATCAACAAATAAGACTTTCCAATTACCATATCTCACAAAACACATAAATTCATTAAGCTCTTCCAATCTGTTTTGAAATGGTAAAGCAGAAAAAGTGGGCTGAAGAATAAAGAAAACCTAAGTATAACCTCAAATGTAGCTTTTCAATCAGCACAAAGATACTGAACACTGAGGGTTAGTTAAGTCAAAGGAAACAAAAATGAAAAGCTCTGCCACCAAAGTGGAGGCAAAATTCCAGGAACTTAGTGCATCCATTCCAGAGAACACAGATAATCTTCACTTTAAACTGGAAAAGTCTGATTCATTGGCTCATTCTGGCCCTTAAAACCATCCTACTTCAGAATTAAAAAGACTGTCTTTTGCATTAGAATGGATTTATGCTAAATGAAAGCTGAAATTCATGCCATTAATAAACTTTTCTGAAATACCACAAGTACAGGTGTTCTTTTACATTTTCCATCATTAGATCAAGTATGATACAGGCAAACAGAGCCAAAGTAACTGAAAGAACCTGTTTCACTTGGTACCTTTAGAGAAATTCCTAGTTCTATCAGAAGGTTACACTCATAGATAAATGGCAGTAAGGTCACTTTCCTGAGCTAGGTAACAGAAAGAGGAGCATAACCACATTTAAAAATTAAACTTCCATCTTCAAGTTCTGTATCTGAAGTAACTCTACACCAGCACTGAGAATTCTCAACAGAAATTGCTAGCCAAGCCAAGATCTGTACCATTTCTCTGTGGGTTGTAGGAATATCAGTCTACTACCTGCAATTATTCTACCTGCAGCTAAATTCCTCAGTATTTACTAATTTAAAAAAAAATATTGTTTACAAATTCAAAGAAAGATGACAATGCAGTATTAGTCAAGGTGAGGCTCGCACTGATACAATTTCAGTGTGTTTAGCCTCCTGTATTTTCCCAGTGAGAAACAGAATCCACATTGGCCAATAACCAACTCAGACAGTTCATCTGGAGCTGGTGCCAGAGTACCAAGCTTGGATAACGTGGAAATAGTCCAGAAAGAACCAGAAGCAACACAGTTAAATCCTAGTGGCTGAACACAGTAGGATTTCAACCATAAAGCAGCTACTCAGTGCTGAACAATCCATATATTGCTAGGTCATTCGGCTTTATTGTAACATATCCAAGTTCTTCAGGTGATAAAATAGTCTTCTGAACTTTGCCAATGCTTTGTCCAAAAATATTTTAATGTAAAACATTGCACAGCAATGCTAGTAAGCACTGGCAGTCAGAGCTTTAGGGAACTTAATATGATATGTGCATTCACACAGAGCTGCATTCTGTCACACCACGTGAAGGACAAAAGTGCCATGCCCTAAAAGGCAACCATCTTCAGAGCCTCTTTTTGCCCCTTTATTAAAAAAAAAAAAAAAACCAACAAATCAAACCCACAAAAAACACAAAAAGCACTTTGAAAAAAAAAATCACTGGTGCTGCTGGCTGGCTGACACACATTTGTTCTGCATTCTATATTTTATGTCAGGAATCACCTATACAAGACAAAATAATTTTGAAACAGAAATGATTTTCACAAAGGTCTTATAACCTAAAGAACTGAATTTCACAGAAGAGGGGCCTTCATACTGCTTTTCTTTTTGTTATGAGACACACACAACTCAAAAAATTAAAACAGCATAATCGATATTTAATTGGAAAGAAAACACCCAAACCTATGAATTATACCCTCCTCCTTTTTCATTTAAGTTATGTTTACAACTTTAATAGCAATATTCAGTACACATTTGGTGTTACTGGAAATGTAACACTAATGGAAGAGACATGCTAGGGCATGGAAAAACATTTCTCAGACCTTAAATTGACACACTCACTGTTGATAATTACATAACTATTCATCCACTTAACAGCTTTACTTATTTTATAACCTTATAGTTACTTCTTTTGACCCTACTGCTTTCCAGTTAGAATGTACACCAAGAAATTACCCAAGGAAATTACTTAATTAGCAAAGGAGTCCATTTTCTTCAGTTTTCATCTTATTTTTAGTAGTGTGAACCACAAGGTGCCATATTAAGAACAAGTGTAGGAGCAGGAACAGGGACTTTTTATATATATTTTAGATATCTAACCGCCATAAACAAGTGTACACTTGCTAGAAGAATTTTTTTTCATGACAGAAATAACAACCTCTAACAAACTTCAGTACAACATATCTGGGTATATCCCACCATCAACTGATGCAAACAGCCAGAGGAACAAAGCATAGCAAGGATGTTCAAGGATATTGATCTTTTTGACATTTCACATGACCTTTAAAGAACAACACACACACACACTCAGAGGCTTATACATCCACAGGTACATTTTAAAACTTTAGAAGTTTAGCTAAAAGTATTTATAGATTTTTCTGGCATTTTTTTTCCTAGCTAAAAGGAAACAAAAAAGCCCAAATGCCCATACTCCTGGTTTCTATGCTCCTGTATTTCGCTTTCTCTTGTCAAGCAACCAACCCAGAAACATTGCTGGAAACCACAATGCCCTATTGCCTCATCATCTTTGTTTAAGCAGCCAGTTGTGTAGGCACTTGACATGACAAGAAGAAGTACTAACTTCTCTTGGACTAGCTTTTCAATGATTTATCTTGCTTCATGTAGAACCTGGAGAGACAAACCAACTGTTCAATCCAGGCTTATCTAAATAACTAAATAAGTATTTCCAGCAAGTACTTCCACTGAAATGGATCAGCAGTTTTCTTGCAAAGGAAAAGTTTAATAACTTGTGACCAGAACAAAAAAACTTTGAGGTTATTTCAAAAATAAATCTTCTCTTTGTGAAACAGAATTTTTTGACAACTATGTGACAAAACAAATAGTACTGGCTTTTATTAAGTATTAGCAGAAACACAGTTACATCTCTGCTACCTAGATGATTTTAAGAGTATCTTTCTCCAGGAGTGCTTCACATTTTTTTGACGAATTCCTTAAAGAAGCTGCAAAATTTGTAATATTTTATGTAAGAACTTCATAGCACTTAAAAATTTAAGAATTTATAAATAGCATTCATTGTTACCTTTGTGCTTCCGTAAAAAGTCAATGCTCTTCTGCAGCACAGTGGATTTATCCATCTTCCGAGCATTACCTGGAAGCATGGAACCCAACTCTTTGATAAGTACATTAAACTGATCTCGACGTTTCTTTTCAGACTTGTTTCTGGACACTCTGAAAAGCAAATGAGAAAATGTTTTATAAAAACTACAAAACGTTCTTATAAACCGCATACTACTTCCAGGCTCCTGATGCAAACAGCCCCTTAAGAATTTCTGCTGTGGTAACTGTCACAAAAACACCTACTCCATATCTCAGACACCATTTTTGAAGAATGGCTTCTTCCTCAAGGAACAGTGCACACTGGTAAGCTAAAGCATACAAGTATAGGACATTTCTTAGCTTTAAATAACTTTGAAATTTACCTCTTTGCTTTATCTTTGTCATCTTCTTCCACCAGCCCATCAAAAATGCTTCCGTCATTTCTGAAAGAAACAAAAAGAAATAAGTGTTGGAGTGGAAAGAGCTGACTATTCACCATCATCATCTCTGTCACATCAAGAAAGCAAGGAACTTTTACTGTGATGTCTCACAAGGACCATCATCAGTAAGCTGAAGCTAATTCTTTTATGTTCTGCTTGCATTTATTAAAGAAAAAGCAGAAAACCTTATATTTCTGACACAACTCAAAGGATTCTTGGACTGTTTCTCAAAAGAACTTACAGCCCTACACAAATACTTAACTGAACAATGCCTAAATTTGGTTTTCTATCCTCTTGATTACTTGCATTACCTTACCTTTTTGAAAACATGAGTGAGGACATATGTAATTTATTTTTACTTACCGGCCACTTCTATTCCAATTACTAAAAATGTATTTTCCAGAAATTCTGAAATTATTAGTGGAAGAGACCTAAGGAATATGCTATACTTCATCCACATATGTTATTTCATAAATACACAATTAATATCAATGTTTAACAGTAAGTATTCATTATATTTGCTTTCTCAATAAGTATTACACAACTTCCTTAGCTTGACAACTGTCCATCTACTGCTAAAGAGGTGTTAAAATACCAAAATAAGAATGTGTTTTCCTTCTAAGATGCCTCGGTATCCTTCATACAATTACTTTGTTTCACTTCCTTTTGCTTTAAAATTCAAGTCAAAACTGTTATTCTGTTTTCCAAAACTGCTGTATAATGGACTTTCATATGTTATTTCTCCAGCTTCTCCCTGCTTTTAGTCTATTTAGTGCTGTCCATACTGACCTCTGTGCATCTATCCCGAAATGCCTTATCCTAGTGTTTCCTTCCCTTTAAGCCAAGTAACCTTTTTAAAATGTTTACCTCATCTCTCTGATTTATAAACCATCAGGCAATTGTACTGTGCATTATGATAAACAGTGATGTTAGGAAGTTACTATTTTGTATGCTACTACATAAACATCAAGCTTTTAGAAGCAATTCATGTATTTAAAAGTTTCAGTGAGATGCCACAAAATTTCACTAGAAGAACTGTCAAGTTAGAAAAGCATTATAGAATTTTTACCCTTTGCTTTTATTCTAATTTTTTTTCAATTGTGTTAAACTTGACATAAATTAGATGCAAGTTTCATTTCCCAAAGTCTCAAAAAAGGTAATATACAGGATATTAAGTACAGATGTTCACCTAAGCTGCTAAGGGAGTGCAGCTCAAGGAATCAAATAGAAAACATACCTCAGCTATTACTTTTCCCTTGAAATAGGTTAGCAGGTCACTTTACTATCATCTACAGCAACACTAATCATTTAAATGTATTTGCTTTTCTTAATCAAAAACTGAAGTACTAAAAAAATTAAAAGTTCAAGTAAACGTTAAAAATCAGCTCAACTTGCACAGATGTTGTTTCATGGCTGAAAACAAGTAACGCATTTTAAGATTAACCTCAAGCAATTGAAATCACTATTTCCACTGACTACAGAATGACACATCTAACTACCAAATTAACTTTGTCAAAAATAACCAAAACCTCAGTCTTTAATTCTTGCATGTTAACATCTAAATGTATTAACCATACAAAAAAGACATTAAAGAAAGAACTGAACAGTAATTCTCCCAAAACTCTCCGTATGTATTAACATACCTGTCTGCAATGGAGCTCATTTTATGGGTGCTTATGGTAAAAAACATAACATATCACACTTTAGTCTTGTGGTAGACATTTGTACGCTTGCCTGTAAGAGAAGAAAAAAATACCAAAATGTGACTGAGGGGAAAAAATGTGTTCTTTATTAGAGCATACTGACATTTTCATTTGCTCCTAATCTTCCCCTCTCTTCCAACCTTCTGCTCTGCCCTCCTACCTTTTCTATAACCTGGGCCTTAAGATTTCATTTTACATGACAGAGATCAAGACAAGATTATAAAAGGCTACAGAAAATATGTCTGTACTAAACTAATACAAACCTTTTTACGACTCTGAATTCAGATATAGCTTTTAATTTTTATTTTAACTCTTTCCTAAAGAACCCTCATAAGTTTGAAGGCTGAACAGATGTTGAATACACTTAGCAGTACACTCTGTTTAGAAACACTGCAAACAGAAAGTATTTAGGACATAGCACAACTATAATTACTGTACTTTTTCTTGAGCACATTGTTATCACAGACACGTGAAAAGATAACAAGATACCGATTAGAATGTGATCTCTTTACTGTGAGAAATTTAATCTGACCATTTCTTAAAGCAGTCACTTACTTGTGACAGGAAGTTTTGGTTTTCCAAATGTGCACTTGACTTTTGAGTTAAGAATGTGAACAAAGTATTAATAGTGAGAGAAGGAATGTAACACAGGTTATGAAAAGGCTAAATTCAAACATAAAACAATAAAATTAAACCTGTTTCTTTCATATGGAAAAGTTAGTTGTCAGGGACTGCTCGAATGAAGCAGCAAGATTTTAACACTGGCAGTGATTGGGGAACTGCATGCAACTAGTTTTATATTGGCTCAACTTGCCGATCTTCAGGAATTTTTAGTAGGCTACAAACTTAATAGTAAAAAGGCTATTTATTTCAAAGAAGATGATGTTAGTCCATTTAGTGACTCAATATTTTCTGAGAAAGATTTGTTTGTTTCTAAGAGTACTAAAACTAGTGGAACTTGCAGTGTCAATACCACAAGAAATACGGCAGCAAATGCACGATGAGGGAACTGAGGGAGAAAGCTTGTGATTCAACCAAACTGTCTCTGCATCTACAACAGCCAGATACTGCGTGGGTTTCCTTCACAAGAATAGCATTTTTCACCACAAAGTTTCATAACTTGAGTGCAGCAGGAAAGCAAATGGGAGAGCTGTGCTGCAGCAGAATCTCTTTCAAGGCATATCACAAGGCATGCTGGTGTTTCTGCCCAAATGCCCCACTTCTTCAATTAGTATGGACCACCTTTGCCTTGCCTTTACCCTCCAAATCTAGTACTATGAAGACACACCAACAGCAAACCACTTCTTTCCTCCAGCTCTTCAAAGTAACAACTGCACTGGCCAGACTGAGAAATTAAATTCACCAAATTAGCTGGCCAAGCAACAGAGTTCTGCTATTTGAAAGTCAACCCTAAATGCCATGACAAAAGTAAATTATGAAGAAGTGCCTGTCTGAATTTTTGTCAAAAGCACACAATAAGAGAGAGGTTGCTCATCAGTAAAAGCTAACTACCATGACTGGCATGGAACTAAGTTTACAATCAAGACAATAGCCATAAACTTGCTTTCATTTATCTAACATGGTAAGCACTAATACAGCTATGCCCTAATTACACTTATAGCCCTGTGCTAATTTTTATACAAAAATGGTACCTAAAATTATAGGGATCAAGAGAAATATGAAATTCTGTAAGACAAATTATACACTTTCCCTAATCTGCAAAAGAAAAACACCTGTACAGCTAAATACACAAAACTTTTACCTGTAACATAACTGACATATTCATTATGTAGAATCAAAATTCAGAAGTCAGTATTTTTCACTTGAACAGAGCACTCAATTCCCAGAATTCAACAAAATCTATCATTACAATATACAGATCCTACGTCAGAACTGGCAACCCAGATCTGGTATCCAAGACAGATAGTTTAAAGTACTGGAAAGTACAGGAAATGCACCTGTAGCACACCGGCTTCCCATCTTTCAAGGTCTGTCCCTTCTGTTTTTGCATCCAAACTTGCAAGACACTGAACACTCTCAGTGCTTATGCATGACAAGGATAAGACTGCAGAGATAATGCCACCAAGACCAGTCAAGTTGAAAGTAAACACTAGGTAAATAAACGACTATGTCTATTTCTAAGATTCAAGTTCAGTCACGTTCTGGAGAACAAAAGACACTACTTAACACTGTTACTCAGCCCATCAGTATTGATAACTGAAAGCCATGGAAACCTTATTAATTATAAGAAGACAGTTTTACCTTTCACACTTTGGGACTTGTTAAAGTATGAGGTTTAGGGACGAAACCTGGTTCCTATGAAGAACAATGTGGAGTTAGATGTATCCTCTTCCGCAGAAAATAAATTCCGAACTGTCAAAAAATAACAATGGAGAGCTTTAAAATCAGAGAGTTTAAAAATCACCTACTTCTTCATTTTTTAATAAGGACAAGCAATTGTTTTAACATGAGTAATCTCTAAATGCAACATTTTGCTTATCAAAAATATCTCAAGTATTTCACTATCTGAATTGACATTGCTTTAAAGTTCTTCTTAATAAGCAGGATATTCTGACACAGTTTTACCTTGGCCTTAAGCTATCACTTTGTGCCTATCTGTAGTCTTGATGTCCTTTTCACTTTCGAATTTGGTATCACTTGTACTATCTACATCTTCACGTTCACTTACTACCTTTGAAGCGTATTTATACACCATTATTTAAACATCTTTTCACTGAAGTTCTTATTAGGGTCTCTTCTGGCTTTCTCCGTTACATCTTCTCTCCAAGTCTCCAAAATTGTTACTCTCGGGACTCCAGCATGTGTAGAATGCTGCTGCTGCTAACTAGCAAAGTTGCCCAGTTGCATTATTGCTTCTCCCTCAAACACAGCCATTAACTCTTTGTTTCAAAACCCACTTCAAAATCAATTCCTAGAACATATCACAAACTTACTTCATAACTGCAATTCTTCCAATTATGTCACTGACATAAGTGATCATCTACTTCCAGTCTCTTTATACCACTACATTTCATTTATAGTTGCTTCCCTTGAACCATGCCACTTTTCACATTTTTAAACGACATGAAATCACATTTTTTCATCATCCCTATTTCCATCTGCCTTACTTACTGGTGTTAAAACAAATCCACTATAACATGTACTTCTTCCATTTCTGAAAGATTTTATTTTAAAGTATATTAAATTCTAAAAAGGAAACTGGGATCTATAAACTAAGGTTATGTTACTTGTAAATTCATTGATGACTTTTATGGAAAACACCAGAATTATCACTTATTTGATTTGAAAAGTTAAATGCCTTCTCCTGCACCTAACAGAGGTTCTCAAGTGGTTAAAATACAGATTCAAGTATTAACATAGGAAGTTAAAGCATAGCAGAACAATCTGCCAACAGGAGAAAAACAATTACAGCATGATTCAGTGAAGCCACTCATTCTTGTCTGGCCAAATAACCTGCTGGCCCATTGACCTACTTTTTTAGGTGCTTACAGCCTCCTCTCCTATTCTGTTTTGTTCCATTTGACAAGTGCAAACATTAATAGTGACAAAGAGTCCCATGGAAGTCTGCAACATGAAACCATTATTTTTAAACTGCCTGGAATGGAACAACTCTGCCAACTCTCACCCAGAGTTCTGCCTAACAGAGTTCTAAGGATGAAAAATTTAAACCTCCTCTCTGCCATATGTAGAGGTAAATTTCTTCTAAATCACAATTACACACTTAAGACAAACATCACAAGTCTTAATCACAGAACCATCTTTTATAGTGTTAAAAAAGGGAGCTCTCACACATATTTCAAAAAATTATTTTAAGAGGAGCAGGAAAGGAATATGTTCATTTATTTGTATCATAAATGAACACAAGCAAGCTTAAATCAGACCAAAAGAGAAGCTAATCACAGTGGAAAAGCTTTTGCTGCCAAAACCACATAGATCTCTAACTCAGTAGAAATGGCATGCATTTGAAAGCCAACAGAAAGGTTAAAACGCCTACATGCCAGCACTGGCAGCCACAAGTGCTCAAAGGTCATTGTTCTGTCTCCACAACTGATTAGGGTTTTTTTTTAATAATAATGTCTGTCTGTCGCTTGATACTGTGTGTTTTGAACACATTCAGGTATGTTTTCCAACTTTTCTGTAACCAAGGCAGCTAGAAACTTGCTATCCTAAAGGAAGCTGAGGTCTTCAATCAAAAATCTTAGCTGCTGCTCTGGATGTGCAAACCATTACTACACAAAATTGCCCAATCCGTAGAAAAATTACAAAAACTAGCAACACTGCAAATTCTGCACTATGCTGACTTATCACTCACGAAGAGGCAATAAGTTATTGGGTCCCAAGTCATTGCTTGGCCAAATAAAAAAGGTTCTGAATAAGTTACAGGGTAAAAAGTCATAATCCAACCTAATGGAAAAAAATGCGGTTTTTTAGACTGAAAGAATTTCAGTACCTTCAGTCCAATTTTATTATCAATATTGGAATATACATTGGTATTAAATATTGGAAACAAATTCAAAGACTGAACAAACTATGAAATTACAATACAGTCTTGCTAATGACAGATGTTCTGTCAGGACTGGATTGAAAAATGAGTGGGAAAATGGTGAATGCCTGTATTTCATTTTGTATAGAGCCAGTAACTGAAGATCTCCAGCACTCCACCATAATGGTAACACCAATAAATATTTTTGAGGAAGAATAAGTACTGTCCTTATACTGTAAAAATATTTTTATAGAAAAGCCTTGATTTATGTAAAATTTATGTCATGGCATACAACTAATTCTTACATTATTTTACAGTTTACAGCCCTCATAAATAATGTGAGGTGGCTTGTATTATTAAAACAAATAATTTCATACCAGGAATGTAACAGGAGAAACATACAAAGCAATGCAGTTTTCCAACCCTACAGTTTCTTCAAACAGAAACAGATTAACTTCTTTAATACAATCTGATTTCTGTGCTAAAATCCAATTTTGCCAGGGGAGCAAACCAGTTATTAAAATCATTGAGGGTTAGCTGTAGAGAAGATCTTGTTCAAAGAATCAAAGCCACAGCACCTAGTGCCCTGCAGGCTCTAACACTAGTCACCCACCATGGTACGAAAGACCAAGAGCAGAAACATCACACTGAGCAAGCAGCTGAGCAGAACCTGACTCCCAATGTAAGCACAGTGTCAGAAGCCCTGTTCATTATTGAGATTCTGAAGATAATTATAAACCTTCCTGATATTCCTTTCCATGAGCTTCTGATCATTTGGATTATGAATTTCTGGGGTTTTACTCTACTAGGACATTATACCATAATTAGGGCAAGCAGAGACCCAGCCATTATCTCCTGCCCAGAAAAGCACAGCACTATCACTCATACTTACTTTCATTCTGCTTTTTGCTTCATTGGATTACCTCCAGCCCAGCCACTTTTCTCTTTACCTTTCTCTTTTTTGGAGGTGGGGTAGAGGGGAGGAGAAGAGGAAGAATTTGCTCTGATTTAGTTTCTCTTCAAGAACCACAGCATTTTGTAGAGCAAGAGATTTTTAGACAGGTAAACCACAACCATCTGCTCTCTAATCACATATAGTTTGGTCTAATAAAACAAGCAAGCAGGTTACAATGTAGTTGCTCCTTTGCTTGCAATGGTATATACACCAACAGAAAGCAAATTAGGGTAATGACTGATTAATCTTTTCTTGCTAATCAAAGGCTGTCTGTGAAAATACTATGTTTTTAAAACTGACACGTTTCCTTCTTTAACTCAAAAAAAAAAAGGCAATTGGAAAAATCAAAAGATAGCGCTTCGAGGAACATTGCTCAAACTTTGCAGCTGAACAGGTTATTCCAGCAGCTGGGAACAGTCACACACTGCAAGCTTTCCTCTACCAGATCAACAAATCAGTTTTTGGTCTGTGCTTGTGCAGAAGAGATGACACATCCTAGAAATGTCATTTTCTGAGATAAAACATGCTATAGCAGCAGGTGTTCATCTTCCAATACTTCACAGGACAACCGATGAGAGGGCTGCCTCTAGCACGGATGGATCCCAGATGGCTTTTAATAGGAAAATTTGTGAATGGCCATGAGTAGTCTGCTGTAAATGAGCAGCTTCCTTAGGTCCACCACCTTTTCAGGGAGAACTCAAGAATACATATTGGAGAAAGTGCAGTAGAACAGAAGACTGGTGGTGTGGGTTACCATTACCCGAATGACAGTCTCATATCTGCTACTGAAGGACTTTTGGGAAGAGGGTAAGTCCAAGCAGTCTACAGGAAAGACCAAACGCCTGTTAGAAGGCCTGTTATGGTAGTAGTTAGTGAGATCACCGATTTAGTTGAGTTATAATGACATTTGAAAGAGTGCATACTATTTGCATACACAGTCCACAGCAGCTAGAAGAGGCTATGGATCACCTTGAGTAGCAGAAAACACGACTACAGAGTTAAAGAGAGGTTAAGTTCTTAGAAGTGGTTTATCACACAGATGTGCCCTGGTCTACTCCCTTACACGGTAAGGGACCTAAACAAGCTGCTCAAACAAATTTGCTCAAAAGTCGCTGCAAATAGTATCCTGCAAATAGGAACATGACTTAGGAGGATTACAGGAAAAAGCAATTCTCTCCTGCATGCTGCATCCTGTCCCACCATCAGGAGAGAGATTTCTCTAGGACTTGGGACTGAGCACAGTTTGCAATTTCCATCCCTCTAGCTCACAGAAAAAGAAGACATCCCTGCCCATCACTCCTCTGCTCCAGATCATTTCTGGATCTCTGTGGCTGTTCTGCAACCACTCTTCTACCCTTCTCTGCAGTCTGTATCTTTCCCCTCACTAAACACAGAGATGGCCTCATAGCTCCCTCCCTGATACAGTGCAGCTCCCTAATCTTGGTCCAGGCTGCAGTGAAGATACATGCAAGAAAGCTCAAACAAGCCTCAGGCCTTTACCTGGGCTACAGTGTAATCACTGTAGCCCTGGTAAAGTTTGCAGTCCTGAGGGATGTGAATCAGGTGAGCTGTAATGTTAGGCCTCCGGAGCTAGCCAGTATGAACCCCAGGGAAACTGCCCTCAGGGACAAGGGAGAGCAACAGAGCTGCCAGATCTGTAAGGATGTCCTCCGTATAGCACAAAAGCTAATGATGTCCAGGTACAAGAAATCAGGCAAGGAAGACAAGTCTAGCAACTGTGTGAAGGGACTGCTGGTCAAACTAAAGGGCAGGAAATAAATGCATCCCTCTACTCTGTCCCAGGACAGGCATCTTAGGAAGAGTAGAGTGACACAGTCCAGTTGTGAAGAAATGGGATGAGTATCCTAGGGTGACTTTATGATGCTTGTATCCCCAATCGTCTGTTCTGTATGTGCTGTACATTAAGCTCTGTACCTTTAAAATGGTTCTGGGAGCGAAGGGGGAGAAAGGAGCAGCGCAGTGTGTTTTGAGAAAACTGCCTGACTCCCACACGGCCCTGCTCTGGCGTTTGTCTGAAGCACGGACAGCGGTGGGACAGAGATCTCCTGTGCTCTTAGTTAGTTTTAGCTAGATAAGGCAGAGGCAGAGAAGTTTCCCAGACTGTTTTTTCCCTTTTTTCTTGGGACTGTTTAAATCTGCTCCTGACAAACCCAGAGGAGCAGTGAGGGCTGGCACCTGCGGCCACCAGGCCCGGACCTTTGGAGGGAGTGGGGCTGGTGAGAGACTGAATGAGCTGGGCTACACCCACAGCAAGGACTGGCTCAGTTTGCCATCTCCCTTTGGAGCAGCGAGAGGTTTTATTGTTTCATAGTATTCATTCTTTCTGTTTGTGGGCATCTTGTTTGTTAAATAAATAGTTTTTTCCACTTTTCTCCGAGGAAGTTCTTTTCCCGGAGCAGCTGGGGGAAGGGACCATTTGGGTTTTGCTTTCCAGAGGAACCCCCTTCAGAGGTTTCCTCCCAAATTTGCCCGTAAACCAGGACAATGAGGATGGCTATGGCGAAGCTGGAGCTGAACTTGACAAGGGATGTAAAGAATAACAAGAACAACATCCATAGATATATTAACCAGAAAAGGAAGGTCAAAGAAGGTGTACACACCCACTAAAAACAAGGCTGGTAAGCTGGTAACAACAGATGAGGAGAAGGCTAAGGTACAAAACGTTTTTGCTTCAGTCTTGGCTTGCAGCCTCTCCTCCCACACTGCTTGAATGGATGGACTGCAAGACAGAAACTAGAGGAACCAAGTCCCTTCCACTGTAAGGGAAGATCAGATTTATGATCACCTGAGGAACTTCATTGTATATAAGTCCATGACACCTGATAAGATGCATCCTGGAGTCCTGAGGGAATTGGTTGATGTATCTGCACAGCCATTCTCCGTAATATTTGAAAAGCCATGGCAATCATGCTAAGTTCCAGGTGACTGGAAAAAGGGAAACATTGAAACCGGATGATCTTTATGGTGCCTTCCAACCTAAACTATTTCATGATACTTTTGAGCCTGGCCCACACTTGTCCATGTACCTCACTGATCTGGTCTCTGACTCACCAAACTGACTTCTCAAGACATCCTCAGACCTGCCACCTCATCAGGAATTCACCAGCAATCTGGGCTCTTTGCCTGAGCCTGGCTTCCCTCCAGCTCCTTGGGGGTGACCAGGAAAGCAGTCAGCAGGTTGCCAGGTGTTTAATAATTGGTCCTTGGCTGCAGGATGCTGAAGCACCATGCCAGGCTTTTTTTCCACTCTATCCCTTTCTAGGCTACCTGTATTATCCTCACCTTACAAGATTCCAACTAACTACACTTATAAACACCTGAGGTGTTGTTTATGTGCCTCCATCAAACGACTAATAGATACTAAAAGAAAGTGATACAATACAAAATTTTGGAGTAGTCAGTGAACAAGCTCCCCAAATCAGAAAAACAAAAATGACAAAAAATAGTACAAGCCCAAGTTTATAAGATAAATCTGAAAGGCAGCATTTAATAACCTAACAATCAGAAACAGTTGCTATTCTTCTGCAGTCTCACAAAATATTTTCTCAGTTATTTGTATACACAGTTCCTTACGAGAAATTCCCTTCTTTCAATAACAAAGCTGTAAGAGTGAGTGGTAGAAATAATGTTTGCAAATCATGTGCAACTGGTCTGTACAAAAAAAGACAGTGGCTACATGTTATGATCCCTCCTTGCTTCCATTTTTTTAAGGCTCCACCCTTCCTTGGCTCTCACTGGAGGTGAGCACCCCTTCAGCTCTGGCCACATACTGAAGCAGATTTGTGAAATTATGTGTTTAAAAGAACACACATATCACACAGTTTTAATAGGAACAAAATAATAAAGAGACTGTATTTTAAAAGTGTGGCTCCATCTACCTTTGAAAATTGGCACAGCTAATAAACAGTACCCCTCTACAAAGAGCAGGAAGCTCTTAGGTTCTATAACAGGGTACCCTGAGTTAGACTTGAGTATGTGTTGTGTTGCACATCTAAAATACAACATGTATTTCATATTCAAGTCTGGCTTAAAAGTACACCTGTCTTTCTTTAAATGGTGCTTAACACAAAACTAGTACTTCACTGCAGGAGTTGAGATCAAGAGAAGCTAATTACTAACCTGTTAATGTTACAATTCAAAACTAAAGACTTTCACATCCCTGTGTAAATCTCCATTTCCTTTAATGGAATTCTGGGAATATAAAACCTGCAGTCAGCTAGCCACTTGAGGAACAGATCCTAAATTAAAGCTCACTACGCTGAGGAAAAAAGTGCTATAGATGGAATAAAATCTGCAGTCTGCTATACTCTAACAGGACCCATCTAAACTTGGAACATTTCACAATGAACAAATAAAACCAAGCTTCCTTCTTCCGCCTCTTAGATGGAACTGAGAAGAAAGAAACTGACACTTTTTTTCAGAAGTTCAAAAGGTGAAAAAATTCTACACACACATTCTAAAGTCTAAATTCCCACTAAATACTATTACTATCTCATAAAAATATTTACTACACACAAATCAATCTTTTTCTGCAGAATAAAGTTACCAGACAATAAAAAAATCTTCACTTGATGGTTTCTCAATATCAACAGAAATTTAAAGAAAAAACTTTAAAATACAGTACCAAGATATCGATCCTGGAGTTAAAGACGTTTTGAAATAATTAATCCAATTTAAAATGTGCATATTTATGAAACTGAGCATCATGAATTTTAGATGTTTTGTAACAGACACAAACAATAGTTTAACAATTTTTCTAAAATGGTTTGTCACATTTTCATCAAAGCAAAAATACTACAAAGAACCCTAATAAATCAAGCCAAAGAAGAAAAATTAAATGTTTAATTCCTATATTGGAAAATAAACAGGAAAATTCACCAAGAAATGAGACAGACTAAAGAGTCAAACATTGGGTTTCCTCTACCCCAATAATAAAAGGGAAGTACTTTTTAAAAACTGTCCTGGAGAAAATTAATTATCAATTTCAACAGACATAATTATTACACATTCAAGCAAGATAACACCAAGGAAATTCTTCTTCCATTCCATGCAAAATTTCTGTTTGGTGTTGATATAAATGCAGGCTTAAGTTTAGAAAATGAGACTTTATCGTTGTTATTACTGCAACAACACTCAGCTATCCACCTCAATTACTCTTCCTGAAATACATGAGCCTACACATTACGTGAGCACTTCAACTGCCAGACTTTTAGCAGGCAGATATGCCTTAAAAGGTGGGAAAGGGAGCAAAAGAGAGATGATGAAATTCACACAAATGAATCTTTCTAAAATTCTATACTAATCCAGAAAAAAAGCACTCAATGAAGATTTATTAGTTTTTACATTCAAATGATCATATACATTTTTTACATAAAGAATTCTGACTAATCAAGAGAAAACTTCAGTCAAGATTTCCTGCTCTGTTCTCATTATGCCATTCTAAAACTTCCAGAAATCAAGTAAGTCACCAGTTGGCCAAGAGGGTCTATAAGAAGTTATGCAAATTATTTCCGCACCCAATGCCTTTATCATAGAATCATGGAACAGGTCAGGCTGGGAGGGACACTGGGTCATCCCATCCAACCTCGCTGCTCCAGCAGGGTCATCCTAAAGCACACGGCACAGGGTTGTGTCCAGACAGTTCCTGAGTACTTCCAGTGAGGGAGACTCCACAGACTCTCTGGAAACCTGATCCAGTGCTCGTTCACCTGCACAGTAAAGAAGTTCTTCCTGTTCAGGTGGAACTTCCTGCCATCAGTTTCTGCCCATTGCCTCTTGTGCTATTGCTTGGCAACACTGAGAAGAGCCAGAATCCATCCTCTTGGCAGTCTCCCTGCTGATACTTACATATATTCTTCATAAGGTCCCCTCTCAATTGTCTCTTCTCCAAGCTGAATAGACCTAGCTCCCTCAGGCTTTCCTCATAGGAGAGATGCTCTAATCCCTTACTCATCTCTGTTGCCCTCCACTGGAACTCCTCCAGGAGCTCCATGTCTCCTTTGTCCTGAGGAGCCCAGAACTGGACACAGCACTCCTGATGTGGCCTCACCAGGGCTGAGTAGAGAGGCAGGATCACCTCCCTCAATCTGCTGACAATGCTCCTCCTAATGACCCCCAGGACACCATTGGCCTTCTCATCCACATGGGCACATTGCTGGCTCATGGACAGCTTGTTGTCCACCAGAACCCTGAGGTCCTTCCCTGTACAGCTGCTTTCCAGCAGATCAACCCCCAGCCTGTGCTGGTGTGTGCAGTTACTCCTCCCCAGGTGCAGGACCCTGTACTTGCCTTCTCTCAATTTCCTTTCTGTCCATCTCTCCAGCCTGTCAAGGCCCTTCTGAAGGGCTGCACAGACTCTGGGGTATTGGCTGCTCCTCCCAGCTTTGTGTCATCAGCAAACTTGCTGAGGATGTCTCTGCCCCTTCATCCAACTCATTAATGAATAAGTTAAACAATCCCAATATTGAATCGTGGGGGACACCACTAGTGTCAGGCCTCCAAACAGATCCCATGTCACTGGGACTGGGACTCTCTGATATCAGCCAGTTCTCAATCCATCTCACCATCCACTCATCTAGAGCATGTTTCCTGAGTTTGCCTGCAAGCTTGTTGTGAGAGATAGTGTTAAAAGACTTGCTTAAGTTGAGGTTAAAAAATACCCACTGCTCTCCCCTCATCCCTCCAGGTATTTGCTTCATTATAAAAGCAATCAGGGTGGCCAAGGATGATTTGCCCTTAGTGAATCCATGCTCCTGATCACCCTCTTGCCACCCACATGGAGATGGACTCCAGAATCAGACATTCCATCACCTTTCCAGGGATTGAGATGAAGTTGACTGGCCAGTAGTTCATTCTGGGTTCTCCTTTTTGCCATTTCTGAAGACCAGTGTGACATTTGCTTTCTTCCAAGTCCTCAGGTACTTCTCCTGATTGCCCTGACCTCTCATGAGCAGCCCCATTATGCTGTCAACCAGCTCCCTCAGCACTTGTTGATGCAATCCATCAGGGCCTATGGACTTGACAATGTTCAGTTTACCTGAATGTTCTCTAACCCAATCCTCCTTGACCTCCTTGAAGGAAAGTCTTCCTTCCAACACCCTCTACTCTGGTCTCCTGAGTCAGATATTCTGGAAAGCTGGTCTTGTCAGTGAAGACCAATGCAAAGAAGGCGTTCCGCATCTCCACCTTCTCTGCATCCTCTGTCACCAGGGTTCCCTTCCATTAAGTAAGAGGTCCTCATTATCTTGGGTTTTTCTCTTGTTATTTATGTATTTGAAGAAGGCCTTCTTGTCGTCCACAACATCCTTGATCAGGTTTAACTCCAGGTGGGGTTTGGCCCCTCCTGTCTTGTTTCTACTTTGACAACCACTCTATATTGATTCCAAGCAGCCTGCTCCTGCTTCCATCTCCTATGTATCTCCTGATTACACCTGAAAAATAACAGCAGTTTTTTGTTCATTCATGCAGGTCTCCTGCCCTTTGTCCAATTTCTTGCTCATTGTTCTTGAGCCTTAAAGGAGTCATGCTTGAGTAACAACCAGTTCTCTTGGACTCCTGTTCCCATGGGATTTTTCAAAAAGATCCCTGAAGAGGCAAGAGTTAGCTCTCCTGAAGTCCATGGCTGTAATCTTACTTGCTGCCCTGCTTCATCCTCGCCCTTTACAGTCCATAAAGGACATAGCTTATGAGTCTTAAATCAGTTTTAAGGGACATCAAATTATTTTATATCATCAACTTACTCCTTGCAGATACAATTATCTAGCATATCCAGAAGCATCTCACTGATCCTCAGTTATGACCACATGAAAAAGTGATGGAGGGGTCAGAGGAGAACTAGCACACCATGCCAGACAACTAAACAAAATGAACTCAAGAGATTTTTGTAGGTGGTTTTGTTTTGTTGGGAGATTTTTGCTTGTTTTGTTTTGCCCATTTTTCTTCGGTTGGTTGGTTTTCTCTAACTAGGAGACAAAGTTTTATTCCTAACTTGGGGTCGGGGTATTTACCTAGAATGTGGGAGAGGTAAGACTAAGCACTTCCTCTGAATCTGTCCACAGATGAAGAATTACCACATGAAAGATAGCAAGAGCAATACACACCGACCACACCAGTAACTACATGGCTACAGAGACGAGGCACTTCACACCCTAATAGCTCCTTATGTTTGTAAGTACTTTTACCAATCTCCTTGATCAAGCCAAAAGTTTGTGTAATGTTAACCTTTGATCATTACTCTGACCCCTCATTTCCATGGCCACATTAAATTCCCTCTCTTCAGCTGGCATTAATATGTGGTCAACAGAGCTAAAACTGGTTGAGCCCCAAACTAACCCACACGTTGTTCCATTCAGCCAAATCAACTACATTTGTCTCACCATAAGACTGCTCAAAAGCTACGTTGGCACAGGGGAAGGGGAACCAGCAAACCTGTCACCAGGTTAGACATCTTCTGGCAACAACGGCCTTTCACACTGACCTACACCATGTGTTAAATCACAAACAGAGAGCAAAATTAGGGAAAACAAGATTCAAACCTGTGCTCAAAGAAATGAGCATTGTAGTTACTACTTGAGAAGCCTGCATCATATTTAAATGAAACATCTTTACTCTCCCATGCACTGCTGCCTCTCATATGACAATCCATGACAAATTAAACCTCTGGGCAGAATGTGACTTATTCTTATATGCTGATCCAGACTCATGGATCAGTTCTGAATAGGAACACAAACCCAGAACTCACCCTTAGAGTGAATGGGAATCTCATGCAAAACGTAAATATATATACAACTGATGTGTTGCTTAGTTGTCAACCTATTTATCAAACAGCACATTAATTAGCATCAACTTGGATGGTTTTAGGATGATCCTCAGTACAGATACTTATACAAGGATATTCCTCTAAATTAATAATCTAAAACAAAGAAAATTTGATTAATGATTTACATCAGCATGCAGCTATTTGTAACACCTAAAATTGTACAGGAATACCAAATGGACATAATTTAAAACAAAATTACAACAGTTGCCAACAGCAACATCCAAGAACACATGACAGGTGTTTCAGAAAGCTAATATTTTATCTGAAACTTAATTATCTATATCACGTAGAAATGCATACATGTAAGTAAAACACTTCTAAAAATATTTAGTGCTAGTCACCACTTTATTTTTTACAAGTTGATTGCACAATCCATGATTTGTGCAGCTGTGGAAGTGCTTCTGGTGCCTAAATTTCCCAGCATGGGTGACTCATGCACAACTTAATTATTCTGTAAAGCTTTTGTGAAGAGTGGACTGTTTGCCTGCCTGAAAAATGGAGTAGGCATTATATTTCACTGGAAAGCATCTTCAAAAAGAAAGAAGTGAGAGTTCACATTTCCATAAAACGAGACAGTTGGGAAATTTTAAGCTACAACACTGAAGTGCAGTCCAAGTCAAAAATCACCAAACAAGCAGCTCCTCCTCCCTACCTCCACCCACCATCTTCCCCAGAAGTCCTGCACATCATTTTGGAGACCACAAAGTGCTAACAAAAGGAAAATGAATGAGGTAGCTGAAAAAGAACAAAACATAACATGGGAAGCACTAGGGGATGGTCATTTCAGCGTATTTCCACTGTGAGAGAAGAGCAGATTTGGGATCACTTGATGAAACTGAACAGCCACAAATCAATGGGACCTGATGAGATGATGTTGCCATGCCACTCCCCATCATACTTGAAAAGCCATGGCAGTCAGACAAAAACCCTGTTGACTGGAAAAACAGAAACATCAGTCCTATTTTTAAAAAAAGTGAGAAATGAAGATCCAGGGAACCACAGAACAATGAGCCTCACCTCCGTGTCTGGGAAGATCACGGAAGCAATTTTAAGGCACATACAACACAAGGAGGTGATCAGAGACAAGCAGCACAGCTTTACTAAGGGAAAGTTGTGCCTGACCAATCTGGTGGCCTTCTATGATGGAGCAACAGCTGACAAGGTTCAGACCAACCAATGTCATCTAACTAGACCTCTATAAGGCCTTTGACATGGTCCCACACAATATCCTTTCTGCCAAATTGGAGAGACGTGGATTTAAATAATGGACTATTGGAGGGAAAACTAACTGGATGGATGGACACAGCCAGAGAGTTGTGGTCAATGACTCTATGCCCAGATGAAAGCCAGTGACAAGGGGTGGCTGCATCCACCTCTCAGATCCTCAAAACAAGAAAGACGTGGACCTGCTAGAGCAGGCACAGAGGAGGCCACAAAGATGATCAGAAGACTGGAGCACCTCTCCTACTGAAGACAGGCTGAGAGAGCTGAGGTTCTCCAGCCTGAAGCAGACAAGGCTCCACAGAAACCTCATTGCAGCCTTCCAGTAGTTGAAGGGGGCATTAAAAAAAGAGGGAGTGCAACTTTTTACACAAGCAGATAATTACAGAACAAGGAGGTACAGTTTAGAACTAAAAAAGCGAAGATTTATATTAGATGCTAGGAAGAAATTCTTTACTCAGAGGGTGCTGAGGCACTGGAACAGGTTTTCCAGAGAAGTTGTGCATGGCTCATCCCTGGAAGTGTTCGAAGCCAGGTTGGATGTGACCCTGAGCAATCTGATCTAGTGAATGGCATTCCCTACTCTTGGGGGAGGGGGACTGGAATTGGATGATCTTTTAGGTTTTTTCCAAACCAAGCCTATGATTCTATCCAAAAAATATGTGGCAAAACACACTTCTGTATTAACATGCTTACTATTATACTCCTATGGTTAACAAGCTTTAACAGAAGTAAAGAACTTAATTTTCTAGAATTCTAGTGTCTGCCAGATTCTTCAGTTTATCCCTCAATACAACTACCTGTTGTTGAAAAAACAAGCTTATACTGTAAATAAAAATTCAACACTATACTTACAGAATTCCAGACTTTAATTTCATTAAAGACAAGACTGGAATTATAATTTTGTCAGAACTTTAAACAGAAGAATCTGGGCTCAACTGGAATTACAGTGATTGCAAGGCTTGAGACAAAGGAAAAGTACTTCATATTACAAAGGCAAGAAGTGCCTTAACAAGGAAAGGGGACAACCCCCCCACCCAAAGAAAAAAACAAACCCAATCAACCCAAAACAGAAACACAACCGTCAAAAAAGCAACCAAACAGAAGAGTTTTGCAATTGATACAGAGAGGAAATAACTCTTGTTTTGGCTAAAGAATGAATAAAACTAAGACAAAACAAGTTTAGTATTGTCCCTAGAAACTTTTGGCAAAACACTCAGTAACCACTTTGGGTATAGATGCTAAGTATCCCTTTGCCACCCTGCTACAAGCAAGAATCCAAAGGAAATGGGATCAGCCAGCATTTAGTCAGTCACTGGACTTGTTCAGGTAGAAAAGATGATACATTACTGTAACAAAAGATATTGCTGCATGAACTAAACAGAAACAGCAATGCAGCAACAGTAAAAAAGTATATAAAATCAATTTTAATTTAATTCTACTGTAATCACTCTGCATATATTCTTATATGGAAATATAGGAAGAGTCTTAATTCAAACATTAGAGCACTGAACACAACTGAATTTCTGAATGTTCAGGAAACAAAGCTCAAAGAAAAACTATAGTTTAAAGTAACACTGTAACATTTAACATTTTTTAACATTCTGTGCTTCTAAAATATCATCTATTTATGTAGATAACAAAATTTCTCACTTTTTCTTTATTCTCCTGAGCAGCAGAAGCATGCACGCCCTCTGAAACTTTCAGACCTTGTGCTAAGCTAAGTCCAGAAAACCTACTGAAATCACCTTCTAAGGGTCACCAGAGAAACAGCAAAAGACAAACAACAAATTCCTTCTTCTCATATACCAGTATCATCTTCAAAATATTGGCTCCAGTCCATTTAATTGTAAATTAGGTTGATTAGTTATGATGAGAGTATTACTTCTCAGGCACTGGGAATTTTTATAATGGCAGCTTTCAATACCTTGCAGACTAATTCTATGCTCATAACATAATTCTGTCATGTGTCTCCCATTCTTTCAAAAATATTTTAAGTTCATGATATTGACTGAAAGACAAAATGTATCAGGAAATTCTACACCAAGCTCTTATAAACTTTGCAGCTACAACATTTAAGATAAGAATTTTCAAGATTAGATTAAGGTGGGGAACAGATCACAAATTCAGCTCCTTTTTGTATTTTTGAAATTCAGACTCTATCCTTACACCCCATATAAACTCTCCAAAGTTTCAAATGAGTCCTCAAAGTTATTTCTGCGAGAACTATTAGTCCTTTTTACCATCTACAATACTCAACAAAAAAATCGTATCAACTACTTAGGACCACACTTGCTACATTTGTGTGACTTTAAACTCCCTCAGTTTTCTTAATTTTTATCTTCTACGATTCTTACATTTTTCTTTCACATAACCATTAGACCCTATTATTTCTATGTACCAAGACACATGTTTCTGAGTGCTTATTTCCTGCCCCTCAAAGTCTCTGCACTCTTGAGAACCCAATGTTAAGGAAAGTTTCCTGTCTGACCATCCAGGAGCCACTCTGGCAGCCACTCCCAGCATCAGAGACTTTCATTGCTGGGACCAAGGGCCCCTCACAGTGGGTGGTTCTATCCCTCACAAGGCTCTTTTCCCACCTAAGTAACAAACTTGACTTAGATCATCCAACACTTAAGTCCCTAAAAACAACACTAACAAATATTTATAAAAGTTTTATAGCTATTTCAATTTACAATTAATATATCAGTTATCAGAAACGAAAATTACAATCGGGTTTTATTTAATTCCCCTCTGCTCTCCACATTGTGAGAATGGCTTCAAAGACCTAGGATCTTGCTAGTGGCCTATGAAACACAGGTACTGAGGAATGGGATACCAGAAGTTATCAATATTTACAGGAAATCCTGAAACTAACCTGAATTTTACATTTGGGCCACATTCTAACAGGGTAATGAAAACAGCTGTATTGTATTTCAGCACACATTAAAGCTTGAAACAGTTTACTTATACCAAACACATTAAAAAATACACAAGCAGAGCACTTCAACATACAGTGAAATATTCTTAAGGCAAGATTACTTAAAATAATGAGGAGTCTTCAGAACTTACTGGCTTACAACTCACATTTTGACTCTCAACATTATTCTTCATTTTAAATTGAGGCTTATATCTCAATTTCGAACAAATTAAATAATACTGCAAATAATTTTATTGTTTTTATTAAAGCCAGTGATTTTTTTTCAAACTGTTTCAAAATGCTGCTGCTACTTATGCTGTTATAAGCTTAATAGCTTCGGGTGGATTTTAATGATTATATTAAAAGACTGCAGGTTTAAACATCCCTATCAACAGAAATCTTGATTAAATGTTGGAAATTTTCTTGAAAAAAAAGCTGAAAGCCAAGGTCAAGATTCTGCAAAAATCTAATCAACAGGAAACATAGCTGAATTTAGTCCTAATTACTGGCTTAGATATGTGGGATATTATACTACAGTTAGAGCATAAAAAATTCTTGGGAAACTCTGAACTTAAAATTAAACAGGGCAGATGGAGAGTATTCTTTCAACTGCTATTTCAAGATAAAATGATTTAACACCAGGACCTAAATATTACTTACATTTTCAACACCTTAACAACTGAGGAATTCATTCCAGGCAAAAGAAAAAAAAAAAAGTCTGTCATGCTTCATGACAGCTAAGGCACAAAAAAGGGTAATAACTGCAAAAACCTGCAAATACCATCTCTTTTTCCTTTTTTTTTGTCTTGCTCTTACTTAATGACTGTCATAAAACACTGACCTTGGGGTTTTATCAATGCAGATGAGCAGCTCAAGCAAAACATTTGGGGTGGCAAGCATACATATTTTCAAATTCTATACAAAAATTATAAAATGAAAGAAATCAGAAGACTCCTCTGTTTAACAACTTAAAAATATATGCATGGAAAAAAAACCCAAATGAACCCATCAGAATTATAAAAGGCAGCTAAATTTAGTTGTTTGAACCACTGTCCTTTATTGAATTTACGTGCTTCATTGACGGTTTATCTTACCAAAATTGAAAAAAAGTATTCTTGACACTTTAAAATATTTCAAAATCAGCACCCAAACTTATGTCTGGACTTGCAGTATAGATACAAATCTTAGAGTTCACTGTCCTCATCTACTGACCTATAACCAAAGCTAACAGCTATGGCTCTGTCCCCATTAGAAAGTAATCTGAGACTGTAGAAATGGACCAGTAGATCAAAGCAGCTGGCGCTGACACTCCTATGCTAGCTGTTCAAGAGGGTTTATTTTGGATTAGATTTCATCTGGTCTCCAGAAGCAAACATCACTATCACATGGACCATTCAAATTTCTCCAGGAATTTCATGATTGATGCAGAACTCTATGTCCCCACTAGAGACAGAAGAGCACTCTGCACCTGCAGCAGAACTCACAGGCCAGTTTTCTGAGAAAGGAATGTAGTTCTAACACATTGAGCCAAGCAAGTGGTAAGGGAAGACAACAGTGAGATTTTCTCCAAAGCAGTTTTAATCAACCAAATCATAATTGTAATGCATACATGAGAGTTATACTCTACCTTTTCAAACCAGACTAATCATCAGAGATGCCATGTCACAAACAGAACACTTGATCGCACTAACAGACTTCAGAAAAACCCTGTAAGCATTCCTCATAATGCCTCACAACTGAAAAACAGAATAATTATAAAAGGCCATCTACTGGCTTTCACAAAAATTTATTTTCTCTGTGCCAGAATTCAGCAGAAGACATAAATAAAGATAACCCTACTCCTTAGGCTTCATTTCTCTTTTCTTTGCTTATTTACTACATCTTTTATGTCCTGTTTTCTCACTTCAAATGTTTTACTTCTCTTCTTGCTTCTACCATATTTCATTCAGCCTTTCTCTCATTTATTTATTCATTTCCTCCTATTACCTGTGCTATTAAATACACTAAGGGGAAAGTAAATATTTTTGCATCTCTGGACTTTCAGACAGAGGTGTCAGTACTGGGTTTTTCCCTGGAAATTCAGATAGTATAGTCTTGAGACAGGCTTGTAATCACTGCTACTGTGATTTAATTTGCTCTAACTCAAACAAAATTTAAAAAGGGTAAAGATGATCATGCGTTTACTGCAATGACTCAAATCTATCTCTAAATCCCATGCTAACCAACTATGGGAATTGATAAAAATCAGCTAATGACACAGGAATCTTGGTCTACAGTAATACTGAAATTAGCCTGGTTCTAAACATCATCTCAGAGAACAGCCACAGGAACAAAGAAATACTAAGTAAAGCTAATCAAGCAATTTATGGAATGCAAGAACTTCATTGAAGAAACACTAGATAAAATCTATTTGGTGTCTACACAGCTTTTTACCTTAGCTGTAAAGCCAGGAATATACTGCTTAATCTCTGCCTGTTTTTTTCTAGGCTACGTAATTTATATAATAATTTAATCCTCTAGATTTTGGATTATATTCCAGAGTTTCTCCAAGAACTGTAAGTTACAAATAGGATCTTTAATCCCTTTTTTTCACATACAATTAATTCATTAGTTGCTTAGAATAACCAAACAATTCAGACTCACCTAGTTTCACTGACACTCAATATACAACACCCAAATAAATTTCCAGAAGATTTTGCAAATGAAAGAATGGACTTCTCTCTATATTTGTTAAATTTAGATGAAAACAACAAACAAAAAAATCAGATCTCTTTAGAGGAATTCCTAAAGAAAAACTGTATTTTAAGAAAAACAACACTATACAAATTTTCACATGCACATAATCTGAAAATTTTATGTATATTGCCTTTGCATTTCAGAAGAAATATGGTCTTCATGTTCTAAAAATGTTACTTGAAAAGCAACATGAAAGATGCACAATAAACAGAGGTTTTCAGAATGCTAAAAAACAAGTATTTCATAACTTTTAACCATGCACAGCCTGCACTGTCCAAAAAGATCAATTTTATTATGATATCTTGTGAATATTAGAGTAGCAATAAAGAGAAAAAGCAAAGAATAGAGAAAAATTGAATGAAAAAATGGACAACCGTTATGGAAATATAGTGCTGAAGCAGAATTTGAAGGACAAATCAACAGCAGATAGGTGATAAAGTTAAGGAAAAGCACAAAGAGTACAGAAGAAAATCTTCTTACTCAGTGTTTGTACCTGACACTACAATGGAGTCGAGGAGATTAGACCTGTTTATTTCTCACAGTCCAGCTAGAACATGCTCAGTAGATCTGTCTGCTTATGACTAAAAGGATTTGGAATATATCTACCTCATCTGATTTGGACAGATGAAATGGATTTAGAAAATTCACTGAAGCGGTACAAAACATATTTTCAGAAATCTATTATGCTGTCTATTGTAAGTGGGGTAGCAGAAAAAAATACTGCAGCATAACAATTTGAGTGTTTGCTCCTGCATATGCAGGTGCCTTATTTTTCCAGTGGCAAGATTTTCATCGCATTTTGCATCAAGAAAACAGTATGTTCTTCCCTCTCAGCTCATTCTCAGACACAAGCTGATGTTTGGTCCAATTTTAGGTGAAGGAGACATGTAACAGATTTAAGCCTTAGTAAATTATAAGCAACTAAAACTAGGGTTCTGGAACAGAAAGTGTCAAGCATCATTAACTACAAGCACTGCTACCTGTAATTCCATTCATGACCAAACCTCATGCATGACCAAGCACCTCCAATGCATTATGAGCCACTAGGAATACAGGAAGGCCTTCTGCCAGCAAGACAAAATAATCCTGCTTCAGTAAGATTGGCACAATGTCTGTTCCACGCAAATAAATCAGTTTCTTGGGTTTTTTTTTTTACCCAGTATAAAACTGTGTTTTGACCCAGTCAAAAAAACAACAGAACACCTGAAAAATAACACCTACTTAGAAAGATAAAATATAAAAACACATAAATGAAGTCTACAGAGGGCCATGGCCATGATCCTCATGATACCTTGAATCAAAATCCCTTTGTTGCTCAAAAGATGGACCATAAACAAACTACCCTGCTGTTCTGTGCTTCTCTCTGTGTGACTGATGCACAAAGCGATCAGCAACCTTACTGCAAGATACAACATGGACAAATCTTGCAAATATGAAAATCTGTAGCTCCTGGCCCATCCTCAACTGGACAGTACACAGAGTCCAATCAAGGAAGGGGGGAGAAGCAACCCTTTCATAAATAAGGTGACATGTGAACAGAGATAGTGGTACTTGAACCCATTAAGATGCACTCTTCTGCTATATCCTTACATGAATGCGGCATTAAGTCATCTCAACAAGAGCATCTGCAATGCCTCCCCCTCCACCCCCTCAAAAAACCCAACCCACACCACACAAAAAAAAGCCAAACAAACAGAAAAAGCACGCAGAAAAGCAGTGAGTGTGGCTCATTGACTGCAACACATCCCTGGGAGAGATACTAGTTCAGTCTCCAGAAAGCACAGGGCCACATTAGCACGCTGCATTGCTGGGGACAGTGCTTTCATAAGGTCTGAGTTTTTTCTTCCTTCTAGTTTTCGAGACAGCTCAGGTACAGTTCAGTTGTTTCATTCCATACTCCAGTGTACAGGATAAAAGCTTATAAAAAGCTCATTTGAAGTTTATTCTTGCCCACACACACCATTAATTTGAATCTCAAATTGAAGTGGAATGTCTACCTTGCCTGAGGTTGAAAAAGAGATGTTTCTGTTTAAAGCACTACTGTTCTAGTAGCAATAAAATCTACATACTTACCTAAATTACCTAGAAATACATTGTGCCTTGTAGAGTGGCTGGGTAGCATTAGTAGTCCAAACGTGATGTCATCTGAGTGAAAGTATTCTTTGGCACAGTCTTCTGAAAAACAACAAAAAACCCCAGAGTTTAATGAAAATTAATCTGTTCGAAAAAATTTTGGGTGTGAGCCCTTGATTATTTCTGTTTTCTCTCCTGCCATTTCAGTCATTTTACATCTTTAAATTGTCCACAATTTCACTTTCCAATTTTTCTGTTCAACAGAATGATGTAAATACTCATGAAGGAGAACTTCAACACTGCACACCACCTTTTACATAGCTCTGGCACTGTCTGAAATCCAAACCTGCGAGACAAATGCAATAGCCCAATGGTAGCATGAAATTGACAGACGTAACGATGTCTACAAAAAAATTAATATTACATTTATTGCACTACAATTGCTTTGGATTGTATTATGACCTTGCAGAACAGCCATAATACACTATGCAATCTTCTGGAAAGAAATTGCATCAGTAAAATCTTAAATGGGTGTACTAGGGTTCAGACAGGACATATGAACTACCTCAGAACACAACCTGAAACTCTCAGAGAACATGGCATGCAACAGCACAAGACTCTCCTCAGTAATCAAACTCCCCAATTTCAGCAAGATGTGCTGAGCAAAAGCTAACTCTGAAAGAGAGATTTCTGTACACAAATACTCTACTTATTCATAAAGAAATACCCCCCACCTGCTACAGATCATAAATTCCGTATTCCTACACACTGTGCTGTGTTTTAAATACACATGCACCAACTTGGTAATATCATCTAACTGACGATAATCCTGCTAGAAAAATCTACTCCTAGTTACCCACTGTTGATATTTTCTATTCAGCACTCCCATGTGGCAAAGTACATCCTTTAAGGCATACATAAATATATTCCTTTCCATTGTATGCAAGGATAGGAGGATTTCCTTTGACATAAAATAACCGAAACAAAGTAACTTCTAAACCCCTGCTCTTTACCACCTTGTCCCCTAAAACATACAATATAGAAGGAAGAAGCTGTCTGCCTGGGGAAGAAGAATGCCAATGTTTGAGGGAGATCTACTGCCAAGTCTAACGGGATAAGAAATGAAGAACGTTATCACCTATATATTTTTCTAAGTGGTCAAATGAGATATTCTAATGTTAGAAATCAATGATTTAAATCAAATACCAGCATGTAGATAAGAAATGGCAAACTCTCTTTACAGCGCAGGAAGTTTAGGTGCATTTTTTAAAAAAAAATCTATGCCAGCTTATGAAAGATTATTTTTCCTTTCTGATGTTGCCAACATTAAGTTTAATGTAACTCAATCTAAATCAACCATAAATCTAATGGTCTATATAAAGGCAGAACAAATTTAATTAAAATAATTTGGAAAAGCAATTTCAATTATTTTAGTGAAAAAGGTTTGCGATCCTTTTGACTCAGATAAAATGGTAGTATGTCAATCACCACTGAAATGAAGAAATTCTATCTATAGTCCCACCCTGAACTGTACTGAAATTCATCTGAAGTCCTTTGCTTGTAGAAAAATGTATGTAATAGAAGGTAGCAACAGAGCAACAGGAATGCCTAAGATGGAATTTTCAGGCACAGCTGCCTGTTGTTTTGACACTCAGTTTAAAAGCAAGTTTGAGTGACAGCTAAATTTCTTAAAGGGTTAATTAAAAAAAAAAAAATCTTACTACTAGAATTTGTGTCCTAAACTCCCTGCCAAACTGATCAAAACAGCATATTCTTAAGTCCTTTTCCTGTCTCATGTTTTTTTCTTCAGAAGAGCTAAACCCACCAACAAAATTTGTAAGTTTCTGTAGATCTTTTTCCTGTCCTATTTCATAAAACCTTCTAGTTACTCTTCCTCTTGATTCAGACTACTTTTCTGATTTCACTATGCTTTCCAGATCCTGCAAAATATTTTGCTTCTTTTCCTCCAATCTGTACATTATTTGGACTTGCTTTATGCTGTCTTTGCTTCTATATTCTCATATTACTTGTTGCTGATCTATCTTATCATGTTCTTAGAAATGAGAACCTGTTTAATTCACTCACTATGACTTGCTTATTAATTTGAATCCTTGTCCCCCTTTCTGAGGTCACTGTCATCATTTTCTATGTCAGTGAAATTCAGATCACAAGCTTCTCAAGGCTGAAACTCTACCTTATTATCTACGAAACATCATGAAAAGCTCTAGGGCAGCACAAAATGTTTAGCTAAAGCTTCTGAGCTGGAAAAAAAGACTATATAAAAAAAGAAGTAGAACATTTTAACAAATAAAACATTTCCATAAAAAGATATTATATGTAAAATTGCTGAGATGTTAAGGAATTATCAGTGGCACTACCATACTAGCTCTGAAATGTAGTTCTCAAACACAAAACTGCAAGCAGTAGCTTGATTACACATAATGGATGTTGCTGCTGTGGATGGCAAGAAACTTCATTAAATCACATTACTACATTAAAACTGACAGGAAAGTGTGTGTGTGTATGTGTGTGCGTGAGAGAGAGAATCTGCATTCCTATTCTGACAGTTCTTGGAAGCTGTGATTCATGCTGCTACTTGCTCTTCTACTCACAGTAAGGAAAACCCTGTTTCCTTTACAGTATTTGTTGTTACTATGAAAACTACTTTAAAATAAGCACAAGTGAAAAGCACCTACTTCTGCTATGATATTTTAAAAATGAACTATTTTATTACTTGAAATCAATAAACTAAAATTTGTGAAGATTATGTCAGTTACTAAAGGTTTGACAAGTATATTTTATATTATACAGCAGAAAATGCTCTAGAAAAGAAAGCAGCACAAACTAATAAAGTTTTCTTCACTTGTACCATTACTAAGTTTTTCAGCTTTTCTAAACCAAGCAGCAGGACACACTACATTTCTCTATTGAGACAAAAATCTTCAAGTTGAACATAATTAAGTAGATTTCAGTCTGCTGTTTATTATGATAAATAGGTAATGCAAATACAGGCCAGACAGTAAAGAGGTTGAGAAATGCCATTCTAGACATAAATTCAGCTCCTGCTTTTCAACAAGTAACACCGTGTCACAAGACAGAGGAGTGGGTTTACTGGAAATCCAATTTGGGAAATACCGTCTTTTGTTCTTATGCTGACAGAAAAATATTATTTTTATTATTCTTTTGCTATAATGTCACACTACGATATTGTTGGTCCCCATCCCTTTCCAAAACAGCCCAATATTCTTCCTGTCTCCTCAAGCCCTGATGACACATATAACTCCTGTTCTCCTATCCAACACAGACCCAGTGCATGCTGAAAGAAACAGGTCAGTACCAAATTCCCATTGCATTATCTCTCTCTCAAGAGAGGGCAGCGACACATTTCTCTCTACCCAGCCTGCCCATTCTCCCAAAACCTGTGTTTACATCACAGTCTGTGATTTCCATCCCTCCCACTAACATGGCTACAACTGATAAACGATTTCAAAAGCTACTTGTGAATATGTAAGGAAAGAATGAGAGAAAACAAGGAAAAAGCATTAATCACGTTTTCTTAGGAAATCAGGCTTAAAAAAGGCAACTCCCTACAGCTTCCAATTGAGGAAATTTTTCTAGTTGCTTACTGAGCTAAGGAAATAAGCAGATTTTGGCAAAATATTTTTTATCTTTTTACAACTTCACATTTAGGTTTCAAAATTAAGTTTTGGGGAACTAAGGTCTGGGAAAGTTACCACATGAAACAAGACAGGTTTTTCATCCTAATGTATCTTGAGGCTTTTGGATGACTGGTGAAAATCCAAGCATTTAACATTTCTCTAGCAAGAGAAATTAAAAAATTACATACCTTCTACCTTAACACACCAGCAGGAGTCTACCTTCTCTGTATTCACAACCATCTGCTCAACAACAACCTCTAAACTCTTGGAACATTGTTCTGCCAGGGTGCATGCCAATAATAGCCAAAACTCAACAGGCAGTCAATGACATTGCATTTAACATGCAAGGAAATAACCACCAAACACTACTTCATTAAAAACTTTACTCAAGCAGAAAAATAGAGACTTCTGTTTTATTTATAACAGCAACAGGACTCTCAGAATTTGAAATATTAAATTAGCTGTATTAATGTGTTTTGAAGTATCTTTTTTTATTAAGCAGCCTAGTATCTTTTACTCTCATTAAGATCATAATTTAAGATGCAAAAATATATATTTTCTCAGTGTTTCCAATGTACATTAGGAAACTCACACATTAACCTCCCACAAGAGCCACTTCTTACAGGCCAGCCTGGCTCTTCTATGTTCACAAATACTTGCCCCAATGAAGAAAGTGCTGAAACTTTCTGGAGATCTATCAGCTCAGCAATTAATGACATGCTTATGGGATCTGGGATCATTCTTCTGCAAGCAATGGAGATAAACTCACACACTGCAAGCTAAAAACTCTTGTAGATGAGGTTGCTAGCAATACTACTCCCTACTACAAAGCACTTAAAATTCTGACAGCATGCTGAATGATCAGCCCATTCCCAGGTATTCCTCCTTTTCTAAGTGTCCCACAGCAAGACCACTACTACGCAAGCAGCACAGTCTTCACTAAAACAGGGCACAAAAAGGGGATTCCATACAAAAGGATCTACAATTCTTAACTACCAAAACCATGGAGAGTTGCATAATTCAGCAAGACTTTCAAAAGTTAATACAGATGTAAACTATATAAGTAACCAGTGAACATAATATTTTGCCTTCACCTGTTTCTGAAGGTCTATGACACAGGTAAGGTTAGTACTCACAATCTTAGTCCCTGGCCTTGTCATACACATAGCTAAGCTTCTCCCACCAAAGCAGGTGTAATATATTCTTCTAACATGCCAGCAGGGGGAAAAAGATGTGCTCTCATTTTGTCCAGCAGCACAGGGTTACAGCACAGTAACCTGGAAGACAGAAACTGGAAAGCCAACCTCTAGTCTGCCAAACAGTGTTCAAACCATAATCTCTCAGCAGGCTCTGCATCACCATGGGAAGATGCATCAACTCCTAACTTTTCACTTCAGTGGCAATTTTCAGAATATGGAAGCAAAACTAAAAACATAAAGCTTTACTGGACAGAGGAACACCAAAAGTATGCATGCCTCTTTAGGCAGAAGGGCAGCAAACAAGAGACGTAAGCCAGGGGTTCCAGTTCGTAATGGCATTCAAAATTTTAAATGGAACACAGGCCAGAATATAGGTGTCAACATCTATCATCTCCTTTTCCTCCAAGAAAACAACCAGCCTAGTATATCTCTTTAGCCCAATTAGACTTTAATCACCTCATCTGCAAGGAAAAGTGAGGTTCTAGGCTTTGGAGTTTTGTTGGTTTGTTGTTTATTTTGGGCATTTCTTTTTTTTAAAGGAGACGTGAATAAAACCTCTTCCTCCTTATTCCTTTGTGCTTCTGAACAAAAGGGAGAGTCACCACAAGGTTTTGGTCCAAGTCCAATTGCATAGGTGTGCCTGAGGTGTGGTTTGAACATGCCTTGGAACAAGTGAAGGCCTAATTTACAGATTGCCTAATTTATGAATAGTAAACAGATTTAGATGCCAAGATGCTTGGATGTGATAAGATTCTGGAAGATGTGAATGAGAACAAAACTTCAGTGTTCAACTTTGGAAAACTTTACTAGTGAAAACCTAGAAACCTCTAACATGGATACAAATTTTATTTGGGGCTGGACACAAAAAATCCATCTAAATCAATTTTTATTCCTCCATATTGTTTCATGGATCTGGCCATACACTAAAATAACATACATCAAAAACCATCTCAGAGGTACCTGCAAATATCCTTTTTCGTGGAACTCTAGTGGATTTTAGAAATCCATTTTAATTGTACCTATCTTAATCCAAGAAGTGTTTTCTTGTGTTTTAATGAAAGTATAATAGACTAACACCATTTATCTTGTGGCTGTCATTATCAGTAAAATGACATTAGCTTCTAAACTGAAGCCACCTCACATACTCTGAGATTATCAAAAACACAGTTTTAAGAACAAAGCATTGAAGTAGCCACATTTATGCCTTATTTGGGTACATTTTGCCTTATTTGGGTACATTTTTATCATGAATTTGAGGAATGCCCACAGTATCTACTAAGCTTCAAAAGCATCACACTCTAAATATAAGTCATTATCAATCTTGAATCTCATATGTAACTAATTTTTAAGGATCTATACTTAATAAAATATTTATACTACTAATTATGATTTCATAAAATACTCAGAACATCAGTATAGCATAAGGAAACTTATTCACTAATTTTAATGACAAAATGTAACAGTTGGAAAGTGTCCAAAGTGTTCAGCTCTAAACTGTTGAAAGGATCTGTGAAGCCTTGTGATTTCCACATAACATTAGACACATGACAACCACAGAGGACCAAAACATTTTATGTATAGGATTATATATTCTAAAGGTGGCTACGATAAAGAATTTATAATGTACACAAAAAGTATGGTAAGAGAACACTAAGACTATAAATTTAAACACTCAGGGGTGAGGTATGCCAAAATTAAAGTAGCTTTTACATGACAAAGGAATTTTGTGGCAGCAGTAGGGATGAAGAATTTAATCCTTCAGGGCAGTTGCATTAGCCCTGAGTCTCCTTTCTCTTCCACAATTTTGCATTTCACATCCCTTAAGTCCTACAACAAATAAACAGTGTAATGTCTGTCACAGTTTCACATTATTACAGATTCTCCCTGAGTTAACAAAATAACCAACTGTACCAGGAAGTTCCTTTCCCAGGTGGATCACCCACAGAAGCAAACGAGGTACCCTCCTAATGGATATAGTCAAATTTGCTTGCACCGGTTACGGAGAGACGCTGAGATCTTTCATTTCAGGTTCTGCTAAGGGACTGAAGGTATGCTTCCAACACCTCCTTTCATTCCAAAAGATGGCTAAATCCAAAATAAAAATACCAATGCTACTGACAATAATTCAGTATTAGCTTAAGATGAGAGAAACAGTCAAATGGTTTGGCCACTATCTGTAGCCTCATACTTTTTTTCTCCTCTAGAGAAAAAGCTACGGTAAAACAGCTCCTGTTCTCCCAAGAGCCTGGTGACTCTCCCGGTCTTGTGCCACCCCTTCAGTGGTGAACCAGTTCATTAACACTGAAAGGTTAAAAATACTTTGCAAAGTAAATAAACAGAAAGTAAGAATGACAGGAGCAATCACTAATGACTTTGCTATGCCACTACTAGTATCACCAATCATCAGAAACAGTTCTACATCTGCTTTCTCATTTGGCCTTCACAGTTTGCATAGTTCATAGGGAAGCCAGTACTTTAAAAAGGCTGAAACACTAAAATGAACTTTTCTTTACCTCAGAGATCTACCAAAGTCTTTGCCTCAAGAAAAACTATTACAATGTGATGAAAAGGCAACTTTCAGCTGTAATTCCACTTCTTCTAAATTGTATTTTGTATTAGAAACTGTATTAGGATACTAATTTTCTACTCTGAGAGCTATCCATAGTCTTCATCTATAAAACTAAGCTGAAACCATGAGGCACTGACAACAAATTATATGTAACTCCTGAAGGAAAGCATAGATAAAAAAGAAGCTGCTTTCAAATGAGGAAATTACCTAGTGAAGAAAACTGCATTTTTGATTCACAACTATTTTCAACACAAGTTAATTAGTTTTTAATAAAAAATTCACAACTTTCCAAGTTGTTAAAAACATTTGATATTTAAAACATGTGGAGAAGGTGGGGGGCAATACCTCTACTACTATTTTAAATCTTCAACTTTTTACAGAAATTTAAAATAGAGGGAAAAAAAAAGACAAAAGCTCAAAGCTCTTAAAGGCAGCAATTTCTTTTGCAAGACCAATCCAACCACGAAGATTCATGACTTCTGTGAAATTCTATACTAAGAAGCTAATTAACCAACACTACAAATTAAATTTAAGGTAATTACCACTCAGTTTTTAAATTGCTTAGTACAAAGAGAGTAAAGTTACCTACTGCAGAGGTTTTGGGGTCCTTAGAGAAGCATTAGTAATGAAAACACTCTGCTTTCCTCACATTCTTTTGTTTTGCCTAAATGTGTTAAACTTTTCCATGTAAGAACATGAAGCGGAAGAAATAAAAAACAAGACATGGCTGAATGGCACCTTAAACTATTAAATATCAACCCGGAAGTTTGGGGGTTTTTTCCCTGTTTGAATTGTTTGTTAAGAAGCAGTAACCCTTGCCTTACCAACAACATTCTCAGACAAAGTTGCCCTATTCTACGAAAAGAACCTAAACCGAATACATTATGTCTGGTAATCTGAAAGCAGTGTCTGTAACGAGTTTGAGGAAGTGTCTTAAGTATGAAAAATTCATAGAAGAATATGAAAATTCATGGTTTCATTTAAAATAATTTAAAAGCAGAATTACTTTCAAGTAGAATCCCTCTATTACAACAATGGAATGCTGCCCAATTTCAAATAACAGGCCCAAACCCCATAGATATTTATAAACAAAGTCAATATTATTTCTGTAAAACTGAACATTGTGAAACAACTGCAATTGTTCATACTGAACTTTGCCAGGACTACCACGGTCGAGGTGTATTTCTCAAGTACTTCTTTCACTAGGGTATTTGCTTAAACAATCCTCTTGCCTCCTGACACACCTGTTAGCCAGAGAAATTACACAGGTTAAATATAACCACATTAAAAAGAAGAAACAAAAACACAAAACCAAGGTAGTTAATTTTAACCTGGATCACTTCCTCAAGCTAGTTACGGGACACAATTGCACGAACTGTTGTGCTGGTGCAGCTGGAGCAAGGAAGAAGCAGGCCAGGTCAAGTCAATACTGCCACCAAAAGCACTGCTTGTCAACCAGTCGTTTAGGAACTCATTTAAGAAAAAATACCTACTTTAAGGATTTAGAGGACCAGGTTCTATGATCAGCCACTCAGCCTCTACATGCAGTTTCATATTCCAGTCAAAACCATACCTGACTTTCCCTGCAGCTCTTGCTAGGTTAACTCTTACCAGCACATGAAAACAACGGCCCTACAGAAATCTCACTGCACACATGTTCGATTAGTTCAAAGCATTCCTCCTCACGAAAAAAAAAAATTCCAATTCATGTCGAGGCCTAAAGTAGCTGGATTTTGAAAGTGAAACCAACCAGAAATCCTGGTCCACCTTAACCCAAACACAAAATTTAAGTACCACGGGTTCCCAGTCCCTCGCTGTTCATTTTTGACACCTGCATGCACGAAGTATTTACCACACGGAGTTTAAGGCCGCAGTAACCCGAAAAAGGACCGGGGGCTACTGAGAATCCCTCAGGTTTTACGAGCGTGAACACGCTGCAGTTATCGCAATAAACTTATCAGAACCAAAAAAAGAAAAGCGGAAAAAAAAAAAAAAAAGCCTACGAAGTGCATACGCAACCCCGCAGCTCCAGCCCACCTGCCGCAGGGAGAGCGCGGGGCACGCTCTCGCCACCGCCCGGAGCCCGAGGCCCCGCAGAGCTGTCCCGCCGCGGGGAGGGCCCGGGGCCGAGCGGGCACGGACCGCCGCCCACCCGCCGTGTAAACACCCGCGCTCGGCAGGGCCGCCGCGGAAACCTCCCCCGCGCGTGGGGCGGCGGGGCCGGGCGCGTCCCCCCGGCGCCCGCGGGACGAGCCGCCCCACGGAGCGGCGGCGGAGGGGCCGCGGGGGGAGGCGCCGCCCGCGGCTCTGCTCGGTCCGGCGCGGCCCGGCACGGCCCGGGGGATGCCGGGGAGTCCCGCGCCCGCCCTGCCCGGTTCGCGGGCGCGGGGCCAGGCGGGCAGCGCTCCCGACGCGCCCGGGAGTTGTGACAGGAGCAAAGTGGGTCACCGGGCCTAGCGGGTGCCCCGCGAGCGCCCCCCGCCCCCGGCCGCGGCCGTGCCCGCCCAAGGGCAGCCGCTGCACTCCCGCCCCTCGGTTCTCGGCGGGAGACACGCCGGCGCTGTCAAACTTCCACCGCTCCCCTCCGCGCCATGCCCCCGCCTTCTCCTCGCTACCGCACAGCGGGGCCCGGCGGGTCCGCCCGCACCGCCCCGCGCCGCGCTCGCTGCTCACCTGGACCCGCGCTGCCGCTGCCCGCCTGCGTTGCCCCGGCGAGCGTCGCTCGCCGCGCGCAGCCCCGCGCCCGCCGCCCGCCGGCACTGCCTGACTGAACCTCCTGCTCCTGCTCCTCCGGCGGCGGCAACAGCAGCACCCGGGCCCGGGAGTCCCCCCGACACCACCGCGCCTGCGCCGCCGAGCCCCCACCGCCGCCGGCCGCCGCGGCGCCTCGCGCCACCGCGCGTGCGCCAGCGCGCACTGCAACCCGCGGCACCCCGGGGCCGCCGCCGCCGCCGCGCGTGCGCAGGAACGGCACACCGCGGGGGGGGTGGTGATCCCCGCGCTGCGCGCGCCCCTCCGCCACGCCTGCGCAGAGGGGCGGGGGAGGGGTGCGCGTGCTGCGCAGGCGCGGCGGGCTCGCGCCTCCCTGACCTCGGCTCACCTCGCCTCACCTCACCCCGCGGCCGCAGGAAATGGCGGCGGCGCGGGGCCGCGGGGGCCGCCCGGCGGGCAGCCGGGCTGCGAGCGGGAGCGCGGGCACCGTGGGCACCGTGCTGCAGGCCCAGAGCCTCCGGCCGAGCCCGCGGAAGGGGCTCCGCTGAACGGACACGCTTCCCCACCGGCACGGTGAACCCAGCACAGAATGCGGTCACACGCGCATTCCCAAAGCGGAACAAGCGACATCCCGGCTCCTCTCCGGGAAATGCGTCCCGAGGTATTTAGGGCTTCAACGAACCCGTCCCAGCGGAGGTCCGTGATTTCTTCTTTTCTGTGCATAAGCCGGTGAAATTCCCAGAGCGTCAGAGACCAGACGTGTTTGCCTCAAGCCTTTTGTGTGTACGAGGCTTTTAATACATTCGATAAATATGTGCCGACTATTTAAACATAAACCTGTTATGTTTTATAGCAGAACATTGCGGCAAACCATTTTCTGTAAAATAAAACGCTTAGGAGTAATATTGTGTAAGTAATCCAAATCTTTTCTCTCAGTTAAAAGGATTTTATTTTTCATTTGATACCTGAATAGCAATATATCTGAAAGTATCTATAGAAGTTTAGTTCGTGTTTGTGTCTGGAACGAAATAAAGAACTTGACTGCAAGTTGTCATGAGTTTCCTTTCTGGGTTATTTTTCATGTAGTTCCGTTTCCCCATTTGATTCACAATTGTGACCAAAGGCTTGTGCAAAGATACTCTAGGGACAGGAGTTTCTTTACCAGTAATGCTCCCAAAGAACTAACCATGAGCTTTTCCACTGGAAGAATTCTGAAAAGCATTAGTAAAAACACTTATTTTTCTGACTGATTCGTAATACTCTAATTCTAGCTTTCAGTTGAGGAAAATGTGACATAAGAAAAACTAATAATATTATCATCCGCAGAAATAATAACGCTCTTATGATGAAATGTAGTAGACATAATAGGGTACAGCAGGAACAGAACATCCAAGAGAAAATGTGGGAATATTTATAACAAAAATGCATAATTATCAGAACTAGAATATAGCAAAGAAACCAGGAGGCTACAAATAACAGCAAGCTCTATCTATCGAATTTGCAGGTAGATCTTTAGTAATCAGCGATAATTCTTCAGAAAAAAGTAGGGTGCTGCACTGCCTCTTCTCACCTTCATCAATGCATCATGCATCAATGGGAGCATAATACCTACTTTCTGCAATATTGCAGTAACAAATTATTCTTTGACAAGATCTAAACAGGCAACACGGCTGGGGAGATGATACACATTTGCTTTTTCTGCCAAAGCTGTGGACTAAGTGAGGTTATTTTTTTTAATACATCTCTTTTGACAGTTCTGAAGGAACAGGACAGCTTAGAGATGGTGTGGTTTTAGAAATGCTATTGTTCTGCTCTTGTCATCAGTGTCACTTTGCTGTGTAATGATAGTTCTGATTCACTCACATGGGCTATGTGAGAGCCAACATAACTTTTAAACAACGTCAAGTTAGGAGCAGCGGATCTTTTGTGAATTGGTGAATGGTGGGACTGCTCTGGGCAGGCAATGCAGAAATTTCCAGTGCACTTCCAGTAGCTATAGCCATGTTTCCTAGAGAAATGCCATCGCCATCCTGCACGATGTACTTCAAAGCCACAGAACGAGCACCTGCTCAGTATGTTCCTTTTCAATCCATGCTGGCCTGTTCAAAAGAGGATCTGTTTGAGGAAACTGGTTTTGAAACTGAATTTCACATCACTCCAGAATATTAAAATGATGTTGACTTGAAAGCCTGTCAAAGCCTGTCACAATCCACATAATCCTTGTAGAGCAAGGTTGGCTAATGTTCCTGGAGCCTTTTCTTCCAAACAGTGTGACTGACAGCACCAGCAACATCTGGTTTTAACCTGCAGATTACCTTGGATTTTGCTGCAGTTTTGTCACATCTGATGGCTTTAGTTACAACCGTGTGGTCACTTTACTTGGACAGAGACAGGGTCACCAAAGGGGAGGTTTGGCTCTTTCCCTGTGGTGTCTGCTTCCACTGTCACACACTGCCTGTGTCCCTTGCAGCAGCTGCAGTAGTGGGAGGGAGGCTCGCTGCTGAGAGGAAGCAATGCTACTTTTATAGCAGCCAGCTTTGATACTTTAAGGGACTGTGCAATTGTATCTAAAGTCCCTGATGACCTATTTACATTTAAAATTACTAGCTGGTGTTCTAGTTTGAAGCGGCAGATAAGCCATTGTCTCTGAAATGCATCTACTAGTTATCTCTTTGAATCTGCAAAATAAAACCTTCCAGCAGTGGTATCTGGCAGTAGGCATCTACCAATAGGCTTACCAAAGGAGTAGGAAACCATATTTGAACTAACTTATGTCAGAACACATGATCTTAATTAAATTTTTTCAAGCAATACATTTTTATCACATCACTGGCTTTTGTATTGTCCAACTTCTGCTGTAATAACGAGTAACAATTTATTCTGATATTGCAATAAATTCTCACAAGAGAAAAAGGAACTTTTAATGAAGTTATAAACATATCAACAACAAAAATTAGAGCCAACCCAGCTTTATCTCAGTAAGATATCTAACCATGAAATTGCAAAATACCTGTGCTTAGGCAATATTCTTACCACAGAATTACAGGAATTCTATGCAATTTCTTTGCTTTTTTCAGATCTTTTTTCCCTTCAAAAATAATCAATACCTTTTCAAAGTATTTTCAAATCATTTAGATATAATGGTTACAAACAACATAAACATTTTTCATAATGTGAATTACTTAGAAATATTTCTAGTACCTTCTGCTTTCAGATACATTCTCCCATGTTTAGCTATTCCAATGAACCTCCCTTGCATTTCACCAGTTTACATGCAAGCATTGTGGGTAAACACCTGTCCTGCAAATCCTGAGTGCAACAGTTTACAATGGCTTTGAGAAACTTGCCTTCTGGAAACTTTCAGGTCAGCAGGTTGAGATGTTCATTAACCAGTAAACACGTTAGGATACTAGAAAAGAATAAGGAAATATAATGACACTTCTGATGTAAATGATTCGTAAAATAACTGAAGTTATTAAAGCATTTGAAGAATACATGTACCTTTTCCTATAGTCTGCTTCTAGTTCAATTTGTTATAAGAATTGCAGGACAAATTTTATTTAGCTTCTTCCAAGATCATTGTGATTTAAAGAGCAGTTGAAGTAAAAATACACAGGAGGCACGGTCTACAAAATATGTTAGTAAAGGTATACCAGACACTTCAAGCACTGTGCCTCAGTTTCATTCCTAAGTTTTTAAAAGTGATTTTGTCCATTGTAGAGTTTAAATGAAATTTTTTAATCTGTAACATATATTTTGCTTTCATTTATTTAAACTAGATTTCAGTTTAACATTTAAATACTTCTCCATTCCTTAAGTAACATCAGGGAAACCTTTGTACATTTTTATTTTTACCATGCCTTACCATGTTCACTATTTTCATAGCTACAATTTAAAAATACAATCACTAGATAAACCCCAAAAACCAACCAACTGATGAAGAAAACAGACACAGAAAATACCAAAAACAACAGGGTATTTCTTGTTCCCCTCCAGCCCATTAAGCTTTGAGCAATTAGGATCTTTTGTATCTGACTGAAGTTAAATCAGCTGTCATGGCCTGTGGACCTTGGAGGTCAAAGGCAGGTGAGCCGGTTATGTTAATAGCGATGAGAGACTTTGGGGATACTCAGACTCACTCCTGAGGGATTACAATTTTCCCCAGAGGTTCTTATTTATGCAATGGTAAATTGCAGAATTGCTTCTCCATTATAAAAATCAAGAAAGGCCACTAGATTCTTTCTTCAGATCTTGAAATTTAAATTACCGTAATTTTAACAATTTCATTTAGTTGTCCTATTCCTTTTGCTCCTGGGGAAAAAAAAAACCAAACAAAACAACAACAACAAAAAACCCCCACACTTGATTCCTGACAATTAAGAAGAAACTCCCTCCCAAAAATCATAAAAAGAAGGTAAAGAAAAAAGTGGTCTTAATCTAAAAAAATTATTAAACATTCTATACTAATTCTCAGTGCTAATTATGGGAGTCCTTTGACATTTCTGCTACATCCTGTCACAACTTCTGAAACCATTAGAGAATTTACCAGGCAATCGATAAACTAACAAGTCCCCCAGCTTTCCTCAGTTTCCATAATTGAGACTTTTCCTGATGGGCTTTTGAGTTGTTCAAGTCAAAGGGGAAATAAAGGTAGAGTAATCCTGTTAGACCACTCCCACTGAGAAAAGAAACTGCAAACAGTGGACACCACTTTCTTAGTGAAATTCAGAGATCTCAGTAAGGTTACATACATGGTGATAAGAATGCATAGCAAAATAAATCTTTCATGTATTTGAACAAAAGTGAACGATTAACTCTCACAAATTGAATTAACAAATTGAGTAGGTCAGATGCTCTATGATTCCATTGCTTCCAAAAAGTTGCTATTTCATTAGCCTTTTGTATTTAATTTTTCTAGATTTTTTTTAATTATTCGTTCAATTCTTTGTATTGAAGTATTGTACTTCTTATGCAAGAATGTAATTATCTTGACCAATAAAGAAGAATTATAACCCAAACATCCTCTGGAGCATTTGTAAACTTCTTTTGCATACTGCTTTCCACAACTTCCTCTTAACTTTACATGCTTTTGCTTCCTCTGAAGATATTTCCATTCCTGCAAGTGTTGCTGCCTGATTAGAAAGTAAAAATAATAATAAGCATCTTTGGAACATTTTACATGAATTTTAAAATAATATCTAATGCATCTCAATTACTTAAATTATTTGAGTAACTCTTGAGCTGTCTTTAAAATTGCAGAGCTAGAAAGGCTTCTATGCCAATCTTTATTAAAAGGTATAACATTAAAATTAATGTTTTAATTCATCAGTATCAGATTTGGGAAACTTGAGTAACAAAAAAATTGTACAAGCATTTATCATTTGAGATGAAGCAAGAAAACATTAGAGCAGGTACTAAATATTTCTGTGATTCTGAATATGAGATTGGTTTAAGGAAGAATTACAGTGCTTATACTAGTATTTACCACACAGTTTTAAAATAATTAATGAAAACTGAAATGTAAAATCAGTAGATGGCAGTCTTCATCTATAAAAATACTTGCAAGGTAGAAAAGGAAAATGCTTTACTGAAATCTGTTGAACTAAAAGCAGCTATTAATTACACTAACTGAAAGCCACTGTGGAATTGCTTTTCACACACAAAAAATGAAATAATAAATGTACAATGTTTTTATACTCTAGCAACTATACAATATAATTTTGGTTCACAACTTCCACATATTTATGTGAATTATTTTCTTTCTCTTAGAGTACATTACTAGATACACTGTGTTAGTCCTAGAATTATTTGAGTCATTTTAACAGTTCAACAGCAGTAAGTACAGGTAGAATCTAGACAGAGGAAATGTTTTGATCACATTAGCTTTTTTTATTTTGTGTGGACTGCATGCCTCATTTTTCTTAGTTACAATACAGTGCTGGGCAGAACTCAAAGGAGTACCTTGTAAAATATGTACAAATGTATACATGTGAATATCTGGAATAGCAACAATTGCTGAAGTTGATACAGGGTGCAAGGTTTTCTGAACCCAAATTCATAAGCACATTGACTCTGTAAGTTCAATGATTGGTGTCGTCCTATTAAATAGTTGAATAAGGTTGATTGTGTCACAGTTAAGCCTAAGAACAGTGTGCTGTGTATCACAGAATTCCAGAATTGCAGCATGGCTGGGCTTGGAAGGGAAGTCACCTAATTCAACCCTCCAGCTCAAATAGCGTCAACCTTGGGCAGACTGTTCAGAGCCATGTCCAGACAGCTTCTGAACACCACCAAGAAGAACACTGTGCAACATTTTAACATTTTAGTCACCCTCACAGTAAAAGAAGTGTTTCCTGATATTCAGAGGGAACCTCCAGCGTTTCAGTTTGTGCCCACGTCCTCTGGTCCTGTCAAGGGGCACCACCTTGGCTGTTTGTTTTATACCCTCCATTTATAGACATTGATTTGGTCTCCCCTGAGCCTTCCTTCAATATAAACTTCAGAAGAATATTTTCCTGAAGTAAGAAATAGAAAAGCCATTAAAATCTACCTTGAATAAGTGGCAAACCAAACACAGTAACTGTTTATTGGGGATCCACAGATGGCTTTTAAAACCACACAAGTTTATTGACTGGAGCATCTCTCTTATGAGGAAAGGCTGAGGTAATGGACCTGTTCAAGTGGAGAAAACTGAGAAGGGACCTGCTGACAGGACCTCATCAATGTCTGTAAGTATCTGCAGGGAGGGTGTCAGAGAATGGAGCCAAGTCAAGTTCTTCTCAGGGGTGCCAAGCAATAGCAGAAGAGACAATGGGCAGAAACTGATGCACATGGAGTTTTACTTGAATATGAGGAAGAAGCTCCTTGCTGTGTGGGTGGCCGTGCACTGGAACAGGTTGTCAGAGAGACTGTGGAGTCTTCCTCACTGGAGATATTCAAGAACTGTCTGGATGCAATCCTGTGCCATGTGCTCTGGACTGACCCTGCTGGAGCAGGGGTGTTGGACCTGTTGACCCACCGTCCCTCCCAGCCTGACCTGTTCTGTGATTTTGTGGTTCTGCAGCTACCACCATTACAGCACAGAAATTTTAAAGTGTGATATAGTGAAACTATAGTAATTACTGTAGTAATTCATAATAAATTGCATTTTTATTACAGTAATATATTTAGAAACCATATTGTACCAGAAATGAGTGCTATGCTAGAAGAAGAAATATATTTTGCTCATAATAGTCAAATTAATTACTCAATCAATTAAAAATTCTGAACAGTTTTATTCCAGCAGTAAAATACAGTTTTCTTCTTTAATGGCATGCCATCCTCATATAGGTGGCACCACACACAAAACATTATCTATCAAAAAACTGGAGCTATGTATGATGAGATCTTGTTTTTCCTATTTTTCTTGTGCACATGAGAGGAAAGGGATACCCACAAGCAATTGTTCATTCTTTCTGGCTTGAAATGCACAGAAAACTCCATCCAAAACAGAAGAGAGAAAATGGGATTCAGAACTTCTTTCTTTGAACATTTATCATCATTGCACAAAGTCCTAAAGACTAGCAGGAGGTGTCTTTAGTGTGGCAGAGTTGTATTTGGTGTGGCAGAGGGAGGGGTATGCTTCAATCAGGCAGACAGAGAATGAGCCCTGCTTGTGTAGCTTGGACAAATGTTGAGACTATAACCCTTCAAACATAGAACACCTCCAAACATACAATGGGCCATACAATGTATCTTCAGCACAACTGAGGATGTATAATAGTGGTTTCCACTGTGGCCTGTTCAGGACTTTCTTTTAAATATCCAGCTTTCAGAGTAATAATTTTGTTCTAACAAAACATCAAAGAATAATATGATGTAAACTGTTTCTTTTTGCCACTGGCAATTAGGAAGAACTAGGACAGTAATGTGGGTGCTATCTGATGTCAAAAGAGTAGAAAGTGGATAAAGAAAGTTGTGTCAGTCAGCAGACATTACTATTCAAAAGATTCTGGGTTTATATTTTAGGAGCATGTACATGTGCAATAGTGACATATGCACTGCCAATCTGGATAGACATCTCTCACTACACCTGTACATATCAATAGCTTTCCTATCAGTCTCACCAGAGCCACCTTCAGCTTCCTTCAGTTCTTCAAGATTCATTCATTCACATGGTTTCACTAGAAACATAAAAAACCCAAACCAAAACAAACAAACAAAAGAAGTCCACCTTTTGTTTTCCAGAGTCACCAAACATTTTAAATGCATGAAAAATAATAAAGAGATGTGGAACTAATGAAAGAAAAATATGTATTTATTTCAGAAATTAGCTAACTTTGCCATAACTCTAGGTAAGAGAGAGGTTGCTACCAATAATTCAGAATGGTAATCTCCCTTACACTGACTGCTTCCTTTATGAAATTATGTAAGTTAGTTGTCAGTGCATGTTAGATTTCATATTGCTTGTCACTCTCTGCATTGTATGTTTAATTCAGAATCTTTTTTAAAATAAAAAATGAAAATAATTAAAATTAAACCATAAACATTGAACAAATTTTGTTATAAGAAGTGTTAATTTTTCAAATGCAGAGCAAAAACAAATGGGCAAGAAGAGAAAAAGGTCTTCTCAATTTGGCTTCCTCTGAGGCTGCAATTTTTCCAGATGCCTTCTGAAGTTTCATTGCTCATCCAAAAGTGCAGAAGCAGGAGTAGTAATGCTGAGGTGAATTCAAACCATGACCAGCCAATACAATGTTAAAAACTTCAGCCCACTTCTAAACTGAATCACAGAAGTGCAGAATGGTTTGGGTTGGAAGGGACTTAAAGATCATCTATTTCTGAGTGATTAGTCACTTTCAATATAATGACAACCTGAACAACATGATTTAACACAATTTTGGTGTGAAAATAGACTTGGAAAGAGAAGCTGGGAAGATTGTAAGGCTAACTTGTGCTTTTGAGTAGAGTTTCCTTCAGTCTCCATCAAAAGCACTGGGGTTTTCAAGTGAATTGTGATCCCAGTTGCAATTAAGTCCTCTAAATGAGAACCATAGCGCATCTGTGCTCTTAATACCTAAAAAAGGATGCCATTATATTTTAGTTGAATTAAAGCCACAATATTTCTTCAAAACATGCAACTTTTTCAGGTTCCTTTTATTAAGGGAAAAGGGATTCTCTCTTTTTTTTCAGATGGTGAAACACAAATCACAATGTATTCTGGAAAAAACACAGTAGTCTTGATTGCAAACATTCTCATTAAAACAACTCTCTGGTTGAGGGCCTATACTTAGAAGGGAAAATTTGCTTAAAAGAATTGCTAGAGACAATGTCCATTGCATGCAAACACTGACTCTTTACAGTTGAATTATATGTGGTTGTAAACATCATAACACTAGGAAACAAATAATTTTAATATGCTTTTAATATAATCAAGATAGTAAAGACCTTCTTAACAGAATCTGGTTTAAGAATATTTACACCCGAGTGATTTCTAATTGTGTATTAATAATGAATAATTATTGTAAGGAAAACAGTACGTCCATGTACTCAGCATTCCTCCAGTTTTAGTTCAAAGTCAGGAATCTGAAAAATAAGATAGAGTATTAGCTGTTGATATAACACTAGGTTGGATAAAACATTTAAAAATGATGGCAGTATAAAATACATCAGATAAGAGAGCAGTATAGTTTTGGTCTGCATTTTTACATCTCTCCAAATAGTTACAGGCACTGAAGTTAAATCCTTATGTTTGCACTCAGTTTCAGTGTGAGTTTTTTATCTTCATAAGATTAGGGAATTACCTTCAGGGTGTCGGTTTACTCCTCAGCATTCGTTTGACAGGTAGTTGACTGAGTTCTTTCTTAGATTTACTTATCATCATCAGTGCTTCCCAAATTGTTTACAAACTTGGAGTATTTTCCATTTCTTGCTGCCTGAAACACATCTGTGCTCTCTGTTCTCTGGGAACTGAATACCTACAGCTTCTGTTCATTTCATCTGAAGATAAGTGTATTTAACACACCTGGGAGAAGTTTGTGGGTGGAAATCTAAGTTGATTACACAGTTAAAGGCCTTTGGAGACAACTTCTCAAAAAAATATCATGGTCTATTTGGCTAAAAATGAAGTAATTTACATGTAGATCATTATCAAAAGCATTAAAGGAATACCTCCTTAACGAAAATCCACTGATCTCCTTCCATTACGTGGCTGAAAGACAAATATTCAGTAAGTTATATATTCTATAAAATGGACAGAATTTAGTAACAAAGCCCCAAACCACTTGGTGTGTATAGAAACTGGTGAATTTCTCAGTAGTATCATTGTGATTATTATCCAAGATAGACCTAAGAAAAGTTATTGTTTAATCTATAGCTACCTCTGGAGGAGAATTATACTCTAAAATTTACTGTATATTGATTGAAGAATGAATTGTCTATCTTGTATGATTTTATAAGGAGGAGAAAGCCATAAGAAGTCACTTCAAGAGATCGTTAATCCTTATTCTTTTTGCATTTTCTTAAAATGTGTTTTCTGATTGTTATTATTGCATTGTAAGTGTTTATTGCTATTAGCAAACAAATACATGTCACTCTCAGTGATTTTCTTTTTGGACTGTATTCTTTGATATTAGCAAGGATTTTCTCCCTTTTCACCATGGTGTTTTTCAGAAATATTTTGCACTGATGAGGGATTTGATACAACTTCTACTAAAGCTGATAAAAGATTTCCTCCTGGGCTTAACAAGGGTTTGTCTTTTTCTCTGGAAGCATGAATGCACCAATGTTAATATTACCCATAACTTTGGCCTGCCATAACAACTCTAAAGACCCAAGCCTGATACATAAGAAATGTAACTATACGGATCTCTAGTCTTTTCATTAGAAATATAGAATAATTTAGGTTGCAAAAAGACCTTTAAAATCATTGAGTACAACCCTAGCCATATTTGTATTTAAAGCCATGAGCCACTTTCTTATTTTAGTAGAAATACTAACCAAAATCAAGAGAACTATTCAAACGTCTGACTTGGCACCTTCTCAATTTTGCTGAAGTGAAGTAAAAAGGCTCTATGGTGGAAAAACTGAACAGAGTAGATTCAGTCTGATGAGAATTTCTGTGTCTAGTTTCTTACCTTATTGGTCAAAACAGAACGAAAATGGCAAGGTCAGACCTAGCACAGTATGTAAGCATGGGATCATTTATATCATGTGCAAACATACCCTGTTGAACAATGCTTTACAAAGATTTTCCAAGATGCTATCTTTTCTAGAACATTCTCTGACAAATAGATACAAAATAACCAATGACTTCTTAAGGCATAGAATGGTATCATGCATACACAAATCTAGGAATATGACTTTTAAAAATTCCTACAATGCCTTTATTTTAATACAAGGAAGTGTCAGGAGCAAATCTGGAGATGTCCTGTAGGGTGGAATGCTCCTACTGAAAGAAGTATCCTCAATCATGGTAGTTCTTTCTGTAATTCAATTATTTGTCTACTGTGTTTTGTTTTGTTTTGTGGGCTTTTTGGTAACTCTCACCACAAAACAACAAGAAAAAAAATCAAACCAGCCATACCCTGTAGAAAAAGTAGCCTCTGCTTTGAATCGCTCCAGGTCCCTGAAGTTCCTCCTGAAAAAAAAAGTATTTTAAATTATATCTACAGCTGTAAATTAATTCATACAGAGAGGTTGTTTATGTATCTATAAAAAATGTTTCTTCATACATACAGTCTTATCCCTTAAATGCTTTATGTGCATTTCTCCATGTCAGTAACACAGTTTACGTTGTCATGTAGAAATAGCAGAGAACATATGAATGGAGCCAAATTCCACTGAAGTATTAGATCAGCTGAGATTGCTTTTGAATGGTACTAGAAGTGAGGAACAGCCTTTGCCTCTGATTTTCCAGAGTTCATTACCCAGGCACAACAAGAGTGTCTTCATGATAGCAGAGTCTCTACAGACAGAGTTGCTTTTTGCATCTTGCAGAGGACAAAAATACGAAGTGTAAATATCAGAAATACTTGGGCTGCTCCCAGGAATGAGACCCCAGACTATTCCCAAAGATGTATCATACCCACCCCTTTCACATTAACTCCCAAAGAGCAGTGCTTATGATAGTCTATCCTGTCCATGCTGCACACTGGGTGACACAGCTGCCTAGTGATCTATATAGCAAGGAGGGTAACAAATGGTGAAGAAAACAGAAATTCCATTTAAATGTAACAAGTACAAAGCATGAAGTATCCAGTTGCTTAAATGACACTTTCATGATTAGAGAACATATAAGCTTAATCACAGTGTTTTATTTGCTTCAGTTGGTATCAGAGTGATGTGTCTGTCCTGCAGGTGGGAAGACAGTAAATATGAGAAAAAAAAATAGTCTCAGTGTTATGCTTACCAGAACATGAAATGAAGATGGCTTTTATTAAGCAATGAGGGTATTTCTTAACTAAAATCTGGGGTGCTGTGATCTCTTGGACAAATACCATTAGGTGAAGTGTCAAAGAAAGGAATCACACTGTGTTCTATTCTAATGATGTGAGAATTGTGTAAAACAGGATTCACACCAATCATGGAATTGATTTCCCACGATTCTCATGTAGTTCTTTTCAAACTACAAAAGTGGATTCCATCCAGGGAAGCTTTCACAGGAAGCAGAGTTTAAACCATACATAGTTTTTGAGTCATGATTTTAATTCTGACTTCGGTTCATTACATATACCATTATATTCAATTTCTTGCTGTATGTAAAACATCTGTGGGATTTTTATTTCTATTGTTCTTCTCATTCTAGCATTATCTGCATTTGAGATACCCTTCTTGTATTTATAATTTGATCGCTACTACAATTTTTTATGTTTCAAAAGGATAATTTTTTTCTGTACGTTGCCATTTGAATCTTACGGTATTCATATGTAGTTTTTTCTACTTTTTCTATTCAATGTGTGAACAAAACTGAAAACAGGAGCAAAATAGGCAGCTGCTGCAAGATTATGAAATTCATCCAGAACAGAAAAGGAATCAAGAGTACAATTACTAGTGAGAAATTGTGATTTACATTAATGTCATTTTCCTCTTACAACCAGACACTTCTTAAAGATTACATGTTCTTGTTTGAGTTCATGTCAGAAAACAGCTGAAGCTAAGAATCTGTCATTTTTGTAACACCTGCCTTCTAAACTTCTAAGGGTTTGGAGATGTTAAAAAAAATAAAACAAACCTGCTGTAATAAATATGCAAGTTTATTCACAAACCTGCATGTATATATGTACACAGAAAATTTTGTATTCATGAAGATACATGATTACTTAGGGTTTTATTTTAATGCCTGCCCTCTAGAATGTATTTTGCTCAGGCTCTTATATTGATTAGCCAAGAAAATCTTTGAGTTCTCTTTCTTAGATCATATCCTATCAGGCAGGCTGTAGCTCAAGAGGAATCAAAACCGTGAAAAAAATCTGATGTTGTCTAAAACTGGGGAGAAATAATGAATTTATTAGAGCATGTTTCCTCCTTTACCCATCCACATTTTCAATTCCTTGTCTAATCAGGGAGAGAGGTGGATGTGTTTATGTACAGCAGGCTCTGTTTTTCTTTCCAATATCAGGAAGAAAAAAGATCAGCAGCAAGATAAACTTTCCTGAAGCATGTTCTGTGAGATTTGGGTAGTCCAACCAAAAGATATAAGCAGGAAGGTCTACAAGGGCATTTTTAGAAAAGCTAATGAATCAAGAAGTGTGAGAACATAGGCATGCAGAGTTTAAGTTTACATACGTCCAGTTTGTATCTCTTCAGTCTTCTCTCATTAAGCTGAGGAACGAGTTGCAGTAAAGGATGCAGGACAGACGACTGAGAGGACACGAACACACACATGAGCAACAGTGAAATTTGGCCCTTATGATGCAAAATTCTCTTTCTGCAGTATTGGCTCATGGACTAAACATGCACCAAAAAAGGACTGAAGACTGAGAAACTTATTAATTGAAAAGCTTTTTTTTTTTTTAACATTTTGGCTTGACAACAAACAGGCATCAACGTTTATATTTACACTACACAGAGTGATGGAGGGAAAAGCTGTGTATCCTCACCTTTACTAACTGAAAGTTCAGAACCATTTAGAGACTCCTGGAATTATTCAAACTTTGCTCAGTCTCTGTGAGTGGTACTAAGAATATTTCCATACAGTATTGCTACTAACATTTCTACAATTTTCTACTACAGAAGTTAGTAGCTTCAACCTCTGTTGTACTGAAAAGTTCATTTTACTTCAAAATAAATGGCAACAAAAAAAAAAAATCTGATTTTTTGCTAAAGAACAGTGTACAGTAGAAATCCATTCTCAAGGGGCATTTGTAACCATGGCACTGGTCACTCTATCTAAGATCTGATCATGAAATTCCTTGTGTTCAACAAGACTTTAAGCTTGCAGGCAGCCTGATTATGCACAGTGGCATTGTGTGCAGCCTAAGTTCTCACCCTGGGAAAACACAGCTATGTGGGATTTTGTAGAGAGGTCCACAGGAAGAAATAAAGTATAAAAAAACTGTGTTCCTTTAACAAATTTAAACCGTCAACTCATATAAATGTAATAAAAAATGCATTTTTGCTACAATACTTCTTAGAAAAGTAATGGAATTAAGAGAATTGTAATACATGGAGTGACCAGAGTTACCAAAGTGTTATTGTACTTAATAGGTAAAAAGAACTTGCTTATTTGCAGCCATTTTTTGCTATCTGCCTAAGGTAGGGAATATGGGATCATAAGACCTAAAAAAAGTAGGAGTCTCATCTGATTGAAGTAGCTAATGAACATCCCAGCTGTCCACTTGGGCTCTGTCTTGCAGCCAGTGGAGAGAGCTTATAAAGCTGAGGAATGATGGATCTCACCTAAGTTACGAGAATGGCTAGAAAATAGTCATCTGAACAGCTAAACCAAAAGAAGTGAGAAAGTGGTAATTTCTGGGGGCAGTGGCAAAGGCATTCAGGACAGCAGTGCAGTGGGATGCAGTAATCTTTCAAGCAAGAGCAGTAGCAGAAATCACTCAGTTCACTGTGCCTTAATTACCATTAAAGCCTCCAAAGCAGCTGTAGCATGAAGACAATATGAGCCAATATGAGCAATATCACTTCCTAGGAAATACACCACATATTTCTGGAGAAATGTAAAGAACAAGGCAAAAATGGACATTGGAATGTAAGAATGGTTGTTAAGAAGCAAGGAAATATGAATATGTTTAACTCTCTCAAAATTCTATGGTGCATAGATGCACATGGATAACAGGGTATGTTTGCACTTCAAAAGCAAGAATGGATCAGGTACTTGGCTTGCTGGTTTATGAGAATACTTTTAGAGCAACAATTCTTGGCCATGATTTAAATTATATTTTTCATTCAAAATATAATCTAAAGTCCAAGTGAGACTTAAATACTATTTTGCTTGCTACATATTTATGACATGCAAATGAATTAATGCAGTTTAATTAATAATTAATAAAAATGCTTCAAGAGTATCTAATTGTTATGGTCATGTTCTCAGGTCCTGTAAATCCACATGGTTTCACTGCATGTTCTATGTTCCAATACCCAAAAAAAGTATTTGATCTCATTCTTAAAATTTGAAACTGCAAGATTAAGATTCAGTTGGGATTCCACAAATGTTTGGTTAAGTTTGTTAGACCTTTTTTCCCCACACCTCTACAGTACTGATCATCTTCTCCCATATTATTAAAACACCTTCTGTACTGTAAACATGCAACTCCCAGTCCTGAGCTTGCTGTACAGCTGGAGAGACTACTGCAAAAAGGAATATTGCCTTGGTTTTTTATACAAGCACACATTTACTCACTCATAAGGAGGTGCTGTGCCACTTACCATGATGTCTGAGTTGCCCGAGTCATGAGTCTTAGAATAATGAAATAAGAACTGTTTGAAAAAATTAAAGGTGGAGTTTTACTATAAAACAGGGCAAGAGTTTAATGATTTTCTTGCCTTTTTTTAGTGTGATTGTAGGATGTATATAGACATCTTACCCTTTTGGTGTTGTCTTTCTCATCTAAACCCTGTGGGAATAATAGTTGGTAGAAAGGCTTTTATTCATTAAAATAAAAAGAACAATGGATAATTTTGATTACATGCATAATCTTTTCAGCACTGGGTTGAAATATCCTTCTTCCTTAGCAGATGTATTATATGCCTTTGCTTATCAATCTAATTAATCATTTCAAACTCTGTAGAGAGCACTGATTACTCTGCCCTAGACGAGTTGGATGCATTTAGAAGATATTGTCTTGTTCATCCCCAGACTCTCCTTAGTAAATTTCTTTGTCCTTTGAAGATTCATCAGTTTTTTCTAATCTAGAGCAATAGAAACACCTTAACACCTTGTACACAACCTGGAAATAATTTTCCAAACATTGAGGTATCCCTGTTGTTTTTACAAGGTGTTACATTCTGGCACATGGCATTTCAGAGTGAAAACTGATAGAAGTACTTCCAGTGCTGAATGACACTTTGCATACTGAGCCCTCAGAATTCATTGTAGACAGTGGCACAGTGAGAGATCAGGCTTCAAAAATGCTAAGCAGTTTTTTGTGTGTCTTACCTGTGGCTTCTGGAGAAATCCCATGACCAAAAAACAAAGTTCTTCCACTGTACTGGACACCTAGTGCAAAGAAAACAGGAACCCAAGTATCACACTTCCAATTCTACTGCATATAACAAACAGTATCAAAACAGTAGAGTTACCTCTGTCTGACTCACCTGTAGCTGAGAATCTGTGGACAGGTAAGCAGAACACACATCATCTATCTGTAAGAGTTCACACATTGTTTTTAGGAAGTCAGAGTAATAAAACCAAGTGAAATATGCATATTTTCAGAAAAAGGTAAGTGCAGGTAATGGCATGGCAAGCTTGCATCCTTATAGGTCCATTCATCAAATACTTTGCATTCAAAGGGGGAAAGGGCCTTAACCACATAAAAAAAGAAAACAACAAAAACAACAAACTTGTACTTGCTTGACTTGAACAAACATACGTATCTGTGACCTTTATTCCCTACCTATCACATACCCCTCTTAACTGCAAACTTCTCAGACTAAGTCATATTTTAAGTTATGATTGTAAGCATTTGGGGCATGAACTATGAACTTGAATCTTTTTGGCAATATCTTTGAATTATACAAAACTGTGAAGAGGATGACAAAACTAAGGCAAGGGATTCAAGGATCAATCCCCAAACATAACTCTTTCAATTGGATTATGGCATCCCTACAGGCATATGACACATGCATCCCTTGAATGATTATGATGTGTGCTGGCATGTCTTATCAAACTGAGGGCAGTCAATTCATGCCAGAAGTTTCCTAAACATTGTGTAAAACACCACCACTGTTTGTCTTCACCAGTCTTTTCAAAGCTGTCTTCATTCAGTGCTGTCATGATCTTGTCTTGGAAGAAGTACCGAACAAGTGATTCCTACCCATCCTCTCCCTATGGTTCATAGCCTTGTATTAATTACATCCTCCTGTCTCTTTTCCAAGATGAAAGAATAATGTAATACTGGCTAATTTTTAGTGGAGTTATTAATAGAGAAGGAATAAGAAATGGAATAAAAGGTATTTGAGCTCAAACAAATAATATTACCAGCGCTGAAAGCTCTGAATATTCTGCAAGGAAAAGTCTCCAGTGCTGCAACTGAAGTTGCACAATTTAATAATGATGACAAAAAGCAACTTACAATTTTATTAAATAACTTCAGAGTTGTGTCAATAGTAACCTCCATCAGTATATGCTATTTTTTTCCATGTAATATTTGGTAGTGTTAGATGAAAAAAAGAAACCTTTGCGACTCATGTTGTTCACAGGCTGCATAAAAAACCATGGTGATTTTGGTTGGCTTTTTTTTGTTTTGTTTTGTTTTTTTTTTGATAGAGCAGGCGATGAAATTGTTCTTGCAATTTTTTATAGATAAAAAGCCCTAAGTGACACACATTAGCAATGAAAACATTAAAGGAAAGAAGAAATTTAAAAAATAATGCTTATCTGAGCACTTCATGACAGGAGATGATTCATTTCTCCAGGGACAATCTATGAAAAAGCATTAGCAGACATAGTGGGAGAACTAATAGCTCACAGGAATCCCTTTTCAAATAAGTATTGTTGCTAACACATCCTCACACATCCTCTCCATTCTCTTTTTCCTTCATCTTGTATGTGAGCGTATTAGTTGGGCTTCACTACTTTCACAGAGAGAAAGTATAGAGGAAGAAGTCAGCAATGAGTCAGATAAAATCAAGCTGAAGTAATTTTGGAAGCTCATGTTAAAAAAAAAAAGGGCTGTTTCCTCTTGGGGATTGTTTGGGGTTGGGTTTTATTTGTTTATTTACTTGATGCAGAGAACTCCCATAATTCAGTGGCAGAACAAGCCAGAGACTGCTTTGTGTTGAACACAATGATATCTTTCAGCTGAAACCTTCGCAGACAAAACAAGGGCTGAGGAAAAGCCACAGTTTCTGTTAATTACTTTTTAAAAATTAGTAGTTTCTATCTTTTATGCATCTTCTCCAAAATTTGCTCTTCTGTCTCAGAAATGTGGAGTGAGGGTAGAAGATTGCAAGTTGCTTGGGGTTGGTTCAATAACATAAAGAAACACAAGAAAATAAGAGACAAGTAAAGAAGTAAAATATTTAGTTACAAAGTTCTCAAATTTATAAACTCAGAGCCATTCTTGGAACATATTAGGTTTATTTAGAGGTGGGGTTTCTCCTGACTGATCCACTAGTAAAGTAGCAAAGAGTGAAGAATTATTATTTGCACTTTATGAAACCCTACTGAGCTAGTATGAGTGACTAATTAGATTGATTTAGAGTATATAACCACATATCAATTCTCTTTCTTTAGACCCTTTCCAGTTCAGCATAATTCTAGTTCTAATGGGTTTATAACCATTTATAAAGTTTTATATTGCTTCTATTACAAAATTTTACAAAATTTAGTATCTTATGCATACCGTTTTCCTCATCGAAATGAACAGGACCTTTGTCTTGGTTTCCAGTCACCACAGGAACAAATCTTACAACTAGCAAATCTTATCAAGACACACAGAAATGTATAAAACAGCTTTTTAAATCCAGAATGTAAAAAGCTAATTTTCAGAAACTCCTTATAGTTAATATCAGGGTCTTACTTCCCAAGAGACCATTTTTTCCTGAGTGATAAACATCTCTAGCATTTATTCGAGTGCCAGTCTGGAATAGGTTAGGTTTTGAGTCAATATGTCCAATATAAACTGTGGGGACATGACAGTAAGTGGAATGTCTCCTGTAATGGTCTCAATCAGAAGAAATTTACTCTCTGCATCTGGCCCCCTGATGAGTCACTTATGTTCCAATGTTACCAAAAGCTGCTAAATTAAATGTCAACACAGTAGTTGACAGTTGCAGCAATACCAGGGCATGGAAATTGCAGGATAAACCCTCTCCACATGTTATGCCCTGCCACTCCATCTGTTCCAAAAGGGCTGGGAAGAGTCTGTGTTAACACATGCGTGTCACCGCAGAGTCAAAACAAACGTTCATTTCAGAGAAGAGAGTGGAAGTTATGATACCAATCAGTAGCCAAATGCTGGAGGGGCTAATTGACACAGTACATTGTCCTTTACCTAGTAAATTGAGAGGCTAGGATAGGATTGAACAGTGTCCCAGCCTTGTGTGCAGAAGAGAGGATACAAGAGGCAAGACTGGATGAGTTGAAATAATTCCTGAGTTTCATGTACAGACTATAAAACTACCAGATAGGAGGGACACTGTGATGCTTCCAGGGACAGTGTCTGCCTGGTCATTGACAGTTATCAAACATAGCTCTCCATTGAGACAAGACAATCTCCTCTCAGAATGACATCTCAACACTTAGTCCCAACATTCTCCTGAAGCAACTGTTCAGAATATCTGGAAAATCAGATGTTTTGCCTCTTTACTGATGCCAGGATAGGAGACATACAGGAAGACATATTGGAAGAAAACACAGCTGAACTCTGTGCAAGAGAAATACTGGATAGTGAGGTGTAGCAAGGATGGGCACAGAAGAAATGGGATGATTCCACATGACAGATGACACTTACCTCCTTCAACAGCTGCAAATCCTCATCTGATTCAAGTGCTTGGGATGGCATTGGTGCACCTGTAAGCACAAACCATGCTTAGCAATGCTGTACAGCAAAGATCATTTTTATAAGTGTCCCACGTCAGACGTACTTAGCACAACTATTAACTGCAAAGTCTGAGAGCTGCTTGGTCCAAGGAGGTCTGTGCCCCTGGGTGCTCTGTGGTTTGCCCTGTAGTTTTTGCCTGCTCTGTTTCAGGAACACAGCAGGACACTTTTCCGCAAGTTCACAGCAGATATGGACATTCACATATGTCTGAGCAATAAACAGTGTGGAAGTTACTTAGGTCTCACTGAGACCTGCTCAGAAAATCACATTCCAGTTCCTACAACCTCGAGCTTTCTGAGAACTCTGCTCACCTCCAGTGCACACACTGCAAGTTGAGGATATGGACTCTACTTCTTGCCTTCTTGTGTGCTACAGCTCCAGAATTGAACATGCACTATGTAATGTATGATTGCATATAAATAGTGCCCATGATATGAACATGTTGTTTTGAGAAGCTGATAGACACTACAAGTGTGACTGGAATTTTTTCCTCTGTCTTGCATATGTGATGTGGAAAAACTTGTCCCTCAGTAGATCAAATGTGTTCTTAATTGCATAATGATGCAGTGAAGCTGTGCTTAACTTGGGGCAGGTCCTTTCTCTACCCACCCAGGCTGCAGACGCTGTTCCAGGGTCCCTTCCAGCTCAATGTCCAGAATATCCCTCTTACCACACTGCTACTTTACCTGGCAGTGTATTTCTGATAGCAGTGTACTGTTAGAGCCTCTGTAAATAACAGAAATGAACATCCCTGCATTGTGAGCACATCAGACACCACACGATGGTATCCCCACACTGAGGTGATGTGCTGTAACTCCCATGGGAGGGAAACTGGAGCTAGACATCTAGACCTAGCTAGAATGTCCAGGGAGCAAAAGGGATGGATTTCAAAACCAGTTTTTGTACTGGCACGGACTTAAGGTGACTAATTAGTATGGATGCTTGCTTTGCCCCGAAAAAGAATTAGAGGGGCTCTTAATTTTACACCATATAGAAGTGAGATTTTTAAAATATCTCAGAGTTGTTCACATAAAAAGGAAACTGATTTCCAACTATTTGTTCCATTTCAAAGAAAATATGCCAAATAAATTGAAGGTGCTACAGTTGCCTTATATTGTCTTCTGCTCTTAAATTAGTGTATGCAAACTGGAGTACTACCTGGGATTAGTATCCTAGTAAAAAGAGTTGAACAGGATGGCACTTCGAATTAGCACACCTTCTTGATCAAAGCATTGCCTGCCTACCTTTGAACACTGCTTCTACCATTGACCTGTTCCCAAGGCTTTTCAAGGAGAACTAAATAAATTCATTAGCATGAATTAGTAAACCTTAGGGCAACAAGCAGGAAAGCCTGAATATTATAACTTTCTCCTTTTTTTTGGCCTGTAGCATGAACTTCTGGATAGAGAAGATAAATTATTTCACCCACTCCTCACTTTCCTTTACCCTCCTCTACATATTCAGAAATTTTTATTTCATGTGCATTTAGGACTGTGTTCCTCCAAAGACTGAGCAGTGTTCCCCATCACCCCACCCAGAACAGGGCTGCAGTGCCTGTAGGACTTCATTCATTTACACAACAGCACACACAGTGAAACGTTAAGGTTTTTTGTAACATACACAAAAAAACCACAGGGAGAAGGGGGGAAAAATAAAGAAGGCAAGAGAGAGAAGAGCGAGGAGGGAGAGGAGGGAGAGGAGAGAGAGGAGAGAAAGAAATCATGTGCTGTTGAAGAAAAGAGTCCTATTTAAAGGGAACAGAGAGGAGGAAATTATTCTACAAAACCAACATTGTCCACAGCACATTTGCTCTCCTATCCTTCAATTCTGCCATCTTCAAGAAATTCAACATCTTTCAAGGCAGTGGAGTGCCAGATGCACAGCCTGGGATTCACTTCTTACATTTTCTCTTCCCTCTACTGCATCCCAAAACAAGCTCCTGGTAATCATTTGTGTAAGAACAGTGATGAAATACTGTGTGCCACTGCCCTCCATCGCACTCCTCTTCCTTCCCTCCCCTCTTCCACATCTTCAGAACTTATTTTAACATAATATTAAGTATTCTGCAATTAGATTTCTTTTGTTATCCATATTAAAACACCACAACAAAGCAGAACAAAAACTCACAACTGAAGCAAATCACACAAATACAGCACAAACTAAACAGAAGCAGTCTTTGCACAGCGTTTTGTAACGTTACTTTACAAGGTGTAAGCAGCTCATCTATCTGAGGTGGGAAAATAGAGTAGAAAGGAAAATGGTTTGTTAAACAGTCCCCTAGATGTTTCAGAAGGGCCCCCTGCTGCAAAATTAGCAACTTCCAGGATTCCTCACCTGATAAATATTGCTACAAGTTAGAATGAGTGCCAGAGGGTCCTAATTTGTCCTGCAATTTTGTGATGCATATAGTTTCATGACTTTTCTTACCTTTTTTTAAACCAGAGTAAATGATACTTAAATCTCTTTTAACAAAAGCCTATTTCCCAAGTTGCTGGAGTGTTTTGCCAGGACAGAGTAATCCTCCCGGGATAGGGGAAGAAGCCCCCCCGAACAATCTCCGACACCGTGCCCAGCAGCCGCCCCGCTGCAGCCCCGCCGCTGCCGCCGGCAGTCAGGGCTGGCAGGCTGCGGGACGATCCTCACCTTTGCAAGCAGAGATCGAGGAAGCGAGGAGGACGAGGAGAAGGAGTAGCGGGGCCCCGGGCATTGCGGCGCCGTCCCCTGCCCTGCTGGGGCCGCGCTCGGGGCCGGCGGCGGGCGGCGGGCGGTGGCACAGGTGTCCCATGTCCGCGGAGCTCCCGGCGCCGCCGCTCTGCCAGCCGCTCTTCTGGGCATGTCCTCGCTCCCTGCCCCAACTCTTTAAATCCCCCCGACACGTGGACGAGCCCCAGCCCGGCTCGGGAGGGCTGCCCCGCTCGCCCCGGGGGCCGGGGCCGGTGACTCAGCCCGCTCCGCCCCGGCGCGGGGCCGCTGGACGCCTGCTGGAGCGGCGGGTGCCCTGCTCGGCACAGAGGCCGGGCGCTGGCCAGGCTCCAGACCCTTTATTAAACCCCCTCCGTAGAAGAAATTTCCATGGTTTAATGCCCCGGAGCCCTGCGGGAGCCGCGGTGGCAGGCGCGGAAGGTGCTGCTCCTTCCCTGCCGTGGGTGTTGGGAGTGATGAAACGAGGGCGGCAAAGGGATGTTCAGACACTGTCCCAGCCCGGGGTACGGGGGAGAGGAGGCGTGATTTCAAATGGGTAAATCGGACCCACCAGCTGATTTGCCCCCAGCTAGCTGGCCTGGGAGCAAATCTCGTGCAGCCTGCGTGTGGGAGACCCGCCGGTGGCTCTGGGGATGCGGGGCTCTGGGGACGGGCACCCCTCTGCCTGGGCACCCGCCGACTGGGCGCTGAATTTCCTGAAGACTCCCCGGCTGCACGGGTCTGGCTGCCTCCTGACTTTTCCTATGCCTTAAACACACGCACAATGCCACACCATGGAACAGAACTCAGCGATATGGTGATATTTAGCAATTAAAATCCTAATACTGCGCTTAGCAAGGTATTTTACTGATAATACAGCTACAGACCTTGGTATCAGTTGTTATTTATGCCTGTAGATAATGAAAGCAACTAATTATGTGACAGTCAAAAGTGGACAGACTCCAAATCTGTTATGGCACTTGGGCAGTTCACTTCAGCCAGCCCCGGAGCACAGCAAGGTCTGGCTTAGCAGAGTGGCTACCCAAGTCTGCTGTTCCTCCTGCTCTCAGGTCCAACAAAGGATGATTACCACTGCCAAGAGCGAGCAGGATGCTCAGGCTAGTGCCGACCTGTTCCTCACACCGAGCCCAGCAGCAAGGTCTGACTTTGAAGCATGAGGAACATCTGACTGTCTCTGCTTTCTCACCATTTGCTCCAGGAAGATCCTGCGTAGCTGAGGTGCTGCTCCAATGCTACAGAGATGGTTTCAGGACAGGAGATCCCAGTTTAGAGTCTAACTTTATGATTTGTTTTCCCTTCTTTTTCCATTCACTCATATATTTTTGCTTGGTTGCTTTTTTTCTGTCAAAGGAAATTAGTACATCACAGTCCAGAGAAACAGTGCAATAGTAGAGATTGTCATTTTCCAAAACAACTTGCAGTTCTTTTTTACCATTTCAGTGGGTTTTGACTGGGGGCTAAATAGTATGTGGTGGAGTAAATCTGCCTCACAAGAGCAGTGGCTGTTACTGTGAAACAAAACAAAACTTTGATTGGTAGCCATGGTGTTGATATCTGCTCTTTGCCTTCATCTTTATCAGTTGTATGTGAAATAAAATGGGCTCTGCCACCCTGGGAACTCTGATAGACCATCAGAATTGCAAAAGCTTTGCCAAGCAGCTAAGATGCTAAGATGCTAAGATGCTATAAAATTCTTGTAGTAATAGAAGCATCTTCTCTATCAGATTCAGTAGCAAAGCTTTCCTTTATATGTCTGGGGACAGCTAATCCTCGTGTCAATGGAAAGCCAGTTATCAAACCAGTGCATAAATTGAAGAAGCCTGTATTTTTTATGGATGATTACATTTATATCTACCTAATTAAAAGAGGTTTTTAAAAACAGTCTTAATTGAGGGATTGCATTTAGTTCTGGTTTTTTGTTAATAAAAGCAGAACACATTTATTTGAAGAAATTATCATAAATGGGGAGTCATCAGTGCTGAAAGGTATCTCCCTAATCCATCTTGATTCAACTGCATGAATCAGTGTCCCAAGCTTTAGCCTAAGGAAAGGTTTAATTTGTTATGAATTTTAATTATTAGGGTCTTGTTAATTATTTAATAGATTGTGAAACAAAATAAATTACGGTCTATTATGATTTGAGTGCAGGATACCTGTAAATATTCTGCACCTATTGAATGGTGCAGAGTGTTTTAATAATACTGAAGAAAAGATAAATCTTGAATTAAACTTTGGTTTCAGGTGAAAGGGTTCTGATTATCCCAGAAGTTGCATTTTTGCTCAGTGTGTTTTAGTACTGCAAACTGAAAAATTTTGCTGAGCTGCACAAAAACATATCAGGAGATTTTGAAGATGATAAGAAAAAAATTCCAGGTAGAAATTTTCTGGCCTTCCATTTACCATTTTTTTTTAAAAAAACCCTACTATTTCTCTCTTGCTTGGATTTGTACTGCTTGATAATCCTTCATCTGAAATGTGAATTTTGTTTTCAGCAGACTCCTGCTAATGTGTAACAGCGTGTGTTTTTAGGAGTGGAGCTGAAGCCCAGACCCAAGAAGCCTCTCCAGTGGAAAGGCCGCTTGGGCAAACTCAGGCAGAGCAGTCAAGCTCACACATCCACACACGCCACGTGGTAGCTCAGCAAGGAGAGGCAGAAGGCCCTCACACTGGATCAGTTCCAGCCAGGTTTATTTCCAGGGGCCAAAGGGGAATCCAGAGCACATAGGGATGAGGATGTGCTGGTCTCAAGGTCTCAAGGTTGAGTGTGACCTTGAGGCACAGGGGTGGAACAAGGGGCAGGTAAGGTCGGTGTTCTATAGTGGAACAGGGCCGGTCACCAGGGTCCCGAAACCAACGGAGGAAGGGAGACACCATGGAGCCAGGGCATTAGGGAGGGGGGAACCAGGGCAAACCTTTGTGTACAGAGCACCATTGGAGAGTTCTCTCTCTCAGGCTGGGAAGGTGACTCTATGATCTGTCCTGCCAAGGCCAGACCCCAGGTACTGTGTCAAGGGGCTGCAGGGATTCCACACCAATGGGTAAAAGCACTAGCTATTACGTATTCAATCTTATTTGTGCCATGAGTTACTGTGTCTGAATCCTAACAGGCTACACTCTTCCAGTACTTCCAACCCAATACGAGCTCCATTTCATTTTAGACTATGCCTTTTTACTAAAAGCATAGTGTAATTTTGCATTTCCTGATACACGGGTAAGGTAAACTGATTTGGGCATAGTTACAATCATCCTTGTAGTATACTACAAAAAACTGTGTAACTTCTAACAAAAATGTACATTTGCACTAAGCTCAGGCTATATGTTACACCAAGATAATATTTCTACTGAAATTGATGCAAATTTTGACAGAGCAAGTTCACCAAGCTTGAATCTGAGTTTATAGGAAGCGTGTATGGTTTATGACAGTCATCTTTATTCAAGGAACTCACTGAAATTCAAGTAAGCATTCTTGTAAACAGGAGAAAAAATACATCTTTCTCTATTGTATCTGGTTTGGTTTTGTTTTGTTTAATTGCTTGATGAAATTAATGTTACACTATTGCAGGAACAAAACACAACCTCATTAAACGAATGGCTTGGAGGATGTTTTGGATGCTGTAATTAACCTCTTTGAAATATTTATGTTCTTCCTAATGTTGTTTGAATAAATGTTAATTATGGCCAGTGGAAAGGAAATCAAAGAGCTGAGTATGTGAAAACATCATCTTCTGTGTCTCTGCAAAGGCAGGGCCAGGCAGTACGTCACTGATCCCACTCACTGCACACACGCACACCCAGCCTGTGAGGAGGTCAATGCATTCTGGTTTTTCTACGACTTTAATTCAGTAAAAATTATGAGAAATCATTCCTCCTACGTCTGAGCACAAGCACTTGCAGCGCTTTTATTCTTACTGCATTTCCTTCACCAATGTATTCCAAACTTACTAGAGAGTGCTTGAAATGGCTCATTGTATGCAAGCACGGGGTTGTTTCTCACAACTTCAGATGGGTCCATTAATAACTTGTTAATCCTTCTGTACAATTGGCAAGCTGTGTATATGAATTTTGTTCTTACTTATGTTCTAGGGAATTAAATTTTGTGCAGGCAGATTTCAAAAATTAATTAATGGCTCCTCAGATACTGTGCTCCTTCAAGTTATTCTCTCCTTTTATTACTAATAATGAATAGAAAGTTTGCATCAGAACAGAAAAAAGATCCACAAAGGAAAGTCACTCTAGTCTCAATTCAAGAATAAGCATCTCTAAATGGGCTTTTATTACAGTGTTGACCTAACACAAAGAGATAATCACTCAGTAGTAGTCTTTAGGGATGTCTCCCTACAAATAGAAAGCAAACAACAAAACCCAAATCATACTGGGCATGACAGACCCTGTGTTTTCTCAAAAAATTCCTTTTTTATTTTATCTAAGATGATGCTTCAGCCCTTCTTTTATGAATAAGTAAAACATAAATGACCCTCTAATGAATTAGATCTTGCCTGAACTACTGGAAATGAGGACAGAAAACCCAGCCCCTCTGCTAAGAGAGACTCCACTAGGGAACAGTGATGGGAGTGATTGCAGCAAGTGTTCAGGGCTCTCTTCAAACTTCACAGAATGTTTCACATAGAAAATTCCTTGTTTCTAAAAGAGAGATGCCTGAACCCTTTAATGACTAAAGAAAATTTGATGACAGTAACTAAATTCAGGAAAAACATTATAATCTTTCCAAAATGGTGGTTACCTGTGAATACCCAGAGGAAATGTGTAAATTTTATGGACTTGAGTTTGTTTTAGAAGTGGAATAGGTCACAGACGATAAATCTTTCTCCACCAAACTCACACCATTTTCCATATTTTCCACCAGCATTCACCATTTATTCTGTACAAACATGTGACTGGAAACAGAAGAAGTTATTGTTTTATGAAATCCTGATGATTGTAAAAAATATATAAATTTTTCTTCAAAGGAAAGAGATAATTATCTACTCTAATTACTATGTAAGGGATATAGTTGAATAATTTTTTTTGAAAAAGGCTTATCTTCAAGACACTCTCATCTCACTTTTCTGTCCTCAGTATTGCTTTCAGAATCTACAGGTTTTATTACTTGAAAAGACCCTAAGCAAGAAAATAGAGGAGTGAAGAAAGATGAGTAATGGTACTTAGAAAATGCCATTTTCTCTTCCATACCCATGTGAGATGAGTTGGTTTTACAATGGGATCATTTCTCTTATAATGAGACACAAACTCATATCTTGACCTCACAATGATTTTGTGTAATTTTTTCACTATATGCACATAAATCCAGCAGAAAAGAAGGAATCATCAAAATTTGGTTTATAAAGTTCATATTTTGCCAAAAGTTTTGAATTGTTATTGGCTTCAGTAAAAAATACATGATCCAGGGCTGAATTTGGTACACTGTCTAAACTCTAGTATTTCACTAGAAGTTTCCTCCCAGCTTCCTAGTGAGGCACAACTAAATGCCAGCCGCAGGAAATTTCTTTGCATGGATGCAACAGGTGAGCACTTGCTTGAAAGTCTGAAGGAAAAGACCATATGGAAATAATTTGGAAGATTGGACTAAAATCCTGTGTGTCTTCCTGTTTGAATCATTCAGAGATTCTCTGCCCTAACTGTGAAGCAATGGGATCCCAGTGGTCTGTTGTTTGTCCTGTTTATCTGCTCACTGTCTTCCTAAGGCCAGAGCACTTGGCTCATGTCAGATTTACTTAGAAATTGTATTTATTAAGAGAGAAGAAAACCGAATAATAATTCATAGATTTTGTTATGTCAAAATAATCATAAACAAACCCCCAATTCTACCAATCCCTTCATTCTTATCCCAACACCACAAAGCTGCTCTTACTGTGGCACCTTACAGCAAGGCACCTTACTGTGCAGGACATTATTTCTGTACAGGGGCTGCAATGATTTTTTTTTCTAATTCTACCAACCACTGAACGCAGAAGAATGCCAAAACCCATCAGTAAAGTCTTTGCCCTCAGAACTCAAGAAATTTCTCTTTTCTTAGTTTTAGGTTTTTTGGAGTCTATCATAAGGAGGGTTTTGTAAGGTGTCTTACCTGTCTAATCTGAGACATCATGATCAGGCACGTGAATTTTTCAACACCTTCACAATAATAAACTGCAACTTAGGAATCACTAAAACCTTTTATACCCACCACATTCTCTATTATCTTAAAAATGGAATAGTTTTCTGTGCAAATTGATCAAATGTATCACTTATAATCAGTTCACCATCCTTGCCCACTCCTTCCAGATTTTGTTGAAAACCCTCTCTTTATAAATCTAGCTGCTCCTAGTACATGATGGGTCACGCTGCTACTTCCAGGAAAAATGGAAGGTGACTTTCCTTATAAAAATGCTACTTAGCAGTAAGAAACATTTACAAATGATGAATAATACAGACTATTACTGCTGCTATGAGTGGCAGCTCTCCCCATAATAGCAAATAAAACCCAACTGTCTGCACCACTCTTGCCCTCTCCTCTCAAATGACAGCACTGGAGTGAGTAGGATCATTATTTCTTATTCTTATCATGGAAGTGAGCCCACAAGGGCTATAAAAAGTACAGTAACTTAATATTTTAACATGTTGTAATAGGTTAAAAATGGATTAATGCCAGAAAAAAACCACATGGTTTTGGTTTTGGATGCTTTTTAAAATAAAATACACATAGAAATTTAGGACAAACTCGTTTTAATGGTCTTTAAGAGGAGCATGACCCTGTCATATTCTTCAGGGAAAAACCAGTCTACACTAATGAGATCTTCATCCCTAAATTCTTTTAATTCTGATTTCATATTCCTGTCTTTCCAGACAAAAGAACACCTCAAATATACACATAATCTGTGAAAAGCCTCTAGTTTTACTGATGACATGAGAGTTTTGTAAAGTGATCATTTGTTTGTATTGGTGAATATCATCAATCAACGCTGCAGAAATCCAGTATGACAGAACAATGCCAATTGTTGTTTTAAGCTGGGAGATCCAATAAAAATAATAAATCAATTCAAGAAGTTCATGCTTAAAAATACAGATTTTTGTTTAATGGATTGAAAACTGACAGCAACTTATGAAAAGAAAAATTATCAGCCTAAAGCACAGCCCCTAAAATGGAAGAAAGGCTGAAATACATAATACTGCATGATAGGCATAAATATATACTCTGTCAAATTGTGTCTTTTCTTCAGGAGACGTGATGAAATGATCAGAAAGGGTTATTTAACGAATAATACTAGAAAGGAGGTTGTGTAGGGGTCAAAAAGTTTAGAGCACACTTCTGTCTCCAGAAGATAGTTTATAATTTCTGCATGCATTGGCACAGAGGGGACATGTAAAGATTATTTGCAGACTCACCCTGGACTGAGCAAGTTTTTGTAGAATAATATAATGTACTCCTTCTTAGGTGAAAAGAGAATGCAAAGCATTGTTAAATCAAAATAAAAACCATATGCAACTTTTCTGTAATAAGGAAATTGGGGCAGAAAACAATCAACTTCTTCAGTCAGGCCCAAATCTACTTTTGATTTACATTCTGGAGATGCCAGCATTAAAGGGACTTCCCTTTGAGATTCAAGTCCTCAGTGCTGCTCTCCTGAGTTACAACCACCATAAAAAGGCCTAAGAATTTCAGTCAGGAAACTTCAAACTAACATGTGGTCTGAAATCTATTTATACTCATTAAGGAATCAAAATTGCTTTACAACAAATTTTGACATTTAAAGTTAACATCATTTAAGATTTAAACAAAACAAAGTTTGCCAGAGCTTGAATCACCATGCAAATTAATGGGATGCTTGAAAACAGAGGTTCAAGTAATAACAGCACCCAGTGACACGTAATCCTGGGGGCTTTGTCCTTTCTGGGCAATCTTGTAATAACACAGAGAACAGGGGCAGCCATCAGCGCCATCAGGAGTGACCACACGTTGATGTTTCTGAGCTCTGATTTTGCCAGGCTTGTTTTCACTGTGGCAGATTTTTGCTGACAGATCAGCTGAATCTCATTACTTCAAGGTGTCATGCTTCAGGAAGTGAACACCTTGAAATGTCACGACCTTTCCCTGACAAGAAAAAATGTCACCAAAGAAAACACATTAGAAGTGAAAGACAGTGAGGGGCTGGGGATCACAACTAAGGAAAACACATTTATTGCACTCTAATAAAATAATAGACTTTTAAATGGAAATACAATTTCCACTTGAATGGCAGGTGTAGAATACGTACAGTGGTTTATCAGTCAGTCAGTCCCCTATGAAAGAGCATCTACTGCTCTGTTACTCTAGTTTGCAACAGGTGAAGCAGAGAGCTAATGGAACTTTAAACTGAGACTGAGCCAATCATTAACATATTCTGTTCTGGAAATTTTTATTCTAAAGCTACAGCTGCAGTGTATGTCAGGGTTGGAGAGCAAACATTTCATTAGACATTTTGCTAGACATACGTGATCTGACAGCTCCTGGTGTTAGTTCCCTGTGACAAATGCTCTGAATCTAGAGACAGCTTCTGATTTTCAAAAGTATTAAAAGGAAAAAAAATTCACATGCTCTGTTGGTGTGAACCACACAGTTATGCTAAGGACAGGTATCAGGGGACTTATATGAGTCTACACTAGCTGAAGTTTGGCTCCAGATAATCTTACTGCCTGGTGGCTTAGGGCTGAGCTCTATATACAGTAATCTATGAGGAGTTTTTCTCTATATTTATATACAACATTTTATGCTGCATATAGAATTTTTGTACTTTTTTTGGTAGAACAGATGTTTTGTAGAATTTTGTACATAGAATATTGCATGTACAATATTCTATGCTGCATATAGAGGTTTTTCTCCGTCTTCCAAATAGCAGCCAAAATTTTGGAGCTGGTGCAGCAAGGTAATGAAGCACTAGCATTGGCTTTCCTTAGTGGCCAGCACCAGCTCTGATATCTTAAACTGGAATTTACAGCATGTCACTCAGAGCTGAACAAAGCCCTGGGCAGGTATGTGAGGGCAAGGGCAGCTACAGGGTGAGCTGCTCTGTTTTTCATAAATCTCCTCACTGGAGATTTATGAAATCAGCTTTTCATTATGCAGTCATCACCATGTGTAGAATCATGCAACATGATAACCCAAACTTGTGAAGCTCAAACAAAAAGTATTATTTTCACTGATGAAAGTGAAATCCCATAGAAGTTACATGGAAATATTCCCCAGTCTAATTGCCCAGACAACTTCTGTTATCATTGAAGAACACAATGCCATGCCCTGCTTCCTTTTGTGGACTATGTTTTTCTCAAAGTCTGTGTGCATTTTCCAGTGCCATGGGCAAAAATATTTGTGCAGGACAGTACTTCTACAGGAACAGATACTTAAAGAGATTAACCACTCCTGGTATCCCCCAAGATTGAAGGTAAAGCAGAGTATGTGTTACCTGCTTTTCTCAAAAACAGAGAACAGAACTAGAAATTACTCAGGAAAGGCCAACAAGGACAGCCAGTAATGTTTGGATGCCTTGTCTTGGTTTCTAAACATGGAAGCACATACCCTTTCCCCAGACAACTAAAAGAGAAGACCACAAACCACCACACACACCTCACTTTACCTAGCTATAACAGGCAGGCAAAAAAAGAAACAAGGGATCAAAACCTCCTTCCTTCCACTGGGACAAGGCTCTGTGCACATTCAGGATGCTCCTACATGGGAAGGGGGAGCAGACCCCTCTTTTTGCTGTATCCAAGAAGGTTTGAAGGGCAGGTGCACTGATGAGAAGCTCCCTGTAACAGATGCCCTGGTTGCAGAATGACTGATCACCAGTATTTGCATTTTCCCCCTTTCAGATGGCATGATTTAATGACTTTCTCAATCTTCTGTCCTGCTTTGGGATCAAAGTGGTAATTTTTCTGTCTTTTTAAAGTCTGATTCAGAAGTGGGAGTTGGGTTATCATCTTCCACAAAAATTAACACACTTCAGACATTTTGAATTGATTCAAATCACACCACATAATTTCCAGATTAAAGATCTGAAAAATCATCAATGCCTCTGTGTGTTAGACAGACTTGAAGTCTTTCCTAGCTGAAGAACACTTAGTCTTAATGCTCATTTAGGCTTGATTCTGTATACTGTGGGTGACTCACTCTTCCTCCTTTTTAAAATCTGAGTTGATAACTCTCATAAAGCATTTGTAATATATATGTTATGCCTGTGCAATGGGTAGAGTACACAAAGCTAATAATATTGGTTTATGATACATTTATTTTTTGAAAATAAAGGTTCTTTGCTTTGATTTTTATTTTTCCCCACCTTTTCCTCTATTTTGGCAGTATCCCTTTCTGCAGCCCCAAACATACAAGTCTTCTCTTTGGGATTCCTTGATATGTCTCCAGCTATGTATAATCCTTTGACATGTCCTCAACCACAGCCTCCTGTACCTGCAAACCATTTCACTTTACATGGTAGGCAGAAGATTTAAGAGATTTTTGCAGCCTCTGTATCTCTTTCAGTTTACCAGTCCTGATTCACCCTGAATTACAACACAAAGAACAGTTTAGGAGAAGATCTTTAAGACTGAGACCAACTGTTAACCCAGCACTAAACCATGTCCCTAAGTGCCACATCTAGATAGCTTTTAAATACCTCCAGGGATTGTGACTCCACCACTTCCCTGGGCAGCCTGTTCCAGTGCTCAGAAACCCTTTCAGTGAAGAAACTCTCCCTAATATTCAATCTAAACCTCCCTCATGGGCATTACATAAAGATTTTCACCATTTGAGTACAAAATTTGCTTAGAAAAAGAAGTGTCTTAGAAATAAGTGTACCCAGGAAGCACAAAACATTATGTTAAAGTCTCTAACAAATCTATTACTTTCTCATTATCTCTAATTGCTCATAAGTCTTTCTTAATCTTGCAGTAACACTGTAAAAGCACATCTTTCTTCTTTTGCTGCTGCAGACATATGGGGTGATCAGGTTGCTTGTACATTATCTCCCATCCCACAAAAAATCGTTGAAAAATAATGTCCCTGAAGTCAGATGATTGTAAAAGTCAAACAGGAGTTGACTTCTCTGGACAGATCTCAGTCTTTGAAATATCTTTTATGAGGGCTGCAACCTTTGTCACTGTGGCTCTCCTTCTCTGAATTGCTTGATGTTCCTGGCGTTGCCAAGGAGACAGTGGGATGATTACAGTCCGAACCCAAGGAACTCAAACACAGTGCTGTGTTCCAGCCGTTTAAAAAGCTGTAGGCTTGTGATGTAGGAGTTTAAAATGAGCTTTTATTACCTCAGTTGTATTTTCAAATATGTAATACCTGTGGGGAATAATGGATGGAAACTGGGGTTATAACAATATGCATTCAAATAATTTTAAAGACGTCTAAACTCTTCATTTCAATCTAGAGAATCACCACACACACCTATTACAGACCAGTTCCTTTCTTTCAGATTGTCAAGACATTCCTGAGGAAGCAAGTCAGTGAGCTTTTAAAAATAATGTGTCTGATGAATTTTTTTATTGCTAATAACTTAAAAAAATTTTTTTTCTTTGTTATTTTATTAAAAACAAATGAATTTTAAGAAAGATAAATCACTTTTGCGAAGGAAAAAAATGTTCTTGTTTCTTTGCCAAACTTGTGACCTTGAATTAATTTGACACTTTTCCTTGCTGCTCCCTCCAGTCACCTTATCCAATCAGGTGGATGTAGGAAAACCTCAGCAATTTGTTCATCTTTACTGGTGAAATAACTGATAAATGTTAAGAAAAGAAAGAAAACAGCTTTAGGTAAGAATGTTTAGGACAGCAGGGTGTGAAAATCTCTGATTCCAAGGAAGCTGCATTATTATCGAGAAGAAAAATATTATAAGAAAAAAACTTGAGCCATTAGTCTAAACTCATGCATGGAGTAAGTGTGGATATCCCAGTATCTGTTTTTCCATCTTTATACCAGATCCAAATGTAGTCTAGTGTCAAAGCAAAAGTGGCTTTTTTTAAAATTCTGCCAAGTAATCCTGCACTTTCACACCAGATCATTTTCAAGGACACCAACTGATGTGATGCCAGCTACATGAGACAATGCTCTGGACCACAGAAAATTGATTTTAAAAAATGGAACTGAATTACATAGGTACATGGAATTCTGGCAGTAAAAATTAAACATAATGAGAGATGAAGCATTCTGATTAAAGGCGTAAATTTGTTGTTAAATAACCAGTGGAGTCCAAAATCAGCAGCTGTTTTCTGCATAAGAAAACAGTGGCAGATGAAGTTGCACAGTAAGTCCCACTCCTTCTCACTGCTAAGAAATTAACTGCTTTTCCTGGTCACCAGGACAAGACCAGCTTGTACCAGCTCTGACCCTGCCGCAGGGATTAGGTCACCACACTGTTCTCCTGGTGCCTTGGTACTGCAGGAGATACTTCATGTTCATCAGTGTGCAAATGGGGGACACTGAGGGCATCAACCTCCACTGCTGTGTCGTGCTGAGAGAAGATTCTTTAAAGGTGAGTAACTCTCTGTTGTTGCCTGGACAGCTTTTCTTGATCTCCAGCAAACCATGCTTTTCCTCTCCTTTCTGACCACATGTCAGGAAATTATATCCTGCAGGCAAGAATTATCCATTAAAGGGCTTCATGCTGGCATTCAGTTAACTTCCAAGGAAAGGAAAGGTACATGTGCCTTACCTTGATTAGTCAGGAGAAGATTAATAAAGCAGGTATGCAGCACAAGCACTGCAGTGATTGTCAATATGCCTGTCTGTAGGATTTAGCAGTACTATTAGTGGATCTAAATAGAAATAATAACAATTTCCAGCCTGCTTTGAATTTGTTTATTTCATGATATCAACAACACACACTGAAATTTTAGTAATAACCCATTTACATTTTTAACAATTTAAGTTCTGGGTGCTGGGACTGCAGAACACTAAAGAACAGCTCAAAACTATAATTATGAGTCCTCAGACTAATGTTCTCCCCTTTTATGACACCCAACCAAACTGCTAAATATTTAATGGTGTAATGAGTAGGAGTGTAGAATGGGCCAATTTAATCTTTCTTTCCTTGGCTAAGATGGCTCCTCTGTTATCCTGTGTGTGTGGCATTAGCAGTCGTGTATCATTAACCAGAACAGCAGATAACAAGTTCATCTGCACACTACTCCAATAGCCCACTTTCCAAAAGCTCTAAAGGCCAAGTTTCTTTCAGATATTTTCCTCAAGTGAAGAACAAATGTCAGGTTGACTTAAGAACTGTTATTTTCTTAATTTTCTTTGTGATGATTGTCTTTCCTAGCTAGTTATAGGGTTTTTCTCCTAGCTAGACAAATATAATTTGTCTTTGAAGGTAACTATTATAAACCCCCCTGCAACTCGCTGTGCCACAGACTTCTCACACACAGGTTTTTAAATTCTGCCTCCCTCACTGGTGCAAATGGTTGAATGTACTAATGTGTTACTCCAAACAGCCTAAATATGATATCTGTGAAGTGGTGACTTATTATTCCAGCTGGTGAGGGAGGGTCCGTAGCTCTGGACCCCCAAGAGGCTGAGCCACCCCGAAAAGTATCTCCTCAGAGACACTCCCTAGGGGACCAGGCACTCTCTCAGCGGGCAGGGAGCGAACTCAGCAGGAGGCAGAGCAGCGATTCAGCTCTCAGTGATTTCGCTCAGTGATTTCAGCTTCTGCCCCCTGCGAGATTTGCTTCTCCTATAGCTGGCCTCGGGTGAGAGAGAGAGAGGGTTCTGCTCAGCAGTTCCACAAGCAACTTTATTGTAGAGGCATCAGTGAAAAGAGCCGAGGGCCGAGGACCCTGGCTCTTAGGGCAATTTCAGGGGGTTTTATAGGGAAACCAGTGCGGGGGGGGAGGGTACAAAAGCCAATCGGTTACAAAAGATCTATATAAGGTCCCGAGGGTGCTTGTGGGTCTTCAGAAAAGTTGCCGTGAGCTGGGAGTTGCTTTGTTATCTCAGGGTCTGTGTGAGGTTGCAAAACTCTCCTTCCCTCCAAGGCAAAGCCACTGGGGCTCCACCCACCCCCACAGTGACTGTATGAGTGATGCCCAATACCTTAAGCATCCCAAGATCCTTTTAGGAACAGTAGTTCCTTTGGACCAGCTCTGCTGTAGCTTATGATCTAGCATGGGTCATTTAACTTCATATTCCTCTTTCCAAGTAAGAGGGGAAGTTCATGCCCTCACCCACAAATTATGCAAAGGTAACACAGCTGTTCTCAGTAACAAAACATTTGATCCTAAGGTGATAAGGAGCTCTGACATAGCTGGAGGTGTGATGCTCCTGAACTGACAGGCTTCTCTCTCACACCTACTCCCCTTTGCCCTGGAGCAGGTAAAAAAGGAGTAGAAATTGAACACCATCTAATTTATGAGAGGAACATAAGGAATTTTCCATCCTTCAAATATAATCCCACACTGAAAGCTGTAAATGAATCCTGCCATATTCAAACATTTTCAGCAATGACAAGAATACTCTAAATTACAGATGATGAAATCAACTACAGATTTAGACAGAGAGAAAAGTGTAATAAAGTCTCGTTCATTCCCCTAAAGACCCAGGGAGAATTTGATATACTCTGTGAGAAGGTGTTTCAGGGGCAAACTATCCATTGAACATCCTGAGATGCTTTTTAAGGCCTCATCAATTCTATACTTAAAACTTCACCAGTGGAAGTCTCTGCAATAGACATTAATGCTCACTAAAATTTCAGGCTTTTGGTCATTATCAGACTGTAAAAGTAATCCTGAACCTGTAATGGCGAATCCTAAAAGTGCCCCTATAACTTAGTGGACAGCCTGGAAAAAAAATGGCTTTGGGAGTGACCATGGAGGCAGAGAGCAGAGGGCTCACCTGGGGCTCCAGCTGCACCTGGGCTACAGCTTATGTGCTGTTAGGGGCAGGAGAGACCTGTTAACTGGGGAGATTGTCTCTCATGGTGCACAGCTAAATACACCTGCAGGGCTGAAATCTCTCAAAGAGCTTTTTGCTCAGGGCCCAAAGGCCCTAGGAAATTCAGGATTTCCTGGATCATTCCAGGATCCCTGAAAAAGCAACTGGGTTTGGAGAATTTAGCAGAGGCTGTAGGGCAATTAGGATACCAATCAGTGATATAAGGACCTGACCAAGGATGCCACTTGGAGAATAATCCTGAAGTGTCCTAGGATTATTGGGCTGAGGCTGTCCCCACACACACCCCATACAGGTAATGAGTGACAGTTCTCTCTGAAAGAGTGCCTTGCCTGGGAAACAAAGTGTCTTGGATAACAAAACACAAAAAGCCAGTTTCTGCAGAATTACACCTCAACCTTGAGCCTAACCACAGCATGAAGAATCCAGAGCAAATCATCTGTCTTCAGTCTAGCCCACACTTGGTTTGGTAATTTATTCTTTTTTCTTCCTGCTACAGCTCAGAGCAGAACATGGCCCCCAGGCTGATGAGTAATAGAAATAAGAAAGACGACAAGGACAAAAACAGTTTGGTTCATACCAGAGTAGGAAAGTTGTCCTGAATTATTTGCCCTGCAGCTTTTCCTTCACAGTTGTTGCTGCACTCCCATGTTCACACTGTAACACTGTTCACACTCCCATAAGTTTACCTACAGTAAACAAGTAAAACATAAAAGATCCATACTGTGTGGAACCAGCAGTAAAATGTTCGAGTTGGGAAAGCTTTCTCCCAAAATCTGTATTTCAGCACTGGCCAGCTGCCTGCCTGTTGTTCAGAGGTCCCAGAGAGCCTCTTTTACTGCTGGCTTTCCATCTGCCCAGCCTGGGAGAGCTGCTTCCATGCTTTCCCTTACAATGTGCCCACACTGGGGATTGGAAGTGTCTCACCAGATGGGAGCACCACTACAAGGACAACCCATGGAGCCCCCTGTGGCAGGAGCCCAGACACAGGAACAGCTGTCCCAGCCACTGCCCACAAAGTTTTCACTCCTGACACTGCTCACTTCTCATCACACCTCACACTCTAGAGCTCTTTGGGCACAAGCTTCTACTCATTACGTAAATATTAATTACAGCATTACATGAAAAATAATTGAAGTTGCTGTAATACTTCCCCACTTTCCCAGCTTTGCCCTGGAGCTCAGAAAGCCTCATCATGACAATTCCCCTATCTGCCTGCTCAGTGTCTTTCTGGCCCAGGGTAAAATTGGTTTCTCATAATGAGTGCATTCAAGCACAGCCATGGAGCTGTTAGCTTTATTCAGCAGGGGTTTTTAATATTCTTTTAAAATGAACTGCTATGTAATCACTATCCTGAAGTCAAATCCTTGAGCTCTCATTAGCATTGTCTGAGTAAAAGGGTGCAGGTAGCTCTTGGGAGAGTTTCCTCAAGTATATCTTGGGATTTTGACATCTAAACTGTTTAAGGCTGTGTTTATCCCATAGAGCACTAAAAGTTCCTGTTCTGGCTATGGGAGCCTGGCTCTGTGATAGTGTCCCTGGCCAGGTTTCACCTAGATCACAACTTTCAGGCAGCAGAAACGAAGAATCAGTGCAGGTTTAATTTTTCTTGTGTATTCAAGACACAGCTGAGGTACACACCTGATTTCAGGAGCCAGGAAGGGCTAAAGTAATGAACTTAAAATACTTAAATACTTAAAATACTCACGCAAATCCACAGCTTGGCAGTGCTGAAGAGAGGACAAGGGTTGACATGGACTAGGACTACAGGAGGGTGCAGTGCAACAGATGCAGCAAAACTATACAACAGACAGCTCCTATCTGCCCAGAGCACACTCCACACGAGGCACAAATACACCCAGAAGCTGTATCCATATTTGTATACATCCAGGCAGGCTGGATATGTTGGTGTTGTTTTCTCCAGGGTCATCTTCTCTATGGAGCTCTGCAGACCTTACACATACACAGCTAGGGTAGTAACTACAGCACTAGTCACACAGTCTCTCCTGATTGTTATTCCTGACATGATCCTGTGGGATACATTAATAGGGCAAGAAGGACATTTTAAATTACCCAAATGTCTCAAGAGGCACCTTCTACTTCTAGAGGCACATTGTAAAAGAAGGACTCCTTAAGCCTATTCCTTCAAGAGACTCTTTAAAGGTCTCATCAGGAAAGAACAGTATTTGACTTTATTTAAGTGTCTCTTTTTCAGTGGTACTATTATCTTTGAGGGCACATTAATGGATCAACAGATCTTGAACATAACTTTTCTCTTGTCCAGGTTCTGGTAGTGGACTTGCCTAAAAACCCTGAAATTTCAACTCAGTATTCTTTGAGTGAGAATCATGAGGCAAAGGGTTGCATTTCCAACCTTAGTAGCTCTCATTTCATGATTAGAAGAAGACAATAAACTAACTGTTAATGGCAACACATTGTGAAGAGGGTCACTCACCTTCCTCAACGGGCAATAATTTTTATAGACTCATAGTAAGAAAAAAAAATTCTTTTTGAGGGTTTGTCCTGCCTCTCATAAAAAATTTCAATTTTGAATTCACTTGATTCCTATCTCTGGGAAAGCAATTTATCTCACTTGATATGAGGATATTGGAAAACAGGAAGTTGTGTGTATCTTCTAGCACAGGCAGGATCTTTATGCACACACTTTTCAGGGTGAAGCCATGGCACTTGAGGCCATTTTTTATTGAGTGTAATTGTGCATACAACCTACAAACATTATGTCAGCAGATGTATGCAAACCATATGTTGGCTTAAAATTAATAAATGGGGAAAAAAATCTATTGTCTTTAGCTCTGAAAAGAGGCTGTTCAGAATTAAGTGTGCTATATATTAAGATAAATATGATGACCTTTGTTTATAATAAATTGTATTTCATAAACACGGGCCCACAGGAGTTCACTAGATCTGCAAAATTAAGATGTTCAAAAAGGCATATGGTATTTGGGCAGGGTATAGAGGGCATACACAAAAGTTTTAGAAAATAAAAGATTATGCAAAACTTATTAGAAGAAACACATAGCTTCTTTTTTGAAGATTCAAGACGCTATATTTTCACCTTACTGTAAATATAATCAACATATTACATTGATTATTTATGTATAGACTACTGCCAAGTATGGGATTTTTATAGTCCAGTTCAAACTGCTGATGAAAAGTAAAACAAGCTGCAGATGGTTTGCCCAAAGAAGACAGCAAAGCAAACAAAAAAACCCACACCAACATATATAGCCCACAGAAACAGACAATGAAATAGGAGTATGCACAGATTTCTACATTATAAAACATTTTTTAATTACAGTACTGCTTCATTTGGAGGACAACAAATTTTAATAAAAAGCTTTGATTTCTTGCTTTGGAAAAAGAAGTGATTCATTGCATTTCCACATTTTTCAAGTCCTTCAAATCTAAAAAAACCCCAGTTTGTTCTTTGAAGCATAACTAAAATAAAATTAACATCCTGAAAATCTCTACCTGAGGCTAAATAGTTCTTTGCCAAGTCCTTCAAATTTACAACTAGAGCATGTATTTAACTTTTGTTCTTTTCTCTTATTGCAAGCTTAACATATTTCATTATATCCTTCACAGATATAATGCACTTAAAAACTCTCTGCAAGACGTAGGATGGTGTGGTAGATCTTGCCAGCTCTAAACCTGTTTCCTTACAAATGGCAAGCTTTCCATTTTCATCCTTCTGTTATTGGGACTGACAATATCAGTGACATTAAATCCTTCTTCAAGCCTCTCCGGTTTCCTTTGTGTTCTCCCAGAAAACAACACAAGTCTGTGTGGTTCAGAAAGACTCACTTCTTACATTGGAAGAAATTGCTTCTGTTTCCAGTTACTGGTATTTTATGACTATTTTCATGCAACACAGGTATTCTGGTTAAAAAAATCCACTGTTTTCCCTATAGTTCATATATAAATATCACAGTTTACAACTTCTACATTAACACAGCTACATTTACAATAACTTTGCAATCTAGCTCTAGCCAAATGCTGATTCAGCTCAAGTGAGCTCCACAAGCCACCCCCAATTCCAGTGACAATTTGCTCTGGCAGGGCAGTAGTCCTGTGAGGCCTGAAGCAGATTCCCACAGTACTGCTTTGAAATAAGTCATAACACGCAGAGACTGAACCTAAGGATGCACCCTGAGGAGAGTCAGTGAAGACAGAGGCTAAGATACACTATAAAACGTATTAAACATAATTTACTCTTTTATCTCTGACAAGACATAATAGCAAACAGGATATAATTGCTCAATTGCAAACTAATTTTTACCTACCAAGTAGCAAACAACTGAGAACTTCAGCACATATCATTACAGAAATCTCAAACTGCATGTGGAACATCTGAGATGTTAAACCAGCACTGCAAGGTACTTTAAGTAAGTATTGTGGTTAGGAAAGCATTATGACTTCCTACAGAGACAGGCTAAGCTAATGCTAGATGGAGTGGAAACAAAGAAAGTGTTTTGAAGCAGGATGATTCCTAATTTCCCTTTCCATTGTAATGAGGCATGCAACCTTGCCACAGTGAAGAGGGGGAAAAATGCTCCTTGAAGGTGCATAAAGATACACAGGCTGGTGTAACAGGAGCCCAGAAGTCATGATTCAGTTTGTGGTTGCTGGGCTGTGCAAAGCTCCAAACACGCTCCCTTGGGTACTGATGGACTAAGAGCAGGAGGCCAGGGCAGCCATCCAGCCACATCTTAGCCCACCCTACAAACTCTTCCACCTGCAAAGTAAATATTGCAATGTAAATACCACTAAAATAGCAGTATTGTGCTGGGAATGAGTGCTTTTAGAAATCTGCTTGTTTTTCTGCTTGTTTCAGCTGTGAATCCCTAGGGACCCCTAGCACACGCTGACCTGGTGTTTTGGACAATGACAGCAGCCAGATAATTGATAATTAACCCCTTTGCCCTCTGCTGCTCACTCTGTGTCTGACACTACGTCAATTATTTGAGCTCCACATGCTAACCATGCAGATGTCAGCACTGCTCAGCACACACATCACATCTTACAGCTTGCACCAGGGTTTGGGCCCAGAGGTGAACTGGACAATCTTCCAACCTGGGTGAACTGCTGAGGCAAGCAAATGGAGTGGTTCTTAATGGGGAGAAAAAAAAAAAAAAGTGACTTTTCAAGAAAAAAACCTGCTGTTCAAGCCCTACCCTCAGCCATGCTGCAAGCTCAGAGAAACACGAGCTCTCTGGGATAGTCTGCTTTTGCCTTGTGACATGTATGCACAGCTACCAGCCATCACCCCTAAGAAACACATATATGGTCAATCATCTTTCTCCTTTGTTTTACTGCCCATAAGGTCTTTATAATATTAATATGAATTAATTTGGTATTAATTTAATTCATAGATAATTTGTTGTTAATTTAGCAGCTAACTTTCTCAACAAAATCTGTATTTCAACCTCTATTAACTTGTATTTTAGAATTGTAATATGCTAATTTTCTAATGCCTGCCTCCTTTTGAATCACAGGAATGTTGAATACTTACTCATATCTTGAGCAATACAACGTGAAGTATCATCTACTGAAAATACTGGTAGGAAAAGCTGTGGTGAGTAATGGAAGGAATCACTCCACAGCCTATGCAGGAGGACCTAGGAAAGTGTCTCAATGCACTGTAGTTATTTTCAGTCCTGCAGTAATTTTTGTCAATGAGACATCAGTCACCCAAGACCCAGTACATGCAGCAAACAAACAAGGGCCAGAGTTCAAATACATGCAATCAGAAAGACAGCAGTAGTTTGGGTTTTGTGGGGTTTTGGGGGGCTGGAATAATTATTTTGGTTGGAAAGGGCTGATTTGTTGCAAGCAAAACACTTGCACTTTGAAAGTTAAAAGTTGAAAAAAACCCCAAACCAAACCAAGACTCAGGGAGAACAAGGAAACTAAGAAAGGATATTGGTGAGCATGGCAATCACATAATTAATATGAGTCTGGCACCAAGCTGGGTTTTAGACTTGTAGACATGCAATGTTAATAACCTAATGAATATTATTTTTGTTGCAGCTCTTCACTATTCTGCACTTATTAAAAGAAGGAATATATTATTATCTTTTACGTCAGTCTTTGTTCACTGAGCATTGTTCATTGTGTGTGTGCTTGTGTGAGTATGCACAAACATTGTGAAGAGCCTAGATATTTTCTCTAACAAACAGTAAGATCCCAGTAAGATCTCTTTTCCTCCTTTCCCACAGAAGTATTAGTCTCTGAAGCAGGATGTAGTATCCACAGCATCAGCTTTACCAAAGACACAGATTTCCATTTAAAGCCACTGTACATAGACAGTATCTCTAAAATTCCTGTTCATCAAGCATGGATTTGTTTTTGTGAAAGAAGCCAGGATGACACGAAAATAAAACATTCCCCAGATTAATGAAATGCTGAGCACTTTAAAACAATTTTCCCATTCAAATAAGGAGCAAAGAAGTTTCCAAACTAATTTTCCTAAATGCATGTTGACAAGCTTCACAAGGGAAAGCTTTTTATTATTTTACTCCTCAACAAAACAAATTGCTTTCAACTTAAAAATCCCCACAAATCTGGCTGACAGCAATCTGGGTAACATTCTAAAGGCTGGCAAAATGCAGTAGAATACAGGCCACTGCTTTCAGGGGCCAACAACTAGGTGCAGAAACAGTGCCTTGTAGTTTACATTGCCAGAGCAGCAGCAGCAGAGCTCAGGTGCTGCAGTTGGAGCCCCAGTTCTCCAAGGGTACTGATGAGATGCCTCTGTCAGTGTGCTGAGTGCTGGAAGGCTCTCAGGAGAGCACAGAAGGATTAGGGTCACTGTCAGGTCAAAGCCTGGCTGGGGGTTACTCCTGGCTTTGTAAGACATTTTCTTAACTACTTGATTTAAAGCATTAGAAGTCAGCTACATGTCTGACTCTAAATTCTAGGTTTATCTGGCAATAAACATAGCTTACTTTGATTTGCCAGATATTTCCATGCCATTCCATTTGACTTACTTATCAGCTTACTTTGATTTGCCAGATATTCCCATGCCTCAGTCACATGGCACAAAAACCAAAGTGGCTTTAGATCCCATTTGCTGTTGTATGTTACGATCATGAGAATACACCTCCCCTGTTGTACCATTAACCTGCTTCCTCCAAGGCTTTCTTTATTAGGTAATGGCCATATTTTCTGGTTTACAATGTGAATAGTTATGCTAGTTTTAAAATTATTTTCTTAATAATGAACAGACTATATCCCTCCATTTAGTATTAAGCCATCCTCTTATACGTCCACTTCACTACACCTTCACACAGATGTACAAAACTTTACAGTGCAATCTCCACCAGCTAAAAAGCATTACAGCCAGTGTTGATGAAGACACTGGGACTGAAAACCCAAAGATGTCATCAAAATGAAAGGCATATGGAATATAAATAATCTCTAGTCTCAGCTATTCTAGGAGCATAAAACACTATAAGGAATATCTACAAGTTGATCATCAGATTCAAGTTATTATTCAAGCCTTATTTTTAAATGGTTCAGGAAGCAATAGGCAATGTCTGTAAGGGTGAGGAGAGAGGGGTTGCATGATTTATTTTAATTTATTATTTTTGGGGAGGGGGGAATATTGAGAAAAGAAGAAGGAGAAGGGAAAATAGTGGAATGTGCTTTTAAACTATTGTAGAAATGCAATAAAAGGGAAGCCTGCCTGTCTTAGTAGCTGCTTTGTTTCTAAAAGGCTACAGGAAAAAACTGGATATGACAACTTGCTAGACACTCACATTTTTGTGTTTATTTAAGAGTATAAATTCTTGTGAGAATAATGACAGAGAGAGACCCTCAGGTTAAAATCTTCATCTACACTGCCAACAAAACATCTCAAGAGAGGTGGTGCAGCTTCACAGGTAAAAGAAATATTTATAAATCGATCAAAGAGCACAAGGCTGGGCACAGGAGAGGAACTTGTTTGAAAACATGGCTTTTGATATTATTGCTGGCAATGCAAATCCTCTTGCAAGAATATTTTAAGTATTTAAGGGGGTAGACAAGGCATTTACTATTTCCTTAGCTTTGTAACTGCATTTAAGTTAGCAGAGTTATGCTGAGTCTCTGGCTTCAACCATCTGCTGCTGATGAGGAAGGTCTGCCCTCTCTCAGAAGTTCTGCATTCACCCTTTGGCTTTCCAACAGAGCTGTCACTTCCCAGGAATGCTGCCTGCTGTTTGATCTGCCTGCAGAGCCTCGTTACCTCTCCCTGCCAGGTCTCTGAAGGCACCTCTGGCCAGCAGAGAGTGACATGGTGCTGCCATTGTCTATTAAACCAATTGAGTAAGATGTTAAAAGAATAAAGTGTTTAAAATATTCATTAGTTTTTAGAAGTACATATATCTTCTTAATTAGCTTTGTCACTGGATCAAATTAACAAGGTTTCAGTGACAGTTAGTAAGTGATACATTCATTAATTTAGGAAATGATTAATTTTCTCTGACTTTTTAAATTCCCTTCTAATAAAATAAATTCTGGCATGAGTTTTGCAATTAGGCATGATGTCCTTATTTCACATGCTGTAACACTGCAGCTTGAATACCAGGATAGGATGAGTACATTCAAGCAAAGAAAAGTGATTGATTCCAAATAATCGTGTGACCTCTGAAGTCAAGTTTTTATTTAACAAAATATATTGCTCCATTTTGGCTAAATATTTATCAACACATTTACTGTACTTACAATTCTTCCATACCAACCTAAAATATGCTTAATTATCACTTGATTAATATTATTTCTTAGACATTTTTACATATGCACAACGTCAGCACTATACAAAGAAAGAAAGAAAGAAAGAAAGAAAAAAAAAGCATTAATCATAAAAAAGAGCCATTATTTCATCATTACCTAGCTCAACCATCTTCCTGTCCAAATCAATCAAACTGCCCACGTTAGTACCAGGCTAGAGCTTAGTAAAACACATTTATTATGATTATGCATTTTATCAGGATTTATGCAGAAACATGCAAGTAGGTCAAGCTAGCACTCTTTAGTAATTTTTAAAACACAAGATCTTCTGTTTTGAAATCTCCAGCCTAAGAAATTGCATAAGACAGTCTGGTCTGTGAGGTGTAGGAACTGCAGGAGTCCATATAGTTTTGCTTTGAGGAATACAGATTTTTATTTTATCAGATTATATGAAGAAAAAAAATAAAAGTACAGTATTAATTATGGTATTAACAAGAAAATACCAGCCCTGTATATTAAGGTTGCTCTGATTACCCAGAAAATTCATGCTTACAAAGGATGCTCTCCCTTTCAAATGCTGTGGGGTCCTCAATCAACCTTTAATAAAAATGTAAAACCTCAGCCATAAGTCTTGGCTCTAGAAAATTACAGTGCTTCCCAGATGGCTCTTGAGGTAACATCTTTCCATCCTTGAGAAACTCCTTATAGTTGAAAATTTTCTAATGACCGATTACTGAGATGTTAGAACTAATTCCAGCATGCAGGGACTGTTCCAAGTCTCAGTAGACAGACGTAGCCTTGTGACACTTCTCTGTGGTTTTGTTTTTTGACAGATGAGTAAAATCCTGTATCCTGATTGCACAAAACTGGGCAGAGGCTGCTTGCTGGGAAAACCCTAACCTGGAAATGGGGGAGGCCCTGTCAGTCTAGAGAAACCTTAAACCTGTCAGACTTTCCTGGCTGTCAGGCTTTGCATCAGCACTGTCACAGCAACCCTCAGTACTGTGCCTTAGAGTGGCTTGAAATGAGCCTTCTGGAAAGTAGTGTATTTAATATACTCACTGATATGACAGTGACCATTTGAGCCTCCTGAGATAATGCTTGTTCCTGTCCCAGAGAAAGCAAAAAAACCCAGAAATTCTTGGGAGCAAAGCAATCTCCAAAATTACTTAAAGGCAATTTCGTGCCATAGAAGTGAAAGAAATTTGTACTTTTCATGCTGCAAAAAGCTGACTTGAAAGCAAATTTTTAAACACGTTTTTCAGTTCATGGTGAAATTTGAAGCCTTGTGAGTAGAAACATAGTGTTGATGTAGCTTGTTAGAAGCCATATGGTACACATTTTAATTATAGGTCAAGTTTTTAGCAGCCTATTCTTCAGTGTACTTGGAACAATGCAAACAGGAGCAAATTTACTGTGCCAGTAAAGCCAGGACCAGTAATACAAATCCAGGAAAAGGCTGGCAATATAATGGTGGCATATCAAGGCAGATAAATACACTAATAATGAGACAAAGCAACTCTTTTATGAGCTTTTAAAACTGGATACATTTGCATCTAGTTACTAAAAAATTCTTCCTACTGTTTCAAGAAAAAGTATTCTTTTTTAATATTTGATTATGTTACATTTCAGTAGCAAGATCTGTAATATCTCTACAGGGAGCAGTGTACTGAAGAGACTCTATTTTTCTGAAAAAGGCACTGCAAATCTGTTAAAAAATGAAACACTGGTTTATGCTTGTTAATAAACCTCCTACTCTGCTCCAAAGCATTGGGATGAGATTTTATTTTTACTGAAATTGAAGTGAATTGCACTTTTTAATTGGGATCTTCAGATCTTTCTGTAAAACATAAGGCAAATATCAGTGAAAAGTGAGCCTGAGGTGCAGGGGCAGTGCCTTTGCCCACACCTTTGGTTGGCTTTTGCTCAGCAGTATGAGAGGTGTTTGCACAAACCTCCAGACCCCCCCAGCTCTGTCTGGACTCTGACCCACTCTGTTTTAGGTTTGTAGTAGTGTGCGGTACAAGGCAGACATGACTGCATTTGCTAAACCTATCTACTTTAGCATAATTAAAGATTTATGGAGGTGCTACAATAATATTCTCTATGCTAATAATTTTATCTGTCCCAGTTTTCCCTGTGATCTACCCTTTTCCAACCAAGCAGCAGTATCTGGAAATTATGCTGTCATATGGCAAATTTAAGGAGATCTGCAAAGGAAAGACCAATGTACTCATAAGGTGCTTGATTCAATTCTTTTTAATATCCAGAAGCCACAAAAAATTTAATTTTTTAGGGCTTCTGTCCTGCAAAATCCAGACTAGTTTTTTTCTAAATTAAATTGAACCCAGGGAAAGGAAGAAAATCTCCCTGTAAAGATTAGACAAATATGAAATAACATTAGAAATTACCTACTAAATACTTTATGACATCTAATTTCATGATACATCTGCTGCTTAACTAAAACTGCATTGCACTGCAAAGCAATGGCAACTCAATCAGATAATTTTCCTGGTGTCATTCCTTATTGTCATAAATTTATAGTCACAAATTACTCCATTCTTGGGGCAGTACATTAGGGTCTTTAAAGCAGAAGGGGATCAGCTAAGATTGGTGCCAAGGCAATCCTTCTCACATATATAAGGTGAAAGGGGAGAGTCTGAGTGTAACAGTGGCAGCTAGAGAAGTGGCATCTTCTGAACTGAAGTAATTTTGTGTTTTGACTTTCATGGCCAGCTTGGTAGTAAGAGGACCAGACGAATTTGACACATCTGCTGTGAAAGAATAGCTCAAGGTATACATTTGCTGCAAAATTAATTTTCTTTCTCACATTTTGTTTCTCACACACCTACACTCACAAGCACTTAGGCACAATTTCTTCTGTAATACAGGAATTAAATAGTACCCATTTTATTCAATTAGGTGTGTAATTGCATCTATTTGGACTTTTGCACATCCCTGATAACCCAGCCATGAGGTTACCATCCAAGAGCCTCCTAACTTCCAACAGGACAACAGCATGCCCAAAGCTCTGCTTGATCGTGCAGCAGGGAGTCTGTGATGTTATGTCTTAGGAGGAAAATGAACTCTATCCTAGCCACAACCAGAACAGATGCATATTGGTGCCAGTGAAAATACCAAAGCTTTTTCCTCGCTGTGTTTGAACCCATTGACTTTGTCTAAGTCACAGGAGCAAATTCTGCAAGACAAAAGACAGGTGACATCTTCCATTGTTGAGATCAGGAAGCAATATCATATAATTTCAGGCATCAGCTAAACAAGTTCCATATGAATCAGAGCAAAGTCATGTTGGGGTTGGCTTGGCCACACCTGCTGCTGCCAGAAGCAGTTCTGTTACCTCCCTTCTCAGCACCATCCAGATGGATCCAGCTGGCTGTGTGCTCTGCCTGTGTGTCTTGGTTTGGGAGGACAGGTATCTGCCAGGGAAAGCTGAAGTTTCCCTTAGAATGGAGAATGTAAACCCCTCACCTCTCCCCCCGGCCCTGCCAAATTATAATTTTGCAATTAAGGGCTCTCAAGCAAAGATTTGGGAATAGGAATAACTGTTCTTTACTAGGAATATCAATAATACAAATGTGATAGAAAAACAAAACCACCCCACCAAACCAGCAAACAAACAAACAACAATTTTGGAAAGCCCTGACAGGGTCAGAGCTACAACCTGACACCCTGTTGGTCAGGGTGTTGGAAGCAGACCAAAAGTGAGTCCTCCTGGAGTGGCAGATGTGGTTCTGTTGAAGCAGAGATGATCCTGTAGAACAAGGATCCAGTGATGGTGAGGTGAGGTCTGGTCTTCCTCCCAGAAATCGGGGTGAAGCAAGAGAGCTTCCTGTTCCAGAGTCCCAGTTTTATCCAGGCAGGAATGGTTGGCTCCCCCCACTGGGTGGAGCATCTCACAATAGGATGATGGAATGTGGGTGTGCTATTTTGGGGAGGGCAGGGGTGTCTTAATGGTCCATTAGCAGAAGATATTCCCCTGGAGGGAGGACAGGTGGTGAAAGAGAGAAGAAACAATGCCCTACTTGGTTTTAACAGTTGGGCCATTATCAAAAGGCACCCACCCCCCCTCCTCCCAGAGTTACAAGAGATAAAGGAGAACATTTCCCCAACTGCTTTCAGCAGATGAAAATAGAATACACATTTTAGGTTATATAACCCAAGACACCATGCTTCCAGCCAGCTGCCTGCAAACCACAGGCCAGGAGCCACGTAACTGCATCAGCACTGGCTGTGCCTGTGAGGGACAGAGGCTCTCCAGCCCAGGGTGGGCTGTCACCAGCAGCTCCTGTCCTCCAGAGGCAGGACATGTCACAGCAGTGGGGATGGTGTGCTGGGCTGAAAGCTCAAGTTCTTACACCGGTTCCTCAAGAAAAAATCATTAATTGCTAAAGGCTGAATGTGCCCCAAGCCATGATTTTTTCATAAATATGGCTATCACAAACAGTTCAAAGTGCTCCACAGTGCATACAAGGATTTGGATTCTGTCCTGGTTTCCAATTTCTGCAGCAGCCATGAAGGGACAGAGTCTGGAGCTGTGTGGGCATGTCCAAGATGTTGTGCTATTCCATAGCATCTCATGTCGTGGCTGGGGAGTGGGCAAAAGGGACTCTCTCTCTTCCCAGCTCCCTTTTCCAGGGGAGCAAACAACAAATGGAGCAGTAGGGTAACATCAATCCCCAGTGGATGGTCTGTCTATCCTGTGTTCATTGTCCCTATCTGTGAGCCATTTTTGCCTGTAAATCATCCTTTTTGTATGCTTTTATTTATACTGTTGCACGAACACAGTAGAATAAATTGAATGACAAACAAATGTTGAGAATTAAATTGCCTGCTTTTTTGTACTTATTGGTTATATCTAGAAAAACAATTGTCATACTGATTTTTTGAAAGCAATATCCCTTTCAGTTAGAAACTTATTACAGAGCAAATATTTTAAATTTTCAAATAATTACTTGAAGTGCTTTTATTGTTTTTCAAAATGAACAAATGTTGCAATAGAAGGACACCCACACAGAGAAAACAGACAGAATTTGTTCCTGCCTCAAGTAAGGCTTATCCTCCCAAGGAAAATGGACTACAACTGCTGCAAGTATTTCCACTGGCAGAGAAGCAAGCTCTAGGAGACAGTTTTCATGGTCAGTTGCACTCTCTTTTCAGAAACTTATCTTATTTTCACTTGAATTTGTCTAGTTTCAGTTTTTGGTCACTGTGATGTTTCCCATGGGCAGCTCACATGTGCCAGTCACTGGTTTGCCCAGGTGCAGATTAGCTGTGACCTGGGTGCCAGGGGAACAAACCTGGCTCTGCAGGAAGGCAGCCCCAGCCAGCCCCCCAACTCAGGCCACAGCTACAAGAGCTCATCTCATTCTTCCACACCTCTGGGGACTCCTACTCTCCCACTGTTTGAGACAACAGCAGGCAGACCAGGTTTTCCTGTTCTTTAACCATTCCTGCAGCTCTTCTTTCAGTTTTTCAGTCTTTCAATGTTATTCCTTAACTCAGGTCTTACTTGACATTCCTCTGTTTTATACATTTGCAGAGCAACATTGGCTTTTCTGCCTACTTGTCCAGTAGTTTGCAATGGGATTTCATGGTCAGTTGGCTTTCTATCATAAAGCTGCAGCATTTCCAAGTTTCTTATTTTGTAGGATGGTATGCGACAGCCTGTAAAAATACCCTGCTTACTCTCATATCTATTTGTGGAGCTATACAAAAAAATACCAAAAAAATGTATTCAGTTACTCAGTGCTTTTTTCCAACATCTTTAGATTTGGTTGGTATCCTAACTTTTGCTCAGAAAATACAAGCTGCCCTAAGATCTCTGAAGTGAGGGTAGAACACCATATTCTTATTGAAATTACTCCTCATTACTCCAAGAATTAAAATATTTCTGCATTATCACAGAAAATATTGTCTCCCTTGTATGAACTCCTCCCCAGAAGAGAACAGAAATATTTAATAAGCAATTTTTCTTTGGCAGATTAAAATTAAGAACTTAAGCAATTGCACCTGGTAGAAGTATACCTATAGAAGTATAAACAATACTTCTAAAGGAAATATTTATTTTTTTAAAGTGTCTGGATTGTGGTTTCAGCATCTTGTAAAATACACTTGAGCAACAGTTAACTGTTGCTTTCATTGGTCTGTTCAAATCCTCTCTCCACCTGATTTTGCCAGCATTTATTTTTGAGCTTTTGGAAGCCATTTCTTGTAAACCATCAAGTATGACTGTTCCTTAGAATGTTCATCACACAGATCACACCAATATAACACACATACAGGAGACATCAGATAATTATGCACCTTGAGTTTTCTTTATAACTTTTTCCTAAGAGTATTCAAGACCATTTGCTACAGAAAAAGCAGACTGAAGACTTAGAGTTCAGAGGCTAATATTTTCCTTGGTGACACTGAAGTTAAGCAGCATCATTTCTTAGCTAGGAAATATTATAAAAATAGAGCAAGCAATGCTGATGCCTAGTGGTAAAGAATGAAATAGAACCACAGAATTATAGAATTGTTAAGGTTGCAAAAGATCTCTGAGATCATTGTTTCCAACTATTAACCCAAAACCTGCCAAGTACACTGCTAAACCATGTAACTCTTTTATTTGGCAGGGTAGGAGGGAGCTAATTAATCAGGACAAAGGCTATTATTATCCAAATCTTCCTTTTATCTCTGTGTGTGTGTGCATGTGTGTGTACATTGAAAAAAAATATGGAAAATCTCAATTGGAAGAAAATTGCTGGTGAAAGTATACAAGGATACAAAAAAAGTCTGACTGTCAAACAGGATTTGAGAAAGGCCAAGGTTTTTATCAAAAATTTAAAAACATCTCTACTCATGACGAACACTAGAGACAAACTGAAAAATCAGTGACAAATAGATACATGACTTTTAGCAAGAGGAACTGCTTGGGAATGAAAAAAATAATAAAAAAAAAAAGAATTTAGCCACAAAATGGTGGATTTTTTTGGAAAAAAGAAAAATGTTTTGAAAAATCAATTTTTACCTGTCCAAGTCTCAGACTGACAAGGACACTGGCACCCAACTTCTTTGGAACAACAACAAAATAGAACATATGAGCCTACAAATTTCTAATCTTGTTACTTCCAAGAGATCACAAGATGTTACGGTTCTTTTTTGAGAGTTTTATGTACAAGCAATGAAAAGGAGAAGAACTCAAAACGTGGCTTTTGGTGGGATGCATATGGCTACCTCAGCCCAGCTTGTCAAATGGAACCTGTGCACAATCATTGAACCACTGTCTGCTTGAAGCACTCAGACATGGATAAGCATGAGTTGAAATCTGAAAGGGGTGAATGCACAGAAAACACTCTCAGACAATTTTCTTTACACTTGCTTCAGGAGAAATGTGGATGCTGTTCAAAATTAAACAATGTCCACAGACAGAACTCACCCTGGGAAGGTGCTCCTTACCCCCTCCAGCATTGCTGCAGGTGAAGCAAAGCCTGAGCTGTGGGTGCCCTCCAGAGGGTGCTCAGCTCTCTGGCAGGTGAGGTGGGGCAGGAGGGACCAGAAGAGGTCTTGGTGTCACACAGGTCAGTAAGAGCCCTGCAAGTCCTCCAGGAATCCACAAGAAAACCATCCAACACAAGGAAGCTCAGTGGGTGAGGAAGCACAAGCAGAAGATGAGACTGGGCACGTGTATTAATGGGCATTTGAAGTTATCTGCACTTAAATCTCTGGAGGCAGATTGCACAGGGGTTGAGTTATTGCCAAATGGCCAATTCCCAATTACAGTGTGGACAGCAAACTTTTGTTTTCATTGAACTATGAAGCTACAAGCCTTTATTTTTTTGATTAATAACCTTGTAAGTTTATTGTAGCACACGCTACATGAGTCAGCATCATTCATCTATTGAGAGCTGAGGCAGGTACAAAATGCAACATTAAAAGATTCATGCTGAGGTCATAAATTACACCAGATTTCCTTCTGGTGGAACAGCGGTGGTTTCTGCTATCGACATAAATATCTGTATTTAATCACAAAATCAACAGGATTTGACAAGTCCTCATAATCATACTGAGGTGATGAAGTGGTTAACTGCTAAATCCTCTGAGAAATTTATACCAACATGTATAAGAAAAAAATTTTTGAAAGAAAATGTTGCTTACTGAAGAATGAGTATGTAACTACAGTTCTTACACGAGAGATGTAATCATGAAGACAGATTTTTGTGTGCTTATATAATGTGTAAATATCTTTAAAATACATAATTCAATAGAGTTGCCAATTTTGTTTAACATATTTTATTCTGTGGAGTTGCCATTTTTGTTTACATCTACTTTCAATAGACTTAGGACAATAGAGAAAAAACAAAGAAAATTGAAATATTTGCTTATAAAACGTCACATCAGTTCTAAGGAAAAAAAGTGATGTCAGGGATTGTTTCAGTTCCTGCTCCAATGACACGATTACTTGTCTCATCACCATTCCTTTTCGGAGACATCAAACAGTGGTTTTTTACTTCTCCCTGCCCGGGCTGGGTCCATGAGCGATCAGGCAGCACCATCTGCTGGGCATTTTTTCCTCCCCGTGACATCCAATCGCTTTTTTTCTGAAGTAATGTGGCGAAGGTGAAGGCAGAGCAGATCAGCTGAGGTCTGTACAAAATCAAGCGTTCTCATGGGCTCTAATTCGTTCACCCCGTGTCTCTTGGATAGTAACTTCTTTGTGTCAATTAATGTTTTAAAGATTTATTAACTAAAAGCTAATTTTTGTTCATTTTCACAGCATTATTTCAAAATAATTAAGGTGACCTAAAAGTATAGGATTTGCCCTGCTTTCTACAAAGATGTACAATCACACAGAAGGGTATTAAAAAGTTTATTGCTATTACAGATGGGAGAAAAATTGGGCATTGCCTTCTGTAGGCTACAAGACATTGCATCTCAAAGCCAGCCATATATAGGAAGTAAATAAAAAACATAGCAGAGAACTTTCCAGCAGGGCGTGCATGTGTTTTGTAACATGTGAGCCTAATCCCAGACATAAACCCTTTTCCACCATCTCCTTGTTACGAAAGCAGCACCAGCTTTCATCTGCCATGGGGAATCCTGTCTGTAATCTTGGCACCAGATGTCACCAGCTGAATAATTAAAAATTGCAACTGTGTGGAAAGAAAGCACTCTTCTGCTGGGAACCCCACACACACTTAGTAGTAAAGAGCCTGGCCTCTACCAAGTGTGGTTTTGCTGCCCACAAAGGAATATGTTCAGTGTGCACCTACTTCCTTTACAATCACTTAAATCTTTCATCAATGTTAAGGAGAATAGGCCTAACGTAGTCTAGAAGGGAATAGGATGGGACACATGGTCACATATTAGAAAAATGGTTAAAAATACTAAGCCAGCAAAACATGTAGTCTGTTTGCATTAACAAGAAGGATCTGAAAGTGTTTCTGTTTGAGGTTCTGCAAACCAACAAGGAAGATTTTGTCCACAAACACACATTTCTAGGGGCTTGGTTGCTCACTGGAGGTTTACCTTAAGATCAAATAAGCCAGAAGTTATTTCACCTCCTGCTGCTGCTGCTCATTCCCATGTTTACATCAACCTCTCCTGCTGGCAAAAGCAATTATGAGGCCAAACTGGTCTGGGGACATTATTGCTTCCTGCTGCTGTTGGATTGTTTTCAGCTTGGATTAAGCTCTCAGTTCAGTTTCCTGCACAACCAACACAAACTTGTGCTCTCACAAGGGAGGTTGCAGAGACAGGACAAGCAAATCTTTGCACATGGATAATATGCTGGTAACACACAAGTCAACAAGAGAAATTTGGACAGGATGTCATATACCAGTAACAGCAGCAATGGAGCATCTCCTTCTCTCTGGTCCCTCCTAATCTACTTCATCAGTTACACCAAAAAAAACCCCACATCTATTCCAAGAATGAAAGTTTAAAACTTCAAAATACTACTTCTATTACAAGATGTGCAGTTTTATTTCATCATATGCATGGAGAAAAAAAAATATTATTTTATTAAATCTTTTGCCTTTACAAAAATTATATGAACAAATCCAGTCACAAACTGCTGCCAGAAATGCCTGACATATTCCAGTCTTCTCACAAAAGAGTGAAATATTTTTAGCAAGATAAAATAGAAAAATTCTAAAGCCAGGTTTAAGCATATAGCATTTCTAAAAATAGTGCTGGGAACAAATCCTCTTCTCTCAGCCAAGTTTGCTGAGTTACTGTAAAAAATAAGGCCACATCACACTGGGATTCAAACTACAAGTATACATCAGTAATGTGCTCACATCTAAAAGCAAAACTAAACAGCAAATGTGGTAATGGAACATTAAGCATTAGGGATGGACATGATTTATGCTGCTTACCAGATGTGTTTCTACCTAAGGTTGCCAAAAGTAACCCCAGAATATATTCTGGACTTCAAGAAGGCTGAAAGAAGGTCCTATAGAAAAGAGATGGCAGATTCAGAAAAAAATAGTATTGTCAGGAATTAGTTCTGGACCAATGTTTTGAATGGTCTCACAACTTCTGAGATGAGACCCCTTTTGTTAAATTAACAACCTGTGTTCCAGGAGATGGAAATCCTCAAGATCCTCATAGTGCAGCTCCAGAGGTAAAAGGAGATACCTGGGGACCAAACAGGAACAGCAATCACTCGTGTAAGCTGAAGGCTGGAGCAAGAATTTGGACTGTGGATGTTGTTCAGGAAATGCTTTCCCTTCAGATTCATTAACTTGGTTCCTTGTTTCTGATTGAGCTTTAGAGATCTCATCAACACACTCAATGTTTTACAAAGGGAAAATCCTGGTTTGTGTCCAGACCCTTTGCAACCTCTGGCAGCTACTGTACAAACCAGGGAAACCTACGAGAATACAGAATGAAAAAAACTGAAGAAATGGAAAAAAATTTAGAAGTATACAAGGAAGTACATTGGCAAATTGAAAGTATAATTATTAATATTTAGAGTAGCCATGCCATCTCATTTTGAGACACATTGTTTTTTCTGTATAAATTTGGGGTCCATGTATTTTTTGCAGTTTAAAACCCATCTTCTTTGGCACCAAATTTTTGTGGGCATCTCTTATGCACTCAAAGACAAAAAGATTGGGAGATTTTAAGTAGTGCTCAATGTATGATGTTTTCAAGTGTTTGAGATGTTACAGTAAAAAGACCACGTTGACCAAGTTAGAAGAATGGGAGCATGTGGTGGACTAGATCCAGAAAGCAGGAAAAATTATTATTTCCATAAAATCATCACAAAAATAAGATGTGCTGTTATTAATTGAGAGTCCCTTACACAATTGATAAAAGATACCAGAGACTTATGTGGTGGCAGAAGTCAGAAATCAGAAAATGGCAGGCTTAATATTAATGCAGCCAGTTTTAAAGACTTCTGAATGCAAATCAGGGCAGAACAGACTGCTGTCATTTTGTGCTTAAGGAGAACTAAAATTGGGATTTTTATCTGACAAAAATATGAAAACTGTTGTCTTGACAACCTTCATACAGTTTAAAGCTGGCTGCTTCTCTTTGGGTAGCTTAAGAGGCATAAGAACATTTTAAAACAAATAAAACTTTTTCTTCCAATAGTTTGTGACAGTTTAATCAAAGTGCAATTAAACCAAATTTTAATTTTGTTTGATGTGACTGATATTTGTAAATTGGGTGTAACATACCCATTTTCATTTATTTGCAACCAGCCAGCAGTGCAGTGCAGTTTATTACTGTAAAGGTTTTATAACTATAAAATACAAAGAAAATGTCATGCATTAAGCTTCTTATCACGACTATTGTGTGCTTTTATTTATAAAATAAATGCTCCTGATTGATACAAGAAATAGGCATAAGCCAAGCATAGCACAAAAGTAAGATGCTTTAAAAATATCTGTTGTTTTCCTGTTATGCTTCTCTTTCATGTTTCTATTATGTTACTCCTTCAATTGGTGCAAGTTCCACTACCTTGCTTTTTATCTTCAGTTTCCAAATCAGACACCTCTCATGACATCAGTGCTGTTTTTAATGCCACAATTTATTAGCAGCATCTCTATGGAGGAAGGGACATGGTTAAACCAGAGATGGATTTGGCTCACTGCATAGGAATAGTTATCAGCACTCTGCAGTTGCCTATTCATTAGGACCTGATTCAAACCCCAGCAGTCAACTAGAAGATTCCAGCTACTATCAGTGGATTTAGACTTGATTGCCAATGAAGTTAATAAAATCCAAAGAACATTAAGAAAGACAAATAGATCATCTTATCTATAACACTTGAAAGTATTACATAACTGAAATCAGCTTTCAAAAGAAAATTTTACCTTGGAAAGTTCTATACTGTGCAGTGTTTTTTATACAGCAGAGAGAATACTCAGATTAGCTCAGTGTGCTGAGATTAGCTCAATTGGTGAGAGCATGGTGCTAATAACACCAAACTTGTGAGTGCAATCCCCATAAAGGCCATTTATTTAAGAGCTGGACTCAATGACCCTTCTGTCTCTTCCAGAGCAGAATATTCCGTGTATGCTATGAACCTGCAAGAAAAACAAAGCGACATGTGAAGAGTAAGAAACAAAATATCAGTAATAATATCTCATGTTAGAAAAGCTGGAGTCAGGTTCCTGAGATGTGTTAATTAGTTTCAAAGGTGGTTGTTCAAAGGGGATTATAAGAAACAATATAACATTGCAACATGAAAGTAACATAAAAGTAACTTAAATTGTGTGGGGCCGATATCCGCACCAGATAAGAAGAATGAGAAAGGTTGGGATTAGTTTGTGCAGTCACCCATGCCATAAACCACACTCTTTCTGTTCAAACCTCTCTCAAGGCACCACTGGGAACAAAGTGGGCACTCACAATGTGTCACTGCCCCTCCAGGAGATGCTGTGTCATGGGGACCAGCCACCATCTGCAGAGCAGATGTACCCATGGAGGGTTTGAAAATCAACTATTTTAACAAGAAAAAAAATTACTCCATTTTATAGAAAATGAGAGAAATGTACAGTATGAAAAGGCTTGTTAAAGATGAGAGTATAATGCCAGGATTAAATTTTGGAAGATCTTGAATGTCCAGTCCCTTTTCAGTGTATTTTGCTGATCTTCTGCCTTTTTTTAGTTCATGATTATTGTTCTTTTAATGCTTTAACTTTAAAACAAAATCACACTGACATCTGACTGATCCCATGCAATAAATAACACATGAAACTCCATTTCCTCTCATAGTTTTTATTAACAAAAGTGAGAGAGGCATCTTACACACAAGATTTAGGTTTTGTTTGTGAGGATACTCAGATCACAGAAGTCAGTTTGAACCTTGCTGGTGAAAGCTCACGTGTGGTCATTCATTCTCACAATGAAAGAGAACTTATTCCAGATAGAGGGGTGCATCCAGCCTGACCAGGAGACCAGCCTACGTTGAGGAGTTAGTGACCCACACTAACTTATTACCCTGAGCTGGGCTGTGCTGAAACACATTCCTTGGCTGCAGGACACCTCAGCCACCTCACTGCAACACCAGAGCCTGTGGGCAGCACCCACTCAGTACCAGCAACTACATCACCTGCACACCCTCACCTGCATCGAAAAGTACAGGAAGAATTCCTCACTTGAATATCCTTTATGTCTTATTTTCTTGTAAGAAAAACATCTAATAGCTCATATGTATAGAAAGAAGGAGCCTCTGTCCATGGAGGCAATACAGAGTGCCATGGGAATATCCATCTGGGGTCTCTCTGGCGCTGAAAGAATGCTGTGTGCTCAGAATCTAAAGGGCATTTACTCACCATCTATAATCCTTTTTTTATGATATCTTTTTAAAGAGCTATTTGATTAAGTAATTTGTTATTAGTCATTTCTTTAGAAAGAGAACTGCTCCATCTCTTTCTCACCTCATGAACTCTGCTGCTGGTGAAGAATAGATTTAAATATGAGTTTGCACTTATTTAAGTAAAATCATAAATTAATATATAACTTCAGTTCCAGCTTTCACCAGGAATTCTTTAACTCAAATTTACCTCTAAATCTAGCACCTGAGTGCACCTTTCACCACCCTTTTTTTTTTTAATCTTGTGAAAGGAACACCCGGCTACCTTCCTAAAAAGAAACTGTTTTAAACATACAAAGCACAAAACATTGTCACTGAAAATTCTTGGGGTGCATACATCACTCTAGAAGCTGCTGCTCAGTAACATTGAGAAGCCATAACAGAGCCTCGTGCTACCTTCTGAAGGAGCTTCATGGGCTTGGAAAGACCCCTCAAGCCCTTCATGCTTGGTTTGCTCCTCCAGTTATAAACTTCTTCCAGTTACAAGCTTCTACAAAGACAACCTAGCCTAGAGGTGATAGCCATGCACCGAGTAATTAGTGAACAAAACCTGAGAAACAAAGCTTTCGTTTAAAGAGCAGATGGAAGCTTCATGTTACCCTCTGCCAGTGTGCCCAGCAGCAGGGCATGCCTTCAGTAAGACAGAACCTTTACTTTAAAAATGTGCCATCAGGTCTATTAGGGAAAGCATCAATAATTAAAGTTAATGCCTGGAAACTGGCATCAGCTACGGGCATGATGACTCAAGCTCTTGGAGATCCATTCATTACGTTCAACTACAAAAGCTAGAAGTTATAAAATATGCATGAATAAATTCTTTAAGTATTAACATGCTACTTCTTTAAATGTTTGCTCTGACCCAGGTGGCGCTGCTCTGACTTTTTCTGCAGCTTCTTTTCTCTTAAATGATCTTAGATTATTGTAGCTGTCTCTCAGGATTAAACAAATTACTCTCTTTAAAAAGTATTACTGAAGGATCCTACTTAGTAAGAAATAGAAAATGGTCTCTGGCATCCTCCCCTCTAACTCCTTATAAAATGTTAGATTTCACAGCAAAATTTATAATCTTAAATTTAAGTCTTTTGAGCTGGATAATGCCATTTGCTAAATTCCCTTCTGGGCTTGGCAATATTAAGTAAAAAGAAGATAAATACTACAGGAGACACCTCTGTTTTGTATTTTTAAAACTCACCAGGTAAAGCAGTAGACACAGTTGCCACAGTAAAACTTTTGGTCAGAGGTGGTAGCACTCAAGTGTCTTCCACATTAAATCAACAGCAATAACAAATAAAAACAACTTTGTGGAAGTTTGGGCGTTTCTGATAAGGTAGAGTGAAAACTTCTTGTTCTGCAATTTTTGGGTTTAAGTTTCTAGATGTCATTCCTTTCCTTCTCAGAGTAAGTTTATTTTAGGGTGATATTTCAAGATTCCTCATTGATACATTAATTTTGGCAACTTTTTTCATCCCTGGTAGGGCTTGGCTGGAGTTTCTAAATTCGTAGATTCACAGAGTGTTTTCCACTTCTTTCTGACTTGAATTTTTCTTTTCAGGGCAAGAGGGATCAGTAGCATTTTCCAGATGAAAGAAGAGCCAGATGTTTCAAAGAAAGAGAGTTTGAACATTTCTGTTTCTGGCTCTGCAGCCAGAATATCCAGAAGTTTCAGGCTACCCATCATTCTTTTTCAAAAAGGTAATCTAAAAAGAATCCAGAATTCCAAAGGGATTTGGATAGGCCCATAAAGGTCTTTACAGATGAGATTAAAAATATGAGAGTTACAAATTCAATGCTTGTAGTACTTTTGTAAAACAGAATTACATTTTAACTCAGCATGATAATTTTGCTTTACTGGATCTTATAAGACATCTGATTTTTTTCATTGAATTCCTGACGAATTCGCGTCAGCAATCTACACATCTGAATAACAAACTCTTAGAACATTTGCTGCAGTAATTAACTGTTCATTAAATCTAATTATTCTGCATACATTATTTGTTTAAAAGCAATAAAAATATAAGCCAAGTAAAATTACGGAGGATCGTCATTTAGCATTTAAAACAGACAGTCTGATCTGACATGACTAACTGTAGGAAAAAGCCTATACTAGGCACACAATTTCTTTAAAGAACATTTGGAGTTGAAAATGGATTAAGATATATCCTATTTTGACTTCAAACACATTTTATACACGGTTTGAAACCCCTTTAATTGACTCTTAGTTACTGCTTTGTCCAGGAGTAAAACGGCTGCCTTTGGGAGTGGGTGGGTCTCTCAGGATTTAGGGACGAGAATCATGAAAGGTACAGCATTTCTGGGTTTTGGCCCAGAGGCCAGAAAATTATCACATTATCATAATGTGGTCAGTATCACAACTCCAAGAACCAATTAGCTGCCTATCCTGTTTGTTTTGTCTTATCTCTTACGAAAAAAATCCAATTAAAGTGGTTCTAAAAACCTTTCTATGATCAAGTTCCTATGCTGCACTGGCTTTATAAAGAGTTTTTGAGTACTAATGGAAATCAACTTGCTCTGCATTTTGTTTTGATCATTATAGGTATGACATGACAATTTCATCGCCCTAATCTTCACAGAAAGCCTCTATACACACTGATAGTTTTATTTGGTCTGTGGAGGGAGACTCATGAGAAGGGGAAGTAAATTTTCGCCTTAACAATTTGATTTTCTAAATCTCTGATGATAGTTTCGTGGACTCTTGGTATTTCTATTTCCTGTGGATCTCAAAATAGGTAGTGTGCTTCAGGCACCAGTAATCTCCAGGAACGTCTTCAGGATTTGAATACCACAACAGTGGAAAGGATGTTCCTGCAGTGCTCATGGTAGAAAATGAGCCAGTAATGTGTCCTTGCTGCAGAGAAGGTAAGGGGTATCCTAGGCTGTGCTAGAGAAAGCATTGCCTGCAGATTAAGGAGGGTAATTCCTTACCCTCTACTGAGCACTGGGGAGGCTGCCTGCATACTGTGTCCAGTACTGGGATGCTCAGGACAAAAGAGATATGAACATACTGGAGAGAATCCAATGAAGGGTCATGAAGATGATTAAGAGACTGGAGCATTTCTTCTGTTAGAAAAGGACTATTTAGCTAGTAGAGAAAGCTCAGGGCCATCTTATCAACATGTATAAATGTCTGAAAGGAGGCTGCAAAGAGGACAGAGCCAGGCTCCTTTCAGGGGTGCCCAGTGAGGGCAGAGGGCACAAACTGAAATGCAGGACTACCCCTCTGAACACCAGAAAACACTTTTTTACTGCGAGGGTGACCGAGCACTGGAATGGGTTGCCCAGAGGTGCTGTACAGTTTCCATCTCTGTAGTTGCTCAGAAGCTGTCTGGGCATGGCCTGGGTAGCTGGCTCTCGGTGGCTGCTATTTTTGAGCAGATTGTTCAACCCCCTGGTTGGACAGGATGTGCCCAGAGGTGCCCCCCATCCTCAGCTGTTCTGTGATTCCGTGATAAAAACCTTGATATGCTTCATGGGCACTTACTATAAAGGAAACCAAATTTGATCTTTGCCTGAATATGACAGGACCTTCATTGCAATTTGCATCAGCTGTCACTGGGCAGTGCTGACCGCTATGTAGCAATATTGCAAAGGGGGGAGTTTACAGCAGATGATGCTGCTTTGAGATCTCTTCAATATATCTGCTGACTGTAATTGCCATTGCTAAAGTGCTGAAGAAGTTTGTCCATGCCTTAAATTTCTTCTACGTCAGTTTATTCATACAAGAGATGAAAACCTCCATACTGTGCCTCCAAATCCCAAGAGCTGAGTAAGCTTTTAAACTTTTTCTTTATTCCATTACCTAGTTCGCCTTAAGTAGACAAGTTCTTACAAAGTTTAAACTTGAATTTCTTTCCCTATAAAACAAAGAACCACAAGCCCTTGCTGACTCTATGACATTAATAATGCAAAAGGATGTAGATGGACATCTACCACCTGAGTGGAAGACGTTCTCTCAGCTTTGGAGGGCATTTCCCCATCAAAATATGCATAACGAAATTCATAAGGAGCAAAGAAAAACAGAAGAAACATTTCTTTAAAATGGCTAGATCACCATTCTTGAGCTATGGATATATTAAATACCTGTAAATGCAACAAAAAATTTATTGTAAAAAGTTACGTTTCTCCCCAAGGCCATTTAAACTTTTAAAATGTATCTGTCATAAAGAGAGTCACAAAGAAGCTAGAGAGTTTAGCAATTCTAAAAGATGGTCACAGTTCCTGTATGGATAACTCAAAGCACAGATGCCTTTTACTGGCTGGGTGGTAGGAGAAGAAAGAGATAGGTTCTCCTCCTGGATATATCAAGAGGCATCTGCAGACATGAAATCATACCTATCTTCCACATATACAGACCTAGTCTGTCCTTTGTGGAAAGTGATTTACACTGCTGTGTGGGTCAATACCTGGCTTTTGAGCTGTTATGAGGCTTTCAAAGCAACCAAAGCAGCTTCCCTCTGGAAGCTACAGTGTTACAAGACTGGTGAAAGACTGAGGTTGCCTGGAGGAGAAGAGAAGCCACTAGCATTTTCAGTCTTGACTGTGGTGAATTAATTGAGAACAGACTAGACCTATTTCATCTGCAAAGGAAAGCTGTGCAAGTACCGTCTTTGGGATTAGCTTCTCCTGTACTGTCCAATTTTCCAAGGTGTTTGAGATGTTTCTTTCAGTACACAAAGATATTGGCCTTAGCTCATAGAAAGGTTATCTGTCTTGGAAACAGTTAATACTAAGGGAATGAATGATTAAAAGTATGATCATTTTATCTCAGGACACAGGATGGTCTCCCACACTCATTCCTATCTCATGATGAAATGGGATGATTCTAATCCTCTGCTCCTTTGAGCACCTCTGTCTCAAACAGCACTTTCAAACCTAAAATTAATCCAAAAACTTTAAATCTAAGAGCAAAATACCAAAAAACTTCATCTGCTTTAGTAAGTACGATACTTTCCAAAATTGAAATTAACATATTTTTGGTTAAAAAAAAAAAACAAACCAAGAGGGGGAAGGAAAAAGATATTTTGCTTGTTCTATGCCTCAAGGGCTCCACCGATCTCTTTTGGGTTTTCCTCAAGCTCTTCAAATTCCTGGATGCAGCTTACTCTTCAGGCTCCTCGGGGAAGTGGTCACATCACCAAGCCTTACAGAGTTCAAGAAGGGTTTGGACAATGCTTTCAGGCACATGGTGTCACTCCTGGGGCGTCCTGGTGTGCAGGGCCAGGAGTTGGACTCAATGATCCTGATGGTTCCCTTCCAACTCAGGATATTCTATGATTCTTTCTCCACTCGTCTCTACAGTATTTACATATGAAACAATATAATTGCTTCAACAGCATATTCTGCAGCACAGGAGATGATTATAAATCATGTACTACTTTCACAGTTTTTTTGAAGAACAAGAAAATAGTTTTTGATATTTGAGGTTTTTTTTTAAATCCACAAAAACAAGACCATCACAAACCAACAAACTTTGCTAAAATTTACAATAAGCAATGTTGCCAATGACATTCTCAAATTGAGTTACATTGTAGAGTAGTTCGAGCATTATTCAAAGCCTGACTTATCTCTGAGACTATTAAATATTGACTTTTATTTGCTTAGCATTGACAAAAGAGTCTGATTAAAAATACTCAACCTTTTATACAATCTAGAACCATTATTTGATTCCATTAAATAACTCTGTGAAGTCTCTCCTTGCTTTCCTGCGTATGTCATTAAACACACCAATAACCAAAAGCACTTTTGGACAATCACTGAAGACCACAAAGTATCCTACATTTACACTGCAGTGTTCTAATAGGGTCAGTAAGTTCCCCCATTTCTCCATTCTCAAAGGAGATAAATCAAGTTTCTTACTTCAAAGTTTCCTACAGAGAACATAATCAATTAACTCCAGTACCTGGCATGTCTTGATACAAACACTAGTGCTTTCATTAGAACAGAAATACACTGGGTAAAGAGCATTAGAAAACTACTTAGAGAGAATTCTAGCCTCAGGGACTCATCATTTGAATAACAACTAGGACACTTGAAAATGCCCTTGGTAAATAGATTAGATATACAAAAAAGAAACCTGGAGTGGGCAACAAAAACTTTTGGTTATTTGTAATCTTAAAAAGAAAAAGAAATCTTCAGCCTTATATCTAAAATTACTTCTATATTAAATTGTAAGACAAAGTATTCCCCAGCTTGCCATTTCTTCCTGTACAGATGTGCTTTCTGTAGATGTAGAACAAATATTATTGTCCAAGGGGCTGCAATGCTTTCCACTTGAGTTTTCCCATTCACCAATATAAATGAAGCTATGCACACCAAAATTCTCAGATACAACTCATCAATATACATTCATGTGTGCCAAAGTGCAGATTTCACTATTTTGACACTATTCATATTATTTGATTATTAAAAAAAAGGACAGCAAGTAATTGTTAAAGCACTGACCTACCTTCTTTGCCTTTGAAAATAAAACTTTAAAGATTTTAAGGGCTTTTACATTTTTTTTTTTTAATTTGAAAGTACACACATAAAATCTCCCTCTTCAGCTTTCAGAGGCAAAGGTCTGAGCTTTAAAATTTTAATTCTTTCAGAATTTTCTGACAAGTATTGAATAGCATTTACCTGTGTCTTATAATAATGGTTCCAACCTCACAGATAAAGGACACATACACAAAACCAAAAAACTAAACATGCTGAAATATTATCAGTACATAAGTATAAAATGTTGGCAGTAAAATGCAGACACTGGAACATTTCTCAGAAAACCAAGCATAAGATTCCCTCACTGAGACTTTATTAAGGGCTGTATGATGAGCAAGGCTATGTCATGCCAGGGTCAGAACAGTCCACAAAGTCACTGATATATGCACCTCTCCTGTACAATTACTATCAAATAAAACTACATTGAAACACTTGATTAGTAACTTGCAGCCACATTTACTTCAGCTGTTCTCCAACATATTGATCACACTTTTACATTAAACACCTGAATACCAATTTTCACATAAAGCCTTAGCACACAGCATTCTAAAAGACTGGCTTTTTAAATTTTTTCACTGAGGTATTGATTTTCAAGGTCTTTCAAAGACCTAAAAAAAGGAAATAGCTAAGTAATTGGAAAAATTCAGTTATGTTGTCTTGAGACACATCATACATCCTTTCAGAAATATTTACAAGGGAGGAAATTTTCCAGTGTACTGGGTCTCCCAAAGCACAGAGGACGGGACGGGACGGGACGGGACGGGACGGGACGGGACGGGACGGGACGGGACGGGACGGGATGGGACGGGACGGGACGGGATGGGATAGGATAGGATAGGATAGGATAGGATAGGATAGGATAGGATAGGATAGGATAGGATAGGAAGCTAAGAAATCTCTTGAATGGTTTGAAGGATTTTAAATTTAAATAATCATCTTTAACATTTTAAAGAGTGTTCTATATGGCACACTGGTTTTGCTATGCAGCATAGCTTTGATTTTGCTACAGTGGACGTTATTTCTTAACTACTTTGGACGCAGTTTGATGGGGCTGTGGCTTAATTTGCAAAATATCAGAAAGATGCTTGTCAACATTTTACTTTGCAAGGTCAAGAGCCTGAGGTATAATTAATATTTTTGATGAGACTTTGGGTGTGGATTTATCTGAAAATACTGCCTATTTGGAGAGTGGTGCAATGTTCTTTCCTTTAACTTTTAATAAATTTTAGCTTGGAGGTGTGTTTTACTAGATAAATATGGAAATGTTCTGCTCTTCTTTGGAATTATCTATAAAAAATCCATGTTTTTATTAAAAAGGGCTTTTTGAAACGTACAAAATATTAAGAAATATTTGGTAGAACAGAATTATAAAACTGATTATATTGCCAATTCTGTGAACTGCCAAAAAAAAGAACAGCTTGAACTGTAAGCATTAGGATATACCTGGTGATATCTAGTTGAACAGTCACCTTCATGATAAGTCAGACAGCTGATGTTGCAGCCTCTTAAAAGAGGCAATATTTGTCAATATTTGCTAAATATTGTCAATATTTAGCAAATATTGACAAATATTTGCAAATATTTGTCAATATTTGCTATAGACCAAGTCTCATGCTTGCAGAAAAGGTTTATCCTATTAATGTAAATAAACAAAAACCTATTAACTCTAAAAACCCTGTTTATTTTGTATCCACTAAAAAATGGAATCAAAATTTCTTTCCTCTTTATTTTAATAAAAGAGGATTACTCTATTTACATAAATGTATTAAAACTTAGAGTGCAGAAAAACATCTTGTCCCTCTATGTCTTTCTTGTCCTGCTTAATTGTGAGAAAAAACTTGATAATCCTATAGAGAATGTCTTTGGACCAGTTTGAAAGTCTAAAAAACCCTCCCACCATCAGAAATAAATCTCCCAATTTTGAATATTCATTCGAAGAACTGTTTTCATTCATCCTTAATTATTTCATTTCACCCTTGTTCTCTCTCTTTACCCTCTGCAGAATGTAAAGTAACAGCAAAGACTCAAACCAAATTGCTGCTTTGATATAAGATATAGCCACAGTTCTCTTGAAGCACTGGCATATTTTAGTACTCTGGTATTTATGTCTAATAATATATACTGAAGGGCCAAGTTTCCCCAGAGTATACACACTGCCAGTGGTCAATACTGTCATCTGCTCTTCTTTCACACCACAGCAATGCCTGCCAAGTGCAGCTCCCTCAAGCCTGGGAAGCTGATATCAGCTAGATGAGCACGCTCATACTCAAGGCAGGAATGACAGCTCCAAGTGGAAGAGTCTAAAACATCAGAACTGTCAATAATGTTGCACACTCCAAGCAAATGCTCTTTCTCCTTCTAAATTATATTTGCATAAATACAGTGGTTATGTATATGGGGCAGCAGCATTACTGGATTAATTATTTATCAGCAGAAATCTATTTTCCTTACCTGCCTGCAGACTTGCTGGCCTCTTTGCTTGGAGCAACTATTCAGTAAATACTTAAGCTTTTCAAAGTCTTTGTTCTAAACAAGGGGGATATGCAAACCTTGGGCCCTGCAAATATGTGGGTTGCACCCCACTTTCCCCACAGACACTCAACATATTTTAATTATAAAAGTTTCTACAGTAGTGATGGGGAAGCATCTGAGAAACAAATTTTTGGTTTCTTCAGAAAGTCCTGAGGTACATCTTACTCTATAAAACAGATTCTTTACAAAATACAATAATATACAGGTTGTGAAATACTTAATATTTGAATGCTTTCTACCACACAAATAAAAACTCAACCAAAACCTACAACCTTCTGAGTTTCAGCTTTTATACAGTAGCTGATATTTTACCTGCTCTGTCCACTACAGAGTCTGTGTCTGAAACATGTTGAACTTTCTGGTGTGATTTATTTTCTTACTACTGCTTCAAGAATATAGGAAAAAGTAGAAAGAATTTGCTGTGATCTGTCCAGGCAGACTGCTACACCTGGCCACACCTCCTGTAAATGAAGGAGCCTTTATATATGTGCAGAGTCAACCAGATGAGCAGACTACAGCAAAGCTGGGGACTGGATGTATAAAAGGAGGAATAAATCTCCTTGAGTAGACAACATTTCACAACATTTTGTGTCTGACACTGCATACCACAAAAATGGGTAGAAACTATATTATTTCACAGGATAAAAAGTAACTTGTGAAACAACCTATAATAGAAGAAACCATATGCTTTGCAGAGATAAGTGTTAAACTGTCCAGAAAAGCAGACAATCCTATGGTCACGTTGTCCAGTTGAAGGAGTATACCCAGGCTTCTGAGACATTTCTCTAAAGAGAACTAGAAGTAAAGAGACTGATATAGGTAAAGCTGGAATGGGGTAAAAAGGAAATTCCTCACATGAACCCATGAAAATAGAGAAAAAACAGAAATAAATGGTTAGTTTTCACTAAAAAAAACCACCACCAACAAACAAACAAACAAACAAACAAACTACCAAAAAAACCTTACTTCAGGTCTTTCAGGGATCATTGGAACTTAAACTGTCCAATATATAGACAAGCAAACTAGAAAAAAAGGTAGTAAATAATTAAGTAACACAATTTATTGAGAATACTAACTTTTCCAGGTTAGCCAAATCTAGACTGACAGCAAGTGACAAATAGCTGGCATTTTGATGGGCTGCTACATTCAGCTACATTTTATTTACATTCAGCTGAGAAATACTCTTCAACAATAGAACAAGAAAAAGCTTGAGGCAAATGTACAAAGACTGAACAGAGATATAAGAAGACTGTAAAAAGGTTATGGTCTTTCAATTTGCAAATTAAATAACTAAAGGCAAGGATATAGTACAAGCTACAAAATCACAAATGATTCAAAAACAGAAACAAACCTCCACTTCTTAAAACACAAGCATGTGGAGATGTCCAAAGAGATTTTCAAGTAGCAGGTTTAAAATGAAAAAAAGGAATACTTTTTTTTTTATCCAACATATTAATAGAATTATGGAACTCTCTGCCAAAGGACGCTAAGGAGAACAAAAGTATAAATGATTTAAAAATTAAGTTAGATAATTTCATAGAAGGTAGGTCTACTGGTGGTTACTAAACATAATGGACTGAACACAATCTCAGGGTTAGAATGCCCTTAAGGCATTGATTACCAGGATCCAGCTGATTTTAGGAAAGACCACTTGCATGGGCCCAACTTGGATTCTTCCTGTACCAATACTCCACTTTCTTTACCACTACTCCAGACTCAAGGCAGGATACTGAGAAGCAGGGAAAACTCTCCCTTTTGGCTTAATATGACTGTTTTATCTTCTTGGTATCAGAGCTACTCTTCCTGTGTACTCTTACTGTGGAGAATAAATAGACAACAAGGTTAACCAGGTTATCTGTAAAATAATCACTGGCTTTGAGTAACAGAGCTCTTCCAATGTGAGACAGCCCAAACTGAGCATTGCCCAGGGCACTCCTGTAAGTGTATCTAGTAAAAATAAAAGCAGTACAAAAAGCTATTACTTGAATGAAAGAAAAATACTTTAAAACATATTTATGTATGCACTTTGTTTTAAATGAGAACAGTTAATCCAACGGGATTATTCATTTATTTCAAAGGTAAGCAGCTGGACAGAAAAGCAGCAAAGCAAAGCAATGAAAAAAAATGCATCAAGGAAAACAGTGGCATACGTGCTGCTATGTGTACATTATTTAAAATGTACATTTATAATTTAAACCATCGTAATCATCTGCAACATTCTAGCCTAGAAAACATTTTTACAAAAGGCAGTTGCACAGAAGGCACACATGCAAGTGCCTGCAATCATAATTAACTCACCTCTTGGTTAATGTTATTGACAGACATTCAAAAAGCCACACAGGAGAGAGCACACACAGAGCAGTACATGCTTCAGCAGGAGTCCATGCTCCATCAGGGCACTCACTCCAGGAGAAGCTGAAACTGGGGTGATGTGGCTTCTCTGGTGTCCTATAAGACATCAATTACGACCAAAACTTCTTCTGTGGTTAGGGATTCATAGCAGCCCTCCCCAGCTTTGTCCGATGTCCAAGCAGAGAGTAGGTCCCCCAGAGCCATAATGCAACTCTGCTACAAAATCAACCACCCAGTAGGCAGAAATTCTTCAGAAACCAGCTTTACTTAGTTATAGAACAAATTACTTAATTAGTTCAGTAAAAGGGCTTGATTCTGAAATGTTTTTATGTTTGGCAGATATAATGAAAATTCATTAACCTGTTGCAATATTCTTGAATCATTGGGGTGGGAGGACAGATATATTTGATACTTTTATTCAGTATTGTTTCCAGGCTATTGGAAAAGTTTACCAAAATATGAAAACAAAATAAACAGTCTCTAGCTTGGATCCATTTAACAGTGCAATTGAATGAATCTTCTCATTATGCAATATTCTCTAGCTCTAACTCAAATTTCAGACAAGAAAAAGTTATGAAGCACCCCACAGTTTTATTTTATTGATCTTACACCAATATGTAATTTTAGGTTTTTATTTTCAGTTCTGGAGTGAAATATAAGAATTGAACAAAGACCAAGAAAAAAACCATAATGAATCCAAGTTTTCAACACCAAATTTTAAGGAGTTCTCAAGTTATAAAAAGCAGAAGTTTGGCCTGGACACCTACCCTGTTTTTCCAGTACTCTGCATCAAATCTTCCTCAGTTTATGTACCCAGAGAGTCCCAAGAACATCCACTGGGTAAAGCAAACAGAGAGTTAGAAATCTTTAAGTGCTGCTCTTTGGTATGCAAGAAATTAGATTTTATGACCACTACAGAAGTTGTGGCTTTGATTAGGAGCAGACCAGATCAATGAGCTAGATCAAGTTGATCCTGCTATGAGAAAGGTAAATGATGTACTAGTCCTGTGAATAGTTTCATCTTCAAGCAGTTTCTTCCATGTGCAGGACTCCACTAAACTGGATGATGCAGAATGGCCATTTGCCTTCGTTTAAACACTCCAGGAAGAGGAAGCTAGAACTTCTTTATAGTCAGATCACACAGTTTGCAAATGCTCATACATTTGCATTAATGTCACGACATCTGCATTAATTATCCTTGTACTGAACTCTGTACTTTATAATTGACCAATTGACCTCTTTGACAACAGCAGCCACCTCTGAAAGCATTTGGAGATGTGTCCACCATTCTCTTATGAGCATTTTCCCATGACGAATTAAATTTACTCTCAACGTTTTTGTATTTTATTTCTTCTCTTAATGTATCTGACGTTAACATTTTTGAGTAACTGACCGGATAAGAACTTATAAAGATCTATATAGAATAAAACATATTTTAAAGCCACACAACTGTCAACTATGAGCTCACGGCATAAATACAATATCCACACAAATTACGCAGTTGTATAGATTCCTGACTCTATGAATTTTTAAAAAATGGATTGGATATCCATCAGAAGTTTATAGTGTTTTAAGAGTGCTTTGCATCATGTTGATGTATTGATTTAAAATATAAATCCACATTAATCTGAAGTAATTGACTATCTACATTAATAATAATGTTCAATTTTCATGAAGGAAGAGAATGGTTCTTCTGCCAAGACAAATGAAATTTATTACTTGCAACTACAGAGGTAGAGATGAAAATCATTATTAAAAAGTATAAAGAGGCTTTTGACAGAATATCTGTTAAAGTTGCTCTGGGTAAGTCTGGAAGAAAAAATCCATTTATTAAAAAATTTACAAGGAAATGAGAACATAAAAGGGCACTTTGATTGGCATCACAACCTAATTTACTTCTAATGTATTATCAAGATACTTTTTCACTTCTTGATCAATGTAGCTCTCTACTATGAGTTCTCCTCTGGATTTTTATAAAACATGCCACAGCTGTCAAAATCTTTAGCTAAAATTTCAAAAGCTTTCAGCTGTCAGAAGATTAATGGTCATTTGTATGCCTAGAAACTCATAGGATTTAACTTTTTTTCTTTCTTTTTCTTTATTCTTATCTTTATAGTTTTACCTCCACAAAGAGAACTATGATATTGAATGGGTTATATTTGGATAACAGAGTGCTGAATCCATCATGCCAGGATTTCATGCTGTAATTAAATGTGGCTGCAATTCATCAAAATGTTATAAGGTGCTCTGCTAAACAGGAATTGAAAGTCTTACTATTTAAGTTAATTTTCTTAGAGCCCTAATTTTTAGTTCATATATGTGTAAAATTCAACATGTGTAAATTCTTCATAGAAGAGTTGGATACTTTTGTGTTATGTTTCAAAATACGTTTTCAAACTCTAGCCATAAAACAGCATCTGGTTACTACTCTATGAAGGACACCTGTTTATTTTCAATTGAAAGGAAAATTTTGGATGGGATATTGACATGGTGTGGGACCATTTATCCCAACGACACTCATGATTACATTTTGAAAATGATAAACCAGTATAAAGTCAATATAAATATGAGGAATTTGAGCATCAGTTAAATAAAATCAAGAATAAACTCTTCTAGCTCCTTTCTTCCAAGAAAATAGTACAGTACTGCTTTTTATAACCAAGTAATTGCATCATACCATTAGAGACACCTGCCGTATTTGGGGTTTAATGTTCTTTACCAGAACTGATAAAATCTTGAGTCACTGTCTGTTTGAGCACCCAAATATCCTGGCATTAGTACGAGACTCTTTTAATAGGCTCCCCAAAACACTCAGGGGGAGAGCAGCTCTGCAAGAACATTTTAACCAACTGATGTCTTCTACTTCATATATTTTTATGCTTCTATTTTAAAACTGAGTGTCTCAAGCTGTTGCTTACGGAATAGCATTTCTGCATGAAACCCTGCTATCTCTGTTGCTTCAAAGAGTTTTCAGGACACACAGCTAGGTTTATGCTTCACTGCACAGAGATCTAAATTTATTGGCATAGCTACAAAAACATGGGAATAACTAGTCATAATTAGGAGCCAGATCCTTTATAAATGCCAGTGGGGAAAGAGATCCGAGAAAAAATCATCAGTGAATCACAGGGAAAAAATGATGATTGTTCAGAACAAGTTTTCTGCAGTCAGCTTTGGAAACTGCTCTGTACAGCTACGTCACTGAGAATGTCGTCCATAATTTCTACTTTACAGCCAAAAATCTCATCTGTGATGTTAAAAAAGTGGTCTGCAGACTCAAAGCTGTGAAGAATATTTACAGATAAAAAACTAGTTGGTAACAGAGAAAACTGTACCCGGCTGAAACCTCAAAGAGAAACAGCAGCTATTGGAAAGTAAAGTTTGTTATAAATTAAAATTTTCAGTCTACAGGGATTCTTTGCAACTCTGAGAAATTATTGTTCACGTTGCATTTTCCTTCCCATTATTTCGTGACATTGTCAAACAAGGAGCAATGGGAAAGATGCTTCCAGCAAACACTACTTTGGAAGGTGTGCCAGGAACTGAGAGAAAGATCAAATGTACATCTTCTGGAGGCTTCAACATGCACCTAAACACATTCAACCTAAACACAGTAGCTATTCTACTGTGCCTGTAATGACTACTCTGAAGCCAACCAGAATCAAAGACAATTTTGCTATTGACTTAATGCATTTTGGATCAAGCCTCAAATAGTCATGCTACATGCATAATAGTGCCCAATGGTAGATCCAAAGAAGTAGAGGCACCCATCACAAATATTTTTTCTAAAGCTGGTGAATAGGTTTTTACCATAACAGTGTGACTGAGAAAAAATGAAGATTAAAGAGATTTATCCTTTTAGGACCTGCTACTACATCTGTTATAGTTAATATCCTGGGCACAGTAAAGAAAACTGTATTTGGACACGGGAAAAAATTGCAAGGGAAAAACAGGGTGGGGAAAGGTACAGAAGTAATTAATATTAAGCAGAAAGTACTAAGACACTTCCCCAGTGACTACTTCTCCCTTTGTATACCACTGTGAGCCTGGCTTAGGGGTTGTGTGACTTTCACAATCATCTGTAATTCATCTATTTGGGCAGTTACACGTAAATCCCAGCTAAATTTGGATGTAAATTTCTTTGTGGTCATTGTAACAACTAGTTTAGTTTGTTCTGATTTATGTCTGTAAGACCCTCATTGAGGGGTGGTATTTTCTGAGGTAGGGATGGCTGGCTGGGATGTTGGGTGTCAGATAAGTTGTTCCCAGTCCATAATTAATGTATCCTTGCTGGCTGTGTGAGTTACAGCTCAACTGTTGCCTTTCAGACTGCTAGGATTTGGGCTCATGCTATCACAGCTAAGGTGGATCTGAAATCTGCTGTGTTATAACAGAGGATGGGTGAATAAAGAATCATCGTTGCACCTTTCTACCTACATACTCAGAGGGGTTGTTTAATGCAGTATTTGAGAATACAATAAAGGATATTGCAGAACAATATTAATCTATCAAACCTCAAAACACTCTTGTGGAAACTCACAGTACGATCAAACTGTGAAAAATGAAAATCTGATTCAAGAGAAATCAGATCTATGCACCACTTTTGTCTTAGCTCCATCATGTCCAAGAGGCCAGTGATGCCTCACTTGCCCTCTAGGTAGTTTCTCTTATACCAGCTGAATCTTTAACAAGGGAAAAACTGATGGAAAATTATTCCAGAGTTGCAAGTATTTTTCTGAAGGTATTCTTGTCTGTACTTTTGTTGCTTCAGAACTGAAAAAAAATTTGAAGAATCTGAGATGCAACATGAGCTACAGACCGGTGGAGCCAAAATTAGCTTCCTAATGAGGAGTCTGGCACTGAGTATGAGCACTGAAACCTCCAGCCATGGCACTACTAACACTGGTGGTGATGAACTGAAGCCTGGGGTATCAGCCTTGATAATCCTGCCAATCTCTGGCCGACAGAGAGGGACAGTGAGCTGCAAGCCAATTTGTACAGCAGTCTCATATTCAAGGCATGGCCAAGTCATCAAAACTGTGGGCAGGAACCTGTGCCTCAGATATCCTCTGGAAAGTCTCCATAAGAAGGCATTTTCCTGATATGCAGATGTCTTGATTTGGAAGTGAGCATCTTGCTCTTCTCCTAAAATAAGACTTTAAAGCTAAGAGATTAAATTTATCCCTAAGCCCCATACTTATAAAACCTGAAGCTTAGAGTAACTTTACTCTCCCAAATCAGAGATAAAAATTAATTTATATATCTAAAAATCACAACTGTGTTTCCAAACACAGTTTGGGACCAAAAGAAAGGATTATAAATCAAAACCTAGTTTCTTCTCAATCCTTTCCCACTTGTCAACCCAACACACTTAGTATCTATAGCAAAGGATGATTCTCCCTAATTTCACATCATTTTATCTTGATTCCATTTTGCTTCACATCATCAAAGCACCATGTAGACCTATGCCACTAAATAATTCTAATATTGCCAATTTTTAAAAAATTCACAGATTCTAAATCTTGCCTACACTTTAGCACTCTGTTTCGTTCCAACGTAACATTTCCTTTCTATTTTGCGTTAAGATCACAAGAAAAACTCAGATATACTAAGCTTGAAGATAGGAATTAGAAGAGAATATCCAAACTTTTATAAGCAGCCAGAAACTAGTCCAAAGGGCAAAACTCCAACACAAGCTGCCATGGATACTGGACTCAGAAGAGCACCCAGCTCCAGGAACTTCACCCACATACCTGTAGAATGGCAGAAAGAACCACAATTTCTGCAAATTCATTTATGTCTGATATGAAAGACCTTTCACATGTGCACACATTCTGGGGACGATGCCCAGGCTGCACCTGCCCTCTGACGACTCCTCTGGACAGGAATTCTCTTTCTGTTTTTAAGGAGTGGCATAAGGTAATTTTCTCCTTAAAGCTATTAATAGCCAAAAAAGCTATTACTGGAGGAACATTGGTGACAGCCATAATGCTATCTAGTTCCTTTATAAATTCTCAGCGCTTTCATCTACTGATAAAAAGAATTGCGTTGACAGCTTCTTTTTTTTTTTTTTTTTTTTTTTTTTTTGGTAAATCGCCCCTAGTGTGATTGCTTTGCATCCTTGTCCGCTCGTTGTCTCCTCCCACCGGCCGGGGGACAGCTCGGGGAGGGGGCCCGACGGCTCCTCCGGGACTTGGCTCGGCCAGGCGGTACCGGGCCGGCGCTGGGAGCGCCCCGCTGGCGCATGGAGGGCGGGCGGGCGCGGGGCGGGGAGATCCGCGGCCCGGCCTCTCCCGGCGCCGGCGGCCGAAGTTTTAACGGCGGCTGCCCGGGGCGGAGGGGCAGCGGCCGGGAGGGAGCGGGGTCGGTGCCGGTGCCGGCCATGCCCCCCCCGCGCCCCGCCGCCCTGCGCGGCCCGAGCGCGGCCCCCGCCGCGGTGCCCCGTGGCGGCTGCGGGGCGCGGGGGGCCGGTGCCGGGCGCTGAGCGGCTCCGCGGGTGCGATGTCCTCGCTGGTGAAGGAGGACCTGATGAAGAGGCTGTTCGGGCCCCGGCGGCGGAGGCTGCACGAGTTCATCGAGGTGGAGGGCGCGGGCGCCCAGCGCTACTACCTGTGCGCCGCAGGTACGGGCCGGGCTCCAGCGGCTCTGCGAGGGCAGGCGGGCGCGGCTGGGAGCGGGGGATGCGAGGGAGCGGGGCCGGGACTCAGCGCCCCCGGGCCGGAGCGGGGCAGCGCCTCGGAGCGGGGCGGCTGCCGGCCCGTCCCGCCGCTCCCCGGCAGGGCACGGAGCCCGGCCCGCTGCTCCCGCACCGCCGGCAGCACCCGGAACGGCGTTCTCTCCGATTTCTGATCCACGCCAGCTCCGGTTTTGACAGCCGCGGAGAAACACGGCATCTGCCCCGCAGCTGCGGGCATTGCTCTGGCCGTGGCAGCGCTCTGAGCGCCTGAACTGCTCGGAAAAGAAAAAAATCCTTACAATAGTTCTAATCAGGTTTTCTACGGAAAAGTGTAACAATGCAATAACACTGCAGGAAACATTAGTAAATTTTTTGCACTATCCCTCGTCTTGATCTAATGTCCCGCATATTGTCCCTATTATACTTCTAACAACAAATTACACTTATGGTTTAAATAATACACACTGGAGTTAGTAATTAGCACAAACTTCGAGTAAAACAAGATTGCTTTAAGAAGCCAACTACGCTCCCACAGAGAAGGCAATCTTGAGGAACTGAAACCACTACAGGTAGTTATCTGGCTACTTTCTAAATTTCTTTTCAAGTGAATCATCTGTTTCACAGAGGATCCAGAGAAGCTGGTTTGTGTGGGTTTGTTTCTTTTTTTGTTTGTGTAGGTTTTTAAATTATTATTTCAAACCACTGAAAAATACTAAAAAGAAAAATGTTATCTGTAGGCAAGTTGAAGTGAATGATTCTTTCAGTCTGTTTCCTCTTCAGGTTCCAAATACATAAATTAGGTAGAAATAATCTGTGTACTTGAGACATAGATGGGGTTGGCATCCAGTATTCTGTGTTCATTCTCTTTCTAAACACCTGAAGTCTTTAGAATACGTGAGCTGTTTTGCTGGTTATTGGAAACCCTGAGCCAGCTATGTTCCCTGTACTCCTTTAATTTTGGTAGAACAAGCTTTGTATGTTATAACTGTAAAAACAGTTTTAAGGAATTTATTCTTGAATATCATAGGGCTTTTAAACATACAGAAATACCAATCTCATTCATAGTTTATGAAACTACCAACAGAAGTATTATTAGTTGCATGTTGGAGGTCTATTATCAGTTCACTGTTGTGAAACATCCAAAAAGGAGAAATAACATTATGCACCTTTAAAATCTTTACTAAAAATTTCTTTTTCAGGTAGAGGAGAACAAACCATTAAAAAAAGCCTCTAATCAGATTTACTGATTAGAAGTCTCTAAAGACATAAAGGAAAACTCATGTGGAGTATTAAGAGTAGGATCTCTCCACGATCCAATATTAAACTCTCCTAATATATTCAGCCACAGTCGAGTAAGTGGTGAGTAGAGTGGAAATCTGATTCTGAAAGATGGGTTGCATCCAGCTGCCAGCAACTACTGTGTTCTGCTGTGATTCTGTAAGAGAAAAACATACTATCTAAAATCTTATCCCTGCAATGCAACCTCTGTGTGTTTCTGTTGATTTCAAATTACCATAAGAAAAAAAATCAGTCAAACTACAGGCAAAACTTCAGCGGTCTATGCCTTTTGAAATGTGTGTTACTAAAAAATCCTTGTGTGGGTAACTGAACAATCTTTTTTTGTGCAATATGGCCAACACTACTTCCTTTCCTTTTCACAAAGGCAAGTCCCAGTTCTTGCATGAAGGTGACAGTATCCTCTCACAAAACACTTTATAAACTCTGGAAGAATGTAGGGCTGAAATGCAATCCCATTCAGGGATTTTCACAACCCTATGTTGGTATATCCAAGAAAGAATGGTGAGGATAACATTTTACTGTCCTACAGACACATTGGAAAAGGTCTTTAGTCCATGAAAGGCTTAAAGAAATACTTTGTCCTCTATGAAGATATTGCCATAGCTGTGCCCTCCTCAAGCAAAGCTTTTAGAGCTTAATAGAATGACATGGTAGATCTGAGCTCATGCTCTCTCTAAAAATAAATTTTCTTTGACTCTTTTAACTGAGTGCAAGATCAAGCAGTATGTGAAATGCAGGAAAATTTTTTTTTTCCTTAACTGAAAATAGCACACCCAAGTTTCACCACTGGGTTCATTATGTGTAACATCTGTGCTCTGTCCTTATGCCATAGGATTTCTGTTTCAGAGGGGTGGAGCAGTGGCACTGTGGGGATCTGGGGGCCCCTAGGACATCCCTTTGTATTTTTCAGAGGACTTGGGCTTTGGGCTTGCTTCCTTTAGTTTTAACTCTGAGGGACACAACCTATTCCCTTGCAAGCTAGCAGACCAACAAACAAAATGGGTGACACTGAAAGTGCGAAGAGAATTTCCTAAGATTAATCTGCTATATTTGCTTGCAAATGAAAACCACTGTAACTTCGCCATGGAAGATAACACAGTGGTGGTCTTTTGGTTAAAAATGATTGAGTAACTATGATTGATAGGACTAGGGAAAAATTACTTGTATTTCTCAGGCAGGGAAGCTATATGCTGAGAGAAATTATGATCAATTTATGTATTTTCCACTGGTTTTCTTTGCAATGGAAAGAAGGATTATCTCCAACATACATACTTTGTTACTATTTAATAACCATTTTCTTATAAGCAGGTGAGAATAAGAGATGTTTTAACAGGAGGAAGGTAAAACTAATGAAGTTTCAAAAAGAGGATTCAAAAATTCAGGCAGTATCTAGAAATAAAAGCATTTTGCTCCTGTGTTCCTAGCCTTGTGCTGTGAAGTCGAAATGGTCCTGCCAGATGTAGGTGATTCCTTGACCACAATTTGGGTTACTGGATATCTGGGGAATGTGGCCTGCCCTGCAGCCATCAGCAACTGGATGTACAGGAGATTGTTCAGGCTCTGGTACTTTTCACACTCATAATGGTCTGGTACAGAAATCCAGTCTCCTACTCAGTGCTCAGGGTAATCAATTAATAATGGTAATTATTGCAAAGAGCATCTTCATGCTCTTTTTAATCTCATTTCCTGCCTAAGTTGGAAAATAGTAATTTCTATAAATTTAGTACTGGTCAACTGAAAGTTTTAAGAAAAAAAATTCAATGTAAATTTCATTTACATACTATATAGGGAAATAAGAGTTTTGCTTTAAAAAAGTAATGGCTTCATAAGAGAACTTCCTTTGCTGGATGTGAAGTATAGCACAAGTCATGTAAATACAGAACCTTGGTAGATGTTTTGCAATTTTCTAACTGCAGCACCCCCAAAAGTCTCCCTCTTGAAGTAAGTAGGATAATACAGACCCAGTGTCAGAATAAGGATTCCAGTGCAGTGCTAGTGAATTCACATGAAAGGCTTTTGAATAGACAAGACTCTTTCTTCACAGGGCGGGTAAGGTAAATCCTAAATCTACTAAAATCTAACAGGTTTCATAGACTGACAATATGGTACTATTCCTACTACCTGGGCAGAATAAAACTAGCAAGTCCAGTATAAGCCTATATAGCCCTGCCTGTCTGGTTCAATTATTGTAACTTTGGGAAGTACTTGCTTGCATAGCCAAACTATTTTTTTTTTCTTGCAGTAACTAAAAGTAAAGAAGTAGAAATATGTATGGTTAAACACTGGCGAGTGGACCGAGAGGAGAAATATGAAATAGTTGAAAAGTGGTTTTTGAAAGATCTGGAGATGATTGATGGAAAAGAAGCAGATACAGTAAGTGTTACGTTATGTATTATGTACATAGAGAATAATTTTCTCATTTTGCAATTTGGGATACAAGTATTAAAATGCATTATCTGAAAAATAAAGTTATGTTATCAAGGAATTTTGGCTTTATTGCATGTGAGAGACTCCACATCACATTTGCACTGTTGGAGGGAAGAGGAAGGTGAGATTTTTTGTTTGTTAGTTTATTATAATAGCCTTCATCTCTCTGGTTGAGACCTGAGGCAGAAGCTGAGTGTTTTCTAATTTGGTCATCATAGCTGGTAATAAAAGCTCTCCATCTGCAGCTTCAAGTGTAAACTGCAGTTAATGTAATAAATTTTAATGTGCATTTGAAAACAAAATTTCATTAGAAGTTTTTATGGAGACTTTCTTCTGAAGTGTTGTGCTATAATATTCTTTAAAATGAGTCAGCCTTTCACAACTGGGATGATCAAAATCTGTCTCATTTTTGATTAAAGAAAAGCCTAAATGAACCTCAAACTCATGGGGTAATTACCACTGTTATAAATATTCATACTAAGTATTCATATCCATGGAATTTAAAGTAATTTATCTGCTGCTAGGATTAATTGTGTCAAAGAGCCAGAAAGCACAAAGAAATACAACTGAGGCAGGACAGGCAATCAATATTCTTCTCCTACAGACATAGGCAGTTATAGTCCAAGGCAAGCGCTGTGTTTTAGGCAACATAACAAATTGATTTAGTTCAAAACAAGACTGTACAATCCCAGTAAAGTACAGTGTATTGCTTCAGCAAACTTAGAAAGTTTTGCTCAGAAAAAAATCCCAATGACAAAGAATTACAGCTGCTACTTTTTAAAGTTTAAAAAGACCATTTAGGATGAATAGCAGAAGTATGTGAAGTCCTTTAGAGCCCATCACACTGAGAAAAAGCCCTGCAGAGAACAACGGATTGCAATTCTCACACTGTAATGCATGTAGTAATTTCATTCTCTCTCTTTTTTTTTAGGATAATCCATATTTTGATATGCATTTCCACAAAGTCTACAACATGGAAGCATATAGTTGTGCATCTAAATATACCTTTGCTCGAACACTAAACAAACTGAATGCAATGTACCTTAAGAAGGACTTCAAGATTGTGAACTTTGATGACACCTATCTAAATGATGATTCAATCTGGTCATCCAGCAATAGAGATTTCTTAGTACTTATGAAGGTTTGCTTCTATGCTTCCAACCTTTTATGTCTCTCCCTCTGTCGTTTTTCCTAAAGATGCATTTTCTAACATTAAGGTGACTGGTTGACTTTCACTGACCAGCATTTCATAAACCATCTGATCAAAAAGTTAGTAAGTGATATGCACTGTCTCCTTTTTAATTTTACATGTAAGCAAAAAGTGGAGCATACTTTTTACATAAATAGTTGATAATTCATTTATATATATGAAGAGGTCCTTGCTCTAGCAAATACTTATATGTACAAGAAATTGAAAACATAGAATCAGTAATTATCATGGTCAGTGGTGATTGCTTATGTAAGCAGAGCTCAGCATTCACTTATATGTTCATGGAGGTATAAATTATCTTTCATTAATAGCTTGAAATACTTTTGCAGCATTAAGGGCATTAACAGTTTATATCTTGGAAGTAGAAAAAAAAGTTGAGTTCTTTATGAGAATGATGCACATTTCCATTTCCAACTGTGTTGAAACACAGAACTCCATTAAAGAGATCACACCTACATCCCCATAAGAATCCAGTTCTCATCCTGACGAATAGGAGTACTGCATTCAGGTACCATGGGACCAACTCTTCACCTATGCAGCTATATTATTTTTCCCACAGAACATTTAGTACTCCCTTTGGCCTTCATGTTATTTGTGATACTGTCTTAAAAAACAAATGTTCTTAAGCAGCACTGCTTTATTTGTCTGACCTTTCAGAACTTCTGTATCATAAATATCTCCTTTCTTGTCCTTTATTGCTTATGAACAGGTGTGGTTAGGGAACAGAAATTGTCTCTATCTCTGAACCAAAATATAAGAAAGTACTATGTAAACAGTAGTTGTTGGCTGCTACAGTTACTTTATAGACAAGTGATAGAATTTTCAAAATTCATGGAATTATGAGAATTATTTTCACCAGTTTCTAGCTAAGTGTAAGCATATTCAGTGCACTAATTAAAGGCACATTAGTCCTTAGAGTCATATTGCCACGGGGTGGAGTGTACTTGAGGGGTTTGGAACAGCTCACAAAAGATAACAGCTGGACTTGTGATAGCAGTACACTATGGTAGAAACAGAGGATAAGTGGCAGCTGTGTTGAACAGAAGCTGAAGAGGAACAATGTTAATGATAAGAAGCATAGTGTTTCTGCCCTGTGCCAGTCAGCTTGCTATTCATCCCATAGTAAATAAAACCACAAGAAGCTCCATTCAGAGAAGCTTCTGGTCAGAATGTCCTGCAGGAGAAAATTAGCTTTCTTCTTTGGCAGCCAAGAGAATTCAGAAAGGCAGGCTGTGGACTTAACTGGGTACAGACCTGGAGCTGAGTGATGTTAGAGGCTGGTTCGTGTCCTCTCTCAGCACCTGCCATCTCTAAAATGGGATAGCTGTGCAAGGGTTCTGTGCTGTATTGTGGTTTGTACTTTGCTTTTGTCTCTCATGTGAACTCCCACCTTTGAAAACATTTGCTTAAATGTACTTCAGATTCAAAATTGAGATAACATCAAGTAAATGAGAATATGTTTGAAAACCTGCAAAATGTACAGCTTTCTACTTTTTAAATGTTATCCCATTGCATATCCCATACCTTTGATGGGTAAATACCTTAATATTCAGAAGTTAGATATTTATTCTAGGCATATATTGCAAATTACTTTGGTTCTAACACAGATCTTAGTAATTATTACTGTATAGTAAGACAGCTGTGAGGGCTGTTTATGTGGGTAACACAAATCCTTTGGCATTTGTAAGGACTTAGGTCTTAAATTTGCCACCTAAATACCATTAGAGAGAAGGACTGTCATTTTAGTGATTGTTTGCACAATACAGTTGTTCTTTTGAGAAGGTCTTTGGGATAACCCAGTGCAAGAAGGTGTCTTGTGACATTTGATTATTAGCTACAAGAAGTATTTGCCCAACATCCAGGTTCCAAAAAAAATCTTATATAGAAAGTATAATTCATGCTACTGCTATACATTGTCTTGTTTGAATTGTGTACTGATTGTTGAGGTCACAATGTTTTCCACAATATTTACAAATTTTTTGCTTAATAGGCACAAGGAAATGTTTTCTGGGTGGAAAAGCTTTCATCATTCATCTTGTAATTGTAACAAACGTAACATTAGAGTAATAAACTTTAAAAATGAGCACTTCAGAGCATTCCTTTGAAATAAAGTACATGTATACTGAATTCTTGCCCAATAATTGTCTGTATCATTTTAGAAACTGATAATAGCTAAAAAGTACTTTCATTGGTACTTTATACATTTTTATTATTGTACTATATAAACAGGTAATGAACTATATTGGAAGACACAAACCTGCATTTTATGTGGAAGAATATGCAATTAAAATCTCTGGCATTTCTTCTGTCTGATAACGTAGTATTTCATTCTTAACTGAGCAGTCAGACTGAGCAGCCGGAATGGAAAAACCAGGTACACTGTCCATGTCAATTATTTCAGTAACTATCAAAAGGAAGAGTACTTTAAAAGATCTTTCTGGACCTAATCTAGGGACTCCTTACTTTCACACAGTTCTCTGTGAGATCTCAACTACCAAGACACTGCAATTGCTTGATTGTGCTACGGGAAGCCTGAGGGACACTGTCACTTTGTGGTGAGCATAGCACAGCTGCACCACAGGACACAGAGGATATGCTAAATTATGAATGGAAAAGACCCACCAGGCTAAATAGCCCATCTTTCAGTTAATGTGGAATTATTTCCTACATCACATTTCCTGACCTTGGATAAATGGAATGTAGTTTGAAATAAAGTATCTGGGGATTCATCTAGTTCTCCTGGAGGAATTCTACAAAATTTGAATAGGAAGAAACTTACAGGAGTAAAGGATTAACACAAATGCACCTGTAGCATTCCTATAAAAGTTTTCAGCTATGTGATGGAAAGCAGATTTTCTTCAAAAGACAGGAATAGGTATTAGCCAAGTCTGGTCCAGGGAGAAGAAAATACATGTCTGAAAATGAAGAAGAGTGATCATAAGCAAACAGAAATTCATGCTCACGTATCAGGCAGAAAGGGAACAGAGGCTGTCATAAAAGACAGGTGATTTTTTAAAATATAGATATATTTTTAAACACTTAAACCAACATCAGAATTAAGAATACAGGGAAACTTATGACAATAGAATTTATTTAAATTTTATTTAGTTAAAGCAGAAATACTCCTCTCCTGTGAGTTTATATTTCATGGATAACTAATCTTTTCTTGCACCCTAAATTAAACAAATACAGATCAGTGAAGAATTTTTAAAAAAGTTTTGAAGTGAAACAGAGCAGGGAGCCTGTTCTGGACTGTGCCTTCTAGGTTATTTCTCATACTCCTTCTCCTTTGTGTTTCGGAGTCATACATATACTAATGTACCTCTTTCCAACACAAGCCTATATTGCTTTCCCTGTCATCTACCTATTTCCCAATACTTTCAGTCACTTTCTTTCAGCATATTAATCTTTTTCTAGTAAAGTGAGTGTTTGTATTATGTAATTTTTAATATGTAATTTAAAAATATTTTGTCATGACTTGAAGTCAGTATTGGAAGATCAAACACCCTTTCTAAAGAGCATCTGTGGAAAGCTGAAGTAGCAGGGGGAGGATGGCACTGTGCATCTTGGTAGATGATCTCACATCACTCTTAATGTGTAAACACATTTTAGCAGTAAAAAGTGCATTTTGGTGTGGTTTCTTTTTTCTTTTAGCATAATTAAAGCTAAAAGATAGGAAACTAGAGGGTTTTGCCTAATAACAACAGCCTTATGAAATCTTGTCCAGTATTTTATGGATCTCTTGTCCAGTGTTTATAGATCTAGACAGAGACAGTTACATTTTGTGGCTGAATTGAGAAATTACCAAACTGTAACTTCTATTTTAACCATGGCCCTCATGAATGATATATTATAGAATTATATAGCACGTTGTTTTGTAAGTCAGAAAATAAAAATACATTCAGCAGAACTTAATTGGTCAGTCATATTTAATTACAGAACATTCTGGGAAGGGACACGCAAGGATTATCAAATCCAGCTCTTAAGTGGATTGCCCATGTGGGGCTCAAACCCACAACATTGGTGATGTTAGCACCATGCTGTAATCAACTGAGCTCATCCCAATTAATATTTTCGATCAAATGGAAATATGATACAGGAACTACAGAATCACAGTTCTACATGTTAAAAATCCACATACTGGTCATTTAGAACAATCCCTTGGAAAGGATGTTTTCTATTGTACTTTATTGTTCATGACTGCACAAATACATTTTATCAGCTACACACTAAAGTGAAAAAATCACATACAATTCAAGCAATCTGGAACGATTTCAGTCCATCCTTAACTCTGCACTCCATACATTTAACAATGCTAAAAATTAGGTAAGTGCATTGATCATGTGGAGAACCTCTGCCACAGTGAAGGTAGTTCCAGTTTTCACAGAATTCATCAGTGGCTACAAGTAGCTATGGCAAATTTGGACATCAGTTCTCATGCTTAGATGCCAAATCCTAAATCTAGCCCCAGCATAATTTTCCCATCTGGATTATCACTGACATCAAAAACTGTCAATTAGTCCAGATTCTTCTACCTAGGAACAAAGCAAAAATCTCAATGCTGTTCACATATTATGAATATGAGCTGAACTTGAGCCAGTGTGTGCCCAGGTGGCCAAGAAGGCCGATGGCATCCTGGCCTGTATCAGCAATAGTGTGGCCAGCAGGAGCAGGGCAGTGACTGTCCCCCTGTACTGGGCACTGGTGAGGCCTCACTCCCAGTACTGCCTTCAGTTTTGGGTCCCTCACTTTCTAAAGGAAATTGAGGTGCTGGAGTGAGTCCAGTGAAGGGCTCATGAAGGGTCTAGAAAAGATGTCCTGTGAGGAACAGCTGAGGGAGCTGGGTTTGTTTACCTTGGAGAAGGCTCAGGAGGGACCCCCTTGCCCAATACAACTCCCTGAAAGGAGGCTGCAGTGGGAGGGGTTCAGTCTCCTGCAGTGCCTGCAGTGAGAGGACAAGAGGAAATGGCCTAAAGCTGAGACAGGGGAGATTCAGATTACGTATCAGAATTTTTCACTGTTAGTGTTGTCAGGCATTAGAATGGGTTGCCTGGAGTGGTGGAGTCACCGACCTGGAGGTGGTCAGAAGGTGTCTGGATCTGGTACTGAGGACAAGGTTTAGTGGCTTAGGGGTTGCAGGTGCAGCCTGCAAAGGTCTCTTCCAACCTTGCTGATTCTATGAAGCGACGTTAGTCCTGATGCTGTGGCCAAATGGAATTACAGCATGCAGTCAGAGCTGGACATTGTAATTCAAAATTGAGATTGTGCGACACTGTAATCACTGTATGCATCTTTCAACACCAGGCTTACCTGCATTTCTTTCGTGGCCTCATTTCTCCCCTAACAGACCTAAACCCCCTCAGTGCCTCTGCCGTGACGTCACCTGAGAACGCTGACGTCACTTTCGGTGCGGCCGCCTTGCCCCGGGCCCGCCGCGCCCCACTCCTCCCCGCCAGGGGGCGCTGCGCGGACAGCCGGGCCGGAGCTGCGCGCCGCCATCACGTGGGCGGAAGCCGCCGTGCCAGGAGTTGCGCCCTGCCCGGCGCTTCCCTTCCCGGCGTTTCCCTTCCCGGCGCTTCCCAGCCCTGTCCCGGCGCTGCGGTGAGAGCGAGGCGGCCCCGGCATTCTCCGCTCCTTCCCCCGTCCGGGCGTGGGGGCTGCCGCGGCGCTCCGCGGGCTGTGGCCGTGCCGCCGGGTTCGGGCGGTGGCGGCGGGAGCGGGTCGGGCGCGCTTGTGCGGGACTCGCAGGGGGGAGGCGGCGAAGCGCTTGCCAGACGGGCCCTCGGGAGGCTGCCGCTGCTCTAGGTAGCTCTTATGAGTTTTTCTGTGACATTATTGATCTTTTGGTTGATTGCCGGGGATGCTGTGGTTGGGCTGCGCCCCTGTGTTGCGTTCTGACCCGGTAGGATGCAGGAGTAGTAAAACAGTCTTTTCCTGTTTGCACCCTAAGAGAGGCCAAGCAGTGCTGAGCAGCCTTATCACATTGCTATGCCTGTGTTTCCTGCACAGGTCGCGTCTGTGATGTAATGTCTCTGACAGAGTTCACGTAGCCTTTGTCTAGAACATTACAGGGGAAAACGCAGCAATGTCTAAAGGGATTATTCTGAGTCTGGTGTGATCTCTGCTTTCTTGAAGCTCTTTTTCTGAGGAAGGATCTTCATTTCCAGCACCTTAGACTAAATTCTGTGTTCCTTTGAGACAGCAGGATTCAAGTGTGAAAAGCTTAGTTTTGTGCTTAGTCCTGGCACAGTGTGAAGGTTTTGGTGGCTGTGACTAAGGGGACTGAGTTTGTAACTCGGAAGTTGAACTGTATGTGAGAGCCAGTCTTGGAGCTTGGATTTATCATGCTGTGCTTTATGGGAAAGGTGTATTCTGCCTAACCTGGACAACTTGTGTTAGCACTGAAGTGGGAGAGTTAGCAATTTGTAGCAGTTTGATCGTGACTTGGAGCAGAAAATAAAATCCTACATAAGGAAGGAAGGAAGGAGGCATCTGAATCTGAAATGCAACAGATTTATTGGTATTTTGTGCATTCATCTTATGCATCTGTTGAAGAGGAACAGGAATGGTAACCTGGTACAATTTGGGAAACAAAAGGTGGGCCCAGCATTTGATGAGAAAAAGGAAAATTATTAGCAGCTGTGGAGTGGTACATTGGTACACAGGGTGTCATATAAACAGCGTGCTCTGAGTTCTGTGCACTTGACAATACTGGTTCCACTTTGGCATGGTGGCCCTTGTTTTCACAAAGTTCTTGAGTTACTAATCTTCAAAATTGCTGTAGTGCACAAGATTTTGTCTTTTCTGTGAGTTTGTCAGGGAAAGCAACTCAGGCATCTTCAAGAGAACAAGCCAACCTGAAATTTAACTCCATATATTGTCTCAGCATCAAGCAGTGTAGCATGTCATGTGTGCTAATCATGCTTTTAATGCACTGTAGAACATTAAGGCACAGATAATATTGAAACTTCTGTATTTAAATAAAAACACTGGAATGTGATGTCTAATGTGTTTCCCCATTCAGTCTAGATAAAATCTCTATGTAGTGTGAGGAACTGTTCTGAATCAAGCTGAATATTGCTAATTCCTTAGTTTTTTGGAGCTTGGTGGGGTTTTTGGGGTTTTTTTTGTTTGTTGTTTCTTTGCTTTCTTATGTGATCGAATTCTACAAGCTTGAGCATTGGATGGTCTTTTTTCTTGATTCCAGTTTCAACTTTTTTATGTTAATGCCTTGTATTTTCCTGTACTACAAAGAAACTTTTTGTACTCCATTAAATTAAGCTGAAGGTGTTAACAAATTACAGTTTTCTAATTGAAATAAACAAGTAAGCTTCTTTTTGATTTTTTTCTAAAGTGGTCTGGTCTTCTACCCAACTCGTGCCTGTCTAGATTACAAATCATTAAGTTACCTGTAAAATTGAATTTTAAAATCGTGCAGTTACTGTAAGTACATGACTGGTTCTTTTTTTGTGTGTGTGTGTCTGTTAAATGTGCTCGAGTTTATTTTTACCTCCTAAACTCTTTCAGCTGAGAGAAAATGACTGCGATCAAGCATGCTTTGCAGAGGGATATTTTTACTCCCAATGATGAACGTTTGTTGAGCATTGTGAATGTGTGCAAAGCAGGCAAAAAGAAGAGGAACTGCTTTTTGTGTGCCACAGGTACATAGGAATACCACACTGTATTTCTTGTCTTCACTTTTGTTTTTTACTTGGTTGCATTTGTTTTAGCTTTATGTACAATCCTTATTCTTGACTTGTGTAAAACAGGTGCTTTCCATTCCTGATGGAGAAAATTAGTTGTGGCTTGTACTTTCATTATTGCTTCTACTAAAAAATGAAACTAAGCCCACTACTTTTATTCACAGATCTCATTATAATTTGAAAGGAAAGAATCAAAAATTATTCTTTTGGGACTGGTGGGCTTTTTGAAGCAGGCTTTAATGCTTAAAACAGGGTTTAGTAATCATCTAAGCTGATAAGCCTGAATAAAATGCTTTAAAGAATATTGGTTGGAGTCCAAGGAAAGGCACAGCTACTGTATTGAGTTCTAATATACCTTTAAGTATATGTTTTTTACATTATATCTGTTAAAAAATTAGGGGCTTTTGGTTGACCTGTCAATAAATTAGCTTGCTAGAATATTTTGGACGGAGAAATGTCTGAAAATGTTTTTATTCTGACTGTACCCTCCAGTTATGTGTGTGCTTTGTCAGTTACATGGTCATGGTCCAAGATCTGCTGTATCAAAGGAATAGCTGTAAATTGGATTCATTACCTCACAAGCTGTGGAGAGATGTAGACCTGTTTGGTTGAGACTTAAACTGAGCTGTGGTTAGTGTGGATGAAAATGTTTCAAAAGGTCTCTTTTCATCAAATAAATACTACAAAATCTCCCCCACAGACAGTTTGTTTGAGAAGTTGAAGTACAGGAGAAACAGATGTGAAAGTAGTATGTGTGTTTTGAAATTACTCTCTTACTTCATTTAATAGTGACAACGGAACGACCAGTCCAAGTGAATGTGGTAAAAGTGAAAAAATCTGACAAGGGAGATTTTTACAAAAGGCAGACTGCATGGGCACTTCGAGACCTTGCTGTTGTTGATGCCAAAGATGCTGTTAAAGTATGTGTCACTTTTTTGTTTGGTCTTCTGCTCACAACCTCCTCTTCATTCCAAGTTAGACTTAACTTCCTTGATACTGGCTGCTTTAAGAATTAGATTGCTAACAGGTTGATTAAGATGATACATTCCTGTGCTGCCTGTACCTGTGTTTTCTTTCAGCCTTTTCAAGAATATAACCCTGGTAAATTGAGTAAGAGTAGTCTAGATATGCTTGAATAGCAGTAGTCTCAATATCTGCCCTGTTAGTCATGGTGATCTCTCAGTGACTGTAGAGAGCATCTGCTAAGGACCAGTAGTACTTTTTTGTTTTAAGTCTCATGTAATTTTTTTCACCCAAGCTTAATTTCCAGTAAGAAAATTGATGACTGTTCTACTAATGACAGTCATAAATTTGTCAAAATGTCCAAAATGTTCTGCTACATGTAATGGTTTTTTTTTTTTTTTTTTTTTTTTTTCTGGGACACTTAAAACATTCTTAATGAGCAGTATATAAGCTTGAGGGTGAGCTGGAAGCGTATGGGTCCTGATATGGTGGACTTCTCCACAGAACAACAGGAGCAACCTGTTTTTGACCACTGAAATTCATTTGTTGTCATAAACTTTGTTGAAAATCTTACATATCTCTCTGTTGTGTTACTTTTGTCTTACTTGCCTTGACAAAATATTGCTGTCATAGCATGGATTCTGGTTTTTCACTATCACAATTTTAGCACCTTTATTAAGGTGCATGAGGGCCCTAAAGTTGCTGTATGAGCTTAAGGTTGGCATCTGTGTAATTTAATTTTTATCCTGTCATCTCAATAATTAAATGTGTGAACAATCTCTGCTCAAAGAGAATCATTTGACCGTGGAGCCTGTAACATATTTCATCTTTTGCAGGAGAGTCCTGAATTTGATTTGCATTTTGACAAAGTGTACAAATGGGTTGCAAGCAGCACAGTGGAAAAGAACACCTTCATTTCATGTATCTGGAAACTCAATCAGAGATACCTTAGAAAGAAAATTGACTTTATTAATGTTAGTTCACAACTATTGGAAGGTAAATTTCTACAACTGTATTTGAAGTATAAAGTTTAGTAATTTTAGTAAAATTAGTAAAATTTTAGTAAAATTTAGTGATGTGATGTAAAACAGGTATACTAAAAAATACTCTTAATCCTGATGGGTTTTCTTATTCTTACTTCTTTTCACCTTTATATTTTCTAATATAAAGTTAAGCAAGATGACAATATAACAGATTTTCTGTTAGAAAACTGAGAACCAAGACAAAATGCTTCATTAACAAGGTTGTAAATATTGATAAACTTGCTGTATTTCTAAGACATGCTGTTTCTTGAACAAAATAAAATCTACCTCCAAGAACTGGTAGGTCTGAATGTGTAACAAATCTGCCTTTGTTCTCATTTAATTTCCCCTGAATTAGGAAAATGCTTTAAAAAGCAAGCATCTGTAGCATTATTTAAGGTAATGGGGTTTTATATGAGATTTCTTGTTCATTGACTGTGAGGCATGTGCTAAATTCTGCTGGACTCTATTACAATTTGTGTGACTGATTTGTTGCTAGGAAGGCTTTGTATCTTGTTTGCTTATCCTGTAGTAAACATTTTTACGGTCACATTATCTTTTAGTAGTTAACATTTTATAGTAAAGCTTAGCAAGTAAGAGTATATCATCACATGGAGTCTGTCAGAAGTGGTGAAACTACTGGTACTAAATACCAGCCTGGCGTGCGCAGAAAAAATTGAATTAGAAATGTGAAACAGGAAGGAAACATTTCTGTATTTTGGCGTTGACCGGAATTTGTTTTAAACCAACATCTAACATTTCAAGCTTGTGCAATAATAAAACATTCGAACTTACTGCCACTTAAATGTAGACACACTGTTCGTGCTTTGTCTAGCTAACATTCTCTGCTTCCTTTCCTCTGCTTTTCCATACCTTTTAATTCTTCAGAACTTCCTAAAGTTGCAGAAGGTGCGTAACACCTTTTTCTTTATTTTGCCTTGTAAGCAATTTTCTTAAATAATATGCTGTTTGTTTATTTTTTTTTAGTGCTTTGGTTAGCTTATCAAGTTGCTAGAGATAAGAGAGATGTTTCACATGTCCTAAACACTTTCTGGCTGGACTGTGTTAATACATTTGTCAGCCTTTGAGTGGCTTGTTAAATTAATTAAGCACTGCTGTGAGAAATCATAGTTAATGAAACCATTGTTTATTTGATTTTCACTTACCTCAGTACTGATTTTCCTACTGTGAAACTCATCTCGACTGTCCAGATAACTTTTATTTATTCAGTGATATATATCTTAATCAACTTCAGTATGTTTCCCTTATGCTGTCAACCAAAGGAGAGATTCTAACTTGTACTGATTTTCCACTAACAAATCAAGTGTAATACTGTAATATATTTTGATGCTGATTACCAGTGTGAGAGGTGAATAAACTGAGACTAGGTTTGTTCTTTGGAATAAAGGAAGGTGGATATTTGTATTTTGCTTATGTTACATCATTTGGAAAACATCACTGTTGGGAATCAGTTCTGGAAATTTAATGAAGTGTGTGGAAGACTGAGACTTGAAAAATGTGGGCAGCAGGTGCTTTTTTAGGAGAGTTGTTTAATGGATTAATTTACTTACAAATAGTTAAGCATACTTAAGTACTCTTAAAATGCTTGTGACTTTCTGGACTTGATAACATATTTTATTTTCCTTCTCTGCCTAAGAATCTGTTCCTAGTGGAGAGAATCAAAGTGTAGCAGGAGGTGATGAAGAAGCTGTGGATGAATACCAGGAGTTAAATGCAAGAGAGGAACAAGATATTGAAATAATGATGGAAGGGTGTGAATATGCTATTGCTAATGCTGAAGCCTTTGCAGAGAAGTTGTCGAGAGAGCTGCAAGTGCTGGATGGGGTAAGTTCCTTCTAAGGTACAGTGTGCCAGCACGTTGAATTGTTCTCTTTGATACTGACCTCATGGCATTCTCTGAAGGGGTAACTAATGTGACCTGTCACATGCTTAAATGTACATGTTTTTTAGACAACCCAGCATTCTAGAGATCATTTGGAAAACTTAGGAGATGCAGAGGTACAGACTTGAGGGAACCATCAACAACCTTCTCAAACTGTCAAGTAGTGTGTTTTACGTATATTTTGAGAGTTGCTGCTGCCATGGCGATGGCTGATCTTGCAACAGAAAAACTGGCCTTATCACCTATGCTCTTTTTTTTTTTGAACTAAAAATGTTCTGGTATAGTAGGGATTGCTGTTTGGCTTTTTGTTTTTCTGCAGATCAATACTGCAGCTCCAAGAACCTGAGCAAAGTTTTGGCTTTATATCTTACCTTTTTGAAACAGGGAAGCATCATAGATTGAGGAATTTCTGTGTTCAGTAGCACTATGGCTTATATTATTTTGTTTTGATTCCATCAAGACTTTTGGAAACTATTTGGCAGCAGTAGAGGGAGAAGGAGATATCAGAATGCTTTTGAGCTATAAAGATGTCTTCTAAAATGTGACTTTATTTTCCATACAGGCAAATATTCAGTCCATTATGGCCTCAGAGAAACAGGTGAATATCTTGATGAAGTTGTTGGATGAAGCTCTAAAGGAAGTTGACCAAATTGAGCTAAAGCTGAGCAGTTATGAAGAAATGCTTCAGAGTGTGAAGGAGCAGATGGATCAAATTTCAGAAAGCAACCATCTAATTCATCTCAGCAACACAAATAATGTTAAACTACTGTCAGAGATAGAGTTCTTAGTGGTAAGCATTTTTGTTATGTTTACTATGGTTGTACACGTCAGGTATAAAATTCTTTTAGGTTGCTACTCTCCTTAGCATGAGGTTGCTTTAAAATAATGAGCTTATTTTTCTATTTCATTGTTGCACTATTTTCAGTAAGTTAAAGTGATGAGATTGTATGTATCCTTCTTGGTTCTCTAGCATAGCAAACTAATTTGCTTCCAGCTTATGGGCAATGCTATCCATTATTTTGTAGAATCACATGGATCTGGCCAAGGGGCATATAAAGGCCCTTCAGGAGGGAGATCTGACATCTTCTCGAGGCATTGAGGCCTGCACTAATGCAGCAGATGCCCTTCTGCAGTGTATGAATGTAGCTCTTCGTCCAGGTAAAGTTTTTGTTAGACTACTGTCTAACAAACAAAATTTATTATTGTAGTGCCTTGCCAACTAGTCTCAGATTTTGTTCTGTTGATTGAAGGAATTGTGACCTCTGGTTCTCTTGGTTCCCCTCTACAATATGTTACTCTGTATTTAGTATACTCTAAAGTCCTTTCTGTTTGTAGGACATGATATGCTTCATGCAGTGAAACAGCAGCAGCAGCGGTTTAGTGACCTGCGTGAGCAGTTTGCTCGGAGACTTGCCAGTCATTTGAACAGCGTATTTGTTCAGCAGGTATTGTTTCTTACTATTGAATGTGAAATTTTGGGTCACAAACTTTTCTGGAGAAGAAAAACAGTCTGTCTAAAATTGGACATATTCTGTGCTGTAATCAGTAAATGTTAGAAGGTCTTCAGGCAGAGATATTGCTAAGCATACCAAACTATAACTGCCTGCAGAAGTCTCTTAGATTTAAAAAATCCCCAAACATCTCTTTTTATTTGGCTTGTGATCTGAATTAAATGCATTATGTGATATATAAGGACTTATTTTAATTGTAGAACTTGATTTTTGAGGAGAAAAAGCATTGACCTTTTTAAAGGATGTTAATGGCTGAAAATATAGAAGATTTTGATATCTGAACCTCAAAGACCATAAAAAAGCCCCAAAACAAAACCAAACATAGAAAATAAAACATCTGAACCTTGGTTTTGTTTCTTAACTTGAATTATTCATAAAACATGTCCTAACACTTGTTTCCTAAAGTGTGGGTGTTTTTTGGAGCCTCAGCTTTTTAATTTATGTGTTTTTTTATCTTCAATTAGTTTACTCAGACCCTCCTTCAACTCTATAACAGGTCCTCCTATCATTCAGTTCCAGTGAGTACATTGAGTTTGATAAGGTTTTCTAACTAATTTTTTTTCTGAGCTTGAATTATCTAACTAGCAGCTGTGGTTTTGACTTTGCAAAAAGAAATTTGTCCTTACTGATTACAGAGCATCAGACTTAAGTCCCTTTTGACTTCTACTATTTTTGTCAGCCCTTAAGCTTTGTTTATCTGTTTATGAGCTAACATGTTTTTAATAAAAACACAGTGATGTCTAGGCAGCTGTTAATATAAGCAAGACATTCTGATCTGGAAGTCATTATATGGAAAATCATAGTTATATTTGGGCCTAATATATTTCCTTGAAAGTATGAGATTTCTCTTTATTTTTTGAAAAGCAAAAGAAAATGCTTGATTTAAACTACTGTTGTAACATAATAAAGTGCTTCACCTCCTTTACATCAAAAGGAGAATAAATATTAAAAATTTTAAACAGAAATGCAACTTCAGATTGCCATTTGCTGCAGTGTTAAAAAAGGTTTATTAACAGTTAATGTAGTTGTCTTTATTGTGTAATACTAATAATTAATTAACCTATTACTTTAAACATTTTTTAACATCAGCACTCAATTTAAAGGCAACTCTGGGCTTTCTGCCTCTGAAATATAAAGTAGGTTGAAGCTTTGAAACTATGAAATAGTTGAATAACAAATTTGAGGTACGATTTGGTAATGGTGTAAATTTATGTGTAGTGAGAGAGCATTAATGAGATGGGAAAGGTACCTCTCTAGAAGCTCTATAACGTTTTAGAGCAGACTTGAACAGGACATAATTTACTGTAACCAGAATGAATAGTCCTGTGGAAAAGTTGGCCTGGAGAGAGAAATTTACCTTGTCAGGGAATTTGTCGTCTAGCTTTACAAAGAATGCAACTACTAACCAGAAAAGTTGTGTGTAATAAAGGGACATGAATAAAATGGTTACATGAAAGAAGAAATAAAAATTTGTATAGCTGAGTATTTCCTAGCAGTAATATGAATGAGCATTTGGACTGATGTAGTTGATGAAAGCTGTGAAAGCCACCAGATAAATTAGGTTAAACTATAATGAACTTGAACATTAAAAATGTATGGTGTAGGAATGTAACAAACAAGGGGTTAGATGGAGTTTCTCTAATCTCTGCTTCATAGAGGCATATCAAAGATTTGTTGAAAAGATTTCCTATATGTATGCCCAAAAGCATGCCCACAGTACTGAGTATGACCTCAGTAATCACAACAGCAGCTGTGTTGCTAATGCTGGCTGGATTGCAATTCCAAATTATATGTTCCAATAATTGCACTATGTTAGCTTTTTGTTGAAGTCAGACTACAGGATTGTTTTTATAAGTAAAATCTATAGCGTTATCCTTCCCCATTTTCTGTGAGCATGAATTAATGAAGTTGGCCAGGACTTGTTTCTTTGGGTCTATTTGTAGGTCAGTTTATGTAGTTAAAAGAGCAGGGCTCCGAGTAAGTTCACGCTCATGTTGGATACGAAAAAGTACTGAAACTGGTTGCCAGAGAACTTGTGGATGCCCCATCACTGGAAGTGTTCAAGCCCTGTTCAAGGATAGGGCTTTGGGCAACCTGGTCTGGTGAAGGTGTCCCTGCCCATCACAGGGGAGCTGGAACTCCAGATGGAACTCCATCTGGTCTTTAAGATCCCTTCCAACTCAAACCATTCTATGATTGTTATGTAGCTTTATCCAGAAGCTGGCAGTGTTTGTGTTGCGTTACTTAGTAAAAGTTAGTATTCTACAAATTAAATCTTAGATTTTTTTTAAACAAGTCTGTGAATGTATTGTAGAAGAGCTTTCTCTAATGAAAGGTTTGAACTGATTAATATCCAGTGCAACAGAAGAAGAGTAAGACAAAGTTGCTTTAGTTTTTATCAAAAGTGGCTTCTGTTCCAACTTAGAAACAGACAAAAGCAGTTTTTAAATGGTATAGCTTATTCTGGTGACTTGTCATGTCCAAGATGGAACTGTTAGGAATGCTTCCTCTCTCAGGGATGGACGTTGACTGACCTGCATAAACCACCTGCATGTGATGCAGAAATTGGAGACCAGTTAGTACAATCTTTGTGTGCTGCTGTAGTACAAACTAGAAGTTCTGTTGCTATATTTACTGCAAGCCCAGTAAAGAAAACTTTACAGAAAATACTAAAGCCATTTGGAAATTAAGCCTTGTTCTCCATTCTTTTAAGCCAGGGATAGTGGTTGTGTGTTCTACTGTGTGGCTGCGCAGAGGTGTTATCTTGCTTGCTCTTCCTGAATTTCTCAGGGAGCTTGCGAGTTCAAGCAAGTGAAAGCTTGTTGTTGTTCTAGCAATATGATGGGATCTTTGTGTAAAGGAGGAGCATGAAAATAGTAGCTCATGTTAAATGGATTGGTTTATGCTTTGTGTTGTAAACTGTTTAGTAAACGTTCACTGACAGTGTGTTGTGTGTGTCTGTTTGTGTGGAGGGAGAGATAATGTGTGTGCACTGAGGCTTTTAAGATTTGATCAAGGAAGGCTTGGCCAAAGTGGACTGAAGTATGTTGAATTGGAGCAGGCTTTCAGAAGGGAGGTGTAAACATCATTAACCAGGCCACCGATTAACTGGGGACTTGAAAATTGTATATGGGGAAAACATCTTTAAACAGAAGCAGCTTTTTTTTTTTTTTTTTTTGAGGAATAATGGGATAATATCTTAATTTTTTTCAGGAACAATTGAACACTTGTCATTAAATTTTCATTCAGGTGTACATTGCATTCTTTTACAAAAAGTGCCAAAGTGACTCACCCTGAAGGCAAAGAGCCTTAAAATGAACAAGCTTTTATTAAGCTGCACTACTGGCCATGGCTGTAATAACTCGGTGTCTGTATTTTTTAGGTGTCTTTTTCAGTCTGCGTCTCTAGACCTTGCTTCTATGCAAGGTATTTTGAGGTCTTTTTGTTTGTCTGAATGAAATGCTGTCTTCATATTAAATTTTTAGGAAACTTCTAGTACATCTGTGTAATGCTTCCAGATTTACTTTAATACTTTTTCTTATCAAGGGTCACGATCAGAGTTCCACTCTTGCCCAGCACTCTGCTGAATTGACATTACCCAATCATCATCCATTTCACAGAGATTTACTTCGATATGCTAAACTGATGGAGTGGCTCAAGAACACAGATTATGGAAAATATGAAGGGCTAACAAAGGTATGTGATCAAATGATGCTAGAGCATGTACATAATAGACTGGACTTGAGAGTCAAAAGAAGTGCCTGTGTGTATGTACGTATCATTTCAATACTGCTATATATTAAGTATAACTCACTGCTCCTCATTTTTTATTCCTTTTTAGAATAGGAAGCTTAATTTTTTAGTATGTGTGGTCTCCTGCTCTGTTAGTTTTTTCCCTCAAGCATTCTATGCTGAAGTATCATAAGATATTTATCTTAATATTTATGTAAAACAAGTTTGCCATTATACAGCCTAGTAAGAAAAATAATTAAGCTAATTTCAAATTGGTGTGCTTATTGGCTGTGTAACGTTTCTATTTCAACAGACCTTCATTTCACTTGGTCGTGTCAAAAACTTCAGAGGTCTCTTGTTCATGTATGAAACTTTTAACTACCTTGTTTAACATGGAGTAAAAAAAATTACTACAGAGGTATACAAAATGTTCAGGTAGAAGTCAAGGAAAAGTTAGTCCTTAGAAAACAAGTCTTTTTTAAATTAAAGTACTGTAATTCTTAAATGGAAGATTTAAATTAGACTTCGAAAATGGCTTTGGAATAGTTATTCCTTTGCCTTCAGTGTAAAGCAGATAGGGAACAGTTGGCATCTTTGTGATCTCATAAAAAAATGTGAGAATTACATATTTATGTGTGCTTTTGGGGGCACAGTAAGAGTCTGACAGAAGAGGGAGAATGGTGCTGAATTCTCTGTATTCTACCCTTGGATTGAATTCTGTGATGCTCTACCACTAGTAATCCTATCTGTATGTACTGCATTGTGTATTTTTCCTTATGAAGGAGAAGTAGCATTTTCTGATTAATGCTAAGTGAACTCACTATGAAAATGAGTATAAGCTGTTTAAATATCATAAATACATTTTTGTGCATGCTGCATAAATACATATACTTACGTAGTCCAAACCAGTTTGTTATTTAGTAGGACTTGAAAATGCCCAGGTTTTAAAGAGTTATTTACCTACAATAGAAGAAAATTGGTATGACTACTTGTTAACTAAATTTACATTTTTCTTTTAAGAATTATATGGATTATTTATCACGACTTTATGAAAGGGAAATAAAAGATTTCTTTGAAGTTGCCAAGATCAAGATGACAGGCACAACCAGAGAAGGAAAAAAGTTTGGTAAGCTTCCAGAAGGCACATATCTTGCTTTGAACCTTACTATTTGGGTATAAAAACTATTACACCTAGGGCTAATTTTGTAATGGTGTAAAATTCTTTGCTTTTGGCAAGATGGAAGAGGCTAGATGAAAAATATGGTAGGTAAAAATTCTGACTTCCACAAGGCCAGAGTAGCACAATGGAAATCTCGTGAAATTGGTCAAAATAGAAGTATAAAATACAGTATTTCTCTCAGTTTTCAAATCTGCACTCACTTTTTATTACTTGAATTATCCCACCTTATCACCTGAACAAATTTGAAAAGTCAACTCTTGTAATTAAAGGGAGTTTGGGCAGCATTGTTTTGTGTTCCTTCTGCTGTTATTTCTGCTTTTAATAAATCTTGGGTGGATTTTTAAGAAAATAGTTTAAATGCTAATTCTGCCTAGTAAAACTTACATATTTTAATGTGTTTTTTCAGGGGGATTTACCTATGTAGCCTGACACTAGAATTCATAATTTGTTAACATGTAGGTATTTATATTTAAGGGAGTACTCCTGCTTGTATTAGTCTAGTGTGAATAGGAAGTAAAGCTTAAAAAAAATAACCTGGATACTTAAAAAGCAACAGTAGTGTATTTATGTATTGTCAGTTCTGTATTTTGAGATGCAGTGTTTCAAAGCTTCTTTGAAATATTTATATTTGCCACAGTTTACCAGTTTGCAAATTCTGAATTCTAAAATTATTTGCTGTAAGTAGTGAGTTCTGTCAGTTCTTTAAACTTTGAAGTTTGATGGTAGAAACCAGAAAAATGTAATGAAGGGAAGAAAGCAGGAAGGTGAGGCTTGTTTGAAAGAGGGAAAACTGGAAAGATAAGTCTTGGCAAGCTGTTGGACATGGAAAGCAAGAGGCGCCTTAAGATGTCATTGTCAGAATATTTTAATTCATAAACCTTGAAAGGCAATCTTACTGCAAGAAAAAAAACATCTTTAGTCTAATACAAATTGATTTCTGAAACATTCTAAACACTTTGTCTTGACACTTGTTTTGTGATTTGTATTTGTGAAGAGACAGCTTTTGTAGCAGTTCCCTAACTTGTGTAAATGTTATGGAGCAATCAGGCATTTTGGAGAAAGAGGTCCTTTAATTCACCAGAGTAAAAGGTGCACCTTGAGAAGACTTCTGTCATGTATTTGTGCAAATTTGTTTATGTTGCAACACCTCATAAGGGTGTGTAATTTCAAAGGCTTCTGCATTCATTGTAGTGATTGTACTACTATTAATTGCACATTTTCTCAAAATATATCACTTCTTAATAATAAACTTACTTAAGGAATAGTGTAGGTGCATAATGCTCCAGTTGTACTCAAATACTAAAGATGACCTGTTTCCAAGTTGTGTTGGTGTGTGTTCTTGCCTTTTTTTTTTTCTGTGCTTTGGGAATAGCACTGCTGTTTGAATGCCTCAAACGCAGAGGGGATGCTGGGAGAATTCTGGCATTCTGTGCTAGCGCAAGGTTCTTTGTCTGCATTTTATGGCCAAAAAAACCAGCCTGGGTCATGAGCATTCACACTTGTCTTAAGTAGTCTTTTTTTTTCTTTTTTTTTTTTCCTTTCTGATGAAGCCAAGACTTTGATACTTAAATACCATAAAGTCAGTATTGAAAAGAGTGCTACTACCATCATATGTTTATATGATGTAGCTTGTCAAAAGTCACTAAGGTTCCCCTGATTGTCCAGGGCCTGAACTTTGTAGTTCTTCACATTCTGTAGTAAGTCCCATGTGTTTAGAAATTGAGGATGATGTAGAAGTGGGACCGGTGCATGACAGTTGCATATGCCAATTATATCATGCCTAAACCTTTTTTATTCAAAATCTGCCAAAACTCCCAAGATCTAAAAATGAGGCTGGAATTAAATTTGAATTTGATGTTAAAATTATCAGTAGTGTTGTCTACTTGAGAATATCTGGTATTTAAGACATGTTTGTGGCATTTAGAAGTATCTACTCATTCTATTACAGTAGGTTCTGCTTGCCTGCTCCATTTTGGGGGGCTTGTAGCATCCATCCTCATCAAGATCTTTTTAAAACCACATATTGCTTTTAGTGTATGTATGCAAATGCCTTTTACTCTAGGGATTCTATATTTTCTACAAATGCCCATTTACTTTAAATTTCATATTGAAGTCCACTTGAGGAAACTTCAATTCTGAAAAATACCAGGAAAAATATAAAAACAACCTTCGTAAATTTTTTTACTATATGTTTATTATTTTTATTTTCTCCAAATTTGCAGTCATCTGTTTTTGTGCAGCATGAATGCAAAAGATGTATTCTCTATGTAAACATCCTGATTTGCAACAACTAAGAAAAGGTTAGCCAGTTTTACTGTTGATATGAATTATTTTGCAGTTAATTGCGTGTGGATTTTAAATTGAAAAAGGTGGACAACGTCTCTGACTCAGTAAAAAAATTCCATAAGTACATTTTAATTCCTTCATGTCAATTTTTGATATGATTTATCATGGAAACTGAGTCTGACAAATAATTTAATGGACTTCTCAATTTGGGAGAACTTAAATACATGTTAATAAAAGTGTTCTTCAAACATAGTAGATAAGAAAAATCAAATTTTAATACCTAGAAACTTACTTTATTTTCCATGTAGTTTAGATACTGAATTTCTAGAATAGTACCTCTCCAACTAAATGTGTTTGCAATGTAGTTACTTGCTGCTTATAGTTCTCTGCATGTTTCTTTCCAGTTAGAGCTTAACTTGCATCTTGTGCATGGTTTGTGCAAACTGCATTTTAACTTGTCTTTGTCTTTGATGCTTGCAACCTAATCCATCCCAGCTACACTGCCTCGAAAAGAAAGTGCTGTCAAACAGGAAACTGAGAGTGAGTATAACTAGTTGCATTAGTTGGTGTTGTCAATGCATGTGTGTCGATGTTACGATGTAGTGCTGCATCAGGGACAATCTACCTAACACTGAAGCACTCTGTTCAGAATGAAATAAACATTAGCAGAACCATTGGGCTTGCAAGGCAAAAAGGAAGCACAGCTCTAAGTCCCAAATAGAATTTGCAAAGACTTGCACATAAAGGCAATATCTTTTGGTTTTCCCATGCTACTAGTTGATAGTAAAAATACGTTTTTGCCTGAGAGCTTGTCATAGTTTTCCACTCCTCCAGTAGGTTGAAGTGACAATTTAGATTTGATCTATACACTGTCTTGTATCCCTAGACAAGATACCAACACAGCAGTTAAGTGAAGCTTGCAGGATTGCTTTTGAGTTTCTTTGCGGCTTAGATGTGAGAAATTTACTTGGAGATCAAATAATGATACATGTTTGGTCTTTTTTGTTATTAGCTTTCTCTGTCCTGGTCCAATATTTTTGAAAAATTTGGGGAAAAAGAAATAAAAAGAAAATACATGCTCCTAGGACAAGGCCCAGCAATATCATGAAGAAATGACTGAATGTTAATTGTGATCAAAAGGAGGGGAGAGCATTAGCAGCAGAGTTACTATGGGGTTGTAGATCCAGAAAAATAGCTGGAACAAACTGTAGATAAAAGGATGTTAACAGCAGAAAGATCAAGTTCAAGATGAAAAAGTGCCTGTGTATATATAAAACTGTAATTTTTTTCCTTCCTGTGGTTCAGTTCTTCTGCTTGTGGCAGCCTTTGCCCAAAATACATCCACAAATATAATAACTGGTCTTAGCTTTCAAGTCTTCAAGCTCTGTGTTACTGTATTTTAGAGTTTTGTTCCTTTTAAACCTTTTTGCCGTACTTTACAATGAGAATTTAAATAGTTATATTGTACTTTGAAAATTGCTGAAGAATCTCAGTTACCTTATAGTGAGGAAAGAATATGTTTACAGCAAAAGCATTTATAGCTTAGACAAAAGTTGTTTGATTTTAATATAGGACTACTAGTAACTCTTGATCTCGTATGTTCTGTAACAAACCTATTCTTCAGTATTTTATTCTGCCTTCACTTTTCCTCCTTCATAGTGTCTTTGTTTCACAGGTCTTCATGGAAGTTCTGGAAAATTAACTGGGTCTACTTCTAGTCTAAATAAACTGTCTGTTCAGAGTTCAGGAAACCGTAGATCTCAGTCATCCTCACTGTTAGACATGGGAAACATGTCTGCCTCTGACCTGGATGTGGCTGACAGAACAAAATTTGATAAGGTAAAGCCAAAAGATCACATAGGATTCCTGCTTAGTTTTGTATTAGAAATATCTTACATATCTTTACATATCCTATCTCTACTTTTTAAATCCTAAGACACGCCAATTTCAAAATTTGTATGTACCATACATCTAATAAAGGCAGTTCCTTAGAAATATGTATATCACAGTATTATTCTCAGATTATAAAACTCTGTTTAAATCCTTTATGTGCTGTGTGGCTTTTAAAGAATACCAAGCATAAAAACTGGTCTTTTAAGTTTAAGCCAAATATGTGTTTTAAAGCAAATAGTGATGGAACTGATGGATTCTCCACTTGTTTTATTTTTTCAACTCATTCAGTGTTCTATGACATTTTGCCAGTATGTAGGCAAAAGTGAAAGATAGGGAAGATGAGAATTTTAGCCAGGACTTGAGTGTAACCGCAAAATTTTATTTATACTGGTTTCACATTAGTTATCATCAGTTTTCGACTTTAGCCAATAGCACTAAGTTCTTATTGGAGTTGTCTCATCCTGTTTTAAAACCTGCTGTCCTCAGCATCTATTGACTTTTTTCCTGAACCATTAAAAGTGACAGTGCTCACCATTTCTTGAGGAATTGATTCCTCAGTGCTGTGGAGGGAAAACAAGCAGTTATCAGGTGGAGATAAAAATGATTTTGTTGTTCTTTATTGAATTATTTGATGGAGATGAATGTTTTTCTTCTGACGTCTTCAAATTATTGCTCAGTCTTTTTCTGGGAGGAAATATATGCCTGAAACCATATTAACTGTTAAGTTGTTACTAACTTGTAGCAGCAATTTTTCTAGAATTAAAAAGCTAACTTGTTAAAACAGGTTTATACAATTATTTTGCTATTATTTTTAATTTTCAATTTCTCACTTGTATCTCACACCCATTGGAGATATGTGAATGTGATTTCATATGCACAGAGTTGTAAGCTGGCTGACCTACTAGGTTGCTGGGATTTTTTTCCTATGGGAATTTTCATCAGTGTGGATTTCCTACGTGGCTTGATTGGTTTAATTTATGTAAATTATTGCATGCCTTAATTTTTAAATACTCGCAGAGAAAATTCTAAGAGAAATATGTTTAACATCTAACTTAGAATGTCCTTGTTTTGTATTAATAAAATCATTGTAATTACTTATTGCCAAAATAGTGTTTTCACTTCAGTGAAATTTTTAAATCTAAAAATTGTGTTGCATACTTCAGTACAAAAAGTACAAAACCTACTTACTTGTTTCTGTAGCAGCTGTGTAGAAACTTTTTCTGCTTTTTCTACAGAGCAGTTAATTTCAGCATACACAGTTGACCTGTTTTACTTCCCTGAGGCTTTTAATTTTGTCTTCCTCCGCTCAGCAACCCAGGCAGAAAAGATGGTGGCAGAACCCAAGACTTACTATTAAAATCTGAGTGTTTCCATTACAGCACAAAAGTGCTTCCTCAGGCTGCGACTAGAAAATTTCTAGTTGTGGAAAAACAAACTGTTCTTTTCTTCACAGTATTACATGGATAAGAAAGGACTATGTTGAAGATGCAGCTATTACTTTTAGAGATCTAAGTACAAGCTGTTTCCATTTCTGTTAAGTAGTAGTAAGCCTTCTAAAACTTAGTGAAGATAGAAAGTATATGCAACAAACAATTAAAATCAGTATTGTTAACCGTCCATAGTATTTGGTGTGTTGATAAAATATTTTAACTTTCTTTAGATTTTTGAGCAAGTATTAAGTGAACTAGAGCCTCTGTGTCTGGCAGAACAAGACTTCATTAGTAAATTTTTCAAACTACAACAACATCAGAGCACCTCTGGAACAACAACGGTATGACTTACATTCTCTTTTTTTAAAAAATGTACTGACCAGGTCTCAAAAGAGACCTGTTTAAACGAGAACTTTGGAATTTATTGGTGATGATGTGATCCAGGTGATAAGTAATTAGTTTTTCTTCATCAGCTGGAAGGATCTTTATTTTTGGCTGACCAGTACAAAATTTATGAAAGAAGGACTGACATATTTCCTTTGCCATGGCTTTGTCTCCTCATAAGATGACAACATTCCATCATGCTATGTAGGAAGACAGTGGGGAGTAATTGCAGATAATATTGAATTTGGTGGAACATGACTGGAAAATTACCAGAAACTTGCAAACTGCTCTATTTTCTACTCTGGAGGCAGGGGTGCTGGGGGCATGGAGCTGCTACTTATATTGGTATGGGAAACACACCAATGTCAGGTAGAGTAACTGCTTTGATATAGAATTGGAGACAAACCTTATCTTTACAATATATTCCTTGTTCTCACAGAATGAAATGGAGGAAATGGATGGAGTAGCTTTATCTCGTTCATACACATCTGGTGTTCCACAAACAGTATCATCTGAGTATGTGCTGCTATTTTTTATTATTGATTCTTAAGCATATGTTTATTTGGCATTTAAAACTTTTTTCTCTATAATCAGAAGTTATTTCCTTTCAGTGAAAGTGAATAGTAAACTTTTAATTTTTACCTAGACATTGAGTGTGTCAGTAAAAGGAGTATTTTTTGTATATGGGATGGGTGTTTATGTATATAGTTGTTTAATTCTCTTAATAGTTTGCAAATTGAAATTAGGCACTATAATAAGAAAATATGCTTAGCAAAGTTCTGAGAGTGTGTGACAGCTTCCACAGAGAAAATACTTTTTGGAATATTTTATCCTTTGACTGTTGATTTTTACTGTGTGGTACTGACTTTCTGAAAGTCATGAAGTTTGTTGAATGCAAATGAGACTACTATATCAAATAAATATTAAAAAAAACATGTAAAATAGCCTAGTAAACTGTCAGAGTAATATTTTCCTCTTATGCATTTTCATAGGAAGGACATGATCCGACAAATGATGACAAAAATATTTCGTTGTATTGAACCTGAGCTGAATAACCTTATAGCACTGGGAGACAAGATTGATAGCTTTAATTCCCTTTATATGTTAGTTAAGATGAGCCATCATGTATGGACAGCACAAAATGTGGACCCTGCATCTTTTCTCAGCACAACACTTGGAAATGTTTTGGTGACTGTCAAAAGGAATTTTGATAAGTGCATTGTAAGTTCTTTAGTTATTCTGATTAAGCTAATATTATAGGAAGCTGTAATATTATAGGAAGCTCACTCCTACCCAGTTTGATTTTACAGTTCTGTATACTTAAATTCTTGCTTTAAATTTGAAGTGAAAATTACTTATTTATTGCTTGTCTACTGGCCAAGCCTTCAAATAAATGGTGGTTGTCTTTCTTTTTTCCTCTCCATTCCAGTTTTCCTCAATAAGTAGCTTTTTGTAACAAATAAGACCACTTGTTCACAGTTTTGAGCTAGCTGACAGTTGTTTGTTTAAATCTCTGCTCCTACTGAGATTACTGATGTCCATTGAGTAAAATATAGCTCTCTGCCTTTTTTACTTGCCAAAACCAAACCTTGTGGACTTAGGAGGATGTGAGTTCTTCTGGCAGTAGCAAAGGAATTGTTGGCTTGGCTGAATTAGAAAAGTAAAGTTCCTTGTTAGACTATAAAATGAAAATTGTTAATTGTTTCTGGTGCATAAATTTGGTTGTTTTTTTTTTTTTTTTCCCACTGGGTGTTTGTGTAATACAAAGTAAATAAAAGAGGAATAAAAGACCATCTTTCCTTTTTCTTTCCAATTATTTTACTTTTAAAAAACTTAATAAAGAATTATTTCTGTCTTTGGTGGATAAATGTTAGTTTTTCAGTTTGTCTGCATTTTTCTTTTAATAGTTGTTACATGATCTGGAGCCTAACACTTGTTCTTGTTTTAAATTAAAGAGTAATCAGATGAAGCAGATGGATGAAGTAAAAATCTCAAAGAAGAGTAAAGTTGGGATCCTTCCATTTGTTGCTGAATTTGAAGAGTTTGCAGCCCTTGCTGAATCGATTTTCAAAAATGCAGAACGACGAGGAGATCTAGATAAAGCCTACATAAAACTTATTAGAGCTGTCTTTGACAGTGGTAGGTTTTCTGAGGCTGTCATAGTTACTAAAATAATTGTTTCCACCGGTTTATATGTAATTTTGCCCCAATTAACAGATGAATTTTTAAGACTGTGCTGTAATTTTGGTTGTCTCTGTTACTGTAAGTGAGCAAGTGTAATCCTTTTGATTCTAATATACTTTTAGATACTTCCCTTTGTACATACCTGTGAAGTAACTTTACAGGGACAGAGGGAAGTGGTTAAGACTCTGAAGAGGAAGGGGAGATGGAAGCAACCTGGCATGCTCAGTCTGAAGTGGTTTCTTGTCTTTTTTTTTTTCCCTGTAAAAAATCATATAGGAAGAACAAAAATTGGTAGTAGGAGATTTTTCCTAGTTAGCAGTCCAGTGTTTTGACTGGAATGAATCTCTGCTCATTACTTATTCTCTGGTGCCCTGGATCACTTTCATGATGGGCATCCTGGTAGTCTCAGCAAAATGATTAATGGATGAACAGGCATGGAGACTTAACTGCTCTTGGTTGAAGCCATCCTCTTTCAGCCTGCTTTTAGGTGGAGTAAGGGAGGGATAGATAGAATATTTTTTGCCTGCTTGTTTTGTTGGGTTTGGGGTTTTTTTTGGCAGAGGGAGGGGGAAGTAAAAGATCTGCATGCAGAATTATCCATTTTTATTATTAAATTTAGGGACTGATGGTAATTTTGACCATAAAGCTAATAAGAAAAAAATGAGATTAAGAAAGAAGTACATTTAAAAACCCCCCACTACCTTATTGAAGATTTTTCTCCTAGTGAAGATGGGAATTGATTTTGCTGTGATTTCTCTTCAGTAATTCTATCACATGCAATTTATTAGGGATACTGAAAGCATGGTTGTAAGTCTTCCTAGAATGTGACTTATTCCTCACACTTGTAAATGAGACTATACATACTCATTATTTTGTCTTTTTATAAGTGACTTTTTTGCCATACAAATTTCATCATCTTAGAGCCTGTATGTGTGTGTTGCTTCTTTTAAAGTGGCAATTTTAGTGGCAATTCTGATCATTACTCATATAAATGGAAATCAGTTACATGAAATTCAGAATTCCTTTTTGTGGTAGTATTATGGTTATTGGTTATGTTTTTCTGAATTTAGCTGTCCTTTTGGTATTCTAAGTATTTTGCTTCTCATTTCTTTCAGTTGAGAAAGTAGCTAATGAAAGCCAAAAGACACCCAGGGATGTTGTCATGATGGAGAACTTCCATCATATTTTTGCAACACTTTCTCGCTTGAAAATTTCTTGTCTGGAGGCTGAGAAAAAAGAAGCAAAACAGAAATACACTGATCATCTACAGTCTTATGTAATCTACTCACTTGGACAGCCTCTTGAGAAATTAAATGTGAGTATATTTGAGTATTCATTCAAATGGTACAGGATAGTTTTTGAATGTATTATTTCCACTATTCGATCTCTTTATCACTGCATCTATCATAATCTTGTATTTTATTATTTTGGACTGGAGCATGTCTGGCAGGAGTACTCAGGAGGGTAGCAGTCTTGGATGAAAATAACCAGATTTTTTATGGCAATTAATAGTACTGACTAAACATCAGTGCCTTAAGGAAATGGTTTTGAGGAAGAAGAAAATGAGGGGAAAAGTCATCAGGATTTTTGGAATAATCTCCCACACCGCAACTGCATAGAAAATTGCTGTAGTTTCTGAGCTGTTCAATGAGAAGAAAAGTTACAGGGAAATTCTGTATGTCTGAAGTTGAACTACATGTTAAACTGAGTGGCAATTTAGGTTCAGCCTCAGTTCTGTCCACTTGAATGTCTCATTGGCTTTTTCTATAAACAGGATTTCAGGCATCCATTTTCAGAGACATTTAAGATGTATTCCCTTTTTGAAAATTAAAATGCTTTATTGCTCTTTCCCACTTTTGGATTGACTCTGACCAATAACTAAGATGCCACGTAACTAACTGCTGGTAAGTCCCCCCTCTCCAGGGGAGACAATAGGAAGAGCAAAAGTGAAAAAACTTGGGAGCGGAGATAAAGACAGTTTAATCAGAGAAGGGGAGAGGGAAAGATAGAGGAAAGGAGAAAAAAAAAGTAAGTGATGCAAAAGCAGTCAATGACTACCTCTCACAAACAGACTGATGGTCAGGCAGTTTTCTGAGCAACAGCCACCTTGAAGCCAAACACAAATCCTGCGTCCTCCACCCCTAATTTTTATAGCTGAGCATAATGTTGCATGCTATGATTTGGTCAGGTTTGACCTGTTTGGCAGTAACCAAAACATTGTTATCAGCCCAGTTCTAGGCACAAATCCAAAACACAGCACTGTATAGGCTGCTGTGAAAAAAGTTAACTAGAGAGTTACCTCTGTCCTAACCAGACCTGATGCACTGTTGAGCTCAACGTGCATGTTTAAAGAAATACTTCTCTTTATTTACTAAAACTTCTATATTTACTATGTTAAGAAAACTGGTCAATGGCAGTGAGAAGGGAAATTGTGAAAAAAATACGCTCTTGTGTAATTATGGTTTAAAAGATGCTCAGGTACTTAGGGAGTTCATCCAAAAGATCCAGTATTTGGATCCCTGGCTATGAGCTCATGATTTGAGGATTTTGAGGCTGATTGGTTATTAGTTACAAGGTTGCAAAGAAAAGCTGGATTGCATCTAGAAATGATTGGTTTCAGGTTTTATGCTAGTACTTGGACTGCTGTATTGTTGGGCTGTGTTTTAATATTTATGGCCGAGCAGTACTTCATGCCCAATTAAAAAACAAAAATGGGAGAACACAACAGTCATGAAGCAGAATCAAGATTTAACCACACACATCCTTGTCAAATTAAGTTAATTAGCTGAGATTTGTGGTAGTGACTAACACTATTACTTGTCATTAGCATTTTTTTGAAGGTGTTGAAGCTCGTGTGGCACAAGGCATACGAGAAGAGGAAGTAAGCTATCAGCTGGCTTTTAATAAACAAGAGCTTCGTAAAGTTATAAAGGAATATCCTGGTAAAGAAGTGAAGAAGGGATTGGATAATCTCTACAAGAAGGTAGATAAACATCTCTGTGAAGAAGAAAACTTACTTCAGGTAAAATAATCATGTCTTAAAAACCCTATGATGTTACACAGAGGCTTTTAATTACTGCTTTTGCATATGTATTCTCTGAGAATGTTAAACATAACTCTAAAAACATAAATTTTGAGTACAGCTTCTGGGTTTTTTTATAATCCTACTGTTTCTATTTGTTTAATACTGATTTGGATCAGAGCGGTAGAAAAAATGTTCAGAAATAAATTTCCTTTATGACTCCCTAGCTGACCATTAGTGGATGACATCTGTTCTGCAAAATAGTAGAGAGTATATTTAAATGAATGGGTAACCTGTTGTGAAACTTAGCTGGTGCACTATAGCAGAACACTTTCAATTACATGTTTTCTGATAGTTGTATTATCTAATGTTTTTCTTACACTCTGTAAACTTTTTTGCTGGAGTAAATGATAAGTAGACTTGAGTTAAACTTGTTTGAACAGCTTTTTAAAGTCTGAAATGTGAATTATAGCACTCTCTGCTTCAGGGTGTTTTCCTGAAAGACAAAAGCAGTACCTATTAGGAAAACTTCCCCATCTTCTTTGTTTATTACAAGTCATGTCAATATTACAGATCTTAATGGGTAAAAAAATCAATCTTCTTTTTAATGCAGTAACTCAGTCTATTGATCATTATTAGTAATCTTTTGACTGTAAATTGACACCTGAACTGAGAATCATTTAATGAGCCAATGTTTATAGTTCACCTATGTAGTGTATTGTGCCATTTGACTTCTAAAGTTTGCTTTCTTTGGCAGGTTGTGTGGCATTCCATGCAAGATGAATTCATACGACAGTACAAGCACTTTGAAGGGCTGATAGCTCGCTGCTACCCTGGATCAGGAATTACTATGGAATTCACTATACAGGATATTTTAGACTACTGCTCCAGTATTGCACAGTCTCATTAAGTTCTAGAGAGGGAAAGAGAAGCTAGCAAAGTGTGTGCCTGTGTATAAGGGAATCAAACACTATAAATGTTACTGGGTTTTAAAAGATGAGTTTCCGTGTGTGTGTATTTAACTGCCATGTATGTTGAGTAACACTCCTGCTTCAAATGCCTTTCAGGGCAAAATAAAACCTTCGGGGATTTGTTGTACTTCTGCTGGGCTGAAGTCCTGTTTGAAAGCATTAATTCTGTGAAACAGTTTGGATACAGTTTTTCCCCTTCCCTAATATTCAAATATTTTTATTTATAATCCCTTCTCTTGCCAAAAGCAGTAAGCACTACCTTCACAGTATACCAAGAATACTACTGTTTTCATTAATAATTTCCGTCTTAGAAAATATGTAAGCATTGAAGACTATCAGATATTTTCCCTCCCTTGTTCTAGGAAGTATGGATGTAGAACTTTATGCAGTAGGAAGATTGAATTAGTGTTCTAAGATAAAATGTGACTATGGCTGTAATTCTTAATTAAACTATGTTCATCATATTCTTTATTTCTGTGGAGAGTTATTTCAAAAAGGTGAAAATACCTGGAGTTAATTCCATTGTTTTGCTGCTGGCTATTGAAGAGTTGTATTATTTCTGCACTCATATTTTTTTTCTTCCTTTTAGTAAATACAATGTAGTATCAGTATACTCTAACCTCATGTAAACCCTTCCTACTCCTGGAGCTTCAGCTGCCAAAGATTCAGGACCTAGGTTTTCTGTACAGCTTGGTGAAATTGCCAAGTTGTTGGACAGAGGTAGGGTGTATATAGGATGGAAATAGGTAAAACATGCAGACAGAGGTAAAATGTTTTCTGAGATGCAGATGCAATAATAATAATAAAAAAACCCCAACAGTATGAATGTGCTTTTTTTCTTCTGAGTTTTGTAACAAACCTGCTAGATGGAACTCAGGAACATAGACACTTGGATTTCACAGATTCATAGAATTGCTTGTGTTGGAAGGGACCTTAAAGATCCTCTTGTTCCAGCCGCCTTCCATGTGCAGGGACACCTCCCCGTACACCAGGTTGCTCAAAAGCCCATTCAGCCTGGCCTTGAACACTTTCAGGAGTGGAGCATCCGCAACTTCTCTGGGCAACCTGTTCAGCGTCTCGCCACCCTTACAGCAAAGAGCTTCCTCCTCCCAGCCATTCTAAACCTCTTTCACTCTGAATCCTTTCTCCTGTCACTAAGTGCCCATGCAAGACGTCCCTCTCCGCATTCATCGTAGGCTCTCGGGGCCGGGCTGTCGGCACGGCCGCTCCCTCTGCGCACAGGCGAAGCCGCTCGTCCCGGCCCTACGGGCGCACGGGGAGCAGCGCACACCGGCTCCCCGCGGCCCAGGGCAGCAGGAAGCGTCCCCCTGCCGCGCAGGGGCTGCCGGGCCGGGAAGGGGCGGGAGGGGAAGGGAAGGAACGGAAGGGCCGGGCCGGGCCGGGCCCGGGCGCTGCTCGGCGGGGCGGGCGCGTCCCCCCCGTTGCTGCGGTGACGGGCCGGAAGCGGCCGCTGCTCCGCGCGCCATTTTCAAAGGTTTTCAAGCGCTGGGACATCGCGGCCGCTCCGCAGCGGCCCCGGCCGCCGGCGCCTGCTTTTAGTGGTAAGTGTGGGGGAAAAGTGGCGTAAACCTGTTTGGAAAGGGACCGACCGCCCCTCTGTAGGTACAGACTGGGGTTGCTGGAAGGTCTGAAAAGCTTCCAGTTTAGGGAGACGGGTGATGAGCGGGCTCATAACCGAAAGGGTTTTCTTGTGCTGTAGTGGGAACTTAGAGGATATGGTGACAGGCTGCCCAGGGAGGTCGTGGAGTCTTCCTCTCTGGAGACATTGCAAACCCTCCTGCACGCGTTCCTGTCACCTGCTCCAGGTGACCCTGCCTTGCCGGATGATCTCCAGAGCTGCCTTCCAAGCCTAACCATTCTGGCATTCCATGACACTTTAGCGAAGAAATCTGTTTCTTAGAACAAGTGTTGTCTTTCCATTGGCAAAGTGCTGAGACTTCACAGCAGATTGGAGTTGTATGTGTTGTATTAATATCTTAGTCTTAGAAATTAACTCCCAGCAAATCCACTTGGAAGCAGACTTCACTAAAGCAAGTGCTAGCTCTTCGGGTGTATCTTGAACATGATGTAGCGTGCCCCTGTCACGGCACAGCCCTAAAGCACTGCAGTAGTCAAACGTCAGGTCCACTGACTGCCTTTGGTACCTGGGCGAACAGGACAGGAACAAAAAGTAAAAAACCTTTAACATGTAAGTTCTGTTGAATGAAAAATGTGTTTTGGTATTTCCTAAAAGTGAGGCTAAAACTGCAGTTCACAATTGTCTTTGTTGTTAATGTTAGAGGCCCCATTTAAAAAAAAAAAATGTTTCATAGCATATGTTTGTCCATGGAAATTTGTGTTCAGCTGTTAGCAATGTAGTTTTGTCGTCTACATGGCTCAATAACTGCATTGACTCTTCCATGGCCAAGATCCACCTTTGCTCTGCTTTTTTATGTTTTCTTATTGATAGCACAAGTATTGCATCTGTAACTGTTCTGAACATGTACTTAACATCAATTTTGCTGCGTTGTTCTTTGAATGGAAGGAGAACTTCAATCTGCTAATCTAATACTTATAAACATAGATTCTTTCACACAATTTTATGCCAGTTGATTCTCTCCTTAAAGCCTAGAGCAGCTGGATATAAGGTTCCACTATTGCCCATCTTTCACATCAAGGTTCAGTTTTAGACACTGGTGACTTAAAACAGTAGGGAACAGTTCTTAGGTGCTACATGTATCGATTACATAAACATTTATATCTTCGAAAGACTGCTCACAGCCATACAAACGTCATAAAATGAAGCATGTGAATGTTGTCACCTTCAGCAATCTTCATGAGCAAAAGGGGAACAAAAAATGAGGCTATTGGCTCAGAATACTCTTCAGCAACTGACAGATCTAATCATTTAGACGTATCAATAAATCCTGTTTAGGAAATGGCTGATTTAAAGTATTGTTCAATTTTCTCTTCTATTTTTCATCAAAAACAGAAATTTGATTTTTTTCATACCAGGACTAAATGGCAAGAAATATTTCGATGATAAATGATGTGAACTATTTATGCAGTGGATGTAGCCTATCTCATGGGAAATACCAAAGCTGTTAAGAGTGCTTTCCAGTACTTTGCAAACTTACAGACATCTAGTAGGTGTGACATACCTTTCATCAGGACTCAGTTGTGAATCACGAGGCTATTAAGCTTCTTTAAAGAAAAGCATATTCTAGATTGAATTGACTGGGTGCAAATAATGTAGGAAACTTGGATTTCCAAAAAGCTTTTTGAGAAGGTTCTTTATCAAATGCTTTTAGGGAAGCATTTCTCTGTCAGAAATGGAGAAAAGAAGCTAGTGGTTAAAAGAAAGAGTAGGAGGTACTACCTTACAGTAGTATTACTTGGATGTGCAGAAGGTTGTCTGCTGTTTAAGACTGACTAGTGATCTGAAAGAATGCGTTAAACAGCAAGGGACAAAATTTGCTCATTTTATAGACATGTTAAGTGCAATCTCAAGGATTGCAGAAGAGTTTCACTGGACTGAGTAATAAAGCGGGAATTAAAGAATAGCATTAATAAAGGCAAAGTGATACAGCTGTGGTCTCTAAAATGGCAGTAACTCTCAAAAGGATGTGTCACTGTGAATGCATGAAGCTATGCTTTAGAGCAAACAAAGACCGAGTGCCCTGGTTTCAGCTGGGATAAAGTTACTTTCCTTCTTAGTAGCTGGTGCAATGTTGTGTTGTGGATTCAGCATGAGAATAGTGTTGATAACACTCTGGTGTTTTGGTTGTTGCTAAGTAGTGCTTTCTCTCAGCAAAGGGCTTCTCAGTGCCAGTGAGGAGCTGCACGGAAAGTCCTGAGGGAGCATAGCCAGGACGGATGATCTGAGGTGGCCAAAGGGGTATTCCACACCTGAGAACTTCATGCCCAGTACATAAACTGGGGGAATTACCCCAAGCAGGGCTGATTGTGGTTTGGGGACAGGCTGGGCATCAGTCATCAGGTGGTGAGCAATTGCATTGTGCATCTCTTGCGATCTATCTATCTATCTATCTATCTATCTATCTATCTATCTATCTCACTTATTATTGTTGTTGTTGTTGTATTTTGTTTCAAGTATTATACTGTTCCTATGGCAATCCACAAGATCTGCCTTTTTTTTCCCCTGATTCTCCTCTCCATCCCTGTGGGAGTGGGAGGAGTAAGCAAGCCATCTGTGTGGTGCTTGGTTGCAAGCTGGGGTTGAGCCATGACAAACACTGATCAGTAATGTGAAAGAGTGGGTTAAACAGCAGGGGACAAAATTTCCTCATTATGTGGGCATGTTAAGTGCAGTCAGGGTGTCAGAAGAATTTCACTGGACTGAATAATGATGCCAGAGTTAAGGAGCAGTGTTGGTAAAAGCAAAGTGATACATGCTGTGGTCTCTAAAGTGGTAGCAACCACTCTGTGAGATGTCTCACTGTGAATGCATCTAATCAATGCTTTAGAGTGATCAAAAAGGGAAATGGTGAGTTAAGAATCAATATGAATAGTGAAGGCTACAGCCAAGTATCTCTATGGCTGCTCAGAGAAAGGTCTATCAGGTACTATTATAATTATTTCAGTCCAACTTTAAGCCCTTCAAGGCTCTGCATTATAGGCTTATATGAAGAAAACATGTAGGAGTAAGATTTGACTTGTGTTTTTATAGGTTTTTATATTCTTGCTCTGGCAACTGTTGGCAGACACAGGATATTGTGTCAGACAGGTCTTGGATTCAACTGAATCAGTGCATTTGATGTATTGATTATATATTTCCAGAAAAACAAATTTTCCTCATGTAGTAAGTTACTAGATACTTTTTCATGTCATGGTAAGACTAGTGATAGACTAGGTTTAGGATATAAGATTTAAATTATGGTAGTCTGTAATGGCAGAGGTCTGGAATTACTGACACATAATTTCTTTCCAGCAAAGGGTGTGTGACAATTATTCTTTGAAGCCTTTAATATCTATGTTAAGCTCTCTAACAACCCCAGTTCTTACATTCTTTCCAGGATATCTTTTGGACCTATACTACAGCTGTTCATTTCCTGGGCTTATTGTAGATCAGATGTGGCTCCAGGGGATATAAAATAATACCTTTTCTGGATTGATCCCAGTGGTAATAATGAGCTAAATTAAAAATTCCAGTTTTTGGGAAGGAGAGTGATTCAACCAGCAATTTGTCAGTACTTCCCAGTATTGAAATATGTTTAGGTTACTATACCTTAAATCCCCATTGCAGGGATTTAGTAAGAATATATATGTACTTCCTAGCCACATTTACTGAAGTTCTAACATATGTCCTTTTACTTTTATTTGCAGTTACTGCAGAAAAACTCTCTTCCTGTACAAGCTGTGACGTGATTTTGTTCGTGATATTTCTTCTGTAAAACTTCCTCAATTTGATTAGTAAAAAAATCTTTGCCCTTTCTAAAACACAAGCTTTTAAACAAATCTGATGAACTATTTTTAAGATAATTTAATCTTTTTGATTACAAGTCTTCTTAAGGAGAAGATGGGCTCAGGCGTTTCCAGTTTTCTTCTGTAGTAATATAAGATGCATTCCTGAGACTCAGTCTAGATACAGTAACACAATCACACTTTTCCTGAATTCAACACAGAATCCTCAACTTTAATGCAGAAATACCAAGAACTTGTTACTTTCATCTTTGTCTGTCAGAGGAGTTTGAAAAGCATTTACTACACATCAGGACATTGACTTCCACTTAGTACACTGGTGGAAAGAAAGTGCCGCCGCCTTCTTCAGCCATCCCAGAACAGTATGTAAGGGATTGTTGGCCATTGCTTAGTTAATATCCCAACAATCCAAACCTCTTCAAGCAGATATTTTTGTAGTACCCAGAACAGATGCCCTGCTTATAAGCCTGGTGATTGTTATCTGCAGAGCAGTACCCGGCAACCACAGGTACGTTGCTAGACTTCTTTGTAGCATTTTAATAAAATGAGATGAAATCTTAACTTTCCAGCAATAGTTATGAGAGAAACATGCACATTTCCCTCACTTTATTATTAATAATTCATTTTATTTTCAAATACCTGCATGTGTTTATTTAATACCTTTTTAAAATCTGGAGAATTGTGATGATAGTTTGGATGATTTCTATATTCTGTTGCTTTTATCTGAGATGCAGACATCTCCTTGAATTGGTAGTTTGGCTGCTGAGGTCTTTGCAGCCAATAGGTTAATACTGAGGCTTCTGAAGAAATGTGAGGGAAGATTTACAGAAATAACTATTTTTCAAAAATATTTCTAACAATTGAACAGATGTTTTCACAGATTAAGAGACATAAGCTGTAGTACTTGATTTGTCTTCTCATTTTATGTCTAAATTCAGAAGGACATGATGATGATTCTTCTTCACTCAAATGTACTTGGAAAAACCAAAATTGTCATTTGGATTCAGACACAGTAATGCTGATCCAGTCCCCTTTAGATCAGCTTAGTAATAAAAGATAACTAATCAGTCAATTGAAAAAAACCCAACTCTCTGATCCTTGAACTGTGTTTTCCAGAAAACGATGCAACTATGACTACAGTACACCAGTAATTTTATCTTTCCTATTTTCTATCATAGAATATAGATGTTGAAAGTTAATCTGTCTTTAACATTTTATATATTTTATGCAAGTTTAGAAATGGTTGGCAAAAGTTACATTAAGTACTGGCTTGTAATCTTGGAAAGTAAGATTTATATATGAAAGAAAAAAGTATGAGTTTTTCACAGTAATCTTTCAATGTGTATTGTGTAAGATACAATGATGACCATGATACAAAAAAAATCAGAATATAATGAGAAGACTAACTGCCAAGGCAAATATTTGTTTTTAAAGGAATATCTAAATATGTTTAAAACTTTTCAGTTGCAGTGATCCCATTTTGATTTAAATTTTAAGGACATGCTTATGCACTGTATTTCCTACAGAATAAAAAGGTTTTTTCCATTACTTTTTTTCTATATTTTTCCTTCTCTAAAGGACAGATGCTGTAACCAACCATCTTTTGCAGGTGTCCTGTTTTTCTTGACTGTGACAAAAGCAGCTTTGGAGGTGTGTTTACAATGAGTACAAATGCAGAGCGAAGGTTCGTTAATCTCAGGAAACGTCTGGATCAGCTGGGCTATCGGCACCCACTGGGAGTGGAGAGTTTACCTTTGGTGGAAAAGCTTTTCAGGTATTCAAAAGAATATTCATTAAAAAATAGTAATCGTATAGTAGATATTGTTTGATTTTTGATATGTAAAGGAAGAAGGCGTAATCTGAGGATTATTTTCTAGCAGTGTTATTTCAGAGCTAAGATTAAGTTCCGGTGTCTGATGAAGTCAAATGGGTTTGCTTAAGTGATGGGAACATCTTAAGATTTCATTTAATTCAGTAGAATTGCTTCTAAGGATCTGTGGCATAGGAAAATTCAACTTTTCTAACCTTATAAGAGAGCCAAAAATAATCACTATTGATATGTGCTTAAAAGGACACACTCTTATTACTGGTTGTATAAAAAATAATCCCTCTTGCCTGTTCTGCGACTTAAAATAAAACATTCACATCTCCACTTATTATGGCCTCGTTTAGAGAATTTTAAATTTTTTGTCTATGCCCTTTTTACAAGACACATAACAGAAAAAAACTCCAAAATTTTCACATCTGCCATTTTTTGGCTTTGATATTATTAAGAACGTGGTCATCTCCATAGTAATCCAGTTATATTTGACTTGTCATGCAAATGTAGCTATTCTGGTTCTGTTGCTGTCTAGTATGTAATACACATGAAGAACCATAGATAGGCAGATATGGAGTAATCTGTCTTCAGCATTAAGTCTCATTCATGTGTCTACCTGTAGCCAAGTGTAAACCATGTAGGTTTACTCTCTCCATCACTAGCTTTGATACTTACCAGATGTAAACTCCCAATATGCTATGTAACTATTTTGGGGTTTTTTGTCCTGTTCTTTCCTATTTACTGGTTTTTTTAAACAGATGGTTCCTTTCTTTCAGTTTTTCTTACATGACATGAATGTCTTGTTGCCTTTGTTTGAACTCATTTGTTCCCCCCCTTGAGGAAATGGTTTTGTTTCTCAGGTCATAATAGACATTTGCATTGTCAGTGTGAAGGCTGGTATCATTGCTAACATATTTGGTGCTCCTTCATCCTAGTGACTTAGTTCATACAACTGAGAGCTTGCGCCGAGCAAAGTTATCTTCTGGAAAAACTGAGAAAGAATGCAGCAATTACGATACTATTTTGGAACCTTATAAAACAGAGAATACTAGACTTACCAGGGAAAATAATGATCTACATTTAGAAATACTAAAACTGAAAGAGCAGTCTGATCGTCATGTTAAAGGTAATATACAAATTATGATTTTTTTTTTTAATCCTTCCATGCCAAAATAGAATTGTGGCTAAATCCTTGATCTGCAGATTCTTTTATCTGTACGTTTAAGTGAGTGTGAGTGGTCATGGAGTTTGGTGCCTTTAATGAATTAAGGTTTATGCTCAGACATTTCTTTTGCAGTCAAAAAGCTTTGGAAGTTCTGCAAATTATTGTTTTAATAAGATATGAGAATGTTAGAAATTGTAACGTATACTTTCGTACCTTGAATTTTTTTATTTTTTAGTTGAAAATTAAATACTGCTGTTAAATGTGCCTTTGTTCCACAATGAGTGTTTATTTGTAAAACGTATATAAATATTTTTTGTGTGTTTGTTTGTAAAAGTATGCACATATATATGTGTATTTGATAGTTTTATGCTATGGAAAAAGAATATTGAATTTTCTTTATGCTTATTTTGGTGCTACTAGGAAAAATAATAGTGAATAAGAGAGATAATGCTGCTTTTCTGTCCCTTAAAGATTTGAAAGCTTCCTTAAGGAGGGTTGAACATGAAACATCTGACTTGAAATTTTTGAATAACCAGTATATACATAAAATTAAAATGCTGGAAAAAGAGACCAAAGCCAAGACTGAAAAAATTCAGCAGCTTCAGGAGAAGAATCTGCAAGCAGTGGTGCAAACACCTGGTGAGTATAAATAATCACACATGTCTCAACTTTTTTCTGGGCTTTTTTTGATCTTTAGAATATAATATCTTTTCCTCTAGTAAGATAAGTTACTGTAGTAAAATATCCAGTAGAGTAACATTACCCTTTGAAGTTTGGGCTCTGAATTCTGTCATTTCTCTGTATGAAGTTTCATTAGGTCATCACTTGTGTTAGGGACAAATTTGAAGGCAAACTTAGATTCAACAGAAGACTAGTAAGTTAAAATGGGACTAGAAAGCACTATTAATCAACAGCTATTTCTTTTATTGCTGTGCCTAATTAAGAGGCAGATTGTTTGACACTTGCATATTTTTGGAAGGTAGTTGATGTATAAGTGACAAATTCAGATTTTTGGAACCAATATCTAAACATAGCAAGATGCAAAATATGTCTATAAGTATTCCAGTCCTCTATATTGGAGATTTACAATATTTAAAGGGTCTTTTGATAGTTTAAAATGTTCTAGGTGTTACTTTGAAGTTAACTTCTTTCTGCAGGGTTTCCTTTTTCTTAATTTTTTGAAGCTAAGGGATGTGGAATTATTTTGTGAAGTTTTGAAACTTTTTTTTCCCAAGTCATTGAATGATAGTCATTAGTAATTTTTGGCATTTGAGAAAAATCAACAGATAGCTAGGAAAATTAAATTTTTTCTTTGTTTTCCCATGCCTTTCTGCACTTCATGTCCTTTACTTCAAAGATGACATATTAGGCTTTTGTCTATCTTTCTGTATACTTGCCCCTTGGTCACCAGTCTTCTAGGATTTTTCTATACTACATCATCCAATATTGCATATTCTTATTTAATCATATGATGAAGAGGAAACGTTCTATCTGGAAATAATACAGTGTTTTGCTTTTTTCTAAATATGTTATCATTCAAGCTAATAGCATATTCTGCTTGATAAGCAGTAGGATATGATATTCACTGAAATGAACACATTTATTACTAAGCAATGCAAAGGTTAGTTCAGTCATAAATTAGTTCTTAAATGCGAGAACCAAATGCCTTTTGATTTAGCTGTTTTAGTAAGCTAAATTACTAAAGCTTCAACAAGTTTGAACTATAGAATATTTGGGATCTTGAACACTGGGGGAAATTACTTACACTAAACTGTTTGTTTCTTTATTATAATAGTGAACTTTGGCAAAATTGGTACTAACCTGCAAGAATGGTGCTGTCTAGAATATGTGAATTTTATCAGCTTATTTTATCAGAAGGATTAAAATGGTGAAACGTGCCCCTTCAGAAGCAGTGGAATAAATAGGAAAATTATTTTGCTTTAACTCCAAGTAACATGTCTGTGGGTTTGGGCTCTCAGGTGGCAGGAAGAAAAGCATTCCCTTCAGGCGTCAGCGCATGCAGATAGACCAGCTGGTGCCCCCGTCCCATGTCAGTGCCTACCCAGTGCCTCAGCCAGAGGACCCTTACATCGCAGACCTTCTCCAGGTGGCTGATAATCGGTGAGCCAAGGAGCTTTCTAACTTTGAAGTGTAGGTGTGTCTGATTCTCACTGTCCTACTCCTTTTGATTGACAAGTTAAATTAATCTTCCCCCACTTGAGTCTGTCGCTGGTGGCAGTAGTTGGTAGATGGTCTCCCTGTCTTTATCTTGACCCATGAGCTTTTTCTTTTTTTCTTCCCCATCCTGTTGAGAAAGGGAAGTAAAAGAGCATCTGGGTGGGGGACTGGCAGCCAGACAAGGTCAGCCTGCTACAGCATCTCAGACAACAGCTTCTGCATTAATATTTTGTGTAAGCAAAACTATTTCTCTGTGAAATATTTGGGTTCAGGAGCAAAGAGAAAATGCTAGTAATGAATTGTGTACATACACTTCCATGAATTCACATTAAAAATATAGCGCTACATTTCAGAATTCAAGAACTGCAGTCAGAAGTAACAGAGCTACAGGAAAAACTGGAGACATCTGAAAGTGGAATGAAAAATTATAGCAAACAGGTATGTTTATATCATCAGTAGCAGTGGTATTGTTGTTTTATTATTATTATTATTGTTATTATTTGGGTGTCATAGCCATAGCAATGGCCTTGGTGTCTTAAAAACCTTTTTGAGAGTGCATCGTAGGGCTTGTAAAATATAATTATTGTAGCTTGCCTAGAAACTTGTCGAGCAGTTTCCCTCCCCTGCTTTTGGAGACAGCAGGAATGACAAAATACTTGCCTGGTGGTGTTGCTGATGAATTTTGTCTATTGAAATTACATTAAATAAGCTAAACTTGACAATCATAAGTAGAATTTGTCTGCATTTTTTAGTGCGTAAGTGTTAATTTGTCCAAAGTAGCACTTTGATCTACATGTATCTTAGGATAATTTTTTATCTGCTTGGACTGGTTACATTTTTTAAATTTTGATATTTAATTTATGAACTGTTTCAGTTTTTCCTTACAAATCATGTTTGATTAATTTATTTCTCTTTCTAAGATACAATGTTTTCAGAAGAACTGAAATTAAAAAAAACCAACGAGATAGAAATTGCATTTTAGTTGTGTATCTTTTTACTGACTGTTATGTGTGTGTTTATTTAAGTGAAGGGTCTATTAATGGTGTCTAAGGATACCAGAGCATTTTTTTCTGTCCCTCAAAGGTTGAGATAAGAGACAAAGAAATCGAGCGCTTAATGCTGGCGTTGGATGGTGGACGTTCTCATGAGGTTCTCTGTCTGGAATCAAGAACTAAAAGCAATGAAAAGCTTATTGCCCACTTGAATTTACAGGTAATTCATTTATTACAGTTGTTTAGTCAAACCTAAAAATACAACAATCTAAAAAAAGCCCATTAAACGTCTAGCTCTTCAAAAAATCACTATAGATATAAAATCAATCAATGGAACTTGCCTTTCTTTTTAGTTGGCAGTGTTTCTTGTCTAAAGAAATTTCATTTCCTGTTTTAAAAGTCTGTCAGTAAGGTTTTGATAAAGAATTCAATGAACTCACATCTGTATATAGTATGTTAATTTGAAAGTATTCAGCAAATTTTTGTATGACACACTGTTTTCAGCTAGTTTGAAAATACTTTTATTTAGTTAGAAAGTTATTATATACGTGCCATTTATACTTTAGAAAGTAACAGTGGTATGTGTAATTATGATAAGGAGTAACCCTGTAGATACTCTTAAGAGAGAGTGGGCAATCTTCCTCATGGATTACAAATGATCCCCACCTTCACTCCAACGCAAACTTGTGAGGAAAGGATAAGCTTAGGGTAAAGGTGTTTGTGTTTGCTGTGTGTATTAGCATGCATTCAGTACTGGTCTCTGAGTGAGAATTTAAAGATGGGCTGGAGTACAAATCAAGTAAAGCCCATCTCTGGATTTATACCATCAATTCTCAGGTTTTTCTTACGTGAGTTAGATGTTCTGTGTACTGATTGTGCATGATGTACAGTGGCATGGGAGCCACGTTGAAGAGTTTATTAGCTTAGGTTCAGTTCTGCAAAAATACAGAATTAACTATGTCTTGGAAGCAGGACAGCTGTGCTCAGTGATCCTGAGTTAGTAAGTCGTGATGAATACAAATTGATTGTTCAGGGAGTGAGCCCAGAGCTGCATGAAGCTGTTTTGCACCATCAAGACTATTTTCTCAGGCTTGATCTCAGTTATTTAACAAGAAATGTATGGTTGTCTTTAGATAGCAGTATTCATGACTGTGAGAGAGCTCATAACATTGTATTTCTTTCTCAGGTTGATAAGCATTAAGTTCTAAAAATAGAAGATCTTGCCATTTTTAACAGGATATTACATTTTTACTTTGGATATAGAGATACTGTATTTCAGAAGATTGGGAGGGACTTTTGCTACCTAATTTAACAATGCATATTAATATTTTAATGAAAAATGTCTTTCAGGTTGAGTATCTTCAGAAAAAAAACAAACAACTTGAAAATCGCATTCAAGATCTGTTGGACACTAAACAAAATGTGACTAGTGAGGTAGTGGATTTAAGCAATAAAAACGAAGAACTGTGTCAAGAGCTGAATGAAATAGATCACTTGGCACAGCAGTTGGAAAGACACAAAGAAATAGTGCTTGAGACTGCAGATAAGGAGATAGGAGAAGCAAAGGTAATCACTAACGTGTCACATAGTGAAGGATCTGCTCCATTTTACTTGGCAATGAAAGACTTACTGGCTTGTGAAAGGAAGATTAAAAAGATTTTTTCCCCATTTTCTTAACATTGCACAGAATTTCTCACTTAAAGTGGATTAACCACAACAATTTTGTCTCTTTACTGTATTGGTTGAGATGATTTTCATTAAGGGGCAGTCTGTCTTTTTTCTTCTTTTAGCTTAGTATGAAATAAAATGCTGACGTACTTAAAGCTATTGCTAGGTAATGGATATTTGCAACAGCAATGCATATATTTGGAGGGTTTTTTTCTATGAAGAGTCATGCAGTGACTCATTTAATCATTGTGTTCCAAAAGAGCATGGGTGTTTAAACCACGATTCTTTTGTGCTTTCACTTCATAGGAGCTTTACTACTTTATTACAAGGAACTAACTGTACTTCATTTCTTACCAAAATAGTCTGCTTCCTTATTTTTTTGTAACAAAGGGATTTTTGTCATTTTGAATATGTAACTCTTAACATATAGGTTAATTTTGGTTGATAGAAAGAAATTGAAAGAAAAGTCAGTGAAATACAGGATCTACAAGAAACAATAACAAGGCTTAAATCAGTAAGTAAAAATATTTTCAGTTCTTGTTTGTACCATTTTTATCATGCTGTTGTCCATGTGATTATTTCATTTATTATAAAGAAGTACCAATTTAACAATTAGCAAGAGAACTTCTTTAGTACCCTGAAGCTCTAATCTAAAAATTACTAATTAATAAATGAAAAAGCTAGAGAAGCTACATCATATTGTTACAAAAATAAGATGAAGGAAATCTTTGTAGACAGCTGACTATATCCCTATAGTGCATTTCCTTATTTTTGTTATCTAAAGTTAAAATTTCCATGTGACATAATCATTTTCACCACAAATTAGTTATAACATCCTAGAGAATTTTTGTTGTTTGGAAACGACTTTCTCTCTTAATTGGGATGTGAAAAATTATTGAGTACTTGGCTCACTCAGAAACAAAGCACAGGGCCCAAATGAAAAACATTACTATTATCATTTTTTTGAAGACCAAACTCTTTCTAGGATATATAGCAACTTGTGTATTAGCTAAGTACAGTGTTTTGTTTTAGTTTACCTAGGGAACTTGCAAATATGAAAATACTTATTTTTCAGGACATCAGATGATAGGAAAGCTGTGCCAAATAGCATTTGATTGGCTTCAGAGTTGCATTGACTGACATGCTGTATTGTAATGTACTTTAACACCAACACTGTTACCAAATGCCATTAAAATTATTTCTTGCTTTAGTCGTTAATTTTTTTCCTATGTTTGTATCCCACTACACTACTGGTTGGTTTGCTTTTCTTGTTACTGATTGCAAACAATGTAAAAAGTAATGCTTACTTGGATTTAATAAAATGTAGTATAAATACAATGATGTCCTGCAACAAATGTTAAAGCATAAAGCATCCGGGTCAAGCAGAAATAAAGTGTTGTATATTAAAAGTTGAACAAAATGTTAATTTTTTCCCCCCCAACTGTCTCTATTGGCAGTTCTGATTTTTATAATAATACTTGTTACTTCAGGATTTGTGCTCATGTCATAAGGAGAATGAGAGACTGAATGAAGAACTCCTTGGGAAAACAGATGAAAGAGGGAATCTTGAGCTGTTGTTAAACCAGCTTCAACAAGAGAAGCAAAGGCTGACAGAAAAAACAGAGACCTTAGAAAGAAAAGGTAAATCATCAAATGTAGATTCTTGGAATCTACCTTTCTGTAATTTTTGAAATAGAATACTTACCTGGTTAACATACAGTTAATAGTACTAAAAGACTTCTAATATATGTGAATTAAAAGAAGGCCATAGGCCTCCAGTCATAGTTGAAGAGAAAACTCTTGTCATAGAAAGATATTTTCGTTCTGTATGTGAGAACCAAAAGTTGAGCTTTTTACTGTGATCCCACAGGATATCCTTATCTTAATTCTGTGGCAGTTTCATACAAAGTAATTTCCAAAACTCTTCAGACTCTGTTTCTTGAGAGATAAGTCAATTTAGATTTTGAAAACCTCCAGGGATGAAGATTCCACAACATCTCTGATGTTCGTCAGTTCTCAGAGAATAATATTTTTCCCCATATTGTTTGTAATTTCTTGCAGCAATTAATTGCCACTGTTCCTTATTTACCTACTGTGCACCTGTGAAGAAACTGGCTGATGGTGCTGTCAGTCTGCTCTTGGCTCTCCAGCTCTTCTCCAGGCTGAATAAACACAGTTCCTTCAGCTGTTCCCCACAGAGCAAATACTCTGCTCCCTGGCCAGCTAGCAGGGCTTGCCTTGGATTTAATTTATCCATGTCTTTCTTGTTGTAGGAGGGGCAAACCTTAAAACAGTATTTTAAGTGCAATCTCATGGGTGCTAAATAAAGGGGAATAATCACATCCCTCAGTCTCTGTCGATACAGCCCAAGGTGCTGTGAGGCCTCTGTTGGTCTTATGCCACTCACTTGTGTTTAGCCTGCTTTAGCCTTTAGAACTCTTACATCCTTTTCAGCAGGAGTGCTGCCTGGATGGTTGGTGGGAGTTAATCCATCCCAAATGCAAGTGTCTTTGAGGAAATTCATTACTTCCCTATAAAGCTGTTTTACTTTCTCCTTTTTTTTTTTTTTTTTTTTTCTCTCTTCCAGAACGAGAATTTGTCCTAGAAATCGAAAGAATGAGATTAGACTGTGGTATTGCCCTAGGAGACAAATCTCCATCTCGCCTAGATGCATTTGTAAGGACCTTAGAAGATGACAGAGACTACTATAAGCGAGAATTGGACTATCTTCAGAAAATGATAAAGCTAAGGCCTAGCCCAGGCCGCCGGACTGCAGAAAAGGTAAAGTTCTTGCTGTCAAGATAAGTGAAAAAAATACTGTAGAAACATTTAAGAAGCCATCAAATACATTTTCAAATTCAATGGTATTAAATGACTGTAGTAGTTTTCTAAATTACATTCTTGATGAAAAAATCGACAGAGTGAAACTCCAATGAACTTTCCTTCTTCTTTCCTTGTCACATTTTACAGTAATATTGGTTACTTATTGATCAGTTTATTTTAAATAAATAGAAAAAGGATGAGATCTTATTGCTAACTCCTTTGCTTTTTCTTTTTAACAGCTGGTTCTTGTTGTTTAGATTACACCACCAGTGCCAGGCTTTTTTGTGTGATTAAAAATATTTTGAATATATTTTTATGTATTACTAATAGCAGGAGTTCTTTTCTGGTATTAATTTTTCGGATGTTTCAATTAGCAAATTTTAACATAAATTTATTGATCATTTTTCAGAGTGAAGAGCTTAAATCAATCACCAGAGAAAGAGATGAGCTGCGGTCTGTGTTAGACAGATTTGAAAAACACATGATAGAAATTCAGTCCAATGTCAAATTATTGACTGCAGAAAGAGATAGATTAAATGTTCTTTATGAGCAGGTAAGAAGAAATTATTTATAGTTAACATTGAAATAACCAATTAATTCTTGGTTATTTAAAATGAAAAACCTGGTAGAGCCAAGACTAATAAAATACATACCTATTTTTATTACTTGTTACTAAAATTATGTATTCTAGTTAGTTTATTAACTTGAAAGCTATTAAAAGTTATTGTACTGGCATTTGGAAATGATAAACATCAGGAAAGAATCAATAGAATCATGAGAAAGATGTGTAAAGATACAGCAGTGAGGCAAGATAGCAGTAGTTAACTGGTAAGAGAACAGTGAAGTTAGGCTATACTTACTTGGGACAGTAAAAGAATGATGATTATTTTGACAGCGTAAGTTGTCATGCCACTGAGTGATTTAGGGAATACATTTTAGTTACCTGTGGAAAAATAAGACTATAATAGCACTTACATTGTAATTACAGCATTTTGTTAGTGTGTGCACTATATTACAGTCCATGTATTGCTAACAAACTATAATCTTTTAAAGTCTCAGAGTGAATTGAACAGAATGAGAAGAGAAGCAAAACACAGTTTAGTTTCTCAAAGTCACATAGAAGAAGAAAGAGACAGTGCACTGACTGACTTTAGAATAATAATGGCAGAAAAAGAAAGTCTTGAAGAAAAATTAAAGGTGAGCTTTTATAGCTTCATTGCTTACATTGAGGTGGCATATAGGGAAGGCTGATACAATAATGCTGTGTTTGTATTTGGCTGTCTGTCAGTTCCCGTTTTCAGTAACTTGATTTGAAACTCACTTGAGAGCTCAATGAATATCTATTATTATTGTTATTGTTACTGTTATCAGTTACCAAGTTTTCCTGTAAACAGAGTCCCAAGCTGTTTATAGGAAAACTTGGTAATTCATAACCATAGTTTGATTTTAGTACCACAAAAATAAAGACCTGTTGTGTATCTGAATGCAAATACAAAGTAAATCTGACCTCTTTGCTTAAAACATGTGCATGCAATAGTAGAGCATGTGTTTCCAGCTCCATCATTTTTTCTTGTAGATGACTACCAATGTTTTATATGTGTGCCACTTTGAAATACCTTTACAAACACACTAATCTAAGGCATTTCTGGGAACTTTGAGAGTTTGTTTCACTGCACTTATGCACAGAAGTCAGGGAACAGATAAGTAATCTTTAGAAGTTGCTTCATAGATGTAGGAAAAGGTCAGTTAGCTTTGTAGTGTGCCTTACATGTAATTAATAATATTTGAATAAATTTATTTAAAATGTCTTAGGGCACTAAGTTATACATGCATGCAACCTCGTAGCTCAGCAAACTCTACAGCAACTCACAAATATTAATTTAGTTGGGACCAAATATAAATACATTACTTTAAAAAATCTAAACCAAGAACGAAACCCAAAATAAGTTGATGTTATATTAAATTGCAGTAATGTGTATTCAGCTAATGTTCTGTAGTTGTACAGAGAGAGCTTTGCATTTGGTCATTCATCTAAGAATTTAAAGCAGTATTTTCTGAAACATGAAGCTTAAATTTCTCTGATTAAATCTAAAAATGGCTGTCTTGTTACATGTAATTTTATATTTCTCAGATGCACCAAGAAGCAGCAGAACATGAAAAATCAAAGCTGCAGCATGATATTTCAGAATTGGAGAATAATATTCAAGGAGTAAGTTGCTTTTTTAGGAAGTAAGCTTTTATTATTTCTAAAATAGGATGGATTGTTCCAGAAATTAATTTTCATATCTGTTTTAACTTCAATTTATTTAAAAGCCAAATTGTGATAGCTTTCTGCAATACTAACATTTCGTCATTTATTTTAAATTGCAGCTTCAGATTGAAAAGTGTGAACTAAGGACTACTGTCTCTATCCTGAAAGAAAGAATAAACTGTTTGGAAAATGAGTTAAACCTGAAGTCAAGTAAACTTGCCCAGACTTCTGATGATTCTTCTCAATTTAAAGCTGAGATTTGCTCACTTCAGTAAGTCTGATAAAAGTGTGGTGATCTTTTACAGATGCTAGAATAATTTTGTTGATTCTGTGACTGTATAGCAGAGTTGAGTTCCTGGAAAAGACTATAATTATAAATATTTTAAAAATCACTTGGTACAGCTTGTATGTTAAGGACGAGTAGGTGTAAGTAAGGAAGTGCTGTGGTAGCTTTTCACAGCAAGCTTCTCCTGGACTTGTTTGATGACCAGATATACTGATAATTTTTATGGCTCATTCTAGAATTATTTCCTCCAATAACTGTATTTTCTGCTTATGAATGTAGCAGAACTGAAAATTTATAAAAGGATTCCCAAACACTGTTTGTTAAAAAGAAGACAGATGCCTTTGAAAACTGCAGCAGTAGGACCTACAGTTTTGAGAACTGATATTTTATGATCCATAGACACAGTCTGTGGGGATTTAACCAGCTTGCTAAGAATTGGAGTATTCAGGTATCCTTGTGTATTTGTAAGGCCTATTTAAACTTGCAAGATCATTGTGTTTTTTTCAAACTTGTTTTAGTCAGCTGTCTAAATGTCATAGAACAAGAAAAAGGCTTAGAGAAAGTGAAAACAGTATTGAATAAATTTGGGCAGAAATTTGAAAACAGAGGTGGAAATGAGAGCCGTTGATGTAACAGATCAGGATAGGTAATGCTGTAGATGACATCTTTTGGATGTTTTACAAGAGTAAAACAAGGGTCTGTGTGGTATCCCCCATTCCCCACCTGAGCAGTGCCACACTGCACTCTGTAACAGCACAGCACCTGGGAGATTACTAGGAAGAACTGAAGCTGAGCAGCAAGCCTTGGAGTTCATCTTATGCTCCCAATTGCAAAAAGAGGACTCTGGGTAAAACAATTAGTGTATTTGTTGGTAAAAGTGTGACAACAATCATAAAAATTAAAAATTTTATTAGGTTCCCATAATTTCAGTTTAAAGCATTGATATTGCAAAAACAAGGAGGAGTAGTGCTACAGTCATTTTAGCATTTGGTTTTATTTTGTGCATGGTGGAAATGCTGTATTTGCCCTCCTGCCCTTTTTTTTTCCCCTCTAAAGTTTTCTTTGAACTAGATTAAAGCAGTCTTTATTGAGACGTGCTGCATTCTGCATTGGTGAGGTTTTTTAAGAATGAAAAGCTTCTCTAGCTTTTGTGGGATCCCACTTGAGAGGGATTTTTTCTTGATCTGTTTCATGAATAATCCATTTAGTTATTTTGGAATTTTGTTTTGTTTGTTTGTTTGCTTTTTGTTGTTTGGTTTGATTTGGTTTGGTTTGGTTTGGTTTTTTTTACCTAAGTCACTTTGATATTTCTTTCCAAGAAAAACAACTATGGAGGTAGATGATTTCAATTATCTTTCAGGCCGTTTATTTTTTAAAAGTAGGATCAAAACTGTAGCTGTCAATTTGGTTGCTTCTTAAAATGTGGTATGGTTGATATTCATTGCTATGAGCTACATATCAAAAACTTTATAAAGCACGAGTCAAAAGATATAAGTAACGTTATGAAGAGTAACAGAAATCAGAGGAGGTGAATGTTTCAGGTTAACATGGTTGTTCCACCAAGGTTCCATTACTCCATTTTGCATTGATGTTGATGTAGACTTACAGCAAGAGTCCAGAGCAACCAAGTGGTGCTGGCCTCAGCAATCCTTAAGTCCTCCCTCTCCGCAAGGGAGAGGATGGCTAGTATGACACCACCCCATGCTGCTGGTTGGTGATACAACCCTGTCAGGAAGTTATGCTAGAACTGTTCCAGCACTTGAAGCAGCTTAAGAGCAGAAGTTGAAGACCCAGAATAGGTCCCAAACTTCTTTCAACTGTATACTGATTTTCCAGGCTCTTAAATGACCAACTCCGTAAATCTGTTGAAGATTTACAGCACAGATTGTCCCTCAAAAAGGATGAACTGCAGACAGCTCATGAAGAAATTATAAAGCTGAAGGAGATCATAGGTAATCTGTAACTATTTTTGTGCTTATTTCCTGTTTTTAAAATAGAAAGCACTTACTCTTTTGTTTTTAGATAGGTTAAACCAGAGGAGCACTTCACAGGATGAAGCAGTCAGTGTGCTGAGAAGTACAATTAGTGTTTTGGACAAAGAGAAGGACAGTCTTCAAGAAACCGTAGATGAAAAAACAGAAAGAATTGCATGCTTAGATGACAACTTAGCTAACAGGGTATGTCCAGTAAAAGTACTACTTTGCATTCCACTTGGGGATTTTTAAAGCAGTTATGTTTTAGGGAGACATTTTGCCCTGATGACAAAGCCTGTGCAGAGCACGTAAGCACTGTGCTTGGACCCAGTGAAGAGCAATTTGCCAACTCAGTAGAATTTTAATTATGAATGTTACTATATTCCCTAAATACTCTGAGAAAATAAAGAAGCATTTGTCTGCACTTTGTTTTTATTGAGGTATAAAGTACTAGCCTAAGGTGACAAAATCTATAGTTTACTTCCATCTGTTTCAATGACAAGGCAATCCTTTCTCAGTAAAGAAACTTGGAAATTACTTATTGGTAAAGAATTACAATAAAGGTTTACATTAAAAGTTCTTTAACTTGAAGTATCCTCTTATGTTGTAATATAATAATACCTAATACAACTTCGATTTTTCTTAATAGGAAAAAACAATTGCTCATTTACGTTTAACTCTCTCTGAGCTGGAGTCCTCAACAGAGTAAGTAAAGAGTAAGATGCCTGTCTTTGGAGGTTTTGTTTTATGTTGTAGTTTCAAACTGAAAGTAGATGGCTATTTTAGTTATTTTGGTGAAATTGAGTTCATTCGGTTTGAGTCGAGGAGTGTCCTGTGTTGAGAAGGACGTACACAACTTTTGAAGACACTTCCTCTGCAATTATGTTGCAGGCTGCTGAGAAACTGTTACAATGATCATTAACAATTGCTTGTCTGTATTCATTTCCCTAAACTGGTAACATTTCCTAACTCTTGGTCAAGAACTCGTTTTCTAGCACTCCACTAGATATTAGATTGACCCGGCTAAGATTCAGAGCTGGATTCTTAATGATTGGCAATCTAATTCTTCTAGCTTAAGACACCAGTACAGTCTTGATTAAAATGTATTTATGTAGTTTTTAGCTGGGCTTTTAGCTTTAGCTGATCTTTCATTCTTTCCTCTTTTTAAGCATGACTTTTTAAACTATAGCATCTTAAAAACAAAAGTTTAAGCACCAATATTTAAATATTTGAAGACCAATGTAACTGAATATTTGCTACATTGATGCATGAACTATATGTGACAAAAATAATACAAAAGTTTACGTAAATTTATGGATATTTATATTTCTAATTTTTTGTTTAGTCTTTACATTATTTTTTTGATAATTGTCCTTTAAGTGTAAATTATTTGTCTTCTCCCTTTATGGTTTATAAAATATGCAATTAGCATAATCACGACCAAACACAGATAAACATGGATATCTGTAATTGCTCTTTGTCTAATAAGATGCATCTTACCAGATACATCTTCAAAACTGAAGATTAAATCCATCTTATTTTTGCATATTGACATTTTACATACTTACTTTACATTATATTTAGACTCAGTTTGTCATCATTCAGAGAGCAAGAATTTTACCTGATTATTTTCAGCAGTATGTGATATAGTACAAGAAGGGACAACTTTAATAATGTTTTTACTTGATAGCCAGATGCAGAGCATGCTGAGCAACAGAGACCGTGAGATATCCAGCTTACATCACCAGCTTGATACATCCCAGCTAGAGCTTGCAGAAATGGGAAGAGTAAAGGAAATGGCTCTGAAAGAAAACAGACGACTGCAAGATGACCTGGCTACAATGGCCAGAGAAAACCAGGTATGAAGACAGTATGTGATACTGATGTATTAAACCATTTGCTTGTTTGCATCAAAACTGCTACCTCCTCAGCTTTGATTAATGTGTTTAACTGTTGGTATTTCTTGCACTGGGATATTGAAAATCACTGGGCAGAAATTGGAAAAGCAAGTGTAGTCAATGCAGTGAGGGAGAAATAGACAAGCTTTCAGTTTGGTAGCCCTTCCTCAGATTAAAAAAGAAATCTAAATAAAATAAATCTAGGATCTTATTGTTTATAATATAATGAAATTGTGTTAATTTGTTATATCACTTGGAAATTGATATTTAATTGGTAAGGACTGGGTTTTATTATCTGTGGAAATTATTATTGAGAGGGAGAAAAACTCCAAAAGCAGACATTAGATTATCAGGTGAAAGTGAGAGGGAGAGGAAGGGGATTGGTAGCACATCTGAATTTGTTCTGGTGCAGTGATTCATTAATTTCATCCATCTAGTTTCCGTGAAGCATTGGATTTATTGAGTGAGGTATGCCATAGCTGAGATTAGGGTGTTTTGGAGGTTAGGGTGTTGGAGGAATAATGAGTTGGTTTTGTGCACCAGCTGGTTGTTGCTGACCAAAAGCCTCCCAGCTCCAAGTTCATGACATGGATGTCCCTGTAGTGTAGAATGTCTGTATGGATAATATATAACAAAAATGTCCAGTGTTTTATAGGGTAAGTAACATCTTTTATTGGGCTGAGCATTGGAAAGTCTATGTAGAGGGTATGTGAGTTATCTTAAGAGAGAACTTAGAATTTTGTTGCAACTCATTACATTCAATTTGTATAGCAAATACAACTGTTGCAGCTCCTCATGAGACTCAAATACCTTTTACAGTTTTGATCCTGAGATACAAATGTTTGTTTGAATTCACTGTAAGTGCCAACACTAAGAACAATCAGGGCATTGTTAACTAAACCGTTTATTTCAATTCACCTCAGTCAACCTGGCTGAGTCTGGTGCCAGAAGGTTTGATGGAGTAACATGTTTCAAGGTTCCTTGAAACATGTGACCATATTAGTAACATGAATTGTTACTATTCTAATATACTATTGAAGGATGTAGAACCTTGAACAGTTCCTGCAAAACCTATATATGCAATATATAAATATGTGAATGTATTATTGGAATTAGAGCTGCTCTTCATAGATGTCTAATAAGATGAAATATTAAATATTATGATAATGTGATGATGAAAGCTTTACCAGTGTTTAGGAGGGCCACTACAGAGACAAACAGACTGATTTTAGCATATGTTAAATAAGGCATACAGTAAAAAGGCTAATGAGTAGTAATACACCACAAAAAGAAAGGAAAGAAATAAGGCAGCATCCTTTCCTCTCCCCACATTTGATCATGGAAATAGAAAAAGATACTTGCAGTTTTGGTTTTCAAGGCTAGAGGACTCAGAGGGAGATGAGAGCTGAACCTGAGAGGAACAGAACTAGCAGTTCAAATATCTCAAACAAATTCCATGGTGCATTTTTGTTATTTAAATGTGATCACAGTAGTGCATTTAGTTATTTCATCTTGCAATTCTGCTTTAAAATAAATGTTATTTTGTTATAAAGTTGGCTTTCTATTGATATAAAACTTTCCTTTACTCAGGGATAGTGAATCTTAAGGCTATAAAAATTCCAGCTCCCAAACATCAGTATATTAAACTTTCCAAAATTCAGTAGGATATGCCATCAGGGAAGCTGCATGTTTTATGAACTGGTGAGATAGTCACTGTTTTTTGTGATTATTCTTGCCTGGAAATTCTTTGGTGTATCTAATGGGATATTTCTGAACCCTACAAATCCCAAAGAGCTTTGTAAGTAGAATAGAAAAAAAATCGAGGGCGTATGCAATTATTTTGATTGAATCTGATAGAGTATTATATAGTGATTAATTTACTGCAAAGTACAGTTTTGCCTTTATGCAATCTCTGCAGGCTATCAGTATCGAGCTTGAAGATGCAATACGTGAAAAAGAAGAAATGAAAACCAGGGTTCATAATTATATAACTGAAGTCTCCAGATTTGAGAGCTTGATAGCTTCAAAGGTAAAAATATAATCTGTAGGCAGTCATTACTGCATTCAGTAAAGCAAAGTAAGAATTGCATGGTTTGGGTGCTGTTCTCCCTGCCTGTCGCATTTCCTTCTTTTATTTTTCCTGCTTTTCTCTGCAGCTTTAAACACTACTAGTGGAGGTTTCATATAACACCTTGTTAGATCTGAAGCACTGATTAATTCTAGCAGATCACAATTTCATCAATTGTGTTTCAGTTGGCCATAATGCTGGAGAATGACAAACATGTCATGTTTGAATGTTATTTTGCTTTTTGGGTTTTGACCAGGCAATCAGTAAAATAATGGGTAATGTTTCATTATTGTAGGCATCAAGCAGCTTATACAATTTTAATTATATTACTCTTTTGGAAAAGAAAAAAAAATTATCTGTTGTTCTGCATGAAAATGTAAAAATAGTACTGTTAAAATAGTGCTCTGCTTAAGTGTCCTTTATTCTGATATTTGGATTCAAAAGTGTGATATAAGTGTGTTAAAACTTAAAATCATTTAAAACAAATGGGATTTGTGTAAAGACAACGTGAACTGGCAAATTTATTATGTGACTTTGAATTGGGAAGTTTAAGTTTTGATCTGACTTCAACTTGCATGTCTAGATGAATGTGTGTAAATTCAACCACCTTTTACAAGTAGAAACTGAAGCATGGAAAAAAATTAAGATCAGTAGTAGGTTAGCTTAGAACTATCAATCTAAAATACTTAAAGTTTATTTTTTAAGGATTTCACAATATATCATGTGTCCAAAGTACTTCAGCTACAGCTGTGGCTACATCTTTGGCAAATGATAATGCAGTTATTCACATTGGGTACCAGGAAGCTACAGAACACACAGCCAGCAACCAATTCTGAATGCTTGATTTCAGGGATTTTTCTAGTATTATATCTGGATAATGCCTATGGAGACAAGGATTTACTTTTCTGCACAGTATTCGCTTGCCAAATCACAAGTTTCTATTTCCTACTGCTCCACCTGATCCTGTCTGCACTTTCCAAGTTCTCTGGGATACATAGAAGGAATTTCAGAAACAGTAGCCTTTCTCATTAAATAAATCTGATTTATACTACCAACCTGCCTATCCCACTGCACATTATGTGGGCAGGGAATGGAGGTAAATAAGAAAAATTTATCACTGCATTATAACACACTTGGCCAAACTGAAATGCATAAGCAACATTTGTTTTACCACTGCACAAATGGTGAGCACCAAAGCCTGCATTTTTGTACCTCTGTGATATACTGCTTAGGTGGATATGCTCTAGTAGATTACCAGTGTTTCAGGCACTGCTGTAATAATTATAATAATACAAATATTTATAAGAGCACAGTGAGTAAAAGAGCTGAAAATGGAATTTCTTGGAAAGGGCAGCACGCAGTGTATCTCAGTAACGTGACCCTTGACAATGCAGAGAGAGCCAAAATAACCCCTCTCCTGGGAGCCTTAAAACTCATTAACAACTTCTAAGTGTAAGAACTTGCATTTTAATAAAACTGAATGCCATCACTGTATTTATTTGCCATTTGGACTTAGAAAAGGGATGATGCGCTTTAGTAGTTGCCAGATAGTAGGATTAAGAAAATGAAGGAAGTTCTACTTTCTGGGGGAAAAAAAGAAGAGATATTGTAAGGAGTAGGCATGATATAAGATCAAACAACTTGAGAGTATGTTGATCATTGCAGAGTGATTTACTGTTTCATTAGGAAAAAGAAAACCAGGAATTGTTAGAGAAGTTCCGGATGCTCCATACACAAGCCGAAGACTGGGAAATGAAGGCTCATCAGGCTGAAGGAGAAAGCAGCTCAATACGGCTGGAACTCCTTTCAGTGGATACAGATCGGAGACATCTTCGGGAGAGAGTGGGGTTTCTGGAAAAAGAGATTCAAGGGGTAATAACTTGTGCAATGAAATTCCATCTAGGAAAGTGGGATACATTCAAGTGGTTTTTAATAAAGTCAATGTACGATTTTTGATTCCTTAATGGAAAATGATGTCTGTATGTGAATGTTTCAAATATGAACACTGGAGTTTTTGAAACAGTAACTGATTTTGTTTAGATGTGCTTTCCTTCACCCCTGCTTGCCCAAAATTAGAATCATGGCATATATTTTCATAGTTTTAGATCTCCTATTGGGTTATCACTCTTACTATGACACTGTAAGAAACTTCTGTTTAGTTGCTTCAGAATATTTGCATATAGCTTTATGAGTACTTTGCAACTTAGTTCTTACATTTCTTTGAAGCTTTGAATGAAGTATTTGAAGCATTGGTGGCTAGAATTGAGGTAAAAACCTGGTAGACATCCAAATTCAGAATCAGGATTCCACAGTACTGAATCCTCAACCAGTATCATAAAACATAATGAGATTTATATTTTACAAGCAATAACTTCATAGGAATCAGAGAAGTTCTAGACCATAATTGTGGTGGATTGACTACATTTTGTCCCATACTTTTAATTAGCCAGAAAGAGTTAGAGACTATATTGTAAGCTGAGTCAAAAACAGGTTGTATGTTTGAGGTTTAAGCTTTTTCGTTCTTGTTCCACCCTTTTATAGTAGTTGTATAATTATTCAAATTGGTGATTAAAAATTGCAAAGATGGTATATTAGTTGCCCTTAGATGTTTTTTAGGGAGAGGGAATGAATATTATGTTAATTTTATAGGGAAAATTAACTTTGAATGAAGGATAAAGTGTTAAAAACCCCAGGTTATTCAACAGGAAACTCTTAAATTTAACACTGAAATTGTATCCTTATTTGGTTTTGTTTAGCATATTGTTGCACATCAAGTGTATGAATCTCAGATCTCCTCCATAACGAAAAGTATGTCCAGATTGGAAGAGGATCTTAAACGTGAAAATCAGGATAAGGCTGCTGTATTGGCAGACCTTACTTCTGTGAGAGAACTCTGTGTGAAGCTTGAGGCTAGCAAAGAACTTGTAGCTCGACAGCTGACGTCCAAAAGCATGGATTATGAAAGGGTAAGCAGCAAAGGCAAATTTAATTTGCTATAACAAACTAACTCCTTTTGCTTTTAGTAGTTTTTGGAGACAAGAATTACTTCTGAGAGCAAGGTAAGTTAATTTATATCACTAGTTTTGTTTTTTTTATATAAGTTATAAATTCTACAATATACAGATCTATAGCTATGGGTTTTGTACAAAAAGAGGGAGTTTCTTTGATTCATTATCACGGCAAAATGTTGCAGGTGTAGTTTTAGCTGTACCACAGACAGATTATATGTATTTCTTTTTGGTTTTTAATTTACTCAAACTTTATAAAAAGCAAATAGTGCACATGTTATTTAGATAATAAAGACCTTATCCTAATAATTTCTTTTCAATTAAGAAGTTTAGATATGGCTGGAATTCATTAAATATTTTGAAATAGTTTAAACAGTTCTAAATATTCATGTTTTCTGAACCTTTTTCTTCACAGCTGATTTTGGCTTCATTTAGTGACTTGGTCAACCTTTCTAGGACTGTAATATTCAAGACCTTGAGAACAGTAAAATTTGGTTATATTCAAAGAACTGAAGAGGAAAATAAGTATTCCATTTTTAGCAAAAGCCAAGAGTCTAATTGTGAGCTCACCTAGTCACATAGAATGAAGTACAGTAAATACTATTTTTGTACTTGTGCAAAGTTCTACTGTTAAAAGCCAATTCGTGTTCCAGGTACTTACCTAAACATTTCCAGCACTCATGCAGCTTCCAGTAAAACGTTTCGTAGATGTACAGCTTGAATAGTTTTAAATTAATTGTAGTTTAAAATAATCACAGGCTTTACATTATTTTGTAAGCTCAAAAATTTTTTTTTCCTGTTCTTCTTTATGAAACTTCCGATCATTTCAGTTTTTGTAACAGCTCTTCACAAAACAAAATTCTCTGTGTTTGTAAATTAGTGTGTTAATAACATAAAATTTGTGCCTTAGGTTCTAGGAGAATTAGAAGATATAAAATCAGAAGTAGAGTTGCTGAAAAAGCAGCTATCCAGTGAGAGACTTACAGTTCAGAATCTTGAAACGTTATTGGCTACTAGTAGAGACAAAGAATTTCAGAATCAATTAACGTCCCAAGAGAAAGATACCGAAATTCAGTTACTGAAAGACAAGCTAACACTGGCTGAGAGCAAACTGTAAGTTTTAACAAATATGTGTGTGTTATGTGGTTTGCAAAAGAACTATTTCTATGTGAAAATACTTATTGACAAAATCTGGGTGTTTGGTATGGCTGAGCAGATTTTTGCAGGAATGTCTTTCGACCTTTCACGGGATCATTTAATTAAAGTTTCTTTACAGGTCTTTCCTGTCTTTACAGTGCTTTCAATTAATCAGCACTTTGGTGGACATCAGTTTTGTGCAAGTAGTAAATTTTAACAGGAGTTCCAAAGCAAACATCCTCTACATAAAATTCTAATATGTGTTTACTGCTCACAACCTCCCCATTAAATTCATGGTAAATGTGAATTACTTATCTGCTGAAGATGCCTGTTGTCCTTGCTTTGATTAAAGAATCACTTACATAATAAATAGTGAGGTCATAGGGTTTTAAAAAAAACAAAAGTACTTTTACTGTTGTTGAAATTAACTGTTAAGGAAAAAGTCCTGTATCACTTAGTATTCCTTTGAAATATGAACAGAACTAAACCTGACACCTACACTAAATGTGGCCAGCAACTTCTGCTGTGCGTCTGCCTAAAGGAGCAATAACTTTTAACAACACTTGTATAAGAAAGACTAATCTGTTTCGAACAATGAAGTTGAGAGGGGAGGTATTTGTGTGTGAAATTCACGTAGAAGAGAAACAGGAGATTTAAAATTTTCTTTTCATGTTATGGAGCAGGGAATTTGAAGTTTCCATGATGTGTCATCTTAGAATTATTTGGGTTGGAAAAGACCCTTAAGAACATCAAATCAAGCTGTTAACAAAACCTGCAAGTATCATGACATGCTAATTCTCCTATGGATACATCAGCAGGGTACAGTGGTAGCTCTACAGTAAATAGCAAGAAGGGGGAGTAGCAGCTGAATGCAGATGGTGGTGAAGAGTAAAGTCAAAGCAGAATTTCAGACATGGAGATACACCTGTTCAGTAAACACTAACACAGGGAGAGAAAGGAAACATATGGAAGTTAATGGAACAGGTAATACTCCTTATGATATACAGAATATAGCCCACGTGGATCTTGGTGACACAGCTATACAGGAAATACACTTTTGTTTGATTTATGTAGAGGCTACAACTTGTGGCTTATGATGGCTGGTCCACCTCAATTAGCAGTGATCTCAGTGAATGTGGAGATGATTACATCATTAATTACCTCTGCGCAACTGATTGCTTCATGTTTTAGTATCGTTGATTTTTGTTTACTTGGGGGGAAAAAATGTTAATTGCATACAACAAACATAAGCTAATAGAATGTCCAGATTATGAGGTTCAGTGTCAAAGTTAGAAAAACAAACCAACAAAATCCCCAAAAAAACAAGCCAAAAAAGAAGGAAAGAAGGAGAATTTAAATTAAATTGAATTTTTGAAATTAAATTGAATTCAGTTACTTTGTGTACAAACATTATAAAACTCTATTTAACTATGTACATAGTAACTTTTTCACTATTTTTCTTTTGCACACATTGTAGGGTTCATTTGTTTTTTGTAAATGTCAATACTTGCAGTGTTAATAGGGTGGAATATTATAGGAAGAAGGAATATGTTCTCTTGGAGGAAGAGTGGCCATTCTGTTGAATTGCTTTTTACTCTTTATCTCAAAGGTTCTGCATGTTACTAGGCAAGTGTTCAGGTGTGAAAACTAGTTGTATATACCTTATTTTCTACTATTTGGCTTGTGGTAGTTGCAGTCTAAAGATCAGGAACTTAAAATGTTCACAGCTGTGACTGAAGTATGTGACAATTATGTTTGTCTTGCGAAATACAGAAATCCATTTTGCTTGGCAGAGTCTCAGCTCTGACAAAAATCATGTGCCAATATTTTTGAAGATTATTTAAAGCTTTGGCTTTATCATATCTCTCCTTCCACTTTATTTAGAAAATGGCAGTGCTACAATCTCTGACTTTAAAAGGATTCTCAGAATTAAGTTTAACTTGTGAAGTTCTCCAGTGCTGTAATTATGAGTTGTGTAAAGAGTAAGTGTTGTGTTACTTTGAGTACTACATGGATGATAGTACAATAAGTGAGATCTTGATGTTCTGGAGTAATTAAAGAATTAAATAAACAGAGAATATGGAATAGCTAAACTGCTTGTTGAGAGCTATGTGTATCTACTGTGAAAGAGACAGATGTCCTCTGAAAATTGTGTATCATCATGTAAACTTATATGATGATTACTGTGCATAAAGGGTTTCAAAATATTTCTAAACTTTGGAGTGATTTACTTAATGCTCTTAATTTTGTTTAAATGTCATTGACATGGAATAACCTCAGAACTCATAAACTGTTTGCTTTCTTTCCTTATTTTACAATAATGATATTGGGCCCTGAATTCTTACCTCCATCCTGAAAGAATATGCCTGTCTTTGAAAGACTTATAAAATATCATCAAGATGTCTTGTCTTCTGCATCTGTTCTCAACATACTGGATCAAGATACCATTCTAGGAATTTTACTGATGAGTAGGGAACACTGGAAAAATATTCTGCGGTTCTGTTTGGAACAAAATCTCTTGAGTAGTTTTCATCTTCCTGGAGTCAAAGACCAGCGGGTGCCAGACAGGAAGTCTGTGACTGGGCTAAGAGTGGAACTCATTTTTCAGAATTCCAATCCAGTGCTTTAGCAATAAACTAGTACAACGTTGCTTCTCCAGAAGTGACTTTTGAGCACTCCACCTCACAGTGGCTTTGAAGACTGTATGGAATGACACAGCTCTCTAGATTCATGTTTAGATGACTTAGTTTACATGCAACGATTTCTTTTTCTTCCTTTATAATGTAATTGATGATATTTTGCAACCAAGCATTGAATAGGCCAAGCTGATGATTTACTATGAAATATATTAATCATGTTTCTTAAGATTTTCAAGACTCCTTTTAATTTTATTTCTTGCAATGGAAACAGTTAGGCCCAAATAGCAAGGGTGTAGTTAACAAGCTTTCAGACTCTGGGTTTTGCTGGTCTGATATTTGCTTTAGTACAGTTTTTACTCAGATTGGATTCAGTTGTGTTCATGACTAGCCAGATATTCCCAGCCTACTTGATAAAATTTTTACTGAAGCCATATCTGTTAAGTTTGTAATTTTTGTTGGTATTTACTGCTTTTTTCTTTTCTTTTTTTTTTTTTTTTTACAAAAAGACCATTTCAAATTGCAACAGAGGACAGTAAAGCAATAAACTAATGTTTTACTTGTTTTGTGTTTTTTTGTCGAACATGTTTGTGTTTACCTTTGTCTGAAAAAGAGCATGGTGTAGGCAGGATGTAGTGAGAGACTTGCCAGCTTCTTGCTTCATTCTTACCTTAGGTTCTCCCAGAAACATTCTGTTGCACTCACTTAGTTCTTGCTGCTTCTAATTTGTCTTTGATTTAATCTGTAAAACAACATGTTCAGTATCTTGTTTTGTTTTATCTTGCTCTAACTTCTCTGAGCTCCTAGCTGACATTGTTCAAAGAAAACTTTGTTGCTTCTCATGATTTTTTTTAGAAGCAGCAATAATAGAGAGGTTTCCATGCTTCGAAGTAAATTTGCACAGATGCAGACTGACTGTGATATTTTAAAAAGGAAACTGACAACTGAGCGATATGAACGGTAAGATGCCAGTTTTTCAGTGAGTTGACTCTCCCTCTTTATTTCTTTTTTCTCACTTTTAAAACGGTTGTTTTTTTCAATAGTGGGGAACTTTTCTGGAAAACTCTCTTCCTCTTGTCATGTAAAATCTAATGTTTTCATTTTGAAAACTGTTTATTTAAAAAATAAAAAATCTTATGCAGTTTCTGAATTCGTTTGTAAGTTTTGTGAGTTTACCACTGCCTCTCAAAATAAAAAAATCCCTTCTCATGAAAATAGAAATAGAATTGAGTGAACCAGTAAGTGAGACTCTTTGCAAAGCTCTATTTTCTTCCTTTAACGTCGAGCAGTACCCAAGTGTTTTGTAACTGAGGTTGCTGTTTGTTGGCAGAGAGCGAGCGATTCAGGAGATGCGTCGCCACGGCCTCTCCACATCCTCTCTGCGGGCTTCACCTCCCCTCAGCTCCACACTGAGGTCTCCGTCGCACTCTCCAGAACGTGGTGCTGGAAGAACTCCTGATCAAGCAGCAGCTGAAAAGTAACTGATTTGATTTTAGCAGATACTTTCTATTTAAGAGGTAGGTTTAAACTGTTTCTAAATAATACCTTTGTGACTATATGAAATTGTTACACACTTCAGGTGTTTCTAAGTTTGGCATTTGCTGTCTCTCCTACTATAAAATATTGATTGCAACCAATAAATGCAAAGTGCTCTCCAAAACTGTATAATATATTGGATTCTCATTCCTCTTCTTCTTAATGGTCTTGCACCACATGACAGCTTTCAGATATATGTTGCCTGCGTATTACTACCGATAATTATATCCAAATATACTTTACCAGTTTATTATTGTTAATGGTTATCTCCAGACAATGAATGGTTCATATTAAGAGGAGTACCATGAAATTCTCCTGAGTACAGCAATGAAGGAGACACTCCAAGAAGAGTCCAACTAAAATGCCTTTGAACCCTACACATTAGATGAAACTATCTCCAAAACAAGTGCATAAAAATAATTACTATATTTTTCGTTGTTAGTGCTTGAATCTGTGAATGTCTAAGATCGTGATAACTATAGTCCATGAAAAAGAAATCAAAATCGGCCTCTTACCTGTTCTTTTTCACTGTCATTTTTGTTATTTTAGAGATCATTGTTGTTTTAGATTATGCCAGTTATGTGTTACAGGCCTAATTATTGACTGTATATCCTGCCTGTCCTATATTGCATAATAAATTGTAGTGAAAAGAGGAAGGACAGGGAGAGATAAGGAGTGATTGTTGTAGGAAATGTATGTACTGTGACAGCTCATGAATCTAACTAACAGATTTTAAAGTTTCTTTTTGTTGGTAAATACATATGGCCTATTCTAAGCTTACTTTTGTTAACAAAAACACAGGGTTCTTGAGAACTGAGCTCCGCCTGGCATGAACCCACATTGTCAGCCATTTTTCTCTTCTGCGAATTTTTGGGCAAAGCAAAAAGTGGAAACTGTAGCTAATGAGATACTGACAGTGGGGATGAAACAGCAGATATGCCTTTTGCTTTACTGGTGAGCCCCCAGGCATACCCTGTTACGCTGCAAAACAACATTTTGACTGAGATGGTGACAGATTATATACTTCTGAGAATGAGTATCATCAGTAAAGAATTATCTTTAGTTTTCCTTGCTTTACAGTGAGTCCTGAGAGCAACAAAAAGTCCAGTTTCTGTGCTTGGAGGATACCACGTAGTGCACTATTTTTATCTAGTATTTGTATCCCTAGTTTTCACCATGTCAATTCTGTACCAGAATTTCTTACCAGAAAATACCCCATTTGCATGCAGTGTGCACTTTTAAAGAAGGTGGCTTTTAACAGCTGAATTCACATGCAGGTGTTATGCATATCTTGCCTTTTAAACATATCGATTACAGTAGAGTGATCTCAGCAGTACTGTTACAATCTTTCATCCTTCTTGTTTATTCCTTCTTGGGAGCTTACCAGAGTAAAGTGTCCTCTGTAATTACTGTTCTGTAGTGTTACAGCTGTCTCTCTCTAACCTGATTTAATCTTCTCAAGAATTTTGCTCTTCCTCCTCATCTCACTTTTACTTTCGTAAATCATCTTGGCAATGGGTCAGTGGTGTAAGGTTTTAAGTAATATGCTAATAGTTGATATTTGGGAATAACAGAAGAGCATCTGAGGAGGCTAAAGCTAATTACTGCTTTTTATCCTAATACTAATTTGTAAAATATAATAGTTACCTTTATTTTGACATCTTTTTTTTCTCCACAGAAATGCGACCTTCAAGGAATAACCAGTACTTGAGTAACTGAAGCATTACCTTGTTACAAGGACTTTTTTATAAATTATGAATGCTGTTTTGTATTTTACCTCTGTTTTCTTCAAATCAGTGATGACCTTTAAACCTCTGAGAACGGGTGAAGTAATCAACTTTGCAAAATCCTGCTTTCCCAACTGGCAGGAGTGACTGACTTTTTGCGGGCTGTTTGACAGGTTTTATGTCAAACGTGGCTAAGTTTTATTACTATTCTGGAAACATAGTAATTATAAGAAGGAAGTGAGTACTTGATTTGACAATCTCTCATTTTCATTTTACTATTTTATTTGTTCGCTTTTCTCATATGATTGCAGAAATTTATTCATCTTAATTCATCTTAATCTTCATCTATGTGCTAACATAGAATGGCATCCCCAACTGTGTTAAAAATGCTGAGCCAGTGTATGTTTTCTAGTCATGATGATTTCCTATGTTTGTGCTTCTAACAAGTGTTTTCTGTTTTCAGGTTATTCTTTGTGGTATTTAAAAGTATTGATTATTTTGTGAATGCTTTTTGTTTATTGTACCTTTTCTTAATAAAAAATATATATCAGTTATTCTTTATGACTGTTTCTGTCAATCTCCTTTTGTTTAACCTTTGTGTGAAATTGCATTTTAAATATCCCCATATTTAATAAAAAGCAAGGAGAACAATTTTAAAGATATATTGAAATACTTTAAATATTAAAAAATTTTCAGAGTATTTCATATTCAAACTTTTGAGTCATATCTGCAGATGTTTTTCAAATTTTGGTTTTAAAAGCTCAGAGCAACACCTGGAATCATTCACACAGTTAAGTTCAAGCTGTTGGAGAGATGACACAGGACTTTGTGTTGTGACATTCATATTAGGTAAATGAAGTGAGAACTAATCTTGAAAATATCTGCTGTGTTTAGCAGAGAAGCATTTCAAACTTAGGCTTTGAAGTAAGATGCAATTAGGAGCATACAGTTTTCTAATAATTACACATCAGCAGGGTGACATGATTTGTATTCATAAGAATTATACAGAGCACCAGAAATGGGAGGATGCATTGCTGCATATCCTTGCACTGGCCAAAAGGTCCTGTTCTGCTTGCCTAACATCCAGTAAAAAACTGTGAGTACCAGCTAACATTGCAAGCATCTCTAAGGTACAAACAACATATTAAATAACATGGGGGGAAAAAATCTTTTTTTTGCTCTTAGATTTTATGTAGTTTGCAACAAGATTGTTTCACTTAAAAATTACGAAGAATATTGTGTTAACTGGAAATATTACATCCTGTATTATATATTAAATTTTACTGATTAAAACCAGCTTAGAACACCAATTCAGAAGTACCTGAAAATACTTGTATCACTTTAGGTTTCTCAGCCACGTAGGGAACTCTGTATTCATGGTGGGTGCATATTGCACATTTTACTTTCTAGGTCTTTAATTTGCCACTTACAGGAATGAGGAGGTTGTTGTCTCTAACTGTTACTTACCTATTAATACTGTTTGTAATTAAGTCAGTAATTTCCAATGATGCTAATTGGTGTTAATTGTTCAGGTTGATTTAGTAAGAAGGAGAAAACTCATGTCCTTCTCTTGATGTCTTCAGTGGTGACTTTAAAACATCCTATTTTGTAAATAAACCCTTGAAATTTGGAATTACTTTTTTTAAAGCTAGTGTTCCACTTTATTGAAAACAGTGTATTTCATCTTACTGAAAAATTTATATTTTGGTATTACAGTTAAAACCATAACACTTCAATTAATAGTAATTCCTACATGGATATATCAATTATAAAGTATTAGGACCTCACTGAGCACAGTGTTATAATAAAATTGGTATCATTTCAGTGACCAAAGCCTGTGCAGATTTCTAGTATTAAAACAGTACTAATATTCAGACTGTAGTAGAGCTGTCAGTTTGCCTTCTTGTTACTATTATTTTATGTACATTTTATAAGCAACTAGAGTAAAACAAAAGTAATTTTTAAACAACTTTGCTTTTAAATCAAGTATTTCAATTAATGAAGTAGAAAACAAGCACAAATTTGTGGAAGATTCAAGTCCATGCATATGTCATGTACGAAACAAGCCTTATGTGGGTAAGATGTAAATGTGGCTCACCTGGACTCTGCTCCGAGAGGCTTCCATGCTGTTCTTGCCTTCTGGAAGATCAAAAGCACCCTTGGCTCTTGTGTACTCTCTCAGCTGGGGTGAGTTGCAGGGGGAGTGTGGCAGACATGAAATCGTGATAAAACTCCATGTACTCGAGTTGTCTGTCTTACTGTCTGCAGTTGGGGAGGGGGGAAAATAGCTTTAGAGAAATAATAAAGGAGAAGCAACAATTGTTGGGGCTGTTTTTTTACAAAACAATCAAAGTCTAGCATCAGAAGCAGGGGAATTTGGAGATAATAAAAGGACAGATGTTTTCAGTTTATTAAAACCTGAATTCCTCAATTAAGCATAATGTGGTTTTGAGAGTATCTTAGAATTAGTTGGTTTGGGGGTTTTGTGTCTTACATTATGTCCGAAAAATTTAGGTAATTAACCTAAAGATAAATAAGTAATTCTAGTGTTCAGTTGGAAAGCCTAATTTGTTCTCTTTTTTGTCGCCCTCAATCTGAGAAACACTGACATTCCTGTGTGATGCTAATTTAAAAAAAGAGTTGAGAGAGTCGATCCTTCAACTTAAAATATTTTATGCAGAAATTGATGTATATATGGCAGCCTGACCTAGGCAAATGCTGTTATTCCTTAATGAAACCTGCAGGTTTTGGGGGGGGGGGGGTTAATTCATTCCTTGGGAGAGAACTTTATACTTTTCTTAGCTAGCAGTGTAAGAAATCAGAGGTGTGTGGTTTTGGTACCCTAGTCTTGCAACTTTATATAAAAAGATATTCCAGTTTCATTTCATCCTCTGACCCTTCATAGGCCACACAAAGATCGAAGTAGCTGCAGCAATATTAATTTCTGGACCTAAAGCCTTCCCATTCATCCTGCAGTGTAAGTGGTGTGGGGGAGAGAGCCTTGGTGCTGTGCAAGCACTGATCAGCACCAGCTGAATGGTGTCAGTGGCTGCAGTGTTAGCACAGGGCTTTAGCTGCAGAGGCAAAGCACCAACCCATCCATCTCCTGTCAGGCTGCAGGGTTATCTCAGCCTCAGCGCTGCAGTAGAGCTGGCACGGGGGGCTCCAGCAATTCCCTGCACAGTGCTGGCCCCTGCCCACATACGGGCTGCAGATATGGCTTGCCCAAGGTGACCCTGACAACAGGGACATGGATGTTCTTGAAAAGGGCAGCAAAGAGCCCAAAGATGATTAAGGAGCGTCTCTCACATGAGGACAGTCTGAGCAAGCTGGGAATGTTGAGCCTTGAGAAGAGAAGGCTTGAGGGAGGGAGCATCTCCATGTGTAACTGTGGGTGGGAGTAAAAGTGGGTGGGAGTAAAAGCTCTGAGACAGTCTCCTCTTGGTTGTATCCAGCAGAGGTACAAGACAACAAGTACAATTTGAAATACAGGGAATTCAACTGAAACATAGATTTTTTTTTTTTTCCCATGATGGTGATCGAACAGTGCAACAGGCTGCCCAGAGAAGTTGTGGAGTCTCCTCCACAGAGGTATTCAAATCCCACTTGGGAACAGTCCTGGACAGCCTGCTGTAGGTGACCCTGTTTTGACAAGGGTTTGTTGGACTAGCAGTCTTCAAAGGGGTAAGAATCCTGGGGCTGCAGGAAGCTTTCCTAGAATACCCCATCATGTGATCAGGTAACTGCTTATCCAGCTGTGGTAAAATTGACCCTTATTATCTATATTATAATCTTTGACATTTTAAAAATGACAAGTATAAAAATAATTGCCGTTGTTTTGTCTTGATATTAGTTATATTTGTGTTAGAGTTTGGGTGAGTTTTGGAATTTATCGTGGTGGTTGCCTCTCCCACCTGTGTGTGCTGCAAGCTCGACATCATCCAAGCAGAGCTGCCCCACCAGTGCTGTCAGTGCTGAGTCCTTTACCATTTCAAGGTGATGGCACAGGAATTAAACCAAGTAGAATGGCATGATGGCAAATGGAGGGAAGGGGGGAAAATGAGATTATCAGTAGCTTCTTCTTGGTTTAAATACTCCTGAGCAGGGATGGCTGTACTTTCATGAATACAAACACAGAAATGAGTTTCAGCATGGTTACTCAGCTGTGATTCAGTCAAGGTCTGCAGGAGCAGATACAGCTCTTCGGGGAGATTTTCGCTGAGCTTCTAGTCCAAAGGAGCACATTGACATCTGAACTTGTTTTTGTTTGAAAATACATGTGTGGGTTGCTGGACTATAGCTGTGTCTGCAGCCTTTATCTGTACCCATTTGCTTTGCATAAATGCATAAAGATGTTGAATGGGAGGGAAGGCACTCCCAGCTTGCTGCTGGCTTTGATATGGCATCTGTGCCACCTAGTGGACCTGGGTCTTTTCCAGCAGTCATGGCACATCCTGGAAAGGTTTGGCTTTCTCCACAGAAATTCTACATTTTTAATATTTCTATAATAAGATACATTAAACTCAAAGTAAAAGACTTGCTAATAAAGCTATGCATGCCAGAAGCCCATTCATAATTTTGCTGCTGAGATCTACGATTGCATTGCTTTCCAGAATTTGTTGATTCTTAAGAAAAAAAACCAAACAACAACTTATTTCCTGATCCAGGAAAGTGAAAACTTTGACCTTTGGCAACAAAGGTCTGACATAATTGAGCAATTTGACCCATCTGAAGGAACTGGCAAAAGCTGGATTCATCTCTTTCCTGGTGGTTACTTTTGAAGTTTTCTATCTCTACCACCCAATTCTACCTCTTAAAAACGTGTAAGTGCTGCGGAGACCAGTAAAGCCAAACACAGAAAGCCCCCTGAATCTTTTGGAGGATTGCTACAAATTTCAGCTCTGGTAATCAAGGTGTTTTGTATCTGTATATTTTGGATATAAATCCATATATATATATATATATGCATGCAATACCTAATGCTAAATGTAGCAGTCAATATACATAAAAGACACCTAAATAGACCTGCTGCATAAGCCTAAACCTATGAATTATCAGCACCTGGCAGACAGTGGTGGGACTGAACAGGGAGCAGACTGCACCTCCCAGGGCTTGTATGACCAGTCATCTCTAGAAGGCTGCAGCTGAAAAAGCCATTTCTAGCAATTAGTGCAATTATTTCAGAATCATAGACTAATTTTTTACACAAATATCGCTTTGATTCAGGCTTTCACTTAGCAACAGCTCACTAAGTAATGGGAGAATATCACTTAATGCCCACCTAAACTTATATTCTTCCTTTAAAACCTATGGTAACGGGCACAGTCAGAGACAAAAAAAAAGTGGTAAGATAGCTCTTTGGTCCAACCCAGCATGGGTCTTACGGACCCATTTCCTTTTAAGAATATCAGAAGAACACTTCTGACTGGGCCAAAAAATTAAGGAATAGACAAAATCTAAAGCTGCAAGGCCTTTTTCTCCAGGGACCATCTGAACCTGGGGAGCTGGCTGACAAAACACGTCTTTGTCAGTGGTGGAAGACCATGAATTGCGTGATCAATTTTGGTTCCAAAAGTGGAAGAGTCTGGATGGGACTAAGTGCAGCATATGCTTTTACCATGTTCTTCCCGGGAAACTCAGGAAACAGGTGTCCAGCACTGGTAAAATCTTGCAGTAGAGAGCTGATTTGGAAGAGTGGGGCCCCAGAAGAGGTGACAGAAATACTGGATTTAAGGCTATTGACAAAGAAAGGAGGCTGATTCCTGTGCTTCTGTGTTGGGGGCAGTTGGTTTTGGTGTTGTTTCTTGCCATTCCTCCTATTTTTCAGTAAATTAAGGGGATTAGTATTTGCCTAGCTACAGCTCGGGCCAGGCGCTGGGTTCAGACTCCGGTCTTGCTGCGAGAAGAGAACAAACGGGGGTTCAGAGCGCGGCGCATCTGGAGCTGCGGACCTCTCGTCCTCGGTCAGTGCAACGGTGCTGGGTCCCGGTGAATGCAGATAAGCCCAGCTTTACCCCTTCCTTGCCAGCAGCAGGAGCCGGGCTCCGCTGGCTGGGGGGCTCGGGCAGGGCTGCGGGGGCTCGGGCAGGGCTGCGGGGCTCGGGCAGGGCTGCGGGCTCGGGCAGGGCTGCGGGGGCTCTGGCAGGGCTGCGGGGGCTCGGGCAGGGCTGCGGGCTCGGGCAGGGCTGCGGGGGCTCGGGCAGGGCTGCGGGGCTCGGGCAGGGCTGCGGGGGCTCGGGCAGGGCTGCGGGGCTCGGGCAGGGCTGCGGGGCTCGGGCAGGGCTGCGGGCGCGGCCGGGGCGCGGCGCTGCGGGGCGCCCGTGAGCGGCGGCGGCGGCCGCGCTGCCATGGGGCGGCCGCCGCGGGGGCGGCATCCGACGGGCTGGGCGGCACCGCGCCCGCAGCAGCCACCGGCGCTTCCTTCTGGCAGCAGGGAGAGGGAGCGCAGGTAGGACCCTGCGCCGCACCCCTTCCCCCGCGCCAGGGCCGCTGCGGGGCCGGTAGCGCCAGGGAGCCTCGCCGCAGACCGGAGCTCCGCAGCCCGGCCTCGCCGCTCCGGGAGCGTTCGCCGTGCGGAGCCGCCCGCTGCTGTGCGGGGCCGTGCGGAGTCGTCCCTGCCGCTTTGTGCTGCCCGGTCTGTGCTACATGTGCCCTTTGGCTCGGCGACAGCGGCGAGCAGCCCAGGGGCAGGAGGCTGCGCGGGGAGGACGGCCAGAAAAACCCCCCGTAAGTAGCTCCCTGCCGCTGTTGGGCTGCCTTTGTTCGGTGGAAGGTGTAAGGAAGGCGTGCGGGTGATTTTCAGGAGGTGTCACTTCACTGCTGCCGCGGAATTCAATGGCTGGGCTGGTTCTCTCCGATTCCTTCTGCTTCCCCTTTGTTAGCGTTTTCCCGGGGAGTCCTGTATTGTTTCAGCTTCGCTGAAAAAAAGCAGGAGCTGTCAAAGAGATGACTTTGTTCTCTAGAGCAGCATCGCTTTGTTCAAGCTCCCGTAAGCCATTTGTCACACAAGTGCCGCCGCGCTCCCGTAAGGAGCTGCGCTCCGCCGGGCGGGCGGCGGGGCCGCGTCCTCCTCCTCACCCTTCCCCAACAGCTGGAGCAGGTAAGCCAGAGGTAGTACCATCTACACGGGAAACCCATCTCCTTAGTTTCGCCATCTCCTCAGTTAGAAAACGTCTGTTTCAGCGACAGAAATGCGTGTAACGCGCATCTTTTCTGTGTCACGGAGTGGTTTGTATTGAATGACGGTTTGGGGGTTTTTAATTAATTTCGCTGCTATTGCCGCTAGTCAGTTACAGATCTGCTTCTCCGTAGCTGTAGTATGTAAAACGTTATTATGTCTCTGCTCTGTCATTTTAAGTGTAAAAATCTCCAGTTAAAACACAGTTCAAGGGGTAAATAGAGACCTGGAAACCACAACTGTCCATCGTGAAAATTTAATATGCCTGACAATAATGGCACTGAAAATGATCTGCTGTTGGGGGGATGGGACCATGGAGAATGGGAAGAGTAATTTGCAACCACAGGCCTAATAATAGATATTCTGTCGATTATAGATACGTAGATAATATAATTTGTTACACTGCCAAACAGATTTTCTGTACATACCTTAAACGGTGTTGTTTGAAAAGAGCTCTTTTCTTAGACTCCGGGTTATTTAAGATAGCAGTAACATATATTAACAGATTAAAGATGATAAATTAGAGCCAGAACTGACTTTTATTGGTATCTAGTAAGCATGCTCGGTATACTCCCATCACTAAAATAAATCTAATTACACCTTGCATAGATAATTAAGTCTTGTAACTATACCACAACATTAATTAATGGGCATAAATGTTATCATGAGTTTCTTTAATGAAGCCATTGATACTGCAGTAGTTAGCAGTTCTGTGTATTATTTAGTTTGGGTGGTTTGAATCCAGGTCAGGAATTCATCAAAAAGACGAATTCATTTCTTCCTTGGCTTATCAGTTCATCAGAAGAGGTTGTGTATGGTGTTGAATATTTCATGGTAACAATTAGCTTGAATTGAACACTGTGAAGTGTATTGAAATTTTATATGAAAACGATTTGTATACTTATTTGTGCTCCAGCTGGATATTTGCAAGAATTACCTTGGAAATATTTATTGGTAAATATGGTACGTAGCAAAGAGGTTGCTGCTGGTTGGTATTGGGTCTATTACTCTCCAATAGGAAAATTTTTCTTAGTGCACCCTGTTCTAAAATTGAGGGCCATTTTCAGATACCCACTTGGGCAACCCTGCATTTTAGAAAGAATTGCTTCACACTTATAAGCAAATATTTTTATTTATATACTGTGTAACAGAATTTTTAGAAGTGCACTGGTAGCAAACACAGTTGGTCTGAAGTATGAATGGCTTGCTGAGTCCTGGGCTAAGACATTGACTTTTTTCTTCTTCCCCCCCACCCCCCTAAGTTTGTTCCTTATAGATCTTAATTTGGTCCGTTGTTTTGTGAGGTTACACAGGTAGTAGCATTTGTGAAATGGAAAACCATTCGGTAAAATCTTTTATTTTAAACATACAGTTCCTTAAAACCCTAACAAAATTTATTAACTATTAAAAATATTGTTTGGCAATAATATTTCACTTTAAATACAGACACTAAAAAGTAGCTGTTTTGGTTTCACACTTCTGATTACAGCAATAAAAATAACTTTTGTGGTTTCTTCTGCTTTGGCTCTTAGTCACTCTGAATAGTGTTTTGCCAGGTATCTCAGTTACTGAAAATGGATTTGTCTCTGACTAATGTAGTTTAGAGTTATTTCAATATTCCTATTATAGATGTGTCAGGTAAGCTCTTTTTAAATAAGAAACACATGGCATAATAAATGTTGAATGAAATGTGATGATGAATTTATGAATATGAGTATATTTGGTTGCTGGTTTAGAATTAACTCTAACACAAACAGAATTTCTGTAGACAGTGTAAGCTTGAATGACTATGTTTCAACTTTTTGTCCTCACAAGCCAAGAGGCAATACTTTTTTTCATATTCTGAATTATTCATATTTGAAAATTGCTGACTCTGATTGTTGAGAGGGATTTTTTTTCCCCTCCCATAAAACCAATGCAGTCTTTATTCCATAAATGCCCAAGTAGGAGAATCATGGCAAAAATGGATAAGCCTACTATTGGCATGTTGGAAAAGTACAGTCAATTTCTTTGGAATCAACAGACTCAGGTGCATAATAGCTGCCATCAGCATGATGTAAATGTTGAGATGCTCTAAACACCTGCATGTTGTCATCGAGCCAATGTATTAGAGCAAGACATAATAAAGTTGTATAAAGTGCCCTGTAAAATAGAAATAATTTGTGTTAAGTTTTATGACAGAAGGCAACCTAAAGTTATATGGTTAACTTTAATTACATTACTGCTTCTACTGGAGGGGCCAATATTTTTTATCTGTTATTTAAATTAGTTAGTGATGGATAAAAATGGTGTTTGTTTCTGTGAAGACTCCATGAGTTCTGCCTTTAGGGAACAATCAGTTGTTTTGTAGATCTTACACTTATTTTTCCCATCATTTCCTGATGGAACCTTCACTCCTTTTGATTCTCTGCATCACACGACTTCTCTCTTTAAAAGCTAAAATAGACTTTGTCAGAAGCATACAGCATTTACCCTAGCTTCACATTCAGCACTTTCACTTACGTTAGTGAAGTCTTACAAAGAAATAAAATTGACTTGTAACAAATATTCTTTAATTAGTGCTGTTCAAGACCAGTGCATCACATGAGCCAAATCACAGTGATTTGGTAATTAAGTTTGGTGGGAAGAAAAATTTAGAGATCTTGCTGCACATTATGCTGGGTAAGTTGCTTACAGTGCTATTTTGCCACACATTGAGTGAAGCTGATTCAGATGCCACTACAAATGTGTAAAGTACATCAATATGTTTTTAAATATAGTTCAGTTTCTTCTTTGTGTGTGTATGCTGTGTACCAAATTATGGGAGTAAAACTTTCATGCCTCTAACAAGGCCATTTAAGAAAATACTGTCATATGCAGATGATTTTAGTTCATTTAATTCACATCCCAGTGTTGCTTTAAAATGGCTTATCGTTTTAATGCTAACACGTGAAAGCTTTATTTTCTTCTCCATTATTGCCTTAAGCAAAACAGTAAGAAAATTATCAAAATAAGTAAAAACTTTCCTCACACTTTAGTGTTTGGGAGTGCAAACTGCTGTGCATTTTGCTGGCATGCTTGACCATCTCTTTCATTACTCAGCATGTTTTGAAAGCCAGCTGTCAGACTTGGGCAGCTTCATAAAGCAGCTCAGTCCAGTGATTTGTGGTAAGGCTTCTGTGGGAGGATGCTGCACGTTAAAGATTATGTTTACTGTTAAGTTGAAATGTGGAGGGAGTGTGATGAAAAGAATTGAAGTGAAATGAACCGTACAAAATTCTCACTTTCATGTTGCTCTTCAAAGAAAGTTGATTTTCTTCAAAGTAACACGCTGTCTTTCTCTGTGGCTTTTAGGAAAGCCGCATTTGAAACTTCAGCACAGAAAAAAAGGAAAAAGGTACAATTACAGTGATCTGTGGAACAGTTTGGGCCAGATGAGAAAAATTGTGATAGAAAGCCCTGTGAATCTGTATTATCATTGGGTATCTATTGGCACATATGTTAGATAGCTGGGTTGAGTGGATTCATCTGCCAACAAAACCGAACTGCCTTCTATGTTGTAGAGCCTCTTTTCTGTTGCTTATAACTTTGGCAAATTTTAGCCATGTGGTCTGTGGATCATCACATGTATTTGTGACTCATGTTATTTTTTATTTTAACTAATTAATTACCTGAGAATTAGACTAGTTGTTTTGCCTTGCTAAAAAATCCTAAGATAGGTCAAAAATATGGTATTGTTCTGTTTTTTAGCTAGACTCCAGATCCTGCTAAGGCAGTGTCCTTTTATCTGATCTTCATCTTTACTGTCTTCATGAAAGTCTGCCCAAATTTTCTGTCCTAAGTCTACAGAATGCTAGTCTACAGATAAAGTTAAAATACTAAGTCTACAAATTATTGTCGTTTTCATACACTTTCAACACTGTAGTTTTCATGTACCTGTGAAAAGTTTAGCAAATAAAATGAGAGATTACATGTTTATTCAGCACCCAGTACTAGAGTGTATTTTTAACAGTGACCTCAGTGGTACTTGCTATATCTGCAGTAGCAATTGAAGTGGGACTGTGACTATGCTGGAGACAGAATTAAAATTAACATTTTTAACAGGACAAAGATGTCTTAGTTATGAACTGTACAAGGAAAGGATTGGAAAATAATTCTTCGGAAGAGCTGTGGTTTACAGTAGATTACTCAAGTTGCTGGTGCAATAAAAACAAACATTGTATGGTGATACATAAGAGAGGACAATAGCATGGAAGACATGAGAGGTCCTCCTCAACTGTAACACCATGTCCGGGTAGGCTACACACTTAAACAAAAATGTGTGTGAATTGGAGAGTATCCAGAGGAGAGGAATGAAAATAATTAAAATGTTTAGAATATATGGTGTATGAATGAATGCTGAAATGTCTGGAGTTGTTTCAGCTCAGTGAATGAAGAGTGTCATGGTTAACAGGACGTGATAACTTTCTAATGTCGCAAAGCCGTTGTGAAGCAATGTTGGCCATGCCTGTGCCCAACCAGATGATATGTAGTGGGCTCAGCAATAATGAGGCTGAAGCAATGGGATGGATTACTGAATTTGGATTTTCATGATTTTAGCATCATTAAATTTTGTTTAAGTATTAATCAGGAATGACATAAATATAGCTGAATTCTTTCTGGAGCAGTGTGGTGGAACAGATTACTCTTTGAGGTTTCTTCTAGTCTCCTGAATCTTCAATATCTATACGCCCTGGTGCTGATCAGATTGTACCTTGTTCCCTCATCAGTGCTGCACGTGGCAGACTTGCCTGTATGTGATGTCTCCAAAGTGAACAGGCTATGCGAGCAGAGCAGGTCAGAGCTTTTGCTGTGATCTCTTGATTGGGGTCAACTCTGACATCCACTCCTCTCTCCTTTCATAGTGATTCCTCTGCTGGTGCTTGGGCAGAAAGTGTGAGGGAGGAAAGTACCCATGGGATCCTGGGAGGAGGCTGAGATCCAGCTGACATAGGGAAGAGCAGGTTTGGAGAGCAGGGGTACAGATCTCACAAGGAACTGGGCTGGTGGGATAGTACATGAACATAGGTAGGACATGATGAATGTGGAGGGGAGATAAGACCTAGGGACAAATGACTGGGACTAGAGAAAGAATAGGATACAGAGTGAACTAGTAGGTGGGAGGCTGGGTTACTGGCAGAGACTCCAGTGTACCAGAAGCCTTGACAATTGCAAAGTGGGATTGACGAAGTAAGAACACAACAAAGAGCCGAAGGAGATGAAATTAATTACTGAGCAAGTTATGTTGGGGACTATGGGATAGAAGTAATTGAAAGCTGGAAGAAAATTGCAGAGTCTTTCTTCTTAAGGTTATGTTGTCTTCTAAATCTTAGCTGAGAGCCCACAATTCTATCTTAGCATTCGTGCTTTAGGAAACCCATCATAAATGATTTCTTGGACTTTTCAAACAGAGAATGACCACTTGTTACTCCAGAGATCAGTGCTGGGAATGTAGAGACTATTCTGTACCATACTGGTCTTAGGTGGGTGAGCAAAATAAAAGATGTAAAAAAAGTATTTTTCAATTTATTTTGGTTTTCTTGGGTTTTCTTGTTTGTTGTTTTTTTTTTTTTTTTTTTTTTTTTTTTGAGATTGACAAGTTTGCAAGTGAAAGAAAGGAAGTGCCAGAACTTCACAGAGCTGTCAGAGTTGCAAGTTGCTAAGAAAAAAAAAAAAGAAAAAAGCAAGCTGATTTTTTTGTCCTTTCCGGATCCTGCTGCAAGCTTGGTAGCTATTTTGCAGTAGCCTACGCCGGCCCATCTGGGGGCTATGATGATGAACAGTGCCATACTGCTCTCAGCCCTGGAGCTTTGGCAGTCATTGCTTCATCCGCTGCTCATGTTTGGAGGAAGGACAGACACCCTCAGCTCATACATGTGGGTTTTGATGTTCCTCCCAACCTGTTCCAACATCCCCTGTTGACAGTGCAAGGGTGGGCTGTACTGAAGAGCCCTGCTGTGTTTTTTCTGGCAAGTAGATTAATCTTTCAGCCACCCACACAGCCTGCTGAACACTGTCACGAGTTACTGGGATCTGGTAGCCTGATACCAACACCTGATATCTGACAAACTGTATGCTTTGGGTTATTGTGTTTCCTTGGATAGGAGGCTGGAAAAAAACCAATGTAGGTAACACACAACTTTACTGCAGATGTGAACTGAAGGCTCCTTTTGGCCCAAGGTCACATCCCCTCATGCACCTGCCTGCTGGAACACCCTTTGCAGCAGTGAAGGGATAGATTCCCAATGCCTTAAAGTTCCCCATTCCTGGCACTCATCGGGAGCCTTTCCAGACAGAGGCTGCAACAGTAAGAGGCAGATGGGCTGTAAGCCAAAAGGGTCACTGAAGTAATTCTTTCTCAGCCCAGGTATTTTTGTGGGACTGTTCTACATTGTCAGAGTGAAAGAGAAGGTGAAGGCTCATTTGTGACTCTGACAAGATGTCGAATGCTTTTGTTTGTCAAGCAGAACTCCGACGGTGGCATTAGCTGCTAGACTGCATTTTGCCTCATTTTATCTGCAGTGTGCTTATTTACAAATTGCAGCTTGTCTGGTTTGAGAAATCACCATGCCCCACTCAGTAGGTTTAGTGGAAGGTAGTTTGGTTCACTCTGGGTGATGCATGGGAGAAAGAAGAAAATTCTCTGGGAATTTGACAACAAATTTCTACTTGCAAATTTTAGAACTTTCAGGTAGGAAAAATGTACTTGGCAAATTTTAAAACAACATCTAGGAAAAGTAAGGCACTTCACACACTTAGCAAACTTGTACTTGGTGAACTATAACTTACCCAGACACAACAAGGCACTTACTAAGGCACTGACTGGAATTTTTTAGTCCAGTTTCCAATATATTTTGAGAAGAAAGAAAGTAGTATAATCACCACCCCAGGATCCAGTGGAGCATGCCAACTCAGCACACGTGTTGCTGTCCTTTTTTCTGCTCTGGTCTGCTGGGCACTCCCCCAGGCCTGTGCTTTAGTGTTTCTTGGATGTGGCTGGCATCATTTTGGGGCTCACCACAGGCCCTGAGGTCAGGCCATCATTTTGGACCAGACCAGAGGCTGACTAAGGCTCAGTGGAGTCAGAGTGTGGAGCAGCACACTGTTCCACATACACAGAATTCACCCTGTCCCCCCAGCACTTCCCACTTCCCAGCTGTTTTGAGCCAGTCAGTCATTCCTCCAGTGTCCTACAACCTTCACTACTACTGCAGTCAAAGGGGATTTTTTTTTTTGCTGAAGGGTTTGTTTACATATCTGGACTTTTATAAAGCCTTTGACAGGATCCCTCACAGCATCTAACTGGGAAGAGATGGATTTGAGGGGGGAGTGCTAGATGAATAAGGAATGTGTTGGATCATTTCATCTGGAATCCTGATGGACATCAGTGACCAGTGATGACCCTCAGCAGTCCATAGTAGAACCAGTGCTACTTATTATCTTCATTAATGAAGATAGACTGTAGATTGAATGCAGTCTCAGCAAATTTGCAGATGACACCAAGCTTAGTGGTGCTGGTGGCACACCTGGGGGATAGGATACAGTCCAAACAGTCCAGGACATTCCAAGGGGCCCCATGGGAATCTCATGTAGTTTAACAAGCCCAAGTGCAAGGTGTTGCATCTGGGTCAGCACAACTCCTGGGTATCAACACAGGCTGGGGATGAACAGACCAAAACCAGCCTGGCCAAGAGGGACTTGGGAGCGCTGGTGGGTGAGAGGACCCAGCCATGTGCACTCCCAGCCCAGAGAGCCAAACGTGTCCTGGGCTGCATCCAAAGCACTGCGGGAGTGGCAGCAGGGCGAGGGAGGGGATTCTGCTCTGGTGAGACCCCACCTGGAACACTGCACACAACTTTGGGGTCCCCAACACAGGAAGGACATCAACCTGTTAGAGGAGGGCCACCAAAAGGAGTAGAGGGAGGGAGCACCTCTCATACAAGGAAAGGCTGAGAGAATTGGGATTGTTTGTCCTGGAGAAGAGGTGGCTTTGGGGAGGTCTAATTGTGGCTTTCCAGCACCTGAAGGAAGCCTACAAGAAAGGTGGAGAGGGACTTCTTACAAGAGCATGTAGTGATAGGAAAAAAGGGAATGGCTTCAAACTGAGAGTAGGTTTAAATTAGATACTAGAAAAAAATCTTTACTGTCAGGGTGGTGAGGCACTGGAACAGGTTGCCCAGAGAATTTGTGGATGCTCCATCCCTGGAAGCGTTCAAGATCAGTTTGGATGGGAGTCTGAGCAATCTGGTCTAGTGAAAGGTGCCCCTGTCCATAGCAGAGGGGTTGGAACTAGGTGATCTTTAAGATCCTTTTCTACCCAAGCCATTCTATGAGCCTCTGATATGTACATGGAGTACATGAATGTGCATATAAGGCTGTATACCTTGAAGAAACTCCAGTTATTGCTGGAGTGACTTCCCACCTCCATGGATTTTCTGTTTACCTCTGCATCTCTTGAACTAACCTGTTCATGTGGTCGTAAATTCCATGTCCTTCACTTTGTATGTGCCTCAGTCAGAAGCTGTAGCTAATTTTAATAATTTTAATCAAATCAAATAATAGAATTGGTGAACATCATAACTGACTGCAGTTAACAGTTGCATTTTAAATGTGTCAATAACTACATTGAGACATTAAGCAGTCTCAAAAAAGCAAGCATGGAAATTTTATATTGCACACTAAATGTTAGTGACCATGTTTTTGCTATAATCTCATATGTGGCTTTATTTCTGTCAGGTGGGTTAAAAACATCCTCCTTGCCTCCAGTGTGCTCTGCAGTGTTAACCCTTGCCTTCAAGGTTTTTTGGCCCCATGTCCTGTCTGTCTCACTGACCACTTTTGAACTTTGGGAACCTTTGGCTCTCTGAGATTTACATTCTTTTGTGTTGCTACTCATTTATGGCATGGGCACAACTGCCCACAGGTGTCCAACCCCATTTCTCTCAGGGACCAGACTCAATTTTGCCCAGGCACACTAAACTGCCTAAATATCAAATTTGTCATGTGCATTTTTTTATGGAAAACTTTATTGCCCATGGCAAGAAAAGCAGTACTCTATAATATGTGACAGAGTCCCAGGTGTCCAGGAGTAAATCCACAAAAGCCCAAGCAACAACTCTCTGTTATGTATATGCAATCAGTTCTTTACATGTGGTACTATGAACTCAGCTGTTGATTATGACTGTGATTATGATTGTGATTATTTTGTAGCTTCTACAATTTTTCATTCATTACTTTTACCACATGGAAACTACTAATGCAAGCTCCCCACATTAGTAGCACTCTTGCCTTTTTATGTTATGTAGCTGTTAGAAGGTGTTATTCTTAAGTTTGACCCTTATTCTTAAGTTTGCTGTAGTTGGAGAGCTATAATAATTAGCATAATTTAATATTTGTTTTCTATAGAGAGAAAGATATGTTCCATAAATTCTAAGTATTTTCATACTGTGGAACTGTGACTAGATCTGCATGGCCAGAGGCTGCATGTGGTATTCTGGTGATACAATACTGACTGCAGCAGAAAGGTTTGTGAGGAAATTAATCATTTGGTCTGCAGAGCAGAGCATGGCTGCTGTCTTGTAAATCAAGCCTTTGTTTCTAAGCAAGAAGAAAAAAATGTTGCCTAACTGCCCATTAAGTCAGTTTCAATTTTTCAGTTCTCTAACCTGTTAATTCTTATCTCATGTATAATAATAACAATAATAATTTAAGTAATATTTTGAGTGCAATATCGTGTATGTTTGTATGCCATTGGATACATTTGTGCAGTGTTTTGCTTTTTTTGGGCAGAGCACGCCAAGCAGATGTCTTATGTTCTTTATAGCTGCTGCCTGTAATTCACTTTACTCTTCCTCTAATGCATTTGCTTTATTTGGGCCAGAGAATCATGGAATTATTGAAGTTGGAAAGGTCTTTGAGTCCCATCTTTGACTGAACACCACGGCCAGTCGACTGGCTTGTCAACTGGATTGTACCACTGAGTGGCACACCCAGTCATTTCCTGAATGCTTCCAGGGACAGTGACTCCACACCTCCCTGGGCAGCCCACTCTAATCCTTGATGACTGTTGGAGAGAAAAAATTCTTCCTGTTGTCCAACCTGGCATGACTTGAGGCTGTGTCCTCTTGTCCTGTCGAAAGGCTTCAAACCTCAGCATGAGTTAGCCAGATAATGAATATTCTTACTTTTGAAAGGCAGCTGGTGTTCTAAATGCCTAAACTGAGACATTAAGGATTTTTCTTAAAACAAAATGTTAAAATAAGAGATTAAAAAAAAATTAGATAGCTCTAAGAGAATATGAGGTAAATTGGACTGGATTGCTAAAGAAAAAAATTTCTTAAAGCATCCCCCAAATCTCAACCTTGATTTCTAGTAGGGAGAGAAGAAAATCAAACCAAAAAACTATTGACAAGTCTTTTTTTTTTTTTTTTTTAATATTCATTTCATCTTTGCAGTGCTGTATGATTTAGTTCATAATTTTGAACTAAATATTGAGTTCATAATTTAAAGCTTTAGAATATTGTAAATTCAGCATTTTCAGACAATGAAGTTGCTTGATTCACAATGAAACAGAAGGAAAATGGGCATAATATAGGAAACACCTTAGGAAGTGTTTTGGCTTGGCTTTATTTTTTGTCATTTTGTGAATCATCTTAATTCCCTGCAGTCTTCTCTTCCAAATGAACATTTAACTCCCACTCCCCAAGAATGCTGTTTTTTTTTCTTTTTATCTTCAAAAAATACAGAAGCACAGAAAGAATTCTGGCACCAATAGTAGTTTTGTAAAAGTTGGTTCTACATCTGTGGTTCTAATTATTAGGTGACATTGAATTATAGAATAATGTATTTATTAAAATATTACACAGTAAAAGTGTGTGTATGTAAATTCACCAGTATGTTGTTGAATATAATGTAATGCATAATGGAATTATTTTTTTATCCCAAATTAGGGAAATCACTTAATGCATCATAATTTTATAGAGCAGCACTAGCCTGCCTAGTTTCATTTCTGCAGTCCTTGTGTAAATATCAGCCTTAGAGCACCTGCTTAAAGAGCAACCTCACTGCACTGCCAACCCAAAGTGCCAGTGCTGGGAGGAGGGATTTCAGCAGGGAGAAAGACATGCTGGCATGGGAGCAGAAGCAGCTCATGCAAGGTTTCATTACATGCTCACTGGAGCAGTGCCAGATTTGCTCGAGGAAAGAGGCAAAAGGAGTGTGTGTTTCTATTACACACTTCAGAAGTGAGGTCTGTGAGGAGTCAGCTCGGCCCCTGGGGAACATGAGTTACTCTTCTATGTATGTTTATTGGTGTGTCTTGAAGAGCATCAGTGGTTTCACATCTGAGAGATTTGATCCAGTGGGGAAGGTGGCTGGTGTCAAAATTTCAAGGAATAGATAGCTACACCATCACAAGTAAACCCACAAATGGTGAGAAGACAAGGCTGCTTGGGGACTGGTGCAGGGAAGGGCTCTAGCTGTGTTTAATCATTCAGACTGTTATCTGGTGACCTTCACGTGTGCTGCTTTGTGTGTGTTTGCTTTGGTCTCTGTGCTCCATGGCTGGAGCTCATGCTGAATTCTGCCTCTGCTCCTCATGCCTGCAGGGACTGCAGTGCCAGCCTTGCTCTTCTCGCAATTAATTCCAATTACTCGTTGTTCTCTTGTCACTTACAAGTTTCAGCTCTCTCCTGTGATTTTAAGCTCAGAAGTTTTTGCTAAACTGTCAGTCTGCAAACAAAGAGGACATTTGGACACCTGTTTTATGCCCTTTCCTGAGTGCAGCTGTGATTTTTTTAAAGCCCCATTAGTTACATTTGTAGGACCTTGCATTCTTGGTCTCAATCAGAAGAAAAAAGGCAGCTTGGTCTTTTTTTCCAAACTGTCTTATAAAGTTGCAGAAAAAACTCATTGTTATAATGAGTTACCAAATTTCAGTAAGCAACCTATAAAATGTCAATAAGTAATCCCTAAACTTGCAATAATTTATAATATTAAAAATAAACCAAAAAACCTTAATGGTGCTGCATGGTAAGTAATAAGCTACATTGATTAGAATCATGTAGTGGTTACTATGATATGGGTGAGAAGATAACTGATGTCAGACTTCTCCTAGAGAGGTAAGAAGCTGAAAACATTAATTTCTTCGAGAAAGTCCTTTTTTTTTTTTTTTTTTTTTTTTTTTTTTTTTTTTTTTTTTAACCTCTTGGTGTATGAGGATGGGAAGCAGTCCTCTGTTTCAGTGAAAAAGGAGAGGAATTAAAACCTCAGGAACTCTTTCCAGGCTTTTCAGTGGGTGATTTAAATCAGGAAAATACAGACTGGTTATGCCATGTATTGGCATTTTGTAATCTTCTGGAACTGGGAACTGGAAGAAAGTGAGTTCTTTTCTTCTTTTACTGTTCAAAGATTGCCCTCAAAAACATTCCAGCTATGTTTACCTTTGATATTCCTGTTAAACACTGCCAGAGATCCCCTGTGAAGCAGAGGCAGATACAGATGGCTGCAAAACACTGCAGGTGTCTGGTAGTCAGCTCTTGACTTCTGATGAAGGTTTTTAGAACAGGAATGAAATGTCACCAAAATCCTTATGTGGTGAATCCATAGGTTTAAGTGACTACATTTTGTGAGTTTTTGGATTTAGTAGAAGAATGAATATCTTACGGCTTTGAGCTTCAGGAAAGTGTAGTGTTTTATTCTTTGTTACTTTTGTATAAATCTTCTACCAGAGCTGTTACTGATGTGAAGTACAACAGCTTCCATTTGTGGATCCTAGACCTGGGTAACGGTGGCAGCAACTTTGTCCTTTCATTTTACTCCTTGTCAAGAGCCTCATGAACTTGTTTGAGAGACATTTTGTGCTTGGACAGAGGTCTGGCTCCTAAGTATTTTTTGTTGGGCTTTTTTAACCGTTGCCAAGATCTGGAAGGCTGCTTGATCAGTGATATTAAAATAATGTCAGAAGTAAATAAATTAACTTGCAGCTGCTTAGTAGGTTTAAAAAATAGGGAGGACAACCTCACTTGCACAAGGTGATGTTCCAGGAAGAAGCAATAAATTTTGTGTGGTCTGTTTGGTCCTTCATCATTCCCACAGATGAAGTATGCCAGCTTTTTGTTCCATTGATAGTCATGTAATTTGCTGTTTGTGGTCAGACTGGGGAGGAAGCAGAGTGAAAGCACAGAGACTGGGCTTTAAAACAGCAGTTTGCCACTTCAGGTAATTCTCAAGGTAATCTCTTGGTCTGTGCTGCTGAATCTGGATCCCTCTGATAAATAGTGTATTTATTTTACATATGGGCAAAATGCATAAGTGAACATCAAAAGACTGCCATCAGCTGTCATCAGCTTCCTTACTTAAATAGCAACAATTCTGATAGAAATGTAAATTAGGGACACCTTTCTGTCCTTGCATAGACCCCACAGTGGTGGCACAGGCAGCTGCTGGCCCAGGTCCCCAGCTGATGAAAAGCAGTGAAGCGCTGCCGAGCGTGAGGGAATGCCTCTGCTGGGATGGCTCCACTGGTCAGTGGCTTTTATCCTGCCCACAAAATGCTCTGCTAAGTTTGTAAAAGATTAAAAGAGAAGCAGCACTGTGCTGCACATAGATTTGCTTTCTTGTCAGCCAAATACGTTGTTTCCACTTGACCAACCGTGGTACTTCTTCTCTTTCTGAGCTGCTGTTTTTCTTACAACCTGTGCATACTTTATTCTTTTCCCTTTTTCTGATGAGGGAATGCCTAAGACCTTGCCAATGTGCTATACATACTGCCTATTCTTCAAGTTTTCATACAATTTTGTCTTATTTGACATGGAGTTTTCTCAAAAAATAATTGGTGTTCTTGTTTTTCTTTTATCTCCTATAAGCTGCACTAATATTTTGCATCTCCCCTGGGATACCAGTGTCACATTATTCAACTTCTTTTAATTGTTTTTTTTATTTAGGAAGAGACGAGTAAATATCCCTCATTTGCCTTGCAAAATATTCCATATTTTATAAATATTTAAAGAGCTAATATTAATCGACAGTCATTATTTCTGCCATACAAACTTATTCATTGGAATTTTCTCTTTTCAATGTGTACATCTGTTCTATGCCTGGGGAGATGGGTTGGTCTAAACCCAAATTATTTTCTGATGGAGGAAACCCTGGGACTGACAGTGAAACTTGAGTTCTTCCTAGTGCTTTAGCCTGTAAATAAACACTGTGCCTCACAGCAGACTTCACAGTAAATACCAAGGCCAATAGAAATACACATCTGTTTACAAAAGGGATATGTTCTCTTTATTTTCTATGCAGCACATCTAGAGGAGGAATGCAAAACTGGTTCACGGTATGAAATGAAATGTTTTCACTGTGTAAGTTATTTGTTCTTTCGCTTTACGTGAAAACACTTTGAAAGAGGGTGTAGTGTAATAAAGTAGTGCCTAAGGCAAATCTAACTCATTGGTTGTCTCTCTACTGCCTGTATTTTTGCTCACCTATTGCTTAATGCATTAATACCATACTTAATACACTGTTTTTTTAATATTCTAACAAATTATAGATTAATAAATGCTGCAATGATTTGACACTTCTAACTCCAGCACACTGTGATCATAGAATCATAGAATGGTTTGGGTTGACAGAGACCTTAAGGATCATCCAGTTCCAAGTGCCCTGCCAAGGGCAGGGACACCTTCCACTAAACCAGGTTGCTCATAGTCCTGTCCAACCTGGCCTTTATTATTGTATCAGATAACTATTATGTCAGGTATTATTATATCATATGACTATTATATCAGATAGCAGATTGGTAGAGAATAATATTTTGTTTTAGAAAAAAGAATTCTTCTCTATAAATTCTAATGTCTGCTAGGGAGACATTAGAAAAGAGAAAATCCTATGTGTAGAGTATATGTAGAAAATAACACAGAATATGGAGAATAACATTTTTTCTTTACAAATTCTAATGTATGTTAAAGGACTACTAAATTCACATCTTAATATTTCACATGCTGTGAAATACATATCCATTCATAAAGCCATTCACAATGAGTTCTTTGCAGATTGTTCTCATATCTGAAGGACATAAAGAGCATTCTCGGGTCACACACGCTATTTAGGACACAGGCTTGGCATTAGTTGCCTTAGATAATTGTCAAGATAAGGTATAATAGACCAAAGGTACTAGTAAGCATTGCTTTCTGCCAATACTTTCCTGATCACCTACATAATTACTGTGTCTTGTAAAAGACATGGGTGTGTATATATATAAATATATATACACATCTGTTTAGTTGCATCTGTTGCTCAAAGCTCTTTTTCTTTTGTAATATATGAAAATCTTTTCTGACAAGGTTCATAAACTTCATTAAAAAAATCAAGTAGACTGTACCTAATCAGATTTTACCCCCTTTTTCCCAAAAGTAACAGATGGTTTTTTGCTCTGTGCATCTTCTTCCTACATCTGTGTCTGTTTTTAATTATGAACAGTTGAATATAGAAATAGTGTCATGCCAGTTATTGTCATAATGAAAAATAAGAAACAATATAGAAATATTTTCCCCCACAATATAAACTATGTTTTCACTGCTTACAAAGGGAACATGATAATTAAAACTTCCAGGTTATTTGCAGTTTCTTGTAATTAAATGTGAACTCTAGCTGGCGTCCAAGTTGTCAGGGAGCAACTGAGGGAACTGGGGTTGCTCGTCTTGGAGTAAAGGAGGGTCAGAGGAGAACTTTTTTCTCTGCAATTGCCTGAAAGGAGGGTGTAGCCAGGTGGGGTTGGCTTCTTCTCGGACGTGACTAGAGGATAAGTCCAACAGGACAAGAGGAAATGGTTTTGAGCTTTACCAGGGGAGGTTTGGGTTGGGCATCAGGAAGACTTTCTTTACAGAAAGGATTCTTAAGCATTGGAATGGACTGCACACAGCGAGTCACCATCCATGGAGGTGTTCAAGAAACAACTGGATGTGGCACTCAGTGCCATGGTCTTGTTGAAAAGGCAATGACTAGTCCAAGGCTGGACTTGGTAATCTCAGAGGCCTTTTGTTATCTTAATAATTCTGTGATTTTTACAGCCTCAGGTTATGGGCACTGTGCTAAGGAGGGGACATGCACCTCTGGGTTCAGAGCTGGCTGCTGTTGTGCTGTTCCCAGGTATGAGTGACTCATCTCAAAGGCTATGCAGACATTTTGGGGTAGCACTCTGCTAATCAGCAGAAGCGTTGGATCCATTGAGAAACTACTGGTGAAGGAATTTGGACCTGTCATTCACACTGTCCAATTAAAACACTTCTGACTGAGGATCTTTATTCTGCAGAGGAAATATACAGCAAACACAATGGGCTGTCCTGGTCTATCCAAAAAAGAGAATCTTTCTCTGCTGGATGGGGCAGCTGAGGCAGTGTGAGGAATGCTTTATGTCCTGTAGCCAGGCCCTCCAACTTCCTGATCTCAATCTCTTCTCATCTGCTGGTCCTGTCTGAGTTATTGGAGTTGGCTTTGATGTTTCTATGCAGGTTCATATTCATTGCAAAATGGCAGCCTTTTCTCCTGTGTGGAAAGTTTAACCCAGCCATTTACTTTTAGGACCATAAGTGTGTCTGTCCTTTTTGCCCCAACCTTGACTGGGCTGGAAGCCATGGACATCTCATTGGTGGTGGGATCTGGTCACACCGTGTGCCCAGTTACTGGAAAGCATGCTCCTCCTCTTGCTTACTTTTGCAAGGCAGTACTCTGCTTTCTCTCATCTGGCAGATCTCTTGACAAGAGCCTGGGATTAAGGTACTGGAGTAAGGAAGAGTAATTCTGGAGGTTGCTGACATATGGAATTGAGAGAAGAGCTTTCCAATGCATTAGAAAATACAGAATAATATAGAACTCTAGGATGCACCATATACAGAAGTGCTGGAGTCTCCTATGCTTATGTGCTTGTGTAAAGAGTTGTTTTCTAAACATTACCCTTTTTTTTTCCTCATTAGTGTAACCAGGAAGACTATTTTGATTTTTTTTTCATTAGTGGGATAGTGGTGGGTTTCTTGGAAAAGCCAAACTCTTATTAAAAAAAAAAAAAAGGAAAAGTGAAATGGTTATCACATGAAATAGGTCTGCTCTTTCAGGCAAGTGGTACATTTTTTTTCTGAACCTATTAATTGCAGAAGAATAATGCTCACCCAGATCTATCTTCTCCTGCTTTAGAAAAAAGCTTTCAGAAAAGTAGGTGACAGTTTTATCTGAGAAGATATTTTAAAGCTGATTAAATTGAAAGGTATCATGAATATTTTTTTACTTCTGTTTTCTTTTATAATTGAAGTTGTTTTGTAACTGATCTAGGTTGCATAAAATTTAAAGTACATACACTTTTTATCCTATTTTTTCCTTTTCTTGCAGACAAAGCTTATCTATGTGCACATTCAAGAAAAGCAATACAAGTGATTTAATGCCCAGTGGGGAATGCAAATGACTCATGATATTAAGTCAACAGATGAGGAATATCAGGCAGGTCATGACCAAACACTGACAAATACAGAGCCTGGTTAGAGTTGAAAGACTTTTTTGTAGTTTTGGCTTTTACGCACGTGTAGTTTTAGACCAAGCAGTTAACAATTGCTCTTCTGCTTGATTATCTGTGAAAATATATGCAGCAACATCTGTACTGTTTCATCTGGTAACTCAACAATTTGACTACATTGTTTAATTCCTTTGTGCTTCTCGAAGTGATCTCTTGGTGGTGTATAACTGGAGTTAAATTCCTCTTGAAGACATACATAAAAGCAGAGAGGATCCTGGAGATGTTCTTGCATCTTAGGCTATAGGTCTGTATGTGCCTGTGCATGCCCATGTTTAATAGGCATGAGGTATTTGTTCTGGTAGTGTCCAGCCTGCCAGCACAGCCACTGGGAGCAGTGAGGCTGGAACTGCATTGGGCCAGACCAGTAAAACAACAACTTTCTCTGGTCAGTACAGGAGATAACAAGGCTTGACTCAGACAAGAATTCTGGGTTTGTAGATGAGGAGGGATCTGCTCCTTGCTAGGACTTACAAGAAGTGATGACTTAGTTATGACAGTCCGAGCCAGATGTTAAATTTATTGTCTAATACAAAAAAAGAGGTCTCAGTGATATGCCTGGGAGGAAGAAGTCATCTGAGCTATGCTGACCTCAAGCTGACTTTGTTTCCTGTGAAGAGGAAACAAAAAAGAAACCAGCTTCCTAGAAACTGTTCTTCTGTCTTGCTGAAGGATTTATGAGTTGACTAAGCAAATCTGGATTAAGGCAGAAAACCTGGAGCATCTGCTTTAAGCCTTAAACTCAGAAGAGCATCAGAATTTTTGAAATTAGTCCCTAGCTCTCTTAGTAATTTCTGTGCACAATCTGGCACCCCGTCTTCCTATCTTCATAATAAGCCTGGTATATTTTCCTGCCAATACAGTATCCTGGCATATGTTAAGGGTCCACTCAGCCAGTCTTTGCACTGGATTCTTATTAAAAATAACAGTGATTTATTTATTTTTCACTCAAAGATTTCCTGGTATTGAAAGATTCATTCAAACATCTGCACTTTAGCTTGATTTCTGAGGATCTGTTTCTACTCTGAAAAGGTTTGGAATGGTCCCCAGGACTTCAATGGATTAGTGATGCTGCCTCCTATAAAAAGGGTGTTTTCACAGATACTATGTGTCTAGCATTACTGACTACTGAAACACTCAGTTTTTTCTTTTTAATGCCTGAGACAACCATCTAATGTATGTAATGAATACGGCAAAAGTATGAAAAGAAAATGGTGCAAGATGACAAATGAGTCACAGAAGCTGCCCATTGCAAATGAAGACCTTTCAAAACTGTGGGGATAATCACCAGACTTTGTAACTTGCATTATAAGCCACCACTGGTTTTATATGACATTTTTTGTGCCTAGGTGATTTACTATGCACATTACAGGTTAAGTGTGACACACTAAAATTTGGAGTGCGTGTGTAACCCGGCTCCCAAAGGAAGGCTTGCTGTCAAGCAGGCCCAGTTTACTCTGTGTGCTTTCCATCCACAGCAGTCATTTCAAGTTGGCTCTTTGCAAATGGAGTTAACAAAATATAATGTCAGAAAACAGTTTTGTTGTTGAAAGCAGCTATTGTGCTGTGCTAGAAAACAGGCTAAATCAAGCCATTCTGGGGCACGAGACTGTGCTGTGTGACAAGCTAGAGTCTAAATAAATGCATTCTGTCACCCCAAGGACAAATTCACAATGCCACTTGTATGGGCTGCAGGCTTGGGTAGCATATCAGTACAGGCATCAAAAACGTGCCATAGAAAAATGATATTTTTGTTCCTGGTGGACAGCTAGGCTGTCCAAACCTTTTGTTTGCCTGAGCTTTCTAAAAGATTATCAGCCTTACTCGACAATTTACCAACATTGTCAGTTTTCTATCCAGACAAATGAGAGACGATTTTTGATGGCTTTCATGTAAAATGCTACATTTCAAGTGCAGATGAATAGGCTGCTTTTCCACAAAAGAACTTTTGGAAAAGAAAGCACGCCGTCTGTTTTGCAGTGGACACGGAATCTCAGAATTCAGTAGAAAATGCATTCATATGTGACAGAGAATAGGGAATGTCCTCATGTCCACTTGGCATAATTGTCACCTTGTATGAAACAGAAGTCATTTATCATGAACCAGATATGTGTTTCTGGGCTTTTTGCTGGCTTGATTTCAGCATGGTGTTTATGAAGACAACTTTTCTTCTATCAAGGAAAATCCTTCTAGTAAGTCTTTGTGTGTATTTAAAGGAGTAGGATAGAAATCTTCAGCAGGTTCAGAGAAACAAATATTTAGTTAGGTTTTTCTGTGCATTTCAGATTTTCTAGTGATTTTTTTAAACTCAGAAAGCAGAAGATATGAACCCAGTGTACAGAGTTCAGGATAGGCTTTTGGTTAAATCAGGAGCCTGTTCACCGATAGTTATTTAGAACATTAAGTTCTAAACTTTAATTTTAAAGGTGCTGTTTTTCTTTTCTGCCTACTGTGATGTAAAAATCTAATTCTATAATTTATATTGTACCTGTCAAAAAGTTTGTAGTAACTGCTAAAAAGAAGTGATCTGTAGAAGAAGGAAATGTAGAGTTACTGGAGAAGATGAAAGAGAGAAAGACTTTGTGTGTGAATTTTTAATATCCTATACAGTTCAGCTCAGTTCCTATATGTGAGTTTTTTTGAAAATGTCACTTTAGCATGACATTGCTTTCTTTTAAATACATATTTTAATCCTATCTCAGCTGCCATTATTCAGCCCTTATGAAGTTGTTTGTTCCTTATACATTGAATCTTTCAGTGATTATTTTAGCCATGACGTTCCTACAGCACTCTCACTCAGGAGTGGAATCTTGCAGATGCAGCTGCAAGGGCTGTGGGGGAAAAAAGAACATTTTGCTCTGGTGTTTGACTGTGGGAACCAAGGAGGTTCATCTCCAGCTTTGACTGGGGAAGAGATGCTGGAGCAGCAAAGCTTGGAGGTACCCTCCTAAACCACTGAAACTTTTAAAAAGCAGTGTGTGCATGGCAGTGATGGCCAAGCTCAGCTGGTTTGCTCCATGGCTGCCTATGCAGATTTGCAGCTGATGGCAATGTAGGGTGGCAGGACACTTTCAGATGGTGTAACAAGGATGTTCCCTCTTTTCTTCACCAAGGTGATGAACCTTTTTCTTCTGTCTGGGCGGGGAACATCACTGAGCTTTCACATCTGTGCTCTCTGACCTGGACCAGCCTGTTGTCAAGGTCTGGATGGTGCCAGAAGTTGGAAATGCTGCTTCTGGTGCCAGGAGCATAGACAGCACAGATGTGGGCAGGAGGAAAGCTCTCTGTGTCTGAGGTACAGCTGGCACAGCTTGGTAATAGAGTAAGGCCCTGCACTGCACCGAGTGCAGGACACTCCTTGGAATGAGAAGGCACCTGGCAACGTTTGTGTTCTTTGTAGATTGGAAAAATCTGATATTTTTGTCACTGCTATCTGTCTGGAAATCATGATTGAAAACACTGCCAAGGCTCCAGTGGTCTATCTACACTAGTGCTACAAGTGATGCTTCTGTTTCAGGGCGTGTTTTCAGGTCAGCAGCAGTGGATGCCTTTGGGGGAAAACTAGTGAATAAAAGAATACACAGGTCAGATTTATTAGAATTTTGTGTTCTAAAAGCTTACATTTTGTGGATTCTTATACCAGTCTGCAAATACATTTCTCCATTTATATTAAGAATTGCTTAGTGTTTGTTGTTTTAGGCAACATGTGTAAACAAGAAATGTTCAGAGGACTGAAGCAGCTAATAGAACAAAAAGAGGCTTTAAAACAAGTAAATATGAATAAAGAGAAAAAAAAATCAATGGGTGTGTTTGGGGGGGTCCCTTTAGCTACAAATATATACTGTCTTGTATAATAGAGCTCTCTTCAGATGAAGCACTATTCACATTATGAATAGCCTTTTCAAAAAAAATATGGCTTCTTGGCATGGGCATCGAGATTTGCTATGGCTGTCAGCATCTGTTCTTTTATTCTCAGAACAATTTTTCTGTCTAACATTGGAGGCCAAAAGGATTTTTAACTATGGTGTAGCATTACATTGTAATTTTCCTACTACAATCAGTCTGGCAATAAAACTTCTTTCAATGAGATAGTGAAGAAAGTAAGGTTGTTTGTATGAATCTAATGCAACAAACCCCTTCCTCCACAACACTGTTAGCAGAGAAAGCATTCATTTTGTAGAATGACACACAGATTTCATGTAAATAAGGGGCAGTTCCTTCAAAACAGATGTTTAATACTTAATGAAACTATTTTCATTTATCACCCAGAAAAATTATATTTTATTCTAAATAATTGCCTGATTGTGGTTGACTTTTAAAATGCAGAAGTCTATGAGCAATATTTAAAAGAAAAAGCCCTCTTTGTGTGAGCTTTTTAAACAAGTGCATACATCATTTGTGCTTTGTTTCTAGCACAGTCTCTGCCAGCATCTGTGTGAGCTTCACCAAGGAAGCATCACTGGGGTCTTTGGAAGCTATTCCGGCCAGCTCTGATCCTCTGTAAAGACTTGTGGTGTCTGTTTGTCACAGCCCATGCAGGAGGCAGATTTTGCAGCTGAAGCTAACACAGCTCTGAGCAATAAGGTCCAGGATCTATTTTTACTACTTCAGCAAGGATAACCAACAGCAAGGAGGGGAAGAGCCTGCAGGGTGTATCTGGTGCTCTTGGCTGAGGTGGGTGTCCAAATTGAGGGGAACTTTTTCTTCCCCCCCAGTGGTGGGAGGCTGGATCTGTTCCTTGTGCTCCTTGTGAGGCAGGTAACCTGCAGAGGCTGAGATGGCAGCAAGTGGATTTGCTCTATCCCAGGTAGTGCTTTTGCTGCTGCAAGGAATCTCTGCTGGTGAAGTGATTGTTGGCAGGAGCCTCCTGCCCTCCTTTTGGTCTGGTGTGGATTACACCTGCCTCCAGCTTTGTCTCCAAATCATAGATATTTCTGGTGTCTGTCGCCAAGGCATCCTAGCAACTGTGACAAAAATAAAGGTGGGTGAGTGCAAAGCTTTTGCTAGAAAGTGGAAGAATTCAGAGAGGTTATAGAGCCTTGTGCACTGTAATGTTCTCTGTCAGCTGAAATTGCTGAAATTCCAGCAAGCCATGGGCACAGAGCTGCCACTGACCCAGCAGAGAGGAAGGATGTTGAAATAACCACCCACAACCTGATGGGAGAGGTAAATTTGTATTGTTTTATTAACCAAACTGCATTTCCACAGCTAATGATGCTAATGGCAGTTGGAAAGACCCTAACAATTTAAATGTTTCATTGATTTATTATTATTGATATAATTTAAACACTTATTAGCAGAACAAGTAGACTTTCAGCCTTTCATAGCAGTTGCCTTGTGTATTTTCCTTTAGTCCCAGCTCACTCAGTGCTGTATTAAATTGACATATAATGGCACTTTAGGCAGAAGCAGCATTTTATCAGTCTGCCTCTAACTGCTGTTGCTCTGCATATACTTTCTGCTTTGAAGAATGATAATCCTTTGTATTACACAATCCTCTTTTGAAAAAAATAATCCTGGTGTTATATAAGTGATAAGTAATGTGCCCTTAACATATTATCGTGGGTGGGAATATTTCATCACGAATACTTTTATCTGCATAACTATCAGTGAAAATGAGGGGGAATAACATAAAAATAAGAGTCACACAGTGTCATTAGGCAGCCAGTGGTTCAACCAGGTTATGAGAGTCCTTTTCCAGACCACAGGTTTCACATACTTTCAGAGCCCCTTGCTAAATATTGCTGCATGTTGCTGTGCCTCCCTTTTTGTAAGCAGTAATGTTTTCACATCTCTGCTGTGGAAGAATTTTCAATAAAGCATTCAGTAAGTTTAATTATTAAGAGGCAATATCTGCAATTAGATTGTGTCTATTTCCAAATCTGGAACTGTTCTTGAAACAACTTCTTGCTTTTTCTTATGCTTGCAGGATGCTAGGATGTACTAACTCTGGATAACACCATCTGTGCATATAGAAGATATTTGAATGCATGATAGAACAACCTCAACAAATCCTTAAAGGAGTATTTTGGGGTTTTTTATCTTGTAAATCAGAGTGTCAGAATGATGCTCTTCCAGCATAGAAAGCTACTGAAAATTTATAAAAGCTTTAAAACCTGCTTAAAGAAAACAAACATGCAGCAGAAGTATTGTATCTTATTCTGTGCTAATCATTCTTGACTGTCCTTTGATTATTGCACTGTGTCCTTGTACACACTAACAGTCCCAAATAGGAAATCCTTTATTTAAACAAATGCTGTGTTGTACTTTTGTCTTTTGGATTAGAAAAAGAAGATTATTTTCTGTTCATTAGGGAAAATTGTCTTTGTAAGAATTATGAAGTCATTATCATCTCATAAAATGGCATATCTGATTTTTCACCCAGACATGAAATGTCTTTACTAGAGTGATGATTCCACACCAAAATAATAAATATATACAGGATGTCAGACTATGTCACGGTATCAGGCTGTTAGTTTCAAATCACAGCAGCAAGTGGAAAAGCAATCATCATTTCTGTCCTCACTGTGTAGGACAGAACAGATCTGGAGGCTCATGGGTTAAGTGGTTCAGAGGTGCTCTTAGACTGGATGCATGGGAATCTGTTTATAACTTGAAATGCTTTGGAGTTGCTGTGCTGTTTCCCTTTCCTGAAGGCAGAATCTTGGAACAGTAATGATTATATGAAGATAAGTTAGCTGTCCAGAAATCTATTCAGCTTAAAGGAATTATTTTTTATTTTTAGAAAATGGAGGATATGAACAAAACAACCTATTGGATCATAATAGAAAGTCCAGATTTGAAAGTTGTTTGCATGCTCACAGTTAACATTGCTTTTTCTTTTTCAAATGTCTGCCTTTGGTTAAAGAATGAGGACTGAAAGGGGAGCTGCAGTTTGTGCAGCTGAGTTGTGCAGTTGGGCTATCCAAATGTCTTCTCTAACCTAATTATCACACGTTGTTGGGAGACCAACTGAAGACCCTAGAAAAGCTCATCTGCAAATCCTGCTTGGTAACAGTCCTTGGATGGCATCACAATCCTTGCAGGATCCAAATTATGCATCTCTCTGGAAAGTCATGCCTGGTATGCCGTTCTTCCTATGCTCCTCTCATTTCCTTTTCCACCCCAGAGCAGGAGGAACTCCCACCTGCTGCTGGCTCTCAGTGACAGTAGAGAGAGACAGGTCCAGCTTCCATCTCTCCCACTAGGGAGGACCAGGACACAGCAGCTGTAACCCACAAAGTCCTTCACAAGTCTGCAAACATAGCTCTGGGGCAGAGATCCTTACAGCCAGCCAGCTGCCAGGGTGTATTTTGGAGATTGGAGAGCTTCTGTGGATTTTATTTGGAGTTGGCAGTTCCAACACCTACTGACAGCCCAGTCTTGGAAAAGTCTGTGCTCTGCTGATGATAAGATCTCATAGGTCTTAAGATTTCTGTAATATGTGGTCTTACAGTCTCTTTGTAGGTCAGGTGAGCAGGCTCTGGTTTCAGAAAATTGTCTGTCTTTTTGGAATGCTTTGTGGAAGGAAAAAGTCTTAAGATCTCAGTAACTTGAAAACACACAGGAAAAAGCAATGCTTGCCTTAGTGGTTTCTCTGACAAGGAAAGGGAAATCCTTTGTGGAACAGAATGATCTGGTGTGGTTGCATACACTCAGGTGTCAGGGGCCAGGAAACCCACTCTGAACTTTTCTTTAGGTCTGGCATTTTATGCAGATAATTTAATGAGTTTATCTGGCTCTTTTTGAGTTTGGTTCGATCAAATTTTATTATTTTATCAATGTCTTCCCTCCCATCTACTAAACTAGCCTTTATTTTTAATACGTGGAATAGTTTATTTATTATAGCTTGAATAGCTGTCACTTCCAGAAAGCATTTTCCTGTTGGAAGCAGCACAAGGTCTTTACATGCTTTGCCATGAGAAAACTGTGCCTGGTGGGGGGTTCTGTCACTGAGACAATTGGCCATATCCCACACCTTGGGATCATAATGTCAGGCTCAATGTGACTGTCTTTTGCTGGTGGCTGTCTGTCATACCTAATATGTGAAGGCCTCCTCTTTCCTGTCAGCCATTCAGCTACTGGAACACAGGCCAAAGTGATGGATCCACTCTGCATGCGCCCTTGGCTCTGGATGAAGTGATCTGCCTAATGTTCATCCTTGTTGATTTTGACCTGCAGCTGGACATTGCTAAGAGGCAGCCTACAAAATGTACCACAAATATCTGCAGGTGCCCTTTCCAAAACCCTCTATTTCCAGGGCACACCATGCTGTTCTTGTTCACAGCTTCTCACCTTGGTGCACTGCCTCGTGTTCTGGGACACTGCATTGGGAGCAGCATGCTGAGAGTATAGCTCCTCACAAAAAAAAGCTATGGGGATCATCCAAACTTGTCCTATAAATTGAAACAGATTTTTCCATTCAAGTGCAAGAGGATATTCTGTGTTCAGGTACCTCCACTGCTTCTCCTATGGTGGTTGACCCTGGCTGGGCACTGGACCCTTGGTGCCCACAAAAGCTGCTCTGTAACTCCCCTCCTCATATGGACAGGGTAGAGAAAATACAAGGCATGTGGGTCAAGAAAAGGACAGGGAGAGATCACTCACCAATGACTGTCATGGGCAAAACAGACCTCAACTTTGCGAAAATTCATGTAATTTATTATCAATCAGATCTAAGTAGGATAGGGAGAAAATAAAAACTAAATCTTAAAACACCTTCCTCTCACCCCTCCATTCTCTACCTCCTTTCCTCCGGAGGCACAGGAGGACGTGGAGTGGGGGCTCAGGTCAGTTCATCACTTGTTAACTCTGCCACTCCTTTGTCTTCAGGAATAGGACTCTTCACACTCCTTATCTCAAATCCCTCATGCCACATACTGGGTGCCAAAAGGGACTGTGGTCAGTTGACCTTGGCTGGATGCTGTGTGCCTACCAAATGGCTCTTTCAGTCCCTTCCTCAGCAGGACAAGGGAATGGAGAAAGTAAGATGCAAAAAATCTCCTGGGCAGTTTAATAGGGCAAAGGCCATGTGTGGAAGCAAAGGAAAACAAGAGATTTACTCCCTACTTCCCACCAACAGGAGATGTTCAACCACTTCCCAGGAAGCAGGGCTTCAGCACATGTAGTGGTTGCTCCAAAAGACAAACTTTTTTTTGTAAATAACAAATGCCTCCACTCCCTTAGCTTTTACACCTGAGTAGACATCATTTGGTGTGGAATGTCCCTTGAGTCAATGCAGGTCAGCTGTGTACCACCATGGCTGGGGGGTCCAGGAGAGCATGGTATGCCGTGCCAGCCATGTGCTAGAAGGTCATTGCTGGGGCTAGGTAGGCCTTGAGCTGACCAAAACACTAGGCAGAGAACAATCTCCTCTTGAGAAGCACTACTTTTCTTAGCCTGGATAGGAAATACTTGAACTTTCATAGCATCTTCTACTTTCATAGCATCTTCTACTTTCATAGCATCTTCTTCCAAGTTGTTGCTATTTATTATGTTGTTTTAGTTAAACTGTCAGGCAGTCCTGGAAGTTAAGTAATTAAATTGCATTGAGCTGTTTAGATAAACTTTAGTAAGCTTAGTGTTCTTTCATGTAACTTTTTGATTGGGGGACTTTTAGAACTGAAAGGCTGGAGTCAAAAGTCTGGGTTCCCTTCTTCTTGGGGAAGATTTCTTACTTTGGAGGACTGCATCCAAGACCTGTTGCTCCTTTGAGCATCTTGGAGGGGTGTCCCTCTCCATCTGCCCTGCTGTCACTCTATGCAGGTAAAGCAGACCATTAAGGACTTGCTTTGTGAAATTCCAAAATGTGTTCGTTTTTAGGGTGCTCCTAAGACTGACTCTTTAAATAAAAGCCAGTGCATGTTTTCAAGAATACAGCAGTTAAATTTTAAGTGTCAAAAAAGTCACACCTGACATGGAATTTATTTCTGTTCAGGCTCTGTGTGAAGGCTAATTAGAACATTAGCAGTTGAAGACAATGAGGTACCAGCTCTGCTGTGCCAGAATAGTTAGAGGTAGAATAGTTAGTAAAATTTTGACTTAGAAACAGGTACTGGTTTTGTCTTTCAGACACAAAAACTGTGGGGGTTTTCCATTTTTTGGAAAGAAAAATCAGATGAAATGTGGGGAAAAAATACCCAGTTCACACTCTTTGGGAGGGCAGCCATGCAGGTAATAGATTTGGCATTAGATAGAGCTGGGAGGTGAAAATGAAAGACTGGAGTCAGCTGTCTGTTACTTGCATAGAACTGACAAAATTTCGGTCTTGTATTTTCAGCAGCACTGATAAAATTTATGAAATCTTGGAACTGGCAAAAGGTACCAACTCAAACAGCTAAAAAAGATATTTTTTACCTGTACTTTGTAGTAAACATGAGAATGCATCTGGTTTCTAGCCAATAAGCATGGAGTAATTACTGCATTAAAGATAGAAGGTTTATCTTTTTATGCTGCAGGTTCTCCAATTACATTTGCTTAACATAATTTAATAGACAACAAGTTAGTATTTGCACATGAAAACATTTAAGATGTAGGAAGCATTTATTTAATACTTTCCCCTCCATTAAAGGCTTTTCTAAGCTTTTAGGATCTCAGTATGTTTTAATTGAAACCACTTGTGGAATCCTTCTCACATCTGTTTGTCAGGATATTTTTAACAATTTTACAAGCTATTAGAAATATACAATGTGTCTTTATACAAAGTTCTCCTGGTCTGCCTGGCAAGCAGAGGGGAACCCAGTGGTGCTCCCACTAGGTGGGGCAGCATTCTGTCATGTTTTTAAGGACTAGCACACCGATGTTTTCTTCCTTGAGAAAGGATAGTTTTCCAATAGCCTGGGGGAACCTGTTGAGAGCCAGCCCACCTGGAGCAGACTAGCTTAGGGGACACTCCCTCTTACAGCTCCCTTTGGATTATTATCCCAGCAGTTGACACAAAAGCCTGTCCTTCGGAAACACTGACCTCTTTTTGCCTTGGGGTTGATGGGATCAGTGCCTGCAGAGCTGGAAGCACCCCTGGGATATGGCCCAGCTGACTGCCTGCACTGCATCAGCTCTCTGCTGGGAGGGAGGTGGGACAGCAGCCTGAGATGAGCAGGGAGTTTAGGACTGCCACTCAGAGCAGGATTTAAGTGGAGTAGCAGTCCAGGCTATGTGTGTTTGGGAATATTTAGTGCTGAAATGCTAAAAAATATTTAGTCTGAAAATAGTTACAAGTGACCTTTGCTTCTGCTTGTACATGGGATTTTTTTTCTCATAATTCTGGAACTGCTTTTAGAGCAGTAACTCTGCCTTTGGCCAGGTCTGTTGGTGCCTGGATGGAAATGTTGTGTCCCTTTGCTGTTGAGTTACCCCCACCACCTGCAGATGCTGCTGATGCAGGGGACTGTTCTGAACTTGCACTGCACCAAGTGCCCTGGTAGGAGCAATGAACCAGAACCTGGTTCTGGTTTTTGGGTACCCTCCAATCCTAAAAGTGTAATGATATGGAGAACACTGGAATGTGCTGTAGGAAGATTCAGATCAATGTGGCATGTGTGATTTTTCCTTTCTGTACATTTCTCCTTTTCTGGATGTTTCTTTAAGATGTCTCCATTGACTGTCAACAGATGTGTATGAAGGAGTTTGTTGCCTTTTTTCTACAGAAATGTGATGATTCAGTGATGCAAAGGCTTATGCACATTATAATATAATTGGTTCTGAAGGTTGTCTGAACCTGGCCTTGCCATGATTCTTGCCCAGTTTCTCATCCTTAAGTTGAACTTTAATGTTCCTTCAGTGGCAGATTCTTACTCTTCTGAGAGTCCCAGTTTCCAAACAAACCATTCATAATTCAGACTACTCTGTCAGCACTTCTGGGAAAAAATTTGGCTTTTTTTTTTAAAGCCAGTGACAATACTTTTTCTTTTGCCTTTGAAAGCTGTAATTAAGTGTTTCACTTATCAGCCATTTATTTATTATTATTCTAGTTTATTATCTAATGTTTTTGAATGATATATATCAGCCTATGAAGGGTGAGAGAGTGATAAAAACACTGAATTATTTTTAAACAAAACCTTATTAGAAAAATAAATAATACAGATGATTCTTTATGTAGTGATGGTTCTGCATGTGGTGTTAGAACAAGGGGGAATGGCTTAGATTGGATACAGGGGAGAAATTCTTTACTGTGAGGGTGGTGAGGCACTGGAACAGGTTGCTCAGGGAAGTTTTGGGTGCCCCATCCCTGTTCAAGGCCAGGTTGAACAAGGTTTTGAACAACTTGGTCTAGAGGAAGGTGTCCCTGCCAGAGGAAAAAATGGGTTTGAAAGTGACAGTGTTTCAAAATTACTTAAATCCCTTCCTTTAAAATTGCTCTTGTCTCTTTAGGGTCTGAACCTTTTTGAGTGGGACGATGATGGGTTATTGACTTTCAATAAATTACTTTTAATAAATTACTATTCACTGCAAATTATTTCACGAATTATTATTAAAAGTGTAATACAGTCCCAATGGTTAACATTTAACATACTAATGATCTTCAGGTATGAAAACCTAGAAACTGAGATTTAAGTGAGAAACATTAGATGGATGGAATACTGTGCAATACTGTAGTAAGAAAAACACTAATTTAAATATGTCCTAATTTCCTGCAACTCTGTCATTTCAGGCTAGAGCTCTCAGTATCTTTCCATTAACATGACTGGACCATTACTAAAGGTCTCTCTTACTTTAAAATTCTGGAAGCATAATGTTTTTTCTGGGAATAATCATAAAATGCCTGAGCAGCTCCCCATCCCCTCTCTCCCTCAGATTTCTTGTATATGGTCTAAATAAAATTCAGGTTCCACTAAAGATACTTTTTTTAATTTCAAAGAGGGGGAGAGATATTCTTTGTATTTTCCTCTGGAAGGCAATATTTAGATATCAAAGAGAGTGAAGCATTTGAGCCTTTTTAAATTATTCAGGACTGCCATATATTTTACATGAGAAGATATTCTTGTATATCTTGATTAAGCATAGGAAACTGGTCTAATACAGTATGCAGTCATTTGTAGAATTCCATATCCTAAGAAAGGAGTGTGGTGAATATATATATACACATTTATATAAGTTATAAATTAATATAAATTTTATTTATATGATATAATTAATTGAGGGGGGACTGGAAACCATTAGTTTTCATGATTGATTACAGGCTGCATTTTCTAGTGTCATAAACATCAGCTAAGGTATGTGAACAAGGCCAAGGGCTGGACTCGATCCCTTCCAACTCAGCATATTCTCTGATTCTGTATTACTGTCTGCAGAGAAATATGATGTTGTTCAAGTGTAAAGCTAGCAGGAGAAATTACTGTTGTCTATTTTAATTTTAAAGAGTCCAAGGAAGTATCTCTGTTTAACTCTGTTTAATTTTTTTCCTTGAGGAAAACAACTTGAGTCACACTTTCTGTCTTGTTGAGGAAAATTCACTTGGTTTTAATCTTCAGCAATGAAGTAAAAATTACAATAGATGTTTAATCCTAGTGCATAAAAGCCCTTAACTCAAAGACAGAAAATGTGATAACAGAAAACTAATATAATTAATTTATGTGTTCATTGACAACATACAGATGTTCCACACATGTACTTGGTAGGCAGCAGAAGGCATATCCATTATGAGACACTTCACTGATGCCTACAGGCTCATGACACTCTGGTAAATACATTTGGAATTTTTGACCTGTAACAGGCATAGAAATACTTGTTAAAAAAACAAAAGCAAAGTACTGTAAAGAAAGGCCAGATTACTCCTCAAAACTCAGATTTTTTTTTTCCTTTCTAATTTTTGAGGGAAATTCAGTAGTTCTTTAGCATGTAAAGACCTGATATTTATTTTTCTCTTTTCTGAAAAACTTCCAGATACAGTTTTTTTTACAAATTATCAATGTCAAAAAGGTATGCTTGTACAAATAAGTTCTTTCACATCATACTTCTGCAATAGATGTGGAACCCTCTGGCTGAAAGTTTTAGCCTCTCCACTTCCCCCAGAATATGGCTGAAGTATCATTATCTGGTAGGCTTACTAAAATCTGACTGTTATTACCACCCATCATGGGTACATTCTAATGTCTATCTCCAGCATAAAGCAGAATAAAATAGGTGGCATCCCACTGCTATGAAAAAGAGAGGTTTCATTATGATTCATTCTTGAATCACCAAGTTAAATTTAGCGTCTTTGGATTTCATCAATGTCAGAAATTTAATCCTACTGGTAGAGTGGAAAATAGAATTGATTTGCATCTAAAAATATTCAGAGTAACCTTATTTACACAGCAATCCAACTTGTGTAGATATACTTCTAAATGTGTGTGTGTGCCTGCTTATATACATCTAAGCAGCTGCTACCTTATTTCCAGTGTAAGCAGTAAAATAAATAACCTTTAAATAGGTTACATATTTGGGTAATGAACCACAACTGAACATGGAGATCACAGGTTACTGTCTTTGTCTATTTATTGTGTTTCCACAAAATATTTTTGTGCCAGCATGGCTGCCTGACTTTGTCCCATTGCTGTGAAGCATGGGATAAAGCCTCTGGAAATGGTGCCACTGCAGGTAACACCACTGCCCATTTAACCTTTTTGCTATCTAGTTGCAGCATTTTCTCTGTAAATAAAGTAAAGCCAGAATTAAATTACATGAAACAACTACAGGTATTACTCCTTAGTAGAGTATTTCTTGTGAAAATATCACTGCCTTACTCCAGAATATATAATTTTCTTTCATAAACTGTGATCTTTTGGTGAGATGTGGGTCTCTCTGTGTGCATTTTAAAAGAAGTATATTACCAGAAGTGTGGTACAGTAGTTGTCCAGTTCAGGGAACCTGCAATCCACACATTGCTGATAGTCAGTGAGATACTGTATTACACCAGGAGAATATATCTCTCAGTGTTTTGTCAGTATTTTGGACTTGACAAAAACTGAGAAATGCGTGTTCCTTTCCCTCTACCTTCAGGGGAATAATCCTCCATCTCCTGCTGTTCAAACACCAGGAAGAAAACATGCTGCTTTGCCAGTGTTCGTTTCTGTCCACCTTGAATATTTCCTCAAAAATTGATTTTATTGTTTCTGTGGATAGAAAAAAAAAAAAAAAACACCAGCAAAACAACAAAAACCAAAACCTCTCACCCAACCAACACTGTTGTAGCCAGTACAGAATACGTGCATAGTCCAGAAAAGCAAAGTGTTCTCACTAGGACAAGTTGGAAGAAATCCTGGCTTTATATAAATTAGTGGGCGTTGTGCCACTTACTTCAGTTGGAGCAGGCTTTTTCTCAGCATGTGCCATTTAAAAAATACTGAAAGATTCGGACCAATTTTGGTGGACCAGATGGTTGTGTTTCAACCTCTGATGGTACAAAAGTAATTCATTTATCTTTTTGGCACAAGGGCTGCATCTTTTCAAACTCAAAAATAATGTTCGGAATTAAAATTCGAACTATTATGATAAAATGAGAAAACTGGATTAATGTATCAACATAATGATGGATTTCCAATAATTGAAAATTATTGCACACTTCAGAAAACAACAATTCATAGTGACAGTCAGGTTTTCTTCCCTAGTACCATTTTATTTGCAATTGATGGAAAAATCAAATCAGAAAATTGTTTTATGGCATAACTTATTCAGTGTTTCCAACACTCATTAAAAAAAAATTAAAAATATGTGGATTTCAAAATGATCCCAGTTGTTTGACTACAGTTGATTTAGAAAATCATATTTGGTACTGAAGCAACATGTAAGGACTTTAGGTCAGTATTGTGGAATGCTCAGAACACACCTGAACACTCTTTAAAGCATGTGATTGCTCTTAATTAGATTACTTTTTCAGCATTTATTTTTAATTTCATTGCTGCAGAAGGACTAGTGTTCTAATATAATATAATGTACAAGGGTTGTTGATTTTAACTGCAATCTTCTTGTGAAAATAAGACGTGTGTCCAACACTTTTTTCAGATTCCTTGCCAGGTGCCAGGAATGCCTTAGGAAATGACTGTGAGGCTGTCATTGATTTGCTCTTTCCCACAGGAAAAAAGAGAAGTAATTAATTTAATGCAATTAAACTTAATTAAATTAAATATTAAAAAGTTTTATGTAGTGCTGGAGCACAGAGTGAGTTATAAAGGTGATTTCCAGATGCCTAGGGAAAGAGAGCCCCTTCCCACTTTCACAGAGATGTGCTGTTGAGAGTACTGGAGTGTCAGAAGTCGGTTTCTCTTCAGAGACTCACTTCAGCAAAATACTTAAAAGGGAAATTGGGTAGTTTCATCAAAAAAACCTCCACAGGACTATGTAGAAGTCTTCCTATTTAGGTTAGCTTTCACACCTTTGATGTTGTTTTGTTAAAATTAATGTAAATGTACTGGTTTTGTGCAAGGTCAGACTAGCTTGAAAACAATGTAAAATGTGCCCTGTGCTGTGCTCAATATGTAAAAATCATAAAGGAACTGAGCTGATAGTGATGTGCATCACTTAACTGGGGCATGCTTAATAAGAAAATCTGCTTAATTGGGCTATCTTCCAGAGAAGCTGTTTAGGCTAAGACTGCATAGAAATGACTGCTGCTTAAAAGGAACATTATGAACAACAGCAACAAAAATTTCATCTAAATGAGGGTGCATTTGGATAGGGATATTGCATAGCAACAATTAACTGGGTATTAAAATAAATACAAAATACCAGTGTCTTTTTCTTAAATAGAAATAGACAAATAAAGATCATGCCTTCATGTAACTCTGCTCTTACAATTTGTGGGGTTATATAAAAGGCATCATAAACCAATCATGGCCAGCAACTAAATGAATCATAAATGTTCCCTGTTTCTGTTTTGTTTTCCTCATCTGCATTCATTTGCTCACCAGGCTACACTCACAGATAATTTTAGACAAGTGACAATCATTGCATCTCTAAATGTGATGCTTTGATCCTTGTTACTATGTCCTAGAATGCCTTAGAGCTTTCATCCAGTTCTGCTCTGGTGGAGGCTTAGCAATTTGTCTCAGTAGCATCAAATATAAAATAATACATAGATGAGTGAACAAGTATCACTTCAAGTCTTGGGATTCTGTTCAGATCTGACAGTTTTGATTCAAATTGGATACTTTCAATCTACATAAATCTGTCTCCTGAGATGTATTTTCTAAATGCATCTTATAAATGCGTCTGTCTTGGTGACAGGTTTCTTTCCAGCTTCTTGGGGCACTTGTTTTGAACTGTGCTGTATCCTTTGTGTTGAGCATTGAGCATCTTTTGTGTGTTACAATTTTCCCCGAAGCGCTGATGTCTCTGAGCAGCAATACATATCTGTATCTCTTATTTGGGAACACACTTCTGTGGGCCTCATCCTTGTATTGGAACAGAGGATTGTGACATGTTTCTTGTTCTTAATGTTTGATTTCGTTCTCAACAAATGTGGTACGCACATCCAAAAATTAGAGGAGGGGCTGTCTATATATGTTAGCTGGCATGAGAGATCTCTTTAGGCAGGCAAAGTGTGATCTATGCCACAGCTGACTTGGGAAACACAGCAAAGAGGTTCAGTGAAAGAGAGGCTGGGCAGCAGCACTGATGTGCTGTGTTGGTATTGCCTAGAGTGTGGTCCAACTCTGAAGAACTCCACCTGTATCCATGATATCCTCTTAGATCTGGCTGCAAAAGTGATGAGATTAGAGACTGGATGTCTTTCCTTGAAGGAAAGATTGATTTGCTGTATGAAATTTTAGCATGCTTTTTGGCTTTAATATTTTCATTCAAATAACAAGCCCCAGATTTTCTTGATTTATAGAAGGAAAGAATTGTGAAAAAGTAGTGTTAGAACTAAGTTTAGATACTACTGCTTATCCATGTTATCAAGCATCCAAGCATGTTTTGGGTGCTTGAAACTGCGGCCAGGGAGAACCTGCAGCTGTCTGCCACTGACCCTACAGGAAGAAAAGAACACATGGACTGGGGTCTGTGCACAAAGTGGAAAGAAACAGGCTGGAGGATTTAATGCCCTTTTGCTCTTCTGCTACTCAGCAGCCAGATGAGCTGTTTCTTGCACTTGCAGGAACCTGAGGCTCTTGGAGGGAGTGGGAAGCAATGAGTGGGAGGACAAAGACTGCCATGTGTGAGTGCTTCCAGGGCTGTGGCCTTTCAAAGTTCTCCCCTTGGGAGCTGGCTCCACTGGATAGCATCATTGTGTGAAGGCAGGACAGCAATAGCTGTGGAGGATCATGTATTTTCCACAGACTGTCTCAAGAACCACATTTTTACTTATATTTCAATGTGATAAATGAACTGTCTTTTGAAATGATATTTAGCCAGGGTGTCTTTCTAAATGTGTCTAAAAGTGGTTCAAAAGGAAGTAAGTAGGAAGTTTGCCTTGGTAAATTAGGGCCTGAGCAAAGATGGTCTGACCTTTCACCCAGAGAAAAGGAAAATGGTGGTGACATCCACTCCTAAGCAACATCTACTCTTACTAAAATTTTCTTGGTATTCAAATTTTACCCACTTCCAAAAAATTAAGGAAGATGAAGAGACATGGGATGACAGTTCAGCTTTGTAAAAACAGCTGACATTATAGTTTATTAGCTTATGTTTGAACTGATATTTCTATTTCCAATCCTAGTTTTCTAACCACAAGAAATGTTAAGACATACTTCACTCTGGAGGTGAAGAGCTCTGTTTCATTTGCTCCTGAGCAGTACTTTCAAGTGAACTGGAGACAGCAATCCTCCAAAACAGAGAACAGCTGACATTCTTCTTAACTGAAGTGTAGGGACCTCTATGACATCGAAGGACTGAGCTCTGTGAAGTGATAAATTTCTAGAAAGAAAAGTATTAGTTAGAGGTTATTGCCCCCAGTACTAGTCAGTAAAATTTGGGTTTGGTTTCATTTGGATGATCTGAAATCTCTAAATGTTTCTGTCGGGTTTTTATTTTTTAGGCCAGTGTAGCTGTCAGGGAGTTGTGTTTTCCTGCTCCAAATGTATGTGGGTGTATGGGAATATGTAATGCAATTAATTACCCAGAGTGGATGACATTTCTTTTCTTTACAGGGCTGAAATAGAAGTCAATTATCACTTTAAAATAGCTTGCCTTTCTAGCCTTCAAACAAATAGAGAAGAATATAGAATTTGCATGTGATGACTGTACTCTGTTAAATTCTTTCCCCCTGCATGCAATTGCTCTCTTTTATGTTATTGCAGCAAATAACAGAGTGTTATAGGGAATTATATACTGGCTTGATATAGAGCCCCAGGAGATGGGAAGATCCTGCTTTTGCCTGAGCCAGTTCTGCAGAAGGAGATAAGAATCCTGTTGCTTAGCCTAGATGGCAATGAAAGAACAGAAAAACTGTCTGAATAAATTACTTCAAGGCTCAAAATAAGTGTCAGAACAAGACTAAGCCTTAAATGTTCTACAGTGCAGCAAGTACCTGCAGAATATGAATGGTTTTAGTGTTAAGAAGTAAATGGTAAAAGAATAAAGACAGAAAGGTCAAATGCAGAAGGGTTTCTCTTCCTGCTCAGAAGGGTGCTTGGTTGCTGCATACGGAGAAGTTTCAGCCTTTTGCCTTACTATAATACTGTCATCATGAGCTACTGCTTTGCCACTCTTGGAGGTTTTGCCAAGAAAATGACATGTGTTTATTCAATGTAGTTGGGATTACCAGTGGTTGATTTAGAGTGCTGCTCAAATTCCAGCTTTGCTAAAGAATGTTTATACTTGTATATTCTGTCTGGTTCATTTTTTTCCCAATTTTTATGTTTTCAATACACAACTTCCATGAGGCTGTGTAGAAGTAATTTGGCACTTTACCTTCCTTAGCCTTCAAGTTGCAGTCCACTCCTGTGATGGGCAACTATGACATGCATTTCTTTCATGAACTCATCTCACTCCAGTTTTGAAACTGCTCACAAATATTTTGTTTCCATATATTGTGCATTTTTCCCCATAGTCTTATAGTTTTGTATTTGGGGGGGGGGGGGGGGGGTGTGGGTGGAAGGCAGGAAGTTTTGTGGATTTGACTTTTTCCCCATGACCAGTATCCACTAGCGATAACATACTATCCACTATGTGAGAACATGCTAGTTCTCACTCAAGATGCCCATTATCTTAAATTAACTTTTCTTTACAGCTTCTACTTCTCTGATGTGTTCCTAGAACCTCCCTGCCATTCCCTGTTTGCTTTAGTTTTACCACTTTACAGAATCTGGGGTTTCTGTGCCGTTGTCCCACTGTGTGGTGCAGAACAGACACATACACAAAGATTTTGGCTGGCAGGGAGGTATCCTGTTCCAGAAGCCAAAGCAGCAGCTCTGTGCCTCAGCTGACAAGACTTCCTTAAAACATATGGCCATGCTAATGTATCTCCTTGTAGGATGGGAGAGGGTGTCTCCATGTAGGAGACACAGCAGCAGCATAAGGATGTGTTCTCCTAAAAATAATTAGGCTGCTAATGTGAGGATTAGATTTGCTTCCTTTCTTGCTGTCTCACCTTTTAAATGCTTAGATACATCATGGCTAGTAATCCTTTCCTGCAATTTAAGGATTAGTGGTGTGGCTGGGTTGGAGTTTCGTAACTGACTCCGGACTGCCACTAACCTGGATGTTGTGCTCAGCAGGTGTGTTTAGAGCTGGGAGAACATGGCAGTTGAAATGCCACCAAAATCTGAAGATAAATCCTGTATGTTCTCGCTGCTCATGACAACATATGTAAGCAGATCATCTTTAGCTACCACAAGATCACTCTGTTCCCTTCCAAAGCAGTGGCTTGTGCCGCCTGTGTGCTGCCACCCACTCAACAGGGAATCTGTTCCTCTGGCATTTGGTTTTTATTTCTTTCTCTTTTAAAATATAGTGTCTGTCACTTGGGAAGGTGTCCTGTCAATGGCTGTTTCAACACAGATTAACAAATAAAACTCTCAACTAAAAGGACCTGCTTAAATGAGAGTTAAAGTTTGATCCAGGGTTTTGGTTCATCCCCAATTTCTGGATCCCAGTTTTTCAGTTTTCCCCCTCTCTCCTCGTGGTGTTCAGCCTCTGTCCATAGTAGATGTAGCTGAATAGCTGAAAATTTCCTGTACTTTGTTTATGGTGCAGAAATGTATCAAATATGCTTACCTCACAATATTTAGAATCCCGAGATTAAATGAAAATGCATTGTTCTTTTAAAGGGTTGCTCATTGTACCAGACATGGGTTCAGCTTGGTTTGCTCAGAGAATTTACACATATCACAGGTAATGTGTAAAGTGTACTTGCTCAAGAGTGCAAATGAGAATGAAATTGGCTGCACGAAAAACAAATAGATCTGCATAACCAGCTCACTGCTTTAAAAATTGCACAGGATTTTACCTGAATTTTAATGTAGAGTTCCATTACTGCTATTTGCCCAGCTGTGATATAGCAACCTATCAGACCTCAAAAGGCTTGAGTAGCCCAGAAAAGTCTGATTGCTTTTTTCTCTGCAGCACAGTAGATTGCTTTATGCAGAAAAGCACAAATCTGCCACATCAGAGTTACATGCTATTATATGAAGACTTACTACAGAAATATTTTTAAAAGAATTTTAGAAAGTGACAGAGCTGTGATAGAGTATTTTAAGGTACTGTTATTGAATGCTAAATAATATGTCCTTGTGTCCAGCAGGCTGTGATGAGGCAGGTAATCAGGACAGTAATTGGCATTTCATTTTTCAAATTGTTTGTGCAGGGGAAAATTAGTAATATTGTGAAACAACAACTGTTTCATTGAAAAGTCTGAAATGCTGACACAGACATAGAAAAGTGCTGTGGTTCACTGGCTCACAAGCAAAGCATCTCAGTATTTCTAAACATGCTTTACATTCCTTTACTTGCTGTCATCAATTTTCTTTGGCCACAGATACCATCAGAAGCCTATTGCTCAGGGACCACTATTTGGCAACTCTGTTGAATCTTAAAAAAGGAGATATTAGTAAGTGACTCCAAATGAAGATAGGTTTGTGAGTATTGACATTTGCTAGGTGTTGGTATGGAAACAGAATAACGTATATAAAAAAGATGCCAAAAACATATTCTTCTCCTTACTGTCTGCAGAAAGTGGTGTGCTAGATTTCAGTTTTAATGAGTCAGCCAATTTAGTAGTTTACCAAAATGCAAAAATCCCTATTATCATTCTAAGGTGTGAAGATCGAGGTGTAGTTTCTTCTGATATCTTCTGGTCAGACCATTAAGAACCTATTCAATATTCCTAAAAGACCTTGCTGTTTAGAGATTTTATTTTCCTGATCTTCAAAGTGTTTGTTTTCTGGTGTTAGTCATCAGGGTACTTAAAAGTCCTCTTTAAGAGTGACAGACAACTGCACTTATTTTCCTAATATCAAACTATATGTAGATGATTGAAAATATTGGGTGAAACTCTTGGGAAATACAATTTTTGTCCCATTCTCACTCCAAAATTAATACTGCTGTGAGACTAGGTTTTAGCTGTATGGTTTTACAGCCTAGAGAACAGATGTTATTATTTTTTCCTAGAACTGGAAAACTTCATAGTGTAGAGATAATCAAAAAAATCAACACCTTAATGATAAACATTATTTTCTTTGTTATGCACTGAAATGGAGCCATTAATGATGTGTGTTCTGGTTTTATTTGCATGATGTTCTGCTGGAATTGCAGCTTGCTGACTCATAAAAAATATTTGATTTGACCTAGGAGGAAGTGCTGAGTCTTTGGTGATAGTTAATATGGCAGAAGAAAACATAGATGCCCCTACAAATGGTTTCTTGTTGGAATGTCCAGGCTTTCTTGTGCAAAATGATCTATTTATAGCATTGAAGGTGTCTAAGGTGGCAATCTAGTACCCTTTTAATATTTAATGTTAAAGGGTCAAGTTTGTTGGTCTAATTCTGTCTTGATAATGGATCCTTCAGACACCAGAGGATCAGAGGGTGACTGAAGTATAGAGGAAGAATAACTGAAGGCTGAAGCCTGTGCCCATCAGAAGTCTAGCAACTTCACTGCAAGGCAGCAAAGCATCTAGTGGAGGCCAGTATCTGTCTTGTAATTATATCTAAGTTGTAATAATTTTGAACAATTTTTGTGATGTTTTAGCTATTGTTGAGATGTTTTAGTTGTTTACACAAGCTAATCTGAAACAAATTTCCTCAACTTTTCTGACTTCAAGAAAGTTTTGGGACAGTACCTAAGTTCCTTTTATACTTAGCTGGGTATTGAGGACCACAAGAATTTTATCCACATGCTTTTTGTGCTGTCTTGACTGCTGTCCTGCTTTCCTGCCTCTGTCATGTTACACACCCTGATCCCCCCAGGTCCTGCCATATCCTGCCCTTACCATTCAGCATCTCACACGAGCAGTGTTGTGCCACAGCAATGAACTTCTCAGCCAGAAGAGCCACACAGAGGTGCATAAGGTTGGTCCCTGTTCTCACAGGCAGCTTTCCAGGGGTTTTTATCACCTATTAAAACAGTGTTTTGCAGCAGTTGCCAATGTCACATCTCAGGACCTGGGGAGAATTCTTGGCCACAACCTTCTTAGGAAAAGCATGCAAGGAAAAGCATGTCAGTGCCTTGTAGTGTCACAAAGCTTGGTTAGCCCTCTGCTAGGCTCCATGGAAGCTGGAAGCAGCTGGATCCTCCCTACATCTGGCACAGCACACAAGTCAGCTTGGCACAAAGATGTTTTTGTGTGACATTTCCTGCAGTCTTATCTCAGATGTGATGGAATAAGAACCCTGTTCTTGCCCAAGCTGTGCAAGAGCACATCAGGAATGAAGACAGTAGGACAGTTTCTTTCGGTCACAAGGAGAACTGACTTCATCATAGTAAGATTTAGAGGAACCCACAAATACTCTCTTTAACCATTCACCTGCTATCTTTTCCACTTCGGTAATTCCTATTAAAGGACATGGTAATTTGACAAGTATATGACATGCAATTTAAAACAGTTTTAAATGTACCAGCCACTTAGGGCTCTCCCTATCTGATCTAGCTCAATCCAAATCCTTTCTGGGAGCAGCACAACCCACATTGCACTGCAGTGAGAGAGGCAGGCTGGAAGCTGTTGTGAGAGCAGATGGTTCAGTGGGCTGCAACTGATTTGTAGCTCATGGGAGCATGAAGTATTTATTGCACTCAGGAGCTATTCTTGTTTAAATACCCTTACATATTGTCTTTAAGTGCTGCTATTCCTATTTTGTTTCCAGTAAAGAAGATGAACGTGCTTGTGCTAAATCCTTTCTATTGTAAATACAGTTGGGGATTTCTGCCTGAAGAGCTGTTTCCAGGTACCCTTGTCATGACAGCTAATATTAATTCAGGATGAGGTGACAGAAGTATCCTGCTACTGGCCTAAATAAGGAACATTGATAATATCTCCTGCCTGACAAGATGAGTTTGTAACCTCTGGAGATGAAGGCAACAGAAACTCTTGGGAAAGGTTTTGAATGAAAAATTTAATTACTCTTTCTTAAAACTGAAAATAAGTCAAAATTAAAACACTAATGAAAATAGTTGAATGATAGGTATTTTAGCAACAGTGTTTTGGGAAAGATTCAGCTCAGAAAGCAGAGAAGGGTTCATCTGTTATGGTCAGATACAGAAGCTTTTACCTCTGATGTCATGTTTCTTGACCTTGACCTTCCTTTCCCACCGGTTTTCAGGAGTCAGTTTTCAGAATGAAATAGAGATCTAAGTTGGAGTGTTTAAAAACAAACAACACCCCTCCTCCCCATACAAAATAAAAACCTATTTGAACATTAGCTCCTCTTAATTTCAGAATAAAGAAGGGCCAGTGCAGAACTTGGTTATTGTGACTGAACTGTGTCTGAACACTGGGTGCAAGTCTCAAACAGGTTTTGATTCCTCCTGGAAGTCTGGCCTTTTCTGTCCTGATAGGTCCATGGTTAATTTTGCACAAACTGTCTTGACAAAAAGGTTTGTGCAAACCTTCTTGTTGTCTCCTGGTTGACCTTTTCATCCAACCTGTTCTGTCCTGAGGGTTATTTTGAACTGTTTCAGAAGAAACTAGCTTCTCACTCATGGGCAGTTAAATCTGGGCAACAGGGAGGAGGTTTCTCCTTTTTTTAAATGCCAGAGAAATGAAAATTCTACTTGCTCTAGAGTCCAGATTTCAAATGTTGTAGGAGGCATGACATGATGTCATGGCTCTTTCTAGTTCCTTCACAAAAGAAATAGCTAAAGCCTCATTCCTTTTCCATATCTAGAGATCACAATTCATGAATATTCATTTAGTATTTACTAGATTCTGCTTGTGATATTCTCTAGAGAGAACATCAACAGTTGCCTCTTCAAGCCTCTCTTAATATGTAAGTGGATCTGTGCATGGGCTACACTGGAGCAAAGAGATCTCAGCAGAGCTTTCTCCCAATATTGCTTCATGCTCTGGCATTCAGATGTGTTTCCTACACCTTGCAGACCTTTTTCAGAGCGTAGTTATTATGCAAAATATTTTAATGGTGTTTTTGCTACCAAGACCATTGTTAAAATCTTGTTCTCATATAACTCTTCAAGAATAATGATTTTTGTGAGGAAGCTCTGCAGGCAAACAAACATTCAGAACAAGCAGATCTGGAAAATGTAATAATTCTCTCCAGACTGGATTCTGTGTAGCCAGTGATACACGAGTAGCATGCTGAATAATGAGGAAAAAATGAACACTTGAGACATGTACTTTTGATGCTAGAGCCCTGCTTTACTCAGGTCACTAGGGATTTGTGTGATGTAGCTCTGGACAGTTCTGTTCCTCCACAGAGGTTTTCACTGCCTAGATGTAGGCTCCTTTCTGTTCTTTTCAAACACAACTCCTGACCTGCACATCCTTGTTGTGCTCCCTTGACTGTGTCCATGGAACAGCTCACTTCTTTGCCTCACTCTTCTGTTAAGAAATAGCAGTGAAAGTCCATAATTAAGTAACAGTTTTTTGATTTGCCTTGTGTTGATTTGGAGGTAAGGCAGGAAAACATTTTAAAAAGTAGAATGTTCTTGATTTCCTCTCTGGGCTCCACCCTTCTCGTCCCATGGCTTGTTGCCATCTCTGTGCTGAAGTTTGCCTATCCTTTGGATCATACTCCAGTGAAGGGAAGGCATTGAGTCTGCCAGGTCTGAAGTGAGCAGGTGGTGAGGGAGAAGAGAATGGACTTGGTCAGCGAAGGAAAGAAGATTGAAAACAATCATCATTTCTCAAAATAGACAATAATTGGCCTACATTATAATGACTTAGGTTTAGGAGTCACAACTATTTGCTTGTGTGTTACTACCCTCGATCACAGTTATTTCACTGCACTCCAGAAGGCATCTATAATTTGTATTTTAGCAAAGTAAAACAATAAAAAATGTCTAACAAGACTAGTCTTAGACAAGAGAAGCCATTTCCTTGTAGCTTGCTGACATCTGAGATTTGTTCAGGTTTCATGGATTTACAATTCTAAATCCTACTTGCCCACAGGATCCAAATAGCTGCTTCCAAATTAAAATTCTGTGCAAAGCTACAGTAATTTGGTGAGAAAGGATCTATCACAGCCTGTTATTGTTGAATAGATGTGATAGCACCTCCTTTGCAGTTTCACAGGTTCCCTTTGTTTGTGTGGTGAACTTTCCAAAATTAGGTGGCTAATTCTGGCAGGGAGACAAAGCTTTTCTGGCACAACGAACATGAGCTAATTCTTTGGAAATATGGAGGTTGCATTTGGAGAGTACTTGACTGCTTCCTTAATGCATTTGGTTGGTGTAATCCCTTGGGACAAGTCTCCAGGGGCAAGAAAGCTTTCTAAAGCACTTCTTCAAAGTTCTGTCTCCATTAATAACTTTATGCCTAGAGAAGATATTCCATACAACCAGGAGGGTGCAATTTATAAATTAAAGACACCTAAGGGAACAGTTTCTCATTCAGTTAAAAGCTACAACTTGCTTATGTGAACATTTTGATTGATTTCTCTTTTATAACAATTTCTGGAAGCATTCGAGAGATTGTTTTTTAGCTTTTTCTAACCAACAAAAGGCTTAAACTAATCAGTCATGCTGTAAAGGCATAAATATAGCTCTCACAAATTAACTACTGCAATGGACTTGCTCAACCCAGCCCCCACCTGGACTGTGTGAGTACTTTGACACCAGTGCATACATCTTTGTATTTCTTCCTCTTTTCTTTTGATACAGATTGAGTTATTAGTGAAAAACCTTGTAATTTGTGTATAGACCCTGAGCATAACAGAGAGGGATTTTTTGTGCTGTTTTAATTAGCAAGGTCTAGCTCTCAGGACTGCAGGGTGGAGGGTAGGATTTTTCACCTGAGGATCTGCCTGCCCCTAGAACTCATGCTATTTCACCATTTTTCTTCAAATCAGAAATCTTAATATGCTCCAGGTTCAACATACATGAACATATGTGATGTGTATACTCAACATCTGTGACGTTTTACCTTTGCATGCTATCAATAAATCCTTTTCACAGGTATACTTAAACCGTGGCAGGCTCTCTCCCTGTGAGGAATTAAAAACCTTTATCAAGTACTGAAGATTAATTTAGAGCAAAGTGGTCATTCGGTGATGATTGGTTTTGACTGAAATAAAACACTTGCCCTCTGTAGGAAGAAACTTCCTCATAAAATCGCAGAATGGATCAGGCTGGAAGGAACCACCCCAGTGCACCATGTGGTCCAACCCCTCTGCTCCAGCAGGGTCATCCTAGAGCACAGGGCACAGGATTCAGTACAGACAGTTCCTGAGTATCTCCAGTGAGGGAGACTCCACTGCCTCTCTGGACAATCTGTTCCAGTGCTTGGTCACCCACACTGTAAAGAAGTTCTTCCTCTTCTGGTGGAACTTCCTGTGCACCAGTTTCTGCCCATTGCCTCTTTCCCATTGCTTGGTATTGCTGAGAAGAGCCTGGATCCATAGTCTGATACCCTCCCTTTGGACACTTATAGACATTGATGGCTTCCCTTCCCAGTTGTCTCCTTTTCAGGATGAACAGGCCCAGCTCCCTCAGGCTTTCCTCATAGGAGAGATGCTCCAATCCCTTACTCATCTTTGTTGCCCTCCACTGGACCTCCTCCAGGAGCTCCATGTCTCCTTTGTCCTGAGGAGCCCAGAACTGGACACAGCACTCCTGATGTGGCTTCACCAGGGCTGAGCAGAGGGGCAGGATCACCTCCCTCAATCTGCTGACAATGCTCCTCCTAATGACCCCCAGGACACCATTGGCCTTCTCACCTACATGGGCACATTGCTGGCTCATGGACAGCTTGTTGTCCACCAGAACCCTGAGGTCCTTCCCTGTACAGCTGCTTTCCAGCAGATCAATCCCCAGCCTGTGCTGGTGTGTGCAGTTACTCCTCCCCAGGTGCAGGACCCTGTACTTGCCTTCTCTCAATTTCCTTTCTGTCCATCTCTCCAGCCTGTCAAGGCCCTTCTGAAGGGCTGCACAGACTCTGGGGTATTGGCTGCTCCTCTCAGCTTTGTGTCATCAGCAAACTTGCTGAGGATGTCTCTGCCCCTTCATCCAGGTCATTGATGGATAGCTTGGGGAACACTTCAAGTGACAGGCCTTCAACTAGACCCCGTGCAACTATTAGCTGGCAAGAAACTTTTGTCTTTGTAATATAATTGGAAAATCTGTTGTTTTCTTGATCAAAATGTAATTCAGTGAAGTGTCCTCTTTTTCTAGGAAAATCTATCAATTTAATAGCGTGAAACAGATGTCTTTAGAAATAGACTAAGCTTCTGTACCAGTTACTCCAAGAGCTGTTAAATAAAGTAAGTTTGGCACCCTCTTCCAATTCCTTGTACTCTAGCTATTTACCTATTAAAGTGCAACAGAAAAGCCTAAGTCTACAAGGAATATGCCGGTATTTACCTGGAAGAGTTCCATCCCAGCATTTTTGATAAAATAATATATTCAGTCACTGTGACATGATTTGCTGCTAATGTTCATGTCTTGGAAGACAAGTGTTGACATATCATAGCTTTTGGAGTATCACGAGGATGTCCAGGAGGAAGGTTGCATAAGAATTGTGAAACAAATTGCTACAATAAATGGAGAACTCCCAGATTCCTTCAGTGTAGGGCAGATCCTACTGCCATTACCTGTGTCATGCTCATTTTTTTTAAAAAAAGAACTTTCAAGCCTTCTAGATACGTCTTTTTTTATAATACAAGGAAGGTTAGTACTGTCAAGGTGAGTAGAGGGAATTGTGATGATTTTGCTTCAACTGAGAGAGCCAGGAGTGCCTTTCCTGCCCATGACTATCACACTGAAGCAAACCCACTGGTTCCACTCAAACCAAACCAGGAAAATATTTTTACAATTTTGCAGAATGTAGCACAATTTCATGTGAAGTATTTTTGACTCTAAAGAAAATTAATGCTGTAGAATATGTTGGATGAATACAATTCTGTAGTCTTTAGTTTTGATGTGACCTAGGGTATAGCATTTGTCAGTAGGAATGTATAAAGCTTTTTATATAAAGTAACTTTTTGACCTTTTTTTCTGCTTTATTTCCTTCCTTTTTTCCCCCTTTTTTTTTCCTTTTTCAAACAGTATTATCTGGTTTAGTGTACAGTAAGCTGTGGACCAATTCTTAAGCTTTTACTTCTAAGTGGTAAATGGACACACTGATTGATGGGGAAAAAGCATATTTTTGTTAATTGTCATCAAATCTATTCTTTAAACTACCTGCTACTATTGAAACTTAGAATTTTTCAGATTTGTTCATTTGTTTGTTGCAAACAAGTGAACTTTTGTTCCTTTCAAGCTATCTTTTGGTAACATTTTGAGTATTTTCCAACATTCACTCCTTCTAGCATAGGGAATTTTTTTTTTTATATCAAGGGCAGATGGACTTATCAAAGATTTGAAGTTGTATTTGCCTTTAGGCATGCATGCTAGACTGGTTATTTAGGCTCATTGAACCTAGACCAAAGATAGAATAAGTTGGAAACATTCACTCCATGCTTTTATGTAAATTTTCATTCTATTCTGAGATCCTGGCAGCAGTATTCTGGGACCAAAATTTCTGGTAGTATTTTGGTACTTCTTGGAAACTGAAATAGAGCATGCAAAATCTTGTGAAATCTTCTTAGACATTTTGTTTAAAAATAGTTGTTGAAAAGAGCATTCCCAATTATAGCCAAATGATTCATCTGCTGGCAGTGGGGTATCAGCACTGGTGTTCTATCTGCTCACCTGCTTCTGTTGCCATAGCAGGTTCCCCATGTTCCCTGCTGTTGGTATATATATGCAGCTTCTGTAGCTGGCATTCAGGACACTTTAGTTTTCCCTCCCAGCTCAGTTGTTAGTACTACCTATAGAGTTCTCTCCAACCTAACTACTCACATCAGCAGGATTTCTTAATTCCTAGTGGGCGTCATGGTCATTCCATCATCCTTGAGAAATTATTTATCATTGGGCAGTATCTGAAATACTGAAGTGAAATAATGCAGGAAGTAATTGAAAGAGTTTTTATTTTCTGATGTCACAACATACCACTACCACAAATACCAAACTTTCTAAACATCTAAAAAATGGATTGTAATTGGGTCCTTTTTAGTGCTCAATATAACTTTCATTTGGCCATATTTACCTAGCTCTCAGAAAGGGGGGAAAATGAAGAGAAAAAAACACAAGGTCAGTGCACCGAAAGTCTTATGAGAGTTGGGATCTCTGGGTTTAAAAGGGCACAACTAAAAGTGAATCTGCACTTGGAATAATTCCTTGGTGGTGAAGAACCTTTTGCCTGTCAATAAGAAACTGTGGTGGGTTGACCTCGGCCAGCTGCCCACCCAGCTGCTCTCTCCCCCTCTCTGAACAGGACAGAGGGAGAAAATACCATTTCCCAACACCCTCCTCCCAGGCTCATCTCATACACAAACAGACATCAAATACACATTTCAAAACACTCAAGTTTTTCGTCTTGGTACCTAATTACACAAAAATCATCCTGATATAACAACAAAATAAGCATTTGTTACACAGTGTGCTCTGCAGAATGTGCCCTAACTATGTAATGGTGGGGCCTGCAACTGAGCTGATGGTGGGCTTCTCCAGGTTCTCTGAGCTCTAGCAGGAGAACCTGCTCCTCCAGAGAAGCTGTGGCCTTGGTTTGTTGTGTTGCTGGAAGTGCCTGGTGGAGAACACACACAGTGTCCATGGAAATAGCACAGCAGTCTTTGTTTCCATCTCCTTTCCCCTCTCTTCAGGGCATGTTACTTGAATGGGTTTTCTTTCAAATTTCTGCCCATTTTCCTACTCTCAACACTTTCTCATGAAGAGAAAGTGAACAGATTTAAGTGTCTCTGCTACTGGCAGTTGACACATTTACCTTCTACCATCCCATTGGTAGAGGTGCCCTTTTAAATATGTTGATGAAAAGGATGAGAGACATAACACTGATCCACAGGCTTGTCACAACTTCTTACTGCTGGGATAGCAATTCCAAAAACATGTTGGATGCTTCTCAAACTCAGAAAAAAGACTTAATGCTTATCCAGAAGAGTATTCAAACCATATCATTAGAGCAACAACAGCCTAGGAAATTACAAGAATAGGAAAGCTTCCTAATCCATACATCTTTTCACATGGAGAGAGAAGGTTCCCAGATGAGCAAAAATCATCTGCAGGAGTGAACCCTCAGTGTCCCAAAAATGCAAAAGACAGACAAATGTGCTCTGCTGTTTTGCTGTGCTTTCACAGCTACCTTTCTTTCACTTCATACATTTTCTGTCTGTCACACTGGAGGTGCTGATGGCACAACCAGCCATACCTGGAAAGGGATATCTGAACTGCTTTAAAATGTCACTGACTTCACAGAACGTGTGCTGTTCACAGCAGACCTAATCCAGGAGATTTTTCTGATCATTTGTGATTAGATAAAGCACCTAGTAAGAATCCTTTAAATGCTATAATATAGATCCTCTTAGTAAGTTCCTATTAAAATAAAGAACTCATTTTACAATTGGTTGCTTTTTAAAAGGGCTTTTACATATACTATATATTCTTTGTGTAAGAATAGCTTCTGCAAAAAATGCATTTTCCAATTTGAAAATAAACAGAGTAAAGATATTCATCTCTTGCTTTACTTTGCTGGGAGACAGAGCCATTTAAGTGAAGGAACAGCATGACACAGAATAAAAAGCAGCACACATTCATCTTTTCTGGGAACTGCAGTTGTAGCCCACTACAATTACCAAAATATGACTTTCTGAATAACTATATAAAATTCTACATTTTCCTGAGATTAAAAAAGATGTAGCATGAAGGCCTTACAGTATGGGGAGGAGGAAGAAGCTTTTAAAATTATTTCTTATTTATTCTGTTTTTTAATTCAGCAGAACCACAAATGTCAAACTGGCATTTTTCAGATGTGTTCCAAGATATGCCCCTGAATAGATGGTGTAGGAAAAAAAAAAGACAGTATTTCTAGAGACCTGTCATTTCTTTCAAGTCAATATTTGATATTTAAATAGATATTAATTATTTTTAAGCTGTGTAAAAGGTCTCTTGTCCTATTAACTGTTTTATTTAATTCTGCTGACTAAAGCTAGGGAGTTTTTATTTATATTCTGGTAAGTTCACATTGTGAAATGTAAGTAAAAATTCTTTGATGTTTGAAGCTTTCTTTAATGTGTTGTAAAAACCTGGAGGCTGGTTGTGTGCATATGCCTGAGGGGCAAATAGATGTATTTTTGCCTGTATATATGTTTTACAATGAGTATTACTTATCACCAGTAGTAAAAGGTTTAGGAACTTTGCTGCTGATAAGGGACAGTTCCCATTGTCAAATGGAGAGATATTAATGTGCTTTCTGGAAAAGTTATATATTTTATTCATGTAAGTGTCATGGAATTGAAAGAAATATTGTTCCATGGTATTTGATGTGGGTCATTTCAAGAGGAGGGTAAACTAGAGAGTAATGATCTAAAATATTGTCCCATGGTATTTAGTGTGGGTCATTTCAAGAGGAGGTTAAACTATAGAGTAATGATCTAAGTGATTTTTTTATTTCCTTTGAGTCTTTAGATCTTGTTATAATTTTACAGAACTGTTCTTCTGCAAACACTCATGCAATTTCTCTTTCACTACATGCAGTGCTTTATTAAATGAGCACAACAAACACTGAAAGTTCTAAGCAGAAAATTATATATCTTTGTATTTCATAGAAGACTGTCAAACTTTACAGCAAATTATTTCCTTTCTTTATCCCTTCCCATCTCTTGAAATTAGTACATCTCATATTTTATATCCTTAGGATAGGCAGAAACAATTAGGGAAACTATTGGTCCTCAGCATTTCATTTTCTACCTTCTCTCTTTTTATAAGTGAGGGAGAAATTAGAGAAGGTTACAAGCTCTTCAGGAATGGAACTATTGATTTATCACTAGGTGATATTAATCTCATCTAGACAACGTAGCTTTTTGCACATAGATTTCTTGCAGGGAAAGAGTGGCAAGTGTCTGTGCAATCTCACTTCCTGATTTCCAGATAACAGGACTACAAGAGAGGAGAGAAGCACAGACCCTTCTGTGCCTAAGCAATGATACATCAGTATGAGAGAAGTAGATGTGAACTTTATGTGACAACAACTGAAACACCTGTCAGGATGAGATACTGGGCTGCCAGTAACCATCAGCCACAGTTTCAGAGGCAAATTGTCATATTAGGGCAGACTGAAAAACTAGCTGGAACAAGCTGGCAAAATACAATACTTCAGTTTCTTGTACAGCTAGCTGGAAAACAAGTTATTACATGTACAGTAAAGGTAGCTTAGGCCATTTGTCAGGTGAAATCATTGCGTGCAGCTGGAACGACACTCAGCTGAGTTCTTTTGCTTTGTTAGCATGGTGAAGATGCTCCTTCTGTAATTTCTCTCTACAGAGAGGAAAAGGTGTAGCATATCAGTCACAGAACTGCTAGCCCCAAAGAATTGTCCAGCACAGGTTCATTTGGCTAACTTTACCAGATACATCTCTTCTGCTCTGCCAGAGGACAAACCTCATTTTTCCCCCACAGAAATCTTTGCCTTTGGGGATTTTTTACCCTCAGAGTTGATGTTTATATGTTGAACGTCCTCATTGGGAGATCTTGCAGTTACCATCCTGCCTCATTTAAATTCTTTAAAGGACTGCTGTCCTCATGAGGACATTAACATACCTGTAATTACTGGAAAAATTTGGAGTAACTGAATTTTTTGTTCTAGGCACTGCAAAAGTCTCTGTCAAATGCCATAACCTTGATCTCACAGGACTTGGATCTGGTACTTAGCATCTGTGATCCTTATTTCATGTAGCAGCAGCTTCCCCCCTGTGCAAGAGGCATTTTCCTTGTCTGACTTGATGCCAGCATCTGCCCTTTCTCCTGGCCTTTGCCGGCAGCCTTTGCCTCCTGTGTCTTCCATGAGAATGCACCAGGGAGCATGTCTGGCTGGAGCAGCTGCAGTCATAGGTGTAGAAAGGTGAGGGATCTGGGCTGAAGAGACAGAGCCCCAAAAAGCTGAACCCCTCCCATGGCATTGTGTGAGGGGTAGTGTCCCTCACACAGGGGGAGGGAGGACACCTCACACCGAGTGTCCCTGGTGGGGCTGGGAGAGCTGGGTGTTACTGAAGCAGAGTTTCTGTTTGTTTGTTCAGCCCCCATCTTCCCCAGGATGGTGCTGCACGCCACGGGTTGGACCTTGGTGGTCTGTATTAACAGTTTTACATCACTTATCAGCTTAGGCACAATTCTATTTTTGTGCTCCTAAAGTTAGCAAGATGATTTTTACATCTGTTAAATGCTTCACTTCAGGGAATCCTTGGATGAACAAAGAGATCAGGCAGGGTTCCCACTCTTAATTATTGAACTGTGACCTCGTTTGTCCTCAGAAGCTCCTGCCTTTTGCCACCCATGACCTGTAGTTGTTGAGATAAAAACACAAAGCCTGTCAGAAGGAATCTGCAATGACATCAGGATGGATACTCTTGTGTTGACTGCCCACTGGTGCATGGCACTGCTGACTAGAAGACTTTCTACCTATACAGCATGTTGGGTTTAAGCTTCTCTAGTTACCCAAAGATGAGGTCACTCAGTTCATTAATGATTTATGATTATACAGTGCCTTTCTTCAGAGAGCTTCCAAGGTAGCTGGCAAGTTTATATCTGCATGAGTGAGCACCTGAAACAAACTGTTAGTGATTTCTCCACAGACTGAGGACCTGGTACAAGAAAATTCCCTTTTCTCTATATTCTTGGATACACACTAGGGTTAGGTATCATTACTCCAAGAGGCATTTGCTGCCTGTACACTTTGTGATATGACATTCTTCAAACAGGAGTTTCTTAGGCTTTTTCATTCCCTTTTTCTTTCAAGTCCATTTTACCAAGGGTTTTCTTGGATTTTTTTTTTTTTTTTTTTACTTTTTAAAAAACTTTTACTATGGTAGAGCAGGATCCTTTTCCACAAACAAGTTTAGAGCCTCATTGAAGTCAGCCTGTAGCACAGAATTCAATTTATATCAAATAAAGGGAGTGGAACCTGGTCACATAATATTGCAAATAATTTTTTTAGCCATGTCTGGAAATAGTGTGGTTATATAGTCAGGAATGACACATAACCATGGAACAGTGTTTTGAATTACACACTTAGTGGACAAAAAGAAACCGGAGGATTTTGCCATCATAAATTAATCTTGCAGTGTTTTATTACCTGTATTATCATTTAAGATACTGAAAAGAAAGAGGCAATGTTTTTTTCCCCTAAACATTAGAGGTTTATACTTGCCACATAAACAGAGAAGAAAATCATAGGTCTTGTTAGTGAAATAAAGACATGGTAATATTGGATGCTTTTGTCTTTCAGAGTGTATTAGGAGCATTTCTAATTGAAGATGTTTGTGCTATTTGAGAAAGAACATGATAGATTGTTTTAAAAGAACATGATCTATTGTGTTTATTGTTTTTAAAAAGAAAAAAATAGTGTCTATGTCTATGTCTTCTTAAGGCAGTGTTGCATATAAAATGTGCAGAGAAGAAACCAAGACACAGGGAGAGGGTGGGTTTCCATTTATTCCTTGGCAATTCACACTTACATTCTGCCAGTGTAAGTATAACCAACACTGCAATAAAGTGCACTTCGATTCACACTTGTGCAAGCTCCCCATGGCTAGGGACAGATCTTAGCCAAGCATGATCAGAGAGCAGGGTGGGATAGTCTGATAGGGAAGCTCTCTCTAACACCCTACAGTAACACAGGCAGAGTTACAGTTTTCATTGGGTTTAGTTGTTTTTCAGCATCACTGAAGGTAAAACTACAGCATGGCCTGGCTGTGCTGCAAGACTGTGGTGCATTGGTCGTTGCAAAGATGCACCCACCTTCCTACTGCAGTGCCATGAGGCTCCCCTAAGCCCAGGAGAGTTTTCCTTTTCCATGCCTTGTCAGCAGTAATGTCATGCAGGTCAATCAAATTTACCCATCTGGATGTCTCCCAGTGTCTTTGATGCAGCTTTGAGGCTGACCTGTGCAAATATAATTAACCTTTCCTGCTCCTAGCTGTACTGGAGAGAAGAGAGGGAGCACAGAGGTGAACAGGGCACACAGGAGGTGGTCAGCCCCACAAAATCTGCATTTTTCATATTAAGATCTGACAGGTTTTTCTGACAACACTATTAGTCTCCCTTTAGTTTGGGAGATCAAAGCTTCTTTTTTACTCAATCTTTTGCTTGCATTTGGATTTTATCTCTATAACCTTGACTGGATAGATGACTTTTTAATGGTGTTAGCATGACCCAGGGAAAGTACAATGTCAACAGTACAATGTTGTTTTGCAGGTCTGTTAATCCAGTTTCATCCTATTTACTCATGTTGTTGTTTGGCTTGTGATAAATAGGATTGTACTTAAAAAAATAGGGAAGTTTTCAATTATTTGTTTCCTAATTGTGGGAATTATTTTCCTGGTTTCTTCCCTTCCATTTTCACAGAATCACAGATTGTCTGAGTTTGTGAGGACCTCTGGAAGCCATCTGGTCCAACCCACCTGCTCAAGCAGGGTCAGCTAGAGCTTGTTGTCCAGGACTGTCCCTTTGGGTTTTGAATGTCCAAAGGATGGAGATTGCACAACCTCTCTGGGCAACTTGTGCCAGTGCCTGGTCACTCTGACAGTTAAAAAGTGTTTCCTGATGTTCAGAGGGACCTCCTGTGTTTCAGTTTCTGCCCACTGCCCCTTGTGCTGTCACCAGATATCACCAGGAAGAGCAAGGATTCCTTGAATCCTTTACGTCTTTCTACCTTCTTGTCCTTGCATTTGTTGTTCAGACATACAGGCTTGCAGAATGCTGCTGATAGTCAGCTCAGATCTTTTTCAGAGGTTTTTGGTCATTTTTTTTTTTTCTTCCTAATTTTCTTTCTTCAGTTTGCAGCTCAGAAGAGGATTCCTTGCAATGCATGGCTGAAAATAACGGTGTAAGGAGATCTGGGAGAATTCTCCCCTCCCACCTCTGCCACTCTTACCTCTATTGAAAACTGGGAGTAGAACATTTTTACTGCTTGTTTTTTCATTAAGTAGCTGTATGAATTAAATGACATTTGGTGATACCCTGGAGTTCCAGGACACCATGTATGTCAATCACAATAGGTATGCTAAGTTACCAAAGCTCTTTTTATCCTGGAACTCATGTGCTCCTTTTTGAGATATTATTTATTAAACACGATTTTTATATTTTCTCTTATTCACAGTTCTTTTAATTACTAGTTCTAAATGTTTAGTTTCTTACTTATCTCTCATGAAAACGTGTGAGTTAATTTTGGTTGAGAAGCAAGCACATTTTGCCCACCATGTTTGGGAGTTTTTTTCTGCATATAGAGTAAAAACATAATTTGCTACTATATTGGAGGGATGGATAGGAAAGGTACACTTGATGGTGTTCTGGTAGCCCCTTTTGACTCCTGGAAATGTTTTGGTTAAGGAATGTGTAACTTGCAGTAACCTAGGAAAGGGCAGGCCAGATCATAACTGCTGCCATGGGTTTTTTTTGTCCTTTAATGAGTTTTGGCATTTCTCCTTGAACAGTCTAAACCTCTGATTTTGGGAAGGAAGCAGTAATATAAGTAAAAAACTTACTCTGCCATAAAGCTCAGTGTGTGTGTACACATGCCTGTTTGGGAACTGTGCTACTGCAGGGGCTGGAGAGTCAAACCCAAGTTTGGCACCACAATAAAATGTTAGTCTGATCTAATATGATCTCTGGAGTTTGTTTATTTTCTCATCTTTGAGCAGTTGTGGATACCAATGATGCATTATCAAAGACAGCAACCCAAAGTACTGGATTTGTACCATGTGTATCACAGAATAAGCTCAGTATCTGGTACAGAGAAATTAAGGTTTTAGTGGCCACCAAAGAAGTGCATGAGTATTCTTTTGGTTTTGGGTTTAATTTAATTAAACCTTGATATCAAAAGACACTATAACTTGCTAGTAAAACAGCTTGTAGTACTAACTTCTCTCCTAAGCCTGAGCATGCTGAAAGTGTTTTACTGAATTGTACTACTTTTCCTACTTCATAGGAGCACCTCTCCTATAAAGGCAGGCTGAGGGAGTTGGTGCTGTTAAGTTTGGAAAAGAGAAGGCTCCAGAGAGACTTTGGAGCACCTTCCAGTACCTAAAGGGGGCCTACAAGAGAGCTGGAGAGGGACTTTTTGCAAGGGCTTGTAGTGACAGGACAAGGGGGAATGGTTTTAAGATGAAAGAGGGGAGCTTTAGATTGGATATTGGAAAGAAAGCCTTCACTTTGAAGGTGGTGAGGGACAGAAAGAAGTTGCCCAGAGAAGTTGTGGATGCCCCATTCCTGGGGCAGGAACCTGAGCCCCAGGATGGATGGCCAGAGCAACCTGGCCTAGTGGAGGGTGCCCTTGCCTGTGGCAGGAGGTTGGAATTGATGATCTTTAGGTCCTTTCTGATCCAAACCATAAACCATATGGTTTTAGGATTCATAGCTAACTACTCACTGTAAGATTTTATCAGTAAGTAGTCTGGAAGAGATGTGTATTTTAACTGATATTCCACATATTTTTAATCATGTACTAAATGCATTAATTTTAGGTGTTACTAAAATTAATTTGAGGATCAAATTTTAAAATGTGCTAACCCTGTTTCTAGTGCAGAGTGATCTACCACATTCTAAAGAAACCATTTAAGTCATAGAGGGTTCTTTTTCTTATTCATGATATGAAACACTGAGTCATAGTTTTCAGTATTTTGTGGGCAGGTATCTCTAAACTCTTCTGCTTTTTTCAGGAGTTGGTGTTGATTTTCTCTGTCTGATGATAATTTTTATTCCTTAAATCCTTTAATTCTTTGCATTAAAAAATATTCTGTGAGTAATGTTGATTATATTTGCCTGTGATATGCTGAACATATTTCCTTTTGGACTGTTACTCAGTTATCTTCAGAAATTGAAACATATTTTCAGAAGAATGGGGAGTTATTAAGCAGGGAGAGAAGATGCAGTGGAGTCCTTTAGTGGACAAATATTTGATGGCTTGCCATGCTTATTTGCCTACTAGTCTTGTGTTTTGTGGTGAAATAACAACCATGGGGACTAGGTACAAGAACAACTATTGTCTGAGATGCTGAAAATAGACCCGTTGATCAATTTACCATTTGTAACTCGAGCCTTACAGTAGGTATTTTCAGGGACTTGCTTTATAATGGCCTTTCTCTCTTCTAAAGTTCTGTACTATTATTATGTGTTGAGGTAAAGGATAGATTGTGAAAAGATAAAATGCACAATGGAAAGGTCTGTGTTCTCAAACAAAATCTGAGGCTACTTTTTATTTCCTGATTTCTATTCTGCTCAGAATTACATGGCTCTGGCATCATTGCTTCTATCAGCTACTTATTACTGTGGGATATAGTAATTTTCCCTAAGTGCATGCAGAATGTGCATTTTCTTAGCTTTCTATGCTGGAAATATGTATTTCTGGTTCTGCATTCAATTTTTTGGCTGCATTGGAAAAGGACAGTATGGAATAGTTTCCTGAAATAATCTTTCAGGATCCAAATATTCCATGCTGGCCTGTCTTCAGGAACTTCCTTTTCACTGAAACGTTTCCCAATCCATCTGTCTTCACGTCTTTCCCTGAGAATTAAGAGAGTGTTAGTAAACAGAAGGAAGACCTTTTCTGTTTGTCTGTTACTGCCAGGGCATCTCCTATGCATCCTGAGCTTAGTGGTTTACAATGACTCTGCTTTAAATTTCTTTTTCTTGCACCTTGAACAATGAAGATCTGTTTTACACCCAGGAGTTCAAAGTGCTTTGAATTGTGATTTTTGAGAACAATAGAGTTCAGAAGTTGTCCCCTTGCTCTCATGCTTCCAAACCTTATGCAGAAGTGTAACGGGCTGGCAGATTTGCTGGTTCCCTTGGGATGCAGGCAAGGCAACAGAGCTGAAGTCTCTCAGTTACAGAAGGCTCTTTATTGCAGGTGCACTGAACTCCTGGTTTCTGCAATGCCATAGCCATTGCCATAAGTCACTGAGGTGCAGAAAGGGCAGGGAAATATGTGAAATTAGCACACTGAGAGAAGTTCTCTGCTCTGCCAGTTAACAGCAAGATATCTGCTGGGCAGGGACACTGGAGAGGCTGTGTCAGGCATTTTGGATGCATGCAGGATTTAAAGCTATGAACTAACAGAGATCTTTGCACTGGCAGTTGACTACTGGGAGGTGCTTTCTGGTGAAAAAGGAAATACATTCCTACTTGTTTGGCCAGAACCACATTGAGCTGATGCAGGCCACAAACTTTCCATGCTCACACCATTGCACATGCTATTGTCAGTGCTGTGTCTTGTGCCCAGAAACAAGAGGGTAGTGCTGAGTCTGCATGTGAAAATTAGATTAGAGGCTGATGTGCATGTATGAGATTTTTAACATCTGAAGTTCCCAGTTAGACACGAGCTCCAGTTCAAGACCTTCACATTTTGTCATATGCATTAGGAGTACCTTCCTTTTCTTTTTTTTAGAATTGGCCTGACAATATCAGGATGTTTTCATGTTGCTTTCTCATCTCTCATGCACACCTTCAAGACATTCTGAATATTATGAGTGGTGCAGAGTCAAATGAGTGCTGATCTCTCATTTCTCAGCCTTAACAGACTGCTTTGTTCAGGTGCTTTTGCTAGCAAAAGTACAGTTCTAGATCATGTCTCCTGGCAGCCTGAGAGTACCCACCAACATTTAGTCCTTGAACGCTTGCAAGCAGTTCAATTTGATTACCAAGAACCAAATACACACTTATCCTTGTCTTGTCAAATGGGGCATGATTTAGCCTATATAATAATTACATTGTTACAATAAAATACTCTTATTTGTGGCTGCCTAGGACATCAGGATGAATGGGTATAGCAAATACTATTCAATGACTGGTAGAGTTTAGGAATAGGGTAGTTGCTACAAAATCCCTGTCTGATCCTTCTAGTTGTATGTAAAAGGAAGCATAAAAATCCCTGAGGAGAGTCAAAAACTTTTGAGGAAATTTTTGAACAATACAAGGTCAAAATTGCAAAATTACAGTTAAATTTTTAAAGTAGAACTTGAAACTAGTGAAACCAGAAGAAAAAGATCTATTTAAAAAGTAGCTGTTCTGTTCAATTTTGCAGGTTGTTTTCACCTGTTTAATTTTTTTTTGTTTTGCAGTGTATCCAAATAGATTACTTTAAGTTTTTGCAGTAGATATGTTCTTAATTAAAAAAAAAAGCACTTAGTTCTTTTTGCCAGAAAAATAGTTAAAACTTATTTCTCCATACTCTAGTAGAGAAAAACCCAAAGATATTATAAGCTCACATTTTAGTTTCTAGAAGTTATCAGTTTTTCCTTTTAAGAAAGTAGAGTCGTATACAGCTACAGCATTTTTATTTCAGCCAAACTACAGTAAAACCAGTGACATATTTTTCTTGAGATATAATTGATTTAGAACTGCAGGATGTGACTGGAAGGAAAAATAAAAAAGTGCTGCCATTTTACTAGTTAGAAAGAGGAAAGAAAGACCATTTTGTATGAAAGTCTCAGAGGGAAATCCGAAGCTAATGAAAAAATTCTCAGGTTGCAATATCTTTTTTTTTCTTTCTTTCTCTTTTGCTTTTTTCTTTAGACTGCAGACATTTCAAACCATTTACAAGAGATGTGGCAGGCAGGAACTGCTCAGTTTATAAGCACCCTTCAAAAGAGTGAAAACACCAAACCCTCACTTTTAGGTTTGCCTAGAAATGTTGAACTAAAGTTCTTTCTTTTTCACTTATACTTAGGCAGTCTGGGAGGAGAATGTTAACCACTGGTCCCTAGCAGCATATCCTGACTTCTGATCACTTATATTAAAGAAAAACGCCCATTTCAGAGAGAGTGCAAGACTGTGTGAAAGTAGAAAATATCACACCCCACCTTAAAAAAGGTAAGAAAGTTTTTTCTGCTGATCCTTTAACAATGGAAGTGGTGTCTTCATTTGACAGTTCATTATGTTAAAGGCAGAAGTGAAAATTAGATAACTGAGCACTAAAATATTTATTTAACCTGCATATTCCAACTTAGCAAAAAGGATGCTTTTTATTTAAAAGGAAGAGTGTAATGTGTGTGTTCCTGAGCTTAAAACTATTTGTTTTGTAGCTTTTGTGTGTATTGTGGAAAAAAAACACTGTGAAAACCAGAAAATGTTATCTTTCATGTCAAGCACAGTTTTTCTTAGTCTCCAGCGTACCATGCAACTCTCATTTTGCCAAGATGTGCACAGTGTGTTTGTAGAATGCTGCTGCTGGGAATTAGTGAAAAGGAGTAGTTCTGCCATTTGTGCTTTTATCAGAACAAATCTGCACTATTTCCCTTTCTGCTGAGTTTTGGACTGACTGGTTATTTGTAAAATATTTACAACTCTCCTTCCTTAGGTGCTTCAGTTCTAAGTATTGGAAGAAGCTGAAAACAGTTAAAATCTACTGTACCCTGCATGTTTCCTCTGAAAGTGGAGTGAAAGCAGTGGGGGATTTTTCCATTCAGATTTTCTTCCCCTCCCCCCCCCTTTTTCTTTTTTTTTTTGTTCTCGAGAGAATGTTGGAATCCTGATAATTTCTTTCTACAGCAGCCATTCTGTAACGTGGTCCCGGGACAAATGTGTTCATCACATCTGTGAACGTTCTACTCTACACAACATATCTCTAGATTTTGATTTGGAGTCTATCTCATGTAGAAATGCTGTCTTTGCTTTTGCACAAAGAAGTATGATTCTGCTGTTTGAAGTTGTTGTGGTTTTAGAGAATCTGTGCTAACTCCTATTACCTTGCAAACTCAAAAGGCTATTGGTTACCTAAAAGTCCTGACTTCTGACTGTCTTGCCAAAATGTGTGTTTGGCTGGTGTTTTATGTGGCAAGAGAATAAATGACAAACAGATATCTTTGACAACTCTTCTGAAATGATCAGTTGAAATACATTGGCTTGCTGCTGAGAAAAAAAAGGTTCTGTTTTCTTGAGATAGAGTAATTTTGACATTTTTCTACCACAAAACCTTCAGCTGAGGGTACAAATGTGTTTGTGACATACCTGTTTGTGAGATGGGGTCTGTTAATGTATTATAGGCAGGGCATGTTCTTATTTCTTCAAAGCAGAAGGGTAAGAAATGTGCCACCACCAATGGAAAATGCTCTGTGAGTATATGTCAAGTACAGGATGCTTCCTACCTGCTCTCTCTAACCTCATATTTCCATGCCATTTGTATTTAAGGATTACAGATTCTGAAATACCTTCTGTTTCCTTTGAATAGACTTAATTTTTGCAAGCAGTGCAACCTTTTTCAAATAGCAAAAATTTTATATTTTGCCCAGAAAATGCAACACCCATTGGCTTAAAATATGGATGTTCAAAGAACAGTCTATGAGGGTGGTCAGGTACAATACCATGTCCAGATTGACTAATACAAATTTCATAACTAAAATATGCAAGATATATGTTTCTGTATAGAATCTGCATGTACTATTTCTTCCAAGAGAATTAAAGGTATGTTTTTTTCTGACAGAGCACCAGTGTTCTTTCGTAACCCACCCACATAACCTGTTGTTAAAATATTCTGCTTTTTACTGCAGAAAAAGTCCAAAGCTTTTTTAGAGAATAATTTGCAGTTAGTAGAGATTTTGCTTAATCCATGAAATTCTCTGTAAATCAATTGTCAATGTAGTGCTAGTCAATTTTTGAACAAGTTTACTGAAGTTTAATATTTTGGGTTTTTTTTCCTAATGCAGACAATTTTTTTTAGTTCGTTTTCTAAGCTAAAATGCTTATGGCTTCAGACTCACATTTATTGGTGATCCTATCCAGCTTCTCCAGAGACTTCAGTTTTCCTTTAAGGTATTTTCCATTAAAGTTGGTTTTGTTGTCTTTTTTTTTCATTCTTAAAAAAGTGGAAGAACAGGAAATCCTTCTTTTATATTCTATTAAAGTTTTTTTAAATTTCATCTGTATCATCCAAAGTTTTTCCCCCTTTATTCTGCAATTTCTTGTTCTCCTGATTTTTTTTCTCCCGTTCTTTGTTTGCCCAATTCAGATTTCTTTCTTACAACATCTGATGACTTATGGATGCATTTGGTTGTGTCCTTTCAGTCACTTCAGAGGAAGTAAAAATAACAAAGATTTTCTGAAATTATTCACTGTTCAGTAACTAGCTATGCAAATAATATATTTCCCATTTTAATGAAGAAGGGGTCCTGCCAAGAAGACAGAGACCTTGGTTTAGGCAATGTTATGTTGCAGGATGTGTTCATGATTCATTTTCTAGATTTTTAGACTTATCCTGTGTTATTCTTGCAACGAATTTTAGGGATAAGCCTCGACATGCAAAGTCCCTTGATTTGTAAACCCTCTACACATTAATGTGAACAAATTGGTTGTCTTCTCAAATTTAAAATCACAAAACCAGCTGGGAAGTCTTTCACAGTAAATGGATTCTGACTTCATGCTCTTTGCAATTCAGCCTTGGCTGACGTGCAGGATGGTGTCACGTCCTCATTCTAACCCAATAAGGGAGTGATGCCACACACCTGAGAAATTTGCTTATTCAGTCCATTTGCTCACCTGGTGCCTCTGGCCATGCAGGGCTGGGACCTGGGGCAGTGGAGCTCAGCTGGATAGCTTCATTCTCACACTATGTGGAAAACTCCTCTACAAAGCTCACCTGTGCTTACCATAGCCACACCTGTCTGCCTTGTGGCTCTCCCCTGTGTTGTGCTTGGAAAGAATCAATGCCTTTGTTTCCTCCATGACCTGAGAAGAACAACCAAGAAGATGGCCTGAGAGTTGCAGCAATCTGAAATGATGTTCACAGTTCCATGGAAAGTATTTTCTGATATGCAATGAATTAGTAAGTTCAGTGTATCACACCATCTGCAGAACATTGCATCAGGAGTTGGAAACTGGGGTGGTTACATTCATCTGCTAATTGTCATAGGGCAATAGTTACAGTAAAAATGCTCAAGATTTTGTTGATCTGAAACCTATACTGTAAATATCCAATAATTGTTTCATATACCATTTGGGGAATCTCCTGGTTGGGTGTATTTCTCTCTGTGGCCATCACATAGGGCATTGGAGGTTACCAGCTTCTGAGTCTAGGCACCTAGTCCTTCTCTTGATAAGAGCTGTGAGATCCATGCCTGATATTTACCAAGCTGGCAACCAGTAAGGTTTTGGAGGTTGAGAGGTTTGGCTTTTTTAAACTCTTACTGGCAGGAAAGTGGGAGGGCAGTAAGTAGATCTGTTATAATATGGAAGCTACACCTGACCATTTTGGGATCTTCCAGAGAGCCTGGAGAGAGTGAAGCAAAAGGCTCAAGCTCCTTCTGCAGAAGTTTCTTCTGAAAGCTCATACCATCATGCTGAAGAGCAGGGTTATAGTTGATCAATTCCTTTTGAAATAATGGTATGACAACTCTAAATAAACAACAATGAACAAAAGAAGTTGTCATGTCGCATTTTTCATGTTTCTTTATCTTCCCAATGTATAACAGAACTGGTTACCTTCTGCACCTGCTCTGTTCCTCGAGGAAGCTGCCCAGTATGCAAGAATTTGTCTTGATAATTTTGCAATACAGAATAAGAGCTAATTCTTGTGAAGTGGTGTGATTGCAATAGTATAGCTTGATTCTAATTAAATCTGTTTCTTTCTTTTGGTCACCAAGTCATAATTGGAATTGAAATTATTTTTTTCCTAATTAGGTTCACTAGTTCTAAGCAAGATTTCCATGCTCACCAGAAGTATTTTGGAGCAGCTTATATCTTAAAATGAGGTTCAAACTGTGAAACTTGATGATTCTTGAGTTTTTTCAATGTTTTCAGAATTTCTTTTGGCAAGCCAATATTTTCACAAGGCCAGGAACCATGTTTGCAAAACTAGCATTACTTTCTGTTCTGGTTGTTATTTTTGTGATCTTGCTGACAACAATTGATTCAGATTTAGTAAAATGTTTTAATTTTGGTTTAATTGTTTAATTTCTTCTATGCTGAATTCTGAGAGAATATCAATGAAGAGTACTGTAGGAAAAATTATCTGAGGGCAAAAGGTGGTTTATGCTTCCTCTACCACTTTTAGAACTGGGTCAATTAAAGGATTCCCTATGGTTATACTTTTTTCATTGCTGCTCCTACATTACAGTTTCAAAGTTCAAATTTGCATCTTAAGAGTACTTAGGAATTCAGGTTCGTAGGATTAGGACAGGGAAAATTGACACAAATCCTGATTTGACTTTGCTAATGTGTTATATGTGTTTGTGATGTTCTGCCTTAGGCATCTGACAGTGGTTAAATCATCTTAGAAAAGTCAGGAAAAAACACTCACATGCTTAATTTTAATATGCTTTAGTGCTTTCTTGAGCTGAAGGCTCACTATAACTCTGGGCTTCAGTGGCTGACTAGGATGGAGAGAAGTTCTTCAGGAAATTCTAAACAGAAAAGAAACCCAAATATTTATCAGAGCTAACTATGAAATGCCATGTTAAATGCTGTTATGGCAGTGGTCTGACTATCTGCTCTGTATTCAAGGACTTAAAATTCCCTGTGACCTTCCTCCACTACATCCAAACGAATCTCTCAGCTGAAATGCAGCTCATAGACTTAGGCAGCTTTTAAAAAGCTTCTTGGAGATCTGTAATGTTGTGAACTGAGGTGTCTCCAAGACAAGGTCCTTCTTCAGCTCCATTGTCTTTATCCTTAGGTTGGAAGGGGAGCCGAACTCTCCTGTCATTGTTGGATAATTCATCCCACTGCAGGATCCTACTGAGGTGATTGATTTTCATTGATAAAACTCAGGCTAAAACAATATCACATAGTGCTGGTTTGTGTCTTGCATAGTTTCTATATTGCATATATTGTTGTCTAAAAGTGAGACTTCTTTCCAAAACCAAAGATTGGTTCTGTAGATGAAGCAAGACTACAGAAGATATATAGCCCATAGGCAGATTTCTCTAGAAAAGCTCTTCAAAGATTTAAAACTGTTATTTTAATCTATGTTTCACAGAGGACAAATGTTGTAATTATTAATGGCTGTTGTATTTGCAGATCTAGAAGATACAATGTGACATTATAATGCTCCTGTGTAACACAGGTAGTAAAAGTGTATTTTATTGAGCCTATTAATGTAGTTGTTTATTCTTTGGTGAAATTTAGAGTATGGAAAACATGCAGCTAGATAATGTAATCTGAAGAAAATGAGCTCTTTAAAATCCTTGTGCTTCTGCAGCATTCAGGTAGCTAATACAGTGCTTGTACTATAATACTGCTTAATACTATTAAGCTATCTAATACAGTGTTCATGTATGGCACCATTTGTTTATTGTGTTAAATAGAAATGCTATTTATAATTAAAGTGTTTATTAAATAAACATCTAACGTTATTAGTTTCCATTAGTGATCAGAAGAAGGAATTCAGACAGTAGGAAGAAAAACATGTCCTGTACAATGTGAATTTCTTATTACAGAGTTCTGCAGTTCCTTGGAGGTTTGACTTACCGGTCCTTGTTATGAAGTGCAGCTATAACTTTCACATGTTAAAGACCTCTAATTAATGTAATGACTCTTGTACCCTTACTATGCTGCTACTGCACTGTTCCAAATTAGCCTAAAATGTAAGACACCTTAGTGCATGATTTAAAGATAAGGGAGAATTTACCTTGTGTTTGATTTCAAAATCTCAGAGGTGCTATAAATATGTTGTGCTGTACTTTTTGTTTCAGTAACATTTGGGAAAAAATATAACCAAAAAACAAGCCCAAACCAAAAACACCCACAAAAAACCATGGCTGCAGCTGAAAGAGATACTAATTAAATGAGATACTGGGTGTTGATGATTCAGGTACTGTAAAAATAAACTGGGTTTTTCCTTGTAAATTAAAGAGACAGAATGCATTTTCAGTTTATTTACAGAAGAGACCTCTTCCTTCCTCATAAATTATTGCAAGGGATCTGCTTATGTCTGAATCTGCTTGTGTCTAAAAAATGTAGATCTGACCAGGCTGGTCTTGCAGTTCCTTCTCACTGCAAGTGGGTCACCCAGTGTCTTACATAATCTGGAGCATATCTGAACACTTGTGTTTATCTGACCCAAGTGTTTGTATAGGAATTCTAAGTTATGGGCTTTTACAGCAGGGTTTGATTTAGTGTTTCCTTCCTTCCCTTACTTTTTTCTTTTCTTTCGTATTATTTCAAGCTGTAGCAATGAACAGCTTAATTCTAGTATTTAAACAAAAGGCTCCTAGAAACTGTCTCTAAGAAGCAATATGGTACTCAATTTATCTTGCCTTGCTCTTTTAAGTGTAGAACTGTTAATTTCATTGTATTTCTGAGTACCTTGTCAAGGTGAATGTATCTGCACTTCGGGTATGTGTCCAGGTGTTTAATACACTCTTTAGAAACTTATCCCAATACTGTATCTAAACTTTGTCTGGCAACATTTTGTTGTAGAAAACACTCAGAGACTCCTAATCAACCCTACTCATTAAATTCTTCTATAGCCTCTCTTCAAAAATTAAAGTTTAGTACTGAAAGATGAAACTGTCTTTAAGGAATCCATATGTAATTTTTTCTATACCCAAACTTACTGGAATTCCTCTGCTAAGGTATGAAAACAAAGCTGCAACAAGGAAATCTCCAGTGATAGAAATATAGGAAGGAATTATGGAAAACTAGATCATGAACAAAATAACTCTTTCAGTTTTCAGTTCAGGAAGTTGCTTGAGGGTAAATTAAACTGAATCCTTCAGCTGGGGTTTTGGTGTCTTTGTTTCAGAAATTGTTAGTAAAAATAATACCTACTATATATTTCACTTCTGCTGAAATGATTAAATAGGCTGCCCTCGTGGATACTTGGACTTTTGCAAGGGAACTGTCCCAGCAGCTTTAGAGTTTACATGCCTGATAATACATTTTGAAAGATTGTCACACGAAAAGGAAAGGCAATCTTCATCCTCAATAGCTCAGTTACTTGTAATTCATATTAAGTGCATAAAGGAAATTTATATAGCCTTTGTGATGTCTGTATCAAGTTGTAAATGGAAAACCCCACAGTTCAGTCCATTGAGGGACTGTAAGAATATGTACGAATGAAGAGATACTGAACTTTCTTATGGAAACCTTAATGCTGAAAAGCACAAAATATTCCTAAGAAGACTGAAATGCCTCTTAATCTGTAAAGAAATCTGACCTGTGTTGAGAACTAGTCACAGAAGCAGAAGATAACAGTGCTTTCTCTGGCTTTAAAGATTCGTAATCTATATCAACTAACTCAAAGCTAGATGAAGGTGATTGTCCCAGATCATTCCACAAATGATATTTATCACGTGAGTGCAACATAAAAGACCTGGGATATTCGCCCTCCTTGGGAGTGATTGACTGTGTTGGAGTTAGCAGGATGTATAAACAGTAAAAATTTGGGAAAGAATTTTTGTTTATATTAAAATAGATAGTTGAGTTAATTATGAAATGTGAGTGGTGATTTTTAGATGCTTCCACTAAATGCCAGTTTCTCCTTATGTTTTTAAGAAGCTTGGAAGAACTATGCCAATTTCTCCTTATGTTTTAAGAAGCTTGGAAGAACTATGCAATGGCAGCTTTTAAAAGTTAAAATACTGCTGAAAGTTTTCCTCATAAAAGTCATCATACATTGTGAACTGCCAGTTTTCTGCTAATTTCATGACTGTGATGTCAGAAGTCCCCAAATCCACTAGGCAGAGGTTTTAATCTTTATTTAGGATTCACTTGTAGCTAATATTGTTTAAATTCTCTATGCCTCCTTCCTTTCCTCCCCGCTCCCTTCCTTCTGTCAGCCCTTCATCCATTTGCCTTTAAAGGCCCAGGGTGGATGAGTCAGTGATTCCAATCTGCATTTGCTTAGATACCAACTTCCTTTTAGAGATAGCACTGTCATGCTTTATCTCAGTAGGTAGTCATGCTTTTTGAACAATTTTGACATCTAGAACTTTCTTTTATTAGATGTAGACTGCTGCACTCCTCTCTATATCAAAAAAAAAATAGCATGGTCTCTGGGTCTGCTTTTTTAAAAAATCCAAAACACAAATAACCCAGTTCCTGGCTGTGCAGATATCACCAATCCATCAGTAGTCAAACTGGTTTAAGCTTGTGTGGATCCCTCACTTTCTTGTCCACATCTTGGTTGTTCATTCATCTTTGGTCACTTGAACATGGGTCTCCTTGCCTTCCTGCCTCTCCCTGATCCTCACCTCCTCTGCACAGCCAGGAAACCCTTAACACTGGCACTTCCAGACCAGGCTCTGAATTTTACCTTGTGTGACTTGACAGTTTGGAGGGAAGCTAATAGTATGTCTCTCCCTTGCTAAATAAAGAGCAAACTGCAGATACCTGGAATAAGAAAGGCTGAAAAACCAAAATACCTGCTGAGAAGCAAATCTTTCATGCTACCACCACAGCAACACTTGAGTGCTCAAGCAGGCACAAGATGTTTCTGAAGCACCCTAAATGCCACAATTGCTTGATGCTCTGGAGCTGCAACCACGTGTCCAGATCAGGGCTGTCTCACTTGGATGATGTGGGGAGGGAGGGAACATTTTTCACCCTTCTTAATTTTCTCTTCATCTGTCAAGCCAGGAGAGACCTGGAGGGGAAACACATGATGGTGTTGTTCTATATTAATTATTTCCTAATTAGCCAAAGCATTGAAAATGCATCTGTCTCTTTAAAATGGTGTGGTATTTTGTGCTGTGACTACTACCAAACGTGAAGTTATTTGAGTGAACAGAATAACTTCATGTGTGGTGAGGTGACCTCATTATTCCTGAATCTGTTCCTGTTTTGTAGCACTCCTTATTCAGCTCTACTCTTTCAGCTGCTCAAGTGTTTTTATTTCTGCTCTGGTTGTGTAACAGATTTTTTTTGAAATGTCAGAATCATGGCAATCAATGTAAGTCAGTTAGTTGAACCAACCTGGCAGAAATTTAGCTGCTCAAAGATAAGACAATAATAGAGCAATATTAAACAGTGTTTGTGGCTTAATGAGATAAGAAGCAATACTCACAAGGTTTTACTTTGATGGAAGTATGTTGATTAATGCAAGACATGCTCCATTCCAACTGCAACTTCTGGTAAAGACATTTTAAAAATTATCATTTTGCCTTTGCTTGCATAAAGTCAGTACTTCAGAGAAGTATTGTGTTGAAAACTCTGACAAGTGGTATTCCTTGTCTGCCTTCAGAAGGGTGTGTCATGGGGAGGGTTAATATGCACTCTGCCATCTGTGCTTCCTCCAGGGCAGAGGTGCATGTCTGCAGGGAGATGCTGCTCCCTTCAACCCTTCATGCTTTTGCTGAGGATTGTGCTGTTGGGGCTGTTCATCTGAAAGTGGAGCACCTGTCCACTCTCAAGGAAACAGAAGAAGTCTTTCTCAAAGCTCACTCCGTGACCCGCTTGGTGACTCGCTGGTCATACTTAGCAGAGTTTGTTTGAAGAAGGAGACTAGATGACTACATTGCAAATGCCATACACTTTTGTGTATACAGACAGGTTTTTTTGTGCTAACTTGAAAGTTTTTCTATTTGGACTTCCAGCATTTAAGGGCCACATGAGAAACGAGATTCCAACTACATTGCTTGAGAACTCTCTGTCACCTCCTGAGTAGTTCCTGTGGGACATGTTTCTCTAAATAATGCATCCCATCCTTTGTACTATTAACCACTCACCAGAAGCTTCCTGGTTCCAGTGGGGTTTGCCTGGTTTTATTCTCTGCTGCTGTCTCTTGATTTCTTTTACTAGCTTCAATATTCTCCACTGACCTCATGTAGCTTTGGAGTGCTTGACTGAGTTGGTGATCTGTGAGGTTTTTAACAAGCAGGTAAGTTTTCTGGTGGTGTGCTTCCTGAGTTAAGAGTTTAGCACCCATGCCAAATCTATGCTTGCATTAATAACCTCCCTATCTACAATTACATGTAACAAGCTTTTATGAGTTCCACCACCTCCACTTTCTGTTGCATTGAAAATAAATCAAGCTGAAATTTGAAGTTAGCTAAGCTGGCAAGAGGAGGCAAAAATTTCAGTTTGGCATTCTGCATGGCATTGCTACCAATTCAGTGATGTAAATTATATAATTGCAGTCTGCATAAGATGATGTAAAAGCAAAACACACTCTGTGCCTAATTTTTTTAGGGGATTTACATGAACTGAGTTGTCTGGGGAAAAACTAAGACCTTTTAAATGTTTATTGCATTATACTTTTCAGCTATTAAAACCTATTTTCATGTAAGAAATTTGAAGGAAAACTCTTTTTCTCTTAAAACTTTGCATTGTTTGATTTTGTCACTTCACCTTTTAATCATCTTTCATTTAATGTTTTGATGTGTAACAAAAGCTTATGTTTCAATTTTCATCCCTGCTTAAACAGAGAAAGGCTGTGACACTCAGGCAGTTTGGGTGTGACTGAGATAAAGCTGATATTATGAAGTTACAGGGAAAGTGGTTTCTGCCTCTTCATTACCAGATTGTCCACCACTTATCTCATACCTGTTGTCTGAGTGATGCTGCTTCTTTGCTGCTGGTACAAAAAGTCCTTTGATAACCTTGTGTGATGATTAAATACTGCTAATGGTCCTCAGCTAGGAGGCTGTTTTGTGGTCATTCATGCACCTCCAACTTTGATGCTAGATTAGGTAGTCCCTCTAAGACAGGTAGCTCTTGACACCTGTGCTTTTCAGTATTGTAATATGCATCTGTTGGTCTCCAAGGTGAATCTTAGTCATGGGGTTTGAAGTGCAAAGGACCTGAACAGTTTCAGAATTTGCTCAGGGCAGTGACCACACCTGAGTCCAGAGAGTGTTTGCTCAGGTACCTGTGTAGCCTTTCTGATGGTCCTGAGCCCTGTTGTAAGCTCTCATGCTCTTAATTAATCCTGGCTTGCTGGCTATTTGGAGGGATGCTAGATCCAGTGTTGTGCTGTTGGAGGAAGGCTTGAGGGGGCTGGGTGAAGTGATTTATTTGCTGAAGACAGTCTTGGTCTGTCAGGGGTTGGAGTGAAGAAAAAAACCCTTATAGATGGGTTGAAAAGCCATGTATTTTGTCAGACCAGAGCAATTTCATCTTTCTATTGTCCTTTTTTTAAAAGCTCTTTTTAATTAAAAATTAAATTGGGTGAAAGTCATTCTCTTGGCTCCTGAGAATGTATCATTTGTGAAACAAAATGTGTCCCTAAAGAAAGAAGTTGCTGAAGTCATTATTACACATAAATCTTGGTATATGCCAAAATAAATCTGTATGAGATACCCCAGAGGAGAAAGCAACAGGAGGATATTACTCTCAATTTTATCTTCTCTCATTTCCAGTTCAATCTCATTTGTCTGTGTTTGGGGGAGTTATTCTGTATGTCTGTATTTAGAGTGCTTAGTAAAAAGGGACTGCTAAGCAGCCTGGGATTCTTCAATGTTTCTCCACATACACTGTTTTTAATTGACACAGGGAGATTTGAGAAATCAGATACTATTAAATGCACTGTGTACAATAGATTAATTAAAATTCCTCTCTGTTGACGGCTTTATCTTACTTCAAGAGTCTCTGCAATTGATATGAAAATGCCAAGGACCTCTGTTGGCACTAGATGACAACCATAAATTTCAGTTTCACATTGAGAAAGCACAATTTTGTCTAGATCTTAAACTTTATGGTTTAAGAAAAACATTTTGGTCTAAACACCTTTGGGACAAGAAGGCCTAAACTTAGCAAATTGTTGCTGGTCTTTGGGTAAAACTTGTAAGACATGATTTTGAACAATCACCAAGCAAGATTTGAAAAGGCATCACTAAAACATTAATTTCCTGTACAGGATTTTACTGCATAAGCTACCTGGTTCCCAGGAGATTTGAAAATTAGATCTCCCAGTTCTCTGCCAAACTACAGATCTGGGAGCCTAGCTTTACTGGGTATATTTTCCCTTAAGCCCTGGTTGCTAAGATCTGTTTGTGGAAGACTGGCACCTCTGCGCAAGGAGCTCCTGGAGCCATGGGAAGTTCTATCCAGAGCACAGAAAAGTACTGTAGTATGATTTGGCTCAGCCAGTGTTGACTGAGAACTGCATAATGAAGCCCTTTTAGGATTTATTCAAAACTTTATTGCTTTCTAAGAGGAATTTGCATCATTGTTGCTTCTTTCATGATGAATAGTATAGACTGCTTATGCTTATCCCTTTCATGGTACTACAGGATGCTTCAGGAAATGCTGGTGTCTAGCATAAATTTTCTTGGAAAATGCAACCTCCAGATGTCATGGTAGTTATTGACATTAAACTGCTGTTGTAAAGATAAAAACATGGATAATATAATATAATATCAGGATTTTTCTTACCTTTTTAAAAACCACCGCTGTTATTCATAACCCCTATAAAGAGTTGCCTCTTATATACCACATTGCACTTGTGGGAAAGGTAAGGCTATTTTTGGCTTTGTGGTTGGGGAAGACTGAGCAAAAAGCAGTTGCATAAACTAATGTACCAAATGAAAAGTCAGCTGGGAGGTCTTTATCAATCTGAAACCATCTTGGCTGTGGCTAGTTGAACCTTCCCTTGGCATTTTCCACAGGGAAAGTGCTAAATAAGAACAGAGTGCTGAAATACATGTCCAGCTTAATTTTTAAGACTGTTCCTACAAGCTTCCTATCACATTACAATATGTCCTTCAGAGTTCTCTTTAAAATCACAACAAAAATTACCAAACAAGTCCTTCTCTTTGGTGATTTCATGGCTTCTGTTTCTTCCTCAGAGAAGATCAAGTCTGAAGTTTCTCTGACTTCGTCTGAAATTGTAGGCATGATCAATTTGTTTAAGAAACCTTGTAAGTACTTGACTGATGGAGCACATGATGTCCTGTCATTCAAAAGCTCACTGTTAAGTTTTTGTGGCTTAGTCTGGAACACTTTCAGCTGGGAGCTGGCTGAGGGGGGAATGTGCTGTGCTTCTTGTTTTTGAGTAGGAGCTGCTGCTAATGTATGTGCTGCTTTTGTCCATTTTTATGGCAGGTAGAATAACCGGTGTATGTGTGAAGCACAGTCAAATTCAAATCAGAGAGATTATTCTGGTTAATGTTCTTGCAGGTAATTCCCTGAGGCATCACTTGGGGGTTTCTGCTCCGCTGTGGGAAACTTTACTCCTTCATTTGTGTTATGTCAGATGCTGTGCTTTACCATACCTTTTGAAATGGTCCTTTTAACTGATGAAAGCTTAGAATTTATGGATTTAAATTTTTCAATAAATAGCAAAATACATGCTTTTTTATGGACATCTGGATTATTTTTCAAAGTAGTCAAAAAGTTTGTTATTTTAAAGTTTACTACTGTAGTTTTAATTTTGATAGGTTTTCTTATGTCAGTTCTCAAATATCTTTCAGTTATTCTGATACTGACTTAACATAATTTCGTTTTTATTTTTTGCATTGGATTTGCAGGGTTTCTTTGACAAATTCAGAATTGATTTGAGTTAAATGTGAATGGACTGAAGCAGTGTTAAGTTTGTACTTATGTGTAAATAGCAAGCATGCTGTCAAGCAATGGTGTTGGATTCATGTGGTGATGTCCTGTTTGCCTCTTTGTTTGGGGGAGTTGGGGAGGGGGGAGTTTGGGGACGAGGGGTCATCCAAAGTGTTTATAATAAACAAGACTTGCTTTTACTGTGAGACGATGGTTAACACTGTAATATGACTAAGTCTGTAGTCTGTTTTCAGATTTCCCCATTATATGTCTATTCCAGTTCAGAAGTAAATAGTGTCTCTGTTTCCACTGGACTGTGTGATGCTCTCCATGAGCTCGTGGTACTCAAAAGGCATTAAGAGGGGAAAAGACTCTCACTTGATCAACAAGTGCCCTTCAGAACAAGGCATGAAGCCCCTCTGTCACTGACAGTCAGGTCGAGTGTTCTCCCAGGGAAAGGAGAAAGAAAGGAAAGTAAAAAAAGCCTTTACTTCTTAACAAGTTATTTAATCAGCTCCAATCACAGATTTAAATGATGGAAGTAGTAAGAAGACGTACTTTGCATGTACTATTGAAGAATTCATGTAGGAAGAAGAGACACAAGTGTTTGAAATACCTGGCTAGTTCTCTGTTGTCATCTGTTAATAATTCACATGGCTCTTTCATTTCTATTTTGTTGAGAAAAAGAGAGTAGGCTCGACACAAAGACGCTCTTAACTTCCTTTGTAAAGGAGTGGGAGTACAGCGTGTCCATTCAGTACAAAGAAAAGAATTTACTTTTGTGAAGTTTTCAGACTTTTTTAGTTTTCTTTTTAGCTTCACTAGTGGACTGTGTGAAGGAAACTGTTTCTCATGTGGCTTTTACACTTGTGTTAGCTATTATTAGTTAAGCCATAATTGAACTGCAAATTGTAGGCCCAGACTTTCCCAGAATCTGGTGCCTGCTTTTATGGGGAACCATTTGCTCTACAGTTATACCAAATAAAATGACTCATTGCTGTCTTGCCTTATACTGGGTTTGTGGTAGATCTCTGTACAGTACTACCACAGAGGCTTGAACAGCCCTGGCAGACAATTGTAGGGGATGAGTGTGATACAGTGACATTGTGACACTTCTCTGAAAGTTGCTGTTCTAGGAAACCTTTGCCTATAGCCACTGCCTTTTGTAATTGAAAAAGGATTAGCTAAATTACATATGATTTCTCTGGGGGTACTTGTGTTTCATGGATGGGATTAAAAGCAGAAAGGTAGAGAATATCTACATTTTTCCAGCCTTCCAGCTGAAGCGAGTGATGACATTTCTGTACGCTTCGGTGGTCTTGTTCACAGAACCTGATTCCCTGCTAGGGCTTTATTTTGTCTTTGTTTTAAGTCCCTTTTCTATCCTGGTATGTGCAATGGTTTCTGAACTCCTTCCTGCTCAACAAATTTACCCTGGGTAAAGAGCAGGTTTTGAAAATATTATGCAATTAAAATCTTGTTGGTAATATCTTACCTGGGATGTTTGTTTGTTTCTGTTTCCCTAAGAAGGATGCATTTTACAAAGAGGTAAGTATGACTTATCTTACTCCTGCATAAGTATTAGCAGAAATCTAAAAGATGAGAATGTGGACATAGCTGATTTATATATCCAAAAGCTCTCTACTTAAGATAATAATACTTTCTATAGATTGAACATGAAGTCTTACTAGCTCATGGGTGGAGACAGATCCTAATTGTCTCACCTGGTCATTTGTAGTGAAAGCATTCATTATTTTTGTCTTTTAATATTTCTTTCAGAAAAGCTGGAATGCATGGTCTGCCTGCCTGTCCCCACGGGTCAGGACTGAATTGCAAATTACTCCTCTGCTGCTTGAGCAGACAGAGTGCTGTTGGAAATGTGACACTCAGCTACGTGGAATTCTTGTCTGTAGCAACTTTGCCATGTCTGCATTCATTTTTCCTAAATTACTAAACAACTTACACTTAATGAGTTGCAACTAATTAGTACCTCTTGCTTTGCTATGCCTGTAAAATTATACTTCCAGTAAAATGCTTCATGAACTAATTAGACATCTCAACCCAGTTGACTTTTGTCCTCTTGTTTACTGGTTTCTTACTAGATAGTGAGATTAAAATCTTGTTGTCTTACTCCAAAGATGCAATCTCTTCATGTTCTTCTCCCATGACAGACCACTTTTAATTCGTATTCTGGAATGCTGTTTCCCTAAATGAGGTGTCCTCTTTATCCTGTAGAACAGAGTGCCTGTCCCATTTCACAACATAGCCTAAAGCAGGGATGACCAGCTGCTCTGTGGCTGCACTTGCCCCAGCTGATGACTCGGGTGCTGGAGGATAATAAGAGGCTGACACTGCAGAGGGTGCTTGGGGTATCCTGAAGAACAGGTACAAACAAACCTTACCAGTCTGGTGGCATGGTCCAGGAGGGCAGGGCAGGGAGACACAGCTGTTCACAGTGAGGTCAGGTCCTCAACACTTACAAGCTATGGCATGGAGCCCATTCCAGCAGAGGAAAGCAAAGTCTTGGTTTGGCAAGGCTGCCTTGGAGGCTGGGCCCTTGCCCCTCAACACCTTGAGGACTTACAGCCATATTGTATTTCCCCACTGTGGATCTTGGAACAAAAACTGTTTCCAGTAAAAGAAACAAAGCGAAGTAAACCCCCTTCCCCCTTCAGTCTGGGCTGGTTCTGATAGAGGCCAAGTAATGCTGGTGATACCTCTGTGTGTGTTCCCCAAGACAGAGGTCTTCAGAGCTGCTGCTTGGGATCCTGCTGTGCTGTAAGCACTGTGTTTCCACCATGGCTGCAAAGGGTGATGTCTTTCAGAGCGTTTGTTTCTTGGGGTCTCTGTTTAAGTAACCATTTGCTATTATAAGGAAGCAACACAGAATGCTGTATCTTCTGATCCTTCCTGGGACCTTGCACTCATTTTAACAGCCATCCTTTCTTCCCTCTTTCTTGGTCCCAGCTAATTTCAAATCCTTTGGTTAAGGGGCTTTTGGCCTCCTTTTCAGTGATGCACAGTGCATGTGGTGTGCATGCAGCAGTGGACTGCCTTAAGTGCTGCCAGGCTGAAGCACTGGCCAGCTGGCAAGGCTTGCAGCTGGATATCAGCTGCAAGGATGTACCAGGGCACCTTGAGGAGGAGCAAATACAGGTAGATAGCCCGTTTCAGCTTCTATCCAGTGACCCCTTGACTTTGTTCTGAATGCTTTATTTATATAAAACTGGTGAAAACACTTCCCTCTGCTTTTAGAAAAACTTAGTAAAGAACATTACAGTACTTTTAAAAGCCATTCAAGTAGCTGTTTATTGCAAAGTAGTGGAGGATATAGCCAGGTGGGGGTGGGTCTCTTCTCCCAGGCAACCAGTGGCAGGACAAGAGGACAGTCTTAGGCTGCACCAGGGGAGGTTTAAGGTGGACATTAGGAAGAAGTTCTTCACAGAAGGGTTGGTTGGGCATTGGAATGGGCTGTTCATGGGGTGGTGGAGTCACCATCCCTGGAGGTGTTAAGGAAGACTGAATGTGGCACTCAGTGCCATGGTCTAGTTGACAAGGTGGTGTTAGGTCATAGGTTAGGACTTGATGATCTCAAAGGTCCTCTCCAACCTAAATGATTCTGTGATTCTGTAAAATCTCACTGCTCTCTTATTTTCTCTTGTTTGATTAAGTGGCTATCCAGATACTATCAGGATTGCCTTACCATTAGTGAAGATTTAGGATACAATGTGGGTGATGCCCTTACAGGAATCTGTTTACCAAACCCAAGTACAGATACTTTAACATTTTTTAGTCACATGTTTGACTGTGATTTTCAAAGTGGCACCTTAAAAGTAAGTAGCAGCTGCCCTCCTGTGAGTGAATATCTATATATATATATATATATATATATATATATATGTATACATATATATAATGCCAGGTATGCATTTTTCCAGAAGTCTTTTTCCAAATTCATCAGTGATCCACTGTATGCAAGAAGATGATAAGTTTTATGTACATGTAAGTGACTGCACCCATTTTAATTCAGCATTTGTTTGAACATCAATAAAACAGTGATTTCTCATGTGATACAGCAGATCAGTTGCCATTAGTTAATTTTTAGTTTACAGTCTGAAACACTTAAACTGTTTGTGCAAGTTATCAGCCAGACAGCAGATATGTGTAGTATTAGCTATAACTAAAGGAGAACAAATTGCATTTGTTCAGATTTTTTCTGCAAACGTGTTACGAACAATCCATATCCTGTGATATATGTCATCTCTCTACCATCAGATAGAGACTATACCTGATAAGTCAAGCCCAGCTAAACCCCAGAATATCTGGAAAGTGTCCTATTTTTTCTGATGTGGTGTGTTTGTTAATTTTAGGATTTGTCTTCAAACAATCTACAGTGCAAGAGCAAGAAAAATAAAAGGAGGGGATGCCTTTTTTCTTGCAATTGAGACACATCCTCTAGTGGAAAAATCCTGGAGGAGATGATATTCTGCATTGGCATTACAATGTATTCCTGTCCCACAACTGGCCTTTTTCTTTCTTCCGTATAATATGTAGGACTTAGTCTGAAAAAGTCAAAAAGAGGGGTGAAAGGGGTGGGAGAAGCCTAAGCTTAACTTGTACATCATGTAAAGTTACCCTCCAATTGTTGACAGTGCTGTCATTTCATGTATCTAAATTAAATGGTTCTTTCCTCTGACTGTCCTGGGTGGGTGTTAGTGCACATATGGCTTTTGGGCTTTAGCTCTGCTCTTTAAAAGAATGATAAAGATTAGCACAGTCATTTAGAGCATCAGGATTTTTCTGAAAATGCAGTAGAAAACTTGGTATGAGGATCTGGGGATCTAACAGAGGGCCAACACACAGCACTGGAATGAATGTTCTCGTCACCTCGTCAGGATTTTTAGATGTAAGTATTGCTTTCCTCTTCTCTAATCCCACAGGACAAACCAACAGCTATGGTTGTTTCCATACACATATCTGACAAATCTTTCAGAAACTTTCATATGAGCAAGGTTTCAAAAAGTAGAACTTGGATTTACTTTGAGATGATTTGCATTATCTCAGTGTCAAAATATGTCACAGAGGGAGCTGTGAGCATCTCTTGAGGATAGTTGGTCACATAATGGAAACAGATTACATTTAAAAACATTCATCTTGTTTATTACATTTGTACTGTTAGAATTCTTTTCAAACTTGCATGTGTTACTGTAACCCCAGGTGATGCTTTACAGGGATGGAAAAACACTGATTCAGCTCCTGAGTGCTTGTGGTCTAGTAAGTTAAGAATAGATACAAAGTAAGTAAAAAGGGTTAAAACTCCATAAGGGTTCAGATCTCTCCTCTGGCTCCAGCCCTTTCCCAAGTCTACTCTCTGATATTTTTTACAGTGAGTGCCTTTGGACTGTGAATGTTACAAGTAGAGCAGGGTTATTAGGTGGAAGGGTGTTTATGCAGGGTGTAAAGAAGTGTCTGATGTCAGAGAAGTGGTTAAGGAAGGGAGATAAATGCAGTTTGGTCAACATGGGCTTCCTCTGACTCTTGTTGTGAACTTCCCTTAACAGGACACCCAGTCCTGTACCAAGCTGCCTGCAGGGGTCCAAAATTTGCTTCAGCAGCTAGGAAACAAGTATTCAGAGCTGCTGAAATGGACCCCAGCATCCATCCACACTAGACAGACAGACCCTGGCACTAGTCTGATCCAGGACAGGATTTCCGTTCCTTGGTCTTTCCATTTGACTGGAGCAGCTGGAAGGTCTCTGATCTGCCAAAAGACACCCTGTACAAGGAACATTTTCTGGAATGATGTTGCATCATGAGACATAGCACTTGGCTGGTCCCTGGGGCTGTCACAGCTGCTGCAACCCCTCAGATTACGACAGACACAGCCTGCACTCCCAGTGTCGTCCCAAGGCCTACAAACTGCACACTTGAGTTTCATGCAAGGGCTCATCTTGATGTCATATCCTGCAATCTACAATGCATTAAATTCCCTTGGCTATAGTTATGTTTAACCACCCTCACTAGCACATGGGACCTTGTGATTTGCCTGGCCACCTGAGTCCCCTCCATTCTTTGTTCTGGCACGTAGTAAACGGTAAATAAATCCCAAAGTGGGTAAGTGATGCTTCAGAGAAAGCGCTGTCTCCTTTCTCAGTGAAGTTTAATCATGTTCACCTCGTGTGGCTAAATTTGATGTATTTCAGCAGTATAATCATGATAATGCTTTGTATTCTCAGCACAGTGAGACGATGTGTGATTAGTGCAATCAGTCAAATCCTGGCCTGGCAAATCCTTGCCTGGAACCAAAACGGCATGAAAATAGGAAGTAGTTTTTCTCTTTGCTCTCTCTACCTAAAGGCAAGATGTTTTAAAAGGAAATATCTGGTTGTCTTAGATCAGGAAGAGAGGGAGTTGTGCTTTTGTGCAAGGACATTTTGGATTTGAATTATTTTCAAATTATTTCAAATTATTGGAGTTTTTTAAATTTTTAGGCTTATAAATGCTTGAGCATAGTCTCTTTATGGCTGCTTCTTTGTTAAATAGGCAATATCTTGGTTGCTCAAATACGGGGGTCTTGTGATTCATTGCAAAAATTAGAGATGATCCTAACATTTTAGTTCCTTTAATCTGGGGAGGAGAGGTGGATTTACTGCCTTCTGTTCAGTTTTACCCTTATAAAATTTAGTGAAGAACTTATTAATTTAATATGTTCACTGGAGCAGTTAATAATTTGTTTAGAATAAGACCCCTTTTACTCCTGTGTTTTCTATATCACTTCATAATTCTCAGAACTTTGAAAGAAAACACACAGGCATAAAGTAAGTGTTGGGATTTCCCCTTCTTCTAATCTCCCTCCCCTTCATTTAGAGCTACACTATGTTGGAACTTTTTAAAATGTATTTTTACTTCATCGTGGAGCTGTCCTAACTCCAAAGGTCTATAGTAGATTCAAGAAAACCCACTAACATATCTTATGACTGGGGAGTAAGTAAACTCATAAAATGAAAATTTGACTCTCTCCATTTAATCTGACCTATCTAAAATATTCTAGCAGTTCATCTCAAGTGCAAATCTAAAATTCATATATGTTCGTCATTATAAATTATGTTATACTAAAACTGCAAAAATGGAAAAAAATCACTCTGAGTATCTATGTCTGTACTGTCTCAGTTTCTGTTAGGCATTAAAAGCAGAAATAATGCATCTGGTTTTACACCATGACATGAAATTTTTATCCAATAATATTGCCTTTTTGTGACATTGAAGAGAGAACTTGTTTTGTGTCATAATGACTCAGTAATGTATTAGTTTGTTGTTTCCCTTAAAGAAAAAAAAAAAGGAAAAAATTCCAAATCCCAATCTAAAATATACTGGATGTACTTGCTTTCTTACAGCCTTGCTTTATTAGCCCCTAGTGATTTATTAGTGAGTGGGCTCTCCAGCCCCTTGCTTGGGCAGTAACCCCTGCCACTCCCCAGAGCCCTTTCAAAAGGAGGACATTGAACTTTTGCAGCAGTGCTGGCTTATAATTATCCTGTGTTCAGCTGGAATGGTCACATCTGTCTTCTCACCCATTTCTAGCTGATCTGGGACACCTCAGCAATAGGCCCTAAAGGAATGAATTTGTACACAATACTTCAGCTCATTTCTATTCCAGTTATGGGGGACTGGGGTCCTCCAGCCATCTAGATTTTCTGGCATAGCACTCTGACTGTCCTTTGAGGTCAGGGTACTTCTTGGCTTTTTCTTATTGATAGAGCTCAGCAGCATGCTAGTAGCACTTCTGCCTTACCACTGAAGAGGTTTGGTCTATGAGTTTCATGCTCTCTTCATGAAAATTAACATTTTCTATGGTAAGAGAAAATGTTAATTTCTGTGATGGTGAAAAGCTCCTCCTCTCACCAGTGGAAAACTGCAGGTGGTATGGACCTAAAAATTTTGACCAGTGCAGTACAGGATTTATTTAGAGATGGAGGGGCATGAAAACGTGTTCAAGTAATGCAATCCCTTGCAAGAATGATCTTAGAAATTGTGATTTGCCAGCCTTGAGGAGGTATAAATGACGTCTGGCAGCTGGGGAGGGGCAGTGGGAGCTGTTTGTCCAGTGCACGTGGTGCTCCTTGGACTTTGGACTATTCTGACATGGGGCCTCAGGGAAGTAGCTTTGCCTTAAGGAGGTTTATCTTTTCACATACAGGCAGCATGGCCAGGACTTCTTTCAATCAGGAGTTTTCCCACGTAAGAAATTAACCTGCTGAGGGAGTCCCATGTTTCACCTTTTTTTTTTCTGAGAAGGAAATAATGATCCAACATCTCTTTATTGATTGACATCAAGTGTTTAAAGCAGCTCTGGAAACCTCAGATAAAATCCAGCATAGCAAAAGGGTCTCCCATCATTAATAACTTGAGTTAGTGAGCCTTGCACTAGTAAAACAAAGCTTTCTCCCTTCTGCTACATAATATTTTGTTGGTGAATCAGAAGCTATTGCGGTCTCCTCCTTTCCAAAAGCCTCACGTGCATCACCGCACCCAGAGCTATAATAAGCAGGTTTTATCTTATTGGATATGTTCTGCAATGCAGCCCAGCATCTCAGTTGCATCTAGTGCATTTACTTACTCCTTTCTCAAATGTCCTCATAGGTATGAACTCCACTACCCATTCTTACTGTCCTCAGGATGTGAATTCCAACTTTTTTACACCCTCTGACTACTCACTGTGTAGCATGTAACTGGGGCTTTCCCCTGGAAGAAGAATACTCCTTGGCCACACTAGGGTTTGCTCCTGAGGTTTATACTAGTTTTCTCACACTGTCTTCCCTGCCAGGAGTCTCTGCTATCCCCAGCCTACCTCACCCATTCCCAAAGTGGGAATGCTCCAAGTCTGGTTGTGTTTTTTGGAGGGCAGCGTCTTCTCCAAACCATAGGAGCTGCCCAAGGAAGGCAGTGGGATGGATTAAGAAGCCAGAATGTCAGTATTAAAACAAAGGGTTGGATGAATGGGGCTCTCTGACCTCTAAGGCCACTCATTGTGATGCTTGATGAAAACAGAAGGTACAGAAATACAAAGACTGGCTGGCAAGATTTTAAAAGGTGGGGAAAAGAGGAGAACAGGAGCTCAGAAGTGAAAGGAGACTTTTGCCATAGTAAAGGAGACTGAAGAAGTGAATAGTTACTTAGCTCTAGTTCTTCTTCTTAAGGTCATCCAAACATTTTAAAAATTTTATTCACTCCTCCTCTTCATTCATATTTCTTTGTTACTTGAAAAGACCACTGTGCCAAACAGTGTGCCAGTAGAAGTTAAGTCCTTTTACCTTCAAGAAGGTACTTCCATGTATCAAGAGAAGTGTTGAAATAGCTGTTTCCTTGCTCTGGATGACAAAACATACTATATGGTGCTTGAACATTAATAGACTCTGTTACGATGATTTGTACGTGTCTCCTAACAGCTAACTGTCTCAGCCACATAAGGTTTCTGTGGAAAACACAGTCTTTGGGAGGAAGAAAAATCACAAAATGGGCTGGTTTTTATGAAAATGTTTTTTGCTTCTGCAGATGGCAAGGGAAAATAGATGTTTCTGGAAAGTAAGTTCGTTCTTGCTGTGTTATGGATACTTTAGGTAGCATTACTAGTTTATATCAGGTAATCCAAGAATACCCCATCCTCTCTGGGACAAGGTTTGCAAGAAATAGTATCTCTTGTAAGATCACCTGATACCCTTGGAAAAACAGGCAAGTAATGGCCCACTATTTTTCCTTTGCTTTGCCAAGGTGTTTCATTAGACCATTGTGGCTACATCAATTTGACGTCTTTGATACCTCTCAATCTTGTTTTCATTTAATGTTTCTCAGGTATTGATGTTACGTCAGGTGGCATTATCTCTGTCAGCATGGGACTATTGCATGTTGTCAGCTTTATGACTGTTATGTGCTATCACTAAATGTCTCACAGAGGCAAACCCATTTCTGGGAAGTTACATTATTGAATCTGACCATCAGTCTTTTTTTTTTTTAATGTCAGTCTTTATTCCCCGTGTGTTCTCTTAAATGTTTCTTTGGTGTTTTTGTTTGTTCTCTTAAATGGTCCTTTGGTGTTTGTGCCTGCTTTGTATTTCTGGACTGTGTCCATCTATCAACCCCAGCTACCTATGGAAGAGAGGGCAATGGATTGAGGGCAGGTCATGAAAGCAGAGAATGTCCAGAAACCAGTTTTCCCTGTGAAATCAGATGAGCTACCACAGGTACAGAAGCTCACATCTATTTTAAAACATGGGAACATGGTTAAGCAGAGCAAAGCCTGCTCTCTTCCTCCTTGATTCCAAACAATTTCTTTCCCTTTTCTGGAGGAGTGGAAACAGCTCTCCAGGGAGCGCTGAAAATTTATCAGCAAAAACTAACATCTCTGACATCTCACAGAAATGGATGTACTGAGATGTGGAGTGTGTAGGAAAGCTGGAAGCAACCGCCAATCCTAATTTGCCCAGAGAAGCTCTATGCCATTAGAACTGGGATAGGGGGAAGGAAGGCAACGTTTTTAGATGGAGACCTGAAAAGCAAAGATGTTTTTGCAGATGCCCAGCCAATCCAGTGCTCAATAGGGCAGTGCTTTATTGTAGTGGATACATCCTGAGTTATTTTAAAAAGAGCATCAATAAGCATATAATTAGCTTGAAATTGAGGGTTTTTTTAAAATAGTGATACTGGCAATGTGTACCATAGCAGCATTTTTCTGTTGTAGGGATGCAAAGAGAAATGTCAGTCAACTTATCCTCTTAATATCTTTTAGTCCCCTTTGCCACCTTGGCTGCTGTATTGTGCCTACAGCCCTGTAACCCACTTGTCCTCTCTCTGCCACACAGTTCTCAACGCTATATCCATATGGATTTCCATTCCCCAAAATGTTTATAGAAATATCTATTCAATGAAATAATCCATATTCTCATTAATCTAGTTCATTACACCACATTTTATAGCCATTAAATTCACTAACAAAGAACACATAATTTTGGAGACAGCTCCTGTGCAACATCTCATGCCGTAGACAGGTGCTGGATTTCACATAATGAGCAAAAAAATTCTGTGAAATATTTGCAAATCCCATTTCAAAACTGGGGCTTGAAAAATCTTGGTCATAGTAACTTAAAATTCAAATCGACACTATGCATCCTGCTTCTATTTATGTTTTTCCACAACAATCAATTTTCTACCCACCAGATGATTCCTGTGCTTGGTCAGCTCTGCTCAGAGACAATCAGGTTTCCTCACCCACACTACTGTGAGTGCCCCCAGCACTGCACCAAATAGGAAAAGCTGCAAGGAATCAACACCTTGTTAAATATTTAGGTGTCTCTTCTATGATTATGTGAGTCTTTCTGTTTCTCATGTTAAGTTTGCTTTGCTTTAAAACTGTTTTTCAGATATTTTCAGGGGCATCGACCTGTCCTTTATCCCATCCAGTGGCATAACCTCACCCCTGCCTGTTGTCTGAATACACTGCTCATTTCCTTTCCAATAATTTAAATCTCTTCCTTTTATAATCATGGTAGTTAAGTCTTTGGCCTGTGCTTGTGGTGAGGATTGTGTGCTGTTTCTGAAAGGTGTCACAGCCTGGGAATCCCAATGGAGTTGAGCAATTTATCTGCAAGCTATTTTATGGGGAATTTTCAGCTGGCATGTTGATAAGACTTTGCCAGCTGGAGTCCAAAGGCTGCTCCTGATTTCCTGGCAATAAAGGCCATTGCACCCACCTTCATCTTTCTTGGAGAGCACAAAAGAGAGACTGCAAGAGGAGAAGCTGCTCCCCTCTCTCATCGGGAGCAGAGGCACCATGTGCTGCCTATGTGGTGCCAATGCTCTCCACTTTAACTGGCTCTGTGTTATGCACTGCATGTCTTTGTGCATCCAACAAATTATATGACAGGTTACAGATTATTCTAATCTGCTCTGCTACTCTTCTAGTAGCTGAGAAGGGAGCGCCTACCATATGTGCTGTGTTATCCTAGCTAGTGTAGCCAACCTTGTTTATCTGTCACCTTCACACCTTATGTTTTTCTGTGATTCAAAACTGGTTTACTGTTAACTGTTTACAGTGATTTGAACAAGATAAACTTGTTAAACAGACAGGAAAAAGGGTTTAATTGCTTAGTTCCCTTGGTCTCCTGGGGTTGCATCTGTAGGATTCCATTAAAGTGATTAAGGAGAGAAGCAAATGGCACATATAAGCTGACTTGCTTCCTGGCTCCCCCAGCAATTGTCCTTGTTGCAAGTTGACACCACTGAATGTCCCAACTTACATCCTTTCCTATCCCATTCTTTTCTCTCAGCAGTACAGATGGATGGAAGGGATGAGTTGTGTTTGAGAATGACAGACTCAAAAGGCTTTTGTGCAGAGAATTGTCTGCTGCATTGCTGATGTTTGGAATACATTTTGTACTTGTTTTACTGTTACAGGAAACATTTCACCCTGCAGTATCATCCCACATCTTCCTCCATAAGATCTTGTGAAAAGTTTACATAAACAGACTTTGTCTTAGCGGTCAGGCATCCCCTCCTTAGAAACCTGGCAGGATGGAGAAAAGCACGAGCAGCCTGTGCAGGGCAGGATGTTCTTTGGCTTTGGAATGAGTCACAAAGCCTGATTTAAAGAATTCATGCTTAGTAATGTGACAGCTGTGATGATGGGTGCACAGCAAGAAGACAGCTAAGGGACATGTTAAATCACATGGGGAAAAGCAGATCTTGGCTGCAGATAAGTGTGTTGGTTTTCACCCATTTTGATGAAATGAAAGCTGTGTTGACCTGTTACATTTGTTCAACACTAGACTCACAGTTGGTGAATCAGTACTGTAGATTTAGAGTCAGTGAGGCAATTCACAGTTATATCTGAAGATCTTGAAAAGAGGAGGGGACAAGAGTAATGTGGATGAATGACATGGTGAGAACTTTTTTTAAAAAATGCTGTAGTTGAATTGATTTATGCAGTAAATTACATTAACCAGCAAAATTGGCATCATGCAACTTTTCCTTTCGAAGAAAGCTGAGGGAACAAGCAAGGTGAGAACTCTGAACAAATAGCTCCTCTACCCAGTCTTGTGTCTGATAGCAATGCTTTCTGTCCTGTATGCTCTACCATTTGATTTATGGTGTTTTGCAGTCGGTTTCTGAAGCACATAAAGAGTCAGAGCAGCTGTGGCCAAGAGCAATTATTTCTCTCTTTCTCTGCATAAGTGCTTGCCTGTCTTTTAGGGGCTTCATATAGGAATATATTCTATTATATATAAACACATTCTACATATATCTAAAGGCAGAATTGAGCAGCAAGCAGTGGGTCTGGCTGGAGATGCGAGTTGATCTGCTTATGGAAAGCAGGGCTGGGAGACAGGTAATCTTCCATACCCCATTTTCTTCTACAGTGGTAAAACTGCTGTTCCAGTTGTTGTTTTTGGCATCTGCTTATTGTAGTCAGTGATTCTGGACTGGAAAATTCTGATGCTGGGCCTGAATTTGAAGTTCATAATTCAGCTATTCTGCTTTTTATTTTTATGCTGCTGCTTGGATGTCCTGATGTTTTAATGAAGTTGCACAAATGCTTTATATCCTGACTGCCCAAGAAGAAGAATTACATTTGTGTGAACTTCTCATGGATCTGTAAAGGAAGTGCAGAATTACTACCTCTTGTGTCTTTCACTTTGTAGTTTCAATATAGATTTCTTACTTCATCGTTTATCAGATACAGATAGATGAACTGTGTGTAAGTTTGATGCCATGCTGTGCTCAGCTCAGGCTCTCTGGCACTACGATAGTTTGGAAACCACTTACCACTGGAAGGTCAAATATGCTTGGGAACATTTTCTCCCTCTGAAAACCCTGCAGCTATTCTTCCAGTGACTACAAAGGCGTGTTACCCAGATGCTGCTTTACCCTGCTTAGGTATAGCAGAGTGTAAAACCCAAGGTGAAACTAAAGGATGCTATTGCACTGGAAGATATTCCAGGTTTCCTGGTCAAAAGTTCCTACAGGGCCTGCATGTACTTTGCCACCAACCCAGGGCTTTCTGCTGAGCCCCAGCCCACAGGAAGAGCAGAGCACACTGAGGAAAGTGTGTGCACACAGCCTGTGAGAAAAGCACATCCAGGAATGTAATTAGCTCATGAAAATATTTGTCACCAGTACAACATGATGCTTCTCAAACTAGATGATGATAGGAGGCTGAATGTTGGGGCTTTAAAACAAAACAAACAAAGGAAAAAACCCAACTAGTTTGATTTAAGTAGCTTTAATGCAAAATTAAGGTAAAGCCTAGGAGGAATAAAGAGCTTTAACAGTTATTATGTTTTATGTATTCTTTGTTTCATCCCAGTGCCAAGAAATTAACCCATTCTTGACAGTGGTTAACAAGAAAGTCATGGTACTTCTTTTTAATAGACGGGAGGATAGTAGTTTGAAGCTGCCTTTATTTTTTCCAGTCATTGGTGAAAGAAAAAAGGTTGCTTTTTTTCCTGGTTAACTTTTTTGTTTCTTGTTCCTGTCTTCGTGTATGTTTCGTGGTTTTGCTGTGCTTTTTTTGGTGTAGCTTTGAAAATTCAGTGTCTCAAGGAAGAAATGCTTGGTCAAGTTCTATTCTCAGTTACTTGGGGAGGAAAAAAGAGAAATGTATTGACTTTGCTGATATAAAGCTGGATGTTTACTGAAGGAACCCAGTACAAACCAACAGAATTTATCCTATTCTCTTCATTCATTTGTAAATTGACTTGTCTAGTTATGAGGCCACACAGCTAAAAACACAGCTGTTCGTTTTCAATTGCTTTCAATTCAAGGCAGAGGATCCAGCCCCTTCCAAAGTGGAATGACCAAAGCAGTGCTTGTCTTTTGGTAAAATGGTCAAAACTTTGGTATAAAACCTAAACCCCCTGCATTGTTATGCTCTGGCCCTGCAAAATTACCCTTCCTGTTGATCCAAATGTTTGGCTGCAGATCCTTAAAGCCAGGCGCAGAGGTTGGAGCGCTCCTGCCTTTGCTTTGTCGCTGTGACGCGTGCAGAGCAAGTTGCAGCCCGGCATTTCCATGGCGAGGGCCGGGCTGCTCCGGGCTGCCGCTGCCTCGCTCTTTGACCCCGCCGGTTCCTCCTTGGGAGCCGCCGCCGCGGCGTGCGCCCGCCCGCGCCGCCCTCAGCCCCGCGCCGCCCTCAGCCCCGCGCCGCTCTCTCCTCTCGCCCGCAGACAAGAAAAAGGCAGGCAAGTTCCAGCCTTTCAAGAAGCTCTTCGGCAGGAGGAAGAAAAGAGAGCCCGCCTCGGAGTGTGAGGAACCCAAACTGAAGCCCAGCCACTCCTTCGGCAACATCTGCAACGGGAGCTCCTCGGATGAGGAGGCCGGCGGCGCGCTGAGGTGAGTGCCCCGCCGCTGCTGCCAGCCCCGCACACGCACCGCCCGTGCCCCCGCTTCGCACGGAACCCACTCAAATCCTCCCTCTGCTGAGGGGCAGCGCTTTGTGCTTGCTTGTTATGAGGCGGGTGCATCTCTCCTTCCTTTGAAAGTGACAGCTGCTGCTCTAGACCTCAAAGTCTCACTACTTAAGGGGCACCTGTGCTGCTCTGCAAGTAAGAAATCCCAGGGGGGAGCAGAAATTAGTTTGAATCCAGCTCTGTGATTTAACAGGTGAACACCTGAGCAGAGGTATTAATGGCATGCCTGTTTTTAAAACTGGGAAAAGAGAAACTTGAACTGGCTGTTATAAACACTTTATTGCATACATTTCCCCACAATCTTTGGGTTGAGACAGGCACATCCTTTTTCACTCTATCCCAAATAATTTTTTGCATTGTATTGGGGTCAACAAACAGGCTGCTTTTATTTTGAACCAATTTGAATGTAGAGTAAAAAAAGGAAAAGAGGGAGAGAGGCAGCTGAAAATCAGATCGTATTCCAATGACAACAGAGGATGACAGGACAGCATGAGAATTTTCTGTGGGGATGGTGGGAGTAAGAAACTGCACTGAGTAAAAAAGTCAGCGATCTCTAACTAGGAACAGGAATAGGAAAAAAACCCCAAAACAAAACTAAAACAACCCAAACCAAACAAACCCAAACAAACAAACAAACCCCAAACAAAAACCCCTTACCCCAATCGCAACAAAGCCCCAAGACCAGATGCACAAACTACTAGAGTCAGTAATACTTATTTCACTTTCCAACTGCATCTCAGAGAGGTTAGCTGACTCCTGATCAAAGCCTACTCTTTTGGAAGAAAAGGAGCTGTTTGCTCTGGGGAGTGTATCTGAAAGTGTAACAAAAAACTCTGAAAGGGTAAAAAAATTCCAAGTTCCTCTGCTCAAGAATGAAATGTGTATCAGAAATGTCACCCTGAACAGTATTTCTAATGGTGCCTATGAAAATATGATTTTAAAAATTATTAATTTGAAGGACATTTTAGCTTCTGGGTTTTTATTCCATCCTGTGAAATTCCTTGAGTGCTAGGTTTCCTTTTGGTTTTTGTGGTGCAATTTTGTGGTGTAATTTTGCTGGTCCCAGCTTTTTTCAGAAAATCAGTACTGAGCATAGCCAGACTGTAGCTGGAGGTGTGACTGACCACGGTTGCGATGCATCACCTGAGGGCACGATGCCAACCCCGTGTAGGAGGTTTTAGTGCCTTTTCCCTCACAAGCAAACTGAAGGCCGTCATCTCACTATCAGGGATTTCCCATTTGGCACAACTGAAAATGCAGTGCTGCACCCAGAAACAAACAGTGATATGGGAACTTGTCCTGTTCCTCAACAGTGACATGAAGGTGTGGCAGAACTTGTTTGAGACTGTTAAATATTTGCATTTTTAAACCTATTAATTTTTCTAATTAACAAAAGCATTAAAAGTTAGCATCTGTTGGAAAAGTCAAACTGTACAATTCAAACCAGAGGGGATTAGTAAATGTGAAAGGTCCCATGTCTCATCGCGGGTGGAACACTTATTTCTGTGATTCCTGAGAGGTTTTAGCCTGCTAGAAAGACTCAATCAAAGCTCTGTTTTTCCTGTCAGGCATCATGGTGCAAATGTGGGTCAGATTTGATGATAATTTGATGATAATTTTCAGTTTGTAGGTAGTTTTTGCCATGTTGCTCACTTAACAACAAGCATAAATGTCCAGTCTAGTGCATTCGATTGCTTTGGGAGCTTAGTTTTGCCACTCCAGTCTGTTTTCAACATGTCTTTCATCCATTATAACTTTTAGCCTTTACTGTAATTTCAAACATTTATGAATTGAATGCAGAGATAGGCTGTCTAACTAAAATAATACACATAGTTGTTTACAAGTTGTCTAACAGTAAATGCATTGCCATATTTTCCACTATTCATACAGAAATAGACCAGAGTAAATACAAATAACTAGTACTATATTTACAAAAGCAAAATCCTGAGAAGTTTTGTAAGACCATTTGCTTCAAATTCTTTAAGAATGTACAACAACCATATATTCAAAAAGCTTAATCGAAGTTCCAATTTTACAATAAAAGCTCAGGGATGTTCCCATTCCTTTAATAAGCTATATTTCTTCCTCCCCCTGCAACATACATGAATTTATTATCTACAGATGTGTCCTGTGGAGATTTAGTTTTTTGGGGGGGAGAGGAGATAGTTATTTTGAAAATATATTAAGAGAGGGATCTGCTTCAGGAAGGTAGAAACAAGCAAATGAATGAGTATAGGCTAAAGAAGACATCTATATTGCTTCCAAGACCTAAGCTAGTATTTCACCGAGTGCTGTATTGGCTTTCAAGCCTGCTCACAGCTAACACCTGAATCTCTAATGAAGACTGTGCCACTGGGTGATGCAGACATGCCCGGAGCAATTTAGGTAATCTACATGTGGTGTAGATTGACTAGCTGAGTTGGAAGCAGCCTGAGAGATCTGCCTGTCCATCCTCTCTTACATCCTGGATTCATCAGATGCAAATAACTTGCTTGGCATCCTGATGTATGCACACTTCAACCTCTTTATTCATCTATGTTGTTTTGCAATACCCAGCTGGGAGGTTTCCTGCTGCAGTTTGTCTTGCTCTGCCTTGTGAAGGACTGGAATTCCTTTTCCCATTTCTATATTGCCCTTCTTGAGATTACAAAGTTAAAACTGTACTCATTAACTTTCTGTCCTAACCATAAGGGCTGGGAGATAGAAGTAATGACTACAAGAAAGCTCCACAAGTCTGCAGAGCTTTACTGAAGTCTCCAGAATCTTCTGTTCTGAGGCTACGATTTGGCACGTTAAAAGATTTTACATTTGTCTTTTTTTGTCACAGTTGACAAATACTCAACTTCTGAGCACAAGTTGTGAGGACAGACCTGAAAGGGTACCTGCACAGTGCCCTACTGCTGAGAGTTTGTCATTCTGGCTTGATGTGCAGAGGGAGTGGGGAATTAAATTTCTCTTATTGGGGGTGCAGTAGAGTACTTTCCCGTAGGCTGAATGCAGTATTTCAAAGGACCTGTCAGGTGTTTAGGACTCAAGTGTGACAGCACTGACCTTCCAGGAAAAAGTCTCTGAGCAAACCTGAGTGTCTTGACAGTGTCTCCCACAAAATGGGACCCTTTTACTTCCAGCATTGGGTAGTACTGTGTGAAGCAATCCAGATCAACAGTAAAGAGTGATCTGTCTAGCCACCTGGAGTTTCAAAGAGCTCCCAAGAAACTTCCTCTCTATCACATCCAGTTTTCATACACTGGGTATCTTTTTTTTCTGCATATTAACTGTATTTCTGCAATTAGCATTTGTCAGTCCTAATTTCCTTTCTAAGTGTCTGATTTTGAGTGCCTTCTTGACCCCAGTGCAAATGCCTTGTTGCTGTGGTATTTGGTGTCCACCTTCTCCTGAAGACATCATCTTATCAGAGCTCTGATTTAAGCAAGTATTTCTTCAAGCCCAAGCAGAGCAAAGCAACATAAGGACATTGTAAGAAATTTTATTTTAGAAAAAAACAAGCTTTGATTTTTCTTACTTGTGTCAGCTGACATGCATACACCTGGAAAAAGTTTCTTATTTCTGGGTTATAAAGTGTGTTGAGGATGTTCCAGGACAGAAAAGGTTATGGCTGCAGTTTTCCATTTGCATGGATTTTTTAAAATAATTTTTTTACAGGTTTTGGTGAAATTAGAGTTGTTTCTCCCTTTTTTTAAATTTATATTGCAGCTGAGTAACACAGAAATAGGGGCCACAACAACCCTATGAATGGCCATTTCTGATGTGTAATCAGTTGGATGTGGCCAGAGGAGAGGAACAGTGAAAGCCTTCCTGATGTGGTTCATGGTGTCTTGAGAGAACATAAGGCTAACATCACACTCAGTATTTCTGCTGACCTTAGCTGACACCTCAACTCTTGACTTCCTCCCTTCTATTATGAGCTTGCTGAAGTCTTTGTGCTCCAGAAGCTGTCTTCTCAGGTGTGTGATCTAGGACTTTTTACCACTTGCTCCAATTTTATCACTCAGTAGAAATTTGTAGTAAATGCCCTTAACTTGTCTTTTGTTTTTCCAGCAGCTACTTGGGTGCTAAGACACCTGTAGTTGGTATATGATCCTGAGAGCCCTTCAGTTGAGCATGTTTCTGTAAGTCCTGACATTTTACATCAGGTGCTGCTCTCTTTCTCCTTTTTAACTTGTCTTTTGTCCTCAGCCCTGACTATGACCAGCTTCATTTTCACCTCAGTAATCCCAGAACTGTTTTCACTCTGGCCTTCTCTACTATCGCATAGACTGTCACCCGTATTCTCCCTGGAAGGTTAGGCTGTCTCACTGCCTACTTGTTCTCTCCCTTGCCTTCCTTTCAGACGTTTTTGTTGCACTCCCCCTCCAAATCATCATGTACTTCATTTCCTTCCAGATTCTGCATGACAATTGTAATTTTCAGCAGCTGGTGAGGTCTAGGGCTGGGCTCTGAACAACACAGATTTGTCACCTGTAATATAATGTACTGTCTTATTTCCTCTTCCTTTCATTCCTTATCAGCTAAATGCAGTTTCTGTGCAACACTTATTCCTGCCAAAGCTAATGTAGACTTTTCACTTCCTTTTCTGTACATTTTGCCATATTTCAGGGCAAATTTTGTGTAAACATATGCAGCTATTTGACAAAATAGTGTCATGTGCAGTGGATTGTCAGGTCAAATGTGAAAGCTGGACCATTTAGAGCCCTGTTTCTTTTACTAGCCTGCATATTTTTATGCTAACTGGTGAATTATTCACATCCTCAAGCTGCATTAGGATTCACTTGCAGAATTACTGTAAACCAGGGTTTACAGTAATTGTTTTACTTGCTTTGCTTTTCTTTGCACATGGTGACATTTTCTGAGATTAGACAATTTAGTGAATAATTACATAAAATTCATGTGTTGAGAACTATGTAATCCCACCTGACTGCCTTTTTGCAGACAGCAGCAAAGGCAGGGGCACTCCCTCAGGGAAGGCAAGCAGCACACCAAGGGGAGGGGTCCATGATGCTGCTACAGACCCATAGCTGAGAGGGCAGGGCCAAGGACAAGCCAGGAAAATGGTCTGGATCAAAGGTCTTCATGGCCAGGCACAGTCTTGTCTGAGCTGGAGACCAGCACTCTCCAGCACAGCTCAGGCAGGGCCCAAGCCTCAAGTGTGATCTCAAAGAGAACTCCTGGACCCATGTGTGTGGGTGGAGCCTCCACATGAGGCTCATCAGGGACATTAGAGCTTGTTAGTGTACTCAGGGCCTTGATACTCCTTCCCATGGTTAATTTTTATGCCCCTAATTATAATAATTTTAGTAACATTATTAGCATGATGCATCAGCTACTTAAAGCTAGGCTTGATCTCTACTTCTAAGAAAAATAAAATTATGGTAAGTTCATAGGTTCCAGGTCCCTTGATGACACCAGGCTGGAGCTTTGTATTAAGGCAATGCTGAGTGATATCTTTGAAAAGAACAGGGCTACTCTGAGCGTGGCTGCACAACTGATTGTTGGCATCAGTGGGACACAGATGGTCATAACAGGGGGGCTGTGCAGTTTTCCTAGACTTAGTGCCCTGAAATTCAATGGTTCCTGAAGGTGGTATGAATATATATTTAGAATGAATGCAGAAATTATCTCTAAGTTTTATAAAGTCTTCATAAAAAAGATTCTCTGTTGAAAAAATCTCTCTTTTGTCTGTTCAGATTGTGAGGCCAATGTTTGTGTGTTAGTTAATGCAATGAAGTCCTGTGCTGTCTGAGCACAGCTCTAACTCAGAATCATGTTGCAGCATAAGCAATATTCCCCATCCAGGCATGAGTTAGAACTAAAACCCTCTTTCCAGCAGATGAAAAAGAGGACACTAAAAATATAACTCAGAATTACAATCCATTTTCCTCTATTCAGTATTAATGCATCTCTGGAATGACTAGAAAATGCAATTGAAGTGTTTCATCTCTAGCTGCCCTGGAGACATTCACGGGAGATGCAAAATGTTGAATCAGATTTCTTTTTTAAAACAAATATCTAGTAGAGGCAACCTATCACTGCACTTGTCATTTCCCCCAGGCAATATTCTGGGAAGTGGTTCTCAGTTTCCTTTGAAGAGATTATATGAAGGGTCAATACCTGGCTAAACCAAATTCACTCTTGCTTTTCATGTTTTTTAAATTTTTTATTGTTCAAAAGTGGCTTTATGTTAAAAAGTTGACTTTGATATTTAACGATTACAGAATTGGTTTCTAATGGAAATCTAAAAGAGTGAAAGTCATGAGACTCTGGGTTTTTTGGAGTTGATCTTTACAAACATAAAAGAACAGAACAACTCGTTCTTTCCCTTTATTTTCCAGTTTCTATTTCTAACTCTTTAATATCAGAGTGGGAGGAACATTTATGACACACCAAAGAGGCAACTGGTGGTGTGAGATTTCTGTACTTCAGTAATGCACCAGCATGGGATTATATAAGAGCTGAGGTCTCAGTATTATTTTCTGGAAAAGCTTCCCCTTTTTAAAGGATCACACATTTGTCTTTAAGAGGAGAAATAGCTCTGGAGAAAAATGGGGTCTAAAAACATCATAGCCACCAGTGTCAATACAATAACATTTTATTCTGTGCAAAAGTATCCTTGCACATGCTCTGATGTAGTTAAGCATGCAGTCCCACAGCAGTAAATGTTGATTGATGTCTGACTCTTTCCAATAGCTCTCTAGATATGCAGCTAGCACAGGATTTACTCAGCTGAACAAGGAATTTGTGTGGATTTTTGAGTTCTGATGTTTTGGGGAGGCACTTTTTTTTTTTTTTTTGTGTGTGTGTGTGTGTGTGTGTGTGTGTTTGTGTGTCATGTGGACAATGGCCACTAATAAGGCACAAAACAAGTGATGGAAACACATGGAGAGGAGGATAAAGAGTGTGATACCTACCCAGTCCTGACTTGAGGTACCTAGAACTGATGGAAAATCGCATCTGAAATAGATCTGTAGCAGTGGATAGCTAATCAAGGGTCCAAAGAGGTTCTCTGCTGCATTTCTTGGGAGAGGAGTAAGACTTTTCCTGTAGGCTCAGGGTGGTCCCATTCTACTGTGAGAGATTTGTTTCACATTTCCTAATTTCTAAGCACACACAGACACCTCAGCAAGAATGAGTAATAGATAAAGAGCAAATGGAATTTAACTTTACTCTCAGTATGAAAAAATTAGTTTTGAAATTTTGTGTATTGCAATTGAACCTGAAACATGATATTTGGGTTGCAACACATCTTCAGAGAGAACATGTTTAAGGATTTGTTAAAAGTGCTTTGTATTTTGATATAGCACATCCATAATTCATGTAATTTAGTCAGGTTTCTGAAAGTGAGTCAGATGATGATTCAACTATTTTCAGCACAAACAACCTCTGAAGTGTTATCACTGGAATTATCAACAGAAGTGCTCTTAAACTGATGCCCCTGCTTTCCCACGTCTCTTGGAAGTGATGTGGAAGTTTGAAACTGTAATACCTTCAGCCATGGTTATGACTGTGGCTCATATCTCTGTCATACTGTGAATCTGTTGAAATCCACTCCTGATATTGACATGCCTTTTAACGGAAGGGGGAACAGTCCGTAAATGTGGATTGTGAGGATGTTATTGTATAAAGACTTCTGAGAAAAACTGCAGAGATGGGTAGCAGCAAAGGAAACTCAATTATTTGTACTATATTATGACTTAAAAGAAATTCAGTCTTTCCAAAAGTAGAACATGAGCAAAGTGAAAAAAAAGCAGTGGAAAAAGAACCTTTGTAATATAATCTGTCAAATTCACAACTGGGAGAATGTGAAAGGATTGTGGGCTCCAAGGGAATAAAATAGGAGACCTTTCAGAAAGTACAAGTAGCTTGGAAATCACCCTAACTGCTATTTAAACTTGCCTGTAAAAGAAACTAGGTTACTACAATGTGTGAATATATTTTTTCCAATGTTCTTTAGCCTACATAGATATTTAAACAAAATTCTTAAACTATTTTTACCAGTTGTTGGACATGTGGCTACCAGAATTGTTCATTCACCCACTTCTGAAATATTCAGCATATTTGCAAAGCATTTTGAAGGGATAGAGTAGAGAGCAGTCTGGCATTAATTCACTGTGGGGTTTCTTGTGACTCTTTCATGTATTCTGACAATTTGGAGTATGTTTTATTATCAAGTCAACAAGAAAACAAAAATGGAAACAAAACCTTTCAGATATGCTTGCCCTCAGCTCTATGAAACAGAAATGTGTGGTTCCTTGTAACGAGGAGGGGGAGAGAGAGAGAGCAGTTGGTGTCTGGGAGAATGGTCACATGGAGCTGCCAGGCTGCTTCATGTGACTTGGTGGTCCCAAAGGAAGCTTTAAATGAAATTTTGGCAAGTTTTCAGACAGGAGGAGAGATTAGATTCCTAAAAGTGTCCTCAGCTCTACAGCAGGATGGGGAAGATTTTCACTCACAGCCATGTCCCAGGCAGTCCACCAGAACTGACCTCAGCAGTTGCTCTTCTCTTCCATTTCAGAGATTCAGTTTTTATCAGCTAAATCCTACAGCCAGAGTATTCCTGCTGCGGGTCAACTGCAGTTTTGGGGTTTGAACTGCTGGCAAATTCTCTTCAGTTTCAAAGCTTCAGGTTGGCTGCTCCCAACTTCAATATTAACAATTCATTAGTAAAGTCAAGAACAACTTCCAAACAAGTCACTGAATGCTTTGGTGCCTGAATTGCAACCTTTGCCTACTAATTAGTTGTAACGAACAACACAAATATACATGAGGTGTCTGATTTTAAATATGAAAAGTATAATCCACTGGACAGCAAAAGGTGTGAATGGTGTTATATGCACAGTGAGTAGCTGTGAGACAAAGCCACAAGTATCTGAGCCGCAGCATAGCTGGGAAAATATTTGAGAAAGGATCCTCTCTGGAGAACAATATGACCTGGACTATGCATTCTCAGCAGATCTCTCAGCTCAAAGGTAAAGAGCAGACAACCTGTTCCCACTGGCCTTGCCTTTCACACCTGCAGCAGGCTCACACACTGCACAGTGCAAGTGTAGGAGAGGTTGCCTTGGGCTGGTTTGTCAAATTTTGCATGTGTCCTTCCCACCTGGTTGAATGCAATGCTGGAGCTTTCAATTCAAACAGACCTACACAATTATATGAGAAAAGCCAGCTTTCACTCAGTTTCATGTCAAACCATTAATTTCCAGGCCTGCTAGGAATTTGTCTCTGTGTAAGGGACACGTCTCAAGTTGTGGTTCACTGGTTGACTCCTGGCTGGCCAAGCAAGGTAGAGGCATTTCAATGCCATGCAATTTTCCCACAGCTCTGTGTACAGACTAAGTCATGGTGATTCAGTATAGAAACCTTTTTAGAAGAGGCTTTAAAAATATAATTTTATTGTTTCTCTAATAAAAGTTTTCTAAAAGAAACTTTAAAGGTATACTAGCTTTAACAGCCAGAGGCAATTGAGTTGTGGGTTTTATAAAAAACAACAATATCTAACACAGAATATAGCATCAGTTAAATGTCCCTCTTCTTCCATTGACAAAAAATGTTGGGCAATATTGACCAGCTCTTTCCCTGATTGTATGTTGGTTTGTTTCAAATTAAGCATGTTGCTGAAATATTAATCTAAATGAAAAGTAGTTTTTCAGTGAGTCTGTGATTGTGTGGAAGATGAAATGATTCAGAGAACTATGTGTGTTCTCCCCCCGAAATTGGATTGATTATTTTGTGAGTGCAAAGGTATGTTATATATAAACGAGAGAGAGGGAGAAGGTTTGGGGGACCTTTTTATCCTGTTATTTTCAGGTTACCTCTAAAAAATTCTGTTTTAAAAGTCAAGAATAGTCTATCATCTAATCAGTTTCAAGAGGATTATGTAACTCTATATGACATCCTTCCTGGTAAGAAAAGATTATTGTTTTTACTTCAAATACCTCGTGGAAAAATCAGATGAAAATGTAATAAATACATTCCCAACTTATTTGTTTCCGAAGTATGAATAGAAATATCTTGAACACTTCATGAACAATTAGCACCTTTTAAAAGGCAGAAAAGATAATATACTGATCTTCTTAAATGTGTGAAACCTAATTTTTCTTGTTCTTTTACTTGCATCTCTCTCTGGAAGTATCATCTTCCTTGCTTTTGCTGAAATATTTATTAATAATGCTTTTATCATATGTAGAAGGTTACATTGGATAGATTGGTATCAAAACAATCTTTTTCTTCCCTCCAGATTGTTTTCTGAAACTATAAATGGTTTCTGTAGGCTTGCCAACAGGTTATTAAAAGGAGAGATTTAGAACCTCTGAGTTATTCTGGGTTTTTTTTATTTTTTTTTTTTATTGTGGCTTTTATCATGATTGTAGAATATTGACTTTTCACTTACTGTGGAATATTCTAGGTGAGACAAAACATGACTTTCAAACTGATACATTTTTCCCTCAATGTGCCCCCCAAACCACAAGCCTTTTTTTTTTTTTTTTTTTTTTTTTACGTTCTAAGTTTTCTTATAATTAAATTTATTAGAACCATTTCTGGTAAATGAAACCCCTTTTTGTTCCATGCCTTTGCCTGTGGACTTCAGCCAGAGCCATATAACTGGTTCATTTGTGGCACACCCTCCTCCTTGGCATCGCTGTTCAGTTTAGCAGCAACACACGGGCATTTCTCGCTCTTTGTGGCTAATCAAGGACATGCAGCTTGGTGCAATAAGCTTCTTTGCAGTCTGGGGGGTTGGTGATCATCTTTTATTGTCCCTGTGATCATGCTCATGGCCATAGGAAGTGCTGAGTAATCAGCTGGAGGTGGGAGCTCTAATAGAAGTGGCTTACTGCACTGTAATACTTCTTTTTGTGTTAGATAGCTCCCTTTGCTTGGCATCTGCTGCTTTCTTCTCCTGTATCCCGAAAGTAACATTTAGATTTGAGACTTACAAGCAAAATCAGTTGAACTTCTCAACCTGCCTATTAAAAACACCCAACTCGTGGTCCTTCCAAGGAGGATGACTGTGTATAAAGGAATCGTGCACCTTCATTAAACTTTTGAAAACCAAAAGTGTTTGGATACCTCTCCTCTGAGAATGTACAAAGGTTTTATGTAGAAGGAAAGAGGGAGGGAAAATCCATACAGCAGGACAACTATGATAAGAAGAGTCACTCTCATAAATTAATTGCAGTACTTACTTACTTGTTAACTGTTTTTTTTAACAGATTCTCCCATTATTCTATGGGCAGTCGAGCTTTTTCCCATGACAGTATTTTCATACCTGATGGGAGAACAGAGAGTGAACAGGCCATTCAAGCAATGTCACAGGAGAACGTTTTAGGAAAAGTCAAAATTCTTCAGGTAAGAAATTGTAAGTGGGAAAAATATTTTAAATGTGGTGGGAAATGGTCTCCAGAACATGTTAAATTTGCATAAAGATGCTTTTCCAATAGCATTGGGACAGTTTCTCAGCCACGTTAAGTTCTCTGGTCAAAAGCCATTGCAAGTAATTCAGATAATCAGTAATGCAGAAGTTCCAGGTTTTGGTCTTGAAAGGTATAGCAGTGATACTGTAAACATAGCTGCAGAAATGTTTGTGCCTGTGGAACTCATCTGAACTGAACTCATGGTTTTGGCGTGTCCTGATCTGTATGCCTAGGTACTACAAATGTGGTAATGAGAGAAATAAATGAAGGCTGTGTTGAGGGCAGGGAATGGCATGCAGAGTGAGACTGCTTTGCAAAACCAATTTAATTATAAGTTTATATGTATTACATCTTTTTTCCTCTTTTTTCTCACTGCACTTTCAATGGTTTTCATGGAAGGTGGGTTTGTTTATCTCTCCAAAGCATAAACAAAACATTTGGGTATTTGCTTCTGAAGAGATTTATATGATCTGCTTCCCCTGCTTTTCCAGAACTCTCTCCCATTAGTGCTCAACCTAATTTTTTGCTTTACTCCCTGTATATCTGTAAGATTCCCAGCTTTATGCCTTTCTAGACCTTGAGAGAGCTGTCCCTCAGAAACACATTGCACTTTATTTTTCTGGATGCTGACATATCCTGTCAAAATGCTGATAAATTTTTAATGCTGTGCAAGTGCTGTTACTCTAAAGATGACTAGTAAAACACCATTGATTTCTTTCACCCCTGGAGCCTACCCACGATCCATCTTTTCTGGTGAGTGAGAGGTCATGCGCGTTAGACAGCTCCGACCTTCAGGATGGAACTGCTCCTGCCTCCTGCCTGGTGCTGTCAGCAGACAGAGCACCTGCACAGTGCTGGCTGTGCTGACTGCAGATGAACTCTGAAGTAGAAACCACACTAGGACATCTCCAATTCCTCTGTGCTGGTTTTTCAGCTTAAATTTCCCTGGGTCAGGTAGATTCAGTGCATGCTGTTTTCCAGGCTGGAAACCATTATATTTAGAATGACTGCTGACTCCAGGTAAAGACCTGAGGTATGTGGGCCTGTCCTGCAAAGTCCTACAAAGCCCACAGACTCTTTCAGGGAACTGTGCCCTCCCTATCTGTTGGGTTTGTTTCCTTCCATATACTGGCTTTTCTCTGAATAACTTTTCACTTCCAGAGGTGTATTCTGTCATTTCAAAACTCAGCTTAAAATTCCCAAAGGAAACTTCTGCCTTTGCTAAACTAAAGACACCTGAGAAAAAGCATAGTTAATGCAGTTGGTAACAACCGTGTTCACTAAGCAAATGCTAAATCAAGAAAATTAGAGCAAAATGTCACCCTTGAAAGTCACAAAATAAATAGCCAGTGGTACTGGCTCATATGAACTTTGCATAAGCCTTTTTTTAGTGTGGTTAATTGCATGTATTTTAAGGGACAATATTGTTTCAGCTGCTTGATGTAAAAAATGTGCTTGCTTTTTTATTTAAAATTGAAGGATGGTAGTTATTTTTTGTCATTTTAGTGTATCTGGAATGCAGCCTGTAACATACCAGATGAATTTTTCAATTCTGATGATGATGGTGAGAGCCACTTACTCATTCAGAAAAGAAATGCATAATAGATTGCAAATGACACTTTTAAGTATTTACACGTTTACACAGAAATTATACATTCATCTAAATGTCCATGGATATTTTTTTGTAAACCCATGGAAAGCCCCCCTATAATAAGCCCAAGGGACACTTCTTGTATCTTCAAAAATTGCTGCCCACCATTAACCTTTCCCATTTCTATAGCCATGATTTCTGCAACTGTTCCCTGAGTTTTAGGACAAAGTCATGCCTAAATCCCATTGTACATTTTAAATTGACCTTAGAGTTGAGTCCCAGGTCTGATGGGTTATTTGGACTATCATTCCTGTTTGAAGGTTTCATGCACTCCATACCCCATTCTTTTTTTCCTGCTATTCTATGAGCCAGGGTTTGCTCTGTGATTTTTGCAGTCACAGGAAATGTTGATACTCTATCTCCAGATACCAGAAGCTTCTACCTACTCTGAAATCTCTCTCTGCAAGCTAAGTCCAACTGGGAACATCTGTTTTTCTTAAAGCAGTGGATTAAGGGGAGACAGTGCACTCTTCTGAAGAGCACTCCTCTTCCTAAAGGCAGTTCTGTGGCCAGCCCTGAGTCCCAAGCCATCGCTGTGCCACCAGCATTGCTGTGGTTTGTCAGGCTTGTATGTCAGGGTGGAAGCACAGCACTTCCAGTTTCCATTTACCTGGCAAGGTGCTCTTCAGTAAAGAATTGTTGCCAGGATTCCATGCCCATGCTGACTCCAAACTTGCTGCATTCCAAATGAAGATCAAAAGCTCTGCAGATTTTAACCCTTTTCAGGATTTCGTTTGGAGGTGGTACACAGTAAATGTTCTTGGAAAACTTAAATCTTTTTTGGAAAAGTCCCCATGCTTACAAACCTAAGAGACAGCATGGTGAAAAGGGTTTTGAAGTCAGAATAGCAATGCAAGCCATTTAATACTGATGGTGCTGGATCTCATTCTGAGGACCACCAAAATGTTTTTCCTTCTTGCATTTCTGCTGACTTCAGAGTGTTGATGAACCCACAAAAAATGTTGTGTAATGGTGCAAATTCTGTAGTAGTCTGGGCAGCTGGCCAGCCTGTGCACTGGTTCAGCTGCTTATTGTGGGAATTCTCTCTTTCTAATTATGCATGAAAGGTAAATTAGTTCTTCCTGGAATTGCTGGAATTGCTGTCATTTGTTTTTATTGATTTTCAGATTGGCAGTATTCATCTTATCATGCTTTCTGTAAATGGATTTGGTCATGTTCAAAGGTTTTACTGTGTGCTAGAAGTCAGGCTGAGAAAAGCCTGACCTCTCATAAACCTCTAGTAGCCCTTTTGTATCCTGAAGTTATTTTGTGTTGGCTCAAGCCATCTGGTGTTGTAAAACCAGTCTTTTCCTTGTCTTTTGGAACAGCTGAGATTTATCATTGCCTAATTTTTAAGATCCAGTGTAGAAAGCCAGCCTGAACCTGTTCCCAGCAAGAGGTGGTACACAGGCACTGGTACTCCTAATGTAGAACTCTTCTAGTTTCTGGGGATCTTTACTTGTCATACAGGGCTGTGAATGAGACACAAGGAACGTTTAAAATGTAAATCTAGCAGTGTGTCAGAAAAAAACCCACAACACAACTCCTGGAGCTTCATTTTACATCCCTCCCTTCCAGAGGCTAATGGGTTGCCTTTCTTCTCCTGTCAAAGTGTCTTAGAACTATTTCCTGATATTTTGTAGCTGTGACTCTTCTTCCTACTTCTGATACTTGCCAGAAATGATCAGCAAATGAACAGAAGAGAGTTTTTATATCAGACTCATAAAAACTGCAGCAAGCAAAATGGAAGCTTGTTTAAAACATTGGTTTCCTGAAGTGTCTACACTATTCTCTCCCACTCACTGTGATGATGCCATTGTGTGGCACTGCTACTGTTCTCCACTGCTTGCCTTCACTGAAATTATCTTGGGTCATTTGACATCTATCTGTGCAGCTGCAGCAGTCAGCTGCAAGAAATATTAAAGACTGACTGTGACATACAGCTTATGGCCTTTAGGAACTACTGGGTTACATCCTTTTTGTTTCATGTGGCCATCTAGTTTAAAACAAACCCTCTGCTCTGTAAAGCTACAAAGCATCTATTTATTGTACAGATATTAATTATGATAAAACATTTTTTGTGCATCCAAATTTCTTGGTCAAATACAAAAGGACCACTTCAAAAAATCGTATTTCCCTGAATGTGTAATGATGAATGACTCTTATAGTTTTCCTCTTGTCAGACCTTAGGACTGTTCAGTTTTGGATTACATTTCTTTTAGTCATTATCTTAGCTAATGACCAAGCCAGTGCTTCCCTCACTGTGCATTGCACATCTGTATTCTACCAGCCACTCCTAATGCATCTTCTGTTCCTTATTGCCCAGATCTCAACAAAGCTACAAAGCCATTTTTCAAACCTCAAAGCCGTTATCTTTTACCATGATGCTCTGATTTTTTCAGAATTGGAAGTGAATTTTCATTTCATGATTGCCTAGCTTTGTATTTCTTACAATTAATTTCTCTGTTGGCAATATTTTCTAGTGCCACCGCAGCCCAATTATTTTCCTCATATTTGAAAATTCTTTTTGCTTTAAAAACTGAATTTATCATTTTTTTTCTAAATCATTCTAGCATTTCTTGGGCAGACCATCTTTTTCCTATGAACATAGCAATCCCTGAAAAGGAGCTTCCTTTCCAAGGGAGGAAAAATTTCCTGCCTTGCATCTGCTTTGCTTTAGGAGAGACTGATGTGACAAATGCCACAGACGCTTTATCACCAAGCCTCTCCACAAAATCTTCTCTTTACACATGAGCACGTGTGAGTGATCTATCACCACTGCACACCAAAGTCTTCATTCATGTCTGGATTTGTTGCAAATGCACATTTCTAGAGGTCCATTTACAGTTTGCTCCTTCACCGTTCTTCTACTTTGGACTCCCCCAAAAAGTTTCTTCAAGTGTGATGCCCCTAACCACATGCTGCTCCAGCAATGGAGAGTGGAGTATTTTCCTCCCTGCATCTTGTGTCCAAAACATCTGTGCTAATACTTGTTATTTTTCTAATTTTCTATAGGTTTCCATGTTAATTTTATACCTGGATTATTTTCTAAAGCTATACCAATATACCAACTTTTCACGTGATACTATTCAGTTTATTCTCTCCTTGATTAAGAAAGAAAAAGCTTACGTGGGATATTTAATTTGTTTAGATATGCTTCAGATTTTCCAGTTTCGATTAGGAAGTGGACTCACTTCCATAGCTTACCAAGAATTAAGTGAACTCTCTTCTGAGCCTAGAAAAGAAATTTTAAGAGAGAATATGACAGAGATGCCTGCCAGAGATCATCAGTGGAATTGATAAAATGAATACAGGACAATTATTCAGTCTTTCACAGCACGAGAACACATGAGCAACAGTTGAAATTAGTAACACTTCCAAATCAAAACAAATATTTCTTTAAGCAAAGTTGGACTGTATAAAAATTCCTCAGATGCCACAAATCATTGGAGCATTTACAAGTAACATCTCAGTATGGGCTCACCTTGTTCTTATGTACTCCCAAGGCATTTGATTTTTGGGTCATTCTGAGAGACTGTACAGGACCAAGTGGAATTTCAACAGTATGCCTTTTCAGGACAAGTATTAATTAAGTGATTATTTTCAATTTATATATAACTAGAAATCTTAATTTCAGTTAAGCTTTTTTTTTTATTTAGGCATTGCAAAGAGATATGAAGGGTAGATACTTGAGTTGAAGGGAAAATATGACCAGCATTTCTTGTAAGCCTTGTTTGAATGGAATTAGCTGAAATAGTACACTATGTTTTAACGATTTTTAACTGAAGAGAGTAAGAAGCTCAGCACATCCAGTTTTGGATTCACTCCAGGCATGAAGCCCTGAGAATGATGCAGTTTCAGGGGCCTGAATCCAACACACATGCAAGTAGGCATGTACACAGAAGAGGAGGCAAATGAGAGTGAGAGAGGAGATGTACAGCCTGATCTGGGCTCTTTGCCAATTAATATGGAAAACTTGTTCTGTGGCATTTCCTATGCAAATGCAAAGAGTGCTTTGAAAGTCTGGTCGTTTTTTATTAGCTGCGGGTGCCAGACAACACAGAACAATTTTACTTAGAAGCTTTATTCCTTAAGTTATTAATGGGAAGATGGTGTCAGTTAAATAGTATCACATTTTAGCAAATTATTGTGCGTGAAATAGAAGTGGGCCTGTGTCATGGTCCAGTTTCCAAGGAAGATTTTAAAAATTGGATGAGTGAAACTTACAATTTTTTCTAAATTCCTGGTATTTATTTGCCTGTATTAGGTGTGCAGACCTGTCCCTTACCTCATTATCGCACTGACAGCCACCTGGGTTGTGTGGGAATAAAACAACTATTGGGAATCTTATAGAAACCTCAAGAATCTTACAGGAAAAAAAAAGTGTTTGAGGTAAACCTGGCCTGGATCTCATCCACAGCTCCCCTGTGTGCGGTGTCTCCAGCCCCTGCTTCTCGGTATAGATATTGTGTGGTAGCTGTGCTGTTTTGGTGCTGAGAAAGGTTTGTAAATCCTGTGGAAATGAATGTCCACTGGCTGCAAACTGAGTGACCAGGAGCACCCACTGGAGTTGATAAGGCTGGAGGTGGGAGGTGCAGGCACAAAAAGTTAATCTCTTTGCTTCTGCTTCTAGTTGACAGATTTCAGAGCAAGATGGTGGTTTCTGGCTGCTAAATTACAAATCTTCTTGAACAAACCAAAGGAGACTGAGGTCCTTTGACTGAGTCCAACATGCATCTGTGGAGATTTTCAAAAGTCTATTTAGACACAACTGTACAATGGCAGAAGAACAAAATGCCATGCCTGCAACTTCTAATATCTGGCATAGTAAATAATCTTTCTTAGGCAACAATCATCCACAAACTGTCAGCACAGGGAATTCTTAAATACAGAGGATTTATAGTTCTGTGTTCAGAAAGATATATCTAACTGAAACTTTTGAGAAATTTAGAGCAGTTTCTCCTTTTCAGGGATTATAGCCTCTTCTTAAAAGGTCTTGCATCTTAAACTGATTTATCTCTCCATCTCTGGGCTAGACTATCTGAGTGTTCTCCCAAGTAAAATTTGTGGATATTTTATTTTCTTTCATGGATGATGTGTTTTTAGAATTTTTATGGTTGACCAGGTAGAAAATGCATCAGTGTGGAATTTTTTGAGAGGGTAATTGCATTGTAGTTACATTATAAGCACATTCTAAAAAAGACCAAGAAGCAGGTTTAGCATTATTCTTTAAAAGCAATAAGAATAAATTTGCTCAGTAGTTACAGTGAGCTATTTGAGATTTTGACATTTGGTCATTTGGTATTTAGTGTCAGCTTTAGAGAATGGAATGCACCAAAAGAAACTGGCCAGTGGAGGACTACTAGTGGAGCTTCTTGTTTTTTAAGAGAAATTTGTTCAAAAAAGGCCAATAAGTAAATAATACAGAGAAGCACCTTCTGTTCTGGACAGGTGAGGGTTACTAGAGTTTATTCCTTAATCTTCAAACAAATTTATGCCAAGGTGAGCAAACAAACTTTTAAAGCTTTGAAACAATTAAAAAAAAAACCCAAAACCAAAAAACAGTCACGACTATGTACAGTCCATAAATGTTGAGGATAGTATATTTCTTGGAAATATCAGGAAAATAAAAAACTTTTATATACAAAAAACCACATTGTTACTGCAGAGCCCTCAAGCACCCTTGATGTAATTAAAAAGGCCATTCTTTTTCAAGCATAGACCTTTCTCCACAACAGCTCCATCACCAAACTCCCACCTCACACTGCACACACACTTACATCAAGAACTTGTCAGAAGATCAAAAGGGTAACACACCATCCCTTCCTTCAAAACACCCTGCAAGCAATATGTTAATGTGTGCCTGTTCTCACCAGGGAACAGATGCACGGATCCTTAGTGTCCTAGGTGGTTGCTCAGTAATGCTGATAGTTCCAGTTTTATGCCCAGGAGAATTATTTGTCTAGGAATATGACTTTAGGAAGAAGAAAGGAGCAATTTCAAGTTAAAAACACCTTATCAAATTAAGTTTTTCTGAAATAATTTTATTCTGGCATCAGAAGGCCTGCAGGAATAAAGAAGAATTAAAGGCCTCACACAGTCTCATACAGACCATTTTGCATCCAGCTCCTATGTACACAATGGAAGTGTCCTGGTTTAGGGCAAATTTGGGAGGAAACCTCTGAAGGGGGTTCCTCTGGAAAGCAAAACCCAAACGGTCCCTTCCCCCAGCTGCTCCGGGAAAAGAACTTCCTCGGAGAAAAGTGGAAAAAACTATTTATTTAACAAACAAGATGCCCACAAACAGAAAGAATGAATATTATGAAACAATAAAACCTCTGGCTGCTCCGAAGAGAGATGGCAAACTGAGCCAGTCCTTGCTGTGGGTGTAGCTCAGCTCACTCAGTCTCTCACCAGCCCCACTCCCTCCACAGGTCCAGGCCCGGCGGCCACAGGTGCCAGCCCTCGCTGCTCCTCTGGGGTTTTCAGTCCAGAGCAGATTTAAACAGTCCCAAGGAAAAGGAAAAAAACAGTCCAGGGAACTTCTCTGCCTTAGCTAGCTAAAACTAACTAAGAGCACAGGAGATCTCTGTCCCACTGCTGTCCGTGCCTCAGATGAACACAAAGTCAGGAGAAGAGAATGTGTCAGACAGTTTCCTCAGAACAAACTGCCTGCTGCTTCTTTCCCTGTTTCGCCCTCATAGTCAATCTTAAATTTACAGAATTCAATATACAGCACAAACAGAACAGATGACTGGGGATACGAGCACCATAAAGTCACCCTAGAACAGGGAGCATGTGCGATTTCAAGTCAGAGAGTTGCACTGGTGACATAAAAGCCTGCAAGGGCTTGGTGAAACCCTTGCCTTTAGACAATGCCAGTAATCCAGGTGGGAATAAAATTTTGCCCTTCAAAACTACCCACTATGCCAAAGTGCTTTATGATACGAATTTCACTACTTTTTGCCAAAACTCAAATGGGCATAAGTAACTAACTCAGTGAGGAGACTGAGAAAAGATATTCTAGTTTAATAACCTGACTGTAAGGAGTTTCTGCATGTAATTGTTGTTTTAATGGTTCAATACAGAAATCTGTTAATGTTTGTGGGATAATATGGATAAACTTCATATAAGAGTCTAGCCCACTGGGAACTATGGTAAGAAAGACTAATGTGACCTGAATTCCTTTAGAGGATATCTTTCCTTAACAACTCCTCATGTGTGCACCGTGTTACTGATTCTACAATACAGGAAAAAAAAAAATCTTTGTTTTACCTGATATCTACTCCAATCTTCCACAGCCCTCAGCAGCAAACTTCTGTTAGAGTATTGTGTAAGTAGCTGACATTTCCACTGAATAGAAGCTGCACAGTTGAATTACTTGTTCACAGTATCACAAGACAAAAAATGGGAGATCCCCTTTGGAGAATTTTCTGTCCTTGAAAAACAGCAAAGCAGGAAAATAACTCCACGGTCCCTTCCTTCCTAATTGAGAATGATTCCCTGAAATATTTCAGGAAAATAATATATTCATAAGTGTTCCTTCCTGCATTTGCTCCTTCTAGAGAATGTCTTCTCTCTTTTGCAAAAGGCTCATGTTCAAAGCTTGTGTGGTACATGTCTCTGCAGTAGCCAGGGCTGCAATTTCTTTAACTCACCCTGCTAGAGGACACATAGTATATGCTTCTTATTTTATTCATTTTACGCTTGATGTAATTCAAGAGTACTTCCTTGTAACCCTTGAGAGAAGATTGCTTCAGTATGGAAAATAAATGGTGGGAAAGCTTTTTTTATCCGTTCATCTCTTGCATGTCCCTTGCCTAAATTTCTTTGTGCAACAGCAGTAAATGGCAGTGCTCGTGAGCATGAGCTGACATGAGTTTGTCTATTCTTCCTATGAGACCAAGCATTTTAAACAGCTGGATTTCCCCTGAGAAAATTGAGAATTTGCCTCTCTAAGGCAGGGTTGTGCCAAACTCTTAACCTTTAAAACTTGCAATTAAATATTACAATAAGGATGACTTTACAAAAGGTATAAAAATACAGATGCATGAGATGCAGGGTTTGGGGGCTAGAAAAGAGCAAAGGTTGCCTTTTGGGGTTATTTTAGTTTCTCAGTGCACACTTTTCTCACAAGCTTATTTCTTCACAATAATAAGGCTTCATAATTAGCTTTTATGAACAAAATCTTAACCTAGAACATAGATTTAAAAAAGAGATTGAGTGTTTCAAAACTCACAATAAATTTTCAGAAGTTGGCAACACTGTCAAGAACTTGAATTGATCATCCGAAATCAGCAATCATGTAGTAAATTCCTCACTTTACCTTGTGGGGAGAAAGAAGAGAGAGTGCCCACCATGTTGCTACACTGTGAGCCTCAGGATGGGGTTTTTTTTGTTTGGTTTGGTTGTTTTTTTTGTGTTGTTGGTTTTTTTTTTGGTGGTGGTGGTGGTTTGGTTTTTTGTTCTGTTTTTGTTTTTGTTTTGGGTTTTTTTGTTTTTGTTTTGGTTATTTGTTTGTTTTTGTTGTTGTTTTTTAAGTCCAGAGTCAGAAGTTGCCAAGAATATTTCTGTGCAGCTTTCAGGCAGAGAAGGGGCACTTGCTGGACTTGGCTAGTTTTGATTGTAAAATAAATACCTGTTTGTTTGTTTTATTTTTCTTGTTTTTCAGCAACAGTTGGCCAAAAATATAAAATTTGGGCAGCCTCCACAGATGACAGTTTCTGGGAGGACGATGGGGGAAGCAAACACCAGTGCAGAAGATGATGCGTTGCTCAGCAGCCCCGTGGAGATTGAGACCCAGCAGGACACAGTGATCTCAGACGGCGGTAATAAAGTAAGCACTTCAAATTGACGTGCCTGTGGCACCAGAGCAGTACTAAAGCAGCAAAGTTCACTGAGGTGTAGCAGATGTTTCCAGTGAGGCGTAGCAGAGCTCAGTGGGCTGTTTTATGTGGGAGGAATCTCTCAGCTTGTGCTTCTTGACCTGGTGGGAAGCATGCTCTTGGCATCCTGAGCCAGGTCGCACAGAATTACTGGTTTGAGTGTTTCCTCTGAGCTTCCAGCAGTGCAGACATTACTTCCAGTGTTGCTAGAACACAGGAATTTTTTCTAATACAGAAAATATTTTAAAATATGGACTTCCCAGCAAGAAAAGTTGTTCACAGCATCAAATACCAAAAAAGAAAATAGTTTCAAAATGAGATGTGTGTGAAGCCTAAACCTGTAAAATCCTAGGTCTTAGAGTAAGTATGGATATTTCTCATGGACAGGAACCAAAAGTGAAGAAGGGGGAGAAGCATTTTGAATGCTCCCTAAAGTAAAATTTCCAATATAATTCAAATAATTATTCAAATTATTTGTGGAGATTTTGATGCTGTGGGCATTTAGGTGTCCAGAAGGGTCTTGTTCACAGAGTGAAGAGACATGGCGAGTGAGGAAAGGTCTCTGGACATCCTCTAAGGCAAGACTGGTTCAGTGTGTTGCTGTAATGGCAGAAAGGAGTACAGTGACAACCTTCCATGCCTGCAGGAGGCTGACTTTGTTCCTGGGAACCCTTGGGGAAGGCTGCAGCAAGCCAGCATGTACACATAGCCCTTAGGATCCTGGGATTCCAGGGCATGAGCCTCTGCTCATGTTCACTAACACCGGTGCTGCCTGCATGAAATGCAAAGGCAGCAAGGGTCCTGTGCAATTCATGCCTGTGTTCAGCCAAACACACAGAAGGGAGATTTATGACTGAGTTGGCCCAAATTCTTCATCAGTCTTTTAGGGACAGCACAGCTCCTCTGTGACCACTTCTTTCATGGTTGTGGTTTGATCTGCCAGAGAGCCAGGCATTTGAGTAGGACCTGCACACTCACACCTCTCCCTTGGCAGTCTGGAAAGATAGAAATTAAACCTAATAAAGGTGTATCTTTTTGCCTGACAAGTACTCCTTCTGGTGCAATCAGGTAAGGTGAATCAAGAGCATCCTGTGTGCCTCAGAGCACAAAGTGTGCAGTGGGACTGTGGGCAGGTTTTGGTGGAGCACTGTCTCTACCCTGGAGCTAGGTCAGTCTGTGTTTGAGATCAGCGTAGATTCTCTGCAGATAGCCTTCTTGGGTCCTGCAGGAGACCCTATTGTCACCTGGTGACTTTCAGCTTAAAGGATAGAATTGTTCAAGCACTAAAAACCTGCTAGAGTATTTTTGTGTATTATGGAGGGAGAAATTTCAGTTCTTACTGCCTACTCTTTAAAATATTATGTTTTGAAAACAAAATGAACACCCCTTTGCATAATTCTTTTTCCAAATACTGAAGGAGCAACCATCCCTACTCAGAGGCAGTTGTAGACACAGACAAACTGATTTTACATGGATAGGGTCAGCCAGAGTACTCGGTACTTTCCTTTCATTTCTGCACACTACTAATTACCTGTGTTATCAGAGATTTCTGATGTGTGGCAGCTTCCCTGGTTCCTGCTCTTATCTCATCTGCTGGCCTTGTAACTCCTTGGCATGTCTTGGCCATCTGCATAGGTCTTGGGGGTGGGGTGGCTTCTGTCAAAAATTGGTGGCCAGGACCACATAGATCTGCTCTACTTTGAACAGGTTTCCTGTGATGCTTTGTGACTTCTCATTTTCCCGACTGAGTAACTTGGATTGGTGGCAAGAGTTCTGGGTTTAATTTAACCTGTAGTTGTGAAGCTGAGCTTTTACCCTTGATATTAAAACAATCATATGATGTAATGGGATCCCAACATACATTAGGTTACCAAGTAATACTGTGATAGAATGACTAAAACCAATTTTTCTGGGTGTGATGAATGTTGGTTCAAGCCTTATGCCTTGAAAATTCCTCAGTGTGATGGCTTGGAGAGGGACAGTAGCTAAAGAGTCCAGTTCTCCAGGCTTCCATCGCTCTGGGGGGACTGTTAGCTCTGTAAAAAGAACATGGAATTGAAGCTCCTTGCAGCAGAGGTAATGCCTGAACAGGTTACTATCTTTTTTCCTTATGTGTAATTCAGGAGAAAATAAAATCATTAAGACCAGATCAAAATCCTACAAAGCTGTGCTTTTTCTTTTGTTTTGGAACCTGATTATCTTGTTAAGGAAGCCCGAGTGTTTTGCCATTTGTAGAGCTGTATGGACAGCAGTGATTCAAGGAGCAGTGAACACAGGCTCAGAGCATGTAAGCAATAACAAGAATTGCTTATCCATCAGCTGGAAGGGATAGAAAAGAGGGGAAAATCCAACCCCAACATACATGATTTCACAAGTCCTTTGAATCATATTTACTAGATCCTTTACATTTTAATCCTTGTCTGTGGTAATCTTTTTCTAGTCCACTGACACTCCAGATTTCTTGAGAAAAATGAATTTTCTTGGAACAAGACATGAAATGGAAGAAAAGGTAAAAGAACTTTTACACTTGGTTTGCACTGAGTTGCATTCTAATTTTGAATATTAGAAGCCTGACAGTTTTTGTTTTCATACATTGTTTGATTGATCAACCAATATTTTGTGAATGCTGTGCAGTTTTGGAGCTAGTTAATACGCAATAACTAAGATTGAGAAATCTTAAGAGCTGATTGCAGGAAACAGCAGAACCCAGTTTCTGCCAGTCTTGCAGCATTCCTTTATTTGATGTATTAATCACACAGTCATAATTTTCATAAGTACTTCTACTACTTTGTTATGCCTGCATGTAATTCAATAAGCATATGCAAAATGTTCCCTCAGCTTTTAAGTAATTGGTTCCCTGATTAGCATATGTTTAACCTCAGAAGATTACAGAGCTGTCTTGAAAACAATGTATGTGATTTCTTTCCTTACAGATGTTTTCTCCTTTTTTTATCCCCCTCTGTCTTCTTTTTCCATTTGTGTTATGCCAAATGCAAGTCTTGGGATGATAGCTTGATGACTTATGGAAGAGACACATGACAGGCTCATTCTTACATGCCTAGACATACAGTTCCACTATTTATTCCTGAAAAGAGTCTCACTGAATCTCTTTGCTTATATTTGCACTTTCTGAACCCAAGTATTTGAAGGGCATGAGAAATAAAGCACCCATCAAAGCCAGTGTTCTTTAGTTTTTTGCTGTTTGGCTCTGTCTTGGACAACTCCACATGACTCTGGAGGGAAGGTTTTCCATAGGCACCGTGCCAGTCTGAGATCCAATGTTGCAGTCATCTCCCAAGCAGAGAGTACAACTCTGTAGCTGTTCTATTATGATGCTTAGATAAGTCAATCTGATTTGCTTCTGCCTGAAGTGTATAATCTAAATTATTTAAAGATGTAGATCTTTTTTCACGGTAAGCAAACTTTAAAATGTCTCAGTGTTTGATGTTGCTTAAAACCCTGCCTGTGCCTTTTCCATTCCCAACAAGCTCAGAGTGGAGCTGAACTGTGAAAAACTTCAATAGAATGGTCTAAGTAATTTTATGTGAAACTGATAAAAATGTGTAGTACTGAAAATGGGAAAATATTAGAGCTACAAATTTCATGTTCAAAGTTCGTGATTTGTACAATGGAAAGCCAGGTTTTCAAATATTTTCTGCTAATAATTCCTTTAAATTCAAGCCTGCAAAGATGTGTTATTTATTTATTTATTTATCTATTTATTTATTTATTTAATGGAACAAATAGCTTAATAATTTTTTCTTGTGTTTGTGATACAACCAGGTCACTCCAGTCAAATCAGCTCGACCAAAAAGACAGTTTTCCTGTTCTGGCACAATTGAAACAATCAATTTGGATTCAGTTCCCCAGGCTCTTGCTCGTCTAGACAACAGTGCAGCTAAGCACAAAATGTCAGTGAAGCCAAAGAAGCAGAGGATGTCAAGACAGCACAAGAGATTGACAAAGGTATTTAATGACTGGCCAAAAGCGAGAGGAGGACGATTTCTTTTGAAACTGGGTCCAAAATAACCACAAATGAGTGTACTAGGGTCTATAGACAGAGAACTTAAGATCTGATTAACAGTTATTTATCTGAAATCCTAGCTGGAGAGAAGATACAAAGAAGTTTTAATATTGCCAGTTGAGATAAATACTACTTAAACCTGAAGTACTTCCACTTGGATTTTACATTGGGAGAGCCTTCTGATTCTAGTTTTTCTAGTAAAAACTTTAGGTCATAAAGGCCTAAAGATATGTGCTGCTGTTAATGCTGCTCTGATATAGGCAATCAGATGGTGCAAAATTTGGTTGGGAAAAATTCAGTTTCTCTAAATTGGGCATGGGTTCTGACAGGGGTAATATCTTCGCCTTATAAGAAGGAATAAGACTTAAGTAATGTAGCTCTTACAACAGCTATAGAGAGAAATATAAAGTTGTAGCTTTGTACACTTAATGCACTCTGTTTTGGTTTTTATCCTGACATCTTATTAGTTCTTGTAAATGGGACAAGACAATTCAACTACACAGGGCTCAGGAGAGCCCACTGCCCTTTCTTCTGCACCACTGTACTTGCATTTATCACTCTTGCAAAGAAGAAATTAAATTTAAACCTCTTCTTTGTACAATGGTTAACTGGAGACAAATGATGGCTCAACAAATGATAGCTAGACAGGACATTAGCTGAGCTGTTTTCCTAAAGAGAAGCACTCTTCAGGTACAGAACAGAGCAGTATTATTCCTGGGAAGCTCTGGCTGTTCTGTCCATACATGTTCCCACGGTTCCTACTATAGCACTGGAGTCTCAGCACAGCTAATGAGGAAGATATCCTGGCTCAGGATTTGTGAAAAGAAAACAAATTGTGTTTCCCTGAGGAGTGTTCTCTCCTGGCTAGCATTGCAGAGCTTTTTTCTGCAGGCAACAGCTCTGTCTCTGCAAGTACCAGATTTGCCATGAAAGAACTGGCAAAACAATGCCCCTAAGCAGGCATTAATTATTTCAGGCTTAAAGGATGGAGTTCTAAGTAGTAGAAGAAGAAGAATGGACATATGAAACTTACACTCTGTTCCTTGGGAGTCTGCAAATTTGAAATGGCAGGTCTCAGTGTATACCAAATGGTGACTGAATATTTGGCATTACACTGCTATCATTCTTGGGATGTTTTCTTTCTTTTAAAGGCTATCATCCAAATAGGTGAGAGACATGGGATCTATGATGATGTAATCCATAAATTGGGGTGGGGTGTGTTGCCTCATCTAAATCACTGTTTAAAAATTCTTTTTTGTGTTTGCAACTCTTTGTTCACTATAAAGGATAACAAGACAACAGGCAATGTTCAGTAACTCCAAACTTGTCTCCAATTTTAGGGATCACAAAGTTTAACAATAACAGAATTTGAGCCAGACGACCTAGAAACTCAGCTGTATGAGGACATATACCCAGGTTTTAATGGACGCTTCATGGCAGACAAGCTAATCCAGGACAGAGATGAGCAGAAACAGCTTCAGCTGGCAGAGGAAAAAAGAATTGAAGATCACTGGGGTATCCTTGAAGCCGAAAGGATAAGACAGATTGTAGAAATGGAAGAACAAAGAGAAATGGAAGAAAAAAGGTGCCAAGAACTTGAGGAGATGCAGAAAGAACAGGAAAAAAGACGCTGTGAAGAAGAGAGGAGGCAATACCTCCTTGAAGGAAAGACATCTTTGAAAATAGAAGAGAAAACATGCCACAAAGAGGAAAGAAGACTGATGAAGCCTGAAAAAAGGCAAGAGCTGGAGGACGAGATGAAGAAGGAGTTGGAGGAGCAGATGCAGAAGGAGATGGAGGAACAACAAAGACAAGACCTGGAGGAGAACAGGCACTGGGAAGTAGAGGAACAAGAGAGACGGGAGTTGGAGGAGCAGAAGCTCAAGGAACAACAGAGACAAGAGTTGGAAGAGCAGAAGCTCAGGGAACAGGAGGAACAACAGAGACGAGAGCTGGAGATGCAGAAGCTCAAGGAACAGGAGGAACAGCAGAGACGAGAGCTGGAGGTGCAGAAGCTCAAGGAACAGGAGGAACAGCAGAGACAAGATCTGGAGGTGCAGAAGCTCAAGGAACAGGAGGAACAGCAGAGACAAGATCTGGAGGTGCAGAAGCTCAAGGAACAGGAGGAACAGCAGAGACGAGAGCTGGAGGTGCAGAAGCTCAAGGAACAGGAGGAACAGCAGAGACGAGAGCTGGAGGTGCAGAAGCTCAGGGAACAGGAGGAACAGAGACGAGAGCTGGATGAGCAGCAGCACCAGCAATGGGAGGAACAGCAGAGACTAAAGCAGGAGGAAGAGAAGCATCAGGAACAGGAAGAGCAACAGAGACAAGAGCTGGAGGAGCAGAAGCACCAGGAACAGGAAGAGCAGAGACATCAGGAACTGGAGGAGGAGAAGCATCAGAAATGGGAAGAGCACAAACACAAGGATCTGGAGGAGAAACAGAGACAAGAGCTGGAGGAGCAGAAGAGGCTAGCACTGGAAGAATCAAGACAACATAGGACTGAAAAAGACAGTCAAAAGGAAGACGAAAGAAACTGCTTAGAGGAACAAAAAGAGCTCAAGAAACAAACTGAGGAAGGAATACAGCAACAAGAAGAGAAAGAGCTTGGAGAAGTTGAAATAAAACTAAAGCAGGATAAAGAGCCTGAGAGCCTCAAACAAGAGAAGAAACAGGAGGAACAAAGACAGCATTTGAAGGAGAAAGAAAAGACAGAGGAGGAACAACCCCAGCAAGTGATGGATAAGAAAAAGAAGCGGGAAGAGCAGAGGAAACACAAACTCACAAAGCAAATGCACATGGAAAGTTCAGACTTCGTTCTACAAGATGAATCAAAGCAGCAAAAGGAACAAAATGGACATGAATGGAACAAGCTGAAAGAGCAGAAGGTAGACACAGAAGGACAAAAGCTTCAGCCAAAACAAGAAAAATCCTTGGAACAGCCACAGGAAAAAGATCAGTTATGTTCTGCTGGAGGGACTAATAGGCATCCAGCAGAGGAGAAGCTCCAAGAAGGATCAAGTTCCCAAAAAGTCAAACAGCCTGAAAAAGGGACTAAAACACCAGAAGAAATGCTAGCTCAGAAACTTAAGAGAGAAGTTGAGGCTCAGGAGCAAAAACGCATAGGAGAAGAACTTCGGTGGCAAGAGGTAGATGAAAGACAAACAGCATCCAGACCCTTCACGTTTCAAGTGTCTTCTGGAGATAAACAGATCATATTTCAGAAAGTAAATCTGAGTCCTGTTATGCCCATCAAAGGAGCAGGACTCTCTTCTTCATCTGTCAAAGACTGCAGGGTGCACTCTACCAGTAAGGGTTCTCATTCCCTGCCATCATCTGTGTGTGTACCCCACACAGCTATTTTGGTTACTGGAGCACAGCTGTGCGGCACAGCAGTGAACTTGAACCAGATTAAGGACACGGCTTGCAAATCATTACTTGGCTTAACAGAAGAGAGGAAAACTGTGGATATTCCCTCTCCAGAGAAGAGTGAGAGAAAAAAACAGGATCCCAAACCCAGCAGCAGTAAAATGAAACATGCACAAGAGGCATCGAACAACCAGGCTGTACTGGCTGAGTGGGCCTCTATCCGCTCTAGAATCCTAAAGAATGCAGAAAACAACAAATATAATGAGAGAGGAGTAACTGTCTGCAGGCACAGCGATGACTGGACACCCCGAGGACGCGGTGCTCCCCACGGCAACTTGAGGAAAACCCTCTCTGCAAATGCAAAGTTCTCGATAACACCAGCGTGGCAGAAATTTTCAGATGTTTCAAAAACCAATTCAGATGCTGAGACTGTAAATGTGGCAAAAGACAATGAAACAGTGGCTGTGGGGAGAACCACTGGCTCATCTGCTGATTCAAAGGAGGATGCGGTTTCCACTTTTAAGGACAACTTAGCTGAAAAGCCTAAGGAGAAAATGGAAACCCATAGGGAAGTGACAGACAACACTGAAGGCTGTAAATTTGCGAAAGATCTTCCATCATTCCTTGTTCCAAGTTTTCCACATTCTATGGGGAAGGAATTACCCCAGCCAGAAGTTCCCAATGCTCTTGAAAATCAGCAGAATAACAGCACAAAAAAAGCAGATAAACCACCACCAAATGGAGAAGAAAATGTTTCTCCTTTTGGGATAAAGTTACGAAGGACAAACTACTCTTTACGTTTTCATTATGATCAACAGGCAGAGCAAAAGAAAAAGAAAAGATACAGTGCAGGAGACAGTTTTGATGGTGTGCCTGACCCACTCACCTCATCAGAAGGTGAGAAAGAATCCTCTGTTTTCACTCCACAAGAAAGTACCTCTCCTGGCACTGGGAGAGCAAACATCCCTGGTCATTTAAAAGACTCTTCAGTTACTGTGGTGGAGTATACACCACCTGTGGGCACACCAGTGGTGCCACCAGCCACTGGCCAGAGTGCTCCACCTGCTCATGAGAAACCAGCATGCAAGTCACTGGTCCCACAGAAACCTGCTTTAGCTCCAAAGCCCACCAGCCAGACCCCACCACCATCTCCTCTCTCTAAAATGAACAGATCAAACCTATCTGAAATGCTGGCACAAAGGGTGGCTAAAGCTGAATCAGATGGTGGCTGGAGAAAAGAAGACAAAGCAAATGCCCAACCCATACCATCCAATGACTACAAAAATGAAGAGGAAGAAATCAAAGAAAAGAAGTCATTTTTCCCATCTCTAAGTATTCCATGGAGAGAAAAAAATGACAAAAAGCCTGAGCCATTGAAGAAAGGTATGTATCCTTTAAAGCAAATTTAGCTATTGTCTGCATTTCCAAAATGAGATACTGGAGGTCCAGAGGAAGACATTTGGTCTTAAGCTATAATTTTTATCTGGCATCTTACTTGTAGAGGACTTTTACTGTGCTTAGGGTTGTCTGAATGAGTGTGAATTCCCATGCCCATAGTTTAATTTAGAAGCTCGTAAATTCAGTGTGACCAGTGCAACCTACTAAAGTTAATTTCAAGGAGGTAACAGAAGTGTGTGTGTGTGTTTTTTTCCTTGGCAGAGATGTTATCTTTGCCTCTAGTGAGTCAGGTGGTGGACTCTGTGGTCCATGCATAATTGTGTCAGAGCAGATGGTATAATTTTTAAATCTACATTCTGTTGCTTCTCTTTTTAAAGAAATGTTATCTACCTAAAAAAAAATATTGAGATCTAGGTCCCCTTATCCTGGGCAAATTCTTTATTTAAGCAATACAGCTGGGCATAGCAGTCTGTGCTTCAGAGGCAGTCTTTAGTGATGAAAACAATTAGACTAGACATAATGTCTCTTCAGAGGAGAGCTGAAAGCCCCTGTGTCCTGAAATTGTATTCTGTACAAGAGGGAAAATTACCCTTTCAGAGTAAGGACACTCAAAAGACCAAGGCAGGAATTCAGCATTTCATTGGGAAATCCCATTTTTTTTCCTTATTGAATTTTTCAAACATCAGAACACTTCTAAAACAGTATTTCAGTGGGGCTGCTGATTTTTTATTTCTTTTTTACACACACACATAAAAAAATGATAAATTTGGACAGCTGGGTGAGTGTGTCGAATTAGGTCTCATTCCTGAGGCATAAGATCTGTTTCAGGATTTGTCGTGCAGTTTGCAAAGGTCTGTGACTGACATGGCACTCACTGGGCTTAGCTCCAGCATTTTCACAAGGTAGAGAAGTTGTAGGGGTTTTCTCAAGACAAGAGATGTGCATTACTCAATCAATTCTTATCATGTTTTCTTTCAGAAAAGCCTGTCCTTCAGAGCAGGCACTCTTTAGATGGCTCTAAATTGTTGGAAAAAGTGGAAACTTCACAACCACTTTGGATTACATTAGCACTGCAAAAGCAGAAGGGATTTCGTGAGCAGCAAGCTACGAGGGAAGAGAGAAGACAAGCCAGAGAGGCAAAGCAAGCAGAGAGACTGGCTAAAGAAAATGTAAGCATCTTTAGAAACCTGCCCATTAGAAATACTGACACTATAATTATAACTGTTAGCTGATTTTGTTATGTTGGATTTTTTTTTATGTTTAGTAATACTTCATAAAAGCTAAAATGACAGCAAGTAAAAAAGTATTCTGAAAGTCTGGAGTTCCCTCTTGCAAAACTGAGACCTCCAGGAGAAAATATGGTGCAATAGTTTGGCAATTTTGATGTAAACTCTGATGGTATCAGATGGTAGTTAATGACAATCATAAGCAGAACTACTGTATAGGGGATGGAACAGAAAAATTGAGTGCAATGTGGTTCTTTCGGAGCTTACATGAGATGTTAACCTTTAATGCTTGGGGAATATCAGCTGGAATATGCAATTATAGATGAATATTAGTAAGTCTGAATTTATTTTTATTGCAGCATGTGGGTAAAATACAGATGAACAAAAGAAATGAACAATCATGATACATCCAAATGCCTAAAGCTGGCACTGAATTCAATCACTTCTTTCCTGTTCTCCAAATAGCTTTTTACTCTCCATGGCTTTCTGTTAGTAAGGGAAGCACTTGATGCTGCACAAACAGTGATGTTGTATATCGATATCACAGGTGGTAAAAAGGAAGAGTATGTGGGTAGCTAAATATATTTTGCTGTTTGTTATGAGAGCCAAATTTCTAATGGATACATGCATAACCCGAGACAAAGACTGATGGAAGAAAACAGTAGTGGGTGTGAAGTTGCCCACAGATGCACACTATGTTTCAGTGCTGTATTTAACAGGGAGGGCTGGTTCAAACTCTTCAGTATTTTGACTGAAATAACATGACAAATTAAACTTTGTAGTGGTTTTTTTACAGTCTTTAATAACTGTTGGTTTTAGAAGGATCAGTGTTGTGATCCTTTGCCAAAAAAGAAGCTTAAGGAAAGGATAGGTGATGAATGAAAGCATCAAGCCTATCTCTAACTTGTAGCCATTGCATGACAGACTTTCTCATTTAGCAGTTTTCCTTCTCTGTTCTAGGCTGCTGTAAGTAATCAGTCAGACAATAAAAGCAGCAGTAGCAAAACAAGCACACTACAGAAATCTACAACTCAAGAAGGAGAGAAGAAAATTGAGACTGCTGTGTCAAGACTAGAAAGAAGGGAGCATCTAAAAAAGTCAAACACCCTTCCAACTTCTGTGACAGGTACAGTTGGGAGATTCAGATTCACTCTAGGAATAACGCACTTCAGAAGTGGTATTGCATGCTTTTGAGAAAGTGAATGAGGGGGTTTCCTTTCTCTCATATACTACTGCCAGAATTACAAATGCATTCCCTAAAATAACACAACTTACACCCATCTCATGTGCTGGCCATTATGACGGAAATACATAATTTTAACAGACTTTTACCAATCTCCCCAGGTTATTAAGGCTGCACTGCTGCAATTCCTTAGAATTGCCCCAGTTTAATTTAACAAAATTAGGCTGTCTCCCCAAGCCATATCCAACAGTATTTTTGGAACATGACTAATGCACATTAGAGGGATCTGATTTATTGTAGATTGCAATTGCAGTACTGTTTTGCCTTTAGGTTGGGGGTTAGCACAGACGGGGAATGATATTTAACTTCTACAAAGTATATCTGTGCAGGAAATGAAGCATGTTGCATTCTCACAACTCTCAGTTTGTCAAGGAGAAATATTCACCCCCCAAGACTGGAAATAAGCATTCTCACTTGAAAAATGCAAACAATAATCAATTCAGTTGAAGGTAGTCTGTTACTTTGAATCTAGGACTTCTCCCTCCCAGTCAAATATTTGGCATAGTAGGTTGGAGCCAGAACCTACTGCTTTATCTGTCACTTCAGTTAAGCTAAAACTATCCCACATTCAAAAGGCAGACAAATTAAAATAAATACTTCCCCAAAGGGCATATTTGGGATGGCATGAGGTGACTGCTGAAAGACAGACTTGCTAACAGTAGTCCTAGTGAAAAGGTCTTGGAGTAGATAGGTGTTGAAGAAATCTTTTTAAAAGTTGTGCAAGTAAATAGCATTTTCAGAAGTAAATACATGTATCAGTTGCATCTATTCAGTACCACTCTACGCCAAGAACAGTGAAACGCAACTATTGAAAGTAATGAGGTGACTCAACTGATTTGTTAAAGGCTAAACCAGTGCTACTCCTGCATTACAGACTGTCCCGAACTGAAAAACCCCTACACCTGCCAATATTCAGTTGATTCAGCAGCTGGATCTTCACACTGCAGCTGCACACCAGAGCAGATGTCCCTGAGAACTTCACTTGGAATGTCTTGGGTTGGCCAAATGACCTTTAAAGGTCCTTTCCAACCCAAACCATTCTAACATCTTACATAAATTGCCCAAAACATTCATGCTTTACAGCATTCCTGTCAAACTCTAAAGGGGCTCTATTGCAGCCCTACTCCCAAAGACTCAGCACAGTGTTGTTGTTATGCTGTACATGGTCAGTTCTAGCAGAAATCAAACTCCATCACAATAGATGATGCCAAATTAGATCAAAGGGCCAAACCTCAATTATCCTAAGTCATTCTGTCTGCACTAGAGTGACAGTTCAGATGGAAATTGAGGAGGAATTACCAATTTTGAAATTAATCTAAAGTGAAAGCACAGAACTCTATTGGCCTTTTAAGAAATAGGGACTGGATTTCACTGTGATTACTGACTATATCTGGAGCCAGGCAGCCTTCAGCAACTACACATATATATATAAGTGTTTGTGGGTAATAAGGCGATTTGAGCTTCCCATGGTTAGAAGTGCATTTAGGACAGAGGAACAGCCTAGGACATGCTTAAAATGGAAGTCTGCTGAGTCCTCCTCTAAAGACATTAAAAAACACCCACGATCTGAAGGTGGTGTATTTTAGTTCAAAATTGCACTTGTGTCTTGTACATCAGGAACTGATACGAGTGTGGGACCTTTAAAGTAGCATAAATTACCATAGTATTTAAAATAATTAGCTTTCAAAGTGTCCATCTACAGAAATTGCTGCTGCTACTGTTCATTTACTTGCAGATAAAAATATATGATTAAAGATGCACTAAAAAGAAAAATAGAACATTTTTTTGTCATCCATGCAATTTTAAAGCTTCTACACAACTTTAAAGCTTTTCTACACATTCAAAACCTCAAAGTGAAATGCAACTAAAAGCAACTGGGAATCTGAACATTTAACAAAAAAAAAAATATATATATATATATATATATATATATTTGGCTCCTAAAAAAGAAAATGTGTAAGTGGGGGGTGGGAGGGGGCAGGAGGGGATGAGTGAGGAGTTATTTTGTAACTAAGATTTTTAGAGTTACTCCATATTGTTTCAGACAGGACTCATTTCTGTTCAGGTTGTCTTTGAGGGCATTCACCATCTCAGAATTTATTTCCCCATTTGACTTCTACAATACTTCCATGGTTCTGCTCTGTGAAGTTGCTTCTTAGAAATCATTTGTGTATTAAACACATTTTCTTATGGAGACAGCTGTTTGTCCTATACTGTTTAGAAAAAAATGTGGCAAACAGCTAGTGGGAAAAGCAGGTTTCTTTTTCAGGACAGTCTCTTGAGCAGGGTTGAGGCAGGAAGCTATAGGACCACCTTCTTCTCTGAAGAGGGAATGTAAATACTACTGAATACATTTGGTTTACATGTGTGCAGCAGCTGCATTACCAAAGAGAAAAAAACCCTGGTTTTATTTCCCATTGTTTGCTATGGTGCAGATGTAATTAAAATAGTTTATTTAAGAGGAAGACTAGCAAATTGAAATGTTTTCTTTCGATGTCACAAGGACTGAAAATTTTGTCCCTACTTTTGTGAGTTAGATTACTTGAATTTGTGAGTTAGATTACCTCTGAAAAAAGGAAACTCCTCCTAACGTGATTAGTTTGCAAATACAGTAAGATTTAACTGAAAGTGTTGGAAATAAATATCTAGTGCAAGAATATCTTCACATAAAAGTGAAATCTCTAGAATCCTGCAACAAAGGACAGGATTCAACTAACGTTTGGTTTTTTTCCCTCTCCCTATAAAAAAAGTGGAAATTTCAGATTCTGTTCCATCAACCCCAGTGACAAAGGAGGTGGCCAAGAGATTCTCTACGCCTGATGCTAACCCAGTGTCAACAGAACCAGCCTGGCTTGCGTTAGCCAAGAGGAAAGCAAAAGCCTGGAGTGACTGTCCACAGATCATAAAGTAAACTGTGAAGTTACATTTCTATTGCTGACTATTAATTGCTTTCTTGTATTTCCTCTGCTTTTTACACATGACAAAACTGAAAATGCATGTATTGGAAGGACTGAAAACTGAACTGATTACCATTTTGCTCTAGCTCACTGTAAAGTCTACTCAAGTCATATATTCCATTGCTTCGACAAATAGCTAAAGGAGGTCATGGCAAAAATCTCACAGCCAGACTCTCTCAAAAACTTAAGAGTGCTCAGATACTGGATGTAAATTTTAGCAGGTATCATAATAAGGGCCAGGACAGAACAAGGGTTCAGAAGCTGCTTAAATTCTGTTGGTATTCAGTTCTGGAATTTTAGATCTCTGTGTCTGAGATCTCAGAAATTTTTTCAGAAAACTTCGTTGTTGAAATTAAGGAAAAGATGCATGTTTCCTTCTCTTAAGTCGTAATTTATTTAAACATGTTAAACTGTATGAACTGCCAGTTCTGCCTGTTATTTGAAAGCTTTTTCCCTAAGGAAGAGCTTCAGGATACACTGTTCCACATGCAAATGATAAGTTGATGGTACCATCGAAATGCTGAGGTAATTTCTTTCATCATAGAATTAATACACTACATACCCTCACTTCTAAGAAAAAAAATAATCCTACTTAAAAAGCCACAATTTTTTTAACAGATATCATTAAGTTCTCAGAAGTCAGGGATTCACTGTTTCTTCTAGTTGTTTAAGTGCATCACTGTTTGTGCTTGGCCATATTTACGCTGCCTAGAGACAGTGATTGTGGATTACAACTTTAAATGAATTGACTGGAATTAAACTGTTCCTGTGCAAATGCAAATTCCTGTAGAATTTGTCTCAGTAAGTTCCCACAGGAGTAGGACTGGCAGAGCTGAAGTTAACCGAGAACTGAAAGCTAAGTCAGTGAGAGTTTTAGGAGTTTTAACTCTGCATTCTTCCCGATTTTACTCCACATGCAACTTCAGGCAGTACAGATAACTTCCTGTACTTTGACCAATATAGGCAGAACACTTCAAGAAGAAGTTTACTTACCCCATCTCAGGTATCTGGTGTGGCAACTGAACACTTTATTACTTCACATAACTGAAACAGAAATGTCCACCCCCTCCCTCTTACAAAAAAAGGATGAAGTCCATAAGTGTAATAAAAATGTCACTATCCTCAACATCCCACAGAAATCTCTAGGTCTGCATTTTATAACGTCACCCTATTAAATAAATCAACTGAGTTTGTTTAACAAGAAAGACTTCAAAAAAAATTTGAAGGTCTCCTTCTTACAACCATAAGGCTCAAAGGAATCCTTAAGCCTACACCATAAAGGGAGACATTTTCATGAAAAGAAATTACATTATTATAGAATGATACAACATATGCTTCATGGAAGTGCTTTAGCCAAACTGCTGTGAGCAGCATGAGAAACAGCATTTTAAACCATGCAGGAAACAGAACGAAGCCTGTTGCACACTCTGTTCCCAGAATCAAAAGACTTTCAGCAAAAGCCATTGTCAAGTACAGCCTCTCCCACCGAACAGGAAACATGGTTTTACTGTATTATGGTTACAGTAGCACAAACACAATGGATGTGTTAGATGGAGTACATGTGCAGCAGTAACATGGGCTTTCTTGGGTGTCTTAAGCTATCAGTTTTGCTCAGTTTCATATTTGAAACCACAGTTTTAAAGTTACCTTTACCATGAATATAAGTAATTAATATGTTTCAAGCAGAAATGAGACAATGCTGCTCTCAAATGCTTGGGGAAAAATCCCAACTTAATGCTTTCAATATCTGAAGAAAGAATTGGCCCTGTAATATTACTTTCACTCTGCTAGCACCAGGGATTGGTGCATCTTAAAGTTAAATTTACATTTATTTCCAAAATGGTTTGCCTTCAGTATGGATATGTAATAACTAAACTGCCTGAAATCCATCTTTACAATTATTTCTTGGGAGGGGGAGCCAGGTAGAAATACAGAGAAGGTGAAGTAAATCAGGATTAAAGATACTGGTATTTTGAAAAGCATAGCAAAATTAGGTGCTATTGTGCATGACATAAGGATGCAATTTTCCAATACAATCCATTTATAGCACATAGAATAGAGCTTTCATTAAGGATGGTCCTAAGCTAAAGCTTCAAAGCAGTTGTTTTTTTTTTTCCACTCATAAAGGTATCTAGTGTAACAATGGAAACTGTATTATGTACAGTATGGAAACATTTCTAAAGTGTCCATGTGCAACAGTGACATTTCATGTTAAATTAACAAAGATTTGCACTAAATACCAATGAAGTGAAGTGTTACTTTGCTTTAGCTTTGTTGCAACCATTTCTGATAAAGTATTGGAAATCTGTAAAAATAAATCCAAAACACTACTACCAGTCTAGAACAGCAAAAATGTTTTAAGAACTGAATAAACCACTATGTAGTATATTGTCTCAATTTTTTGTAACTTATACAAACACAAAATACCATTTCTTTTGACAAGGTTATATATGATTAACCTCTATGTTCATATAGTAATGTATAAAAACTACAAGATGTATAATTGTGGGGTATTTGTTGTGTACTTTTTTAATTTTTCAAATGTTTTAAAGTGCAATTGTTTATTATACTGTCATTTTAATTCTTATTAAACTATAACCTGGTCAAAATTACCTAATCATTGATATATGTCCTCTGTGTCTCATTTTGCTAATCACATAGTTACAAATATAACTTTTTACAGTGCTACAAATGTACTACATAGTACACAGGCTTCAAAGTAGATAGCTCATGAGAGAAAGTAAGGTAAGAGTTTCTACTATACTTCTTTTAGAAGATGCTTAGGAAATGCTCTCAAGTGAAGTGTACTTTTGCCACTGCAAGTACTTGATTTGCATTACCAAGACCCCTGGTACTTATTTCTAAAGTGCTAAAGAACACAAAACCGAATTTACACAACCTTTTATTAATAGTTCTTGTGAAGACAATGTAAACAGCATTCATTCAAGTATCTTAAAAAATTATTTGACAGTGGTTGTTTTGAGCAGTGCACACTTCATCCTGGAACTCATACTGTTCCTGTCATTGAAATTTAATAAATATTTATACTGTTATTTCCACTTTAAAATACAAGAGGCAACTCCTACTGACTTCAATGGAGTCTAAGTATCTGCTAGATTAATTAAGCCATGATGGGCCTAGGTCCACAAAAGATAAAACTATTCTGTTTTGTACAAACTGTAGTAAACAGGTCGCTCCTTCCAGGTATATGAAATTCAGGCTATGTCTCCAGAAATCAAGTTAAAAGTTACATTCAAAAAAGGACTTGGGTTAGCTTGTCTGGCACAGAAATCTTGACAGACAAACACTAGTCTGGTGCAAGGAAGAGCCAGGCACAGGCAAGGATGGACTCAGAGAAAGCAATACACTCCTCCTCTTTTGGAGGCCAGCCTACTATCCAAGCTGTGGAATATGGCACATTACACGCTTTGTCCCCTCTCTGGCAAGGTGCTGAGCAGCCATCCTCCCTCCATCACTGGACACTGCCTGATGCAAAATCCTACCTGATACGCCTGCAAGGAGCATCTCTTGCCTGCAGCAAAATAGGCAGAGGGGTAGACAGCACATGTGAGCTCCTAGTTTACAAATGTAAACAATAAAAATGAAGCAGCCTAACATCTTAGCTGCTATTTTTCCCTGCTATGCACAGATCTAGACAATAAACATAATCATTTCTACAGCCAACAACAAGCTTTGTTCCCCATACTACAGGCGAAGAGAAAACCTCGCCTGGAAGCTTATCTACTCCTTCTGCTGTTCCACTCTTGGCATTCAGGATCCACACTTTGCCATCTGTAGATACTGCTGCCAAGAGAATTTTGTTATTTAAGTCATCACTTTGGAAAACGAATGGTGTTCCATATACACTTGAAGTGGCTTCAAATTTCCACAGTAAATTACCCTCCATGTTACAGCAGTAGATAAAGCAGTCGTGAGAGCCAAAAAATATTTCTTGCTTAGTTAAACTTGAGAGGCATGGAGATGAAAACACTGGCCCATTAGTGGAAAACTGCCAAACCTACAGAAAGAACAGAAGCACCCATTATCAAAGGTTTTTTACATTATCAGTTTTACAGCAACTGTAATTTTTTAATAGACTCGTTGTTGATAGGAGAGCATTTCATTTCAAAAGTATACTAGATTTCAGTGAGGGCTGGTAAATCCTTGTCAAATTATAAGTTAGGTTTTACACAGAGAGTAAGCAATAAAAGTCTCATAAAATAGATGTGGAAGAGGGAAGAGTTACTACCTTTGGTGAGGCCCACGTAAAAATGACAATTTGGGAATAGAACATTCTTGGGCTGTTGTACAATTAGTAATGAACATCCAGAATCCTGTTAATATGCCATTCTTTGCCAGAAAGGCAGATACTCCTTTTGTAATACAGATTTCCTCTGCTTATGCTAACAATGTGTAGATCCCTCCTCAAGAGAGTATCAGTTCAGCAACAGTGCTGCAAGCAGAGAACAGTGCATGGATGGACTGACACGTGCTTTATAATCACAAAAGGCTTAGGAATTGCCATGTATACTGCATCTCAGGCCAACAAATGAATAGTGTCAGTTGTTTTAACACCAGATACAAACTACATTTATCTCTGAGGAATGAAAAAAAATACTCTCATTTAATTCAATGTGAAGGCTGACACATATTTTACCAAAATTATGATTTGGCAGTTTTTTGATAAATGCATAAAAATTCTAAGAAACCTTTACTTCTGAATAACCACCATCTTACAGAAGAGATACCTTAAACATGCTTGAAAAGCTCCAAATAAAATAATTTCATTTGCTGGCACTACACTTGACAATTTACTTTGGGTATAAGGTCTGAACTAGAGATTCTCTTACTGCATCAGGCAACTTGAGTTTGTGATTTTGCCACAAACTTCATGGACTACCCTAGGCAAACAGTTTTTCTACTTTCTCCTCTCTAACAACAGGCACTTCTATTTGATTCACAGAAAGGTCATTAAGCCTCAGAAAACAGTCCTAATTAAGTATCTTATTCAGGGACATAAAAAACCCAAAACAACTTTTACCTTTTCTCCAGAATGAGTGTAACAGTATAAGTTTCCATCCACACACCCAACACAGACATAGCTCTCATTGCAGTGAGGAGAGGAGAAGAGCGGTTTTCCAAGGTTGCTTTTCCAAATCTTACTCCCTGTCACCTGTAAGTAACAGCATGGAATATCTAATGCTTAACACAACTATAAGAAACAACCAGCACAAAACAACCCTTCCATCACGGCCTGACCCAGCCCTTACGTAGTGTGGAAGAAAAAGCCAAACCCCCAAACCAAAACAACAACAACAAAACACACACAAAACAAGAATGTAATCAAAAACTGATTTTCTTCCTCACCCTAGGCAAAGTAGTAATGATAATTAATAGTGTACTAGCAGTAGTTCTAATAAATGCCAGATTCATTTTTTATTTCATTCCCAGCTGCTCAGTATGTGACAAGGACCAATGAAGCAAAGATACCTTGGAATCAAGTTATATTAATACTCTAGGACATGTTGCAGCTCACTATGACTTGTCACAATGCATTCCTGGTGTATCCTCTGCATTCCCCAGGAATTAGGATTATTCATAAAAACAGGAAGGCGCAGACTCACTTATAGGTGGGTTTCTCAACTACCTGTTACTGTGGATTACAGAATAAAAAACCCCCTTTTCTTAAGCACAGCCCACTCTTGCTGCAAAACCACACACTGGTTTTCTAATGGTAGACTGAGGGCAGTTATTACTGAGGGCAGTTGTAGTGGGTAGAAGGTAAAAGTGATTAGGATTCATGCTCTGTGTTCTGTGAGTACAAAAACATTAACAGCTGCTTCAAGTCCCTGTTCCTTTTATCAAGCAGGACCAGCTGTAAGCCAACAATGCCTCAGAAAACCATGAAATTGCTCCACATCTATCAAGAATGCCATTTCCCCAGTGCAACTGCAAACTGAGATTAAAAGGACAGCTCTTAAATATGGGGAGGGAAACAGTAAGAGGAATGATGGGGCTTCTTTCTGCATTCTGTTCTGATTTCTGTAATTTTTTTTTCCAATCCTATTGTCAAAGGAAGAGGGGGCAGGAAATAAATCTATAGACTTACTCTCGCTCACTGGTTTTACTGACATGGGAATGACAAGAAACTGACTGCAACTTTGGCCTATGGTCAGGATGTGAATTCAAGCAAGACACTTCAGTGTCCTCATCACCAGATATATTTCTGAAGTATGAGAGGTATTATAGTAACCTCGTATATCATTATAATGCCCCCAAGTGAAAAATATTTCATGGTAACATATGATCATCTTCCCTTTCACTAGAATAGCAATCTTAAATTCAGAAATACATCTGGTTTCATTTAAACTTGAGATCAGGATGAAAGACATGCAAGCAAAGGTACATACTGGATTAACAGCCAATAATAGTCCTCCTAGTGTAGCAACATAGAGATGATGTGGAAAAGAACTTAGACAAGGAGATGAAAACACAGCTCCACCTTCACAGTGTAACTTCCATATACATATCTTTTTCTGTAAGTAGAAGAAAAAAGAATCATAAACAAATTTTCAGTTGGAGTTAGAGCTCATCATATTTACAAAGACCTTTGAATGGCAAACATTATCAAGTACTCTGTTTACTCAGCAAATACTAGTTAAGAAGTGAAGACAATCTACATGATATGAGAGCAACACATATGCCATTGGCTTTTTCTTCCAGTAAATAAAATAAATTCAGCTAATGAAAATGCAGTATCTGCCCCTTTTATTTTCCATCTCCCTCCATCTTTTTGTTTAGAATGCAAGATTCTTCCCCCATCAGAAAACCACAGTTCTATTTCTAGCTAGGCACCCTATTCTGAAACACTCATGGAGAATTTAATAACAAAGAAACTTAAGATTTGGTTTCAACCACAAGAACCACAACTGAGAACACCACTGAAACTGTTTATTGTCACATAATCCTAACCCCACTTACAGCAGGCCTAACTTTCAGAAGTGTGATTGTGGGCTCCTAAGAATACTAACACCAATGCAACTTCCTCTTGTGCACTATAAATGGAGTCTAAATTGGAATGTTTATTGTTTTACATGTAAAAGTTAGTCAGTGTTCTTACATAAATATCCAAAGCATACAAATGTTGGTCATGTGATCCAATGTAGACCAGTCCACTGGAAGGGTCTACAACTGCAGAGCTCTTCACAGTGTCTTCTGTGACAAAAGTCCAGTGTATTTCTCCATCACTGCTTTGCAGCACATACACTAAGCCATCATAACAACCTATGTGGAATAAAACACGATGGGAGAAAAAAGAATAATGATTATTTGCATTTATGCTGTGACTTATGCTGCTAGTTGCATCACTGCTGGAAAGAAATAAGATTACTCATAAGGTGAGTTTCAAAATATTTTGAAAGCTCCTCCTGTGTTTTTAGCTCAAAGGTTTTGCTGATACGGTCAAAGATGATTGTTCTGTGTGTTTTTTCTAAGTTATATTTAGAATATACTTATTTCACTACCTTTCTATCAGATTTTTCAGTAACAATATTAGAAAACAGTGAGTTGCTGAAAAGGGACAATGCAATTTTTTTAATTACCTCTTTGTCTAGGTTTTGTTTCTGAAAACAAAAGTGTTAAAAGAATAAAATTTGTAAGTTTTCTAATGAAAACTGAATTGTCATCATAGAAATTCCTTCATGTTAATGAAATATTCAATTTTTTATCAAGAGAGAACAGCAACCAAAATTACAAGCAAAAAGATGGTGACATTAGATTTGCATTAAAAACCTCACCACTTGGACATCTGTGCAAACCAGTGATGTAGATGTATTAGCTTAAAAGATGACACTATGATATATAATGGCAACTCTCCTGACGATAGATATGACAAAACCAAAAAATTATCCACACATTTTCTTTACATTTCCAAAAAGAAGAGTCAAATAAGATAACTAAACTGTGAAAAACAGTATGAGGTACCATGTACTAATTTCTAACTCACAGACATTTTAAGGCTGCATTACCTTTCCATACTTTAAAAAATTCAAAAACAAGTTTAAATGTCACACCTTAATTTACCACTGAAAAAGAAACTGCAGCCATTGATTATTCCTTATTAATAAATTGGGATATAATAAACCACAAGTGTTTATGTTAGATAAGCTCCATCACTAGTTATCACGAAACTTAAATTACTTCTCCCTTCTGTTTCTATTTTACAATAAATTAGTTCTGAGGCAGATATGGAAGTTGATGGATGGAGGACAACTAGAGATAAGAAATATGATTCTCTGTCATTCATCTTGTATTTAGCAGAAAAATGAATTTAAAGTGAAGGCTGAAACAAAAGACGTACCAACAACAATGAAATCTCCACACTTGGATACACAGGCAGAAGATTCAATACGATCTCCAAGGGTCTTCTCCCATTTTATTTCTCCCAAATCTAGATCAATTGCCTGCATTGCATGGGAGTGAGAGCCAACATATACAGATGCAGATACTTCTTCTTTAGCTGGTATTATAACAAGTGGTGATGCATCAACACATTTTCTTGTGTTTGACTTCCACCTCACGCACAATGCCAACTCTGCCACTGATGAATGACTACATTCTGCATGGATTTGCTGAACAGAGGAATGGTCATTTTTATTTGCCTTGTTTGCAAGTGTTAAAATCCTGTTCTCCAGTTCAGACCCTTGCACATGGCTTTTCATTACACTTGGAATCTTGGAATGCAGAAAGGATGGCTGCTGTAGTGGCTCCACTCCTACCCGTACTGTATTTTTGGGTTGCATAGAAGACTTGGTGAAATTCATAGGGAAAAAATGATTTCCTCTGTTCAGTGCAATAAATGGAATTAATCCTGAAGCAATCTCAAGATCTCTTTCAGATGTCAGTTTAATATATTTTCCATGGAATTCCTCTCCACTGTTCCCTCTTAATTTTCTTTTCGCAACATTGTCAGGATTCATTAATTGTTCTTCATCTGGAAACAGTACTTTAAGAATATGTCTGTAAACCTCTTCAATTGAGTGGCTGAGAATAACTTCAAGGAGTCCAGGCACAGCTTTGCCTACTAACATCTCAATTTCTTCATAAAACCGTAGTGCCTTTAGGGAGTCTCCACCACTGTACAGAAATACTGCATCTTTAGGAATTCCAGTGGAATCAAAGGGAAGACCGAGAACAGACTAGAGAAAAAAAGGAGAGAGGTACCAGTCCATAGGTGTTACACCATGTCACACATATAAAACCTCAGGTGGGGTAGAATCCACCTGAACACCTAGAAGTTGTGCTAAAAATCAATAACTGAGAAAATTCACTACTCTGCAAAAAATAATTGAAAAACGTTAGTGCCAACAGAGAGACTGATAGAACAAGAATTGGGGAGGAATGAGGAAATAGGGAGATACCAATTCTGTCCTACAAAATACTGAAATCCAATTTTGCAGTCTAAGAAATTAAAGGGAATTGTACTATATATTGATTGGCCATTATCAATACCATTTATCAATGACAACTTTGCAGATAAAACATAGATGCCTTTTGATAAAATCAGTTTAGATGTTTTGTTTTAATAATCAAGCTTATATAAACTGTTCTTTTTTACTTCTGAATTATTTAAGTAACCTACTTACCTACCTACTTTTGAAGTTATAAGCCCTTCAGTTCATGAAAGATTTTGCATTTGGCATTGTTACAACAACAAACAGCAATAACTGTGTCACCTCTCACTGCACTCCCTTGTTATTAGGTCTGGGTGTCAAGTCCAAACCCTTTGGTTTTTGAAGCCACCTTCTGTGCTCCATAATGGGTCCAGGGCACATCCAATCCCCTGGGCTATCACTTCATAGCCATCAATGTGAAGAGGATCAGCACAGACAAATAAATACACTACATTTACTTGTTCAAGTCCTAGGCCACAGCTAATCCCACTTTCAGGTGAAATTTGTAAGTCCATCTTTGAAAAACAAAATACTGTTTGGCATCACATTTCAATACCTTGAAAAACAAGTCTTTAGCACAGAAATTTAGAAACAATCCAAGCAGGCAGCCTGAGAGACAGTTGTGCAACTATGTCATCTATTTAAAAAAGGACTCTTCAATTTACAATTATCTTGAGAAATAAGAAACTCTACTAACAGTTATTTTTTTATGAAGTTTCCTTGTCCCAGTTCCTTGTTTTCTTTAGTGACTCCTTCTTTTGGCATGTGAAGCAGCATTCAAAAAGCTACTGACAGATTATATTCTTTCTATGCTAATTGCTTACACCTCATAGACTGCAGTTTTATCTGATAGAGAAATATAAATGACTCCCTCTTGGCCACTGCAGAGCAGCTATATTTAAGTATTAACTGAACAGAAAAGAGCTGTACTGCTTAAATCTATAGGCAGCTAGAATGTTCTGGTTGCATTAGTCATACTTCTTAAAACTGTTTAATTCCTGACACATGTATAATGATCCACTTGCAAAGATAAAAAGGCAGCTCAAAATACTACCTTCCATAAATACTGCAATCTTTCCCACAATTCCTCTGCGTCACTCAGCTTACTGTCACGCCTTCTGGAGTTTAGATGGTTCTGGTAAATCTTGTTCAGTTCAGATATATCAACTTTGCCTTTGTAGAAAATAAAGGACGATTTTTTTCATTGCTCTTTTAGTATTAGCACTTTCAAAACTTACTCTGCCCAAGTAGTCACTATATTCTTGTATGTATTTCCTTATTCATACTCTACTGCATCTGCAATTTTTACACAGTTGATCAACTAAACGAAACACAGTAAGGTTTTTGAAAATTTACCCCTCCCACATAATACCACCTTCAAGGCCTGGTTTTTCCTGAGCAGAAGTGAGGGTCCTGTTGCAGACTGCAACTAAGGAGCAGCTGAGGTAAGAAATGTGCAGTTGCTAAAACTAAATTGATTTTTCCACTACTCTTTGACTCTCAAATCAAACATCATCAAGAAAACATAATACACGGCCATCATTTTCTACTAGAGATTAGTTATCTAATGTACATATTCTAAAAGCATGAATCAGATACTGGATTTTGGTCAACAAAAAAAAGTAAGTAGAAAAAAGCAATGGATACCATTAAAACAAGTGGCAAGGATTCTAAATGGCTTCATTTACCATGCAATGTTAAAGGCAAAGCTTTAATCACTAAAATCTCATCAGGGACTGCATAAGCTGGTAGACGCTTCTGAAGTTCTTTAAGTATTTCTCTCTCTTCAAAATCATCTTTGGGTAAAACAAACAGGATAAGTTTTTCCTGTTGATACCAGGTAACTGCACAAGCTTCCACCTGGCAAAGATCTTCAGCAACCTGTAATTAAAAAACATTAGTCTTGCTTTGAAATGCAGTTCATCAATAGAGTAAAAGAAGCAAAAAACAACGAAAAAAGTGCACATCTTTAAAAACTGTATTTTTCTCACATTCCTATGTAACATCCTACGAAATACCTTCTTTTGTAGCTGAAGCTTGTACCTCACATTAAAATGAACTCATAGATATATGTATTATTTGCCAAAATGCCATGAACAAGATATAATCCAGGAGTATGACACTCAATCTTGTAGAACAATCACTATACTCAGTACTTTTCAGGTGCTTATACAGTTCTCAATTCTCCTGGAAGAAACCAATACAATAAAACAGATTCCCAAGAACTCAGAAGAAATTTCTCCCTAAATTATGTGACTAGATTTTTTATAACACACCCTCCAAATTCCTTTAGACTCCTGAAAGTCATCTGAAAACAAGCAAACACCCATTTCTGATGATAACAATGTGTTCCTTATTTCTGCCTTTTTATAGTGGCATACTCCACTCTGTGGATGTGAGCCCTTACCTGCTGCAGATATTCAATATTAAAACGTTTGCTGTGACGTTTAATCTGATTGTCTTTCCGACCCAAGAAGAACAACTTCGCATTCTTCACTCTTACAAAATCCCCTGTTTCTCTCATTGTACCCAGTGGCACAGTTACTTCATCATCAACAAAGCAGATTCGTTCTTCACCACCTATACAAAAAAAGATTGTGGTCATTTATATTAAATAGCTAACTGTAAATGAAAATTATAGAGAACGTTTTATCAAATTCTCTTAAACTTTACCATGCATTATAAGAAACACTTGAATATTATTATCAATGTCTAAACTTCTGCAATGTACATTTTGGCTATGCAGTTAGTTCAGCTAATACACAGAAATTACTTCAGCTGAGAGTATCAAAGTGCAAGAAGGGAAAAAGAAATCAATATAATGAAGGTACAGTCTGCAGATAAAATGATGGTAATTTCCTGTTCATCATTTCAACAACCTAAAATACTATCAGAAAGTTCCCAGCCCAGTCAGAACTTAAAATGCTATATTAATCTGTATATCACAGGCAAATATCAAGTAAAATAACCAATATATTATTGAAACTCAATCAATTAAAAACAGTATCTTAGAAGAATTAGAAACATAAAATAACCTATAAATATTTGTCCCTCGCCTTCAAGAACTGCAGATCCATTGGCATCTCTGACCTCAAGTTTTGTTCCAAGGAGTGGTGATCCCAGAGGCACAGGAAAATCCATTCTAAATATATTGGAGAGAAACAGTAGAAGTCTTTTTCTTCTGGACACAAAACAACTGTCCCAGAAACCAGGTATCATGTATTTTTTTAAAGGATTGGCATTAGAGCAAAGGTAGATGCTTGGGACTTCTTTCTATAAATGCTTCCTCTTTAAAAACTTACCAATTTATTAAAAATTAAAAACCTCATCAGTGTGCATGGGTGTCACAAGTATATACCAGAAAGCCCTACAGAATTATAGAAAATAAGCCCTGAATAGACCCTGAAATACCCTGAGAGAACTCTAAGCATTTCAGTTAACTTTTAAGTCTCCCAGATTGAAGTCAAACAATTTAAGCATGTGTAACTGCTTCCTAACTTATTTTTCCCTAATCTGAGCTTTTACTCTATTTCAATAAGTACAGTTAAGAAAAGTTCAGAAGATCCAGAAAATGTTCAGTTCAAAGAAGACTGAAAACTGTAATTTCAATGTCATGTATCTAGTATAGACTTCTCTTGAACTACTGACCTACTCCTTCCTTTCCCTTTATTCTCCAGCCTCTTCAAGTAGTTGCAGGACCTCATTTACTTAACAGAGAAGCTATTTCTAAGCAGACTAATATATTTATAATAATATAGAATAATATATTTTCTTCAGTAAAGCAAAACTTAAAACTTAAAGAAACTTTAAATAACTTCAGCATGGATTCCAGTTCAATTTCTATTTTAAAGTATTACATTTTATGTTTGAACTCAGAGAAAATTAGTTTTACATGAGAATTTAGTAACACCTCGTGACAATCCACCATTTTTAGCTTCAAGGATTTAAGCACCAGGTTAATAGATCACATCATTTGTGCAAACCATCCCATTTTGGAGGACACATTTAACTCAAAATGCATGTATAATTATTATGCCATGGAATAATCACACATTTCAGAGAGAAAATGAAACAGTGAGATAATGGGAAGTACCTTTCATGACTCTATAAAATAATATGAAGAAAAAATGCCAAACAAGTCAGAAACTGAGTGAAATATGACAGAGTGATAAAAAGAAAGTATTTCTTAAAGTAAAATTACTGTGAAACCTTGGGTGAGCCACTCTGGACAAATTTCTGTCATCCACACTATCAAAACAGGGGAGGGGAGGCTGTACTGGCTCATGAGATAATGGACTATTCTGTTTCTACATAAAACCCAAATGTAAATTCTACCAGTGTAAACACTCATGAGGACTCAGTAGCCGTGGTAACAGCAGACTGAGGTTCTATTTCTGTGATTTTCATCATTCACATGATTGGCCAAGGCATTGAGAACAGTGAATTTTCCTACCTAAAATCAGCACTAAAAACCTCCTCAGGAATCTTGTAGCAAGTGGCCCAGCTTGACACTTCAGTAATACCATAGAGATTAAAAATACTTGTTTTGTTCTCCTTGTGCTTCCAACTTTTCAAGAGACTCAGTACAGGAAATGCTTCACCACCAAGGGCTAAGACACGAAGTGAAGTATTTGCAGACAAAACTCTTGATTTAATAATGTGAGCTCCAAACCTCCTGAGAAGTGTTGGTGTTGCCTGAATGATATGTATTTGAAAAAAAAAAGAAAGAGAAAGACCTGTTATATTTTATCAGTGTATCTGTACCTCTCTTCCTGCTTTATCCTGTCTGCTGCATAGCTGTATTATGGATGTCCTTTAAACATCTACGTATCAACCATCAGAGATGTGAGATTCTGTTTCTGATAAGGCCTTTAATGAGTACTATCAATCAATCAATCAATGTTCTTCTGCAAAGATTCTTCTTTACTCAGGTGTGTTATGGGTTCCCTTTTGTGTCTCAGCTATCACCTCAAGTATATGCACATTAGTTCTTATGTTAATTACTTGGAAATAGAAAGCAACACAGTATTCTCTTCAGGTTATTGTTTGAGCCTTTTTTCCCTTCATTCCAGAATGTTACAAAAATATAACTTATACATCTGATTAATCTGCATATAGAACATTTAAAGACCTTGCATAACACTAAAAATTCCTAGGATGTCAGATTCTGGGTTGTTCTTGATTTATGTAAATAGAACAGTTCACAAGAATTAGTTTTTCTCAAAGCTTTCACTAAAATAAGCAGGGGGAAAAGATATAAAACCCAAATCCCCAAAACCCAAACCAGTTTCCTTAAACAACTTTTTCTATAAAACTATTGGTGATGGAGAGCCCTTTCACTGAAAGGAAAAAACCAGTAAACCATTTTATCAGGCATGTTTCACTCTCATTCTTGCCTTCTTTTCTAGTAAAAGAACTGGAAAATTTATGGGATAATTTCTTACCAGGTTCTTTCTTTTTTTAGTAATAGATGAAGACCATCTTTTTTCAACTGATAATTTTAACTTTAGGGAAATTATAGCAACAAAACAAAACAAAACAAGGGAAAAAATTTATACTCTTCTTTCCCTCATAATTATTTTTGGATTTCTCAAGTCTGCTCAAAAAATTCAAGGGAGAGAGGTAATGTCTTTCTATCCTTTAAGAAACATCTTAAAATTACTCATCCATCAGTTAAGCTGGAAGGAGAACATTTTTGTCAATTATTCAGCTGAGAAGCCCTTCCTTCACTGATTAGGGCAGTGATCAAAAAAAACCCCAAAAAACCCAAAAAAACAAAACCAAAACCAACAAACAAACAAACAAAAAAACACCAACCAAAAAAACCTCAAACCAAGCCAAATCAAACTTTTCTTAGAAAGACTTTTCAAAATTTTTTATTCATGAAATTCTGCCTTTCTCTATTACTGTTTAACACTACTTAACATGTTTAACAAATACATCTTTAAAAGTCTCAAAAGACAATTAAAAATCTTGCTCATAGAGAGTAATATCTCAGAATTTTTTTTTTCCTTTCTAAAAGCAACTGAGCTAAACTGATCATGAAACCTGTCAACCATAGGATAATCTACACCATTTATAGCAACCCTAACAAATAAAAATAAGAGCAGAGAATAGTTACAAAATATTTGTAACTAATGGGTTTTTTCTGCTGTGGAATCTTCAGCCAGCTACTCACTAATGTTAAATTTACACCCTACAATTTCAACTATCACCATTCTTACAAAAAAAAAAAAAAAAGTCTGGAACACAAATCCTACAAGGAGTAGCTGAGGGAACTAAGGGTGTTTAGCCTAGAGAAAGTTTGCAAACTTTAGAACTATTAAAATTGAAATCATATAGGAGATAACCTCTTTTAAGACATAAAAGATGCATGAAACCTCACATAAGCAGGTGAGATGAAAACAGTATGTATTGCTCTGAAACCAATGATTACCTTCTCTCATTATGGTAAAAATGAGAAACATTTTACCACCTTATATATAGCACTGGTTTAGTTGTACTGTTAGCATAAAAACCAACATTAAAACTTAGAAGTTGTCTATGACAAAAGACTCCAAGATCAAGCCCATTAAAAAGTGCTTAAAATGTCTGTAACACCTTGCTCTACTACCAGATCCTTCAGAACAAAAAGTTTAATTAACAGATTAATTTAATTCTTAGTAAGTAAAGGTTTCTTAAAATAATCTTTAGCTCAGTGTTTTCTATCACAAAATGTTTGAGTTTTTGATCAAATGGTAATTTTCTAGACAGCTAACAGTCTACAACAAAAAGGAAACTATTGCCTTTGAGCAAGAACACTCCTGTCCTATTAACATTAGATTCTAGGCTGATGAACAAGTAGTACACGTTAGCAAAAGTGAGAAGCAAGCCAACCTGAGACACTCAGATTTTGCCTACCTGCAACACTGTCACGTGGTGGTGGTGAAACAGAGCAGCAGAGAGCTCCATGGGCATCATTTTAATGGTGTTTGGTACGACAAGAATAGAGGCTCCACTTGTCAGAGCCATGAACAACTCAACCACAGATGGGTCAAATGTGAGAGGAGAAGCCAGGAATAGCACATCATCCTGTGTGATATCAAATATGGATCTAAAATAAGAAAGCTAGGAATTACAGATCTGATGCACGCAGTCAAAAACCCCTTCCCAACTGAAAGAATGAAAGCATGAAAAAAATGCATTAGCAAAGCTCAAATCTTAAGGGCTCTGATTATGTAGACAGGTAATTTGAGTGAGAGCTCCTGGACTGTAACTGTTGATTTCACTAATGATGTGTTTTATGAAGATATCCACTATATTACACACCAAGAGTTCTGAAAGGCATATTTCAACTAACAGATGCTCATTCAAAAAGAATAAATATAAAGAAAGAAAAAGCAAAGAAGAAGAAAGAGAAAGACAAGAAAGAAAAAACATTATATGTTCCATAATAGATTTGTTTTAATATGAAATGAAACAGAATGAAACCTGGGTAACCTAAAAAGGAATTATGACTTAAGAACTGCAGAACACAATAAATATAACTGTGAACAAATGATTAATTTTGTTGTCTATTTCTTTTAAGCCACAAGCCAGATGATGGTACAAAACTTAGAGCAACACTGTACTACTATATGAAGCACAGCCCTCAAAAATGAAGGCAAAGCATCATTTAAGTACAATACTGATAGAGAAACAAAATGTTATGATTCTACTTGGAAATAAAAGCAAAAAAACCCACAAAGGTGGATAAGGAGGAAGAAGTGAAGCTGTGTCAGCAAAAGCCCTACGTACACTCCTCTGAAGTATTAAAAAAAAAAACCCCTAAAAGCATCAAATTTGTAAAAGCATTTGAAAAGAAAACTGAAAACCACACTTACTTAAGATGCTGAATATTAGGCACTATACATTTATGAGGCACTCTGACTATTTTGGGGATCCCTGTAGTTCCTGACGTATGCAAGACATATGCTAAAGTGTCTTTCTGGTCAGCATCCATGTATCCTGCTTCTGATGTTTTTACTTCGGTTTGATCTGGGCAAACAGTAAATCCTGGCTGTAAGTTATCCACAGCTTGGAAAGGTTCACATTTACTTTTCATATTGCCTGCTTCTGAACTGAAATCAGTGTTGCTTGAGCTCATTTGGAAGAGAGTTAAACCAATATGTTCTATGGCGGAGGAATTGTGGTAAATACAGCCAGCATGGGACATCTGGAATTTCTGCAAGAGAAAATGAACAATTCAAACAGTGCAACTCAGGAGGCACTGCTGTTGTTCTACTGCATGCAATGAAATAGAAAACAGCATTTCATACAAACAAGCTGTGATTTTTCATACCTCCACTTTTGGAGGACATACATCAGACAGTTATAAGCTCATGTATTTCTATAAATTAAGTATGAGTAAACAGAGACTTCATAAATGCAAAATAAACAATTATCTAAGCAAATGAAAAAAAGAAAGGGCAATATACGAAAGAATGCTGCAGAAGACCAAGGAATCTGAATTGTAACTTGTCTATTCCCTTTGCAATGAACGAGGGTATAAGATTTGGGATGAGTTAGACAAAGAGAAACCCAAGTATTAAATGCAGGAGCTTTTTTAACTACGGCAGATTTCCAGCTCTTAGCATTGACACATAAAGAAACAAGTCTGGAAAAGTCTTCCAATATCAGTGCCCAACAAGGTTGCCTGAACAACAGTGTAACAGCAAAGTAGGCAATTATTCTGAAGAAGAGAGAAACATTTTGTACTTCTGCTTTTAAAGATGTTCTTTTCTGAATAAGAAAGACAATGTTTTGCCATGAAAAAACAAAAGCACGCCATCCAAGCTTATTAAAAGAGAATTCAATATGCATATCTCACGTCTAAACTGCACTTTAATGCTTCCTATAGAAGTCTGAACACTTACATTTATTTTGTCATTCTCAACTAAAACATACTGAAGATTGCTTTTCTTCATGAAGTAAGTAGATATGGTTGGTGGTGCATCTGGATCAATAGGTGAATAGGCAGCTGGAACTTGAAGGATTCTAGTAAAACACAAATGTTTTAAACAATTAAAAAAAAACAAAACACAACAAAACACCGTAAGAAAATCCTCTTAGATTTTGCTAAAATTTCTTTTATACTTTTATAGTTGCCTGAGCTAGAAAATATAGTTGTAACATGACTTTCAAAGATCTTGTTAGTAACAAAGTAGGATGAAAACCAGTGTTGATTTTTGGTCTTTTACAGCAAGGGGAAAGATTAAAGCTAGATGAAAACATTCAATATTATTTCTGCCCAAGTAAATCAGCGATGACAAAAGGTATCACTGAGATCAACAGCATCGCATTTTAAACCCCGGTATTGACTAGAAACAGAAATATAACCCTTCCATTTACCTAACCACAGACAACGTGTATAAACGTACTCTAAAAAGCACTAGAAGCCTGCAGGCTTTCCTACGAGTGAGGAAGGCAGCGCAGGAGAATCTCAGCACGCCCCGGGATGTCTTTCCCACAAGGCGGCGAAGGAGCTCCAAGTCCCTGCGCTCCCGCTCGCAGCCCCTCCAGCGGCGCTCCCGGATAACCACCAGTGCTGGAACTCGATACCGCCCCGAAAAACAAAGCGAGTAAGCGGCGACTGAAGTACGAACCGTCCCCAAAAAGCCTCATATTTAGTCTGCTGTTGGGTTCTGTACTGTACGTATGTCCTGTACTGTACGTACAATTTATTATATTTCCTTTCTGTGTAAGTGGTTTGTCACTGCAGTAACGCCAGGGTCCTGAACGGAGACGTGGGAACGGCAGCATCCCACCCACATGCTCCTACAGCCACTTGTGCCATAAGCGCTTAAGCCTGCCCTGCATCTCACAGCCGCCAGCTATTCACAATGACAGCTGAAAGAATCAAAGAGCCCCAGCAGATCCCCCTCACACAGCAAAAGAAAAACGTCACCACTCAGTTCATTGGGATACAGGACAAATCAGGCAGCAAGGGACCTCAGTATGCTGAGCTCGATCTCCTGCTCAGGCAGAGACAGTTCTGACACCAGATCAGCTTGTTCAGGTCTTTGTCCAGTCAGGTTCTGAACACCTCCAGGGATGGTGCCTGCACAGTATCTCAGAGCAACGTGCTGCACTGGGGCAAAAGCACTTCCTGACTGGTGAGAAAGCTCCTCAGTGCTTGTGGGAGGTTTATGATTGCAGTGCTTGCTCACTCCACTGAAATCCTTATACTCCACTGTGGTACCTTTGGTGTCACTGTATGTTTTACATGAGGTATGAACAACAGGAAAATACCACCGACACAGGCCCTGCCCCGAGGAAGCACAACTGCTGCTGTATTCATCAGCTGAAAAAAATTTCTTGTGGTTCTGTCATTATCTATTCCATCATAAATGCTAGAAATACAAAAGATACCCATATAAAGGATACAAACATTATAATTCATCAGCAGAAGCAGAATTTTAAAATTTGCTAGATTAACATGAACATTGAGATCACAAGCATTTCAACTTCCTAGCCATTAGTTAATCAATACCACTTCAGTGTAACACTGCTGGTTACTTCTTTCTGTAATACTTGTAATGGAACATTAAATGCATTTTCATTTAGCTTAAAATATGGAATTTGCATTTAGAGTATTTTTTCTGCCAGCAAGACAATACATTAAAAAACCTGCACAGTCCTTTTCTCAATAGATGTTTTCTCTCCGATCACTTCCAGTTTTAAACAAGCAGAACAAAGATGGTAGTCATTAATGTTTTTGTATTTCTATAAACATGCTAAATTACTTTTAATGAAGGGATGCAATTGCAGTTTACAGCTTTAAGACTTAAGATTCAGGAATATTTTAGCAACGGCTGTTCAAAAGATTGTCATATTGCCATCTTTTTCCCTAAATGATTCAAACTCTAGCACCTTGACTGCACTACTATGCTATTACTACATTTTTAGTGTTATTAAAAACATAAGCAAACTGTAAAATGTGCTTTAACAGAGATGACCCTAAAAAAAGCAACACAGACCGCAAGCACTCAAACCATTACCCCAAGATCCAAGACGGCAGGTTTATTCCCGGATGGCAGTAAAGGCCTATTTCACATTTGCCTTGGCGGGCACAGTGCTTTTGAAGGAAAGCCGTCAGTTCCGCGGCCAGCTGGGCCATGCTGGCGTAGGTGTGGAAGGCGGGAGGTTTCCCGGTGCACTCATCGAAGCAAACCGCAGCTCTGCCCGGGTGCCGGCCGGCTGCCCGCGCCACCAGCTCCTGCAGCAGCATCGCGCCTGCAGCGCTGCAGCCCCTGCAACAGCCACAGACCGCACTCACTTCAGCTCTTCACTCGGACTACAAAGGCACACAAAACACTACCAGGCAGGGAAAAAAAAATCCACGGTAGAGAATACACAGATCTACCAGGCCTTAGAATGCAAAAGGTGCAAAGCTGGATTCTCGACTTGTACAGAGGTGGTTTGTTCCTCACCGTTACACTTTTATTTTTAAAGCTGGGCATCACTGCATGAATAACTTCATTAACACAGCTTAATTAATTATTAACTTTTTCAACGGAATTGCGAAGTAAGAATCCTTCCTTCACAAGCAGAAACCGCCAACACGTGAACTTTTAGGGCACTGCTCATGCTGGTGCCCGTTTCTGCCCCACGAGCCCTCCCGCCAAGCCCGGACCGGTGACCGGACGGATCGGGCCTATGCTCCCCGCTCTCCCCTTTCGGGTTACCCCGTTTCCGCACGGGCGCGGCCCTGCAGCCCCCGGCTCTCCTCAGGATCCCCGCGCGCGGCACTTCCCGGTGCCCTCTGGCCCCGCCCCAGCCCGGCAGCGGCGGCCCCTCCGATTGGCGGGGGGCGGTAATGCCGCGCTCTCATTGGCCAGCGGCCGCCGCGCCGCTTGGGTATCCACAAGCAGCGCCTGCTCCGCCAGAGCCCTGCGCCTTTGCTTCCGGAGGGAAAGAGGGAGAGAGAGAGAAGTAGCGAGTGCGCCAAAGCCTTCCCCGCTATCCCCGGCAGACATGGGAAAGAGGATAAAACAAATGCAGATGGCTCGGGCGAAGGGCAGGGTTCCTCCCCTCACGGTTACAGTTCACTTCTCTCCGTCCCCGTGTGTCGGTCCCCCTCCGGCCCAGAAGGTGGTACGGGCCTTCCTGTCGGTGGTAGCGCCGGGGGCGGGCGGGGATGTCACGTCCGGGGTGTGGGGCGGGAGCTCCACCCTTCCCTGTGCTGGGAGCGGGAGCTTCCTGGGCTATCCCAGGAGCGGCCTCTGCAGCAGTGCCTGGACTATCCCCTGGAGTGGCCCCTGCAGCCAGCCCATGCCCGGCTCCCGGCGGTGCCCAGAGCTGGGCTTCCCCCCCGGGTACGATTTAGGGCCGCCAGCGGGGAGTGAGGGTGAGGGTAAGGGAGCCGTGCTGGGAAGGGGGCACCGGTACTGCCCTGGTGCAGCGTGCGTTACTTGATGACATAGAGTCATAGAACCATGGAATGTTAAGGATTGGAAGGGACCTTAAAAATCCTCTAGTTCGTACACCCTGTTGTGAGCAGGGACACCTTTCACCAGACCAGGTTGCTCAGTGGGCCATGCAGCCTGACTTTGAGCACTTCCCAGGGGTGGGGCATCCACATCTTCCCTGGGCAACCTGTGCCAGTGTCTCACCAGCCTCACAGTAAATGGCTCTGATTTGCTTTGGCTCCGAGGCGCATTCAAGGTGTCTTTATTAAATAAGCCTCTGTGCATGGTGCCGGGGATGCCTCAGAGGGAGAGAACGAGAAGACCAGTTCAGAACCATTTTTAATGTTTGCATGAGAGAAGTTAGACATTAGCTTTCTACGGTTTGTCACATTCTCGAAGTGATAGTTTGGCACAGTTGCACATTGGTAATACAGCAGAAACGGTTTCACAGTAAAACAGTAATGCAAATAGCGACACCTAAAGCCAGAGTTTTCTCCTTCAGCACACTCACTGATATGTGTGTCGGCTGTATGTGATAAAGAGGGTCTAGTAACCTGAAGTATAAATCCAACTGTCAGAATAGAATGACACTTGAAACGTAGCTCCTCTTTAACATAAGATTTTGAAAAATACATAATAAGGATTCAGCATTGCAGTGCATCCAAAAATTACATTGCTCACAGTAACAGACAGAATTTCACTTGCATAACGTGGAGGGAGGAAAAGGCAACGGGACTAATTTTTTTTGAAAGTAGAATTATGCCACCCAATGCTCAAATCACATTAATTAGTGATAAAGCAATTATTAGTAGACTTCAAAAATAGCATTTTGTTAAAAGCACATTAAAAGAGAATTTGCACAAATTTTATTTCCAGTCCTGTGGACAATTTCAGACAGATAGACTTGTTACACTGTGCATCTAAATGCTCATCTCACATATTAAAGGACACCTCACATGTATTCGTAATCTAAGAGCTCAGCTTAGCCCTTCTACATTTTCTTTTGAGGGTGGGAAAGAACAGTGAAAAATGTTCACCACAGATTTTCTGGTTTTTTTCATACTCCTTCCTGGTTAACCTGGAAGAGCCACCCTATTCTGGTTTTATTCCATTTACTGTCCAAACGAACTGTTATGGTTCTGTTAAACAAACTTGCTAATTAGAAGAGATCCACATCTCCCAATATGCAGATCTGGGTGCTGGTGAAGCAGCACAGTAAGAGCCCCATGCTCAGCACATCTAGGTTCTACCATAGGTTTGGATGCAAGGAGGTTCTGAGACCACTGCACAAATCACAGTCCTGACTTCATTAAAGCATGTGTATTTACGTGCTTTTTAAAACTAGGACTTTTGTGTTATGATTGTCTATCAGGCACAATTAATACAAATCCCACATAAAACTCCCTTTTGAATTTAATTACCAACTATAATTCTCAACTATATGGAAGATGATAGGGAAAGAAGAAGCTCTTAAACTTTTCTATTTATTTTTTTAACAGTGTCACAAACAATTATAAGGCCAAAATACACAATATTAAATAGAAAATCTAAAATTAAGTTGCTGGTATTCAGTGAGAAAGACTGAGGTATACAAAATATTTTTAAAATTGTGCGGAAATTTGCAATAGTTTTGAAAAGGTGCTTTTCCATTTTCAGCTAGTGGTTCATTGTCCAAGTGATCTTCCTCTATACCAGTAACTGTGCAATTGTGACCAACTGAACACAGTGCATTAACAGCTAATGGTTCTTCAGAACACTTGAGTTTTTTTAAACATTACATTTATTCTAGCAGTAATGTAGTAAAATAAGACTATATCCAAAACAACTCATGATCTTCATCTGATATATCATTTTTACTGTTAAGTGTGGAAAGCTGGGATTTTAGTTTACTTTGGATATTGAAAAATAAAAGTACACTTCAGAAATTGTCAGACTTATCCCAGAGAAAAAAAGGTGTAAAACAGAAAAAAGAATGGCAGTGCCAAGTATTTTTTTCTTCTTCCACATTGTATTGGCAATTGATAGAAGCACACAAAGATAATGTAATTACATGACTTCTAAAACAGAATTTTAAAGTTACAAAACTAGAGAGCTTTTGGCCAAGCATTTCCCTGAGTCTTCATTTTTAAAAATCATGTTAGACATCACGTGCATAGAATCTGTTACAAAGGCCTCAATTAAAAAAGGCTGTATGCCAAAGTTAGATACTTCTGTTCTTAAAAAGCCTAAGCAACAACTGCTGAGGAAGCAATTTCGTTCTTCAGAATCTGGTATTTTTCCTAAGGAGAAAAGCAAACTTCAGATACTTTTTCATTAAGACTTTGATAATTTGAAATTACATCATCACATGGTCTGTGCTTCGTGAAGAAGTCTAATGGGGAAGCTTTTAGGGCAAGACCAACACAACAAATTCTGGGGCTTCTACATCATTAAAAAAACTTTGGTTCTTATAGCATTTTGTGAGAAAGTAGAAGGCACAACTGTGCATCAAAACTACATGATTTTGTGTTTTAATCTGCTTACATTGTTTTCATCAGCACATCAGACTTTCTGTAAGTCTTAAAGATGTGTTTTAGTAACAGTAATTAGTTAGCTGTCATAAGGCTTCTGTTTGACCTAAATGCAAGAAGGCTATTTAGCAAGAAGGCATCATTGAAAAAGGTACATTCAACCACTTATGAACTGATGTCCATCCACTAAAAGTTCACCATTCTAGCTCAACGGGGTAGTCTCCAGTGAGACATGCTGTGCAATGACCAAGCTTTCCAGGTGACTTCTGGGTTTTAGGGTTGTTTCCTTGTCTTGCTTTGATGCTTTCTTGCACAGATGATACCAACCCTTCCACAGAAAGATAGACAACGCTGTCTGCTCCTAGAGGAAATAAAGGGTCGTCAATTAAAGCTGAAATATTGAACGAAAAGCGACGCTCTTTGGAAATGCAGTCACATTTTCATATGGATTATGAAAGAGAATGACTGAAAAATTTGAAGATTGTAATATGTCTCGCCCTTCTCAAATGCTTTGTGCAGGGAGCAGACTCACTGAAATCTAGACAGAAGGTTTTGTTGGGAACAAATATGTGGCACATAACTGCAAAAACAGGAGCAAAGTCCAGAGTGTGTACTAAGACTCCCTGAACTCCCTGTAGTCTCCCAGAGTTAACCAGTGTGTGTGGCTAGTGCTTCCCACATCTGAGCACCAAAGACTAACTACCAAGCCTCTCTGGGACCTGGAGGAGGGGAAGACCATCGTGTTAAAAAAAATCATTATGCAATCCATGCAAATTTTCTAGCAGTAGGAATGTTTGATAGCCTTTCCATGTAATTAGTTTTCTATCCTTTGCACTCATGTCGTGAATGATACTTAAAAATGAGATCCTACAAACTTGAAATATTTCCATACACTTCCACAATGATTTTGGGAAAAAGATTTCAGTATTAGACACTGAAAGTAAGTATTTAACACAGGAAATCGGGCTTCACAGTGTAACAGAAACTGTCAATCTTTCTTGTGTTCTGCTGAAAACACGACTCGAAACTTCAGAAGGTTTTTAACATTTTTTTATGATTTCAAATGTCATTTCTTTCAAAGTGAAATATACAATGCAGTTAAAATTATTTACATAAATGTCAATTTGTAGAGAATTCAGTGGGTGTTTACAAATTCTAAATATATTTTAATGAATATCTCATGAAAGTGAAACTACATCCACTTTTCATTATAGGACAGATTTTCACTGCTTATTTTCTTCCTGGTATTTTGACTGGAGTAGCTCCTTTTTGTCAAGTTTCTCACAAGGAGCTTTAAGTATTGGAAAGCTTTGTTGTCATACTTTGTTTGCAACTTATGCTTATGCAATTATTCTAATACTTTCTATTGTTTTGACAAATACAGCTCCCTAACTGTGTTAAAAAAAAAAAAAAAAAGTATGTAGCTGAATTGGTTTGATCCATAGAGTACTCACAATGCAGAAACCTAGCTTACCAACCTTACAGTTCTGTAGTCAGTTTTGTCACTGGTGCCTTGATATGTTCTGCTTTATTTTGAAGCAGATTATAAAATACAGTTGACAACTCTTACAAGAAAAAAAAGTAGCATTTACCTATATAGTTTGCGAGATCATGAAATTCAGGTCTGTTGGCAATGAGTTCTTCTTTAGTTGGAATGTTTATTCCCATGTAACAAGGAAATCTTATGGGAGGTGAAGCTACACGGATGTGTACCTGAATAAAAATAGTTTCAAAACAGGCTGATGTAAGTTGACAGTCAGCAGATCACAACATAATAGCAAGGTCTCAATTCTGCACAGTGATAATGAACAGAACACAGCATTTCCCAGAAATCATTCAAGGGTTAAAAGTACGATAAAGCTTTTTTCAGATGCCAACACAGCAGGAGAAGATAAGACAGTTTTAGAACTTCTTTATTACAGTATTTCCTTATGTTCTTAGAAGGTTCCTTCCTGATTTTACTTCTCTTCTATGGTGTTCAGTTCTTACAAAGTTTCAGCTTGCAAAATCAAACATTATACAGGAAATTTTTGCTCCAGTGACCGACTTGTACACTGTTTTGCTTAAAAAAATCTTCATCAATTCAAAAAATGGTGCTCTGGTGACTTAAGATACATGGTATTTACAGCAGAATATGGTTGTATGTTTTGCACTCCCACAATGTGGGAGTCACACATCAGGAATACTTGGTTTTCTGATCTTAACTAATTTCTATTCCATTCTTTTTTTTTTTTTTTATTTTCCAGATAGTGCTTTGTAAGTGGAGACCTGTTCCTGTCACCTCAATCACCCAAAAGTCACACTCTTAACCTATCTTCAAAACAAACACACACTAGCCATTGTTTTTTTCACATTTTCCCTTTTAAATAAGGCAACAATGTATTGTACAAGTGAAGACAAGCCCCTGTGCTTTAACCTCCTATCAAACTTCCATTTACATCTGTATTGTACTGACTTAAAATTAACTTACCTCTTTGGCTCCTGATTCTCTCAGTAGTTTTATTATGGGTGAAATGGTATTGCCTCTCACAATTGAATCATCAATGATAACAACTCGTTTGCCTTTAAAATTATCAGACAGAACGCCAAACTTCTTTGCGACACCGAGCTGCCGTAACCTCATGTTTGGCTGGATGAATGTTCTCCCTACGTATCGATTTTTACAGAGTACTTCAACATACGGTAGTCCACACTGCAAAGAGGAGACAGTTAAACAGAATTTATATAGAAGGAATTGTTAGTCTCAGTTACTGTTTTTTAAAGTGACCTTAGGACTTAGTTTGACTTCACAGTAACCAAAACATGTTTAAATACCTTAATACAGAGGAATAATGACAGAAAAAAACAAGGCAGGGGAGTTAACAGGAATAGCCTGCATACTTAAGATAGAGAGCTTGCTATTTACCAATATATAACTCTAACAGCCCACATCATTATAGTCTATTACAAAAAGAGATGTGTATAAATATGCTTGGGGAAAAAAAAAAGAGCAAGGTAACATATACCTTTTCAGCATAACCAAGAGCTGCTGGGGTTGCAGACTCTGGAACAGTGCTGACCAGGTCTGCTTCCACAGGTGCTTCAATAGCAAGCTGCTGCCCACATCTTCTGCGGACTGAATACACCATCTGACCTAAGAATAAAAAGAAGTGTTTGTCTTGGTATGCATGATTTAGATTTCCTCTCAGTTTTCTGTATAAATTTCTGTGTCAAGTTGTAGGCATGGAAGTCAATGAGAAAAGTTCCAGAACTAATAAGCTGTCAGTTGCATAAGGTGATTTTTTATTTCCTTCCATAATGTCACATTCTAACATTCGCATTTGTATCACTGCTTGGAGAATTTAAATCTAGTTTGCCCTAACTGGGTAACTAACTTAAGGTCCTGGGGATGTTACAAAATCTATCTGCAGGAGGAAAGAAATAGAAATTATGCCTGCCTGTTCATAATGTGCATATTCTATTTTTAGACTGCTTTTTCCAACAGACAAAATTTATGCAATCCTTCTGTCTGCTTCTGTCCACTTACTGATTTTGAATCAGTTGGCAAAATTCACCCTGAGTTTAATAAGGGGATAAGGGGACTCAGAAGCTTTTAAGGTCCGAAAAAATTTGCAACGTGGGAAAGAACTGGAAGTAAATGAGGCACAGCAGCAGTACCAAGGGATGTGGGAAGTGAGGATACTGAAGGGTAAGGTGATCATGAAAGAAAAGGCATTTGGAGTGAAACTGGCTTTAAGAGAGTGGGGAGTTGTACTGGATCAATGGATAACGCATGTCCCTAGAAAGCAATGAAGAGGTTGTTTGCCAGATATGAGAGTCCTGGCTAGTATTTTGAGGGCTTCTATTGAAATAATAATAAAAGCATTACACAGACAATGCCAAGTACTTAGATAATGCATAGATTTACAAGTTAAATTACAAGCGTCTTCCTGAAATGACACTTAATGCAAAGAAAAATACAAAGTTATTTTGTAAATCCTATTCATAAATCTAATTTTTAAAATGTTTCCCAAGAACCAATAAAGTTCCTTTCTGCAGTCTCTCACTTTTAAAAGATATTTCATCTACCTTAATCATGTTCATGGCCCTTTCCATCCCTCCCACAGGAATATGCAGCCCATCTGAGGCTGTATCCACATCCAGAAACAGGAAGGTGATGTTACATGCTCCTCCTGGTGAGTTTTATCTCAAAACCTTTGCAGCCCATTCTGTCCCAGCTGTGCTCTGTAGGCTTATATTCAGTGGTGCTCTACTATGATCCCAGATCTGTTGTGCTCCAGGATAACATCTTGCACTATTTCGGGAAGAGTTTTGTATGTAACATTTTTGTACCTTCAAAAATACTGTCTGGTCTTGCAAAATAAACATATTCAAAGATGCAGAATGCTGACGGATCTCCTTCAAGTCTTCGTACAACATCCAGTGTCTGGACATCATGTCTGGATATTTTCACAATCTCTCCAGGAAGGACCTCCCGATAGTACCTTGAAAAAGAAATACAGAGAAGTTAGAAATGTCCTGAAGCTGGATGATAGTTCTGAAGTACAAACAAGAGTGAACTGACAGGAAAAAATGTTTTTGAACATCCTAACATGACAACTTGCTTCCACCTTAGGATTTGACCTGAAGCATTTTAAGACCAACATGCTAAGACAACTGACCCTAACTAAAACAGTCTGAATTTATATCTAAAAGCAATAAACTAAGTGAAAATACGAAACTTAGTACCAGAGAATTACGGTATTTGTCCTATGTGTGAGACATATTTTACAGGCTTAATTGCATTGAATATATTTTAATAATATAGTCCTGTATCAATATTAGAGAACTTTTCTATGAAAGCTAATTAAACCTTACAGTGCAATATAAGAAATACAATCAAGAATAAGGTGGTAGCCAAAATAATCCTGGCTCACAAGCCAAATCTAGAGAAGTATCTGCTCAGAGATGACAGATAGATACCCTCAAATGACATTAAAGGTGACTAGAAATATACCTTCTAGTTTTCACATCTGAAGAAGTATAGAAGAATTAGGTTTAAGTATGGAATAGTTTAGGTATATTATGTTGAAGTGTTTATCCTTATTAAACATTTTTCTAGATCCTTTAGTGAGGGCTCAGCTGGCTATTCTAACATCTAAATCTATCCCAAAACATTGAAATATTCTGGAGATACAAATCAGAGGTGAGAAAATCTGTGTTTATTCACTGGTCAGATACTAGCAGTCGCAGGCAGCTACAGCAGAAATTTAGACAAAATTGCTTTATTGAAAACACACAGGATTCAGCTGATTGTCCTACATAGTGAGCTTTTCTTAATAGAAATTTTGAAGAAGTTTCAGAAAACAGTTAATTTTTTTCTAACAAGGAGGCCAGCTTACCAGACAGCATATGCTACAACTCAGGTTATTTTAGCCTGTGAGCTACCAGTGTAACTTTTCTGTAGGTGAAGAATTATTTTGTAATACAATTATGCTGCTGAAATGAGGGCAAAATGAGTAGGTTATATGGGTAATCAGGTATAATGCAACAAGTAAGAGACATGTACTTTGTGCTAGTAGTTGTCTTCACTGTTACTTTCTGCACACATAATTCTTTTTTTACTATCATCCGTTGGAGAAAATAAACTGGCAAAAACTAGGACTAGCAAAAACATCCTCCACAGCAAACTAAACCTTGGTATCTTTCATGTTGTTATAATCACAATATTTGGCAACTTGGGATTTAATGTTTAATCACAGCCTAAGGAAGAGCTTTCAGATAAAGTGAGAATCAGGCCACTTACTCTGCACCAATAGACAAAAAGCTACAGGATTCAGAAGAGACAACCCATCCTTCTGTTTCAGTGTTATCTTTTCCTGAAATAAAAGATTTCAGTTAGAGTCCCCAATTTTTGCTACCATGACCCCCCACAATCACATTTTTGCTGCAGTATGGCTTGCTATGGTTGCCAAGTGTGCAATTAAAGACTACTGTAATTTCTAACTAAAAGGTATAGCATTTGACTGTTTCCACCTTTCTATTATTTAAAAAAATCCCAAACAAATCCACAAAATAAACATCATAAACCTGTTCTAGGCAGAAGTGGAAGTAACAGCATTGTATTCACAGCTCATGAAGAGAGACAGTTCAGGTAACTACCTTTGTTATCCCTGCACTATTTCCAACTTTTCAAATTCTAGTTCAGTGAATTTAGATAGATATAACTTCTTTTGTTCACACAAGAAACTCCTTACTTTTCCTATGCTAAATAGGTAGGCAGATAGATGCTTTTGATTACAGTGGATGCTGGATTGAATTTCAATGAGAGTTTTGAGAGTCAACCACAGGAAAGATCTAATTGTGTCACGTAGGGTAGGAATGTCTGTATGCTTTAAAAAATCTTGGTCATTTTTCTTGTGGTTAAAATTACTCAGTTTTCTGAAGATATGGAAGCATTTACTGCTTTGCCTTTGAATTATTTTAGTTTTAAAAAAGTGAAGAGATTTTAATCTCACTTAATGGAAAATTGTTGATTTGCAGGTTGAACAGGAATACAAGGAATTTTTCCCATAAACTGATTGTCACTACATGTGACTGGGTTGCTTTGAATTCAGAGATACACTGCAAGTAATCCAGCACTTTCTGCCCACCTTACTATAGGAGAAAAAAGAAAGACTTATTTCTAGACATTGTCCTGAGAAACTGGTTTTAAGTGGCCCGGCTTTGAGCAAGGGATTTGGACCAATGACCTTCAGGGCTCCCTTCCAACCTCAACCCCTCTGTGATTCTGTTCATCCCTGCTTTCTGTTTAAGCAATGAGAATTATTTAAATTGTATTACAGTTGTGCTGCCTAACTGTGGCTATCATTAGGCCACTAAGATTCCCTGTATCTGGGAATGGAATTTTGCACACTTCCTATAGATGATTTTTTCCTTACCAACTTTTTTTTTGTTTGATTTTTCAAAACTGATTTTTGCATCACATACTCCTACTTACACCTCGGTGTAAGTGTAGCTTTAATTACTTATATCAGTGATTTCATGCACACACTATGCATGTGCATATGGACATTCATACATATATATTTTTATTTTACCTTTTCCATTCATGTCCCCTACTGGAATAAGGCGACCAATGCAGAGCGGGCGATTCCCATATGGATCACGTACTGCATAGATTATGTCTTTATGCATAATTAGCAACGAATATGAAGTTGGAGTTTCCTTCATTAAGTTTTTTATTCTGGAATGAGACAATGAGACATAGGTGAACATAACTGTGTGTCACACGACCAGCTGTGTGCATTTACAGCTGCACACCATGCTGAGGTTTAATGGCTGGGCTCCTCACCTTGCCACCCAGTCGGCCGTATCGTCGTTTTCCAGCGGAGGTGTGAAAGCCAGCAGCTGGGTGATCAGTTCACTGTCAGAACTGGTTGACAGCCCCACACCGTGCCGCATAAGCTTTTAAGACACAAACCAAAAGTGTTACCAGCATTAAAAAAACAATCTCACATCACACTGCTCAGATTTGAACCTAACAACACCTTGATGCAATGAACAAATGTTTTACAGTGCTTCAGGTGATCACAGCATAATGATGCCAAGTTTCTTCCAACAAACCAACCGTGTAAAATGAGGTCGGACAATCTTCTACACTAGTACTACATTCCTCCTTTTTCATCTCACTCCTTTGCTCTGTATACAACCAAAATTAATGCCATCAATATTCAGGGCATAAATTCATGTTTGGGCCATTTAATTAGCTTTGTGCATGCTCTGGGAAGAGCATTAAAATATAGAAGAGAAAATATGAAATTGCCTGTAACAGATCCAGAAAGAGATATCAAGGCAGAATCCCCTTCACAGGACTTTTTTCCCTTAAAATGACATATTTTGATTAGGGCGCTCTTTCGTAACCCCAAACAGTTTGGTATTAAGGAAAAGTCACAGCAACCAGATTGCTCATTGCTGCCTCACACTCAGAAAGAAACAATGCCAGAGCCCCCAAAGGAGGTACCAACCTTCCTTCTGAGTTGTACAGCATTTGTTAGCTCCCCATTGTGTGCCACAGCGATCTTCCCATGAAGAGTCTCTACAACAAAAGGCTGGCAGTTCTGCAGCTCAGAAATTCCTGAGGTGGAGTACCTCGTGTGCCCAATACCAAGGTTTGAAGGGTACAGCTTCTTTAGGCTGTCTGCATTGAAGACGTGATTTATAAGACCCATTCCCTTTGGGAAAAAAAAGAAAAAAGGTTCTGTTTGGTTTTATTTTCCTGGTGACTTTTTAAGTTGTTCTTCTCCTTCATGCTGATATAGTATTAACGGAACTTTAAGAAAAAGGCAAATAACCTGAAAGACATGGGAAAGAAAGAAGCTGAGTAGGTGTCACAGTGGTATATCAGATCCCTTTAGTCCTGTTTTTAAATAAAGCAATCTACATTTTTGTGCTGAGGATTTTCATGGAACAATCTATTCCCTGACTAAAAATAGGTATTTTTACGGTTGTGGTCATTATATGTGTTGTAGCATCCCCTGTGATTGCCTCAGCTCATAAAAGTCTGTGTGACCTTCTCAGGCTTCCATTCTTAGATTCTGTTTTGTGTATTGCTACATATAGGTAAAATAGTGGCCACTTCCTTGAGTCTCAGTAATGTAAGATTTAGTCATCCATTTTCTCGTGCATGGTCTGTAACAGTATTTTTTTTTTCTTTTTGAGATCAAGAAGAGCATCAATGCTCTTTCAAATCCACAAAGTTAACATCTGAGGTGCAGGGTGACTTTGGTAATAAGTTTTTGTGACATCATTAGCATGCTCTGGGTAACTTCTGTGTGCCTACCACAGTATGCACAGAAACACCTATCAGGACAACGTTGGCAGGTTTGTTTTAAGCATACACTCAAGACAGGTGACAAAATGAGATACTCTCACTGACAAAATTAAAACAGCCCATCAAACATGTTACTTTTTCTCTAACTAAACTGTTTCTTAGCACAAACTAACTTACATACATCTCACTTAGAAATACAAAACATTTATTTGCATTTTACCTTGTGCACTTTGAATGCCTGGGATGACTCGCCATCACTTGTCACAATTCCAGCACTCTCCTGGCCTCTATGGACAAAATAAAATTAACATAAAGAACTGACATGATTATGAAACACTTTAACATACAATGGCTAGGTGTTTTTTAATGGAATTTTAATGTGGCTTATTTTCATTTTACAGACTTATAATTGCTGTGTTAATTGAAAGTTTCTTGCCTGTGGTATGTTTTATTTCAAGACAGCCACATAAAGTTTCTGCCCAAGTCCACTAAATTCAGTGGGAATCATTCCACTAATAAGCACTGGCTCAGGGTCTTATTTGACTTCAATTTCAGTACAGGCATAACATAAAAACAGATGCTTAATTGGAAAAGCCATTTTTAGAGGCATAATGGTCCACGCGATGGTAGTAGGTTCTATAGTGCTATTCTATTTCTGCTTTGGATTGTGAAATGTTACTAGAAACTGATGGTGTTGCTTAGGGAATGGATTGTCTTTTCCACTGATCACCTATGCAGAAGCTTTTGCATTTTTGCACTTAGACAAGCTAGCATTTACACCTCTAAAGCTATGCAGACCCTCTGATGATGAAAGCATATGAGTGCATACACCTAATGTTGGGCATCTCAGCTTCTGAACTCAGGCATAACAAGTCTGATGTAAAAGTGTCACTGCAAATGGAAATACTTCTCTTACAGCACATTAGCCTCCGGCTGGCAGTTGTGCTTTGTTGAGTAGAAGAGCTGATTCAGCTGCAATATGTGTGTTTTCCCTGTCCTGCTGCCTGTCCTCCCCAGCTGGCTCCCCCTCACTGGCTCCCCTGGGTGTACCCCAGATCCCCTGATGCTGCCCTGCCCAAGACAGGCAGAACACTGTGCACCTGCCCACGGTTTGTAACCCAGTCCTTATCCATTGAAAAGGTTTGCTTTGCAGACTGGATTTTTTTTTTTTTTTTTTGTGCATAACAGTGCAGGCTGCTCCATCTCCCTTTAGAAGACTTCCTGAAATAAGGCAGTATTGCCTATAACAAAACTGCTGCTATGGGCCTGCCTGTGCCTGTAATACTCATCAGGACTTTGGTGGACGGGTGAGCTCCTGTCCACTCTCATATACAATCATGTCTGAATAGGAAAGATGTTTTTCTTAAAAAGGGAATGACAACTAATGTCCTATTTGTGCATTAGACTGGTTTAACTCAGTTGAAGTAATTAGAATTATTTATTATAAGCAACAATAAAACTGGGCACAAAAATCAATAGCATGGATGCTAATCTACAACCAACTCACATGCTCATTACCAATTTTCTCCAGTTCATAAAATCCCTTTATTTGTCATTAGTCCTGGTTGGATGTAAAGCAAAAAATTTAAAGAACATTTGCTTACAAAAAGCAAAACAAACCAAACTTCCCACATATCTGAACAAATTTACCCTGTTAGTGACACAGTTCTTCAAAGAAAATAATCAGAGATGAGGACATTCTTAAAGCCATTTACTTTAACTTAGGAAAATGTTCAAGCTATAAACACGAAGACTGTTAGTAAGACTTAAGGGTTGTTGCACTGCATTCAGTAACTTGTAATTGCAATATTAATATTACAGGAAATTTCCATTTTCATACTGTCATGGTCTCTTTAAATAGTAACTAAATCACTAGGAAGAGGGAAGCAGACACCCCAAGGAAGGCCCTGGTCAAGGCGTTGAATTACATCTTTCACTTAGCCCTGACAAAAGACACGGGATCTCAGTTTCATTACCACAATGCTCGCACCACTTTACCAGCTGAGTCAGACTTTAAGTACGCCACCTTTTATTAAAACATCACTAATATATAGAACGTGTCTCTACGGCCTGCAGTTCAGAGGCGAACAGCAGAGAGATGCGAAGATGTCGGGCGGGACGATCCTAAACGCGACCCTTGTGCGGAAGGCTCGGTCCCGCGGCCGTGCCCCCTCCGGAGCAGGGGCTGCCCGGGGCCTCCCGGCCCAGGCCAAAAGGGGGGGGGTGTGTGTGTGATGCGGCTTTGTCGCTGGTTTTGTTTTTGTTTTTTGTTTTTTTTGTTTTTTTTTTTTTTTTAACGACCGAAACAGACTCTTTTTGCCTCTCTTCTCACACCCCGGTGCCCGCAGTGACTCCCGAAGAAGAGTCGCAGCAGCCCCGGCCCGGCCCAGGTCTCCCCTCCCCGCCGGCGGAGCCGCTTCCCTCGCCGGGCTCCAGCGCCGAGCCTGCTTATTTGGCAGTGTCTCAAGTTACTCCCCTCAGGCAGCTTGAGCCAGTAAAACCAGATCCTTTCATCTCGGCGGAGCTTACTGACAACCAGCCGTCTGGTTTCCTAGGAAACAAAATCTTGGCTAGAAATAGTGAATCATTTCCAGGTCACTTTCAACATGGAGAGTGGAGCAGGGAAGCATTGGACTGAGGAGGAGGTTAAAGCGTTGTTAAGCGTCTGGTCAGAAAAAAATATCAGAAAGCAACTGCACGGCACCCTGAGGAATAAAGGAATATTTATCTACATTGCTAAAAGGTTACAGAAGTTGGGAGTGTGCAGGGACTGGAAACAGTGCCGTGCAAAGTACAAAAACCTGAAGTACGAATACAGAACGGTTAAATATGCCCACAACTCTGGGGATGTCACTAAAACCATGAAGTTTTTCCATGATCTGGATGCCATATTGCGATATGAGCCTGTCACACAATTAGCAGCAGAAGAAAACGGCAGGTGTTCTGCGACTGAGACGCAGCTGAACACAAGCCCCACAACAGACAGCACGCAAGGTAAAAAAAAATATTTTTGCTTCTATTTTTCTCTCTTTGCTTAAAACCCAGAGGGAACAAACCCGAAGTCCGACTTGGCTGGCGCTGGAGCGGAGGCTGCTCAGCCCCAGCAGCTCTGTTAGAAGTGACTGGATGCACGCCTCGCGCAGGGGAATAAAATGTTAGCACCCACCAGTGTCGAAGTCTGTAAATACAGCGTAATTCCAGGAAAATTATGCTAACTGCCTGTATTGCAGCCTCGGTGAGTACTTGCTAGTGTCCAGGCTCCTGCACTGGGTGGAAATGCTAAATTAAAATGAGCTGCTTTCTTTCCCTTTGCCTTTCATTTGCAGTACTTCGGAAGCAGATTTTGTAGAACTCCAATTCAGATGTAAATGTAAAGAAAAAGAAAAGGTTGAAACTGTCAGGGTGTAAAAATCGTTATTTGTTGCGATACAAGGGAAATTCAGGATTTTTATTTTTATTTCTCATATATATATCAGCTTGATATTTAGGTGTGATGACTCAAAGTAAATTATTTTATAAGCAGTCTTACTTAAATATTCAAGAAACAGATGCTTAATAATCTCTCATTAAAAACTCTAGTTTAGCAGCGAAAGTAAAAATTAGAGTATTTATCAGATTATTTTGCAGCAGACCAAGTAAATACAGCTGCCTTTATTCTGAAGTGCATGTTACTAAATTATTTCCATCTTTTGTTTTATTCAGCCTTCTCTACATATGCATTTAAGCTCTGCTTAACATTTCATTAGGGTCAATCTGCTGTTTGACATCACTCAAATCTCCTTGTCACATCCTAAATGTCACTGAAGCATAAGCCCCAATGATAGTTATAAGTACCAAATTAAGATGACTAAAAAGAAAAATTAAAAGCTTAATTTGTTCCCATGGTATGTAGCAATTTACATTCATTAAGATTGTGAATTTTTTTAAGAAAACAAGAAACTCAACATTATTGCCAGGGATATTGTCAAAAGCATAGAAAAGAGCTGGACATTGAGCTTGTCCTTGTACCATTCCATGTCTCTCTCAACAATGCTGTTTTACAGATTTGAGGAAAAGAAATTGCCATTTTTCATTGTCATTGTTTACCTTAACAAAAAGCTTGACCTTAATTTGTCGTCACTATCAGAAAGCTTCTAATCTGTCAAAGTCACTTCAAATTAAAATGGCAATTTAATAATATTGTAATGTGCTCTCTGCACTGTGAACTGCAATCCATTTTTATTTTTAAACTTGCAGAACTGAGGCTAATACAAGCTGATACACTTTGAAGACTACGTGAAATTAACAGTGTCCTACATCTGAGGATCTGCCATTAGATTATCCTCTGTGTTTTATTGTAGTTTGCACCTGGTAATCCTAATTCTCATCTGCTTTAGACCTCTACCAAATTTAAATAAGCAAAAGTTAATTTCAATTGTGAATCCCCAACTATAGTATCTATAAAAATAATTACCCCTGTTGAGACATGCATGTTTTGAAGCACTAGGACAGTCTGGTTTTAAAGGTGAAATAATTAAATATATCTCTTGATTGCACAACCACTTCTGTTACTCCCTTCAGAAAAATAAAAGCAAACAGGTTTTATGGATAAAGAAAAATTAAATGCAGCTAACTGTAATAATGCAACACTAATGCAAAAATCGAAATGCAGATTTTCACAACAACCACAACTGAGCCGCAACAAAAGCACACTAAGATAGAAATGTGTCCTGCAGCTATGCAGAATGCATGCATACATCCACAACAAGGGGCTGAGGGAACAGCTGTGAGATCATCAACTTTCTTAAGAATGCAAGTCAAGCAACTCAGGCTGTACTAGAGGCCCAGTCCTATTCCACCTGCAGTCAGAGTAGGATGCCTGCCCAGCCCAGCACTTTGAAGAACACTTGTAAGGCAAACCTGGCATCATGGTCTCTGCAGCTGATGCTGTCTTGCAGGGACAGAGCTGCCATGTCGCTCCCACAGAGGGAAAGGCAATTCCCTGCACAGGCGAAGTCAGCCCCCTGCTCCTGAGCCAGCAGTGACTGCAGGCCTTCTCCTGGGCTTCTCCCTTCCAACCACAGGGTGTTACAGGAGAGGAGAGAAAAATGGTCCCTTGCCCCTTTTTTTTGAGGGGGCTGGAGGCATCAAGGATGTCTAGGCTTACTTGAGAGTAGCAAGAACAAAATGCTATCAGCAAACTAAAACCTGTGACTAATAATACGTGTCCACCATGAACATCTTATTTTACTAAAAGAAATTGGTAGCTATACTGATTTGTCTTCTTAAAAAGCATGACAGGGGACAGGGCATGTTCCCAAATAATTCACCATGTATTTATCATTCTGCTCAGCCTCAGTCTCAATATTCCTATGCATGCTTAATGTAAAGATGCAAAGCATGTCTTTACGTTATCTCAGCTACTGGGAGATTGCTGGGGAGGGGGAGCAGCAGGAAGGGAAGACATTACTTTTTTTTATAGGACTGAATTATTTCAATAGTATACACCTGAGGAATTTTCATACGTGGTAGAATCAGTTTTCTTTTGAAAGTGTATTTGAAGTAATTATTATTGAAAATCTCAATCAAATCTAAGAGGGATGTCTCAGGACAAACCTGGTAGCAACACATACCAGTTCCCAGCTTGTTCATGGAAAGATAACACTTTATGCATAAGCACATGCAAAAATGTAAGTGGAGAGGTTCATGCTGTCCTCCCAAAACACGTTTCAAAGGCAGAGTTGTAGCTTAAATAATCATTAAAAAAGACACAAGTCAACACATTCACTTGTCTTCAAGTATAGTTTGTGTATTATCACACTAACCAACAACAAAGAAATCTATGTAAAGTGATGATGAGTGCTATGAAAGATGGTATCTTTCATTAGAGTTCAAATTAATGACCTTCCCATTTTGGTAATCAAGTTAAACCGAGTATTAATAAACTAAATATATTATTTACAAAATACTTGCCTAGTAATTCAAGTTATTTACACTTTCTATATTTCTTTCTTTATGTTTAAATATTCAGGCACTGGTTACCTTGCTTGACCTTCACTTTACCTCAGCAAATGCAGAAAGATTATCGCTGAGCAGAAATGCATCAGCAATGACTGGCAGAAAACCCAGCTACTAAAAATGCAGGAAGATCTTTCAGAAATGCTGACATAAAAGTGCCACTTACACATAGTTTTCCATGTCTGCACTTTCAACATGTCATTGACAGTATTTTATATAGTGTTTTTTAAACACATGTGCAATACTTTTATTGAGTAGCTTTTCTGGTATAGTAGTATCTTTTTATGGTAACCTTACTTTCTAAAAATAAAAAAAAGGTTATCTTTTAATATAACAATGTAATTAACCTTGCTCATGCTAGTGCCTATGGCACACTCAGAAGCCTTCCAGCAGAGAATTTATTCTCCTCTCCCTGGTTTGCTTTGCTGCTTTTAAGCAGCTGAAACGCCAGTCCTGTCGCTGGAGGTGGAGGCATGAGCAGCAGCTCCTGCCAGGAAGCCAAGCAGACAGCTGGGAGCAGTCAGAGATCAGGCCACTGCATCTATGAGTCAGCGTGAGCCTTGCTGAAAGTCAGGAGGGTTTAGGATATTGTTTTCAAATGGAGTTTTTAGTTTCACCGACGTCAGGGGTAGGAGGTTGCATCCTAACTGCACCTCATTACTGCTCCCCATGACGAACTACCGCAGAGCTGCGAGCTTTGATCTGGGTGCCCTGCCTGGCTGGAGCTCACAGAAGCTCAGCTCCTGTACAAGGAATCAACATTTCAAACCTCCTGCCAACGTGGTATGTTGAAAACAGCACACTACCACAGGACAACTTACAAGTCTGTACTCTGTGAAAATCTAGCTGGTTCTGAACCTGACGTACATATGCTGCTTTTTAAACTTACACAGCAATTGCTATAATGCTCCTTTTTTAAAAAATGTAGAAAGGCTATGCTGGAAAAAGCTAGACTTAATGCTGTCAGCTACAAATACATCTGTTGTCAAGTCGCAATGAATATTTTGATTCCCTCCCCATACCGTTAATGAATTCCATTGATTTCCAGAGCTCTTTGCAGAACATCCTCGTTTCCTTCATACTCTTCTAGGAATTTATTTTTGTTACATAAATGGACTTGTGATTTTATGAATCTGTGTGCAAAGTCTGCTTTTATTTGTATGTCTCTTACTTTACATTATCTACTTTACCCTGAATACTGAGTCAGAAGAGCATACAAATAACTAAAATCAAGTCAGTTTCAACTAGAATTTTAAAAAGCATTTCAAACAGGCTTCATATACAAGACATAAAACGATTTGCCTCCTATAACTCATGTCCCCCTTATGGAGACAGGCTAAATTAATTTAAAATTTAATTTAACTAAAAAATTAAGTGTCGAGATTTCCAAGTTAAAAGGTCCTCTCATGGTGCATGGACACTGTGATTTAAACTAACTTAAGCTAATTTAATCCATACCTATTTTTCATCGAAGAACTCTTTCCTTCCCAGGTGAAATACCACTTTCTTTAGAAGATGATGGGGATGCTCCAGGAGATCCACTACTTTTTATATCTCATGCCAGACCAGTTCAACTAGGTATAGTATGATGGTACAGAGAGATCAAAAACTCAAAAGCAGCATGGGTGTCAGAGCACTTCCCGATAGTTTGAAAACACTGTCACTCTGTTTCTGATCAGCTTAGCTTTAATACAGCCACACTCTTGCACCATGTCCTTGCCAGTGTTAGCACTCACCAGACACTGACCACTGTATGTGATGTAACACCTGCATGACCCCCACTCACATGCAAAACACATCCCATGCTATAGCTTCATTTTGTTAACTGCATTAACCACAGTACTTTTGTTAAATGCCAGTGGAAAGTATGCCAAATGCTAGCAGAGATACCCATGTCAGCTTGTGGCTTTTCCCTAGCTCATTTTCTTAAATCATGGATGCTTAAAGCAGCATGAGTGGGTGGCCTGAGTCAGGAGAGAGATGCAGAGCAATCCAGACTTGCAGTGGTCTGCAGCCTAACTTCAAAGTCACCTCTGCAAGCAAGGAGTGGTCAGCAGTGCTTTAGTCCAACCAACCACAGAACTCATTTGGAACATGTCCTACTCTAGTAGTATTGCTCATCGAAGTTACAAAGCAAATGCATAAATCTGGCAAGACAGAAGGAGGAAGAGCATCCTAGGTGTGAGCCCCTTTAAGTGACAGCTACAGGAAATGGAGAAATATAAATGCATTTTAGACAGATTTAAGCAACTGATGTGCTGATTTGTTGCCACCTGGATGAACAGCAGCTGTCCTGAATTTCCTACATGCTCTTTCTATTTTTTATCTATGCTCTGTGCCTTAGTATACATTCCAGTTCAGTTACAACTTTCATTACAAAATCTGCAAGGTGCCATATGCAGGAAGAAAATAAAGCACAGGCTAAGCCTATGGTTATTATGTTACACATTACACCACTCTTGCCTGGCATAGAAAGAAATTAAGAAAGAGACCAGAATGTCACATGGAATTTATGCACATATAAAATACTTCATACACATAAACAAAATATGCAGAAAGTATCTGAACCAAATTTCACAGGAAAATGCTTTTGTTTCTCAGTGCTCAACACACTGCCAAGCAGAAAAGTCTTCAATTCCAAGGAAGCTGCTTTCTACAAAGTCAGCAAAATAACTTCAATTGCATGGGCTCTCAAGTATGTACTAGTACTAAAATGCCCTCCCCTAGTACCACTTCTAGTCTGTAAGTTTCAGGCACTATCTCAGAAACCACTGAAAGAAAAACATTGACCCCTTTGTATCTGTAACACCTAATATTTTGGTTTTATTTCAGCAGATTTCTCAGGTTTGAGGAAGTTTAGAAAAAAATTAAATACAGCATAAATGCATCTTCCAGATTAAAAAAAAAACAAATTAGGACTAAAATACTTTTAAGATACAAGGAAAATTTTTGCACTGACCATAACAACTGTGTTTCAAAACAGTACTTGTAGGCAGGATATTTTGAATCAGCATGTTTTTAAAGGGAATGAGGAACAAACAAACCCACCATTTTCCACTCTGCACACAGCAGAGTAGGTCAGCAATATACCAAATCACCAGAACCCATTTGAACTAATATCCACAACCAAAAGTAAGCTCAGTTGGAAATTAACTGACTAGTGAGAAATACTGGTCTATACAAAGAGTAAAAAAACTTTATTCCTCCAAGATGCCCCCATGCTCTATGATTTTGACTGGGAAGTGTAGAGAGCACCTCCTTGTGTTCTTCGTCCTCTCTTCTTGTCATCTTCCCTCAGCCTTTCCTCTCTGGCCTATCTGATGCTGGCAGTGATCATCTGTGGCAGTTCCTATGGTTTGAGTCACCAGTAAATCAGCATTTTCTTTCACTGCCTCAGAAAGAAATGGAGAAAGCATAATTGATGTACCACCTGAAAATTATCCTTCTCATCTCTGCTGCCTATGAGCTGGCTGCTGCAGAGTCCTGATTAACCCAGGACTATAAGGGAAAAAAGAAAAAAGGTATCTGTTAGAACAACTTATTGACAACTAGAATGAATTATGAGACTAGCAAAGAATGGCTTTATCTAGGACAAGTTCGTCCCCAGACAGGTTATTATAAATATGCTCCACTGAAGCTCTGTGCACAATCAAGGGTCCAGTACTATTGCCATCATAGACATCTCAGTGGCCATAAAGTATGGAACCCCCATAATTTGGTTTGCTATTCCAGAAGAAGACACTGACAAAGGCATTTATCATTGCAGTATGACTGTAAAAACCTGTCAGCTACTGTGCATTTTCATGCTGCTTTATTTAATCATGCCCTGGAATTGGTTTGGGGTTTATTTATTTGGGTTTTTAGTTATTTTTGCAAAGCTTTAGAATATGTATGAGAAATCACTTTCCAAACTAATCTGATAACCAAAACAAAATCTTAAAACAAACTCATAAATAGAAACAAGGAAACTAAAATAACTAAAATAATAATATAGTTTTTAAAAAACTAAAGTATATAATATTTCAGTATTTTAAGTTATTGCATTGGTGGCAACCTTTATCTCATAATGTTAAAAAATAAAGTTTAAGACTGCAGAAAATTAAAAACTATCTTCATTTTGCCAAGTAAGACAACTAACACTGATTTTCACTAAAAAAAACACAAATATTTTTGACTGATCTGCCCTGAGAAAAGGTGCAAGTTCTGTGCCATGAGAACTGGGTTTTATCACACAAATGTTTGACTTAAGCAAAAGTCTCCATTCCTCTGCTCCCTACAAATGAGATGAATTTGTTAAGAAAGAAGGATCAGATTCTTTTGATCCTTACCCAGGTTAAATCTCTCCATGTGTGTAAAAACTAAAGTATGGCACGAATGCAGAAAGTTAAGTCTTGATGCTAGTGTCAGTGACTCAGGGCCAGTTTATTATTGTGCTTATGTAGCACATCCCATCTTCCCAACAGTACTCTTCTCCTCTCTAATGTCTGAAGGACAAAGCAGCTCATCAGTTGTTCCCAAAGGTCTTACAGATAAAAATTTAGTGTATTAGGACATAGAAGAATGTTCCTCTTAGATTAATTAAATGTACATGTGTTATCTTAATATCTGTCTTCAAGTTAAACCAAAAATTATATCAGAATTAACAAAAATGCTGACAAATTAATAACCAATAGCTTGATTTTAATGTCACCTCTGCTCCATCTTTCTCTGGAGAAATAGCATCCTTCATTCCCATCCTCTCTGTCCTTTCCCCACTCCAACCACCCAATGCAGGTAACAAAATCTGTGTCTCTCCCCTACCCCACACAATGCAGGTAATCCAGCATCAGCAGTAGAGGCTTCCAAACCACCGGCTTTTATTCCTACAGTAGCAAATGAAGGAGGAAAACACTGGACTGTTAATGAAGTCAGAGCTTTGATACGCATATGGTCAGACAAAAATATCCAGCAACAGCTGGAGGGGACAGTGAGAAATAAAAGAATATTTGAACAGGTTGCTGCTAGACTGCAAAAGTTTGGAATTGACAGGGACTGGAAGCAGTGCAGGACAAAATACAAAAATCTGAAACATGAATACAAGAGTGTAAAAAGTGCCCAAGACTCAGGGAGTACGCGTAAAAGTATGAAATTTTTTCATGAACTGGATGCTATTCTGGGGCGCTGCACCATGGAACAAGCAAGTAAATCGGATAATGATGAAAGTGAGAGGCCTCCAGAATGGACAGAAGCAAAATCAGAAAAGGATTCTGTAGGTAAGTACTTCAACTACCCACATACCATTTAAAATGTTTAGTTTTCCAGCACTAGAGAGACCTTAAAAAAACTCAAAAAGCAGAGAGAGATTAACTGATTGGCTGGGGTGGAAAAACACTGAATGGAAATTTACTCTCTTGTCCAGTAGTTTTGTATTTTGCTATAAAGTAATATTTCAGATTGAGTGATTGCTCTGTACTGTTTTTTAATAGAACTGAGAAGCAAAAGGAGGAAAAAAGATGAATCCATAGGATAAAATAATACAGAAAGACAATTCCAGTCAAAATCATGTCAGAGGAGACTGTTTGCAGTTTAGATAACAGACATATATCAGAGAGATAGTCAGACTATGTTACTGGAAAAATTAAGACATTGAGCCAGAAATCTGTAGTAACTGACATTGGTTAAAAAAATTAACATCAATCTTGTCTTTTTCTTATGGTCCCAAATAGCTCAGTTTGATTGGCCATTGGAGCTAGACTCCCAAACTGGTGAGACAACAGTGAAAATAGCAAAAGGAACAGCACTAAGAATGCTGGCAGAGCTTGCCTTTGGTTTTGGGTGGTTATTGACAATTAATGGTAATGGATGCTGACTGCAGAATTAGAGTAGACTGATGAACCTACACTACCCAAGAGTTAAAACGTTTTTATTGGTATGTACAACCAGAAATAGGCTTGTTGTTTAAGAACAGAATTAAACATTAAACTTTTAGTTGCGGTGAGGGGGTGATACTATGTTGGCCAAACGTAAGACTAGATGTTAGTAAAGTAATGGGAGAAGTCAAGAAAAATATTACATGAAGACAGTCTGACTGAAAACTGTGAGAACATTTTGGGGGAAGATTCACTCTTCAGCTGCCATTTCTAGACATTTTGCTAATGTATCTACTTTGACTTCTGGCATAAAGAGTATCTGAGGCTGATTGGACTTTTTAATTTGATGCACCACAGCTGTTCTTATAAAGTATAAAAATTCGGTGCCCTAAATAATTTAGCATTATTTACACAGAAATGCCTGGAGACACAGGTGAAGAGGACTCTCTTAGTAATATGTCAGAAGACCTACAGGTTGCAGATATAAATAAAGTTTCTGATTCAGGTAATCTGAAAAGTCTTCTATTTTATATAAACATCTAAAATTAGTAAATTAAAATAATTTCTAAAATAAGCCAAATTTGTAATTATGGGTAGAAAATTCAGAGACCTAGAAAACTTAAAAGCAAGAGATAATGTCATAGAGATAACTATCTTGTAGTTATGTACACATTCACAATGTCCTGCTAAATTTGATAAAATCAGCCCAGTAAGTAATCATTTCAAAGACTTGTGACACAGAATGAAGAGAATAAACTACTGGTTTAATCAGGTTGAGTGCAATGTCCTACTGCATTTACATTTAGTTAAACTATGTATTCCCAAGGATTAGAATTGTTCAGTCTCCTGTGCATGAACTAATAGAGCATCTCTTTTTCACAATACGTGAGCAGGATATATATTGTGTAAATGCTCATGTCAGGGGATGAAAACTTCATTTAAGAGTCTCAGTGAATATGAAGGTCATATGCTCTGCTCCTTACAAAGAAAGATTATGGTTTACATCTGAAAACATGAATTTCAGGGGAAGCAGAAGCTTAACGTTCAGCTAGAGACACATGAAAGTCTCTCAGGCTGACAGGTTTTATTGTCCACAGCAGAGCACCTCATGTTCTCTTTCAGTAGTGTGAGGCAGAACATGGTCTAAATGAAGCATTAAGAAGTAATGTTACAGAATTTTAAATGGTCTAATGTAAACTTGAAAGATTTTAATATCAAATTAAAAATCTTCTGACAGATGATGCTGCTGTAAATACTACTCCAGAGAATCGGGCAGCTCTGCATATAACGAAAGAAACAGCTATGACAAGTAAGTAAAGAGATGATTGATCATAGGAGGTAATTTAAGGTTTAGCAGACAGTAACATTTTTGGTTTTTTCATTCAATAAAAATTACAGTTTACTAACAAATTAAAAAAGTGACCTTTTACCAGCTCACCATGGGCACTTGAAACATTCCATGGAGAAAAACGGGGTGTCATGAAAAGTGCATTGCTTATAGGGACCTCATTTTCAGAGAGACAAATATGAAAGAAATAAACAGCATTTTGTGAGATCCAGTTAAGACTGCTTAAAAAATGTATTAAATTCCATTTCTCCCCTTCAACAAGTAAAATTACTACATACACATGGACAGCAGTAAGACACTGTAATAATACAAAGATTCAGCTCCTTAACTGTCATCTGACAGCTTTCAACCGCCTGGCACTACATAATTTTGTAACTTCTTGGACTACACTCTTCTAAACAAGCTATTTAAGATGAAGTTAAATGAATATTTCTAGTAAAGTTCTGAGTACACATTTCTGTCATTTAAGATAAGTATAGGTGTAAAGATATCTGTAGTTTACCTTAGTTACCATCTCCCTTTTCAAATATGTGTATTTTAACTGCACACTTTGTTTCTGGGTAATTGCAAATGCAATATGATTTTGTGACGAAAAATTAAATAGCGAGTGGTTCAAACATTTCTGGGGCTCAGCCTATCCCCTCTTAAGATTATTTTTCAAACTTTTGTGGGGGAAAAAGGCAAAACCACACTCCAAGGCAAAATGAACAAACAAGTTCAGTTTGCAAAATTTTTTCCTCATTCCAAAACAAACAATACACACTCAAATAATTTTTTGCAGGTGGTAAAAGACACCTAGTCTTTAACTTTATTAATGGTGACATAGTTAGGTGTTGCATAAAGCAGAGAAAAGACGCACACTTTTTACGTTACAATATTATGGAGACCCTTTGTTCTCTAATTGTGGTACATGCCTTTCCTAGGCAGTCCAAATAATTTTGAAGTGAGAAACTGGTAAGTAAAGAGATTGTATGTACCTCCGTACTCATAAATATACATGCTGGTAAATAGTGAAAAAGGCAAACAGGTGTAACATTTAAAAGGATACATCACATTGGTTGTTTGATATGAGTAATGTCTCACAATCACTGGCATTTAGGATGTGACTTTTTTAAAAGCTCCTGCATATTCAACAGAACTTTGATAGAAAAGTGTTTCTCAAGAGGCATGGAATTATTAAATTTACAGGTACTTGTGTGCCTTGAAGAAAAATTGTAGAAAACCCCAATTTGACATAAAGGAGAATTTAGAAATTCTGTTCATCTCATATCTGGGTATCTTCCTTATCGGTATATGCAGTTAATGTACTCTGCAGCCAGAGCTGTACATGCACTTGCTCATATATATACACATATATGTGAGTTAGCCTGGGCAGGCAATGCACAGAAGAGGCACGAGCTGCTTCAGAGTGCACGTGCTTCTCCTGATCTTACACCCCAATCTGTGTTGAGCCACAGTAAGTCACCGCTGCCAGTCTTCATCAACAGCCCATTTGGGTTTGCCATATTCTAGTAAGAAAAGTACTAAGGTGGTGTTAGTCAAAAGGCAAATACACCAGTTTCAGGAGAACACCTAGTTATTTGATGTGCCATGGTATTGTTTTTCTCTGCCCATATGAATTTGCTACTGAAAGAGCAGCAAATGCCCATCTGAGAAGGAGAAGACAAGGGTAAATAAATCCTCACAGCTCCTTGCACAGCCTGTCCTAGTTCCTGACACGTTGCTGTCAGCACTGCCCAGCTGGGGGAGCAGAAGGACCACAACAGTCCCCAAGCCGTGGGTTTTCAGCTAAAGCGTCCTGTGATAGGCTGGGGACACCGCGGGTTGCTCTCTCTTTTGGCAAAACATACCTCACATTGAATCGATCTGCAGATAAAACCTTATTTAGTCATTTTCACTGACGTTTTCAATTTCGTGGGATCACTTTTAGTTGTTACAGCAATCTATTCAGAAGAGCCAATTACTTCAGTCTATACAGTCTGCCAGTCCAAACTCCACGTACATTCCACATGTGTCAGACTTAACAGAACGACCACAGAATGTATGTTATAGGTGTTTGATTAAATTTGAAATGCCAGGGAACAACAGTGAAGATGAAAACAGGTTTCTAAGAAATAACAGTAGCCTGATGTTCTTAAAAATACCTACAGCAAGTATTTTACTTCAAACGAATTCCTTTCCTTGTCTTTATTTTCTCAGGACTTTTGGTACCCCATACACTTTACTATATGTCCCTCTCAGAACAAATTTGGAGTAAGTAGTGACACTTTCAAGATACATTCCAAAGCAAGGGCTTTTTAAAAATCTGTTGTTTAAAGTTAAGATCTCAAGTTGGTACATACTCAGGCACTTAACATTGGCTTGAACACTTGATGTTGTGTGCATGGAATTTTAAAATGTACAGATATGAAGTCAGAAGATAATGTTTTCATACATATGCCCCAGGCTAGTGTTAAGCAGTGTTTCAGAGAAGTGCAAAGCCCGAAGTTCTTGATTATTTACTGCCTTACCCTAGGCATATTTGGGCTGCAGACATAAACCTTTAACTGTGCATCCACAGTTTTCTGTGTCCACTCTCACAGATCTGTATGACAGAGATGGCAGCAACTTTGCCAGTTGTTGGAGCATAAACATAAGCCATACATGGAAAATATTCCCTAGTTTTAACATATCCCACTTTCCTTTTATACTATACAAGACACACATGAGAGTAAGGATTAGGAGACAAATTACTAATCTTGCCTCATGAGCCAGAAAACAAGATAATTAGTGATGGTGACAGAGTGCCAAAAGAGAACAGAGCTTGTATCAGTCTGAGTGGGTGAAAGGAAAGACTGTGACAGCATTGCTCGGGTGGCCTTGTGAACAGTGCTTCAAACACAAAGTAGAGATTAAGCATATTTGCTGGCAACTGTCTATAGCTTCACTAACAATGCAGATGGAGCCACTGTGTTTTATCCATGCCAAGAACTGTCGATGGCTTGTTCTGTTTGGCTCAGTATTACCCTTCTTGTGTGCTCCCTCCAAAACTCTGAAAGGTGCCTTAGAAAAAAAACCAGGCTCCCTACCCACATTCTTGGCTCACCAAAAAAAAAAAAAAAAGGCACATGATGCTAGTCACATCATAAAGAACATCTGATGCAAACAAAGCAGTATTGATCTGGGGGTAATTTTTAATAAAATGGCTCTAGATTAAACTTCATTGCTCAATGTTTAGGGGCAATATTCTTGAAGGGACTGAGAACAGGCTGGGAGCCAGAAAACTGCTGTCATTGATCCATGATGTGGCCTTCACCGTTTAATCTCTGTAGAGCAGTGTCCTCACCGGGAAGTGAGGATCAGCAAGACCACTTGCATCATCCACCTGCCCATACTTCTGTCCCAGGGCAGAGGGGTGGAATTTTCCCTTAACACCAGCGGGCCAATGGCAGAGGAGTGGAGATCTCCTCCCCATGGAGGGGAGCCCAGGGACACCTCTGTCACCCAGTGTGTGACCTAAACACACTGTTTAAGTGTGATGTAAACCCCTGCAAGCTGCAGCAGCAGAGATGCTCTCAGGGCAGGCTTTAGTCTCATCAGGCAGGTGGCCTTGCAGATCAGTTGTCTAAGCATAGCACCCTGATGTGTCAGCGTCCTTTGCTCCTTTTGGGGCTAACACTCTTGGCATCAGTCACTTAGGAGTCTTTCAATAATAATTTCAGTATATATTGCACCCTTTATGCAAGTCACTGTCTTGCCAGTTCTGCTGCACAAATGCTTGCCAGTAACTAGATACCTTACAGCCACCATCAGTGAACCGTTCTACAAATTCTGATCCAGGTTAAAATACCTTAAGAGTTTGCACATGTAACCCATAAACTTACATACTGCAGCTGTTATGTGATGTTCTGGATTTACTTTATAAGCAGGTACACTCTGCTCTTAAGCCTATTACTGCAGACAAATGGCAGCTTTAATGTATTAAGAGAGGAAATCCTCAACAGTAGTTATCATCAGTGGCATTCTGAAGTAGGGGATTCTCAAGACATCACTCAAGACGTGTTTAGTTAATAAGAACTCTGTAAATGATATTTTTTGCAGAAATCCTTGAAGATGAGGGGGGCTTTGCCAACTCCACCCCAGCAGCTCTGGAAGCTACACAAATAAAGAAGGAGACGATTGATATAGGTAGGTCAGGACTTTGTCATGATAGTTTTAACAGGACATTCTACTTTACTGGGCATTGTAGATTGCAAAGCTTCATGTTATTCCAGCAAATTACACTTGTTCTACTTCTAGGTTATGATAAATTATGGGTTTTGTTTGATTTCATAGTGCAGAAATATATGAACACTTATTTCTTCTTCCCATAATTATAACAAAATCTTGTTTTCCCAGACAACATGCTCCTTTTTATTATGAATATGATTAGTCTGCATTTGTTTGTGACACAAATACAGTTTTTCTTACACAGTTGCTAGAGATGATAAAATGGAAAGGTAAACAGCTGTCTCCGAAACTCAGAACATTTTATATTTTGTCTGTATTTTCAAACTACTTTGTGACTGCATTTAATATCAGATGATTTAGTATCAACCAATTTCAATATATATATTCTGAACTATTTTAAATATAAAACTGAAACCAGCACCTCAGCAATATGTACAAGTCATATATTCAATGGTAAATGACTAGGAGAAGATTTGTTTTGTTTAAAATGTGAAAATTTAACATTAGAACACAGTAGGGTATTAATATTCTGGAATTAATGAGCATAAAAACGATAGAAGATCATGAATAAAAGAGACATCAGAGGAAATAATGATGGCATTGAAATACAGTGACCTGACACCCTGGATCAAAATATTCTTTACAGTAAAGCTGTTTGTATGCAGAAGTTAATAGAAAAGAAAATTGATTTTGGTGATTCTGTGAACAGCATTTCTTTGGCCTTTGACATGGAAAGTTTCTACCATAAGAATATTTCTATTGTATGCATCAGGCATATTACAAGCAAGAGCTTCCTTTTCAGCAGTTATGTTATCTGTAGTTTGGATGTTGAGACACCCTATGCAACAACACCCTTTACAACTGTTTGCATTGGCTGATCTTGATTATGAAAGAGAACTGTAGTGACTGTGACACTGAGGACATCATCAGAGCAATGCCACCACAACAATGACACACAGAAACACAAGTGACACTGAGGATAAAGTAAATCTGTGACCCTGAAAGTTGAGACATAGTGAGGTCACACGAATGCTAAGTGAAGAATAAAATGTCATGCAGCTCAACTGACTGCCTCATACACACAAACTCCCTATCATGCAATATCCAATTGAACGCAGTAATCATGCAAGTCAGCACTACACAAGTGCCACTGCCAAAGACAGGAAGGTATCAGAGAGCCAGTATGGTTGAGAGAATGAGCACAGAAATGGAAGCCATGGGGAGGTTGGTAATGGTTTAAAAAAAAAAAGGAATCTCTTAGGAGCCTAGGAGTAACCTACAGCTCCTATTTTGGCCCATTTCCAACAGCTGCGAGTGTTAAGGAAGATGCAGGAATTTCCCAAGAGTTATAGGGTGCCTACAGGGTGTATAAGAAAACCCACTTTTTTTAGCACCCCAAGTAAATCACACATACACACTGATGAGAGTATGATTTCCAAGTTTTTCACAGGTACAAAATATATTCTTAGACATGTCGTATGAAAAACAAGTGTTTGCCAAATGACTGAAGAGAAAACAAGCTACAGAGCAAATACGTTTGCAAGTACGAATTTATGCATATATTGGCAAGTACCATTATAGAAAGCATATCAAATGAACACACTTATTTACAAAGAATCTCTATTTCTGTCACAGCCCAAGTAAGCACTCAGTTTTTCAAAACATAAAAGGAATGTTTACTTAAAAGGAATATTTACTTCTACCCTTTACCAAAACCAGTATTGAACATAATTAGTCTATGACATCCCTTATCAAACAATGAGAACTAATCTTTCTCTTCCTCCCAGCCCAAAAAGTAAGTCCACACAAAAGTGAACTTTCAGTCTCAAAATAGTCCAAGCATGAGCAAATAAATCCAGAACAAGTAAAGCTGGGTTTTGATGTTCATAGACGATTTCAAGAATTTCTCAGTAGGCAGCAATGAAGTTGCTAATAAAAGCCTGAGGGCAATCAAGAGAGGCTTCATGACTCGTTAAGGGATCAAGAGTACAAGTAGTCTTCTCTTCCTCCAATTGAAAGGAATGATGTGGGAAAAAACCAGGAAGAGCCAGCAGATCGCTATCTGGCTCCAGGCTTGGTGACACTGAAAATACTGGTTTTTTTAATCATGGTTCCATGACACCAGACTTGCTGACACCTATCTCAAAGGGAGGAAAAGGATCTTAGCACAGGAGTTAGCAGAACTCATTGAAAGAGCTTTAAACTAAATTTGCAGGTGCGAAGAGATAAAATCAGACTTACTAGAGGGCCTGGCGGCAACATGCCAATGTTTGAGGGATGATGTTCTAGAGAGGTCCTTCAATCTACTGTCTCAGTAGTCAGGGAATGGAGATGAGCAAACATCAGAGGTTACTGATGTGTTAGAAACCACTGGAGAATGACCATGTAGAAATTTGATCTTCTCATCCCCAAAAGATGGTGGGACCAAAAGCCCAGCTGTGGTGCATCTACACCAGTGCAGACAGCATGGGCAACAAACAGGACGAGCTGGAAGCCATTGAGTAGCAGGAAAACTATATCATGATTTCCATCTTGAAGACACAGACGGATGACTTGCACAGCTGGAGTGCTGCAGTGGATGGCTATAAGCTTTGCAGAAGGGACAGGCAAGGAAGGAGAGACTGTGGGGTACTCTACTCTGTATGTTAGTGTTTCGATTGTCTAGAGCTCACGATGGTGACAGTAGGGTTGAGGACGTATGGGTAAGAATCAGGAGAAGACAACAAGGCAGGTATGCTGGTGGAAATCTGCTATAGACCACCCAAAGAGGGCAAACAGGCAGCTGAAATATTTCATAAGCAGCTGGGAGAAGTCTCACACTCTCTGGACCTTGGGGGGGACTTCAGCTTACCAGATGTCTGCTGGAAATACAACATAGCAGGGAACACAGCCTAGGAGGTTCCTGGAGCGTGTGGCTGAAAACTGCCTGACACAGCTGGTGAAGGAGCCCCTAGGGAAGGTACCCACTGACCTGGTGTTTGTGAATAGAGGACTGGTGGTGGCTGGAGCCTCTTGGCCACAGTGGTCACAAAATGGCTGCGTTTTCAGTTCTTGGTGAAGTAAGGAGGGAGGGCAGCAGAACTGCCACCCTGGACTTGGGCAGTGGTGGAGTCACTGTCTCTGGAGGGATTTAAATGACATGTAGATGTGGCACTTAGGGATGTGGTTTACTGGTAGACTTGGCAATGCTGTCCATCCTAAATGGTTAATGCTTCCACCCTAAATGACTCCATGATTCTGTGATTCTTCAAGTCTATGACTAATGGGGTTAGACTGAGGGCTTAGGACACTTTTAGGTGGAAATAGGTGTTTCCTGCAGAGGATGACAATAATACTGGCAATTTATTTGTCTAAATCCAAGTCTATTTAAAACTGTGTGTTTCTATAGATGATGATTCTATAAGCACTACCTCAGAAGATAGATCCTGTACACCAGTAGCAAAACGGATGGTTGGGACAGGTGAGTATTAATTTCCATGCATTTATTATGAAATAAATCCCTTTGTAATTTCAGTACCAAAGCTGGAGCAATCAGATCTCTACTGTAAACACAGCTCTACTTTTCTACTCCTGATTCCATTCTAGCTTTGTTAGTAAACTTAAAAATTAGTTTAATAGCTCTTTTCCTTTCATGAGCAAAACTTATTATTAATACTGTAGTTCAACTTTGCCTTCTATATATAATGAGCAGCATCTGCCTACTTCTGACTATTTTTGAATCTGAAGATTTTTTTTCTTCTGTTGAATCCCGAGTAGCCTTTTCATTTGCACATTTTAATTTGAAACCACACTTCTCACCAATGCTGCGATCTTTATAGCTTAAGGATTACTGCTTTCCTACATATAACACTTGGACACATCTGTCTTTAATTTCACAACAGTAGCACAATTATAGTGACAAAATTTTGAATTTTAGATGCCTTAGAGAAACAAGAGATTCCACTTGCTACGTATTTTGCATACTTAAAACAATTGTGTATGGATACTAAAATAATAAAGTTAAAAATTAATCATTTGTTGCAATTATGCTTTTATATATGTATATTTAGCATGTATTTATAGCATTTACAGTTAGTTGCTTTTTTAATTTATATTTTCAGACAATCACATTCCCTTGGAAGAAGCACAAAATCACTTTAAAGTAATTACAGTTAATGATACTGGAGCAGGAAAACACTGGAGTGATAATGAAGTTAGGGCTCTGATAAACATATGGTCAGATGAAAAGATACAACAAATGCTTGAAGGAGCCACAAGAAATAAAGAAATATTTGAGGAAATTGCCAGAAGGTTAATGAAACGTGGTATAGACAGAGACTGGAAACAATGTCGCACAAAGTACAAGAACCTAAAATATGAATACCGTGCACTGCAGAAAGAAAATGAGCATCTTGGAAATCCCAGGAGGAAAATGAGATTTTATGATGAAGTTGACTGTATCTTAAGAAGACAACCTCTTGGAACCTCAGGCTGGGGATGTGAAAGCTCAAGTCTCCTATCAGGTAATAAAAACTTCAGTGATGAGATAAAGTGCTTCTGGTGAACTTTCTAAAGTTGTTTGAGCCATGCTGTAGGTGTGAAATGTGCAGCCAGAAATGGGAGGGAAAATAACTGAGGAAGCTGTATCTGCATGGTCACACAGGGAATTCAGCTGGTCTGTGGAAACATGTAGAAGTGAGAATATTAGCAAAAAGTGAAAGCACTGAAGCAATCAGTGTTATTGGAGAATCTTTGTCTTTGAAAGCCTGACATACAGTGAAATGTGCTAGAACACGTGGCAGGTTTTAGAGGTCATACAGCAGGCATGTAAGGTCTGATGGATAGAGAGCTGCAAGCTCATACCATTTGGAACTGCAGAAATCAGTAGCAATCAAGCCAAGTGCAAGGACTCCTAAAATCCCAAACTATATAAATTCAATACACACCGCAGTCAAGAGAGAGAAAAATCCAGAGCTGTGATGTTTATTTGAGCACTTGTAATAACTGTCATTATTCTGCCAAAGCAGATTCAGTTTTCAAAACAGAGTCTGCCTCTATCTTAGTATCAAAACCCCTCTGATCTAGGAACCACACAGCTAATCTTGTGTCTGCTGTAAGGGTTCTCGTGACTAGACAACTGCTTCAGACTTCAGGGGCACCTGCCTCTTCTCCAGGCAGATTAGGTGCTCTTGTAGAAGTAACTGAACCTCTGCAACTTAGAGTTCAGTGACTTACCATAAAGCAAAACTAATTGTGATTGTTTTCAATATGTTAGGTAATAGTTTGCAACAGCACAAATGTAGGTGGAGGACTTGAACCATTTCTGCAGTAAAGGCCAGATGGACGGATTGAGCAGAAACTGCTGGAACCAGCCTTAAGCCAGCTGTCCTCAGACAGGAATCACAGCCCTAATGTGGTGTCCAAGGGCACCATCCAGTAGTACATTAGTTGTGGCTGGAATGACAACCATAGAGCTGTGGGATTACAGTTCTCCCCTGTCTCAGTCTTGTGCTTGATCACATTCTCAAGACATGTATTTTCTTCCAAATACAGAAACTGAATATATTACTGCTCATTTCTACTCTCCATAAATGGGATATGTCAACACCAAGAATGTTGTCAACACCAACAACCAACTTGGCTGTTTTACATTTTAGCATGCTGGAAAAGGACTGTGTAACCTGTGAATGCTGATGCAGTGGCCAGTAAAACAATAACCTTAACCTTTCAGAAAAGAAGCTTCAGTTATTAATCTGTTTGAGGCACTTGCCAAATAAATGTGTCTTGTCCAAGGGTATTTGCTTTTGTAGTATAAAACTTTTTGGTGTATGACTGACTGTGCCTTGAGAACCTCGACAAAACACTTAGTCACCTTGTTTTTCTCTTCTAAGTTTCAGTGGGAGATGCTACAGCAAATACAGGATCTTTGAGTATCAAGAGAAAAACATGGAATGATGGTAAGAACCCCTGACTTTTAAAAGCATCTATACACTGCTGTTGAATTGGATGCCAGATTCTTATATCCAGTATTCAAATAGTTAAAAAAACCGTAATTCTAGAACTTAACACCAAGCTCCAAAGTAACATTCTTCTCTCACCCACAACAATCAGTAAAAGAAGAATTCTGATAAAAATGTAGGCCTAAGGAAAATTGCAATTTATTTATTTCAGTCCTCATCCCTGATATAAATGAGGTAAACATCAGGAAAAACTTGATTTATAAGAATCATATGCAAAGAAAATACAGTATTTAAAAAACAAGATATCTCAATTGTGTTGCTTAAGGGAAAGTAGGGACAGTCATGGATGTGATTACCTCATATTACACTATTGTGTGGGTAAACATGTCTAATGTGTTGTACACAAGAAAACAGGTTAAGACAGCTGCGTCAAAGACAAGATAGAATAGAGAATCATGGAGAGAGAAAAATGATGGGAAGGATAGAAATATGTGGCATGTGATCTGATAGAGGAAGGTCAGCAGCTTGTTTTTCTTCCTGCAAAACTGACAGTCCCTAAGTAAAAAGAAAATCAAAAAATGAAGAGCAAAAACCTTAGTTTTAAGGAAGGAGCTCACCACTATTTTTAATACTACAATGATATCCACAGACAGATGAAGATAAATGATCTGAACATTTCATTTTTGAATTCAACCCGTTTAGTTCACCACCACAAACTGTACTAACACTGTATTTAATCACTGTGTGATTAAATAGACTTTCATTTATTGCCTGTCATGTAAGTACCTCTTGGAGAGGGCTGTAGCTAGGCAAAACGGAAAGTTTGAGATATAAGTGATTTTTACAGGCCCACTGCATTCCTACTCTCCATTTTACAACGATCCCTTATACAACACCAGGCAATGTGTGCCAAAAGAGCAGATCAGAAGAACAGCTTTGAAAAATCCAGCATGTGCTAAACTTCAGTGTCAGCAGTTCATTGACTTGTGCACTCTAACCACGTACTTTGCTTTTGTCCACAGAGGTGTCACCTGTTCCACTTAAGAAAAGTGCTTCTGAAAACACCATACTCCACTTCCAAAAACTATTAACAGAGAGAGTGCACACAGTAACAGAAGGCAAAAAGTTACTGTTTGAAAGGCTTTGTAAGCAGGAAGAAATGCAAGACCTCAACAGAACACAGCTGTATGCTGATCCATCAGCCATACCACAGGTTGGTTTCATGAACTTTCTATGAAATTAACATGCAAATAGATTCTGTGTGGTACTATGAAATGAAATACTTAAGACTGTAGGTTACCCACATGAGTACATGCTTGCTTCCCTTTAATATAGTCACCTTCTGTCATTTAAGCTAAAACGAGGTGTGAGTTTCCATCATAATCCCTAACTATGAGCTTTTAGCAGTGACGTCAGTTAGCCAAATAAAAAATATGATCTCTGCCTATATATCTTGGTTCACCTACATGCCACAATTAACAGCCTTAATTGAAAGAAAATATGACTTTAACTGATCAAAGAAAACATGTACAGCAAAAGTTTCATCCCATCATTTCCAATTACCATCTCCACAGTCTTCCTAACAAGTCAGTCCTCTGCAATTAACCAGCAGTTGAAGCCATAGGAGAACCTTTTGGTTAGGCAGGGTGGTGGGGAAAACACAACTCTTAACTCCTTAATCAGCATTTACCCTCCTCCTAGCCTCTCCCCCTGCTTATGCTGGTGTGGGGAAATGTCCCCCTCTGCCTGCTGAAGGCTTGCAGCAATGTGCAGCACTGAACTGGAGAATTCAGTGAGCCAGAAAGAAAGTACACAGAATTGATGCCTATGTAGAAGGGGCAGGCATGAGTTATGGTCCCTGTTCTGTACTGGGGCAAGGGGTCTGTAATGTCCAGTAACCCACAGAAAACATAGAAACAGTGCAGGGAACAATGACATGCTAAGAGACAAATACCATATCATAACTTATTCTGCAAAATCCTACTAGCCACTACTTTCATTTTGTGGTTGTGTAAGTACTTTATGGTCTGTATTACATTTGCAGGGCTTTTCTTTCAGTGTATTCCAGCAAAACAACTTTCTGGATCTGTTATGTTTGGGCATAGACCTACACAGCCCAGCCAAAGCCAGGTCAGTTCTGGGCACAACTCAAGTCAAACAGTCCTTACTGCAGCAGCAAGAGCTACCAGGTTTATTTACATACAGAGGCCTAAATTCCATCCAAGGCCCTCTTCATAAAACTTTACGTAAAAATATTATATAATGAGTTATTTCCTGCTCTATGTTCAATTATTTCCTTGTCAATTCTTTTATGAGAGACATGAAGGCAAATACTTTCCACCATGGTGGATTTAATCTGTCATTTGACTAGCATTTTTAAAACAATTCTGAGAAGTCAGAAGACAGATCCCTAGAAAATAATAGGTTTTTGATCATGTTAATTTATACAGTGACATGGATACACAGTTTTTTCAGTGTATGCCGATCTATCACTTTTCACATTTTACACTGGTTTCTCAGTATAAACCTTTGGTTTGTAATACTGTCACCAAAACAACCATTTCCAACAATACTAGTATCATCACTGGTTTAAAAGCCTTTCTTCTCTCTTTACAATGAGTTGGTTCAAAGGTACATCCTTGAACTTGCACTGTATTACTTGCATACAGAAGTGTTGTCTTTGGAAGGAGGACAAGGTTTGCCCCTGCCATCACAGCAGTCAGGTGTCCCTAGAGAACATCCTGAGTCAGCCAAACACCTCACCATTCCCACACTAAAATCACAGGTTACTCCTTCCACATGTGAACCAGAAAAACGTGTGACCCAGCCCTAATTCACACCAGTACATTTAAAAGTTTAGTTCAATTACGATTTAAATTATTTGAAGTAACTGTGCCGAAAATAATATGGGTAACTTACATGTTTTGCTCTACCTTCTCTGTTTAATGAGTGCAAGGCTGAAATTCACTTGATAACTCATTTCAATAAGATCACCCTTTTCTCCATGCTATTCTGAGTAATCCAGTTCTTGCTAGATGCCCTATAGACCAGTTCATCTTAGTAACCTCACACAAGACTAGCCCATCTAGTAAGAAAAAAAAAAACCCTAAATGGTTTTTCTGTTGAGTTGAAATAGCTCAGCAAGTTCCCAGATGTGCCAGGACTAACTCTGAACAGCTGAGAAGTTGCTGTGTTTTTGTTGCAGTGTGCCTGTCCTTTTAGAAGAAATACTAACCTGAGGGAAGCAGTTAGCACTGCAAAGATGACAAACTTCACTTTAAATTCTGCATGATGCACAAGGATCCAAATCTTTCCAAACCTTGCTGTCATTCAGCACAATGACCTCAAAAAATTCCTTTATCTCCTTCCAGAAAATAATAAAAAAAGACTTTTAATTCATTAAAATCAGCAGACCTTTTAAGAATTATATACCTGTTTTTAAATGCTGATATTCAGGTGAAAACAACACAAAAGCACTGAGGCAAACAACTTCCTGAATTCTTAACAGGTCAGAGCAGAGAATTGCAGAGCACACTTGCAGTCTTTACTTGGAAATTGTTCATGTCAACACTAGGTGGTAGACATGAAGCAAGAACTGACAGAAAAAAAGAACGCAAGTATGTTTACTTTCCAAGCAAAGGGGTTTTTTCCTCAGAAACTTTTCAGTGAGCAGGATTTATCTGACAAACAGATGTCCAAAGAAGGTTCCTTTGTGTAGGATTCCTCTTCTATTCTGCTTTGTGACTGCAAAGCATAGCTTTCTTTTTGTAAATATTTTGTCAGAAAGCTGCCTTCTTCCCTGCTGTTCATTCATTGTCGATCAAAGACGGCAAGACATGTCAGGTGCAAGATGGGGCATTTGGCATCATCTGGTATTTATGCACTACTCCCATTTATGCAGGTAACAAATAATTTACTTGAAACAGATAAAGTGGTATCAAGACAACCCTTCTTCACTGTGGTTGTAGTTACTATCCCACAGAACTTTTTGCTTAAGAGACAAAAATACCAGGAATGCTGCACGTTTAGAATTCTGGTTGTCTAGAGCTATGATCTGTCTCCTTTGGACAGCATCCCCAGGGGTAGTGACAATGGGCTAAATAGAATGTTGCTAGGCCAAAAAATTTCTCAAAATAGTCCTTTCAGAAATAGTATTAGTTAGTCCAACTCATCCTTCCAGTGTCTTTTTATATCTACTTAAGCTTTTGCTGTGGCTCTGCTGTCTGTGATCACAGCTTTCATTTATTACAGTCACACAATATTTAGTCCAGACACACTTACAGGGCAGTGACATGGAATGTGGGACACCCTCTGATAAATGCTGAATGGTTATGTGTAGGGAACTACCACAGGATTGCAGTGGTTTGGGAGGAGAGCCTTTCTTAGACACAGATCAGCAGAAAGGCCAGACTAAGTCATCATGTCCATGTAACTGGGAATCTTAATATAAATTACATCATGAAAACGTTCCAGCTTAATAATCAAAACCAAGTAATGATGGCAAGAGCATCAGTCCTATAAATAACAGAGATGTTTGGTCTTCTCCCTCCTCAAACATCTGCATTATTGCCAGAGGGACATTAAGATTAGTGTGAGGGCAAATCTATCTCCTCCCCAGTTTGCAAATGGCAATACTGAGATTTTTGAGTTGTAGCAGATAAATGGAACTATTACCACTGTGACCTACATTAAAAAGCTTCATTCTTCTCTAAAGCACACTCATTCACTAAGATGAATGGGTCACTCTACACATCTTTGATAGGGCTGTTATTTTGAGAAGTCCTCTGAATGCCCTTTTAGATTACTCGAGAAACTGTTTGGGCCAAAGGCTTTGAGACTGAGCTTCAGGAAGCAGAAATGCTTGCACTAAAGGTGGATCCACAAGCACTACCTGCATCATTGGCTTTAAAGACTCTGCCTTCAGAGACATCCTTTGTTTCTTATGCAGCTAGGTCTCCTTTGTGTTGGCACAAGCATCCGTATGGCCAAGTGGCTACCCAACTGACAGAACTGATTTAAATTAAAACTAACCTAATAAAAAGCCCCTCCAAACAACCCTGCCTTTTTTTTAAAGTGGGAATGATAATGTAAGACATGGCAGATAGTGAAAGGCAGGAGAGTTTGTATGAACCAAAGTACCCAGCCAACCGAGCAATCCTGTGAAAATTACTGGAGAGCTGTAAAATGCCTACATGGATGACTTATCTACAGTCAAAGTGAAGAAGAATGAACAGTCTCACTCCAGCTCTCTAGCTAGGTTAATGTAACGGGAGGTGTCTTGGCCACAATAAACATAAAGGCTGCCTCAGAAATGTCCCCTTGTATCTCTTGTTTGGCACCATTTCCCTCCTGGTTTTTTTACTCCAAGTTCTTGCATGATCTCATTTCAGTTGGTTACTCCACATTCAGAGATAAGAGCTTAGACTGAACTACATTTTGTGTATATTGAAGAGACCTCAACTTGGTTAGAATGAAATCTGGCTTCTCTTCACTCTCCCAAAAATGAGTGTGCAGGAACCTGAGCCCTGCAGATGTAAAATAACCTAGCACATGGAAGAGCTCACTACAGCAAAAAATGCCTTGCTCCTCCTCTCTTCTTGCAGGAGCAAGCTTTGTGGAATGTAATTAAGCCAGGCTGTCATTACCTGCAGCCCACAATGTCCTAAAACTTGAACCAAGATAGAACTAAAAGGGTTTTTACATCTACATTCTGTGTCTGAAAGTACTCAGGAATGTTTTACCAGAACATAGAGCACAAATGTTCTTGTAAAATAGCATACAGACTCAGTAACTAGCTAGGCAAACATCTTACACTGTATATTCCATAGGGAAATTATGTAGAAATATGACTAGTTACAAAATTTGGTATTCAGACAATTAAGACATTTAACACTGACTGCACTTCTTGCACCTGGGGAGTGAGGGATATGTTGAACTCATAATGTGTTCTTGAGAAGAAATTAAAAGATAAATGCCTTACATACCAAATTATCAGGATCATTACCTGGAGTATATCTGAATTCCTCAGAAAATTCCCATCCTAATACTATTGCAATGTAAAGCTTTTTGAATGAAAGATTCACAGTGTAAGTCACAATACCATTGGCTTGCTAGATAGCCTTTAAAAAAAACCCCTATCTTGTAGCAAAGATGTTGTATATGCAGCGTAGACAGACACTTTGATTATGCTATATTGAATGCAGGTATTTGGAGGGATGGCTAATGGGAAGCAACTAGTGATTTTACTATATTGAAAGAGAAGTGTCTTAACTTACATTGGTGATGATCTAGGTTCTGTTATATGGGTTTTAATAATGGACAGCAAAAGGAAAGGTATCAGCACACTGGCCAAGCCTCCACTGATAAGAAGTTCCATACACAGGCCCAGCTGAGACAAGGAATATTCCCTGACTTAATGGCACTTCCATCTTCATAGAAGAGGGCTTTTAAAGACTTCCTAAAAATGAGTACAAAGCTGGTACATTCAGTTTTCAGTACACAGTATTATTGCCAGAAATACTTTCCAGAGAATTTTGCAAAAAGTTAACATAAATCACACTTCCTTGAAGATTAACTTTGCAAATTTGTCCTGGTCAAGGACTTGAATGACGTCTAATAGATTTGAAGTTTAGAGTAACTCCTCCTCCCTCCCCCACCGCCCCCAAGAAAATCCTCTCCTTACCAATACCCTCTGATTTTATTTTGGCATGCTGTCAGTGGATTTTGCAGTGACTTTGTTCCCTGGCTTACAAAATGCAGAGATGATTTAGACCATCCACTTTTAAGCCCTGTTAATGTTGATGCCAGAGTAACATGATTTGCTTGAGCAGAATTAAAAGTTTTAAACATAATGAGCATTCACTGCTAACATAGCTGTAAAATGTTACCATGGTGTCAAGTTAAAATGATAAAATGTTCTTAGTGTGTGGAAGGCCTTTGTTGGATTGAGTAGGAATATACTGGTTTTCATTTTAATTCACAGTTCACCATTATAAAGTTAAAGCCAATAAAAAGCTGTGTTCTAACTTCTGCAATGAAGGAGTGAGAATTTAAGCCTCAACAACTAGCAGCTGCTTTTTAATTTTTAAAAACAAAATGCAACCCCAAACAACTTTTAAAGTTGTTTCTGCTAATACCACAATAGTGAAATTAAAAGTTTATCTTTTGTCTTTGATGATGAGCCTACTTGTAGGCTCCCGAACTTTGCTTACATATACACATCAGTTTTTCATGCAGAACAGTTTCAGTGAGTGAAGCAGCGAGCACCACTCATAGACACCACTGAACACATGCTTAAATATTTTGGTGGCTTGCTTCAGCTTACAAAGTTCCAATTTTTCAGCTGCAAACATCCCCACTGAAGAAAATCTCTTCAGTGCCACAGTAATACAAACGATCAACTCATTCTTGGCCATTTATCACAAACAGCAAAGTCCTTCCCCTTGCTGCAACCAGCTCTATCAGAACACAAAGCACAAAGAATTTATAATGCATGTTTTTTGTGGCATCTAACAAATACTCTGGATTTTTACACATACAGGTAAGATTTCCAAGATTAGAAATTATAATATGTTCTCCTCTGTGGCCCAGGCGTTTCAGAAATGCAGCTTGGTACAATGCCATGCTTTAATATTCTGAATTTTAAAATCTAAGACAAGGGCCAAATTCTGTAATTGGATTTATTGCACAGGACTAATTTGCATATAGAAGAACATGCTTATATCAAAGGCCAGTAATCCTTACATAAATATCCTTACTAATTTGAAGGTGATGTCTAAGGACTGTATTTTCTAGTGGCCAGTCAAATCTCTGTTAGTCACTCAGGCCTGACTTGGATGGCCCATTAATATTTACTATAACCTTTCATATTTACTTATTTTTAAAGGCCTATGGTTAAGAGACATGTCTTAGTTTTTAACTTTAAAACCATGGGCCTAATTTTAGTTAATGCTAAACTTTAACTCTTGTTTTCAAGAGACATTCCAAAAAGTAGAAGGAAAAATAGCTGTTATCCTATTATTTCCTGATCCGGATGCCAGCTCTTCTACCCATCATTATAGGAAAAATGCAAAGAGAGAAACATTAGGAAAGAAAATAGGAACATGAACATCTCAGCTATTTAACAGAATTTTACTGACAAAAGTATACCTAATGGAACAGACTTTCACTTTTACAGCTGCAATGTTTATGCCTGTAGGAAAGTGTTCCTTAAAATTTTTGACAATTCCTGAGTTAGATCAGAATCAGAGGTAGTGCATATATGTCTCTAGGTGTGTAGCTTCCTGTAGAATTTGTGAATGAATGATGAATTTTAATCACAGTATAATATTGCTGTGTACAGTTGTGTCCTCCACAGGGGATATCTGATACGGCAAATTAAATGTATTTGTCAAGTGCCCATCAAAGAGAAAAAAAACCCAAAGCATATTGAAAAGTTGAAATAAGGTTGCAATGAAAATTAAGATAACAAGATGCAAACTAATGAAAATACATCAATCATTTTATTTCCACCTGAGATACTCCAGGCTCACTAGTGTAACTGTAAGCGCAAACAAGGTAAGATTTTTTCCCAGCCTCTTCACAGAAAAACGATGCAAGCTAAAATGAGACTACTGTTTCATTTTACATGAAAACCATGGCTTTGTTCCTGGGATTTTGGCTGTATCACTCACAATAAAAACATTTTTGGTGGACACTGGCAAATATATGTACCTGCAGCTGAAAGAGAATTATTAGCATATGAGAGTCAGTAGGGATGCAGCATTTTATGAGGAAACGTAGATGAAACTCTACTGTAATAAACAGAAAATCTCCATGTTAACGATTTCCTATTGTTGGTCCAAAAACAATTTCAGAGCAAGACTTACATGTCTGTGACCTCAGAAATACAAAGAATATATTTTTTCTATTCAGTGCATGTGTACTTACCCATGCCCAGGTTACCTAGGTAGCCCACCTACCCAGACTGTCAGGAATATTTTATTTAGCACACTTTTTGCAGCTGTAAAGTCAAGCAGTGAACAGGCTCAGCATGTACTACTAAATGAGCTTGTGCATGTCTGGCTGTGCATGTGTTCCCACAAGCAGAATATCCCTTTCTGGCACCACTGAAAAATTATTGGTATATGTCAGTCCATAACATTATTATTTTGAATACCAACCAAATGGAAGCAGAACCCAAACTTCAATCTCTAGCTCTGCATCCACATGGATGACAGTGAATCAGGTCTGTTGTACACTGCCGTAGAGACGTCAGGTAGAAGTTTTATTGGATGATGATGATGACTCTAAACCACTACCGCTAGTAGGAGCCTAAAACCGCTTAAGAACTGCTCCGTTTCGGTAGCCTCGGACTGTGTGACTTACACGTTAAGGTGAGCATCTCGAGAATGCCGGCCGGGCCTCGCCGTCACTCCGGCAGGAGCTCACGGCTCGGCATGGCTGGGACGGGGCAGCAGACGCATCCCGCTGTGCGGGGTGTATGTACCCCCGGGCACTCGGAGCTCATTCCCGCCGCCCGGGATGTACCCCCCGCCACTCGAGGCTCATTCCCGCCGCCCGGGATGTACCCCCGGGCACTCGGGGCTCATTCCCGCCGCCCGGGATGTACCCCCGGGCACTCGGGGCTCATTCCCGCCGCCCGGGATGTACCCCCGGGCACTCGGGGCTCATTCCCGCCGCCCGGGACGCGGCCACGCCGCCGGCTCCGCGCAGGGCGAACGCCCGGTGGCGCGGCCCCGGCAGCGAGTGGGGATGCGACTCAGGCGAGATGCAGCCGAGGTCCAAAGGCGTTCGACAGCTCTCCTTCGGCGGGACCGGCTCGGGAGGCAGGAGGCGGAGGGGTGTTCCTTGCACTTCGCCTCCGGGATGCTGCCGGGGCTCTCCGCCAGGGCGGAGCGGAAGGGACCGGTCGGGACGCTCCCCTCTCCTCCCTTCCCAGAGCGCTCCCGCCGCCGGAGACCCGAGGCCCTCCAGGCAGCACGTGCCGCCGCAGGGCCCCGAGCAGCCGCCGCGGCCCGGCCCGACACCGAGCCGCGTCCGGGCTGCCCCGTCCGGGCACACCTCGCCCCCCGCGCCCCTCTTACCTGTGCTGCAGCCCCACCAGCCCCAGCGTGATCACATGGGGCACGTCCAGCTCCGTGGGCCAGGCGCCGGAGGCGATGCAGCCGAACACGCCGCACTCCTCCCGGATGCCCAGCTCCTCCAGCTCCATGGCGCGGGCAGCACGTGGTGGCTCGGCGGCCCCGCTCCCAGTCCCGGCCCCGCTCCAGCGGCTCCCGCGCGCTGCTGCCGGCGGCGCGCTCAGCCCACAACGCCGCTCCGCCCGGGAATCCCGGTGGCCCGCCGGGCGCCTCCCGCCCTCATTTACATACGGGGGGGGGCGACACCGCACCCCCGGCCCGCTCCACCGCCTCGCCCGGCCCCGCCTCCCCTAGATTCCACTCTGCCCGCGACCCCGCGGGGCGCACCAGGCCGAGGGGATGTTTGCCTGCGGGGTGAGGGTGCGGGAGGCCGGGGGCCGGGCGCGGCGTGGCGCCGGCATTGGCCGGGCAGAGGGCCGGGGCTGTGTTTGCACGGGACGGGGGGGGTGATGCTGCCGTCCGGGGTTCGCTCAGGGGGCTCGGCGGGGCCGCCCCGCGGCGTAGGGCGGCGATTGGCGGGCGGCGTCGCTGCCCGCTGCCCGGGCTGCCCGCCCCTTCCGCCGGCCCCTTCTTACCCCGGCGGCCGAGCCCTGCGGCGTGCGCTCAGGCTCTCTCCTGTGCCCTAGGTGCCCGCGCCCGCTCCCGCCGCAGCCATGGCCCCCGCAGCATCAGGTAACCGGGCGGCCGTCGGGGGTGGGTCGGTCGGTCGGAGGTGCCGCTCTCGGGGGGCCGCTCAGCGGCTTGGGGTGTAGGTGCTTGGGAACCAACTGTTTTCCTGGCTTAAGTTTATTTTTTTTTTCAGTTTTTAATTTCTTTTTTTTTCCGTGGGTAGTCGCTCGTGCGCGAGGGTGGGCACGGCTGCGGGAGAGGTGGCGGGGGCAGCCCCAGGCGCAGGATGCTGGGGGCGGCAGCCGCCCCGCGCCGCTCGTATCGCGGAGCTCCGGGACTGCCCCGAAGTTTGAAGAAAAAACTGAACATACGGGGCTGCTCTTGGCCGCCCCGCTCCGGCGGCAGCTCCCGGCTGCCCGCGGCCGTGGGGGCGGCTGGGGCAGCGCCGGAGCTGCGCGGCTGCGGCTGGCGCGGCCCCCGTGGCTCCGGGCGGAAGCCTCGAGCGGAGCTTTTGGCCTCGCTCCTAGGGGGGAACGTGGCCACATCGCCCCGTGGGTCGGGGCTCAGGGGGTTCCTCGTGGTCAGGGACCGCAGCGCGGGGTCCTGCTGGATCCCCATGGACTCGAAGGTGGTGGCTCTGCGTGCGGAAGTAAACAAGTCTTTGCGATGCAAAAATGACCTTTTTGTTTGTTTTATTTTGTTTTTGTGTTCCTCTAGACCTGAAACTTGGCAAAAAAGTTAACGAAGGTAAAACGAAAGAAGTGTACGAGCTGCCAGATATCCCGGGATGTGTTCTCATGCAGTCAAAAGACCAAATTACGGCGGGAAATGCAGCCAGGAAGGACCGAATGGAAGGGAAGGCTGCCATTTCCAACACAACGACAAGCTGTGTGTTTCAGCTGCTTCAGGAAGCTGGTAAGTATTTTAAAGGTAGCGTGTGTATGCTTGTATGTTACAGACATTATTACTAAACAGTGTTGCTTTATAAAAGAGTTTAACCTGCCTTGAGGCTCTCGTGGTTTTTTTAGTCTCTTTTTTATTAGCTTTTAGTTATGCTTTTCTCTCTGGGACTTTTGAGCTGGGTGAGTGACTTTTTCATTTGGAGCATGAAAGTATCTGCAGTAATCTAGTGTTGCAGATAACTGCAATAGTTTCTGCTGCTTGTTTGGACACGCCCCTAATACTCTCCCCTCTGCTTTTGTCAGTTCTTCCATACTCTACACTTCCTTACCTGTAACTCTGGGCTGGGTGCATCTGCCTTACTTCACTATATCTGCATGCATAGAATGCACTTCTGGCTAGTGGCACTACCACACTATGTCTAGGCTGTGTGAAATCTGTGTATGTAAGCTGAAACATAAAATTAAGAGTGTCTTACCACCCCCTCAGTTGTGTGTTATAGCAGCATAAACTTCCTGTAAGCTTTGCATGTAACACTTGTGAGGACCACATTGCAAAATACATTTATCAGTCTGTATTGAGTGTATCAGGAGCTTAATCTTTACTTTAAAAGATTCAAAGTATTTCTGATGCTAGCAGTGAGTTTTCACAGAGTATATAACTGAAGTCACTCAAGTAAGTTTTGCACCACACTTCCAAAAATGGAGCTAGTAGCTTTGCTTTGAGAAGGCATTTTGAAGTGTCTTTGACTGAATAGTTTGAAAGTTGCAAAGAGGAATTTGTGTTAGTGGTGAGTCTGCTAACAGTACTAGAATACAGGCACTAGTAAGCTTAGCTAAGATTGCTATAGCTGTGTGCTCCATATGCTTTGAAACATTCTCACAAAGACTGCTTTGGGCACCAGCTAAATTACTCTACAACTTGTATTATCTGTTATAAGATGTGGTGATAGCTCTCAAACTGTGAAGTCCTAGCATGTTTCATATGGGGAAGAGAAAGATGGGTTCTCTAGAGTTGTATCTTTGTCTCAGCCTGTCTTTTAAGAACTACTTACACAGGAATATATACCAAGTAATTCAGTGTAATCCTGAGTCACTGGCTTTCTTGGGATGCCTGTTGTGCATACAGTACTAAGAAGCCTCCCAGGTATTTGATTATATTTGCAGTTGATTAAAACTTCTAATTTTCATTTAGGAGCAATTAGTGAGACATTTTGCCTAATTCTTGAATGGCAATAATTAAGATAACAATCAAAATACTTCATATCCTACAGATGTGCACTTATAACATGAAGAAGCCATTCTGTTGACCTCTCAAAAATCCATGAATGGCTTGTACTCGTAACTTCCAGGTGCCATGGAAAAACGTGCAGAGTAAACTCTAGCTGCATTTTAAAGCAACAAAAGAACTTCCAGGGTTCTTCTCCAGTTTCCATATTTGAGTGGTGTAAATGCAGATAGTGGGAATGCCTTATTGTAAGAGGGTGTTTGCTTGTTTGCCTTGCGCAACTCTTCTTTACCTGCTCTTTCAGAGGTGATGATTTACAAAGTTCTGTTAAAGTTTCTCTCCCTTTTATAATAGAGCTAGTATCAGCGTAGCAAAAGCACACATCTGCACTGATGAAGAATGTAGTAGTGAACCAGACAGGGGCCTTAATGTGCATTTGATTATTTAAATCATTCTGCCTTTCAAGGAAATGCACTAAACTTTGAAGAGTCAGTGTTCATATTTTAAGACGCTTTGTTTCTTCCTTTATGGTTCTGGAAGTGGAATGGAATAGAACTGCTTGGTTTGACTGAGTGCAGTTCCTTTGCCCTCTGTTTTGGGCAGATGCTGATTGGGCTTGGCAGTTGTCTTGCCCTGGTCGGATGTGGGAAACAAAGCGACACAGAGTCCCCAGGCAGGTGCAGAGGAGAGCTGCTTTATTGCAAAAACCAGGCCTTTTAGAGCAGTTAGCCCTTTATCAGTCACATAGTTTTAAATCATAACAAGCATAATTCAACCAACCAACATACACCACGATGTGAACACACAGTGGTTATATAACTTGTTTTCTACCTCTAATTCAGCTGAGTCACTTTCCCATAGTCCTTTTCTACTTAGCTGAAGTAACTCAGCCAAAGACTGAGCCATGATTTTACAAGGCCTTCCTTTTGTAATGTTTTTACCTGGATGCAACAGTTGGGGAGAAAGGTGGGACTTTCCTCAAGACTGCAATTGAAAAAAGAATAATTTTGCACTTAGAGTGCTGATCTGCATATTGGTTGTCTGTGTTTAATATGGGGTCCATCCTCTTACAATTATGTAAGAAGGTTGACTTATTGCAGCAGGTTTGAGTGCACATGCTTCTGAATCTGTCTTTTGCCTAGTAAATCACCAAGATCTAGTGTCCTAAATAACTTAGTTTGTGATGAAAGGGAGGACAAAGCCATTCTCTCTGGCCCATCTGCTTTTATTAAGCAAAGTAGTAAAGACTGCTGTACTCTATTAGTCCTTTGAAAGGCTCCAATTACTGTTCAACCTATAATGAATCTTTCACCAGAGGATATAGTTGGGTACTTGATTGCTGCTAATTTATTTTTTTAAACGAACAATAACATTGTGAAGGATAGATTTAATTTTTAAAACTCTGTGAACAGAATTATTTTCAAGAATAGGATTTCTGAGTTACAAGTGAGTGTTGTATGATAGAATTGGCAAAACGAATAACTTGTGGAATATACTTGTCTTTTGCAAGTCTGGAATGGGCTTAAAATACCCTGAAGAGATTCAGTGTCTCAAGTCCAGGGAAGAACAAGATTCAGATGTACTTAAAATTAAAGATGTTTGTGACTACTGTTTTAACTGTGGAGTGTGCCTGTTGATGGAACTAAGCTGCCACCTTTTTATTTAGGAATCAAAACAGCTTTTGTCAGGAAACAGAGTGACACAGCATTCATAGCAGCTCATTGTGAAATGATCCCAATTGAATGGGTATGCAGAAGAATTGCTACTGGCTCCTTCCTCAAGAGAAACCCTGGTGTCAAAGAAGGGTATAAGTTTTACCCACCCAAAATTGAGATGTTTTACAAGGTAAGTTTTCTTTCCTGTGATGCTAATCAAACTTAAGCAGAGCTAGAATTCTGTATTATCTCCTTTAAAAAGCTGATAGATAAAGCAAGTAGTGCTAGTGGCTGATCAATCCTCTCACTATCAGTAGTTTTGCCATTCTAATGTTTTCTTGCATTCTTGTCCAATAGCTGTTCTGTCCAGAGTCCATACAGTAGTGGCTTACAGTGCAATCAAAGAATAACAAGCCAAACTGTACTTAAAATTAGGAAAATGTTTGTATAAGGGCTTTTTAGGCATAAGCTTAATGCATCAGTTGAGACAGATGTATTGATATATTTGAAGAAATTAAACAGTACTTGCATGGTGAGGGTAAGTAGCTAGTTAGTAATTTAGGATTCTGAACTCCTTTGGGAATGTGTGGTGAAAGATGTTTCTGGTGAACTGTAATCTAAAGTGTTTGTGGTGTACCCTGTTACTCTTAAAGATGGTCAGGTGTTACAGCAAGTGTTTTCAATGTTACTGTCATTTTTTTAATGCTAATCATAAAATACTACTTTGAAGCCTGTATTTGTGACTTGGGAAAAAACCCACACAAAACCTTGTATCTATTAATGGTTATTTTCCTCTTACAGCAAGCTTAAATTACATCATGTATTTGTTCTGGTTTTCTTAACAGGATGATGCTAATAATGATCCACAGTGGTCTGAGGAGCAAATAATAGAAGCAAAATTCCGTTTTGCTGGGCTTACTATTGGCCAGACTGAAGTGGATATTATGTCTCGTTCTACTCAAGCGATTTTTGAGATCCTGGAAAAAGCATGGCAGCCCCAAAACTGCACTCTTGTAGACCTGAAGGTATAAGAACCTAATTTCTCATGATCCTGGTTTTGACAGGAAAAATACCATTGTATAATTACTAAAATAGGATTCTTACTGTCTTTTTAGATTGAATTTGGTGTTAATGTGCTGACAAAAGAAATTGTTCTTGCTGATGTTATTGACAATGATTCATGGAGGCTGTGGCCAGCAGGAGACAGAAGCCAGCAGAAGGACAAACAGGTGGTGCTTTAATCCTTGCCTTCTAAGTGATCAGGGGAGAAGAATGAAGAAAGTAAAGCCTTACAGTTTAACATTTGCTTTCAGAGAGGCTTTTTTTAGATGGTCTTAACTTGTTACAGAGTGGTTTGTATGGTACCTCATGTCCAAGCCTGTTCTCATTTAATAGTTTATCTGGTTTATGGTAGGAAAAAAAAATCCTCTGTCTGTATATATTCAGCTACAACAGCAGTATTGGCTGGAGCTACCATGATGAAGTATGGAGTTGCCAGGAATGATGAGGATTTCTGACTTGCACAGATAATAATAAAATAGTTGGATAACAGATTGGTGGGAAGAACAGAAGTTTTGGTTCCCAGGTCTGCCTCTAAGTTTCTCAGTTTATTTAGAGGGGTATCCTCTACTAGTAGAGATCTGGTGATACTTAGGAGAGAACTGCAGTGAGGATGCTTTCCTTTGTTATTTATTTTGGTTAACCATGAATTCAATAATGTTGCCTCCAAAAGTGTTGCTAATAGATTGTGCCCACATATGAGGCCCGCAAACAAGTTTGAAACAGAACTTGTCCTATATTTGAAGTAACAACATTCATACTTCTCAAATATCTCTGAATTACCAGATGACTAGTTATGAAGGAACTGGTTTGGGAATGCTGCTGCCAGGAGTTTGTCATGGTTGTTGAGACTAGTAACAGAGACCCTGTGAGAGAAAGTGTTGTAAGCCACAAGGGAAGATTTCAACGTGTACGTGGGAGGAAGGGTATTAATTTTAAATTGGGAATCAAAACTGTTCTATTGTTTACTTGACTTGAATTATGGAGTAGCATGCTTGAGTGGATTGCTCTGACAGTTCCCTAAAATAAGGGACATGATAACATCATGCAGAACATAGGATGGTAGAGTGCTACTGCAGGCAATCATGCCATTAAAAATCCAATTTTAAGGAAATTGTGTGTTTTTCCTTAAATTTTCCCTGTGAAAACCTTCCAAAACCTTAATAGCCTTGTGGCTGAAAGTCTTTTGTGTTGTAAATGGCCATAAATTGCAATGTAGAAGGTTGTTTATGCTTGGAATTGCTAGAAAGTGTAAATATTTCATTTGAAGTATAATAATAATTCTTACCAATTATGGTAGCAAAATTAGTGTACCCAAACCATATTAACTTCATCTGCTGGTTTTGGCTGGGGTAGGGTTATTTTTCCTGACAATGGCTAATAGGGGGCTGTGTTTTGCATTTGTGCTGAACACAGGGTTGATAATAAAAAGATGTTTTGTTATTGCTGAGCAGGGCTTCCACAGACCCCAAGGCCTTTTCTGCTTTGGGTCCTGCCACACTGGCGAGGAACTTGGGGGTGCATGGGAGGCTGGGAGGAGACACAGCTGGGACAGGTGACCCCAACTGACCAAAGGAACATTCCAGATCCTGTGACATCATGCTCAGTGTATAAAGTGTGGGGGAAGGAGGAAGGGGTCCTGGGGAGATGTTTGGAGTTGATGGTGTTTTGTCTTTCCAAGTCATGGTTATGTGTGATGTGGCCCTGCTGTCCTGGAGATGGCTGAGCACCTGCCTGCCTGTGGGAAGCAGTGAATGAAATCTTTGTTTTGTTTGTGTGTGCAGCTTTTGCTTTGGCTATTAAACTGCCTTTCTGGCAACCCATGAGTTTCCTCAATTTTACCTTTCAGATTCTCTCCCTGATCTCTGGTGGGGGAGTGAGGGAGAGGCTGTGTGGGGCTTGGCTGCTGGCTGGGGTTAAACCACAACACTTCAATGCTTTTATTTTCCTTTTTTTCAGTCCTATCGGGACCTGAAAGAAGTGACTCCTGAAGCACTGCAAATGGTTAAGAGAAACTTTGAATGGGTTTCAGAAAGAGTAGAGGTACCTGTTTTTATGAACAACACATCTAGACTTTAGTAACTGTATGCCCTCAATCCTGTTGACTGCTTTTATTTCTCTCCTCCCTCTCCACTCTTTTCTCTAGTTGCTTCTAAAAACAAAGAGCCAAGGTAGAGTTGTGGTGTTAATGGGATCTTCTTCTGACCTCGGTCACTGTGAAAAAATAAAAAAGGCTTGTGCAACCTTTGGAATTCCTTGTGAATTAAGAGTGACCTCTGCTCACAAAGGGCCAGATGAAACCCTGAGGATCAAAGCAGAATATGAAGGTAAATGCCAGGAAATACTGATGTGGATTGACACAGCATCATGTTTCAGAATGACTTGGCAACTTAAGATTTATGTGGTATTTTTCCATTTTTTGTTAAACAACACCAAGCTGTTACAATTGGGTTTCACACTTGCTAGTAGCATGACTGCTTTAACTAATTTTGGAGTAATGTATTGTCCTACTGCCCTGCCACAACTTCCATTACTCAAAGTCTAATCTCTGCTTTTATCCCAGTATCAAAACCGGGATAAAACCATTTTGCCCTGGTCTTGATCATGTTAATAGATTGATTGTAGCATCTTGCTGGTGATGCCAGTGTTTCTGAAACAAGAAAGAACAACAGTTTCTCTAGCTGACTGAATATTCTTACGTGTTATATTAGGCTGATGTTGCTCCCACCATGTTTTTCTGTTTGATAAAAATTTTCTTCCTTATTACTTTAGATGCCATGAGAAAAAGATACTTGCTTTAAATTACTCTCTTTGCCAAGAAGACTTAACATCTCTTCAGAGGTGTTTATAGCCTAGCAGAGGAGATACAGGAATTATTTATTTCTGTGGGAGTATACACATTCTCTGCATACCATTCTACTGGATAAAATTACAAATGTGGTAACCATTGTTAAAACACTCGCTTTGAGGTGAACTGTTTCAGATTTAAGGAGAGGAATACTTACAGATGCCAGAGGTTTAATGGCTATGTTCTCTACAAAGCTAAGCAGCACCTCTTCCTCTGATACCGAGACTTCCCCTCAGAGGCAGAGTAAGAAATGTTAATTTTAGCTGTGGTAAACAGTAGCTGGGGTTTAAGGATGTAAGATTTCTTAGAAGATATTTCTCTAAAGGAGGAGGTTGGACACAAAATGTTAGTGCCATGTAATGGAATTGATAACTGCAAACACAATTGTGACTCCGACAAAGTTCCCATAACAAAGCAAGTGCTAGAGAACAAGGTGGATTGCTTATCTCTGAATGTCTTCCTCCCCACCAGGAGATGGAATCCCAACAGTGTTTGTTGCAGTAGCTGGCAGAAGCAATGGTTTGGGGCCAGTAATGTCTGGTAACACTGCTTACCCAGTTGTCAACTGCCCTCCACTCTCAGCTGACTGGGGTACTCAGGATGTGTGGTCCTCTCTCAGACTACCCAGCGGTAAGATGATCTTCAGCTCGTACTCTTGTTCTGATCTAGCTCTGTGTTGTTGTTCTACTGTACACACATGGGCATTGGAAAAGCAGCTGGATCAGTACCAAGCAAAGTCTGTGGAAATGTCATACAAGCTATCCTTGCTAAACATTTCATTTTGAAATTGCAAATAATATTAATGGGAATTTAAGTAATTGAATTTTGATGCGTTTTCCTTATGATCAAAGGTCGTAACAATCAGTGTAGGTAAACCTCAGCTCTGAACTACTAACTCAGTACATTTTTACCTGTATGATTTTTAACTTTGTTAGTAACTTGAGTGGAGGCACAGAGGTTTGTTACCTCTGTGTATAAGGGAGTTATTTGCATGATGGCTTTTGGTGTAAAGTGCCACAAAGCAGTCATATTAAAAGTAATGAAACACGTGACACTTCACTGGCTTTAAAACTGGATCATTTGGCTCCTGGAGGCTGAAACAAGCCTTGTCATAAATTATTCTTCAGAGAAAATGTTTTGTTTGACTATAAACTATATTGAGTAAGTGGCATTCTCTTCTCTACAGGTCTTAGCTGTCCTACTACTCTATCACCTGAAGGAGCTGCCCAGTTTGCTGCCCAGATATTTGGGTTAAACAACCATTTGGTGTGGGCCAAACTGCGATCAAATGTGTTGAACACCTGGATCTCCTTGAAGCAGGCTGACAAAAAACTTAGGGAGTGCTCCTTGTAAGTCACACTAACGAGTAACTGTTATTAGTTACACAATGATAATGGCGTGTGCATATTCATTCATATTAGGATTTACCCTTGGATGAGCTCAAAAGTCCTGCATCATTTCTTGCAGAAGAAAGCATTGCTAGAGCAGAATAAGAAGTCTGTTGTGTTATCATCTTTCCCTTGTGTATTTTTTTAATATAACAACTAAGTAGAGATGGGGAAGTAGTATTTTAGGTATCCTTCTGTTGCTCCAGAATGGTGCTGTTCTGCTTTTTAGTCTATACTGTTAACTACAGACTATATCAAGAGAATGATTTGGTGCAATCTAAAATAGAATTCAACTAGTCTTCTGCATTTCTGTAAGAGTAACATTCTTCCATAGTATTAACATATGTCTTGAACCTTATTAACTGAACTGGACTGCTGACTAAAGCCAGTGTTGATGCTGTTCTGCTTGCAATGATGGTATGCTTTCTTTAGCAATAAAATGGCAACATATGCTGTATTAATAGAGAAAGAGTGTGGAAAAATGTTTTAAGAGCCTGAAATAAATACATGCCTTATTTAAAAAATGTATATACATACATGTATCTTTTTTAAAAATATGTGTGTGTATATTTACCCCATTGATATCTTTTGGAATGATGTGATGAAGTTGACACGAATTTGCTTGTTCATAACAAGCTACAAATACAAATGGCTTGAGTGACCTGTAACTTGGCTTGTTGCCTGTTTGCTTTAATTCTTGCCTAGTCCAGGCTTTGCCCTTTAAAATACTAGGCAGATCTACCTTCAGTAGTTCTGTAGGGCCTATGTGATGATGTTGGACTGTCTTCACAGACTTCAATAGCTGTAGCTATTCTGTGTCTATATTTCCTCACTCTGTTTCTGTGGAAATTAACTGAACAGGGGAACAAATACTAAAGCAACAAACTTCTGGGGGGAAATCTAAGCATGACTTTCTTGTTTTTGCACACACCAGTCTTCTGAGTAGGTATGGTTCTAATAAATATGCAATTACTCAAAGTATGTAACACCTATGCTTTTACAATTATAAATAAACTATTGAATGCAAATCTGCTTCATGGAGATTTATTGAATAAGCTACTTCTGAGTGTACTATCAGCTGTGGTACCTAACTCCAGGACCTCAAATTAGGTAATAATCTTGCAAGAAGCTTATGCATTAAAACCTGCATGGAACACTATTAGGTGACAGCCTTTTGAAAGATACTGTGCTACCTGATTGTCTCAGGAGTGTTGCTTTGCTCCTGAAGTACTCCTCTGTGATAGTGTGGTGGGTCAGGCTTGCCCTGTAGTATGAGTACTGGATTAAATATTGCTGCTGGCCTTCTTCACAGGCACTGACCACATCTTATGTGTATCTGTACAGAAGAGCTCTAAGCAGTGATCTCTTGAATGCAAGAGTTTAAAATTGGTTAAAGCTTACCCTAAAGTAAAAGAACTGTAACTTTTCTTAAGCATTAGGGCAGTTGCTTTTCTAATATATCTCTAAATGAAATATCGATAATAGTGAGGATTAGTGAAGAACAAAGAGGCTGAAATTCCTTTGTGGCCATGAGGACATTTAGTCTATCATTAGCAAATTTGCAGGTAACATCAAGTTGGGTTGGCATTTTGGAGGGTAGGAGGAATCAGGATAGGCTGGATTGATGGGCTAGGGCCAGTGGTATGATGTTCAGCAGGACCAGGTGCTGGGTCCTATACTTTAGCCACACTAACCCCAGGCAGCACTACAGGCTGGGGGCAGCTGTCAGAAAAGGAGGTGGGGGTGTTGGTCAGCAGCAGCTGAACTTGAGCCAGCTGTGCCCAGGTGGCCAAGAAGGCCAGTGACATCCTGGCCTGTATCAGCAATAGTGTAACCAGTAAGACTGAGGAGGTGATGGTTCTCCTGCACTACTGCAGCTGTAACTCGAGTGCTGTGTCCACTTCTGGGCCCTCACTTTAAAAAGGACATGGAGATACTGGCACATGGCCAGGGAGTGGCAGCAAGGCTCAGGAAGGGTCTAGAAAAGATGTCCTGTGAGGAACAGCTGAGGGAGCTGGGTTTGTTTACCCTGGAGAAGGCTCAGGAGGGAGCCCCTTGCCCTCTACATATCCCTAAAAGGAGGTGCAGTGGGGAGGGGTTCAGTCTCCTGCAGGGAGAGGACAAGAGGAGATGGCCTCAAGCTGAGACACAGGAGATTCAGATTAGATATTAGAATTTATTTTTCACTGTTAGTGTTGTCAGGCATTGGAATGGGTTGCCTGGAGTGGTGGAGTCTCCATCCTGGAGGTGGTCAGAAGGTGTCTGGATCTGGTACTGGGGATAAGGTTTAGTGGCTTAGGGGTTGCAGTGGTAGTGCTGGGAGACTGTTTGTGCTGGGTGGATGATCTTAAGGGTCTCTTCCAACCTAGATGATTCTGTGATTCTATACTGTGTTTGTGGAAGCACTGACTTTGAAGTAAAGATCCTCAGGACTGTGGGATTTTTTTAGCAAGCCAACTATTTACCAAGTCAGTACTTGCCTGTATGCTTGCTGAGGCACATCTGAAAGCATGCTGACAGCTCTCCTGACAAGATACTGATGTTAACTTCAACTCGCAGAAGAATTAATGGGTGAAGAGTCCATGCTCTTTTGTTGGCTTGAGTGAGTGAATTGAATCATCTTTTCCTGTAATCAGACAAGCACTGGGCGCCAACTGTAAAGGAGATTGCAGCGTTTCTTCCTCTTAGTGGCAGCAGTCTGCTCACTCCTAGGTGAGTGCATAACAATACACAACCGGAGGGTGAAGTTACACAACAGGTGAAGGTGTCATTTCCTATTTGGGCCCTACCCAGCACTACACTGGGTGTTGGCTCTGATGGGTAATCAACCTGACAAGCTTACTAACAACCTGACCACCCTGGCACCGTGCTGGGATACACAACTACAGCCAGCCACTGGTGTCTCTTCAGCCCATAGTGCTGTGCTGTCTGTATTCTTCCCCTGTGCAATAAAAATTAGTAATAGATGATGATTTGATTGTTAACACCTGAAATACTCTGGTCTCTAGCTACTTTTCTCAAATTACTTTCACCCTGATTATACTAACTTCATTTGTAATATTGTGCCAATTTACGTGAGGCATGAGCATGCTAAGTGCTTTAGTTGCCATAGAGATGGTCATTCTTCAGCTTTTGGATGGGGTGGGTTGTCTTGGGGGGGTTGTGCAGTCTGTGTTGAACTCTCTGGTTGCAAATTCTTGCTTGAGCAGTTGTCTTGCAAAGAAGTACCAGGACACAGCAGCTGATATTAACAGTGTGCTCCTGTGATCAGCAGACCTGCAAAGTCTCCTATCTTGCAAGGGTTTTCTGTAGCTGCCCTAAAGGTCAGTTGTTTAGCTGAAACTTCTTCACAAAGCTTTTGCTGTAGAATGAAAATACTTCCCCTTGATTTGGCATTCCAACTATTACATTGATGCAATAAACTGAGAATTGCTCCAGTCAGAAATGGCTCATGTGGCACTTAAGCTTTTTTGGTCCAGTTTTAAAAAAAATTCTAACAAATTCTTGAATAAAAAAGTGCTTTTAACTTCACAGAAACTATTACATAGAACAGTTAATGAAGCTTATTTGTATTTGGTAAATTGAGTTGGAATACCTGTAATGAAAGTCTTTTAAGCACCTGCTGTGGAACCTAGGACCCTGAATTAGATCACGTCCTAGTTAGTAGTTACCTGCTTAACAGTAAATGTTCTTTAAAGATATCAGCAAAGAACTGTGCGGACTTAGCAGAGGGAAGTGCTGAGGGCAGAACTTCTTTTACATCCTACATTGCTTCAGGTACAGGTGAGTGGCAGCTGGTGCTTAGCCTTGCTAAACATAATTTCATTTCCACAAAAAAGCCACACCCAAACCCGCCCCTTTTTTGTAAAAATAAGGGAAAAATCAGTCATGGCTCCCACAGGTTTGTTCTCCATCCACAGCTCAAAGGTTAAAGCATATATCCATACACTTAAAGTATGTTTTTAATATCTGCTGCCTGTGGGGAGCTGTAAAAGTGAATTGAAGGTGTAGGAGAGATTGTGCTTTAGACTTCTTGGGGATGGCATTAAGGCAGTCCCTGTTTTAAAGTAACTCATACCCAAAGAAAAATCATGATTGTTCCTTCACTGGAGTGGGCATTTGGACCTTTTCTTACAGCCTCAGTGATTTCTTTAGCACTGCAACTTAATTGTGAAATAGTGGTACAAATTCTGAACCATTTTTTAAAACCAGAGGTGCCAGTTGCACTGTATTTGATTGTGTTGCACTTAGCATGGCATTTTCAGATGACACTACCTGTTCAAAACTTCCAAAAGCTTACACATGAGAATGATCACTTTTTGGGCTCAGGCAAAAATAAAATGTAAATGTTGTTGGAACACTCAAGACTTGTGTCAAAGTATGTACTAGAGAAGAAAGTTATATAAGTTTCATCAAGGGCTAATTAAAAAAAAAAAAAAGAAAAAAACCCCAAACAACAAAAAAACCCACAAACAAACAAAAAAAAACAAACAGAAAAAACAAAACAAAACAAAAAAACACCCCAATACAAACTCAGAATTTCCTGCTGAGCTGAAGTACCTCTAGAATTGCATTGTAGTCCCAGTTCCCAGATCCCTGTTCCACCTGTGATTGAAATGTGTGCATTCAAAGCTCCTGACTGTTGCTGTGCAATAGCTACCTGGGTGAGAGGGACATAAAGCCACTTAAGCATCTCCTCTTGCACTTTCGCATAAGCATTTTAGATCTGAGCAGGGCAGAACAGCCTCTTGCTAATCAGCCATATCAGGATACACAAAGTTGGTGTTCCAGTTGGGACCCCAAAGCACATCTATCCACTCAAAACCTAACATGCACTCTACATTTTAGAACAGCCACACTGGTTATAAGCAGTTTGATCCCCTTGCTGCTGGAGGAAAGGACAAAACATAACCTTTCCCTCAAATCTTAGAAGAGTGCTTAACCACTGCAGGCATGCGGAGATCTGTGGGAAGGGAAGAACTTGACCTCCCCTTTTCCCCCACACCCTCAGTTTGTTTCCTTAAGTAACTGCAAGTGAGCTTGCCTCTAGAGCTTTGGGTTTCTGCCTTGGGACTCTCACAGCAGGACTCACACAGGTCCTGTTACCTTCTGTATGATGACTATGAAATGTCAGTTCAGCTACAGTGGGGAACTTTCCACAGGACAGGATTTACTTCCTGAAGGGTATTCCCTGACTGCAAAGGTGATCTTAGACAGACTTGTTCCCTGTGGGAGGTAAAATTCAAAACTTCTTTAGGAAGGAATGAAGATGCATTTGCACAGAAGTTGGTAAAATAATGCACTGTAACAGCTTTTCTCTCTCTCTCCCCCCTCCTGATGACAGATGTCATCACCAGTAGGAGGATATCTTCACAGAAAAATAGTACAGCAAATAAGCTGCCAGAAGCTCAACAGATGCTTGTGAATATCAAGCATTAAGTTCAAGTCTTTTTCAATGACAGAACTTTTCACAGAAAAGAATGGGCTGTCATTCACTTGGTGCTTCCCAGACCCCAGGATCTCATCCAGCAGACAGCTGCAGCATCTGGTGAACTGCATTCTGGCAGAGGAAAGAGGATGGGCTGTGGCCCCTGCAAGGAACCATCAGTCAGAACCAAGTGTGCTCTGATGCAAGAAGGGAAAAAAGGAGGAAGAAAACAAGAAAAAAAAAAACAACATCACCCCCCCGCTCCCTTACAGCACTGTCAGGGAGAAGCTAGTAGCCCACTTTGCCAAACCCCTCTTACAGCTCTTTACACTGATAAAAACACTGAGCTGACAGACCAGAAAGTTGTTGAGCACAGGGAACCAACACTCACTCATATAGATAATATAATTGAGATGCTGAGCTGCAGAGAATTTGTTTGGATTGGAAAGTGACTGCATTTGTCTCAATATGGCACAGCCTCTGGTTTCCCATTACATCCTTTCCTTTTTCCAACACTAAACATCTACTAAATGGCCAGTTTCATAGCTAGTACAGGTTCGTATTCAGTATGCTTTAGAAGTTATTTCCAATACAGGACATCCTTCCAACTTACTTACCAAACAAAACCAAACTCCTCAGCTGGAATTGTGAAGACTTCTTTACCAACTGCTTTCTCTTTAACACTCAAAACATTTTGTCCTAGAGAGCCTGTCACATCCTCATAGGCATTTCTGACTCCAATTTAACTACATCACTTCTACAATCCAGAGTGTTATTTTTTTTTAATCCATGGTAAAATCCTGCTACTTGCCTTTGCTTGTAAAAAGCAGTTGCAGTCATGAGCAGACAGGAAAATGTAACTTCACAAAAACAAGGCACAATGGCCTCTACTTTGTTTTGTTTTGGTAAAGGCCTTAGAATATCTTAAATCCTGTAATTAAACATTTTACAGCTTTAGGTTTTTCGGGTTAATTGCAGAAAAGTGCATAAATGAAAGGATAATGGACAGAGTGCAGCGTGATACCATGGATACCAACTTTCCTTAAACAGGTATTTCATCTAAGTGGAAAACATTCCCATTACAAATCCAGTTGTAGATAGCCAGGTCTTTACAGTCAAAGTCAATAAAACAATGTCTCAGCCTTGGTGAGGTGCAGGCCAGGCAGATGTGGTTTGTCTACTGCTCGTGACAGTACGCAAAGGCAACCATTCTCTCTGGGAACTGTCCCTGCCCCAGTGTCAAGTGAGCAGAGCCTGGTACTGTGGGGCTCCCTCATGCTGTTCCCCAGGACCCAGCCGTGCAGGTAACTCTACCCTGTCTCATTTGTAATTAATGCAAGTGAATCTAAAGCACAGTTTGAGTATCACAGAATCACAGAATTTCTAGGTTGGAAGAGATCTGCAAGATCATCAAGTCCAACCCATACTCTAACACCTCAACTAGACCACGGCACCAAGTGCCACATCCAGTCTTTTTTTAAACACATCCAGGGATGGTGACTCTACCACCTCCCCAGGCAGGCCATTCCAATACTTTATCACTCTTTCTGTGAAAAACTTTTTCCTAATATCCAACCTATATTTCCCTTGACGCAGCTTGAGACTGTGTCCTCTCGTTCTGTCCGTTGTTGCCTGGAGAAAGAGACCAACCCCCAGCTGACTACGACCACCCTTCAGGAAGTTGTAGAGAGTGATAAGATCACCTCTAAGTCTCCTTTTCTCCAGGCTAAACAACCCCAGCTCCCTCAGTCATTCCTCCAGGGTTTGTGTTCCAAGCCCCTCATCAGCCTCATTGCCCTCCTCTAGACACGCTCAAGCATCTCAATATCCTTCCTAAACTGAGGGCCCAGAACTGGACACAGCACTCAAGGTGTGGCCTCACCAGTGCCCAGTACAGCAGAAGAATGACCTTCCTGCTCCTGCTGGACACACCATTCCTGATCCAGACCAGGATGCCATTGGCCTTCTTGGCCACCAGGGCACACTGCTGGCTCATGTTCAGCCAGCTGTCGACCAGGACCCCGAGGTCTCTTTCTGCCTGAGCACTGTCCAGCCACAGCATCCCCAGCCTGTAACACTGCAGGGGGTTATTGTGTATCTAGCAGATATTTACCCCATCCCACACATACTGATGCAGAGCTCCAAGGAATGGGTTAGATCACCTAAAAAACCCAGAAGATGACCAAGTTTCGTAAAACATTTAGCAATGTCTGAACCTAGCCTCATCTTTCATGGGGTTCAAAACAAACATCTTTCTACTAACATTCTAACATCACTTCAAGTTTCACTCCCATCAACATATCTGACAATCATTTTTGTACATTGTCCCAAAGAAACTCAGGGCCAGTAAAAGGCCCACGAAGAAACAACTTGCTAGAATGAATGTGACAAATACTTGCCAATCGCCAAAAGAAAAATCAAGTTAGATGGAGAAATACGAAGTTGCCATTTCATACCAAGAAAACTGAAGTTTCTAAACTTAATGTTCATCAGTGGTCATCTAGGGCAGCAAGATGCTACAAGAAATGACATTTGGTAAAAGGCTGGAGATAAATATTAATCATAAATTAAGAATTTCAGTGAGATCTCTGGCCATAATTTAACAAAACTGGAAAGAAATCCTTGCCAAAATACACATCACTTCCAGGCAGGTATTTCTGAGTATGGTGACTCCACCCCATCACGTTGAAGTTTATGAGCTCTCTCATATTAACATACACACACATCCTGTTACGATACAGAAATGTATGGATCACTAATCTTTTGAGACAAATCTAATTTTGTTTTCATGCTTACACAAAGAACATTTCTACATCAACTTGTCTATCTTATGACTGAACAAAGAAGGCACAATCTCATAAATAAGGTGCCCCAACAATAATTTAGAGTAGCTCTTGTTGGCTGGTTCAGGATTGCTGCCCAGTAAAGGAGACTCCCTTAAGTCTGACAGAACATGAGAGGTTGACTCTTTTGTTGACTATTGCTCATCATCAGGTAAGACTAATCATTAATGATGTTGTACTTTGCCTACATAGGAAGTGAGTTTTCCCTTTTTCTCCAAGTCTAAATCACTTGCATTCCATTTAGGTTTGATTACATTGATTCTGAACCTTACTATGATCAAACTTTGTCCTTAGCCAGCTGTTTTATTGTTCCATAGCTAAAGAACTTGTGCTGTGTGATGGGGAAGGGAAGAAAATGAAAAAAAAACCTGTTAGAAAGTACTCCCCAAATTCAAAATACAATGTACAAAGTACAGCATGGTACTCTCTCCAACCTATTTACTGAAATGTTTGCTTTGCAAACATTCAGTTGAGTTTGTTGTTCTACCCCACTGTAACTGCACAAAATGACACAATCTGGTACACAAAATATTCACTTAAAAAATTCCTATTTGAGAAAATTCTTAAAAATCTTTCATCTCCAGTCTCAATTTTCTATCACTCCCAAGAGCACCTATAATAATCACATCTAACATGGAATGGTTACTGAAGAGTGGTACTTATAATTAGCCTTAATGCAGCATTTGTTAAACACAGTAAATTCGCTTTTTATATTTTTGTTGTTGTTTTTCTTCAATTAAGTTTTGCCTTACATAGTTTGTACAATTCCAGAAGTAAAACTCCTTTATGCACAGGGCAGTGCAACCCAATTGACATTTGCATATTGACTGTATTAAGAAGTCATGAGAGCTTATAAAGACACTTAAAAGCCACATCTTTCAGCAAACTAGGGAATACTCAATTTCAAACTCAAGCTCTTGGCAAGAATTAAAAATAAAAAATAAAAAATCACCACTAGTTTATTTTGGTATTTCAAGCCTGGCTACAGGAACTTTTCACTGCCAAGGAGAAAAAATCCTGCCACCTGCATTCTTAAGGAGATCATGGTGATATAAAGATTACATTTCTAAGGTTATAGCATACAGAAGTGGAAAAATAGAAGATTCCCTTTCTCTTATTATGCAAATAAAGCTTTCCAAATATTCACCCAGGACTTCAGTCATGCCCTAGAAGGGAAATTTACCCTAGATAGAAACTGATATTGGAAGATGATCCAGCAGATTTCAAGCTGCCTGTAATATCTCCAGCCTTGAACTCCAGAAGAGAACAAGGCCAGAGTACATGACTAGCAAGTCAGTGAAACACCTCAGTGCTCTGCAAGGACAGTTTCCTTCAACTTTTAAGTTTTACAAAATGCAAACTTCAGACCTGATTTAAACGAAGTAGAAAGAAAAGCAGGACATCAGGAAAAAACTTGTCTGACCAATAATCAGTCTGAGACGGGTACTATAATCAGAAACAGATTATGAACACACCAGTTAGGTCATGAAGTGCTCACAACCTTAATGTAGGTTAAACAGCAGCTTCTGGATTTACTTAAGGTCCCAGAATAGAAGTATATGGAAAAGGAAAAGTGATTTAAAGTTTCTGACAAAGTTAAAATATTACAAACTTTTACCTTTTATTGAAAATTAAATATATTAGCAAAAGCAAGATTTAAGAAATATTTTACAAATGATTTACATACAAGAAAGCCAGTATCAGACATATTCACAAATATGCAAACCTTTAATTACAAAAAGTACCTATTGGCAGCATGATGCTAACCTTGCCACTGCAGTGTGCTCTACTATTTATATGAATAAGGCATAGAACTCACATTTGCACCAACTTAAAAAGTTCAAATAAAACTTTAAGCTTTTGAATCCTGGATGCACAATCCAGGATAGATTGTATCCTGTAATAGACACACGCACACTCTAAGATTTCTTCTTCTAAGCTCTACAAACTAAGTGTGTGCTCTGGAAGAACAGCCTGAAAAGCCCAGTAGAAATGTAACTGGTACTAGCATTCAGATTTCAGTTTCCTCTTTAAAATGTACAGGCCTAGGTATGTAAACCATATTCACAGTTTAAGTATTTTTAGACAGAAGTACCTTTTTTTCTGCATTTGTTCCTTAAAGTTGGCTCTCAGTTCAGCATATAGCTCACCTGTTTTGTAATGCATACATTTACAAGGTAATTTAAAAAAATCTGTGCCATATTCATGGTCAAGATAGTTAAACAAGAGTAGTAATATCCAACTGTGACATTCAATACTATATTTCAAATATTTGTGCAAACAGCAAAAAAACAGTTGTTTGAGGCAAACATTTGCAAAACCTTTATTACCTCCTCAATGTTGTAAACTTGGACTGTCAGCCTTAAGTCCTGCACTTCCACAGCTTAGAAAAGTCAATTGCTAAAATGATCAAGTCTCAAAAAGGTTCTTTTCTACGTAGTGCAAATTTTAATGTAGATAACACTGAAAAACATATCTAGCTGGATTGACTCTGTGCAATTGTCAGTGGTCTTCTCTCAGAGTTGAAGAAAGTGTGCATCCAATGAACCATGTGGTTCAGGAAGCCAGGAGGGTGGAGAGAAAAAACAGTTCCATTACACTTCTCAAACCAGTGCTAGATGTGCAAAGGCAGCAAAAATTCCAGCTGCTACTACAACCAGAACAGAGTAACTTTTCAGGAAGACCCAGGCGGTTAGTCACTTGGACTGGTCTCTAGAAAAATAGGTGAGTATATGCTGGATTTTTATCAGACGGTCTTTTAAAGACATCATGGAGAGAACTGACAGCTGGTATCTGGGGTCTACTGGGAGAACAGCTAGAAGCCACCAACACCAAGCAGGACCATTGGGCATTGCCTAGAAATAAAACATAAGCTGGTTACCAATAACCAATGTTGTGTAGTTGACTACCATGAAGATATCAAGAGACAGTCATCAATGCCCAAGACTACTTATTAACGTTTGATACCAACTGGAGAATTCCAGGGCTATGGGATTAGAAGAGTGCTGAAAGATCTCTTCTCCTCAACTGAGAAGTCAAAGTACACTTAAACTAAACTTTATAAAGCAATCATTTTTAAGACAATGTAGGAAGATCATAGGTTCCTTGGGAAAAGATGGCTAAGTACAGGACAGTCACCCAATGACAAACTTCCCTGATAAAAATTAAACCTAATGCTTGTCATGCTGTTCTTAAGCTTGAATATTCTTAAAGCCTAATGTTTTCGTTATAATTACCATTATTTGATGGACTTCTCTGTCATGTCCCAATTCCACTCTCCTTCTCATTACCTTATAGACAGAGCAGGAGTACGTAGTAAGTTTTTTCTAAGCAGTTAAAACTTTGTAACTTTTTCCTGTACTTTAATTACCAACAGCAACCATTAGATGTCAGGCCTTGGACTGGACTTAATACTGCTCAGTAGAGGTCCTACCATTGCAGAGAATATTAAGTACCTCAAATGATTTGTAAAAAAATTACTGGCAGTGGTACACTCCAAGATAACATTTCCTCATCTGCAGTTGTTACCACACAGCTGACACATTTGTTACCTATCATAAATCTCAGGTACGCACCCACAGTATTGCTACCCTGCTAATTATCCTGGTTTTGCACACATATTCCTCTTTCCTTGTATGCTGTTTTAAATCTGTTTTTATTAAGTTGTTCTAAAACCACTTCTGACTTCATGCAGCCTCTACAGCATCTACAGTCCCCCCAGATGGGTTAACAGAGTTTCACAGAAATATGTAGCAGATGGGTGAGGGATAAGCTCCCCTAAGATCCCAATTCACATAAAACTCCGCTTTGAAAACCAAATCTTACGTATTTTTAAATGTTATTTTTCTACAACCTCCACTCCCTCAGATTCTTACCTTTATTAATTGTTTATAATAATCATCAAAATAGGTTGCTGCAGCTAGTTTCTCAAGAAATATTTGCCAAATGCTAGCAGCTGCAGCAGTTTATGGCATTAACTCAGAAAGGAGGGAAGTGTTACTTGTGATTGCCAAAGGTAACTGCCTGCACGTGTCAGATTCAGTTTCTTTACTTTCACAGGGAGAAAATAGGGAGCTTTTTCACTCTGAATTCTAACAGAATTACACAAACTAACAGTTTAACAGTTACTGGAACTTAAGAGTGTTTTCAGTTTACTAGTTTTATTTCCACATCAGAATATCATCCTTTCCTGGAGAAACTGCTGACCAGAATTGCTTTTTGTTGCTCATTGTAAGAGAAACAAGGTGCAAGCCTTATTGCCTTTGAAGCTGGAGTGGGAGTTTTTCTTTTAATACTTAGCAGTTGGTAATAGAGTTTTTATTTTTAGCAATAAGCATCTAATAATGAATATTAAGTGATGTCTCACCTGTATATTTTCCTCCCTGTCAGGCATTGGTCCAAAGTGCTGAAGAATTTGAGTGCGAAATTTGTTTCTTAAGTTTTGGAACCAACTGCAGGCCTGATTGTAAACAAAATTGTGAAGCTCTCTCAATTTCTTTAGTTCTTCTTCATCAGCAACCTATAGGAGGAAAGTTATGAAAATATGATTAGGGATAAACAATTAAAGGGTTTAAGCTAAAATAAAAAAACCCACTCAATTTCAACTATATTTAGATACATTTCTTGTGTTCTCTGTAACCTTGACTGCTAATGACTGAATAGTAAAGAAGTGTTGTAACATTTTTAAAGTTACAGCTTCAAACTATTGTTGAAACAAAAACTATAGTTTTCTTATTTGTTTTATAGTAACAAAAAAAATTAAGCTAACTTCTAGGGACCTAAAAATTTGAAAGAGAGCTTTCAAGAACAAATCAAGCAAAAATCTTGCTAGATTAATACTAGTAAATATTTAGACAGCATTCTGGATACCTTAACATCTTCCAAATATTCAATGTCTGCAGTGCAATAACCATCTTTCATCCCTCTCCGTAGAACTCTAAATCTCTTTCCACCAATTGTATCAACAACAGACCGTCCATCAGGTAGAAAATGAACGTTCCTAATTTGCAGCATGCAACCGTAATCTGCAAAACTGAAAAGAGACCTTGTTAGTAATGCAATTATACACTTTTTGTAATTAAGAATGACAAAAGACATGGAAGCTTAGAGTTAGGATGTAAACCTACCCATTTTGAGAATCACTTATGCACATCCCAAATTGTTTAGTTCCAGTTTCCATACTCCTGCGGATCATGAGTCGGTATCTTGGCTCAAATACATGTAGAGGGCAAGGCACAGTAGGATATGCCATAGTGCAAACAAACATTGGAACATTCTTGGTCAAGCTTCAAGAGAACATAAAATGAAATATATGCCTTTAAAATCTAAACATCGAGCTATGCCAAGACAACATTTTTTTTTCAGTATGTCTGCTTTGTTTGAGGTCATAAAGCACTCTTTTCAAAGTCAAAATATGTTGTAGAAGCTTTCATGAATGATAAACCCACATACTGGTAACACTGGTTGAATACCTATGCACTGAATTGCATACATACTGGACAGTGAGACTCACTGTTAGCTAGGTAGTGAGTATCTAGTCAGTGAATGAAGGGCTCTGCTTTGGGGATGGGGATATCAGCTACTTTTTGATTTTTGCTTTAGTTTGAGCTATAAAAGGAATTAAGCCCTCAGAGACAGTTTTCCTGTAAGTAAAAAGATGGAGTAGTAACTACATAGTAGCTAGGTCACCATTTAGATTATTTTCAAGGAGGGACTCCAGATCACAAGATGCAACCTAGTGTTTAATTTGCACCTTGCAATATGCCTCAGCAGGCATAACTGAAAAACAAAGGGTTTTTTTCCATCCTATTTTATCATGTATAGTTGACAGTAGATACAATCAAGCTATCATTAAAACATTACTAGGTACTTAATTTTAACGCCTTTCAGACTGTAAAACGTAATTCTACTGGATGGATCCTGTTACATAAGTTGCATGAGCTGTAGTTTTAAATGGTTTTCCAACATTCATATCTACAATACATGATGCTCTATGTATTTGAAGAACTCTCTGTGAGATAAACAACATGTTTTCAAAAAATCCAACAATTTTTTTTGATCACATCCATCTGTATACGATTAATGTCTTTTATGAATTGCTTTACAAGAAATTCAAGTCTCTGAGACTTCACAGTTAATTGAAGCCAATTTCATGAACAGCAGCAAAGCTAAAACCAAGGCTCCCTGACAGTGCAAGAAGAAAGAGGAATGGAAAGGGAAACATATGTTTCATAGAACTAGAGAACAGCATAGGTTGGAAGGGACCTTAAAGATCATCTAGTTCCAACCCCTCTGCTGTGGGCAGGGACACCTTCCACTAGATCAGGTTACTCAGAGCTTCATCCAACCTGCCTGACCACAAGAGAAGGGCTACAGATGTAATTTTATCTGGAATTCTGTAAATAACTCCCCCCTCAATGTCCTCTCCAAATCGGAGAGAGATGGGATTTGATGGGTGGGCCATTAGATAAAGGGTTGGATGGTTTCACCCAACCAGAGAGAGGGTAGAGGTCAATAGCTCAGAGTCCCAGTGACCAGTGGTGTCCCTCAGGGGTCCATACTGGGAGCAGCACTATTTAATGTCTTCATCAATGACACAGACAAAGGGATTGGCTGCACCCTCAGCAAATTTGCTGACAACCTCAAGCTGAGTGGTGTGGTTGACACAACTGAAGGATGGAATGATGTCCAGAGGGACCTGGACAAGCTTCATACTCCTCCTTGCACAAATAATATACCATGATTAATGACTATAAAAATAATAAAACATTTCTAAAAAGGATTTCCATACTAAATTATCAAGTTTTTCAAGATAGGAAGCTTACTTGGAGTGTTCTGCAGTTTCTTCAGCATGAATTCTTTTTCTCTCAAATAATTCATCTGATAAATATTTCATTATTAATTCCTCCAGCAGTTCTGTGATACTGTATTTTCTGCTTGCAAGGTACTGTGAACAATTAAAAAAATGATTTTCTTATATCTTAACAAAAGGCTTGATAAAATGCAGCTTTTTAATAAAAATATGATCTATGAAATATGACAAAACTCACTACAACTTACAGCTCTGAAGTTTTTGTTTCATTAATTAAAACCTAATGATACTCTTAATATTTGAAAATTAGATTCTCTGTGTAAGTTCTTAGTGTCTGACAATTTGAATGTCTAACTCAGTTTGTATTTCTATGCTTATCAGAGACAAAACTGATTTCAATCAAATCAGAAAAGTGTATAGAAATCACAGAGAGATTTAACTGAATAGTTACCAAAGTTTACAAATATGCAGGATTCAATTACACCACTGAAGTAAATGGTCACAGAAACATAAAACCTCTAAGACCCTGAGACCCTTTTCCATTCTAGCAGTAATCAATCCATAGCCCAAGCAAATCCAAATTGTTGGGTTCTAGTGAAACAGCCTTTAAAATTATACAGTATTTCTATTTGTGAGCTTTACTGAGAACCAATACCTCTTTCAAGCTCTCCTTACAGAGCGGACACTGTGGAGCATGATCTAAACACCGTTCCAAACAACCTTTGCAAAAAGTATGTCCACAAGGGGTTGTTACTGGCTCAAAGAATAGCCTGAAACAAAATTATTAGAAGTTAGATATCATGGCCAGTGTGTGTTTTCCTAAAAATGTCATTGATTAATCTCTTGAATTTTTAAGACTAGTCATACTATAACAAAGTAAACAATTAGTCTCAAGTCTCCTTATTCTACTTTTTCCTCTATACTGCAGTTTGTTTCCATTTACTGCAACGCTCACTGTTTTGTATTCTGATGAAGCTGGACACATTCCAAACTCCAGGTAACTAAACCTTTACCCCAATATACAAAGATTTTGGTCTCCCTACACAGATTCAGAACACACAAAATCAGGTGGTTCTTTGAGAAACTGGATTGTTTTAACAGCAGTACTACATACTAATAACATAACTGAATAGTTCAGTACACACCAAATGTTTAATGGGTATTTATTCTGAAAATCAGCAGGAGTTTTCAAATACAACATCATCTACATTTAAGTAGACTAACATTCTGACGCATCTACAAACACAAGATTCACAGGCTATGCATCTAAACATTAACATTCCCAAAATAAGTTTTATTGACTGAAGAACCCCTAACATTTAATCACAAAAGATTCTGTCCTTTGATGGTTACCTAAAAGGGCAACTTGATTAAAATAGTCCTACAGTATATAGCATTGTAGAAAATGACATTTAAATACACATATAAGTGCAAAGATTGTGAAAAACTGCAAATTATTGACTGATATCAGAACTTATAACAACTTTGAAGTACCTCAGTTTTTACATGTAACAGATATGCAGCCTGTACAGATAAGCATCTGTAACAAATACTGAATCAAGGACAAAGTCTTACCTCATACATAGAGAGCATTCAAAATCTGATACATCAATCAAATCCCCTGGGATTGTTCCAAAAGCCAGTGTCATGTCCCTTTTTGTACTTTCTGAGGAAAAGCAGGACAAGATACTTCTTTTCAAACAAAGGCACAAGGCAGTAAATACTTTAAATTTCACAGTAAGTGAATATTTACCTCCTTGTTTTTTGTGTTTGTTTCTGCCATCTTCACATACAACTGTATCCTGTTCTGAAAAGGAAAGCTTTCTTTTTAACAAAGCACCTTTTCCTTGGCCAGAGAGAAGGGGTTCAGAAGACACTCTCTTTAAGCCATCTTCCTTGGCAAGGTCTTTTGTGGAGTTAAGAGCATGGGCAGACTGTGCACGATTTAAGCCTCCACTCACAGGCTCCAGTACATCTGATCCTCCTAAACTCTGTAACAGAAAGATGAACCAAACTATATTCTAGGAGTAACACAAATCTAAGTATGTGAGACGTGACTGTGCAAAGATACATAAGCCAAACTGATACCCACAGTAAGTGAGTACCTATTAGTTATCTAGAAAAATTTCTAAATCAAGACACTACTCAAATTTGCTTAGCACTAACAATTCAAAAATCTTCACCTGCTTCAAAAAAAACCAAAAATTGTATTTCATCTGCTTAAAAAAAAAAAAGAAAAAAAAAAAGAAAAATTGTATTTCTCTTTATTTGGAAGTCCCTAATATGAAACTTAGATACCTTCTAATACTGTATTTATTACTCATTCTAGTGAACTAAAATGAAGAATTTTAACACTATGAATGAAAAATAAATTACTCCCAAACCACGCTTCTTTTCCTCCAATTTAGCCAATTACATAAAATTAGTATTTAGGGAAAGTGTGACAAATCAGGGTATCAGTACATCTGATGTATAAACATCAGTCAAAGACAGAGGTTACTGGAGAGTTTTTATTACCTGCAGAGGACAAAGCTGTAAGTTGCAGTAAGATGCTGTCACCTCAGAACCAAGTATAAAAGGTTTATTTCTAATATGGGGTGAATTCCAAGCAGATTCCTTCAGACTCTCACCTAACTTCTCTGGTGACAAAACATCACACAATATCTAGAAAAAACAGCTCAATGTTAATAACAACAAAAAAGAATCCCGAGATACCTTTGTTATAAATTTACATATCAAAAATTAAAAGGTAATCTACATGAAGTTAATCTCATGAACAGATCTTATTTAAGCAGTAACTGTGAAGGCAGAGTTGAGAACAAACAGAAACCTACATATCTACATTGCTAAAAAAGAAATTTATCTAGAAATATTTTCTACTACAAGTCAAAGAGAGTTGGACATTATTAATTATTATGCAGCTTTTCAATGTAATTTTTTATTATCACAGAAAAAACTGTTGTGCTCTAGGCACAGAGGGCTTCAACTACGAAAATTTCACTTGTTGCCTACTTTCCAGTTTTCTACATATTCACTTAGTAACTTCACACACACATGTTCCTCTCAACATACATGTAAAATGTGTACATTGGGACTAACTCTTCAATGTAGTATGATTTAAGAAATATCTTAAAAGGAATCTGCCACCTGAACATTCTATGTATGTAATCATGTATGAAGATTTTAGACACTCCAGGTCTATCATAATGGAAGTTTCAAAAAGGAATCAAGTCAGAGATGGGAATCCAGTATCATAAATAAAATTACCTTTTCTACTTCTAGCTTGGCTGGAAGAAAGTCCTCATCAAGGGCTAAGCATTGTAGAAATAGTTGTAAGGCATCACCTACAAAGCCAGAGTCTTGCAGCACTTTTCCTTTCTGAAAGTAGACCTGAGAAACAGATACCACAAAGACATTTGTAGAGAATAGGGAGAACTGCAGTATTGATCTTACAGGCATTGCCTCAGTGTTTGAATTAGAATCTGCCATGATAGAAAGAATGTAGCTCTAATAAATTTGAACTGTGCACAGTGTGTGTGATCCATACCCCTTGTCTAACACACATCCACTACAGTGGCTGAAAAAAGTCACGGGTAGGCTGGTGCGAGTCTTCTTCCAGTTAACTTTTTTGTCTTATATCAAGGGTTAAAAACCTCACTAGTGCTGAATTTACAGCCCTTAATTTCCCTCTTCTGTGAGCCTTTGGAGAGGAATAAGAGGAACAAGAGATGCAAATTATTACAGAACCTCACACAACAGCTTACAGAATACTTTTTTTTGAACTCTCTTTCATTAAAAGCCTTATGGTTCCAGCCTTCAGAAGGGTGAATGCAAATAAAACAATCCATGCAACTGTTCATCCCTTACATACATCTCAACCTATATTCTTAAAACAAAACAATGCACTCTCAGAATTAATTGCTTCTTCCAACTATATTTTATGCTTGAACACTGGATATCAGCTGGCAAAAAAAAAAATCTGTGTATTGTTTTCCTTGAAAGAAAAAAAAAAGAGGGATGAAAGACTACTGGATTTTACTGAACTTACTCAAAAGAAGATGACATTGGAACTAAGAACTTATCTCAACTTTAAAAAGTTGCATTGACAGTAATAGAAATAGTTAAAGTTAGATAAAAACCAACAGTTACTAAAAAAAGTTAAAACAACAATATCTATTTGTATATAGGAATTTCGATAATGGGCCAGAAACTAAACTTAAAAAACAAATGAACAAGACAAAACAAAAGAGACCCAAACAAAACAAACAACACCCCCCCCCCAAAAAAAAACCACAAAAACCCCAAAACAAACAAACAACCCCAAACAAACCCCAAAAGGATTCTACCAAACCCCAGAATGCAGCTTCTACAGAATGACTGACAGTATGAACATCTGTTCAACAAGACTGTCAGATGAGGACACGCATCCTCTTTGATGGATTTGGGGTTTCCTTTAAGATGAACTCTGAAGAAGGGAAGTTTGCTAGTCCTTCTCTTACATTAGTTTATTTTCCTACAGAGGTAAGCATTGTTAAGGAATCCATCCATGTCACCAAGCTCAGTTAAATGAAGTGACGCTTCTTTCCAAAGGTAGACAGTACTACCAACACTGAGAGGTGAAAAGCAGGAGGCTTTATGAATTTGCAGTAGCCATGGAATTGCTGAACACAGAAGAAACCAAGACAACTGCAGTTATCTCCCCTTGTGTGGCAAGATCTTGCTGCTCCTGCTGTGTTTGGAGTTTAGACAGTGTGACAACACACATTCTGAAGACCACAGACTCCCCAGCTGCCTATACTATTTGCAAAGCTCAGTTCCCACTGAGTTTATTTGGGCTTTTTGAAGATAAACTTTCCAAGCTAAAACAGTGACGTGTCCCTCTGTTAACAAAAATTAACAACTAAACAAAAGAAGCCCCAAACCCCAGCTGTTGCAGGTTACATCACCATGAACTATTCCAACTCTCAGTGTATTTGTCAACCAGCCCTAACCTGCCATACTCATCAGGAGCCTGTCTCATAGGAGTTAACTATTTTAAAGATGACTTTTAGCATTTTGCACGTCTTAAGAGACAACATTTAAAGTAACTGGCTTAGGTTTTTAAATTGATGCAAGTATAAATTGGAATTTATTAATTTTACAAATACAACATTGAAAAATGATGAGTTCATACCAACTTACCTCTGGCCAGTTTGGCATTTTAGAAATAACAAAATTTAGATCTTCTATGGCTGTTTTATATTCTTGGAGGCCAACATATGACTCAGCTCTGTAAATTCTTAGCATCAAGTCACTGGAATCTGCAGACAGAAATTAGGTAAATTTTTTTAAAAATCAGAATTTTGTAATTTTTAATTAGATTTGCTTTCATAGTGATATAACATAATTAGAATTTTTTGTACAATACTTCCAAAATTAGTGGAGCACCTTCTCCCTCACACCCTAGTGTTTGAATAACAAAAGTGGCAACAATTCCTGGTTCATATCTTGTAAGCTAAGGAACAAACTTTGGATCCTAATGTATCTTGCAGCAACAAGAAAATTTATTTCCAAATACTGAACAGAGGCTCACAAAGCACTGCTCAGTACTGCTGTGACAACAAAAATTGAGGCCTAAGTTAACTTTATCTTCACAGTACATCCAATCAAAACCACAGAAACCTGAGAATTTACCACACTTGTATTAAAAGTCTAAGTATTACAAAATTTGCTTTCTAATACCCAAGTTTTTCTGCAGACTGCAATTTGTTTTTATAGTGCCTGACCCCTTCTGACTGGCTGGAAATGCCACTTTCTCAGTGGCCTCCCTCTGGGAGGCACCAGAACCAGGCTTTATCACTATGTGATAAAAACAGCCAATTCCAGAAAGCCTTTGGCACCAGCTGGCAGCCCTGTTGTAAGGAGTTGTAGTACTGGAACTTCTAGAGTGGGAAGAAAGCAAAATGTGTTCAGTAAGGACAAGTTCCCATATCCAACATACAGCAGTTTGCACTTTCAGAACAGCAACCTCTAAATGGGAAGACACCCATCTCCTTGCCACTAAAACTACAGTTTTGTAACACAACCAAATGCAGCTGCTGCTTGGAAAAAATGCCAGAACACTGTTTTGATCTTAATTGCTTTTATAAATAGACCTGGTTTTCATTGAATGAGATAAACTAGTCAAAGGTTGGTCTACTGTAAACAATAATAAAATCAAATAGTTCTTTAGGTCTGCTTCATAAAAGGTTTTCTTGGAGGCTACCATTTCAATTTAATGTTTTGTTTATTCTAAATGTCTAGTCTAAATTCTCATAAATTTCTAACATTAGCCTGTTCAACAGTTAGAAGGTATCCTGGTCAATGTTCCTGTAGATTGCAACACACGGCTTTGTATTTAGATACACAATGTAAACATGTAAAAAGATCTCAATGGAAAAGAAAGGGTTAAAAAAATCAGAGAAGAATTAATTTAGCTGAAACTAGAGTGTCTTCCTGATTTGTCGTTCTTTAGAGTTGACAGTTTCCCCTCAAACATAAATACTGTCAAAGCTGGTTTGTTTCATTTTCACATTTGACATAAAAAAAACAAATTCGGTTTGTTTCAACCGAAGTCTGGGAAACTCTCTTTGTCTGAGTAAAACACGAATTCTGCAAGCAGAACAACTCTGAAGCCTGATTGCTGTGGCTGTGTTTCGTGACTGCTACAGTCTAGCAAGGTGAGAGCTCAGATTAAACTCTTCAGATAATTTTTCGTGTTGTATTTGACTCTTTGGTATCCAACAGAGTTAGCAGAAAACCAAACTCCTTTGTTCAGAGCCAGCAGTAAGTGCAGGTCTTTGTTCTCTGATAAGCTGCCTATTTGCACAGAATCAGAGGAAGCTCATCTGTTTCAGACTTTCAAGTGCAGAACATGACCTGTGGAACTCCAAGCCTTTATTCCTAGGGGGGAAAGGCGGGGTAGTTTGAAAATAAAAATGTGAGTTCAAGTCTACAGCAGGTAGACATTTTATCCACTTTTTCTCCACGAGAAATGCATCCAACTGAACTAGTACAAAACAGAGCTCAGCTGAGATCCCAACTCTGCTGCCGAACATACAAACACTGTCACTGAATGATCAATAGATATGACAAACTGGGTAGGAATACTCAGAAAACTGAAGGAAGATAATTACTAGTTGTTGCATTCCTTTTAGGGAATGGTCTCTCCTCAAAAACCCCTCCCCCAGAAACTGTAACCTGGCCTGATTTTACCTGCCCCTTGACTCTGACCTATGGCCTTCGGCCAGGTAATCTGACCCTGACCCCGAAAGAGATAAAAACCCCTGCTCCTCCATGATCTCTTTGCCTCTTGGGATCCCTTCTTGGAAATAAAGCTTTGGAATACATCCTGAGGTAAGAGCCTCTTTTGGATTTCCTTTCCCCATCCTGAAGAACTCCTCTCCCAAAACTTCCCAAATCTGAGCTAGCAGCTTGTGGGGGGGTGGAGGGGAGGAGAAAACTTCAACTAGTACTGTTCCTCAAAGCTTAGTATTGGGGCCAGTGCTTTCAATACCTTCATCTATGATCTGGACAAGGGGATCAAGTGCACCAAAAGTTCACAAATGACACAAGTTGGGTGGGAGTGTTGATCTGCTGGACAGCAGGAAGCCTCTGCAGGGGGATCTGGACAGGCTCGATCAATGGGTCCTGCTGGGTCCTGCACCTGGGTCACACCAACCCCCTGCAGTGCTCCAGCTGGGGTAAAAGCGGCTGGAAAGCTGCTCAGTGGCAAAGACATGGGAATGCTGGTTGACAGCAGCTGAACGTGAGCCAGTGTGTGCCCAGGTGGCCAAGAAAGCCAAAGACATCCTGGCCTGTACAAGGATTAGTGTGGTCAGCAGGATCAGGACAGTGATCATCCTCTTGTACTCAGCACTGGTGAGGCCACGCCTTGAATCCTGTGTCCAGTTCCAGGCCCCTCACTACAAGAAAGATTTTGAAGTGCTGGAGCGAGTCCAGGGAAGGGCAATGGAGCTGATGAAGGATCTGGAGCACAAGTCTAATGAAGAAAGGTTGAGTTTATCCTAGAGAAAAGAGGTCTCAGGTGGGACCTTATCACTCTTTCCAACCACCTGAAAGGAGGTTGTAGACACGTGGGGGTTGGCTGTCTCTTCTCCCAGGTAACAAGGAACATAATGAGAGGAAACGGTGTAAAGGGCAGTTTAGTACGGGTATCAGAGTAGTTTTTCACTGGAAGGGTTGTCAAGCACGGGAACAGACTGCCCACAGCAGTGGTGGAGACACCATCCCTGGAGGAATTTGAAAGATATGTAGATATGGCACTTAGGAACATGGTCTAGTGATAGACTCAGCAGTGCTGGACTAACGGTTGGACTTAATGATTTGAGAGGTCTTTTCCAACCTAAGCAATTCTCTGTTTCTATCTAAATTTATACATCCAATTTTTAAACAACTATTTAATTTCTAGGCTTTGTTACAATGAAAAAACAATTTTGCAATGCTTCAGCATATATTTTAATGTTTTTTCAGCTAAAGAGAGGATGCAAGCTAGTTTTGAATCTTTTGATCAAAGAAAGCAGAAACATAATTAGTTCTTGAACTTCCAATTTTAGTGACCAAATATATTGTAAATACAGAAATCACTCACTTCTAGCATCGCAAAGACACATGATTTTAACAAAAAATGCACCAATTATTTGCAACATAGACTTGTGGATATCGTTTGTTATTATTATATTAGTAGGAAAGTATACAGAGGTGTACACACAAAAACACATTCAATATGCATTCTTGAGTTTTATATTACTCCCAAAGCATCTGCTCTTACTGTAAGTATGAGCATAACAATAAATGGACCAGCTCTGATCTGATTCTGCATGCTTTTGATACAGTTCTTAATACGGCAAATGCTTCAAAATAAAAGACATGCACATCAAAAACACTATGTAGGGCACACTATTTGTTAACACAGTACTACAGGACCACCTTACTAGCCAGAGTTGGAACACACAACCCTTAAGAAAATGCCAAAAGAACGAGGATTGTTTAGCAGAAAATAATTCCTGAAGGCATTGGGAGAACACAGCAGCTTTTCAGAATCCAAAAGTGGGTTACCTAGAAGACTCTACTGAAGTACACAGTGGAAAAAAACCCAAAAGAGACAATGGCTACAAACCAAAACAATGGCAGTTAAGACCTGAAATAAGGAGAGGATTTTTCACTATGAGGATAATTAACCTTTGAGCAGGTTGCCCAGAGCAGCTGTGGAATTGTCAGCCTGCAGGTTTTCATGATCCAGCTGTACAAAACGTTAAGCAAACTGCTCTGATCACGGTATTTGTTCTGCTTAAACAGGAGACTGATTGCTCAACAGATCTCCTGAGGTCCACTCCAGCAGGAATGAGTGAGATTCAGATCAAATTCAACCCATCAGTGGTGTGTTTCAGGACACTTGATTAAAGGCAAGCTGCGCCCCTATTTCAATTCAAGAGACCTTCTTTAACTAAGCTATTTCATTTCAATTCCTGCAAGGAATATACTAACTATATGAATGTTAACATTCCATATGGTTTTTTAAAGTCACTTTTGCACAATACAACTCTTTCAAACATTTCAGAAATGCAAGAAAGTTATGACAAGATGCCATTTGAGTAGAGGTTTAGCATCAACACCTTTATTTAGGACGTCAGATTTATGTTTATCACAACTTTTTAACTACATGCATTAAAAAGAAACACATTAAGCAGCAGTAAGGAAATGCTGAAACAGAACATTAACGATTTTAAACATTAATACACTTCTTAAGCTACATCTTTTCCATCTCTAAATGTCTTCAAAATTCATGGTCTGAAAGAAGATGGAAAGTACACCAGCAGCTATTAATTTAACTATTGGCCTGGAATCACCTTCAATTTGTAGTTGTGAATCCACAGCTCTAAATTCACATTAAATGTATGTCTGCACTCCGACTCACAAAGTTCTTTAGTATCTTTTCCAGAATACGTGGAATGTTGATAACTCTCAGAATTGGGGACACAGGAAAGAATTGTACAACGGACCTTAAAGTGAGCTTGTAGCACTTACTTCTAGCACATGTACTGAATTTGAATAATAAAATTATGAATAAGCATCACAGCTGGTAAGTATATTCAAATTTCAAACCCATTTTGAAGCCAAAATGGAAGACGTAGATTCACATTAAAACAATCAAAATTCTTTCCCCATAAATATCTAAATAATATTCCTAAATCCATAGAAGAAAGATTAACAAAAAGTGTGTAATTAATTTACTCTTTTATTCTTTCAAAGCAATCTTGAAACATGAAACAGGAGCCCTGTAAACATATGTGATCAGTACTGAACCCATCAGTTTTACCCTGAAAACTACTGAGATTTCTTTGTGACCGTATGAGTCAATGCTGTACTTCAGGAAGAAGTCTGCATCTTACAGTTTCAAGATTTAAAATCCATCCTGTATCTTACCCTTTGGAAACACTCTGGCAAATAAAGTAGAATTGATAACCAAAACCGAACCCCTTAAAATTAGGTTGCCAAAAAGCATATAAAACAGGTCTTTGACTTAATCCCACCTACGTTGAGAAGAGTTTATTCTGGAACTAAACCTAATGTATCTCCCCAGAACAGATTGGAAGGATTAGACTTATGCAACCTTTTGGTTTTTTTCCTCCACTGCAGACAACTGTATAAACGTAACACAGTTAATCTGTAAAAATATTAATTTCTAAATTACTGAACAGAAAAAAAATCCTGGTATAAAACATAACAGAACCTCCCATGTCACCAGGTGTTAAAATCCATAGTCAAAAGAACAAAGGAATCTCTCGCTGGATCCATCTAGGTGTAGCAATCACACAAATATGACTCCCTCTACAAAGAGTAAACTTTGAAAAATTGAGTGTATCTTAGGAGTCCATGGTACCAGCCAGACACATATTTTGCGACGGACATAGGACAGCCTAAAAGCGTGCCTCTACCTCCCCTCTTTGCACCCTCTTCGACACTATATAAAACTCCAACCACACCCACCTATGATGTCACTGCCATTACACAACCTGTCCCCCTCCGTGCCTGTCTGCTTATGCAACTGGGCCCGGCCTGCTGGGAATTGTCTTGGTGACACTTTAGACTGAAAATAGGTCTCTCTCTCTCAGGAAACAAGGTTAAATACACCAACGGAATTTCTCTTTGCCCGCGCACAGCGATTACCAAACACAAAACGAGGCAGAGCCCACAGACTCCTCTGTAAATAAGTTCCACAGAAGCGTGCGGGGGGAGGCACGACGGAGCCCATGTGGGACGCGCGCCCCATCACCTCTGGAGTAACCAGAAGCAGGTGTACCCCACTACCAGGCTGGGCGCTCAACCAGCTGCCCGTCCCCTACACTCCGCTCTCCCAATGGAGAGGTTCCCCGAATCCCTTCAAACTCGAGAAAACTTCGGACGCTCTTCACCGGCCCATGCCGATCGCTGACGGTCCCGCACTAGGGATTAAGGGCACATTTACCTACTCCACCACATCCCCAGCCCCCCGAGCTTGCCGTCCCGGGCTACTAGTCCGTCCCGGTCCCACCGGGACACCGGCAGCAGCGGCGTGGACCGCGCGGCTCCGGCGGGCGGCACGGGCGGAGGAAGGGAGCGCTCCCCCTAGCCTTACCTGCTCGCAGAGCCTGGTTGACGGCGCCCAGCGCCTCTCGGAAGCGGCCCTGGGCCAGCAGCTCCTCCAGCCGGGTCCCAGCCCTCGCCCTCTCGCACTCGTCCGGGAACCACTTCTCCACCAGCCGGTTGAGAACGACGCTGGTGCGCAGCGGGGCCGCGGCCGTGCTGGTGCCCCCCGCCGGCAGCAGCCAGTCCCGGCAGCGGCGGCAGCGGGCCCGCAGCTCCCTGCGGAGGCAGCGGCGGCAGTAGGTGTGCCCGCACGGGACGGTCACCGGCTCGCCCAGGAACCTCCCGCAGCCGCAGCAGCGCAGCGGCCCCTCGGTCCCGCGCTCCCGGCCCCGGCCCGGCCCCTGCCGCAGGCGGTAGTTCAGCACCAGGCAGTCCACGAGGGTCCCAAGGCGCTGGGCTCCGCCGAGGGGGCCGAGGCACAGCGACGCCAGGGACGCGCCCACCGCCTCCTTCAGGCGGCTCGCGGGCACCAGCCGCGCCAGCAGCAGCTCCCGCTCTTCGTCTGCCCCCTCGCCAGGGCCCCCGCTGCCGCCCGGCTCCGGCGGCAGCTCCGAGCCCACGGTGGCGGCGGGAGAGGACGCTGCCATCGGCTGCGCGGTGCGGCGAAGGGGGTGTGGCGCTCCCGCTCCGGACGCCGGGATGGGCTCCGGGCTCGGCGCGGGCGGGGGGCGGGAGGAGGCGGGGGGTGGTTACAAAACACCGCTCCACGCGCGCGCCGCCAACGGCGCGGGGTCACGTGGGGGGACGGGGCGGGCCCGTCCGGGAACGCCCGTCCACAGGGGCGTCGGGCCCCCGGAACCCCCCGCGGCCCGCCCGGCACCGGGGAGGGGGGAGCGCCTGGCCGGGCCGGGGGTGGCTGGCAGGGGAAGAGGGACAGCCCTACGGGCTCCTGGTTGACTCCTGGGAGCGGCTGCCGTGGTGAGGGTCGGGCGTTAGCAGGGCTGTGGGGGAGGAAGGGATAGAGGGGCAGAGCCGCCGGGGCGGGGAGAGGGTTCTCCGTCGGGGAACGGGGGTCTGTAGCTGCTGTGGCCCCGGAGCCATCACCCGGCGGGTGCCCGCCGCCCTCCTTGCGGCGGCTACTCGCACTCGTCTTGGGCCGGCCCCTTTTCCTTCTGTGTTAGTCTTTTAATGGAGGACACGATAAGATAAAAGTTACAAGGTTAAGGAAAAGCTCTTTGTCCTTAGGGTTTGTTTCCTCCCCTCTCTTCCGAGTGTTCCCAGCCCTCGCGGGACGGGTCGGCGGCGCTCGCTGCGCGCCCGCTGAGCCGTCACAGCCCGGCGGGCAGCGAGCCGCGCTCCCCGCCAGCGTGCAACAGAGGCGGGCTCTGCGGGGAAGCACCTGGTCTGTGCTGTCTAAAGTAGGCACAGCGGGGAAATGCTTAGGCTTTCCAGGTGTATGCCAGCCTCTAATGTAAGCTTGAAGCCTATTTCATAAGTGCTATGTATTTATAATTGTTACAGTGCCGTTTTGTTTTGTTTTGTTTTTCTTTTAACGTTAGAAGGCTGTCATAAATCCAGACATTTCAGATAAATATAGCAGTAGCTTTAAAGCCTTCCAAGCAAAGCTCGCACATCAGGAAAATTAATATATGGCCTTACGAAGGGAACAAAGCTATATTTATCTTCAGCCGTATTCCGTGTATGGCAGGCTGGAGGATGGTGCTAAAGGTTGTTAAGAGAGCTGTAGGCAAAGATGGCATGATTGGAAATAATACATCGGGATTTACATCCCAGTGTTTTGTCTGACCTCAGCTACTCTAAGGTTCATCCTTTGCCTCTACAGTTTCTTTCAAGTTCTTAAAGTCAAAGAAAAAAGATGTTATGGTAATTGAGTCATATGGGGACCATGAGTATATTCTAAGCATGGATAGGAAAGACAGTCTCTTACAGTAATTAATTCAAAAATCGAGTGAGTTAGGAAATGACATTCTAAGGATCAAAGTAAAATAGATATCTGTAGTGTGAACTTGAGTTGTGGTGGGATGTTGTAAATTGCTATGAATTATTGTGGATGGTTTTAATGGATTATGGATTCTGGTGTGGACATGTCAAGTGTGAGCTGACCCCTCACAAAATATTGGAGTTAGCCAATTTGGACAAAAGTAAAACTCTGAAAGAAATACTGTTAAAGAGAACAGTAGTTTATTTTGCATTTCAGATTAGATTACTCATTGAAATACAGAAGAAAAATAAAAACAGGACAAAGCCCAAGGGCTTGTGGGATTGGAATTAGGATAGTAAGGCTGTCCTCTGATGGAACAATTTAAAACAGTAGAAATAAAAACCTGTTTCCACCATTACCACTTCCAATGATTCCTATTAAAGTTCATACATCAGTGTTTCTACTAAAAGTTCAAACATTAGTGATTCAAGCAATCATGAATGCAATCAATGCAATCACCTATTTTACATACTTTCTAGTGTAAAGGAGCAAAATACTTAAGGCTTTGCCAGCATTAGTGTCTTGGAGCAGAAGAGTTGAGGTTTTTCCTATCATCTTTCTCTTCAAAACTGAAACAGTGAAACAAGGGATTTGGAGTAGGATGGATGAATAGATGGGTAGGGAGCCTGACATTTTGTATTGCTCCCACCAGTTGTAGAAATGTCTGGTATCTGGGAGATTATTCACAGGAAAGCTAGACTATGTATTCACCTCGTCCTTATTCTCTAGACATTATTTTTTATCCCTGTTGGAAATTATACTGGGCCTACTTAGACCGTGATGTTACCCAGTGTTGACATTCTTATATCTTTGAACTACAGTTGATTCTTCGAGCTTTGGTTTTGTTGTATTATTCCACCTTTGGCATATTTAACTAAACAAGAAAAAATCCCTCAAATTTCAAGTTTTTTAGTGTGTTACCATCAGGATGTGATAGTTATGTAAGAGAAGAAAAAAAGACATTTTCAAGATTAGATAACACACAGCTCCACCACCACTCCATTAAAATAGAACACTCAAAAATCCTATCTTTTTTTCCCTGCTTGTAGGGTCAGATAAATGATATTTTAAAACAACAAAGCCTTGTGCAGCTCGTCTGGGCCATTCTAGGAAAGACTTTAGGGACTGCTCTTTCCCTTTCTGCTGTAGAACAGTATTGTGCTGCTGGTTGTGGAAGTTGGTTGTTCTCATTCAGAAGGGTACCTGCAAAGCACTGTGCCTTCAGTACAGTGAGGCAGAAGTAATTACTTTCTTACGCTTTTTAAGGTATTGGTTGGATGTTTTTCCAAGCAATTCCTTGTATGAGCAGTGTGTGCAACCCAATTAGACACGAGATGACAATAAAACAGTGGTTCAAGTTGTATTTGACCCCACTTTAGGTCACTTAAGCACAATGATTCTGATTCAAGGTCTTCAGAAATCAACAGCAGTATAAACAAAGTAAAGCAAGACCAACCCAGGCTAAGGAAATGGACAGTGGATCTAAAATTAATACCTACATCCTGGAAATCTGGAGCCAAGCCCCATTTTTACAGGCCCTTGGCATATACCCCAAGAAAAAGTAGTTAACCCAAAGGATGTAGTTGTATTCTAAGAGAAATAATGGCTTTCTGGCTGTTCTCTTTTTCTTTGAAGGTAGATGCTAGTTATTGAGCTATTGTAACTTTTTGCAAAAATATCTGTAGCAAAGGCAAAATAAAATGAATTGGAGAAAGATTAGATTAGGCAAATAAGAGTCATACTTAAAAAAAGAAAAGCATAATATTCCTAAAAACTATTTGTTCTATCGAGAAACACTTAAATATCATTTCTTCTAGGGGAAGAAAACCCAACCAAAAAAGGAAATATAAAGCCATATTTAAAATTCTGGAATGGCTTTTGAAGACCTTAGCTCATAATGTTTGAGTTCCTTCAGCCCTGGTTAAGAAATAATGCTCAGAACCAACCATGATTTGTTTTGTTTCAGTTTTTTATTGTTGTTTAGTAGCCTTTCAAGGCGTTAGTGAGATAGTTCTGGCAGAGAGATTTTCAAATGGAAAAATCCTCATCATCACTGCAGTAAAACAGACACTCATCCTTGTTTGTGCAACACAGTGGTGGGCAGAAGTTGGTTTTGAGTATTTTTTTTTTTAGTTAGGAGTGGTCAAAAAGCTGCATTTGCAGCTTGGTCTCAAAAGTTAGTTGGTGAGCTAAACAGGGCTAGACTGTCAGCAATACTGTGACCAGCAGGACCAGGGCAGTGACTGTCCCCCTGTACTCAGCAGTGCTGCAGCCACACCTCAAGTCCCATGTCCAGTTCTGGGCCCCTCACCACAAGAAAGACATTGAAGTGCTGGCACAAGTCCAGAGTAGGGCAACAGAGCTGGTGAAGGGTCTGGAACATAAGTCCTATGAGGAGCAGCTGCGGGTGCTAGATTTCATCCCAGAGACTAGCCTTTCAAAAAGAAAAGAATTTTAAATGAACAAAATTTATTTTAGATTTTTTCTTTTGGCAAAGGCAAGAATTCTAGCATTTTTATGAAATGTGTTAAATGCAGTGACTTCTGCTGCACAAAACCAGTTTTTAGTTGTCTAAATAAACTGCTAATTAACAAACAGTAGAGTGCTTGTTGGGATTTCCCTTCAGTTCAGCATGAAATCTGAATTCTACTTCATAATTGGCAATTGCCAGTGGGTAAGAGAAAGACTGTGGATCTGGTCTGCCTAGACTTCAGTAAAGCCTTTGACACTGTTTCCCACAGCCTTCTCCTGGAGAAACTGGCTGCTCCTAGCTTGGACAGGTACAGTGTTCCTGGCTGAAAAGCTGTCTGCATGGCCAGGCCCAGAGAGTGGTGGGGAGTAGAGTGACATCCACTTGGCAGCCAGTCCCTAGTGGGGTTCCCCAGGGCTCAGGACTGGGACGAGTTTAGTTTCATATTTTGATCAATGCTTTAGGGGTAGGGGTTGGTCTCTTCTCCACAAAACAAGCAATTGGATGAGAAAATGGCCTCAAGTTGCCCGAGGAGAGGTATAAATTGGCTACAGGGAAAACTTTCCTCACTGAAAGGTCCAGCATTGGAACAGGCTGCCAAGCAGTGGTGGAGTCACCACCTCTGGAGGGATCTAAACAACATGTAGATGTGCCAGTTAGGGACGTGGTTTAGTGGCAGCCTTGGCAGTGCTGGGTTAACAGTTGGACTTGATCTCAAAAGGATTTTCCAACCTAAATGATTCTCTGGTTCTATGTCCTCATTTTTGGTTCAGTTACAGGTTTGGAGGTGTCTGCCCCCTTTGTCAGAGCCCTGAGGAGCTTGCTCCTGCTGGGTGATTTTGGACTTGGGGTAATGACATCCAGAATCCAGGAGATGCTGGTCCCCATTCCTCCTTCCCAGTTAGCAGAATGCCAGTTTGCCTGTGGTGCTGGGAAGTCTCTTCTCATTTCCAAAAACAACTGTTTTCAGTCGTAACATACTAATGTTATGGACTGATGGTTGTTTTTTCCTCCAAGCAGAGACTACTTGTTTTCAGTAGATCCAATGACACTTGAGATTTTTCTGAATGAGATTTCTCTCACTTTGATGATGAGGATGATGGCAGCAACACTTGTCTTAAAAATACAAATGGCAAAGGTTGACCTTGGGTTAAAGGTAGAATGTATAAAAAGAATGAAAGTTTAGAGCAGATTTTATCTAAAGAGATAAAATCTCAGCTGGGTTGGCTGAGCTGACTGAGTTTCCAAATGTGACAGAACTGACAGCCATGACTGTCAGATGTTCAGAAATCTGGGACACTGGCTGAAGATCAGCAAGCACAGTATTGCTTACAAGAAGGAAGAAAAAGGCATTCACCAAGTATAGACAATTAAGCTACCTCAATAGTATGTTGGGGGTGTAAAATACATTTTCAAGTGAAAAATTAATGAGAGACATGAAGCTAACATGAATACCATAACTCTTGATTTTACCTAACATAAAGTCAGCCTAACCAAGTCTGCTTTTGTTCTTGTAATGAAAATTATATTCTGCAGACAGGCGGTGCTCAGGCATCTCTTTGGACTTGAGTAAAACAGATTATATAATGAGCCACATGGAGAATTTTGGCTGAAACAGAGAATACGGAATTCCTAAAAGGTGATCAGGTCCGAAAGATCCTGTTAAAAGCCTATGGAAATGGATCATGAGATAGGAAGAGCTTTCTGTCTGGAATCACACTTCATGTGCTTTTTTTGAGGATCAGCTTTGGTACTAATTTTACTTGATATTTTCATCAGTGACCCTGGCACAAAAAAGGCAGGAAATTGATCTTTTGGTTTGGCAGCAAGTAAGAAAGTGATGTCAATAAACTGAGGAGAAAAATGTCAGACAGAAGGAAACCGACCTGCGTGACTACTGGGGTAGTAGAAATGGAAGAATTGTAGTCATGCGAGTGTCAAACCATGTACATCTATTGAGAAAAATTACTGCTAGATCCTGAGAGTTTATTAATGGGAAATGATAGAAGATGAGAAAGAACAGGAAGCTATAAAAAAACTGATATAAGCCTAGACTTGTTTTTTTTTTTTTTACTGTTGAGATAAGGAATTATTCATTGTGCTATACATGATTCTGGTGAACAGAGTCATACAACAGACAGTTCTGGTCAGGTTATTTGTAAAAAAAGAGGAAGCATAACTAATTGAAGAAAGAAAAGGATAAATTGGAACAGATTTACTGTACAACAAGAATTGGAGAAATGCTTGCTTCCCCACTGTCTTGCCAAAATGAGGATGGAGAAGGGATATGATTGCCCTATGTAAGTGATTTATGAAAAGAGATAGCAGGTGACACATAAGAAAAAAGATGAAGTAAATGACTAAAAGAAATTTAGATTAGAGATTAGGAGAATACTTCTGAGAATCTGAAGTGAGATTATGGGATGGTTTCTGAGAAACAGTGGGAGGATTTACACACTGTCAAACTGCTTGTTAATGCCAGGACAGGGATTACCTGACACGCAAGCTGTTATAGCAAGGGACTGGATTCAGTCTGAAGAACAGAAAACAGTTAAGCAGTAGGAAACAAGTTAGTAAATAGAAGAATAATTGGCAAACTGCTACCTAAACTTTTCAAATATTGATTTCACCCCTTAGTCTCAGTCAATGTTACACAGTGAATGTTTCAGCGTCTCAGCAGGGTGATGAAAGAACGGTTGCAAAATCACGAGGACCACAATTGAAATGTTCCCCAGGTCCTTGGAAAAAATTCAAACTCAGGGAAGAAGACTTTGGAGAAGTGTGAGGGCAGGAGAGGGAACCTCTTCCTTTGAAAGGTGAGAGGAATAAGGCATCCACCTAACCCTGTGGCCAGGTTAGGATACCCAACACACTGGCAGGACTGACAGAGAAGGTAGCTGCTGTCAGTGTAGCAAAATATCCATACCCACCTCATGTTGCCATAGAGAGGCATGTTAGCCACTACTTCCGCGGTTGCCAAAATTGGGTGGGGAGAGAAAGCACCAAAATCCAAGTTTAGCCACCTTTAGCTTCCTCTAGTAGCACTTCAAAGAGGATGTGCTCATGGCTGCTGCCCTGCCTCTGCAAACCATGCATGGCACTGAGGACTTCCCAGAGATTGTGTCTATTTAAACCATTGCCTTTTGCTTTTCACTCCTAAATGGCTGTTCTGCCATTCTCACTGCTTTAGCTGAACTGAGCACATTCCACTTCAGGTGGATCCAGTGAAGGACAGAACAGTCCGTGCTTACATCCTTGGTGATGGCTCTAAATGCAAAAAGACCAGTTGAGTTGAAGTTGAATCCTCTCATGGGAAATAAGCTTATTACTACTGATAAAATTTTAGTTCAATACCATTTTATTGTTTTTTTAAAAATCTGTACAGAAGAAACTGACAAAACCCCAGTATAAACAGTCCTGTGAAAATGGCCCTGTCAAATACTTCTCTGAGACATCTGACATCTCTCTAATAAGATTTTTTTGTAATTGTTTCAGAAGGAAAGTGTGCAACATAACAACCTGCAAATGGTTCATGCATATTCATGCCTTCCATGTGTTAACTGCTGGGGAATGGCTTCAGATTGCTTCACATTATAAATTGTTACTTATTTACCATACCAGTTGGTGTCCAAGGTAGCATATGTGAAGTGAATTTGCAGTTTCTGTTACTGTTAGTTGAAATTTTCCAGTGAAACATCTTCTCAAAAGGAAAAAAAAAGTTACCCTTACCTATCAATCAGGAAGACTATGCTTTGTAGAAGAGTATTTGTTTAGATAATCTGACAAAACATAGGTAAATTTTCATGGGAAGCATTTTCCAAATATCCAGGAAGATAGCACTGGTGATTTATTTTTCTGAATAGCTCTACCATGGGACTAGTCCCCACATGCCTCTAATCTGGTAAAATCCCTGTAGTGGAACAAGACTGATTTTGGGAAATCCATTTCTTGTCAAAGGTCAGCTCCTGGCTCCATAGCAATAGCCTCCTGCCATGTGTCTGTAGCTGCAGTTAAAAAACTTCCAAATTCCTAGTGAATCAGCAACCAGGACCTTGCAGTTCTGGCTTCCAGCCCTCTTCACATAAAAACATATATGCAAATTTAATAATATATACATATTAAAGAAAGTCAAGTTTTTGAGAATCCACAGTAATTTCCAACTTCTAAAAGCAGATCTGTTTAGAAAAATGTTTTTAGCTTTTCATCCATGAATAAAAATATTTTGCCTCATCTTTATGGTATTTATTTTGTCCTAAAATAGTTAAAAGCCATTAAAATTGATGCTTGATGTTTGAGTCACTTCAGCCCTGGCTAAGAAATAATGCTCAAAACCAACTTGGTTTTGTTTTGTTTCAGTTTGTTCTGTGTTGCTTAGTAGACTTTTGTGAGATAGTTCCAGCAGAGAGATTTTTAAATGGAAAACTGCTCAGCATCACTGCAGTTAAACAAACACTAACTCTTGTTCGTGCAACACAGTGTTAAGCAGAAGTTGGCTTTGAGTAATTTTTAGTTATGAGTGGCCACAGAACTGCATTTGCAGCTTGGTGACAAAAGTTAATTTGAGCTGAACAAAGCTAGGCTGCTACCACTGTCTAGCATTTCTGTACAGCACTGCAGTGTGAATTTTCCAAAGGATCTTAATTCCCTTTGAGAACATTTGAGCTATTGGTTCTCAGTACTTTTGAAAGAAATCAGCCCCATAGTACATTATTTAATTACACAGTAATTATGTATGCGCTAGTATGAGGAAAAATGACCACACATAGGATAAAAAGTTAACTACATGTTAGAAAGATAAAGATCTCATTAAAAATAAAAAGGGAGGCAAAACATAATAGGATCTAAAATACTTAGGTAAAGACAGAGAGAGAGTTTATTGGCTTGATCCAATAAGGGACTTAAATACCTAAGGTAAGGTTTATGGAGAATTCAGGTGCCTATGTCAAAAATGCGATCACAGCTCACACAGCTGCTGCCTAACCCAGGAGTGCCTAAAATCACAAGGCTCTTTCTTGATTGTAATCTGTGTCTTTAGAGTGTCTCAGATTTTACTTTTGTGCACAGTTGGTGTGCAGCAGCTAGAGCAGTTTCAGCACTTACTTCACATTCAGCCATTTACAGTCCTCGGCTGAAAAGTTCAAGGACGCTATTTTGTCAGTGTACTCAGGCTACACCAGGCACAGATTCACATTCTAAAATTCTTAGTTTGTTGTAGTTCCTTGTTTTTAACACGAAGGATGGAGGGATGAAATAATCTTTTATTGAACAATCTCTCTGTTAGATTATTGATACGAGGATAATTCTTGCACATCATTTCTGTTCCTACAGGCAACAGAATTCTTTGCTTCATTGTGGCATGACTTTTAACAGGAACAGGGCAGGATCATCTTAGTTTTCAATAGCCCTGTCTCTTGCTTGGTAGGATCACTTTTCTGCCCTATGTTGATTTGTGTCTTTTTTGTTTAACAGGGAAACACAGCAACAATGGGTTGCAGTATAGGAGGTGCTTGTTTTCTCATTTCCTTCTGTTATCCTGGATGTGATTTAACAGAATATTGCAAGCCCTGCTCAATTTTTTTTTTAACAGAACGGTAGTTGGATCCTACAGTTAGGAGGACTCCAAGCTGTGAATTTTAAGCACGCTGTGTTTTCCATGTTGTGGCCTGACTTAAGTTTCTAAGGAATTGCAATAATGCTGCTGCATTTCTGAGGTTTGGTAAGTCTGGTAATTATACTTGGAAACTGTGGAATTGCCTATCCTGGAGACACTAATAAGTGGAGTCACTCACTTCCCTGTTTTCATGTTCATTGTATTTTTTCGTTTCCCATATGTGATATGTGGTTGTAGTTTCTAAAGTATAGCTGAATATTTCTACATGTGCAAGGCAACAAACTTAAAAATGTGATCAATAAGTTCTTATTTTAAATTATTCCACTTTTAAAAAGTAACTTAACTCCAGATATGACATGAATCATATTTGTCTTTCATTCAGGAAGAGAAAGCTTGGAAATCTTGATCAGATTCTTTCCTTCAGCCATTGTTGCTTGGTAGGAGAGATGTGTATAATCTACAGATTTATAAAATAGCTAAATACTCACTGGAAAATGTGCTCCTAGTAGGATAAATTGTGAGCAATGCACTTACAAGTGTGAAGTACTAAATTTAAAGAGATGAAGTGCAGGAGCTCTTAGTGCAGAACTGTAACTGAATAACGAACAAAAACTGAAATAATAGCAAAGGAAGTACTAAAAACACTTCAATTAAGGCGCTTTTTAAAATAAAAATTACTCACTAAGGAAGTGTGCAAAAAACACATAAGTCAGCATTTTTAATGTTTATCAGTTTGTTTTCCTTCAGCTGAAAGTTGTTAGCTAACAGTTATGTTGAACATCTTAGAAATTTTTTCTGAGTTTTTATGTATTCACTCTACAGAAAAAATACAGGCTGATTGTTTTAAAAATAATGTATAGCAAAAGCAAAGGTAATGATTTTGGACCTGTGTTCTATGTTCTAACTTGGTATTTAAAAAATGATTTATGTTGGTATCTGTTTATATAATCTCTAATATTTTATAATATCTTCCCTGATAAAATATATATATTCTCTAATATATTCCTTGCTATCAAGCTGGATGTTTTGTGACTCTTTATGATGGTCCTCTGAGATAAATAATATTGAGATACATTTGGTGTTGAATATAATTTGCCAAATAGGAGCAGTCTCTGAATTTTTAATAATTATTGCTCTTCATTCTTATACAAGTAAAAAAAAAGGGGAAATTACAGTTACTGTATCATTTTTGCATTAAAAGTATGCCTGTGTTGTGTAATCAAATCTTCAACCAAAGTAGAAGGAAGGAAAAAAGCTTATTGTGCTTAATATCTAGCCTCTTGGAAAAAAACTTTCATTTCTGGGTGGTCAATAATAAATGCAGAATTAAATTCAGAGTTCCAGTCAATTAAAATACATTTTAAGAAATGCATGTAGAAATCAGAAAATACTAGTCAGCCTACTTATAGTGGTAATTGGAGGGAAAAGCCCCTTATTTGTTATTACTGGATTGGACTGCTGCTAGTATTAGATAAATCGCCGAGTCTATATAAATCTAGATAATGATAAAATCATTAGCAATCTTTTAAAATTCTGAAGGGGTTGTTAAAGTTACAAATACGTCTTCACTTATTCTTCTTAGGTTAGCTCTTTGGGATCAGAGGAGCAACTCCTTGTGTTGTAGATATTTTTCATTCATAGAGTTCCATAGAGTTTTTGCATGTATATCCACTTTTTCCTTGTCTAATGGGTGTTCTTCCTTCAGAGGTTTTAGAGCACTGGACAAATATTTCCTATTAAAGAGAACAGGAAATACACGAGCTTTCTTCAAAACTCTATGACTAGAACTCTTTATTAAATATAGTGTCATGTGAAGAACATGAGCTGAACAAAATGCAGTTACTTCACTCACAGTGGCAGAAGACATCTAATTAAATCACCTTATTGGCAATACTTTACCATTTAGCAGCAAAATGAATGTTACTGTTTATTCTGACTATTCAATATTCTCTTTCTACCTTGGCTTGTACCTACTACTGTAACCTGTGTCCTATTCGCTTCTTGGTAGCATCACCCAGCAGCACATCATGTGCTGTAGGCTGAGATACCACAGCCGCACCTTTTCAACCTCTCCTACAAATGTGCTACAGGAAATGTGGGCCTTTATTTTACTTCTGCCAGAGATACCAGATGACAGGGTTCAGTTGGGAGACCATTAGTCTCCATTAGACCAATGTTTTTCAATGTAGCATGGGATCATACAGGAGAGAAGTGAGCACTCAAATTCTTCATTTCAGCATGACGGTGTAAAGAACATGGTGTTGCAGTCTTCCTCCCACCTGTATTTCTCCTTCACCGTGTTTTTACAAGAAGATGAGTATGTGGTCTTTGGCTATTGTTCACAAATACTCAATGTAGACACAAAAGAAGACCTCATTTTATATATATATATATATATATATATATATATATATATATATATTATTTTTTTTTAATTCAAACATATATTGAACATAGTTTGTCCATGCAGTTATAACAAGCTTCAGTCATACTGAGTCTAGGCTGACCACACTTACTCACAGGAGGATCTGTGGTAAGTAGCCCATCCCTAAGGGGCTAAAGCTAAACCCATCCTGAAAGGATTCTATATGATGTGTTCTGTCCTTGTCATACTATAAATAACCATTACATTTTAAGGATCTTTTTTAATGATTCGCATCCCTCAATTTCTGATTGTCCAGGAAGGGTTTCCCAAGGGCTGAAAGACTGTGGTAAGCCCATGCATATGAGAGTATTTTTAAAATCACATAATGTATTTTATTTATCTTCATATTTCTATTTCTAGTAAAAAAAATCATATTTTTTTAAGTGAACAGCTTATCCTGCTGTTTTTCATGGGTTTGCTGACGTGCTGGATCTGTTTTATGTTTGTGTTTGGCTATGCTGGTATTGGTAGATCACCAGAAAGCCCTGTCTTACTCCCAGTTCATGCTTGCCCTTCACTGGAGAGCTGCAAACCTGACAAGCTGTTGCCATCATTTTTCTTTGTGACAGACTGTAGAGCCTTCTTTTTACAAAGTACTTGGTTTATGTCCTGGGGCTCTCAGCTGTGGAGATTTGGTGTATGGCTCACTCTGTCAAGTTTCTTGGTTCCTGTAATATTTCATCCTCCTGCTGGTGCTATTTTAATACCTCAATTCCTGGCCATAAATTTAAGCCAAAAGTTAACTACGTAGCCTAGATATAAATTTTTATTATTAATTGTAGAAATAGAAGCTGCAACATGTTTTTCTTTATTGTTTTTAAACATTGGAATGGACTGCTGAGGGAGGCAGTGAAATCACCATCCATGGTAGTGTTCAGCTAAGGACTGGATGTGGCACTTAGTGCCATGATAGAGTTGGTCTATATCAGAGGTTTTTTCCAACCTGGCTGATTCTGTGATTCATTAAAAAAAAAATGTTCTCAGAGGTTCTTTTTCTTGGTACCTGGGTCACCTTAATAAAAATAGTGGAAAACTCTGGTGTTTACAGGACTAATTCCTGGGGGTAACAGTCTCCCAGAATTTTTGAGTTCTGCAACACCATTAACAAAATAATAGGTCAGTAGTTGATTTCAGGCTTAAAAGCAGGTTATAATGATTGTAGGGCTGAGTCATATCTTAGACATAGTGGCTAAGTAAACTGTTCTGGTAAAGTAAACAGTAATATATCAGAATGAAAGGTTTCTGAATAAGCTATTTGACGATAAATTACAGCATAGCAGAGCTTGCCTGTCAAGAATGAGAAGGAAAGAAGGCGTCAGCCTTAGTCTTTTTTATCCAGATGTCTTTCTCATTGTAAAAGATTTGCATTGTAAGAAACGTACCAGGTATTTGTAGAGGGAAGTTTGGGTAGAAAAAAAAAAATAATTATTGGGAAAGAAGAAGCAAAGTGCAAGGTATATTTTTCAAAGACGTCCTGCATGCATATTTACATAATGGGACTGGGTATATTTACACTAATGGGACTGAGCAGTACCTCTTTTCCTTGAAATCACCTCTTTGCCAATGGTGTAAAGTTGGCAAATCATGGATGTAGCTGCTTTCCTCCTTTCTGGCATCACCTAAAGAGAAATATAGGTCGTGTTCAGATTGTACCATAGCTCAGCTTTCCCTGTGTCCGCAGCCTTTTTGGGAGCACAGGGTTAAATGTAAGCAACCTCTGATCCCTCCCTTCCTGACCCAAACAGAAGCATATGAGTGATAATATGCATCAGTAAATCTGAAACAAGTCTTCAGTCTTAGTACTGCTTCATTTTGCAACAATGACCTCCTTTCTGTAGATCTCAATAGAAAGACATAACATCTTTATCAATTCTTACTGCAAATAACAGTTTCTCCATGGAATGACTATATTAAGAAATGTCACTTTGAAATTATAATTTTAAGGTGATTTACATAAGAAATAACAATGCCTATAGTTAGATTGTTGTTTTGAAGTAAGGACATGTATGACATTGTTGTCTTAGAAGTTTGAGTTACTAGATTTTTTTTTCTAATTTTAGTTTTCAGAATACTGGATTATGTCTTCTCTTCCATTGTTGCTTCTACTGCATATCTTATTCCTACAATTCTCATGTTATTATTCTATTAAAATTAAATATATACACCAAAAAATATATATATATATGTAGCCGTGAACAAAGTATTTACATATTAAATATCTAAATATTTTTTAAATTGCATTTCTATTAGCTTTTTAAAGCATTTTCTGGAAAAAAAAAAAGGTTTTGAATGAAGAGAGTAATAAGTGCTTTAAATCTTAAAAAAAAAAAAAAAGTATTACTACTTTTGTCCCAGTTTGTAATTCTGTACTTCTTTTGTAAAAGTGGTGCAGTGTGCTTTTCTGCATTCCAAAAATTTTTTATGAGTCAACAGCTTGATTGATTGATTGATTGATTCATAATTTGAATTGTGTACCAGAAGGGATGTTCGCTTAAAAACTGCTTGCTGCACTTTTAGATCAGGGGAAGGACATGCAGGTGGAGCTGCTGGTTGCAGTGAGCTGGTTGGGTTTGTCCTGCAGCCAAGGGCATGTGCTGCCCGTCATGGGCTTGAAGGCTGGGCTGGACGTGCAGCATGGGGCTGGTGGAGCTGCTCTGCTTCCACTCTTCTGTGGGGGTCACTGCTCCTTGGTGTACAGTGGTCTTCTGGTCAGGATCACCACTGCATTTCAGAGGTTATAGAAAAGGGAAGGATCTCCTGACTTTATCAAGTGTGTGAGCTTCCCTCCAAAGCAGCCAGTGTTTGTGTCATTAGTAATACCTGTACTCGCCTGTATTCCTGCTTTAAATGCTTTGAGAAGACACTGCTATTTCTCCTGCAGTGGAGATACCATCTTGTAGTTCCACTGCTTGGCTCCTGGAGGTAGGATCAGGCCTTATCAAAAAAAGTCTGTGAAGATGCTCAAGGGCAATTAAAAACTGCGAAGCAAAATCATGATGATTGTTAAAAATTCCAGTGTTATCATGGAAGTTGTTAGATAGTGCTGAATAAGGTTAAAAAGTTCTTTTTCTGAGGCAGCATCCAATTTCTGGTTTTCTTTCATTGCAGATAGAACAAAAGCTGTTTTTTAAATTTTTGCCCACTCAGTCAAGATACAAACAGACAAACAAATACACATCTTGAATTATTAAAAATTTGGAATTATTTTTATTTCTTTAGGAACAACTGACATAATATGCTTTATTTCATGTAAATTCAACTCTCAGTGTTTTCTGTTTTAGGATGGTACTACCCGGGAATTTTAGAAGGGTTTGGTGTGCTTGTTGTGCTTTACAAGCTCAATTCTCTGGCCAGAATGTCTTTCTCATGATGAAGAAGAAAATTCACATATCTCCACGCAGATGTTTTCCTGCAGGCTTGGCCCTTAGAAGAAAGGAATTTTGAATTCCTGCTTAACTTGCTAAATGTGCTGAGTTGAAGATATATTTATTCAGCATTTAATAAACTAGTTGGGAACAATGTTTCAGATGAGATGGAGAAAAAAAATCACAGTTTGAAATGATGTTTAGTTTTCCCACTAGAAAATTGGCAGTTAACAATTACATTATTTGTCAAAAAATCTTTCAAGCAAGAAACTAAAGTCAGCTCTATTTGCACAAAACTAATGGTTTAACACTGTAAGCAATTTTTAATTACTTCTGTCATACACAATGCATCCCAGAAGCAACATACATTTGAATGCAAAAGAACTGCACTTTCAGGAAAGTGAAGATAAAAGACAAAAATAGAGATTTCTGCCAACCTTTCAAGTAATTATTTAGTATGAAAAGTTTGTCTGTAAAGCTTTAAAAACTGAATTTTGCACTGAGGTTTTCAGTGGAACAGTACAGTTATTGAACACAGCAAAAAGAATAAACAAAATTTTAGTAACAGGAAGCAACAGATTATTTTTAAACTATTTTCATTCCATTATGCGTAACTGCTTCAGTTAGGTAGGAATTTTACTAAATAACTGCAATTTTCTATTTACTTTATTTTGGTTTGGCATTAGATTCTGAATTTCATGAGTCCCACAGGACAGATCCTATTCTTGATCTGCATAATCCTCATGGAAGGCATCTGAGTTCTGAGCCACCAAAGCTTTGATCCTATTAGAGATGATGGATGTTTCAGGTGCTGGGCAAGACTGTGGACTCACTTATGCTCATGCAGAGAACTATTCCTGCACTTGTACATGCTTTTAGGCAACTGTTCCTGGCCTGGCATACTCCAGCTCTTGAGGAATGGAATGCACTCAGTGCCGGTAGCTCCGTGAGCAGCTGCAGCGCCAGCTCCAGGCTGAGCTCTGGTGGTGAGAGCCCCACACAAGGCCATGAACTGGAACCAACCTTTGCACAACAGAGGGCACAGGGACCTGTGGTGCCAGCCAGGGGACAGACACTCAGAGGCACGGCAGGAGCTGAGGATGCCCAGATCTTCCTGTGCTTTGACTGTGAGGGTAGTAAAACCCCAGGTTTTTCTTTGTTTGCAGCCCCTTCTTGGCAGCACTCGGTCAAGCTGTTATTCTGTTGTTGCACCATGATTAAAATATTTGAGGGATCCAGACGTCTGAGACTCTGCTGTGGAAAACCTGGAGTTGAGCCAGTAGGGAAACCTGGTCTGACTGTGTGAAGGTGGCATGTGTAGCTGCAAAGGGAGCTCAGTGCCGGCTTGGGTGGCACAAGAGTAACTGGCGGAGTGGTTTCTGAATGGTCAGACAGGAAAGGTTCCTTAACACATCCTTTGGTGGCCTCCAGTTGTGTTGTGTCAGAGCAGAATGTGTCATGGTGCAGTAAAGTCCATGTGTGCACTGTTTTGTGCCTTTTGCTGTTGTCTTAACCAGTGTATCTGCACAAGTGCTAGGGCAGTGAAATGCCTGGTATAGCCACAAACTACCAGTTCATTTTGCACTAGGTGTAGATAAAGGAAGCAGATGCCCATGGCTACTTGGAGCAGTCACTTTCTCTTCCATCTGTGCCAGAGCTGCAGCACAGTGTACAGCCTGTGGTACCTTCTTTTTGCTGCTTTGCTGATGTTGAGGGAGGAAAGTGTTGGAAATCACAGAATGGCAGTTTCTGCAGAATTGTCAGTGGCTCTTCCCAGCCATTGATTTGATGCTCTCCTCCTTTTCCTCCTACTTTATGTATCATGCAGCCACAGAAGAAATACTTCTTTTCTAAGAATTTTCTCTGACTTTCTAGGCGCAGCTTCTTTCATCACCCACCCTCCACTCCTTTTGTATCACAAGCCCTTTCTGGTTTCTGGAACCTCAGACAGTATAGAAGTGTTATGAGGGATGTTTTTTAGGGAAAAAAATGTTTGCAGGAGTAATAGTAGGAAGTGCTTGTGTAGGAGTGTGGTGGGAATTTAAATTTGCTTTGACAAACTAGTTGTTGACAGTGAATGATGTTTTGAGTGACCTTTTGTACAGCAGAAGTGGAGTTGTGCTGGTGGTTTTGCAATGGTGGACATTTCCAAATATTCCACCAATATGTGTGCAACTTCAAGGTGACACCACTGCCAAGAATTAACAGAACAAGAGGCAATGAGCACAAACTGAAATAAAAAGTAGGAATAATATTTTTAACCATGAGTGGGGTCAAGCTCCAGAACAGGTTGCCCGGAGAGCTTGTGGAGTCTTCATCCTTGGAAATTCTAAAAACTTGAGTGGAATAGCCTGAAGAACTTGATCTAGTTCAGTCTCCTTTGATCAGAAGGTGGACCAAAGACCTCCAGCAGTCAAATCTCAACCAATCTGTTATTCTGTTGTAAGAAAAGCATGGAATAATCCTTTTTAAAGTGAAGGTAATTGCCTGTTGTTCTGACTTTCTGCAATTTGTGGTTCACACACTTCTTAATACATTCTATTGTCATTTTGGAACCTTAATTATTACACAAGATGTAAGTGTAAATTACACATGCAAAAAAACCAGACACCAGAATCTCCAGTTTTACAGTCGCTAGTCAGAAACATTTTAAACAATAAAGAAACAGATTTTGGTTTCTTTGAAGTCTGCAGTTAAAATTTCCACTGGCTTAATGGGACAAGGAACTTTATTTATCTATTTATCACATTTTATATCGAACAGAAAACAGAAATGAAAGCAAAATGAATTGGTTAGTTATATAATTACATAACTAACAGTAATGTATTTAAAGTCTGTAAAATCAAAACCTCTGGAAATAGGAAGTTCAGGCTACATCTGCCTCCAACCACCAAGCAGCTAGTCTCTGGTCTGCTCTTTGTGCTAATAGCTGTGCACCCACCGTGTGTGTGTAACTTGATGACATCATGGTTTGGCTGCTTGGCAGAAGGGAAGAGCTGGGAACCTTCATTATTCTCTAGAAAGGCTCTAAATGTGTAGAAGCAGCTTGAGAGTGCACAGTTGAGAAATGGGCTCTTGTATGTGACAAGACACACTTTGTACTTCACTGTACAAATAAGTCTCTTGATTTCTCGTGTTTGAAAGTGGAAAATATCATTGTCCTATTTGATAAATGAAACTTTGTCTGCAAAGCAAGCATATAAGAAATAGAATAAACGTATTTTCACACTAAAGGGATAGTTTCAGGAAAAGAGGATTAAAATTCTTGGAAAATCAGTGAGGCAGCTACAAGTGTCAGGTGATTATATGGCCTTATGTAAGTACAGTGGTTGGTGTCTAGCCAAGTATTTCTAAAACTTATAGGGTAACTTCTGTTCACATTTAGGCAGGCATAAATCTGAAAGCACTTCAAAACTCAGTAGTGTTTGCTCCTATGTTAGAGCTTCTTTTAAAAAAGAAAATTATAACGTTTTTTTTTTTTTTTTTACTACAGAGAATTCTTAAAGGGGATGGTGTGGTTAAAACTGGGATTTCCAATAATTGAATTTTATTCCTGCCTTTCTTGTAGATTCCCCTGTACTGTAATGGGCAAGCCATTTTTGTAGCTTGATTTCTGGCATAACCACAGCAAATGTATCTGTGTATATGACACTGAAAAAATATAGTGTGTTTTGGTGGGTCTCATTGGTAGGTGTATTGTCTAGTTGTCACATGGCAGTGTATTAAAATAATTTTGTTACTGTTTTTCTTTAATAAAAAAAAAAGCCCTAATTGGAACCAATTGTGAGAAAAAAGTATTTTTTTAAAGAAATTTTACTTCCATTTAGTCTAGTAGTGCAGGTCTTAATAATTTGCTTCTGAAGGCAACCTATCTTAAATGAGTAATTTATTTGTATGGTTTGGTAAGTTTTTTAAACATGTAATAATCTCTCAAAGTCTCTTTTTTCCCCCCAAGATAGCATTCAGAATGCAAATTTTTCCCCATAATTTTATTTTGCTTGCACATCCACTCCTTTTTTATAGCATGCTTTGTTTTTGTGCAGTTTATATCACATCACTTTTCCACTTCAGGTTTGATTTATCTTTAAACTTGTTGAGAGACATAATACCACTGAATAATTCTCTCAGACTCTGGCAAATCTTCAGGTATTTAGAAAGAGAGAAGGAAGGCCTTACACCGGCAGAACATTGCTTGAAGGGCTGGCTAAATCTGGTGAGGACTAATTAGGTAGATTTTTTTCAGTCTGTCAGTCAGTCTTACAGATTTTCTTGATCACATACGGAACATATACAAAGCAAGAGGGTATATACAGTGAATTCAAGAAATGTCTTCAGAATGATGCTTCTTTTGAAAGAGATTTATGAACTGATGTTCAAAAAGAAGCATAAAATGTTTCCATATGACAACAGGATGAAAGATGTCAGAGAGATCTCAGAAAAGGAAGTTAGAATAGACAAGAATGCATTTGGAAATGTGTTAGCTTTTACTGGAAGTGTGAATTTGGACATCAGAGAACTTCTGTAATGCCTGCCAGGCTGTGTTCTCTGTCCCCACAGGGCTTTTAGCACTAGAGTTGCCCACCGGGCAGCATCAGATGAATCATCATGAAAACCAAACAGGACAACTTTACTTGAGAGAGAGAGAATATAGAATATGAACAATCCAACTGCCATCTGTATGTTTTCCTGATGAATGGCATTATCACATCTTTTTGTGCCAAATGAGTAAACTGTTTTCACCACACAAATACTGTCTATTCCAGCACATATTACATGCAAACTACCAGCACAAATTTCAGAGTGATGTTTGCAATGTGAATTCACTCTGCCAGTTAAAATGCTATCCAACAAGTTCTGGTTAGAAAAGTAATCTAAAAAAGAAGTGTGGGTTTGTGATGAGTGTTAGGCCATGAAAACTCCACAGTTTTCCAGGGGCTTATGAAACACAACTGAGTCCATTGCTGTCACATTACTTACTAATGTACTTAAAACCAGCTGACTCAGTTACAGAGAGATGTACAAACTGAAAATGTATATGAAGGAAAAGAATATTGGCAAATAGGAGACTTGTATGCAGGAGCATTTCAGTGAACTAGAAGAGAATAAAAAGACAGATGAAGATACTGTGGTGTTCTCTACTGTTTCACAGGAACCTTCCAGCACATCTAACCTGGTTTCAGAAAGGAAAGTAACATTTTTGGTTTACTGTCTGTTTAAATACATAAATATGTATTCTATGCTTGCAGAAAGAACTTTTTTAAATCATTACCTAACTTTTATAAAACAAACTTTTTTTTTTTCAGAATGAAATAGTTATCATAGCTAAATTATCCCTCAAATAAGGTTTTCATATTAAGAAAACCTAGAGATCTAGATTCTCAAAAAGCATTTGCTAGCTTAAATGTAGCGACTTTTAAGATCTTTAGTTTTGGCTCATTGAGTGGTGTTTCTTTGTGCAGTCTGTCTTAAGTATAATAAAGCCTACTCACAGATTTCCCAAAGCCTCTGTGCAAATCCACAATTTCTGGCAGCTCATGTTTATTCAATGATTATGTGCTTTCAGTGGAATAATGTCAGTAGTGGACCAATGACTGCCTGAGCAAAGCTCTGTGGAAAGAGAAAAGTCATAAAAAAACCTTACACTTTTCATATTGATTAGAGAAAACTAATTTACAGCAACAGAATACAAATACAATCAGAATTCACATTGTAAGATGAGTATGTAAGGGCAGCAGAGTGACATGTTTCACAGTTGACCTTCCTGCTCCTGCTGCTATTTGCTGTTTCTCATACAGCACTGTTTAGTACTAAATGTTTTCAAACCTAGAGGATATCAAATGGTGTTAGCCCTGATAAGGGCAACACTGAAAAATGCTGCCATTACAGAGCAATAAAAGTAAGATTTACCATGAAAAAGATTTCCATTACACAGCTTTCAGGAGTAGTGCAAAAGAACTTTCTGGAATTGTGCTTGTGACAATCACCTCTGTTTTTGAAGATCCAGCAAGGATTGGATTGTACTTGTAAACAGTACATATTGCAAGCTGTTGACAAAAAGTTACACTTTTTATTATTCCTTTAAGATGTATATTTCTCTTGCATTCATACATTTCTCTTGCATTCATACATTTCTCATGTATGTACCTTTCACCTCAAGATATATTTACTAAATGATTTATAACGCACTAGAGGTTCCCCCCACCCTTTGTGACAGAACAGACTGCTGTATGTCAGCAACGTGACTTGTTACAAGAAGCACAATGCCTAGTTGATAATGCAGTGCAAAGATCTGAGAGACAAAAAATGCACCTTTACATGAGATTCTTGACATTGAAATGGACATCTCTACAAAGAAGTCATTGGACTTACTGAAATTGTACAAGAACTCAGTCTCACCTTATGAGTTCTGGTTTCTGAAATATTATTTTAGTAGAAATATCTGACCCTGATAGAGAAAAAGCTCAGAGATTACCTAATGAACTACTTATGTCACCTCCTGCTGCACCTTGCATTTATATGCCAGCTCTTGAAGTTTGGTATGTGATCAACTGTTTAACTCTGGAAAATAAGTCAGAAAACAAGAAGATTACAATATATTAATTTAAAATCTAGAAGAAGTTTTAGGAACTTGAAACTAAATCAAAAAGTGAAACTAAATCTATTTTTAATAGTTCTCCTTTATAATAAATAAAGCTAACATGAAGAATTTTTTAGTACCTCAGACTCATATGCAGTGATTTGGGTCTTGAAGGGGAGAGACTTTTTTAAGTATTTCCTGATACTATTTGCCAAACTCTGTTAAATGATTTACTGAGTGGTTTCAGGGCTCAGTTACCGTACAATTCTTCAATGTTAATATATCACTCTTTCATCTGGAATGGAATTACCAAAGAAATTATTTCTCTTGATATTTTCTTGGAAACAGTAATAATTTTTTGTGTCTCACGACATTTGGATTCCATGATGGTTATTTAAAAGTGTTTAATTTTTTTTAAACATTTTTAATCATTTCCACATCATTTCTCTGTTTGTCTTTCACAAAAATCTCTAATATTACCAGTAGCAGTTCTGTTTCTCTGTGTCATTCTTTGCCATATTAATTACCTCATTAGCTCTCCTTTGCCGTAGGGGAATCACATTTTTCTTTCGAATTGTGCAATTTATAAAAATAAGTAAAATAAACTGGGATCCATTTATTCAAATCTTTATTCATCCTTTCAGACCAGAACAAATAATGGTGTCAGCTATGTCAGGTGGTCTTGTGGAAGGTAATATTTGTCCCACCAAGCTTGCCTTACTTCCCTGTTGAGCAATCTGCATTCACCAAGGATCTGGTGTGGCTGAAGGAGGAATGTGTCTAAAGAACTAGGGGTTCTGTAACACGTGATTCCAGTCCTTTGTTAAACCCAGGGGATGAGCAGGAGCTCACATCCAGTAACTGTGCTGTACAGTCATGGAAGACAGAAAGGGTCTCTGGGCCCTGCAGTTCCCCTCTCTGCCATACAGGGCTGGACTCTGCTCTAACTCAGCTTTTGAGCTGTAAACATTCTAGGATGAGAGTTGCAATTGTGTTCCTTGAGAAACTGTCCCTTAGCAGAAGTCCAAACATGTGAGAAATTTTTTCCCTATTCTTTTGACTGAGAATTTGCTACCTTAATTTTTATTGAAGTCTTCTACTTTTTTACTGCCTATAACTCTAAATGTTATATCTGCAAACACGTATGACCCTGGTAGTTGTTTTTTAGCCAGTTGCCTTGTGACAGCATATTCAATGTCCAAAAAAGCCAGAAGAAAAAGCATATTTCATTAGTTACTCTGGTTTTGCAAGTCATTTTCTGAAATAACTTTTGGTGAAAAAAATTTTGAAACAGAACCTTTCCATAAGGTATAAAATGTAGTATTAAGAATTCATATTTTTATTGTATTTTTTTGTTGTAACTTCTCCAAAATGTCTACTGTGTTGTTGACTCAGAATAGCTTTCAAAGTAGGAGAACTGGATCTCAGCCATGATACTCACAAAATAAATATAAAATAAAAATAAAATATAATCAATTTGTTGATCCTCTGTGTTCTAACAATCTAGACTGTCTTCACGATAACCTTTGAAGTCTTTGATTTAAAAGTGCTATACATAAGAAAGTCTACTTGTTAACAAAGCTTAGCTTACTTATGCTGAAAATTTAGAACGTCTGGCTGCTTTTCAAACCAGAATAGTGAATTGTGTTACAGCACTGAGAAGGTCGATACATAAAAGAAAAGCAAAGCCAAACAAAAACATAAATAAGAAATCTTGAAATACAGGTTTATTAAGTTATGATAGCTTTGTAAATTCATCAGGAAAGAATGTTTGGATTTTTTTAAGTTAATGAGCACATGAGTCTGTTTATCACATGCCTCTATAAATAAGTGTCTTTGCAGATGTTTTCTCTTTATTGAAAGTACTTTTTTTCTCTCCTCAGGGCATGCTGCACTATTAAATTAAGTTATGAATTCCCTTGATTATTACAGAAGACACTTAGAACACTATGGCAAGCATAGCACTGTCATAAGTTTTTAATATCAATTTTAAGAATTATTTACAGATTAGTAGTGTAGCACCTATATATTTTATCTGGCAAAACTTTTTAATACAAATTCTAAGAGCTGTTTTCACATTATTGTAGTATTTCATAGATGCTATGTCTGGTTAATCAAAAAAGATCAGCTAATTTCATTGAGAGTGATATCTGTGATAAATACAATGAATTTCACTGACTGCTAAATGGTCTGGGTTACTTAGGATAATTTTATTATCCTAATTAATTATTAATTATTTGTCTGTCCTATTCATACTTCCTGTATCTGCAACCACTTTTCTTTCACAGTGAGGTTCAAACTGGCAGTTACTCTCTAGTGTCAAATGTCGTGTTGTCAGTGTTACCTCAGCAAACCCAGCTGTTAATGACTGGACAGTTTCTTCAACAGACAGAATAAACACAATCACAAAACTATTTCTGAAGAGGCTTTATAAAACTCTAGGGAGGAAAGGATGAAAGAAAAATAAGGAGTTACTGTGTAGTTTAGGAATTTTGAATTACAAAATACTCTGATATACTCCTGTTTATATTACATTTCAATCTGAGATAATTCACTATTCATGTCTTTTACACTAAAATCCTGAAGTCATTTAGAAATACAACAATTAGCAAGAAATGATAATAGCTTTTATTTGCATATTCTGTTTAAAAAATGTGCTACATGCTGCCTTAGCAGAGAAATTTTGCCCCCACCCCCCTTTTTTAAAAAACTTAAAATGTTCAAATCTGGGTCTACTGACTAAGCTCATACTTAGAGAGGTAAATATTACAAACCTAGAATGTCTTTACTGTTGGCCAAGGTTGGCCTATACTGGTACTTGCAAAGTTAAGCAGTTGTCACATTCTTTAAGTACAGCTGTCTTGCCTGGGCATAAGAAACACTCAGCACAGTTTGCACACACCGTAAATTACTTCAAGCTCTTCTAAGGAGAATTTTCTTGGCATAGTTTCTGCAATGCATGCTTCCCTCATTAGAAGAATAGCTTAAAGAAATAAGAGTATGAAGCTACAAGAGATGACAAAAAGCTGTAAAATTAGCTTTGTGTTTTGTGATAACGTCTGTGAAATCCTTCCTTGTATGATACAAAGTGGACATGATGTAAAAACCACATTCTGTTACAGAACTGTAACAGAAGTCCTGACAGGACACTGTTCTAGCGCTCCATTGTATAGTGGCCAAGGATGTAGACCTCTCTTGCAAAGAAATAACCCAAGGTAGTGCTGTGTCATCACGTAACATTCAGTTCCAGTAGTTTGCCTTAGTTTGAATCAGTCACCAAGAGAGGAAAGGGAAGGAATGCTGGGCATGTGTATAGTTGTGATAAGTTATTAGTGTTCATGCAACACTAACATCCATCAGACTCTGAGGGAATGGAATGCAGTGTGTCTGCTGTGCAGTGAGGGTATATTTATGTTGGATTAGCCTGCGCTAATGCAGAGTGAGATTTTCACCATTTTATTCATGCCACTATCTTATCTCTTGTAGATGAGCCACATTTCAGCCTCACTGCAGTGGGCTGTGGCTTGAGCGCTTTTCAGATGTGGAAATGGTTTGCTTTGTGTATCTATAGTAACCACCTGCTGGCATTTTCACTAAGTGCAGTGCATAGGCTGAGGCTGTGTGACTGTTATTATTATCTGCTTTATAACTTATCCCAGAAGGCAATGTAGTATGTGGAAGATAAATTATCTTGAAATAAAACAGTTCATGATCTGAAGTGCTTCAGCTCTGGCAGCAAAGATGCTCGTGAAGTTTAATTGACCCTGCCAAAAATAATTGTATAGAGAAACCTTTGGGTGTTATAATTTACCTTTCTTGATCTGAGAACAGGCAAAGTACTGTGACTGTGTGGGCTGTAATGCTCTCAGCTCCTATCACTTCCCTGTATGGTAGACATGCGTTTTAGTTAGTGGTACAGCAATCAGCAGGTGAATTTATGTTTTATCATAAAACATTGCTTATAATTAAATGTCTCATCTTCTTGGTGGTGCCTAGTTCTGCTGAACTGTTTTTACTCAAGTAATAAACATTGCTTTGTGCATTTCAAATAGCACTAAGTGTAGTGGCAGTTACATGTGGTGAAGGATTACTCAATGACAGCATCTTATCTTACCTATGTGTGAAAGGCAAGAGGTTTTATGATTGTGAAATTACCCACTGAGCCAACTCTCTTAATAATTCACTAAAGAAATTAGTTTGAAGCAAAGCTAAGGGTAAAGAAATAACCAGAAACCAAAATCATCACATCATTTTTCCAAAGAGAATGCTTTAAAACTTGTCAAACTGCCACTGCTTGGCTTGTGCCACTATGCCCCTTCCCTAGCACCCAGCCATGTGTGCTTAGGAGCTGTTGATTTCCTCCTCATATGTTTTTTTTTACTACTATGTTCTTTGGGTTGTGGTGGTAAAACATGGATGGACTTGGGAATAAAAATCAGGGGGGAATTACAATCACAGAATCATAGAATGGTTTGAGCTGGAAGGGACCTTAGATATTACCTATTTCCAACCTCCCTGCCGTGAGCAGGGACACTCCACACTAGACCAGGTTGCTCAAAGCCACATCCTATCTGGTCTTGAACAACTTCCAGGGATGGGACATCTCCACAACATCTACAAACTAGTAGTGATATTGTGATATCGAATTAGTGATACTGTGATATATTGTGATATTAGTGAATTAGTGATATTGCAATCAATATTACTTTGTTGATGTCTTTGCATGTTTTGCAGTGAAAATAATTATGAAGAAATTCTGTCTCTATGTTTCTTGCCACCCTTTCTCTGTCACCATTTTACAGCAGGTATTTTGCCACTAAAGCCTATTTCTTAGCAGGTAACATATTACAGAGCATGGAGTAGCATGTTACAGAACTTGGTGCATGTAAGTTTTGTACTGTTTCTTCTAGGATGTCTTGTGTATGTAGAGAACTATCATAACCTAAAAATACTTTATTGCCTTAAAAGTAGATGATATAACAAGTCTTCCTGTATATTGTGAGTCTGAAGTCAGGTGGAATTCATGTTACATCACTTTGTAAATTATGTGGTTTTAAAACTGTGGTTAGCAGCTTGTTCTGATATTGGCATTCCATTAAAAGAGTTAAATGAGTTTTTGAGAACAGGGCAGTATGTTCTCTGCCACGTCAAAAGTGAAAAGTGTGGCTTCAGATACTGGAAGTTCCTGCCAGATGACACAGTTTGTATTAAATCATCCAACCCTTATGTTGATACTTTGCTTGCTGTTCTGCCTTGTGCAGAGATAGTTGAAAAAGATTTGTCCTTGCAAGAGAAGATAAGTAGGCTAAGCACAGTCATCCTGCTTTATTGCTGTAACATCAAGGCACTATAAAATCTGCAAACAAAGCAGATGGGAGAGGAATCTACAATTAATTTACATTTATTATTTACATAATCTTTAGCTTTTCAGCTCAATTTTTATGTACAAAGGTAGTACCTCATCATTTGTATGTACAATCTCTTACCTTTCCCATGCACATCATTTTAGAATTTTTGAGGCATCAGAATTCCTTCACATCTTTAAATATTTTAATTATGATATCCCTCTTGATTCGTTGAAATTAACCTCCTCCTAAGCATCCACAAGTAATGATGGTTGTTGGCTCATTTTTGTACTATTGCTGATAAAACAGCAGATGATGAGTGATCTGACAAGTATTGCAACATTCTGGCAGCAATTATTTTTTAATTAAATTATACATGATAATATAGGTTATGGGCTCCTCTGCTGGGAAGCCTGCCTGTATGGGTAGATCTCAGTTTATATTCCCTTACTGGGTGCAAAATTCCTTATATTCGGTGAACTATTGGAGAGGAGTTGCATAACATATAACAGCTGACCTTTTTTAAATTCATGCTCTCGATTATGCAGAGATAACATTTTGGAGTTAAAATATCAAGCATTTTCCTTTTTTTTTCAATCTTGCCAGAACCCACAGTATCAAACCTATAGTTCTCAAAGGCATGGAAAAGAAGTTGGGTATGAATTTTAAAATCTGCTGCCTTGCTGACAAGGCATTAAGCATAAAGAAACGTGATAATACCAGTCAGCAAATTATCAGCTTCTGGCTCCTCCCAAGTTTCAGCTGACTTCCTACCAGACCTGTGAAGCAAGCTGTAAGAATTATCTTCCTCTAGGCGCTAGGCAGCAGTTTCCAAGTCAGCTTGCTCCACAATGCCTGCAGATACTTGGTGGAAACAGCAGATTTTATCTTGCCTGGGGATTATAGTCTGCTGCCGGAAAAGATGGTGTTGACAGTGTGTTCCCTATTAAAAATGCAGTAGTACAGTATACAACTTACATAATCATCCACTCAGTAATGGAACTCTTCAAAGCACATCCTTACCAATCTCCTTTGAATATAAGCAGGGATAATAATCCTGGGGTTTATCTAAATACATCTGAGGAACAAATTCTGCTTTTTCCTTGACTGTTCAGCGTCGCTTATTCATTCATATCTGTATGTCAGATAGGAAGGCTGGAATCGTCTAGAATAATCCCCACGCTCAAGCAGAGTTAGCTAGAACCAGTTGCTCATGACCAAATTTTTAATACCTCCACAAGTGGATATTCCAGAGCCTCTCTGGGCAGTCTATGCCAGTATTTGGCCCCACTCACCAGTAAAGAAATGTTGTCTTGTGTTCACATGGACTTGCCTGTGTTTTCATTATGCCCATTGCCACTTGACCTATTGCTGGGCACTACTGAAAAGTCTGTCTCCCTCATTCGTATTTCCTTGCATCATGTATTTATTGAATGATAGAATAATCTGGGTTGGAAGGGACATTTAAAGGTCATCTAGTCCAACTCCCCCTATGATGAGTATGGATGAAGCTCTGAGCTATACCCTTCTCCAATCCATTACACCCATTGATGTGCCTGAGCTTTCTCTTCTCCAGGCTGAAGAATCTCAGCCTCGCCTCATACAACAGATGCTTCAGTCCCCTTATCACCTCTGTACTGGACTCACTCCGTTAAGTCCATGTCTTTCTTGTACTGGGCAGTCCATTCCTGGTTGTGCAGTGCTCCAAACTATGGTCACACAAGTGCTGAACAGAGTGGGAGGTTCACTTGCTTTAACCTATTGCACTTCATGTTACCCAGCATGATGTTGGCCTTCTTTTCTGTGAAACTGCACTGCTGGTTTGTGATCGGCTTGTTGTCCATCAGGACCCCAATGGCCTTCTCTGCAGAGCTTCTTTCCAGCAGGTTGGTTCCCAGTGCATATGGTGCCCCTGTTTATTCTTCTCCACAGTTCTCTTCAGGGCTTTGCATTTCCCCTTATTAAAATTCATGAGGTTCCTCTTGAACCAACTCTCCAGCTTGTCAAGGTCCCACATGGCAGCACAACTATGTGGTGTTTCAGCTGCTCCTCCCAGTTTTGCATCATCTGTGAACTTGGTGAGGTGCACTCTGTCACATCATTTCAGGTCATTAGCGAAGCTGTTAAACAATATTAACCCCAGTAATGATCCCTGGATTACACCACTTGTGACTTGCCTCCAACTGGACTTTGTGCTGCTGATCACCACCCAGCAAGCCTGGCCATTCAGTTAATTTTCAAGCTATGTAGTTATCTGGCCTTTAATTTGTCAGCTTGTCTTTGAGGATGTTGTAGGGTCTGCCTTAACTCAAGTTGAGGTAAACAGCTTTAGCTGCTCTCTTCCCTCATCCAACAGGCTGCCCACCTTTTAGAAGGTTATCAGATTGTTCAAGCGTGATTTCCCTTCTGCAAACTTACACTGATTGCTCCCAATCTCCTTTATTCCCTTCATGTGTTTGGAAATGGTTTCCAGGATGATTTTCTCCATCATCTTTCCATGGATATAAATTGCTGCTTTATTGTTTGCCTGTGGTTGCAGAGCCCAGATAATAGATTTGATAGGAAAGCTGTCCTATTATTTTATTTTAGAGACACTTAAATGATGAATTTTCTAGATCCTGGATTTTTAAAAATATCTCTCAGTTATCTTGTAGAGACCAAATTGAAATTTTGCTTGTGGCCAGTGAATGGTAGGAGGCATGAAAAAGGAGCATGTAGAAATCCTGTAGAGCACTGCAGGCAGTGAGGCTGCAGGGCCTAAGAGGAGCGTGTGTACAAAACACTGCATTTGCAATGAATTCAAAATACGTGATTTTAAAATTCAAAAATGTATTGAAAAAGTTCAAAAATATGTATTTTTCCTGTTTTCATAGTCTGCTACTGTTAGAGCAATGCTACATTGCAATTGAATGGATTAAAAAAAAAAGTCTAATATTCCCTGTTAATGCCTGTATTTATTTTATAAATGAAACCCTGAAGAGTGATACAAAATCAGTGGCCTTGCAAAGATTTGGGAATATTGCTTAAAACTTTGTCCTTCAAGATTATTTAGTTCCATTTTGGCTTTTCAAGACTGTGGCTAGACCAACAGGAATGTGTGAGGCCAACTCCCTTGTTCCATTCAGTTGGATATCACCTTACCAGAAGTTGGATATGTAGGACATACTGATGGGTTTGTGTGGGCAAGTGAGATATTACCTACCAAAGCAACCATGGCAGAGAGGGAGAGAAATTAGAAATCTGTCAGAAGATGCCTCAAAACAATGCATATTATTAGCATTAGCTATTTTTCTTTTGCTTACTAATCAAGGAGGACAAAGTCATTCCTGCTACTCAGACATTTGGGGGTTTTATTAGTCTTTCTCATGAACATAAATATTTCTTCTCTTTTTAGGTGTGGGTAAATCAGACAAGAATCTAGGTGGAAAGGCAATCAGACAGAATGAAACTATGAGGCTTTATAAATAATCCTGTTTTGACTATACTAAATATACTCAGAGAAGTTGTGTGATTGGATGTGGTGTATGTAAAATCAAAGGCCTAAGAGAAAAATTGAAGACAACTGCTCTTGTGATTGAAGGCTAGAAAAATTTGGTTTCATATGAGCACCATATTGTCAACAGTGTTGAGTGGCCTGATTACTGAGGCTATTTAAAAATTATTATGAAAATTATCTGTGCTGACTAGATAGAGAAAATAAAATTTTAATTATTACTATGGCTTGTTTGTGAAAATGGTAGTAAGAATTCCTTACACTTACTCTTGTGAGAGCAAAACCACCAAGCCTCCAAAGTCCTTCTTACTGTTTTTAGCTATTAGGTCCCTCCTTGAAGTTTAGAATTTTGCTGAGGAATTGGCCAATGTATTTTCAGAACAGATTCTGAACTTTTTTCATCCTATTCTGATCATTATCTTTGTCCTGCTTTCTTTTGCAATACTTTACAGTTTATCTCAGTATTCCATCTGCTTTTCCTATAGTACCAAAACAATATAAGTAACACATTTGTCATGTTTTCATGAACTTTTCTATTCTATTCCATCTCTTGCGAAGTGACTGCAGGCACAGAAGTGGGGAGTTTATCACCATGATGAGGTTATTTGATACAATAAACAGCTGGGAGATGGTTGTGAGACAATTTGAATATGGAACAGTAGCTGGTAGTTTAAGGTCAATCCCTATATGAAAGTCAGTGCCTACCAGGAAGTGCCTAAAACATATGCAAGGCTAGTTCAGCTCCTTTTTCTCCTTGTGCTCAGGGCTGCTCTGTTTCAAAGAGTGCTGTTTAGGAATGCTACTGGATGCTCTCACACTAGAAGATTATAATACAAAGTTTGTAGTGTAAAGAATCAGCTGAAATTCTGCATTTGCACTGGAGGATTATTTTTTTAATAAGTCCTCAGCTGGCATAATATGCAAGCCTTGCTTTATGTTTCTGAAAGGCTATCTACCTTTGATTCAATAGCATCCTGAATCTTACAATTTGCTGTTATGACTACTACCATGCTTGCAAATACCTAATTTAAATTACCTCTTAATAAACTTAGTGTATCTGTTTCGTGTGGCTAATTTCTATTTTCACTCTAGCAGAAAAAGGAAGAAGAGGAAGGAGGAAGAGAAGAGAGAGTCATTATTTTGTGATGACAAAAGGTGTTTCTTTAATTCTTCCTCTGCAGATCTAAGAGGAATTTTTGAAATTGTCTCCTTGTAAGAGTTATCTCCACTGATTCTCTCCTTGTAATAGTGCTTAGTATTTTGAATGTTCAGCATTCAGGTGAAGAACAGTCTGTATGGATCTCTTGGGATAGCATGTTCTAGCTGTAGAACGTCCAGATTTGTAATTTCAAACTTAATGGATAGAGTTGGCAGTTTTGTTATCAGCTCTGTCTTGGTGCTTTTATTTTTCTGTGGAAAGATTCTGATCTCACAATTCTACACTCAGTTTTGCTTTGGCATCTAGTTCGTGTTTTCCCAAGAGGCATAGTTAGTTCTTGCTCATCACCCCTCATGGCTGAAGGAAAATGCAATGTACATTTTAAGACTTTTTCCTGAAAAGTAGCTTCTGTGGGATGCTTACATAAGCAGACTGCAGTGTACCCTGTTTTCTGAGGCATTTCTGGTACAGTGGACAAAACCATTACCTATCACTGTTTGTAATACTGTTGGGGTTGGGGTTTTTTATTCTTCTATTTCTTTTGCTACAGTATCCTTTCTGGATCCTTTTGTTTGAACTGGTTTAGGAAGATATTGATTCTAGACGTTCTGCAATATTTTTCCTCTTGCATCTGAGCATCTTCTGAAGATTTGTTTTTTTAATAGAAGGACTTTGAGAATCACAGTCCTAGCTATCCCTAATGTACTAGATTATCTGGTATTTTTCTAATAATTACTAATGTCTTAACCCCATATGCTATCTCGTTTCTATTAAAATTTTTTTCATCTCCCATATTCCCAGTGCAGTATTAGACCACATGGGCCTGTTTTAAAATTATTTTCTGATTCACCTTTATCTTGATGCATGAAATTGTGCATTCTCAAAAATCACGCTGTGGTGTGGCATAGAACTTATGTTTTATTGAATGATTTTATGTAAGCAGGTGTAAGATTTCTGGAGTAGATGTCCTGTCATGCACAGCCCATTAGGTACATCAGGGGATTCCTTTGTCTCTTGTTGGTCTAAACTAGATGTAATCCCTAAGATCACATGTGCTTATTCAGCATGATCATCTGTCAAAAGAGAAGTTAGCTAACATGTGGCCATTTCATTGTTGCTGTCTTTGGCCAAATTGGTGTCACTCTTTAAGGAATTGGACTGATGCCTATTGCTGACTCTGGCCTTGACAATATGCCTATGTTCACTGCTTGTTTCATCCTGGACTCACTGCAGTGCTCTTTCTTTGATCTTTCTGTGCTTTTAGGCCTGTTGTGCTTCTATTGCTGTTTAAATTCTAGGGCTCTTCCAGCTAAATTAGAGCCCAGGCTTGCCTGATTTTTCTCCCATTTCCTTTTGCTTGAAAGTCATGTGTATCTTAGATCTTTATCTAATCTGATTTCTAACAATTGAAGATCAGAAGTTCAAGATCGGAGGCTCAGTTAGAATGTATACAGGAACCTCTTCCTCACTTTAATGCTCTGTGATGTTCACCCTGGACAATGCATTCTTCACAAATAATGTATTCAATTTTTCTTTAGAAGTCTGATTGGTGAAAAACTTGGATTAAAAACATATGACAGAAAGGAAGAAAGGCAAATGCAGAGCCCTGTTGGTATTCCCACTCCCATCCTGTATTTTTTGTCTCACTTAAAGCATGAGTACACAATTTATGTACAACTCCTAATTAACCAGGACCTTGGAAAGTGAAAGTGAAGATGGAAAATATATGTATTTCATTGACATCATACCCATGTTCAGAGGCTGCTTCCTCTCATCTCTCATCTTAATCTGCCTTTGAATCTGTCAATCTGCCATGCCCACTGCTATTGCTTTTTGTCTGTACCTTTGACATAGACAGATTTAGATTTTATCCCATAGATTTTAGAAAAACATGCCCACTAAGTGCAGTTTGCCGTACTCTTTGATTATTTCTTTGAAAACCTTTCAGTTTAAATGGGGAGGCATAATTTGTCCAGCTGCTCAACCTTGTCATCAGGGACATGTTCCAGGGATAAGCAGGATTTAGCAGAGGTTAAGGGGGTACATCTGTACAAGAGCTACTTGTTAATATATTAGTGACGTATCACAGAAGGATTCACTTCGGGCAGGAGCTAAGTGTGGGCTTGGTACATCAGCTGATCTCTCACAATAAGCTCCATTCTAAACTAGATTGCTTGATCTTTTGAGGCTCATCAATTTCTAGAACAGTATTTATTGCTTTTTGAAATGTTCAGGTAAATACTTAATCTGATAAACATTTAGTGGAGGAAGTTCTGTATTCATAGTAATTTTTTTTTATCTCAAGGAAAGTGCAGTGGATCTACAATGTTAGCTTTTAGTACCTTGACAGCTTCTTCAGAAATATGCTTTCTTTGGCATAAGCTCTTACACATAACCTGTGCCAGTTATGTCTTGCATATTAACTGCAAACACGGGATGTGATGTAATGAAACCCAGAGCATATCAGAATTAAATTTGGCATTGCTGCAGGAAAGAGCCAGTTAATGTCCTTGTGTAATACTTATGTAATAGATTAGATTCTCTGCCTGACTGTTCTAGTTGTCTGTGGTGGTATATAAAAAGCTTGCCAGCTTGCTAGTACTCAATTAGCTCATTCACCATGAGTAAACTAGTTCTCTAGCTTATAGGAGCAAAGCGCTTCCAATCCTCTAATTGGTTTATGCATATAATCTTTTCCACACACCAACAAGTGCAAAAGTTGACTTGCTAAGAGAATCAGAGAATAAAGTGAGAGAGGAGAAAAAGTACAGAAATATCTATAAACTTGATCTGTAAGGAGCATTGTTTATTAATAGCACCATTTGTTACTCCTTCAGTTCTTTTTGGTTACTTGAGACAGCAGATAAATCTTAGTACAGAAGAAAAGGGATCATAGTCACCTAATGCATAAAAGTCTTTGATTTTCAAGAGATACAGTTGCTGTCAAGCTCTCAAATTAATTTGTTTTATATATATTATTTTAACTTTCTACATATTTTGTTTTTAATGGTTTTAGAGGACACAAGTAAGCTTTAGTTGTTACCTGTTAGAAATTTTTAATAGGAAGTTGTACTTTTATAAAATGTACAAAAGTGGTAAAAGAAAATTCTCTCTTTAGAAAGCATGTATGGAAATGCCATCTCAATGTTAGTTCAAGGTCTTTGAAAAAATTATGCCTTATACCCTATTTTATGGCATAGAAGATGACCTTTTAGGGCTTTTAACTGAAAGATATAATTAAGCTCAGGATAGTATATTTAGTGGACCTTCAAAGAATTTCTTCAAAACTTTAACTATGAACAGTCAGGACAGAACCAAGACACTGCTGGGCTTTTGTTACTGTCTGGTTCCTCCCAGGGCAGAAGCACTGTGTCTGATGAGAGAGATCATCCTGAGATGGGATACGTACCTTCCAGGTTTCATCTGCTTCTCCAGCCTTTCTTACTTGTCTTTGTGACATCAAAAAATGCAGCAACACCTCTTCTAGAGTTAACCACGACTATGGTGAGGCTCCACTTTAAATTTTGTTACTTCAGCCTCTTGTCTGACTTACCATCCATGCAGAGTCTTACCATGAATAAAATGTGGGAAATTCTTGCTTCAAAGGATCAAACTTTCAATGCTAAGGAAAACTTGAATGTTTTGTAAATGTGTCAGTAACATCTACTTCATGTTCTACTTTATTTTATGTAAGCTCTTAAAACTGTGGAATTATCTTTTGAGATACTGAGATATTTTATAGATATTTTTCATCCAAATGTACATCTTCTAGCTTGCTTGTCTCATAGCTAATGTGTTTGGAATTTTTTATAAATGAACATAGCTAATAATACACTTTTTAGCTTAAGAATCAGTCTAAGAGTAAATATTAACTGGAAGCTTAATTCTCCTAGTAGAGTTTAAGCAGATCCTTGCTACATGCAGAAGAAGGTAATTTTCCGAACGACTTGAGTATTTAATAATAATTCAAATTTGAAAAATCTCATCAAGTTGCAATTGAAAAGCTTTATGTAGGAAATCAGGGCCATGGTTGCACTTCACCTATGGTCCTTTTAAAATTCAAGAGAATAGCTCAGAAAATAGGTTGTATTATTTTAAAAAATGGCCTGATCAAAGAAAATATGTATGTTCGTGTTGCAGCATGACCAGGTACACTTTATTCTGCCAAAAGCTTTGCTGTGTGCCAGTGAACCTCCTCTGTTCATTGGACAATATTTTCCACACAGGCAATTTATGTAACTGATTTCCAAGACACCAGTGTAACTCTCTGAAAGAACTGCACCTTCTGGGGCATTCTCAGGCTGGATACCTGGTTCTGACTATTACTTGATAAGAGTAAAATGTCTTATGGTTTGCTTTTCCTCTGAGCCTCTTTGAGCCCTTATAGTCCTAGAGACATTTCTCAAAGAAGCTGGATGTGTTGATTCTCCCCAAGCACACTGAGTCTCAGAGAAAATGAATGACACCTTGGAGAAGAGATGGCTCCTGGGAGACCTCATTGCAGCCTTCTGCTATGTAAAGGGGACTTACGAAAAAGAGAGAGAGTGCCTTTTTATATGGGCACATAGTGACAGGGCAAGGGAGAACAGTTATAAGCTACAAAATGAGACATTTAGATTAGATGTTAGGAAAAAATTCTTTATGGTGAGGGGGATGAGGCACTGAAGCAGGTTGCCCAGAGAAGTTGTGGGTACCCCATCCCTGGAGGTGTTCAGGGTCAGGTTGGATAGCAATCTGAGCAACCTGATTTAGTGGATGGCATCCCTGCCCATGGGCAGGGGTTGGACCTAGATAATCTTTAATCCAACTTAAGACCTTCTCTGATTCTTGAGGGGTCTCCTCATACTGACCTGGTCAAAACACAAAATCTCTGAGAGCTTCCATTCCATCTCAAAATGCAGGGTACTTTATTTTCCACAGAATGAGGTGGTGACTGAAAATGGTGATAACCTTAATAGTGGCTCTTTGACTGTGCTTTATTGCTCACCCCGTGTCCCATGACTCAGGGTGGATGTATTCCTCAGATGGGAGCATCAGGCTGGTGAGTGGAAGCACAGGGGAGGGGAGCACGGCCCAGCAGAGGCAAGTGCCTGGATAGCCAGGGAGCAGGACTGGTGTCTGGGCATGGTGAGCAGGGCAGGTCTGGTCAGGCATCCAGAGTAAGGTACTGCCCAGCAATCACCAGGCGATCCTGTAGAGATAAGGCAGGGCTGAGACCAGGCCAGAGAGGCAGCCTGCATGTCAGGGTCTGTCCGTGGGGCTGGTGGCCAGGCACAGGCGCAATCCATAGCTCATGTGGGAGGCAAGAGCTGTGGTTCAGCATAAAGACAGCTTGTGTGAGAAAGGGGAATCAGCACCAGGGGCGCGTCCCCACATCAGGAGGGCTCTGCCCTGGGTCACCAGAACCCCTACAGGGGGATACAAATGTGCCTCTAGTAGAACATTTCTAGTGATGGATGCCTTTCTGTGCAGTGTCCAAACCTCATTGCTGTTTAGCAGTTTCTAGCACTGATTCCTTGCCCAGTTCCCAAGTCTGCTAAAGGTTCAGGCTGCTTTCTGGATGTGACAGAATGTCTGTTGCTGTGACAGAATGCTTAGGAGAGAAATGAACTCCTGGTGACTAGGAGTTCAGATCTGCTGATCTGAAGTTATTTGAGAGACAGATTCAGTTTTCTGTAGACTGTTATTCCAATGCTCTCTTTAGAATCTGAAGGTCAATATATTAGCAACACTGCTTGCTAGCAGTGATCCACCATTATGCAGTCATTTATATCCAAGAGTATTGAAAGGTTAAATGTTCTCCTGCAGTGCAAAAGTGAAACATGAGTCTTGCTTTAAGGTCACACATTGCTTTATCTGATACTACTGGACAATATATTGCAAACAAGATGAATCCCAAACCATTCATCTTTTGTAATGCTTGTCATAGGGAAGAAGTCAAATGGATTTTACGAGCCTGTATTATGCCAAGCATTGTGAAGACCACTTAAAACTGACAGAAAGTTTTCTGGACCGCCAAACCTCTTTGGAAAGTTCCACATCCTCTCATATTCTCATAGTTATGATCATCTATTTATATAGATTAGCAGATATTCTTTCAAGAATGGAGAGGAGAATGTATTTTAACTAGATAATTTGTTAAAATACATTAAATTATATTAAATATTCCATTTAAATGATTAAAAATCATCAGCGAAAAATCAAAATAAGTGTGCAAGTTCATGATGCAGAGGCCTCTGTGATGCTCTCTTGTGGTACAGGAAAGGATAACAAGCTTTCTGGTTTTTGATTATCATACCTCTATCATTTACAGACATTTGTTTGGGTGGAAGTGTCCGTGCCCTGAAAAAAGGGATTGGCATCCATGAAACTTTTCAGAGACTCTGAGAAGGAGAGCCCTTTGTAAAGAGAAGACAGAAGTGCTAATTGTGAGTATATTGATGACAGAGGTTTGCTTGAGGTTCTTTGTTGACTCTTAAGCAAAGTCCTACACATCACAAATCCAGAACAATAGAAATGTAAGTTATGTTAGATCTTATGAAAAGGTGCTCTCCTCTTAAATAGTACATATTTTAAAACTATTTTCTTTGAAGAAAGGTTTCCCAGTATCTATAACAAGCTGTCATCAAACTAGGCAAGGAAATACAATAAATCTTTGCTTGACACTCATTCATTGAAATTACCCCCTGATGAAAAGAAAGCTTACTAATTAATTATTTACCTCTGCTCTTGTACTTCCTCTATATCCTTATGTCTCTGTCTTACAGTGTGAAAATGCAAGGAAATGTGGCACAAAATGACTGGATGAGTATGGGAAATGAGCAGTGGCCCAGTCTCATGTGGGTCTCAAAATCTAGTCTCAGCTTGTTGTAGGGCTTGTAATTATTAGTCTTGTGGCAAGAGAGATAGGAAAGGTCAAGGTGAGGATTGTCTGTATAGCCTTAAATATCATATAATTATATGTGTTCTTTTTTCCCACGTTCTTGATAGTTTGTTCTTGAGAAGATAATGCAACTGCCAGTACCAGCATGTACAGGAATTTGTGGATTAACATTTTTGAAGTTACGTTTTTTATCCTTAGAAGCCAGAACTATAAGAACTAGAAATTAGTATTCAAAAATACTTTTTACCAGTTCTCTGCTTTGCTCAGAAAAAAAAAAAAAAGGCTGCATTTCACCCAAACTGGAGTAATTTTTACTCCTTTTGATTACAAGGATTATGAACTTCAGTGATATATTTTGAGTATATTCTCACATCTTTCAGGCATTTTTGGAGGAATAATGAAATAATGGTCACCAACATCTCTGGTTTGCTTAAGATCAGAATGTTTGGACCAGCAGTGCCCATTTCGTTGCATTTGCATTTTTGTTTCTTTGCGTGTCAAAAACTTGAGGGTGAAAGATGTGGTTGACTTTCAGCCAAATCCTTTTCATCACACCTACATTTAGAGTAACTCATTATTATCAGGCATGAATTTCTGATTCTTTTCCCCCTCCTCTTTTAGTTGTTAGTGTTTTTATCCATTTCCTATCTGTTCAATTAGCTATTTGTAGACCTGTAAGTCCTTGTGCAGACTTGGTGTACTGCAGCTAAAGGATCAAATCAAGTGGATTACATTTCTAATGTAAATAGTTGAATTATTTCCAGTTTAACACATATTTATGGTTTATCTTATTTAACAGAAAATCTGTAGAATTACCAGCAGATTATAACTATGGCAACAAGAACAGAGAAGATGGAACAATTTCTTTTCAGGGTGTAATAGGCAAATGAATCTCAGGTTTTGTTTCCACTGCTGATACTCTATTCACAAGTCAGAACCATTAATGTGTGATATCAGAAACATTTGACTAACTTCTATGAAATAAATACAATGTGAAACCATAGCATGATTAACAGTGGATGTTAAACAAGCTTGTCATTTGGAGAAATAATCTACAAAAGATTTGGTGAAATTTGTGAAATCACAGAGAATGGCTTCTTGCTTCATATGTGGTTGAAAAACAGTGAAAACAAATTATTTAATCAGTGCCACATTAAGCTCTTACAACATGAATGTAATTATACTTTTCATAACAACGATTAAATATTCACAAATTCAAGTTATTTTAATGATAATTATAACAACATGTATACACTTTCCACTGCATACAAAGGTCCATCTTCAAAAATAAAAAAACCCCCTAGTTTCTAATTGAATTGCTCTAGTGAACCTGATGAAACTTTGAGCCCTTTATTTCTTCTCAAAGTGAAAAGCTGTGTCAATAATTACTGTCATTATTAATCATGCCTTCAGTTTCTTCTTTTAGAGAGGTTTTTCTCTGCTGAAGTGTTCTGTACAAGCTGGACCTCTCTCTTGTTGCATGCCCTCCATCTCTGCATAGGTTCTCTTGGAAGTCTGTGGATGAGTTCTCCACCAGCAATTCCATGTTCAGAGATGACTGTTCAGTGAATTGGCATGGAGGAGAAAGAACTTACAATTCTGTCTTCTGGTCATGGACACTTGAAATCCTCTGGTGCTTTATCACAGTTTTGGTCTCACTCTTCAAACAAAATACTTCTTCCGTTCACTTTTCTGTGACTGTTATTTTTCCTTTCCTTTCCTTATCACTGAGAAAACAAAAGTCTCACTCTAGTGCCTGACAGCTCTTCTGTAGCCACTACCCATGATATTCTGTGTTTCCCTGCTTATTGTGATTATTTTGCAAAGTCATAAGAATCAGGCCAGAGTCCAAGTCAGACTGAATGCATCCTCCCACTGGAGGAGAGAAAGCTCAATGCCTCAAGTGGAGAGATTCCACTGTCTCATAATTGCTGTCTCTGATCACTCTCTGTGCAATCAGGCCTTGCCAGCTCAACAGCAAGAGTATGCGCCTGAGCTCTACGCAGGGCTCAGGGAAAAGTAGGACAATTGAAGGTTTTTCATTCATAGCTGGTGCTGCAGTGGAATGGCTCCTTCTCCCTAGGAACTTCTGCCAGCCAGGTAGCATTGCCACTAGGGCTGAGCAGAACAACTTCACTGCAGACAGCAGAGAAGGGCTGACCACCTCTGCAAGCAGGAGCATTTGATTCATCTGCTGAGCAGCACCAAGGGTCAACAATGTGATTATTGTAATGAGTCATCCTCATTCAGCTGAAGATGATGATGGAAACCCTGTGGGAAACTAACCCTTTTGAAGAGAATAAATCAGCTCTTTTTAGCAACTGATCTTTTGTTCAGATTGTTCAGGGTGTTGGAGGATAAGCTGGTCATCAGTGAACACCAAGTGGTGGGACAGAAGGAGAATGTAACTCCAGCAGTTTGTTGGAGTAGAGATGGAGGAGGCAAGGAGAGGCCTGCATACAGGTTTAGAGGCTGAAGCTCATTTAACATCTCTACAGAACTGATAGCTGAGAACGCGGGGGAAGCAGATCTCCCACAGGAAATCCCACTGTTGCAAGCAGTAGCTTTCCTTACGCCACAAATCTCTAGGCTTTTTGCAACCTCTAATGACAGGATTTGTGGGGTGAAAGTGCAATCCCAGCATGGCTTCCTGGTGAATAGGACATACACAGCAGTCAGGTGGATAGGTGAGTATTCCTTCACTTACCTCCAAACACTAAATGTCCAAAGGATAGCCAAACAAGGTGACCCTCCCCTTCTTCTCAGGCTGTTCCTCCAAGTGATGAATGCCATAAGGCCCAGGAGCATTCTATCCAGATTTCTATCCTTGTTACACATGTTGTGTTTCACTGCATTCACCTAGGTCTCAAATTTCTGCCCTGTCTTCTAACAGTGTATCTAGTCTTTCTGTTCTTCTGTGTCCCGCCGTTCCCACCACTGGAATTAAGGATCTTACCCATGTTTAAAGTCAAAAGCCTGGATCTAGTGAATAGTAGAGGACTCCGGCTTTTATACTTGTGGGTGAGCCCCATTTCTGTTTTGAGGACTCCTTTCTGGAGTACCTGTAGCCTCTTTTGGCTGTGAAGGTTTGGTTAAGAATTAGGGGAATGAGTCAAAATAGTGTTTGAGAAGAGGATCAATAGCTGAGACAGAGAGGAATAAATGTACCCAAGTATGGGTGAGGAGGCTTGGTGTTTGGGTTTTTTTGTTTTGCCAGGCTTTTTAGTAGATGTCTTGACTGTAACTTCAGCATTTATTCAAATAAATAACTACAATTCTATTTTTTATACAGTCACACTTTTTTTTTTTAAGTTTGTTACAATTAATCTCAAGTGCACATAAAGGAAATAACTCTAATCATGTATCAAAAATGAATCAGTTTTAGATTCAGAAATGCAGGTGTTTATAAGAAGGGCCAAGACAGGTTTGCAGTGCAAAAGAAGTTTCTGGTAAAGTAGTTCAGTTTGATAGTGATTAAAGGATTACAAATGTGTAGAAATGTGTACAGATGACAAACATTTCCTGTTTCAAAATTAGTCTAAGTGAAAAGCAAATATATATGTATATAGGTACTTACTGGAATTTGAACAACAAAATGCTTGATTTTGTGAGTTTTATGTATCTGTACTGAAAGGAGATAGGCTATGTATTTAATTAGTAGCTTCAAATTAAGAAATAATAGCTAATGAATCTGCTGAATCTCCTGACAAATCTGTATGTGGCTCCAGTTTCCCTCTCAGCTGGAACCTGCCCTCCCACCACATCTCTTGTGGAAAAGTCCTGGCTTCTGTATTTTGTTTGCAGAATGAGTCGTGACCTAAAAGCTTTTTTGTGGGGCTGTGTCTCTTGTCTCAGATGATGTTGCCATGTAATTGAAAAGGTGTTCTTTTCAATGGTACCCAAAGTACTGGTACTTTAGGGTTATGCCTCACCATTTCAAGGTTAGTTTTTCTCAGTCAAAGAAAAAAATTATGAAAGCTTTCACTTAATTCACCTGCACACTCATGCATATTATGCATTTCCCCTTGGAACTGAAAACAAAACCAAACCAAAGCAATTGTAAGGAGGGAGACATAAAGTGAGCCGTACTCTGCGTGGCAAATGCTCATCAGTGATAAGCAGGAGGAGCGCGGCTGCTGCGGTCGCTGGGTCGCTGCTGCCACCCGCTGGCGCTGGGCTGGCGCTGCCCACCGTCCCACTCCGGGCTCCAGGAAAAGCCAAGTGAGAGATGCAAGGGATATTTTCTGGGATTGTGCAGGAATAGGTATAATTTGTCTGAAGAACACTGAGACTCTTTAATATCGACGGTCTTGTCTGACAACTGCCACATTAATACAGATCTAATAAGTTTTTTCATTCGTATTTTCTGTTTAGTTTTTAATAGTTTTGTTCCTTTTGTTGTTCTTGTGACTGTAATTGTGAGGATAGTATATATTAGGGGTAGTGATATTTCATTTGCAAAAAGCTCCCTTTTAGTGATGTCCAAATATAAAATGGCACTTGTCTGTATGAAAAGACTCCCAGTTAATACCAGTAACAAGAAATCCACTCTAGAGCAAAACAATACCGGTGACACCTGAGAGGGTTATCTCAGCTGTAACAGAGACCTCTCCCCTTCAATTTACCCAGATGGCTCAATCTCTCTAAACTCCAGAGCAAACACATAAGATTGAAAGGATGTTTTGAAGGTCAACATGTTTTGAACCTTTCCAGTGAAAGTATTGCAAAATCACTGTTGAGCATTCTGGCAGGATCTCCCATTATTTGTAGATTGAGTTTGATTTTGCTGCACACTGGCCTCGTTGCAGCACAATGTCACTTATGAACATTTTAGGCCTTAATTGCCCTTTAAAATATTTTTTAGGATGTCTGTGGTTTAATACAAAGATGCACATCTGTTTAACCTCAGCATATGTGTGAGCTTTGTGACTCTACTGCTTGTTATCCAACCCATTTTAAGGTACTGCTTTTTTAAGGAAAGGTTTGCTAACTAGAACAGAGATTACACAAATGTGAATTATTAGATACCATAATGATTAACTGCCAGATTTTGATTAGCAACCTTAAGCTATCTTCTCCTTATTGCATTAAATGTTTTAGCTTTCTCAATTTCTTGGTCTCAGTGTCTGTTTCAAATCTTGCAGTTGTATCCTCCATCCCAGACATGGCTTATGTTACAAGCATCCAGGACTCCATTACTCTCTTGTAATCTGAGTTGTTTTATATATATATATATATACACACACACACATATATATATATTCTTGAAGGAGCTTACTGTAAGTCTGAGGTTACTCTTCTTTATTTCTGTTTCTGAAAGCTAACTAAAGCAGAGGTGAAGGATATTGGACAAATAATTGCATTCCTCATTTAATGGGAGTACCATTTTCTATTTCTGCTGACATGATCTCTCTGGCATCCTTTCAGAGTGACATTGATGGGAGGAGTTAAAATTTTTCTTAGCATATGAGTAGGAGAGTTCAAGGTGGAATTGGGGTGGGAGTTGATTTATTACTCTGCAAAATAAATAGATCAGATTCTGGATGTGGTAGCCTGTTACATCTCAGGATAAAAGACTATCTTTTGCACCCATACTGAGTGCTACTGACAACTATGAGACTTCTTACATAGTTTTACAGCATGTCTGGATCTGACTGGTGGAGAGAGGTGATAGGAAGTGGTACAGGAGGGCTTGGCAGCCTCCCGGCCCTCACACATGGGGTGATGTGCCAATGGAGGGGAAAAGGATAGTCAAGGTGCCCCCTGTATGTTTGGGTGTATTTCTGGGATGGGTCTCCTGATTCACATGGTGCAGGTAACTGGCTGTGGCTGGAAGGCAGACATTGGTAAGGAGTGTGTTTTGAATCAGTATATTTTGGAGAAATGTGATCTTTTTTGTTGTTGTTTAAAAAGCTGTGGAAGAAGCTCTTCACAAGGAAGTAAGAAGATGCAAACAAGCAAAAGAAATGTAGGCAAGCAGTCGCATGCTGTAGGTTGCTGGTGGAAAGGTGCAGTGTTGCTTTTTCCCACCGTGTGGTGCTGAAGGAAATTCTGGGTCTGCAGCAGGAACCAGGACTGCCTGTGCTGTGAGTTTCTGAGCCTTGAACAGGCTTCACAAGAGCAGAGGCATCATCTCCCTCAGACAAAAGAGCAGTTCAGTGTCCATTCCTGTGATAGTCTCTTAATATCTTGTTAATAATATACTTCAGTATAGGCAGTAAATCAGTAATTCTAGACTCAAAAAAGTTACTTTTACTTGAGTCTTTCTGATAGTTTTGTCACTTTATAATCCTGGGGTTTTTTTCTAATTTTGTTTTCTCTCCTTCCTTTCAGTGACATATCTTTGTTGTTTGTTTGCTTGGTTTGTGTTTGTCAGTCTGAGACTGCAGCTTTACAAATTATTTTGCTGGTGGCTGATCCAGGTACAGACCCTGCCCCTCCTCTCAGCTGTGCACTTTCACCTTGACTTTTTATTCTGCTGTGATAGTGGTTTACTTGATTGCTCTATCTGCTAAGTTTTGTAATAAAAATTTCCCTTTTATAATGGGGATTTTACCCTATGTATGTACCTTATGCTGCTCTTCTAAATTTATACTAATATTACAGGTCTGTTTAGGAGAGTGGTGAAACAAATACTAGTATTGAGCAGAACTGAGATAATGGTAACTTCAGCAGCTGGCTGGTTGATCATGTGATAACCGGAGGCTAAAGGAAATTTCTATTCCCTGTATATGAACCTATATATTTCCTATATATTCCTTACATGGGATTATTTTTTCTTTTTACAATATGATGTTGTAGTTCAAGGCAAAATTTTGGCAAAGGAACCTTGCAGCTCTTCACAGGAATTTGCTCCCTGTCAGAAACATTTACTCACTTTCAGAATCTGCCATCCACTTGGGACACTCTGTGGTGTTGGTCATGTCTTGTAAGCCTCGTGGGATAAGTATTTGAATTACTTCTGTGCCTGCAGATGGGAGACAACCTTTCTAAGCACATTGTGTTGCTCATGGCCTTACATTGTTTTTCAGGAATGGTGATATGACATTAGAACTTCCACAGGTTGAAACTCTGTGTTAGCAATCAAAAGGTAGAAATATTGAAAATGCTTTGTGAGTTTAGTAATGACCTGAAAATAATTCAACTTGGTCTTTTGGCACTTGAATTGCTTTGGGATGCAGCCAGTATTTCAGGGCTTCAATGTCTGGATCAATGCAGTGCTGCAGGCCATTTTTAGGATGTAAAAATTACTGTGGGTGGCTCATCTTTTTGTGTGTCTTCAAAGGATATGCAATGTCCTGATCATTTTCCTTCAGAATTATAAAAACAAGAACCATCAAGAGCAACTTTTTAACATTGATTAAAATGAATGTGAATAGTCATGAAGTCTTTCAGAAAAGGTTTTCCTTGCTAGTTCAGGACCACTACAAAAACATTCCCAGGACAGCCTGTCTTTCTGCAAACACGTTTCATATTAAAGATGAGATTTTATCAGTCATTATGTTGATTTGTTTACCCACTATTGTGTTGTCTTCAAACTGATTTGGCAGTAGGTAGCTCTCTATCTTGAATTTGGAATTACATGTTGGACCAGAGCACAGTGAGTTTAACCCAGTCAACTAATTGAATATATCTAATTGGAAATAGAATGTGATAAAGCAAAAACATTTTTTTATTGTAGATTGTATTGGTCTTCCACTGAAATAGAGATTCTTTTGTGACAGGAACACTGATGTTATTCATACATGATTATTTCCTGTTTCAATTAAAATCAATTTCTGGTAACGACAGGAGCCATCCCTTTTGTAGCTGAACACATTTCCTAATATACCTCATTGTTGATTTCCATGAAGTTTTTTGTAAGGTATTTATACAAAGGCCTATTAATGCTAGCATTGTTGGGAATAAAAAATCTGCTATATTTATGTAGTTCTTTCAGAAATTTGTGCCAAGGGACGCTATAAGAGAAAATAACCTTTTGGATATAATTTACCTTCTCCTGGTTAGGCATTTGGCTGCTCACAGCCAAGTGAATATTCATTTAAAGTGAATGAATATGCTCTGGCTGTGAATAATGGCTGTGTTGTAGTTGGAACAGAGTCATATAATTTTTTCCAGTTCTGTGTTGCAAATATAGCTTCGGTTCAAATGCACTATGCTTCTATTTTTTGCACAGAACTGAACCAGCTGAGGAGCACATACATACATACATACATACATACATACATATATACATATAAAAAATTTGGACATAAATAGAAAAAAACAGAGTTGCTCCTCATATTTTATTTGAAATTACCCATAAAATAAGATTTTGTATTTTTTAATGTATAGCTTTACTGTTTATGCCCTGTGTGAAGTTGTTTTACAGAATGTGCTGAAAATTGTAATCAGCAAACGATTTGTTGAAGATGATGCAGAATTGCTTTTGGATTAATGAAATGTTGAATGTCATCTCTTAGGGAGCTCTTGTAGTCTATTTAGGTATAGGTTCTAATTCAGAAAACTATGCTGTGGGATAAAATTCCTGTATTACAGGCCGGTGTGCAAAGGCAAGAAAATAAAAGGCTTATGCATGAAGCAGTATCAGCTGTTATTGTGTTTTGAAGCAAAATTTAGGTCCATGCAGGTTATCGCTGTCAGAAGAGAGCATGAAATTGTGTATCTTAAGGGCAATTCTCACTTATTGACAAATAATTAAAAATACCCCAAAGAACCAAAAAGCAATTCTTTTTTTAATCACAAGATTAATTCATTTCTTAGGATTTCAAGAATTCCAGTCAAAACTTAAATAAAAGTAATTTTATATGGTAATCCTGTGAGATCACAGTGTTACAGGATGATTGGTCAGAAAGTCCTTTTAAAACTTCTTGCACTTGCATACAATTGCCCACCCTCTCAAATTGTGTTTTTGAAGCCAGGCTAGATAACAAAGCCAGTGTATATAACAAAGATGCAGATAGGAATGAGCAGCTGGGGGCAGCAGAAACAAAGCAGGATTGCTCTTAGCTTGAAATTAGTGTCTTAATGCTTGATGTTACCTTTCTGGAGTTTTGTTCATTTTTTCTACCTCTCTCTCATTGAAACAATATCCAGAAAAAAACACATTATTTATTGATGTTTAACACAACCTACCCGTACTTTTCTATACAAGACTCACTTCTGTCTGTAATGTTAGAATTGCCATTGCCCTTTGTAAACAATGCCCTATTTTCCAGCAGGGACTGCAGCCTTCTAGTAGCTACTGTTCACTCTTGATATTCCAGAACAGAGCTTTGCTCATTTCAGCTGTACCCGTAAAATCAAACTCTTCATAGCAGAGGAGGAAAATTTAGGTTTTGAATAGATAACATGATGACAGGTGAGTGGAGGTTAGTATCTCTGGAAGAAACCCCATGGCCTTCCAAGTTGTGGAGTATGTTGTTAATGGTGATTTCCATGAGACAGGACTGTTACCTCTGTGTAGAATATTCACTGAATGCGTCTGGTCCCTCCGGGGACAGAAATTTTAAGTTGTGCTTTTTCTGCTGAAAATGTCTGCAGTCAGGTAGGGGTTGTCTCAGGACTGCTAGTGACATTTCTGTGTTAGCAGGATTCTGTACTGCATACATGGAGCATGCTTATGTGAATATATTGGCTTTGTGTGGCAAGGTTTTGGTAGTGGGGGGCCTACAGGGGTCCCTTCTGTGAGAAGCTGTCAGAAGCTTCCCACATGTCTGACAGAGGCAGTGACTGCAGGCTCCAAGCTGGACCCACTGCTGGCCAAGGCTGAGCCCAGCAGTGACACTGGTAGTGCCTCTGGAATAACACATTTAAGAAAGGGTGGGAAACAGCTGTGTAACGGCACCCAGAGAAAACAGGAGTCAGAATATTTGAGGAAACAGCCCTGCAGGCACCAGGGACTCTGCCCCAGGCACTGGAGTAGAGATTTCCCTGCAGCCTGTGGGAAGGACATGTTGGAGCCTTGGAGAAGTTCTGGAGAACTGTCTGGAGTGGGAGGGATCCACACTGGAGCAGGGGAAGAATGCACTCCCCTGACAAGGAGTGCAGAGACACTGAGTGATGAACTGGCCACAGCCCCCATTCCCCATCTCCCTGTGCTCCTGGCAGGTAGAGGTAGAGAATTCAGAAGTGAAATTGAGCCAAGGAAGAAGGGAGGAGTGGGGGAGAAGATATTTTAAGGCTTGGTTTTCCCTCTCATTACCCTGCTGTGATTGGATTGGATGAATTAAACTAATTTTCCCAAGTTCAGTCTATTTTGCCTGTCACAATAACTGCTGAGTGACCTCTCATTGCCCTTACCTTGACACAAGCTTGTTGTCATAGCAGAGACACAGCAGCTTTGATGGGCACCTGACAACCAGACAGGGGCCACCCATCACGGCCAAGGGTGTTCTAAACACGTTGGAGGGTACTCTGCTGCTGAGAATGGGTGTATTGAATGGGACTGTGTAAGGAGGAAGGAGCCAGTGCTAGTGATATTTTGTCCATAGGAAATTTAGGTCAAAGTCCTCAAAAAAATTACCTCTGGCCTTCACCTAAGCTTTGTTTTGTTGAGGAATACACTCAGTGCTGGTAGCTCCGTGAGCAGCTGCAGTGCCAGCTCCAGGCTGAGCTCTGGTGGTGAGAGCCCCACACAAGGCCATGAACTGGAACCAACCTTTGCACAACAAAGGGCACAGGGACCTGTGGTGCCAGCCAGGGGACAGACACTCAGAGACACAGCAGGAGCTGAGGACTCAGCTGGAAGACCCCAGACTTCCCTGCACTTTGACTGGGACGGTACAAAAGCCCAGGGGTTCCTTTGCTCAGGGTCCCTCCAGCTCCAGCTGTTACTCTGTTGTTGCACCTTGATTCAATTACTGAAAGGATCCAGAGGTCTGAGACTCTGATGTGGAAACCTGGTGTGACTTTGTGAGTGTGGGGTGTGTAGCTGTGAGGCAGCCTCTGTCCAAGTGAGACTGCCAGATTGGCTCATGGATGTCAGACAGTCCTTAACAGTTCTAGGGGAACTCGTCATTTTCCAAATGAGAGCCTAAGCAGAACTCAGATCCCCTCTGATCTGGGAAGAGCTGAGAGCTTGCATCATTTGATAACATAAATTAAGTCTCTGTACACCTCTCCCTCTGACTATCCACTATATATATATATTTCATCTATGAGAAATGTCCCTAGTCTTTTCTTTATCTGTGAGTGCAAGGACTGATGAATAAAGAGCATTTGACAAAGTAACAAATATTTTTATGAAGGCAAGGATATTCAGAGCAAAATGAGTCTAGGGAATATTCAGAAAGATCAAAAGCTTGTTTTCTTCATTATACTACTACGCACTGAAAGGAAAACAATACATTTTTTATCAAAGTGCCACACTGTCTCATTGCAGCATAAATAAAACCAATCTAGTTTATAGCAAAGTTACTGAACTGCTGGCCTGTGAACTGTATGAGCTGAAGGATGAATTTGTCTCAGGTCTATAAAATTTTCATACAGTTATGCTAAGCATCTATTTCCTCAAACTACTGCTGAGCCTGTCCATCTCCAGGAAATGATAAATTCAGTTTCTGGGGGGCCCAATACCAGGCCATGGTTCTTAAAATGCTAGGCAGTCCTGATTGAAAAATAAGGATTTCATTATAAAAATCTGGCAACTTCTTTTGCTTTTAAAAGAAAATAATATAAGAATAATTTAAAACCAGAATACTGGACTATTTGGTATGTAGTGATACAGTATGACAAGTTGATAATATAAATAATGCTGTGTGTTGACAACATCCAGTAAAATATATATAGCATGTATCTGTAATAGAATAAGATAAAAATAATAATTGTAAGCATGAAAAAAAGCAGTTTTAACACTGCTTTTAATTTTTAATTGTATTTCAAAGGAAATATTGAGAGTACTCGCATTTATTCTGAATTGAAATGAGATCATTTTGAAATGCCTTTGTTTCCTGTGAAGTGGAGATTTGAAGTGCTGATCAGTTCTATTTCTAGAGGAACTTTGTAACTGATTAGATGTCAGACTAATCACTACTTCTTGTTTTCGAAAGTCCAGAGAAGGAAGCTGTCACTTTGAGTTCCCAAAATTATTTTCTGTATGTGTGTTGCAGTTTGTACATCTTTGTAGTCAATCTAGTCTTCACTCAATCATCTGTATATCTGTATGCATTTGGAAATTTCTCTTTGTTAATTACCTTTTTTTCCCCGATCGTCAATAAGAGATATACTAAACATTGCTTTCATCATTGATTTTCCATCTACCATCTGTACAGGAGAAACCATGGGAAAACATGTTTGAGAGCTCAGAATCCTGTATTAGGCTGTAGTTATTTTACATGTCCATGTACTGTACAAGAGTAAACATGATTAACTCATGAGTAAACGTGATTAACTCCATGAACTTAGAGATCTTTTCCATCCTAAATGATTCTATGATTGTATGAGTAACTGAAAATTATGCTGCTGAAATCTGACCTGATTTACCTGATTAGCCTGCACACAATTTTCAAGGTTGGCCTTTCAGCTTCAGCTTAGATAATTACATTGACAAAGATTGTTAAAGCTGCTACCATGCAGTTTCCTTATTATAGACAATGTCAGGATGAGTTAAGAGATTCCTGTTTACATGCATTCAAATTCTGATTAAATTACATGTAAATCTCAAAACTTGCAACTAGTATTTCAAGTTACAATTTATCTTTGCCTGTATGATGAGAAAATAACACACCTCAGTCTAGTGAAGCACAGGCATGTCTTGTGGGCATTTTTACATTATTTCATCAGCAAGTCTCCAGTGATCTTTTTATTGCTGTTACACTGAAAGAGCAACAAAAGCACCAAAAGAGACTCTGAGTGAAATATAGCCAATGGGATTTTACTTTGAAAATACTTGCACAGTATTTAATGAAAAAATGCCAGTGTACTGAGGATTCATTAACTGTTGTATGTTGCCAACAGAGGAATCATAGCTTTTCCTTTCCTCCAGGCCACAAAGGCCAACCCTATGTCTTTATCTGACAAAACAATGATGTGTTCAGGCTGTGAAATAACCTGTGGTAAAGTGTTTATTCATCAAAGACGTCCTAGTGAAAAATCTGCTAGTTTTTTGACCTGAAGTTCCACACTCCATCTTCGTCCTTTGAAATCTTTTAAAGAATCATAAAGAACATGTCATTTAACAATTTGGAAGTGCATCAAATAAATCCATTTTTCATACAGAGTACACTCTTGCCAGGAAAATTTAATAAAGTAATTTGCTGAAGCAGAAGACGGTTGGAAATGCACTCAGCATATCTAGCCAGCATACAACACTGGCAGCTAGTTCTTCTTCTAGATAAACAGAGGATTTTAGATATAAATGTCTAAGTAAAACCCGACATCTAGGATATCATCACCAGCAGTAAAAAAGAAATGGATTCTCATGGTATCTTAGAAGATTTTCTGTTTGCATTCTTATCATTCCAGATTTTCATCTGAAATGGCAAAATGGTGTTACAGAAGTTTCCCATCAAATAGACTTCTGTGGCAAATGCTTTATCATCAGATAATATTAATTCATAAGAACCAAAGGGTTTTTTCTGAAAAAGGATGGTTTTGCTGGGTTGTTTTCTTGACTTGTTTAATTTTCAGTTTCTTTACAATATTGCTTTTTGAAGAATATTTTTGTTTTAATTAGAAGTAGAAATGGTGGAGACTCAGAAGATCTGATAAAATTTTCAGTTTAAAATTTTGACTGAGCTAATCCAATCACCTAGCTGGGACACTTGGAAAAAGAGGAAAGAGTGAGGGATTTCTAAATGTTTTTTCCCCTTTACTTTCAGCTTTTTCATCCCATCATAGTTTGAAATTTCATTTTTACGTCAAAAATACCTTCAGGACTGGCTTGAGGTTTCCAGATGACCTGACAGCTCTATCTGTGGAGCTTTCTGGCCACCAAAACTCTAAAGGAAATCATTGTGTTTTTTCTGTTGTGGTCATTATTCTTGCACCAATATAGGGGTGAGCTGATTGAGCAATGGCATATGTGAATGTTTTGTATGAAACCTTCTTGTGCTTGTCCGATAGAATCATAGCAGCCGGCACGTGTAAGAGCTATGAACAATGAAGAAGCATAAGTTTAGATCTACTGGCCTTTCACAACTGATGTAAGGTCCAGATCTTCACATGATATTAAAGAACAGCTATGATGACTTGGAACTGTGTCAGCACTGTATTGGCACCTTATATCGATCTCAGAAGATAGTGGTATTTTAAAATAAAATCCCTGATAAACAGCTTTTTTTCTGCTCTAAAGTCATTTTAGTAAGGAAGCTGGTTCAAAACTGAGATCAGGATTTCAAATTATACTGGAGTATGTCATTATACTTATATGGGTGGAATTGGAAATCAAGATTAAGAATTATATAACTATACATGCATTGCCATTACAAAATACGAATATGGGAACATACAAAATATGAAAGTTTTCACATATTTGTTTTTCTACCATATGGCTGTGGTAGACACCTATGCCACAATAAGCACAAATATTGATTTAGTATTTTCCCTCTTGTGCTGGGATGTATAAAGCACAGACTAGATGTCAAGTGTTTAAAATTAGACTTAGCTGATGTAGTAGCAAACAAATGTGCTGTATCCAGATTTCACCAACATTTAATAATCTGTGTATTCATAATGAGTATTTTCATAGAGCTATTTATTTTGAAAATCTGTGCCAATCCATATGTTTTCTTAATAACTTCACTCTGATCTTTCAGGTAATTTGATGCATTTTTATGAACTCTTTTTTTTTTTTTTTGTAGATGGTGTTCTCTTAAATGAGTTTTGATATTATTACTGGAAATTCTATCCATTGAGGTACATTTAAGTTTTATTGTGTAAATTATCTACATAATCATGAGATGCTTTAGATTGTAATCTTCTACATGCTAGGACAGCTGTCCACCAAGAGAAATGTTTTCTAAGGCAGGAAGATGTGAAAGGTACCCAGTCAAGCAAAAGGAATAGAAATGGCCTTAAAGAAAAATCCCTGAGAGAAGCTGCTAAGCCTCTGCTTTGGTCATCTTTGTTCTCTTCTGTTTTGTTGGACTGTAGGTACAGTGGATTTGTATGTATATGCATAGTGAAATTGTGTCAGATTAATTGTCACAAAGCCTCATCTTAGCCTTTTACAGTTGTAATCTTCTCATGTTTTATGTTGGATGGTAACTTGGTGAAATGCCTAGTACTTGGGAAGGTTAGTGGCTTCAGTGCTAACTTGATTATATCCAGACTATTAAAACCTCTCTTTCCAGTGATGAAATAACTTTGATAGATTTAAATAACCTTGAAAAGGGTTTGTCAAATTGGCAACTGTAGTTGTTCATCAAGTAGTTAGATTGCTATGGAAGCACACTCTGCAGGCTTTCAGAGGAGGCTGATTTCATTGACATAATTTCTCACTCCTTCAATTGCTGGGATATTGTGAACACAGTGAGGTGAGTACTTGTTTGAGCAGCTGCTGCCAATAATGTGCCTGTCTGAAGGCTGTGCTAGCTGCTGGAAATTCTGTAATCATATTGCCACAGTATGTGCTTCTCTTTGGAGGTGAGGAAGCTGTAAAGCCTTAAACGTTGGATCAGCTAGTATTCTATTTGCTCTTGCAAACAGACTTTGGCCAGGCTGAATTTGTTGTTTAAAAAGCAAAACCTGGCATGATATTTTCACCACATCCTTTCAGATCTGAAACAGGCTCAGAAATGGTTCTCAGTGGTATAGTATTTTCTGTACAAGGGAAATTCAGAGTTGCCTGTTACATCGCTCACACTGTGAATGACTAATCCATTATAAGGTGTTTAAATCTGCCTCTTGCCAGATTTCTCTTCACTCTTCTGAAACTGTAACACGTTATCTGACCAAGACCTTTTTCCCAACACTCTTCTTGGGAGACAAACTGTGCAGAGTCCTCTGGAGATTTTTAATCCTTACCATCCTAAGGAGAACTGGTCTCATTTATGCTTTTTCAGAGTTCTTGTTCAGTCCTCTGAAGGACATTGTAGAAGTAAATTAAAGTAACTTCTCAGCTACAGCTGCTTTCCTCTCGAAGGACTGGAAAACCTCGAAAGAAAAAGAATTTCCAGTCTGATATTGTTATTTTGTATCTGTTGGCAGATTTTTCATCATCAAGTTCGTTTTCCTAATGGCAATTACATAAAACTTAATTGACTTGTTCAGTGGAAAAAGCAAACCACGTGGAAAAACCACACAGTAGATTCATATTCTCCCTTTTCTTACAGGAGTAGCATTAGTTTGTGTGACAGCAACCAGTTAGTCCAGGTACAGTGTTATGCTAAAGTGCTGCTTTTAAATTTGGTAGGTGTCTCTGCTTTGCTGTGCTGTGCATGCATACCCTGGCAGGAATGCTGGAAAGCAAAGGCCTGGGAGGTTGACTGCAAACTGTGCTGCATTTAGAGTAAGAAAAAGGATTGCTGGTTCAGATTTCTTATTTGCATGGTCCTGTTGTTTCACAGGCTTGTGAGAGGAGAGGAAATGGCTGAACTGTTCACATTCAGTGCAAATTAATTTGTAGTTGTGCCAGTAGGCTCCAACTGACAGTTGTGCTGTCTTAAGTCTTGCATTAGCTCACCTCTGCCTTCAAATGGTCTTAGCATTCAGATAAGAAAATCTAATAGAGTTAGAAGGAAGTAGGCTTAGTGAGGTGAAATTACTATGACTTTTCTTAGTTTGTAGGTCCAGATTCTCCCATTGAATTAAACTCTTCTTTCAGGACAGTAGCTATGTCTGTTCTCTTTTTTTCCCCCCCCCAGCTGTATGTTCCTTCGGTAATTAAGACTAAGCCAAGTCAGGGGATGAAGTTTTTAGGTATCTTGGGGAAAAGTATCATTACAGAGGCCTGATTATGCAAAACAGAAAAGAAGATTTTTACACTTGAAAAAAAAATGCCAATTAGCTTTTTCAGTGGCTTAGTGTAGGAGTTCAGCATGATTTCCATATTTTGAAAATTAGAAATGCTGAGAGATTAGAACAACATGGATTGCAAAAGAATCATATTCTAAAAATTATTGTCTTCACAGTTTTGAGTAAATAGGACATACAAGAAATGGTATTATATGAGTGTTTCATTGAAGAAAATAGAATTGCAAAATCAAACTTCTTTTTTCTCACTTGCAAAACTTACTCATTTTTCAGTATTTTTGTGATTTAAATATTTTTCTTCAGGAGCTGTCAGATGGAATTAAACTAATCACCAGTGCAATGCGTTTCACTTATTTCTTGTCCACTGCATCTCAAGTGAAATCCACCTAGCAATTATTACCATTCACTTGCAAAAACTGCTACATTCATAATTTATGTTTCCCAAAATGTAGCCAGTGAGAGAAAGTGTGAAATGCTTCTGTGCTGAATTGAAAACATGAAACGAACTCAGAATTTTTGGCTTAGATTGAATTTAAATATAACTCGGCATTGCTTGAAAATCTCAGCATCCTAGATTTGCAATTTTAGGTTTCAATTTATACTAGGCATGAGTAAGTGTTGTTAGCTGCTTGAATAATGCATTATTTTCTTCAGCTCAGCTCATTCCCTTTGCATATTTATTCATATATGCTGTTTAAATGAACTTAAATGCTTATATTGGTAGGTATTCTCTGGTGTTCCTGCAAGCTGCAGGATAGAAGAGTTTCCTCATGCTTAAAACAACTACAGAACTACTTACCCAGAGACCACCTTTAAAAATTATCATTTATATTTAGTTGTCATCTGCATTCAATGACAAGAGCTCCCTTTCATGCTTCTATATCATTATCTTGAATAAAATTCTTGTATATTCATATATATTTTTGTAATATATTTCTGGTGTCAGGAATAATAATTTGTGGAAATGAGAAGTAGCTTTTATGACAGAACCCAAATGTGCCCAGGGTTTGGGGCCTAAGGATGTGTTTTTTCCCTTAGACACAGGATACCATAATCAATCCACACCTTTTCAGAGCTCAGGGACTCTGTGAACAAGGGATTGGATAAACAGAAGGAGGAAGTAGGGCTGAATTTGTCAGGTTTCATTGTTCTAGGAGCTGCACAGTTCTGTTCATGTCAGTTCACAAAAATGAATTTGGTCAGAAAAGAAAGACTAATAATATCTTACTTTAGATGAATAGAAACGAATTTTGTCACTTCATTGGCAGTTTATGTTTTGTCATCCTACAGTTTAAATGTCACAAACTTTGTTTTTATATTATGTCAGTTATTCAGGCTTGTCTGGATCCACAGTTTATTACTGCCTGTATGCAGATAATGAGTGTATTTCCTTTATATAGTAAGGCTTAGTAACAATTGTTAAGGTGCTTAAACAATTGTTATTGTGCTCAAATCACAATAATAAATAAATAATAAATTTAGTCTGCAAAAGAAGCTTTTAAAGATGTTAGTGATAGGTGTATCTCACACAGCCATCAGTTTCTATATGGCTTTTTTTCCCCTCAGTTTCCTACCATGAGTAATATATTTTCTTCGTCCCAGTGTTTGTGGTATTTATTATACATTAGGTACTGAGAAATGCAAATAACATGCAGGCAGTCACAGTAAAGTCTGCAATAGAAATGGAACTTAATCTGTGTTTCTTGAGCCCATGTTATTGCCTGGATGCTACAGTACTGCCCATCTTTTTATACTACAGTTGCATCTTTGAAAATTATCTCTAAATGAGGACTTACTAGCTATTTGAGTTATTCAAATGAAAAAGATGAAAAGAATCTGCTTGTTATTAAATCTCATCCTCAATTCCCTCTTTCTGTAACTAATATCCCACTAAGACTTTAAAAAAAGAAAACAAAAAAGAAAACAAAAAAGGAGAAAGAGAATTAAGTGAAGTTTATTTGTGGTGCTGGGTAGAATTTAATTTTCTGTATTATGGAAAATGTAAATATATGTGTTATGGGAACATTGCAAAATTTTGCTATTGTGAAGTGAAATAAACCTGAAACATTTTAAAATTTAACCCAGAATGAAAATGTGACTAATTCCTTTAATTTCTAGAGCAGAATTTCTTTGAAATGACAGAAGTCATTTATGCTGGTATGGGACAATTTTTCCAAAGAAAAATTCCTGATTGTTTTATATTAACATTCCATCTTCCTTAGATCCATGTAACTATTCCATATTTATGAAGTAGCAAGACTCCGTGAAGTATTAAGGCTTTGAGGTGCGAGCTTTGAGGTGTGACCTGTTGGCAACTGTTACTGTCTATCAGTTTAATAAGACTTTCTCAGAAATGAGCAGAGTCTTTTCCAGTGCAGAATATAGAGTTTCTGTCAGCCCAGTACAAATAGAAGTACCAGTCATTTTCAGAGAAAATTGTATTTCATATGAAAAATGAAATAACAAAATGGTCATTAAGGCTCATGTAAAATCCAGTGAAATGACCCAAGGAATGATAGATCTACAAGCAGAATCCCATAAAAATTTTCCCATTTTTCATGTCTCAGCTTTCTTGTCAGTCAGCTTAGACCTTAATACACATTTCTGCAGCTTGTCCTATTTCTTTCAGAGATGATCCAAAAGCGCCAGTGTGTTGGGTTCGCATGGCCAGGTTTTGGTGGCAGGGCAGGGCTACAGGGGTGGTTTTTGTGAGAAACTGCTGGAAGCTTCCCCATGTCTGACAGAGCCAATGCCAGTGGGCTCCAAGATGGATGCACCACTGGCCAAGGCTGAGCCCACCACTGATGGCAGTAATGCCCCTGGGATAACATATTTAAGAAAGGAAAAAAAAAATATTGCAGAGAAGTAATTGCGGCCAGAGAAGAGAGGAGTAAGAATATGTGAGCTAAGTCCTGCAGACACCAAGATCAGTGAAGAAGGAGGAGAAGGATCTGTTCCAGGTGCCAGAGCTGTGATGCCCCTGCAGGCTGTGGTGGGGGCCATGGTGAAGCAGCTGTGCCCCTGCAGCTCATGAAGGGCCACACGGGTGCAGAGATTCACCCGCAGCCCGTGGAGGAGCCCCACGCCTTCTTGAAGTACTGTGCCCCGTGAAAAGGGACCCACACTGGAGCAGTTTGTGAAGAACTGAAGCCCATGGGAAGGACTCACACTGGAGAAGTTCATGGAGAACTGCCTCCCCCCCGCCCCCAGAAGGACCCCACACTGGAACAGGGGGAGGACTCTTCTCTCTGAGGAGGAAGCAGTGACAAAAATGTGTGATAAACTGATCATAACCCCCATTCCCCATCTCCCTGTGCAGCTGAGAGGGAGGAGGTAGAGAACTGGGAGTAAAGTTAAGCCCAGGAAGAAGTGGGAGGTCAGGTGAAGGGGGTTTTTTTCAGCTTTTGTTTTACCTATCATTATGCATCTCTGATTTTGATGGTTAATAAATTCAAGTAATTTCCCCAAGTGGAGGGTTTCTGATCCATAGTGATAACTGATGAGTGATCTTTCTCTGTCTTTATGTCAAGGCACAAGCCTTTGATAATATTTTCTATCCCTGTCCAGCTGAGGACAGAGCAGACAGAGCAGTTTTAGTGGGCACCTGGCATCCAGCCAGGGCAAACCTCCACAGCCTGTTAGACCAGTCTGGCAGCATTCTGCATGATTGGGATCCCTGGACTTTGGAAAGAACTCACCTGAACTCTGTGCCTTTCAGTATCTGCATTACAAAAGAGCCATTGAGTGGCAATTACTTCTAAATACTCTTAGCAAAGGTTGGATCCAAAGTTTCAGAGACCTGTACTCCACTAAGCTGCCTGCATAAGCTCTGCTTTTTGTTAGTCTCATTAGCAGTGCCAGACATTTAATGATTTGTTTGCTTCTTCCTCCACACATGTGCTTCCTTTTCATCAGCATTGGCACACACTGCACAGAGTGTGGGGAAATGCAGATGTCTGAGATAATTGGCAGTATAATAAATGGGAATTAACTGACACTAAAGTGGGAATGCTGGACAACGAGATCCATGAAAACAGATGGACCTTCATGAAATAGTAACAATATGAAAATAGAACTTCTTTTTAGCAAAATAATTTTCATGACTGTTTCCTTAGATGGAAACTTTTTGGAATAGAATTTATTTCTGGTGAGATGTGCAACTACCTTCTTCTGAAGGGATATAGCCTTTTCAGTGCTTTTAAGGCCCAGCTTCCCAGCTCTCCAAAGGTATTAGTCATGTGAGCATGTCTAGTTTTTCCGTGAGAGTACCCACCTGGTGTTCCTTCAAGTGTATCTAGTTCTTAATGTGCCTTTTGGGGCCCACATATGCATGGTAGTGATAATCTGCCTCATAATTGACTCTATCTAGAACGGCTAAATCTTCTAGCACCTATCAATGGTCTGCACAGCAGAGCCAAGAACATCATTACATGCACCAATGCCCAGACTCTCTCACCCACTGCATGCTTCTTTAGTACTGGGAAAGAACAGGAACATGCAGCAGTGACATCTAGCAAGGAAAGAGACTGTGACTGTGTGCTATGTATGTGATGATTTTTAACAGCTTATGTAGACTGTAATGTGTCAGCATGAGAACTCAAGCATGGCAGTAGAAGATGTGGTTGTCTTAGCAATATTTAACTATACAGTACTTCCAGAGAACATCAGAGAACTGCGAGATAACTTTGGCAGCGACATTGAATAAGCATAACTATTTATGGAATAAACATGAAAATGGCAGTGGATAGCTATAGTACACATTAGCAGCATTAGTCTTTGAACCATGAGCAGCACAGTGTTATGGTTATGGCAGCAAATTCCTGAATTGTCCCAATCCAGTAAGTCCTCAATACTCTGCTCTTGGCATTCTGGGCCCACACTCCTGGCACCTGGTATGTTGAGAGGCCCTAGGTGGCTCTTTATCAGTATCACCATCAATTCTTAGATACTGGGATCTTCAACACTGATCCTCTTCTGCTGATCCAACCTTGGTTGTCTTTAAGTTGTTTTTTATACCTTCAAGGTGCTGTGAGCTAGGTCCTTCTATACTTCTCAGTATGTACTTCTGTAATCTCTCAGAGAGATTATTCATTGCTTCTGTTGAGTCAGTTCAATCTAAAGACAACTGGTCACTGTTGGTCACCATGTCCTCACCCTGCAGCTGTTTCCCAGCAGTGACAATTCTGTGAAACCATTTCTTTGTCCTCATGCCACGACAGTCTTAATGGCACTGTTATTGCAATATTTTCCTTTATTTTATTAATGACCTTTAATCAGAAATGTTAAATTACTTTATTTTAGTTCAGCATTTCCTATACTGAGGTCTTGCATTTGTGACCAGCTGTTTGGTCAGTCCTTATGTTGCCATATGTTTGTGCAGGGTGAGTGAAGTTACATCCAAACCAATCTTGACTTAGCAGTTCCTGGTCCTTCTCTGTGATGATTTGCAGTGTTATACTGAAGCCTTTCTTGGCTCAGAGAGGCCTGGCTCAGCTTGGTTATTCTCAGCTCCCTGATGCATACCCAAGGCCCACTTGTTGTTTCCAACTCTGTGAGATACTCCTCTGTAGGTGAGAAACTTTTCCATTTGTCTTTGTTGAGCTCCATGATCTCTTGCCAGACCCCTTCTCCAACCTCTCATGATCCCTCTGAAAAGCAGCCATAACTTTCAGCATATTGACTGCTCTCCTCATTTTCTCTTTCTGCTCCTTTGCTTTTTTCTCCTTTGTCCATTTGCTACATTTTTTAGGGTGTGAGACCTAAGTAAGAGAAGGGAAGAGTCAAGGGTCCTTTTAATGTATTGGCATAGTGATATCCCCCTGTTCTGTGGTGGAAGAACAGTACCCTGAGATAGTGCTCAGAGCTGCAGTGCAAGGTGGTGGTGTGCACTCTGGAAAAGCACAGGTGTTCTGTTGAATGCCACCTTCACCATGGGAGCTGTGGCTGCTGAGAAAGCACTCCTGTGTTGGGTGCTGGGCTGTAGGCATGCCCTCCCATGTGCTGGGAAGATTGCCTTGGGAGCACTTGGACAGGGAGCTGCTGTACTGTATGCACTTGCCATGACTGCTGAGGGCAGGGGAAATAAGGGGAGCACTGCCCTCTCTGAAGCCCCCTTGCAGGAACACTGGATTGGAAATGTGTCTTCTTCATGACCTTGGTACATTTAGGCATATGATTTGGCCAGAAGGTTCTGATGTTTGAGAGCCCACACAGGGTGTACCCTGATGGTAAATTGCTTAACACAGCTCCACTGTGATGATTCTGGCAGTGAATTTACTGGCACAAAGCTGCTTGTGCCACGGATTGAGTTGAGAGGTGTAATAAGATTTCTTGGCATCAAACTGACTGCTTCCTGGGACAAAATGGATATGTAAAAATGAGTATTCTGTGGCACAAGAACTGCTGCCAGCTCATCACTCAGGGCCATGCAGTGACCTTGCATTCAGATAATAATGGCCCAATAGTGGTTATTCTTCAGCTAGTGGATAATGATTCCTTCCCCCTCCACCAACCCTGCTCTGACTGCTGGTGATCTGACATCTGAACCCCTATGCCATGGCTGTGGGAGTGGGTGGCCTTGGCCTGTGCAAGACTGGAGCCAGCAGTGATCATAATGGACATAACAGTCCAGCTGCCAGAGCATCTTCCAGAACCCTGCTGGGGCAGCTGCTCAATACCACCAGTCAGACCACCACCATACCATGTAAAGGAGCCTCATTTTTGTCAATCATAGGAAATTAATATAGTAGTAAGACCACCACATTTCATTATTTTATCAATTAATAGTATGTGATTAATTATTATTAATTATAAAACATTTTTGCAGTTATTATTACAACCCATGGACATAAATACACATAATTTTAATTATTTTAATTATGAAACCTTAACAATCTTACTATTTTAAAGTAAAGTAATTGCAGGTTTGGTAATCAAGAAAAAAAAGGAAATTTCTGGCTTATTCCAGTGAATAAAGATTGTTTAGAAATGACACTACCCTCCTTAGAGGAATTGCTTATTCATTAAACATTATTAAAAGCTGTATTTCACCTTTTGAGTGCCTAAAAAACTGAAAGTGATGTTTAGGTAATAGAGAAACTGGAAATCTACTATGGAAGTAAATTCTTAACCTTGCAGCCATTAGGATGATTACTCAGGAAGTGTTTAGGTACTGCTATCAGTATATTTTATATAATACAGATTCATAAATCTGTTGAAGAATGTAATTCATCATAACACTTATTTCACATAATACAGGTAAGCTGACCAAAGTGAAAAATAACCCTACAAATAAAAACACCTAAAGTATTCAAACCTGGAGTAGTTAATTGATCAGATTTGTCACCTCAGCCCACAAAAAACCTGTCTGGTATCATGATTTGGACAATCTGGGGTCACCTTAAGTTTGGACTAATGGAAAGAAAAAAGTATATGAACTAGCTGGCATTTGTGGATTACTTAGTTAATTTATTAGCATAATACAATTAGGATCCTGATCAGCCAAGTATTTTTTTCAGACAAACATGTCTTACCTTTCACCATTGTCACAAAGTAGTCAGTACAGGTTCATTGCACTTTTATGTATATAAACATCTTCCCTGAGGACTCTTTATTTTTGATGAAAACATCTTAAAGAAAGTAATTTTTCTGCTGTCATGCTTTAGACAGAATAGCATTATGCCAAAGCAAAAATGAGATTAAAGTGTTTATATTTTCAATCAAATTGAAGAAAACCAAATCAACCAATATTACATAGGACAAGAAACAAGTTTGGCTTTCAAATGTTTCTGCTTTAATGAGTGATGGCAGCTAAAGGAGCAAATATGATTATTTTGAGACCTTTTAACATACCAGTAATGATTTGTAAACATTGCATTATACCTTTCCTGTTTCAACCCTCACCGAGCATCTCTCATTTTTCTGCTTTTACATTCTTCAGAACAGGATATGTTTGCTCAGTATCTAGAACAAAAGGGCTCTTGGTCTTAATTGGAGCCTTTGGCTTCTATGGTAATCTGAGCTCTTAGGGAACAATAGCCTACAAGACTGTTAGCAGTATCAGCAAGGACATTTCAAAGGCCATTAATGCCAGTCAATGTTTATGTATCACATGAGAGGCTGCAATTACTATGAAGTTAAAAATGGCAGGAACAAGATATTATTAAGCTTATAAAATTCATTTTGCTTTTGGGGGCTAGGATTTTAATAACATCAAATTACTAGTTTACAATCTGAATATTCTGATAATATATTGGGTAGTAGCTTGGTAGAAGTGTGTGGCTGTATAATGTCACTTCTATTTATCCTTTCCATCACCAGTGACCTGCAAAGTCCAAGCATAAAATCCTTTAGGGGATTCACATTTTTGAATGAAATGATTTTTGATATATGGAATCACTCTCTGCTCTTTAAGGCTGTATCCAGTGGTTTAGGAACTGTCATTCAGGCAAAGGCAAAATGTTGTTCTTCCTGTAAAAGGAAGACAAATGAAGGGTTGTTAGAGTTTCATCCCGTGTGCTCTGTTTCTTCTTTACTTACAGGAAATAGCTAAAATCATAGGCATTGTGATGAGAAATTCAATTTAGGATGGACAATACAGTGTACATAAAGATCAGAAAAAGGAAGCATATACAAATTAATTAAAAGATAATGATAATAATTAAGCAACAATGGTAAAATGATTGTCTATAAATAACAGTTAATCAAATACTGTTGTATATGCATATGTCATTTCGTGTCCTTACTGTCACAAGCTGTTGATTCTGTAGCTGTGTCCCTTCTCTAAGTTCTTCTCTACATGAAAATGCTCTCAGTATTTTTTAAAAGTCTCCAGCTGGGCTGCACCAAGCACATTAATAGCTCAGGTTAAAGCAGGTTCACATTATCTAAAAATCTGCAAATCTTCCAACAGCCTTCTTTATCATTTTTCCAGGTAGGTAAATAAGTTCTCATGTTGTTGATTTAACTCAATGTCCCCATAGAGTAGACACAGTGAGGTAGAAATTGTGCTGGGACTTAAACTGATGAATCTGTTGCTGGGCTGGGAAGATCCTGGAACTCAGATGCTCTGTGATGCACACATCACACCTACTCTAATCAGAGTAAACACATAGGACTGAATTTCTTCATAGTTAGGGGGCTTATTTTATCTGCTTTTTTTAGTGTTGGAATTTTTTTACGTCCTGGTATGCTGTCTTTGATCCTTAGAAGAGTTTTCCTCCTTTCTTCCTTTTCAAGTTTTACTCACATGTCTTCTCTGAAGTCCCCTTCAGAAGCACCACCTGCCCAGGAATCATGCCTTGTTGGGAGAAGTCATTTTGAGCTCTCTTTTTTGGTAGCTAATATCATGGTTATTTTTTAATGCAATCTTTTTTTTTTACCCCACCTCTGACTTTCCTTTTTTTTTTTTTTTTTTTTTTTTTTTTTTTTTTTTTTTTTTCCTGTAAGGTAAATATGTAATTACTTGAAGAATACAATGTAAGTACCTGGCACTACAGACAGGCTGGGATTTATGAGAAAGCTCAGCTTCTAGCTGATGTGACGTGATTTTGCGGCCCTGAATTCATCCCCTCTGCTCCCTATTTTGCTCTCAATAATTTGTGACCGTGCCCTGTGTCATAACTGCTTTTCTGTGATAATTGTAGCTTGTTGAAGTTAGAGTAGTAGTGGCAGATAGGAAGAAACTTCCAGATTTAGACCTGTTCAGAGACAGCAAACTAATACAATGAAGGCTGAATTTATTATATTATTTATTGAAGGAACCTATTTTCCAGTTTTTAAGGGCACTGTCTTGTGCAATGTAGCTCATCTGGGTACTTGATATATTCAACTTAATGAGGAATGTCCTGTGAAGAATGATACCATATATCTTGTTCTTGTCTTGTTAAATGTGTCACCCAGAGGCATATTCAGAAGTCATGTAAATTTGATGAGGAGGAATTGGCTCCTTTTTTCTCCTCAGTGCTCCAGATAAAACAGCTGGGAGCATAGGGATGTTATTACTAATAAAGGAATTGAAGAAGAATTTTGTCTCCATGATAAGCTAGCATAAAAGAAATACTGTTTAGCTAGATGTTTATGCAAAGCTCATAACTACAGTATCTGAATATCTGTTTAACAGTGGAAGCTGTCTTGAAAATGGAAAGTCCTCTTATAATGATTTACAGAGTGGTAAATGAGCTGTTTCTTGCTAACATCAAGCTGTTTCTTCCCCAAAAATATAAAGCTGCACATAGCACAGCAGGGTAGCTTGTATATTGTATTCACAGGCTGAGTTCCTGTTGGAGCAATATTAACCCTGAGCGTAAATAACTGAAAGTGTTAACTCAGAGAATAAGTCATTAAAAGTGCCAGTGCATGAGGTAGCCTCTTGTTAGTGTGCTCCAAGGTAGCCTACATGGAAGGGTTACCACAGAATGGTGAACTAGGCCATGAAACTTGGCTTCCCAAGTAGGTTTACCTTTAGCACACCCTAAAATGTTTGCTGTCTTTTCTCTCATTGTCTGAAATTCGTGCAGCTTCCTCAATTTTTCTTCTTTAAGATCAAATCAAAAGAGGAGATAATTAATTATAGAAATAAGTATAAGCATTTGAAGTCTTGGTGTGTTATCCTCAGATATAATTCATAGGAATCTGACATGATTTTCAAAAATGTGTCAGTATGTCACTAAGGCTTACTCAATATTGTTTTACAAAAAAGGCATTTGTATTCTCAGAAGTATCATCCTTTCAAGTTCATGTTTCAGATATCACATTAATAAGTTAAATTACAAAAGAGATGAACTTTATCCGTATTAGGCACATTGTAACTGTTGCCTTCTTTTGCGTGAAATCATGTCAGTATGATGGTTGTGAAGCCTGAGTAGCAGGAAAGTGAAATGAGTTCTTAGTTCTTAGAGCTCATTGAGCAATTAGATTTTTTTTTTTTAAAGAAAGTATTCTTTCAGGTTCAGCTTTTATTTTCTTGGGTTAACAGACGAAAAACAAAAAAAAAAATTGAGAGCAGTGATTTAAAGTATATGTGTAAAGCAGTGTATGTAAAGTATATGAGTAAAAGTCAATGTTCTGCTGTGATTATGTAATGGGTTTACATGAAATACTGTCAAACATTCAGTGGAAATATTTAAACTGGAAGCCTGACATTAGTCACAAAATTTTTTACTCTGAAACAGAGAGCCAGTAACTGCCAGGTGAATACAGTATTTCAGCTTACACAAGATGGTCCAAGTGCAATGACAACAAGACTTAATGCTGGAATCTCCTGAACATTTACTTTTCTCAGTTGGGTGTTGAAAGGAGCAATTTCTTTGTGAAACTCACCTAGATGAGAAACAAAATGCCACATGTCCTAAGGCTGATATTTCCCATGATTGGAATTTTCTTGTCAAAAATACTCCTTTAGCACCTTTTGTTCTGGCTTACAGAAGTAATGTATTTCTCCTGTCTGTATTCTTAGAAAAAAAAAAATAAAATGGTGTTCCCTTACTTTGGGAGTGATATTGGATGATATTGTATATGGAGCAAGTCTAATGAGTTCTTTTGAGGCAGTGTAACAAGAAGCAAGGTCACAAGGCTGCTGGATTTCATCATTGAATAGCACTGTCAATTTTTAAGGCACAACATGGCATTGCTGTTCAAGATTAACAGAGGATCCTTATAGGAGAGAAATAAAATAAAGAGAAGAAAAATACTAAGCTTTTGGATGTTTATAACAAATGAACTGGAGTTCCTAGAGGCTGCTTTTTTTTTGTCAGCAGAGTTCACACCAACTGCCAGTATGTCTGAGGAATGATTTTCCTTTATGCACACCAAAGTCTGTGAACCAGAGGTGTCCTTTCAATATTTATACAGAAATTATTTCATTGTTTACAAGGCAATTTCCTCTAAATCTCTGTTCAGTCTTTAGGATTATGCCCTGTAAGATGTTTGGAAAATGCTAAGAGCAAGTAAAATTTCTTAGTGAGAGAAATTCTTTCTTGGGAGAAATCTGTCCTGCTTTAAGAAAAGACCTAATGTCCTCCTTTAGGTCTGTACAATATAGGGAAAAAAAAGAAAGAGGTAGATGTTTTGGAAATACAGGAGTAGTTGATTAAAATTTCTCAAGATAAAGATAAGCAATTTTCACAGAATTAAATTAAAGAGGTGATATTATTTGTCTTGGAAGACAAATGAACCATTGTGGATGAGGTAGTTGAGAGGTGAGTTGGCAATAACTATATGCCTGCTGAAAAGTAAATAAATAATGTATAAACATGTAATTAAAAAAAAACAACCCCTCCTGATTTGGGGCTATTGCTCATGAAAAGCTAATAGAATAAGTATCCTGGGAAGAGCACCAATAAAGAAAAGGCTGATGAGCAGCTAGCTGATGAATACATGTAATGTTTGTAGTGTTTGTGATGAAAGACAAACTATCTTTTGGGCATTAATCCTAAAGCAGCTGTTACCTTGACAACTGCAGGTAAGGGATGGTTGCAGTGTTCATCTCTCCAGATTTGCTTTTAACTACTAATAAAATATTAGAATAGCTTGTCTTTTTAAAGGCTTCATGTGGCTTTCCAAAGATTTGGATTGATCTGTTCCTGAATGGCAGTTTTGCCTATAGAATTGAATTTGGGGAACCTGACACATAGCAAAGACAAGCAGTTATTTATGAGGTCTTTGTGACTGCCTTTGTGGGAAGATTGTTATGGAAATCAAGCACATTCTGCTTCTGTGCCGTATTTTCAGTGCAGGTCCTCAGGCTGTGTCTGAGCACAGGCTCACCTTGTGTTGTGTCACTGAACACAGGCACAGCTGCTGAGCTCCTGGGTGGGCTTGGAGGTGTCTCCCTGTGGAGTGAACACGTTCTGTCCATGCCTGCCTGCCCAGGTATTCCACTGCATCCCCCATACTGCATGGTGGCAATGTGCCCTGGCATGCTGGCTGGGGTTCCTGGAGGAAGAAAGCAACCTCAGGTGGCAGTGCAGCAGAAAATATCTCTTTGCAGCATAGTCATGTGAACAATGCATGAAGAAGTAAATTGTGTTTTAAACTGTACTCAGCAGTGGCTCTCAATAATCTTCTTTTATGGACTATTCTAGGTCAGCATTTTGTGGTTGGTGAGCTCTCAGAAGGGATAGGGAAAGGCCATTTTGGCATTTCATGCTACCCTAACAACTGACTGCTTTCTCCTGCCCCTGCTCATATCCCCACAATTAGAATACAAGCCTGTGCATGTTTCTGACCCTGCTTCTGTGGAAGTGCAGCCTCACTCAGATCAGAATAACGTCTTTGTGTACCATGAAGGGAGTGTCTTGGAATTTGGGTGATCCTCATATGATGTTCTAACCAAGTAACAATGTCTGTACCTTGGTTTTTCTTGACAACTCTGTTAAAGGAAGTATAATATTAAAGCTTCGAATTTTCCATGTGCAAACTGATCATTGAAACTGATCCTTGAAGCTGTTGTTAGTGTTCCAAATTGGATTCCCAAGAAATGCATCAAGGTTAGCAAGACTACAGTTTCCTACTTACCTTGCAAACTAATATTTTTGAATATGCTAAAGTTTGTAGTTAGTATGTAGACCCCCCTAAAAAGAATTGTTCTTTCAGAGGTCCTCAGGATGTGCATGTGTTTTGTCTGTTCATTTGTTTACTGAAAAAGAAAAAGAAGTTCAGCAATAGAGATTGGATTTTGATAGTTGAACTCGTGACAAGTTATACAAATATCCTTCTGGGCCTTTTAGTAGATTTTCCTCTATGGAAAATACTTGTTAAATCATGTACTTAGTTCTATCACACCCTGATATGTATTTTGATGTTTATCTTCTCTAGCACTGAGGCATTATGTTTTCAGCTGATGTACATCCAGTTACTTAGCAATAGAATTTAATGTCTTCTATATTAATAGGATTGTTGGAAAGTGTGAACGGTCCTTTGACAGAGCTATTAAGTCAGCCCTGGAAGCTACAGCTATTTTTATCCATGAGAGATAAACAGAGAGAAGTTTAATATTGATACTGATAATTTTATTCTGATCTGTAGCACCTTGTGATCTATGGCATAGCCTTAGGGTATAAGCTCAACAAGCTGATCTCAGAAAATTGGGTAACTGCTTGCTCAGTTCAAGCTTTTGTCCATATATTAACTTCCTACAGCTTTGTGCATTTTGTGCACGTGTGTGAGTGTACCAATGTTTTAAGTTTTTGTTGCAGAAAAAATTTTTCAATTCCCTCTTTTTGACAGCAGAAGAAAAATATTCAAGGTGCAGGACTGTGAGATTATTAAAAAGCCGCAAGTCTTATTCTTGGCAATGAAATTAAATTATACATGAACAGTACTGACATATTCGTCAGTTTGATTTGTTCTCTAAGACTTTACAGAGCAGCAGAAAGCAGCAGCTTCAACATTTGACTATTTAATAGTGCAGCTGTTTCTGGTTTGGAGAACACAACACAGAGTTATCAAAAATAACCAACCAAAAATGGAGACATGTTCCAAAACATTGTCAAGAGAATCAACAAGGATGGTTTCCACTTTCTGCCCTTCTCCTTGTCTCCTGGGATCATCTGCCTGCCATCATCATCAGTCTTATCTGGCCTTCTAGGCCTACTAGACATTGAATGTGCTTTATTACCAATGTACTGCAGATTCTGGTCAGTAGGATGATGACAACATGTATGGGTACTGAATGTAGAAAACTTGGACATACACTGAATGCCAGTTTGAAGGAAGTGGGATAACAGCAAGGCTCATCCTGTGTTGTAACAGGTGTTGGCAAGATTAGTACAGTTAGGACTATATACAATTAGACATATTACATTATATCATTTGATACAGAGCCAGAGGAAGAGATCTTCCTCTGTGTTACAATACAGTAGAAACTGTGTAACACTTTCAGCAATTTCCTTTGCAAGAAAAAAAAAAAAAAAAAGAAGAAGTAGTTACAGTATTTCCATTGGCCTTAGCTCAAGATGGATATAAAGAAAATTAGTGTCACCTCCTTTGCTGGGTCACTGCAGAACGCTTTTTGGCATTCTAGCAAGAGCAGTTTGGTTGCCAGGAGACAATAAGTTAATTTTGGAAGGTAGTGCCCTCTAAGCAAGTAATGCCAACCTTTTAGATCAGAGTAAAATCTAATGCCAGAAGATAGCCTTTTAAAAGATTTATCTCTCTACCTTACTGATAATAAACAAACTGTGCTGCTGCATTCTCTGTTGCTGGCAGAACAAAATCCTGAACAGTAAAATCTTAGGGTGCTGTTAGGTAATCAACATAAAAATAATGCTGCAGCAGGCTCATCTAGGTTATGCCATCTGCTAACTATGCTGGTACATATGTCAAATGACAGACTGCTGAAACTATTTTTCATGATCTTAAAATACAAGAGAGACCAATGAAATGTTACAAGGACAAATTCAAGACAAGTCCACAATTAATGTGTGGCATTAATTTCACCATAAAGGCTTTTGGGACACTAAATATTTACTGATGCTGTTAAAGTCTTTACACAAAACCATACTGACACCTAAGAATGGAAATAGCAGCAGAGCAGCACAAGAGACACAAGAAGCTGTATCTCTGCTGGTGGTGCCAAGTATAGCAGTACAGAAGCATTTCTCTTCAGTCTAGCTGCAAAACTGAATCTTCATATATTCAAGCTCAAGGTTGTCAGAGTTATGGAGAACTCATGAAAGATGAATATTTGAGACAGGAATCACTCATGAAATTGTTTAAGCTTTTCTAGGTGGAGATGGGATTCTTAATTGTAGGGATTGATCTGAACTGAAAATATTTTGATTATTTGGGAGAATAGGTAAATAGGCAAATGGATTGCAATGGTCAGTACATAGTGAACTCTGATGATGAACAGTTTTGACATAGTTCAGGAGAGTTTTGCAATCACTGCAAAACTCCATGCAGTACCTGAGAAAGTTCAAGTAAATTAAGCCAATAAAATCTACCTGACTGCTAAAATGATAGTAAACTGGCAGTGGAATTACAGTATTTGCAGAGAAAAAAAGAGTGAGGCCTCAGAGAAGAACTGCATATTGAATATTAGAGAAGATCTTATAATACATAATTAAAGATTATAAGATAACTGTGAGGTGATTTGATTGTGGTACATAAGTTCCAGAAAAATATCATCAGGTAGTAATAATTCTCTTTCAGTCTAAAAAAATTACAACACAAACCCCGGCATCTGGGAATAAAAACCAAGCAAACCTGTAATCAGATGTAGAATCAGATTTTGATCAGTGTGGGTGATAAACTTTTGCAATGAAGTGAGTGCTTTATGAAGTATGGTATTTTGTGAAACATCCATAATATGGCTCGTTAGAGAAGTAATAGTGCTTGTTAGAGATGTAGATGAAATGGCTTAGCCTGTGATGTCCAGAGGGGTGTGATCTGACTGTTGTGGTCTCTGAACACTATACCATAAAATACCTTTAAAGGTGTTTGAGCTTCAGTTGAAAAATTGTAGTGGTCCACACATCCAGAAAGATTGAAAACTATCTGACAGAATGCTAAACTGGCTAAGAAAGCCAAATTCATAGTGAGGTAATATTTTTTATTAAAAATGGGAAAGTATAGTTGTATCTGTATATCCAAATTTTAATGTATAGTCTAAAATACCTATTTTAACTTCAAAATCGTGAAGTCTGAATCTAGTTTTCATTCTTAAAATAATGTAGCAATTTTCAACATTATTTATGATGTAGTTTTTAAAGCTTCTGTTCTAAGGTACGTCTTGTGTTTCAAACACATTAAGATAAATAAGAAAACATTCAATTTACATTTGTAGTAGACTTAAGAGTTTTCAACTTCTGATTCGTGAACTAGTTTAACCATGGTGGCTATTCCTATATGAAAAATATAAATTTATGGTTCTTGTTATTAAAATGCCTTATTCTATCTCAATTCCTAGGCTTTTAGCCTAGAAATTACCAGTTCAAGAAAAAGATTGCCACAGAAGCTAGATTGACAACTTTGACAGAAAAGATGGAGTTTGATAGATAGCAATGAGGTTATGCAATGATGCTCTTTGGTCTGCTGGATGAAACAGGATAGGACTGTCCTGAATTCCTTCCTGTATGAACTGGGGGGTGTGGGAGTGTGAGATCCACAGGAAATGCAATGTGAGCACTCTCCAGCATTTCTTTATGGTGTGTGCATAACCATTTTTGGGCCCAGACAGATGAATTATTTTACCTCAGGCACCCAGCCAGAGTGTTGCTGTGTCAGATGTTTCAGGGCCTGCTCACAAGCATTGCTTGGATGTTGTCTTGATTGTGAATGTTCATGTTGTGTGACCACTTACACAAGAGTTGGAAGCCCACATGGCTTTTTAGGAGGAATTTATTTTCCTCCTATTTTTAGGAGGAATAAAGAGTCTAATACCCTTTACATTCCCTATCAAACTAAAACCAGTTTTCTTAACTTCAGCTGTGGAGTCTCCCCACTGTGAAACCTAGGGACAAACCATTATTGAATATACAAGCACCTATTGTCCTTGTTCTACCAGAGGAGAGAAAACTTAGGAGAGGTGACAGAAGTTGGCTAAGCTTACATGAAACTCTTAGAGCAGCAGTTGATGGTGGACTTCAGGGCAGCTTGCACAGGATTTTATTTTGAAATTGAGCTTGTCCTTATTTAGATTGGGGGGCTTTTAAGTTGAGAAAGGGAAATCACATGGTAAGTGGTGCTACAAATTGTGCTTTCTGAAACAGTCTAATCCTGGGTTGCCAGTGCAGTCTCTTTGCTCCCTCAGCTATCATCAGCTCTCACACTTGAATGAAAAACCAGGACTTGTAGTACTGTAACAAAGTACTCATGATGTTCTGACTTTAAACAGATATTAGCTAAACCTCCTCCACTCCATTTTCATCTCCTTCTTTTCCACTTTGTATCTTCATTATTTTTCCAAATGTTATGGTTCTTACAGGCCATATGGTTCATGTCTGTAGGTGTAATGCCAAAGATAATTTTCCCTGTGTTTTTTAGTACATTTTAGAACATTTTCATAATGTTAAATAAACCTAATGGGGCATAATTCCATCTTCCCTTTGAAGTCACTTTAGAGCATCTAAATGTTGGATTTATTTGGCATTCTCTTCCCTTTTGGGTGTTACATCTATAGTAATTTTTAGCTGCTTCCCTCTCTTTTTCTCATTCACTTCTTACAGACTACTGTAGAACCAAAAAACAAGACCAACAGTTTGAACATTCAGAACTGCTATTATTTATTTTGTTTTATTATAAAACTATAAACTCATATATATAAGCAGATTAATGAGACCAAACTCATCTCAAGTGTAAGTGTTCTCTAGTTATTATTGGAGATTATATTTCTGTTCTCTACTTATACTAGAGGAATTACTTGCTGTTTCCTTTATGTCAGGCTGAAATCTGTTGCCTTTAAAATTGTAAGAAGTTTTCATTTTACTTCAATGGAGGTAGGATATTATTCATTAATTACTGAAAATGAAATGTTTAAAAGTAAGATTTTCCCTAGGAATGTAGCACCCACCAAAATCCTGCCATGGAAATTAGGTGGCAGAACAAGCCCAGAACATAAAAGAGGTTGGGGGTGCTAGAAGCTATAAGAGGAAAATTGTCTCCTCCACTCTGATATTGAATGATAATTTACAAAAAAAGAGAAGAAATTGGTCTTTTCCTCTTAATGTGTTAATTGCTAATGAAAGCTATATAAAATAATAGCTTTAGAACTATAGAAACTTGAATATCTGAAGCAATTTTATTAGTAATACCTGAGTCATGTATTGTGGAGCATGAGAGTAGTTTTGCAATGGGAATGGTAATTTTTGATGAGATGAAGTTACCAGTAGAACAGTAACAAATCCTTGTAGAAGGCATTATTTAATTATGATCTGCTAAATTTCACTCCTTTGACTTGTCTGGATTTAAATTTCCACTTGACATAATTTTGTTCAAGTATTATCCAATATATTTAAATTAATAAAGAGCTAGTTGGATCTTGGCCTTTCAGAAGAAAATAAATATCACTAGCTACAATGCTTTAAACAGTGAATCAAGGCTTCCTCAGCTAGAATGAAATAATATTAATTATTATTGCTTATTTTTTACATCTGCCTGACATAAAAATTGCATATTAAACAAGAGGATGGTAGATTTACATCATATTAATTACATACATACATAATTACATCATATTAATGTATTTAAAGACATTTCTCCTGCTGATCTTCAATCTTGTACTAATCATAATTTATCCAAGTAAAAGAATTTATTCTTTTCAAAGTTCAAGTAGACAATTTAAGAGACAAATCAGCTTGCCTTTGGCTTCCACAGAAAGCTGTTTATTTTGCCTCATGCAGAGCTGGACATGTGTACTGAAGATGCAGTTTGCTTTTGCCAGATAATGCTTCCAAGCAAAAAAAAAAAAAAAAAAAAAAATTACAATTCTTATTTAAATTTGATACAATTACCAGTGTTGTTATTCAAGACACATTTAGAAATACTGCTGACTCCAGTGTACCACCTGAGAGTATTTTCATCCAAATGTAAGCTGATACAGAGAAGTTTTGTGAGCCTGACTAGTGTAGGGTGTAGGGAAATTCCTGATCCCGAAATTCCAGCCTGATTATTGAACCATTAATTTTATGACATCCAAGGAGCTAAAATAGCAGTGAGTCATCCCTTGATTTATATTGGAATTTTCTGCCATTGGCTGCAGCATTTGGAAATATTTTGTTCATTGAATTTCTCTGACGTCTCCTTGGAAGTCTATTTAAAATGAACTCATTCTTTAAGCTTTAAGCAAAAATGATACTTTACTCTGGGTTCTACTTGATTTTTGTATTTAGGGGTATCACCAAAATTTTAATGTATAAAAAATAAGAACAGAGAAGCCATGAGGGTTTCAAGGAGTTATGATAATTATTGGAGATCCTTATTTACATAAACAAAAATAAGTGACTAAGTCTAATAGAGGAACTGAAGACAATGTGCTGTCAACTGCAGTATATCAAAGCTGGTGTGCAGTGGATAGCTCTTTTTACTTTTTTTTTTTTTGTCATGGAATGTTGGACAGCAGGTCGGAAACAGCAACACTTAAATTTATCTACAGCACAAAATGTGTTTTTAAATTGTAAATTGTACTAGGTTTTATGACAAAGCAAAATGCCTGTCAGTCACACAAACACACACACATATATTTATCCCAATGTTCTCAGTGCAGTTCTCTCAGGTTTACAGTGGGATAGGTAGGGATACAGGTGCTGTATAAGCAGGATTAACTCACAGGAATATCAGACATTAGGCCTGATTTCTTCTCATTACTTGAGTGCCTAAGGGAGCCATGTTGGTATAATGAGAGTAAAGACGCTAGATAATTTTAATGTGCTTAAGTATCTCCATTCCACAAGAATCTATTTGGTTTTATTACACGTACAGTATGCAGTTTAGTTGATAATAGCAGCATTGAGCCTTGAAATTAAGCAACACAGCTAAGGAAGGGCTGTGTGGCAAAATGTGTTTCATGTCTGTAATTACAGACTTCAAAAAACTTCAAAAACCCTCTCTTCCCTTGAAATCTCTTAAAGATTGCCATCTAAAGGGAAATATCTATAACTGAGTTGAATACTGGATATTTTCAAACCTCACGTGGGAGAATCACAGTAAGGTAAGAAACAGTAACTCCAAGATTGTTGCAGTTATAATTATTTTGCAAGAATCACCTTTTTCCCCAGGAAGGCAGCAGTGATTATGATGCATCCTCCAGAAAGGTATCCAAATGTTTCTCAGTGCATACCCCCTGCAGCTCAAGGTCTAATTACTCATTTTCACTATCTTGTAATAGCATTTTGGTTTTGCAGAAGGCTGAAGATGATTCACGGAGGAATTGTCTTCCAATCATGTTAGCATCCATTCACACAGTTGCTTAAAAGGATTTTAACAGGAGACGCTTATTCACTAGGATGCCTCAAAAAATTGAATTCTGCAAAATGCACCCATATAAAAATCTTCATGAGCATGAGTGGCTTCACTTAAACTGTAGCTATCATTCAACAGTTACAGAGCTAATTTCATAACTCTGAAACTTTTTAGTCCTATAAAGCTGATAGTTATTTCTCTGGTGTTGGTAGTTATGACTTCAGGATGGTTGAAGAGGAGCAAAGCATAAATCTAGGCTTTCAGAGCCTAATTCTACAGCTCCTTAATTCTTTCAAATACAAAAATCAGCAAAATATTTCCTGATGTGTTTTGATGTTGGAATATTGTCTTTTCCTCTGGTCATTACATGTGGCCTTGTGCCCTTATGTAGGACTACAGTACATTAATCAGGAGTGTAGTGTGACATCTTGGAGAAGCAGTAGGAAGGAATCTGCTGCCTCCTGCCCACTCCTTCAGTTAAGGTGTTCTGAAGCCCAATACAGTATTTCATTTCTATTTATGTATTCCTGCACTTTGACTGGAAAGTTGCTCTTAGATCTGTGGGAGGAAACTGACATTTTGTAACATACACATATTTAAGAAAAGCTATGAAACTATTATTTTGGTAGAGTGAGTGTAGACACAGCCAGAAATGGGACTTAAATCCCATAATGTAGCCTCAGGCCATTTCTTTTTAGGGATGTATATGTCAGAAACATGTGACAATAGGGGGTTGAGATGAAATGCTGTGTTACAGTTGTCTCTGTTATTCACTGCTAGTTTGGCTTGCCAGCACTTTAGTTGAGCAGTCATGGGAGTACAGCTGTTCTGCTTTGAGGGACAGCTCATCTGGAGTAGACATATGCTCTGAGCTGGAGCAGAGCCTGAGCTGTGAGCCCAGCTGGATGCTAGCTGGCTTCTTGCTGCTCAAACATCTCCTCAAAGTCAGGCATACTAGGAGATGCAGCACAGAGACACAGATGTCTGAATAAGCTCAGCCAGGCTCCAACTTGGAGTATTAGCTGGAGCTCAGGGCTGGCCCTTGTAGATCTCCCAAAAGAGCAGTAGTCACTTCGGTAGTGACACACCTGAAGCTCAAAGAGGGACAAGAACAAAGTTTCCTTGAGGGAAAGGAGATGACAATTTCTTTTTGGACACTTTGCATTTTAGCTTAACAGTGATGTGTTAATGCTTGGAACAGGCTTGAGGCAGCATTGTGACCCCAGTCAGTGTTCTGGGAAATAAGAAGCCATGATGTCCAAGTGACCCTGGGATATATCTGGGCTTGAGTGTTACTCAGGCACATCTGTCGTATGTCCTGAACTCCTGAAGCTATCCTGGCAACCCCCTATGTAACTAAAAAGTAAAAGATTCTTAAGGAGACAAGAATTCTACAGCAAATGAGGGAAAGGGTTTGCTGGTTGTATTGGTTGTGGATGAGGATGGAAGGTAGAGTTTTTTTAGTGACTAAAATGTTTTAGAATAAATATGTTCTTTTTAAGCACAGTATATTGTCTGAGAAAGCCAAGTTGGTTTCTGTGTAGAGGTTGTGTGGGAGACCTTTTCATTTACCCACTGATATTTAATGGGATTAGATAGCTTTCAGACACAATTGTCATTGATTTGCTTACATATTCTGGAGAAAGTACCAGATGAGCAGTGAGGCTCTGTGGTATGTATTTGTGTATTACCTATTTGCCTTGCTGCTTAACTTGAGCTCTGCCAAAGTTTCTTTCAGGACTTTCAATAAATCCCTAGGGTATGTTATAAAAAACTTCTATATGAACCCATTTAGTAATTCCCAGACGATGTCCAGTGAGGGAGAACCCTAGGATTTCTTAAAATTAAAATACTACACAGAGGATTGGATGAAATATTGTAAAAAATATTTGGAATATTATGAAGAACTTTATGATACAGACCACTTGATAATACAGACTACTGACATCTTTCTTTTTTTCCTATGAAAAAACATTTCCTATTTTCATGTAATAATTGTAATAATATGTGAATTTAGTCCTTTATTGTATGTTTAGAAGTGGCTGTGTAGTCTCTGTCACTAGCAGGACTCCAGCAGATCCTTCTCTCCCAGGAACAAAAACATACAGCTCATACCTGAGGTATGGTTTAGAAATTGAGACATATATCCCTGTAAAATTTATTTTGTCCATGAGATAGCTACAGCTTCCTCGTTATCTCTGTTTCTATAATGTTTTAACCTCATTTACTCTGTCTCCATTCCAGAGGATTTTTTGAATATAACCTGTTGAGACCCTTTCCTCAGATTCAAAAGCAGCTGCTTCACAAATTAGTAGTTGTCGTAATTCTTACTGAGAAGTTTTTAGGCATCAAAAAAAGGCTTCCCACTCATTGTTGACATGCAAACCATAGCATATTGCAATTAAAAACTTCCTCACTGTTTCTCTCCTGTGGAAAATGCTGTGTGTGCAGCAGGTAGGCTATCAAGGAAAATTAGGAATTTTAAGAGTTTTGCCTGCATTAGTTGAGACTGGGCAAAAAAAATTTTGGCTTGAATAGCAGATAATGTAAAATATGATTTCTTCTTTTGTTTAAGGAAAAACAAATCCCAATAGCCCATCAGTTCCAGACTAGTCTCAGAAAAAGGTCTAAGGACTTTCATGTCTTCTGCAGTGAATTACATATTTGTGTTCCAATCGATTGGACATTAAGAAGAAGGAAAAAAAAATTGTCAGAAATGTCAATTTCTATTCAAGAAAGCTTCATCACAGTTGTTACAATTCTATTACTCCCCTGCATGCCAAATCAATCAGAAGAGCTTGAAAAAAAATTAAACACACGTTCTTAAAGGATTACTCTTGTTTAAATAAATCTCCAAGATCTTTCAAATGGCAAAGCTCACATTAGGATTTTTCTAAATTTCTGTTCATGAGGCTCTCGTGTTAGATTTAGGAAGGGTACATACAATAGCTTTTTATTTTTGTAAAGTACTATGAAGCTAGTCAGAGCCAGACAATATAATTAGTATTTCTTATTCCCTGGACAGCCCCAGTAAGGCTGTTACTAACTTTGATAACATCATGGAGAATGACTCAGATATACTTCCAGATAATTTTCCATTGAAATTGGATGCATAATTTCTATTATAAAAAAAGGCAGATAATTAATGGCTCTGATTTTATTTAAAGTATTTAGGCTTTTTAAACTCTTTCAGATAACTTTATAGAAATAATAAAATGAAACTGAAGTGTAGAAATCTAATTGCTGAATATCAATTATAAAATGATTAATTTTTCGCTAAGATGCTAATGTGAGATTTAACAAGCAGCTTAGGTAGGAGGCAAGATAGAAAATTTGACCAATACTCGGGCAGAGAACTGTGTGAAGACAGAAGGCAGTGTCCCTTAGCAAAGGGACTTTGGCTAGGGATGCAGATGGGTTTCTTCCTTAAGACAGATACAGTGCTTATCATTGAAAGCTCTGCTCTTTTAGACATTTGTCTGTCTCATGGCACTAAGCAGTTTTGCATCTGCCAAAGCTCATCCATATGCTGAAATTTAACCACATAAAGATGGCATTCATAGAAGATAGCACATGGCTCTTGTCCTCAGCTGGCTTCTGGAAAATGTGAATAATGGGGTTTGTGGTTTTAGGGAAAAAAAATTGGCATTTTCCTAGGAGTTAGATTTCCAAATCTGAAGTGTTTGGCTCTTTATCTACAGAGAATTTTCTGGAAAAGTCTAATGCTATTTCAAAAATTTAGCCTTGTATTCAGGGATTCAATAAAGTTGTCTTTCAATGCTCTTGTCTGATACAGAGAGCTTATGCCTAGGTCTAGAGTCTCCCTGAGGTTCAGTGCAAAGTTTCCTCGACTAGAATTTAAGTAAGCTAGTTCTAATGCTGAATGTGGGCTACCTATGAATGTGGATCTCCGTGGTAACTAAATTAAACCCTTTGTATTGCAATTCTGCCCAAGATGGTGAGCAAAAAGGTTAGATATTGATGTCAGAGCCATTAGGGGTTTCAAAATATATCAACAGGCAGATAAGGCTAAAATGAAAGACTTGGATCCCAAGAGTAATGGCCATTCCTGAAAATGCAACTTCACACATCTGTGGTAGAAAATGAGGTTGTAAAAAGCAGCCTGAGGCTGTAGAACAAGAGGTTGTTCCCAAGAACCCACCAAAGGGAAGGGAAGCTATGAAAAGAACTATTGTCTCAGATCTTTAAAATAGGGATTTTTGTTTGCAGCTACAACAGAGGTTGCTTCTCTGTTCAAAAGTTTTGCTGAAAACTCACTAGAAGAGGAGAAAACTCATGTTCTTTTATATCTTTCTTTCTGTCACTGATGCTTCATGCTTAGTGAATGTAGCTGTAGAGTGAAATTACTCATGTACTTGTAGATTGCTTTGTAAGAGGACATCTTTCTGACTAAACTCCTTTGAACACTAATGACCAAAGAATGTGGTATTTCAACATGTTTCTATTCTTCTTTTCTTTTATAAAATCACAGAAACACTAAGGTTGGGAAAGACCTCCATGACTGGCTCCAACCATTAACCCAACACTACTATCTTTATGATTAAACCATATCCCCAAGTGTCACATCCACACATCTTTTGGACATTTCCGGGGGTGGTGTTTCCATCAGTTCCCTGGGCAGCCTGTCTGAGTGCTTGACCACTCTTTCAGTGAGGAAGTTTTTCCTAATACTCAATCTTAACCTCTGCTGGAGCCACTTGAGGCCTTGTATTTTCACTTGTTACCTGGGACCAGAGACCAACCCTGACCTTGCTACAACCTCCTTTCAAGTGGTTATAGAGAGCAATAAGGTTCCCCTTGAACCTCCTTTTCTCCAGGCTGAATGCCCACAGCAACCTCAGCCACTGCTCATCAGACTTATGCTCCAGAGCCTTCACCAGCTCCACTGCCCTTCTCTGGACTCGCTCCAGCACCTCAATGTCCTTCTTGTAGTGAGAAGCCCAGAACTGAACACAGCTCTCCACAGACATGGCCTCACCAGTGCCAAGCACAGGGGGACAATCATTGCCCTGCTCCTGCTGGCCACACTATTGCTGATACAGGCCAGGATGTCACTGGCCTTCTTGGCCACCCGGGCACAGCTGGCTCACGTTCAGCTGCTGTTAACCCCAAGGTCCTTTTCCACTGGGCAGCTTTCAGCCACTCTTCTCCAAACATGTAGTATTGCAGGGGATTGTTGTGACCAAAGTGCAGGACCTGGCACTTGGCCTTTTTGAACCTCATACCACTGGACAAGGCTTGTCAATCCAGCCTGTCCAGATCCCTCTGCAGAGCCTTCCTGCCCTCCAGCAGATCAACACTCCTGTCCAGCATAGTGTCATCTGTGAACTGACTGAGGTGCACTCGATTCCCTTGTCCAGATCATCAATAAAGATGTTAACAGGACTGGCCCTATAGCATTATACACAGCAGGGGAGACTTGTGTCCAGATAGTCAGATGTATTATGTAGCCTACTCTCATCAAGAAAGAGTCTAAATTTGGTACTTGAATAACTTGGTATCTCTCTTTAATCATCCAAATACAGAATATGTCAATAATTTGTGTTTTCTCTCAGCCTGATTTTGCTAAATTTCTTTAGACATATTCGGATTAGTAGACAGTAACAACTTACTTAACTAGGAAGCACTACTAAATGTGAGTGGTGATAGTGAAATCTGACCCTGCATCTGCTCTTTGCTATCTTTCTGGTTTTGGGAAAATTATAAAACAGTTACCTTGCACTTAATTGTCTTTTTTATTCCAATCACATAGCTTTGTTGGGGCTGTATTCCTCTCTTGACCAGAGTCATCTGAGCACATTATTGAAGCACACTAAATGTGTGCTGCAATTTAAATTTTTGAATTGCCTTTTTAGTAGACAGTATGAGGGACCACTGGAAGACAGATCCTCCCACCTTTTTAAGAGTGTGACAAACTGCCTTGTGCAGCTGCCTGTCTCTCTCTCCGTGCTATCCATATGGGAGTGTGAACTGTTAGGCAGGTAAATACACCTGATCAGACCGGGAGTTTTAAGTACCAAGTTACCAGAGGTGAATCCATCAGAGATGTCTTGTTTTTCTTATTTTTCTTTTTTCTTCCCTTTTTTTTTTTTTCTTATTTAATTGAGAAATCAAACAGGGACCTATAAGGTCCTATTTTTTGAGCAATACCAGAATATTGGCAAGGGAACTGGTAAGGAAAGATTCTGCCAGTATTCTCTTAAATTCCTAACAAAATTAAATTACTGACAATGGAAATAAACAGAGAGATCCAATCATCATTTAAAATTTTAACCAAGGTGGCAAATAATTTTTTTTTATGTGTGCTTATGGGATTTAATTTGCTAAAATAACTTCTCTGAGATTCCTGGAATAAGAAAGCTAATAAACAGAAAAGCTTCAGTGTTGCCAAAAGGAGTAGGTCTTTAAGCATTCAGTTTGAGAATTTGTGTGACCTGGAGGAAAACTCAAAGAGTTACACTGTCTTAATTGTACTTACACTTGAAATCCTAGGGATACAGTCTTCAAATATAGAGGTGTTATGGCTTTGAAAGAGCTGAGATAAAGGAAAATTAAAGTACGAATAGAGCTTTCTTGCATAAAAGAGAGAAAGCAGTAACTGATATGAGTAATGTAAATGTTTATATTTCAAATGTTCTATGCCAGACTTCCTACAAAATATCAAATATTCAAAGGTATTTAAGCTATTTGTTTATCTTATTCCAGATGGTAAAGAATTGCTCCTTATTATAGAAGTGAGTATGACAATCACAAATATGCACCTTGAGTAGAAAGGAATGTGCCCAGTTCTATAATATAAATTTATTGCTCTTGGCTTGATGGTCATTTAAGGCATCTCTTGCTAAGAAGGGGCTGCTTGTAAGAGGAAGCTGCAGGTAAGTGGAAGTATCAGATACTGCACCTTAGTTCTCAGAGAAGATACTGTGGTTGTCACAGAACTGGCAGTTCTCATCCTCTTGGCTGATGATCTTGTGATTTTTGATGTTGTCTCCTTCTCCATGGAGCCTTCTTGTCTCTGAAAGGAAATGTAACCAGCTCTGAGCCTGTGCACTTACATCTCCTTTAAGGAAACAAGGGTGATCTGTGAAGCAGCACAACACTGGCATGTACTGACCAACCCTTCTGGCAGCAAGAACCAGCCTGCTAAATGCAGCTTCCTTTGTGAAGAAAGCTGTATCATGTAGGCTACGGTGTTGATTAGAAGGGCCTCACTGTAGGTGAGAATCTTCTCTCCTTATCTTTCAGTGTCCTAGTGGCAGCCTTGGACTAGGAATGTACAGTCTGTTCTCTGGAGATCAGGGATCTCCTATCAAGATAATGGTCACTAAGAGTAGAGGATGTTACATGAAGAACATGCCTGCCACTGACCAATAAGTGGTTTGTGTTTCAGACCAGTATTTTTTCTCTGATTGAGGCAAATTCTTTCAAAACTTGCCACCTGTCCTCCTCAGAGTAGACAAACAGATAACAATTGATGAAATATAATTTATTTTTCTTTAGAGCCCTGAAAATTCTCAGTAGTAAAAGATAATAAAAAGTAATAATAAACTTGTGGAGCTTGAGGTATAACACAGAAATAGGTTTCCTTTTCCCTGTGTACAGTCACTTCAGAAATACCTCCTGCCTGCACTGAGACCAGCCAGCCGGTCCTTCTTGAGTTAGGCCTATGCAGAGCAGAATGTAAAGTTTGCATCAACCTTGAGTGATCCTTTGCTCTTAACAGCTGTATGTCCTGAATGCACACCAGCATGAGCTCTGAAAGCATTTATGTACATGATCTTCCTCCATCCACCTTCTCACAGGACTCCTGAATAAGGTCATCAATACTTATGGAAAGGTTTCAAAGTCTTGAGGGTATGTTTAAAAGGTGTGACACAACCTGGTTTTCTGCCATAATGCAGAATTCAGCTCCGGCATTCTGGGGTAGTGGGCCTTTTGGGCTAGGGTGTCCACTAAATTGATCTCCAGACTCAGATAAGAGGTTGAAATGTGAGAGCTGAGCTAAATAGACAAGGCAGAAAGAATCGTGGGACTACTGACTGATCTATACCCCTCACACTACTCATATGCTTGAAGAGTGATTCAGATGCCTAGATGATTAGTACGGGTTGAGAGTCTGTGTAGAACAGAAAAATACAGTTAAATGAACAAATGAGACACATGTACAAAGCAAAAACATTTCATTTGTAACAATACCAAACAGAAACTAGGGAAAATATCATGACTCTTGGAGAAGAGCACTGAAAATTTCTGATAAATGTTTGTTTCTGTTATTAAAATATTATCTACATATAGATATGATATAATATAAACCAAACTGTGGAGTAATAAAAATAAGATCTACTAATGCTGCGAAATAGTATTAAACTCCAACAAATTACATGTTTCCAAAAATATTTTAAGTTCATGTCTTTATAGTACCAAGGAAAGCCAGCCAAAATTCTAGTTGGTCTGATTGTAAGTATTTATCAAAGCAGCACAAGAATCTCAAGGGGAACTTAACATTAGTAGCTAGTGCAAATTTGGGAACAGAGTGTGGTCTTGTGATTCTTACTCTGAATCAACCAAAAAAAACACTTTTTTTTTTTTTTTTTTTTTTTTTACGTTAACACTCATAAATCCTAACATCCCTATATTTTGCCATCTGATCTGCTTTCTGGACTCCGGTCTAAATAGGTCTCACATTGACTTAAGGAATATCTAGATAATCAGTCAAATGAAGACAGTAAGGTTCACTTCAGTGGTCTAAGTCTAGATTTCAGTGCCATTTGTGATGACCCAAGGAATCCTGCCAGGCTTCCACACTTCTGCAGAAAAGCACAGGTTTTGCACAGTTCCTACATTGTATTTTCTGGTCTTGTGGGACTATTTCAGATGCACAGTCCGCTCTCTCTTTAGCCATGTAAGCTGAGTTATCTTCATCTGTGAGGAAGCACTTGTAACTTAGGTTATGTAACTAAACATATTTTCAAGCAGATGGCGCAGCAGCATCCATTTGTCTGATTCAGTGGGAATTGTGTATGTTGTCCAAGTGCAGATATGTAGTTAGCAAGCTCTAAAAATCTTTACTGTGGATGCAGAACTAGTGCACAGCTATGTGACAAGTGTGATTGGAAGTGGTTAAACTGGTAGAAGCCAAACAACATACTGTGTAAGCATATCCAGAGAAGGTAAAGAAGTTCCCTGCTCCCTGTCCCTCTGAATGCAATAACATTCAGCATCCTGGCCCTTACCAGACATTTCCCTTCAGGTCTTCGTTGCAATTCCTGTCAAAATACAGAGATGCCAACCTAAAGTCAACTTGTGCTCAAGAACATTTTAAAAAGCTTTTCTATTTAAAGATTTTGGGAGCACTGCATTTCAACCACATCTTTTTATTCCTTATGCCAGGTGCTTTTCCTACCACTGGTCATTCTCTTGAGGCCTAAATGCTCCAAGTAAGATCAATGGAGGAACATGTTCATTTCTCCCTGCTGACGACAACAGTATGCTTCCAAAGGAAAAATCTGAATGTTCTTGGAAAGTAAGCTCTATGGGTAAGTCTAAAATAGCTAACCATTTCAAAGTCTGCTGAAATTCTGTTGTGTATTTTGGGTGATCTTACTGGTATTAGGATCCTTCAGAGGCAAAAGGAAAATGAACCTACAGCTTTAATGAACTAAAGAAGGTATATTTTCAAGATGAGAAGTGAAATTCAGAAACAGTTTGTAACAAAAAGTGAAAAAAAGCTTTGTCAACAATTAAGTGAAAACCTCTGTTAAAGACCCAGCTGGAAATTACAGACATCTCCCTTCAAAATGGAAATAGTTCCACAATATAGAACCAGGACAGCAACTCAGTACTTACTGCCCCTGTGAGTGCAGTGAATGGGGTTTACTTCTTGAGAAGTAAAGCTGAGGGAGCTAATGCCTGGAACAAGGATGAGAAATTTCCAAGTGAGGTAGTGTTCTTTTGTGGCTGGAACTGCAGCAGGCTGGACAAGAAGTTCAGCAGCCTTGTCAGGACTTTCCCCAAGATTTTTCTCCTTTCTGGAGAAGGAAAAGGAAAGTTACTAAAAAGTTTTAGATATGGAAAGAGATTGAGATTCCCAGACCTAATAATTGACTTAATTCCTATCCAGAGCATAGCCTGGGGGTGCTTTCACGGCACCTGCACACCTGTAATTCTGTGGTTTGGGGAGGGGGCACAGGGATTTAGGAGAGTAGACTGTGGGTAGTATATGATATACAGTCTTTTCTTCAGCCCTACAAAGCCAAATTGCGAAGACCTGCTGATCTTTTAATCAGATATCTATCAGCACTGGCTGGAGACTCTCTTTTGTGAACAACTTATTATCTGAAGTTAGAGATGGCCTTTGAGAAAGATCTTTGAGGTGTGGTCTCCAGAGTGCCACATCATTGTTATTCAGCACTAATTTCCACTTCCACTTGCATTTCTGAATCTGAGTTTCCTCTTGCTCATAGGAGGGTGCAGAAAGGTAGATTCTGGAATGAAGTGGTTGAGGTAGAAGTTCTTGGTTAGACTATGATAAACATGGATAGAGATTTGCCCATCCTATTCCTCTTGTGGAGACCCATAGGCGTTATTCTCAGATCTTAAGAAGCTCCTACTTATTATTGAGGTAATTGCTATGGGGTTGAGAAAAGAGCACATTTTTTACTAAGTCTTTTCTTTCGGACTGAGAGGACTCTGCAACTCTTTGACACATGTTCTTTGCTTGGATTTGTTTTTAGTTCTCTTCATATTTTGGGGTTTTTTTCCAAATATCTTTTCATAAAACTGAACTAAACTATAAAAGAAGGGAGAGAAAATCAGTTTGCAATGAAGCATAAGACACTTCACTTTGCTACTGTAACATAAAAATGGACAAAGGCAAATGTCTTGGAATATAACGGGTCTATGAGCCATCTCTAAGAACTACTTCCAAAAAAAACCCTTTCCATCAATCCATTTTTAAATACAAAGGAATAGAAGAAATGTTTTCAGCGTTTCACTGGACTGAGTGTGCAATAGGAATACCATGGGAGTAAGAAATAGAAATACTGAGAACTCAAATTCAGACTCTTTGATGTTAACAGCTTTTCTTGCCAAGACAGAGTATTTTCTCTACTTAGGATAGAAATTCTCACTGTTATACATATGCAGCTAAAGTGAGAATTTTCCTAGTTCTGTTGCAAGTTAGACAAGAAGGTCTTACTGGAGCACATCACATTTGTTTTCTGCTTCTTGGTGATCAGAAGAATTAAATTAGGCTAATCTCCCTGCCAGCTCCTCTTCCCCTCATTAAATGGGCTGAGGGTCAAGAAAACAGAACTCTGTGCTTTGGGTCAAGATGAACACTTTGGGCTATTTAGTCCTGAGAGTTGTAGGATATGGTTGTGCATGGGAAGAATAGGAGCCCCAGGCACTATGGAGAAAATTCAGAGGACTCTACAGCCCCAGAAAAACAGTTTCTACTCGGAGCTTAGGGTACTGGAGATCTGACATTCACAGTAGTTCAGGTAGCTAGTTCAGCAGAGAAAGACAATATTTAAAGTGCTCATCTTCCAGCTGAAGAAAGGAAAGATGCATATGGTCTTGCTGTAATGGATCTTGGTCTGCTGTCAATATGAGGAGCCTGTGGACATGCCATCTTTCAGTACTGCCCATGGGGACACTGCCAGCATGACACATAGGCACTGCCAGTTAATGGTGTGTGATCCATTCCAGGGAGGGACTGATGGGATGCTCGCCTACTGTATTTCTTTCTGTCCCATACCATAGAGTGTGGCTTTAGTAACATTTGAAAACATTTGTTGATGGTTCTGTTTTTACAGTGTTTAAGTGTTTCTTGTTCAATACACCAAAATCACATGAGAAGTGAATCACATTCACTCATTTCCAAGTTGTGTGTGATCTGCACAGTATGAGAAATTGCTAGCAGTCATTGTATCTTTCAAGCTCAGTAACTCAAGCATCAGAAGAACCAACTGTATTTTTTTCAAATTTTAACTAGATTTGTAATGCACCTGGTAAATATCTGCCCTTTCAGAAACACAATTTCACTTCAGCCAAAATAAGCATTAAAAATACTAATGCAGGTCAAGTAGTTTATCGTTGGTATGAGCACCATAAGTAACCCATAATGAATCTAAAATGAGTAACGAGTAGCTGCCATTGTATGATTTAAGATTCTTTAAACAAAAGAGAAGGCAGTAAGAAAACCAAAGGAAAAGGTTCCTGAAAAGACAAAAGAAAAGAATGTTAAAGCTGAGTTGCTTTTTTTGCTTTTACTGTGGCTCTGTGGTGGGTCAGAAACTGCAGTTGAGTGAGTGGAGCCTTAGATAAAGGCTTGGAAAAGCTCTAAAATGTGTTGAGAACAAAGAAGTCCTGAATCTCTGCAAGAACGCTTTTGAGCTTAAAGAGCTGAATCTGAATGAAGAGTACTACCTTCAGTTTCCCACATCTCCTGGGACAGCTGGTCAAAAGCCTGGTAAGACCCTGTTAACAGAGTGTGTTGAGTCAAATTTGCCACCACACACAAATTGTTTCTCTGAGCAATGTGCACCACACTGTTCTAGTGTGTTTTAAGCTGTTTCTAAATTGAATAACTAAAGCAGTCTGGGACAGAGTCAGTCTAGAAAGCTAAGTTGAACTCTGGCTTATTCATGGACTTCACTTATGGTTTTGGACAAGTAATTTGATCTTCTGTGACACAATGGTTGTTAACTTAATAGAGGAAGCAAAGTTTATGATTTCTGAAGAGAAGTACTAGGGGCCTGTAGCTTCCTTGACCCAGGAATGGACAAGAAATTCTGTTGTGCGAGTACAACACAAGTTGTACTCTGTTGTGCAAGTGCATTCACCCTCTTTTACCTTTACTAATCTCTAAAGCTGAATTTCAGGTCATACTGGAGACTGTCAGTGAATTGAATTTTTATTATATGCTTCAATTGAGATCAAAATGTCAAAACACTATAGAAAAGTAATCTTTATTTTTAGCCACAGAGAGGAAATGCATATACTTGAAAAGTCTGTCCTTGTGAAATGTCCGCAGCACTTCTGCAGAGGCAAGAAATACAAGTATTAAAGTGCTTTGTCCTGAAAAGACACTTGCATTGAATAATAATTAGTCCTTGTAAGGTAAATAAACTCAACACTCCTGAGCATGCCAAATAAGATCTTTGTGGCTTCTGGATGCTGGGGTGCAGCTCAGAGTCCGACACATGCCACCTTAACCTCTACAGTATGTGCCTGTCAGCAGTCCTGAAACAATTGTGTTCCTCTATCTCTAGCATTCTTTGGTGCAAAAGTATGTCATATTGTCCTGTTTTGCATTGCTATTTTATTAATAAATACTTTATCCCTTTGCTACGACAAAAAATTCCAATGACTTCCTGCTGCTGAAAACTGACATTGCAAAACAAGAAGGAGGAAGGTTTATGTCAAAATTAAACCTAAGAAAGCAATTGTATCAGAACAAGGTGTTCCCAATCTTATTAATAAAGACAATGGTCTGTGTTCATCTTTCTTCCAAAAATTTTGACTTAAATAAGCTAAAATATGTATGAAGTATAACTTAGAGATTTTACCCATCCCTACTGTCACTTGGCAGCATTTTCAGCTGATAAATTTGGTCCATCTATAGGTCTAGGATTTGGAATTCTACTTCCTGGAGAATAGTCTGTGGATCTACTTGGGCAAGATAGAACATAGTAAAAATGACAGTACTGGCACATTAAGGACCCCCACATTTTTATGTGGATTTCTGTCATTGCTTTTCATAATAATTATTTTCCAACTAATTTTTCTGCAATACCACTACAGTTGTACCTCACTTTAGTTTCTCATAGTGAAACAAGAAAGAAATTTCCCTCTTTCGTGGTCAGTTCTGCTTGCTTTACCTCTTGCAACAACTGTACTGAAATCAAAAAGAAATCACAAAGACTCTTTCTAGTGAGGTGAACATGAGTTGTCCTGTAAAGCTTGGTTGTACTTAAGTATTAAATAATAGTGCTTAGCACTTGTGCAACTTAATGCCTTATAATCTTCAAAGCACTTTACAAATCTTAACTAGTTAATCCCCACAGCAGCTCTGCATGGTAGGCTATGAAGGTCACACATTAAAAATCTTCCATGATACAAGCTTGAATGCACAGTAAGCCTATGGGAAAAATATCTGCACAGTTATGTTCCTGAAGCCATGAGTGTTTAATTTTACTGGACTGTAACATGGCTTACGTTCAGTAAATTTGTTCTGCTTTCTTATCCCACTCAAAGTAAATCCATTATACCCTGCAGCATGGCTCAGCACACAGTATTATCAGAATTTTGAAGATATTTTTTATTATTAAAACTCCTGGAAGCATATGAGAAGCAGAGGATATAAATTTCATTTAAGAATCAAGTTTCTATTGCCAGTGATTGCAAAGACCATGCATGGGACAGGGTCAGAAAGACCCTGAAGACTGAAGCACTCAGGACAGTAACTACCATTTTAGAAACTTCTTTTGAAAATTTGACTTTTGTGATATTGAGGTTGCCAGGAAAACAAAATATGCTTTTACTCAATTTCACTGGGAAAATTTAAGCCTTTAGAGACCCCATTTCATTTGGGAAATAACATGTTTTTTCTGGCTTGAATTTTCTTTGGATTTTTCATGTTCCAGAAAAAAAAAATTGAATAGTTACTGCTAAAGAATATTATTTCTTTAGCCTTTTCATGTATAAAATTTCCCACAAAGTGGAACTACTGCTTTTAGTTCACTGCAGTACTACCACAAACGCCACTGCTTCCATCTGTTGTTAGTTCTGGTGGAAAACTTTTTAAAACACCATTACATTTTGACAGTAACATTATAATTCTGTGTAAAGACCAAATTCATCAACCAAAGGTGTAAGTCACTAGCTCAGGACTACCTCTCAAGCATCTGCATAGAAAATAACCCTCTCAAAGGTGTTTATTCTTTGTGATACTTATTGTAGAGAGGAAACAATGTCTTTGACTAATGAGGCCTTCTTTCAATGGAAGCAGACATAAAGTAGAGTTTTTGTCACAAGTTTAAAAAAAAAAAATCTGTTTTCCAGAATGTCTACTGAGACACTGCAGCCTTATTTATAAATACAGCATGATCCTTCCCCTCCAAGGCACCAGGCAACTTAATGCCCCCTTTTGCTTTCAAGTACAACTGTCTCTTTGTAAAGCTTGTAATTTGAGAGCTGATCCTTTGTAATAAGGTAACTCTATGATACCATGAAGACTGACCTCGATTCCTTATTTCCCTACTGCTTCAACCTGGAAACTTAAAATTCCTTAGATTTCCTTCTCTTTTTTTCTCTTGCTTTGTTTTTATTCCTTTTTATTTTCTTTTTTTTTCTATTTTTTTCTCCCCTCACCTTTGGAGAAAACTCACAAACAACCTTTGAAGGAATAATTAGCAATTGCTGTAACCCTATGGTAAAACCTTTACCTGACTGACTGCAAAAGGTCATCTAAGGGTACAGGTTTCAGACAGACCAGGGAAAGAACAATCTCCAGATGAGAGATAATAAGGGATGAGCACAGAAGACATGCTAGAAAGTAAAGGAATAAATGAATGGGAATATAAGAGGCAACATGATCAGCCAGTCTTACATGCTTGCCACTATGTAATTTCAAATGTTCCAAATGGAGCCTGGTATTCTGCACACAAACTCATAATTAAGTACAGGGTTGCAATGCACAGGCACAAGAGGTCTGAATTAAGGTTTCATGGGCAGCCTTCTGGCTTTCCCAACATTTGGTCACTTAATTTAGTGATCTAAATCCTTTTTAATGTAGAAAAAAATGATTTTAATGAGGTCTTTTAATTGTCTAGGGAGGAGGGGTTGATACAGACAGCAGTTTATTATGCAATTTGTAGATGCATAGTACTCCAAAGGAAAAGGTGTTCTATTTTTATTCTGCCTAAATTTCTATGATGAGACCATGATGAAACCTTAAAAAATGTGGGGTTTGGGTTAACCTTAATAAAAATGAGATGTTGTTTGTTTTTTTTTCTAAAGTGTATTAAACTACATGACTAACATCTATTTTAAATGCATCAGAAGCAGGAAGTCTGGAGAGAATCTATAGGATTGATACATAATTGTAGTTTTAAGAAACATCCAGAAAAGATTGGGTGGTAAAGGAAAAGGCTGTGTGAATTTTCCTCAGTAGAGTTTTATGGGTCTACATCAGAATCTCTTTCTCAGAAAGTTGAATTTGAGGCAGTTATTTCAAACTGAAGAGCTTTTAAAATAAGTAAATATTTATGTTACTAAATAACATAAGGTGGTATTCACACTTGAGGAATTTTACCTGAAGTACAAATGAGGCATATATGGCATCATCTTCCAAAAAAAGGTATCTGAAAGAGTCTGGGCATGGCAGACCCTAATTTGCCTGTGCCGATTTAGCTGACACTACATTACAGAATTAAATTAGAAGAATGTACATGGAAGAATGGCATAACAGGGACAAGTCAACACAATGTTTGCAAAGGACATTTATGTCTTAGAAATTAGTCAAAGCTATTTGAAGGTGTTGAGAAAGTTAGTTATTATAAGCTGTTATTATAAGCTGTTGAATTATTATAAGCTGTTGAATTCCGTCATAATGGAGACCAAGAGTTTCATCATTACTCCATGACTTTGATACATTTAATAGAATGTTAGGTTTATGTGTTTTCAGTATGTTTATTCCCATCTTGTTCTTATACTCTTCCCCTGAATCTTTTTGTTCAGGTGGGATTGTCAAAATAAAGCGAATGCATGTTCTTGAGTAATTTTGTCAGTCATGAAAATCACATCAGTACACAGTCATGTTCCTCATAATCCTCTCTTCAGGTACCTTAAAAATGATTTGAGCAGAAGACTACCAGTAACAGTAAATAACATTCAGTACTTTGTGCAATGTTGTACTGAGTTTCCTGCCTGTCATACTGGCTGGTATTGTTTCATTGCATTCTTCTTTATCTGTAATCTCTTATACATAATTTACAAGTTCTTGGGACAGGACTATCTCTTTAGCTCATGTTTATAGTGCTAATTGTATCGGGGTCCTGGTGCATGGCTGTGTTTTTGTGTACTTGTCTAATAATCATCTTTAAGTATAGAAACAATCTGCCATTTTTAGACTGCTTTAATAGTAATCAGTGCGGGAGTAGGGGAAAAATTATTCACTCTCAAGAGTTACGGGATTGGAAGACTTGCAGACAGGACCTAGTCACAAAGGTTAGCTTTGCGCTTAACCTTTAAATGAGCGAGGGCTAATCTTCCTTGGCCGCTTTTGCCATCAGCAGACAGCACGGCTCCCATCAACCTCGGTTTAGAGGAGCTCGGGGACCCTGCTGCTCCAGCCGCCCAGGAGCCCCCCACTTCCTTGGCGGAGCATCCCACCGCCACCATCATCTCCATCAGCACCACCCTCCTCGCAGAAGACGCCCAAGGGACGAGACAAGACCGCAAGGAGAAGAGTTAAGAGGGAATTGATAACCCAGCCCTTTTTTTGTCTTACCCCGCCTCCTCCCGCTTGCGGGGAACTGAGGGATCAGGACGCGCCGCGCGGGGGTGGCCCCGGCGGAGAGGTGCGGGGAGGGCTCCCCTCCGCGCCGCTCCGCCGGGGGCCCCGCGGCCCGGCCCGGCCCGGCCCGGCCCAGCACGGCACGGCACGGCCCGGCACGGTACGGCGGCCGAGCGCCGCCCCCGCCGCGGGGATGGAGCCGCCGCCGCCCCGCGGGAGCAGGTGAGCACGGCGCGGGCAGCGGGCGCAGGGGGATGCGGAGGGCAGCCCGCTCCGCCCCGGGCTGGCCTCGGGGGCAAGAATAAACCTAGCCGTGGGGAAAGCGCAAAAAGCCCCACCCCAACCTCACACCAGCCAAAAAAAAAAAAAAAAAAAAAAAAAAAAAAAAAAAAAAAAAAAAAAAGTCGGGGTACATTTTTGCAGCTTGAGATGATGATCGTCTTAAAAACGCTGCCCGCAGAGCCGGGAGTCGCCCCTCTGGCGCTGACCCAATCTGGGAGGGAAGGATCTGGAGATTTAACTAAATTTTTTTATACACGTGCGGTGTGCCCCCCAGCCCCCGCTCCCCCCATGTCACATTTTAATTGAACGGAGCCGCGGGTTGCAGAGCTGGGAACTAGCGTGGATGCTGGAGCTGAATTTGGTGTAGCAGTTGGGGAAGGGAGTTTTTACGAAACGTGGGGGGAGATTTACCACAGCAATAGTAAGTTTCTCCGTGGTCGCCTGATTAGTTAGAAATTAAGTGCTCTCTGTGCGTTGGCAGACAGTCCTGAGCAATGACCTGGAGCAATCCTAAGCCATAATAGTTCATAATTATTTTCTTTTCCTAGAGAATTCTAAATACTGAAGTATTGCCTCCACGTAGAGCTCAGCATTGCAGAGTGTTCGCTGCTTAATGAATGTTTGTAAAGGGATTTTCATTCCCACTGAGCATCAGTGGGAGCAGCCAGAGCTCAGGGAGTCAGCTCACCCGTGCCTTTTGTAAAGAATTTCAGCAGCCCTGCTGTATTGACGTAGTGCACAGGATGACAGTCCTTGCTGATACAGTTGCTCAGGTGAAGCGTGCTGCTGGAGTTTATGATTTTCTGCATGAAACTCGAGAAAGAGATAAGAAAAACCTTCAGCAGCTGCTCCATGAGCAAGGGAACTGGTCCTTTCAGGACTCTTTCATGCCCCTTAATGGACCCCAGAGGGTTGACTTTGTTTTAGTAATTTGTTTTTAGTCTAGTACATAAATTTATTTATTTCAGTAATATATGCTATTTATAGACCATGTTTTTGAACAGAGTTTGAAATAATCCCTACATCAAGGGATAAACGCTTCCCGTGCAAACTCTCAGATCTGCAGGTATTCTGCTGTCCATTCTGGATGGATGAATCAGAATATGAGACAGTAGGAACAATGTAAGGCTCGGGATTGAAAAATATTATTTGAAAATTCCTGCCTATAGTTATTATTAATAGGCTACCTGAGGTCAGTAAGATGATTTGCATCACAAAGTTAAGGAGATGTCCATGTCCTTGCAGTACCAGGATCTACGTGGGCCGATTTATAGGTAGTAATAGTGACAGAATACTCCTGTGTGACAGAAAACCATGGATTGAGGGCCACATGGCTCTTAAATTTATGAAGAGTAAAGATTAAAGAGATGGAAAAACTATTTCTAGACTTCTATATGCTTATGAAATAATTTTTAAATGAAAAAATGAAGAGTAAAGACACTGGTACTTCAAAAATAAGGTATGTACCCTCATAAATGGACACAGAAATATCAACTGAATGACTGGGAGAAAAGGAGTCTAAGTGTTGAAAAATAAGAGAAATGCTTATGTCATAGCCAGGCTTTATGTAACTGACTTAAACTCATGTGACACACAATTCTGGCTGATTTTTTTTCCTCTGAAAAGTTTAAGTGGAACACAGTTGGACAAAAGACACTGTTTAACTTGGTTTGTGTTTTGCTGTTGAAAAATATTCCATTTTGAGGAAAACTTTACATTCATATCAACATGTAATAATTTCAGAGAAGTTAATTACTTACAGCCCAAATTGCTTCTAAGCTAATATTTCTTTTGATGCTCCAGATATTGATGTTTGTAGGTATCAACCTTTTTTCCCTGTCATACAATAATTTTCTGATTTTAAGAAAAAAAAATTACACCTAAAAAGGCACAGGATTAAAATATTTTCCAAAGAGAGAACTTTAGTAGTGTTGATATGAAATTTCAGCTCCTCCAGGGAGCCTTTCCTTTCCATGCTGATGAGGAAAAATTGTGCCTTTCTCATCTTTAAAATAGAAGGCTCAGAAATAACAAGTTATGTAAAAAGGTATCGCTCATACCGTAATGCAGTTAAAATGAAATAATCTTTGAGTGAAGGTCTGGTGATTTATGAGAACAAAGGATCTTTTCTAGGGATTTTGACTACAGGACCACTGGGCCTTCACACTGCTCTACCTCAGTTACCACTGGAGGAAGTTGTCGGTGACAGACACTTCACAGAGGGTTACTCCTCAACATTTTAGTAACAACATAATGCAGTTTTTCTGTGTCTAGGTCTAAATCTGAACCCTGATAGGATTACTGGTGTATACTGGTGTATTACTGGTGTACTTCAGGAGCCTTTGTCAGCTGCATAAGCACCCAGTTACTATTAGAGAGAACTGATGACACTTTTAAGCACTAGTGTCAAAGACATATGAGACACCTTTTCTTTTTCAGGAAAGTGAATAGAAACACATGACTTCCTATAACTAAAAGAAACAAACAAACAAAAAAGTGTATCAGTCAGATTTTTTTAGTTTTGTAGGTTAAAAAAAATAAGCCATGCTGGCTTCGATTTCATTCAAGTGGTCATCTACTGAGGTAACTTAGTACTATCTACCACAAGGTTGGTTCTTTTAAAACTGTATTTGGTGAGTATGCTGAACAGTGAATACATTTGTATATGGATATTTTAAGATATCCATACAGAAATTATATGTTCAGTTGTAATGAACATGATAATCAAGAGTAGTTTATAAAATGTATCAAGAGAAACCACTTAGTAGTTCTGTAATTACTGTAATTGATTCTGCAACGTTTTATATCTCATCTTGAGATCAAAGGTAACTGTTGGCAGTTTCCATTTGAGATCCTACTTGATAATGTGCTGCTTATCTCTGTCTCTGAGATTTCAGCAGAAGATATGTTTTCACGTAATTGAATGTCTTAAGTCAGTTTGTAAATCATTTTAAATGGGGAGGTTTTGTGTATTACACCAAGTACCATGCAAACACCAACAGTGATGAGCTCTGTGACTGAAAAAAGAGAATTATACTACATAAATTAAAACTAACCCAACTCTAGTTGGATTAGCATTCTAAATAGTACTCTAAATGCAAACCCAGAGTGTGAGGAAATAAAGGAAATTTAAAAAAAATGTAATTCCAGAACTGTAGAATGGCATTCAGGAATCAAATATCCCTTGGCCTAAAGAATGAAGACATATGGAGGGGATACTTAGAATGACAACAGTACTTGTAAAAGACCACCTTGACTGAATCATCAGGGAAGATAAAAAGTACGAAATATTTCATGCTTGCTTAACTGCTGGAAAATGAGGAGACATGATAATTGTATACAAATGTTTGAGACATACAGTGACCAAGGAGAAAAAATAACTGTATTGAAAGCTTATGTGTAGATTGGCATTCCCTGGGGCTTTGAGATACTGATGCAGGGCACGGAGTATTTCCTGACAGGTGCTTAACTGACTTAGATTTTTAACACCCCATTGGTGGAGGCTCCATGTCCTACCCAGTCCACAGTCATTTCCAGTGCTTTCCTGTTCATCTTTTGTTTAAAGTGCCCTATCTGTATCTTCCTTGTAGCTTAAGCTACTGCCTTTTTTCTGCCCTTCAGTTTTGGTAAACAGGTATTTACTTCCACTTTGCAACAGCCCTTCTTGTTATGAGATGGTCATCTCTCATTCTGGACCAACACTTTGAAACAAATTTCTTTCCTCAGGATTTATGTGATTTCTGATTTCTTAGATATGTACAGTATCTCATCATTGTTCTCTCCTATTTCATTGCTTGGAGTTGAACATAATGCTCAGCCTGGTATGCCAGCAGTGCTGAATGTAGGAGAAGGAAAATTTTATGTAACTTGCAGGTATCTGCCCTATTTCTGTGTGCTGATCCTGACTTTTTTTTCTTTTTTTTTTTTTGGCAACAGTATGTTGCTAAAACCACCATAACAACATAGCATGAATGGTGTTAAATCTGTGAAATGTTATACAGCCCAGATCCACTTCTGCAGAGCTGCTGCCAATCATCCCATCCTGTCTCCTTCAGTCTTTGTGCAGTTGGTTATTCTTATCGAAAAGTAATGCTTTGCTTTTGTCTTTTTTGATCTGTTTAAACATTTGATTTCTGATACATTATCCAGTTCATTTGAACCCTGATGATTTGGTCTGTCTTCAAGTATCATACAAAGAAATTATTGAGAAGTGTCCAAAGTATATTTCTGGACAGGTTTGCTCAGGATATCCTTCCAGTGTGACAATGAATTTTGATAACTACACTTCAAATATCCTCTTCAAAATGGTACCAACTTTACCATTCTACTGTAATTTCTAAAATCTGAAACAACTGTCCCTAATTTTTTTACTAGAATATGATGAGACCAGGGATTGTATGTGTTGCCCACAGTTTCTCAAAACTAATTTCTCGTGGTTCTAAGATTGTCTGATCTGAGACCAGTGCAGTCAGTTCCCTACATACTGTTTATTGGGCTAGTTGTAGAAAACCCTGAAATTAAAAGCCCCAACCTATTCTCTCCCTAAGTTTTTATCCCTTCATCACTGATGTATTGACACCTGGTGGTAATTGATATGAATAGTGGAGAAGAAAAACCTATTTGCTCTTCTCAGCACTACTTACTATTAGACTTTCCTTCCTGCTTGGTAGGCCAAAGTTTTCCTAGACCTCACTTCTCCTCTGATGTCTGTACAAAGTGTTTCTGTGCAGGATCTGAAGACCCACATCAGTGCACATCCAGCATCACGGGTTTTGGACTGTGTGGGACTCCATTAGGAAGGGACTCTGTGCTGTGAGGTGATTTGTGAGTTTTGATGTGATACTAAAGATGAGCAGACATGCAAAGGGACTGTGAAGCTTCTGCATGAGTATGTTCCTCCTCTCAGGGTTTTTTAATGGTCAAGGGTCCATGTTTGTGCATTTTCATTTAGCAGAATGTTACCTATGTACAGAATGGAGTTTATGTACTTAGTGAAAATGAATCTGTTTACAGTGCAACGTTTCAGGTACATAGACTATGACCCTAAATGCAAAACAGCAGGGGGAATATTAAATGATTAACTGATCCAAGAATGTGCAGTGAGTAGTACTAGGTTTTGTCTGAACTGGAAATTAAAGCTGACAAAATGAATGTGAAAGTGCATGGCTGTCATTTTGAGTTACTAGAGCTCAGATTATAAGCTTATTTTGTCCAAGGTCTTGTAAGAGCAGTCTCAGTCCTTCTAATGTTTTGCTGGGACAAAGTTCTATGTATTTTAGTAAGAAAAAATACAATGTTAGTGACTTCATTTCAATCAGTGAAATTACTTTAAACTGCTCATTTCACTAGTGTTTCAGCTAGCAGTGGTTCTTGTGAGATGTGTCCTACCTCTTTATTTTTTGTTTTAGAATTTCCCAAATTTTACTGGAGGAAGGGTTTTGAATCAGGATTTCAGCTCAAAAAGGTTTTAGTAATGCTGCTTGGAGCTCCCCTTGCTCTGATTTCAGGCTGTGCATTTTCATGGGATTATAATGGTTCATGTGTGGTTGAAATTAATTACTGGAGCTGTTAGCCTTATGTAAGCAAATCATCTCCTATTGTATCCTCTTGCTAAACTTTCATTGCAGTTAGTTTAACTGTTCATGACAGCATTCCTATTATTTTGTTTCATTATGGTTTGTTTACTAATACAGCTGCTTTGCTTAATGATTCATATCTGGAAGCCATTTGGCATAGACCAGTTTCTTGTCTGCATTATTGAAATGAGAAATCACCATCAATCAGAATGGAAGTTGCTGCCATGATTTATAAATTCAGTCCAAGGGTGAGCAAAGTTCTGATAAAGAAATCTTAGGGGTTTTTTTGAGAAGGGCTGCAATGATGTTTTGCTGTGAATTGGATTTTTGTCTTTGCATGGGAAAAAATACTGTGGTTTATAGTCCACTAGGGCTGTACACTTTGCCATGGCTACCTGTATTTGAATGAAAGGTGATGGAAGTAAGTTTTGGAAGTTTTGGAAGTAAGCTTGAAACATTTCTCACTGAATAGGTGATTCTCCCTATTCTAGAGATGAAGGGAGAAATACAAATTGAACTGCCCCACCTTTTACTTAGGTGTTAGTAACAGCTGCAAGTGTACGTGTTATTGCTGGAGAAAAGGGTATTGAGGATGTAGACCTAGCTCTTGTGGTTTATCCTGTTCCATTTAAGCAATTAATTAGGTTATTGCATCCATAGCTAGAGTTGCATGTGTAATCAAGATTTATGTTGCTGTGGCAACAAAGAGAGACACAACTGTGCTGAATTTCCTAGATCTTTGAAGCAGTTGTTCTTACCCAAAATGATACTGAGAATTTCTATCAGCATGTGAAAAAGAGTGTATCTAAGAGAGGCCCTCATTAATAGGCTGAAATCTTGCACTGAATTGAGTGAATTCATGCTGCTCATCAAAGGGTTAGAGAAAATAGGCAGTTGCAAGAGAGAGGACAAGGAAGGCCTGTGGCGCAAATTAATCAAGAGCAATTGATTTCGAGACAAATAGGAGCAATGCAGGAAAATTACAGGATGGTTCCAAGAGGCCATTGACAAAAGCTTTGTGACATATACCAGGTATTGTGTTTGGCCTGGATATAAAGGCAAGGAGGAGCGGAACATGAGCCAGGTCGAGACTTCACAGTATTATACAGTATTATATCAAGGTAAATAGTCATGCTGACATAGCACATGCTAGAAGAGATGAAGGTGTAATAAATGAAAAGAAGATGGAAGATGAAAATTGTACGTTTCTGGGAGGAGATAACTTGAGGTAGTTGAGGAGGGCTGAAAGTAATTTAGAACTGCAGGTAAGTATGAAAAGCTTTTGGTGGACTGTGGTAAAGGCAGTGTTTTTGGACTGAACACTTCCTCCTGTGCTTCAGTTTCAGGACACCCCAGGCATCTGGGAGCCAGCAGCCACTTGAGGATGAGGTATTTAATACCATTAGCCAACCTTGTAAATTAACTGCTTTCAAAACCAACAACAGAAACTCAAACTCGCTTCCCCTCCCCCCCTGCAAAAAAACCAAACCCAAACAACAACAACAACAACAAAATACAACAAAAAACCCAAACATGATTTAAAAAAAACTGGAAATGGGGGTTATTAATTTTGGTTGTTTTCATTTCAAGGTCACTTACTGAAACGTACTTCTTACTTCAGCAGCGATAAAAAATATCCAAGCAACATGACTTTTATTAAAGCAGTATCCTTGAAAAGTTAATTATCTAAAAGGTTGCAGAATGTTAATGGAAAGGGAAGAAATTAGATTACCGTAGAGTCAGAGAACTCTTTCATAGCCATATATCTCTAGTGAGATATAGAGCTATGAAAATATATATCGTGTTTGTACAATTCCTTTTACCTTTTTGGAAGCTGTAATATTTTAGGAGTTTTCTTTTTGGTTGGTTGGTTTGGGGGTTTTTTAACAAAGAGGGAAAATGGCACTGTGGGAAAAAGTCAATAGACTACAACCTATTTACTTTCAAACAATTTGTTTATGTACCACAGTTATATGTGATGGACTGATCATCTATTTTCCTGCAAATTCAGCAGAATTGAAAATACAGTTTTCATCCAGTTTCCCCATTTAATAGATCAGCTGCAACAAGGGCCTGTTGTAGCCTCATGAACAAATCACCATGAGGATGCTCAGGAAGCACTGAAAGGGAAGAGAATTCTGCTTTTCAGTTTTTATCCAAGCTGCTTGTTTGCAGGAGGTGGATGTTTGTTGAGCTGCATTCACATTTCGGGGACTTGGCAAGACTTGCTGCAGAGTGACTGAACATCTCAGTGCCAATTTACTGCACACTCCCATCTCTGCTCCAAGCCTCTGTATGAGCCCTTTAACAAGAACATAAGCACAAGAGAAGAAGAATTGAGCATGGGAAAAGTGTCCATAATTACACCTTCTGCTTCTCTTCTTTTTGCTGGTCTTACCAGACAGCTTCTGGGTAGCTTAAATGAGAACGGGAGCAGATGCTGAAGCAGTGGGATTTCTGGGCAGATTTTCATTACCTACTTTGCAAAACAGACTTTCCAATTATCCAGGAAGTTAAATCCAGAAGTTGGATGAAATGAACGTTTTCTACAATTCATGTCCGACAGAGGCACTGACTGTTACTTTCAAAGCAAAGACGTTGTAATGCTTGTTTTTGCTTAGAAAGGGAAATAGAAGCATTGAATTTGGCTTGTAAAGTTAAATTGGTCTAAGTTTCTGTGGGTTTTTTTGATGACAGCATACTTGTGTGGAAGTGGTACAGCTGCAGGTGTGGGCACACTCCACAGGTTCCTTGTGTTGTGTAAATACTGAAATGAAGAGGTTAATTGCTGGGACATTTCCTGCTGTGCTGCAAAGTAAAACCTGATAGTATTACGGATCTTGACTGGAAAGTCAAATTGGCAAGTTTGATTTCATCATGTGCCTTAATTATTTGTCAAATATAAACCATCAGTAGGAATATAAATTGTTAAAAAATGATGCATGAAATAATTTGTCTTTTAGTATACTACCATTATTTTATTATAACCAAATTATTTTCTTGACAATATTTATTAAGAACATCTAAAAATAACAATCTCTAATGCTGTGTTGTAATACATGGAAGTCTCCAGCATGTCCCATGTAGCTGAAGACTCAGTACCAGTTCCAGTGAACAAGAAAAGTTAAAGAAGAATTTAATGGTCTTGGATTCAATAGGAAACTAAGCCAGATCTCAGTCTGCGTTGGAATTCAGTGTAGACATTTTAGGAAAATAGAGGAAAAAAGACAGCATTTGGAATTCAGTATGAATGGTTGAAAACATTCTGCTTTTTTTTTTTTTTAAGAACTGTGAAGATTGAACAGAGTGCTTCAAGTGGAAAGATAAAAGAAAGCACTTGGATACACTGAACCACATAGTAACTAAACATGAAATATAAATTAGAGCTAGGAGCTTATCAAGCAACAAAATAAAAGGAATGATTGTTAGTCTTTGCAATTACGGCTTATAAATAGAGGACTCCTAGTCAGTTGAACAACCAAACAGAGTATGTTTTGAAGCAGAGAAAAAAGAGAGCTGGAGACATGAAACACCTAGTTTTATTTAAGGGTCAAATAAAAACAAAGGATTGGGCTTTTGACTCGAAGGAATACTTACTTGAAACTACTGCAACTAACCCATTCTATGTGACAACAAAACTTGAAATGGACTGAGAAGAGTTCTGATTGAGTAGCTACTGGCACATGCAATATAATTTCAAGTCTATGTTGCTTCTCTTGTTCAGTCTGTTACAGCTTTTCACTCTTTAATGAAACTGAAAATGTGCTTATTAGCAATGTACTGAACTGTTTCTGAATTTAATTTTTATGTATATATGTATATTCACCTAGTAAAAGGTGAGCTAATACAGGATAAAAGAAATTGTGGATCATAGAAAAAAGGTAAAGTAAGGACTGCGAAAATATTGAACATAAATATTTTGAAGAAAGATATTCATAGATATTACAGTCAGAATAGACTGTGAAAATTGTTAACAATTTGTCCCCACCTCTTACACAGTACCAGTGAAATGGATCGAGCCTTACATACTATTCTGTAAACATTCACACACACTTGAAGTTGTTTTTTTCAGTCACTGGGATTAACTCCCATTTTTTAAATTAAAAAGATTGTATTTGTAGGACAGGTGTGGGACAGATGGTGTCTGTGTAACAGCTGCGGTGACAGCTCACATTATTTATTACACAAACATTTAAAAAATAATTAAAATATTTTTTCTCATCGATATCATAATTTCTCATATATTCTCATCTTTTTTTTCATACTAACGTATTTCAATGCTAAAAATGACAGGAAGAAGAAATTTTTATTATGGTTCCTAAATGTGTATAACTTGAAAATCAAGGAAAGTAAATTAAAGTCTTTGCTTCTGACCTTTTCAAATGCAGTCAAAGGACTCTTTTTTATAATTGTATCTTGATAATACATTAGTTAGTCTGTTGGATTTTTGGAAACCAGCTTTAATCTCTGTTGAGTTCTGTGACAATTGAATAAGTTTAGTTTTAATAATGAGAAGTAGTATTTCCCAAATAAACAGGCAGTTTAAATTTGTTTGAAGAATACCTTAACACCTTGAAATGTAATTTCATCAGCCTTCATCAGGTACTCAAACCTGACCTGGTTGGTCCTTGGATGAGGGAATATGTTAAGGAAGATGTAGATTCTGTAGGAAGGGATTCAGTGTCTGCATCCACTGGTGTTCTACATGAGCTTAGGGGCAATAGTTAAAGTCTAAGAACATAGCACTTCGCAAATCACTAAACTAAAATACTGTGCTAAGACATGAAGGTAGTGGAGCGGGAGTAGGGAAATCGAGGTTTTGTTGCTGAAAAAACTTCAGCAAACTAATCACATCTAGAGGGCTGAAAACCACAAATCACTTATGCATGATTTAGGGGCTTAGATTTCAGGGACCAGGCTGTATTTTGAGTAACATATTAGTAGTTTGCCTATTCACATTAGCAACAACAGAAAAGTTGATTCTTAAAATCCTGTTCACAGCTGGTTGGGCTGATGATTGTAAAGGTCTTTCCAAGCGAAATGATTCTATGATTCTGTAACCATTCTGCACTTTCACTGAATAGAGACTCTATTTTGCACCAGATAAGCTTTTACTGTATTAGTGGAGTTGGGAACGTGCCTATTATTGCATAGGCATGTGCAGTTACATAATGCTTCACAGGGAAGGTGATACATTCATATTGTTTCTTTCATGAAATAAAATCAGATCCTTTGAGTAAAGACTATTTTATAAATATGGCTGCTGGATGGATGTAATATTTTTATGAATATGAATGTACAAGGTCCTGAATTATGCATGGCTATAAAACGTAAAGTCCATGCTGCAATGGTCTGTGTTTTGTTATACACAATCTTCATTATGTTTTCAGGATGGAACATGAGGCTACCCAGCTAGAAAAGCAGCATGTGCACAGTGTGTATGAAAATACAGCTGCCTACTTTAGTGATCTGCAGACCAAAGCGTGGCCTCGTGTTCGGAACTTTCTGCTGGAACAAAAGCCTGGCAGTCTCGTTGTTGATATAGGTAAACCATTCTTTGAGGTGGCATGGAAGATTGTTTATAAGCTTTGTTAGTTTACCTGTTAATCGTATTTTGCCTTCAGATCAACTGTTTTTTTCACTTGTTTGAATCTGTTTTAAAATTGTTTGTAAGCCTCCATGCTAGATGCCATATACCATTTCTTTTAATTATTTGGCAGTGTATCACATAGACAGTAAATAAATTTTTTTCCCTTTTATTTTGTTGAGCTAAGTCTTAGTCTATCCATTTCCCCACTGGCTTAATGGTCTGTCATTCCCCTGGAGCCTTTTGAAAAATTATGTTAATAGCCCAGTTATTTAATATTTCAGTTTCTTTAGATCATTTGGGTTATGTAATACAGTCTTCAAATTATTGGTTTTTCATTTGTTTTAAAGCTCCTCCTAGCAAGGCTTTTTATTAAGAGAAATCTTCTGATGTGATTGCTATTAAAAATATAAAAAACCAAAATCTGAGAATTTTCCTAAGATCCTAAATACGCACACCAAAACCTCGTTTTCCTGCTATGGCATTGTCTTCCCTACATGTAGTATTTATACCTGGGTTTTCTGTTGCTCCTGCAGACTTTCTGGGGTTTTCCAGGTGCTGGCATGTTTCCTTTGCTTGCATTATGATGTCAGTCCTATGCAGCACATCATTGCAAAACAAAGGCTCATTTGCAACATTGTGTTTTCTGTACTGTTTAAACTAAAATACTTTTACACAGCAAGGTTTAACAAATGTGCACAATAAATTATGCATCTACTTTATCCTATAAGAGAAAAACGTTTGAATATGCTATAGGCCATATCAGAAGATAATATGTAGTTCTCCTGCTGCTCTTGAGCACTACACCAAAAATACTTGATTGATGTTATTTTGAACATATAGCTATTTTTATATGTCTGCAGCACTGTCACTAATAATTTCAGGTAATACCCTATGGCATACACTCACTCAGCTGAGAGTTAGATTGATACTTCTCAGCTGAAATTGTTGCCACCTCAATAGAATTGATTTGTATATTACCAGGAGTTCTTTGAGGCTTTATCAGCAGTGATTGCTGAAAGCTTAAGGTCACCCTGTTGTAATCTCATCTGGAGAGAAGATCAGTCCTTACAGTTGCCAATGAGAATACTCCCATTAAGGCACACAAGGTATCTTCTTTTATGAGGTTTAATAAGATCTACAGGAATCTGACTATTGTGTTTACTTTTGGCATGTATTTAAGACTGAGTTGCACTAAAGCAGCACTAGTGCCTAGTGGCACTAAAATTTTCAAAATGAGATCTTTAATTGGTAATTTTCAGTTTAATTCTGCCTTTTATTATAATATTGTTTTGTCTATTTGCCTTACTAATTTTCATTGAGCAAAACACATGAAAATAGCTTGGCCATTGTTAGCTTCATGAAGGAATTCACCTTCCTGATGACTCATTTAAAGGATACTGGGATTATTGACGCTATTTAGCTTCATTCCAGAGAGGACCCTATACTTCCAAAAACTCACAGTGATTAAAAAGCACTTCACCAAAAGCCATGTATTAAGCAACTGAATCTTCTGAATTAATGATGGTTGAATAAATGTGTTCCTCTGCAAACACAATAATGAATTATAATTTATACAAATTTTTAAAATTTGTAGTTTTCTAACATGCAGAGCTTCATGTATTATTGCACTGCATTAGCAATATTAGTATTTTCCATTTCTCTCAAGTGTTACTTCAAAGAATAGTGCTTGCTTTTAGCTGAGAAATATGCTCTTTTTCACCACTGAAGTGTTGTTCTGTTCTGCAGTAGTTCCTGTGCTGTCTCTGTAGATAATGGTGCACATTAACAGCACCGAGAGCAGCAGTGCTGCAAGAAGCAGTGATGTTTCTAAAGATAACTCCAGGCCTTTAAATTGAATTACCAATACTGAGATGATTCTCTTTGCCAAGCTGCTACCCCGTTGCTTGGCTGTCAGCTTCCAGAAATTATTCCTCACTAGTGACCCAGAGCTGTAGTGAATAGCTCCCAGTATAATTTTGAAAAGTGCTTGTTATGCATAAGGCATTGAGGGATCCTCTGAAAGATTTCAATTTAGGACAGCACAGTCCTTGAGGAGACAGACTTTTAGGTGGAAGACGTTCTGGAATAGTGCATTACATTTACGTGGATTATAATGCATTGGCACAAAGACAAAAGGAGGATGTGCTTGCAATATGGAAAGAACCTTTATGATTTATGGTTATTTTGAGTCTGTATCTAAAGTAAAAATTTTCCATGCTGACTTGTGTCAGTGGCATTTGTGGTTTAGGACTTCTTGTAGAGAAATGGGATGCACTGGAGAAGTGCTGCATGGGCTTAAGCAAAGGAAAGAGATCTGTTGCAGATCACTGCAAAGACATAACACACTGGCTTCAGGAAATGCCCTGAACAGAAGGTAGTTGGAAGCTGGAAGGTACTGGGGAAAGGGGCCTTTTGCTTATCCTTTTCTTACCCTCTCCTGGGTGCCCATTTATGCTCATTGTTGGTAATGGGATACCAGCCTATATAAAGACTCAGTATGAAGCACCATGGTTGGGTTTTTGTTCTCAAAGATTTACAGTAGTGCCTACAGAGAACCATCCTTTCCTCCTCCTACCTGCACTTACCCTTGTTCCCCAACAGAAATACAGATAACTTGCTATTATACAGGGCTTTATAATGAGGTTTTTTTGTTGGTGATGTTGGTACTGTTATAATCCTAATAGTGTGAACATAAAATTTCAGTAGTCCAAATGAATGAACCCTGCAGCAGTTAGGCTAGTAGGCACAAACCCTCATTTTGTTTTCCAGGAAAATTTAGGATTAGGAAAGCCCTCATATTATTTTCACTGCTTTGGGAGGGAGAGCAAATGTTTGGAATATGTGACTTCTGACCTAGTATCCTTTCCTTTAGGTTGTGGAACTGGAAAGTATCTCAGTGTCAACAGTCAAGTGTATAATCTGGGCTGTGATTACTGTGAAGGACTGGTAGAAATTGCAAGGAAGAAAGGTGATGAAGTTCTGGTGTGTGACAACCTTCACCTTCCCTTTAGGGATCAGTGCTTCAATGCAGTCATTTCAATTGGAGGTAAGATAACATACCTGCATTCTGGTCCCAGCAAATGAGAATTTCTGAGTGTTCTTTTCTTTCCAGGTGGCTTCATTGCGGTTGTTTTGAAACAGTTCCTTGGAATCACAGGAGATATAACTCAAATGAATGTAGTTAACATGAAAAAACAAAACTCCCATTACTCAAGAGGCACTGTTGACCAAGAAAATATGCATATCACTTGTTTGTTTATATGTGGTAGAGAAAAGACTTCCTTCCAGCACGCATTTTAAACAAGTGAAAATTAATCTAAACATGGCTGCTCAAAGCTTAAACAGATTAGATGCTCAAGACAAACTCTTGGTTTCTTCATAAGATCTGTTTTGATCAGCAAATGCATTGAAATGAAAACTTTATTAGCAGAACTTGGAACTCACATTAACTATTATGTGTTAGATTTATTTAAATTCAGATTTTTCTTACTCATAAGAACTCAGTCATACAAGCTCTTGTTGTCTAAAATGACCAGAGCATCTCAGCATCTTAACTCTTCTGATCTCTCTTTTTGAAAATATTACTCATAATTTGAGAAGTATAATTTGTGAAGCATGGATAAAAAGTAGTTGGAATAGCCAGTTACAGTCTACATTTTTAGCTCTAGTCTTGATTGAGCTTCTTTCAGGGTTTTTTAATGCATCAGCAAAAGTACAAAGCATGATAATTATTATTGATAGCAATCAACAAACTACTTGAAATATGATAGGAATTTATTTTAAAATGTATCTTTTACATAAACAGGTGGAAGGAAAGGGTGACTAATACACAAGCAGTAGTTATATTAGTTTCCTTTCATGTTGGCTAGTTAACCAGTGAGCCCTACCCACATTTTAGGTCTTGTAGCATAATTTCAGTGCTTATCAGATCAGCTGACTCTTAAGGATAGCATACCTGTCTAGTGTTTATATCAATTATAAGCCTGACAAGTTTAAAAGTTCACATGCTATTTCAGTACATTTAACAATAATGGATTTTAATCCCTCTTGAATAGAGACATGGTATGCCTGTGTCCATCTAATTCTAAATAAAGTGGTTTTCATCCCATTAAAGAGAAAAACAAGTATTTATGTACTTCGTCAAGTACTCTTCTTGTATTTGCTGGTATAATCATGTTTATAGGATTGATTTTTCTGCAGAACCACCAGAGTGATTCTAACCAGTAGGAATGTTTACCCATTAAAGATTTTGCACAGATTATGTTGGTTGATTGCCATTTCTTTCTGGTAAACTAAGCTTGTATGTATATGGTGTCTCTGTCAGTTTTGATAAAATTTTGCAGGAGGTTCTGTGGTGATTTATGGCCTAACTCCAGTATAAGAAAATATCAGTTCCCTTCTCCCTATCCTGTGCAAAAATTTTTGATTATTTAATTTTTTTTTCACAGTTTGAGAAAAGTTTCTTTGGAGTCAGGAGTACCTGGAAACAAGCACTGACTACATAGATGGGAAACTCTTCTCAGAGAAGAGTTGTCTATTTTGTATTCTCAGCAGCTTGTGAGAGCCTTGTTAGTATTAACTGCCAAGAATGCTTTTCTTGGCTTGTGATAATAAAGCTACATTTTTTCCCCCTTGCTAATTTAATCACTGTTTTGAATAAAGACAGGGCTATTTGGATGCACTTTTCATAACTGCAGTGTTGAACTAACACTGTTAATACAACTAGAATTGGCTACTGTCGAGCAGCTTATATAATCATTTTTTTCTGAATTTATAGAGAAATGTCTTCAGCTAAGAACATGCTCTATTGTCTGCTGTTCCGTGGGCAGATTGAATGTTTTTCATGTAGAAGTGGCTGGCTCCAAGTCCACTTGAAACAAATGATGGGATCACTCCTCTTTACATTGCTGAATCAAATCTAGTACTGATGACATATAGAACAATATCACCAATGTGCCCAAGCTCAGTACAAGTTAATGCCTCTGAGGGTTTAGAGAGAAAATAGTTCTCTTAATTATTCTCTGACTGTTAAAATTGGCTCGTTCATACTCCAGGTAAATAGGAAGATAGACATAATGTAGAAATCTTGAAATGTAGTGTTATTTCACATTGGAGTGAAATTTGAAAATGTGGAAATTGTCCTGGAAAGAAAATCCAAATATAGTGATCAAAAGTTTTATTTTAAATTTGACTTTATTTTTTACCAGCATAACATAATATAACAAAAAAAAAAAAAGTGCTCTCAGCATTTTATTTAATGAAATATAGACATTCTTTTTTACAAAAATTAAATTTAATTTGACAAAATTTAAACTGGCAAATATTTGTCTAATATTGCTGATGTGTGATATTGCAAGTGTGCTGATATAAAAGTTCAGAGTATCTTTTTACTGATATTACATTTTGCTGTATTTGTTACATGGTGAAAATATTTTCTATTTTCAGTAAGATAGGTCTGAAAATGGTGCCAAAAACTATAGTCAGCTTGGTACTACCTAATTCACCTAAAGGCCAGGCATATAAGTGAGAGCTTGCAATGTTGTAATGTGTTACGAATTATACAGAGAAACAGAAACCTCTAGTTCATATGCCTGACTTTTCTTGAATCCCTGTTTTGGGGTGAGAATAATTTCCTTCTTCCAGATTTTACTGTTTCTATCTATTGAGCATTATCATAAAAGAGAGCAGTCTGTGGTAAACTTCCATTGTGGTACCTATAAATTCAGCACTGTCTCTGACTTGCAGCAAGTGATAATTTGGAATGAGGCAACTGAAATGATTGAACATGTAGAGCAGGTTGAAGATGGAAATGCTTTGTCTTTACTAATATTCAATACATAATACCTTTTTTTTTTTTCACAGTGATACATCATTTCTCAACTAAACAAAGAAGAATCAAAGCAATAAAGGAAATGGCAAGGATATTGACACCTGGAGGCCAAATAATGATTTATGTTTGGGCTATGGAACAAAAGAATCGTCGCTTTGAGAAACAAGATGTATTTGTTCCATGGAACAAGGCCTTGTGCTCACGTCGTTTTTCAGAATCAAATCAGTCTGGAGATAAGGGTGAGTTTGTCCCTACTGCAAAAGGCCAAAACGTACACCCTGCACAGCTTGTCATCTCTGAGTGCAGCTACCAAAACAATCTGCAGCCAGAAACTGATTCAAATCATTCCCACAATGTGGACCGTTGCTTACCCAGAGCCTGCTGCATGAAAATTTCTGAGGAAGAAAACAGATTTTACAGTGCTCTAGGAAGATCTTTCCGCTCATGGTTTTTCTCCAGATCTCTTGATGAATCAGCCCTGAGGAAGCAAAGTGACAAAATGAAGCACCTGAAACAGGAAGGAGTGTGGGCAAACAGTACCGTACCCATTCAACATTCACGACACTGCAGTTTGGATTTAGGTCACCGTGGGGCACTGTTAAACGAACAAAGTTTAGATGATGATGACGATGTGTTTGTGGAAAGCCTGTCTCTCAAAAAACCACAGTGGTCACCAGCCACAGATGCACTGAAGGATTTAAGTTTAAATGGAGAACACCAAAGTATAGTTCAGAGCAAGGGGGACAAAGCTTCATTTATAAATGCCCCGGTGGAAGACAGGGACCACATCTGTGGTTGTAATAAAGATGGTGCTGGTAAGTCTGATGCCAGCAAGTTTTTCAAAAGAACTTCAACAACCGACTCCACTGACTCAGCTTTGGATTCAGCAGTGTCTGTTGGGGACCAGACTGATGCTGTGTTGGATACAAAGGCCTTCATGCGTTATTACCATGTTTTTCGGGAAGGGGAGCTGTGTTCTCTGATAGAAGAGAATGTGCCTGAGCTTCAGATACTTTCTTCCTGCTATGACCATGGAAACTGGTGCATTATTGCAGAGAGAAGAGGAACATAGCTATAAAGAGAACAAAGCAGAATGCAGTGACTGAGGATTTTAAGCTCTTCCTGGTGTTACTGTGATTGTGCAGTGTGACATGGAATTTGAATCTTGTAGTTGTGTGCCATTCATTTTTGAGTTATTATCTCTCAACTATTTAACTAGCTAATGCAAAGTCTGTATATAGGAATGTAAGTGGTAGATAATATTTATGTTTTGTTAAACTTCTACGAAGTTAAAACTGTAGAGTTTTATATTGCTGTTAGCAAATAATTGTGTTTTAAAATATACTTTTCTATTGAGAAATAAACCTTTTTATAAAACAAGGATCAGGGGCATCTTTTATGAGAAATACCCTCTCAGTGGAAAGTCTAGTCTTTGTTCTTCAGATGCCAGAAGTTTGTCACGTTGCTCCCTATTCTTGAAGTCCTATAGAGACATAGACACCATGTTTAAAATTGTACTTGACTGTACACTGGTAGAGTGCATGTTGCAGAACTGGGAGCAAGCGTGGTCCCAGTGCTCCTGAGTTGGGAGTAGAGTTATTAATGGGCAAAATACTGTGTGCCAAACAAGCTCTGCGTGTTGTGTCATTTGATGTTTGTATTTGGGAGCAAATGACAGCACAGGTTTTGGACAGTATTTTTTTACTTTTATTTTGAAAATCAATTTTTCTCAATCAAAGCTTCTCAGGTGCAGGTGAAGTTTTATGTGTTAGCTCTCACAAATACCTTATTTTCATTTCCTCTGCTGTAGTTTTTCATTGGTTATGTGTATATAAAAGTCAGGGATTTGTGAGAGTGTGAGTATTATGTAAGGTTCTAAAATATCAAATCCTTGAAATACATATATCTTTTTGATAAGCCTGGGAAGCTAAGATTAAATTATTAAAAATCCAGTGCATATCTGGTCAGCTGTCATATTTACTTTTCTTGTTCACAGACCTGAGAATGGTGTGTTAAATAATGTAGACAGGATAAGCCAAGTTTGCACATAAAATACAAATTCTTGTCTTGTGAAGTTTAAATGAATCTTTTGAGACCTAAGTGATAATAGATTGTTTACACACATTTCCTGTTCCCTCCAAGACATACCACCACTATCCATCCAAAGTAGGTTGTAGCAGTGCTGAGGATAAAAAGCACCTGGCTTCAGAAGATCAGTAGTGGAACTGCCAACAGAAGCAGGGCTAGAAGAGGCTGATTGCCTCATTAGCACTTACTCCATTCCTAGGCTTAGTTCATAGTGGTTACAGTGCAGGGCACATCAGCTGGTGTGATTTTTGTGAATCTAGCTGCACAGATTTCCCCCTTCCCCCCTGCCCCCCCAAAAAAACCAAGCAAAAGAACCCCCAATCCCCTTTTATTACAGCAGTTTTAAAGAGCTATATAATTGTCTGCCCTATTATTGAGCAAGTAACTTTGAATGCAAGGCAGTAGGAGTGAAAGGCCAAGCTTTTCCAGTCTATGCTGCACAAGTAGGTGGATTTGGGATTGTTCAGTAGAAAACCTTGATGGTGCTGAGTATTTTTTGATGTAACTTCCCAGCTGTTAATTGCCACATGGTAATGTATTGTGGATTTATTTACTGGAGCAATGTCCTCAAGCAATCATTCTTGTCTTCCTCATAGCTTGGGATCCTTACACTTTATCATTCCTGGGTCTGTACTACTTGCACTCCCCACAGGCCTTTGAAAATAAAAGTGTGGCCAAAGAAGCATACATGAGAGACTTCTGAAATACCATTCCACTCTAATCTGAATATTGCTTTCAATACAGCCTGGGGCTGTGGCTTTCAGTTGCTGTGTATGAGCCATACTTCAGAAAATGGGCAATATTCCCTGCCTCACTGGGTCCAGCTGCTCCTGGCTGAGGGGCTGCACCTGCTGCATCCTCAGGCTCCAGATTTAGACACTTAGTGCCAAAGTACCCATATTGCAGAGCCAGCATGGGTTGTGCTGAGCTCCACACCTCGTTTGCAATGTGGTTGTGTCAGAATGGGGAGGCCTGCCTTTTGTGTTAGGAATTTCTGGATGAGCTTGAGTATCTTAGAGGAGAAGTCAATTGCTTCCAGATAAAGTATACCAGTGGATATTCAGCACTCCTGGAATTTGGGCTGCATTTAAGAAAGAGGTAGATTATTATCATCCTATATCCAATTCTGAAACTTCATCCCTAAATGCCAGCATGCAGAAACTTTATTACGCACATATAAAAATATTTATTAAGTATTATTAATCTTAACTGACAGCTGGGTTTAGTTATTTGGGAAAAAGAACATCACAATTTTGTTATATGAACCTTTACATTCTGTGGTGTGTTTGGTGTGTACTTAAGCAGACTGATTAATTTTGGGGTAAACTGAGAAAAGAAAGGTGTCCATTCTCTTTAGAATATAGACTTATTATCCTTGCAAGAGACTGAATCTGTGTCAGGCTTCAGTTAAAACTTCTTGCTCCATCTGTTTGAATAACAGTTGTCCCCTCAAAGCTGCTGAAGTACTTTGAACCACTTTTGTGTTTGTAGACTTCCCACGCATTATTTGGTTTGAGGTTCCTGCCTGGGGATGCTTTTCACAAATACTTACTTCTGTATTGAATTTTCTCATGTTTGAGTTGATGCTGAGTTTGGATTGTATTCCTATAAATTCCTGGGAGAAGGAGAGGGAGGTTTGGTAAGCAGTTTTTTTTTTTTTTCTTCCCCAAATACTCAGTTGTCCTCTGAGGATGTATCATTACTGTGTAATATAATTTTTATGGAATGGGGTCAGTCAGCTCAGGTCATGACTGTGAAGTCTTTACACAGCAAACCTTTATTCTTATAGGCAGTCTCCCATCTATTAGTGGAGGCTGCATGGATCTGTAACAGCTTTATCATCCCATAAACCAGATTACCTCACTCAAGAGCATGGGGAAGGCCTCTCTTGAGTGGTTTCTCCTCTGAGGAGGCCCACCTTAAGCAAAAGGTAATTTCCAGCAGAATCCATGTGATCCAAGACTTTAATAGCTTACAAAGTTAGTGTGCTCAGAGACGTGGATATACCATTAAAAAGTATAGTAAATGAATGAGTAAATAAATAAAATCCAACTGTCCTCTAATGCTTAAACTTTCGTCAGTGTCAAGACTGAAAGATCTGACTCTTACAAGGTAAAAGGCAAATGTGTTTTTGCATTGCTTGTCTGACAATTGGGCAATAACCTCCTTTCAATTCTGCTGATAAGAAACTTGCTGCTGGCTTTAGTGGGCTGGGATTGCTCCTGGGGTGCTTATGTAGCACTAAGTGGTACGTGGAGTTTTGATCACATGAGAAAGTTGCCCTGGTTTCTTAGAAAATTAATTCAGGTGGAACTTTCTGTGCATCAGTTTCTCCCCATTGCCTCTTGTCCTATTGCTTGGCACCACAACTGCAATAAAAAATACATTGAACAGACTTATTTTTGCAGGACTAATACAGTTGTAATTGTTGATAAATGTTTCTATTAGAAGTAAACGTGTCATTCTTTTGGTTCTAACAGTGACTAATTTACTTTCTTCCAAGCTTGTGGCATAGGAATTTTAAAATCACAGTTGAGAAATGAAAGCTAAAAACATTCTAGCAGACTTTTCTGGTGCTTCTTTTTATACAGGTTACTTATGGGCACAGTTCAAAATGCTGTGTGAAGAGTTGTGTATGTTCCACCAGCAAAATATTGCTAATGAACTGCTTGGGTAGGTTCTGAATAGAAGTAACAGCTCTGATCCTGCATTCTCTCTGCTGTGTCCTGTCTCCATCAGACTGCATTCATATCACTGTTGGGCTCTATTAGTATCGACAGTGTGTTATATCTGCTGCACTACCTGCTTTCTTTCTCAGCACTTTTACAGGGTTTGGGACTACTTCAGTGCTCCAGGAAAATGAAGTTTGTCAGTGTTAAATATATACAAGTGCTTCTCTCTTTTGTGAGTTCAGCATTTCTTACTCTTACAGTATATGAATTCTGGCAGTTAGCCATGATTTTATCTTCCAGTCTGCTGGTGAAAACCATGCTTAGGTACTGCTCTGTAGTCAATTCTGTGTCCATACATGGAATCTATTCTTTAGTATTCAATAGAAATAAATCCTACTTGGTTAAAGTATAATTTTCTACAAAATTTTTGTGTCTTCACAATAGCTAATAAATATATTAGCCCCTGAAAATCTGTATCTTGGAAAGCTCTTAATGTTAAATTGGAGAAGACTCTGTTAGTGTTGTTTTCTTGTGAAGTTAGACTACATGGACACAATGCAGAACAGGAAAGCACAGTGATTTGCTGTGGAGCAGGGGAGCTTTGAACATTTAAGCTATCTCTACATCTTCCTAGAGCTTCAGGTGCTTGAGGACAGCAGATGCCTCTGTTGCTCTTCTGGCAATTCAGTACCTGCACCTGCTTCTTCTCCCAGTGCTCCACAGAGATAAGTTGGCTTAAAAAGAATACCAATTGTCCTATTTTTTAAAAATGCAAGCAACCAACTCCCCACCAAAACCACCACTACTGAAAAAACCCTAGTTGGGGTGCTTCAGCAATTACAATCATCTCGAAGCAGAAATAAAAATGTGAAAGAAGGAAAAAGAGAAGAAAGATATTATGTGTGGCACTCCTAGCTTTGAAAAGATTTCTGGATATAAGTTCTCCATCCCCTCTAGTCTTGTTGACAAGGTGCTCTGCTCTGCTTTGGTGAGGGGTTTATGGATGGGACAGTGGATGCAGGTTAGATGGTATTAGGTTGCCCTCTTCAGTTGTGATGAAGTAGGTTGACTTCTGCAAAATTTTTAGTTTGTTGTTATTTTTTGTACAGCATCTCAAATCCTTTTTTTCTGGATGAAGAAAGTATTTCTTGTCGTTTTGAAACTGTCACAAGTAAAATAGACAAAGTATATAGCTGAAGATATCTCCTCTTACACATGTGATAACAAAAGAAGTCTCTGTTAGTGCACAATCAGATTGAAAGCTGATTCTCCTCTAGCACAGGATAGAAACAAATCATTTGAAGAGGCATTTTGGTGAGACAACATCATGTTATTCTCTGTGTCTCTCCTGCATCTTTGCAGAAGACACTATGCTACATGTCAGAATTACTGGGAATAAATTGACCCTTCACTTCTCTGCTTCCTTACCACAGAACTGACAGGATAGTCAGGTTTAATTCCGAACAAAGTGTTTCTTGTGAAAGGAGGAATTGGCCATTTGGGCAGAACAAATGCTGTAGTGCAGAGAAAGGACAGATACTCCAGACAAGGTTAAACCTCTCTAATTAAAAAGAGGAAGACAGAATGTTTTGTGGCTCACTGGTCAAAGCTGTATTCCAGTGTGTCCAAGAGAATGTAAGATGAGATGGTGAAAAAATTAATAGAGAGCAAGTTGCACACAGCATTTCCAGGCTGTTTGGTGTTTTATTCCATGGTGTAGCCTGATCAAGGTCATTGCCTGTACTGAGCACTACCAGCAGCTATCAACATCAATAACCATCAAGAGTGCTCGCTGCTTCTTGGGATCTGACCCTCTCCACTTTACAAAGACTGGTGTTCTAACATGGACCACTGGACCATTAAAAATGTTTGTCTAACTCCTGAGTAATAGATTTAAATAATGAGCAGATACTAATATATCTCTGCATATATATAGATATATATATATAATTTCTTTCATGCAACCTTTTAATTTTTTCCTCTGCATATGTTAAACGCTTTAATTACATTACAGTACAACAGTAAGTAGCCCTTGGTGCAATTTCAAAAAAGGAAGCAAAGAATTTGACAGTGAGTAAGGACTAAACCATGAGTACTAACTGAGCTGCCAGCCAGAGCATGTTTGGATGGAGGTAGTAGGAAAGAAAGGGAAAGTGCTAGGAGAATCACATTAAAGAGAATGACAGGAAGTTGCTCGAGTTTGTGAAATCTGACCTCATTCAGGGAAAAATTACCTCAAAATCTGATTCAAAGTATTCCAGTGTCTTTCCTGGTCTTTGTATTGGTTGTTCTCAGAAATGCCTGTTTACCCTGGGATTTTCCTTTCTGTGGTTCAGAGGAGAAAAAAAGATCATCAGGAGGTTTTATTTATGTTTATAAAGTAGACCAGTTGGTTTAATAATGGAACAAATGTTTGGCCACAGTTTCCCAGGCGTGTTTCCATAGTCCCTAGAAGAGTCAGCCACAGGCACACCCAACTCTTTTTGTCTCCCCTTCCTTTACCTGAGATTCACAAGGAAATAAAAGTTAAAAAATCTGTGCATGAAGAGCAGACTGGGGCTGTGACACACTCTCACCTGCTCCTTGAGCTGGGCATTCAAAGAACCAAAACTTTGCATGTTTATTTTTATTTGCCATGAAAAATACCTAAGGCTTGTCTGGAGAGACCAAATTCTAAAGTGAAAGAAAACTGTAAAACCTTACCTGTGAAAAACCAGTGATTCTGTACCTGAATTTTCTCTGAGTTACAGCCATTGATTTTGCTCCTGTTTGGGTCAACCTCCTAAATGGGAATTCTGCCACACAGAGTGCATGCCTGCTGTAGGCACTCCAGTGTGTCCTCAGGTGCAGCTTTGCTTTTCAGTCCTCATAAAGACCTTACAGGAGATGTGATGTAGTGCTGTGCAAAGCAGCCTTTCTACTATGAACTGAATTTGTAATTGACATATCTATGAAATATTAAACAAACCATTAGTGTCTCTGAGCAGGTTAACCACCAGCCCTTCAGTCTGCACTGGATCCTGTCTCTGTGGTAACATATTAGGCTCTGGCTTATTGAGAGCAAAGAAACCTAAAGGAGAACTAACTGGAAACAGAGTATCAAAAAGCCCATGCTCAAGTGGATAAATGCAAAAAACATTTAATACAGCAACTACATAAACGGTTTCAACATTCTTACACTGAACTTTGAAATAAGCAAAGTCATTTGCAGTGATAGCAATTTGGTGATAATAAATATGGAGATTTCAGGAGTGGTGATGTGAAAATGGAATGCTGGCAATGAAACTGAAGTAAGGAAAAATTATATTTTCATGTACATGGGTTGAGAAGGTTATTCCCTATATGTAACAGACTGTAAGTTGCCTATGTGAAACCACAGAATGGAAGGAGGATCAAAAAAGGAGGGAGATGAGTGCAGATTCCCAAAATTCTACACTTAACTCACTGGACATCGCTGTGGAAATGTCACTTTTGGGTGACACTTACAGTCTTTTCCTCACATCCTGAGGAGGACTTGGAATGACAGTGATGCTCATACACCGTTGGAGTCCTGGAAACTTAGAATTTGGGATTTTAGTGTATAGTAAGTAATACATATGAGTCAAGGTGGAGGATTTTGGGTGTTGTCTTTGTCCTCCTTCACCTTCTTCTTCCTTCTTCTTCATGGGTTTAGGTGGTTTTCTGTAATTGGGTGGAAAAGGTCTGCATTGCAGGCCTTGGGTGGTCAAAAGTATAAATAATATAGGTGTCACCTTGGTATTGGGTAATTATCACTTAAAATACCTTGGAAAGAGAAAAAACTCTTTTCTAAAACTTTGTTTTCTAGAAGCTCACGGCTCACGAGTCTGTAAATACTGTAAATAGATAAATAATAAACATCCAACTCCAAACTCGACATCTGTGTTTCCCGTGTCTTTCATCCTGACCTTGGCAGAGAAGAAAAGAAGCCAAACTGTCACAACACACCGTTGTGGTCCATATCTGAGCTGCATCTTTGTCAGGGGATATTTGGCAGGGTGGCTTCTCTGAGGTGTTAGTTCCTGAAGGCCATGTTGGTTACATTGAGCTGACAGTATGAAAATCATCACTGCAGCCTCTAGTAGGTACAGACTGCTCTTTATTGAATACAAGGGGAGTGACATAACCAGGGAAATGCCAGGGCATGATCTGGGGCTACTTTTCAGCTGGTTTGATTCCTGCAGTTTGTGTGTGCCAAAGCTGGATTGTTCCTGGATTGATTGTTTGCGTGCAGAGAATAATGTGAAATGACATTTTTCTGCCAAGGCTGAGATCATTGCTCTCAGTGTCATAGTGGTCTCCTGCATTTGTGTGCCTGCCTACCCTCAGAGCAAGTGCAAATGTTTGAACAAATAAGTCAGCAGGATTCAGAAATGGAAGGAGAGAGACAATAGGTAGGCATATTCGTAAGAGTGCTGGAGAATACCACAGTTAAGAAAGACATTACAATGAAGAAGTTAAAAAAAATATTAAAGGAAAGGAAGAAAAAATGTGAACATGAAATAGAAAGCAGTGTTTTTCTCATGTAAACCAGCCAAGAGTCTATACAAAGGACCACAGGAAGTTTCTCAACATATATTTTAATTGAGAAATAGAAAAATTTAAAAGTAAGACCTGATCACCATATGGTTGGACTGCAGAAGCTTTTATGGCATCATTAGTCTGGGATTTTGTGGGAAAATTAGCTTTTGGGTAACAGTGCCTTAAACAGACTCAACTTATAAATAACTTCTCAGGACCTAGATGTATATTAAGGTCACTCCAGATCAAGTTGTGTAATCATTATCAAACCTAAAATTCATATCTGTGGGATTTGGGTGTGAATGGCACTGCTGTAGTACCAAATTTAATTCTAAGCTACTTATTATATAACTTCTCATTAAAAAAACCTAAACGTGTCAGATTGTCTTTCAGGACCCACATGCCACTCATTTGAAACAGAGGAGCAAGGCAGAAGAGTATGAATATGGATCTTACTGTTCAGATAACATACTTTGGAAAAGTACAGAGGCACTGGGAGAACAGAAGTGCTGTCCTAAGGAAGTGAATGCAAAAGCCTCTGCTAGCACCAGGAAACTATATTTAGAGACTTTTCCCTGCAAGAGAATCTCCTCTTTTAATCCTTCACCAGCTGGACCTTGTGATTTCTCAGCAGGGCTGGCAAAGCACAGCATTGCACCTAACACATCTATCAGTCAGGGCACGTATGGGATGGTACCTGCCTCACTCTGGGAACTCTGCAGTCAGCTCAGATGAGTTTGGCATTTTTTCTGAGGTTGCAAAATCCCTTCACAGATGCTGAACATTAGGTGACCACTGAGACAAGAATTGAAAACATCTATGAATTCTAATGAGAAAGCAAAATTGTCTTAATATTTTTGTTGTTAGTCAGATTAATGATACCATACAATCAACTTCTCTAAGGTCATTAGAAATAAAAATTCAGGAAAAAACATACTTTTTGTTTCCTAAATATTTACATATAAATTATTAATAAGGGAATCAATTATTCTGTTTTAGTAGAAACAACAATTCCAGAAGACTGTTACTTTTGACAATAAATGTATGTTTATTTATTAGTACTTTATGGGCTTCCAGAGCTGTGTGTTACTGATATTCTCAATGTTAGGAAGGGATGTACTCAGCATGATTTCATACCAGGCTCCTTCATTAACCAAAGAATGTATATATATTTAAAATAAATTCCTGTTGATTGTCCTGTCTGGGCTTCTGTTGAATATTTGAATACACTAATGAAATAGAGATAAAATACAGGTGATCCAGTAATAATAATGTTTTCTACAGCAATGGTAATATGTACAAAGTCAATTTGAATACTGTCTGTTTGAATACTGAAGTGTTCTGCTCAACTAAGATGAAGAAAATCTTCAATTTTCCACTAGGTGTCAGTCAATCTATTTCTTTGGTTAAATAGGCTCTGCAGAAGAAATTTGAGAGCAAAAAGCTGATGCCAAGCTGCTACAAAAATAATTATATTTTTTGTGAATACCAAACAGAGGTATTTTGAAATAATGAGACCAAATGGATGACTTTTTAATTTTAATTGTGCCTCTATTTTTTTTTAGTTTGCTTTACATTTTCCATTTATCAGCAGTCAAGAAAACTCCCACAAACTCCAACCCTGATACTGCTCCAGGGAAACAGGGGAGAAGGAAAAAAGAGAAGGAGAAGTCTGGCCTTGACTATGGACACTCAGCTTGATTATTTCATGTCAGTCCTAAGCCAGCAGCAGCGGGATTTGAACCTTTCAAGGGGAGGGTGCTCAAGACAGCAGAATCCAACATCTTTCGAGAAAGCTCCAAAGCATCAAAAGGAAATGGCACCTTTCCCAGTGCAAGGCATGATAAGGCCCTTGGGAAAGGTCTTGAGAGTGCAGGAAGAGTGCAGAAACATCTGTGCAGGAAAAGAGAAGACAAGATAGATGCAGGGAGAGGAGTATGCCAATATGGATTTGAAAAGGGAAACCAGACATAACTCTGCTAATGGTAACCTTGGCCCCACATTACTGGTCATAATGGCCATTGGAGTTACCAACCTCTTTTTTTTCCAGGCCTGTCCAGACCAGAGCTGCTGTGGGAAGGCAGCACCTGAAGAACATGCAGGAAAGGAAAGGTCAGAAAAGTGATGGTGCAGAGCAATATTTGCCAACCAGACAAAGAGAGCCAGATGCTGTTGTTTAAAATACAACAAGAAAGAAGGTAAGCATCTTCAATCTGTCTTCATAAAAACAAAGAGCCTATCTTGTGTGTGTACCTGTGTCCCAACTTTCAGTGTAGTGCCTCACACACACACCTGCTCTGAACAGGCTGCACTCACATGGGCTATGGCTTCTTAGGCCATCTACTGCATCCCAGGCAGCTGTGTAAAGCAGGACTCTTAATCCCTGAGACTCTGTAAAATCATTATCTGGGAGCTGCAAAGGTCCTTCTCTACCCCAGACACCTAAAGACTGGCAGGATACCTACGGGAACAGTGATCTGAGATCAGACCAAGGGGCGTGATAAAAATGTCCAAGGTATCTGTTAAAAGAGAGCAGCAGTTTTCAGACACCAGTTCAGTTTATATCCCTTGTCCACCAGGGAAAGAGTTAAAGACTACTTGTGCTCATGTAAGATGAAGCCCTCATTGGAGGAATTGGTAAGCAATGTCCATGGGGACAGCAGGGGTGCAGGGCTGTCTCTCCAGTCTGCCCAGAGAGCTGGTTGGTTTTTGCTTTGGGTCTGTGGCTGCTGGGTTGTGTGATCTGGGAGTTCAGAAACTCCCAGTGTGGAGCTTTATTGTCCAGCCTGTATTTTCTACACTGACACCAGAGTGTCCTGTCATCTGTGTGGTATTCTGCAAGTTACTGCTCTTGTGTGCTGGACTGCCTCATTTCACTGCAGTGCAGTTATCCCATTCACCCAGCTCCTGGGCCATTAATGTCATGGGAATGTTACTGAAATAATCTGGAAGAGGAATTATGATGTATTTTTAAATGGTTACACCCCAAAATCTAAAAACTAGTTTATTGTGTTTATTATTGCATTGCTCTTCTTTGTAGCTTAAGTATTGGTTATGGTACAACAGAGAGAGAACTGAATCTGTTTGTGCAATTTTACAAGACACACAGAATGGACACACTCAATGGCAGCTACAAAAATCCTTCAGGCTTCCTGGTTTGCTCTTCTCCCCTCTGAAATACCCAGAGCTGTATCTTACTTTACATAACAAAGAATCCACTGTGCCTGAGGTGGTTAGAAGAAAACCAACACCAGTCCACATTCCTCCTGTCAGTGTTGGAGCTGGCAGAGCAGCCAGAAGCAGCATGGCCTGGGAGCCCAGGAGGTACTTGGGTCACCACCTGGAAGAAGCAGCTGCAAGGAATTGCAGGATGAACTGGGGACCAGCTGTCCAATGTCTCTGTGCTATCCTTCAGCAACTCCCTTCAGCCATGCTCATGCAGCTCAGTTTCCCTGCTTGGAGGATGAAAATAAAATCAGCTCATATCTTCACAATGTGCTTTCAAGCTCCAGCACCAGCACCTTCATAGTGTAACATTCAGGAAAGAATGTTAAAATTTTCTCATATTGCCTATGTTATTGAAGCAAAGGGTAAGTTTCTGCATTGGATCAGACATGGAAAGACTTTTCAGGATTTGGAAGGTGTATATCAGTCTTTGCCAAGGTACTCTTATTAATAGCAGACCTACGCTAACAATTTTTAAAGTAATATATTTAATATAGGCTATGTTTTGGAAGTCCCTGGAACTGCCTTCTGCCATCCTTCCACTAAGCTGTGAGCCTCTGAATAGCTTGGCTGTAAGCCAACGGAGGTACTTTTTCCTGGCATGGTAAATTTGGGAGGTTTAAGATCTAAATGTCACCTGTGTCTTAGGGAAGTCACTTCCAGATGAGCTGAAGGCTGTAGCTTAGTGCTACCTTTCCCTCCATCCTCCAGACATTTAACTAAGTTGTTTAGCTCTTGTATATTTGTAATTTAAGTCTCATACTTTTCTTCCTTTAGTCTGATGTGTTTCAAATCAAGCTCACACAAGTCTTTCAGCCAAAAGGTTCTTAGAACTTATGTATGCAGGGGTGTTGGTTTGTGACAGTGCAGGGCTGGGGGAAGGAGCCAATGGTCTCAGGATGAGCCAGTAGTGCCCATGGGAGATTTCACAACTGCCTGGCCATGTATGCTTGGCCCATAACAAACCTACAAGAACCAAAACCCAACAACATCAGCTGGTTCTGTTAAAATTGTTAAAATTCTGTTAAAATCGTATCTACTCAAGACTGATGTCTTTGGTGCTGGAATCAGTGCTGCTATTACACTGTGTTCTCCTCCTGCTATTCACAAACATCCATGATTTCTAGCTCAGCTGTGTTTTCCTCCCAGTTGGCAGAAACCTTGGCTGTGAAGTGTGGGAATAAAACTTGGGATCTGCTGCAGCCAATTTTTATTTTGCTGTTGAAATTCTCACCTCTGTGAAATCACTACAGAAAAATGTTTTTATTTATGATGTTTTATTTATTTTCTATTTCTATGACACGTACTTCAGAAATGTAAGAACCCTCCTTTGTTTTTCTGTGTGTATCCAGCTCGTTCCCAAGAAACAGTGTGACTGCCTATTTGTTCTAGCTGGGGGTGTGAGGGAACTGTTGGCTCCCAGTGCCTGCCCTCAGTTAAACACGTGGGAGCTCTGGCTTTCCATGTGTGGCTGTGCAGATACCTGAGTAAAACTCCTAGAGAGGTCTTCAGGACAGTGCTTTCTCCTGCTGAGATGCTGGAATGGAAATGCTGGCTGTTTTCCTTTGAGGCTGGTGCTCTGTCCTTGTACAGCACAGCTTTCTAATAGCTGACTTCCAGTCAAACTCTGAAATGTTGAGCAGCTGCAAACCCATCATGTGCCTCTCTCTGTAGGGACTATTGGCCACTGGACAGAATAACTGATCCTTAATTGCAGTGTCTGTACAGATAATGATCAGCCTGGAGCCATAATCAGATATAAAAAGGCTCTGAAACAAATCTATAGGCCAAGTTCTATATTTATGTAAAGCTCTGACAATTGGGAAAGCATGCCAACACAAGTTATTAATGCCACCATATTTTTATCATGTAAATGTGGCTATGTAGTTAGTGATGATCAGGGTTTCTGGATATGGCACTACAACCACACACAGAAAAAGTTATTTCAGCCAGTTGGTTGCATTTTAGAGTGAATTTCATACTGACAGTTCTGTAGTGAAAGGAGCTTACTATACTTCAGGAGACCAAGAAAGAAGCAGCTTTTCTCAGAATTTTTCTTTTTTTTTTGGAACAACTGCACTGACTTGGAGACTGTAATTCCCTGAGGAAGCTATGTTCAGCTATAAATATCCCCTGAGCTAGCTCAGTGGGTTTATCTGGACTGGGGCTAATTTATAGATATTGCATTGGACTCTCAGAGGGGGCATATTTCTTATACTCTGTAGAGCAGTGATGGGTAATAATGACCAAAGGAAAGTCTGAGATACCTCAGCAAAAAGCTTCCTCCATCTCTATTCTGAATGTGAACCTCCCAGCTGTCCCAGAGCAAACAGCTAGGGCACAATTGGCATCTTGAGGCAGAGTTTGTCTGCAGGGAAAGCAAAAGATGAAACAAGAGCTATGCTTCTTTGTCATTGTATGTGTCTGGTGCTAAATAATAAATCTTTTCAGAAGTTCAATCTAAGTAAAGCTGCCCATGATCACCACCCCTAGTGCCTGTGCTGCCAGGTAGCAGGAAGAGAGACATGGCAGTGGCAGATGTGCTTTTAGCTGGAGTCAGGCATATGCCCCACCTGCAGGTAAGATTCCTACATCAGAAGGGAGCAGGGCAGTGAAGCAAATTGTGGAATTGGGGTCTGTAGATAGCAGCCTGAATAAAGAAAGTTAAAAAATATTGCAGTGAGTGAGGTTTTGGAAGGAAACAATTTAAATGTTGGCTCTTGGAGAGTATTTCCCTAGAGGAAAGTTGCTGGCATGGAATGTTCTCTCACGTATTTCTTCCCTCATTTAAAGGCAATAGGAGAAGAATGTTAAATGTACCTGTTTAAAAAGCCTGATGAGGAGATCAGTATTGTCACTGCTCTTCTGAGGTCATTGCATGACCTTGAGGAAATTGATAGGTGACTAGCCAAAGCACAGGATGGAAAGAGTTTCCACAATGGAGAGTGCCATGCATGGAGCAGTAAGCCTAGGCTTATTTATGTTTACCAAGAAAGAAAATAGGTACTTTTCCACCCATCACAGATGCATCACAGGAAATATGAAAGCCAAAGAGAAGAATTAAAGCCAAATTAATTTTTACCAGGCCTGGAAGTACCATGTTGAATAGTGGCTGGTCCTTCCTTGGGAAGCATCCATGAACCTCAAACACTTGGACAAGTGCTATCGGTAGGCAGCAGCTCCAGAGAGAGGCTGTGCTCTCACAGTTTGGTATCTCTCCTGATGAAAAGTGACTGGGTGCAATACTTTCCACCAGAAACAATGCAGAGTGAGGCAGCTGACTTCCCTGAAGATGCCAGCTTTAGCCACAATTTGTAATGGTTGCTTTTCCAGGCTGGCAGAAGAGTATGTTCAGCCAGTTCAATGCCAGAGGGTCTCAGTTCACCAGGAGCAGGTGGGTTGTGGTATAGGACACATGAGAAGCTAAATATTTCTTGCTCTTGGACAAAAATAGTCAAATATCTTAAAACAGATCAAAGTTTGATCAAGTTCTCATCTTATCCCAGCCAGGGAAGCTTCTAGACAGTCACTGCTCTCACCTAAACAGATGCAGTTTAGGGGAAAGGCTGGTTGTTCAGAACTTGAGCTTCCCAAGAGGGTGCTGACAGGCCCCTTACCTTGGAGCATTGCTAAACACAATGCAATCTGTAAGCACCAAGTCTGAGCTGTGCATACGCCTGTGAGAGGTTTTGTATCAGATCAGGCAGGGCAAAGGCAGAAGGAAATGAGATACCACGATCTGAGCCTGACCTGACTGCAGTGCTGGGTCTGGCAGGATGGAGAAAATATCACAGGCAGACAAAATGCACAAGCAGTGTAGAACTGATTGTAAAAGGGAGCTTGCAGGGTTTTTAACAGGAGGTCTGCAGAGCAGAAAGTGTCCACAGAGAAAAGATGAGGACTGCAACAGCAGTGAATGATCTCAGAAGCTGTTGTTGCTCAGCCTCGACTTCTCCTGCAGTGTTCAACAGAGAGCAACCAGAATATTTTATCTGTGACTGGGAAGCATTTGGGGTTGTTGGTGCTTTTGTGAAGTGTGCATCTTTAAATCACATAAATTATGCTTGATTAATAATCAAGGTAGAGAAAGAAATCAGTATTTTTCAGCAGCTCCCTAGGAAATGTATCCTTACATAGGGTATCTCCTCAGCTAGTCTCTGTTTTGTGGCTTGAAACAACTGCAAACTATATGTATATATTCTTATCCCAGTTTATGATCCCCTGGAGCATGATAATGCTCCACAACATTATTCTGATTTGTTTAAAAATATTAATCCAATTTTTTGTTTAATGGTACAAATCTGGGCACAACTGATAACAAAAACTTACAGCATCTTATCTCTTTGGGGAGATAGCTAAATGCAGTGCCATTCATCACAGTGATAAGTAGCTCCTCAGGCACAGATGCACACACACTGCAGCCCGTGCATGATGCCGAGCAGATACAGCTCTGTTTTCTGTCTGCTCTGCGTGGCGCTATCAACAAAGAGCTGTGAGCAAGGGCAAAGCAATACTCCTGTCAAATCCTTCACTAGTGGTGGGGTTTGCTGTCCTATGAGCTTCCCTGGCAAATTTTAAACAGAATCAAGGAGTCTGTTTTAGCAGGAGACTAGACTGCAAGTAAGACTTCAATCTTGCAATCAGCCCAGCATTTTGTTTGAAATTGGATTTCTTGTCTTTCAGTCAGGCTAAAGCTGATGTCAGGGCAAAAGCAGCCCCAAGGTTTGCTGTGTTGAGAAGAGCCCTGCAGAGCACAGATCACCTGCAGCAGCCCAGGGGGGAGTGGGGGTGATGCAGTGTTTGTGCTGTGTCATGATCCTGCAGCAGGACCTTGTCTTTGTTACCCAGTGCTGGCTTCAGATTCTGTAACCACCTTAAGGTTCCTACTGTGAAAGTATGTTACCAGGGAAATGTGGAAATACTTAAAAAATCATAGCTGTAATCTTTTAAATGACAGTATTTTCTTTCTTTTACCCTTGAGTTTATCTAAGCATTCTTTTAATGAGGTTTATCAGCTCTGATATGTCAAAACTTGTTCCTGTGATTAGCGTGCAACATTAAGGTTCAAATATTCTATTTGCATCTCTAGTTCAAAAACATTTATACTCTAGCTCCCCATCACAAAATGTAGTTGATGGCACATCTGTTTTATCTCTTGTCTACCAAAAGTAATTTGAGTTAGAAACCCTCTGAAGTTGTGTATAGACAAGAAGCAGCTCAAAGGAAAGCTTGTTCTCAGCTCGGCCTTTAGATATTTTTGTTTCAGTTTCTTGCAAAACTTGCATTTTCAATTTATGATTACTGAAGCAAAATAACTTTTTTTTTTCCTTGGTGTTCTGGGGAAGTATATCTGGGGAAGGCAAAGCACAGAGGGCATGAAGTTCATGTAGGAAAGCCAAACGAGGGACAGGCTTAAGTCATTCAAAGAGCCTGGGCTGAGTTCCTATTTATACCAAAGGTTTTTGGATTATTCATTCATCTCTGAGGCTGGGACAAAACCTGGCAGGGCAGTGAAACGTGGCGGGTGGGTAACCAAGTCCTACACAACATGGAAAATACTCATGCCCCAGATACTACTTCTGAGACCAGTTTCTGTAAGAATCAGGCAGAAGAGAAGGGCAGAGCAGAGTGAGCTTGTTTGTTTAGACACACAATGTTTGCCTTTATTTCTCTCTATCTTTTCTAAGGGCTGTGACGGCACTTCCTTCCTCCTTCATTTGTGTGGCTGCCTGAAAGGGATATGTCTAAATAGGGGTCAGAGTGACTGCAGGGCAGTTTGCTTGTTTGTTAAACAATATGGGAAGAAAACAGAGGCCATGAAGAATACCTCCCTCCCCTCTGTGCCCCAGGGAACATTCTTTATAAAATTTGGCAGCAACTCTGTCATTGCAAACCAGCAAACCACTACATGGAGCAGCTGGCTCTGGAAACTGTTTTAGTGATTTAACAGGATAGGAAGAGGATGCAAAGGAAAGAAGATTTAAAAAAATTGTATAAAGCCTCAGAGAAAATCTCTACAGCAGTAAGACAGAATGTTTAAACAGTAAAAAATGTGTGGTGGTTTTCAAGGAATTAAAAGAAAGAGTATGATAAGCTTGACTTGTTACATGGTGCATTATAAAAAGAAAAGCATAGTAAATATCATGTCATGTCCCAGATTGTGCTGCTGATCAATTTAAACAAATGCTTTCTCCGATAGTGACCATTGCAAGGCTGTTTGCATACCAGCACAAGAAATTTCCTGCAGGCTCTTGTGAAAAATACATCCAGAAGAAAGTTGAAGTGCCTAGTGCAGAAATTAAAAATAGCAGAATTTTGGTACTTGTATTTTTCTCAAAGCTCTGCAAAAAACAAACAGTGAATTCTAAATGTAGATTTTCAAATTATGAAATTCCAAATTATGAAAATAATTACCTTTATAATAGAGTGGATGGTGCCAGAAAACAGCTTGTTCTGCCTTCTTTCCACAGACCACTTGGTGAGATTTTGAATCAGTGTCTCTAGCCTCTTTTCCAGGAGTAAACTGGGGATATGATTCCATGCAAGCCTAAAACTTTAGGTACTTAGAGTTTCCCAGGGTCTGCTAGTTGCTTAGGTTTTTATCAAAAACATGCCTAAAATGTGTTAGCCATGACTGGCCTGCTTAAACCTCTGTGCTCCTGAGCAGCAGGGCCTCTGAACTCTATCACTTCTCTTGACATGTCATTCATTCCCTCAACAATCTTGCTGGTAGGATGCTTGGGACATAGCTTCCCCTCCTTCCCCAGTCCCATATGTCTCTTGAATTGAACCTAGTTCAGTAGCTACCAAGTCTGATCTTGTTTACAGCTAATGTGACAAGGCCAGTGCTTTACCTAGAAAGTTATGTGATAATTTTATACACAATCATTTATTATCTTAGATTGGAAGGGTGGGGACAGTGAATGTGAATGTAATTCCTTTTGGACTGTGGTTCAGATGTTAGCTAGAAAATCTTGGCTTTTCTACTTGCTCAAGGTCATTCTTAAAAGGCCTCAAATGCAATTTAATGTGTTTTCAGAGGTCTCCAAAGCCAAGTAAGGGAGCTTGCAGACCAAGCACTGTGTAATGTTAGTGCTGCTGTACCATTTCAGTTCTGGAATTCATGAGCAGTTGTGATCCCATCTAAATGTTTCTACTTTATTGAATTCTTGTCCTGCATTATGAGGAGTATGTGTTTCTCTGGTACACACCCCTGTACTTGGCACTGGTGAAGCTGCACCTCAAATTCTGTTTACAGTTTGGGGCCTGTCACTGCAAGAAAGTCATTGAGGTGCTGGAGTGTGTCCAGAGAAGGGCAACAGAGCTGGTGAAAGCTCTGGAGCACAGGTCTTCTGAGGAGTGGTGAGGGGGCTGTGGTGGTTAACCTGACAAAAACGAAGCTCAGAAGGGCCCCTATTGTTCTTTGCAATTGCCTGAAAGGAGGTTGTAGTGAGATGAGGGTCAGTCTTTCCTCCCAGGGAAAAAGTGATAGGACAAGAGAAAATGCCCTCAAGTTGCTCTGGGGGAGGGTTGGATTGGATATTAGGAAAAAAATCTTTTTGTGGAAAGGGTTATCAAGCACTGGAACAGGCTGGCCAGGGAAGTGGTGGAGTCACCATCCCCAGAATTACTTAAAAGCTGTGTAGATGGGGCACTTGGGGGACACTGTTTAATGGAGGGCTTGGCAGTGCTGAATTAATGGTTGGACTACACCACCTTAGAGGTCTTTTCCACCCAAATGGATTCTGTGGTTCTTTGCATACTTCGAATTGATGAGGAGCTAGCACAGAGATGGGATGCCCTCAGGGGAAGAGAATTACCATCAGTTCTCACCGTGGAAGACATGAATCATCCTCATCTGCTTTTCCCCTCACTGGGATGTAGGTGCTTCACCATTGCTGAGGATTACCACCAGAGTTTTTCACCACCAGAGTTTTTCAGTTTCAGTAATTTGTGTGTACTTCTCCCAGTCTTAGATAATGGAGTAAAAGCACCTAAGCAGAGGGAGGGCAGGTGACATTCTCCAGACACATTACCTTAATGAATCTCTCTCTCTTTTTAAGAATGTCTAGAAGGCTTTCAAAGCTGCTTTTCTATTATCTTAAAGCAGTTTTCATCTGCTGAATGAAAATTGTTTATAGGCAGCAAAGTTTTACCATTTTCCTCCTTTTACTTAAGTAACAATTTTAATGTTGTTCTAGCTTTGTAGGCTATATGTGGGGTGAGGTATCAGTGAGGTGTGATATTCAAATTTGGTTTGGATTATTGCTTGTATTATTGTATGATTTATTACTTGTTTTATGCTTTGGAAGCTGTAGTTGATAAATTATGTAGGTGACAAAGGCTTCAATAAGAAGTGAAAAAGCCCATGTGCCTTCTTCAGACATTCTGTTGGGAGAGAGAAATGAAAAGAGTACAGACTGCTAGAGATTATAGGATTGAGTTAAAACAAATATTTTAGTATCTTTGCATTCCTTTTCATATGTTTAAATGGACTACTTAGAATATGCTCTATTGTTCAACTTTCCCCAGAGATTTGGGTTAAAAAGTAGCCTATTAAAAACTTCACTTACCATATTGTCAGTGTTTCTATGAACTTGAACTATAGCCTAGAAGATGGCTTGTTTACCCAGCTCATAACAGTGCCTTGAAATTATTTTCTCTTAGTTGTTGCTGAAAAAAAGGCAAATACTTACCAGATGACCTGCTTGTTTTGAATAGACCTGTCAGGCTGCTGTCACTAAACATGTTGGAAGTGTTTGGCCAAAACTTTAGATGAACCATTTCTCCATTATGCATACCTTGCACACCATCTTATTCTGGGCTGCTTTATGAATATAATCTACTTCAGCTGCTAGCTGGCTTATTTTAAAAAATGACAATTCTCTCGAGTGACACTCAAGTGTTTTAATTGTTTCCACCCTTTCCTGAAATTTCCTTTACACTTGCTAACCATCTTCCTATGTCTCTAACAAATGAAGGTATAAGCTCCCTCAAATCAGAGCCATCTTGGCTATTACCACCCTGTCTACCAGCTTAAAACATGCTTATGCCATCATATCATGGAAAAAGCTGTTTAATTTCCTTCCCTGGAAACCATGCATTACTGTACCGGCCCTTTTAACACTCTACTTTTTGAATACTTCATTTTTTGAATAGTAGTAGTCTTTCACTCACTGAGAATTCTGTTCCTAAGGGGCTTTTCCATTTTTAGTGTTATAAAGCCTTAAGAAATATCTGTGTGGGTTAGGAGTAACTGTGATACTCAGACCCACCACATCACCCTTTTATTACTTGAGCTAATGAAGTGACTAGTAGAACACTGGTACCTGGAAAAGCATGCACAACACACTTGTAGGTCTTTTTCTTCCTGTACTAGGGAAAATCCCCTGAGCCTATGAAGAATGGATTTGATTCACTCTATGATGGGGAAATCATGCTAATCAGTTATAGATCTTCTTGGATTTTGAGTAAAACTTAGGAAAGCAAAGAGGTCTCCCAGTTGTGTGGTAACCTCCCTGTGCTGATCTCCATGCTCTTGACCCATGGTGGGAAAGGTACTGCATCTTCTAATTTAAGTGAAGTCCACTTCAATAAAATCTAAGCAAATTCCACTCCACAACCTCCAATGTAATTTTTAGAGAAAGACTTATTAGTAACTTCCAAAATAATTGAGATATTTTATTTTTGACACCAGGTTTTTTCTTGCTCAGCAAGGCAGTGCTATCTGACAGTGTTTAAAGGTCAAAACTGATAGCCTGCAAGTCCTGTAATCATGGCAAATAACGAAGAGAGAACCTTTGTTATGTCTTTGTGATGCTTTATGGAAGTCAGGAAGCAATGATTCCAGGGTTTGAGCATGCGCAATTTTAAATTATTTATGCTGTTGCTGCTTCTCAGGGAGAGATTGTCCCATAGTCTCAAAGACTTCTTGCTGTGTGGAAAATGCCTTTTCCTTTCCTTCTGCCTCACATTTTCCATTAACAAATTTTTATCCCATCTTGTACACCCACTCAGCTAGTTTGAACTCCTCTTCTGGGTTTTTATGACCTTCTACTGCTAGTAGACATTTACTACATCCCTCTTGTCTAGTGGTCAGCCTGTATCTTGAATCTCTCTCTATAAATGTGCCCCTTCAGCACCTTAATCTCTTTTGTTGGAATTTTTTCTTTGAATTCTTTCCCATACTTCACTGAATTTTACTGTCCTGGATTTGGCTTGCAAGTTCATTTCTTGCAAGCAATCTGGGCACCTCAGAATATACAGGAAAACACAGTAGGGTGGTGCAGAGGAGAGGAGAAATTTAGCAAGTCTCAAGAGCTTAGGAGAATGCTTAATGCAAAAGGCACATGGGTGCAAGCATTGCATATTAGCATCAGATCTTCATCCTAATCTCTAGTGTTATGAAATAATTATTGTAGATTTTGATACCTTTCCTTGTGTAAGAAATAAAGCATTCTGGGTTGACATATGAGAAATAGATGAAAGTTACTTTTCAGAGATGCAGTGAAGGGTTGTTTTGAGACGTTATGGAGTAACAGAGGTGAAGGAATTAGTGTTTCTTAATACATTGCTCTGTTAAAACAGTATCATGGTTCATTCCTATAATTGTAGAAAACTGCTTTATGAATATAGAACTTAGCAGATTTGTTTTGTATAATAGCTAATTTTTGTATGCTTTAAGTGAAAATATCCACCTTTTATAATGTATCTCAGGTCATGGATACTGTTTCCGTATTAATTTTCTCCTGGCACAGCCTACTGGGGTTACTAGGTCCTGCTCTTTTCAAGGTCTTGTACCAGACTGCAGAGGTACTGCTTTGCATCATTTCAGTCTCCCTTTCCCACACTGTCCATGTGTGTTAGTGACATCTCTGGCCTTTAATGTGAAGGCTACTGATTATTTACAGCTTCATAAATACCTAATTGTGGAGTGCATTACTTGAGGAATGACAGTGAAACATGACTCTTTCTGTTGGAATTTGTCAGAAAGTACTGAAATTCAGCATCACTGAAGCACAGGGCAGACTGGACCTGTGTTGCACCAGGGATGCAATGTACACAATTATTCATACCTGGACAGAATGGAACAGGGGCCCAGCCTGCTCTTCCTCTCTGGCAATTACTGCTTAAAGCAGGAGAACATCCCAAGAGGAACCAGTGCTGTCCTGAGTGACAGCTGACAAAAAAACCCCACAGACATGGAAGACTGAATTCTGTTGTTCTGCAACAACATGGACATCTGCAAATAAAAGTGCCAAGAACACAAACATTCAGGAGGCTGAGGCTACTTAGAAGATTCAAAATTAACTCATATTGTAGAAATGTTTAGTAAAATGCTAATTTGAAAGTAAACTAAATGCATTTTAAACAAAATGCAGTATAAATCCTTAAGTTGCCAGAGGAGTGTCATGAGTTAGCGTGCTTAAAGATCCAAACAAAACCATCATTATGGGAAAAAATTAGCTCTAACTCTACTTGTTCCAATAACCCAAAACTGAACGAATCTGGTGGGTTTTTTAGTGTTGTTGTTGTTTTGTTGTTGTTTTTGGTTTTTTTTTTTTTTTAATGTTCAGTTGTTTAAGTATTGACATGGGAGAAAAAAGGGTTCTGTAACAGCCAAACAAATGACAGTCCCTTATCAGAAAGGTTCTCTAAAACTCTTTGGTGTGTGAGAACTAATACCATGGCAATAAGAGGTTGCTTTTGTCAGACTCTGAAGCAGCATCCTTCAGTGCTCCCTGGGGAATGAAGTGGGAAGTGACAGCAGTAGGACTTTGGGATGCTCAGGCAGAGAAAGAATAGGATGATATTGGTAACTGAAAGGCAGCAGGCCTTCTTACAGCTGTTGTATCAAGCAAGCCTCACAAATCAAAACCCTCCCTCAGATGCCTAAATTTTATTTCTGTTGGCTAAGACTTTAAAAATTTTGAAAAGCTGCTTGAATTAACAGCTGTCTTTGGCTTGGTTTTTCACCTTCAGTTGTTTGTGTATTTTCCTGGCCTCTTCTTTGGATTCATTTAATTGCTGTGTGTGCTTTAACTTTCTCCAATTACTTTTACACTTGAATTTTTTGAAGCAAACCTATGACTCCACAACCCATCATGCCCTCATTCTCTCTTTAGAAAATAGGAAAGCAATGAATTATTTTCCAGCATTGCATACTGCTGCTTTCCACCCTGTTAAATTCAAGCACACCTTTCTACACGACTGCAGCAAACGAGAAGTTTCTCCTCACTATTATAAAAGTATGAAGCAATTGACTAGGGAATGTTTCTGTCCATTATGATGTGCTGTCTTCCAAAAACTTTGAAGTTTGCTTTGGTACCTGCCTTTAACAATACTATAAATATCAGCCAGGGAGAGGGCAGGGGTGGCTCTGCTGTTGGCTGTAGTATGTAAAGAACCAGAAGAAAACCACCTACCCTTCTTGGTATGAGAGTGGAAGGAAGAATCCAGAATAAAATAAAACTCATTATGAATATCCAATTTTAAACATTTAATAGTGCACTTATTGAGTATATTCTGTACAGACATCTATAGCAAGTTAAACATTTTCCTTTCTCTCACGTAGATCATACTCATGTAAAGCACATTTACAATAGAAAACATACTTGAGGTACAAAAACCCAAAAAGAATATCTGAGGTATAAATACAGGTATATTTTAAATAATCTTTATCATGCTTAATCTATGTTTGACAGTACACTGTGGGCAAGTTACAATGTTTACAATAGAATGGTATGTACAACATACAATTTTACAAATTCAAAAGTGTTTGATGTAGAAGAATATACAAGATTTTCCTACTCATGAGGAACATTGTTACTGGAAGTACTACATTATTTGCCATTATAAAAAAATCTTCATCAAAAAGCTTAAAATAATACTGACAATGGTAAAAAAGTCTCAGTCAAGATTCCATCTTGCAACTCATTCATACTTTAGCCACAAAATACATTTATCATTTAATACTGCACCTTGAAAGCGAATCTTTACCTTTACAGTAAAACCAACAGAAAGACATCTATCCAGAGGACTTCAGTATTTCCTACCGTTCTTGTAAGTTGACTCTCAAGAACGGGAAGATATCCCGAAGGGTTTGAAACACAACAAAACCAAAGACAAAACTGCACCCTCCTTTCTGCTCCCAAATATAACCCTCCAAACTGCTCACATGCAGGTTCTGTTCATGTTAACAGGCAGCTTTTAGGAAAACAGGCAAAGAAGGGTGAGTAAGGGAAAGAGTTTGTGTGACTCTCCCTAGCCAAGTCACCCTAGCTGCTACTGCAGAAGTCCTGCCACCTCCTGGCACCACAACTCCAGTGTTGACTTTTTTCCTCTTGAGCCATTAGAATACAATAAAATATATAAAAGCTCATTAAAACACCTATAGATAACACAGGTAGGAGAAAAAACAATGGTCATTTTTGTTTTTTAACAACTGATGTTATTGGTTCTCCTCACTTGTTGCAGACATTTCATTTCTAAGCTGCTACATTGCTCAAAAGTGTATTTACTTAAATTTGATATAGAATTGCTCATCACTCCTAAAAGATCATCTGGATAAGGAGTGGACAGTAGCTGAAGCAAGCCTCTTGTAACATCTGCTTAGGGTTTTCAACAAGTTTAGAGCTGAGGAAAAGGCAGAACTAGCAAATTTGAAGGATAGCTACTCCTGGTCCACAGGGGAGTCCCATTCTAGGTTGAACTATATCCAGCATACTAAAATCTATTCTGGTTGCCTATCAGTGTACCAGACACATTTCAAATTCAACTTCTTCTATCCTTTCAACCATTAACACACTCATTCACACTTCAATCTCTGTGCAAACCTTTCTCTGCTTATCTCAGTGAGAACACATTGAAGAGTACCAACTATTCCAGTGGATACACCAGTCCCTCAATGCACTACAAATAAAATGACATGAGTATGTACATAAAGCTAAGTATTTCACATGGGAATGATGAGCCTTCACCATATTTCATAATATATTTTGTATTTAAAGAAATTTGCTTCTCAGAAGCAATTCAAACCATCTAATAGTAATTTTTTTTAAAATTTTTATTTTTTTTTTGCACAGTTCTCCTACGTATTCCAGTCGAGGCCTACATTATAGACCTTACACAGACAGGAAGCAGCTTTAAAGTGTATGGTACGGCCACAGTCCTATAGTAATGCTCACAGTCAAGCTGTCACGCTGCCATCCCTTCATGACACGACTTGCAGGTGGAACACAGGTCTGGTCTGCAGCGTGCACGTCTCAGTTTTGGGAAATGTCTATGTTGCTGAGGGGGGGAGTGCATGGCTGTTCCTCTTCATTAGTCACCTGGACTTTACTTCCTTGCTCTCAGGACTCTGCTGACTGAAAGAGTCTCGTATCTTAACAACTTCTGACGCACACAAATGTCCGAAAGACTTGGTGTACCAGTCTGGCATGTGGCCCCTGTTGTGTGGAAGAAACAGTAATCATGAAGAAGGTACCAGTGACTTTGTACATATTTTCTTAGTCACAATCAAATCTGTATCTAGCTGGTTAAATGCCTGACCAGGAAATCCCCTTGCTTACTGTGCAGCTCAACCCTACTAACATACAGATTTGCTCAAAAACAAGTTTACCACAGTAAGGAAGAGTTAGGGCAAGTTTTGTGACAACCTGGTCCTCTTTATCAGCTTAATATTAAAATTGACAAGTCCTTGCATCCAACATGACTGTCAGAGGAAAGGGTGGGGTTGTATACCAATAGTGATCGTGGAGCACATACTGGAGGCTTCTAATGCAACTAACTACCCCTGCTGCCAGATGTGCACTGAAGCCAACCTTCTGTGACATCTCAGAGACACGTGTGCTTGCCTTTGGGAAAGATGTACTACTTGGCCAAGCTTAAGTCTGTAGAACCATCTAAGTTTTCCATTGACCACACTGAAACCATACAAGAAGAGTTACCACCTCCAAAGGACAAAACTGAATTTCCTACCTTAAATCAATTCTGCACATGTAGGTAAGTTTTGATTTTCCTGACCCGCAGGGCTCAATCAGATACCTCGACAGGAGCACATTGACTCTAACACCTGCCACAGGAGCCCGGTCATGCTCCACTGAGGTTGCTAGAAGCACACAGGCTCCTTTGGGGAAGTTTGTCCTCCATGTTCTAAGAAAAAGGAAGAAAAGCAAAAATCTTTTATTTGACAGACAGTAATTCAAACATCTAATAAGAATTCAAACTAGGCCCAAATAGGTATTTACCAATATAGCTGATATTATGAAGAAATAAGCAAGGCTGCCATATCTGTAGGATATAAACATCACTGCATATGAATGTCTTACCTTAAGACTACGAAGTCCCTGGCTGGGTGAGGTGCCATGCTGTTCTGGACATACTGGTATATATCCGTCTGGCTATCCAAAGGCTCAATTACTTTTGACTCTATAAGATCTTCATCCCAAAGATGCTGCTCTTTAAGTAAGCGATTTAAAACATCCTCTGGTGTAGCTGAGATTTCAATGGTAGTTTTCCATAATCGGAGAGGGGGACCTTCACACACCTGGGGAAAATTAGCACAGTCCTTAATTTTCTTCTTCCTTACACTTTCTTTTTCAAGCTTATCTTATTGAAACACTTCTCTTCATCTGCTAGTTCTGGGCTGTACAAGATCAGAGATGAGAAATTTCTTTCCTACTGCCTGCATAGCGACTCAGCTTGTTAAGGCTTTGCATGTGTGAGTGAAGGCGTGTAAACTCAAAACAGTGGACATTCCTGGGCTGGATAAAGAGAAGAACACAAATCATTGTGTGCTGGCAAACTACTGCTGAAAGACTGAACACTGCTGTGTTTTTATGTGGTGTGCAACTGCATCAAAAGATCAAGGATTTTTTCTAATATCTATCTGCAAAGTAAAGATGTGTACTGAGCCTTCTGTAATATCCTACGTCACAAGCAAGGTAAAACCCAGAGCTGTGGTGTGAGTGACGGTGTGCATACCTTCTTGTACGCCAGCTCTGCTTGCTCTGATGTGGAGCAGCTGACCCAGCCTTTAAACTTCTCCTTCATCTCCTTGAGCAAGTCATCCACGCAGTCCTGGAGGTAGCAGTGGTAGTCGGAGGGCTCAGTGTTGCTGCTGCTGCCCCGGAGCTCCTCCAGGCTGAGGGGACGCAGGTCCTGCTCCGTGTACGAGTTCCGACCCCTGCTCATTTCTTCCGGTATCTGAGGGATGACAAGGGTGAAATCATCCTCTTGCAGCTCTTTCCCCAGATCACTGCATCAGTCTAGCAGCTCAACAGCCACAGGGACATGTGTATGTTAGTTTTGTAAGTGACGGGATGTGTATGTGTCAGGTTAAGCACTCAATATCAAGAAATGCCAAAATTAAATTTGTGACTTTAATTCAAATTAGTCTCTCTTTTAGGGGGTGTCTTATTTTGTTTTGTGGAGTATCGCCCTTTACTACACAACTAGATTTATTCCCACAGCTCAGTTTATCCTGCAAACTGAAGGAAGAAGGGAACATTGTCAGCTGCAAGAAAAGAGACAGGCACGTCTTCAGTTGAGGGCTCTGAAAAGATTTGATGACAGTGAGGAAAACCAGGACTCAACTTGTCTGTTTCTTCACTGCAGGCCCTCGAGGGAGCATGCTTTAGTTCCTACAGATCCTTCAACCTGTGGTATGACAGTGTTACGTTCCAGGATGCTTTTGTGGCCTGTCTTGCTAACTCTTGGGAATTTAAGTATAAAATGAGCACTGAAATTCCTGGAAATAGGTTCTTGCTTTGTAATTAGAGCTGAGGTTCACAGACCTTCATGGCTGCACAATAAAAAATTGAAAATGTATTCCAAATGCAGCTTGGATGCAACAAAAATGTGCCAAACCCCACAACTGCCTCGTGACTTGGGAGCAACTCTCTTCTCTTCTGGTACCACTGCTAATTCATGTACGCACAGAGATCAAGATGCAAAGGTTTTTAAAAAGCTATTTATCATGTGTTAAACATCATTCAATAAAGAGACATTCTAGCTTTTCATTAGACAGCGGATCTAAGACAATCAACATTCCACCCATCAGTTTTGTAAACAGGTGTTTTACCTGAAAGAGTTTCTTGCATTCAGCAATCATATGAGCTAGCCCTTGGGTTGCAGCCAGATTTTCATTTAGGTCCTTTTGATCAGGTTTGCCCAGGCTTGGTTTCCTTTGCATCACCCTTCACAGGGGAAAAGAGCACACACACACACAAATCTAGTTATTTGTTGCAGAGCAAGAGACATGCTTGGGAAGAAAACAGTAGGATTCCCAAATCTGCTAGTGATTTAGAGCAGTGCTGCCTGGTACCAGATATTGGCATGGTGTTGCCAACTTCTCTTGCTACTCTTCCTAAGCCTTTTCTTTGGAAACCCCTCCCTCCACCCACATTTTTTTTTTTTCCTTATGAGCTTGTTTATATTTTAACAGATTTCCAACAAAAGGTAAGATCTCATAACTGTTCTACAGCCGGTGCTCTCTGAGGTGACCACAGCTGGCAGGATCAATCCCAGACCATGCCTGTTGCACACTGCTGCCAGCTGTGCTATGGGACCAGCAGCAGTGAGCCCTGCTCCCAAAAACCTACCTTGGGGAAGAATTCTCTCTTTTGAGAGTGTTCAAGTGGAAGAGGGAAGGTGCTAAGCAGACAGCCAGGTTTGTTGGTGTCATCTGGTTTTCCTTCACTGCAGCTGTGACATCACTCAGGAAATAGAGAAGAATCTGGAGGACCTCCCTGTTCTCATCAGGTAAAAGCATAATGGCAGCCTTGATAGCCTGGAGACGCTGATCCTTTGGCACATCTGCATAATATTAGTAATTCTCTCATCAGTCCATTGATTTTCCACACACACAGCATGAATACATCCCAAAGCAAACTCCAGCTTCAAATATTTGACTCCAGTTTGAAGAGATTTCCTTCAGGATGCATACCATTTGTAGGAAACATGAAGGAATTTTTTTTAACCCACTAGTTTAACTACCCTCAGCTATTTCCTGCCTCACAAGAAACGCAAGCAAGAAGCTGTGCCTAGGCCAGAGTTAATTTTAGATTTAGCTTCAACAGCTACATGCTCCCGCAGATGCACTAAAAGGACAGAAGCCTGGATTCAGGCAGGGAACAAGCAAACACAGGCCAGCCAATTTAGAAGTACTTTGGCTTGCAAAGAAATTTAAAACATGAATGCAGTTTAGAATAGGTAAATTAATTAAATAAATTAGCTAGCAAACCTTTCAAGCAGTGATGTCATAAGACATCCAGAAAGTGCTTTACAGAGAGGGTTACTTTATTGAGCAGATCATTCAAAGTCATGCGGTGGAAAAAGAAAGTCAACGCTGTGAAGCCCCATACCATTAAACAGCTCCTTGGTTACCAACAACAAACAGCCATTGGAAAAATTTGATGTGTCTTTATATAAAGCCTACCCCTCCAAACTTGAAAGGAAAAAAAAAAATGAAATAACCCAGACCAGATCTGCTTCTTATAAAGGGATTTCCAATAAGCCACCTCTGAAGACAACATCAGCGTCTTAGTCCTGGAGCATTTATATCATCATTAGCAGCCTACCACCCTCACTACATGTCTCATAATACACATTGTTCTACCCAGATATTTCACTGGTATTTGCTTTGGGCTTCAGTAACTTTGTAAGGCTAGCAGGTGAGTTCAGAAAGCAGTTTTAAGCAAAAATCCACTGTTTTCCATGCTCTCCTCTCACTCAGCTCAAAGCACATTTAAGCCACGTGCATTCCAGTGTGCAGCCTGGTGCATAGCACCAAAGCAAAGGGAAATTTTGCCCTTTGCAGGGAATCAAAATTTACAGCTGTTTTGAGGCCCTTTGCTTTACACAGAGATAATACTTCCCAACCACCTCTGGGAATTCCTCAGACCTACCGCCTGCAATAGGAAAGGAACAGAAACTTCTGTAATGCTCTGTCAAACTTTTTTTTTTTTTTTGGCTCTAAACCCACAGAGCTGCTGTTTAATATGCATGGAGGTGGAGAGTCTGATTAATTTTCTCCATAAACCTGCTTGGGACTCCAAACACACACACAAAAAATGCTTGCACTGAAAATATGGTCTGTACGATATTTTAAAACATCTCCACCTATGGAGCTCTGAAGGAAACTCCTGTAACTTTTATGTAACTCTTTCCACAAGCAATGATAAACTCCATTTTTTAATGTGATTTACTCTGAACACTTTATGGTACTTATCGGTAAAGTAGCTGCAAGTCAGTAACAGAAAAGCTTACCTCTCAGAGGTTGTTTTTAAACAGTTGAGGGGAAGGATAGCAGAAAATGAATTATAAGAGAATAAAAATTTTTGGTAGCCTTGCCAATCCCCTGAAAAGCCTCAAACTCTGTTCATATAGTGTTTGATCTGCTCGTCTACTTAGCCACATTAGATGTGGCTTATTTCCAAACCATAGTATCAAGTATGCTCAAAGAAGAGAATAAATTTAGAGCAAGTGATGAAGGATTTATATTTTCCTAAACTAGAAAGGTGAAATTAAAAGAACTTGCACTATAAATTGTTATAAAACTACAATACAAAAAAAAATTAAAAAATCCATTCCTTAGAGGCAGCCTGAACTGTTACTGGAGCAAGGCAAAGACCAACATAAGAAACACATGTAGCACCCAGAGCAGCAGTGTTACAAAGTTCCACCCTTGCTACAGAAATGACCATTTGTTATGGGCTGCAGAATCTCAGTACTTACACTGGTATATCTGTAAGAAGGTCTCAGAGAGTTTGTTGGTCATGAGAGGCTCAGGGAGATCACGGAAGAATTGCTTTAACATGTCTGCTACATCATAGGCAGACTGGCCTTCATAGTTGACACTGTCTGCGGAACTCTCATTCATTTGACGCAAAGCCTGAATTCTTGATTTGACTCCAGACTTCCTAAAGAGTCCAACCTAAATAGATGTATAAAAGTAAATACATTTATAATGAATCTAGAAAATTTGAAATACAAGCGTGCTCTTTAGTCTCTTAAGTACGGGCTCTAATTTTGTGGAAAGCTTTCCACGCATTAATTACCTGTTTTTTCCTGGTTTGAGTCTACTTTTTTCAGTCAGACCCGGGAACAATAAAAACTGACATCAAGCTGGGCTTTGTGTGGGGCATGCATGTGGAAAAAGAGAATAACAAACCCCACCTGATCCAGACAGTGGTTGCGGAGGTAGCGCATGGCTTGCTGGATGCTCTGGGGGAGAGGCTGCCCCGTGCGCTGCACATTCACTTGCAGTGGTACTCCAAAGACATTTCGGTCTTTATAATCTGGCACCTTTATTCTTTTCATAAATTTTGGCACTGCCCTATTTAAACAAAGGGAATGACACATTAAATTAAACCTCTGTTGATTATTTGTCTTCTGTATTTCTAGTAATTTGGAAAGTAAGTGAAAATAAGTGAAACACTTTTAGTAACATGAACAATAATGACAGTATAAATTAGTTAATCCACTCTGGGCTGGAAAGGGTGTGAGGAGAGAAAACAAGAGCTTCTCTAAGAGAAAGGCTTGACATTTGGGGCAGTATGCTGCCTCTAAGTATGAATGTGGTGCTACTCCATCAATATTAGGAGGATGAAAGCTACAGGGTAAAACTGCAGGGGCCAGATTGAATTGCAAAAGAGTCAAAATAAATCTTGCGGTCAGTGACCCCTTATAACACTGCTTCTTTAGGTTTCAGGAAAGATGGGCATTTGAACAATGAGCTTTTGTATGTCAACTACTTGTTCTGCAAAGTCCTCAAACTGGGTCCACCACCCACCAGTGTGCAGAACAGCAGGAAACTGATGTAATACATTTGAGTTTGTCAGCTAAAAACTTCAGCTCTATAAACAACCCCTTTGAGGGACCCCCCTCCTTGTCAGCCAGTGACTTTTGTTACCCCCACCTCCCACTCCAGTTTCACTGAGAGGCCTTTCCATCTGCTTATGACTCCAAGGAAAAAGTTACTAAACACAAAGGAATGATTTACCCCTGTGTCCCCCAGAGTATTGGTTTTATAAAGGGGAAAAAAAGGCACTAAAATGTGAAAATATTGAGGTCATTTTCCTAAACAGGAAGGAAAGCTAATGTCCAGTGTAACAACTAATAGGACACAGTAGCACTGAAAACAAGGAGACATTTAACATTTCAACGTACAGTACAGCTATACAAACAGTGCATTGGATTTACAGCTAACTAATCTGTTACACAGTAAAATAGAACCAATTTGTATTGCCATATAGTTAAGTTTAGGGCATTATTGATACATGTATGAATAATACTTGCTTTGTCAAAAAACATGCCAATGGAATGTGAAAAAACACATTGCGATCTCCACTGAGAATCTGAAGCATGCAGGGATAACTGGTCAATACTTATTTCTGTCTTTCAGAACAAACAACTTCTGTATTTAGAAAGACTGACATAATAACAGCCTTTGAACAGGAGGTACTTTGATGCCGAAGCTAAATACTCTCTATGACTCCTGGGGAAGGGAGGAGGCTGGCCTGTGGTAGGGACAAGAAAAATTTTATTTGCGTCCTTTGCATCCTGAAGGTTACACAGGCTGTACTGCAGATACAATGGTAAAAGAACTTTCCATTTCATTCTTCTGACAAAAAATACTCAACTAGGTTACAAACACCTGGCCACAGCAGAAACTGCTGCCTACAAAAAATTCCATGGTTCTCCCAACCTTTCTTCTCTCCATCTCTTTTGCATGCTAACTGATTTATAGTGCCTTAAAAAGGGAAAACAAAATTTTGGTTAGTGAGCTACTAGAATGAAGAGAAATTGACATTATTTAATTACATAATTATGTAAAGGAAATAATGCAAATATTTAAGAATAACTGAAGAAAAATGAGCCTATTAAGATTGGCTGCAATTTGTGCAGCTAACTGCTTGCTAACTGCCTCAATAAACAACAAGCGGTCCTTCTCTTGCTATAGATACCGAACATCTTCCTCTTCAGAAACCTGGTCTGTACTTCATTGCTTTGGTTCCCTCACATGCCCCCATAAACACATCTCTGAAGCCTAATAGGATTACACTTACGTAAAGGGTTAGTGATTTTAGCCCTGTCTTAGGAAACCACAAATCACTGTCAGCACAGGCTGGAGGAAGAAGTGCAAATATGGAAAAAGAGGGATTGGATGGATGCATTGCATCTTTCCAAACGTTGCCTGGGACAAGCACAATTGCCATGCTCGCATAGTTGGGCTCTCCATACACAGCGCTGTGCTGCTGTGTCCTTACCAGCTGAAACCGTGCTTGTTGGAAGGTGTGTACTTCTCCAGGAGGGCAGTCAGCTTCAGGAGAGAGTACTTCTGCAGCAGGTTCATCTGTGCCACAGACTGGCAGTTGATCTGCAGTGATGCTGAGCTGAGGCTGGGCCGGTGGGAACTCTGGAAGCTGTGCCACCTTAGCTTGTGCCTGTGGAGAAGATGGGAGACAGAGAAAGGGCAGATTACTGAAATGTCTCTGCAAGACACGTGCAGGAATTACTGCAAATGTACTGCTGAGATCCCTGCCCTTGGCGCTGCATTCTTCCGAGATTTCACAGGCATCAGCCAGCAGCATCTCTGCCTCACCTGGTGTGATGCAGCATGGGCAGGTGCTTCACATAGGAATGTGCACTTTGAGCTGACCCACAGGTCAGTGCTAGCTACACAACCTTGCCCTATCAGATATCCTCCAAGGGCTCCAGCGCCCTTCTCCCAAAGTCCTTTCAGTATTATGGCAGTGGGAATCAAAAAACTCCATTAAGAAAAAATGGCATGAACTTTTAAGACATCAAATAGGAACTCTGCACTTCTAAAAGTCCCATTAAGTTTATACACGCAGCTGTAGATGACTAAATGATTTGCACCACTTTCAAAGGAAAACTGGAAACAAAGCTAGAAAGAATCCTTGCTCTACTCACAATACAAAATACAGTTATGTTAAAACTCCCAGCAAAATCTGGAGGCCACTGGAACTCCCCAAGTCTCCCACTGTTAGAAACAGCCTGTTACTGAAAAATGCAATTTTTTGAAAGGCTTTTACTACACACTGACACAAACCAGAACATACTGCTTCTTGGTTCTCCTAGCCAACTTAAAAAGCGATTAATCCTACTTGATTACTCCCCTCTCATGCACCATTTCAGTTTGAAGAATTATTGTACCCCAAAACTGCATTAACTTTGCTTTTTCAACAACAACTCAGGCTGAACACACAAACATACAGCTATGAATTGTAGGAACCACAAAGTCTTGCCTGAATACTTCTCTTGCCCATAATGGTTTTGGGAAGCTATGGAACAGCATGTGTGCTTGAATGGCCACAGCTTCTACTGCACCTTAACTAAGTGTGGTGCAGCTACTATAGAGGTGCTTGGGCTGGAAAGGGCACCTCCAGGCCACCCGAAATCCTAACACTTGTGATCTCACCTGCTGGAACGTGTCAGTGATGCACCAACCCCAGAGTCTCTCCTGTCCTGGATCCCCGTGGGCTCTTCCGTTTCATTCAGCGAATTCCCTGTACTGTCGAGGTCACTTGGTGTTCTTCGATCGTTATCCACATCAAGGTGAATCTGCTTTGGAGAGGAAGGACATGGGGAGATGGAGTCGAGTGCTGAGTCAGAGTCCCCTTCATCTGAGAACTTCTCTGACCACTGGTTCACTATTCTCTGCATCCCTTTGACATGGTACAGGATGTCGTCTAGTTCTGGGAATATGTCTTCATTTTCGAGATCGGCCAAGTCACTTGTACTGGAATACAGGATTGAGCCTGGCACATTGTCATAAATGCTCAGGCGGCTGCTCATCGAACTGGAGGAGTTGCGCCTTTTTCCCATGCCAAGCTCTTTGGAGCTGTCGCCACTGTTCTCCCTCTGGAGGGTGAGGTGGCCATGTCCATGGAAACTCCCTGTCCTCCAGTTCACAGAGGTGTTGCTTTCTGTAGGGGAGAAGTTGCCATTGGAGAGTGCTTTGGGAAAAGTGCCAGGCTTATGATCCTCAGGGATAAAAAACACTGTGTCCTCCGCAAAACTGCCCCGGTTCTTGAAGTTCTGCTCCATCACATCACTGAACGTTGACTGATTGAAGGGGTCAAAGCCTTCCAGGTACATGCCCACCCTTTTGTTGTAGGCACTGAGGCTGCGTGTTCGTGTGACAGGACTGGGTGTGCTGACAGCACTGCTCGTCTCAGACTGACTACTGCTGCTGCTGGTCTGGGTGGAATTGGAGACGCTCCTCTTTCGTACCATAGGGAAGTTGATGTGATTGCCGTTGAGGGTGGAAATCTCCACACAGTTAAGTTGTTTCAGTTTATCTTCATCCATGCCCTCCTGCAGGATTGGCCCGCTAATAATCAGGCCAAGTTTTGAAGGAGCTTTGCTCTTGCCATGGTGAGAACTCTTGATTTTAAGACTCTCCATTCTCTTGAGCAGGCTCTTTGTTTTGGACTTGGCGTTCTTCTCGTTGGCTTTTGTGTTGAAGCTGAAGCTATTCAGTTCCCTGGGAGAGGGCAGGCTGCTGAATGAGTCATCGTTGGCTACAAAATTGCTCGACGAACAAACGCTCACTACCGAGTTTGTCCTGGTGGTAGACGCCTCGCTCTGCAGGGTTGGTTGGTGGCTGCTGGTGCTGCTGATGCTCAGAATAGAAGCCACCTCCTGGCGTTCGCTGAGGTCTGTGAGCACACTCTCCCGACTTGCTGCGTTCGTCAGGTGAGGAGCTTCTGGGGACGGGATATTCAAGTCTGGTTTTGGAGGGAAGACATCAAACTCTTCAAGCCGTGACCACCTCTTGCTGTCCCTCTGAAAAGTCCATTTGCCACTTATTGCACAAGGTTCATCTTCATCTGAATCTTCACTCTGCAAAGAAGAACCCTGAAAGTATTGCTTGCAAACTGCTCAAACAGCAAAGGCCGTTGCATTTAAATACAATGTCCACTAAACTGCTTTAAGCACGACCTTGCTCTCACTGAATTTGAAGTGAAAACAGTCATTTACTTCAGGGAGAGGAAGATTAGGCCATAAAGCCTGTCATGGGAAAAGATAACATGGTACAGGCAATATATTTTAACTGGTTTTAAATACAAAAGATATACCGTTCATAAAAAGAAACAAACAATACAATTGACTTTGAATTGTTCTATTTTAAAAACCCTAGTATCCACAGACTTTTAATTAATTGGTCACAGTGGATAGCCCTCACATCAATGGAAATTCCTGGCATGCATAACATTTTAAACTGGAGTCAGTCAGGGGTTGGGGTCCCTCTGGACTCTATCCAAAGCTACACTTTGTTGATAGTGGCTATATGTTTATACTCCTCTTTGCAATTACGAGATGTTTCTCATACATTCTGAATTTTAGTGGCTTAATTCCTTACCCATTTGGGAACTCTGAACAGCCTCCTCACTGTGACTAATGAGACAGCAAAAGAAGCTCTTGCACTGCTAGAGTGTGATGGCTCCAGGCTCTTACCTGGTCCACTCTTCCTCCCACAGGCCAGCAGCTAACATTTTAAGAATGTTCTGTGAATTCTCTACTTCAGTCTAGCTTCAGGCAAAGTTTAACACTCATAGATAGTGAGCAGCAAGAGCTCACTGACAGTGTAGCACGTAGAGTAAATTGTAAATAACATGTTTGATGTATGAGTAATGCTTAGAGTACAATTACACATACATCAATTACGCCTACAATCTTTTCATCTAAATACTAAAAGGGAATGATCCCGACATATTTGGTCTTCTAAATTTATGGAAAGTTCCACATTATAATATATGGAGGAATAAAACCAACAAAGATATTTTAATATGACACCATGAAACCACAAAATAATCTTTGGTGTTTAGAGTAAGAAACACTAATTGCCACCCAGCTCCATGAATTTCACTTCATTTGTTTAATTTGCTTTAACTTAAAAACAAACACATATGCATGCCCCTAACTGTGGCAAGAATACAAACATTTATTCTTTGAAAAACAAGTAAATTCTTCATATTTCAAGTAGTTTATGTATGCATATTTCAGATCCTGATCACCTCCTAGTTTTTATTTTTTCTTTTTATAGGATGTTTCATCAGCTCAGGAAAATAAGTGAAATACTGTATTTATTTCTTGTGACCAAATACACGAGACATAGAGTAAGCATCCTTTTCTTTGTCTCCCAACTACTGCAAGCTACTTTTGTCCATGACTCAGATATAAATCTAAGAATTCTGGCTTGCTTATTAAAGTTTTCAGCAGGAAAACAGAAATCTGAAACTGCTAGTGGATAATAATGATGGTTTAGGGGTGAATGAGACTGACTGGGAAAAATAAAGGAGCAGTAAAGTGATTTTAATTTGCAAAGAAGTCAGTGGAAACATGTTTCTGTCAGCAGAATTTTTCCCTACTGTTAAAAAGCTTTAAAAGCTAAGTATTGATTTATTGACATCAAAAATAAAAGGGAATAGCTCCAAGTCCATCTGCCAGAATATGGGTGGTAAATGAAATTCAGGAAGGACTGAAACAAAAGGTAACATCCAGACTCTGGAAGATCTGAGGTTTGGACCTGAAGTCAGGTCTGGTCTGACCTCTAATATCAACACTGATCATTCCACTGTTAAGGTTCAGGAAAAAGGATGAGAAATCTTCTGGTGGTCATAAATGGCAATCCAGCTGTCTACCCCTACTTTTAAGGAGTTCCTACATATGCTGCCTCAGAGTGTTATCTTCTGGAGCTTGGATGCTTCTTCCAACATACCTCAGTCAGATAGGGAAAGAGGGGATTAATTCCTGGTAAACAACCTCAGAGCATTTGTATGCATTCTTGTTAGGGGTAGGGCAGCATTGTATTGCCTTAACTCAGTCATCTTTATCTGCAGTTGTCATATCCCAGGGGACGGTATCAATTACTGATCCCTCCTAGGACACACACATAGTTTTAAGACAGCTATTGAGTGGTACCTTATTAGCAAGTCAGTACTACCTTACTGAAATTACAGTAGATGCTCTCTTATTTCTCACCCTGCTCCACAGGAATCCCAAAGATTCAGGAAACACTTTTAATTCCTGCTGAGCTCCCTGAAAACACATAAACTTTCTGAAAAGGTAGCTGTTCTATTCTGAAAATATATTGGAAAGGAAGCAATGTGCTTAATCCTTTCCTTTGCAGGCCAAGCACAGCCTAAGTGATCCTGTCTACATCATAATAAAATAATACAACTCTAACATGATGGCAGAGAACTAAAACTGAAGATGACATCAAAGACGGTGGTCTAACATTAAGGTCAGCTCACTGTGGCCATCAAGCCTACTCTATAAAATCCTGCCTGAGTGCAGGCAATAGGCTAGAACACCAACAACCTCACTGGCAGAGAAGTCCAGGGCCTTTCATACTGGAAGCAGCATCCCAGGGAAAAGTTTGCTAGACACCCTTTACCCATTGCCAAGCCTTGCACTTTTCACTCAGTGAGAACACAAAAAGAAATGGAAACAGTTTTTTTACTTTTTCACTGTGTCCTCGCCAGGTTCTACTCAGGTGTAATCCTAAACTGAAGCTAAACAATCTGCTAGATAGGGTTTTTTTTTTCAGTTTTATTAACACATAATGCTGTAACAGAAGAATTAAATGAACTTACCCTTTTCCTGTGGGGACTAATTTCTAGCTTCATCACTGCACATTTGTTTAAAGTATTTAAGCGCCTGCAAAGAGCAAAGGAAACCATATTAAGAGAATACTCCAGTGTTTTGACACAGGCTATTCCAGTTCAAAGCTTTTGTGAAGGCTGTCCCCAAACTGCTCTGCATACAAATAGCCACAAGCAGAGTTCCAATTAGAGCCCTAATTTACTTAACTATTAACCCATTACATCTGGCTGTACTCTAACATCAGAGGGAGCGATAGAGGACTACTTGTCACAATTACCTGAACCAAAGCAAAGAGAAGTTAATGGAAACTTGGACTAAATTGAGAAGTACATCACATCCTACAAATTGTAATAATTACATTTGCTCTAAATAGTAGACATCTGAACCCTGAAATACTCAACTTTGACAGACTAAAAATAACAGAAAAGTCTTCCAATTTGACACTGTAAACATGTGACTATATTAAAACTACTTTAAAATTGTACTTTATAAGCTGAAACTTCCCAGAGAAAAATTTATTTTCCACTTACTAGATGCCTATTTTGTTTTTGAACAATGATTATTTTTGATACAGTACTGGGACAAGACCACTCATCAGTTAAAAAAAAAACCAAACAACCAATTTCTGCTTCCTAAATTGAAAGCTTCTTTCATATATATATTTTTTTTTCTGAAGGACTAAAATTTAAACAAAAATAAATTTCTGCAGCAGCAACAGTTAACCAGCCTGTTGGTGAAATGTGACAGCAGTCTGGATACATATCTTGAAGTACCGTATGAATACATATGAGATTCCTCAGTGGGCTGACCTGATCATCTGGTAGGTATCCCTAAAAAAACCAAAAAACTATCTTTCTTCTCTCTTCCCCAGTCACTCAGTGTGCAGGGCTGAGCACAAGCAACTTAAAACACAGTAAAAGTTGGTGCTATTCGTGACAGAGCTCCAAGCCAGGTTAGGCTCAGCTAAGTGCAGGCTGCCATGGTCTCCTGCCCTTCTCCACGTCCTTGCCTTCCCAGGAACTGCTCCAAGGACATGGTTCAACTAAAATCTGTACTGGTAAAGTGTGGTTAGAGAACTGCCAGTGCTATGGCAAGGCAAAAGGAAGAAACAGGCTGGGACACGATGCAGAAGGCAGAAAAACTGAAGCAGCAGCTGCATGGAAATGATAGTTTAGTCCTGTGTCAATACTTCTGTTCATGAGACTGTACTGTGGGTTGGATGAGGAGACTAACTGAGCTGAAAACCAATCTTTCAATATTTCTTGGAGTTGAATTTCCCCTGGGTCAGTACCCTGAGCTGCGTGAAGAGTTGTGTGTGCAGGGAGGAGGCACAAGGAGTAGGGCCGCCCCTTTCCTTCAGCTGGACCACAGCTCAAATTCAACAGAAGCAAAGCCGAGCTTTAAAAAGCCTAATTCATTCCAAAGGAAGTTATGTAATTTTAACATAAAAATTCATTTGAGCGAAGTGCAAAGAAGAGCTTGTATCTGCAGTTTTGAAAAACTAAAAAGGAAAAGAAATGCTGACATTCCCTATTGCTTCAAATGAATTTTCTCATATTCACGAGACTTGTACTTGAATGTAGAAAATGTGTGCACAGGAAGAATTACTAGTTTCTTCTCTTTTCCCTTGTCTTTTATGCACAGGATTGGCTGCAGATGGTATTTACACAGGGCTTGATCCTGAAGCCATCAAAGAAAATGGGAAAGCTGCTACTGATGCTTTTGCTGCAAGTCATGAAGTAAAAAAGAAAAGGCAGTTTGATCTATAATTAGACCCAGCCACAACACAGCAGAGAAGAAGAGAAACAGGAAGAATTGCCATGGGTCAAATAGCAGGGCAGTGGCAGGTTAGAAAAGTTATCCAGATCTCTCTTTTTCATCCAGATTTCATCTTCACCCTGAATTTAGAAGGCAAAAGGCTCAGTCCTGCTGGCTGCAGCTGGTGGGTACATGCACAAGTCCAGTGAATTCAGAGGAATTATATTTATTGTGCGGGTGAAGGGTGAATGTCCCATCTACATGCTACACACAAAACTGTTTGGTTTTTTTCAAGAGGCCACACAAGCATCAGAAAGGTTCCTCCCTCTCTGCTATAAACACATTCTCCTCTCAAAGTCCTAGACTTCAAGACCAGGAAATATTAAACTGGTTTCAGTCCTATATTGTGTAATAATTTACGAATTTCACAGTGTTGCAACCTTTGACTTATGCAGAGAGAAGTTACCACTGAATCCCCGGATCAGGCTTTATCTAGCTCCAGCCTGTCTGACCACAAATAAAGACAATCTCTGATTTCACAAAGATTAGATCCACAGACTTCTCTCCTACTCAACTAAAACCCCTGAAAGAGGTGGAAAAGAGTAGAGCAAAGACCTTTATTTTCACAGAGGGTATTTTAAAAAAATCTCCTGGCACACACCTCATGAAAATTAGTACAAAGGCAAGATAAGGTAACCCCCAATGCGTGAGGTTAAATTCAATAGCAGTGAGCCAAATAAAGTCTCTGTTACATATTTGACATGGATGTATCTCAAGACAAGCTTTCCTTTTAAAATCAAAATGCTCTGCAGCAATTGCATCAGGTCTGCAACTTCCATTACATACATCACACATCCTGCTTCAACTTCTTCTCAAATTCAGGAGTGCCAGGGTCCTTGGACTACACACCACTGAAAATACAGTACAATATGCAAAACTGCCTTCCCAACACATTAGCACATCTTAAAATCTAAGGCTACAGTTTGGTTTGTCAGGATAAGATTTACCTATACAACTGTCATTAACCTTCACATATGCTTCACAATACTTTTTTTAAGCCTATAAGCACATATTCATTTTCTACAGATCTTCTCATCGAATTGATGCTTGTTAATAAACCACAATTTTCTCTTCTGGGTCTGGACCTTCTCCTTTGTTAACTCCACTCCCAGGTATAAGTTCACTTATCATCTTCTTACTGACAGTCAGCAGACCTGCCTCATTCTTCAGGTCTCTCTTACTCTGCCCAAACCTGTCCCAGTGACACCTTCCTGAAGACAAGATGGGAGACTGAGGGACGGGGCAGGGTTGCTGCAGACAGCAGCTACAGCCACTTTCACCGCCTGGCTGTCTCAGTCCCAATCTCGACTATGCCTCCTACCCTGGCCACTCTCTAGATAACTGTCTGGATGACAAGATAATATTCTTTCCCATCATTTAGAGAAATGTCTTTGTGTCAGCCCTCTCTATACATCTTCACATCCAGATGTTATCTTACTCCCATGGAGCGTTCTATCTCCAAGACGTCACTTTTCCTCACTCTCCATGGACTCCTACTTTGGCTGTCATTCTCCTTCACCCCGGCTCTGCAAACCCCTTCCTCCTGAGGGTGACCAAGACAGCACCTGCCTCTCTGTCCTAGACCCCAAATCAGCCCACATTAGCCCTGAATGGCCATTACACAGCCTGAACCTGCTGCACCCAAAACATGAGGCACTGGAGCTTCTCTCAGAAATGAGCAAATGATACATTTTTATTAGTCTTCTCAGAAATGGCCAAACTAGTTTATCCTCAATTTCTTTTAAGAGAAGCAGCCTGAACAAGACATTCACTATGAAAAACTGTAGTGTGAACAGCTAACTTCTAAATTAAAGCGTGGATTTACAATGTAAAGTCTTTTTTAAACTAGGTACTAGTCAGTTCTATGTTGGGTATAACACCAGGTAATTAATTTTGTTCTCATTAACAGAAGTTCTCACCCCATGCAACCAAATAAAGTAGTAGGAATGCAGAATACTAGACTTATGCATTTTGAATTACAATTTTGAATTTGAGGAACTGTGTGGTCTCACTTTAAAATATTTTCTTGATGGATTTAAACTCATAATTCCACTTATAGAGCAAAGTCCAGCTTCATTATACACATAACTAACTGTCATGCAAGGACCTTCTTGTCTCAGTGGACAGCCTCTCATTTGGCTCCTGGGGTTTGTCTGCATGTTCTTCTGCAAAGGAGGTCAGCTCTCCACAGACCAAATGATACAAACAGTGAATACACTACAACCAGTTTCTTGGATGAGAAATCCTGATGATAAAAGATTTAAGAAACCTCTTGCATATATGGTATAACAGATTCCTAGACATGCATAAGGAGATTTAAAAGGATTTCCATCATGGCTTGCTATGTATTTTGTACTTAGCAACAACCTCTAGGACAAGTATGATTCAGTACTTAGTTTCATCAGCACATGATGCATCCAGTTATTCTCTGGAGATGAATTTCCAGTTATTAATCTACATAAAGTTTTATGAAACCAAGGCCAGCACTGGTTTGCACAGTCACTAAAGAAAGCATCCAAGAAAATTAAAATACGGTCATCACTCTTACATTTCTAACCCTACATTTCATGGTAAGATCACTAAAAGACATTTCTTAACCATCTCTTACTGAATGCCATATGCTATCTATAGTTCAAGTCCCAACCCATTTTTCACTTGAAAATGTTCCTTAATAAACATAACGGGGTGGGTTAAAGTTAACTTAATTTTCCTGCTTACATTAGTAAGATTATAAAATAATAATTAACAATACTGTTCAGATGAAAACTATCATTTAAAATACTTCAAACTTAAAAAAGAAATCCCTGTCACCGTGATTTCTACAGTGTTTTAAAAACAATTCTTTCACATAGAGTTATCAGAAGAAGATAATTAGAACTTCTGGGTAACACTGTTTACACAGAAAAGCAGATTCTCAGCACAGAGCTCTTACCATTTTGTTAACATCCACTGTGTACAATATTCACTTAGCTCTGTGCTGAAAGTGCAAATAACTCCTAAAGTATTCTGATTTTCAGTCAAGAAACAGCGATAGACTTACAGTTGTGAAACTGTTCAAAGCCTTTACTGAGTAAACCCCTTTACTGTTTACACACTGACCATGGCATGAGTCAAAATAAACTCAGGCTGGAGGCAGAAAGGCAGCATTCCAAACTATGTGCTTCTCCACAGTTTTTAATGAGCTTTGCAAAATTAAACACGGAGGTGTGGAAAAAAAAAATCTAAAGGTGGAAATGTTGTGATAATGTACTGCTTTTGTCTAACACACATGGTAAAAGGCCAAATTCAGACATCTGATATGGTTAACTGAATTGCTTCAATTTTATTTTGAGATGGGATCTGAATGTTTTTGGAGATATTTCAGTGTCAGTTTTAAAGTTATTTTGTAAAAGGTAAATCTGATGTATAAGCCACAGGCTTCAGAATGATAGAGTTCAACCTTTAAAATCTTTGTCTCATAGAGATATGGAGTGCACACTGCTATTTTCATCAGTGAGAAACAGTCTGCTACCTTTTTTCCTCCTGTATAATTGATTAATCCCAGGTTAAAATGTATTCTTGGAGGAGAGCACCAAAAGCAAAATATGCTGGCCTGACTATATTTTGTTTTCCTGGCGAGGGAAGACCACACTTCTGGGAATCAGCATTTATTTGCATTGCTGTACTTTCTGTTCAATGACTTCACAAGTTCCAGAGCACACAAATAAGCAGACCAACGCATCATATTTAAATACCAATGGAATAGGTGTTCTGCACTCGAGTAAGACACATCTTGCACGAATTTAACATTAATGAGATTTTTCCCCTCCTAATGACTGGACAACAGATTTGTTTTCTTAGTTTGAAAATCCTGTAAGTATTTCTGAAGGACTTTAAATTCCAGTCCCTCTCTTTCCCTTCCAAGTATGGCAGTGATGGCACGAGAACACTATAAACTTAAAGTTGCTCTTAAAAGGGTTTTGTAATTCATTACAATTACTGACATTTAGAGTTGCAGACACCGTGCATGCAGTATCCAAAAGCATTCATTCTGCAGGCAGTTTGGAAAGCTGCCATACTGAAGGACAGAGTTATAAAACTGCACTTATTTTTAGGTAAGAGGAGATAGGAGAATCTAAAACTTTTTTTCTTTTGCCATTTAAGATTGTGGACTTGCACTAGAGGAGGTAACTGATAGATGGATTCATGTTAGATGATGTCAGATGGGGCCATTGTGATCGCTTTTATGACCAAAGTGGTAATGCTGAGGCTGTAGTTCTGTAAAAAAAATCCTGCCACACACCAGCAAGTCTGGCTCTCTCTTTTTCTCTACCTATCCCTTCTCCTGCTTCTGCAGCCGGCTGTGGGGTCCTGCTCCATTCTTCACACCTACTGTGAACTTCATTACAGTTTTCTACTGATTTAATTTACTAACCCAGAAAAGGACTATCAACACCCTTTTTGTGGGGTGAGCCAGTTGAACTGGTTTGCAGAAGGAGCCCATAAACAACAATTTGAGTGAATGTGAGCATGTGACTGAGGGCAGACCTGTCTTTGGAGCAGTGATAAACTATTAGACTCCCTTACTTATCTCTTTTCAGCCATACCCACGTTACACAGGGCGATGCACTGAGGCCAGCATGAGGGTTTGTATATAGAGCACTTTGTTTATACACACAGCATTTTGTTTGTATGCACAGCTGTCCACCAAGGTAAGAAAGGAGTGTGATGGAGTGCACCACCATTACTTTGCTGATACTGCTTCCAAAACTCAGTTCCTGTGTGGGAATTGGTGCTGCAGTTGTACGTGCAGATGGCTATAGTCAGCATAGTTCTGCTTTCACATGCCTAACTAATTTGGGAATTAGGAAAGAAAGCAAACAAAGAAGAATAATAAAAAAATATGCCTATGAAATTCCTTTCACAAAGATTCCCGCCACTCTCCTCCCAACTTTCTTTTAAATAAGATCCCCAAACATAACTTAGCCCAATGAAAAAATTTTAATGAAAAGCACACAATTTTGTGTGCTTTTTTTGTTGTGCTTTTTCCAGGTAGTTGCAGGGTTTCCAGTATTTTTCAGGGTTTTCTTTCAAAAAGCAGTGTGATTTTTATTCACCTACCTGCATAACGCCTCAATAGCATCTCTGTCCAAAAAGTCATGCTCTCGCTTGACTAGAGCAATGTCAATTGGGAAAAGGAGATCTGCAGGAAAAGAAATGGATGGAATCAAAGTGATGCTTATTCCCAGTGATGCGTTATTTCAAACAACCGACTGCCTGCAGTGGAGCTCATCAAGATGCCAGTGATTGGAACTTAGGTAAATACATGCTATCACCTCAAATGCCAGAGGTGCTTCCTTTTCATCTACAAATTTCTGACATGCAGCCTTGATAACTGAAAGTTCATACACAGAATAGAGGAAAAATGATTAAAGCAGAGATGAAACACTGGGAGACGTAAAAAGGCAAATTCAAGCTTCCCTATCAGACATCAGAAGTGTAAACTAATTCAGGCTAGCTTTATTTAAAATAAATATGCAATCTCCATCAAAGTTCTAATATTTCACATTAAAGATAAAAGGCCAGTAAATGCCAAAACTCTGTGAAAGAATGAAAAAAATAGCCTTGAATCTCCTTAGCTGTTAATTAAGCTATTTAAAAGTTTGACACTGTTTCATCAATGAGATATGGCTTGAAATGAAAGCAAGCCAAGATGCGTGGAGACCATACCGCCTCCTTTCCTTAAGAGATTAATTAGGTAAACAACTGGGAGAGTGAGGGGGAGGAAACAATGTTGGCAGAGAGCTGAAAATTTACTACAGCTCTGAAGCAGCAAACACATATATATTATTTACTGTACTCCACAGATTCCTGACTGTCATACAGGTCCTGATCTGGCATTCCTTGCACAGCTGAAACTCCCACCCAAAGCTGCTGGTTCTTCAGGGCACACAGAAATACAAGGTCAATCTATGAACAGACTGCTGCAATTGCACACAATTTTCCTCATCCAAGTAATTGTCTATGAATTTTTTAATTTCTATAGACTGGGAAGAATGAGCTGAAATGAGAAAAAGAATTAGGATTGATATTAATTTCTGGAAAGGTATTTTCTGTACTAACAGAAAACGAACTCTATGAATGACAAAATTAATTCATTTCCTGTAACAACAGAAATGAATTCTATGTCCTCATTTTCATATCATCATAGAATGGTTTGGGTTGGAAGGACCTTAAAAGTTCATCTAGTTCCAAGCCCCCTGCTATAGACAGGGACACCTTCCACTAGACCAGGTTTCTCTGACACCTATCCGACCCTGCATTGAACACCTCAAGGGACAGGGTATCCACAGCTTCTACAATTGCCTCAGGAATACAAATTATGACATACTCTGGAAAATGCTAATAATTCTGTATTTTCTTCAGAAAACTGTGGTTTTAGCAAAGCAACTGGCAAAGGTTCACTGATTAATCTCCCATATTAAACGTGCACTGCGTGGGAACGCTCCACATAGGCGACTTCTCAGAACTCTTGTACTATACCCAATTGAGTCACAGGTCTCCCCTTCACCATTTTAAGTAGAAAGTGCAAGTAAAGAGGGTGAGCACATTCAACACGTAATTTTCAGGAGTGTTGATGTAAGTTTTTCCACTGGGAAAGTTGTATCTTAGAATGTCCACAAGAGAACGCATGAGAACTTAAGTGAGAGAGGTGACTTGAAAGAAGTTGATGTCTGCCTAAGACCATTTTCTAAACGCTTAATCTATGCTACTGCTGGCTTTGTTCTTGCTGCTGCCAGGGGGGCTTGTGAAGGACAATGGTATATTGTTTTTCAGTAAGGACAGCTGTCCTTTCAATAGGTGTGGCTGGCCTTGCTCTCACTGCATCTCTCCCACCTCTGTGGTCCTTTTGATGTTAGACGGGACATGATGTTACAATAGGAACTTAATATAAGTTCAGAATCTCTAGGCAGGGCAATGGTAACACAGGTAGGACATTTTCTGAATGCAAGTAATTTACTGGGGGATTTACGACTCAGCATCATAAGAAACCCATAAACCCATGTATTCAGCTGGGAGTTTTGTCTCAGTTGTAACAAAAACTGGAAGTACAGTTCCAGCTCCATATCCCAAGAAAATCTTAGCATCTCCATTAGCACAGAAAAAAACCCCAAACAATCAAGGAAAAAAAAAAAAGAAAAAAATAAAAGGAAATTTAATTTCTGAACAGGCAAAGAAAAGTTTTGCCAAGTGCAGCTTTCGCAAGTGCTATTATCATCTCATATTGCCAATGCAGCTGCAAATCAAAGCTAAACAAGATCATTTTTCAAGGAGGTCAGCTCAGCATTTGCTGTAATTTTCAGCAGTTATTCACTGTAAATAATGAACTTTCTATGCTAGTTCTTACAAGCAGCAGCTGGAGTTTGCTTCGTAAAAATTAAGTGGCAGTTAAGAGTGGATAATAATTTTACTACCATGAAAGTAATTTTGAGCAGTGTGGGGGCAAATTCTGAACAATAATACAGATATATAAAAAGGATGTCCCACTTTAAAACCAACTTCTATATGCTACTCTGCATCAGAGTGTAAGAACTGTATGCCAAACCTGCAGGTTTCTAGTAGGTTGGAGAGGCACTGAAGACAACAGTTCTAATTGAGCAAAACCTTGTAAAAGCAGACACACAAAATTAATTCATCCCAGAGAAGGACCAGTGATTGCAGGAGGCTGCCACGCCTTGAGGAGCACAACAGCCTGTATGTTCTTTTTCCCTTCACAGCAAGCCTGTGTCTCACTCCAAACCAAACCATCCTGAAAAAACACACAGGACTTGGGAATCATGAGGCATACAGAGGTACCCATGCATATGCAGAATTTCCTACTACTTGTTCCATTAGGAGAGTTGGCCAGTGGAGCTGTACATGGCCTTTGTATTTCTCCAAGACTGGGCTTCTAGCAGTGGCCCGGAGGGACTGGCTGACTACGTTCCTTTCTGTTTTAACCAGAAGGAACATACCACAGTACTAATCTTTACATTTGTTCTACAATGATGTTTGGAAGATTCAGACTAAAACAGAAACCCGAAAAAAATTCAAGTCTCCTGCAAGCTTCAGAGTCTCATTGGGTTTGGTACATCTATGTGTGTGGCCAATAGCAGAGAGCAGCCCAGTCCCTAAAAGTCATCTTATGTACTGGAACTTTGGTGGTGCCTCTGAATCTCATTTATTGGTGAATATCACATCTTATTGTCCAAAAGTTGCTGGGGGAGTGTTGAGTTCAGGTGCCTACCTTCATAAAGCTGCGCATACTGCGGGAACCCAGCAGCCCGCAGCCAGTCACAAGCTTCCTTGGCCTCGATTTCTGAAAGAGGACAGAAACAAATCACCCTCTGATTAGTGATCTGCAGAGAAAAAGACTTCCTCTCCACCACTTCTACTATCCCCACTGCAAAATGACCCCAAAGGTTTCCAGAAACTTTGAACTGAGACACACATTTGCTTATCCCAGTTTGCTTTTCTTCTCACTATCAAACACATCTTAGATTCTGGAAAGTCGCTAATGCTCAGCTACTATTTATCAACAGGTCATCATTTTATTAGTAAGAGAAACTGGCACAAATGGAAACTGCAGCAGTTATGGATTATCCTGTACAGCACTTGTTAACACTAGAAAAAACAATCTGCAATCAACATGAGCAGTGTTTGTTCAGCAAGTCTTATGGTCCTCCTGGCACAACTACTTTGTCTTGACAGAAATTCCTTGCAGAGCTCGCATTACTGTGCACTTTTAACACCTTGTAGATAGTACTGACAGATTCAAGCCCAGGAACAACTGACACACTGTACTGCAGCTCACCCAAGCACATATTTCTACCCAACAAGAACCTAGTTTCATTGGAAGTCTACAAGGTATTTATGAGTTACTTAGTGTATTTCAGGAAGGTTTCCCTCACTCTGCCCAAAACAGCATGCCATGGAATGAAATTATTCACACGCATGTATGTTACATGGAAAGAAAGGAATATTAGTCTGTGAATAAACCACATACAATACACTTAATACAAGTAGACAAAAAGAATATGTTATCCTATTAGCTCAAGCTAGAAAATAAAAAAGATACTTAGGATATTCTCAAAGTGTTAAAGATACGAATTGGGCTAATTACGTTCTTCAAAAAATTCAATAAAGTGCTACTGGAAATTTAGCTCTCTGCTTAGAACTAATCAAACAAACAATGAGAAATCAGAAACTGTTAAAGTTTCTCTGGCTTTGATTATATTCACTGTTCCTGATGGACCAGGAAACAAAAGCTTCATTATGCACAACTCAGTACACAATTTTGCCACCTACTTGGAGAGGATACTTTGGCTACCTGCTGCAGAAACCATGTACTAAAGGGCCTGCTCAGAACTGCTCCAAATACAGGTTACTGCACACAGGGCATTGAAAACCAAACACAATGTAAGTAAAATATCACAAGATTTTGTCATGCTATGAAATCTTCTCAGTGAGATATGGGTACACAAAATTGGATGAAATGGCAGGCACATTTTAGCATCTCCAAAAAGATGCATATCCCCCCGCCTCATTTTCCAAATTGCTACAATAGTATTAAAATATTTGCGCTTTGCCAGACTACTTTGCTAAGACACATAATCAAACCGAGGGGTTAAGGTGAGCCAAAACACAACATTCCAGATAAATAAACATCTAAAAATCCACTCCTGTTGAAGTCAGGACAAACAGGCATTTGTGCAACTTGTGTTTGCTTCACCTTTGGGTTATGGGACCACATGAGAACAAGCACGTACAGACATATTGACTTACTGATTAAGAAAAGGCATTCCTCAATTCCAATTGCAAATGATTACAAAGTTTTGCTTAAGTAGTATTTCAGTTTCAGTATGCTAAGGAAATATGTGGGAAATTTAATGAAGAAGAAAAAACCTAAAATAGGTTTTGAAACTTGTTCTAAAGATGATAGATTAATACTTCAAAGGTGATTAAAGTAGGAAAGCAAAAAAATCTGCAACTAGTTTTTAAGAGTACTTAAAAAAATGCAGTATCTTATAGGTCACATTCTGCAAAATTGTCTGGATTGAATGAGAATTTTACTTGATTTAAAATCAGGGGGGGAAAATTATCCTAGATAACAAGCATTTGCCAAAAAATGCAAGGAGATGCTTGCAGTGCAATTGAAAAAAGCGCCAGATTCCTTACTACTACAGGCACTCTTCAATGTGTTTAAATATTCGTTCACAGGTCCTTTACTGAGCACCCCAGGTGTTTGACCTGTAAATTATTTCTAGAGCCTGCAAATTATGAATATGCATTCACTGAACTTTTTTCACCATTCTCTATAGAGGCTTTGTATCTTTTCTGCAAATGTATATGCCAGTTATGTGGAAGTTACATTTTATGGGCACCCAGCTCTCATGTGCCTGTGGGATTTTCAGAGCGTATTTGCTTTTAAAATACCTTTGTGAATCCCCCAAGAAGTTTAGGCAATGAAACACCTGAGTTTTTCCTATCTGTCCACAAGAATTGCCAAGAACAATAAAACACAAGTGCACCTGTCCATCCATTAGGCTATGTAAATGCCTAGGGTTGGGTACAAGACAGTGCTAAGTGCTTAAAAGCCATATTTGCCCCATTTTCACAGGACAAGTTGCAAAGCTTGTTGCAAGCCCTGGGAGGGCAAAGGTTGCAAGTTCTGTTGTAAGCCCTCGAAAGGGTCTGGAGTATTATCTTGAAAGGGGCCAGGGAGTGCCCTGAAGCCAGGGCTCTCTCCCTGTCACCTCCACCCACACAAAGCATGGGGAAGAGAGGGACATGATGGTACTGGTGACAGAGTAGAGGTGGGACCTAAAAGAGTATCTCCTTTTGTACAACTGCAGTTGGCCAAACTCAGGATTCCTCCTAGACTGTTCTCCTATGTGGTGTGTACAGACAAAAGGAAAGGTAATTTTTTAACCTGGCTTCCCTATCTCAATCTTGTTGGCTACTGATGAACCAGAGTATGAACAAAACTGTGTATGTGTGTGAAATTCAAGCAGATCAAAATACAGTCAGAGGGAGAATCCAGCCCAAGGCACAGTGAATAAGTTGCACAGAAAGCCGAGTACACTGAACAAGCTTCCTCACACTAAGAGATACAAATTTAAACAGCTGAGAGCTTGTCTAGGTAAAAAGTTCATTACCACAGCTTAACTGGAATCTGTGTTTGAGAATAAAACACACTGGTTAAACCTGAGGTTCTGGCCAAATCATTTAAACTACCCTAGAGGAAGAAGGTCATTCCCACAATTTCTAAATTCCAGCTTCCAGCTCAGCAGCATTAGCAGTCCCACAGCCCTGGGACTCTCGGTTTGCTAGCTGCCATTTTCATATCCAAGTGGACATGAGAATATTTATGTGCAAGTCCTTGTCATCCTGATCAAGGGCAATCAAAGTAAGAAGAGACAAAATAAAGAAGAACCGGTCTTCCAGAATCAGATTTTCCAACTACTTCTAGAAACATTTAGAAGGGACAGAGCATTCAATAGTCTTTGTTCAGTATCCCAGGGGATGTAGGTTACAGATAACTATCTGAGCTACAGACTCACTGTCAAGCACACCATTTGCTTGGCTGGGGCCAGCTGATAGCCACAGGGAGGAGAGGAAACTTGCAGAGGAACTCTACAGTGCTTTCCAACCTATTTTAGGAAAGTCCTACTTCCTAAAGCCACAATTTGCAAAGCAATTTCTGATGAAGACCTGGCAGCTAAACTGATAAGCTACTGCAGGCAAAGGACTGGTCTCACTCCCTCCTTCCCACTCCATCCCTGCAGTGCCACTTCCTTTCTGAATCAAACATCCTTGCCAGTTAAAACCTTTACAATAAACTACCATTCAGCATAATTCCGAGCAAGAAATGTATGTGCAGCTTTTCAGATGTGTATCCTGTGCCCTCCCCCAGCAGCAGGAGGTTCTTGTATGAAAAACTGCTGGCAAGAAAGAAATTGTGCTATTATTTTTAAACATCCTGAAACAAAACAAAAAAAAAATCATCACCCCAAAACCGATAAACCTCTTAGAAAGTAAAACAAAACAATTTTAAAAACCCCACCCAAGTCCCCAAAAACCCCAAAAAGAAGTACAATGAAGTCTTTATTCTTGGTGTCGTGTAAGCAAACAACAGGCAAATGTGTTAAAGAGGAAACAGGAAATTTTTATTGGAAACAGCTTTATTTGTTAGTCTGTTTTACAAAGCAGTCCTCCATGCTCAAATCAGGGGTAGGAATTCCTTTTGTGTATGGTTGGGAACCATTAGTCCTTATTTACCCACTTCCAGAGGGATTAGGAGAACTCAATTCTTCTCCAGAGTAGTAAATGGAAATGGAAAGTCTAACTTCCTTTTTTGTTAAACTTTGGTTAATCTTGGTTCCTGGCCTTGTAAATTTACAAGTTTAGACCATCAGAGTAAAAATATCTCAATTAACACCCTGTTTGAAACTGCAGTTGCAGAAGGGAGAACTGTAAGATGTCTATAGTTTTTTGTTTAATGATACCTTCTCTCCCATAGAAAATAAAAAACACACAGTGATGCTGCAGTAACATTCTTTCAGAAAAAAAAATCATCACAGCAGTCCAGTTAAGACAGCAACAGCATTTACTTTCATTCTTTTTTTTTGCTTCCATGAAATAACATGCAATTTAAACACTAGCTCTTTCAGGGTCTTCAGGAGAAGGTGTAAAGCAGATGTATCTTTGTACAGTCACGCATTGACTCAATTTTCACCTAAGTGCTAGACATCTTATGAACACTTTTTCCAAGCAGATGGTTTTTCCTCTTGCCTCAATTCAGACACCTTTACAATCATATTAGCACCTCTACACATCAGTTCTATTCATCTCACCTTTTGGCTCTGTTAAGAGAGCAGCTTGTAAAAATCTGTAGCGAGACTGGTAAAATCAGCACTATCAAAATCAAATTTCAGAAAAAAACGGGCTTCACTTCTGAAGGTTCACTTCAATGTCATACACAACAATTGGTTGTTTTTGTTTGTTTGTTTTTTTTTTTTTGAGCTTGTTAATTGCATCTTGGTCTTAATTTTTAAGTAAGTTATTCTAGTTGAAATTCACTATTTCACATTTCTCTCAGAAAAGAAAAAGAAACTTGTAGAAATTGAATACAAAATCGTCTTTCTGAATCAGCTTGCAGGAGAAGCTCTCCCATACAGTGCACAGAATGATTCCAGATTTTTCATGAAAGCTGGAGATGAACACACTATCTCCTTACTTTAATACCTAAAACTCCATAAACTATCTGCATGTTTGCAAAGGCACAGAGGAGCACATGAAGCACAGACCACAAAGGATTCTTCCCCATCCAGGACTGACGGTCCAGTTTAATGGCTGCAAATGGCTGGCACACTCTGCCTAGATCAGAAATTGCCTCTCCCTACATGTCATGTCCCTCTGAACTTCTGGTGCTTTGCAAAATTTTTCGTTCAATTCAAAACCACTGAGTTGAGCTATGAAGAAACTTGAGATCATTCAGGATCATATTTTTTAAGACCAGCTGTGGTATATGTGAGAAATACTCTTGTTTGGATAGAATTCCACAGCCCAAGTACACACAATCATTTTTCCTAGTGCTTGAATTGCATCCCTGACATGTGAATTGTGGCCCCAACATTAGACCTGATCACACTATCCAACCACTCAGTCCACAGATACATGAACACAGATGTGAAATCTGAGACAAACCGGGGAAATAACTGCACTGTGGCAGCTGTCTACAAATGTGCCGTCTAGGCATTGAAAATGATAAATCAGTTCTGTGTAATGTCATACGCCTGCAGCCCTTTAAAGTTGGGACAGTATGACTGACTTCCTAAGAGTAAGCCTGTTATGTGTCCATGGCCTCACATGGTTTTCACTTTGAAGATATGCAACTGTTGCTTGGAAATAATTAAATTCCTTCTCATAAGTCTGTTTTTTCTCAAACTTGTATTGTTAAATATTCCTTAGGCAGTATCATGAACTTAGTGCTGCACACCTTTCAAAAAAGCAGCACATTGCAAGGACTATAGAAAGCAAAAATATAATTAGTGAAGAACAGCATTTTATAAGGGTAACACTCTTAAACACAAACTTGGGAGGTTTGTCAACAAATGTTCAACCACTAAAAACTACAGCATTCTGAAAATCCCATTAAAAGCTCTCGCCAAATTTCTAACACGTTCGGAATTTCTAATCTTATACAACTGTTCTAGAATAACAGTCTAACACATTCAGTCCATGAAGGATGCATTTCTAGAAGAACCAGTGAGATCAAGAGAATATAAAGCACAGCTTTTGAACTAATTATGAGCTTGCAGGTTTTGAAGTGTAAGCTAACAACCTTCCCAGGAGAGCAACTTTTCTCCTTTCACCTTCAAAGTGCAAGTTACATTTTGCAATTGCAGCTGCCTTTTTTGATGTGCTCCTGTATTTCACTGTGCTTCCATTTACCTTCTACAGTCAAATGACACAGTCAAATGCTGTGACCTCCACTTACTGCTGTCTGCCTCAGCAATCAATTTAAGCCAGTATGGATGCATGTGCAATCTTAAGAAAATACCTCTTATTAAAAACTTTCAGAGGGATGGGGAGACGGGAACTCAAATTCTTGAGGGAAACCATATATGACACCAAATACATACACTGCTTTGTAGTCATAAAACCCCTAGAAACTGTGATGAATGTTACTCAGATATTCCACAACTATATGATGACAACTGAAAAAATACACTTTGTGTTGTCTCCTGCTGGCTTTGGGTTAAACAAGGGACTGACTGGCTTTTTCAAGTTACAGAGCCTTGAAGCAAGACAGTAACTATGCAGCTGATGTTATGTATAAACCACAGGACACTGGGAGAAGAAACAGAGTATGTTTGGAATTTGTGTGGGAACAGATGAAGAAGTAAGGAAACAGATGTTTAAGATCATATATTGATGTTTTCTCTGAAAAAAAAAAAAAAGCAGGAAGCTTGAACACCCTTTTTTTTTTTTGGTCAGCAGAACTTTTGAAAAAAGCAAATGGCTTACTTCCACTGATAGGATTTAAGTTTGTTTATTTCCTTATTGATGGAAGTTAAATAAAAAACAAATAAAAAAAAGAATGTGACTGGTTTCCAAAATATCTACAGAGGTGTATGTTGGCTGTATGTACTTTCCCCTCCTTCCCAACTATACCAAATTACAGAATATAGTACTTTTAATGGCTCACTCTTGCTAGCACAGCATGCACAATACTGCCTTTGTGAATCAAAATCTAATTATTAAACTTGGACCTCTTTTTCACAGTCAGCATATCAAAATCACTTCAGAAATTTTTCAGCTCAAAACATAAAAAGAGAAACAACATTTGTTGAAAATATTTCAAATGTTTAGAGATTGAGCCAACACTTGTTAAAATCAATGGGAGCATCCATAAATATCAGAGACTTAACTAGGACTTTCCCAGTGTGGATCTGTGGGTCTCTAAAACCCAACAAAACTTTTGCAGGAATGAATGGGGTCAGTTTCACTATTTTTAGCATTGGGAGAAACCCAGATTTTCATCAGAGCACAAGGGAGGACAGTGCCTAACAGCAGGAGGTCAGAGAGGGCAGAGTCACCACTTCTAGAGCTTGCCCAGGCTGGCAAGAAGAGGTCCTTCCCTCTGTCAAGAGGACCATGCATAACTGATTAGCTCTGAAAAGCACCAAATCAACATAATTTTGGGATCTAATAAAGGGCTACTGAAATAAAGGTTAATACCCATGTGTCTTTCATGCCCTTTCCCTATACATTCTGTAACAGGTTGCAATTACTGCTTATTTTCACACCATTGAATATGCCTCTAGCTGCCCAAAAGTTACCTGCTTTACTTCCTAACTTGTAGAAGACTTTGGGAAAGCATGTTCTAGGAGACAAAATAATCATCACAAGTCCTGGTTTACACTGAAAGCTAATAATTTATTCCTAAATAGGTTTTTGTTTTGTTGATGTTTTGGGTCTTTTTTTTTTTTGTATTTTGAGTATATACAGGAGAATTAGGAAAGAAATTTAAAAAACAATGTGATCTGAAGATAAAAACTACCTTTGTTTAATAGGAAAACTATAGCTTGATGTAGCAGTTTTCCTGTCAAATACCTCCTTTTATAAGTTAAAGATGGTCTTCTCTCTTCTTGTTTTTAAGAAGGTTCACAGATGAAGAGGTGCAAGATGTCAAGTGACTAGAAAACCCTCAAGAAATAATTGGGCACGTGGGTTATTTATCTGGCCTGCTTAACACAGGGTGGTCTTGGAGGAGGATTATTTGGGGCAGAGAAAGCAGTTAGTCAAATCCTCTGATGGAGGTCATGTTGACAGATTCCAGAGTGAGAAACAAATCCTCCTGCAAAGGGTGGGAAATAGAAGATGACTTTAACCTTCTCCTCTCTCAGAAATTACTTGGTTAGCATGACCTTTGAGAACATACTGAAGGGCAAACATTAACCATTGCTACTCCCAAGGCCAGCATTAATATCCTCCAATTGCCCCCTGTCTGCAAGCTCGTGGTGTGCAAAGCTCAGCTCAAAGGCTCATTCAGCTCCAGAGGGAGGCAAAAGTGAATAGGCCCAGCATGACAGATACTTCATCTAAAAAAGGCACAAAATGTGGGCTACCTGTTCAGATCTAGGAAATAACATTGCTGTAAGAACTGATCTGAGCTGGCTCAATGATTCATAAAAAAGAAAACAGATTTTCTAGACAGTTACTTCTTTGAGCTTGTTAAGCCTCAACCTCAAAACTATCCATGCATGTAGGAAGAACTGTATGGAAGAATGACTGCCTTTACACCATAACCACTTATGGCCAACCCCATTGATGATCCAGTCCCAAACTACATCCTGTGTGGATGATACGACACTAGATACAAAATACCAGTGGCAGTGAATAGCCCAGCATAAAGCCAATTGCATCACAGACAAATGCCTTCTTCCCTGATGCAGAATTAAAGATATAAACATGGATTTCTCCAAAGCAAATATTACTATGAACGTCCTGTTTTCAGGTATTAGAGACAGTTACAGTATTGTCTGTGATACTGCATACTTGAAAATGCTTCTCTCAGTACAAGATCTAATGGGCACATTTTGTATGGATGGAAGAAGAAGGAAAGTTAAAACAGATCATGAAGCTTTACACTGGTAAGTTTCTTGTATCTTATGTGCACAGGAAGTTTGTCTTAGAACTCATGGAGAACAGAGGCAAGGGTGGTCAGCAGAGCATCCAATTCTGTGTGTCCACAGGACCACAGAGAGAACATCCCCAAAATGCAAAACTGTGATTGGGGGGCGGGGCATGTATTTGTTTTAATCCTGAAACTTCAGTAAATTACAAGAACAGGTCTGGGAAGGCCAAACTGTATCCACTACTGGCTACAGCAAGTGTCTTTCATGCATCTCCTCAGGAATCATTCTTAGTACAGACTACTGCACTTGAATAGAAAGATTCAGACAGCTGTAAAATAAATATACTTAAACCCAAATCTATGGAACTCTGCACCCTTTTAGACTTTAAAAATTGCCCCATAAGAAATAAGTGAGCCATTCTGTTTTGCCTTTGTTAGTAATAGAGAGAGACCAGATAAATTTTTTTCTGATCCTGTCTCACCTACCACAGTCCTTCCCAAGGAAAACAAGTACTAGACAATATTTGAAAGAATATTCATCCTAAGAAATAAAAATGCTTGTCATGCTCTTCTAAGGCACCAAAGAAGTTCAGAATGGTCTGTAGTATTACCTGTAACTTCCAAATAATGAAACTCAGTGAATTACAGCTATCTGGCTAAGTCATTCTCAACTCTCTTTTGGTTCTGCCAGTTTTGCCAATAGTATACTGTACTAGCAGATCTACTGATTTCAAAGATGCTGAGTGGGATAGGGTAGCACTGTCAGTAAGAACAGCAGAGTAAATGTCCAGTAATAAGAACTAGAAAGTTCTAATCACAGCCCAGTCCTGTGCCCGTCTCATGAGAATTGTTCATCATTGAAGATAGAATTTGGTTTTTTTTCCCTCAAACAGGAGAAGGAGGGAAAGTAGATGAGAAAAAAAAACCAACAAAACAAACCACAAAAAACACCCAAAGCAACAACAACAAACCCCAACCCCACCAAAAAACCAAGAAAAAAACTTGACAAAAAATTTGGAAATCAGAAAACATGCAAGATAATCCTGATACCCTGCATCATGTAGAATTACTGATTGTTTAGGTATAAGCAAGAAACATGCCTGAAATTGCTGAAATTACCAATATTATTGTATATCTACACTCACTACACTACTGTAGAGAATACAGAATTTTGTAATTAATTCACCTTGTAATACTGAGATTCAAACTGTAAGCAGAACAATGATACCCAAAGAATATATATAAATTATGCAGGGAATCATCTCTTTATTTAGTGGAGATCAAACCAGCAAATTTTCTGTGAACTGCATATCATTTGATTGCTGTAGTTGTATAACATGCACAAGAAGGAAGGGGAAACATCTGAAGTTATTTTTATTTCCCTGAGTCTTCTGGCTATACTGTATGAATGCTAGGGTGGGTCTGGCATTGTCTGAAACGTGTCAGGGTCCTTTTGCATAGCCTCATTTCCTTCTTCCTGTCGCTAGGAAGGATAGTTAAGCATGAAAAGTGCTTGTTTACAGTACAGGACCATCCTGTTAAGCACATGAGTTCTCTTCCTCTGTCTCCTTTTAACCAGCCGAGTGTGCATTGTGTTTATGCTCAGGCCAGTAGCACAACTCCCATCAGAGAAGAACTGGGAAAGAAGTCTGAATCTCTCAAGAAGCCCAAACATAACATACTGTGGTATTCTGCCTAGAAAAAAACCCCCACTTTATAGTGCAAACTTCATCTCTAAATATTTGGGGAACTCATAAATTCACATGCCTCAAACAAACCACTGCCTAGAACATAACGATTCAGAGGAACCAGAAAAGTAAAACCAAGCCACCTCATCTCCTTTTTCTAGGAATCTTAACATAAACATTTGAGATTAGTGCATGAGTACAACTACAGTACCTTTTTCAACCAGAGGTAAAATACACTGGGCACTTGTAAGTTTCCATGAGTAGCATCAGTCTTCCTCTCTGGTCCAGCAAGGGCAGCTGCAGAAGTGGCTGGGAAGACCCTCACTCAAGAATTTAAAACCCTAGACTGAATCCAGGTGATTTAGACTACTTACACTACTGAGAAATAAAACCACTAGATATGTTCTTGCTGTTAACAACCACTTAGAAATGACATTTTACATGTAGGAAGTTTAAGCCTGACAGTGTTTAAAACAATGTATCAGCACTTCCTTTTGATTAGAAAAGTATAAATTAACTACCCAAGTTGTTTTAAAAGAAGATGGGATCAAGAAGTCCTAGAGGCCACAAAAGGTAGCTCCAAATGCTCTGATTTCTTTGAACTTGTAGGTGAAAGGAATCTTGTCAAAACAATATCTACATGTTCTCTTGCATACACTGTATTCTATAACCAAAGAATCTGTCCTAATTATGATCCCATCAGCAAACTGAAGTAGTAACCCAAACCCATTAACTTGAGAGACATCCATCCCACGTCCTGGCCATCTCAGCCTTTTATTTTTGTTTTTGTTGCTTCTACTGGAGATGCAGAACAGGATGCCTAGAGGACAGCAGGACATACCTGGGAAGACAAGATAGCAGGCTACAGCTGTGGAATCAACAGACACACCTAATACCAACTCCATGTGCTGTCAGCCAGCAATGGCTTGCTTGCCAGACAGATGCTGAATCAGTCTGGCACTGAGCTGTTGACAGATTGATACTCAGAGGCTCATAAGAAATCTGCCTATTATCATCCTTATGTTCACAAAAAACAGCCTTAAAACATAAACTGACTCAGAGAATTGTTACTGAATACTGCTGTTAGGAATTTCTTGATCAGGGCAGGGCAATTCAAACAGATCACACTTACTCCTGTAAAAAAAAACCCAATAAAAACATCTATAATTGATGGTTAAGATAAAATTGCATTCCTCAGTCTTTCAAATCAAGTGTGTTAAGTACTTTGACACATCAGGCAGAACTTTCTGACTTAGTTAAATACATTATTTAAATGTAGTTAGTTTTTCAAATTTTCCCAAAGAGAATATGAGGGGGCAAAAAAGCCCGAAAGAAACCTGTTGGACCAATAGTAAGTGCCTTGACTGGCAACAGAACTCATTAGGTTAATGGCAGCACATCGCTCAACAACTTCACAGTTTCGGTGGGACTAAGTCGTTGCTGTGGTTTGCAAAGAAAGGGAGGTTGACACGGAACGTAAAACTGACCGACTGGAAAACGGCATCGGCTTTCTGTTTTCCTCGAGAAGGGAAAAAGGAAGAGGGGGGTAGGGTGAGCCCGTCTGGCAGGAGGTGCTGCTCCTCCACTGGGATCAAAGCCGCCGGGGGTGACATCAGGGCTGGCCACCGCCGCACGGGGGGAGCCACCGGGCTCCTGGAGGCCATCGGGCTAATTACGGAAAACTTCAAAAGGAACTCGACGGTTCCCGTCTCGCAAGGACTCCCAGAAAAGGAAAAAAAAAAAAACCTCCCCCCAAAAAAACCCCAACAAAACAAAAAACAAACAACAACAACAACAACAACAACAAAACCCCCCAAAATGCCAAACCCAAAAACCACCCCAAACAGAGAGAGACGAAAATTGGGGGGGGGGGGGCGGGGGGGGCGGGGAAAGGGAGCGGGAAATGAAACGGGAAAAATCCCCCCAAAACAAATCACCGAAAAAGAAAGATGCGCCACGGTGATCTTCACGGAGCGGCCGCATCCCAGCGGCGTTCCGCGCCCGCGGTACCCCCGCGCCTCAGCTCCCGCCGTGTTAACCCTTTCGGCCGCGCTCCCCAGCACAGCCGCGGCGGGCGCTCGCCAGACACAGAAGCAATGCCGGGCTCACCTGGGGCTGCTGCCGCCCCGACGACGCTTCTCACCCGCGCACACGGACGGGCGGCGGGGCCAAGACCCGCAGAGCACCGCGGGACGGGGCAGCCGCCCCCCTGCCAGCGCTGCCTTCCCGGGTGCTGTGGATAACACCAGCGGGATCCCGACCCCCTCTGCCCCGCACGCTGCCCCCGCGGCACCTTCCGGCAACGCCGGCCGCGATGCGCGGAGCCTGCGACCCCTGGCGCGCAGCCTCCCCCCAGAACAGGCCGGGAGGCGATCCCCGAGCTTACGTGTGAGGATCATGGTCTCCGCCGGCCGCGGTGGCTCCGCGGGACTGCCTGCGGGGCCGGCTGGCTGAGTCCCTGCCTGCCCGCCTGCCTGCGCGGCGGCGGCGGCGGCTGGCAAGTGACACCGGCCGCGGAGCAGCGCGGAGCCCGCCCGGCCCCCTCAGCGCGCCCGCCCCCGGGGCCGCCCCGCCCCGCCCCCGGCCCGCGCCGCGCCAGGAGAGACCCCCGAGCGCGGGCAGGCGGCACGGGCCGGCCCTGCCTGGGCACGGCCCCTGAAGGCGAGAGCAGCTCCCAGTGTGTGTGTGTGTGTGTGTGTGTCACTGTGTGTGTGTGGCACTCTGTGTGTATGTCACTGTGTGTGACACGCGGCACACCGCGCACGCAGCCCTGCACACGCTCAGGCACACACACGCATACACGCACATAAGCACCCCTCTCCCCTGTCCCTCCACTGCACGTCTGGGGAGTCCAGGGGAGTTACACAAACCAAAGGTGATGCGGTCACAGACGGCATAAGGGCTTCTGTGCCTTTTGTTCCTTTGGTTTTTAATGGCTCTCAGCTCTTGCGGTGGCCGGGTTCACAAAAAGCAGTCAGCAAAGCTCTCAATACTTTTTCCAGGGAACATGGAAAAGAGAGCTGACTGAAAAGGCATCATAGCTCCTCGGTGTTATAGATTGGAATGGCCTGAGCAGCCCAAGGCATGGGAGATGCGGAGCCTTCAGCCAGAAGCAAGCCATGCAGGGTGGCTGGGGTATGCTAGTCCCTCCCTCCCTCTCCAGACACCGTGCTGAAGAGTGCTGTGAAATTTTAGAATTCTTGAGCACCATCAAAGCCTCAGTCTGATTCTGGACAAAAAACAAGCGTTTATCCTATGGGAACCACAGCACAGTGATAGGCAAGTCTCGGAGATAGTGAAGCAAAGCCTGGCTTCATAGCTCTCTGTCCAGGAGTTGCTCCCTGCACCACTTACTCCCCTTTATATTTATTTTGCAAAGTTTTTTTGAATACTTGTTTCTTGGTTGACACATTCTGGACTGTAAAATGGCACAAAACAGGTACTTTTGTGCAGCTGCCAAACTATAAGCATGGAAAAAGTATTGTGAAAATTTGAAAATATCTGGACCCTGTCAAAGATTATGATTGGTTCATTTTCTTCCAAGCCAACATCATATTTTATACTCACTGGTGTTATTCTAATGTTCAGTTGTCATTTCTGCACTGTGAATACAGATTTAAAGTATACATACTGAGATGCATGAGCTGGCAATTTCCTGAAGAATAAACATCTCCCCCTTCTAGAGGCTGCAAACTGTGGCCAGTTGGCCATTATAGTGTTGTTTCTGGAAACCCCTACACAGCTCTAGGTCATTAATTTACTTTAATAGCCCAGAAGAGGATGGAAATGCACTATATCTTTGAGCTTATTTATTACATTTATTTACATAAATTACCTGCTTAATCAATTACCTCTTCGTATCTAACCTGGCTCATGCGCTTTTTGGCATAGCCACATTTACCTTCATTTTTGAATGTTTCTTGTAAGATCATGATATATGTTTATTAGATAGGTCAGGCATGTAAAATGTTAATTCCTAACTCTAGCATGGAGAAGACAGACATATGCTATGCCCTAGCTGCTGAACAGCCAAAGTAATCCCAATGTAATTGGCTTTCTGTGTGTATTGTCTTTCATTTTATGCAGTTGGTAGACTAGTAAGTGTCAGACTGGTCCTGATGAGATGAAATACACTGTTTGCATATTGTATGTGATTTTCAGTCTGAATTCCAGGAAGAAGAAAAAAAAAAAAAAAAAGATATTTCTCTAACAAGTATCCTCAAAAGGAAGGGGAGGAAAAAAATGAAAGAAAAAATTACCAGGAACATGTAGAGAAACATGCTGGTCCAAAGGCATTTCTGTCACAATAATAATGCTGGAACCAGGAGACCACCAAGTGTCAAGTTAATACCATCTGTATGTAAAAATCAGGGTTTGTTTCTGTAAACACAAACTGCCTAGGCTGCTTCCTGGACCAAACCTTCATTTTGTATAGGAAGCTTTTGTATATGACCCACAGGAAGCTTTTGAAAGAGGAGAGAATGGACTTCAGAGAAAAAAAAATGGGAAAGGTTGGGAGAACTTGGCATTGTGAAAGGGAACTCAAAAAATCTAAATATGAGAAGAGACATGTACGATAGTGAAGTAAAATCCAAATTGAGAGGGTTGATGTGATAGCTGCAAATCAAGAATTTGAAGTCAGAGTTTCATTTGAGGATTCTGAGAGGGGTGAGTGAGTGATAAGATTGGTGAATACTTGACAAATGTGTCCCAGACACAGAAGATGGGAAACTCTCAGTAATTAAATCAAGGATTATCATTCTCCCCTCTAGCACTTTGTTAAATAGCAAATTAATGCTATTTAATGATGGTGCTGACAATGAAACACTATGTTTGTGCTGTAGTTCAGCACTCCTGTTCTACTTGCAAATCTAACTAGCTGCCACGGTAAAGGAGTCGTCTCCATCCTCATTCAGTCTATGCAGCCATGTCAGAAACAGTGACTTTTGTGATGGAGCAGTCTGTTGGGATTGTTGCTAAATAGATGCTGGAGGATTATCACTGACCTGGATTAGATTCTTTCTGGTAGTCTAAAAGAGAAAGGCTTTGATTGTAGTTTGTTATCAACTGCCAAAGACACACAGTCACTGGAGCTTGCATTTTAACTTGGAATTCTATAGGGCTGCTTAAGCAGGCGTATTTTTGGAGCCAAAGCAAGGCACCAGTCTCACATTTGCTGTAAAACGTGCTCAGAGGAGCATTCTACCTGAGGCATGGGTGTTTAACAGGCTACAACTACCCTAATCACTGATCCGGCTTTAAAGAGTGTTGTGAAATCGGGAGAGCTTTGGCCTTTAATATTTTTATTTCTTTATCTCTCTGGCTATTCAAAGAGCAGGCAGCTGCCTGACAGAGACATAGGATTTTGGAAATAGCCTGCCTAAGAGGATTGTTTCTGTGGAGTACTGTTATCCTTAATGCAATCAATGAGCTCTTGCTGGATGGTAAAGTAATTGTAAAGGGTTGCCCGACAGGCACAATTACTCAGTTTAAAAGGTGAATTCTCCTTCTGTTGTAACTGCATAAGAGAGTGATTTGCAGGAAGGCATCTAATAATAAGGACTTGATTGTCCTCTGCTTTCCCTCCCAGGCCCAAATGCCTTAATGGTTAACTGTACCCCTGTCATCCTTTTTCTTCTAAATAGTGCAGTACACAGAGAAGTTCCAATTCACAATTAGTCAACTGACCTGCTGGTACAAACACAGGATTGTCAGACACATGACTGCAATTCTAAATGCTAGTATTAATATCCTCTTAGCAACAGCATGATAGATTATGGAGCAGTTTCAAACTGAGTTTCCAGGCCTCTGGTTCTGGGCTTGGATTCCTTCTCGACCGGGGTATATTTGTATATACTACTTCCACAGTCCAAAGGACTTTCATGTTCCAACCATTGTCAGTGAAATAACTAAGCCTGAATTTTCTAGCACTTGACTTTACTGAAAGTAATTGCTTCAAGAAGTCTGTAATTGTTCAGGCCTCTTGACAAAGAGTGTTTGCACTATCACTTTGCAGAGATAAGTGATACTAACAGTGCCTTGGTTCCTAAGAAGGAAAGACAGGGTTTCACCTACTCGAGAATCACAAAATGAAAGAAAGCATCTACCCAAAATACTTTTTAGCAAAATATATAGTAAATTCACTATATTGTGCAGAGGTGCTGTTCTACAGTGTGTAATTTATGGGCTCTCTGCTCTAGAAATCTTCCTATAAAAATGAACACTGTTAGAAATGTTACCAGCTTGTCGTGTATATTAGACTCTTGTAGCTGATCCCAGGCAATATTCAGTTGGGTGTTCCCACCTCCCCTTTTTTTAAACAGAAAAACAATAAATAAAATTACCCTTGCCTTACTCTTTGTGGTCCGTATAAGCAGCTATTTTAAAACAAGAGGTCAGAGCTCTGTGCTTCTGCCTACTTTTGAATGCCATCACACACTGTGAGTTCAACAGTTCAGGCTTGAAATAAAATAACCAAGTTCACACTGTATTTAAGAAAAAGAGTCTATTCTATAAAGGCACAACAGAATAAGAAACAAAAATAGAATTAAATTGACAAAGATACAATTTGATAAAATATAAATATGGGTAAATAAAATAGGAGAGAAAAATCAATATTTTTATTCCATTTTAAACAGAGAGGATAAGCTCTTCAGTTTACATGAAATACTACTGATTTGTGGAAATTGGAGGAGATGTAGGGTAACTTTCACATATTGTGGTTAAGATGCTGTCCCAGGTAAAGGTTTATTTTTAAAGACTGCAGAATTTTCTGCTGTCAGCCTTTCCTTCAATTAAAAGCTATATTTTTACCTTAAAAAGTTGATTCACCTTTGCAAAAATAACCAATTGAATTTAATGTTCAAGAAAGTAGGGAAAGTAGGTAAACTAAACCTTATTTAGAAGAAGTGCTTAGAGAAATGAAGTTAGAATTTCCAACCTGTGATGAGAGCTCAGAGATGATCCAGAGTAAGTGTATAACTTGTGACACATAGAAGTCCTTCTTCCTTATATTTAGAAAAATTCAGAAAAACTGTACTATTACTGGTAAAGACAGCATCCATAATTGATCGCTGCTTCACAAAAAGGAATCTTAACCTGAAATTATAGGGATTAAAACCCCTGCACACGTGTAAAATGGTAAAAATGGTACAAATGGTTATGTAAGTGAGACCTAATGGATATGAAAGTTAAGGGAGTCTGACTGTTACACTGCATTACAGAAAGCTGTAATGAAGGTTTGTCTTGGCCAATGCAGCATCCCTAGGTGTAGTGATGGTAATTGCCTTGGTGGCTGTGTGGCAGCAGAGCTCCATGGCACCAGGAGGCATCTCTGAGCCCTCTCCTTACTTTGTGGGTCATTGAAAAGGTTACATTGGTGCCTGAGTCTCACCAGTTCTCCTCCTCTGTGCTTACAAATCACAGTGTGCAATCAAGTGAGTGGAAGACAGCACAAAGGATGCCTTTACTCAAAAGATATATTACAAAATCATCAAAAGATGAGCAACTTGATGATGGTGTAAAATGGTGGCAGGAAATAAAGCTCAACTTTGTGTTGCCTGGGAAATTAATTTTTTTTTCAGAACAATGCTCTTGTTTCCACTCCGTGTTCTTGTGACAGCAGCTATATCATTACTGAATCAACCTGCTCTTCTCTCTTCATTTTTAAAGCAAGTGGATTTTACCTTCCACCTTTAAAACCACCACTTTCCAAGGAATTCCAATGTTAAGATGCATTTCTTTAAACCTCATTCTCTGTTCATGCATGACCTCCAGTCTGATGAAGAAAAAGGGTCAGCATTTACAGAGGGACAACAGTAATCTTTCATTAAACAAGATGTAAGATGTAAGTTGTCCACTAAAGTAGATGAAAACTGAAAGACTGATGCCTTAAACATGTCAAAACAGTGGTTAAAAATTGGTTTATGAAGCAGCTGTGTTGTTATATTACACATGAGATGCTAGACTTTTCAACATGAGACCCTGGGACTGTGTCAGCCATGCAGTGCCCAGCTGGAGTTAAAAGGAGAAAAGGGAAAGGAAATAAAGCTTTGGGGGTGGTTTTGTTTGTTTGTTTCTTTTTTTTATTTTTTTTTTTTGCTTGGTTGGGAGTATTTTTAATTATATTGAATAAAAGTTTATGAACAATGCTAAATTTCTTTTTAAAAGCAATTTTTTTCTTACTTCCATATTCCATGTTGTGAGATCCAAGGCTTTTTACCTAAATGAACTCTATATTCATTAAACTTATTTCCTCTGGAGGAAATAAGCACATGCACCCACCTGGACCAGTTGACCCATTATGAGAGAGACTGTTGCTGTTTTAGCCTTGGGGAAATCTCCAGGACTCAGGAAATAATTTTAAACCCTTGACTCAGTAAAGCATGGTAACTGTGGAAACTAGAATGGAAACTAGAACACATGCATCATGATGGCTATTTTCACATCACCATTCATCAGGGGATGGTACTATAGCATGGAGAGTAGGTATTGTTAACCTCATGTGAAGCTACAGAGACAGGGAAGAAGGAAAACACATGTTAATAAGCCCAGTGAGCAAAGTGAGGTCTGGTGTAAGTCATAATAGATTCATAATCCTTAGTCTTGTTTTTGACAGCACAGTAGATTGAGACCCAAAATACCTATCTGCAGTCTTAATTTAATTTATCAGGCAGCCTTGGTCTATCCATTCCCCTTCTCATATTTCATTTTTCCTTAGATAAATTAGGGAGAATAGTACATGCTTTCTTTGCAAAGTGTTTGAGAAGTACTGTGGTAAGTACTGTATGAAATTATTTTTATTTATGTCTAATAAAAATCCTCATGCAGATTGCTAGTTTGGCTGCTTCTTTCATGGTCCATGCCCATGCTCTTGCTTATTGTAACTGAAACCCAGCTTATAGCAGCAATTACCTTGCCTTTTACTGGGAGATGTGTACATGCAGACAGTTATTTAAGAGCACCTTAAGTAACTTGCTAGAGTGTCAACACCCATAATGATGGCTGAGGAAAGACAAGAGAAGTGGAGGGGGAAGCTAGCTGTCATGCCAGCAAGAACAAACTGAGTTGGAGAAGATTTATTAGGTGTATATTGCTCAGATAAATGTGATCCTAACTTGAATGAGAGCCAGCAATAGCAAGGGGAGGGGATCAGGCAGAAAGAAGTGGCTGTTTGGACTTCGTCAACAGATTCAAGACCTGACGAGGATTAGGAGGAGTAACAGAATTGTTGGGGTGCTCATTCATCACCTTAAAATTTAGGATTATGAATTCTAAATAGATGGTCAGTTTAGCTGAAAAATGCTTCCTCCACCTTCTTGCTATATTTCTCTTTTTATGCCAGTATGTTAGAGAGTGAAAGTATTGCACAATGTTATTTGTGAACACGATACAATGCATAGAAGTGACTGACACATTAATAGGAGCTTTCGTGTTTTAAAAACAAAGTCTCATATTCTGTTACATGACCACAAGAAAAAGAAACATGGAAAGTGGTTAGTGTGCTTTCATATTTCAACACTGTCACATTATGAAGGGCTACCTTTTTTACTCTCCTTGTTTCTGAGGTTTTACTTTTGTCTTCATATCATTTTACAAAGAGATATGGTAAATTAGTTAACTCTTGAGAGAGGTAAATCTCTTACATCTAATCTTAGCCCAGAGCAGTTTTTGAATACCTACATTCTGAATTAAAAAACCTCAAACTCCAATTTCTTATGACTGGGAATATATGAAAAGCCATTATTTTTTGTTAAAGGAAAAGAAAACAAACCAAAAAAACAGGGTTCTGTCATATTCTGCAATGTCTTTTTTTTTTTTTTTTTGCATTCAACTTCGAAATGTAAATACAGATAGCAGTGATTGAAGAGTGCTTTAACCTAAATCTCTTTTCCCAGTATACCTGGTAAACTGAGGTTACCATGCTGTTATATTAAACTTTACAACAGTTCTGCCACTAGAGCAACAAAGTAATCCCTGTACTTGCTTTCTATTATTTTAAATCAAACTTGCTATGAAACGGATTCTTTCCTGTTGTAGTTGGTCTTTTTTAAAGCCTGTGGCTGCACAGTAACTTGCAAGAGCTGTGCATCTACTGGAGTTACTGTTAGACACAAGAAATTAGTAACAGGCAAAGTTTATCTTATTTCATTCTATAGCAAAGGTTTTACATTTCTTTATGACACCTTTAGTATAGCAGCAAATGCATTCTGAAGAACCCCTTTCATTTTGTATGATCACCAAGTGGCCGGCTGCACCAGTAATATGACACTCTCTGTGGGCATCTGAAAAGTTACATACGTAACTTTAACAAATAATCTGATGTTTTAAAAATGTTTTTGCCATTGGATTTTCTGGGTCTTTGTTTCTGTTGATTTTACTGAAGATCCATTAATACATAAGATGGGTGGTAGAAAATAATAAGCCTTAAGTAGATATAGAACCTGATTATTCCTTCATGGAAAATGAAGTTAAAACTATGAACAACATTAGGATGCAGTGCTAACAAGGGTTTGGATCATTTTTGGTTTTGTACTTTAAAATTATAAGGATCCATTATGAAAAAAAGTAATATGGGGAATAAATTTCAATGAGCTAACCTGCTTTTTGTTTGATCACAGCTTCAGAGGGTTCAAAGCAGCCAGGGACATACCTGTGCTAGGATCAATGGGGCAAGTGATTAACAGTGATAGGACACCCTGAACCTTTCATGCTCAAACCAGAACTTTCCCTCCTTTGAAACAAGAGCCTTTACATCACTCAGTAGAATTGTATTTCTCCTGAGCAGCACTAGAGTACATAAATATTCTCAATTTTCTTTGCTGAGGAATCTTTGTTTTTCCAACTACAGATCTCAAGATTAACACTGCTCCTGGCCTCTGATTTTTAGTCAGGAGGTATAAACAATGACTTGAAAGGTGTACAGGCAGAACTTTCCATCTGATTTACCAGTAGATTTTTTATAATCTGTCATGCACATCATATTGACCCTACAAACCTAATAACCTAGGATCTAAGAAACTAAGATTGCCTCTTAACTCCTTAATATAAATCAGTGTTAGCACTAGGAAAAATCTCTAAAAAATATCCTGAAATTGTAGATGCTAACAGGTTAGAATATGGAATTTTTGAGCTGATGAAGTGAACAGAAGTATTTGGGAAAGATCTGGAAATAAAAGCCATATGTCACCTGGCCTAGGGTGCAAGAATCCCACTTGTCAGAAAATTATGAGCCAGATATCCCAAAATCATATACTGTGTTGAATGTGGTTTTATATCAAAGATGAGAAGGTTATATGATTGCAAATATATAAAAAATGAACCAAATCCCCAAACTGGTGTTCACCTTTATGTTGGACGGAAATGCTCATTTGCTTATCTCCTTTGCTGTTTCTGTTGCCCTTCACAAAGCTAGCTGATTTCATGATGAGATTTGAGCCATGAGGGAAAGAAACTTCCTGGCTAGCATACAGAATGAGAACAGGGGCAGTTCACCCTCAGATTTGATTCTGAGGTAATGAGTTACTGCCCACCAAGGTAACCTTTTAGCTAACCTAGGATTCTTGGGTGCTCCATCCGTTTATAAAGGACAAAGTAACTTCCTGCATTGCCATATAGCACCCTTTTCCCCACTAAGCCATATAAGAAGCTTTGTACTTGAATAAGAATTTCTCATCTTCATGTCTGTAGCATCTATGCTGGGTATTTAGTTCACCTACTGTCAGCTTCTCCACCTCTTTTTTTTCTGTTTACTGTCCTTCCATTTCTGTCTTTGTCTTCTTTTCCCTTTTATTAGCTTCTGCTAATAGCAGTTGCAAGAGGCAGAAGTGCCTTCCTTAGATCTCTTCCTTATCTTCTCTTCTTTTGGCCAACCCAGGTAATGAGCAGGCAGAACACAAGGTCCAGAGCTGTTGGACAGTGATCCCTAATGAGGGAAAAGCATACAGACCAAAAGGAGGAACTGAGAGGTGAGTTTCTAGATGCTGTAGAAGGAACTGAGAAGCTAGAATTCAAAATGTAAATATTGGAAGACTCAGAGACAACACCACTGCCAGACAGAGTGAATTGTGACCAAGTAAACTGTTTCTGCAATTGTAGTAACACAAATCGAGTAATTAATTTAATGCTCCCATGGAGCCAGTTGGTTTCCAGTACTCAGAACCCTTGGATATGAACAAGCATACAAAATGAAGGAAGAAAGAGAATGGTCTTCAAGTATCCTGATGAATTTCTGCTAGAATTGCTTTATATAGCAATTAGTTTTGTTAGGACAAGCATTATCAGAGTACACTGAGTATAATCTAAACCAATATGTGAGCTACATAACACTTTATAGCTAGTCTATAATGTATTGCAGGGCATTATGGAAAGCCTAGATAATTGTGATGGGTTGCTCTGTTTGACATTAAATAGTATTTGTCAGCTTACAAGAGCTCCTTCCTTGGTTAGAAAGGACTTTGTTTATTTCACAATGGAAAGGAATCTAAACTTCTTTTGTCCAAGTTCATTTATGCAATTCTATTTGTTTTGAAGGGTATATTGAAATTGGAGTGCATAAATGCTAGCAGGATCATGTGCTTAGTTTTTTGGTGATGGATTTCCAGGATCTTTAACACACCATTTCTATGTTCTCAGCCACACTTCATCTGAAACTCTTAAACTCATTCCATTAAGCATATCTCCTCAAGAATGAAAAAATGATGCTTTATCCTCTGGCCACTTGTACCCACTATTTCTGATCTGACTGATAATGCCAGAAATCGAAGTACAGATTATCAGAACAGCAAGGCTTTTCATAATGGTCCCTCTCATGAGGAGTCCATGTGTCAGCTAAGAAAATGAATTTTTAATAATACTTGGCACTGAATGAGTGGTTTGTCTCAACAGAGTGCATCAAGCACTGCTTATCTGATCTTTGTAACTCTGAAATAGGTTTCACCTATTTGAATGATCTTTTTCTTAGCCATTTTTATATCAAGAAGCTTATTCAGGATATGATATCCTAAATTTCAACACAGGGATTTGTTTTTTTAATAAGGAAATAAAAACACAGTAGGTATATTTACATTGATGGGCTCAATAACATTTCTCTGTTGGAGAGGGAACAAAATTTTCTGTGCCTGTTTAAAATTTTGGAGAAATTTATGCTATCTTTTTAAGCTAGGCAAATATTATGACGTTTATGCACAAGTTTAATATATCTTTTAAAGATGCCATTGATGAGCATGATGTCCTTTTAATTCTGTACTTAATTACTAAATATCATTTTGAGTACATGGTACTATGCAAACTCTATGCGATGTCACAGAATGTGGCTCTGCAATTTGCAGTGTTGGCAAATAAAGGCTCTTAACCACTTTGTAGCAGTTTGACATAGACTGTTGTCCTCAGTTTGCCTTAATTGAATTTTTGGTGAGGAGGAAAAAGGGCCAGCAGTCAACTCACTACAACTGTGTATGCATATACTGTAAAGAAATAAATATGCTGTCCAAGACTAATTTAGAGACAAATGCCACTTATTTGCTTTAGATTTGAAATAGTAATCTGAAAAATATAGTATATACATAAAAAGGCAAACTAGTTATTCTTGGTTCATACAGCAGCAGCTTTAAAAAACAAGCATTCCTTCAGAGACTAAAGATGAATTGAAGTTCTCTGATTCCTGTAAAAATGTGTGTATCTACACTCATAGTTTGTTCTGGATCAATTCCAGTGCATTGTGATGATAGGAACTAGAAAGGAAAACTCAAAAGGGTATTTTTAATCACTTTTACCTCTATTAACAATGTGATGCTATTTCCATTGTTCCTGTTATAAAAATAAGTAGCTGACATGTTCCCCAGAATTGATTATTGTGTTTTAGTCAACAGAACAGCCATCAAGATATTTCAATCTATCAGGAAAGGGAGTGGAAAGGAGCTGACAGAGAAACCTCAAAGGAAGGACAAGACACTGTGTCTTTTGTCCTTTGTTCCAAGATGGAAATAAACTGTCTCCACTTTTGATAAGCTTTTCTTTTGATCTTTGTTTGCAATAATTAGGGTTAGACACTAGGTTATTTTATGAACCCTTTCAGGTTTAGCCCCCTATTAGTTAATATGAATATGAGTTATTTGACCTCAGCAGACGACCACATTTATTAAGTTTTTATTATTTGCTTTAATTTATGGAGATTTTGCCTAATATGCAGGGGAACTAGATAGTGATATATTTAGGGAAGATGAAAAGTATTTTTTTCTAGAGATTTAATTTTACTTCATATTTTAGAAGTGTTAGAAGATAAAATACATAAAAAAGGTATAAAGATCTATTTTCTGTCTCTCTGTGTCTGTTGTATAAATACACATAATTATATATATAAAATTCCTAACAATTTAGGAATGCTCATCACAATGTGCTTGCCTCTAGTTTGAGTGTTTTGGAAAATCTGTAAGGCTATAGATTAGTGCTCTCATTTATGAGTATTGGTAAATATGTCAGGCTGTGGAAAGAAGCAGCCTTTAATTCAAGCTGAAAGACAAGTTAGATCTAGGCACCAAAGGAAATACTGTGGAATAAGAATTTGGGATTCAGCTAGACTAAGTTAAAAGCATAATTGGAGTGCTACCTGCTTGTGGTGCAAACATAACAAGAAATTCGGGTGTTAGTTTAAGAACAAATTTGTTTTTCTTTGTTTGAAAAGCTAGACTTTGTCCTAGGTAAAAAAAACCAACAATCCAAATCCAAAACCACACAAACAAACAAACAAACCCAACGAACTCCAAAACCACTAAACCAAAAACCATCTCCACAAAAAAGTAAAATAAAAATCAGAGTACTAAATACATTGTAAATCTAGGCAGTTTTCACACATATACCAGAATTCAGGATACTACAGAGTAAAACAAAGGATGTAGTCAAAGAATGTAAGTAGCATAATTTCAGAAAACAGTCCAGAATTAAAGTGTGTATATATTTTTACATCACTGATCATAGATTTTAAAGATCATTGTAACAAGTTGAACCACAAGTCTTGCTTAGGTTTTCTATTTGAAGTTGAATCTCTGGCATTTTAAAATACCTCCCTTAGGAATGCACCTTGATTTTAAAATTTCAAATGACAACTTCAAATTTTAAAACATGACAAATTACTTCAGAATTTAAAATGTGTGTCTTAGTATAAATTTTTATCCTCTTAGAATCAGTATCTAGTAGTGTTCAGCAGTATTCTTTTGTATTGTCCTGGAGATCACAATCAAGCTGTGGGATTGCAATGAGAACTAAATGATGCAAAGCTATAACATCCCTTCTAATATCAAGGACAAAAAAAAAAAATTATGTGTGATTTGCTGAGACACATCATTGCATTAGTATACAGTTTCATGTCCAAAGATTTAAAAAATGCTATAATTTTCAGTAGCTTCCTGAAACATGTAGTATAGTCATTTACTGGAAAATACAGAATGCTCTTTAAGGGATCTAAATTGCTGAATCTCTTTCTCACCAGTGGAATAATCTACTCTTATCAGCTGAATAAGTGATAGAGTCTAAACAAAGGGTAATAATGTTCAAGTGGAATTCCAGGAAAGGAAGCTTAATGCGAACTTCCTGATTTAATCTTACAAAAATAGAAAGGTTGATAGGATAAATGAATCACTCAGAAGAGCAGATTTTGCTTCATTTAATTAAAACAGATCATAAAAATGTCAAAGTACTCCTCTGTAACATTAACTGCAAAACTCACATGTAAAACTATGTAGGATATCATTTTCATGCATGAGATTGAGAAAAACCTCTTCAGAGGAACAACTCAATTTTCTCAAAATTTCTTCTCATTTTCCAGCCTGGAAAACATGGTGACAGCTACATGGACATTTCTTACACAATTTCCTGTATCTTCTGCTTTTGGTGGGTCAGGAGAAGTCTTCTCAGAAGTAAATTTGGAACTTCTGCTTCTGGGAGATAAATCAGCAAGTCGGAGATGTATGAATATTGAAGAAAAACAAAAGAACTATTTTGAGCCTCAAGAAGAGGTTTTCTTATGTCCAGTTTATGTTCACTTTGACTTCTTGACAATGGTAGTCACTCAAGTGTGGAACAAACTCACAAAAAAAGTGGAATGAACAGTTTTTTTGTACAAGATACCAGGTGAGTTGCTGGGAACAAGACACAAGATAAGTTGCTGGGAAATGAGCAAAAGAGATGGCCCTGTATTTCTGGTGGAATGGAAATAACAATGTAGTATGCTCTCTCAATTCTAAATTGTGCAAATTTGTAACCTGTCAACATCTTTATATATAGCCAATATGAAAATATCTAAAATGTAAGTCAGGCAAGTGACAAGCTGTGATTACAACTGTCTTCTTGCCCTCTGCAAAACCAGAAGGAAAGTGTGTGAAAAATATGCGTGTACTGCTATAACCCTCTCAGCAACAACAAGCAGGATATTCACAGGCGTTCCAGAGGCCATCCATATCAGAGGAACGTGCATCTCATTTCCTGAGTCTTGCATGTGTACAACCCATGAGCAATTCTTGCCTTAGGTGCAAAGTTTTTACTTAATTCTTTTACATAACTTGGGTGTGAAAATTTCATCTTCTTAGAAACAGTTTTTTTTGCCTAATATTTTTCAGTTTCTAAACTCTTCCAGGATTGAGTTCTGCTTAATGGCAAGCTGATGGATGGAAATCTTTTTGTGCTCTTAGACAGAACCTTGCCACAGCTGGCTTTTTTTTTTTCCTGATCAGGGTTTGAACCCAGGTTGATTTCTTTTTGTTTGTTTGTTGTTACCAGTTTTTATTGCCTTCCAATTTGTTACTCTCTTCTATTTTGTTTTTGTGGTTGTATGTTTTTTCCTTACTAACACCTGACTTGCCCAGAATGGGATATCAGAGAGACATGTCACGTGAGAGGGCTGCTGTGAGCATTTATGGCTGAATGATGCCAGAAAAAAACAAGAAGAGCCAGACCTGGTGAAACATCACATCTGAAAGATGCATGTGAAAGATCTTCAGAAATATGCTGAGGGTAGATATGGATGACTGATGGTATCTGCAGTTGGAAGAGGTTCAGCTCCAAGTTAATACTGAATTCTATTTTATTAGATGACACTGATGTCTATTTTACTGTTTCCTGATCCATCAGACAATTTAAGGATTAACCAAGTTTGATATAACTTCGATTTTTTGGGTTTTTTTAATGCCAAGATGTGAAGAACATGAGAAATTACTTCTACAGAAAATCACATGGGAAGAGAAAGAAGGAAGAGGTAAAAGAGTGACACAAAAATCCTAAACCATGTGGACTCCCTTGCCTAGTAATTGACTCCACAGTGAAAGTTATGGATTATCTCCCAAGTAGAGATTTAAAATGGGAGAAACCCGAACAATGCTGGGAATCAGGTCAGTGTTGTATGAAGGTAGAAAACAGATATCAAAAAAAAGCAAGTTCATACTGACCAAAAAACAATGCAATCTCCTCACTCCCTCTTGGGCCTGAGACATCTGGGTGTTTCAGACAGCTGTGACTGATGAGGCGCCCATCTGTGATGAGCTAAGGATGGGATGTGAGCCTTGGAGTCAAAATGGAATTGCCTACTTTTGACCAAAATGTACTTTATAGGCGGGTGTGCTTTGACTGCCAACTATCTGTTTTCTTTTGGCACTAGAAATAACAATCTTGGATAACCTCCCTTTGGAGGTTTAGTTCCAGTTACAGATATTACAGAAGATTCTTCCATTTCATAGAAAGAAATGATGAAAATTAGAAGGAACATACTCATCTTTTGCCAGACTTGCACGATATATTTTCCTCTACATATTTAATGGTTTGGGTAATTATTTTCTTAATTAGAAGACTTGTCAAAACACATTATGATGACTGATTTCACATCACCACGGTTTTTCCTAGCAGTTTCTGATTACTGATTATATGTTACAGAAAAACATTAATTCATAATTACTGACAGTAATTTCTTAGATATCATTAACAGTGTAAATGCTATTGCCTAAGTATTTTACAGCTTCCCTAGGGAAAAGAAAATTAAATATTTTTTGTTGTTGTTTACAAAAAAAAAATTGAGTTCAGAAAATGGAATTGTTCTGTGTTTGGTTGTACATTAGGAACTTAAAGGCAAAAGATGATGTCTTTTTTGCCTAGACATCCATGTCTACCTGTGCTATTCCTGGATGATGGTGCCTATAATACTAAATGAAAAAACACACATTTGCACTACTGTGACACTTTCAACTGAGGTTTGCAAAGCATGCTGCAAACAATGATTCAGTGTCAAGATAATTTTAATGCATAAGCTCTCACTCTACAGTTAGAGACTGAAGCACACTAGAAGATATGGGCATTTTCTACTGTTACATTTTGAACAGGCTGAGAAAATTGTGAACAAAATCTGCCAGTCTTTTCCCCTTTTCTGGATTTTACACTTAGGCACCACTCACAGCATCCCATACACTCCAGGACAATACTGGCTTGTGCCTTACTTTTGCACCATTGTAGCAAGAAGGAAAACTCCATTGGTTTCAGTACTAGACCCAAAATTGCTTGAAGTTTCTGTGCTCAGTCTGCTTCTGACACTTCCAAGGCTACCAGAGTTCAGGAAAGGGAGCATCTTCTTTACCTCAGAGAGGAGAGCTCACATGGGTGACTACGCATTGTTTCTAACGCAAGTCAGTGTCATGAGGGTACAATTAAATATAATGGTTTTATATGGGATGTCTTGAAAAATTCAAGTTCTGTGTTGTTTTGGAGAAGGAGAAAATACAGAATGAATTTGATTTATGCACTAGTATCTGGTACAAGGTATGTATTCAACTATTCATCTGGTTTTCTTTTACCTTATTGATAACATTTATAGTTTTCTTGTTTAGGGATAACCTTAGTGTTTAAGTGGTGTTATTTGGAATCCTTGATGCAAGACAGAATCTTGCCAGTGTAGCTATGTTGTACCAGTTTACCAAAGTAACTTAAAGTATCCAAGGATATCTATTTCTTGGTCATTTTAATACCACAGTTATCTGCAGCTTCCATTCTCTGCTAACAGATGTTTGGTTACTAGTGTTCAGTATTATGCAATAAGACAGTGAGTCCCCAGAACTCCCTGTCAGGAACACAAAGTACTCTAAGATAGATCAGTTTCATATTTTCTGGCATTCAGCAATGACTAAATCTCCAAAAGGTTTGTATGTCCATTTAGTTTAAACTTAATATCCAGAACTCAGATTCCTAGAGCTAAGTTTTCTCAAACTCAAAACCAGACTAGTTACATAGAGATGTAATGATGCATGCAGATGAGCTGCATCTCTTTTCAATACTTATATGCAGACTCTGGTGCCAAGGGCTGGTTTAGAAATAAATTAAGGATTGTCTGAGGTGTTCAAATTTACCTTGATTATAATATTTCTCAGGAAGACAACTGAAAAGAAGGAACTTCATTTGAGGCATGGCTGAAGTAGTCTTTAAAGTATTGGAAACCTTCCTGTTACACACTAGTCACCCATGTCAACTGGGAAGAGCACAAGCTGCGAAAGGAGATGTTTTGGTAACACCTTCAGTGATATCAAGTATTAGGAAAATGTGAATTGCTCCATTTTGCAAGAGTAGGACAGCAAAACAGTGTCATATGTTTTGACTGATTTTATCTCCTTTGCACACACAGTATAGTATATTATCTTGGATGATTAAGCATAGATAAATCAGTTCTTCATCATAGGCCTACGAATGTGTAACTGACATTTTGACACTTCCACAAAAAGTAGAGGTCTTACTGAGGCAATTACATTTGAAATGCTGTGTAGCACATATATTTTTCTTCTAATGGAAGATAATTAAACATAATTAAATTACAATTTCTTCATGGTTTTGCAATGATAATATTTAAAGTCTGTGTCATTCCCTTTTTGCAGCTGTTATTTTGTTCAAGGAGTTGGTGTATTACTTGACTTTTCTGTAAGATTTCCAAGTACAGCCAGTTTTACTTCCTTTAATGTTACAGTATTTGGTTAGGCTGTTCTTATCTGAGTGAGTGAAGACTTCCAAAATATTTTGCAAAAATTTTCATGAAAGTGGAAATATTGGTTTTCCTCAGAGCTGAACTTGTGCATCAAAACAAAAGCATCAAGCACCCTTGGTAACAGATGAAATTAGCTGTTTGATGCAGTACCAAAACAGGTTAAAAAATAGTACTGCAGAAACTCTGTAGGGTGCAAGAAGGGGTAACAAAATGATGGAAACAACAGAGAGAATTTTAGATGACAGCTTAAAGGACATGAGGAAGCACACTGAAAGCGTTTCCTGTAGCACAAACAGAGGAAAAGGCTTTCACAATTCATTTCACAATTCATTGCCTGTAGAGACTCTGTATGAGGGTCATCCATGGCAGCAGGCACACACATTGTATGCACAACATTTTCTGGGATGGACACATGCACTGAGTGGACATAGGAATTAATAATTACTTTGAATTATGCAGGGAACCACAGGCTCTGCATCTTTTGCCCTCATGATCTACCATGGAGTTAAGAACCTGGCTTTTGATTTGCTCCAAACTCGAGTGGCCCTCCTCCAGACACTGCTTCCCAGCCATGTTTGCTGTCATGCTTGCATGGAGTCTTCTCACAGCCTAATTGCTGGAAAAATCTTCTCTGTTTCTGGACCTCTCTGTTGTCAGAAGGGAAGTGGCTTATTCATGCTCTGCTTTTTTTTCCAAGCAAACTTTGTTGACAGCCTGCAATTCCCCCAGAGCCCTCGCGGGAGCCTGAAATTTTGCCCAGGGTCCTCTCACCCACAGAACTGGCTGAGAGCTCTGGGTGCTCCCTCAGCCAGAAGGCTTGCGTAGAGAGGAAGGAGGGATATTGCAGAGCAGACTGATTTACTGATCTTGGACTCCGGATTTGTACCTCCAGCCTTCCCTCTCCACCCTCCCAAAACTTGGATTGCAAGAGGAATGCCTTTCTCCCTTACTGTCTATGTGCTCAGGGTTATACTGAAGCCACACGATTTCCATGAAGTCATCTCATGGCACCTAGCTAAATGTTTTTTAAAATACTGCCTTCTGCATGAGGAGAGAAGAAAATTAAGAGTCTCTGTTGGGGCTGGTGCACAGTTGATGCATGCAAATTGATGCAAATATGTGTGTTCTCCAACTGGATGTAACAGGATAGGACATATACATAAAAGAGTGGGAAAAAGCAGAGTAAATATAATACATGCAGGCATTATTCTGCTGTTCAGGGCAACATGCTGGGTTCAACCCCTGAATTGTCTATTGCACACCCAAAACAATTTAGATTAAAAGTGAGGTTTTTCAGGTAAAGGACACATTCATTAAACCTTTGCCACAGGCCAAGAGATGGCCACAGGTTAGAAACTGAATGGTAACTGGTCAGGGAAAGAAAAGAAATCTCTTTCTTTGTTCCTGAATTACAGGGATGTGGGCTTCTGAGGGCTACAGCAAAGTGCACATGGGCTTACTAATAACTGTAATAATCCTAATAATGTCCAGAAGTAAGGAATAATTTAAACTCCTTATGATGTCCCACTGGCTTGGGAGAGGATCTAACTTATGTATGTCACACCTCAAAAACAATGAACTGAATATACTTGCTAATAGGAAAGCTTGATCTTAACATTATTATGTAGCTTGTGCTCAGTTTTTGTGTTTTTGTTAGGGCAAACAGAAATGTTTAACAAGAGCGGACAAATGAAAAAATTATTTCTCTGGAATAATGATCCTGGAAAAGCAACAAGGAAACTGTTTATAAATGTGAGATGGGAAATACTTCAGCATGTATCCTTTTTCCTCAGCTCTCTTATCTTATGAAAAAGACAGCTGGAAAAAGTGAACAGAAAATGACTTATTGAAGAGTTGTGCCAGTCCATTCTTTGCTGATATATCAGTTAAGTGCTTTAGAGGAAGCATGATCTGATTCTCCTACATTTACAGAAAGCCCAGGAACTCACTTTTAAACACTGGTAAAAATAAGTAAGCTATGAGTATTTTCTCTGACAAGCTTTAGTCATGAATGCATATAATTTAAAGAAGTTGAAAACAGTATATTTGCAACCACATATGCAAGATGTCAATATACCCTCTGGAAAATCTGCTGCAGCTGGCTGATAGTCTTACAATATTATTAAATGTGGGGTCATTATTTCACCATGTTTAGATCACTTTTGGACACAACATAAGGAGAGGGAAGTATTGGCCCTGTTGTACTAGACAATGAGCTTTCCATATGTTGGAAACAGCGTCAAGAAAAGAAACTGCCCAGCAGAAAAAAAACTTGGTATCAATGAGAGGGAGCACTCAGTACATCACCAATGATCCCATCCACCAGATATTCTCAGACTCTGCCTGTAACCATGTTGTCTCATCTTAAAAAAGGAGAGGGATGTTATTTGTCTTAAAAAAAAAAAGTAAAAATAGTTAAGCCATCCATCAACTGAAATCAAGACAAGTGTTCTGTTCTCACTGTTGAAATGGGATATTATTATTCTCATGAGGATTAATAAGCCTAGCTGGAGGAGTCTGGCCCTTCAGGAGGTCAATAGAGGAATGCTTATGATTAATGTTTTGGTCCATGGGCTATCTCTATACTAAGTTATTAAAGCTACGTTGTCTTTTACCATTCCCTATTAACACAACGTTAACTTTCTGCTAGTGTTGATGTTGCAGACTGCCCTTGGCTCCATGGAGTAAAATAATACTTTGTGGAAAAGATTTTACTGTACAAATAAGCAGATTTAACATCCCAGTTTTTCCCAGCTCTCAGATGTCAGCATTGCCTGTAATTAGCTGTGAGCTAGAATGTGGGTTGCCATGCAGTAACCACACCAAGCATCTTCTCTCATGTCTTGATTTCTCATTTCAAATATCCCTGTTGAGTTTGGAAAATGAATTGTGGAAGCAAAAGACAGCAAAGGAGAGGAGAACAAGCATATAAGGTGAGCCTAATGTAGAATCAGCCTACTAAACATTTTTTTGTTTTTTTTTTTTTAATTTACTAGTCTTCACAAAAAATACAAAACATTGTTGAAAGCATTACTTGAGCAAGTAGATGCCTTGAATAAAATAATCATGTATAGTCAGCAGTTAAAATTATGTTTCAAAGGGCAGTTTCCACTATAAAATTTGAAACTCTCAAAATGAATGACTGGGGATAACAGTGATGTATTTCCTGGTGCTTTTATTTTTTATAATCAGATTAAGGGTGAAAGGAGAGTGCTTGCAAATTCTGCACAAAGAATTGTGCAGAATTGTGCAGAAAAACCCAGAATCTTCAGGTTTTTCTTCACCTGGGAAGACTGTGTAAATCTCCCCAGAAAACCTAGTCCTAATCAGTTGCTATCATGAGGCTGCTAGAATAGCTTCTCCTATTTGAAGTAAATTTAGTTTTCTGACTGCCATCATTCTCCTGACTTTTATAGAAGTGCTCTATATTTGCACTGAAACTACAGAGCAGATCCAGCCTTCCTTGGATGTTGTGCTACTGGCAACAAAAATGTCAGCTATGGCTGTCAGTAAAGGTGAGAGAGCTGTGGATTAACTCCCAGTTTTATTCTGCCACGTGCCAGCGGACTCAGCAAATGCATGCTTTTCTTGCCTATACACAAATGTAAACAACTCTGGGGTTGTTTAGGGTTTCATTACTCCATTACCTGTTTTCTTTCCAAATGGGTAGAAAGACATGCCATGAACTTCAACTAGTCCAGAGAATGGCTCTCTGGTTTCCACCATACTTTTCTGTGCAGCTGGATGTACTTGTTGAACTCTTGAGGTTTTAATTGTAATGACACTGGATATCCCAAACATTAGCACTTTGGGTAGATACAACTGCTACTTTTAGAAATAATTAGAGCAGTGACACCAATAGCAGTCGTAATTAATCACGTGGGAGCTAGCTGTAAAAATCTTTTTCTAAAGGTACCTTTTCCTGGATTACTGTTCTCTTTGAGGTATTTCTATAGGCCTATGGGTTCTTCCAAATGTTGCAAAGAAAGAGGGAAGGGGACAGGAGGCAGGTATTGTCTCTCACATCTCTTTTCAGCATACGAATATGCTCTTTAGATTGCTCAAAAGGCATCTTTTTATTAAACAAAAATAAGTTGTAAGGTAAAATCCTTACTAACTCTGTGTGTCCTGTAACACACATCATTTGGGTAAGAAAAGGTAAACAGGGAGCTACCAGCAAGATGACAAATATGATAATTTTGACAATACACTGGGCAACAAAGGCAGTGTTAAATACCAAAGTGAGCATGGATAACCTCCAATAGAAATGGCAACAATGTTCAAAATGTGTTGGAAAAGGCATGTGTTTTTCAAAACCAGTTAGGAGTCACAGGCCAAGCATTCAGCAACTTTCTCAGGAAAAATGGCCATCTGAGGGGCTGCTGCTTTTGCAATCACAGTAAACCTCCCAATACACAAGAGCTGTTAGCAGTGGAGTGACTAAACTCTGGATGTAAATCATTCTCCAGCTTTCATACAGAGCATTGCTAATCTCTCTGGAATATCATGTTAAAGCCATATTTTTACATTTCCATGAAGATTGCGCTGACAGCAATGGTTTGTCCCAAAGCAGCGATGGAGCTGGGTTAGCCCCACATTCAGGGGTTGGAGTGAGGCCAGCATTTCTCCTCAGCTTCTCAGAGAATGAGTCAACACACCTGCTCTAAAAATCTGGATGCAGTCAGCAGCCAACGATGTAATCTTTGGCACAGCCACCAGAACTCCGTCTGAATTATGTTCTTTAATTCAGGTTTTAATGCTTTTAATACAAGACACTATTGAATTTTTCAGGACCTCAAGATTTTTTTTCCCAAAAGATGTTCAATAAGAAAGTAAAACTGCTGTTTGCTTTAGCTAAAATTTTAATGTTTCTTGTGAAAACTGTAATAAATGTTACTTTTACAAATACTAATAAACTTGTTGTTTTTTGGCAAAACTCAGTCTTTCAATTTTTTTTTTTTTTAAATTAGCTGTATTTTCTTAGTGATAGTAGGACTGCATTCTGCAAGAAAAACATTCCTATGAGCAATTCCATAAAGTTAAGGAATTAACTCGTGAATAATGTCTTGTAGGGCTCGACCCATGTTTTTGGATAATTCTTGAATGTATAGATAGCAAAAAGAGAATTTTAACCGAGGAATTTATTTTAACTCCACAACAAAGAAGAACCAAATAATTTTGGTTATCTGACCTTAAAATATTGTCTGTCAGTCTCTACAAAAGGAAAACGGTGCAAATTGTGGTACAATAACACAAGCCAAGTTAGCATAACCACTGAAAACTCTGTTGTTAGGATGTGTAGCAGTGGGTAGCACTATGTGTGTGGTGCAAATAAGCACAGCCCATTTCATAGCTCACATCTATCTACTACCAGCAGATAGTTACATTTTCAGGGTGGTTTGAAAATGCTGAGCTACCTGTTCCTCCACGGCCAGCCATGAATACAAGCAGCCACTAAAATTTTCTTTGTTTATTGGCATGTGGTTGACAATAAAATTTTGCAACTTTCTCATGGTGCAGGAGGAGGTGTTGCCAAATGACCTCTGCCCAACATATGGAGGAAACCACTCAAGTAACCTCCATATCTTCCCACTGTTGTATCCTCCCATTTAATTGGTCACCATGAAGATGAGACCAATATGCTGATGGAGCTCTCCATGTTTCAAAGCCAGTGGAGGATCTTGAGCTCTTCATGAATGTTACCTATTATCTAATGTTGCAAACCAGAATTAATTAAAAATCAGAGCAATTAATATCACAAGTGCAGAGAGGAATCCCCTCCGTGTTCAAAATAATTCAATACTACCCCTTTGAAAAAAAAATGCAGCTTTAGCTTATATTTTTAGAAAAACAAACAACAGCTTCTACAGGGTTTCCTTAGATGAGATAATGGCCATGTTGCTTCCTAAGAAATATTTCAACCAAAGTGGTAGAGATACCCAATTCTCTAAGATTACTACCATCTCACATGTTAGTGTAGGAAATGCAGAAATTTGCACTGTGAAAGACCTGAAATATATTATCAGTTAGAATCATGAAACGGTTTGGGTTGGAAAGGACCTTAAAGATCACCTAATTCCAAATCCTCTGCCATGGGCAGGGACACCTTTCACTAAACCAGGCTGCTCAAAGCTCAATCCAGTCTGGCCTTCAACTCTTCTCAGGGCAACCTGTTCCAGAGCCTGACCACCCTCATAGTGAGGAAGACTTGAGTTCAATATACTAAGAGGAATATGGAGTCCCTGGTACTCTAGGAGTGATTCTAGCTAGAATAATGTTTAAATATATAGCATGTCAGCATAGATGGCTGTTAGCATTGTAGTAACTGTGACTCATGCAGACGGTCTTCAGAGAGCTTTAATCCAGCAAGCTCAGGCATGAGCAGCTTAGGAGCTGTGTAATATTGTAGTATCCAAGGAGAATTGTACTGTCTTAGAAGAGAAGTCCTGTTCTGAAGGAGGCCAAATGTATTTTCCTTCTTTGCTTGGTGGACACCACGTAAGGGGAGGGGAAAATGAAGAAGGGAGAAAAATCTAGATAGGAGACTGAAACAAGGTCTTGTCAGACTTAAAAACGGAAGGAGGGAGAGAGAGAAAAAGAAAAAAAAAAGAAAGTGTACAGAGAACCAAGAGGCTCAGTTCTCTTTGAAACAGGAATAATTTCTTAATGTTTGTAAATAACCTACCAAGATGGGCTATCATTTTCACTGGGGGTGCAACAAGGAGCAGAAGGATTATGTAAAGAGAGGAGCTGTGTCTGAGAGTGAGATTCAAATATTGTACTCTTAAATACAGAAAATAATGGATATATAAATTGCATGTAAGCTCTGAGATGAATCTCTTGTTGGAGAAATGGGTACCAGTGGATGGATGGACGAAGGACCAATGTTCTCCCATAAGCCACATTTCTTCAGAAAATTGTGTTGAAAAAGTAATAATACTCTCATTGGTATCCAAAGCTTTGTGCCCAAATGATTAAAGCTTATTGCTACTGTTACTGCTATGACCTATTGGACAATTCCCGTTCATTTCTGTATTTGTCCAGACTAATTAGTTATGTTTAAGTATATTTTGTAAAAGTAGCATGTAGAAAAAGCCTGAAAATATTTCATGATTGCTGTTATTAGTGGAAATTATTTGGTATTTAAATCCATGTAATTGAGACAAAACCTTTAAAAATTTCTTCTCAGATTTTTAAGCCACATAATAAACCAGTAAATAAATTGAACATAAGCCTCAACCACCTGTCTTTATTTAATATGTATTAGCAGCTGGCTTGGGCTTTTGTCATGACTGTGGAAATGAGTTAACAGGTTTAAGACAAGTATTTCCACGGCTGACTTGCAGTTCAAGTTGTGTTCCACATAGCTCAACAGCCACATCAACAAAATGAATGCTAAGAAACAGTACTAGAAAATGCATTCCTCTCAAGTTGCTGGAGCAGGGAGTCCTCAGGTCAAGGGTTCTATGAGAAATGTGGGCCAGATTAATGGTTATTCCAAGTGAATTGCTCCACAAGCCATCTGTGTGTTCATTACTGAACAGAAAATGAAGTTCTTCTGTGAGAAAGAAAGTCTCAAATATAGTACTCTCCTTGGTTCACAAACAAGTGTATCATCATGGTTCAATAGGAGTTAAAACAGAAAGAAAGGAATGTTAAATAAAATAAACTGAGGTTGTTTAGAAATTTCAAGCTTTCCTCTACACCTTCGAAGTTCTACCATCTACTCAGGTATCAAATCCTTTATTTTCTTAATTGTTTTTCAGTCATTTTAGTATTTGTTATTTTGGCTGGGACACAAGATGACTTCTGCATCTAGGAATAATATGGAGATGTCAGGCATTGTGCACTGTCATCAGCTTCTCATGCTAGCTGGGAGATTGATGTAATGAGTGAGGGTTGTGGGAGATTATGGGTGATGAGAAACAGGAAAATGCACTCTTAAACTGGGGCAAACTGGAATGCAGAAAAATTGACTCTGCAGCCAAGGGGCTTATGGAAATGTCAATATGGCTATGAAAAAGAACTGAAATAGCCAAAAATATTCAATGTGTCATTAGTTTGCAGTGTGGTTATTGCTTATGAAGATGCACTGAGTGTGGTGCCAAATTTCTGTTTTATTTTGCTGTCAATAGATTTTTCTTCTTTTAAAGAAAAAAGATATTTTCCTCCTTTTCTCAGCCTCCATTTTCTTTTTTAGTTCTGGCACTTTTAGATTTTAGTAATGATTGAACATACTAAATAGGAACTGACCTTTTGCTAGAAACATGCTCACAACAAAGAATCAGTGAGCTGTAGATATTTCTTGTATAAAGAAGCAGTCCTACAGTTCTTACTAAGTTGTGCCCCAGTGCTGGAACTCTTACTCCTTCACCCACTTGCACAATGCCTGCATACTCCCTCCAGTTTGTTCTTTACCAAGGTAACTGCCCTTTTCAGTCCTGAGGATTTAATTCTTCCTGTCCTTACTTGACTTGGCAGCAAATCTAGACTGAGTATCTTGAACAGCAACACGGAGAGTTTTTTATGGTTAAGACTGCTGGATTGGGTGCTGGCTCCTTCTCCCAGTATATGAACCCAAATATTCAATACATCAATAGCTCATGGGGTCAGTCAATATATCAGCAAGAGAAGTAGATGCAAAATGTATTTAGCATCCAGACTTTAAGCAGTACATTATTCCAGGATGTCAAGATTCTGCAGTTTTGACTAATTTTGTACACTTCCCTTCTCTTTTTTAATGAATAATTGTAATGAAGAAGTTCCTACAGAAACTAACATGATGCAGGGCTCATTGCTGAATGACTGGTCTATTAATTAGACATCTTTAGATAAAAGGTTGCTCTATACTCAATGGATTAAACTGAGCCCTTGAGATATTTGAAGTTTGTTTTGTCACTATCAGATAAACACAAAAGAACATGCCAGCCTGCAGAGGTTCATGACTAAACTGTTTGCAAGCTTAAAAAGAAAGGGAGAGGAAAAGCCTTGTTAATCTTCTCCATTCCTAATTTAAAAAAAAAAAAAAGTAAATATTTTTGTAAAAACATTTCAAAGGCTTCCACTTTGAGCTATGTGGCAGGTCAAGATTAGGGAAAACCCAAGCACCTCCTAAGGTTAAACACACTATTTGTCTCTGTCTTTCAAACTACATCTGAGTATATTTTGCAGATAAGTTTAGATAGGTTAAAGCTCAAACTCCTTTCCTTTGACTTTTTACCTAGAAATATATAGCCAGATATGGAGTAAGTTCAGAGCAATATTTTCCTCTCATTACAGATATTCTGCTCAGTTCCTAGAATAAATAAAAAAAATGTATTACAGGAAAAGTGTAATGTTTTGAAGCTCCTATTAAATTACAGATAGAATACTTTAGAATGAAATTTCAGGCAAATGGCATTTCAGGCAATTAGAAAGCTTTTAAAGGGCTATTAGATATGCTTTGTTTACCACATTCAGTCATTCAGATTATCATATTAGTCTCGCAGAAGACTGGAATAGTTTTTGGTAGATAATTTGCCCGCTGCACTTTTTTTCTGAGCTAGGGAAACTACTATGATGATTTATATAAATTAATTAATTTACATTATATTGTAAAAATGAAGCTTTGATTTTGAACATGAAATTGGATTGGATGGCGGCAAGTGCACTTCTAAAAAGACCAAATTGTTTTCACTTCACTGTGTCTTGTACTTTGATGGTCCCCTTGATGTGGGTGTGGTGGCGATGGAATTAAATTTCATTTTCATGAATTGCATTACAGTTACCTATTGTGCAGGAAAATTCCCTAACTTTACATAGCAAAAATAGTATTTACAACTGCTACAGAGAAATCTCTCCAGGCAATACAAGAGAAATACCCTGCAATTCCTTTCACAGACTCGGGCTCTATAATATATTAATATATTCAGAATAATTTTATATTTTACTTATATTTATTTGTATTTTAAAATTTTAGCTTGGGAATACACTATGTGTACATTTCTATCTGTCTTGAATAGTAGGCACAGATCTTAGCTGCTGTGAAGTGGCAAAGTGCCAGCATCATAAAAGAAAACACATTTATTTATAATGACTGACTTTCTGAGCCAGGAAATCTCTTTGATTTCCTTCAGTGGCAAGAGAGTCTGAAGTACAGGTGAGGGTAGACAGACAGGCAGATAGAAAAATATTCCTTATAGCAGTACTGAGAGATTTTCTGGGGGTAAGAGGACTCCAGCAAGGGGTTCTCCCATGTAGGATCACGAGGCTGATGCCCAGATGCCTTCTCTTGCTGTGGGCCCCTGCAAGCCACCCAGCCAGGGACACTGCCTGTGTGGTTACCCCTAAAGTCACATCAAAGTGAGCTTCACACCACAAAACGGAAAACAACAAAAGCTACAAAGACTATATTTCACTGTGGTGGGAAGGCTGGAATTATTTCATCCAGCCTCCCAGCTAGAGGAATCCCAGCAGCAGCAGCAGCAGGAGGAGGGATTGTCCCTTCCTTTTGCAAGGCACATGCTGTTCATGGACCTCAGGAGATGATCTGGCCATATAACCTTGGAGTGTGAGTAGCAGATGCTGGGGAGCCCAGTGCCCTACAGATGGCTGACACATGGTTTTCTCTTCCACACCCCAGTGCTGTATTGTGGCTGTCTTGCCACTGCATTGTCTCAGCAAATTGAATGGGTGGGGGTTTAAAAGAAGAAACAAAGAAGGAAATCTGGCACTCTACAGGTGCAAACCCTCCAGCAAGGGCACGATTTTAGGGGATTACTACAGAAATTGTGTCAGTTAGTTCAGACAGAGTATACACTGCCACTGAGACCATTTTCTGCAAGACTTATTGACTGGCCCTGCAATCAATCCAAGGTTTGAGAAAGCAATTCCTTCATTGAACATTTATCCTGTGAAATGTTCCCACTGACCGTATCTTAGCCTGGAGTTTTGTTGTGAAGAAAACATTTGCTTTTACTAGCCTCTGACTAAGAAAGCCATGCCTTACTCCCAATCTTTGTGTAAATCTTCATTTTTATTCCTTTTTGCTTTGTACTCATAGATGGAAATGTCAGATAGGTTTGGAAGAGCAGTTGATCCCCACTATAGGAGGAAGTAGTGTCCATGGCCTGGTTTTAGGAAAGCTGACCTTAAGAACAGCTCTTGTTTGAAGCTTTTTGTAAAATGTTATATTCAGTTACCTACAGATACCGTCCGTGGTTTGTAACTCATAGGATGTAGTGAGTTTTATCCTGCCACAGTGTGGTCAGGAAAGATGCCTGTTCCTTTCATCCTAAAGTTTAAAATTAAAAGCTATTTGTCACCAACATGACAGCTGTGTTTCTTTCTGAATGGAAAATAAAAGTTGAGTCCGCATTTTTTTCAGGTTTCATATAAATCTATATGAACCCCTGGCAGAAAAAACAATCTTGTGTGTGTGTCAGCATTCCACAGCAGGGTTTTAACAAAGATCACATGTTACACGTTCAAGAACCAAAGCACAGAAACACTGCAGTTGAAAACAAAACCCCTGCATATCTGAATAACCCCGCCTCAAAACTATTAATCTGAACAGCTGCCCTGTGCATGATAGGCAATAAAGGACTAATTCAGTCAAACAAAGCACAAAAACTCCCCAACCAAACCCTAACCAAAAACCAAACCAAAACAAACTTCTACAAAAATGTGCTTAACAACCCCAAATTTCATCAATTTTTTAATTTTTTTCATTACATTAACCAGATTCTTCCATAACTTTTCCTATTTTGCTTTCTTAAGGTCTGACTGTGGAAAGATTTTTATACAGTACACTCTTAATGCTCAACTAAGCTAATTGTTAAGGAAAATGGGAAATAAAACGCATAATTAGCTATTGTAATTGAGCTATGGAGAATTTTAGCCCAGTCATTATTTGATTCAGATTCCAGAGCATGTGGTTATGTGATAGGCTCTCATACTACATGAGTAAGAGATGACATTGTTGATTCATGATCCTAAGAAAATTTCCTTTTACAAATTTAGAACTGCATTTTATTGTGATGCACAAAGAGAAGAGTAACTAAAACTATGTTTTTTAGATTTTTTTATCAGTTGTGAAATTTATTGAGAGCTTTGGTATTTGAATTTTGTTGACAGGACAGGAAAAGCAGAGGCAATGACTATACAAGTTTGTTCAAAATGCCCTGCAAGTTTGTTCAAAATGCCCTTCAAATAGTCTTTTACCCTGTTTTGATTTGCTTTGGCAGTAATTCAATTTACTGATCCATACTCTTCAGCCAATCAGTGCCTGTTCTAGCACTAGGCAGATGCTGCAATGTGCATACTGAAGTGTTAGGATGGGAAATGACAGCACAGATATTAAGAAAGACAAAATTCACTGTTATGATCTAAATATAATTAATTCCATATTCCAGTTTTTGACTACCACACATTTACTTGTAAAACACAAAAAGTTGAAAAATGGTGAAAATACTTATTCTCTGCCCTCTTCAGGATAAGAAATACAAATCTGTTCATACACTGAATGGTCTGGCAAAACAAGTGACCCACATACTAGGATCTGGCACATTTATCCCTTGCAGCAGCAAATTTCAAGTTAGTCAAAAGCTCTTGGCTTCAATTTCATGGCTTGTAGGAGACAGTTTATAGTTTGTGAGCTTGCTGGTGCAATGCTGTATGAAAGTATCAGATTAAAAAGCCTAATTAAAAAAAAATACAATTATGTAAGGAGATGGTTAAATTCCAAAAGCTTTACTCATTGCTTAGCCTCAATTAATTAAGAGCAATTTCTGACTGAATAAAATCTGTGTGAGGACTTTTGGATTTAGGTTCTGAGTTCTTTCCCACAAATTTCTCTGAATATTTTTTATTCATGTTTGGATACTTAGTGAACATCTGTGTTTGGAGGTTTGTTTTGATTTGGTCAAAAGAAGAAGATTTTTTAAAGTGCTCTTAAACATAAGTAATTTGGAGATAAATAGCTTCCTGCTCAGTTAAAATACTCTTCTATTGCTTCTGTAAGTGACTTGGCCCAGGGCAGCTTATTATTCTCCCTGCATCACAGAAGTGTGTAGCACATATTTTATGGTTGCTTAGAACTGGACAAAAAGGCAAAGGGTGGGGAAGGAAAGACAAAAACATCTTTTGGTGACTTGGCCCTTGAGGGTTTGTCCAGAGGATGAAGAAAACTTGGAAGGCCTTTGAAGGGATCCACACACTTATGTTCATATGGTTAAACCCTGTGGTGGTTAATCATTTAGCAGAATTAGAGCCACACTTAAGCCATGAATGAAAGTATGCCACTCAAAGGAACAGGGGCTTTATTGGGAACTAAATTTGGGATGAGACTTGCTTTAAACAGATTTTGAAAAGGGTGAGTAGATGATCAAGCTTAGCTCAGAACTAGATATTACATTTGCCTGTTTTTAAGCTGCAAATTGAACCTAGAGTTTACTTGCCATTTGCCTGATACCCATTTTCAAAGGAAAAATTGTCAGCCTCAACATAAAATAGGAAAGTCAAGTCAGTCTCACATGGAATTTTATTGGTTAGTGAATGGTATTAACATTATCATGCCAGGTTTTACATCCATACTACAGCACACTACTGGGCACTGGAGGCCAGAGGAAGTACATGCTCCTTACACATAGTCCCAAACAGCCAAATTAAATACAATGTCTGCAGCTGCTGCAGATTCCCTGTAAACCCAAGTCATAAGTCATAGGCCCTCTGACGTTACTGATTTAAGAAAAAGAATAAGCTGTGTTTCAGTTCTCCGTATCTCAGGAGAGATATTTGGTCAACTTTTTTGGTCAACTTTTTAGGTGTGTAACAGGAGTTCAACCCAGCAGTGCTCACCTACACCCCTCTGCATTAGAAAGAATGTGACCTGACTGTGTGTCAGTTTGCTGGTTCACTCTCTCTCTGTCACCTGACGGGACAGGGACCCACAGCTTTCAAACCACACCAGGGAGCTTGGGTTTTCCCACTGGGGACTGCATAGCTCATGTCAGGATGAAACTTGCACAGAACACCTAAGAGCTTGTTGGCTCTGAAAACTTGACAGCCACTGGTGCTCTCCTTGGAAGGTTAGGAGTTCAGTAAAGAGCAGCTGAGGTGTGAGCTGTGCTGTCCTGAGCTGCTATGACCACACAGTACAGTGCAAGAAGCAGTACATGTGTCCTAATTAGCTCAGATAAATACCATAACTGCTGGGCTACTGATTAAAAGCACTAGGGATTAATGTCACCACTGCCTTCTTTTCTGTTTCCTTCTTGTGATTGATGCCTCATGTGAAACTTCTACAAGCATGGTTAGAAACAAACGATTTTCCGATTCAAAGTGAAGGAAGTCTTTCTATTTTAGCATAAACCAGACATTTCTCCCCAAACTGTTATTTTGTTTTATTCAAAATCCATCCTCCTGCTGCTTTGCTTTGATGGTTAAAAGCCATACTAGTCTGCAAGATTGTGGGAAACCCTGAAAAACATGATGGGGGATGATTTTAGGCAAGTCATGAGAAGAGTGGTCTGGGGAGAAAGGCTTCACAATGGCCTATGGCACTGTTTAGAAAGAGCTAGCAGTTATTTGGGGGTAGAACAAAATACTTCAATGGATACAGGATGAATTCCCTCTTGGTGTCATTCCCCTACTTGGAAGAAATTAAGTTGAGAAATTTGGATTGTAATATCTTTTCTACCCCTCTGAGTCAGAGCTTCATTTCTAGCCAGAGCATGCAGCTGACATTCCCATCTGAAATCAATTTATACTCCTGAATGTTAGCTAGTAACCAGTGAACAAAACCAAATGTTGACATTTTATTTTAGCTAATCTTTTCAGGTGCTCAGACCTCAGTGTAGAAGCACATATTAAAACAGGATATTTGTTTAATTAAACTTCAGCTATTAAAGGAAAAAGGAGCTTAAGCATTCGTTATTGACTTCTCTTGGACGTACGTTGAAGTAAATGGGCAAAACTGAAGTCAGTTTTCTAATAAAAAAACCCCCAACTTAGTTCTGTTTTTAGGCAGCTAAAAGAGTCTTAAAGAATAAAAGGACATGGCAAGCTAAATGCAACCAATTCCCCTTTTCTTGAAATACCCGGTGCAGCTCTGTGGCTTGGTTGTACCTTTTAGCCAAAGATATCTTGATACAGTGTCTATTCATAGGGCAACGGGGTTACAAATACATATTTGACAGGCGTACAAAACCAGAGATTGTCATTCATGAGTCTTTTATACTTCAGCTTCTGCAATAAATCCAGTTTCGTTTCTTAGTTTCATTATTTGCTTCACTGAGCTTTAAAGGATAAATTCACTTTGAATGAGATCCTAAGTTGTCCTCTTTATAGTAATTTACTTATTTCATGCCTGACTATGACTTTTTAGCCACACAGTGAAGAGTTGCTATGAAGGAATTTCTTCAGAGAAAACAGAAGACATGAGGAAAAATTCTATTCTAACTTCAAAGTGTTCAGCCATGGTTTTGAGGGCTACAAACCTGGCCAGTTTTCTTTTTCTTTTTTTTTTTTCCTACCAAACTTGGAGTTTGACTACATTTGCCTAAGATCTCTTCAGAGCAGGGAAACAAAGCAGCCATTCATGCCCAGAAAGTCTTTTGTCCGGGTCCCAGGAAAAGACAGAAAACCCATACAGACAAATGATGGAGGCACAATTTGAGCTTGCATGACAGCAGTAAAACAGCCAAAGTTTAGCAGAAAAACAGAAGTCTGCAGAAGGAAAATGGTTTGCAGCAGTCTTAACAGTAATTAGTGGAAGTCCCTTGCTACTCCCTTTGTGACAGGTCAGATGATTTCTGCTGGTGCTTCTATGCCCACCTAACACATCCGGGGAGCCAGCAGTTGCACAGAAATTACATTTGGCCACAAACATTCAAATCATTGTTGTCAGGAGTGGAACACAAACACAAGCACACAATATTGTCTTTGGGCCTTTTTTCCTCTGGTGTGGAGCATGGCTTACAGCTTTCTCCAGATAGGACTTACTACCACTTCCAGTGACCCAATCATTTATTAGCTGAATCTGTCCCAGAGAAAATGCCTGCAAGCACTTTCAGCTGCAGGAGATGAAGAGAATAAATTGTTTCAGAAGGAGCCTCTGTGGTCTCGGTGGAGGGGCTGATAAACAAATCCTGTTCCATTCAGCAGCCTGGTGTACAGACATACTTTGTGCATGCCTCGGGCTATGGGATGCATTGTTAATAATCACTTCAAAGCCCTCCATCGGCATTTAAAGTTGCTCTCTCTTTGCAGCAGTTTCTTTGGTCTTTTGGACACTTTTGAAGTTCTGGCCAGTGGTATGCCAGTGCTGCCAGCAGCACAAACTGCACTATTGTTGCGTGGTGCTGCCGCCTTGTCTCAAATACTCCAGGCCTCCTGCCTTGGCATATCAAGTGTGTTTGTGTGTGCGTGTTTATTAAAACTGAAGAGCCTTGTACTCTTTGGTGCACATTGGAGGAACTTTGGCAATATTTTCTCTAATGCAAGGACAACGTGACTGTGTGGCACAGAACTGATTAATGACCACTTTTGGGGGTGGGGATTGCAATGATTAATATCTTATTTTCTATCTACTTGTATTACCCTTTTTGCCTGGCAAATTATCTTAAAAATGGCTTATGATTAATCTCAAAAGAAAAGGAATTATTTGGGCTTTTAATGTGATTTAGAAAGAAAACCCAAACAAACCCAACACTACGCTCATACAGCAGGGGCTCATGGCAAGTCACATACATTGCATTACGTCACAAAATCCATTTCAAAGATATTTGCAACAGGACTACCAACATCTATTTTAAATATTGTAGCTGCAAGGCAGGGGAACTGTGGATCCTCTTGTAGCATAGATTTTATCCTGTGTAATGGTTGTTCTAAGTAATGCATATATATGGATAACATGAAGAATGAAGAGGATGACATGGGGTACAGGAGATCCTGATTCCTGGTAGCAAAAGTTGATACTGGTCTTTAGGTAGTGGTGAGGCCAGGGATGGGAATGATTATTTAGTTTGCACTTCTGACAAATATTGTAACATTTCATCAGTGGTGCTCATGTCTTGGACTTATTTTCACCTCTGTAAAGGCGGTTGTGGTTTCAAAGTAATTTAAAGTTGATATAAATGAGAGCTAGAATTAAAATGTTGCCTCCTTCCTTTGCTTTCCATCCCCACCTATGCACTCCCATTCCTGCCTTTGTTCTACCAGAAAAGTTCACACAATGACTTGGATCAGGATTTACCATGACTAAAAACTAACCTGACAGCAAACAAACAAAGAAAACAAATCAACCCCATGTCCAATAACCCTCTACTTATTTTGAGCTAACTCAGTTTCCTACTTCAGCTCAGCACCTGACAACACCAACATTTACAGCAGCGCAATGTATGATCAACCTTTGATAGATTGTGTCACTGAATTTCATCCCCAGCACTATCTGCCAGTATGTCACAAGCAGATCATCAGGGCTGGGATGTGTCAGAAGACAGCTGTTGACTGATGTGCAAGTGACTGCAAGGAAGGTGTGTCGGGAGTGTCAGCAAGACCAGAGGGGAACTGAGTGATGAAACACAGAAACAAGGCAAGGTGATCACTGATTGTTGTGTAAATCTAACAGAGAGCTTTACAGTGGGTGCACATCACAGAGGAAAGTGTAGAGAGTGTCTTTTGGGTTTTTTTTTTGTCCTGCTTTTGCAGCTTTCTAACAGTAGAAGATATTTCAAAACAGGTTATACTTTCAGTAGCCTTACCATGGGGGACATAAAGAAGATTCCTTAAAACAACGATGTCTAGAAAGCCATTTGTTCTTAGTAGAAGTATTTGTGTAAAGGAAAAAAAAAATCTTATTTTGTAAATGCCATGATGATGCAGGGAGGATTAGACGTGCTCAAGAATGTGGTGGGGACCTGCTTCATACACTTACATCCAAGGAGTGCACTGTCACTTATTTCAGATTAAATTAATTTCAATTAATCTCAATTTATCTGAGAAGAAAAAGAAGTCCAGATTATAAATTCTGCATATCTGCTTTTGAATAAAGGAATATTCTCCTTCATCTTATAGGTAATATTTTATCCTTATCCTTCTGTACTTAATTTCGGGACAAATATCAAATATAATTTCTCTTTATGTACCTTTTGCATGCTGTACCCTATAAGTTTCAAGCTATATCTAAGCTGTTTTGTTTGTATCATTTACTTTTAATTTCAGAAATGAGCATCATTTAGGATCATAAACAGTTCTGTAAGAATTCCTTGTTCTGTTTCAGCCAAAGTTGCATAGATGTGCAAATCTGGAATATAACTTTGCCACTCTCTTAAACTGTAGGTCAGTGGAAATACGATCAGTGATTTCAGTCAGTCTTTGAGCCAGATCTTACATGATATGAAATTAAAGCTGGGATGTCATTACATAACTCTCAGTGGAAGGTTTCTGAAGAACTGAAGAACCTGAAGAACTGATGAAACATTTACATTCAGTAATGCACTAAACATAATAAAACAAAACATACTGAAATTTAGCTTATATGACTCAGAACTCCAGTCCTAGGTACCTACACAGACTGATGCCTTGAGTCTCCATTCTGTTCTTTTTGAGCTATTAGTAAGTCACCATATAGAAATAATTTTATTCTTTCCATAAAAATCTAAAATACTGAAAATTATGTAGTACACTTGATGGTTTCAATATCAAATGATGATACTGAATATTTACTAAATTGTTGATCCTCATTATGTAGGCTATGGAAATTGTTTAACATTTCTAATAATTTCAGGCTGTTTCAGACTACATCTGCTGTTTATTATACAGTAAAACAGACAGAGAATAGAAAGACTTCCTATTAAATGTTGAGACTGTCTAGAGAAACCATCCCTGCTAAGTAGATACTCTTCATGTGGTGTGATCATGACACAATTTTTGATTGTCTCTTTTTTACTTTTAATGTCTATGATCTGATTAGTTACTGCTTTTGGAGAGGCTTCAGTTGGTGAGACCTCTGAATTATTTGAAACATGAAAACTACTTTATGATTATGAAGTCATACCATCAAAAGAGGCCAAAGAAAAGAATATTATCCAGCTATTAATCCACTAAAACATAATTCTTACACAAATACATTTTTATAGGGGAGAGATAAAGAAGTTAGAAGAGTTTTTGACTTAGAAGATATGAAGCTAAGTAAATCAGTTTTGCTTCCTGTGGTTTGTCTTTTGTGCCTTGATATCCTCCTTGTGTTCAGAAAAAATCCATGAATGAGTCATTACAATTCTAAGTGTATGAAATACTTTTTTCTTGTTAAGGAGTGCAACATTCTTTGCAAAGTAGGAACAAATGGTGCAGATTTATCTGCTTAATAAGGGCTGGCAATCTGAAGAGCGTCTGAGAATGCCTTGAGTGCCACTGCATTTTAGAAATAAGCTTTTCGTGCAGTCTGAGGCATGGTTGCCCTGTGTTTTGATGCAGAATGTTGGTAATATGATGGCAAATGATGTGGTCTAGGTTAGCAATGTACTTGGAATTTTTTTTTTTTTTTTGGTTTGCTTTCCGCATTCCCTTGCTTCCTTCCTCAGTGAAGTTATTTCCTTCCAAACTGTTTAAATTGGTATAGACCAGCCAGAGCACAGTCTGGGCTGGTTATCAGCAGGCCTCACAACTGGAACGAGTGTCTCTAGATTTCCTTATCCACCTCCCCAGCAGTTACTGTCATCAAAGCAATTGGATGGGACACAGATGAATAGCTGCTCTTAGAATAGAAATCTGCAGCAAGGTCAATGGTGTTCAAAACAATCTGACCAGCAGCAGGAAATTCCCTCCAAGATTTCTAAATCTTGTTTACAAAAGATGTCGTTCTGCAGGATACAGCCTACCCAATGCTGTGCTGGGAATGTCACGTGATGTAGCACTTTTTCATGGGTAGTCTCAGAAAGCAGATAGGATGAAATCCTGGCAGAATTCCCACTTTCTTCAATGCAACAGGGTTAAAAATGAAATGTTTCATTAAAGAAAGAGTAGAAATTTTTGGCATCTAAAATCAGGGCTGTCAGGAAAGATCTAGACTGGCCCATTTGTGGAAGATGACATATGGAGATTCCCTTGCTGAGAATGGCTTGCAGCTAAACCACACTGATAGATACAAAATAAATCCTGAACTAGACTACTTTGGCATAATATTTCCTGGAGGATAGTGAAGACTGGGAGTCTTTTCTCTGAAGATCCTAAGAAAAAAGAAAATGTCTAAGAGATAAGTACTCAAGTTATGTCCTAAGTACCACTACTGGAACGCAAGCTACTTTCTAGCAATACCCCAATGGTACATCAAAAATCTTCATGTTTTCTTTCTCACATGTTACTACATTGTTATCCAGGACAGACTGCTAATCTGTTCTGGGGATTAGCTTAAACTGGGTAAAAAACAATTACATAAAGAGGCTCAGGAAAATAATATCTTGCTAAATCTGGTATACGAATAACTATCCATTAGCACCATCAATTAGGTATAAATAAGAATGACCAGTTCTGAAATGAAAAAGCAGATTACAGAAATTTAATGGCTTTAAATTAACACTCATGATATAGCTGAAAAGAAATGCTCTTTACTAGATTATTCAGATTGTTAAATGTGTACTTTTAACACACTGATGATCAGTTTACTGACTTTTAGGTTCTGGTTTAATTCTGCTGATGAATTAAATGCACTGTTTGTGATATGTGTAGGGCGTGCTCGAAATTTTTGTAGGGTAAGGTTTGTGCTTGTAAGACACTATCTTCAGTGCTTTTTACTTTTTAAACACCTCCTAAGGTACAGGAGCAGTCAATTCCCAGACGTCTCAAGTCAAGCAGACATGGCAGAAGGCCGGCTCGGCTGAATAGGGACTGAATAGTTCTCTTGGAAATAAGAAAAAGAAAGGTGTAAGCTTAGTGGAAACAAAGTCAGGTGACATGGGAAGAATAAGAGATGCTGCTTGCTACCACAGGGAGAAAATTCATGTGGCCAAAGCTCAACTGGACTTGAAGCTAGCCAGAAGTGTGGGTGACAATAAAAAGAGGTTTTTTTCAAATACATTAATGGCAAAAGCCAGGTAGAAATAACATTGGTTTGTTACAGGATGAGGACATTCACCTCACAAACAGGGACAAAGAAAGGCAGAGGTGTTTAATGCATTTTTTGCTTTGTCTTCAAACAGATGACAGACCAAAGGGGTCCCAGTGCCCTGAGATGGAAGACCATTGCTGCAAGAAGATCAAATCCCAGATCCTGAACTTGTGCAGGATCCATTTCCTCGTCTGGATCCCTAGAAATCTATAGGGTCTTATGGGATTCATCTGAGAATCATCAATGAGCTAACTGATATTAACACAGAACTTCTCTTGGTGATTTTTGAGTGGTCTTGGGAGACCAAGGAGGTTCCATCTGACTGCAAACTGGCAAACATCATCCCAGTTTTCAAGAAGAGCATGAAGAAAGACCCTGAAAACTACAGACCTGTCAGTCTCACTTCAGTGCCTGGTAAAGTCATGGACAAGATTATTCCGGGAATTATTGAAAAACACCTGGAGGACAACACAGTCATCACAGCCAGTACAGCTTCATGAGATGAAAGTCCTGCTTGTTGAATTCTCCTTCTACAACAGAGTAACCCACCTAGATGACATAGGAAAGAAAGATGTAGCATTTTTGGACTTCAGTAAGGCTTTTGATACTGTCTCTCACAGGATCCTTCTGGACAAAATGTCCAGCACTCGGCTGAATAAACACATCTTGTGATGGGTTAACAACTGTCTCAAGGGTCAGGCACAAAGAGTTATAGTGAATGGGCTGTTATCAGGCTGGCATCTGCAGGGCTCCATCCTCAGCCCTGTGCTCTTCAACATCTTCATAAATGACTTGGACACAAAACTCGAAGGAATACTAACACTATTATGTAATTTAGCTGATGACATGAAACTGAGAGCAGCTGTTGACTCCCTCAAGGGCAGAGTGGCCCTGGCAGAGAGATCTTGACTAATCAGAGAGATGGGCAATCACCAACCATATGAAGTTCAACAGGGTTAACTGCTGGATTCTGCAACCAGGGCAAGCCTGGTTGTGTATATAGACTGAAGAATGAGATGCTGGAGAGCAGAGCTGTGGAAAGGCACCTGGGGGTCCTGATCAATGGCAATTTGAACACGAGTCAGCAGTGCCCTGGCAGCCAGGAGGGCCAACCCTGTCCTGGGGGGCGTCAGGCACAGCATCACCAGCCAGGCAAGGGAGGGGATTGTCCTGCTCTGTTCTGCACTGGGGTGGCCTCACCTCCAGTGCTGGGGGCAGTTTTGGACACCACAATATAAAAAAACATTAAGCTCTCAGAGAGTGTAAAAGGCAGCCCATTAGAATGGTGAAGGGCCTTGAGGGGAAGCTTCATGAAGAGCAGCTGAGGGCACTTGGTCTGTTAAACCTGAAGAGGGGACTGAGGGGACACCTCACTGAAGTCTGCAACTTCCTCCTGAGGGGAAGTAGAGGGGCAGGTCATCTTCACTCATGGTCAGTGACAGGACTCGAAGAAACATCGTGAAACTGAGTTTGGGGAGATTTAGGGTAGACACCAGGAAAAGGTTCTTCAACCAGAGGGTGATTGGGCACTAGAAGAGGCTCCCCAGAAAAGTGATCACAGCACTAAACCTGGCAGAGTTCAAGAAGTGTTTGGACAATGCTTTCAGCCAAGGGTATGATTCTTGGGATGTCCTATGGAGAATCAGGAGTTGACTCAATGATCCTGATAAATCCCTTCCAACTCAACATACTCTATGATTCTACTCTAAATTCTAAATACAGATTCATAAAGCACAGATCCTGCTGGACTCACTCTGAGACAAGGATTCAAAATGAAATGCAGTTAGAGAGACTAATTGCAAAATTTAGGAATCTATGTTTGTTATCTTCCATACTTGGTTCACAGTATGAAGAATAAATCTTGTAAGAGGTCAATTTTTCATTAGGATAATCTTTGTCTGTAATTTTCATCTTCGGGGAAGATAATTCAGTTTGATATAAACATATATTCTCTGCTATCTAAAGTTGATAAGAATCAAACCACTGTATAGTTTTAGACAAATACCGAGTGATCTGTGAACAAAGGAAACCTAAGTAAGCAAACAAATAAACATTCTTCATATATCCATTTTCCTTGAAGCCTTTTATAAATGTTTATGCTATTTCTAGTTTGTACTTAGGGCATATGAAATGTAACATTTGCTATTGATCTAAAACCCTGGTTAACCTGCCTTGTTGACTTTGTAAGTGAATTGGATAACCTAACTCTCATAAATAAGAATGAATAAGGATATCACTCAAAAAAGGATAGGGTGGAGGCACTTTGAGGAGTGATATGAACAAGAGGAAACAAGCAGACCTATTTAAAGTCACTGCTTGTCTCCTTTTGCTGAAGAAATATGTTAGGTTACAAATAGAAATGCTAGAATTAAAATTATCTGTTTTCCTTCCTGAGTAGAGAGAAGGATTTCTTGACATATTTTATGAGATTTGGTTTTTTCAAATTGTTCAGATTATTCCTGCATTCTAAAAAATAAACAGGATGAGTGGTGGTTTTTTTTTTTTTTTTTTTTTTTTTTTTTTTTTCTTTTTTTTTTTTTTTTTTCTGTGAGTAATGCAATCACCCTGATCATGAAGTCCTGGACTGGAGACTGGATTAACTCAAGGATTTGCAGTATTCATTGTCTTGTAAATACTGTTTCACCTATCTGCCAAAGCAGGAGGAAGGAGCCAGCTGCACTCCAATGGGCATTGGGTCACACCAGCGTCAGGCACTGAGTGCTGCCTTCAATCACACATGTGCAGTACCACACAAAAATATGTGGCATTTTTTGTTTTCTTTGATCAACTTCCTCGGCTCTGCATGCCAGATGGAAGGAGAGGGAACAATTTAAAAGACTCCTGGTACCGTCCTCTCAGAGAAAATTTTGTAAACAACATTACTAGATTAGCCTTTCCCTCCTCACATTTTTTGTCCCTGTTCATTAAAGTTACTGTTCATCACAATCAGATTAGTGTTTTACAATTTCAATGGGCTGCTAGCCACATATATATACATGACCACTTTCAGTACTAAAACGTTTGTTCACAAAGTAGCTTCTAGTACATTTCCCCACTACCAGTCTAATACCATAGGGCAGTCTGTGCTTATTGGATATACGTGCTATTCAATAAGAATGACCTATTGCAAAATCTTTTGTAGAAAAATATACAAAAGAGATTAAGGACGGTGTTGGGTAGGCAGTGTTTTAATGTGATAGTGTTTTTTCTGTTCGATAAAAAGTAGAAAACATTTCTTAGAGATTACTGTTAAAAATCATATTTTGAAATTTAGTATTCAGTATTTAAATAGCTTCTTTCTTATTAAAAAAAATGAAACCAATTTGATTTTTGTTTACTAATACTTAACTCTTCAAATTTGGTCCCAGTTAAATATGTTCTTACAAAATGATGATTTTACTTTGGTTTTTCTTAAACTATGAAGAGGTTATACCATTCTTAATTATTTCTATTTCTTTTTCAAAAGCAAGAGCACACCTACTGATAGAACAGCAGATCCAGTCCTGGGCTTGTTTGTAGCTGGATATAAATGCAAAAAGTACCAGCATTTGGTGTTATTTTGAAGGAAACTTAACTCCAGCAAAGTGCTGTCTAATCTTTTTATTTACATGAGCCAGATGAGGGGCATCACATCTCTTCTAACACTGCAGCTAAACTTAGACACAGCTTATATCAATCAGAGCCATAACTTCATGTTAAAACGCTTAAGTATTTATAGAAAAAGATGGGCTGAAAACTGAAGTCAGCATATATTAGAAAAACAGTAAGAGCAAAAAGCTTTGTTGTTGTCAACCAGAAAGCTTAACCACATATTTGATCTAACCAAAACAGATGTGCAGGCACTACTGAAGGAAGTGGAGCACCTTTGATCTGCTGGCTTCTGCTGCTCACTTACAAAGGACAGTTGATTCCATTAATGAGGCTTTTCTAGTTTATTGGGTTCACCGATTTTATGCACACAGAGCAGAAGGGAAATTGCACTACTCTCTAAGAAACCACTTTGATATCTTGTAAATACAGAGCTATAAAGCACTCATGTCACTTACAGCCTTAAGTGTTATACCACTGTAAACAGCAGCTATGATTTCTTGATGACATTTAAAGAGTGTGAATGGTGAGGACAGAGGTAATGCCCTGTCAGATGAGCTGATCTTTGCTTATCTGTAAGGAATGAACTCAGGTGGGAGAAGAAAGGAATCATTCTTCAGAATGAGTCAGAATTATTCATAATCATTTTTGCAGAAAACTAAAGTGAATGTAATTTCTGGCATACTGGGAAATGCCTACTCAAATCAGAACAGATGGCTGAATAAACTAATGATGCCTTATTTGCATAAGCCAAGGGATTCCCATTTACTCCTATTAATTACACTCATCAGTAGAGTATATTGCATGTAGTTAGCTCATCTAGTCATAGGATTTAATGAGACCTGTAAGACCACACACAGTGTCTCAAATTCATGACAGTCCTGACATACATACAAAATACTTTCTGAAGACAGTCTGCCAGTTTGAAAGTTCAGACTTTTCAAAACTCATTCACTCTGCAGTGCTTTTTAATCTATCGGCTGCTAAGAAACTGTGAACATTCATGCCAAAGACAGATAAAATAAGATTCATCCACATTGCTATTTGTTTAGTTTACTAGCTGTTGCTAGTAAACTAAAATAGATGGGTTATTTAGATTCTTGGTTTTATTGCTGTTTCACAAGGTTTTACAGAAAGTAATAAGTTAAATAGTGAGCTCCTTTCATTTTCCTCCAGTGAATATCAATGCTGGGTGATTTTTGTGTCTTGTGTTGCACGTGTCATTTTGAGCTTTGCTCTTGAATTTCTTCTTTCACCCTTATTTAAGGAAACTACCTAATAGGTATGTCTCACCAGAGGTTTTTTTTTTTTTTTTTTTTTTTTAATCTATAGTGACAGTCCAACTTACTACAAATTATTTAACACTACAGTAATATTTAAAATCTGCTTTGACTTAAAATTAAGGTACAAGTGACGAACATAGAAAATTACAACTCAGAAAACAGACTGATTCTCCTGGAAATCTATTTTGTTGCCACATATTGAAATTATATTTTTGACTATAAAATTTGATTTTGAACCCCACTGTATATTTTTTATGCAAGGCTATACCCATCTTTAAGTTCTCCTACCCAGTGAGGCGTGGATGCATTCATTTGCATACAAGAAATTCAGTGGTAAATCCATCATCTCACCCTGAGTTTGTGAGGAAAAAAGCAGAAAAACCCACCTTCATACTTGCCTGCTTGTAGGCCAAGTGATCAGAATTTCATTAGTCTGTCCCCACAGGGGGAAGAATAAGGTGAGACTGAGGCATAGTCAGTACCAGCTATGCATGTCTGTGACTGGCTATAAAGATTCAGCAGTTTTATTCTCTTCTTAAAAGGAGTTACTTCTGCCTAAAGAGCTGCAGTTCCAGCCACTGCTACCACTGTTCATCCTCACCTTGAGCAAAGAGAAGGATGGTTTCTAAATCTCTATGGAGTTTCAGCTGCTGTTTCTATCAACCTGTTGAGTTTAAAGGGACTTCAGAGAAGCAGAATATTAACTGTTGAAAGGGCTCAAGTGTGAGTGAGAAGTTTGAATCCTTTTACCATTATGCACACGAAAATGCTTCTGAATTAATTGGTGTAACAGATAGTAACTAAAGGACAGAGCTATGGATAAGCATTACAAAATTTCCTCTACCCTCATGTGAGAAGATGAGCTCTCTGGAGCCACGGCTGTACTCATATCCTGCACACCTACACTGGGAGCAGACTGAGCCAGGGGAATTTTTATGGGATGATGTCACTACTCATGCATGTTGCAGGGAAAGCATTAAGAAAGGAGGTCCTGCTAAACAGCATGGAATTTGCAAGGAACACTCTTCTGGAAAGGGTGGGCTTATGTTAGCTTTAAAAGGTCAAAGCTGCTGAATGTGCAGATTTTTCTTCTTTGTCTTTCCTTTGACAATTGCATTTCAGAGTTGGAAATATTATTTCTGTGTACATATGTGGAGTACTGGAAGGGCAGCAGAACAACACATGAAGGAATTTTCTGTATTGATTCTGGACAAGAGAAAAGGAAGACTTGCTCATGTATTTTGGGTCTCTTCTAGTGTTACTATCACTTTGCTATTGAATATTTGTTGTATCTCCATTAAAATTAACAATGCCCTCTTTGACAAGAAAACCGGTTCAGCCACAGTATGGTGCATAGCATGCTTCAGATTGAATCTCTGGGAAAAGAAAAAATATTTTGGAGTAGGACTTCCCTGCAATATTCATCACAACATAATGGATCATATGATGCTCCCAACTTCAGTTAAGTTGTGAATTATAATAAAAAACCCTTAATGGTGAATAAAATTCAAATATGATTGAAACTGGTGTCTTGCTAATGAAAAGGCAAAGTTTATTTCCTGCTTACCCCAGTTGAGCAGTTCCAAGTACTAATTATTCTGTACCCATACAATAAGTACTTTTATGTAATGTATTAGGTTTTTAGTAGAATGATTTCATCTAATAAATGAACTAAACATCAGGGGAGGGGGGAAAGTGTGATTTTTTTTTCTCATTATAAATTTGTTCTGGTATTGTGGTATGTCTGGTATCTGGATTTATGTTAGTCATAAGTACAATAAGTGTTTTCAGGATGATGACACAAAATGTCTCAGACTAGTTTTTCGGACAGGTCGCAGATGTTTCATGAGAATTCTTTTGAAAAGTGTTAGGCAAATGGGAGATCAAGTCTCAGGCGGATAAGATTCAGTCTCAGTACAGGAATTTTATTTCTATATCCTCTTTTTTCTAATGAGTTATCACTCTTCTGTTGTTCAAAAAGCTAAGCTGAGGCACCTTTCTGCTAAAAGCACCATGGTTTTGCCACATTCCAGGAGTCATCAGGTGTCTGATGGCAATTAAGAACCCGAAGTCAAATCCAATTTTATGGGATTACCCATAAGAGTGATGATGACCCTACTTGCTTACTGCTTCAAGACCAAGTGCCTGTTTTGGTCTTGCCTTTAATTTCATTATATGCCAGCATTCACACAAATAAGAAGAAACAGAGAACAAATCCATGAGGAGACTTTAGTTATGCTGCTAAATGTATAGGAGAAAGGGTTCCCATTCCCCAGCTCTCATGACAATTCAGAAACAAGCAAATAATTGAAACAAAAGATAAAAAGCCCACACTTGTTGCGTATAAAATACACTCTGTTTTTCAAGAACGACCATAAATTAAGTTTGGTCCCATGGCAGTGTTTCTGTTTTTTTATAAATTCCTCTTATACTTCTGAATAATACTTTATTATTTCTCATGCTTTCTAGTAAATATTAATGGTAAAACAGGCAGGTGTGTAACCTAACCTTATCTATTTTGAGAATACAGGAAAATATCAATGGAAGTTCTGGTGTACTCCTATGTGCAGCTAAACATCTGTGTTGTTCTTCATTTCCACTCATGTCCTTTTAATTTAATGAGTTATGACCAGCAAAATCAATCAATCAATCAATCAATCAATAAAATAAATTATGAGATGTACAGAACATAGATTTTAGTAATATTTTAAATTTGATACCATTTATATAATAAAGGTGATTGCATGTATTTTTAGCCCTGAAAAACTACTATAGTCATCTGTGGTGTTTTTTGGTTTTTTTTTTGCTATGTCTTTTGTGGTACTGGAATTTACATTTTAACTGAACTGTCTTTGAAATATATATATTAAAAATCATAGTTTCTCATGCTTTTAATAGAATAATGTCTTTAAATACTTTTACTTATGAAAGATAAATTTTCCTGATGGTTTAATTCTGATCTCTTTCTTGCAACACATTATACAGTATGTAATATTTCTGCCATTCAGAAAAAAAGTCAGGCTTGCTCATTGCTGTGAACCCTCTGTCCTAAAGCAAAATTTCATCTACAACACTGTCACTCTATGGAGAGATGTATAAGTTAGAGTGTGCCCAGCACCTGTTCCAGGCATTGCATGAACATATGGTGTTGTCTATCCTTGTCACAAACAATCTTCTACTTCATATTGTGAACTGGCCCCTGGCAGAAGACAGAAATGGTGGGAATTAAATGGTTTGATGCACTGAAGACAAAGGAAGAACCAGAGTAAATGATCTTAAAGTGGGCAGAGAAGAGTTAAATCCCTGTGAGGATTTCCCCAGGTGGTAAATACTGAAACCTCATGTTTGAAATTACATCTTGCTGTGGTAGCTCTGAAGAAATGGAACCAGATGTGCTCATCATTACCCATCAGGCCACCATGGCAAGCTAATTTTGCCAAATAGCCCAAATATACACAAAGCTGTAATGACCTTTAATTCCTAACAGCTTCAGTAGATCTTATTAAAAGCAGTGGTGGGCTCTCAGGGATCAGAAACTACTGGTTTCAACTTTCAAACAGGCTGTGTGAGGATGCTAACCCAAATGACATTACAATATAAGATGTCTCATGAGCAAAAGAAGTGTTATAAACAGTACTAATTAAAACATGGAAGAAGAACTTGTGAAATAAGTAAGACAAGTTTCTTAGCAATCATTTTTGCTTTCTGCAGCCTGAGGAAAAAAATAAAGAAAGGAGATTGCCATTATTTCTGTTCTTAAACACATAGATCTGATGGATGATAGAACAATATAGGAATTCAGATAGCGGGATAGTGGGAAAGGAATTGGGTTTTATGGTCACCCATAAATGTTGCAATGGCAGTAAAATGCAAGGGTACATGTTACAAGCGTTTCTACTTAGGTTTGCTAAATCATTTCTACTTCTCATGGTGGTTGGAAAGATTGAGAAATGTGGATTGTCTTTTTATAGGTCTTTGAAATCTCATCAAAATACCTATCTTCAATCCACTGATATTCTGTTGGACTACATTCTTTCCTCAGTGAAATTATTGCTTTCACATCAGCATAACTCCTTACTCCTAGTATGTCAGAAACTACTTAAGTTTTCTGAAATAAGAAAGTATTTCCATTTGAGATCATCTAATTTTATTGCTTCCAATAGCCTATTACAAGATCCTGAAGAAATTTCCCAAATTAAATTCATCAGCAATATCTACTATTTGTTCAACAAACTGAGATGTTTCATTTCTGACCTAATACCTCATTTTTTTACACTTTCACTGAGTGCCCATTGTTTTAATTATTCTGCATATTCAGTTGAAGGAAAGACTCTCCAGAGGATTATGACACAGACGCACACCAGTCAGCTTCAGTAAGGTTAACACACCATGGAACATAGTGCATACACTTTGCTGCACTATGACATTTCTAAGGGGTACAGAAGGGGGTTTCTTTTGAAATTATACAAAGTGAAATATATGTAATATTTTACTGTGTCAGGTTGCAGGCCAAACCCTTAAAGCCTATAGATGACAACATATGCCCATAAGAAATCCCATAAGAAATGGAACAGATTTGATCAAGTGCTTTCAAAGGACAGACTCGAACTGAAAAGTGGCTTCAACTCATCTTAAAAGCTGCCATGGCTGGGAAATAAGCCAAGGAATCTGTGTTTCTATAATACTTGTGCTGATGCCAGTGATAAATATTTGTGCAGTCTTTCTCCCTCCTGCTTGAAGTATCTGAGAGCTTGCTTGAGAGTCCTAACAGACCACAGATAATTTCATCTTCTAGTGAACAAAAGACTCAAATTCAAATTATAGAGGTTACTACTAGAGGATGAAAATTCAGAAAATAGATATTGAACTCATAAATTAAAATGAAGCATATAGAATTCTCAAATGTGCAAGTTACTATGTGAGATTTTATGGAATTTATAATGTAGAAGGTTAGAGCTACTGGTCATAGTATTCTTTTTGGCCTCAGAAAAGAAACTGTGGCTATTCCATATGATCTGAGACACAAAAAGATGAACCCTAAGTCAACTAGCAAAGAGCTCTCAGGGAATTCTGGATTGACCCCAACATTAGATCTAAAGCCAAGGAACAGTCTTATTAGAGAACCTTTAAAATTCTGACTATGAGATTATTTTTACTTGAGGATTCTTCCTAGCTCATTCACTTTATGGTAGAAATTCAGAAGATTAATCAACATAGCAAGAAGCATAAACATATGTATACATATGTGTGTATACACGTGTGTGTATGTATGCACTGTATGTAATTGTATAATAATATCTACTAGATGGAAAAAATCATATGCAAACATCATCTTCCTTTTCTTTGTTGATACAACTGTGAAAAAAACCACTCTTATTCTGGCTAAAAGATGAAATGTCAGGATTTTATCAATACTGTTAAACCTCATTAGGTTCACAGGCTTGTAAAATATGCAGTGCACAGAAGAATACGGTCAGCACTTCTGTATTAGAAGTTGGAGTTGTGAATATGTTCATTCAGCAAATTCTTGTAGCAGAAAAACAAACAAATTCATCAACATAAATGTCTGATTGCAATCCTGTTTGTCTTGGTTCTGTACAATGAGAGATTTTTAGGCAGCACCTTCTCATGTTAGAAAAAAGACAAGAGTTTTTCTTCCTCAGATCCTTTATGTGAAATTCTTTCAGTGTGTCATCAATTAAAAGCAGAAGGAAACTTCAGCAATTGTCCTCAAAATTATCCAAGGTTTCTTAGCGTTTTGAAACCTACCAAACTTTTAGTTTAATCTGAACTGTTTTATAGCAAGATCACTCAAATTTACATCTCCCCCAAATTATTAAGCACTCTTAACAAATTAATTGATAGTAAAGTAAACCCTTTCTTAATCAGTTACTCAGTAAAGTCGCTTTTATTTGCATTGAAAAACTTTATGATTTTTTTGTCTCTGTGTGGGGTTCAACAAAAACCAGGAATATTTGATGGACTACTGATCAGAGGAAACATCATGGCAGATGAAACTCACATGCTTGAACATTTGAACATTTGAACATTTGAACATTTGAACATGCTTGAACTTGCCATCCTTAAATGAATGTGTTCAGGGTGAAGAGAAGTAGGCATGGTAAGAGCTAGTGTATCAAGGTAAGCACAGCACACAAAGAAGCTGTGCACCTCACTGAGGGAAAAATAGAGATGCCTTGACAAGTAAAAGATATGGAGAGAAAATACTGAGGTCAGATTTCTTTTGCACCAGCCTCTGGGAACATTTCACAGTCATGTCTCTGTCCCTCAGCTCTGAATATTGACTGCCAGGATGGACAATTGATATTGCAAAACGCAAGATGATGTTATACAAGAATCTTGGATGGAAGTGAACTGCTTACTTAGCCTTTCAAAATCGTGGTTTCTTTTATGTATTTCAGAGACAGCTACCTGAAAGACTATCAAACTAATGAACAAAGTGAAAGCAAAACCTACCATCTTGTACATTCAATGATATATAAAGTATACATGAGACAATACAAATTTCTATTTGTCTGAGTCTTATGGACCAGCATCAGCTTAAAGCCTTGAGATTTTCTGCTGGCAGTGACTGGCAGTGCCAGGCTTTTACCCACCAAACCCTTCTTGCCCATGGCTCATCAGGGCAGGCTAGTTGTTCCTTCAGCTCACATGGCAGACACTTTGCTACTGCAGGATGGCTGCCAAAACAGAACTTCATCATCAGGTAGCTCTTGTAGAAACTCTGAAAGAATGCTGTGAAATTTGAACAGAATACTGAGAGAGACTAAGAGCCTTTTGGAGCATCAGCAAAAAGATCATATAAAGCTGAACAGCCTTGTATTGGTTCTGTCTTATCTCTCTGCCAAATGATATTGTATTGGTACACAAGAGAGACATCAAAATGTGAAAGAAGAAGAAGAACAGAAAAGCAGAATTCAGATTTCCTTTTTCCCTCTGCCTTTTCAGCAATCAATATCTATTAGTTCAGGTCTCTCTGAAAAATGTGCCAAATTCTCATCCTTATTTGCGAGAAACTGCAAAACATAAACCACTCTAATTTTTCATACAGTATAATCCAAAAGGTACAGTCATGGATGGGCTCTATTTTATTTTCACATAAGAGAACGTGAGAAATTTAAGATGGATCTGAAATGAAATCACAAGAGACACGAGTGTGAACTAGGATGAAGTAAAAAAAAATGTTACCCTGTAACATCTGTGCACATCTGGTCACAACTTTTTAATATATTGCTTTGAAAATAGTTTCTCAGATATTACCTACTTGCTATTGTATTTTTTTCTCTACCCAACTAACTGACTGACCAGCTAGCTGTTATCAATTTCTTTTTTTCTTTTTTTTTTTTTGTATGTTTAATTTACTACTTGGAATTAGAATCTGCCTAAACACTTCTCTCCTATTATTAGCTGCCTTTGCATAAGATTAACAGAGATATGTGCACCCTCAGACAAACACATCCATAAGTCCAAAAATAAACTGTATTGCTAATTGACCTTCTAACAGTCTGGAAAAACTGATATCAATGACCAAACTCCGGTACAGGGAGATGCTTCCTGCACTGGGATAATTTGGCCCATTTTTTGTTTTCCCATATTCCTGCAAGCTGGTGAATATGGCAGTGCAGGAGGAAGCTCAGTGGATTGATAAGTTCTCTGCCTATGCTGGTCTGAGTGGCTGCTGCATTTTTTGGGGGTACAAAATACGTACTTATACGGATTCTGAATTTACCTTCTCCTACTGAGCACTAACAGTGGTTGTTCAACAGATTATAATCTCTTTAAAACAGGATTTTCTTGATCTCAATTTTCTTTCACAGTACTGCAACATTTAGTGACTAAGGGTATTGATCAGTCAACCAATATGCTGTGATGATTCTCTTTCATCTCCCTCAAAAAATTTACGTGCATGGCTACATAAAATGCAAATGCAAGTTTAGTCAGTTTTTGAAAGTTCACTTCAACCTCTTAATAAGATCTACCTTGCAAGAAAAGCTGTTCTGCCAGCACTAGTTCTATTTTCAGTGATAAAAACCTGAAGGAACTAGTCTTTGGAAATACTTTAAATTCTTATAAAACCAATTCTATAATATGTAGAGAATAATAATTTGTATAATTAGCTAATATAAGGCATTTGTTTCCACAGAGATACTATACAGCTTCTTGGATATGTTGGGTTTTTTTCTGGTGGGTTTTTTTTTTCCCCTCCGTTTGTTGCCAAAGAATTTTTCAGTGAGTTCCTAATGTGTAGTCTACAATATAAAAATATTCTCTATTTGGCAATTAAGTTTAGGCATGATTGTAAATGCAAAGTTCAAAAGGTTGCCATTAATATTATCTTACATCCTCATTTCCTGTTGTCTTCATAGCTTAACATGTTTATTCTTAAATTAGAACATAATTAGCAAATCATATAGCTCATTTTTACTGAAAATAGCAGCTTGTCGAAATGCTTCTTATTATCTGGGGCTGACCTTCCCACAGACTGCATATCCTGGAACAGAGTATTGTAACAGGAGAAATCAGTTCTTTTGGAATTGGGCCAAAGACTAATTTAATTTCTCTGGCTGCCCCCCTCCTTTCCAACTCTTCTGCCCCCTCTCTGCAGTAACACTCACATATGTGAGTTGGAGTTAAGAAGTTGCAGTTGGTAAACAAAACAAAGACAAAACTGCTAAGAAGTTAATGAAAACATCAGTAAGTCATAGCATCTGGATCTCATCATCCACCTCTGACGTAAGGAAGATGTCCAGATGTTAGCAGAACTCTAGCAGTTGAAATATTTTGTGAGCAAGACTCCTTCCAAACAATCAGATGCAAAGCAGTTCAGCACTTTCAGCAGTTTTTAGGAATGTTTCAAATATATAGTGGTCTTTTAGATGTGCAAAAGACCTGCTCAGTGCCGAAAGAACACACATTCTGGGGAGCTGGGTCTGGGGAATGTGAGACTCTGCTTTTGGTAAGTGCACATGAATGTTCAAAGAACAGGAGAAGATGAGGCCTCCTGGTTGTCTGTCATTAGCACAGACTTCTAGTAGAGACACAGTGCTACTTATCTTGTGGTATCCAGTGTTTAAGACTAGAGTTTAACAATATCCACAATGATGAATTACAAAACTGGGCCTGGAGAGAGCAGACCATAATTTTCATCTTTCTCGCTCATTTTTAATCCCCATTTGACAACATGTACTGCATACAAGCCTTGCATGCTGAAAAGCATAAATGATGAGGCTGGTTTCCTAACAGGTGGTTGCCAGGTGTATTGCATTTTTCCTTCTACTCCTATCCGAGCTGCCTGATGGAACAGTGATATTTTTCTCATTTGGGTGCTCATTCTCCATTTGCAGAGTGACATGATTGCTCAGTTCCTCTTGGACATGATTTGTGGATGGCTCTGGGTGTGCTCCCTTCCTCCTTGACTCATGCTAATGAAGAATCAGTTTGGTGTCCCCAAGAAAACAGTGAAGATATTTGTAAAAATTCCTAATTGTTGAAGTGTCCAGGGACTGGATTCTTCTGCACATCCCTAAAATCTCAGGCAGCACAGGACATGGGCTTGCTGGCTGGTTGCTGCAGTCCTTGAATTGGCTACAATGACTGCAGAAAAAAACCCAGAACACTGAAAAAAGGGTTTATTTCCATAATCCTCTCCAGCTGTTGTAATTTGAATGCATGAGGATTTTGTAGCAACCACTTTTACAATATGCTTAGTATACTGTGTTTTTCTTATTGTAAACTTGGACTAAACAGTGCCATTGTTGTTGCCTGATTACAGAAATGATGGTGGAGTTCCATGAGATAAATGTTTAAAATTTCACTAATGGAAGAAAATGGGAAAGTCATATATAAAACTTTCCAATTGTCCAGTCTCCCAACTGTGCAATTTAGCTCTGTTATATGAAAATATTTATTACAAATAGACAAGGTGACAGTGTTTGCACACATTCTCTTCCCTTTGAGTGCTCCAGCCCCTTTTGGTATTAGACTTCAAATTAGAAGCATGAGAGGGTTGGAAATAAGACATTCCAATTGCTGAAAATAAACACCAGTTTCACACTATGGCACCTACAACCTTTCTGGCACTTCTCTACATTTTCATATAGAGAGAAAGAAATTAAGAAACAGAGTATGGAAGAAGAACCCAATGATGCATTTAATTCCCAATGCCATTTTGAGTGAGTATTTTGACTGAAGGACTTCATCTTAAATGAGTTACAGTCAGTCCATGATAAAAATACCAATGCTAAAAAAGGCATGCAATTCTCTAGATATCTTATTGGAATTTAGTGTGGCAATATTTTCAAAAATTAGACAAGTGTGTGCTATTTATGAAATGTATTATTTTTGGTTGTATTTGATATCTGAATTTGAAAGATGTGAAGAATAATAAACCACAAGTACACTGATGTTTTCTTAAAAAACATGCTTATACTATAAGCTTGTTTAATAATTATATGGATAACAGCAAAGCTTATGAGCACTCTCAAAGGGAGGAAACTGTACATGATAATGATATTAACCATCCAACCAAAATAAATTATTCATATGTTTTGCAGTGGCTATGCAAAAACCCAAAACACATGAACATATGAAAATGAATATAGACTTCCTTTATTACAGATTCAGCTCCTTTAGTTATCAGACAATTGTTATTTATTGTTTTCCTGTTTCTTTTCCATAAATTATTGTCTATTTACAAATATTTATCAAATCAATAGCTAATCATGCTGTATATCATGGTAGGTGGGTATGTTTAGTATTTGTATAATAGCCTGAGCAAAGCACCAAACCTGTAGGAGATTGTGTTCAGATTGGGGGTCAGTAATTTCCTAAAAGTGCTGATAGAGACAAACAGTGATATATCTGAAGCTATATATCAAGTGATCTTGGCTTCTGCAACATATCCATTTTCTAAGACCTTATTTTACCTACACGCACTGTAAATCTTTCTCCAGTCTCAGAACAAAGCAAGCACTTGAAGAACTAATTTCTCTTCTGCATGAGCATAAATTTTGGGGACAGATGAAATGTAGTGCAAAATTCTTCATCTTAACTTGGGGCTTAAAAAAATTTCAAAGGATAAAAATTCCTTTCCTTCCTTCCTTTACTTGCTATAGACAGGTACAGACATGCTTTGAAGTATAAGCAATATCTGGGAAATATTTAAGGATTATTATATGTATATATACTCACAGACTTCACAATCTCTGCATGGGTATGTTTTAAGGCCTTGGAGGTAAGAGGAAAGTATAAGAGAAAGCAGCAATTATAAATCCACTGGGAATACAGGGATGTTGATAATGGAGAACAAAGGCATCAAAAAGAACAGAGAGTATGTAGCAGATGCAAACAGTGTTCCTCAACAAGTCCTGCAAATTGATGATGGCCAGTAGAAAGAAAAACTTAGATAATGGTATAATTCTAGCTAGTCATTATAAATTATAGAATAAAAGGTCTATCCAAAGAGTCCTACAGAAAAACTTTTCAGAAAAACTAAAGCCATGAAAACTAGATAAAAGTTGACTGATAGTATTCTAAAAGTAATCTAAATGGAAATGAATTGTTTGATGGGATTACTTTTTCAACCTCAGAGTTCCCTCTCTGGTGATATCTTTAGCAATAACTTACAAGGACATGTAGAATCTTTCTGGATGATTCAAGTACTAGCAAAGTAGGCATAATGAGAATTAGTCTGTAAAAGATCTTGGAAATTGAGCAGGTTTTTTTTTTTTTTGCATTTCTTTGACAATAAATAGGAAACGAAAACAAGAAAAACAGTGGTGGCAAAAGCCCACGTAAGTAGACTAAAAGGTACAAATTAAATTTATTCCTGGGGTAAATACAATATTGAGAAATTTTAGTGAACTTTAAATTAGAAAAAAAAAGACAATTGAATATGAGAAGTGGTAAGTAGGTAAATAAACAAAATAGTTTCAACTAGAATAGCTGAAAGTTTATTTTTAAAGTACCAAATAAGATTTTTTTTTACCTTAGACTTTCAATGACTAAGCTACTGCAGCAAAACTGTCAGTATTCACAAGCTTCAGACTACCTGCATATTCTTTCTTTTTGTCTATAATACCAGAATTTCAGAAGACAATGTAACTTTTGCACCATAAAAAAACCCCTTAATTCAAAAGAAAGGCACAATAGTAGTCAGTTGTACTCAGTGTCTGATCATGCATTCCAAAAAATGCTTTGCTATTATTTGAATGATCAAAGAATGCTGGTGAAAATGAAAAAGCCAGGATCTTTAGTGGCAAGGTGCCCATAATGGCTCTTAGTACAATGCAGATAAATGCTATATTGGGTGATGTAAATTCACTCAACAGTGAAGCCACTAGGAGAAATTTGTCTAAAATGTTTTGAGGGTGTGTGTGTTTTAGAGTGGAGAATGATGGTTTGTGTTCTGTGAAAGCTCATTCTGAGCTGCTGACCTTGTGCATGAAATCCTGGGCTCTTTGGGATGTCTGTCCACTGAAGAAGCCAGAATGTTCTTCCCTTCCCAGCTGAGGATGTGGTCTGACATTAGTAAGGGGAAATAACTGGGAACTCCAAAGGAAATATGTCTATTTCTTGTGAATGCAGTAACAGGAAAAGTTACAATTTTCTTATTGCCTATTTAGAAGCTCCATCAACTTAAGTATTCTTCTGTCCTGTTTACTCCATGATCTGTTACCCCAATTTTTTTCCTTACCTCCTCACATTTTAGATGCAATTGAAAACATTTAGTGATTTACCTAGTGAATAATTAAGATCACCAGATATGACTACATACATGTGTCTAGATGTTCTTGTTCTAGGTAAATCAGGGAGGAAAAAAGACAGAGTGGAAAACCATGATCTGTGCTGCTACGGTGAGCTGCAGCTCACTACTCCTCAGGACAGGTATTTTATAAATATATACCATATTGATATGCTATACCAAATTTATACGACAGTAGCAATATACCATAATATGGTATGATAATATTCCATATTTATATGAGTGTGCTGCACCCCAGCTGGCTGAACCATGGGCTGTTCTGCCACGTGATAAGATGGCACAGGCAGTAACTCAGGCATGGTGTTGGGGTTTGAAAACAACATGAGGATGCTGCTCTACAGTGCCCAGTATAGCAGAGCACACAGAGGTGACCTGAGAGGGCAGTCCACATTCATTTGCATTCCCTTACTGCACCCACTCAAAATCAAAGTGTTTTTAGCTACAGTCATTTAATTCCATACGATTTTAACAGCATCTCAAGTATTTTTGATACCTTTTGTACAGGACTATTGCTCCCTTTCTTTTGTGTCAGTAAGACCACATGATCATAGAATCCTAGAATGATAAGAATGGATTAGAAGGGACTGGAAGATTGGAAGGGACCTTAAAGATCATCTTGTTCCAAACCCCTACCACAGGCAGAGACACCTTCCACTAGACCAGGCTGCTCAGAGGCCCAACCAGCACTATCTCAAGCACCTCCAGGGACAGGGAGTCCACAGCCTCTCTGGGCAACCCGTGCCAGTGCCTTGCTACCATGATAGTACAGAATTTCTTCCTAACATCTAGTCTAAACCTACTGTCTTTCAGCTAAACTCCATTACCCCCTGTCCTTTCCCTACATGCCCTTGTGAAAAGTTCCTCTCCATCTTTCTTGTAAACCCCTTTTAGATACTGGAAGGCTGCTACAAGCTCTTCCCAAATTCTTCTCTTCTCCAGCCATTCTTATCTAATGGAAAAAATGTTTTCCATTATATATTTCCTACTTAGGAAGTAGATAGTACTCCCTGTTTGATGATTATATCAAAGTACATTTCATGAAATGCTATTTCTGTGTGCAGGCTAGAAGGATTTTTTGAAGGCAAAACATTTACTTTGTCTTGAATATGCCATAAAGAATGCATATTTCAGATTTTCTTCTTTCTTTTGCAAATAATGTGTTTTTGTAAAGGCGTGTCCTGATAACACAAATTGCTGATCTAAGAGGATTTCTTCTTTCAGTGTCATGACCCTTCTTGACCATTTTCAGGTAGTCAGCAGTTTAAACTGCTGATATCCCAGAGAACAAACAGAACAGCAACACAACTTACTGTTTTGTTTCTCTTCCTGAAATCTCTGTTAATCATGAAGTATTTTCTGGAATACACCCTGATACGTACTTCAGCTACATACTGTACCTCTTACTGGGGGTTTAGCCTGATGATTTTTAGATTTTCTGACTGACAGCAGCCCTAATATACTAGTGGACTGACAAGTCTACATCACCAACACAGCCTGGAAAATGAAACTGTCACTGTTTTCAAGGGTCCTCTAAAATCTAAGCCTTGTATTGATAAAAACAGTGATGGCTCATAACCAGCTGCCAAGTAGAATAAAAACATGCCGACCCTTATCAGTGCAGCTGAAGGGGCTAAAGGGTTCACGTTCACTCCCCGTTTCTAGGAATGTGACAGAGTCTCCAGAAATAAAATTAGCAGTTGTTTAGCCTCCAAATATTTGATAATCGTATGCAAGGTTAAATATATACATTTATCAAGTTCTCTTTGTATCCTGATAAAATCTGCATACTTGCATATGTAGGTCACATTCTGAAGGTATAAATTACATATCATTATATGCTTTCCTATGTCAGCTGATGAGAGGGAAACAATTTTATGGAAGACAGTTGGTAGCAGTTGTTTTACGTGGACACAGGCCAGAGGTACTTCGAGTCTGTTGATGCAAATGCCATTCTGAACTTAATGATAAATTAAAAAGCTTACTTCAAAGCATTCACATAAACATCTCCAGCAGGTAGGACGGCAACGAATGTCAGGGTAGACAAGTATCCAGCTGACCAGGCAACATGCAGATTAAACAATGGCTGACACAAACTGGCTGACTTGGCCCCACTGGCTTCCCTTTTATAGATTTGTGTAACATCCATGCCTTTTCATTCAGAATTTCTTTCCTCTCAGTTCTTCTTCCAGTGGAGTTTCAGCAATGTCCTGAACATCAAGACCTGTGTTGTGCTGCTGCTCCATGCCCTGCAGTGGTTTAGGCTACCAAAGAATCCTGGTTTTATAACACACTTTTGAGAGATGAAGTGGCCTGTCTGCCCAGCTCTGTTTGCTGTGAAGAGAGGTTGATGTCTAGTGCTTTTATGACACTGCCATATTTGTGACCACCTACAGAGCACTAAAGTAAATATGATGCCCTCATCTCCTGTGATCATGAGCTTTTACTGTAAAACACTGTAGAGCTGAGTTCCTCTGCCTAGGAAACTCACTTTCCTTTGCCACCTGGGAATAGGCACAATTAATCCAGTCGCTCATACAAGTTTTTATGAGTAGGCCTAATTCAGAGCAGATTTTTGCCCACGTGTTTCATTACGGGCAAGGCCACTCACCGCCTGATAACCCAATGTAATCAGTTTTGGAATCAGTACTCAACCAAATGTCTGTTGTGCACTTAGCTACTCTTATTCCTCCAAAACATAAACGCAGGAGGGTGATGTAAAAGTTCAGTTTACATTAGTAAGCCATAAAGTCTGCCTCTTGGTCATCTCATCCTTGATCTTATCATTATTCACATTTCTCCTCCCTCCTTCCCTCCCCCTGGAATAAACCACCCCCACTGTAAGTATACAAACAAACCAAAATGATCCCTCTGGCAGTCACACCCATTGTGCATTTCTGCTGCCTTTTTTGAAACCTTTAAATGCTGCAAAATAAAAGTCACAACCCCAGCAGGGTAAATGAGAAGAATTAATCTAAGAGAGTAATAGAAGAGAAAATAAAGTGAGTTAAATTGTCTTCTTCTCCAGCCCTCTATTATGGTCTGCCCTGAATATCTGCAAGTCAGAATAAAAATGTGGACTGAAACTATATAGATGGCTGGTAATTTATATCTCAGAAGCCTAGCTCTGGCATACCTGACACTCACTTGGAGCTCACAGCCCTGAAATCCTTGCCAGAGGAAATACCAGTAATTGCTCAGTGCACAGCCCAGATATTCCAACTGACACACTCCTTGGCTACAAACCGCTCCGTAACGCAACTCACTGAAGCACATCACAGCAGTAAAGCACACGGTCTGACCCAACAGCAAAATAAAATGCTCCAGCACACTTTAGTCTGAGGAGTTTGTGCCATAATACTGGACCAAAATTCACTGCTGTTTTTCTTTTAACCAAAGTTTGTCTCATCCAGTTAGAGAAGCACATTCAGTTCCACCCTAGGCACAGCACAGATGTAATGTGACACACAAACAAAAGGCTGGAGAAACACTCAGAGGCTACATCGATACATATGCAAATGATGCCACTAAATACCCTTATATGTTTTGATCCCTTATGAATTTTAAAATATATTTATGTAATGTCCTTCTCACCTGCCAGTCGTCTGTCTCTCGTGTTTTTCCAGATAACATCCAAGGCTCTAGCAGTGGAGTCCCTGATATGATCACTAAATGATCTCCTCAGAGGGGCTTTCACCGGGTGATGCATAATGCAGATCGATCACTCATCCAGGTCAAACGGCTGTAGCTTAGCCCCAGGAAAAAGGGCATTCTCTGCCCGGGGATCTGTTTGGATTTCTCTTTGCCAGGCAGGCAGGTTGTTACTTTATATAATTTGTCATCAGCCTTGTGGAGCTTTTCCTTGAAGAGCCAGGCATTGCAGTTCTCACTGCGGATGCAGGAAAGCTCAGACTGCAGCCAGCCTACTGGAAAGCTGCCAAAATCTTACATCTGGAACAGTTTACAAATGAGCTAACGATACAGTCATTTAGATTTGGGGCTTTATTTGTGGATATCTATAGGATTCTAGCTTCCTGTTTAATCAAATAACTTACCAGGCACATACTTGCATGCTCATTTATTAGGATAATATTTCCCTGCTTAGCTGATATTTCAGGTAATCTTTCATGTTTGGACATGAAAAAGGTAAGAAAAGGGAGAGAGATAAAGTAATTTTAAATATCTGGAGATCGGGTATTTTATTTTGTTACCATATATTTTTTTTGCATTTTACCCTAGTTAAGGCAGATTAATAGGGCCCGATTCTGAGTTCCCTATATTTAGTACTTCATGACAATGCAGTAATGAAAGGATGGGAATAAAAAAATGAGAGGAAAAGTGGAGATAATAAAAAAGGAGAGGGAACTAAGCCTCCACATCTTTGCTGAGTGGAAAAATAAGTTCCCATATGAAAAATATTTATGAATGTAACTGAGATTAATAGTCACAGTAAATGAAGCCATTTGACCTTGCTTATTTTGACCTTTTTAATTGATTACTGTGTCCTGTGGCTTCCCTTAGGGAGAAAGGGAGGAATTAAAAAATGCCTGAGACTCTCTTTCCGTTTTTAACATTATGTGGTAATGTGTGAAGAGATGCCAGTTAAAAAACCTAACACCCTCTATTATATGGGAAAGCAAAAACTGTCAAATAAAGTCTTCATGTTCATTCTACAGGTAGTCCTTAATTTTTTTTACCGTAACTACAGCTATTAATATTAGATACCACTATTTTCTTTAGAAGTATTATCATTAAAAATGGTTGATTAACTTCTCACAAGGTTGGCTTACAGAGACCAAATTATGGAATTGTGAGTTTTAATCCATAACAAAGGGATTTTCACTCCCTTTGACTTTCTTCCTAGAACAAAATAGTTTTTCTTTTCATAACATTAGATAATTTATTTCACACTTTCTTATTTGATGTAATTTTTTTTCTGGTGTCTTCTCAGTTCCCTTCATTTTCACTAGTTCTCATTTCCTTTAAGACAAATCATTATCTCATTCTGACAATGAAAATAAATTTATGGGATTTTCAGTAGTGTAACTGAGGGAATAACTGGCTCACCATTTATTTAATGCAGATCATAATTTCTTCCCATCTAAGCCTTGGTCTTTTATCTTTATAGAGCATCTGCAAACACTAATGTCCTGTCTATGTTTTTGAACAGAACATCAGTGAGTGATCTCTATAGTTTGCAGTTGCTTTCCTCATTACACCCCTCCTTCTTTCTGAGGCCGGATGTAGAAAGAAGCAGCCAACTCTCTAGAGAAATTCAATATGATAACACACTATTGAGTGGTTATGTATTTTCTTTTTTTTTTTTCCTTTTTTTTTTTTTGTGCTTTGTTTTTTTCTTAATTATTATTCTTGCAAAAATGCCGGGGAGAGCAAGTGCAATGCTTGCACAGGCAAATACTGACAGAGGCTTACGTAGGCAAATGCTGACCTGATGACCAGAGCACAACGCATCTGTTTTGAAACACGTACACTCTGTTCAGATGAGATCTGCTGTTGTTGCTATCAGTGAACAGCTCAGAAGAGCATTGTTCCTTTTTAAATGAAGATGCAGTAAGCGATGACTTAGTCAGGAACTGAATTTCTCTGTTTTAGAAGGCAGCAAGGATGAAGGATTTTAACTACCACTGGCCGTGTCTACGTTACCAACAACATAGCCCAGAAAGAATGGATTTATACAGCAAAATAAATGATACCAAAATTTTGACACATCCCAAAGCAAAGTTACTTTTTACTATGTCTACCTGCCTCTTGTGAACTGAATGAATCCTTGGGGTTTCATGAATGGGTTGGAGATCACTGGCACAATACCAGGGTGCATCTTTTGGCTTAGTTTCATTTGAAAGCCATCCAATTCACATGCTCCAAGACTGCTTGGAGATCTGGATCAAAGGCTGGTGTTGGGGGAACCTTTTCAAAATCATGTGCCTCGTCCAGGCTACAACAACAATAAAAACACGCAGACCATTACTCATTTTAGAAGCTAAAACAACTCCTAAGAATTTAAAAATAAAATCAGCAACATACCCATATTTCTAATTAGAGTTTGATTCTTTGACAATTACAGCAGGTTATATTACATATGTTGACATAAATATATTTAAGATATTTAAAACAGTTCTAACAACCAGTTAAAAAATGGTCTGGAAAATGGCAAAGGACAAAAGAAGAATAAACTGTAATGAAGCAGAGAAATACTGCTAAAAGCATTTGTTTGTGTGATGCTACAACACAAATAAATACGTAATCTAAGTAAGATTGTGTAAAGAATTAAATGTCAGAAAATTTTTAATGGGCCATGGGAAGATAAATAATTATAAATAGGCATGAAATATGGATAGAAAATAAAGGACATTAATTTTAGAAAAGTGTAGACATGTATAATGGGGAATAGAGTTAAAAGCAAATACATATGATGAGCAAAGAAAATCTGAGATTCATGACATCCAATACAGTCACAAAATGAGATAAGAATTTGCCATGCAATATGAAAGCACATGATGTTTAAGCATTTTTTTAATCATGTTATAAGATGGTATCGGGGCAGAGCTGTGCTGCAATCTCCATTCTTGCATTATTTATAAAATGTCCCTTGTGGAGCAATACATTCAGCTTTCGTCTGCACCTCTCAATAGCCACATGATGCTGAAAAGGCATCCACAAGCCCAGTGTACAGACAGCTGGTGGCAGCAGGGCCAGGGTGACAGGGACAAGGAGTTCTGTGCTGGAAAACACCCATGTGCTCAGGTGAAAGCCACTGAGCTGCCACCACCACTGTGCCATTATTGGACACTCTTGCTGAGAGCCCTGCTCTGAATCTCAGGCAAGCTCCTTCCACATTCCCAGTTGCTGCTGCACAAATGATGTCTGCTTATGTGGAGATATTTTCCACTTCAGCTTGGGCTTGTTCCCTCTCCCCTTGAAGGTGCATCTGTTTTCATAAAGACATCTACCTGAATCACAGTGCCTGCAGTTACTTGTAGATTGTTTGTGTGGAAGAACTTCCTCCATTTCTCTGGTAAACTCATGAACTGGGAGAGGGGGCCATTGGTACCAAGTACACCAGGTTGATGTTGATCAACATGAGTGTACTAGATTAATCTATTATTAAACCAAACAGCTAAACTGGAGCACTGTGAATGACGTTAAGGGCAAATGGTTTTAATATTGAGATTCATGAGTTGGCAAAGAATATATTTTTAAAGAAAATGGCAAAGAAATTTGCTGCTCTATTTGACAATGTACTGGAAAATCTCCTGAAAACAAATACTCTTTCTGTAACTGGGAAAACACACCCTTCCTTGTCTTACATCTACAATTCAATTAACTGTATACAGATGTTACAGCAAAATGCATGCAAAAATAAGCAAAGCCGTAAACCATCAACCAGCATCTAGGTAAAATTTATGATGCAGATCTATCTTTTGGCTTCACTTTGTCTGGAAACTTAAGAATGATCACCCTCGGACACAGGTTTTTGTATTTGAATAATTTTGGTGTTGACCACAATCATAGTGCAGTCAGCACTCCAGCTATCTTTCAGAATAATTTCATTTTATTCAGTGTTTTCTGTTTAATAGCTGAGATGAAACCCCCCAAAAAGTAAATTCTTAAAAACGGGATGGGTCAACAAAGATCTGTGCTGAATCAAAAATAATTCAGGGGAATCTGAAGGAGAGGGCTCTGTTGCTGACAAGAGGGGATTGCAGCAGCTGGTGTTGGGGGAGTGATGTGACAGTACACCCTCAGGAGAGAGATAGCTGCCCATGCTGCATGTGGAGCAGCATGCATGCCCAGGAAGTCTTTGTGTAATTCCAGAAGCAAATATTTAGAGAGACCAGACCCCACCTTCCCTGCCAGGCCAGACCTCCCTCCAGTTCCGACCAGCTCCACCCCTGACAGTCCCAGGGCAGTGCCCTTCCTGTCCCTCAGGCCTGGCCTGCCTTGGGACTGCAACCACTGACTTCTCCACTTCTTGTTTTGGAAATATTTTTAGAAACCTCTTTTTAGCATAAACAAAGCTGTGCCTCTCCAATCATCCTTTCAAGGTTGAATCTTCTTGTGAAGTGCTGCTCATCACTCTTAAACACATAATTCTCAAACCAGCCAAGGGCAGGAGGCAGAGGCTAATTCCCTATAACCTTACCCTTGCTCAGCACTTCCAGCTGAAGGACCTACACTTGCCAAACCTATCTGTTTTCTGTCCTTTAGTGGTTCCATCCATACACTGGTCTGCAAAGATAATACCAAAAATCCTTTTTGCTCTTTATGACAAAGATCAGACAGAATGCATTGGGTACTAGGATGGACAGGAATGGTGATATCATTTTTAGTTCTGGTAACTAAGTCCAGCTCTCAGGAAATAAACTAACAGTTGTGCAAGCCTTGTGCTCTTCAAGCATGCTCTAAAATACATTGACTTCCCCTCTGACTCTTCACGAATGGGCAAATTCTTATTCTTTTCTGTGTGATTCTGGCCCCTTGGGTCTGGAAGGATATATGCATCCAAAATATGTACAGGCAGTCACAGATACAGTTTTTTTTTAAACATGAGGACAGTTTGGACTTTGCTGTGACTTCTCTACAGGCTGCAACAAATGGTGTGGCAAATCCAGAGCATCTTTGCTGAGTGGCTTAAGCAGCCTGCCTGATCTGATGCATGCAAACATCTTTCCCCTTGTTAGAGAAGCAGAAAAAGCAATGCCAAAATTCTCCAAAAGTATCACAAAACAAAAGAATGAATCAGAATAAGAATTTCATGTCTAAATATAAAAGGCTGCTGGGCACATGGCATGTGTCATTGTTTCACATCTCAGGAGTTGTATCCAAATGCTATCTAGGAGACCAGGCCAGTGAAGAAGCACTGTGAATTTTGAATTTTACATCTGCTGCTTTCCAAAAGAAAATCTGTTTCTGCAATATCTGTAGCATCTGAGAAATCTCATATGTATCAGGTTAAGAAGCAGCCACCAATCAGAGCAGACTGGAAAGATTTAGAGAAATTCCTATGGAAAGACAGGGAAATAAAATGCATTCTGTTAAAACACAGAAGTTTCAATAGAAGCTTGACAAATCTCAACAAAATTCTTTATACTTCAAAGCCACATTTTGATTCATTTGGATTTTTTTTTTTAAATCTGTTTTTTAATTAGGTAAAGTAAAAATATCCAGAAGTTTCACTTAGCACATAGGTGTAACTGTGCAAATATCTGGGCAATTTGTCAGTCCATGGGCTCAACCCTATGTGTCCATTCATATTTTGCATTCAGAAAAGTGCCCATTTGACTCATGTCAACACCCTGGTGTTAACCTTTGAACAGCCTAGGGGCTAAATGGGTGCAGTCTGGAGAAGAGGTAGTAGGCCCTGAGAGAGTAGACCAACAGAGAAAGTCTTCTGAGTCTCCTGAGTCTCCTCCATGATGTCAAGAGTGCATTGGTAGGAGAGGTGTGGAGAAGCCCCAAGGACAACCACTGTCTCTCCAGGTGACGGTAATTGCCTCTGTACATACTACTTTTGCAAGATGTATGTGCTTTATGCCCTCGTGACACGTCCAAACCTGTAGTTTTTAATAACAAGGGTGTATAATTTGAAGAAAGAAAATGCTCAAAATCCACCCACCCCAGCAGCAGTATGTGATGCAAACTACAGCTGTTGTTTTCATGAACTTTTCATGTTGCTTTCATGGACTTTTCAATGTCTAAACCTTCTTCTGGTGGGACACTGAGAAGCTCTAGTCAAAATATCTACCTTAACCAGCTTTTCTTGTGAGTTAAATACATACTAACAGGCTTATATAAACTGAGTAGTGTAGCCTTCTATTATACATCCATGAGTCTCAAACATTGTCTCAAATAAATATTAACAATCTTCATGGTCTGATTATGGCCCTGCTTTGTAAACAGCCTCACAGCTTAATTAGAGTTCTGTGCACTTCAAAGTGTAAGCTTATCTGGCTGTTTCTGAACTGCTGTCTCACTATCACTGTGTGCTCCAAGAATAATAAATAAACCAACACAGGAATGCAGAAAGCATTCCTAATCACAGCCATAGATGCAAAATAATAATTAACTGAATAACATGAAAGAAGATGTGCTTCCACTTTAATTTGCACGTCGTTTTATTTTAACCTGTTTTTAATGCAACTGGTTATAAACTATTCTTACATTATTTAAAAAAAAACCCCACAAGTTCTGCCCCTGCAGCCAAATGCTTTCTGAAATACTGAATATTGAAGGGAAAAAAAAAAAAAAGAGACATTAGTGCTGGTGCCATGGTTTAAAATTCAAATGAGAAAGGAAGTGTTAAAACTTCATTCTGTTTAGCCATATGTGAGGCACCTGCTTAGACAAGTTTATGGGAGTAGTAATCTATGGGAGTGTCCAAACACTTCCAAATAGCTAAACTTGAGCAACAGATCTTTCTTGGTTATAAAAAAGTTGATGGCAATAAGCTGTTAACTGAGATTAGTTTTTAGCATTAGCCATGTGTTATGCTTCACCACAGCAAAAGAGTATTAAACAGCATTGTTTCTCCTTCCTTCAGTGATCTGACAGGCAAATTACCCATACATAGCTTTTTGTTACCTGAGTAATACATTGCAACTTCACTGGTCCCATCACTGGAATTAGGGCAGGCTGAATAAAATTTCATAGAATAAAAGGCATGGCAGAAGGTACTTCCTTCTTTCCAGTGGAAATGCAAATTAGTCTGTATGTGAAAATGCAGTAATAGAAAAGTGCAGAATCCACAAAAAAATCCCCAAACCCCAAAGCAAAACAAACAGCACAACACTTCCAAAAAAAAAACAACAACTCCCTATTGTCACTCCCTATTCAAAATCTTCTCTAAGATCTTCTTTCATAACTGGAAATTTTCCTTCCTTCTCTTCTGTTTTTTCTCTTTTCCACTCTCTCTGTCCCTCCTGGTCATACTAAGATGGGAAGTTCCTTCAAGGAACAGGTCTTCCTCTTCAGACATCTCTCATACAAAATGGCACAATAAGATATCAAAAAAAGCCTTTGAGCTTGTCTGCAGTGACCAACAAGAACAGAACAGATTGTGAATAGAGCAGATTTGATTCAATGAGTTCTCTGTAATCTAATGGTGGCAGGCTGGTGTCTGTGTACAGAGCAGGGAGCAGAATGGGAGAGTGAGGAGTGTTATGTGAGCTGGACTCATCAAAGTCAGAGGGTGAGCAGGGAGATAATTCAAAGTACAGAGATCATTCTGAACAGAGATCAAAGAGCAGCAAGAAATTTTAAATCAAAGAGAAAGTCCCAGTGCTTGCAAGGAAAGATGGAAAATGCTTATTCCTGAGAAGATTTAGTGAGATTTAGGGGTCTGATGTAAGTCATCTTCAATTATCACTGCCCTGTGTAATGTGTGTTTTATTAAGTGATGCAGAGGCAGACCTGTCTTCCTGCCCTCTCATCCCTGCTGCTGCCACTGCAGCACTCTGAAACACAATCTCTACAGGTTTGTTACTGTGAAGACAAGCAGGATGTAATAACCATCCCTCAATTGCTGGTTTGTGGCCTCATCTGTAGAGGAAACAGCAGAAAAACCAGAATATTCATAGGGAGCAATGACACAGAAAGCAGGATCCAAACTGAATCTGAACTTTTGAATAGGTAATGGACCAAATCTTCAATAGATTTCAAGATGTCACTAATTAAGGCACTGCTGGACAATTTGTTAATGGTAACTTCTCTTTGTATCATTTTTGTGCAAAAGTTCATTTACATAGTTAAACTGGGGATTTATTTTTAAAGCTGCTTAACTTCCTCAGACTCTGGGATTCTGTTTGAGGTAAAGAATTGCTTTAACTCTTTGTCCTGGAGTTGTTTGTCATATGATTTCTTTGAGGTGCTTTATTTGTGTATTCATATTAAAACTAGTTTTTTTTGGGAAATGAATGAGAGGATATGTTATTTTCCTGATATTGAGAAATTCTAGAAAATTATCCCTAAATACTTGATAGTGATTTGGTAAAGCAATTTGCTTTTTTGTAGACATATTCAATTTTAATCTTTCTGGAAGGTCATTTGCTGTAGCCATTGTCAAGCCTCTGAGAAGATCTATTTCACAGCAGTTCTGCAACCTTGAATGTTAGTGACCAACACTCAGAAGATATTTTCTCTCCTGGTTATGTACAGCCTGGGAAGTATTTGCAAACGCAGCTCCAGGCTGCTGCCAGCCCTGCAAGATGAATGACAGAACCTGTCTCTCCCAGGCTTTTACTCACCCCACCTTCATTTCACAGAAGGGTGGAAAAGGGCTGGTCCCTCATGAAATGTTAATGCAGAATGATAAAGCTGTGCTAGGGTCAAGAGGGAGAGGGGTACACACTGCTTTGTGTAGAGACAAGAACCCAGGGAAAGAGGCAAGGAGAAGAGAGTGCAAGTGTATCTGTCATCTACTGTAGTTTTAATTGCATGCTTCCGTTTGGGGATTAAAATTCAGCCACTACATAGCTAGTGAGAACTTTCCTTGAGTTCTGCTCTGATGGAACTAAATAAATGTAATTTCAAACAATTGGCTTCTCTGCCCTGAACAGATTTTCTTTTTTCCCAGAATATTGGCTACAATTAGATTACTTTTTCTAAAAAAAAAAGAATCAAAAAAGCAAACCCATGATTTTTCCAAGTGTTGCGTGCAATTCTGTAGGATGTCTTTCTTCCAGAGTTTATTATTTGAACTGAAATCTTGCTGACTACAAGTTCTAATGCCTAATCTTTAAAAGATAAAGTATCTAATATTTTGCTTTACCTTTTGTAAGTTTAATGTATCACACACGCAAGTTGAAGCTTTATGGGGAAAATACAATTATCTGGAAGATTAAAGTAATCATCATCTTGACTGAAACACACATTCTGTTTTCCATAATAAAGTCTTTTTGAATACTGAATGTACACAGCATATCGTGAAAACTTACAAAAGAAATCTAAAACTGTAGCTAAAGTTATTATTAGATGTTAATGCTTCATATTTACTCCATGAAGCTAGCAACACCATTAAATGAGGTTTTAATAAGACACTCTGATTTCCTATTCTTGGAACTAGATTTCTCCATATCTTTGCTTAATTTATTTCACAGCTAATCATTCAAAATTGCTTCTGCATGAAATTTGCTGTTCCTGCTGGCATCTGTTTTCAGCCATGACATATCTGCCCTCTGGAGTCCCACTGCAGCGTGTGGAAAATCTTCACTTAGAGTTCAGGTTATGACACTTGATTTGAAGGCTGATTGTGGAAAAGTAGTGAGGTTGGACTTGATAGTTTGGGGAAAGGGAGGTTGACAGGATACAGCAGTATTTAGCCTAACTTTTATGTCCTGAGACTAGATACTGGCTGGAAAGTTATCCTAAATTATTTTAATAGGTCATTTTATTAGTATATGTTTAGCAAACTGTACACTTCACAGTCTCAAAAGAAAGGTGAAAATGTGAAACTTATGTTTTTAGGGCTGGAAGCCTGATCTGTATTTTGCTATGTCTGACCTAATATTTTTCTACTGTCAAGTAATTTTGAAAATAGAGATATATGGTTCCATCCCCATATAATGAAAATTATCTGCTCTGCTCTTCTTCAGTCTGCACATACTTTTGTAATTTCTTGTTAAAAAGGTATCTAGAGGATAAGGTGGATTACATAGTAGAACCATAAATCCTATTTACCTTCTGTAAACTTAGTTTTTAGAGACATCATTACAATAGCGATTTTATGCAGTTCTTAAATAAAATAAGAAATGAGTCTTGTACTCAGGTTCAATGAAAGATATTAATGACTCTGAAAGAGTCCAAATAAGGCCTTGAAAAAATGTATTTAAAATAGCAGCTGCAACACATACATGGAAAAACTACTTACAAATCTTGATGTGCACTAGATGAAGTAAGTACAAGTGTTTCTTTAAGTGCTTCATAGCAGGAGGGGGGAGGGAAGCAATGAAAGACCTGGTGAAATATATGAGAAGTTGCTTCATATTTATGAGTAGATGATGTAGAAATTCCTTGGGAAAATGTGGTATTTGGAAGAAGGGAATAAAACACTCCCAAAGAAGTTGAGGAAGAAAATAGACAAGAAAACAAGGCTTACACATGAGACTAATAGGTTAAAATAATATTTAAAGGCACATTTATTAAAAATAAGGTATTGCCCTAATGGTAAAAGGATAATGTCAGATGTTTGACTGAGAAGTGTGGTAAAATATATGTAATTTCTTCTTTAATATTTCTGAAGTTTTCATCATAATTTTTTGTGCATCTATATTATAAAACATAACTATTATTTACTTTCTCAGTATTTCCATAAAGAACAACCAGATATACTCCATTTGGCAAAAAAGAATTGCTTCTCAAATGCAGCATGTAGTTTTAGTCTCTCCAGTACCACAAAGACATCAACAAGTTTTGAAGGAATTCAGATAACAGCAACAAAAATGATTAAGGGGCTAGAGAGTTTGATTTACAAGAAAAGATGAAAACCTCTTCTGCTCAGCCAAATGACAGGTAATAATGCAACGGAAGAGTAATGATAAGAGCCAACAAGTATTTAAAGCATGAGCACATCAAGGAAAGTGTGGACATGTTTTAAGGTGGAACAAGGTTTCAAAACACTTGACTGGGTATTGGGGAGAGTATTGTATTTGTGTATGTCTTTCCTCCAAACTAAGGCTAATTAATCTGTGGAGCTTATACAGAAAAAAAAAATACATGTGTACAAAGGAAAAAACCCTGTGCAAATGTAAAACAGAATGATGCATCTATCAGCTGTGCTGCAAGTCCTCAATGAAATATGTATTTAAACATAGGAGTTAGAAAGATCAGATTTGAAAATAAAAGATTTAATATGACAAATGAGCAGAATATAATGTTAGAGGAAGCATATATCAGTACCATAGTACATAACTTCTTTAGAAAGAATCTCTCCTGAAAGTAGGTTTGCTTTGCCCAGAAAGTTTTGTAGTTCCTTGACAACCTGCTACCCCTTCCCTGTTATGAAGCACCTGCTATTCAGACATAAAATTTGTCATATCAAGACCTTACTCGTAACTGAAAGTTTAATTAAAACATCATTGGAAATTTTTTCATCGTTTAAATCAGCTCAGCCCTGTTTTCTGATACTGGCAACTTTCTGAAGGCATGTAGAATAAGTGTGTCTTTAGGAGACATTTGAGACATATTCAGGAGATTTTTTTTTGAATGTCATTGGTGCTCTATAACACTTATGCATAAGGAACCAAAATAAGGAGAAACAATAAAATTCTTCAGAAGATGCAACGAAATGATGGCATGTTTAGATGTCAAAACTTAGATGTTGCTAAATTTTTTCAGTCCAAACTTACTACCTTTTAGTCAAGTACTAGAAAAATTGCATATGGAAGCATTAAATATTTCTTTATATTCGATGAAAACTACCACAATAAGTTATAGGAGAAAATGTACTCTTGTACAACAAGCAAGTATACCCTTCTAGTCTTGATGTACTTTTCTTAAAAGACTGATTATAGACTGTTTGAAATTTGAAATGAGCAGCTGTCAGTGTACCAATAAAAAAATTGAACTTGGATAAATGCCTATAAAAGTGAGGAATAAAACAAATGCATTTCAAAAGATCAAGTCTTAAATCCAAACTGTATATCAAAATGCATAAGAAAAACCAAAGGGACAACTAAGCCCCAGATTTTAATATAAGTCCTTCAATATTAAACTTTGAAAAGATCTGTCCCTATCAAGTCATGACAGCTCTGAATTTCAATTAATAGGATTAGATTCAGTTACTAATTAACCTCATTTCAACCTAATTAACCTAGTTATTTGATGCTGAAAACCTCCTCCTCTATGTAAGAACTGTAAGATTTCAGGATCTGGACAACCAAATTACTGAAAAATAAATTCTAGCACCTAGGATAAATAATAATGTATAATTTAAAATACATTTCAAAGAGTTCTTAAATACATCCTCGACAGATACTGAAAATTATTTGAGGTCAAAGATAAATTAGATTTTTGATTTTGGCCTTCAAAGTTAAAACACCTTTTATTAGTCTTCATCTAGAGGAATGATGTCAAACTTACCATACTTTGGAGAAAAGAAGACTGCAGAAAAAGTGTTTTTACTCTAATTTCAACTCAAGACTTTCATATGTACGTGTGCCCACGCACTTTGTACAATGTTTTCTAAAAAGTACTACTGATCATCAACCAAAATAAGGTTAGGATATAGGTGTCATAGCTACCTATGATGTATTAAACATGTATAGCTCACCAAAATCCACTGCATATTTTGATCCTCAGTAGATATGGTTTTTCTCTCTAAGAGGCAATACGAAGTAAATGTAAATATATCCAAATATTTGACCAAGGAAGTCTAGATTGTATCAATTTTTAAAAAACACTGTAATTTCTTCTATAAATGCTTTGCCCACCTGTCAGATCTAACTTCATGCTAGTTACAAAACTTCATAATCTGTTGAAGGTTAGATGGTTCCATGCCCTTTTATGGAAAAAAATGGACTTCATCACATTGTTGTGCATGGCTTGTAAAGACATGAATGAATCTGTGGAACTCAGAAAAGGTCATGCAAAACTTTGCAATTACTATATTTGTTTTATCAATGACAACCCCATGAAAGCAACTCTCAGAAAAATAAGGGGAGACCAGCTGTTAACTCCTAACCTCTACCAAGCAAGGAAGCTCAAAAAAGGCCGGGTAAGTGTGGGGCTGAAGCTTGAAACAAAGAACTGAACTGTGCATTAACAGCAAGCACATGCTGACCTTAGGTCCATTCTGCTCCTCCTTGCCTGAGAACCAATGTGCTGGATTCCTGTTAGGCAAAAAATGCTGACTTCTTCTGAAACAGTGTCTAGTATTACTGTAAATACAAACTGCTTTTACAGTTCCCAGCAGAGCACTCCCTGCACCAAGGTTACCTGATCTTTATATGCCTGAAAGGAAATAAAAGACGTTAATGGTGGAGACCTCTGTTAGGAATGGTAGCCCTTAGCAAGAAGAGGAAGGACTAGAGCATGGTAATATATCAACAGTCTATGTAAAGACATAGCTTGATTGTGAATGTGTGACATAATTTTGGAAATGCTAAAGGATTGACAGAAAAATCAGTTCAGCTGTTCCAGATTAGAAGACCAATGCAATGGGCACTGTACAGGTTGGAGAGTCACAAAAGGCAGTGGAACGGAGGCAAGTCACATGTACCAAAAGTCCAGATGAGGATGTCTGTGCAGCTCATATGCACCAGTACAGCAAACACAAGAGTAGAAGGGGATATGTTTAGTCTGCAAAAGACAGTCTGTAACAGTCTCAGATTTCTGAAGGGACTCCATAGTTTCTATTAAATAACAGAGGCTGTTGTAGTATCATCTGAGCGGCTGTGTAGCCACATACTCCTGATTCTTGGTCAGTTAGAGTTGCATATTTTAGTATTTAAATACATTTTCTATACCGAATTCTCTATGTCTCTCTAAGTCTTGTGCAGCCTCTTTAAGGGACTTATTTCCCAAGACACTAGCAGCAGAAGGCTGCTACAAGAAATATTTAATTTTTCAGTCTTTTTGCCTGTGTCCCTTATTGCACCAAACAGTCCTCTCATATGGCAGTGGGGCAACTGTTTGCACAGCTCACTGAAAGTCAGCTCATTAAAACAACATAGGGTAAAAAATAAACCTAATATGAATAATTTCAATGATCCAGTTTACAGCAAACGGTTGAATTCCTGAACTTAGAAGGCAGTGAAATAACCTTGGGGATACAACACTGTGACTCACCTTCAACACAAAGCTCTCTTTCAGGCCATTACAACTTTCAATCTATTTGTGCTAAGGTGAATCACAGTCTGGCCCACTGAATACATGAAGAGGGATATATATATATTTTACAAATGTAGCAGAATTCATGCATAATGAAACTCAGGAATTATGGCGTGAACTATAAACCAGACTACAAATTCCATTTAAAAACCAACAGCATGCATTTGAACACAAATCCACATTGAGATATGTAGCTAAGCAATTAGTATGACTTTTAGGGATTCACATGCCTATGTCAACATTTCAGGTAGATAGACTTTCTAGACATGACTGAACATACTGCAGCTGATTGCTGTAACACCAAGATGAAGAATGAAGTATAGACACTGTGAGAATGTGGAGAAAAGTATTCAACTCCCCTTGAAGAGCTGCATGTTCTCCAGTTGCTAAGCTATTCCATATGAAATATGAGACAATTAAGCATGCTCACCTGGTTGAATGTTGAATAAACACTCTAAAAGAACCATAAAAACATGCATACAGGAAAGGTAGATAAGGGATACAAGACATACACTTCATGAGAATTAGTGGACTCCATTGGCTGATGTATGTGCTAACTGAGGAATGTGCTTGTGAGCCTTTGTAGGCGCTAATGAACGAGGAAGTTTCATTCCAGGCTCTGGTTCAGACTCTACGCTTTCTGGTCAGCTCTTGCTAGGTAGAGAGTTTATGACACATAGCCCCAGGGGAACTAGAGTTCTTTTCTAGCTGTGAGGAAAAGGCTTGAAGGAATGGAAACTTATCAAAGAGAAACTATGAATGAAATGAATTGTTGCATAGATGTCAAGAAAACTTTAGCAGTAGATGTTAGAGACAAACTTAGTTTGACAATTTATAATAGACTGAGTCATTGCTTTCTGATGACTGTGCTAGTGAACATGAAAATGCTCTGGAAAATGAGCTGGAAAGACTCCTCTATTCAAGTGACACAACATGACCTACAGTAAGATCCTAAGCTATTCAAGATGACTGGAGTTAAGCCAGAAGTATATATCACAAAGTAAGGAAAGTGATTCAAGAAAGAGAATGCTGGGTTTGTTATTTTTGTTTCTGTGTGAGCTAACTAAAAAGAATATTATTAAAAAATACCTGACACACTATGTAAAAACTGGTTGCTTCATTCAAAAACTTCAGCTATCCTAGAAGAATTAACTGCCCCTTAGAATGAAGATGTGAGTTCATAGTCAGAGGTCTGGCAAGCTAGTTGGGGTCAGCTTTGGAACTGGAGGCTAGAAAGCACAGGCTTTCCTTGGGAAAATCCATCAGGAGATGTTTGGGGTAAGGCAGTGAAGACAGCATGGCTTGGAGGGGAGCATAGAGCTGAGGAGCCTGTGGACTGGAGTCCAGCTCAATCCTGATTGTGGAGAGTGGGAACAAAGTCCCTATTTTTTTATGAAATCCATTTGGGTGTTAAATCAAAAAAATCACAAAATGTCCAGAATAAATTAGAAGGGTGCACAGAAAATGTAACCAAGTCTCAATAGAAATGAAACAGTGACCTACAAGGTTTAGCACATCCCTTCATGAATTAATACTGCTCTCAACACGAAGTGCTGCGCCCTAAGCAACAGAGGCTCGTGTGTCCTTTCAGGGTTAAATGTGAAAGGATTTACTGATTTTGGACTGCAAGTTAGGTACTGTGTTTCTCTCAACAGATCCATCACAGGCAAAGTAGGAAAGAAAAAATATTGTATTGCACTTTAAAAGTCAGTTGAGGATAATCAGATATTACAGAAATGAGGATAGTCTAATCACAATGGTTTAATCACAATCATTGAAGAGCAGAAACATGCCTCTTTGATTTTCTTACCATAATCTATTTGGATGTTCTTCAGGAATAAACCTTATTTATATTTTAGCAGCTTTTAAATTTCAGTTTGGTAAAAAAGTGCTCCTCTGAAATTATTTTATCCCTCAGTTACATTTATATAGGGTCAGCTGATGGTCTCTGTGTTAACATAGGGATATTTCTAATGTCTGGGAATACAAAGTAGCTTTTTCTTGATCAAGGTAATTTGCTCCAAAATTTTTACTATTTATAGCAAACCAGAGAACACAGAACACTTTTCTTGTTTCTTTAAGGACTCTTCCATGAATGGGTGAGTGTCTAATTGCTGCAGGCTCGGGAAAGTAATATGCTTTTGAGTTCACTTGAAAGTCACTTGACTGAATCAGTAAAATCTTCTGCTTCTTATCAGTGAGATCTGCTGTTCAAAGGTCCATTAGGAATAAAAGCAAATTCCATCCTGACTCCTGCTGTGTGAGGACATTGGTAAGGGCAGTGCTTACTCACTGTTGGTAGGGTTGAGATGTTAAAAGTGGGGTGGTTTTCTGCTGAATTAATGTGGAGCCCTGTACCTGAGCTTCTTTATTCTCTGTCACACACATTTAAGGCTTTCTCTACTTTCCTCAATTTGTTGTTAGGTTGCTGTTAGAGTGAACATTCATGCAGATAACAATTTGCATGCAGGCTATAATTATGGCTACAGCGGCTTCCACTTCCCCCTTCTAATAACTCAGCATGGTTTGGGAGTGATAGATAAGTAGCAAGTGCTAAGCAAGGCTCAGAATGACTCTGCCCATTCCACAGGGAATTTGTCTCAGAGAAGGGGGAGTGTTGGAGCAGCAATCTCTGGTACAAAAAAGCTGCTCTATAGGGAGCATAATCTGGGACAGCTGCTAATGCCTGCCAGTGCACTGTCAGCCACATCTTTCCCTACAGTTATGCCAGGGATTACCTTGCCCTGCCACTTAGGGAAGCAGCTGAAAGTCATTTGTGACCCACTTTCCAGGTACTTGTAACAGAGCAGTATAGCTAATTTTCTGGCTCACTGTTCTTTTCTTTTTTTTTCCCCTCCTGATCTAGTAACTGTTGCACGATAGGTAAACAATTAAAAGGCAAAAGTGCAGTTATCAGATCCAGTTGTCTGTAAACAAACAAACAAAAATATTAATTTCCTAAATCTCCATTGCAGTAGAAGTTCAAACATAAAACCCCTGAAGTTTGTCAGAAGGAGGGAAAGTGGAGATAGGAGGTAGGTGAAAGCAGTGGTTCAAATTCTTACGCTAGAACCTCACTGAGGTGTATTTTCCATGCATGACAAGAAGCTCAGTTCTTTCCATTGAGAGGAGTGATGCCTTAGGAAGGCTGACCTGAAACAGAGGCTGGACAGAGCTAAAGTAGATATTTATTAGAAGGCTTCCAGGACCCACCCTGGGCATTACAGGAGCCTGAACAAGGCTGCACCCAGAGTGGGTTGGGAATGGCCACGCAAAAAGGCTGCTTGATTACGAGATTTTACATTTTTATAAGTTTTGGTCCATTTGCATGTTGGGGTTTAATTGTCCAATTACAGCTCAGGTTGTGAGGTCCCATCCTTCTTGTTCCTCCCTTCAGTCCACCGTTGTTTATGCTTTTTGGGCTGAAAGTTGTCCTTGGCCCTCAGCAGGAGAAGGATTTGTTTTGTCTACTTGTTCTGTGAAGAGAGCTTACTGGCACTTAATATGAGGCTCAGAACTACATCCTTATGCAGCACAGAATCTGAAACTATGAAAGCTAAAATCTAAGGCATCAGGAGGATTTGCTGATAAATTCTTATTTGAATTCTCAAAACAAGGACTAAACCTGGAGAAGTCTGTGGTAGACAAAGGATGTCAGAATGAATTACTCTCTTTGACCTTTTTGATCAAGACCGCTCAATGACAGTACATGTGAGTCTCCTACCACTGCTGGTTTCAAACCCTTCCTGGATCTTCTTATCTTCCAAGTATTCGTGTGTCTTTTCTAGAAAACTACCAGATGGCATGGGCCAAAACTAGAGCTGGAAGCATAATAACTAAAGAACTGGGATAACTGTGCCAGTACTGGAGTCCTTGTCTTCTCTAATTTACTTTTTCAGATGCTGCTGTGTGACTGCTCTTGAAACAGGTGCGCTTTAAACCTTGGTGACTGATTTTGCTTTGTTTAGGGAAACAGGTAAGGAAGCTTAAATAACATATCTCAGGAAATGAAATCATCACTATATCTTTAGGTGAATTGGAATGCTCTTAAGAAAATAAGGGAGAGGTTTCAGTTAGAGTCATGGGAACTGGTGAACAAAGCACCAAAAAGCATGAAACCCCAACAGATGCCACAAAGATTTTCCAGATGTGGAATTTTTTTCTATGGATCAGTAGAATTAGCTTCTTACTTAAGCTATAATGATTATTTTGAGGGAAAAAAAAAAAAAAAAAAAGCATGGCTCATTTCTTATCTCTCAGTCTTTTAATATAAATAAACGCTATTTATTTTGCTGAAGATTTTTATCTAGATTTGCTTTATGAAAAGAAGTCTGTTTCTTATTTGTCTTAGTTTGTCTAATGTGGTATACATGGCCTCTCTGAAAATGCCTTGGAAATGTATTTCAAAAGTTAATACCTGTAGCAATTTCTTAGACTGGAAACTTTCTTGGTTAGTTTTCCAATGTCCATTTCCTCATTAAAGACAAAATTATACCAACTTTTGATTACAACTGTTTTATATATGTATATATATATATATATACACATATATCTATATATATCTTTACGGTTTTTAGTATGTTTTTGGTTATGCTTGTGTTTCTATATTCTTATGAGATACACTCATATTTCTCTCTCTTTGCTATTTATTAAGCTGAAGAAATGCATTTACTTACTTTATTCTGATCATTGATTGGTTTTCTGCAAATTTAAAGATCCCTCTAGTTTTTGACAAAAAGTTTCCTAACATGCCTTTGCTGTTCCTGTATAAGATTCTTAATTTGATGATGGATAATTGGTACTGTTCCTGGGGGTAAACCATGCCTCTCACAAAAGAAAATAAACACCCATGCAATAAAAGTATATTCAGTGTACATATTGGGACTGAATATTCAGTATACTTTTACTAAAAAATACCAGTTTTGACACATTAAAATCAAACTCAATATTTAGAGGATGTATTGCTTTACTAATTTGGCATTATAGGCAAGGTTTGATTTGGTATATAGAGGGTTATGATTTGGATAATTCCTGCAAAAGTCATTGGTTAGAACTTCTATTAATTTTATTGTAGAAAGGGTTGTACTAATCAATTTCCCTGCTATTAGTTTGTCTAGTCTTTTTCTAAAGCTGTGTACTTTAGCACCCACCATCTACTGAGGTGAGGAGCTCCATAGCCCAGTTCCAGATTGCCTCCCCCTGTTTGTTTTGAATCTGCCACCTCTCTTTGATGTCCTCCCTTCCTTTTACAGGAAGAGACAAGCAATTGTACATAAAAGTCAAATGTTTGTCAATACAGAGTGATCAAACATGGACAGCTATTGTACTGGGAGACAAAGAAAAAAAAAAATAGATGAGGTGCAAAAACTAACTGTTGAAAGGAATGGCAGGTATTAATTCTGTGACTGAAAAATCCAGTACTACTTCCAAACTAGGAGAAGAAAATCCTACTCTAACTAGCTTGCCAGGAACAGTGTCTTCTATAGCATCCGCTGCTATTGTCTGATCCCATCAACAGCTCATTGAATGGCTGCTAAAAGACATTTTTCCTACAAATGCTAGGCTGGATCCATGGCTCAAAACACGGGGCCAGACTTAAGTCCTAAGGGCAGTCTGCATAAAAAGCACTAGTCTGGGATCTTCTAAAGGAGGGGAAATAAATTTTAGGAAAATTTATTTATATAGTTTTCATTTTCCAGTCACAAATTCACTGGCTGATTGATTTATATCTGATAGAATTGATCAACCTGACACACATGCTAAAGCTGTACCAGACCAGATATGTGAGTTACAAATGTGGAGCAGAGACTTGCTGAAGGCACACTTGTGCTGACACAAAAAGCATTATCCCACTCAAAGAGTTAGTGTGAGCTATACCACCAAAACAAAGCCTTGGCATTCTCTGAGCATCCTGTACTTTCATCCCTGTTTTGAGAGTCTCCCGTGATAACTGCATGAGAAAAATCTTTCTAGTATATGGATGGGTTGTTCTGTAAACAGTATTGTATGTTAACCAATTGATAAATAAATTCTTGACTAAAGTCTCAGTCTTTCTTTTTCTTCCTTGCAATGTGAAAACACATTGCAGGATAACACTGTAAATTAGACACCTGCCAGAGGATGTTGTGGTTTACTTAATTATTTTCCTCGCCTTTCAATAGATATTTCAATTGCTCTTCTCTAATTTCAAGCTTGTAGTTTGATATGTATTAAAATCCATGGTTACTTTCCTTTTTGCCTTTCAGTTCTGCTCATAGGCTGCTACTGAGATATGATATACCTGGCTAACACTCTGAAATTCATTAGCAAATATTTCCTCTTCTTTTAGGCCAATGTACAGCAGCAGGTGCAACTCAATCCAGAATACACTGGGATTTAAATTAATGACCTACCAAATGAGTTAAAGAGAATATTCACATGGAGAAATTTTAAGAGGAATCATTTTAGACTGATTTAGCAAATTTCTGCTTCCAAGCTTCCTAGTTCAAACTCATGTGACTAGAATGATTATCTGCAGGAATAACTCCTCGCAGATTTATAGGTTAGAGACCATTTGGCAGTTTTGTCTATCAATAAACTTTTTTTCAGTTACTTCTTTATTTGTAATACTTATTTATAATACTTATAAGTTAAGCAACCATTTCAAGTAGTTATCTGATGCTTCCCTAAAATGTCATGAAGGGGAAATTAACTAACAGCCAAAATTAACACAGAGGTAGATTGACAGAGGTATTAAAACATAAGGCAAGTGACTGACTTTGCATATAAGAATTGTACACTGGTGTGTTTTAAAGACCGTGGGCATTTACCACAGGTTAGAGAATCAGCATTTGATTGGATTGCCATTTCCTGATATGTGCAAAAACCATCTAATTTTAAAAGAGTATTTGGAGAGAAGATTTGAGAAAATGGTTAAACTTGATTACTAGATACCACAAGCTATTTAAAATCTTCCAGATGATGAAAAACACTTTTTGTCAGTGTTGTTGGTATCTTTCATTTTATAGATAATAAAAGGTCTACTTGCTCAGGCTGAGCACACTATGGGCAGAAGCCACAATTCTCTCAAACATGACTTGCTGTAGCAGAGGACATTCAGAGCACAGGTTGACATTTCCATCAAGGAAAAACAAACCCCAGTCTGAGGCACCTGTGATACTGCAGTTACATCCAGATCTATCATTGTCCTGCCAAGGATGGTCCTGTATCAGGAAGACACTTGGCCTCCAGGTGTGCCTATTCCAAAGTGTGCTTTTGGGTGTCTCTCACCTGAGTTTTCAGCATGTCCTTAGAGAAATGTAAAGGATCATGTCATGTCATGTAAAGAATCACAGATAAATAATCATGTCTTCTCATCAAACATCAAAGACCTCTCTCTTTTCCCTAAGAATTTTTGAATAGAAACTTTTTATTCTAGTAAAGTGAGCATGTAAGTACCTCAAGTGTATAAGCAACAAAAAACAAGCTCATGTTCTAGTGATTTTGGACTGGAACTATTTCTTACCCTTCTGTTTTAACAGATGCAATAAGAGGTTATCTCGTCACACTTAATTTTAAGTACTCTAAGCTCTTCATATTAAACATGGTTTAAAATTTTTCAAGTTTTTTTTTGGTTCATCTTCAACAGCTCTGAAACAGTTCAGCAGTCCAAGTCCTATTTTCAAATATGAACACAGGACCATAATATATTCCAGATGTTTTCAATGTTGTCTAGGAACCCAAAGAAGCAAAGAAGAGCATCTTAAATTTTTCAGAAATGACTAGGTATCATCATAATTTTGTGCCATGTGCAGACTTTACTGAGCAGAAGTTACCTTGACAGGGAATTGGTTCAAAATTAGCAGGTGTCCCAGAGAGCTTGTTTTTCCTCTTCAGGTACCTAAATAACTATTAAAATATAGCCAAAAGGCAATTTTAAAATTTGGCTGTAGGCACCTCAGCTTTTCAGAAGCTGGCTCTGTTTCTGGACACTGAAAAAGAGAGACCATCACCTGATTTCCAAATCATCAGTCACATCATTGCTTTGGAAACCATGACCTAATGACTGCATGTCAGTATCAATTAGGACCAAGTGAACCAGTTTACGTTTCATTTGAATCAACACATGTCTTTGCCATGAACTCAGTCTGAAGAAAATTAGCCTAGAAATAACTTGATTAATTGGTTATCACCATTCTCTGTTACTCTTGTTATAACCAAAAAAGAAAAGAAAGAACAACTTTATCATGTTTGATTTGATTTAAAAGCTCTTTGTGGTCAAGGACTACCTCTTTTAGAATGTTTCTGATGTCCAGTTCAAAAAGAGACTATAGTGTGGCCTGGGTAAATAAATGCTACTGAGTCACTGCGTAACTGATACTTAACTTCATACTCAGAAGCCACCTGACTAAAATTAATTATATGACACTAGCTAGAATATATTGAGTACCAGTTGACAGTCTGTTTGTTGGTGTTCTAAAATCAGAACGTATTAAAATTACTTATAATGCAATACAAGATCGACTTGTCTGAAAGTAATAAATTTGTGGGTCTCCTGCTCTATTTTCTGTTTTGACAACAAAGAGCACAAATTCCACAATATTTTTGCTCGTAAGTTGGGATTTTACAGTGTGTAAGGGTGGATAAATAAATGATAAAAACTGGCTGGAGAGCAGCTCTGTGGAAAAGGCCCTGGGGTGTTGGCAGACAGTGAGCGGCACATGAGCCAGCAGCGTGTCCTGGCAGTAAAATCAGCTGTGAGCAGCCTGGGATGGATCAATTAAAGCATAGCCTGTAGATGGAGGGAAGGGATGATCCCTCTCTATGCAGTGCTTGTGAGACCACACCTGCAACAGTAAGTCCAGTTTCAGGATCCTCCCAATACAAGAAAGACATTGATAAAAGGGATGTGCAGGGGACAGCCACCGGGCGGGTCAGGGTCTGGGTCATTTGGCCTGTGAGCTGAGGCTGCAGGTATTGTTCAGCCTGCAGAGGTGGCTTTTGGGCTCCTACCAGTAGCTCCCCAGGGCTTCAGAGTAGGGCAACAAGCAGATGGAGCTGGGCTCTTCATATTGTGCATGTGAGGCTGACAACAGAAGAGAGGCATAAGCTGAAGCCAGAAAGGACCAGACTGGACATGAGGAAAATGTCTCTGTGGAGACAAAGACAGCAGTGGAGCATGTACTCTACAGAGGTTGCACAGGCTCTGCTCTTGGAAGTTTTCAAAACTGGACTGGACAAAGTCTTGAGCAATCTTGCCTGAACTCAGGGCTGGCCTGCTTGAATAGAAAGTTGGGAAAGAACCTCCAAAGGTCTCCTTGAAGAGTTTTTTGTTTAACTATATTTCACTAATAGGTGGTGAACTCTGTTATGAGACACATTCTTAAAATTTATTAATCTTTGGTGAAATATTATTAATATCAAATATCTTTAAAATAATTCAATGCTTATGTTTGGGTTTTTTTAATACTCACATAATTTCTGTAATAAAAACTACTTGCCTTAAATAGGAAAGCACATGTTGCCTTAGAAACACATTGGATTGAAAGATTTAGCATCATGGCTGGGAGAAGCTCACTCAGCTGGTAGTATATAAAATTTTATTCCTATCAGGGAACTATCTTGATTTGAATAAGGTAGTTTTATTATTTAAGGAAAGGCATTATCTGGCAGAGAAATCAAAATTTGATTGCTCACCATAGGAATATAAGGCACTTGGGCACAGCTTGTCTCCTCTAAAATGAAAAATATCATTTGAATATCTATCAAATAAATATTTAAAGTTATTTCCACAATTAAAAAAAATCATTGAGGAGTCTAGAAAGATATTATAACTAAAAAAACCCTACAGTCTATGATAAAGTATATGTATGTATAATACAATGTAGATAATGGCCTATCCTTGTTACTAGTCTGACACAATTCAGTTGGGTTTCTTTACCTAAGCATTCAAAGATATGAATAAATGAGATTATGTTAAAGATATGAACAAAATTTAACTCCTTTGAAGTTAACAACTGCATATCTTGATTTAAGAAGCTCTTCCAAAAAATGTAAAAGCAGGTCCATATTAATGGCCCATACTTTCTCCATGAAGCAGGTGGAGAAAGAAAATAGAAGCTGACTAAGGAATTCTGTCCACAACAGGTTCTGCTAGTTCCCAGATACTGCAGATATACTTAATCATTGTAAAACTTTTCAATGGAAATTGTTTTAGCCTTCCAGAAAACACCTGTTTTCCTGTCCAGGCTGGTACATGAACTTTTGTGTCCTCCAATGGTACACAGCCTTCTTATAGCTGGCTCCTTTCAGAGCAAATTCACACCACCTGGTCCTACCCTTCACTCTTTAAGACTAGCAAAATTAATATACTAGAGGCAACCATGAGGAGTTTCAGGCATCATCATGCTCCTAGTGCATTTAGCATGCTTTATATGGGACTTTTATATGAAAGCTGCAGTCCTAGGATCTCCTGTTTCCTCCAAAATGTAAAGAAAATGGCAACAGCACCTTTGGCTTCACACAGTGCTATGTGGATTTTAAAGCTGGTATGTTTACGTCCACATGCCTACAGTGAATATGACGTGACTTTTTAAAATGAAGTAATTTATTCAGAAGAACAACTACACTAGTGTGTGGTTAATAAGCCACTAAAAACCAAATATCAAAAATTCTGACATCAGCTATTTTATTGCATTTAGAAAAAAATAAAGAAAACTGAACAACCAAAAATAATTAGGAATCTTAGCATGAAAGGTCTCAGCTTTCAGTATCTATTGCCATCATCACTTTTTCTAGCAATGAAATGAATAGCAGTGGAATAAAAATATATCTATTAACATCTATTAGTGTTTGGCAGCCATCCATGCATTTTCTGGCAGAGCTACTATAATTGCTGTTCATTATGACAGATTGAAGTATGAGTGCTCACCTGACATTGTTATTTAGAAAACAAACACCAAATTTTACAACTGCTGCAATATTAACAATAAAGAAGAATTACCTAACTAGAAATTAGTACCTCACAGTAAGGTTTCACAAAAACTCTAGTAAGACTGTTCTACTAAAACCAGATAGAACAACTGCTAAATGGAACAATTAATAATTAATTCTGCCCAGTTTATTCTACAATATTGGCTAGAGTTATTGTAAGGCAGCCAGAAAACTAGTAACTGTGCCAATTACCTTGTATTTCTCTCCAGTTTATGTGGAAATTGATATCTTTTAGCCAAACTGAATATTTTAATGTTTGCTCTAGATTCAAAACAACTTACATATGCATGAGCCCTTAATGACTATGCAAAAAGAGCATCTAGTGAATACTGCTCATAGAAAGAATTGCTTTCTCTAGATCTAGAGTATGTTTGTAAAATCTAGTGAAGACTGTTTTTTTTTTTTCCATTTTGATTAGAGCTGCCATTAAATTATGTGGAATGAAGAGACCTCTACCTAATGAGCCAAGCAGTTGGGTCTTTTATATGCCTCATTATATGATAGTGAACCTGTCGTACTGGATTTTCCAGGTCCTCCTGCTGTGAGTTCTCACAGACAGCCCAACCCCTTGTCATCACTCCATCACCTCCTGTTCTGCAGCTCATCTCACCATGGGGCTGAGCACTAAGTGTCCTATGCTGCCTGACACTGACAATTAGAGCCTGTGAGAGGAAAACCCTGCCATTAAGGTCTCTTTAATTATCTCTGTATTTGTGTTCCTTCTGAATCAAAAGACAATCAGTAAAATTAACACCAATGGAGAATAGAAGCTGTATTTTATTACATAGTATCTTTTTCTATTAAATCGAAATTTAGATTAGATACAGGAAAATAAAGAAGACTTGTTCACTGCTAGACCCATATTGTAATACTGGCACTGGGGAGATTTCAAACACTGTATGCTGGCCAGGGATTCACTGGTGCTGCTGCAATTTTTTACTGTACTTCATGTTTTATCCTCTTGTTAGCTTGCTGATCATCAAAATACAGATGAGAAATGGGCTATCAGATCTGCTACATGTCATGGTCTGACACTTTTATTTGTGCTGAAGTAGATCTCTCTAACCTACTAGTTAGAGAGAATACTGAGATTTACCCAAAGAGGCTGTGCATTTTTTCTACAGTATATTTTTAAAACACAGGGGAATATTTTGATGGAATCGTGAAAACTCAAAAGCATGTTCATTTGCTATTCTCACTTAAAAGAACTTTCCTTTTAGAGCAGCAACTATTCTAAATGTATGCTCAACAGAAAATTACCACAGGGCAGTTGTTTTATGCACAGTAAAAATGTATTTATTATAATGCTGAACATCATGGACCAATGGTCTTAATATTTATTTAAAATTTGTTTAGGGCTAGACTAAACCTTCTGCCCTGTTTGTTGATAGCACATAGTTCCATCACCTCAAGAGAAATAAGCTGGGCTAGTCTGTGACCAGATGTGGATATTTGCTCTACCTCTCCCACTGGCTCTGTTGTAGCAATGTTTCTAAGTTACAGAGTTCACTATTCCCTGCAAATATTTGAGGATAAATTGGGAAAGCATGAAGCAGGTACACAAAGAGCCTTACGCAATAATTCTAATATTGGCTTAAAGTCATTTCACCTTTGTTTGGGGAACACTGCTCCAGAAACAGAAGTTAGCCCTGAATTAGGAAGCTCACAGTGGATTCATTGTACTGAATATTGGTATCTGTGTCAGGAGCAATCTCTAGTACAGTTAGTGGCGAGTTAACCAATACAATTCATGAAGTCTCGTATGTGATTCACATCAGTAACACAGATGCTGAGATACAGCCATGAGAACCAAAGCTTCAGATGCTGATTATATTTAGACTATAAATGGAGTCAACACTACAAACCCTGACACAGACACCTCCATTACTGACAGGTGTGCTAAATTCTCCAACTTCAACTTTCTTCATAGTTTTTGGACAAAATTTGAGAATATACATCACGATGGTCAGCATGGCAAATAAAGACATGCAAATTTATAATTTACTCAAAAGAAAAACTGATGAATCTAAAAAATAGTGTTTTGAATCTGGTTTCTGGCTTGCATTCTTAATGTAGGTGCCAACATTACTAGTCCTGAGTCATCTCTTGGCTTGAGCCACCATTTTCTCTGACTGTGCATACTGCTTGATCTTAACTTGTACCTCAAAATATTATTTTGAAAGATTTATTTTTTTTCAACATTGCCAGAAATGTCAACAACATTGAGACTCCTTAAAAATGCATTACTCAGAAACAGCTGATGCCACAGTACATCAGTTGCAATGCCCTAATTCACACAAGTGGAAGCAATCGTGTACATGTTTAGGCATGACCAATGTTCTGCTCAATATACTGATCATTTATAGATTTTTGCCAAAGGCACTTTGCAATTGCATGCTTTACTGCACTTTCCACTATTAAAATAAATAAATTTGTTATGCAACCCTTGAGTTATTAATTAACAAAAGCAACAATGTTTTCAGATGTTCGGCTTTGCTCCAAATCTAAAAATGGTTTGTGAGTGTTTTGGGTTTTTTTTAATAAGCACTCCATCTGATGGAGTTTGTGTTTGATGTCAAAATTTACTGCATGTTGGAAAATACATAAAATTGAAAAAATATTTAATTTCAAGGATTAAAAATTTCTATAAACATAATCAGTAATGTGTGAACTTCTAAGCTGCTTAGGCAGTTTAGTCCATTTAATGATCAAAATGTTTGGTTGCCTATAGGAAAAATGTTTGAAAATATCAAGGTATCTGGAGTCTACAGAATAGAAAGTCCTGTTAAAACAGGGTTTTATTTCTATATATATAAAATTTCTAAACCAGAAACTTTAGAATACCAGCCTTTCTACTTTCTTGTATTTCTTATTCCATTCCCAGATGGAATAAAGTAGTAGTAAATAGAAAAGAGGGACTTACAAGAGAGTATTAGTTCAAATTCTCAAAATGAGAAAAGATGTTTCATTGGAAATTTTGTGTGCATTTCTATCCAATTGTAATACAGTGCCATTCAGTCACATTACCTACGATGTTATTAGCTTTGCCAGCAATAAAATAAACAACTTTTTCTGTAATATTTTGTGATACATTTTAGTTTGCTTTTGATAATACAAACTAGAAAACTTTGGATTTGGTTGGTATTTACGAATAAATATCAGAATTGGTATTTCTTTTGTTCTCTTACAGCAGACAAGCAAATATACTATCTTGAAGGCTTTCACACCTTAGGTATGTCTTTGTCATTCATGACTATAGGTAATGTCATTCTGAAGCGAAAGCAGCAATGATCAAACACTGGCAAGGTCCCTTGTGAAGCATGGGATCTGACTGTCCGAATCAAGATCCAACTTGATTAAAATAACACTTAACTAAAATAACAGTGCCCCTAGAACCAAGTGATTAGGGCTGATCTTATTAATCATCTTCGTCATGCATTCTTAATATTGCAAAATAACCCATCATAACCTCAGGAACTCCTGAGCTGTAGAGTTAAATGAAAGTCAAAACTGATTAAAAGGCAACCACATACTCATTCTAAGTCTAGCTTGTGCTCAGGTGCATGAAAAAATGTCAGCAAACTGACTTCATGTGGCATGAAGTTCCACTTGATATTTGTAATATTAAACATAATACTGTCCACAGAAGAATGTTAGCACAGAAGTCTGACCAGAAAGAAGGAAAAGAGAGAGAGGCTCATATGCATATATACAGGTGATAAAGTTTATATAAAAAATACAGTAATTTTATATCATTATCAACACTGACATGATAGGTAGTTTTGACACCAAAGAAGTAAGCATAGATCTTTGAGTTTTGTTTGATGTTAGCTGCAAATGGTACAGCCAGTTATAACCACTTTGCATGTTTTGACATAATTTAGAAGATGTGGCCAAATATGAATAACCTCAACAAAAGAAACACTGAATTATGCTGCCTGTGGAATCTATAAAGAAAAATTTTATTTAAATATGGGTCAGAGTTTGGGAATTATTTCTGAACTTCAACAGCTAAAGTAGCAACATCCCGAGCAGACAGTCCATAGTTTTTACAGTTCTGACTGTTACTGATTTTTTCTGAAATATTTTTTAATCTATTCCTCTCCTTCAATAAGCAAAAAGAAAGAAACAATCTGAACCAGGGTAATACAAGGAAATATCACCAATAAAAATCAGACATAAACCTGAATGCCATGTGGCATTTGGATATTTTGAGGTATTTTTCAAGCTATATTCAAAGTACAGTAGCAAATTATCAATTAAAATAAAAGACAAGCAACCAACAGAGATTCTTGAGAGCGATAGTGCTGAGGGGAGTGTTCCCTAGTGTTTATCACAAGAATACACCAATTTGACACTGTCTAGCAGGCAATCAGTAATAGATTTCACATACCAACACCCAAGCACATACAGTGTTCAGAAGACACATATAACAAAAAAGAACAGAAAGATAATTTTTCAATATTCCAGAAGTACTTAGCCAAAACAAATGTTATTATCTCCAGTAAATAGATATATATATATATAAAATAACAAATGTTATTATCTCCAGTAAAATACTCCAGGTAACTAAAATTTCTTGCCATATTTAAAAATAGACAGTAAAGTTTACACCAAGTCAAAAGTCAAATTCTGCAGACTTCAGAAAACCCATTTGCATCCATGTATGCTGAGACATTTAATAAATCATAATACATGCTAGCATCAAATAAGAAGTTAGTAACTACAGGAATACTGACGTGTAAGGAGCAGCTGCAATCCAACTTTGTAGGACTGTTTCAAACATCCTTATTAATACGACACAGAAAACTGGACTGCTTTTTAGAGAGAGAAATTGCCCTATCCAGGAAACAACAGATAGTCTTTACATAGACATTGGTCAGGTCTGTAATCCTATAAATTTGAAAGCTCGCAGCTGAAGCCCGTCTTTTATCACTTAGTTAAGTAACAGGGTATTCCAAAAACAAATACAACAAGGAAATGAGAAAACGAGTAAATATTTACTCACCAGCCTTCTCCTTCTCTGAAATAACTGGCATAGCCTGAAAGAAAAAAAAAAATACCACTATAAAATATACTAGGGACTATTTAGGGGATACCAGTACTATTAGGGAAACATTATGAAATCTTGGGGAAAATTTTGTGAGTGTCTAGAAGATCTGGAAAAAACTGAGGTCTCACCGTGTTAAGCACTCTGGAGAGAAACATACGCTTCCCATTTGAGTGTCTTATAATCTATTGTGAAACTAATTGCCATTAGAAAGAACTAGGAGGAGATGGAGTTAATAAGATATTCCTATGATTACATTTTGAAGTAATCATCCTCGAACACATGATCACAAAATTCCACTGGGAAATTACTTAATAATTTTGAGAGAGAAATACAAAATCTGTGGCTGAAGATTAGACTGAAATGCCAAATCTTTCTTTTGTAGGCTCAAATATGTGCTGTTCTATAATATACCAGTTCCTTACTTTTTATAAAAATTTTCAGAGACAAGTGATAGAATAGTTTCATATAAGCTGTAATTGTTTCTGGACTTGGAAAGTTGTATGAGACTTCTTTTTTTGTAATGGATGCAATTTTTTTTAAAATTATGGTTTTTTCAGACTAATAATAGAAGAACTTTCTGAGTGTATTTTCCCTAAATAAATGAAGTTATAGATTGAATGGACAGTAAAGTGAAATGTATATGACAAACATATAAAAATAATTTTAAAATGTGCATATAGATTACAGGCAAGAAAGGCTGGATGAGAAATCAGATTGGGTATGCAATGTAAGCAGAACTGCCACGTGAGTTAATGTACCTATTTTATCTCCTTTTCACTTATGTTAATCTAGTCTTTATTCAGCAGATTTTCCTGCTGCAGATTCAGATTCAGATTCAGATTCAGATTCAGATTCAGATTCAGATTCAGATTCAGAAAAAGAAAAAGAAAAAGAAAAAGAAAAAGAAAAAGAAAAAGGGGAGAGATGGACAAAAATACATACACGTCTTAGATGATATACATTAACATGTGCCTTTAGTGATTCTTTCTGTTTCACCTGTACTCTGTCTGGCATGGCAAAATATGTGTTTGTTTTTGACATTCAAAAATATTATACAATCAGACTGATATTATTCAAACAAATAATAGCCTCTTGCTGGAAAAGCATTTTCCTTCCATTTTACAAACCTATATTTGTTCAGAAGAAGGACCAGTAATGTAACAAAGTCTGAGGAAACATAGACTGAGTAAAATTAACATGCCAAAGAAACAATAAAATCATAGAGTGAATCAAGGTCTTAGTTTCAAAGAAAGAAAAAGTGTATCATATATGAATTTTTATCAAAAGTTGATATAATTTTGAGAATGAGTATGTATTTTTCTTCTCTTTCCCAGACTTAGGTGGTTGCACTGGCTAAAGTAAGAAAATAGAACAGAAAGCTCAGATTCACTATTCACATTAGTCCAAGAAAGACATTTCTAAAGACAGAACTTTCTATAGAGGAGAAGGTGAGAAACAAGCAAACAAACAGGAGAAAAAAAAACAAAAAAACCCTTAATGGCACAAGAAAGAAAGAGAGAACATTAGTGTGAATCAACTGGGAGGTCCAGGACAAAAGAAAGAAAGATGGGAACAGGTTAACATCACACTTTAATGTTGAGTTTTGTTAGCTAGAAAAGGTATGATAGCTTTTCTAAGAAAAGCTTAGGGAACATTGAGGTGGCTGAAGATGTGGCAACCATGAGTGTCTGCACTGAAATTATAAGCTGTGTCATGGAAAAGGGATAACAGTTTGGTGGGGACAGCCTCTGGAAGGTCTAAAATGCAAAGGCAAGATGAACAGCTCAGGGGAAGCAGCTACAGGACTCCATGGGGAAATGCAATGATGAGTAAAGAAGATCATTTTCTGCTGGCTTTATGATAGACTTCAGTGGACTTTGGTCATGTTTATATTGCACTGTGAGTCACTGACAGTGCCTTTAGCCTGAATGAACTCTTCCTAAAACGTTGTCATCATTCACATCAACATGTAGATTTTTGTTCATATTGGCATATCAGACTTAGATATTTTTAATAATGCCACTGGTCACATCAATTTATTTCCTGGAAATATACAGTATTTCTAATTGATGCTCATTAAAACATCATGATTTACAATGAAATATACATTTTAGTGTATTTGTTAAACGGCAGTATTAAAGGTTGTTAGGGTTTAGTGGGTTTAACCCAGATAAAAAGCTGTAGCAGGAAAAACGTAAAATCATCAAGCCTCAGGGCAGACATGGAAGTCACAAAATTTCTACTTCTGTGAAGTAGGATGAAGAGGTACTTAAAGTTCCAGAAAATGGAAAGGTAGAGTGAGGTAGAGTGCTTTCAAATATCTGTTTTCTAAAGAGTGCAGTGCTTCTGAATTAAGATGTAAAATGAGCTAAAAGTTTCATCAGAACATTCTTTTGCTGCTCAAATGCTGAAAGAAAGAAGCCTAAATGGACATGGCATCTCTTGAAAATTTAAAATAAAGTAAACCACGAGTAAATGTTGTTGAACAAGATCTCAGACAGTCCTCTTATTGTTTAGCTTTTTGCTAATACAGCTACACATGCTGCTTACATGCTGCCCAGTGGGAAAACATGATTGTTACTTATGAGAAATGCTCTCATCTTCAGTACAGTTTTGAATTCACTGGAGACCTTCCAATGAGTTCCATATGTTCCAAATGAACTGCATTCCCAGGAAGTGATTTAACATTTCTGGCAATAGAGCAATTAAGCCGGATTTTCCTGCTTGACCAGATGGGTTCACTGTAACTTCACATTATTTCTCACTCTCCTCACAGAACTGAAGAACTGGACTAACAATTTATGTATGATCAGATCACATGTGTTTTAGAAAAATGCAGACATATATCCCTCAAAGATTTCAACAAACATCTCCCAAAGTCAGGCTCCTCTCTGTTTCTAATAGTGTGTGCTCTTAGCAGCACAAAGAAAAAAAAAGGCAACAAAAGAGGAGAGGAAAAGAAAGGAAAAAACTAGACCACTGCTGAAATATTTTCAGTTTTTTCTTCCAAATGAGAGGATGGGATTTTTGAGTTAAGAAAAACTTATTTGAAATGTTATATGAAATATCTGTGTGCATCCTTGCTGCACTGTAATGATGTAATGATAATGTGTGTGCAAATATGACTGTAAAATGCTATAGAATTATAGAATCATAGAATAGTTTGGGCTGGCAGGGACATTTAGAGGTCACCCCACTGCAATGAGCAGGGACATCTTGAACTAGATCAGGTTGCTCAGAGCACAGTCCAACCTGACCTTGAATGTTTCCAGGGATGGGGCATCTATGACCCCTTTGGGCAACCTGCTCCAGTATTTCACCATCCTAATTCTAAAAATATTCTTCCCTATTTCTAATTTAAATCAACCCTCTTTTCAATACCTGCCAAAAAGTGTGCCCTCATCCTTCTTATAAGCCCCTTTTAGGCCACAATGAGGCCTTTTTTTCTCTCTGCTGAACAATCCTGGCCTTTCCTCACAGGAGAGTTGCTCCAGCCCTCTCACCATCATCATGGCCCTAGTCTGGGCTCCAGAATGTCCATGTGCTTCCTGTGCTGGGGACCACAGAGCTGGACGCAGTGCTCCAGGTGGGGTGTCACCAGAGCACAGGCTAAGAATGCCCTTCTTCACCCTGCTACCCATGCTGCTTCGGATGCAGCCCCGGATATGGTTGGCTCATGTCCAGCCTCTCATCCACCAGCACCCCTAAGTCCTTCTCAGCAGGACTGCTCTTGATCCATTCCCCAGCCTGCGTTCATGGACCATGAATGAGTTTCCTAGCGACCCAGCCACCAAGCTTGCCCAGGTCCCTCTGGATGGGATCCCATCCCTCAGGTGTGTCAACAGCACCACTTGGCTTGGTGCTGTCTGCAGCCCTGCTGAGGTGCACCTGATTCTACTGTCTGTGTTGTTGATGAGGACATTGAACCGTGCTGGTCCCAGTACCAACCCCTGAGAGACAGCACTTATCAGTGATGTCCACTGGGACATGGACCACCACCCTCTGGATGCAACCATCCAACAAATTCCTTACCCACCAAACAGTGCAACCATCAAATCCATCTATCTGCAACGTAGGGAGAAGGATACTGGGGGACACACAAGTCAAAGGCTTTACAGAAGTCGAGATAAATGACATGAGTAGCCCTCTCCTTGTTCACTGATGTAGTCCTTCTATTGTAGAAGTCAACTAGGTTGATCAGGCAGAATTTGCCCTTGGGGAAGCTGTGTTGGACATTTTGAACACATATTGGACATTTTTCTTTAAAATTGCTGTTACCTTGAACATATAGATATTATTACCTAGTAACACTGGGTCAAATGGCCACTTCCTGTGAGTTCTATTAGATGTTTGGTGGAAAAGGTGTCTTCCAGCAAGAAAAAAATTGGTTAAAATTCTAGTAAATCAAAACATAAAATAAAAATTTTGCACAAACTACAGGTTTTGTTTGACCAAAGGTTTTGTTTGATCAGCAGTTCTTTGCTATGAAATCAGGCAAGAAAGAATCCCTCCCCACACTCCAAATTAGATTCTTCCATTATAGTGTCAACATTCAGATATTTCATCTCTGATTTGGATAAAAAAATTAGATTATATAACTTAGATTAAGAACTATTATTAGATTAATAACTTTCCAGATTAGAAGTGGTGTACTCAATAAATGTGTTCAGTGTCTTGGTAGTAAAAGCAAAAAGCATCACCTGCAAAGAAGACAGATCATGTTTGGGGGCAATGGTGAGGGCATGCTGGGCTGCAAGATTACCATTGTAAAAAGCTGAGGCACACCAGTCTGACCTGAACACAGCTTGGCTCTCCCTTAAGCGTAGGCAAAGCTGGATTATTCGTGTACTGACTCCAAACCTGCAGATAATACCACTATGAATAAAATTAAACTAGCTTTTGTTTTGGTTCCTTGCACTCACATAACATAAATAACTCTATCATGAATGACTGGTTTGCAAAGGGCTGCACTAGACAGCAAATATTTGTATAAATTGGCAAGTTATTGCAGAGGAGCATCTATTATACTATTTCTGAAATAACTATCCAGTTGTATCTATTTATTGTTGCATTATCTCATAAACACGTTGAAATGTCTCTATATTTCAATATTACAGAAAAGATATAGAATCTATATTCAAAAGTTAATAAATCTACAATTATTTCCTTTTTATTACAGGAAATAAAATACTTTTGGCATTATGTGAATCACATTTATTTACTGCCATCCAACTGACAATGGATATTCTATGAAATTCTAAAGGTCTGTTAGCTATTCAGCTTTTTTTCAGGTATTTGAATAGAAATGTTGGGAAATTTCCTTGCTATTGATTCAACACATCTTGATTTGTAAGCATTTCTCTATAATTTTGAATGAGGAGATAATATATTTTACTATCCAGGGTAATAAAAGGGAAAACTCCAGGACAAAGATTAACATATGGGAATTTGACTAGAAAGAAAATCCAGCCTTCACAAGTGACACGCAATTGCTGACCCCAAGATGTCATAAATACCTTACCCTATTTTTGGAATCACTTTTATGTTCTTCACTTCTTATTCCTGTAATTAAAAATCATGGTCTAAATTCTCACCCTAGTGGATGCTTCTGTTATGAAAAACAGACATAGTAAAAACTGTGCTTTTCACTGAAATCATTTGTTTCAAGACCAAATATTTCCTAATCTATAAAACTAGAAGCTTTATACTTAATAGAAGCAGAAAAGAGATCAACCTCCAAAGACTGCAAACATAGAAAATGTTATGTTTTAGAGAGGATCTTTAATTTTAAGACCAGAAACAACTATGTAGATTGAAATATATCTCTGTTGTCTTCTTTCTACTCAACTGATCAAAACAAAAATCTAAAATCCTCTAGTTATGGATGATGTACTGAGCCTCTAACATGAAAGAAAAGAGGTAATATCAACACAATCTACAATTACCAAGGAAGGATAGTGAACCAAGTGAGAGAGAACTCTATTCCAGTAAACAAGAAGTACTTTATACCTGAAAACTCAGGTCAAAAAAGTTCAGACAGAAAACAAATTTTAAGCATTATTCAGTTTATCATTAAACAGAGAATGTTCTGTATAATCTGGAGTCCTTAAATAGACTTTTAATTTTATTTTATTTTATTTAGAAGGTATGTGCCAATTTTCTTAATTTGGATAAGTAGTAACTAAAAATTAACTGGGCTATTTTACAAAAGGAAAAAAATCCATAATCATTCAGATGGTTTGGAATTAGGAAATACTGCAGCCCATAAGCAGAATTTTCCTCAGTAATACATTCCCATTACACCAAAATACTGAATAAGTATCTGTACTTGTAAATTCTGGTCTTTTGAAACCAAAGCCTTTCATGCTCATGAATCAGATTAAGAGAGTAAATACGTAGAAAAGCCTTTCAAAAATTCTAATTAATTTAAAGAGCCATAATATTTTAGTATTTGCATTGAACAGAATTCATGGAAATAATATAGAAAAAAACCCAAATAATGATTAGTTTATATTTCAGACTTATTTACAAAATATTTTATTAAACTTGCACTTTTTAAGACTAAGTTTTCAGTTCCCCACATTTTTTTTCTATCTGGATGAGGAAAGAGAAAAAAATAAAACCATCAACTTTCAGGACAGACTAGCTATAGAAGGGGAATTTAGCAAGTTCTTTCTTTGTGGTCTTTAATTTTACTGAAAAGTAGAGCAGAAGGCAATTAAAATCCACTGAACAATAAAGCTGCATCAATTATCTCATTTTTAAAAAGAAATTAATGTCACATTCAGATGTGTCTGGCTAAGGTCATGACAACACAATGAATTTAATTTTAGTGGAAGTACAAAGCTGTATGCTTGCCTGCATGTGTTCTCCTCCAGTCTGTTGCCTGCCCCTCTACACTTCGTTTTCTGCCTAGATATTTCTGTTTGCTTGAGCCTCTTTATGCCACTCAGGTCATGCACAGAAATCTCTTCTAGTCTGTGCTGGATGGTTGGCAGTTCTCCTTCCATGAGACAATTGCCAAGAGCCTTCATTTGGGGTGGTCTGATAATTTCCTCTGTCTTCGTCACTCAGCTGGCAGAATGTGACTCTTGTTGGAGTGGAAGCACAAAACAAAGATGCAGGATAACTGTCTTGTGCTCTGTCTGGTATTATCATAGACTTCCCATAGATCAGGTTAAGCTCCCAATGCTCTGAAATCCGTCAGGACCACATGAAGCGGGTTCATTCGACAGATAAGGCAAAAGCCTGTCTGTAGCTTGTCCAGACCATTAGGTAGAGTTTGGCCATAATAGCAAATTTCTTTATAGGGGTACTAAAGACTTCACAGCAGCATCTGGGGGTTCCTAAATATCCCAAGAATTACTGTCACACATTTTGCAAGAAACAATATTCTTTTCAAATTAACAACTGCTAGATCTCAGCTTCTTTATATATAAGGGCTCAATTTGAAATAAAAGCAAAGGTTTAACTTATGTTTATATTTCCCAGGAGTTCATGAAATAAAGAATTTGGTTTCCGTTTATACTGTACTCTACGTTTTGGGATGGACGTACAGTACCTGAATATGGGGTCAGTTAAATTTTAATTCAATGTTAAGGAACATTTATATAGCTTTTGGTAATAAGAAAAATCTGCGCTTCCTTCCATTCCCACAAACATATGTATCTCTTCCCTAAAAAAACATAACTTGAATGTTAACACCAAAGCTGAGATGTGACACACTCTATCTAGAACTGGAGCAGCCCCAAGAGTCCTCATGCTTTTCATCAATCACCAGTTGTTCTATTAAGATTCATTTACACTGAGAGCTTTTTCCCAAGCTCACAAGTAACTTTTTTGGCTAATATTTATCTTATAAAACCTTTTACAATAACAAACATATCAATAAACCCAGCAACACTGGCAAAACTGAGCAATTTGGGAAGCAGAAGGCATGCAGCTCTATAAGGCAACAGTAAAAGATAATTAGAGTTTCATGTTTCTCATTAGTTTCAACATCATGTAATGTCTACAAATGTGGTTTTGCCTTAAAGCCCTGGAGTCTGAGGAATGCTTCTATGTGACTGACATGAACCCCAGGTGATTTCAGTTTCTACTCATCTCCTTATATATAATACAACCTTAGAACATGTTTCATGGTAACAAAAAATTCATTGTATCATGTGATGATAGAAACTAAAATTTGTTACATGATGAGTCAAAGTTATAAATCAACTATGAGTACCAACTTGCAGAATGAAATGGAATTTAAATCCAGCAAAATTCTACCATTCCTGTCTTTCCATAGCCACCTCAAAGAAAACATCCTTGCCCTTCATCCTGGGAAAAGCAAGTCACTCTTACTAATTTTGAAGGGTGAGATATGAAAACGAGGAAGCTCACCTTGTGGCTGCAAGTGCCAGAATCTTTCATAACACCAATGCTGCATCTTCATGAGCTAATTGAAAAAAGCTTAGCTGTGGAAATCATCAGCTATGTAAGTAAGCAATCTGATTCTAATGATCATTCTGATACTCAGCCCAAATCCAGGGGGTGATTGCTATCTACATTTTTGTATTCCACTAATATTTTCCTCCTGGATTCAGATATCACTGAGGTTAGCAGCCATAATCCTGTAATAGTTTCTGGAACATTATGTATGAAGGATGGGTATTTATGTTGGTCAAAGAGACCTCACTGTGTTCAGCTTTATGTTCTGCAAAAGAAAATCAGCTGTAGAGCACCTGACACCTACTGGGAGAGCAGCAACTATTGAGATAGTAAATCTCAAGATTCATCCTGTGTCAGTTTGCTCTCTTGAATCTCTGCAGATAATCCCAGCTGCAGACCCTCTCCCCATTTTTAACTACAGCAGGCTATTACAAATGTTTGGAGTTCTCTAACCAAATAAATAAAAAAGCAGCCCCCAAGAAGCTAGTTTTTAAAGCATGGTATGTACATTTTGGAATGAATATTGATGCTTACTGTCTCATGGGTGTTCACTGTGACATTACTTTTGTTAGACCAGCTGGGAAAGGATCTAAAAGCAGATCCTCCAGGAGGATCTTGATCTTCATTTCAGGCATAAAAGAATGAATTCCTAAAAAGTCACGTTTCTTCTATGATGATGAAACCTTTACTTTCTGCAGAGCCTCACAGTTCTTTGCTCAGAAAGCTGCACAGTCACAAAAAAGTGATGCTAATCATGGGATGATAGAAACAAGAGAGGAGGAGCATGTCTGACAAGAAACAGTGATGGGTTTGGAAGCATCAAGGGGGTGTTTGATTGAGGGAAAAATGTACATCTAACTTTGCAAGGTAGCATGGCTGAGCCTAAGAGAGTGTCAAAGTTATACATTTCAGTAAGTTATCACCAATCCTAATAAATGTGATAATTATCACATTTCTTTTTGGTTTATTAAAAGATAAACATAGATTAACATAAACCACCTTATTTTCTTTTACAATGAGAAGAAAAATGACAAGCACTAGAAATATACAAGATGACAGTGGTTTTATCTTGGGCAGGAGGTGGAAGTAAAAAGGAAGGGAATAAAAATTCCAATATTCTACCTGGATCTCATTTGCTTATTTGCCCATATTTTTGGAATCTCAGCTTGTTCATGCTTCAACATACACATGTAACAAGCATGAGCTTAAATAACCAAACACCAATACTGTGACCTTACTATGTCAGTATATTTCTAGGTCATTCAAGAGAAAAAGAGATTAAATGAAATGAGTTCTTCTGCTCTTTACATACCTAGTCTGTTAACCTTTAAACATTTGTCGAGGTTTTGAGTGACAGAATCAGTAAATCAAAACCACAGTTTTTGGGTGAAAAGTAAAAAATTGGCATTTAAGTTCATTCAAGAATTTCTGTTTCTTTCAATATAGTTAAGTTAAAAAAAAATTGAAAAGATATTACTTGTATGGAAACAACCCAAAGACAGAAAAAAAGAAACAAAATCATGTAACAAGTGAACATGAGAACTTCCTTTTTCTGAAAAAGAGATGGGAGCTTTGACTCAAAAAGAGCCCGTGGAAAGGATGCAAAGTAGTTTTTTTAATCCATATATAAAAATGAAAGCTTTTAAAAATACCCCAAGCCCTTGAAAAACCTCTTTGAAAAACAAAAGATTTATCAGCACAGCTGTTGTATGCTAAATACTAATTCTCTTTCCGTTCTTTGAGAAAAAAACCCATTATAGCCATTTCTATTTTAATATCTAAGCTCTGGTCAAACTGAGTATCAAATTTCCTCTGCTCAAAGCCCCCAATACCTGGTTCTTCTGGTACAGTTAATAAATCAGAGGAAATAAGTTTCATCTGCCATATAATTTCCTCAGCTGGAAGTACTACTGTAAGATCACTACTCTAGGTCTGTGATACAATCAACTTCTATTATATGTCTTCAGGGTCTTTTAACACCTTGTTAAGCTGAGTAATGCCTGAATTAACATTTCCTAGTACACAGGACATGGAAAGGCACCAGCACAGACAACACACACATTACATGTCTTCCATCTCTGCATTTTATCCTCAGGTAGTATCTGCCAAGCTGGGATCTCTGATGCCATAAATATGCAGAAACCAAAAGAAATACATCTGTGAAGTTTTGCTCATGCTGCTGACATATTTTAAAAACCTGGGAGGAAGGAGGAGTTTTGCAACTGATTGCAGGAGATTCTGGGTTCCATTCAACACCTTAATAATCAGCTATATGTGCTGCAGGTTAAAGTCAGGATAAGCTTACTCCATGGGTAAGGTGGTAGAGTAGTTATTCCTTTTCTTAGAGCAAGACTACTGGGGATAGTCATCGTCTGCTACTAACACATTAATAGTAGTCTGACAATCTTTTTCACTAAAAAATCTCACAAATATCTAATTTTTCTCATCCTTGAAATGCAAATAATAATGCTTTACCATTAAAAGGAATGTTTGGGGCGGCTTTCAAGTGCCTGAAAAACAGTTCTGCAAGTATTCTGATTGTTGTGGTAGACTTTTCTATGCCTCATGCATAAAAGTGTAGTATTTTGCAAGACTAACACATAAAAACGTTAATCTTATTTTTCAACATATACACCTTTTTCTTACAATTACTAAGCTTTTCTATTCTAAATGATCTAGCATGCTTTGTATTTCAAATTTCCTTTTGGCTGTTAGAATCAGTGAGAGTCAGAGTAGACACAGCTTCATATATTGGTGTGATGGATAAAAATGATACTGCAATTTTTATCTTATTTAACAGGTATAATAATACTGTATTCAAAGAATGGCCACCTAAAGCTGGTGAAGGATATGCTTTATAAAAAGCATATAAAAGCTTTATAAAAAGTATAAAAAATCCTTATTTTAGAAATTTTTTTATGGGGCACTTAAAAGTTGGAGATGATTTAATACTGTCATTCATTTATCTAACATAAATTCCAAACATTTTTGTTTTGTATGCATGATACATTTCTAATTCATGGGAAAAACAAAATTGTTACTCTTACAGAGCACAGTACAGAGCTGTAGTAAGTGAAGCCTCAAACTGAGGCAACCTGGCTCATAATTTTCCTGTCTGTGTTATGTCCATTTCCTTTTAAAGACACAGTTCTGTGTAGGCATATCTGGATAGGCATAAAAAGAAATAAAAATCTACTCTTAAAACACAGGATTTCTATCAAAACTTTTACTGGAAGAGAGCCCTTTTAAACTCCTTCTTTTCCAGAAGTTCTAAAATTTTTCTTCTTTCAGGATTGCTTTATTTATTTTGTTCTGAATTTTATTTTTGGTTTCTGAGCAAAGAAGTATCTCATCAATGTTTGTTCCCACGCTATTCCCATGAAAATCTCACTCAGGCTTGCAGACAGATGCACTGCAGATTCCGAGAGTACTAAGAGGGTCCAATTCTGTGAAGAGCTGAGCATTTCCTGTATTACCCCAGGATCATGCCTTACTAGCACAGTTTCTTCCTGAATTGTTCCAACTTTCCCAAACTTTGTGTGGCATATTACAAAAACGTAGTTCACAGTTTCTAAGCTTTCAAAACTTTCCAGAGGGAAACAGCACACAAGAGTCCAAGTACAATGTTGGCTTTCATACCAATACCAGTTCCCTGAGGAGAGTTTGAATTATTCTCTATTTTAGTTAAGAGGGACTATTACAAGTATGAAGCATTTTCTGCCAATACACTTTTGACTGAATCTTATGTTCACACTCAACTCTTCTAGAACCAATTTTTCACAAGCATTTAAAAATCCTGACCACTACAATAGTGCAAAAAACTCTTAAAGGCTGCGAATCTCATTTCATCACACAAAAAGAAGAGGTGCTTTTTTAAAAGCAGTTAGTCTGCTGACTGGTGGAGCAGATTTATGACAAAATAGCTGTATTTCATATAAAAAAGGTTCTGTGGAAAGATTTATATGAGTAAGATAAGTATAAAATTTTGTATCCACCCCTCTTAATCTCTAGTTTTTCATGTAAATTTAAATTACAGGCTGCCTGCAGGAAGGGTAGATATCTCTTTTAAAAAACCCTATTTCTTTCTTATGTCTTGGCAGCAAAGTAAGCAGAAATATGGCTTAGTGAAAATAAACAGTCCAACCAACAAACAAAACAACAACACTGTACCAGTTCTAGTATGAGTGCCTGCTTTTCATTGGAAAGAATGGGAGAATGCAATACCCTTGACCACCCATGTACTTTAGACTCCAAACTCAGTGTTTGTGGTCTGAACTCAGGTCAGGAAGGAATGGGCTGTGTATACAGCAAGTTGCAAAACTTGCTGTATCTCTCAAAAAAGCAGTATAAAATGGAAGTTTTATTTATATTTGCCTGTTTCTTAAGTAACGTGGTGATGGCTGTGATAAGCTAACACACAGATAAATTGGATCAAGATTTTTCAATCTGCCTTTTTAATGCCTATTTCTCCATTGTCTTGTACTTCTAGTCAAAATTCGCACCACTCCAATCACTTTTCATAGTCAAATCCTACTCCCTAACCTCTGGGCTTAACATGATTTAGAAAAGAGAGGAACATCCAGATGTGAGGACCCAACAGGCTAGGGACTATTTAGAGAAACTGAATGTATTCTAACCTGTGAGACTAAAGGAAATGTACCCAGGCGTGCCCAGGAAGAGATGGCTGACATGATTGCAGGGCAACTGATATCAGTGGAAAATCACGACAGCTGTGGGGTGTTCCTGGTGGCTGGGAAAGACTTGCACCTATATTCAAAGGAGCCAAAGAAGCTATGTCTCTAAGCTTGTAAGTGGGTCTTAGACCAAGAAAAGATCATGAACCAGACCTTGGAATCCATCACCAAAGACATGAGTCACAGAAGGTAACTGGGAGCAATCAACATCAATTTACTAAGAACAAATCATCCTTGACCAACCTGATTTGTCTTTCAAGATGTAATCACTGGCAATGTGGACAAGAAGAGAGCAGATAATGTACCTAAACTTTCATAAGATTTTCTACAGTGCCTCCCAAAGCACTCTCATTTGAAAGCTGGAAGTATGAGCTGGAAGAGCAGATGGTGAAATGGGTTGAAAACTGGACTAACATAATTCAAAATTGCCAAGCCATTAAAACATCTTTAGCTAAAGTATCTAGTTCAAAACCAGCTTACCTCTTAGAGTTTTTAGAATGTAGCAGAATGAGTTTGTTCTGAGTTTATAATGGAATCTGAATGCCCCTTTTAGATGTAGGACAAAAAGGCTGAGAAGATAATGCCAAACATTGCTAAACATAGAAGAGCAGTTCTGCATTCAGCCTGAGGAAAAGGTGAAATTTCTATGAAAACTGAAATTGGTGATATTTCAGGGAGTTCCCCAAAATGCAAAGGACTGGGAACCTTTGGAAGCTGATACATCTCCTTCTATGTGCACTGAGTCCTACAAAGTGTAAGAATTTCTTGTGAAGACATCAAAGAAATGCATGAATTCAAGCCTGAAATCCAAGCAGGAAAAAGATGGTGGCTCAAAGTATACCCTTACAGTTGCTGCAGATGTGACAGATTGTCTTAAAGTATTTTCCACGGACATTAAGAGAACAAATAATGGCAGCAGAAGGAGATGGAGTTGCCATAAGTAGTAATAAATTTCTGTGGGTTTCCAAGTGGTTTGAGGAAACTCAGTTTATGTTTGTGAGAATGTGAGTATTGACAAGGGTAAAAAGCTTCAAAGCTACATTTGAACAGGACTAAACAATCCAAACTTTCCACTTAGCAAACACTACACAAAATACCATATATTTTAACATTTGCTCTCCTGATTGGTATGAATGTTATGAAACCTGAATATTCCTAACAGAGCAGTCCTGAAATCCTGGCAGTAGAAACATCGAGTTCTGGAGAAACCATAAGTTGTTCATGTGTACATAGAAACAACCCTGTCATACAAACAAATACATTACAGCAAGTTTCCTGGTATTTTTTTTCTCTTATGCTGAAAATTCCATAGTTAAGTTATTAGGAAGGTGAGACAAAGGAAAATATGTCACAAAACATTGATTTAGTATTTCATTACTAGGGGGGCACTTCAGGATAACCTCTATCTTCAACAACTCTGTTCTCTCATATGAAGCTGCTTCAGCTACAGATTTCTTCCAATAAAAATCAAAATGTTCTGAATGCAGTTAGACACTGTTCAGACCATCACTGATTAAAAAGTACTGACAGTGCTGAAAATTATTACTTCCTCTTGTTTCTATTTCTTTTGCAAGTTTACATACTCATGTATTGTAAAATTTAAAGGATTTTAACAATGTAATTAGCTTGTCTCCTAGCTTTTCTCTTTTCTTTTCTTTTCTTTTCTTTTCTTTTCTTTTCTTTTCTTTTCTTTTCTTTTCTTTTCTTTTCTTTTCTTTTCTTTTCTTTTCTTTTCTTTTCTTTTCTTTTCTTTTCTTTTCTTTTCTTTTCTTTTCTTTTCTTTTCTTTTCTTTTCTTTTCTTTTCTTTTCTTCCTCTCACAAAATTTAAATGAAACAAATTAGAAGAGTGCACCTAGTCTGACCTCTCTGTCTTATAGGCAATTATCTACCATGCATTTTAAAGAAGTAGCCTTCAGGACTCTAAAACATTCAGGAGAGATTCAGGTTGCAGGTCAAAAGTATTTGGCAGCAAATTAATTTATTGAATTAATTTAAATAAGCCTGATAGAAAAAAGAGAGAAATTTTTGTTTAGGACATTATGATGAAGGGAAAGAAAAACAAATCAATATTTCAGCCAGTTGTGTCTAGGGTGTCCTCTTGTAGATTTGTTTAATAATGTGATTGGATGCTAAACAGAAGAGAGTCTTCATGCCATCCCCAGGCTTCTCTGGTCTGTATCTTATTTCTATTTGTGATGAATGCTTCAGACAAAAGTATAGCCAGCCTTTTGTCCTTTGAAAACCCCTGACTAGCCAGGGATAATCATTCTGTTCCAATGCCTAGAGGTGAAGAAATAAAGCGTGAGATTTTATTGTAGTTCTTATTTTCCTGAAAAACTAAAGTAAGGAAGTTGCTGGCATTCTGATTCATGAACAAATCTCAATCTTTTCATAACCTGAGAAAGAAATTACTGTGGATGGCAACTGTTGGAATGAGAGACTTCTGAAATCACGTCACATCTTTCCAAAGACATGGAAAGTTGGATCCAATCTTGTTTCCTAGGAAGTAATCTAATTTGCTTTAAAGACCTGAGATGATTCCAATCTGCAACTTTCTCTTGTAAGTGGTATGACAATTAACTGTTCTTTTGCCATCAGTGTAATACAAGGTTGAACTTTTATTTGCATTCTGTAGCAAATGACTCAATCTTCTTACGCCTTTCCTGGCAAGACTTAAAAGCCAGTCACTCATAGATATCTTTTCCACATTCCTACATACAGTTATCAAACCACTTGCTATACTTTGGGCTGATTCCCAAGTGCTTGCCAGGAACGAAAGATATGATATACTATAAAAGCATTTACTTCTGAAGTGACAAAATTGACCTCAATTCCTTCTGTGAGTATTTATTTAATTTGAATTACCAGTGGATAAATGAACTTTTCCAGGAGTTATCACTGATCACGATCCCATGTAAAACCCTGAACACACATCTACCACAGTAATTCTGTTAATTAAACTTTAGAAAAAACAGTGGGAAGCCTTCCTTGACTTTGGCAAACACTGAATCATTTCCCAGATCACTGAAGACTATCTTCCCATATCTTTTCTGTCTTCAAATGCTTAAGAAATTGATGTTTCTTTGGTCAATTCAATCTCACTTTCATCAGATGCTTTATTTGCCCTGTCAGTTTTACAAGCTGCTACTGAAATAAAGTTTGAGAACCAATTTTGGTGCCTGGGAACCAATTGAATGTACCCCATCAAAGAAGGGTCATAACATGCTTATGTCATGTTGTACCTCATGTGAGAAGGAAACAAACTGTTGAGCCACCTCATGCTCAGGAAGACTTATATCACGTAAGTCATCCAACAAGAAAAAGTCCATTTCCTACTGCCAGCTACAGAAAGGAGACATAAAAAAATTAGTTAGCCTTTATAGTGATTAGTCAGAGGAACCAGCAGTCTTGAACCTCTTTTTAAAACCAGGATTAAAAGCCATCTTGAATCTCTTTTTAAAATGCCTAGTAATATAATACAGCTTCTGATACCAAAACTACCTGAAAGGAGGCTGTAGCAAGGTGGGGATCAGCCTCTTTTCCCAAATAACAAGCAATGGGATAGAAGGAAATGGCCTCAAGTTGCACCAAGGGAGGTTTAGATTGAATATAAGGAAAAAAATTCAACACCGAAAGTGTGGTCAAGCATTGGAACAAGATGTTCAGGGAAGCGGTGGAGATACCACTCCTGTAGGTGTTCGAAAAACATACAGATATAGTGTTTGGGGACATGGTGTACTGGAGAAACTTGCAGTGTTAGATTCATGCTTGAATCTTAGATGATCAGCCTTAATGATTCTATTATTCTATTTGAAAGTAACTTTCTCAAAGTAATTTAGGATCTTATTACACGGAATTATTTGCTATGTGTCATACAAACTTTAGTGTGAACAACTTACCTATTACCTATAAAGGAAATTACCAAAACCTTTTAAAATTACTTCAGTCCAAAATAAAATGGGCAGTGAAGCAGGAATCCTACAATGAAATCTCTCTCTCATTTGGATGTATTCCTCCTGCAGGTGAGCTCTCAAGCACAGTGGGATCAGTATGATTTTAATGAACAGTTGATGGGGTCAACACTTGGGAGAGTAAAATTTTTCTCAGGTACTGCCTTTTAGTGGAAGGACAGCTGCACTATTTGGGAAAATCTTATTTAGCTGAGAGAGAGTCAGTTCCAGAGTATCTAGAAACTGACAGAGCAGACGTGTCTGTTGAAGATGTGGAGATGAAATGCTTGGTAAACACCAGAGCTCCCTGTGCTGGACATTATAGCTGACCTGCACCAAGGCTCGCAAGAGTGGGAACTTCGTGCATGCGCATACACAATCCATGGGACAAAAACACTGTAACAGTGTAATTACTACTTTGATTCTCACTATCAGAATTCAGTGAAAACAGTGAGGAGAGACTTAATAACTCATACGACTTTTGTGGGAACTTCACACAACCACACAGACCTCAACAGGAATTAAGAAAGAATTTCCCATGCATTTTATGGAAGTTGCATATTCCATGTGGATTCACATGGTGATTTACTAGTGGGAAGAACTGAGTCAATTTCTCATTTTGAAAGGTGATATTGATAGTGTTTTTGGGGTAAAATTTGCTAATAGTACTGTAAGATCACCAGACAGCAGGAAAAGAAAATTTGTGCCTTTTTTCAAGTAAATCTTGACAACTATCTGCTAGAAGATGACAATAATGTGTGGCAGAAGATAAAGATACAATTTATTCACAAAGATTGATGAAAAATCCACTCTTTAATAGCTATGAGAGAGAATCTTTAAAAAACCCCTTCAAACTAGGAAAAATGATGTGCAGACAGTTTTTATTTTTTATAAATTCCTCAATCTATCCTGTACCAATAAAAATAGTCTTGCATTTAAACTTTCTACTTAATTCTTCATATATAATTTCCTATCATAGCTACATATCACATGTTTCTCAAACAATGCTTTTACATATATTTATGTCATTTTCATAGCATTAAATATAAATTATTCATCATATTTTCTGTCTAAAACTGTTTTGATTTTCTCTTGTAGAGGTAGCCGACACCCACCAATTTCAGATGAAAATTATCATCATCATATTTCACCTAACACAGTCCAAATCCGTACCTTCATTGCTATTGTTTTATTCCTTGCTTCTGATCTGAACCCTGACAAAGACTGTGATCATGCTTCTTTCTCTCTTCCTTACAGTATGCCTTCTTTCCTGGATCAAAAACATGCTCATAGATGCCTTGTTCACTGGCTTATTTTCTCAAATACAGTCAGTCATTGCACCCAGCAATTATATCCCCAAAGACTTATAAGTGTCCCTTCCCATGTCTGGGAAAGTTTGGGAAGTCAAATGCTGCCCCCAGCCCACTGTTATTTGAAGACAAGATAATGAGAGGATGTTTTTTTAATGTCTTACTCATTAACAATTCTGTGATTTTTTTTTGTCTGTCTCCTAGTGTGAACTGCCTTACCTTGGTCTTTAGATTGAAATCTTCTTGAAATAGGACTGTTACTGAAATTAAACATCATACTTACAGCAATTGAAGAAAAATAAGAATAATGGTGATATTGGTAGCCTGCTAATATTTTTGCTTTAGTTCTCATCAAGATCAGACATGATTACACTTCACAAACCTATTTTAAGTAGTGACAACATTATTTGTGTTACTGAAGCACTGAAAAGCCACAGACTTGGACCACAACCTCATTGTGCAAGATCCTGTACAAACAGGGAAAAAGAATTACCCATACACCAGAAGGAATGTAACCAGCATAAAGCAACAATCCTCATGCAGGCTGATGTGGGAGTACAAGGAAAATGATCATTTGTGTCATATAAATAACATTCTAATTATTCTGGGAACACTGGGATCTTGACTGATATCAAAGGTTTTCAGATACCCCAGCAAAAGAGTACAGTACTGAAAGCACTTGGAACAGTCAATGAGACAGCTTTGCTGACGTGCATGGGCGTGACCCTTGTGAGGAAAACCATGAAGGATTCCAGCCTCCTGTGTTTTAGCTTTTCTCACAATTGTGAATCTTACCCTATAAGTATTTTTCTGAAACATCTAGGCTCTCATAATCCTGAACATTACAAAATATAGAATATTTTCAATCTAGAATATTTTGGTGTTTTTTCTTCATTAACTGTTTCATCTTTTAATTTTTAGTGAAACGTGAACTGTTGTTCCTTTTTCTCCATTTCCACTTTCCTTTTAAAGAGGAACATCCATTTCCAAAATATTCAGCCCTTTCAGCCCGCTGCTGCTCCAGGGGTCAATATGCCCTTATGCCTCTTTTCTATTTTTCTGCTTTCATATATAAAAGGATTATGAGAAACACTGACAATTCTGGAGCTTTCAAAGAACTTTTTAATGCAATTTATGTTCTTCATGGACTATACTGAAATGCCTTTATCTTGCAGGAACGGGATATTTTTTAAAGTTCTATCGCTGTCATAAAGATTATATTTGTAAAAATTTGTGAACTGTTCAAATATATAGTACAGCTCATAAAAAATATGTATTAAAGATTTTGTTATATCATGAATGGCATCATTGCTACATTAACCAATACTCATCAGTAGCTACTACTGGGTATCTTGTTACAGACCACAAGACTGAAGCATGTTTTTTGTCAGTGCATGCTTACATGCTGAATTTGTTACAAGATTACAGTGTGAAATGCCAGTTGCTTCTCTTGATGCCTGTCTTCCACAGGATTATGCAGCAATGTAACATACTCATTATAATGCTGTTATTGAAGGCAATACTAATAGTCAAAGGAGACTTAACAGGAAAAGGACATTTCTCAACAATGTTATCACTATGACTTAACAAAAAATGATTTAAAACTTAAACTGTGTACGTATGTGCTTACATTAATATCAATCAATGACAAAACTCAGCACCCTAAGCATACAAGGTATGTTAACTGGAAGGAATCTTTTGCCTGTGTTGTGACTAACCCCACCTACACCGTTTGCAAGAGATTAAGGAAGTTTAGAATTAGAAAACACATGTGTTAGGGAAGGATGGTAGCCCAAAAGAGCATTCTTACAGGCAGACACCATGAAACGCTGCCTTGGAATTCGTGTATCCCAGCTTTCACTCCACCCTACGGGTAGCCTGGGCAGGAGCAGCGGGAGATCTGATCAGGCTCACGTTCTGCAGGGCCCTGCAGCAGAACCACTGATGACCCCGAGTGATTAAGGGTCAACAAACTTTAGCCTGAAGCAACTGTTCTATGAACTTTGGCACATTCTGAGTTGGCTCCTGCTGGTTTGTTGCCTTTGGCCCTTATCTTGCAGTTTAGCAAGGATTGTGAAATTCTGAATAAAGTTACAAGACATATCGGTTCTGTCTCAGTGACTCAAGGTCTTGCTCTTCAAATGTTCTTGGTCTTCAAAATTCCTTTGGCAAATAATCTCATCTATCAGCTAAATATTTTCCAATAGGTGTGTCAAAGGACCCATCAGAAAAAAAAAAAAAAAAAAGAAAAAAGAATCAAAATGTTGTATAAATATATTAAAAAAGGTATAAATATCATGCAGAGCTGGGAAACATTATCAGAGATTCTCTGTGGTAGCACTTTGGAAAAACTCCCTGCATTCTATGTAGGCACAAATTTCAGCCCATGAATAAAACCCCCTATGTTTTGAATTCACTACTGCGTGTTGGGTTCAGATGGATGAAGGGAGAAGCTACTTCAGAAAAGTGCAAATATCTTTGAGACTTGAAAAGAAAAAGAGGAAAAGAGTAACATACTTTTGAAAGTACTTATAAGACTAATCCCAAATATTTATGCTGCTTATGGAAGAGAAATTTGAACATAAAGTTAACTAGGCTTCTGAAAATTTTGTTATGCTTTCAAGGAAGAATTCAGGTTCTCGGAAGAAATTATAAATTCTTCCACATTAAATGTGCAAGGAAGAGACCATATAAATACCCAAGCTCCTTTCTTTCTTGACAATAGTTTACAGTATTTGACAATCACATGTCTTCCTGAAATACAGAATGGCTTCTAGGTAGATAGGTTCTCTGAACTAAAAAAAAAAAAAAAGTCTATCTTTTTCTTATATAAAATCCATATGCTCTGATTTTTTCTGAATTTTTCTGTATTTCCAAGACATTATCCACAGGATGCGCTAAACTATGTGAGAAACCTGTTAAAGATTTTTTCCTTTCCTAAGAATACAGAGGTTTTAAAATAACATGAAATCCCTAAGCATATTGAAACATCACTCAGTTCTGGCAACAGCAAAACTAGATCTTTCTTGAATTGCTTTTGTATTGGCAAAGCAGAAAAATAAGAATTAGACAAATTGCATATGACTGTGTAACAAACCTCCACAATAAGCCAACGCAGTTCTGTTATAATGGTCTGAAAGTTGGATATGAAATTGGCTCTATCACCTTCTCTCATGTTTTTTGTTATCTGCTTTAAAATTTTGACCTCATGGATTCTCCAATCAGATACTGAATTGTTGAATTTAATAGCAGAAAAATTCAGAATTTTTAATATTAAAGATTTTAAATATTAAATATTTTAAGTTTAAAATATTGCTATATCTGAAAGTTCCATCAGGCTTCCAAGAATACCTGTCTCAGTCAATCTTTTGAGCTGTTTTGAAAATCATCACATTTCAAAGGAACAGTATATTTAATCCCACATAATCTTGCATTTATTCATTGATACTTGTAAACCGTGTTCACACTGTTAGGGCTGTAGCATTGCAGTTAAAATATGCTGGACTAAGAATGATGGCTTTGTAAAGAAAGTGCATTCTGATGGATCACACTACTGAGTGATTAATTCCATCATCTACTCCTCTCCCTTCTATGAAATGAAACTCTACTTTGGTTTTGCATTGCAGTCTTCAGACTCAGTGGCCTACAGCTCCTCACTAGATGTCTCCCATGTACAGGTTTTTATGTCACCTACCAAATTACTGTGGGAGAATATGTTTCCCAGTCTAGTGCCATTCACATACAGACAATATTGTCTTCTCAGACTGGGAATCCAAAACTTCAGAATAACTTTGGGAGGTCAAAGGATCTCCTATCTTTCCATCTCAAGCAGTATCCTGCTTTCCTTTCTGTATTCTTCATGGCAATACTTTACTATTATTTTCTATGTGATATGTGCAGTATTATTTAAAATACAGTAATCATATTTCACCATTTATTGGGTGGTAGGATACAGGGGTATCAAGTACCATTACAGGTTGTTTGGATTTTACTTCTTTTTTAAAACAGGGATAGTACAAAAATGTCATAAAGACAGTTTGGTAAGAGAAGGTAAATAGAACAAACTTTCAGAGCACAAACTATGTGTTAGGGAATAAAAACAGACAAACTAAACACTTTCCTAATCTCTATGTAACACAGAAAGTTTCTTCAGTTAGTTTGCAGAAAATAAAAAAGTGGCAACACACTGGAATGTACAGTTTCTATTTATAGAAAGCCCCACTACCTAGAAGCCCATGCCATTCAATTAACAATTCACAACACCTTCATTGTATAGTGCAGTGCAGAAAGTGGAAGGTTGTTTCATTTCTGTATTTCCAGACGTGTGTCATTTCCAACCCCATATTTAATAGTGTGTAACTGCCTGAAGGGGAGAGATCAGAATGTGTGGCATGTCTCACTGAGAGGAATTTTGTGCATTAAAAAACCCCAAACCACGCTCTTTCAACTATTAAACAGAGAGCTAACCAAATTCCTTGCTTCCACCCTGACTTTGAAGTCCAAAAAAAAAAAAAAGGAAAAAGAAGCAAGAAGAAAGGAAAAAGAAGAAAGAAGAAAGAAGAAAGAAGAAAGAAGAAAGAAGAAAGAAGAAAGAAGGAAGAAAGAAAGAAAGAAAGAATAAAAGAAAAAAGAAAAAAGAAAAAAGAAAAAAAAAGAAAAAAGAAAAAAGAAAAAAAGAAAAAAAAGAAAAAAAGCAAGCAAGAAGTGAGACATGGAAGAGAGTGAGAGAGAAACAGGAAGGAGCGGAGCTTGGGAGGAAGAAAATTACTTATAAGAGAGGTATATGTAAAGGACAAAAAGAAAAGGTTTTCCATGATGTCACTCACAGCATGTCTGTTTCTGGAAAAGTACTTGAAAAGGCAGACATGGATTTATTCCATTTCAGTAATGCAAACTATTCATGCCACGTTTTCAAACCATGTTCCAGAAGTAAAGAATACTGTGTACAAAGAATAAAAGATAATTATTTTTTCACTGCCAACAAAATAATTTGACCAAGCTGATACTTTAGGAATTGTCATTTCCTCTTTACTTTTCAGAATCCATTTTTTTCCCCCAATTTCCTTCTGGTTTACAGTCTGTTCCCTCCCCCCACCCTGCTTCTTGCTTTTTTCTTCTTTCATCTCTCACTCCTTTAAAGAAGCTGATGCAAGGTTTTTTCCTTCCTTCCTTATGTGTGTGCTTCTACTTTCCTGTGCTCTCCATCTACTGGCAGAAAGATTAAACTGTTGTCACTGTTTTTCTAACTCAAATTCTGTCTTCATTCCCTCGTTCTGTGTGCCTTTATTTGTCTTGGACTCACGCCTGAAATTCTTTCGTAGATAAAACACAGGAAATTCTCACCAAAAGACATATTTACATATTACATTGTTTCTTTTCCCTTTAATACAGCTTTTCTTGAGGTTTTGCATATTCTCTCTTCAGCTAAGTACACATTATTCCCCTCCCCCTCTCCTCCCCCCAGATCACACTTAAAATAACCACAACTGCAAGCAGAGATGCAAATTTATGGAGTCTGAATTCAATACTAGCAAGACTGACAGCATAAACAATTATCAGTGATGTACTTGTCCCTCAGGGGCACTGGGCTTCAGTCCATGGCTGGGAAAACATCAAATACCTATCCTTGCACTAAGTGCCAATATTCTACCTTCATCAAGTCACAGGTAGATTTGTTGCCCAGCTGTGTATTAGAAGGGAAGAAATTCAGATGCTTATAGAAATGAGCAAGAATTGTGGCTGCACAACCATTCCAGTGATCTTATTGGGAGTGGTCTGGTGAAAGACAGACATGGAATATGCAGGAGGAAAACTGTACTTTGGAGCAGGGTGGGTACAATTTGGTGTAAGTTACTATAGTGACTTTAGGCGAGATGCAGAGACAAAGTCAGAAAATGCAAAGAAAACAGAAGGAATACAGGAGAAAATGAAAACAAAAAGAAGAAAGAGAATAAAGAAAGAAGAAAGAAACAAAAATCTAAAAAAACAAACAAGGAAAAAGGGGAAAAAAGAAAGAAGAAGAAACAGGAAAAAAGACACTTTAATGATTCAGGAGCATAGTTAAGCTAAAGTAAATCATCATTTTACAATAATTCTGATCTTTCCTGTTTTTATACACACAATTATGCCAAAAGAGATTTAAACTTCATAACATCTCAACATGGGCCAAAATCCCATCAAGCACCAAACTTTTGGATGTGAATAATAGAAGATTACTTAAAAATACTTTTATACTAACACTACTTTATAATAAATAGAACAATTCCTATCTTGTCAAGACAACTTTTTAAATATTAGTTTAAAAGGTCACTAATAGTTGTTATCACTTTGGTGATTAGCACAGCAGATACTCAAAGCAGTAGGTTTCTCAGTAATTTTTTTGGCAGCTCAGATATGATTGCCTGCAATCATTGTGTGTCTCACCTGCTTTACATGGCAGCACTGCATGGGACACCTGGGTGGTTTGAACCCTCTCCTTGAGTTACACAAAGCAGGAGACAGAAAGCAACTGCACCCCTAAACCTAAGCATTATCTTATAAATGAACTGAAATGACACTATTTTTTCCATCTTTGAAGCACTCTCATCTTTCCATTCTGAATTGCTGAGGGATAAGTTAAAGGCTCTGAGTCACAAGATGGTATTCAATCCATGCTATTTAGTTAGACTGCTGCTCTCCCAGTGACCTAAGTCCTTGGAGATGTTATAAGCACTCACGGAGTCTGATGGAGGTAAAATGGATTTCTTCATAGAGCTATCCAAAACTAAAACTAAAGGTGTCCTTGGCAAAGGAGTTATGAGTTAATGAGCAATTAACTCATAACAGTTTGACCCAGCTGAAAGTCTTGTGCAATACTGTTGGGCTGTATAAAGCTGAAGCCTTTTGTCACCTTTTGGTCTGCTGGCAAAAAGTTCAAATTTTTCACAGCTTTAAAGCCCCTTACCCCAGTTCCCACTAAATCTGTAACCTAGTTTTCTGCAGCAAGTCTCCAAGTTCTCTTGCTTTCCATCCCTTCATACTGTCCAGCAAGAGGACCTACTGACTTTCTGAATGCCTACTCTGGGTGATTTTGAAGGTATCTTCAGTTATTACTGAACAGGATGGAAACAGTCACAAATGTACAAATACTTCTTTTTCTATAATGTCTATGAAAGGTTTTTACACAGAACATTTTTTTTTCCATTTCAGCCCAGATCTTCAAAGCTGATTTAAGGAATTCATCATTAAAATCCTTATGCTAGTCTGCATGTGGTGTAATTAATCCCCCATCATATCCTCTAATTATTTCCTTTCGAAGAGGTAGAATTCTAAAAATGGTGAGATGTACAGATGCAATAACTGATGCAATATATCTCAGTACAATTTTAACAGGAAATTTCAGATTCCTTCTTTTCAACAGTTTCCCAGAAATGTTTGGCATTTATTACTTGCTGTAAAAGGCTGTATCAGGCATGAAACAGAGAAGGCATGTGTCACTAGGAGAACTTATGTTGAGATAAAACTCAGTGCAAGAGAAGCAGTTTCCATGTAAGAGAAATAGCCCAGTAAGGGCTTCCATGTACAGCTGTCAGTGGTTCAGAGCATGTCTGTGGCTCTGTGGGATCCCTCTAGACTACTTTCTTCTCCCCAGACCTGCAGTAGACTAGAAGATGTGTATAAAGACATGGAACTCCCAATGGCAAACTATGATTCTTGAGTAAAATGCAAATCCTGCATTAGGACTTCATTGCATGACTGACAGTAAGCCTGTAATGATAATATGCACCACCTGTTATTTTGGTGGGCTATAAACTTTCTCCCAGAAAAATGCCTAATCACATTTTGAGATCAACTTACTTTTAAATTCCAAAATATCAGTAATTTTCACAGATTTAATCCTTAAAACAGATTGTCCCTTGTTTTAAAGTAGTGATTACTTGCTGTGTAATCAACCTCAACTTTCCAATCACCATCTCCTGCAGTGATCATTTGTGCAAGTGTTGGCTGATACTAAAAATAATGCAATTCCATACAGATGTATACACCTCTGCATTGTAGCAATTCAAACAAAACCAATAATTATTAATAGAACTTTTCAGTTCTGAGTGGATTTTGTTTTTCTTCAGAGGAATAAATTCTTAATGCCACTGGCATTAAGAAGCAATTTACATATGTTGCAGCAATTTTGCACTCACAGGCTTCTAATTGAAAATTATTTAAGAATTTTTCCCATCTTTCCACATGCATGCAACAAGAATGCCATACTCCATCTCAGAACTGAAATTCTTCAATGAGAAATGCACTATATAGATTACATACTGACATAAAATTTGCAAAGTATTTTTTAAAAAAACCCTAGTGATATAAATGTCATGTAAGCTTTTCTTGGCAGGTGCTGAAAAAGAGTTAAAATTTCATACTGACATACAGTTAAACATATTTAAGCAACTTCCAGAAAAAAGGGAAACTTGGTAGGGATTCAATTCAATCCATATGGTAGAGCACAGAAGACAGACTTGAACTAAACTTATCAGACATTAAAACTGGACAACAAACGGGAACATTTCATGCAGTGTCTGGCATTCAGAACATATTGTCATGGAAAGCAAAGCCCAACAAACTCTCAAAAATTTAGGCTTGACCAGCTTCATATCAGAGTTGTTCAACTAAAAGAAAATGCTGATATCCTGACATTCTATCAAACTTACCATGTCTAGAGAAACTGAGCCTTCTACTGTTGATTTCACAAGAGGAAAGGATTGACTGATGAAGAATAATCTTTAATTTTTTTTTTAAAGTGCAAATGCACCTAAGTTTATGCACAACATAGCTTTGCATTCTTCCTTCCCAGGTTTGTATCTAATGTAGTAGGCTGAATCCCTGTCCCCAGCACTGCTAGTTGGCAAAATCAGACTGTGCATGATAAAACAGAGCATTCAACACAGTGTTAATGCAGACCCATCTAAAATTTGCTATTTGCTGTGCTCTGAAAGTTGTTTTAGGCTCCTTGTCTTAAACCAAGGGAACACCAGTGTCCACCTACTGTTATCATCACCCTAATATTTAAGTTAACTCTTTAACCTAATGGTTGCAAACAGCTTTTAGAAGAAGTCCTCACAATTTTGACCTGGAAGATTCCATTAAATGAGACATTTTAGGCATGCCCACAAACCACTGGAAGGAAACAAGGCTGCTAGGAGACTTATCTGGCAATATGTGTGTCATCATGAGAAGCATCTATTTGCTTGAAAGGGGTGCAAATAGCTAAACAGGTTATTTTATCCCTGTGTAGTAGATAAAAAAAACCCCCTTCTTCCCACTTGCAAATTGATGTCTGCATATTTCTTTACTTTTCCAATATAAACATTGCTTTGGGAACAACTTCTAAGTCAATAAGTGACTTAGAAATTTTCACTTACAGTTTTTTCTTCAGTCTAAACATTTTGTTATCAAAGTTACAATATGTAATTTCTAAATATAAACTAAAAATAGACTATGGTAATTTATTTTGAACATTAAAGCTTTTAACTGTGGCATAATGCCTTAACTCTGCAAAAACATATCTGCCTATGTCCAAGTGCTTGATATTCCCTCTGCAGTGACACTCATCTAAAAGAGCAAGACACCAGGTGGCAGCATACAGTGAAAACAACGTACTTTACATTTCTAACAGCACAATTTGCTGTGTTACAGCTGAAGAAGTCATAAACGTTTTCTTCAGTTTATAAAAAAATTATTTTCAAACACAACCATAAGGAGAAAGTGCTGAAGACAGTGTCAGCAAGTCTACAAAAGGCAGTAAACATAAGAAAAACCCCAATATATAAGCATGGCTGCTAGAAACAAGATGCAAGAAGAGACAGAAATGTAAATGTACAACTTGACATCTTGGCAAGCCTCAGAAGTCTTCATGCTTAGCGCTTCAGAATCTGGGTTTGCATTTCGATTACCAATGTTTTGTTGGGATTGAACCTGGAACTGAGAGCAGACAGCCTAATGCATGTATTTCCTGGGTCATGCTGTACCTGTATAAAATTGTAAACCTTTCATTGCAATGTGAATTTACATTGGTCACTCAGGATTCAATACTGAGGAAGAGAAAAAGTGGGAGAGAGAGAGAAAGACTGTCCCTGGCCAAAGCAGAGGTGACACTTGTCAAAGATATCATAACTGGATTCAGTTAATTTGCTTCAAATTGTAGGAGTAGCTTGCTCATTGGAAGAAAAAGAAAAAAAAAACCGAAAAAAAAAAGGCTCACCTTTAAGATTTACAGTGCTTAAAAGACTCCACAGATCAAAAAGGTCTGTCATTTCGTTTGAGATAAAGTAAGTACACTTAGGAGTAACATAGGAAGAGATATTTAAAACCAAATACAGATTATTTTGGGGAACAAGACAGAGTCAAAGAAAATTTTTGAGAAGTTCATATAACAAATACAGCATATTCCTGTTGTTTTCTTATACATGATTGGCAAATGTAATAACTTCATGGTATTTTACTTTTTGCAGGGTAAAATAATAGGCTGTTAGAATTCAAATGAAATTGTGATTGTATGAAAAGTTCGTTTCATAATTAATTCCCTTACTTGTTTTCTGAAACACTTTCTTTTAAACATAGATATGAAAGACAATACTAAATTAATCAACTTGATCCGGTCCTGAGAAGACTTTTCTTATCTTATATTTATAAAAATTATCAAGCTTTAAAGAAATAGTGTTTGAATTAATGTTGCACAGTAAGGGTCTTTCTTCCTGATGCTTACCAGATTAACTTTCAGTTTTGTCTGAATGAGGAAAAGAAAAATTCAAGGAATACTATAATGGCAGTAAAATTTAGAGAAGTTATATGAGGACTTTGATAAATAAGCAAATATAACATAAAAATATAATTCAGAGACCAAAATCTATCATGCTTCAAATTGCATGGCCCACTGCTAAAGATTTGTCTTTAGCACAAATGCACTGACATATTCTGTATGTGTTGGCATACCTCGTGGTTCATTGAATTTAGTATACAACCTAATGCAGTAGGAAATGTAAACATTTCAAACCCTTGAAATAATTTGATAATTCTCTGCCATTAGTATTTAATTTGAAATAAAGGTGTCCTTGTACTACTAATAAATTTAATCTTCTTTCAGAATTAAAATTTAAATTAAAAACTTAAAAACTTAAATAAAAATTTCATAAGTAAAAATAGAGTAGTTAAGTAGCAAGAAACTTGAACTCTTTCTTAATCTACAAATATCAGAATTATTTTTCACAAAATTATTTGGCTTTAAAAGGCTCAAGTTTTAAAATATGTGATTATGAATCAAAAGCTCATTAAATAATTTTAGTACATATAAATTAAAAGTTTGCAAATCTGTCATCTAGATAATACAATTTTTGGTCCCAATCCAGTAACAAGATTTGTGAGAGTGGACTCCTGAGCTCATCCCAGGCTTCAGTGATACCAGCAGCTATGCCTGAAGCCCATTCCAGTGCTCAGCCAGACTAGGTAATTTTATACTTGCAGGCACAACTGATGTCTTAAATCACTTTGAGAATTGAATGCATCTTAAATGAGTCATTATAGCTAATCTGAAAAACAATCTGCTCCTAGGTACCAGCTATTCTGGTGATAATAGATGTCTGATTACCTTTGTACAGCCTGATTAAGGTTAACTTGGACACTGTTGAAGCAGGAGGGATAAGATTGCCAAGACAAGGAGTAGAAAATAATCATGGCTGGTTTTTTTCACCTGAACAGAAAATAAACAGGCTTTGCAGAGCAGATGTTCAAGGACAAAATTTTGGCCACAACTTTTAGGCCTTAGTTGCTGTTGTCCTTTAGCCAAATTTTTTTTGTACAGAGGAAGTTAAAAAAAAAAAAAAAAAAAAAAAAGAAAAAGAAAAAGAAGAAAAAAAAAGATAATTGATTCAAGTTTTCCTTAACTGGTTAGCTTTTAACTGGGCATTGGAGAAAGATATGGTAACTTGCCTTCAGTTATTAAAACACCTTTTAAGTACTCTTGTCCCATATTGTTTCTATAATAATGAAACCGTGTTCAAAAATAAATGATTTCTGGTCTTTTTTTGTTAAGAATAGTTAAGAATATTTTAATTGTCGAGATGTATAGCATTGGTTCATAGAAGGCAATGACATATAGAATATTTACATTCCTTTCTCTCTAAATCTGGACAAGACACTCCCTTTCTCCAGTGTTTCTCATGGCCAGTGGGGTAAAAGGCTGTTGATTTCTTAATTTTTTAACCTGATTTCAACTCTCATGTGATTAGTGCTAGCCAAGTGTATATCCTCAAGTATTAATATACAAAAAATCTTTGTCTATTTGGGAGACTGATTAATAAATCCCCAGAACATAAAGATGTGCTAATTATAGAAGCATGAATATTTTTTTACTCTGTAAACGTAAGTAACATAAGGATGCCAAAACCATTTCTTACTATCTCATCCTAAATTGTTGAGGAAATGTAGCTGTTCAGCCACATGAATCCTTGTTTTTGCAAGGATTGTCCATATAAGCACCTTTCCAAACATGTACAATTTGTGGCTCAAACACAACTGGTCACAGGATGATATTTCACCCTGACCATGAGATATAACAGTGGCATCCTAAATTTAGGATGGAGGTTATTCAGCTGTATGCTTCTTGTAAGCCCAAAGTGCCAAAATATATCTGCATATCAGAGGCCTTCATGCTGCACCCTGCAGAATCATAAATAAACCTTTCCATGGTGCTCTGTGGAGAATCCCGTTCTTCCTTGTCATGCCTGTATTCAGTAAGGAGCTCTCTGAGTGTGTGAGCAGGCAGGTTGTGCTTAAACATAGGGATATGTGCTGTACACAGGCAATCACACTGATGAGAATGGGTTTGACTATCCAGAAGTGAACCTCCATGAAATGTTAAATAACTTGTGCATGAAAATATACACACATAAGCTTAATTTTATTTAAAATAATATCTATTATTAATTTGCAGAGAAAATTCCAATTGACACTGAATTTTAAATACAATTCTTGTTTAACATTTTATAAAATCTTCTAGTGAAAATTTAAAATGCCCTGCTTTCCCTAAACCAAGGAGTGAATCATTTCCACTAAGACTATCAAACTAAATTAGGCTTATGGATATCCCAACACATTGTGACACTGTTTGAAATTATTTGGTTTAAATCTGTATAAAGCTCAATGAAAATGAAGGGACTAGTTGGTGTGTACACAATTTTTCTATCTATGAGAAATATCGTGTGTAATTAATATCTTTTACAAGTTCTTTATCAGGAACCAGATCTAAACTCATATCTCCCTGCCCCTGCCTTGGTATTTCCACTACCCAGGTCTGCATATGATGTGGTGTTTAACTTTACAGTATGACTTTGATGCAGCCAACTGTTTGCTGTAGTTTGTTTAAGAATACCACAAATCATTCCATAATATAACTAATCACCCTTGCACTCCTGTTTACATACTATTAATAAACACAACAAAAGAAGTTGTCCTTGGAGACTAAGCATCTGGAATCCTTGGAGATCTGCAGCTACCAGCTCCAAAAAGGGAGTAAAATCTTTGAAACAGTCTGTTACGGTTAAAAAGTAGCTCACTGAGTTTCAAGTCCAGAGTAATTTTATTCTTATAGCTAGTCTGACAAAAAAAAATCCCCAAACAAAATCCAAATAAAAACTAGAAAAACAAAACCAAAACAAATAATTTGCCCTACCCCCAAAACTAGTCTCCCTTATAGACAGAATACCGCATTGTGGATTTTCAGAGGAGATCACTACATGGATTGCTACAGGGTATGAGGAGTTGCAGGCTGCAAAACTTTAGAAGAGAGTTTTGTTTGGAGAAACTTTAACTAAACTTCTAAAAAATTATATAATTATATAATAAAATAACATTTACATATACGTTCAACATGACATACTCATCACAACAAAAGTAAAAAAAAAAATCCTTGCTGAAGCTGAATTAACACATAATATCTAACTCCCAGGAAGTGACCCACCCTTCCACAAAGCCAGGTGTTAAGAGTTCCCCAAATACTAGTGGAAAATCCAAAATTTAATAGGGATATTCAATACCTTAAAAAGTGAAAAAATGTCTGTGTGCTTCTCAGGATGTGGTAAAATGGGATATCACCTTCCAGCATAACATATGTACTTATTTGAGAATTTGTGCTGCTATGTATGCAGTGACAGAGTGCAGAGCTCTCTATTTGCTATAGTTATGCACTGATGATAAATTACAAGTGAATTTATTTTTGTACAAGTGAACAATCCCAAATGTAAATGTTTATTAGAACTTCTGCTAGCCACAATCAAAGGCATTAGTTAACTTGCTATTATTGCATGCAGTAAATGACAGGTGGCCTCTATTGTACTTTTTATAGACTTGTTCTAAACATATATTTATGGTAACTACAATTTTTATTTTAATATTTTATCCCAGATTTTCTGCTGGTCTGGTAACCAGAAGCATTTCAATAAGTGAACAGATAGAGTAGGAGTTATGCTAAGACTTTTCAGCATAGGCAAAACTTAGAAGTCTAGATTTCTGTGCTTCTTGAGGCAGTGGAAGCAGCAAATTCAAGAGGGAACAGTATGTCAGGAGTTTCTAGGATATCTGAGCATTTCTGCACACGTTGATGGCTGAAGCATTATAAAGAAGAGTTCTTCAAAAGATGGAAAACAGCAAAAGAAAGAACATGCTTCTCACAGGTCTGCATCTCTATGAATATAGAAGGAAGTTCCTTTCTTTATCTGAGCTCTCAGGCCAGCTCCTCCTCACCACCTTAGCATGCACTGGGACCAGCAGAAAAGTGTCTGCTTGCTCAGAGGTTCCTCTCTGATCCTAAGCGTCTGGAACCACTTGTCACATTTTGCATTAGAATGACATTCTCAGATTAGCAGGGTAGTAGGCATCTTCAAGAGGACAAGGATGGGTTTGGACATCATAAATCAGCAACACTTTTTCTCTGGCAGAATTCTTCGTGAGGTTTAGGAAATGTTCTGAATGATACCACTTCAGAAAAACATACCTTCCTAAATAGCATAGCTCCTTTAAATTATTTTCTCATATAAAACTCAGCTTATTGTAATCATCAGCTGTTAACAGTGTGTTTTTAAATGAGAAACTTCTAGTATTTTTTGCCACTAAAATGGCCCTTTGAGACCACTTTCATGCTTTTACTCAGTGTCTCACACCTTCTGTTGCACAATCCAAATAATGAATAGCATAATATTTTTTTTATTTCACTTCTAGTCTGGAATAATGAGAAAAGTTAAAAAAAATATAACCTTTGTACTCACCCCAGCCTTTGGTTTAGCTCCAGAGCTAGCTACTGAAGAGGGAGATGCCGGGTCAGGAGCATGGATATTAGAAGACAAGTTTGTTTGCGTGTGATTTACTGAAGCAGCATCCACTCCACTTTCAGAACCAGATTCAACATCCTGTAGAAAAATATTGCAAGTCTCTTTAGTAAATGTGAATGCGAAATAAAATCATATTTCTGCTAAATAATAGAAATATTCAGGCAAGCTCACTTAAATACATATGCTTGCTGTAGTTTTCAATGTGGTGATCTGTATTAGATGCTGTTCTGAAGTTATGAATCACTACTAACATCAAAGCTATAATTCCCCTAAAGGGTAGAATGCAAGGTAAGAAAAATCAGTTAAGGGCTCCAGAAGTTTGCCATTTTTCTCCAATATTCAGTATTTCCTGTGTGCTCCCACCTTCTGTCTCTGCAGCACTGCAAGCTAGTGAACATCTGTAAGCCATTACGCAGATGAAATGACTTCACCATCCAGCAGTTTATACAATTCAGAGGTACAGCTCCTCAGTTTTTTTGAATCACCAGACACTTATCAGCCAAATACCATTTCTGGTTTAAATGCCCTTACTTTCAATGACACTGATTACATTCCACTTTCTGAGAATAAAAAGAAGATATATAGTATATTTTATTGTTGAGGAAGTAAAAATTCAGCACATGCTTGATTTACTGCATAGGATGAGGGCAAGGGATTATACTGTTTGCAGATAAATTGTGACACATATCTGGCAAAGACCTGGCTATGTTAGAACCAGCCATATACTCTCAGGGTTATTAGCTGTCATAGGCTAGGAAAAGCCTGATTTTGTTCCAATCGGGGTCAGGTTTTTTGATTGACAAGCAATTTATCCAGTAGAAGACAAGCTGCGACTTTTGGCGGAATGCTTAAAAAGGCTGGGTGGGGGGCGGCGCGGGCTCTTTGTCTCCCGGTGTGGCAGGCGGGGGGACAGAGAGCCGCTGGGGCCGACCGGCCTCGGTGCCCCCCCCACCCCGGGGCGGCTGCGGCGGGCCGGGCCGGGCCGGGCCCCGATGCTGCCGGAGCCGGGGCAGGCCGGGTCGGAGCTTTAGGAGCCGCCGGGGCCGGCTGGCCTCGGTGCCCCCCCCACCCCGGGGCGGCTGCGGCGGGCCGGGCCGGGCCGGGCCGGGCCCCGATGTTGCTGGAGCCGGGGCAGGCCGGAGCTTTAGGAGCCGCTGTCTCGCGGAGAGGCGGACAGCATGGAGAGAGAGAGAGCTCGGACGGAGTGCCCCTTCACCCTTGCTCTTCTTTTCAAGCCGAAGAAACCAGCGCACGGCTTCTAAACGACTCAGTTTCCCGCCGCAGAGCCACGTGGGCAGCCCGGCAGCCCGAAAAGTTTAACCTTTTGTTGTGAGCAGATGGACTTTCCTAAACATCATCTTTCTCCGGAAGAAGAACAAATATAGCGAATAGAAAGACACAGCATGGAGCTACAGTCGGTACAGGAAGAGTGAAAAGGACTTTAAGGCAAAAGGACAAAGGAGTGGCCTAATTTTGGCTGGACATTTCTGGTAAAACTATAGAGACTGAACTAGTTTTTCCTGTAACATATAAATGCTTTGGGGGGATGTAAGGTTCTAGTTAAAAGTGATATGAAGCTTTTTGCTCCTAAAGAAAGAGGAGATTTGTTTTTGGGTCTTGAGATGATTTTAGAAATAGAAGAAGAGAATCTTTGTGTCATACTAGAGGAGGCATCCTTAAACAGTACCCCAATAAGCAAATATGGCCTATGTGCAGTGTTGAGAGAACTGCTAATGGGTAGGATTTCGCAGTTTGCAGGAGTTCCTTTAAAATCCTCGCAGATGTAGAGCATGGGATGTCTATATAGAACCCAGAGAGACTCCTTTCCTAAAAGAACTGATAAAAGGTTATTTTTAAAATGGTAAAACTGGCTGGAGTTGCAAGTCATGTCTTTTTATGTTGAGTGAAGAAAGGTAAAAAACTTAGAAAGAGAAAGAAAGATGTTTTAGAAGTTTCATTTGTTGTTGTTGTTGTTTTTTTTTTCCCTTGTTGTTTTTGTGTGTATTAATAAACTATCTTTGTAATTTAAAGATGGGCCTGGTTTGCTTTATATTCTTCCAGTCAAATGAAATATAGAACGTGATTAAACCATCACATTAGCTGAGGTGCAGCCTGCATGAATACAGATACACACTAAGCAAAAAAAAATCTCCTGAACTCTTAATCCCAGAAAATGTGCAGACAAAGCCTCACTTTTCTAAAGCCAGGTTCCTAGAACAGGTGAAATATGGGGCAGAGTCATCTCAGGGGTTCTGCTCCTGAACTGAAAAGATACAGCACCCTTTGATGCATTAATTCCAGTTAAGTCTCTGGTCTGTCAAGCCAAAGCTGCCATTTGGGCAGGTGTCTCTATGCCATGTACATGAGTGTGTGTGTGTTCTGAAAAGGGTTAGAAACTAGAGACAAAGCTGGACTCTAGGTAGGACCATGTATTTGAGTCATATTTCATGCCAGTGAGTCATCTGCAATGTGAAGCACTGGGAAATGCAGCAGAGCCATGGAGCAGCCTCTGTAGCAGTCAGTTTGGCTACAGATGCTCTCAGAAGTTTCTGGTTAGCAGAGCTATGCTGCCACAGTGGAGAGCCATGATCCCTGCTGTATTACCCAGGTTTTTACATCATATTCAAATGATTTCTTACTATAGAATAAACATGAGCCTGGACCCAAAACCTATATATCTTGAAAACAAGATCTTCTGATCTTCTGGTCCACAACAATCAAAGGTTAAAAAATTCCTAGGAAATCATTGATAGAATGCAATAGATAGCATCTACTCCATGTTTGATGCAAGCTGTCTTTCTGCAGGGCTGCTTTGCAGCATGGGAACAGGTACCACATCTGCTTATCAGGCAGGGTTACTTATACACATTGCCTCCACTCCTTTATTACTGTAAGAAATTAGCTAAAGTGCTGGCATGGATTGGTGAGATATAGGGAATAGATGTTAACACTGTATTTCAGATTTCCTGTGTCATCAGTGTTTAAGGAGATACTGTGGGAGCATTGATATTCAGTGGGAAAATGTTTAATGACAAAAAGTAAAATTATGTGATTTCCTCTAAAAATGACACATGATATAATTTTCAGCTGATCAAACCTGGTGAAATATAGCTTTTCTCACTGACAGACCACTCAGTTAGCAATAATGAAGCCTGGCTTTCAAAGGAAAAACTCCTTGTTATTTAAAGAAAATATCACTAACCAAAACAAATGATACAAATGCTAGTCTAGAGATCTTGGGTCAGTGTTTTTCAGGTTTCTTGAACTGAAAAGCATCTGCAGCACATGTGGGTGAAAGTAACAGGAAGCCTACACAAGAATACCTTGGATCAGCCATTTCATATTCTTCAGAGTGACATGTGTAAACACTTTACAGAAAAAAAAGAATGCACCAGTCATGTATGAGCTGTCCCATCTCCTTTTGGATTACTCTCAGCAAAGAATAATCCTTTTAAGTGAATGAAAACCCCCCTACATTAAATAATTCAAGTTCTGCCCAGAATCTTACTTTGAATGACTAAGGACTTTTTGCATTCCTCTAGAAGAAAAACAAGACCTGTAGCTCGGACTTGAATTCAGTTCTATGTAATGTCACATACTCATGTTCTGAGAGTGGTGTGACCCTGAGCCTGTGCTGACTCTGTATTTATAGTGGGTGATAATTAGAGAGCCAGACATTTTCTGAGTCTTGTTGATCTCCCTTTGTTTTATCTGGGAGTTCTGAAGCTCTCATTTATGAAAGGATGCCAAAAGGAAATAATGGATCCCAATATTATTGCCTTCAAAACATGTATATATACAAAAAAACCCAAACCACCCAAAAAACCCCAGCCAAACAAACAAAAAAACAAACCAAAAAAACAAGTAAAATTCTTTACAGAAAGAGCTTTAGTTCTAAACCAAGGAGCTGGAAAACGTGACGACTGAAAGAAAAAGGTGAATAAAAAAAATTGTATCAATAATAATAATAATAATAATAATAATAGACGAACCTGGCTTACAGGTATATGCCTCCGTTTGTATGTTGGGGTGCTGGATGGGGAAGAGCCTGCACTGAGAGCATTTTCAATATCCTGGTCAAGCTGGTCCAGTTTCATAATTAACAGCACCATTGAATCCAGTCGTGAACGATCTCGATCTTCTGTTATTTCCTATGGAACAGAAAATAAAACTGATAAATCTGAAATGGTATTATTTGGAAGGAATAACTTTAAATTATGAAAGCTCTGTTTCTTCATTTGCCAGGAAAGCACACTAAATAATAAGCAGAAATTATCTTTTTTTTTTTTTTTTTTTTAATACTGCTTTGTGTAACCAGCTTATTGAGTATTGATGTACTCCTGGGAAAATATTTTATATTAATACTTAATATACATCCATTATAGCAATTAAATGTTTTAAAAGCACAATTGTTTGGAATAAATGCATCATTACCTGGATACACATACTTTTAAAACAGCTACAGATTCTAAACATTCCTTAAAATATTCACCCCAAATTAATTAACTTGGTTGTACAAGTACAAGTACAAATGATGGAGGTTAATCTATGACGGAAACAGGAGACAAGCTCAAAGAGGCCATTTTCCAGCTGAGGATAACCCCAAGTTCTCTCTTTGTGGAGCTCATTAACTATGTTAATGTTAATGTAACTATATTCTGTTGATTTGTAGCAGAGATCAGGGTAATAGGGAACACAACATTGTAGATCCTCTGACCGGAAAGAGAGCAGGATGAGGGGATATTCACATCACAGCCTCAAACACCAGATTTATGCAGCTAATTTCCCTGTACTCCATAGAAAAAGGAGGCAGAGCAGATCCTCAAAAGTGCAACTCAAAGCAAGATCTTCAATTAGATGGACTAAATAATGCTCTCAAAGTGTTCCTTCCTTTCCCTTTTACATAGAGACTTAACACAAAAGGCAGACAAAATTGGCCTGCCTCAAAATTCAGGACTATGAAAACCCCTACTACTTCCTGTATGGATTTTCATAATTTGAGCTTAGAAAATACGAAGTTCCATTAACTCACTTGAAATAATATTTTTATAAATCCTTCTCAAGAAACAGATGTAAAGATGTTACAATTGTATTGTGCCCAAGAAGTAGGCAAATAAGTGCCCAATTTAGCCTTTTATTTTATAGTAATTAACTGTTTTTCAGGCTATAGAGAGACTTCTCTTGTTAGGATTCCATTAGTAGGATTTTCTTTTACTGCTTTAATGGCATTGCAAAACATGAATTAGATGATTCCTGCTAGAATTAAAGGATATGTGTAGATAAAATAGTCGTATAAACCACGGTCTACATGATCTTTAGGTGAAGACAGACGTGATGGTTACTTAACTAAATCTTAGAAAAGTAGAAATACAAACCTGTCAGTCCATAGCAGAGTTATGAACCATGTACAATGCAAAGGTCAAACCCAGAGAAACTGTGTATTTCATTTTGTATTGCAACTTGATATTTTGCATTGGGTTTCTAAAAAAGCAGCTGAATTTGCAGGATCCCCTGATTAATTTGAACTGAGTTTAGAGTGATTGTGAGAGAATATCATTGCTACTGCACAGACCTTCATTTTAACTGATGTTAAATTGATACCTGAGGTTTACAAATTTCAGAACAGTTATTTCATCTAATCTGCATGGGTACAGAAAGCCCAATAGAACAGCTGAGTATCTGCTAACAGAGTAGAAATGACCTCCTTTGTGGCAGGGGCCATGTTTGGCATGGTGGACAAGACTTGCCACCAGTTTACACATCCAGAGGATGCCAGTGCTGTTACTGAACTAGCTTCCTACACAGTCCCCTCACTGTGTTTTTATTTCTATTGGTTTTGCCTGGAAATACACCACTGTAAAGAATAATCAACCTAAAACTGACACTTGGCTTAAAAACCAGAAATTCATTGCCACAACAAAGGAAGTGGTAGTGGCTGGGTGGGTTTTTTAGGTTTTTTGTTTTGTGGTTGGTTTTGGTTTTGTTTTCTTTTCCTAGGTTAGAAATATATGAAGCATTTCACTCAAAGACAAAAAAAAAGTTGGAATTTTCCCCTAGCAAATTGTTTTATTCATCCTGCCATAATAGTATAAACTCGCTTTTCATGCAGCAGATTGAGAATGCTGGAGAAGAATGTTGAAATGAAATGGTGGCAAAATATTGCTCAAAGCGATACTCAGGCTTGACACAATGTGTTGGCTTTGAAGGGAAACACTGCTTTCAGAAAACAATAATATTATCATTATGGAATTTAGCTATTCTGTTTACAAGTCCTGGCTTCTGGTTCTGGCTGCTGTTCACATCAAGATGAGAAATTTAACATTTTAACTATAGCTTCTGCTTTTACAACTTAATAAAAACCTGTTTTGCTGGAACACGATCAATTTGTATACATGCAAGCCTAAGCATTATACAAAAAAAAACCCAATAAAGTAAAAAAGGCTAATCTTGAGTAGGAAATTCATCACAACACATAAACCAAATATTATTAAAAGACTAATTTATGTTGAGACAGTTTTAGCCTTGATAGTCTCCAATAAATCTCCAAGAGCTTTATAACCTTATTATCTTTTTTGTATCTCCCTTCTGGTTATATTCTGAGATTTTATTACTGATGTATGATATGATCTATAGCCAGCAAGGTATTAGCAATTAATTTGTTTCCTTTTGAAAACACAGTATTTCCTTTGCTTCCAGTCTTTCACATTGTTTTCTACTGATAGCTATTTACCTTCCAAATTCAAATGCAAAAATATTAATTACATTCATAGAATTATACAGAAATCCTACAGTTACCATTACGATGTCAAAACTTGGGCATTAGAAGGTGTCTGGTCAAAGAGAGTCCTTACAATCTTAATTTTTTCCTTAAGGCATTTGCATAGGACAATTCAGACATACATCACAAATATAAACAGTAGGTCAAACTTGAGACCTTATTTGTCTGGAGATTTTGTTTTTAACATGCCTCCACATAAAGAGGAAATAGTTTAGGTCATGAACTGGAAAAAACAATATTTCTTTTAATTTGTATCCTCACTGGTGTAATAAAGAAGCTAGTTAAATTTGAATATATCCATATGTTTAGAACAGAAAACATTGTAACTCTTCCTAGAATGAAGCATGCTTGAATTATGCCTAAATTATAAAACTCCAAATGTTTTTACAGGGAAAACAGTCTACAAGTCCCGTTGCTATCATCAGCAAACAACGTTAATAGAATGAAAACATTTTTGAGAACATGCCTACAAATGAGATTTAGCCAGATTTTTAGTTGCTTTTGTGAATTTGGAGCTCATATCATTACTGAGAAGAATAACATTACATTTTTCCCACTATGTACTCCCATGTCTTAAAGTGCTTGTGTGTCTTTTACTACCAAGTTGCCTTGTGCAACATGCGAGAAGACCTGGCAATTTCTTAATATAATGTTCTCTGCACATAAATTTATAATTTTTATTTTGAACACTTGATGTATAAGAAAACCTGTATGAAGGCAGCATTAATCAGAGTACCTCTAAACAGAACTTACCTCCTCCTTTTTATTTATGGTTTCAAGAATTTCTTACCCATATTAGCAAACATTACAGTTACTTTAACCAACTAAAACAGAAGAAACCAGTTAAAGGATATGACCCTAAACTTGGATTTAATACATCCATTCTGTTTTACCCCAGCATGGCAAAATGGAACTGGATGCCATTCACTTCCTTGCTCTCTTAAACCCTGCATTTCTCCAAGTGTGTTTTCGCCTTTCACTCCCAGCCACTGTTTTACATCACACACACAGTCCCTACTGCAGCCCCTTTTCCCACACACCTCTTTTGGCTGAGTAGAGCAGAAGCAAAAGGATACCTTTTTAAAAGTGTGTAGACTGTTAAGTGTGAAACCTATTTTAATTCTCTTAGCAAAAATTTTGTACAGAAAAAACTGATACTCAAAACTAAGTTTGTGCTCTCTCTTAATACCCTCAGGGGGATTGAGTCATTCCCCCCTCTTCCCTGTAGATTCTGCCTTTGAATGCATCTGCTGATTCCAGACTGAGCAGACCCTCTCAGTGCCAGTGCAGTTGCCTGTGGTTAAGGAGGTGAGAGAATATGCCACTCAAAACATCCCCTGCTAGGGCCATCAGGGCACCACCTCCTTCCTGACACTCTTGTGGAGTGTCACTCTTATGCCTGGTATTCTTGATCTGCAGCCAGCTGGACTGAGTTAAAATCTTATATTAATGCTATATATGTCAGGTGGCATTTAAGTACTCATTCTTGTCTTTCCTTGCTAAAAATACACCTTTTGAAAAAATAGATTTTATTATATATCACTGATTTAATACTATAAAGGTTTTAATGGGGAAAAAACAAATGAAGAATGCAAAATATGCTGGTTTTAAATTAGTCTGATGAGTTTTTACTAGAAGATATGCAAATGAGTTATAATATTCATCTTTCTACATTGGACTGTAGAGTTCACAAACTTTGGAAAATACCTAAGAATTTTATTGTTCTCTAAATTTTACACTATACTGTACCATATACCTGCCCATGATGGGTATATGATACAGGATACCTTGGGTTTGGAACTAGAGGATCTTAAAGATCCCTTCCAACACAAACCACTCTGTGATTCTATGATTACGGTCCTACTCATTATGCGAAGGATTGCAGGCAGAAAACATTAAAACACAAGGTAAAGCATTTTATTCTTTTTTGACTTAAGATACAAGGCCTAAAAAAATCACAGTAATATTACTATTGTAAATCCTATTTGAACTAATATAGAGAACAGACTGAAAATGGTACAAACAACATAGCCTACGCTGGTGCACATGCCACAGGTGAGGAGACACGCTCATGTATTTGTGCAGCTATTCATCTAATTGCTCTATTACCATGGGTAGCTATTAATGGAAAACATAGACTTCTCAGACTGCGATTACTACACTATAATTATGCCAATTTTCCTGTAATATTAATGGAAATAAGTGGTGGCACTAGTTACAGTAACTAAGAGAAGAAAAACCAAATGTAAAATTAACCAACTCAAAACGGTTCATCTTGTCCAATAGAGAAGATAATTATTTTACACTTTCACTACAATTTCATAAAGTATAAATGATGTATGAAATCCTGCTCTCTCTGGAGTTACACTTGATTACAGTAGCCAGTCTGATGACATCCATCTCCCAGTAGGCATTCCTGACTTAGCATCATACCAGGATCATGACTACAGAAATTTGCCAAAATCAAATTCCATAGAGACACAGAGCATAATACGAATGTAATTTCTGTTCACTGGGTGGGAAAAAATATCATTAAGCATAATGTAATTAATCATGCTCTTTCCAACATAAACAAATTCACTTTTGAGCTTTGTTCTTCTTGATATTTTCTAAATTAGCATAGTAATTATTCTAAAATCATCTTTTATATACTGTACTTTAATGATTATGACTTACAAAGTAAGCAAGAAAGTGTATTTTTACCTTTATTGGACCCTATTTCTGTTTGCTATGAGTAGAAAGACTTCTGCTTTGTGGAGAATATTATGACAGTAACCTGAACACTAATTAGCAGACTGGACAAATACTGTAATTAAATAGGAGTGTGATGTGAATGTGAGTGATAGACAAGTGATGTTACATTTTTTACATTATTGAAAAAGTACCTCAAATCTAGAAATTTTCCACAAAAATCAACAAGAAAATACTTCAGTGATCTTGGTTCTTTTCTGTTATACTATAAATCAAAGACTGAAATGAGTAAAAATAGAGACCATTCTATTAATCAGCAATTAAATCAGCACCAGTGACACGAAACCTAGGTTTGATACGTGTTTCTTGGCACGTGTTTTACAAATACACCAAAAAGTGAATTGCTTTGTGTACTTGAACATTATATGTCTTTATCATTTAGTGCATTTCAAATGTGGAAGTGAGGAATTGCTTACAAATGGAAAGTAAATCAAATGGTTTCTGTTTTGCACTGCACGGAATACAGTGCAAAGGGAATGGAGGAAGAAGAATGAACATAAAGCCTAGATTTTCCTCCAGTTTACCAGTGAAAACATTGAATCTAGGAAATTCTGTGTATCCATTTAAAGTCTATTACTGACACTGTACCCTGCAATACCTGAAGACTGAGCAGTAGTAGTATTGAGCAGCCTCCTGAAAGTATTGCAACTCTTCCCACAATTGCAAAAGACTTTGAAACAGGTCCAATACACAGAATTAAAACAAACACTCTGCACGTTAAAAATAGATGAGAAATAGGAGTTCTTGTCCTAAATGATTTTCATGCTACCCTAGTAAATGGAGAGTTCTGAGAATACAGGCTGCACTGTCAACTCAGTCTTTATAGATATCTTTTTATTCATATGATTGTGACATCAATAAATGAAAAAACAGCTTATTAAAAATATGTAACAAAATGCCCTTGCTAATCATACGTTAACAATTTGCATATTAGTCATGTGTGGGAGTTTGGGGGATGAAGTGATGGTGAAGATTCACCACTGAGTGTTTCAAGTCCAGGGGACACACTACAGAAAATTTCCTTTATTCACTTTTCTTTGTCCTATAAATATAATTTAAAAAATCCTTATACACGATGAATGGGTTTGGCTGTTTACTTAACCAGAGAGATTGGCTGGCTCATTATCAGGAGTTTATATCTTGAATGACAAAATGTAGGAAGACTTTGTCATAGCCTGCAACTTATTCAAATCAGCCCAGTGCTTATGGCTTCTGAGAAACTGCTAAGTTATTTAGTTATCTAGGTAGCAACAGAAAAGTCTCATTTATCCTTCTGGTTTTAGTAATCTTGCTCAGGTTAGCAGTTTACATGAGAGATTCACTAGGCTTCTGTGCCAGACAAAAGCATTTTCCAACATGTCTCATATCTGGGCGAGGCCAGTAGAAGACAAAAGGAACCAAAGAAAGCTGAGATATATGGGGAATTCAACAAGGAATCTTTTCTTGCCTGCACTCTGAAGTATGACTAGATTATGAACACCTCTGTAAAGAGTCAAGAAATAAAAAAAGGAACTTCAGAGTTGGTGATAAAAAGAATGAGGAGGGGATAATTCTTGTATGGAAAGCTAGGGCATATAGACAGGTATGTACCAACCATATTGAATCTCATGGACCTGAGGCAATCTCGTGTCTGAAAGGACACACAGGATCAAGGCACAAAAAGTATCAAACCAGGTGCATAAGAACTACTTTAAACATGTCACCAGTTAATCTGCTCTACTGCAGAAGGCATCTACTTTGTTCAGTGGGAAAGTATCAGGGCACCACATAAAAATCAAAACCCATAAAGCACTCTCCTCCTTCTTCCAGGTGAGAAGCAGAAATTATTGTCTTAGATGGTTAAAATGCCTAACTGTATTAAATTAAGAGTTAAATTAAGAATGGAGGCTAAAAGAGATGTGATGAAATGTGGGGTGTTCTACATATGACATGACAAGATGTGATTATGATCCCATTGCCAAGATGGACAAAATGTAAGACATAATTTGAGGTGGTTGTTTTGTTTAGTTCTTTGTTGTGTTGCAAAACTTTCCTGCAGTCCTGCATAGACAGACAGTCATTTTCATGCAGAGCTGTTTGGAAATTTCTTTAAATATTTTGGTGCTACATCTGGTTAATTTCATCAGAAAACACTAACTGAAGATTTTTATAAAGCCATGCAAGAGACCTGGGAGAATTATTTAAAGAATTTCTTAGTGTGGCAAGTAGAGCAATTGATGATAAAGACTGTTGCAACTTGCAGAAGAAACACAGTCATGTTTTTCTCTTGCAATTTTATGACAAATAGAGAAGCTGAGAATTTAAACTTTTCTCTGATAAGACTGAATTTGTTTAGAAACAGTGAACTTCAAAATAGCACTGTTTCTTTCAGAGGCAGAATGTTTTCTGCAACAAAACCACTGCCACAGATTCTCAGAATGCTTACACTTACATACAGCTTGCATGACACAATTGGTTTAGTTAGAATCAAAGAATCATTTTGGTTGGAAAAGATCTTCAAGATTATTAAGTCCAACTATAAACCCAACCCCTTCAAGTCCACCACTAAACCATGTCCCTAAGTGCCACATCTACACGTCCTTTAACTATCTCCATGGGTGGTGACTCAAACACCTACCTGAGTAAGAATACAGGAGAATATTGAGGAGAAGGACAAGAATCTAAGAAAAATTAATCCTTTCTCCATAAAGTAGATGTGTCACTAGAACTAAGATGGATGAGAAAACAAGAGGGAAAATAAACCCCAAACACAGAGAAATAAGTGAGGTCTCTTGAATCCCACAAGCTACTTCAGGCTACTCACCTGATTCTCTGAGATACCAAATATTAGGCAAAGACAATATTCAGGTAAGCAAGATACTATTCTTCATTCTTACCAGAATATTCAGAATTTCATACTCCTAGGTTATAAGCACCCTGGGTGTAAGATTACAGAGCTATAAATTATTGTTATGAAGACACTGAAAATCAATCCACTCTCTTGTTGCCAGCCAAACTCTAATGGATGTTTGCTCCTGTATAGCAAATCTTCTATAAAACCTTACAGTAGACAAGGACTAAAAATATACTTTCACCTTACATGATATTAATAACAGTTTAGTATTTCAAAAATCTGAGGTGATCAGAAAACATTTGCTTAGTAACTTTGTATTTTGTTCTGTTTATAGATGTACTACAAATTTAGTTTTAAAAAATAGATGTCTAAATCATTATCTGATACAGGTTATTGTTGTACAGTTTTTAGATAAAGGTTAAGAACTTAGGTATACAGATACACAATAATCTGTCAATATTACTTATGTGGGTTTTTTTCCTTTAATATTTTTTCCTCACCTCAGTACATCCATGTGAGAAAATATTAATTTTCCCCCAATTCCTGGTTCTAACAAGTTCCTGTTCTCTCATCTATTTGTCCAGGCTACCCCTCAGTTCTCCTTGTACCAGCACTGGTTTACAGAAAGTTCCAGAAAGCCATTGGGGGTCCAGCTGAACACAGTCCCTGGGAAAGGTGTAGTGTCTATCAGGGTCTTCTGTGCAACCCTACAAACACCAGTGCTGGCCAAGGAAGACTAAAAAAAGGCAGGACAAAAAGTTGTACTGAAATTTATTTTTTCTTTCAAAAGCTTGGAATTTAATTGCAAAGTGCAAAGTGATCACTTAACTGTAACTTTTTTTGTCGGTGGGGTTAAGCTGATTTTACAGATATTGTAGGGTCTTGATGTATTCGCAAATGTTTTTCTTCAGTATACCAATACAAAGAACATGGGGAGTGTGTGCATTAGTAACTTGCTGAGGGTCTGAAAGAGGGGTGTATTGTTAAAAATAGCAACTAACTGCTGTCCTCTGTCTCTTAATTCACCCATTTATTCTTTAGCTTTGCCAACCTATGCAGCTGAAGAAATGCCAGAAATGCTTTTTTATGTCAGAAGTTTGTAAGAGAACATGATCGCATGAGAAAAACCCTTGCTAATTCTTTATATTCAGAGGAAGAAATTTAAGTGCTTTGTTTTCTTGGGAAAGAGCTCACTCTTTCCCATGTGAAAATTGGATTGTCCCAGTGACAATTACCTTCTTACTAAATTACTTCTGCACCATGAGATTTAAACTAAGGTTACTTTTGTATCACTATTCACTGCACACTGATATTTATGAGAGCTGTAATAGGCTTCTGAGGAAGTGATAGCAAAACTCTTGGTCTTGAATGGGGATAAAATTTTTGTTTGTGAATAAGATGTTCAGGTTCAGGCTAATGCTCAACTTGAATGTTCAGAACTTGCCTCAATAAAAGGGTTTCAACAAAAGGGTTACAAAATTAGATGTTCATATCAGACTTCTTGCTTTAACTACATGGAAGCTTAGTCACAAGCAAAACCAGCCCCCCCTCCGCCCCCAGCTGGGACTGGGATCAAACATGTTGGGAGTGGAAATGTTGAACAAGGAAATTGTTATTCCTTCTCAGCCACATTTAGAAAGATTCTAGATAGCTCCAAAAAATCGTCAAAAATCACGTTTGCTCTTTCACTTTGAATTCTTAGCAAATAGTAATGAATGGCAATTAGAGGTTTTGAGAGAATACAGAATCAAAGGAAGCTGGATCACCCTTTATATGTCACACACCATATTTTATAGCCAAGATGTTTCTTGAAGTAAATAGCCATGATGCCGCAGTCACGCAAGCTTTTCTAAAACTTTGCAACAATTACTGCACCATCTCTTCAGAGATGATTCTGAGGAGCTGATAAGGGTCCAAATTTGGTAAAAAACACCAAAACTCCCTTGTTTACCTCAGACACCCCTTAATAGCATCTGTCTTCTGTATATTGTTGTCTGAAATTCATCAAAGCTAAGTGTCTGACCATGTGGTAAGAGGTTGACTGGAATTTTGGAGAAGTCTGTGGTTCAGACAAGGAATTCCGCTTTTCTTTATAATATATTCAGCTATTTCATGTATGCCTTTGAAATATGTTTATGCACACTGGAATTATTCTAGCTATTAAATGTTACTTAAGGCGACTGATCTGTGCACAGTGCCCAGCATTGAGGGCTTGCTCAGACACATACACTGGCACGTAGACTAGCCTTTAGGGTTCACTCTCCATTCACATCAAAGGACAGAACCCATGTAACACAGAACCAAAAGACAAAGCTATTCTGAAAGCCTCATTCTTCTGCAATTACCTTTTTGAATCCATGAATTAGGGGAGAATGAATTCGTTAATCCATATGAGATAATTTCAGATTTTATAGTAAGAGAATCTGAGTTTTTGCTTTCTCTATCAGCAGTAACCAAAATATATGAATCCAAATTGTATGCATCAGTATTAGAAGGAAAACTCAGATCTTCTTGCTATAAAATCTGAAAATATCTCACATGGATGTACTGAGGTGAGGAAAAAATATTAAAGGAAAAAACCCCACATATATTGATATATATTGATGGATAATACTGATGTGACAGATTATTGTGTATCTGTATACCTAAGTTCTTAACCTTTATCTAAAAAACATAAGATGTGTTTGTGCTGTCAATCAAGAGAGTAATAAGGAGTAACTGAGCAGTAAATGATAGCCTCAGCTGAAACCTGAGCCCCTACTCCCAGGGAGAAGCTAACTAGCGATGCGCTGGCTGGACACGAGTCCAGCTCAGACTTTGTTGTGGCCACAGCATTTTCCTTTTTCCTCTTGTTCCTGAAAGTTTCAGCCAGGCTGCAGCAGGTAATGGCACGAGTGCTCAGCTCTGACAGCCTGGAGGAAGGAAAAGCATTGTGCCCTGCTCTGGAGCCAGCTGGGAGGTGAGCTCCTGCCTCCCAGCTGAGCCTACAGCACCTCTACGTGCCTGCATGTCTCTCCTCTGTTTTGGGGAGCTGATGACTGACAGCTTCCTTTCACAGCTGCTGTCTCCTAGGAACAGAGCAGCAGAAGTGCCTGCAGCTCAGGAAGGACATGCTGCTCAAATTGGGTTCAGTCGGTCAGTTTATGTCAGTGTGTCCGTCCACAAAGCACGCAGCAGATGGTGATTAGGAGCTGGGCAATTTGAATGGGAGGTGAGGTTGGTTGCAAGTTCTAGTTTTGACTAATACCCAATATATTTATACTGTAAATACACCCACAGTACTGCAGGAGATACACACACACATATATATACAAACATTACTTATATGGCCATATAAAAGATGGGAAAATAGATTCAGAAGTCAATGTTATTTCCAAGTGTGACTTTAGCAAGTCAAATAGGAGGCTTGAGTTCAAGAGTTATCACAAAGAGACAATAGGAAAAAAAAGACAAACATATCTGGGCCAGGATTAAATCACATATTTTAACTAATGTTCACCAAACTTGGATTCAATTCCAAACTCTTCTCCAAAACAGTTATTGGGATAGACACAATTTTATAAGGCCTAATAGAAAGTAGCATTCAAGACAGGAAGATAAAAAAGAATAGAGATTTCATAATTTTGAGCTTTCTCTTATCCTTCACAAGTTGCCTGACACTTCCTGTGATCAATGAAGTGTTAAAATGTTCAGATATGAGCATCAAATAGTGAGGAATATTTAAAAATAGTGAATATTACTGTTTTGAGTGGGTATCCATTAAGACTGTTAGCTTGAATATGTTGCAGGGGACATTTATTCTTCTGAATTTAGTTGTATCTGTTTGGGAAACTCATCATGGTGTGATTGCCATGTGTTAATGGCGTGAAAGCCATATCAACAGTTCAACTCAAGAGGAGTAAATAAATAAAAGTACATATTTTTTTCAAGCATTTTCAGAAATTCTAGCTGGCCCATAGTGTAATTCATCCATGCTTCAGATCAGTAGAAAAAATCTTAACCATCCCTTACTGAAATGAGGCCCACCTGACTGAATAAATCCTTAATGTTCCATCTGGTCTGGCTGAAGGGCCAGTTGGGCTAGGAGTAACCCAGATTGCAAATGCTTTAAGTCTAATAAGCAACGATCACAAATTGTGGCTTTCTAATTCAGCCTTCCTACCCTCAAGTGAATTCCACAACAGTGTTCTCCTTTTTAAGGAAGAGATCCCAAATGTAAGGAGAATTGCACAATGAACTTTCCTTTCAGTTCCTCAGTTTGAAATACAGGAGAGGTTCTGTAAAATAAATGTTTCTCATGATGTGTATTACTATCAAAATCTCAAAATTTTGAGAGCATGGTTTTTCAAGAGTGCTGAAGGAATATCTTTTTTCTAAGTCTATTTTAACTTTACCTCCTTGACTCTTTGAGTTATATGCTCTAGGAAAAGTCTGTACTGTGTCATTGAGAGTATTACTGACATTCGTGGTTTATTAATAATTTTATGATTTAATTGGAGAAAGATTTAAGCAGAGAAGAGCTGCCAGTTTTCAAATGCAACCACAGGACTCAGGGAAAATGGAGACTGAGAAGGACAGGCTGGTCATCCTTGTCCATAGATGAGTCAGCTGGAGTGGGTGTAAACATGGGCACTGTGGGCACAGGAGGAAAGCCCTTGCCATGTCCAATGTGCAAGATGGACCTACTGAGTCAGTCATATCACTTGTGCTCTGAAGTTAGTGTCTGATTTAAACCTCAGCTGATTAAAAACTGAGTGGAAAATCAGTGAGTAAAGCAGTAGAAAGGCATATGATCAGTTAGCTCAGGGACCAGGATGTTTAATGAAAAATTTAGGCCTTAGTAGTATTACTTCTTTTTCAAACAGTGCAAAAAGTTGCTGTAATCTTTAACTACAAAAGGGCGGGACAGATTTAGTAGATTTTAGAATTGAAGGAAGTAAAGGATATAAAAATATTTTTCTACTGCTTATGAGCATCATGGGAAGGTCCCTACCAGCTCTTTGAAATCGAAATATATAGCTTCCAAGGATTTATAATGTTATAGTTTTGGATCTTTAGTGGGGCTATATGGTGTTACCATTAAATAAACATGATGGCACTATAGCAATTCAATGCATTTAGAGACTGGTGATAAGTAAAAGTGGTGAAACTATTGTAATTCTGGGTTTAGCAGTAATATTAAGGACTGTCTTCTGGCTCTTAATTATTTAAGTGAGGAATATGATACCCTAATTGATCTTATAAGGTTAAAGTGTAAGAAACTGCAGAAGATAAGAACAATCAAATTTTTTGCTGTAACTATGAAGCGAGATTTAAAAGTCCAGCAGTTAACCTGGTCTGATTTTCACAAATCCTCTGCTTTCGTTTGAATTGCATTTTCAGTTTTTCAGTTTTATGTTTTTCAGTTCAACTCTTCAAGTTAACAGAATAAAATAATTTGCTTTCCATTTCCTCCTGATTAGTGCTTCTGAAATTAGTGAGACTAGTCTCTGAATATGATCTGGTGAACTAAATTCAGATTGGTCGCATCTAGGTACTGACAATGGAGACACAATCACGATCAGATACATACAACAGCCATTTGTAGAACTGATTCAGTGAGTGTTGGTAAACTGAATTACTAAAGAATAACAAAAAATTACCATGGGACAGGAAGCAGTCTGTATGCATTAGAGTTTCCTATCTGCATATTCCAGCTTAGGTGGATTGCAGTAAAGTACATTTCAAATATTAAATATTTTTAGCAAAGTTTTATCCTCATATATCCATAAATGTCAAGGTCTGGATAAAATTTTGCATATATAATTATATTTGTATGGAAATGTCTGATCGTTCTGTTTTCAGTATCTTAAAATGGACAAGCACATGCCATTTTAATTACTAAGCTTTTTTTAAAGCAAAACAAAAATAAAGTTTGCACACTTTTATTTCAGCTGGATTCCAGGTGATTCATTCCCTTTTGGAGCTATGCAATAGATACCCTAGGGTATATCACTGTCTGCTTCCAGGTACAGAAAAGAAGACATGATGCAGTATCAATAGCATGTCCTCACCAAAACTTATAAAGCCCACTACAGAATGGAGTACACGCATTTCTTTAAAAATATGCCCTAAATGGATGCAGTTATGTAATTTTTTAGGTTTTTTTCCCCTTTATCAAAAAATAATGTTTTGTTGACGAAATGCCCTTAATTTTAGACTCAATCCCTTACTTTTCTGGGTTAAAATCTGACTGATCTTACTATGATTTACACCTCAGAAAAATTAATATCAGAAGACTCCCAGTGCAACCTGCAAATAGTGCAAACCAGTGCAAATAGTGACCCTTGGTAATGGGATATTTCTTGAACAGATTTTTTTTCCAAACATATATGTACATATATCTCATACTCTATACTTAAAAGTGCAAAAGTAACACTGTACATTTTTGTGAAAAGGATATCTACTAGCCAGATCTTTGAAAATTGCTTAAGTCAGCAGAGCAATACTTTTTCTATAACTATTATTTTTACATATGAACATAAGGTAAATAATACCCATCATCTCGAGTAAATGTGGTGAGGAATTAAAGAAATGGATACATTCTTGATAGAAACTAACTTCTTTAAAAATAATACTTCTTTTCTGTATGATGAAACACTAATTTTACTATCTTTATATTTCCCTTATATTCCCCCTAATACAATAACCATAGAGCTGTTATGGTTATTTACCCTCCACAAAGCTAGAAATAACTAAACATTAGCTACACTTTTAAAAACATTTTTAGATGTGAAGTTTCCTAATATTAAAAGAAATAGGCATTGTCACCATATTTTGTGACAAAAACATTAAACATCTTTAAAGGTCAGCATAGCTTTTGCATGAAATATGTCTGCAGAGAAAAAAATTCATGAGAAGGGAGAATGAGACTTTTGGAATAGTTAGCTACAGAACAGCTGGCACAGATTAGCCTATGTCCTCATACAATCAAAATGTTTCTATTAGAGAACTTGAGATAACCAGCTTGAGAGTGTTTAAGTATACTCCAGTATTTTTTTCTTCTGAATTTAATCAAGCATTATCTCATGAGGTATGACTGCATTATCCCAGTGGAATTAAAGAATTACCAACCCTACACTGTTATATATATATATTTAATATCAGGTTATTTGGCTTGATATTTATCTGTGGTATATGCCAACTTTTACTGACTTAACACACCATGACAAAAGCAGCTCAGGGGAAGAAGGAAACGCATGAAAACTCTGGCTACTGGTTCACTAGTGAGGCCAAAATAGTGAAACTAGAGTCTCAGAAACACATAGCAGAAATACATGTCTGGAGAAAGGACCTGACTCAGGCCACAGCTGTAGTGAATTTCTGGTCACAACCAGCTGGCCTCCCCAAGGAAGAACTGCACTGTGGACTTCAAGTGCATTCAAAACATCTGATGGTGAGTGGTGCTGGACTGGTGATTGCTCAATTTGAAGAATAGGACATTTGTAATCTGAAAGTATTTCTTGCTCTACAGAAACTTAATGTTGAAATGAATGTCACTATTATCGAGCACATCCCTCTGCATAGCAAAGAAAGAAAATGTCATAATTTATAGAATGTTATAGATATTCCAATAAATTTCTATGTTACAGAATTTCCAATAAAACAAACTGTAGTTCCATCACACTGCTTTAGTTAAATCCTGCTTCCTCTGACTCATAACAATGTGAGACATAAAAGGCAATATGGCTGTTTCACTAAGTCAGTGAGTTTATTAACAGGAACAAAATACCATTTGACTCTTCTTTGTTTGAAGTATGAGATAATAGATTTTTATTATCAGGCTTAGGCAACTTGATGGCTGTTGGTAAAATCTAAGGCCCTATGAAATAACCCAGGTTTTGCTAGCAACAAAATTAGGATTTCACCAATCTGATTTTCATCTGTCTGCTATGTTTGTCACCCAGAGAAAACAGGGGAAGCCTTTTCATTCTATGACTTTATTTTTCTCATGTCCAGGGCACAGTTGCTCTGCAGATGTTTATGCTTAAGAAGATAAATATCTCTAAATGTGAAATTAAGTTGAATTGGTATATTGATACAACCTCAAAAGAGGTTGAGTATTTATATTATTCCTGAAAAGAAGAGAGATACATAGAGAGCTGAAAGGAACTGCTCATACAGAGAATGACAGAAAATGGCATTGGAAAATACAGTTTCTTCGAGTTACTGCATGAAGACCTCAGAGAGACAGAAAGCACGTGCAAATGAGTAAGGGCACACCTATAAGATATTTTACATGGAACTGCCTAATTTCGTCTAAATCTGATTTTAAGCACAGGCTTAAAATCCTGTAAAAACAGGACACTTGTCCTCACAGGGAACAAACCATGAGATTTATACAGAATAGAAAGAAGTGCAACAACTAGGAGTTAATTGCAGCTCTAAAAGATTTTAAGGCTCCTGGGAAACTTTCACCTATGTATCTCAGGTAATTGCAAAGTTCTTATTACAACATCTCTGTGCATCTTTAATACATCTAAACTCACATTACACACGACAAGGGAAAATATGAATTCTGTTTTAGAGACGTGAAAATGACAGGCAAGATAAGTATTTTCCCAAGGCTAAAGAAGAACTTGACTTAAGTAACAATGCTGAATACCCCTCTGTTTTGAATCCTGTTACTCTGATCCACCCATGGAGTAGTAACATTTGAAAGTTTATTTAATGCTCTGGTCAGTGGGGTAATGACTGTGTTTGCTATGATTTTGTCTGCTGGGGATGTTTCATTTCTGCTTTTCATGTTTCAGGCTCAGTTCTGACTGTAATCAAACTGGAAAAAAATAAATCAGGAGAGGTTTTTTGGTATTTATTGAATGCATGTATCATCTTGCTACATTTAACAAGAGAAGTTGGTTGATTTTTTTTTTAACATTTTCCCCTGCTCCCTTTATCTCTAGAGATTTTCAAAGCGACTCTGTTTAGCTTTATGTTTATCAGATTTTTTTTTCTCCTTTTCCTCTCTGAGACAGGAAGCTGAGGTTTTTGACCTCATCTGCATCTTTCCCAGTGTCAGGAGGTGGTCTGTTCAAAAAGATTCCATGACACTGATCTCTTTCTGATTTATCAGATAGCTAGGTCAATAAATAGGTCTCTACTGTTTTTTCCACAGCTGTAAAATAACCAGTGGAGTCCTCTGAGGGCTAATTATCAAATTTTTTGAGCTTTTCTTTCAAGGAACAAGCATTATCTTTCTGGTTAGTAAATTCCATTGCAGTGTACTTTAGCAAAGACTGCCTAATTGTAGGATCTCTGGTTTAAATGAGGCAGTTGGTTTAAATAGAATGCTAAGATCATTCTCAATAAATTTTCCTGTGTCCTTCTATCAGTATATATTGCCATAGTCACAAAACCCTTTTACTGTTTATAAACAGATTGTAGAGCAATTGTCATACCAAATGAATCCAGCAAGTGACAAAGAGGATTCTTCTGTATGACTTATGTTGATGGTCAAGGTGTGGTAGCAGATAATGAATGGGCACCATTCCAGACTTGCAACTTTTCATCCATATCCTCCTCACCAATACACCCAGTTTTTGTGCTGCTATGGTCAGTAGTCATATTCTGTCCTGGGTGAGGTGGTTCATTTGAAATTAGATACAATCTATCTGAAATATCCCCATCACTACCTAGAAAGCATATTTTCTGACTCTCTGTGAAAGGAAATGTGGGAGGCTATAGCAATTGCCAAGACAACTCTTTTTAAATATCTGGCAAAAGTGCAAGTAATCAAAGCACTCCTAAAAATCATATTATAAAATCATAGAATGGTTTGGGTTGGAAGGGACCTTAAGGATCATCCAGTTCCAATTCCCTTGCCATGGGCAGGGACACCTTCCACTAGAACAGGTTGCTCAAAGATACATCCAGCCTGACCTTGAACACCTCCAGGATGGGTGGAGCCCATCCACAGCCTCTCTGGGCAACCTGTTCCAGTACCTCATCACCTTTATATTAAAGAATTTCTTCCTAATGTCCAATCTAAACCTACACTCTTCCAATTTAAATCCACTGCCCTTGTACTATCATTACATGTTCCTGTAAAATATTTCCCTCCATCTTCCCTGTACATCCCCTTCAAGTACTGGAAGGGTGCTACAGGGTCTCCACAGTGCCTTCTCCATGCTGTACAACCCCAGCTCTCTCAGCCTGTCTTCACAGCTGGTGTCTCAGCCCTCTGAGAATTTTCTTGGCTTCCTCTGGACATGATCCAGTGGGTCCATGTCTTTCTTATGTTGGGAAGTATTTATGTTGCATCCAGAACTGGATGCAGTACTCCAGGTTGCTATCTCATGGGACTGAAGAAGGAGAATCTCCTCCCTTGACCTGCTGGTCACATCTCTTTTGATGCAGCCCCAGACACAGTTGGCTTTCTGGCCTGAAAGCGCTCATTGCTGGCTCATGTTGAGCTTCTTATCCACCAGCACTCCTAAGTCCTTCTCCTCAGGGCTGGTCTCTGCACAGCCTCTATTTGTGCTTTTGGTTGCCCTGATCCAGGTTCAGGACCTAAGTTTCTGGCTACAAAAGGCAAATCAATAGGTTAAAGCTTGTAAAAAAATCTCCAGAACACATCCAAACTATCTTTCTATTGTCTTTCTGATAGTTTCAGTGTATTATATTATTTCAAATGAGATATTCTTTTATAAGTTACATATTTAATATTATTCTACTGACTATTTAAAATATGCATAACAATAAAATAATTATTTGGTCTGAATGTTATGTTCTCAAAGTCTATTTAGTGTTGGAACTCAAGGAACCGCCAAGTCCTAACAGCTCTGCCTTTGACTGAGGATATGTAATCCCTCTGGTTTCATTTATTCATGCTTGCACTGGTATTGTTATCAGGAACTCTTCTCCCAGACTGCTAAATTTTGGTTATATTCCCTAAACAACAAATAAAAAAATTCAGGGTGTTTACTGGAGATTATGTGATAAATATTATATACTGTTTTTAACAAAGTGCTACTACAAAGATTATTTCTTGTAATTCTTACGCTGCCTTTTAAAACACAAATAATACACAGATAGAGATCATTTATGCAGGACCTAAAAAACTAGAACAAATGAATCCTTATCTTATTTCCCTACAGAATATGTGAAGTGATAAAATCACTGATAAAACAACTGTTCCACAGACTGCCAAAAATGATCAAAAAAAATACTGCCACATAATATGTGTGCATACGACACGGGGACTCACAGAGAAAGGGAAACTTTTATGCTTTGGTCATGGCAGGAATGACAAATCTTACTATTTGTCACAGAGTAATGGGAATCACTCAAGCAGAGAATTAACAACAATGTTATCAAGCAGATGCCGTAGATTCCTCTTGACGCAGAGGAACTGCAAACTCCTCATGCATTACTGAATTAAGTCACACTCCACATTTTCTCTGCCTGCTGAAACTTTGGCCTGGGTGTAAATCCCAGTTGATGCTAAATAAGAAAGATCGATTCAAATTAGACAAATGGCCCAAATTCAAAATACCTGCTATAAACTACACTATTACAGAGTCTTATGAACAACAGCTCTTTCCCTGTCTGTACAGAATTTAATTTCAAAATGAATCCAAGACCTGTATACCAATGAATGAAATGTTGGGCTTCACCACAATAAACAATGATAGATTCCTAAAATACATTGTACACAAACATTTCCTTTGATTTTTGATTAGCACAGCCCCCCCACACAGCCCCACCCCCAGCTGCCTTGGGATGACCAGAGAGTACAAGGATTTCTAGCTGCTAAATTTCTCTTTTGTCTTGAAGAATCAGGGACAATACCAGGGAGGACACCATCCCTATTTTCAGCTCTCAACACTAGGTCCTTAATAACCCCACAAACAATTTCTTGGTGAGGAACATGTTCCGAGAGGGAAGAAATCAGTTCATGCTGTTTTTGTCTGCTTGTACACTTTCTATTCCCCTGTACAAACAAACTTTACCTTTGATGCTCACAACTCTGTCCTTACCAAAGACTGAAGATAATATCAGTGGCAATGGTGGGGGATATTACTCACTTTATTATTGGGTCCTACTATCAAGAAACCAAAGCGTTCCTTTCTACTATAGGATGTAAGAGCAAAATAAAGGTAATTGTGTCAGAGAAAAAAAAAAAAAAAAATCCCCACCAAAAGCAACAAACAAACAAACAAACCAACCCCTAAAAACCCCCCAAAAACCAAAAAAACCCAAAACCCTAGTACAAAAGACAGTCTTCTCACCACTTCTATTTCAAACACATATTAAAACCACTTTAGTGCTCATACTGTGTAATATCTATTTCTTCACACCTCACTGAGTTTGATTATGTTTACATTAGATTCCCTGTACAGATTCCCAGTGGTACATAGTTTTGCTTTCAAAAAAGTTTTATATTGAAGTGGAAAAGGACATTGTCTTGCAAAATGCTGGGAAATGCATATCAGGAGGATGCATTCATGGAGAGCTGAAAAGCTGGCCAACAGAATGAACACATTACCACAAGACTACTGGGAATTAGTGAGAGAACTAGAAAGCACAAGCACAGGAGGAAAATATTCTTTACTAGTTTTACATTGCATCCGATATATTTCAGACAGATAAAGCAAAACTTATAAAAACCTCAAGAGACTGCTTAGTTTGTTTAGGGGCTAAATCTATATTCTATAGATAGAAATCTATATTCATCTAACAGGGAATATTGATCAAATTCACCTAAAAGGAAACTGTGATGTGCTCATCTATTTTAAAAATCTGTTTTCAGAAGATTTTTTTTGTAGTCATTGATTTCAAAGTCGTAACAATTATGTATCTTGCAACCAGTTTGTTTGGGGTGGAGGACAGAGTTTGACATTTTCACATTGCAAGTGATGGGAATGTAAAGTCCTATGAGTTCGTACTTCTTGCACTGTGCAGATATGAATCTGCTACCTTCGAGGTACATTTTTTTTTTCTTAATATCTGAAAAATTTTCCAAGACTATTGATAACTTCAAATAACACTTTTTCTTTGTGAATCAATGCATTAGATCTACCAAGTCTGCCCTGGAGCTATCAAATCAGAGAGTGCACACTTAGTCTCCCCATCTGATATCATTCACCTCTCATGCTTTGTATCCTGCCACTCAGCAAAGTCCCTTCAAAAGAATGCTCCTGGCCCAAACTAAAACACGACAGCGCATAGGTACCTTAACCCACTCTGTTTCCCTGGGAACTGCAAATCACATTTTAAAGTTCAGGTTGTTGAATAACATTCACTTGAATGCTGATAATATAAATTGTAATTTCCTCATTTGGGGATTGTAGGGGATTTAGCATCAGCAAGAAAGAATACAGAACGGCTTAAAGCTTAGACCCGTTCATTTTCACAATTATACGACTTTGCTGAAACAACAATATCTTACCTTGCCACATGCAGTCAAACAGAAAAGTTAAACAGATATCCAAAATAAATAGAATAAGGTTAAAATACAAATTTGAATTTCTAGATTAAAGGCCAGTAAAACTTCTAGTTAAAAAAAAAATCACATACTGTAAAATTTTGCTGGTTCAGAGATTCAGAATGATGAAAGCAAAAGCATCTTTGATAGGCCTGTTTAGGTTTAAGCACCTTCAGTCAAACACCTGAAGAGAGTGGCAGGTAAAAATAGATAAGGCAGAAAAGCCCTTCAATTTTAATAAGAATGGTAGATAGGGATGTTTAATTTTTTCAGCGAAGCAGACCTCTGAATTGAGAGGAAACTTTTCACAACTGCCTTGAACGTTAAGCTTCCGAATCACACAAATATTATTTTGGTAGATGGGATCAAAAAATCCATCTAAGCATCAACTAAGAATCAGCCCCATAGTTCCTGAGGATTCTTGATGTGTATTAAAAGCAAAATAAAATGTGTCCACCAAGTAAATGAGAGAAAGAAATCAATGCAGAAGCAACAAACAAAAGTTAAGCTTGTGTATTCTGACAACTGTTCCTAAACTCTTTTTTCTTTTTCTGTCTCCCAGGAATTGCTTGCATTGCTTTCTGGCCTGTGTATTCGTATGAATACTCAGAAGTGGCATTCAGATTTACAGACAGGTTGCTTCATATTTTAAAGGACTAGAGTTACTTCAAGAACTGGTGGGAATATTTTTGATGGTAGCACCTTTTATTTTTTCTAACTTTTTTTTCCTCCTCCTGCAGTTGCAGAATTGTGAAATTAAGGAAGTACATCTCTACTCAGAATAAATAAATTTCTCAAGTGACTACTTTTTTTAAAGTCAGTACTGTAATATTAACTAAAAATGGAACTATAATTTAAAAACCTAATAAATTTTCAGTTATTAGGTCTGTGAGTTCCTCCTTACCCTCCCCCAAGTGACATGCTTTAGCAACAGCAAGGTGACGTTATTAGAGGTCACAATCAGAACTCAGAGTTGGACAGATGGTCTATTAACTGAGCTACCTCTCTTCGGAGAGCACAAAAATTTCCTAAGTTTTTACAACACTCCCTTAAAACGGAGGTCGGTGGAAACCATTGGGACGGAAAATCTGTTGCTATTTCAGTTGTGTATCTGGTAAGATGGAAAATTTTTCAAGTCTACACAGATGGTAAATAAATTTCTGCTACATGAGGCAGTTCCTGGAATAAAGAAATTTTCTCAAATAACAAGTGCCAATTTTTTTTTCAGCAAGACTTATTTTTAGCTTTCCCAAGGACTTGTTGAGAGAGCTGGAGAAGTGTCCTTTCACCTTCAGAATCCTGATCTAAATCCAGAAATAGTTTCTAATGTTGTTCTCAGCATAGATGAGTTTTCTTTACACTCAAAAAGACATTTCAAAACAAAGATCAAAGCTCCACAATTATATGTTGCTGCTGGTAAACATTCCCTCTGAACAGAGTAGCTAAAAAGTAAGAAATTTCTATTTAAACCCTGAGACAATCGTCAGTGACTAACAGTGCTGACATTTAAACTGTCATTATTATGCTTTGTGAGGCAATGCTGTTGACACAGAAGAGTTTGTCCCCCATGAACTAAGCGTAATGGAAAGGACTGAGAGAGAGGGACCAGAATCAGGGACAAAGTCACAGCAGACTCAACCCACTAAGGAAGCTGAAAAAACACGTAACAGTTAGGCTTGAGTACACATTTTAGGCAACCGAATGAATGCTGGAGAAGAGGTCTAGGAACCACTACCACTGCTACAGAACTAGCATTTGAGAGTGTTTGGGATGACTCTCCCCTCATACCAAAGCGGAGCAGAGTCATGGAAGTCACTCACTCATTTCGCCAACAACTTCATATTCCCTTCCAAATCTCTGCATGTGACTACAGAGCTCTGCTTGGCTGCAGCCTTGAAACCAAACCCTGTGAAATGATGACACTTGCAAGGAATAAAATACACATTTTCATGTCACCAAGTAATCTTAACCTTATATGAACATGAGATCCAAATCGTTAAAATTCTCAATATTTCACTCAGCTTTGTACGTGAAATGAGGAAAAAACCCCAAACAACAAGGAATTTGTGAAAAGACGAGTAGAGGGAAGAATCAGTGTTCTTAACACCCTGACTAGAAGACTCTAGATGAAAAAGGATTTTTTTGTGTCTGACAGAGAGTATGGATGACCTAGAGAAAAAAAAAATTATGGACATTCTAATCTAAGGCTACTGTTACCATTCCCAAGACAGCAAAATTCAGGAATATGTGTATTTCTTCTGAATCTCATTAAAGCTGGTTTTCTCATTGTCATAACTATTCATGGCCTTCAGACTGCAAAAGCACAATCCATCAATTTAAAACATATATTGCAAAAGAAGATAGAGTAAAAACTAAAGCACAACATTTCTAAAAGCTTAATAAAATGTTGATGAAATGTGATAAATTATGAATCCTACGGAAGATTTACACACAAGAATATGAATCAAGGTACTAACATAGAAGAACTTCTCCCCAAATTATTATGATACTAGTGCTGTTGAAAAAGATCTGGGAATAGAGTGGTCCTCTGGGGAGTCGTTTTCATGAGCTGAGAATACTTTGTGCAATTAAGAGTTGAATTATCACTTTACACAGAAAATCAATTGTTTTTCACATCTTTATTTTCTACTCTTATCCCACCTCTAAGATAGTGGAAAAAAGACAGGTCTTGAGAGACTACCTCTTCTCTTATTTACTCTCTGGCAATTTTGCTTCCTATAAAAAGCCTAAACAGTACAGTGTTCATTTACCACTTGATCATCTTTTGTCATCATCTACCAAGCAGCAGAGTATTTGCAAAGAGGTGAGTTTAACATGCTGGAACAAATTCAGTAGATGATGTATTGACAAGAAATATTCACACAGAATCACTACTAAATCTGTGTGAGATAAATACAATTTGGCATTTTTTCAGAAGAAAACTGTTTTTCAGGGAATCTGGATGTAGGAAAGTAGTTTGATTTAGATTACCCAAGGTTTGGCTTTTGGCCGTGCTTTTTCATTTTCAGTGTAATAAAGGTGTCAGCTTTTAAAATATTTTGAAGCTAAAATTACATGCAACAAAAGCCATGAGCTTTAGCACTGCTGAATTTTTTCATGCCTTCATATCAAACAGCCATGAATCACATATCAATGAATAGTAGTGCATAGAAACCATCTTTATTTTATGAAGGCTGAGGATACCATCCAAGAGATTAAAATATGTAGTGCAAGAATATAATCAGCTCCTTAAAGATCTTTTTTATTGGGTAGATGAGATAATACATTACCAAAATATTCAGGATATTCAAATAGAAACCTTTCTTTTATTGGATGTGGTGTGTGAAGAAAAGGTTTAGGAAGGAGGCAACTTACAGAAAAAGATAAATAGACTTCCATTTAACATAAACATATAGTTTTTGCTATTCTAAGTCTTACGTAAGGTAAGACTGCAAAGACAGTATGAAACTTAAGATATGAGAGTTATTGCTGTAATGTTGAAGGACATCTTCATGTTTCAGTGAGCCCACTTCTCATTAGTGTTGTGTGCATAAACCAAGCTCTTATGTTCCACTGTCGTAAAAGCTTTAGACATCAGCTGTGACAGAGTTATGAAAAGCAGCAAGGATCTGGTATACATTTGCCATACATTTACCTCAGGGCACACAGATGCTCACGCATGTACTGCTGTCTAGATTTTTTTCAAAGGAGGAAGAATATCCCTCTAAATTTGAATTCCTAACCATTTTTGGCCATAACCTCTGGAGCTGGGAATAGCTTTTGGCAGCAGGAGAAGTATTGTTTCATTTTGTAAAGCCATATTCAATACACCATGTGTATTTTCTGTGGCATAAACCTCCTTGCCTTTAAAAAGCTCTTATGTCACCTTTGAGAGACAGCAGTAAAAGGAGATAAGCATGAGCAACACATTTGAGGTGTTTCAATCGTATGTACCATTATGATGGGAAGCAAAAATACCCAAACCAAACAAACAAACCCAACCAAAATAAAACATCAAGAAAAAATATCCTACCAAGTCCTACAATAAACTTTGCAGATGGCTCCCACTTTGCTGCTGTTCAGCTCACAAGAGTGTTTCTCTTTGTTTGCTTTTACCAATCACATGGGAATTGGTTGCACACCTGTGAACTAACCCACCACCAAATGTCTATGGTCAAGTACTCCTTGATAGCAGTGGCAAAGACTAGATTGCTGTAAAGCCTCAGCTCCCAGAGCTGGCCACGGTAGGCTGTTCTTCTCTGTCTCCTTCTTTGACATGCTAACACTAAAAAACTTTTTACTTTTAGCACAGGTCATGTCTGTAGTAGACAGTTGTGCTCAAAAAAGCTGTTCTGCCATAGCTATGGCATCAAAGGCTCTTTAATATCAGCAGCAGTGCTCTAATACTGCCTTTTCTGGTTACTGCTGTAAGTACTGTTTTTGGATGGAAGCTCAGTGTGCCTCTTGGATCTCCCTGTTTTCACTTGAAGGTTAATTCAAAGTGAACATTATGCTTGTGAAAGTGCCAGAAGAACAGCTCTAGGAAGCAAATTCCTTTTAAAAAAAAATTATTTAGCCAACAGAAAAGTGTGTTGTGGACAGTGATGTCATGTAAACTAGAGTGTTTTGTCCAATTGTCTTAACTCCACTTCCCATTTGTTAAAGGTTTTACATACTATTCATTCCTTCCAAAACCGCTTCCCTCAGAAGTTTGGTGTTAATTAAAAATCTGGTGTCATTTTAGCAAATGGTCATTGATCCATTTAACATGACCTACCACTGACAATTTATAGAGGGCAGAGAGTAAATAACTGGCCAGTAAGGAATTTTTAAAGATTCATTTTAAAAATAAAACAAAAATGTTTTAGAAGCTTTCTTCCAATCAGTATTGCAGAACTGGACAAAATTAGAAATCTCTGAGTACACACTGCATGAAACTAAAGCTCTCTAGACTGGTCCCTAGAAGCATGTAGATGATTCTGCTGAAGCAGTAGTGTGTGACTACAAACTGCTTATAAATACAAATACTTTCATGACCATTTTAGGTAGCTCAGCTCCAAGCATAATTTGATGTGCAACAGTCTCTTGGTTTGCAGTCTAGACAACACTGTCAGCCTTGAAAATTTATTGCTGAACGCTGTCACAAAAATGTGCCAAAGTAAAATTTGCATAAAAGTTATACTGTAATGGCCTGGCAATCATCCCATCCTGTTCTGAATTTGTTTTAAATACTTTTCACATTGTTTGAAATACATCATAGTTCAGTCCAAACATAAAGGAAGTCTGTGGGAAAGCATTCTTTAGCTTCCCAGATGGAGATAATATTTACGATACATGTTTTTGTGAAAGTAATAGAGCAAATTCGTGGTCATGTAGCCACAATAATAGGAGTGCTTTATGACCACCAGTTTCTACTAATTACCATAGAAAATACACAAAATTTAAAAAAACGTAAATCCGACTGTTTCAGTCCATTTATATTTTTGAACCACATTTTCATTATTAAATGGTAAATTTAGAAAGCAAGTTTTCAGTGCATAAAAGAGAAACAAATATTGATGACAGCCATGAAGGTTTCATTTTTTTTTTCAAAGAAATCATACTATTTGTTTTGCTTCACTTGCATCTCTTGCCAGATTCTTCCCAATGCCTTCAAAACCATGACTATTTAATAGCAATGTGCAAATGCAGCAAATTCCTTGTGGTGAAGCAACTGTGGAGTTCAGTAATAATTGCCCAGTGTACTAATACTACAGACTGTAGCTCTGAGTTGTGGGTAGGAGTTAACCTTTCAAAAAGCTGTTGTGGCTTAAGATCTCTCACCAATTTTTGATGGTGCTCATATTCACATTATGAATTCGAATAAACAGATCCATGCTTTCCTCTAAAATCTTAGAAAGTTTGAGAATCTTTAAAAAAACCTATGTAAAGTTTGAAAATTATAAGAGATGCAGAAGTGGAACAAAAACAAATCCAAATTTCACATCTGATAAAACAGATTTCCACTGTTTGAAAGATAACCTTTAAAAAGAGATTATCATATTTCCAATATTTGCATTTTCCATTGTCCTTTACAAAACTAAGAAAATAATGTCCTAGATGCCAAGAATATATTATTTATCTCTCTATATGAACATGAAGCTACTCTGGCATAAGTGCAGATTTGAACTGCACAGGAGAGAGAACCACATGATTTGAAAGCAATTTTACTATGATAATACCTCTATAGTAACTAGCTTCTGTTGTCTCTGAAGTTACAACTTATTGTAACACCCAAGTTCAACAAGGAACTTAAGCACACTCTAAGAACACAGTAGTTCTACTGACATCCATTAATTATTTTCCAATATCTAGATCTAAGCAGCTGGGAGTTTCCATGTCCAAAAAAAACACAGAAACCTTGGTTTTCTAACAACTATCCAAACAACATTCATGACTTCCACAATTTCAGAATTTCTAATGATCATTATGATTTTAGAGAACAGATTTCTTCCCTGGTTTTTGGATTCCTCCACTAGAATATTTGCACGATGACTATCATTCAAAATACTCAATGGGAAAACAAACTGTGAGAAATGACTGCATTGATTTATCATATTTTGCAAAGGAATTACTAAAGATAATTGACTTGGAAAATCACCAACTTTTAAACCTGTCATCTCCCTCTGACTGACACATGTTTGCAGACTACCCCTCAGAAAAAGATAAATTTAATTACTTGCTTCAAAATCAGAATACAATAAAATACATATTTCCATTTTTAATTAAGACTTCCTGCACATTCCTATTTTTTTATTGCTTTTATCTTCTATGCTTTTTTTTTCCTGTGTTGATCTGTCTGAGTTATTGTTGCCGTGCAACCCTAACAAGCCAACATCCTACTACTTATGTAGCAATAGTTGAGGCTGGAGCTCTGTGAAATCAGCTTCTATAAAATAGAAATAACCACTACAAGAATCTTTAAAACTGAATTAAAAAAAATGTAAAAAAAGAATGATTCATTAGATTATCACCATCCAAAAAAGACAGAATTGATGTAAAGGGAGATTAGGACTTCGGAAAGACATACTGGTGACAGGGCTGGAAACTCCAGTATAGAAAGAGCAATGAATTAAGAAAAATACCTACAAATGTTTGATATTATTCTTCACAACAAGATCATATTACCTCTGAGTGCTCAGTTGAAAAGGATCATATAATGAGAACAGGAAGAGTTGCAAAGAAAGGAAGAGTTGCACGCAGGAAGAGTTGCAAAGAAACAATTTCAGTAAAACAAGTACCTCTTATGGTTTTTTTGTGAAGCTTTCCTACTACCTCTCCCCCATACCTTAGTATGAGCCAGCAAGCAAAGCTCTGTAAGTTTCCCGTGAAATTTATTTATTGTCATACAAACAGAAGCTCCTGGAAGAGCCTAACTTTCTAACTTGTCCCAAAAATCATGGCCTTAGTGTTCTGATCGTAGGAAGAGAGCCTTCACATCTCATGAACATGCGTACTGCTCAAGAAGCAAATATGGATGGAAAAGTCTGAATTCAAGTAAGCAATTTTATTTGCTTTCTCACATTAGTATAATTATAATTGTTGAAATAAAGAAATAAAATTTATTGCAACGGTACAGGAAATGTAAAAGTTTTAAAAACTCATGGCTTTCCTGTGTGGAAAAGGCACTCTTCCAAAGACATGTGTCATGCCAGGTAACCTTCTATCCAGGTTTCTTTTGACATTTACTGCTACTCTTCTGTTAACATTACTCTTAAATTAATTTTCATCTTACTGACACTGGCAGCTGCCATTATGATGACATTAGCTGTGTTCTTAAGCATCCTTTTCAAACCACACAGTATTTGATCTAGAAATCTGGATTAAAGTAGTAGCAATAATAATGAGCATTAGGAATAGCCCTGACTCTTATATTCTTTAGCCTTGCAGGAATGACTTCAAGATCACATCATCTATTTGAAACTGGAAAACTTCTCAGCAGACTGCCATGAGGAACTTCATTGCCCTACAGGAGAGAGATGAGCAGTCACAGTTGTTTCTGTAGCTGTTTTCTTCCTATTTATATTGAATGATTTCTAGGAATAAAATCTAAGAGGAGGGGATGGTGGAAGAACAATGAAATATATGGAACAAGCCAAATTTTGTTCTGTAAGTGGAGTTTGTTAATGTTTCACTTTTCTTAATCTTCATGGATTTTTATTCAAACTATTTAGAGCCACACTCTGCAATGTTGATTTTCTACTGCTTGACTGATTCATCATTTAAAAGAGCTGTCTGAGCCTTGTTTTAAAAATTACTTTTACAAAATGCTGATTATCACTGGCTGCAACAGCACAGCTGCAAATGTGTTTGGGAAATGAGTGGGGAGAACTTACTGGGAAACTATATGCCTCAACCCAACTTTTTATGCTGGTGCAGAATAAAGTAGTTCTTTTTTGTGTTGAAAAAGAATTGAAATTAATTTGTTAGAATTCTGCTGCATTTGTGAATCTTCTCAGTATGATCCAGCAGGGATTTTCTGTCTTTGCCTAAGCTTGATGAGATGAGCTGCTTGAAGAAAATGCACAATACAGCACATGCAAAAATTTGACAGATTCTGTATGAGACAATGGCCATTTTCTTCCATTTACAAATCAGTGCATAATAATTAAAGTCTCCTTTTGATGGTATTCTTTAAATAGCTGGTGCTCTTCTAGATTTGTATAATACTGTTCACTAAAAGCTCTGTTGCTTTTTACATATGAACATATATGTGAGCTCTTTTTATACCCCAAGCACTACAGTTTGCTCTTTAGTTCCAAAGATGATTCCATGTACAACTCTGTGAAGTGACTATTTCAAAATCTAAATTTATTTAACCCAGGAAAGCATACAGAAGGGTCTAGCTGGCTTATCCACATATAATTAATGCATTTATATTTCTGCTACTCTGAACCACTAATAGCCATAAACTTCATGTTGTGGATGAACTGAATTGATTATCAAATCAGGAAAAACAGGAAAGCTTGATTATTTTGTATCTCTCCATTAGACCTAATATCATTAACTTCTCACAATTAAATTCAGGTCCTTCCTGTTTCCGAGCCTTAGGAAGTCTTTCTGAGAAAGCGAAGGAAAAGGGAATGCTGTGCATCGAACATTTGAACCCTGGTGACTTGTAGGAGCAAAGAATGTTGCAGCAGCTGGATGTGTTTGCAAAAAGCATCTTCAGTGTCAGTTCATCCATCATGACTAAAGCAATTTACTGCAATGGAGTTTAGTGCTGGTCAAAGATGCTAAACTTTAAGCCCTTAAGCCCTCGAACCCGCATCCGTCTGCAGAGCAAGCACATCAGATCCGCACTGTCTCTCACCTCAGCTCTGGTTTGAGGACAGCTGATCTAAAGATAAGAGGGAAGGTCATGCTCTATTACCACAATTAAAAACAGTTTAAAATATGTTAACGAGGAACAGATTTGCAAAAGAATTTAGTATCAGCAAGAGTAAGAGCAGAAGTTCTACTCAAAGGTCCTAAGTTATAACTGTCATGAAAATGCCTGAAGATCAGCACCTTTCTGTGATCACCCAAGGTGCTGCCTCAAGATTTGGATGCCCAAATACCTTTAACAATTCTTTTCCGTGTGCCTTTTCCCATATTCTGATCTTAATGGGCACATGATCATGTGCAACTATAATTGACACTGAGCATTAATCAGACAGTGGTGTGTTTTAGGCCTTAACTGCACCGTTTGAACTGCTGACCTTGAGAGAAAAGGTTTTATATACCATTCCCAATCCCTTAAGTCTTCCTGTCACTGCAAAGCAAATACTTGGCTTTTATGGGTGGATTCAGTTTCAAGTCTGCAGTTTTTCTAATGTTTTTTTAAAATTACAAGAGTGGCTTTCAGGGGAAGTTTGTAAACATAGGCACATTTTTCATTGCACACTATTACCACCAAAGACAGGCTTTTATAAAGTAGTGCACGGTTAGATATAAGTGAGAAAATCCCTTATGCAGGACTGTTGTTTGTAGAAGTGTCCTGTGAACTTAGAGATAAATAATACTACAAACAATTGCAGATCATATCTTTTCTCTTTTGCCATTCATGTTACAGTGGTTGGCAAAGATTTCTTTAACCAAAGTAGAATGTTGTTTCCTTGAAATATACAGACTTCATCCCCTTTTACATTACACACAATATTGCAGTTGCTGCAGCCTTGTAATGCTCAAACTTCCTTGAAGAAACTCCTCTTTTTGCTCCTTTTTACACTAATCTCCTTTCTTAGTTTTTCTCACTATTTGTCTCAGTGGAATTTTAATAGTCTGTCCTTTAAAATAGTTAATGGCACAAACACAAAAAATCATACATACATTCTCAAATATTATTCTCATGAGTGTATATTTAAAAGATGAGTATGTAACCTCAAAACAAGGTTCAAGGAGACACGTGGAAATTAGCATCAAATCAAAGCTATTAAAAAATATAGCATCCTGCATCTTGCTAATGATACGAAATGTAAACATCAATATCAATAACTATACTTAAAAAGAAACTTTGATGCCAAAGTAAAGCAGCTGAGAAATGGCTATAAATGTCAATTAGTTCTCAACTACAACATCAATTTGGTTAATTTTATTTTTTTAAACTTGAACCATTTTCATTAGCATTTCTGGTACCAGTAGTCTTATTTTTGTTTCTTATTTGTAACGTTGAGACATTTGAATGGTTACTGCATTAATTGGGATTGCTTGAACTACCAAAAGAAGACTGGCTTTGAGGGCTTCTGAAGCCTTTGGCAAAACTTGCTTACATCTTCTCACCATGTTAATCTGGTGCTACTATTACCAAAGGGTCTACACAAGGAAGCAAGAGCCAGCAGGATGCTGTGTGGGCATAGAGTACTTCAGATATGTGAATTTGTGCTTTAGTGAAACAGCTACCGAGGCACTGTAGCTGACAGACAAAACCCACACAATTAAAAGAAACCAGATGTAAAAAAAAAAAAACCCAGACAAAAGAAGCTGGATGATGTCAAATAAAAAAAGGCAGAGAGAAGTAAACAATTACAAATTGGTTATTAGCTAGAATAAGCAGCAAAACTGGGAAAGCCAGACTTTAAGATGAATTTCATAGTGCCACAATCAGAACATCTCCTTCCATTAAAGCCAATGGAAGCTTTAATTCTATTGCCAAGGAATCTCTCCATAAAAAATTTGTAATGATACCCCTTCTTTACTTGGTAGAGACAGTGAAACACTCTGGTTGCTTTAAAATGATAAAATATTGTTTCAGACTCAGCAATACTTGCTCTTGCAAGAACATGTGCTCATAGGGCTGAGGTAAAGACCAAAGAACTACTGCAAAATATTTCCAATCCTTTTTTATCTCTTCTAAAGTCTTGTTTCACCTTCTCCCTGTACTCTCTTTTTCAATAAGGCTTGCAAATCCCTGGACACAATCTGTTTTCCTAAGAGGAATCAGATAATGACAGCAGTAGGAAACCCAAAAAAAAAAAAAAAAAGGACAACATCTAGTCATTTATCCTTGAACAGCATATGTGAAATATAAAAAATAACATATATAAAGTGAATAGAATTCATACCTCGGCCATTTTCAGACCTTAAAAAAATTCCTAAAATTTAGTTGTTGCATAGACATGTTTGTCATGAAACTGTTTGAACCTGATAAAATAATGAAACAATCACCATCATCAGAAATTGGGGGAAAATATTTGAAAAACTTCTACAGTCTACAAGGATCCTACCTTTCTTTTGCGCAGTTTCACTTGATTGTCTGAATTTTCGTGTGTGGTCAAATGATTCCTTACATGTAAACACTGAATGTCTTCTGCTGAACTGACATTTGAAAGGCATTTGTTTTCAGGGGCCACTTGAGGTTCTGTGAAACCACTTCCATCCAGACCATTTTCCACTGCTGGGATGCAAGAGCAAGGAGGAGATTGCATAAGGCCGTTGCTGGGTTGCACTGCTGAACAGGGCTGTCCATCACTACTTGTGTATGATTCAGAACAAATCCCACTGTCTACCACATTGCACTCAGACTTTCCAAGCCCATCTTTGAAAGCATCAGATTTCCGGCGCTGTTGTGCAATTACAGCAGTATGAAGCAGCTGCTTCCCAGACATAATAACTTCTTTCACATTTGGAGAATTGATACAATTTTCTTTCTCTACATCTACTACTTCATTTAAGGCTTCACAATTACAAAGCTCCAGGCTTTGGCCAATACTGCCACAAACATCTTCTTCTTCCCTCTCCTCTTTAGGACCTGTGTCACAGCCAGGTTCCTCACTTATATCTCCACTGATTCCAGATGATTCAGCTGCCTTGTTACCCTCTGTTATTGGTACCATCTGTGTTAAGGAGCCTGCTCCATTTAAGCAGTGCCCTTCATCTTTGGGTTCACTGCCTACAGCAGTGATGTGGTAATTAACACTATCCAGGTTGAGTGCAGAATAGTCATCATCATCATCAGACACGTGGACCAGAGTTTCTGTGCTGGCCTCCAGAAAATGTTCCTCGTCCTCGTGATTATCATTTTCATCCACTTCCTTTGAAACATTTCCCAGCTGCTTTTCATGGAAGCCAGTCACTTCTCCACTATAGCAGCACTCTGGAAATGAAGCACATTTTTCTTTCTGGTCCACACTCAAACCCTCATCTTTTTCCATACTTGTCTGCAAGTTATCAGCTACAAGTCCGTGACGACATGCTGTATTATACTCCACAGGCTCCAAAGCCAATCCCATCCACTGGGTGACATGCTCTTCCCAGCTTTTCTTTCTGATTGCTAGAGACATGTCATAACAGATCAGCAGCAGACTGCAATGTACCTTCCACAGAGGACCAGAGGAGATGTCATGGCTGCTGTGCACTGCTCCAGAGGGAGAGAAAGTTTCATCATTTTAACATCTGCAAGAAATAAAAAAAAAGACTGTGTTATTGAATCAACTCCCAATAAAAAAAAAAAGAAAGGGAAGGAACAGTTTAAACAAAAGTGTAAAACAAGATAAGACTGTGGGACCAGAAAGACAGGAATTTAAAAGATTGTTTTGTTTAAAGTTTTAATACTTTTCATACAAAACTTGATGGCACTCATAATTCAGTATAACATTTTTTTCTGATTACTTTCCAATATCAAGTAAACAAAAATAGTATGAACAGGCACATGGAGAAGCAAGTAGCTCCAGAGCCAAAATTTTACAACAAGCTTAACTGTGTCTCTCATAAGATAAGAATTTCAATGGGTATAAATGACACTATATATTACAGTTGCTTTGCACACAGAGTAACTTTATTTCTTCCTCATCCACAGATACCTGTGGAGTACAGAATTCTGGCTGTATCCCAAAGAGGTAGAGAACAATTGAGCGTTTTTCCAAATTTACCGAATGTATAAACTACTTATCTTCTGAGTATCTTTGGCATTTGAGCATTCAGTTACTCTTATTTTTGTTGTTACTATTCATTCTCTTCAGGCCAAGTTGTAATTACAAGTGTTACAAGAAACTGCAGAGTAAATCAGTTGTTGTGTAGTAATAAAAAAAAATAAATCATAGAATCATAGATAAGCTTGGGTTTGAAGGGGCCTTTAAATGTCATGTAGTCCTACCCTCTAAAATACAACACTTGGAAAACTACTTCAAGTTTTTGGTGTATTTCCTCATTCAAATACATGATAAAACCTGAACCCTGCCACACATCCCCCTTGCTGAATAAATTCATGATCTTCTACTGTAAGGCATGGAGAAAGCTGTTATTTCAGACAGGGCTCTCCAGAAGGAAGACTGTGAGCCAGCATGGTTGGCTGTAGCTTTGCTTCTCACCTGGACTGCCTGGCTCTGCCAGAGGCCACTGTCCCTGCTTGGGTTTTTATGTGGGGAATTTTCACTGGCTGCTGCATAAGGCATTCTGTATGATGGCACTTGAGATACATTAATCTTGTGTCATTGCATGTGTATATTAGCACAAAGAAAATATCTCACATTAATTTATGAATTATAAAATAAAATTGACAAGTTCGTTGTCAAAGAAGAAAACAAAACTTCTGGCTCATAAAATGTTAGAAGTTCAAGGAGAAGACACTTCTGCTTTTCACTCCCTACACAAGAACTGTCAGCACTTAGCATGGATCTGGTTATTGATTTCAGCAATAAAGAAGATTAAGTAGTGAGTTTGTTCTGGGTCATTTCAGTCCACTAAGGCAAATTCTGATTGTCCACCAGGCCACAAAGCTGCCTTGACAAACCACATGCCTGAAAGTATAAAAGTATTTATCTTGAAAGAAATGCGGAATTATGCCTGGGCAACTGAACCTCCATAAATTATGTCTTGACAAAATGACTTTCAGGATAGACTTGTACACAGTCCTAGATCTTTAACCTTCTTTTAGGAATGGCAAGCTTCATTTCACATTCACATTTTCCACCTCTGTGGAGACTGCCTAAAAAGAACATATATTCATAGAGTATATGAAATTCCATGGACAAGTCATTAGTGTGTGGGAGGCTGAGCAAAGTGGAAAATAACACACAGAGCCAGGCGAAAAAAAGTTATCTGCTTTCAGGGGCAAATTTTAGTACTAAAAAGTTAATACGATTTTATAATTCTGTCTTCTTTCCTGGTCAAATATGAGAAGAGCCCTAAATATTAAAACCTAAAGTCAAATTACAGTATAAATTTGCAGCACATTCTTTTTCTGATTTCATCTTTATTTCTAAGTTCGTGTGGTCCAAAATACCAGAGTGAAAGATCAATAGTGATTCTACTTCTAACCTCTGCTGCACGTTTTCCTGATGGACATTGAAGCTCTTCAATTCAATTAATTTTACAGACACCACTGTGTTTTGTTTTGATCCTTGAAAAGAGGTTTACTAGAAAGAGCTCAATGATTTCTACTGTCCTCCATGAGCAATATTTGGAGTTGCACGTGGGTACAACACATTTGCAGCTTTCCTTTCTTCCTCTACTAGAACACTACCTTCATTTACTTTAGAGAAAATTAAACATGGTTGCTACAGCCATACAGGGACATTTCTGACAACAATCAATAAAGATAATAGAAATGTTAAGAGTAAAAACCTAAAAAAAATGGAACTTCCTAATGACATACATGCATCCACCTACTTAGGCTGCTCTTAATGTGCAGAAGGCAGGCTCTCAGAGACTTAATGGGTGTGTGTTAATCTTGCTGCTGTTACATGGAGTTACAGAAATGGGAGAACAGATCTGTTACTGTTTTTCATTTTTTGGATGTGGTGAGTTAAATTACATGGGGGATGAAAAACAACTTTAATTTTAGGAACCTTTCTGTGTTACTTGCATTATCACTAGTTCTGGCCTCCTCATAGACTGCAGAACTTTTATTGTTCTCTAACAAATGAGTGTATGTTAGCACTTAATAGGAAAATCTGCAGTACCTATGCCACCTCTCCAGACAGCTTCACCAGCAGTTCCTGAAATCCCCTCATTCCCATGGCGCATGTAGGAGCTCAGAGTTTGGTGACAGTTTACTTTTCTTCTGCTCCCTCTCTACTCCTCAAAAACTGCATTAAACAATTCAGCTTAGAAATTATTTCCTGCTCTAATTACTTGACACTTAAGTGATAACAAGAAACTTTCTTTCTTTTCTACCTATTTATTCAGGACAACCTATTTCCTTTCACTCACATGCAAGGACATAAACTGTGCCTTGGAGGGTTCACTGTTCCAGACCTCTGAAAGTGATTCTCTGACAGAGAACAAAGTGCACAGCCACTTTGCAGAAGAAAGCGTTCCTGTCTTGATCACTGCTTCTCTGTTATTGCTGTTCATTTCTTTTTCTTGACGTGCAGCATTTTTTTACCATCTGAGAAATGCCCCTCTCAAGTCCATTTGTATTTTTGCCCAAGGGAAGATGCATTCCCTTTTCCCACTTTCTATTCTTGCTATGCAACAACTAGAAGCCTTTATATCTGATTTCTGCAGAATTTTAAGACTGTCGGATGAACCGTCATCAGTCTGCTGAAATGCAGAGTGATCTTTTCTTCTGATCAAAACATCTATCAATATGATACTGTCCACTCAGCTGTTGCTATAAGACTTATATTTTGCTTTACTTTTCAATAGCACTGTTTGGGATTGCTTAGTACTATTAACTTTCTGAAGAATAAAAGTTTGAAACAAGAACACAAAGGATAAAATTTCTTCTGGGCAAAATTTCTTGATCCTGGGTTTGAATTAAGGAATATTGGCAACATTGACTCAATAAGTAATTCTTGACCTATAGAAAGTGAAACTGAGCAGTGGATCATCATACTGCAGCAGAAACCCATTCAAGAACTTTTCAAGATACTTTTATACTATGATGCTTCACATTGTTTACAAAACTAGATGTAAATGTATTTATGTAGATGTAAAAATTTAGATGGATTTTGTAATAATTTACTGCCTATCTCCTTTCACTATATATATAATGTTAATCAAAAGTGGGGCAAACATTTAGGTTAGTTTATTTCTGGAAACTTTGTTTCTAGTCTCACAAAACTGAGTGACTTTATAACTGATAAAGCACAAAATGATGATGAACTGGTAGGCTCTCTTATAATAAGACTAACATTTTCCTTCAATTAGGATTCCTGTGAATTTTTTTCCAGAAAAACTCATATTAAACTACTTGTAGCTGGCTTTCAAAATTCAGACAGAGAATTGTCTTTTACCTCATGAAATTCCATTCAGATTTGGTTGTGCTACATTTTTTTCAATATACATTTTATCTTCTCTTGCTTCTCTCCCCAAGGAAAAATGACTTTTCAATAAGTGCATCCTTACACAAACCCAATACTAGGACTGACACCTGGGAAAGATGCAGCAGGAAGAACTAAGTCTTGGAGCCAGAGGGAGAACGGAAAGGAAAGGAAGGACATTTACTCAAATATCTGGAACTGTGGCTACCCAGACCTGGGGCTTAGGACAGGACACATAAACATCCCAGTTACAAGAATGCAAGGGCAGAAGCACACAGCCAGGGCTCTCTGGTCCTACATCTTCCAGGACACAGGAGCAGATCCCTGTTTTTCCCAGAGTGGAAGAAAGAGATATGGAGAGAAATATGGGGCTGTGCAGCAACAGCAGCCAGCACACAAGCTGAAGCAGTGTACCCCAAGCCATTAGGAGGGAAGGACTCTGGCAAAGGCAGTCCTAAGTAAGACACTGCTGTGCAGGACACTTGGTGGCATCCCTGTATGGCCAAAGCAAGCACTACCAGTGACCCAGGTGTGACATCCCTGCTGCCTCCACCAATTCCTCCATTCTGCCAACTCATTGCACCACATGCCACCTCCACCTTGCAAGAAATAGAAAAGCTTTAGAAGGTAGAAAGTTGCAGAGAATAGGACAGCTTACGAAGTTTGTGGCAGGAAAGCTTCTGAGAGGCCAACCCAGGCAGTACAGCCCTACCATTGTGCCAGTGGAATTTAATTTTGCTAATTTTTTACATGGGATGCAAATCTTCTCTTAAAAAATAAAAAAAAAAGGGTAAGCATTAGCTTATGAGCATAAGCAAAGATGAAAGCCTTTCATTACATTTTTTACATAGCAGGAGTATGTAAGCAATGGAGATCAAGCAGAAATATTTATTTTGTTATCATTATTTTATCTTCATTGGTCTGTGACCCCAGTCAGTAAACTTTGTTTAAGGAAGTCTAAGTGAACAGGGTCTGTTTCCTATAAACTCATCTCACATCTCCTGGTCTGGCTTGCACACAGTTCTTTCAGTAACTCCATACCAATCTCTGACACAGAATGTTGTTTACAAATAATTTGAGATAAAATACAAGCCTCTAGGCCCTCACTCAGCTATTTATTTTAAAAGATCTCCTGCTTTTAAAATGCAACCATTCATTTTCTTATTTCCTGGACATAGACCACCTTTTGGATTTCACTGAAATGGAGGCTTACCTTGTCTGCAGTTTCTATATAAGCAGCATTTGTAGTGCAGGGTTTTAGACCATGCTAAACCCTGCTGTCATAGAGTAGACATATAAGGATTGTTTGTTGCGGGGTATTAATCTAGTGAATACCAGACGCAATTTTTTTTGATTTCTTTAATACGTAAAATCAAATGCTAAAACTGGTTTGAACTTATAATTATTTAAACATATTTACAACTTTATTTTAAAAATCAGAAAAAGCATAGTACTCTTAAGACAAGTATGTTTTTAGAATGGAATCATAAAACAATTTAAATGTTTTATATAACTTTTAATGGTCAGGTTTGCATGTGTATGCATGCGACGTACTTATAAATGTGAACACAGACTATTAAATACAGGTGTTGCTGATTTTTGTACAGATAAACACAAACACATCCCAATAGTGTCCTTTCACAGGATACTTGTCCTTTGATGAGATCTTACTGTTGGTTTCCAGCCATGAATCAGTGGACAGAAATAGAGGCAAATAGTACTAAGCCCAACATATAAACATTTCTTCCAGCATACCCAACCATACAGGATTTTAAAATTGCTGCCCAGCTATAGATCAAACAGGACACAACTGCTAACACTTCCCTGATAAGTTCCTTCCTGGGGAACTGATTCCTATTGAAGCATCTATTAGGAGAGATTCCAAGAAAATAAAGTGATCAGGAACAAAATATTAGAATTGCATAGCAATACTCAAATGAAATATTACTGAACTTGTAACGCTGAAAGGTATCCAAATAATCCTCTTTGCACTAAGGAACAAAAGGGGAGACACATGTAGAGAGGTCAAATCTGGGGAACTGCAAGAGGGACACTCTTCCAAGCTAATGGCAAATGCATTTGGGGTCAGAGATGAGCTGTACTTGAGAGAGAGCCACAGAGCCAGAAGGGCCCCTGAGCAGGGAATGGAGTAGGTGTGGGAAGTACAGCCTTTCTAGGGTAAGAGACTTTTCCAAATCTCCCTCTCTCTGATCACTAAAAGGAAGACAAAGCAGAGAGATTTCTGCCCCTCAAATCCCCATTGCCCTACTAGGCCTCATAAGTCGTATCTCCACTGAGTGAGAAGGTGGGAGAAACAGGGAATTTCTCTGCACACTTAGCCTTGGGGTGCTGTGAGCAATGATTGGATGCAACAAAAGCTGATTTAAATTCAAATAAGAAAAAGACCACTTGGTTGTGAACTACGTACTTGCAAATATGATTTCCATATGCAGTTAATTGCCTACAAAATCTAATTAATGGTAAAAATAAAAATTAACAAAAACCAGAAACTAAACAGAAAATCAGAAGTGAGAATATATGATTGATTTATTTTTATATAAAGAGGGAGATTATTAATTTTTTTTTTTTGTGAAGGCAGATATTAAAACCTGTGTCTTTTAGATTATTCAGAAAAGAAAAAAGAAGTAAAATGATGACATTTGGTAATTTCACCAAAGTTAAATGGAGAACTAGGAGATAAAACTGCATATAAAACTCTCTGTACTAAATAAAATGACATGCAGTGATTAAAAAAAATACTTCTAATTATAAATGCATACTAAAAGTCTCTATTATATTGTCTACCAATCTGGAAAAAAACCCCAAAACTAAGTCACTGTGGCCATTAATCTGCAACTGAATTTCAAGCTCAGTGAAAATTAGAAAATATGTAGCACAATAGGCTGAGCATATAGTGGCATAATAAAAAATATTTTCTATATTCTTATTATTTAATGAACTGAAAACTACATGTAAAGATGGTAATTCCATCTCAGAAAGAGAAATAGGGTAGGAAAACATACAGCAAAAAACAACAAGCAGGATTAAAAGCATGGTATGGGTTCTTTCTGAAGAGGCATGAAATACACGAATGTTTCCTGACCGGGAAAGAGAGAATTTAGAGCCATATAAAAATCAAGTGTATCATGAAGAAGGAGAACATTTATTCATTATGCGTCATACAGCAGGAATTTGCAGAAGTCCCGAAGCAGAAATAGAAAGTAGAAATATTAAAACAGAACAAAAAATATTCCTTTTTGTTTGTCCATGAAAGTAAATAGAAGCTATAATATATAATAAATATAAATTGTATTGCAAAAAGTTTGTTATTTCTGATATAAGAGATACCACATAAGAAATTAATCAAGCCACGTACCTGAAAGCATTGTTCTGACTTGATAAGTGTTTCCTTTTCCCTTCAGGGGTCAATTTCATTATCTCTTTGGCAAACTATTTTCTTTTCTTCTTTTCAGATTTGGACATATATCATATATGCTTGTTACAGCTTACTGTCACTGGAAATGCCAAAGACACTTAAGGGTGTAAACATCCTTTCTTTGGAAGATGTTACGAATACTGATACTGTCCAGCAGTGTTATAAGATCTCAATACATTGGACATCACAAAATGTAAAGTCAAGTTGGCAAGTTATTCACTCAGAGACTTCAAAAGTCTTGCTTGTTTTGTGAAAATATTATTGGCTCTCAAGATATGAGCCCAAATTTTGTCAATATGCCTTAATGTATAGTTAGAAAACATAAACCATCATGGAGCTCTTTTATTTTCTCTTCCTTAAAAAGCAGCTACAATACCAGTGCTCATCATCACACAACCAAGAGCTTTTACTTGTAGCCAACATGTGATTACAGTGGGTTTTAGCTTGGTTGTATTTGTATTTGGTTCATTTCCAGTGCTGAGCCTCAGATCAGCCAAGGCTCTTTCTCAAGGCTGACAAAGGGGAAATGACTGGATCCAAACTGATCCACAGTTATCCAGGCTTACTAAAGAGCTCTATAGCTTACACCCAATTTAATTACCAAATCAAAACCAATTAAACACAACATTTAAAATACCCAACTTTATGCTTCTGTCCTTTTTTGAATAGTCAATAAAACAGTGAAATATTTTTTTCTCAAGAATTTATAGCACAGTGATACCACTTTACTGTGATTTAGTTAATACTGTTTAATACATTAATACTCAGCATTAAAGTCTTTTTAGCAGTTATGAACATCTATCCCCCTCACCACAGTATCATTCCAAAGTGACAACAGCCATCAAATTTATAACTGCACACTAAAAAGTAAAAAAACCTTTAGGCCAAAAAATAGTTTCTGGCATAGAGTTTTAAAGAAGAAAATTAGACATATCTAGCAATTTAGATCTGTGAATCTGCTGGTCTTCAAAATTTAGTAGTGTGAAATTTATCATAGATACTGTCTTGATTCCATAATGTAAATTTCTTGTTTCTTCACAATAAAAGTAATCTCAGTTGTAAAAGTTTAAAGTCTTCTTTTTCTACAGGAGGTTCATGTGGAAAATTCATTGTTCTGCCAATCCTCCCCCCCAAAACATTTTGGCTCTCTATTCCCAGAAAATAGAAAAGATAACATTATTTATAGATTGCTTACACCTCCATTCACTCTCTGGTTGAACTGAAAGCATCTTGAAAAGACACAAAATGATGAAAGGTCATCCCATGGGACATGGAAACCCAGAAAACTGTGGCTATTATTTTTGGTCCTGAATTAGGGAAATGTTTTCCACAAATCATTCCCCCCTTCCCCCAGATAGAAGACATTTAATTTTCTAGCCAGCTCCAGTGAAAAACTAATCTTTTAGCTACGGGAGGTCTTTTTGAAAACAATATAAATTAACCAGATTGTATTCCTGTTGCCTTTTAGATTTAAGGTTCTAATATGGTGTTTCTATTTAAAAAAAAGCTGCTGGTGCTCATTATAGCCATGAGCTATGAAACCTCTGCAGTGTGAGGCACTACGGACAATGACTTTTGGCAACCAGCCTCCTTGCTGAATAGCAGGGGCCTGTTTTCATTCCTGGTGTAGACACGACTAAAAAATATTTTTGACATTATTTTGCCTATACTTTGTACATAAAGAGCTGAAAATTATTCTCTCTCATTGAGAAAGACAAATATTTTATCATTGAGAATCTACAGAGAATGACTACTGAGGTGACTGTGCTTTTTGGTGGGAATGAACCATTTGCAGAATCATTTGGAATCCCATTTTTTTGCACCTGTGAAAAAGTACTGAGAGCAAACTGAGCAAGTATTTCTGGAACGCAGCTGAAGATGTGAAAAGCAAAAATTATTCAAAATGGCAGCTGTACCACTATTTCTTTGAAACTAAAGAGAGAAATAACATATAATGTACACTGAATGCTTTGTAAATGCACTGGAGAACAGTGCATAATTAAATCCACTTCCTCCAAGGAAGGGAATGTAAAAATTGAACTTATCCTCCATGTTGGTGAAATTGGGAGAAAAAAAGTCAGCATTTGAACCCAACCCTGAAACTGATTATTTTTCATTGTATTATTCCTATTTTGGAATTCAAAAAGTCCTTTGTCTGTCAAAGGACTTCTACAGAGTATGTGTATCTCCCCTCTATATCCCCTTTCTCTCTTCCTCTGATAAGCATAATGTGAGTGTATCTGCTATAGTCAATAGACACTCTCCACAATATTTTCCAGAGTGCCTCAATTCCAAACTCATCAGCTGGTCGCCTGATTCTATAATATTCTTCTACTCAGCATCTGTAGCCTGCCTGGAAAGATATGCTCAGCCCTGGAAATTGCTGTTTCTGAGTACATAACAACAGGAAAAACAAAACAGATGACTTGTGAGCTCACATGGAGATTTTCCCTTGATTTTAAAACTAATTCAGATCCATTTCCTTATCTGGATACCAATTCTCTCACAACATGCAAAAGTTTAAAAAAAAAAAATCTTTATATCCAGTATGGTATACCAAATCAAGCTGAGAGTGACTCAAGGTTTGGAAGTTGTCAGTGACATCTGCATAGAGGTATTTGATGGTACTAGTGTAAAATGGTTTCTGTACATGGAATCCTCAAAGCCCAGGTTTTGCTGAGGAGGATATAACTCTTTAAGACTGTCCTTTCAGAAAAAAAACCTTCTCATTTTAACTGTTATTATTGAGAGCTATCAACTTTCTCTGATAAAACAGTGTTAACTGAAGATAAACAATTCAAGCAAAATAAAAAGGTATATCTCAATTTAGCTGCAGACAAAAGAATGTGTAATGAAGTTAACAGTACAACTTCTAGTGTGTTGAGTCTCTCAGGACTCCTATGAAGTAGATTGTTAAGTGTTCCAGAATGAAAAAGTGAATCCAAATCTCCTTCACATGTCTGTATCATGTATGAGAAAATTCATGAGGAGGTCAAAAAAGTTTGGTATTTTTGATAGTCTTAGTAAAGATGCTAGCAATACAATATTAAGTTTATGAATGCTCCTAAATAAGGTGCAGTTATACAGCTTTAATAATGTAACCCAAAGTGCTTTGATGTGGCAAATTTGTCACTGGTTCCTCTTGCCCCTTCCATCTTTGTTTAGCTCCTTTAGCAAAACAACACATTCCAACAATCCTCCATTCACTCCACATTTTCCTCACTTCTTAATCTAATGATGTTTATTTCAAACTCACCGCCGACTCTCTCTTATCCCAAAATATTTTATCATAAGGCAAACTTTCCACAAGTACCATGATGTTCAACTTGGAACATTTATTTGCTCCAGCATTAAAGAGTATTTGTAGTGGTTTAATCATATTGTGAAGCTCTCACCAATAAGGCCTATCTACCCAGAGACTCTACAACTGATAAAGAGTGAGCAAGCAGATGGGAGAACCAGTAGAGATCCAGAGGTAAGAAAATTCATTATAAGATTTCCTAAAGTTCAAGGGCATTTCATCTAAAGCTAATAGATTTTGACACAGGGTACAATGGAATAACCAACAGGAAGCATTACAAATCACTGTAAGAAAAAGAAAGCCTAGATGAAAGTAAAGGTTAGAAGTATAGTACATATTATGAGTGAAACTGGTTTTAATGATACACACAGCCTAAGGCAAACTTTGCATTTGGGACGTGACTCATGTAAAATACACCAGAGATAAAGCTCTGGGCATTGCTAACCTCACAATAAGTGATTTTTCTCATTAAAGGGAAACAAGACACTATGGTAACAGTGGATTTCAAATTATCTACCAACAGACTGTTCTTAAATAAGTAGTACTTGAAAACAATCAAAAAATATCAATGGTGAAATATAATATAAAACATATTGAAGTTCAATATCAATAGTTATTACAATCAAATAATGTTCACATATGATATACATAGGATTTACGTGTAAAAATTCTAGATAATTTCAGTTTGAGGTATAATTTATGCATATATACACATATGCATATGTGTATATATGTATACATACATATGCATACACACATATATTAAAAATACACCTGTGTATCCAGCCAGTCCTAAAGTCCTTACTAAGAATTCACAGTGATCATCATCTTTGGATGACATATTTAAAGCCCTAGTGGACCAAGACCTGAGCAACTGGCTCTAGTTGACCCCCTTTTGAATGACACGTTGGATCAGAGACCTCCAGAGGCTGTCTCCTAATAGGGAGGAAATCAAGATCTAGCTTCTGGATATGCTATTTCAATTGCTCTGGCCCTTATTTTACTCTGTTTTTGTCTATTAGCTTTTTCTTTTGTAAAAAGAACAGAACACCAACAACCTCCCTGTACTTTTTTTTTTTTTTTCCAGACAAACAAATAATAGAAAACGGAACCAGATGAATAAAAGAAAAAGGAGGATATTCTAAATTATAGCTTCTCTTTGAGAAAAGAGAAAAGCATTTGTAAATTCTCTTCACCCTTATGCTACTGTTGTCCTCAGGGAAGCTTTATAACAAAGAAGATACATTCCAGCAACAAAATTCATGTTAAGAACAACATAAAACTATTATATAAAATGTGTCCTAATACTTCCAACAGTCAAGAAAAATAAAAGTTAAGTAACTTTTGAGACTTATGAAAAAGCCAAAAGGGGAATCCTTAGATTTTTCCATCACCTCAAGAGCAAGTTTTAAATAGATTTTAACCCTGGTACTTTAAAAGAATTACTACAAGCTTTTTCCTACTTAAAAATTGCACACCCAAGCTGTTGTCTTTACTTTTAATTTTCTTTTAGTAGGGATTGCTTTGTGTTAAAGAGGTCTTTGTGAATTAGGCCTAAACATACAAACTTTTTTTTTTTTTTCCCAGTGCTCTGAGTATGGAATTTGACATGAAGGTCAACAGGTACAAGTTCGAAAGAAGACTCGTTTTCAAGGCATATAAATTTATGGTGAAGGAAAGCTATTTGAATAATTCCTATTACATGGATGTAGCCATTTGCATTAATTTTTCTCAGGGCTGCAGATACAAATTCATTACCTCCTTCAAGGGAGTCAGTCACTTAAACCAACTACTGGGACTATTTTCTTGTTTCAAATAAAGAACTTTAACATTTCTGAAGGAACACTGCAAGGTCAAAAAAGTCTAGATGCTCATTTTCAATGTTCATTCAGGTTATAGATCTATAAAATATTTTTCAGAGGTTTTTTAGACTGTAACTTTTCTGTGAATCCTTTTTCTTGAACAACCATATCTCAAGAAACCAAAACAAGGTAAGCATAACAGAGAAATTAGGCTAAGGAGAACCAGAAGTTGAATAGTTATTTGTTTCCAGGACTTTCATTTAAACCTTCTAAATCAAAAACGCTGGCGTCTATCAGTGCTATATTTTCTTATAGTCTAAAGAAACTTCTTTAATGAGCGATTAATGAAGTTTACTGAGAAAATACTTTCTGGATTCTCTTCTGTTGTCCATCCTGTAGTTCAACTGCCTCAGATGTCAAGTATTTTCATCTGGAAGTGAGGTCAGATGAGGTCATTATATGCTTTGAACCCCAGAAGTGGTGCTGCAGAAGTTAACTGCTTAATAGGGAATATTTTCTTCTGTTTAACTGGAGTACTCACTAATACTAAATACGTGCACATCTACTTGCAGCAGCAAGCATGGGAACACAGTGCAGTAAAAGCCACCAAAGCTAAATCCTATGAGACATCCATGTTCCAGCACAGAATTCATGAGAATGACAAAAAGACTCAGCCAGTCAAATTCCCCTCGACTTCTCAGTCACTTATGTATCACAGCTCTCCCAGACCAGAACATCTCACTGGAGAAGACACGTCCATAAGCAAATAAGTGATGTTAAAATTCACCCCAGAATTACTCAGGAACAATTTACTGCCTATTGGTTGTTCCATGTCCAGTTCAGATACTTTCCCTTCACAACCCAGAGCCAATTCTGACCACCCTGAACGACTTTCTTCCCCAAATGGCAGTAAAGTGTACAATTCTCAGTCTATTGCAGAGGAGATATTTGACCACATTCTGGAATATCCTTCACATCCTTTCACACCACAAAATCATTTCCTTATACAACAATCATTTTGAAAAAAGGTAAAAAGCAAACTTAAAAAAGATTCTTAAAATACATGAACAGATGACTTCCCTTTAGTTACCAATCTGGCCAATAACTACATGGAGCCTTAAAGAAATTTTCAGATTACTTATAAGCAACAATTTTCTGAAGAAGGAAGACAGAGAATGTTATATAGGTTGACATAAAAAATGCTTCTATATCCAGAACAAATTAATAATTAAATCATAGCTTTACATAAAATATAAATGCATTCAAATATCAGTGAAAGATACTATCCCAATTTTCTCCCTAAACTCCTTAACAGCAGATTCTTGCTATTTTTATTAGTTACGTGTTTACTAGGCTAAGAAGAAAAAAGAGTAAAACCATACAACCTCCCAAAAATTACAGTCAGCTGACATTTACTGAATCTTACTTTACCTCTTCTAAATGCTAGCACAGCACACAGCAATCTCTGTATCTAATCATATGTTACTAAAAATAACATAATTTAGCTAGAGCCAACAAATAAACCTTGGATTTTCAGATTTAGAAGGTACACCTTTAAGACTGTATTGTCACTTCTACAACGAATATCATCCAGGACTGAGAAAAGGCTAGAGACTTAGCCCAGCAGAGGTATAACTGATATATCTACCTAAAACACTCCTCATCATCATTAGCCCTGGAGTGGAGGGAAGGGAAGGTGGGGAGAGAGAAAAAAACATAGCCCTAAATGCCCTCCCTGTTGTTAAATGAGGTGAAAAAGCCAAATCACTCACACATCTAACTTTCCTATTTAATGTACGTTAAAAAATATGCAGGCAAGACCATACAGCTCTATTTATATAAGAATGCAAATAAAGTTCAGCATTTCAAGCATATTTTTAAAAGACGAAGAAAAACGCACATGAATTTTTTTTATAGGTCTGGCATATTTTGATAAACAGAATTGTCATAGTTTACAACTAAAAGATTATAAAATTTTTAAAGATTATAACATTTTTTACCTCTGTTTCTAGTGCTGAGATCCTGAACGCAGAACACTCCAATGCTGGATACTACTTTCTTTTCTGAGGTTTTTCTTACCTTCTTTTCTTTTTTTTTTTTTCTTAATTTTTTTTTTTTTTGATAGTTTAAAGTACAGAAAGATTCCAAGACAGCCTTACCTAGATGAAGAGAATCAGGAATTCAGACATGACCTCCCTAAAATCTTTGGTCAACAGAAGAAAAAAAGCCCAAACAACAAAACGAAGAAGCAAACAAGCAAACAAACAAACAAAAGAGCCCAGTCCCAGCTAGCTCCTGCTAGCAGAAAAGTTCAGATTTCGCTACTGAGATCATTGCTCTATTCTAAGCAGTTTTGCTCAATGTGTGATTCTAACAAAAACACCCTCTGCAGCTGGAGGGAGCCTTAGCTAAGCACGAGCCTGTCAAGCTTTTCCCAGTGACTTCTGTCTACTAAATTCAGACTGATGTTTTGTGAGAGGGGGCCTCAACAACCAGGCCCAGATTGCCTGAAAAGTATTTCCTGCCTTTGAGAGAGAGAGGGAGAGAGAGACAGCGAGCCTGCCTGCCTGCGCCAGGGAGAGAGCGCAGAAATGGAGGGAAAAGAAAATGTCAAGACCGAGTGTTTCAAGGCAGTCAGCTTTATACACTGCTGGGCTATTTCTGCCAAAGAAAAATATCTGTACTACAGCTACATAATGTAAAAATGTTTTTAAACCTCCCCCTCCTGTATTTTTCCTTTTAAAAAATACTTTATGCATCTCTAATGCTCACGCAAAGGTAACAGTTACCCAGAACAACACAAGAACATTTCTGAAACACCTGGTCTTTGACATCAGGTAGTGAGAAACATGGTCTAAACGTAACACATCACAGTGACAAAAGGTCTAGTACTATTCTGTCGAACAAATATACACAGTTAGATAGATTCCATTTAAAGACATATACTAAAATTGCATTCCTACTTAAGAGAATAAGCTGGAGCTGAGAAAACGAATGCTACACTTTAAACACAGTCATGTTGCATGCAGTAGAATATGCTGCTTTACCTCTTTTGAGAATCCTCCAGAGTCACACAAATCCAGCTCTGCAAAAGCAAAAGGACAGACTCCATCTTGATCATATTAGTATTTTGCTGACATAAAACACTTGTAAGTACTTCGTTCCAGTTTGACAGGGTGCCTGAATCATGTCTCCAGAGTAACCCACAGCATCTACATCCTTTGCTCTACACAAATTTAGTGAATATCGTCTGTTTATCTTTTCTGCTTTCTTCTGCCTTCTCTGAACGACTTCCTCTTAGCTGTTCCAGCCTGAGAACTTGGATTACCATTTGGTTTTGATTAAAACCAGACGGACAGCTCCGTGGAAGTTTGAGGGTAAGCTAATGGAAATTACTAGTATGGCTTTAATTAGTGTATTTATTAGGAATAAATATTAGCTATTCACGTAACAAATTCTACTAATAAACACATGCAAACCCCCATCTTTGGCCGCTGGATTCATATTTAGGTAAAATAACTTAGTATTTATTTTATTTATGTCAGTGTGACTCATAACAGTAATCAACATGTATAATTTTTTTTTTTTTTTACAGTTTTCTTTCAAGACAGAAAGTAGTGCTGTTGCTAAGTTTATTAATCTTACCAGGTGGGTCAGTCATACATCACTTACTCTCTGATGACCCCTTTGGCTGGTGTAAACCCTCTTTATTAATTATTGCTCTGAGTAAATGATTTTACAGTTATTGATTTGGTTATTCATTGGAAACGTTGGCCTTTGTCTGGCTTTCAGAGGGAGCTACAGAAGGTAAGACATTGCAGATGTTTTCATATATAAAATAATGTCTGGACATTTACTGACCAGAAAGTCTGCATTCAGCAGGCCTGCCACAACTGGGACAGGATATTTATTCTGAAAGGAGATAGAAGATCTTAATTACTAACTGCTGATACATGAGTTTCTATCAGCCTCCAACAACTGCTTTCAACTGTTTATATAATGCCTTCATTAGCTCAATTGAATCTTTTCAAGGGCATTTCTTAAGTCAAAGAAAAGCCAGCCCTGTAGGGCTGTATACAGCTCCCACGAATATGGCCATATCTGGAGCTAATTTGTCAAGCTTTAGTTCCTGAGCATGTGGAACTTTGGGCTAAAATCTGCTAAATTTGCCAAATGTGGTCTTCGTTGTCACACATGTAATTTTATATATGCAGTTTTCATCCTTAAAATTACAGTATTAGCTTTAAAAGTTAGTTGCAAAATTATGCAGGCCCAAATGGAAGTGGGTTTGAAATTTTTCCCAGTAGCTTTCATGTACATGGATGGTGGAGGTAGACAGCCTTAAGTGGAATGACTTCCCAGCCTAACCTCTGCATCTTCAAAGACCAAGGTCTTTGAAGCCCATAAAAGGAAACAGCACATGTGCTGGTAAACTCAGAACAGCCAGAAGCACAGCCCCAGAGGTAAATAACTTTTCAGGATTATTTTTAACTACATTTGGCTACTCTCAGTTCTGAATCCATAACTTTTACTCTACTGTGAAGTGTGATTTATACTATTTCCCTGCAAGATTTCAGTTTGGAATTTAGCGAATAAGTTACAAGCTGTGAAGGGGCATATTTATTTGAAATTATGCAATTGCACAAATTGCACAATTTTAAAATTTATGTTTATAGGAATGAAAATAAAACAAAAAGTCTTTCGTTTCCTTGCAGTTAAAATTTATTAAAAATGTTTGGCTTTACAATATGAACAAAAAGGGATGAAAATTTGAAACACACTGTTTCAAAAAGATAAAAAAATATTTCAAGATAGAATTTTAATTATATTTTAAAATTATTTTTCTTTAGCTAAACTTCACTTAATATTCCATCATAAACCTTTGATTTCAATTAAATAAGGTGTTTTGGGGTTTTTTCTTGTTTGTTTTGTTTTTGTTGGTTTTGTTGGTTTTGTTTTGTTTTGTTTTGGTTTGGTTTGGTTTGGTTTTTTTTTTTTTTTTTGTTTGTTTTTTTTTTTTTTTTTTTTTCAGAAACCAGTCACAAGGAATAAGACAGATTGAAAAACTTATAAGTGGGGACATATTTAAAAGATATGAGATTATTAGAACATGATCTGCTATGTGAAACAGCTTCAAAAAGAAAACTTATTTCAAATATTCTAGTGCTTGATGAACAGCTGAAAAAGAGAAAAGAGCATCATAGACAATGTCTGTGCATTTCCTGTCTAAGAAAACTGAGGGAAGACTGTCTCCTAAATATCTTCTCCTGCTATCACATCTGCAGAAAGGAGCGGAATAACCAGAGTTTGAATACTTATTCAAAGCTGCTTTAATAAAGCTTCACAATGGTAGAATAGAAAGAACATGTGAAATCAGAACATTTAAGTCTGAAATCTCGATAATTCTATTTGATCTTGAACAATAAATAGAATGGAAAAAATAAGTAGAGGAATGGAGTACTAATGAGAAAAAAGGTAATTCACTTGTAAGACCAGTGCTTCCATTGTGGTCAGATTGACTATACTAAAATGATAGAATTTATCTCCTTGCTATATCTAAGCTTAAATGAAACACAAAGGTGGTCTTTTTTCTTGGCACATCTGTAACTGAGAAAACCATAAAGTTAGGCTATATTAATCAGTTATTCAAACAACTCCAATTTTCATTTAGGTAATGTTAGTTGAAGAATTATAATATTCTAGTCTCATTATGATTATATTTTATTTATAAAATAATTATAAAATAGGATCAATGTAGAAAAAATCACACATATATAACATTATTTATTCACAAGCATAAAATATTTTTGTCATACTAGTGTAAGCTGAGTACATTCCATGGCATATTGTGGAAAGAGAAACTAATACTATGTTATTTCCACGATCCTGTACAAAATGAACTACCAAAACAATTAAAAACTAAGAAGAATTCAGAGCAGTCGAGCAATTTCTGTTGTAGCACTACAAAGACATTAACATAATGCTGATGTGGATCTTTTCAGACACTCTTTATTTGTCTGAAGATCTGATGGTCTTTTCTAGACCTTGAACTGCACGTGGTGGTAGGCTCCTCCATAATTTAGTTCTTGCTCAGTCAAATCCCCTACATAAAGCAAGGAGATGTTATCCAAATCTTGCAGTTGGTCTATAGAAAGTTTTTAACATAATATAGCTATGGTTTACTGAATCCAAAATTCAAGTAACTTCTGTGAAACAGTATCATCGGGTTTTGTGGACAGACCTAATCTGTTTTCATGCTTAAAAAGCAATCCTTTTGAGAAAGTAATGTGCTAAATAAAAAAAAAGAGCATTTGAGGTCTTACTCTTATTTGTCTTAGGAAATAGAAGTTGCCATATGCCTCACAGAAAAACATGATAGCTTTCCCTAACATATTCCTTTTTTCCTAAAGAGCATATTTAAACCTGATATACTTCCCCTAGAAACTGAAGAATAGGCAAAAAAACCAAACCCTATTTTGTTTAAATACACCTGGAACTGCTGAAAATACTGCAAGACAGAGATGAACAGCTCTATTTCAAAAGATATTTTCAAACTTGTAATGTTTGCTTTGGTTCCACAGTGGAATTAGCTGATTTCACGTGGTATTCCATACTTTCACATTTCATAGGTGTCAAGTACGTGATTTTGTTCTTGCCAAGACATTTTATGAAGATGTTTTGGATTTGAAGAAATCACTATAAAACACAAGAGGGAGCAAGTGGAGGGAAAGAGAAGCATCCATCAGGCACACACAGACTGGCATAACAGAATGGCTGGGGACCAGGCATGGGAGACACACAGATTTCATGTACTAGCCCTGATCAGGGACATGACCATATTTCCTGTATCCCTGCTAGGTCCCAGTGCAATGGATTGCAGCATAAATATGTTGCACGAGGAAGTCTGAAGAAGGCTCTTTATGATTTCCGAGTTGAAATAAATTTACAAGTGACCATTTCAGCAAAATGAAATTAATTTGAATATATTAAAACTATGTCTATATAAACAATTATTCACTGCCAAGACTTTACGAACAGGATATAATTGAAACTGAAAAAATCCTCATCAAAATCTCTAGGAGAAGCAATAATATCTATGTGCATCACTATGGGAAATAATGCTGGGTTTTTTTTATAAAAACCATACCAAATAAAATAAACACCCCTTCTAAAGGCACGATTTTCTAATTACATTTCTGCAATTTGGAATATTGAACTCTAATTATCAAGGACTTTACTCAATAATTTAGACAGAAAAGTTAAGATCATTTTTTAAAGAAGCCCTTAATCTTGCGTGTATTTATATACCTTCTTGTTCTCAGTGATGTGTTAATGAAGATTATCATTAAGCCATTAAAAGGTAAAAAGAAAGTTAAAGCCCTTTTAGTTTCTGTTCAAAGATTCTAACTTTTCCACAGAAGATAAACTCTCAAATTTGAGGTTGCTGGTGAGGCAGGCCCAAGCACCAATAAATATGCCAAATGAAGATTAACATGCATTAAAAGAATGCAGTGAGTTCCCCAGTGAGTAGATGATAACACTCAGGCAGATTACCCATTTTTAGAACTGTTTGCTCTGTTTCCTGTTTTGGGATTTTTGATCATTAACATTCAGGTATGAATGATCAAAAGAAGGATTTTGTTTATAACACAGTAGGCTATTTTAAGTGTGTCTGTCAGGGTTGGTTACATTTTCCCTAACATGGATTGTTAGCCATTGCTCCAAACAAATGTCACTTGTTTTCAAGTTTCAAATACTGGTAGAAATTTCTGTGTCAGTATTTTAAAAACCTTTTCTCCACTAATAGTTACAGGAAATCATTTCAGGCTGCTCTGTTTCAGTAGAGCGAAACATTTTAGAAACAACAAACATAGAAGCAATTAAATGTTCAAAATTTCCTCAAACTAGGTTTCAAGTGTACTGGTTAGTGGACATGCTGGTTGACACATACACCTTTTCTTGTGTTGGCAAATTGATGACAAAACCTGTAAAATTACAATTACTGCAGGCCCCATGGAAATAAAACCTGTCACCATCTAAAACTTCATATTACTAGACAACTAACACTGAAGTTCACCAAGACATTGTAAAGCTATTTGGTCGACAGTGTTACACAACAATATAAACATGTTAAAGCACAGTTTCAAGAGCTCATCAAAGAATAAGTAGTTCTAGTCTCTCTGGAATATGCTATCCAGATTTTGGCCTTGCTTCTACTTTCAATCAGTGTATCTGTCATAACTTGGCAAGAAACTCAGAAAGCTGTGTATTGCTTAACTATATTTTATATTTCCTGTTGTGAAGTCTATCCTCTATTTTGGGGATGTCTTTCAAGAAATTATTAGTTTTTAAACCAAGGCCCTGCAAAGACAGTTTTTCTTTTAAAGAGCACAAATTTCAAGCAAAAGTATGAAGATACATTAACTGCTCTCTGTTTTCAAGTACTGTACCAAAGTATTGTGGTTACAAGATGAGTTAAAAATTATCTCATGGGTGCAGGTGGTACATTTTATTTCCCTAGAATTGACAAGCACTGATAAAGCAGAATACATGCTTGCATATGGTAAATATTAAGGATGGTGCCATTAAATATTGAGTATGGGTAGACAATGTGCAGCCAGGTTCTTTGACATTCTACATCTCTCAGTGAAGACAATTCTTTCCTTAAATCTCATCTATATAAACGTTCTTGGAAGGATGTTGAAGTACATTTACTTGAAAAATCATGTTTTATTGCTGTTAATGTTCTTGTGATTGGATCAAAATAGTTGCCCTAAACTCAGGGCAGATACTTCAATTTAAAGTAGTTGAGAATCCCAGTCCCGTTGTTCCAGACAGTGAGAGCTGTTTGGATTCATCATCCCTAATTGCTTTCAGACCTGTGGAATGACAGTCTCTCAATGGCTGTGTACGCTCATGTAAGCATAACTTACATGAGAATTTTCAGACCTAGAACCTTAGAATCATTAAGGCTGGAAAAGTCCTTTAATATCATCAATTTCTACCATTAATCCAGCACAACTGTGTTTCCCCACTAAACCATATCCCCAAGTGCCACATCCATGAACCTTTTGAACAGTTCCAAGAATGATGACTCCACCACTTCCCTGAGTAGCCAGTTCCAATGGTTGACAAACCTTTCAGACAAGAAATTTTCCCTAATATTCAACCCAAACCTCCCTTGGATGAACTTGAGGCTGTTTCCTCTCTCCCTCTACTGATACTGGTTTTGTGGTATCTCTGTACTTATATTTACTATTAATTATTTTATATTGGTCCACCTATCTAAAGTGTAAGAATATCAAAGAATATAAAGAATAAAGTGTTGATCCACTTCCTCACCTTCTTTGTGTAGCTAGATGCATAAGAGCATTCAATAGCACCTAGGAGCTTATCATTCTTTCTCATTGTAATAACATATAAATTTGTAGTTGGTGAAACACAGTGCTGGAGAAACACAGGGTTCTCTTTTTTTCTATTTGGATATGCACGTTCTGTTTAATACTTCTACAGAATCTATAAAGCTTGTGCAAACTCTGCTCTTACTTTCTCTTTTGCAAAGTACCCTAAAATTTTACCCTTTCTGTATCACCTTTCATTCCAAAACTAACCTGTTTCATCTTCAGAGTCAATAAGAAAATACTTATAATGGTAATGTGTTTATTCTTATAACAAACCAAGAAAGGCTCTTTGTCTGTTTCCTGAGAAAATACTTGGGAGACAAATATAATTATCACTGTTTTCTTGTGGAAACCACCAGTTACTACAAAATAAATTCAGACTTGCCAAACAATAGGGAATTATTGGCTTACTTCAGACAGATTCCTTCCTGGTATCATTTTATTTAGTATCATTAACCTTAGCTATGCTGATTTAAAGCAGTTTGCATGATCACTAGAAGAAAGAAGTGTCTTTGGACATTCTAACTGTGCAGATAGCAACCATAAAGATAAATGAGACTTTTGAGGGAGAAAACTCCTCAGCATAACACTTTACTAATATTACAAATGTAAAATTCGTAAATATTTAATAATCTTAATATGTTAAGTACTTACTATGTATCTAACATTTTACTAGTACATTTTGCCAATACACTAAAATATTATCAAAACTTTAACAATATCACAGATGTTAAAAGCCTCCAGGGTGCAAAGATACACATTTAAACATAATTTAGGTGTTTGTACAAAAAGTATAAATGAGATTGCATGTTGGTCTTTAATCTTACTATATTTTATTCAGAATTCTCATGAGTTAAGGAAGGTCCCAATTCGTGGTTCATATTAGCTAAGGTAGAACAGTGAGAACAACCCTTCCTCCATCTGTACATAGATATATCAAGGGCTATTAAACAAAGATACAAACACTGCCTTGAGCTTCTCATCTAAACTTTTGAGGAAACTAGGGGACTAAAGACAAGAACTATCAGGGAAATCCTGGTGTGGTGGTCTTGTTCTTATAATCTTTCATGACTCACCACTACCAGGAATCTGCTCCTGGCCACCATAAGACACAGAATATTGGGTCTGATCTTGCTGTACAGAAAGAAACATCATTCTTATGTTTCCTTATGACTGTCCTTGTTCAGAATAGCCAATTCAAATTCAAGACAATCCAACATTTCTGACAACTTTATGCCTATTTCTATATCCCCCCTGGAGAGACAGAAGTAAAAGCTGAAAGTTACAATATTTGTTAGCATTTTAGTTGTGTCTATTTTGTCTGCTTCCTAATTTATTAAAAATTGAGAACACAACTGTTTTATGAACAAACTTTTTTCCTAATTGATCCTTCTGAAAATAGAATAAAGTTTGGGTCTGCTGAAACTCAGAGAAGAGATGAGCTTCCTTGTTTTATTAGGCAAACATGCACACTGTGTAACAAACTGTGGATGAGGTTGCAGTGGCAGGAATGTGTTTGGTCACTCCAACATCTGGGCTGGTGCTGAGAAGTCTGCCTGTTGCTCTCTCCCAAGTGAGATGGCTTGGCTCTGTGCAGACACGTGGTGAAGGTAACTCCCCACGCCTCGTTCTGCAGGGGAAGTAAAATTGTTCATCCCCCCAGGGAATTCATTACGCTTTCCAGGGGAAGGCTTCTTCCAGTCTCTTGGCCTGTATGAAGGGAGAGACCTTCTCCAGAGAGAAGGCAGCTAGATAATGCTGGGAGAAAACCACATGGCTTTTCTTCCTTCTCCCTCTCTTTTCCCTATTTCCAGCAAGTATTAAAATTGCAATGGTAATTCGAAGGAAGCAGTGATGAGAATAAGGAGGGCATCAATTGCGGCAGCAAGTTTTTCAAAGATGCTTTCCATCCAGGAATGGGATAGGGCTGTATTGGGTGAGTGAAGTACTTAATTTTATAAGGGGATAAGGGCGTGTGCTCATTTCTTTTATAAATATGAACAAAGACATATCTGCAACACAAGCACCAACTGGGTTGGGAGATAACAATCATGTACCAGTGTAACTACACTGTATACATCTCAGCTTATGCTGAGCCATATATTTCTTAGTTTTTCTTATTTAACTCAACAAAACCCAACAAAACTCAAAACCGTTCAACATTTAAATTGAAACCAAAGGATTTGGTGGTTTCTACATTAATCTGACCACATAAGGAAAATAAAATGCAAGTAATGTCTCCATGAGATGAAATGAAATATCTGATGTGCAACTGCTGATGATTGAGAGTTAAATTTAACATTTCTGCACATCATTTAGCTAGTTCAGTATTTCACTCTCCATGAACAGCAGTGATAATTAAGGGAGATTTCTTATGGTATTGTCTCTTAACACTTAGTTTCTCAGCGCCTAAAAGGCTTAGAGCTCTCACAGAATGCTCTCAGTAACTTTCACTCTCCTTCTACTCTCCAAGACAAGTAATTCTAAACTGGCAGAACCAGCCAACATTTAAAGACAAGACAGATGTATGCAACTCTGAATATATCTCACTAATCCAAGAAACTGAGCTCAAAGAGAAAGGAGTTTGAAGAAAGAACTGGGCCTAAACAACTTGGTTTTGAAAAACAAAGAAGACTAAGCAACCAAAATGCATTGAGACTATTAGGGAAAAAAAAAAAAAAAAAGAAAGGAAGAAAGAACTCAAAGACCACGCTTTTCTAGAATGGAAATTTAAGTTGTCTCACCGCAATGGTTTTATTTTTTAAAGCTTCCTTATTAGTTGTTTTTAACATCTAATACCATGAAAAAACTAGAGAGAGACATGTTTTGATTCTGTTCCTATAAAATTTTATGTCCTGGCAAGACTTTTTCCATTTTTTCAGAAATGCCTGTAAGCCAAGACTATTGGTTATTCATGGAGCCTTTCATGCAACACTTGCTGTACCAGTGTCTACATGATCTTGTGGTCTATTTAGTCTGGTCTTGGGCCATAGTACTTATGTCTGCATTGGTGAGTAGTGTCCAATGAAAGTAAACCTGTAGAGTGAAACAGCTGAGGAAGTAAGATCTACATTATATGCATTTCAGAGGCTGTGTTTCTTTAACTAGTGGGGTGCCCTGGGCTGGATGTATTAGGTGTGCTCCATGTCATGCACTTTACTTTCATCCCCATGCTCCTAGAGCCTGCTATTAAAACATAGTAAATAGGATGAGTAGGAGATTTGCCTCAAAAAATGTTTTGGATTTATACTAACCTGCTATTGTAGATATATTAGGAATCTGGAAGGAGGAAACCTCAGTCCCTTCTCAAGGGAAGTTTTGGTTGGTTTTATTGGTTTTGTCATGGGCAGTGTGAGCTTAGCCTTCACTGATCTTGATTAGACATTAGAGTTGTTTGTTAAACTTTCTTTAAAGATTAGCATTAAAGATTTTATTGAATTCATTATAATTATCACTACGATATTTTTTCACTAAAACTGCATTGCTGATTCTGAGTAGAAAACGATCACATACAGCTTTCATCTTGAAGGGTTTCCGCTTCCCTTTCTGCAGAATAAATATTCTATTCATCCCTTGCTGATGCTTTCTTCCTCTTTCCATTCTTGATGTTTTCATTGGCAGTATTTGGTTCTTGCATGGTATTCTAAAATAGAGAACATTTCTCCAAATTTAGCTTAGTAAGACATTTTTTCCCTCTCTCTCACATTCCCTACTTTTCTTAGTCTGACTACCATGATTGTTCAGTTTCCCAGCTGCTAATCCTTCTAGAAGTGGCAAAACTGTCAATGATAAAGATTGTTTTCACATCTTTTTTCAAGACCACATGTTTAACTTGAGCAAAACCATGATAAGCACAACAGTAGGCTTTGAGTGTGTGTAATATTTGAGAAACAATGATTTTTTTCCTCTGAGAGAAGCAGTCTCAAATTACAAGGGACAAAAGAAACAAAATATACCAGGGTAAACAATAGCGTTATGTATAGATTTTTTCTCATTATAAGAGTGAGAGTAAAGGCAATGGAAACTTACGATAAAGCCTCCACCACTTATAAAAGCAACTCCAATTAGAGTTTCTGTATAAATAAATTCTAAAGTTGCAAGGAACCTCCCCACTGAACTAATTAGATAACTGTGGAATTTGGTCTTTGGAATAGAAGTTTATGCTGATAAAACAATCCAAAATTAACATCAACACACAGTGCAACTCAGCATTGCTTGTAAAACTCTTTTTAAAAAATCATTACCTGATTTACTAATTAGATTTTTATAAATGTCAAAGGAACGGGGAAACTTCTTCCTGTTGTAGAAGTGGGTAAAAAATAGAAAAAGTGTATTTTTCAAGTAATTTGAGAGAAGATGGTAATGAAAAGATACCTGACAAAGAGTGACAAACTATACGCAGCAAATATTTGTGGGGAAGATCAAAGAGTAGTATCATACAAGGGAAAAAAGATACCAGGTATGTATCTTCAAAAAGAAATGAGGTAAAAATGAAAAGAAGTTAAAAAAGGAGTATATGCTCTGTGAAGATCTGAGGACTCCAGCAGTTTTACTGACCCAGAACCGGTCAGAATCAGACCTGAAGATTCAGCAGATGACATATCAAAGTAAAAAACAGGATCTGTTTTATTCTGCTTCCCATGACACACTGATATTTAAAGGTAACATAAGATAAAAGAGATATACATAACGAAGAGAAGAATTTTGGATAACCTAATTTTGTCATCTTATTAGTCAAAGAAGCAAAAGACAAAATTATCAATGTTTGATATGGGTCCAACTTTCACATCCTTTATGCCATACTAGATTTGTAAGATTAGTTTACATACCGGGGAAAGAAGAGATTAAAACCAGCTTTTCTGAGAGAGAGGCAAGCATCTGGAACTCTTCCAGACATCACAGAAATTTTTCAAACAAAATTTCTAGGTGTTCAAGGTGATAAATATTTCAAGGACATGGAGTTTCATTTCAAGTTGTTTCCTCTATTCATATGTTTAGTAACATAGACATACAAATATATATCAAGATAAGGTATATCAAACACTTTCATATCCACTGATTTCCACAATGCTTTTTTAGTAGGTTTTTTTTTGTAGTCTTTAATATATCAAATTTTGCAATAGAAACAGACATTATTTTTATAGCAGACATGAACTCTTGTCTGTCTAACCAAGATCAATGTTTTAATTGTCTTGGCTAGGCTCATAGACATCCTATTTTCAGAGAACTCACCCTTTCTATTATGTGCCAGCTTAGTTTTAAAGAAGATATTATGGTGAATTTTCAGTTACTTGGTTTCCTCTGTGTATTGGAGGAGACATGATTTTTTTTTTACTTCCTTACAATTCAAGAGAGTAAGTATTGATTCCATGCTGACTGTCATAATTACCCAGAAGACACGTAACAGCAAAAGTTAAGAATGGGGCTAGCACAAAGTTATTATGCTAATCTAAGGGGGATCCAAAGCAGAACACAAATGGAAACACTGAAATATGCTGTTCTGCATATCTGGGTAACCCACAAAGCCCATTAGGTATAATTTTTAAAGATCAAAGTGATTCTTAAAACCTTTTTCCCATCTTGCAGTTAGAAAGAACTAGCCTTCTCACAAAACTACTCCTTTTGGAGAGAAGGTGTTCCTGGTACATAGTGTCTCTTATGATTAAAACAGAGTAAACTGTGCATTTGATCAACCTGAAAAAGTGAAGATAAAGACCTGTTCACTTTAGTCAGTATTACTTTCTTGGATATATTTCCCATATTCACATGCTTCTTAGATGAATTTCAAGGAACAAGGGAAGAAAATCCTAAATAAGAAGTCCTAATACTAAAGGACTAAAAGGAAGATCTGCAAATTATTATGGCCAAGTCTGACACAGAGTTCTGTTACTGAAGCAAGGTTTCTAATGGAGATCAACTAGAGAAAGTACTCAAGAACACATAGGAAGACAAGTTCCTTCTGAAAAGGAACTGCAGTGGTGGAAAACAAGTTCTCCAACCAAAGTACAACTCCATCCCTTAAAATATTTCAGCACCTCATTAACAGCCTTATAGCTAAATGCCACCTATATATAATGGTTTACATTTATTTTTGTCAGTGACTCAAATTTTATAATCAAAATCTCAACTCCTATAATAGCAATAAATGGGGGGGTTATATTTTTAGGTTAAGTCAGTCAGAGAAAATTGCCAAGTGTGTAACACTAATATTTTTGAGAAGTAAACATCCCAAGTAACACAAATCTTAAGACTTGTGAATCTCAGGACTTCAGGGTACATTCCTCAGTAAGAGAGAAACCCCCATGAGTCAGAGCAGCTGTCATAAAGGACTGTGATGCCTAGACAACTGCTCAGAAAGCTGTAATTCCACAGGCATTTCTGAGGACACGACAGATAATAAAACACAGAAAGAGGGATGTAGCTTTATACTGTAATTTATTTATGTCACGGTTAGAAATTAATACAGTAAGTGATTTACAGTGAATACAACACGAGAAAAAGTTTTACCAAAACATTTTTCTCTTTTAAGTAGACCTATTCAGCTAGAAGCATGCATAACTGAATTTCTCCTTCCACACTTGTAGTTCAGAAATTTAACCTCATAAACAGATGGAAGCAATCATATATCACATGGGGTTTGAGAGAACTAGAAAACTGAGCTAGTCTGCAAGATGAAAAATCTTGAGAACAACTGCATTGCAAGCTCAGTGTTCAGGTCCAGTTTCTCAGTTCATGAGATTTTGCTCACATTGCAATAAAATTTTCACATTCCAGCATAGTTCAAATTGGAATCAGTACATTTAAAGCCTATTCATAATAGGAAACTTCAGGAAGATTTGGAGATTAATCCTGATGTACATAACTAAATGATCTCCCTATACCATCCTTTGAAAGATGATAATTTTTGGGAGGCAGATCTGCAGTCCTAAAAAGTTTCTTCCCCACCCTGAGCTCTCTTCCCCCCACTCCTCTCCCTCATTTTTTTTTTTTTTCCTCTTTTTTCCTAGGTACCAGTATTTAGAATTCAGGTTTAGTCTCTACTTTGTTGTGGAATAAGTCTGTTAATTACATACTTCACAACTTGCTCCATTTATCCAGTTCAAAGAACCCCTTGAGGTCTCCTACCTATCTGAAAGGTTAAATGATCCTGTGTGGGTTATCTACTTGCTGCCCTGTGAATCTAGACTAGATGGAGATCTTCATTCCCCATTTTCAACATTGACTTGACTTTTGCCACCTGACTAAAAGCCAGAAGTTGAGTCAGTGTAAATATTAAACAGAACAAGGGAATACTATGGGAACAATAAGGAAGCTTCTCAAATCTTCAGGATTCATTAATTATGAGGGAATAGGGAGAAAAGATTTGCTATTTGTAAGTTCCAAAAATTTATGAAGTACATTGTAGAGCATAGGGCACAGGGTCAATCCTCTATCAGATGAACCTGAGATCATAGTTTCTTCTGATCGCTATTTTCTACCAGTTACTTTATTCTTCAGACTTAGATGGGAAGAAAGAGAGGACAAGTAAAGTCTAAACATGTCAGATCATAATCAGCAGCAACAGATACCAGACATACTCCACCTCACCATAACTTTTCACCAATCCAGGCCAGCCATGCTTTTCAATTATGGATTTATTTTAAGCTCCAAACTGCATATGGGTACACAGTGTGCAACACTCACACATCCTGAAGACTGGACCCTGTAAGTACCCAACAAACTCCACAGATGCCATAGAGCATGTTGAGGTATGCTGGATTGTACCCAATAACACATTTAGATTCCCGTGCTATGAATCATGCTATGAGTCAAGGCCTAGTTTGGTGTAGCACAGCTAGCTTTGTTTTACTGAAGAAATTACTGTTAATGCAGAAGAAAATACATAAATAGGGACTGTACAGAGGAACATGAGGTTTCTAAACAGAAGCATAAACACCACGCACTAACACATAGCACCTACTACCTGCTATTATTGGAAGAAAAAAATCATTCCTTTGCACTCTTAATTCATAAATATCCTTATAAGATCTCTTGTGCATGGAAAAATAAGGTCTAACGTAGAATGATTCTGTGATATAAATCATAGATTGGCAATGAGGTTATGAATTGTTCTGGTAATCATGTGCCAGTTTGTCACATGATGCAGTTAATGTCACCAGGTAACATTCAGTTATTCAGTAACATTCGGAATGAAGGTGCAGATTTTTCAAAAGGTGTTTAGTCAAAAAATACAATTTAAGAGTGGAAGTATAATATATACTATGCACTGTAACACATAGCTTGCTTTGTCAGGTCTCAAAATGTACTTTCAAGACATTTACAAAAAGTATTGTTTAAAATACAAGGTTAGGAATGCAATTCAGTTTAGGGAGTAAGGTACTATTAACAGTTTGGAAGATAAGATGCAGAGAACTCTGTGATAGCACAGTATTCAGCGTCATGTCTAGCTTCATATGTATTGCTGGAACCTTTAGAAAGGTAAGAATAACAAGTCTTTAGTCTCCTATGCTATTAGCAATGATTCGGTTCTAATAAAGTAATTTCAAAGGAAACTTTTCCCTATTAAGTTTTACAAAGCTGAAGATATTTTAGGGAAGTTTTACATATTTTAATGATTTAACTGAAATTTTCATCAGACACTGTGTTCCTGAACCACTCAGGGTTTTAGAGTAGTTATTAGTGGAAATATAAAAGTACATGCACTGTCAAATTAATTCCAGATTTAAGGTAAGTAAAAACTTACTTCCATGACTTAGATTTTTTATTACACAAAAACATATACAGCAAATCACATAATATAGAGAATAAATTTCCCTATCTCTGCCTCCTGAATTTGAGTTTATTGATTGGTGAATTTCCTGGCAAAGAAAATAAGTTTTAATGAGATCAGCAGGAGTCTGGGACTGATTCTAAAAGAACACTTGGACAGTATCAATAAATACTGCTGTGTTTTAAGGATCATGAGAGCCTGACAAAGAAATTATTTGATGAGAGTGAGGCTGCCAGAAGACAGCAGCAGAAATGACATAAGGAGGTGTCACAAGAATGAAAGTTGCAAATGATGCAAAAGTAAAACTGAGCTGTTGCTAGCAGTGTTTGTTCCCGAGGTGAATGCAAAAATTTTACAGAAAACATTGCTGGCTAATAAGGTCTCCTTTACTAAATATAAGCATTTCTTCTCTCTTCCATTTCCCTGTTAGGCAGTGACACTTAATTCAAGAAAGAGGAGCCAAAGACACAAATTTTAATGCAACAACAACCTAATGAGGAAATCCTTTGTTCCACGCTTGTTTCTCCAATGAAACAACCTCTGAGTTGACTACAAATACAGATTAAGATTGGTACCAATTAGTATTAACTGAGTAGCTGTAACATAGGTTACTGGTATTGAATTTGATTTTTTTTCTAAACTGTTCATAAAAATTCAATGTGAACAATATTCACATCAAATTTTTTGCAAATAAACACAGAATGGTAAGTTTTAATATTTTTTGCATTAAGTTCCTGTGTTGAATGAGAAAATGTCTTGATGCATTGCCATCTTCAGAGCCACTATAAAATTAGGATGACATTTTGTAATTTTGTCCACTGTAATTGAACCACTAAGTTGCAGTGTCACCAGTGATAAGATTTTAATTTTAAATATTGAAAAGAAGTTTCTACTAGGCCTGAACAGTTTCAGGGAAATAACCCAAAACATATAAACCAAAAATCACACACAAACCTCCCCCCCCTTCCTCCTCAAACACACATATTCCAAGAAGAGCATAATGTTAAATATCTACCCTTTAACTATGCCAGTGTGGTTTTGTGGTTTAATATACTATAGTATGTGAAAGGTGAAATAGAGCTATAGCAAATATTTGTGTGCATGCCCACAAGAAATTAAATAGACCTAAATATAACTGCCTCACAAAATCATTCTAAAGCCTATCATCAAAAAATACTGGAGGATGAGCTCACTCACAAGTGAACTTTTATATGCACATGTATGTTGGTGTGTCTTCTCCCCCACCCCCTTTGGACGATGGAAGTCCAAAAACCTCATGTACACACAACATCTGGGCAATGCCCACACTCAATATGAAGTAGCACAGACATCTGTGACTAATATCCAGATCATTCCATTTGTTGGACCCAAGACAATAAAAACAGTGGATGAAGTTTAAAGAATTTTTTTTTTGAGGATTTGTGGGTGGCCAGTCAGTATGACTAAGATACAGGCACTTTCTAACTACCTCAAACAGACTTCAGTCTGACTGGTCAGAGTTCCATGTAGTCAGTATGGAAAAAGTGGAAACCAGTAAAAACCCTCCCATCCCATTGGCTTTCAAGCATGTCCCTGCACAGCTTATTCTTGATAACCCTTCCCCTCAAAGTCATACAGTCAAAATAGTGGAGTCAGGAACTACTTTGGCGCACTGTTGTCACAAGATTGTTAGCAAATTGAAGGGAATTCAGAGAAAAAAAGTCAAGAGTTGCAAAGGAGATTGGAAATGTCAAGAGGATTGAGATAAGTATGTATTTTTGCCAGCTGAGAAATATATTAATAATGCAGAGTTCCAAAAATATTATCTACAAAAACTAAGGAAGCATAACGAGGGGACAATTGCAAAATCATTTAATTATAACACAGCCTCAATAAAAGGGTATTTAGGGAAAAACAATAAATCTCTATTTCCATCAAACCGTAGGACAAATAAACCTTCTCTTTCAACCTCTTGCAAAGTGATTTGTAAAACTGTGTTGCATATGTGAATCTGCTCTTTCTGCTGACTGCAAAAACCCCCAGAGATGTAGTAAAGTCAAACAGCAAAATGAGGGAAGGTGTTACCTAAAAGGGTGGTGAGGCAATGGAACAGGTTGTCCAGATGTGTTGTGGATGCCCCAACCCTGGCAGAATTCAAAGCCAGGTTGGATGAGGCATTGACTAACCTGGTCTAGTGGAAGGTATCCCTACCCATGGCAAGAACTTTGAAACTAGACTGTATTTAAGGTCCCTTCCAACCCAAACCATTCCATGATTAATAAGGCATCATTAATTTATTAAGGAGGATGAGGATCTCAAGAAAGACAGCTAAAATATATAATAAAAACCTCAAAACAACAGAACACTGAAAAATGCTGAACCTGGTCCTGCCCACCTGTATGATGTGTATCACTCAACAGTGTCGTAATGCTGTTGGCATTTGAAGTTATCTTGAGATCAGTGGTAAGTTGAAACTAATTCTCCATGTAATGGCATTGTTCTGCCATTACATCCCACAGGAAAACCAGTGTGAATATATTTTGGTTATTTGAAATTTACATGAGGACATGAATAGTCAGGTATGTGCAACCTAGATTACTCTCAGTTCAGATACCACACATACTACTGTCAGTTTACAGGTCTATTCTGTGTTTAAAAGTGCAGGAAGACCACAGCATATGAAACTGGTAGGTTCTTATGTTTGTGCATCCTCCAGCTGTCATCCAATAGTTCTTCAATCCTTGTAGAGAGGATTAATCTATGTACAAGAGTAATCTCTCTTCTTTGGAAGTCCTAATTGGTTGCCACCTGCCTCTTTTCATCTTTATTTACAGTCAAGACTAGACTATGAGGGGTACATGCTCTAAAAGCAAATATTAGACTTTGGATTATGCTGAATCCAAAGTTTGTAACTTTAACTAGATTAATTTCCACAGACTCTAAGAACATTCAGATTCAGTAAGCTCCTGAAATGAAACAGAACCAAAATAGACTTGAGAGAGCTGCTAAAAGGATGGGGTCATAACCAGGATATAATTTATTGCGAAATCAAAAGCATTGATTTCAACAAGAATGAGAATCTAGCCGTAAAAATATTCCCACAATCCACCCACTTTAAGAAGATTTTGCTGTGAGACACACTGCAGGTTGAGGTTTGGGCAGACATGACCAATTTAGGCAAAGGAAGAAAAGATGAAGACAGCTTCTGCTGACTCTGAAAAAGAAATATTGACTAAGAGCCAAAACTTCCCTGTTATGCAAGAAGCTGTAGAGCTTTGAGCTGTAGGGCTCAAAATGGACATGACTTCCCACTTCCCCGATGTGTCAGCTGGTAGCCATTTATCTTTGAGAGAATAGATTTTATTATAAGTAAGTGGTATTATGCTAAGTTAATACCTTTCATTTATTGTTCCGCATTATGTTCTGAAAAGTACCACAGCAGATTCCACATGGTGTAAGTGGCAAAAGACCAGCTAGATTGTAGGATTTATACAGAATCATGTTCTCCTTCTGTACTCAAAGAAGTTCTCCGCCTGAATCTAAGCAATAGTCATAAAGTGCTCTTGTCTGTCCTTACCTGCTTTCCTGTTTTTCCTTCTACAACAACTCTTTGCTGCTCTCCTACTTTCTCAAACTGACCAGCTTCATGGTAATTATTTTCCACCACATAGTACATCCTATCCAGCCTTTTGTCTTTATCAGCAGGCACTTTCTTGGCACTATCTTTTTGTTTCATCTACTCAAACTTGAAACAACAATATCCTCTTTGGACAGAGTTCAAACCAATTTTATGAAGTGGGGTCGTGGATTAATTCTTATAATATATGAAAGGTGTGTCATAGAATCCCTCTAATTATTATTTTCTCTGTGTGTTTTAATTACAGCATTTCAGCAGCAAGATATCCTCCACAAGCACAGAACGACAAGTCAGTCAGTCCCACATCTATGCCTAGCAAGATCATGTATCAGATCCTCCTGGAAACTATAGTAAAGCACATGGAAAATAAAGATATGATGGGAGACAGCAAACATGGCTTCTCTAAAGGCAAATTGTGCCTGAAGAATGTGGTGGCCTTCTGTGACAGATGCAGAGGTAGTGGATGGGGGAAGAGTGACTGACATCTGCCTGTACTTGTGCAAAGCATTTTACACTGTCCCCCATGTCACCCTTGTCTCTAAACTGAAAAGTTATGGATTTGATGGACAGACCATGCTGTGCATGAAGAACTGTCTGGATGGTTGCATTCAGAGCTGTGGTTGGCAGCACACTGTCCAAGTGGAGAGCAGTGACAAGTGTTGTTCCTCAGGGGTAGTGTTGGAACTGGACAGTGGCAATGAGTGCACCCTCAGCAAGCCTGAGCATGACACCAAGCTGTATCAACAGTATTACTTCATGCTGCCACAACTTCTTGTATTCCTAAAGTGGAAAATATAAACCCCACAACCATATGGGTAGCACACCAATACACCAATGTTTTGGCAGTGGCTTACACAGCACTGAGATTTTCTTCCCCCCTGACTCTGCCTCCCTCAGCGAGCAGAGCCAAGCTTACAAGAAGCTGGGAGGAGACAGCTGACTCATACTGGCCAAAGGGATATTCCATACCACATGACATCATGCTCAAAAGTTAAAACTCAGGGAAAGAAAGAGGAAGGGGGGACATGGTTCTGGTATGTGTCTTCCAAAGTAGCTGTTATAGTTCTCAAAGCTCTGCTTTACAGGAAGTGGCTAAACCTCTGCTTGCTGATGGGAAGTAATGAATAAATTCCTTATTTTTCTTTAGTGTGTTGTCCTGGAAGACTGCCTGCTGCTGTCCTAAACAAGGAGGACTCACAGTACTATTTATGTTGCAGAAGTTTTAATGTCTTGTCTTTTCCTTTGTTAAAAGTAGCTCAGGTTGCTAAAACTGAAATGGGGATTGCTAAGCAGTGTGATGGCACTACTATCTTGAAATTAAGTCACCTATCTACTGCACTGTCTGCATCAAATGTTTTGGCATTTTGTCATCAGATTGACTGATCTTTCATACACTGGGAGATGTGTGCTTCTGAACTGCTTGGGAAGATATCATGTTGCTCTGCAGTTCTGAGGTGAGCTCTGTGCAGACCTTCACCAGAGAACATTTTGTTATCCTGAATTTTTGTTTCTGGTCACCTCAGTAATGTGGCACAGCAGCTGTCTACCCATCTGTTTGTCTCATGGCAGAAAAAAGCACTCTAAAGCATGAGAAAAAAAAAATCCTCCCAAAGCAAATGGCTTATATAACCAGTCTTTTCTCCAATGGTAAATTGCCCAAAATACTGATAAAACTGATGTGAAATTCCCCAGCAGGGCTTTAGTTCAGAGGGTTGATGCCAGAGTGTAGTAAGCTGTCACATACATCTTCTCAAGCAGTGTATTTACAGTCACTAGATTCAAATTGCTTCTTTACCCCATTGAAAATGCTGTGAGGTGTTTCATGGAAAAAATGACTAATGGGATGGTGAGAGAGGAACCTTGGAATTTTCAGTGACTGCAGAGGCTGTAGGCTGCAGTCATGTCCTCTTATGACGTATCCCAAGGTGCAGCCATACCAGAGACCCAGCAATAGCAAAAAGGACATGTCATGTCATATGGAGGACATGTCATGAGAACACAATTGTGAACACATAGCAAAAGACAACTGTGTAGACAATGTTCAATACAAAGCCTTTAGCTCTTCATTAATTAAATCACCCCCACTGTCCTGTTGTATCTGCCCTGTCCTACCCTATTGGATGGTTTTTAGCACAGCAGAGGATATGGTAGGAATGAATACCTTTCAGCACACCAGGAGTAGATCACAGAGAAACTCAAAACTAAGGGCAGGGGCAAGTAGGCCTTCAACCACTAGTTCTTGTAAGCTTTGGGAAACATAGAAAATCACTCTGGTATAATTTTTTTCATGCTTTTTTAGAGGAATATAGAAGGAGAGAAATTAAAAACACAAGATGCAAAATATCTTTAAAAAAGATTTCCTTGGATTTTCAAGTTGGCCTCCAAGTTCCATCCAAATAGAAAAGTGCAAATAGGGTAAGAAATGCATTCCTTATTTCAGTAGACATCTTATCCTAATGATTAAATGTCTCGGTTCAGCCACAGCTTCTCTCCCAGGATGGGTCCAGGTACATTCAGAACTGCAGCATGTCAGACTTTCCACAAAATGATGAAGGCCACACATAAAAAACCCAGAAAAATTATGCACAGAGCATTGTTTAAAATGCTCTGCTGTCTCTTGCATTATAACCTGAAGCTTATTATACCAATCACCTGGAGCATAAATCTGTCTTCAGCATCTGTTCTTCTCTTCCAAAGCAGCTCCCCACTGCCCCTGACTGTTGCTTTTGTATACAATTCTTTATCAAACCTAATTGGAAACAGCATTGAAATCAACACTTACTATCTCCCTATGCTGTTTAACCCCTCTGCAACCAGAACACTGCTGAACATTGCACATGAGGATGTAATCCTTTGAGAAGCAAAGGATTCTCTCCAGAGCTGAACCAGATAAACCCTCCTCATCACTGGGACTGCAGGGTTATCTAGATGTCCCATGAAAACAAGCTTAAAATTTCAGGGTTTCAAGGCTGCCAGTTATGAACAGAGACAGAGTAAGAGTCTTATGAGCTGACATGAAAAAGCAAAGTTTGGTCCCATATAATCCCACACATGTATCACAGTCACTACTAGTACAGGCTTGGTGGTTATGGTAAGAGTTATAGATGTACTTCAAAAGTGAAATATATTCAGTCCAGGCACAGATAATCTCCTCTCATTTTAGTTCTAGTATTAGCATTAGTTATGGTCATATTGCAGAGGAAACAAAGTGTGTTTTTGCTGTTTTAGTTTAAGAGAAACACAAAGAATCTAAGAGGATATATTTTATAAGTAATTTTAGGTTAATACTTGGAAAATGAATGATTCACAAGGTGCACTGCAGGTCACAGGGCAAACATTAAGTCTTTCATTTCCAGGCATCACTGGTTTGCTTTCATTTGTGCTCCATGATTATACCTAAATCTTTAAAAGCTTTGGATTTTGATCAACTGAAGCATAAATATGATGTTAAAGCAGAAGTTTCATGTCAGAGGAAGAATAAAGAATAAGGAATGTTTCCACACAAAACATATTTGCATCTTCATAAATGAAGTAACATAAACTTTTTAATTCCTTAACTGGTTTAATGGTGTGACTGTATAAAAACTTTGTTTTGCTTCATTTGGAGAGTATTTGACTATCACATATATATAGAGATACAATGTTTTTACTTTTATAGTTTTAAAATTATGTTTTGGGGCTAAATATTATATAATCTATAATAAATAACTTACATGCTGAAGAAGAGAGGCATCAGTAAAAATCAAATTTACTGTCATATGAATATGAAGTGACTTAAAAGTGACTCATAAAAGCCAACTGGCTTTAAAAAGTCAACATTAAATGTATTCCTAAACCACAAGTGTGGATAAGTCTATGACAATATCCTCCAGCAATTTATAATTTCCCTCAACTCATGCATTACATCAGCTCCAAGATGTTTCTATATAAGTTTAAAGTTTAACTAATGACCAGAAAACTTCATTCACTTTCTCCAAATCACATATTTTTCCTCTAATGTCAGATATTCTGAATTAGATTTTTTTCCTATTCAATGCAAATGTAGTAAAAGGAGAGCTACTGTGGGTCCAGCTTCCCACTGTACCGTAGCTCAGACTTCTTAATTTTTGATGGAAATGTGAACTCTTAGATTATAGGTGTTGAGGTTAAACCTTAAATAATGTCCCTGATCAACAGAATCACCAGCCATTTAACTTATGAAGAAATATATACTGACAGGTAATACATCTATAACTGTTGTAAGTATTTAATATTCTTTTGAAATAAGAAAAGAGAACAGAAAAAATATCCAATTCATTACTTTGCTGCTCTAATGATTAGATTATTCTTTAAGAAAGAAAACTATAAAATTCCTTTCTCTCTCTCCTTCTCTCTCGCTCTCTCTCTCTATATATATGTATATAATACCTGCAAGTTTTTCTCTACTTATTCAAATGTAGAGCCATATCACTCATTTAAATATAAATAAGTATTTAGTCAAATTATTCTTTCACATAACAGTTTTCACACATTTGCAAATCTAGCTTGCTCTTCACTTGATACATAATGGATACCTGATGCAACAGCTCCAGTGGTAATTGTGCTTACTTTTAGTTGAATAGTAAAATAGGTAAATTTTGAAATTTAAAATTTCATGAAGGAATTCATGAAAAATTTTAAATTCCTGGAAACAGCAATGTATCTTAAACTCTCACTTAACTGACTGGCCCATATTTTTACCCTGTTCTCAGAAGGCAGCTGTTCCCCTTTCTGCAGGAGAGTTGCATTACATCCATAGGAGTGTAAGTCCCATGCTTGTTCCCTTGTCTTTTCACAATTAATATTATCTGAGGTCTCAGATTAAACATGCACCAAAATACTCTCAACACTTTTCAGGCACTGTCTCCCTAATCCAATCCCCTTGTAAAAGCTTGTAATCCCCCTTAGCATTTTGCATACTCTGTTCTTTTATCCAATCCAAATACCCTTTTTAAAAATAAAAATTTAAAAAATTCTTTTTGGTATGAAAACAATTTCATTTATCAAAACTATGTATGTTATTCAGTAAATAGCATAGAGTAACTAATATATTTGTAAAACTTCCTTAACATCTTAGAGTTCAACCATCAACCCTGCCAAATCCACCACCAAATCATGTCTACATGGCTTTTTAATACATTCTGGGGTGTTGACTCTGCCACTTCCTTGGGCATCCTGTTTCAACTCTTGACAGCCCTTTCTGAAGAATTTTTTCCTAATAATCAATCAAAACCTCCCCTAGTACAATAGGAGGTCCTCTCCTCTTGTCCTATTGCTTGTTAACTGGGAGAAGACACTGATCCACACCTCGCTACCACCTCTCTCCAAATAATTGTAGAGAGAGATAGAATCACCACTGAGCCTCTTTTTCTCCAGTGTAAATTACTTTATCAGCCACTCCTCAAAGGACTTCTGTTCCAGACCCTTCACCAGCCTCTCTGGACATATTCCAGCACCTCAATGTATTTCTTGAAGTGAGGGACCCAGAACTGGACACAGGATCTGAGGTGCAGCCTCACCAGTGCCAAGCACAGGGGGACAATCACTGCCCTGGTCCTGCTGGCCACACTATTGCTGATACAGGCCAGGATGCCATTGGCTTTCTTGGCCACCTGGGCACAGCTGGCTCATGTTCAGCTGCTGTCACCAGCACCCCCAGGTCCTTTTCTGCTGGGCAGCTTTCCAGTCACTCTTACCCCAGCCTGTGGTGCTGCAGTGGTTTGTTGTGAACAAACTGCAGGACCTGACATTTGGCATTGTTGAACCTCATAAAATTGACCTTGGCCTACTGATTGAGCCTGTCCAGATTCCTTTGCAGAGCCTTCCTGCCCTCCAGCAGATCAACACTCTGACTCAGCTTGGTGTCATCTGCAAACTGAGTGTGCACTTGACCATCTCATCCAGAATCCTGTCAAAGCTATTAAACAGGGCTGGGATCAACGTGGAGCATTCTGGAACCCCACTGGTGTCTGGCTGCCAGTTGGATGTAGCCACATTCACCACCCTGCTCTGGCCATAGCTGTCCAGCCAGTTTTCTACCCTGCAAACAATAGCTCTTAAAGAAGCATCTACGAGAGCACTTCTGCCCAACAGACTATGAAAGTATCTGTAGGAGCCCCTTTTATAGTTTGTAACTTGAGTCCCCTTCTAGTAGGAAAGATTCTCTTTGGTATACTTACAGGGCTTTTTTCAAATTCTTTTAAAAAATAAATGTTTAATTTAATTTAAAAAAAAATAGAAATTTAGTTTCATTCCTAGCATTTAAAGAAACAGATGGTTATACAGACAGAAAAAAAACCCCAACCAAACAAAGAACACGTCCCTAGTATCTGTAAAACTGTCTCATTTAAAATAATATTTTTCATGTTTTCTTCATTATGTGACCTGTTCAGGTTAAAAACACTTTCTGGACAACAGTTTTTGCCTGTTACCTAGTGAAACTTGCTATAACACTTTTTAAACTTGATAAATAATGCATAGCAAAGCAAGAATATCGTTGGTGAATATTAATGGCAGGAATTAGAGCACAGAAACTAATCTATAGTCAGAGAACACTCAAGCACAGAGTACTAAGTGACATAAGTAGGCTAATTGGATGCTTCTTACAGGAGCTGCTTTTTTGCAGCTAGATTCACCTGACAGAGATTTATTTGACGACTCTTGGATAAGAAAGGAAGAAAATGTTTCTTTTTTGTGTCAGAGTAACAGATCTGTGTCTTGACATCAAGGAAAAAACCAACCAAACAAACAACAAAAAAAGAAGAGATAGTATCTTAATGGTATATTATTTTCTTTCTCATTTATTTCAAGAATCAAAATAATTCTTCTTACTCTTCTCACAATGCTTCTCCCACCCTTGACAAAAACTCAGATTGTTAAAACGAGATAGTATTTAAGAAAATAACTACTTAGCAGTACAGTATCTTGATCAATGTTTGCACATAGTCTAGTTGATCTAGTTTAAAATAATATAGCTCTCCTTCTACTCACAAAGTCTGGAATCAACTTATGACTTGTGTATTTTTTTGGTTTTATGACTTTATTTTTTTTTTTTTAATTGATAGCCATATGCCTTTCTCATCCCAATGAACAGCAGGAAAAAGCTGGTTCAGTTATGTTGTTATGTTGTTGCTCCAAAAAGGTTTCTTTTTACTATGTATCTCAATTTCTGCTTGATTCACTCCTGGGAAAGGATCATATTGTAGTTTTGTAAATATATACTGAAGTCAGAATACTCAGCACAACAATTTTTTCTGGTGGTCTGCAACAAGCATTTATAAGGCCAACTACCAGCATGAGAATTCCCCCTGTCATTCAGAGGTACAAATATCAGACCCAGCAAATTAGCAGCCTTATTAGCTACCAGCTACTAGCCAGGTTGGTATGAGCAGATATAGGGGAGTTATTAAGAAGATGCTATCAATATACTCTATGATGACTGTTTGTCCTCAAGGCTCTGCATGACAGTATCAGTAAAATCTCTATTCCTGTAAATATTTTCCCCTCTTTTCACCAGCTCTCAATAGAGAGAGAAGTGGAGAAAAAAAAAAAAAACACATCACTCCACCACGCTCCAAGCCTTGCCTCTGTGGTAATGTTATTGTAGTCAGCAGTGGACTTATCTCAGAAATCCAGAAAGAAGGCACTTTAAGAGCTCAAAAATGCTTCTCTAGTGAAAAAGTGGTTGAGGTGCTTAGGAACATAATATTTTAGAACAGTGTGTTAAAATTTCTGCTATTAATTTTCCTCATGCCTTCTAACAACATAACTGAAGCAGCTTTTTCCTGGGCTGTGGATTTAAACAAAAAGCCAAAACCAAAAAAACTCCTACACATTAAAAACTAAAAATCCAAACAAAAGCCCAAACCAAAAAAATCCCTGTCCCATAAATCCTTCTCTGTTCTCCCTTCCAAACTGCACTTCATAGTGCCCTCCAGTTTTTAATTGTTAATACATAGTGTTAAAAATGCAATAGAAGGGATTGCAGAAGACAATTTCATCATGAAGTCACTTTTGGCCAAGTTACTTGTATCCTACTGTAAGACTTGTGTAGTAGGGACAGCATAGCAGTTCATTCTGCAGTAAACAAAAGTAGTAACATAGGTTCTTTCTTTGCCAGGCAATGAAGGATTTCTCTTTCCCTCTCTTGCCACACAATATGTTTGTGTTTTGCATCCCTCCTAAGTTTCTAAGACAAGGAATTTATATTCTCACCATACAGTCAGGTTGCACTTTGGTCAGAGTGAGTTACTTTTCTTTGTACTTTTCTAACTACAAAACCATGAATTATATGTAATAACTATTTGTGGATATAAGTTTTAGACACTTTCTTGCCCTCCTCCGTTTTCTTTCTTTTTTTGTTCCTTACTTTGAAAACCCACCCCAGGTCCAAGTCATGCATCTGGATGTTTAATGCTTTGTTTCAGAGAGGGAGAGTGGGAAACAAAGAGAAAAAAGATAAAGCAGGCTGTGTAGAAACTTTCCACATATTAAATATGGTTGACATTCAAGTGTGAGAAGAAAAGGACAGATTATTGTTCATTGTCAAGTTTCAAGGGATGCAGACTTTATTTCACTGCGCAGTTCTGAGATATCGTTCTCAAAGCTTTTTTGTTTCCAGGCTAAAAGAATGGAGGGGACCTGCTCAGCTCATATGTGTTAAGCACTGGAGAGATTTGTGGGGGAAAACACAGATCCAAAGGCTGTAGTAAAAATAAAATTATTTCAGCAATAGTCAAAGCATGATTATAGATTAAATCCCACTAAGGTTAGCAGACAGTCCTATTAGTGTTGAATATATCCAAACTCTATATAAATCAAGAAAGAAAAGAACTACTTGTCCAGGACAGCCTTGTTAGAGTCAGTGGAGAACACTGTTCATATTGGTGCATTGCACAGTATCTCCCTGAAACCAAATAGCTGAAAGTTAATAAGCCCCTGCTCGAGAGCCCTGCAGGTAAGAGCTGGACCCTGCAATAGTAAAGTCAAGTTGTCTAAAATTCATATGCTCCCAAAATATGCTAAAAATTCACATGCCACAGAGATGTCCTAAAAAGAACTTGGTTGTTGAGAAACAGTTTCTAGTTCCTTATCAACACTTTATTCCCTGTGCAAAGCTTCAAGTGATGAAGAAAATTGCTTATCACGTATCTATATTATAACAAACTTTTAGTACATGATGAATTAACTACTGTTTTCTGAACTTAGCATAACTGAGTTCCCAAAGCCACAGACAGCAAAATGAATCTCCCAGGAAGGCTACTTGACACGTGCACATGTGCCCCTGCTCACAGTGAATCATGGCATGTATAGGTCAGTCCAGAGGTTCTAGGTCTGAAGGGTCAAACTAGGGCTGCCAAGCTCCTCAGTGGCAGTAATTTTTGTGGCACATGGTTATCACTGAGACATCCTCTCCTTCTACAACTTGGATATCTTCAGATATCTCCATATTAAAATTATATTCCAGGGTTTGGGCATACCTTCACACATATTACTGATCATGACATCACCTATGTTGTTGGTTCATCAACCATCCCTGTGGTAAAGCATAGAGTGATGTTGTTACCTCATGCCAAACTCCTATCCAGCTTGTTTTAATTTTATATTTCACTGTGTCTTTGTTAAACATGAGTTAATGACTCCATTTATGTTTCTGCAGCTGAAGCACATTTTTTCTGAATTATTTTTTCCCTCCTTTTCTCAGTATTAGGTGGTGTTAAAATTGAGACATTCAAGGTGGCTGCTGCTGGATGAGCAATGAAAGGACAAAAATCATAGAATAGTTTGGGTTGGAAAGGATGTCCAAAAGCCATCTAGTCCAACCCCCTTCAAAGAGCATGGACTTCTTCAAATACATTGGGTTGCCAGAACCAACTGGAAGATTATGGGCTTTCGCTGAGTACAGTGGGTGTGCTGAGTTTGTGGTCAAAAAAAAGAAGTTAATTCTGATCACTGGGTTCCCCAAAGATGGAGCAGTTGTAGGAAGTGCAGGAAAAGCAGCTGGCTTTCCTATTTTTTATTTTTTTTTGAGACCCGAACAATCATTTAAACATTACTTGTGACATTTCTGATGTCTGAATCCTAGTAAGGAGACTTGCTAGGTTTTGGACTAGGACTCTAGTAAGGATCTAGAGATCATTAAACAGTCTTAATCTAGCTGTCAATGAAATAATTTATCCTGTATGTAGCTGGCTATGCAAACTAATGAAAACCTACTTCAACAAAATGAAAATGTGTTCTATATCTTCATACAGTAATGGGGAGAGCAATCAGTATCTAAAACATGAAATACATTTTGTAAATTGAGGTATTTCCCAGCACTCACACAAGCTTTTTGAATCTGAGAGTAGAGGAAAATTTTCAGTGCAGGTTAAAATGATTTTTAGCCACTTATAGTTACAAGTAGGTGCTCTATATATCACACTGACAACTTAAATTTCCAAAGTATAAATGTCAAAAACCCTTGCTCTGCCTAAAAAGAATTTATTAGATAAAACCCATGAATTTCAATTAAGGATAAATGTGCAATTACTTTAAGGAAGAATAAAACCAAGCTTTCCATTAGGAATATATGAGCAGCCCTTAAAAAAATAAAATACTGTCAATACTGTCTCTTCATTCAATTAACTCCTAACCTTGCAGACCACAGATCATTTCATTTGTCACCACATCGATTGGGCAGCTCTACATTTTGAGATCACTTCTATGCCATTAGGTTATTAGATCCAGCTAATTTCTTTCCTGAGAATTACATGAATATATTTGACACATTCATTAGCTAATGAAGTTAGAAGATTCATATCAAATCCTTTCTGTAAGTATTGAGAACTACCATTATCCAAACTCCAATTCAGAGACAAAAAATACATCCTTTTGCAAGATAGAATATACAACAGTTAATATTTTGAAACTAAAATTTTCATTTCCTTGCTGCTATGAAACTACAAGAAACAAGGAAATAATGTTAAACAACAAAAAATCCCCAAATATTAGCTGTCAAAATCATTAATGATATATTAATAAAGGAGTACAGAATATAAAGGAGTACAGAAGCTCTCCTTTTAGTATTTTAAAATATATTTGAACTATATATCCTCTCCAAACAGTAAAACAATCTTCACATCTACTGTTTGACTGACTGTGATTGCACTAAGCTTAACAAGTTATTTTTATAGAGTCAGATTCAGACAAGTTAAAAAAATCACCTTTTTTTTTCATATACAGTGAACCGATAACGTAATATGTAAAGCAATTTTATGTACAGAAAATAAACAGAAATGCTTCCTTATGTTTTCATGAGGTGTGTAAAAGAAAACATTCTCTTACCTTAGTCAAAGATGCTTGCTGCTGACTGACTGGAACAATTTTACTTGCATCCTAGTAAACTCTTGAACAGTAATCCTGTTATGTGTCTACAGCAGTTTCATGGGGGTGGGACTTCTGTGTAATAATGAATTCACCAGGGAATCTTCCCTTTGAAAGAATGCTGCTGCAGACAAGGAAACCACTCTACACTTACTGTCACAAGCTTTTGGATGATTAGGTTGAGATGCAGGGAGTAAGTACATGTACACTCATGAAGTGATGCAGATTCAAATATTTCTTATATGCCAAAGCTTTGACAGGATGAAAACTGCAGTAAGCTTTACAGGGAAAGTATATATGTATATGTGTGTGTGTTTATGTATATATATATACACTTTATATATGCAAAAAGGAGAGGCACAAAAGGTCATTAGGAAGAAATTTATTTAGCCTATAGGGGTATGGCAAAACAGCATGTTTGGGTTAATTAGTGATTCTAACCATTTAATCTGAGAAAATCCAAGTCAAGCATGTAAATCCTTACCTAAAAAAAATATTTTCAAGAGTATCATAATCCTAAATGATAAGCTGCATAAAAAGCAGATACACACCCATCCTACTGGCTATCACTAATTTCCTGCGTAGAGTGGCAGCTCAGACATAATGAAGAAGCTCTGTAACATCTTAACCCAATAACATATAAAAAGCTTCCTGTGGGCTCTCCAACAAAGAAAAGTGATGTTTATAGTGATTATTATTAAGACGTATGAGTAAAAAACCAAGGAAGAGTGTGTGTGGTCACTTGAAATAGTAGACAACAAATATGAGTGCAAATTGATACTTTGGATGAAAGAGAGATATATCTGGCAAGATTATGGCAGTGAATATGGCAAAGGGTGAAGGGTCCCAGTATTCAGCCAACCATCTCAGTGGAGCTGTAAGAATAATGGTCATCCAACCCGATTACTGGACTAAGTGAGCCTATCAGCCTTTATTAAATCATCCAGCACTTCCCTGATCTGATTTACAGATAAAAAGCAAAACAAAGCTGACTCATGGACTTTCAGCTCCTCAGAGCTGCTTTCCAGCATGTCAATCCCAGCCTATGCTGGTGTCTGGGATAACACCCCAGGTGCAGGACCCTGCATTTGATTTTTTGAATTTCAGAAGGCTCCTCTCTGTCCATCTCTCCAACCTGTCAAGGTCTTTCTCAAGGGTAAACATAGCACCCTGGGGTATTGGCCACTCCTCCCAGTTTTGATGCATCAACAAACTTGGATGAAGGAGTAGAGTACCTTCTGAGCAAGTCACTGATGAGCAAGTTAATAGTAGGCCCAGTATTGAACCTTTGGGGACAGTAGACCTTGTGCCACTGATAATGACTCTCTGGGATCTGCCATTCAGTTCTCAATCACTTCACTGTCTACTCATCCAGCCCACACTTCCTGAGTTTGCCTATGAGGATGTTGTGAGATTGTCAAGGTAGACAATACCCACTGCTCTCCACTCATCCATCCAGGTAGCTGTTCCATCGTAAAAGTCAATCAGGCTGGCCAACCCTTCCAGTGACTCCACTTGCCTATCACTTCTACAGCCTTCTTGTTAGCTAACTCACAAGAGGTACAAACAATCATAGCTTTCTTCTGTATAAATTCCAGCATTCATTCAGGGTGTGAAAAACAAATTGAACTCCCTTCCCTTCAAAAGCCACCTGCATTTCTCAACTCCATGCAACTGCCCTTCCCTGTAAGTCGTGAGTGGTCTCTGTGCCTGCCACACCTTTTTTTGAAACTGTCCCAATGTTGTGAGATTGCCACACTCAAGAATCTGAGTTACTTAAAAGACAAACCAAAAGAATAAACGTCACCCTAGAATTTTCCAATGTGAGCGTTACCTGAATAGCAGATAACAACCTTATCTAAAGTAGAATTCTGAGGATTTCATTTTCAGAGAAATGAAAGGAATTTACAGTTGCTCAACTCAGAGGGCAGAAGGTGAAGGAAGAACAGCGAGGGAAAGGAATGATAATATTTAGCTATGTCAAAAGCAAGAGCAGAGATGTTTCCCATCTTTATAGCAGATAGCATAACAAGGAAGAAGTTTAAATTGCAGGGAAAAAGGCTTTCCAATGCCTAATCCTTTGATCTACCAGTAAACAGAGACTCCTCAGCCTTCTTATTTGCCTGTAAGCCTTTAAGAAGAGGTTAAAAAAAGCATCATAAATACTCTGGGAAGAGTTAATTTTACATTTGCTCAGTGAGGTGATCTGAAAATGTCTGCATGAGTTTTTCTGTACGAGTTCTGAATATTCAGGAGTCAGAAATGAGGCATGTTGCTGTCAGAAACAGTTTTTTCCAAGCACAAGTATATTTTTTTAATTTGTAAAAATAATCAAAATAATTATTTTGATAGGAATTATTTATGTCAATAGAAGTTTGAATGCCATCCTGTTAATAAGACACTTAAAAGTAATATAACACTAATTTATCGCTTCAATTAAATTTTAAATGTATGCTTGATGTGTCAATTGAAAAGCTTTTACCTTCATCCAAAAACAACTAAAAGAATACAGGCTATTTATCTAAAATAAAGTTTTTCTTTTTCAATTTGATGCAAAAATTAGGAGCATGTAAGACTGCATTTCATACTGACAGAACAAAACCCATGTGTCACATGTACTAGACTTCTCCAAATGCTGTGATTCAGCTCTTTATATGAAGAAATTGCAGCCTAGTAGACCTTAGGACTTCATTACTCTGGCCTAACAGGCTGATTTTACCTATGATCATCTTTTATTGATCTAATGTGCAGTTGAAAGTCTGTTTCAACTTCTGGCCTGTGCATTGTTTGTATCACATTACTTGTTTTCACCTACTTTACAGATTACTCCATGGAAAAGTGACGCCAGACAGCCAAGATATTGTCTTTTAAGTAAATAAATTACATGCAGTCCCCTTTGCTACTGTTAGATCCCTAGACTGGCAGTTACACTTCTATTTGATAGCTATAGTCAGTATTGGATAAAATTCTTCTAATACAGTTGATCTTTCATCACTTAAACTGCAGTGTTTTATAAGTAGAAAGTGTCCCTTGATAAAGGAAATTAAATTCCATAAAATGCCATCTTTCTGCAAACAGGGATTGGATTTACTGATGTATTGTAGAACTGTGACCAGTGTTTAGCAATACCTGCACATCATCAAAACAACTACTTTTTTTTTTTGAGGAAAGGCACAACGCACTTTAAATATTGGAAACTGCATTTCACCTGCAAGCTGTAAACAGAGACACTGATTGTCAGAAACAAATCTGAGCAGAATCATGGCTCAATGGCATTTAACACAAATAAGGCATCTCACATAAATGTTTTCTATCCTTCACCCCTTTCAACCAGAGAGGCTCAATTTGCATCTCTAGTACACAAAATCTCAGAAAATTTTCTTCACTCTTCCATGCTGAAGTACAGATCATGTGGACAACTGGAACTGAGCTAGCATGGATTCTGTATTTCAGTAGAATATTGATTGGTAACGTGTTGTGTCTATCACTTTTTACTCTGGTGATATAAAGGCTTCTGTGTGTAGTCAGTTCTGATCATTAGGAAAACAGCAGAGCTCTTGTTGCCTCTCCAGGGTAAAAAGGTACTACTGCTATTATTAATCAGGAGCATACTTCACATTTCCTTGCAACAAGGGCTGTCAAAAGACAACCTGGGGCAGCCCTCTATAAAGTCACCTGGTGTATCTAACTTCAGAGTTATCTAACTCTTTAGAGATTGCAGAAGTGTACCTAAAGGTGTTTTTGAGACAGTCTATTAAAAAATACCATCCTGTACCATAACATAAATATCTTGAAAGAATATTTTTGCAGCAGAGGTTTGGCAATACAACCTTAGTAATAACATTTGGGGAGACTAGCCCAACATATTTATCATAAACATGCTTCCCATAGAAACAATAATTTTAGAAAGTCATATAACTGTAGTGAAGAAGATAATGAAAAAAATACAGGATGGACCAAAATGCTACAAATAGGCTGGGATACATCAAACAGTATTGTGCTGAGAAAGAGTTAATGAATACTGCTGTGCCTATTTGCTCTATTAAGGGGTTGCAGTTATTTGAATTATTTTTTTAACTGTACTTCTCTGCTGCTGTATATGAAATACTGCAATGAGGAAAAGTCTCATAAGGTGCTGCAGAGAAGACTAGTGGGAAAGACTTCTGCATTTTTCAGTTGACTTCATGACTGACTTGGTGTGTGGTGTTTAGTTAATGCCATCATAAGTTTCTTAGAAAGTTCAAAGAAAATACATGGCTTTCCTTCTAGTTTTTCTGGAGATGCATCACTGCACTAATGTACTGCTTACCACATTGAACGAAATGCTTTCCAAACTTTTACTAAGAACACAGCTCTTAAGCCCAAGTATTATGGTGTTTATGTCAATACAATCCTTAATGCATTCCTGTTGCTAGGATAAGTTTGTTTACAGCTTGTGGATGAAGCAATTTTCATACACTTTTTGTGAGGATCCCCTGTTTCTTCATTGACTGAAGAGTTACATCTAACCTCTCCTGCCCTCCATGCGTGGGCAGTGCTTCCTCTCTGTGAATCATATCTAATATTTCAATGGCAGCATCAGTTCTTACCAGCACCAAGGGCATTGTGCTTGCAGCCTAGTTATACTGTAAGCAAAAATACTTTTATCTCATCTCTTCTGAAAACCAGGCACTGAAATGGGAGCAACCCAATACACTTTAATGAGATTCCTTTCTACAAGAGTTTAGCCTCCTGTCTTATGACAGGACATTAAACCACCTTACCTTATACTTAATTGAAAGGTATAATATGGTTCAACAATTATTAAAATGAATAGGATAGCTTTTGTTCTTTTAAGCATCATTTGTCTTAGAAATTTTCCTTTCTTACCAAGCCAGAGGATAGTTGTTAGGTTTCAGACTGGTAGAGAAACAAGGAAAACACTGCTAAACACTGCTAAACTACCACGGGGCAATAATGAAATAGAATGAATACTGAAGTATGAAAATGTCTTTACTTACTTATTCAGAAGATTCAGTTTGTCTGCTTAAGTTATCTATACTATTTGCACAAAGGTCACATTTAGTTAAACCAGATGTGTTTCACCAGATGTGTTTCCTTTGATTGTATAACTTAACATTTCAAGATGAGAACTGCTTCACTTCTCATGGCACTGTGGAGGACAATTACCATGCTCAAAACACTGCTCAAGTGACATCCAGGAAAGCATCCTCACTACCCTATTCTGCAGAGTATGTGCTGACAAATAAGGTAAGAAAGTAAAAAACATAGGGGAATTCCTAATCTCATACTGACAATTTTGTTTGTTTGTTTGTTTTCAAGTATTTATTCATTTATTTATGGACATGAACCAGAATTCAAGTGAAAACTGCCAGGTTCAGATAAGAAGAAAAAATTTCTACATATTAAATTATTATGCAACCATTTTACATGAAGTAGAATATTATTAGAAAAAAAAATATTTCAGAATGTTTATGGGTCTGGATATTAGAACATTTAGTAGTGGAGACTCCGGTTCAGAAATATCTAGTTTGTACAGGTATCAGAATCTAAGCTTCTTGTTTTTCCCTCATCAGTGTTGACCAGCATAGGCTTTAAGAATTTGAGAGCAGTAAGAATGATCTGCCATAGCCAAAAATTGATATCTAGGAGGTTCAAGTTGAAACATAAAAACATCTTGTTCCTTAAGGAAACACTGGAGCAAATCACCCAAGGACACTGCAATCTCCATCACTGAAACTTTAAGACTTTGCTGGATAAAAAGCTCAAATTCAAGCAGTGCATTCAAACACAGTGCTGATTGTTGACCATCACTGGACAGCTGTGTAGAGTTCCAAAGCTTGCAACTACATATCATGCTGCAGAATACAGACTGCAGTACAAATCATCTGCTGAGGTGAAAGCAGCAGGAGGAAGAAGAGTTCTGAAATTTTATGGAAGGATGGACAGATTGAGATTAAACTCATGAGAGGCCATCTTCCTGAAATCAAGCTCCAGCTTTCATGTACTTATAGGCAGTTAAAGATGGAGAACTCTAATTATTGGATAAAATCATGACCCTGTGATATTGAGGGCTCTATCACTGATTTGAACAGGTCCAGTTTTCAGCCATCATGCTCTGTTTCAGAGTACTTGTTCTTAAAGAAACCCAAAAACCCCCACCAAACCCCATGAGCAATACCCATCCACCTGCAGCCACAAAAGAACCCCCTGAAAAAACAACCAAATAACTCTAACAAACAAAACAACCCTGAGACAAAAGTAAAATTAATAATTATCTCATGGAATAAATCTAAACTAATGGCCATGTGGCAGAAGTAAGAATGAACTAGAGTTTTGCTATCTTGCTTCAAAACACTGGAAAGTATTCATAACTCTTGATACTGCAGAAGCTTCTGCATTTCTCATGAATAACTAAACAGATTATAAATACTTTCACTTTGATATTCATAGACTGATATCAAAATATTGAAACATTCCCTGAGTTTCCTGTTTCCCATGACTTCAATCTCAAATTTTTCTTAGTGACCTTTGAGAAGGGGAATTTTTTGCTCTCCTGGTTTCTGTGAAAATTAATGTAGCCAAAAGCAGAAATAAGACCAATAGTTAGAGACTGTTTCTCTTCTCTTCTCTTCTCTTCTCTTCTCTTCTCTTCTCTTCTCTTCTCTTCTCTTCTCTTCTCTTCTCTTCTCTTCTCTTCTCTTCTCTTCTCTTCTCTTCTCTTCTCTTCTCTTCTCTGTTTACTTGCTTTAAGTTGTCATCCCTGTAGTTTTTATTGTGATAAGTTTGGGGTTGAGTGTATTTTCTAAATATATGTAATCTTAAACACATTCATTTCACAGTCATTTTAGGAGCTGAGGGAACTAATTGAATTAAGCTGTAGAAGACTAACTGATTTTAAGATATTATATTCTGTGTAATTAATGCATTAAAACTACTTTTAAATAGTGAAGAAATAATTTTCTAGTATACTCTAACAGTATTTCAAGAAGCAATAAGAAAAAATATAAAAATTTGCACAACATGCAGAATATGCAAAGATGAATAATGTGTAACAGATGATGATGTGTTTTGTTGGGGGTTCTTTCAGGTTTTTTTGGGGGGGTTTAATGGTTTGGTGCTTTTTTTTTTTTTTTTTTTTTTAACACAGTGGACTTTCTTTAAGAGGTGATGTGCAAACAAGCAGTGAAAAAAAAAATACAAGAAACCAAACCAGACACCACTGAGCAAGTGAGCTGGGTTCAGCTGAGGTGCAGTGAGAGAACAGCCAGTGGACTAAAGGAGTGGGCCATTCCCCTCCACATGGCACTGGTGAGAAGTGGCTGAGGAAATGGAGCTGCTTGAGGCAAGAAAAGAGAAGGAGAAACTGGTTGCACTCTATGAGGAGAGATACAGAGGAAACTGAACACAGACAAGTAGAGCAAAAGGTCAAGGTGACAGTAGTGAGTAATAACAAGAGCAATTATATTGGATATAAAGAAAATCATCTAAATAATGAAAGTAGTTAAGCACCAAAGTAAGGGTCCAGAGGAGTTTGGATGTTCCATATCTGAAAACCTGCAAGACAAGTGAAAAAAACCTGATCCACCTTTAAAACTAGCCTTTCTTTAAAAAGGAGCTTTAGCTGATAGCCCCAGAAGTCACTCCCACCCTAACTTTTCCTAAGAGCCCAAGACCATACTTCAGATCTGCTTCATAACCATACCACATAGGACACTTAAGGTTTCATTGAAGTGGATATGTTCCACACAGTACTCTCTCCCTGTCTTAGGCTATGGATCAGGTTGCTAATATAACTGTAAAAGATATATATAAAAAAAAAGCATCAGATTTACCACTTGATTTATTAGCAGATATTATCTGTTTGTTAGCTACAAAGTGCAACTGAAATACAGTTCTGTGCTACTGAACATTGCTCCTAGGTACCTACCCTGCATGAAAGAGACTGTATCCATAACTTGCATCACATTTTCAAAACCTGTCTTTTTTTTTTGCCAAACTGATTTTTACTAAGCTATCCTTAGTGAAGGAGAAGAAAAACAGAGAAAGAACACCAAAAGAAAGCTTAGATTGCTTTCATATTCTAAGAAACCAGCCTGGGGCTTAGAAGTAGCAGGTCTGGCACTTCCTCCATCTCCCCCTTCCATTCTCTCTTCCCTCCTTTATTATTTATTGACCTCAGAATTCAATGAGTCACAAGAGTGCACAGAAGAATTATTATCTATTTATCTTTTAAAAGCTACAGCTTAAGGTGCTCTATGGTGGAGTCCATGGTAACATGACATCTTGCAACTTCATAGCTTGCAAGACCAAGAAAATAGATGAAACAAGCAAGATGAGGAACATAAGTGGATGTTTAGAAAGGAAAGATTTTTTATTTAGTGACAAGGACCGTTATAAATTTTATTCATCTTGTATTTGGCCTTCATATTCTAATTATAACTTACTCAGAGAGTTATGTTGCAAAGGAACATCTGGACTTTATCCATTCAGCTGTATTGTTATTTGCTCTGCTTTTCATTCCAAATTTATTTTCACACAACTCTGTACAGCACTTCACATTCCCAAGGGAGTTGTTCCTACCAGATAGTATTTACATGTCCACCTCCTGCCCAGATTTTCAGTAGTTTTTCCACAACTGTTTTCAAGTGTCAGAAACAAAGTGGAAACACATCATCACATACAGTTAGGTTCACATGACAGGATCCTGAAGAAGAGAAACATGGAGTTACTACCCAGTTTTCAAATACAAAGAACCACTTTGATTACATGCTTTATCCCAGGACACTGTGTTCTATCTGCTCTTCCTCAAGAAGATCTTAGTCTAATCAGGATATAACCTCTGTGATCCCACAGAGATCATCAAAAATATGACATTTCCTTTGAGATTTAATACCTTGCCACCTATCCTGAAAGGCCCTATATTTTCAGATCTTTAAAAAAGTCAACACAGATTAGAAGAATGGTAATTAATGATGTTATTCTTAGAGTTCAGCTTCCTTGACAGCAAGATTTAAGACAAATAGATTTTAAGATAGCTATTCTGAGTTCTTACAGCTACAGCAAAAAATGAAACCCTGGAGTAGGAAAGGAGCTTCTTCAGAATAGAAATGCAAAAAGCCTGTTCACCAATAATTTTTGATAAGATTCAGCTGTTGATATTTGCTTGGTTTTTATTAGTTTTAAACCTTATTACACACATCCTGCCAAATATCTATTGCACACCACTTTCATTAGCAATTCAGGGATATAAATTGTTATATTGGATATGCCAAACATGCATATCAGCATGCAATTTAATAGGGCCCAGATCTTCAGGTGTTAGCAAAACAGAATATTCCAACACAAAATATTTTTATACTTCATTTTTATGTTAGTATGTCCTTCATTCAGTCATCTTCCTTCTCAAGAGTCAACCATGCAAGAGATAAGAAACAGATGGTTGTTTTACTCACAACTCCAGTTGGGTAGCACTTTTTTCCAACTTTAAATACATATCTACCAGTAAGTTATGAGATGGCAGTAAGAATATTAACCCCTTTAATCTAAAGTTACTGAACACCTTGGAAAACAACTTAAGAAAATTGGATTAAAAAAATCATTGATACAAGCACTAACAAAAAGTATCAAATGTGCTGGGACAGGTTACAGATATGCGGAGGTATTGAAATGCCCTCTTAAAATGTTACAACATGGTTTAAGAACTAAACCAAGATGACTTTAGCCTTTTGCCCAGTGTTACTGTGGGTCCTTATCTGTATTTCCATAGAACACCTTAAATCCTCCAGTCCCATGTGTAATGGAAAGCAAAAATGACACCCAGTGCTCTGCAATCACTGGTTGTTGTGTCAGGACACAGGAACCATTTCTAAGCACCTACTGACAGATAACAATAACTGGAGCAAATATTAGACAGTACCTGACACTTCAGCTCCCAGAAACAGATCCTGGCTGCCCTAATATTACTTTTATGAGTAGTATTACTTTTAATCACTCAGTGGTAATTTTAACCACTTCCCTTTTTAAAGCATTTACCTACAGCTCTTGCAAAAATATCACCATTGCAAAAGATATGACAGCTAAGCATGTCTCATAGGCTAACACTGACAATACTGATACTGTTCTCCTTTAGATATTGAGTAGCCAGATTTGTTGTTTGAACAGCAACCTAACCATATTTTGGCAGTCAACTATTATCATTTACATTTAACCAAAATTAGTATTTCTGCAAGTGATAGATAACAAGGAAGCAAGCAACTGATATTGTTCTGGCAAACTCTTTAGAAAATATATATCTTTCATAAATTCTGAACCAAATTCTCCTCAGCTTCTGCCTCACCTCCGCAAGCTTCTTGGTTTTGGCCAAAACTGTAGAGAAAGCAAAGCAGTAATGTGATTCTTCCTTTCCAGTACCACAACTACTAGGCAAGAAGCTTGTCTTTCATATAGTCAACTGATTATTTCATCACATTTCTAGAGCTTTCAAGCTGCTAGTCATTCAGATATAATCACAGTCCACCCCCCTTCCCTCATGAAGTGCTTTACCTGCAGTAACCACTAACTGAAAAGACATTAAAATGGGAATAGTTATGACTAAAGTAAACAATGTAGGGTTTATTTACTGTCCTCATGAGAAACAAGAGAAGTATCTCTTACCAAGAACAGTTTCATAAGTCTTTAGAGAGAGAGGATAAAAGACAGAATCATGAAATACTTATAAATTTATTTTTTCCATCTAACAATGCAATAGTTGTTTCTTGCTCTTCAATTGACATCCCCTCATACTGTTGTGCTCTGCAGAACAATAGAGGCAGTTGTAGAAATGAAATGAGTCACAAACAACATGTGACTTGGGGCATGCAAGGCAGAGCTGACGATATCACTGTCTCAGTTGCCAAAGACTGTAACAGAATCATGTTTGTTTACTGCTTGAATCCATACTTTTGCTGTTAATCTGAACACATTTTTTCTTTTTGAAAATAAGACATTGTGTAACATGCAGTGTAGCCCATAACTTACGAGTACTAACTTACATTTTATTTAGCCCTGATGTTGTCAAGACTAATAATGCATTGAATCATCTCATAATATGGAGGTGACAAACATCTCTACTGGATCAGCAGGTAAAGATTAGTTCCTCCATGTAAAAGGAAGTTGTCTTGGGTTATGGAACCAAAAATGTGTATTCTATTTCATCTGTTGAAAGCAGCTGGGGAGATGTTTTTTCTTTATCTCTTGTTATTCTGGGGGGAGGGGGACAGATGCCTTCTGATAATGGACCAGCTGTTAAAACCAGGTGGAGCAGTGTTTCTTATCTCTTTTACTGCCCATCCTCCCTCCAGGGGGATATTTTCTGCTAATGGGCCATTAAAGCTCACTAAGGACATGACATATTCCATCATCCCATTGTGAGATGGGACAGCTCCCAGTGGGGGGTGGGGGGTGCGGGGGTGGAGCCAACCATTCCTACCTAGATAAAAACTGAGATGTAGGAACAGAAGGTATCTGGTTCCACCAGATTCCCGGAGGAAGACTGGACCCTTCTCACCCTCACTGGACCCTTTTCTCTCAGGATCATCTCTGCTCCAACAGAACCATATCTGCCACTCCAGGAGGACTCACTTTTGGACTGCTTCCAACACCCTGACCAACAGGGTGTCAGGTTGTAGCTCCGACTCTGTCAGGGTTTCTAGGATTGTTGTTTGTTTGTTTGCTTGTTTGTTTGGTTGGTTTTTTTCTACTACATTTGTATCATTAATATTCCTAGTAAAGACGTGTTATTCCTATTCTCAAATCTTTGCCTGAAAGCCTTTAATTGCAAAATTATATTTTGGAGAGGGTAAGGGGTTTACATTCTCCATTCCGGGGGAAACTCCAGCTTTCCTAGGCAGACATCTGTCTTTCCAAACCAAGACAGATTTTAGAAGTAAAATTGAAGAAGTTTCTATTGCTTTTTTCCCCCTAGACTTTCAGTAGGACAAGATGGAAATAAAATTTATAACCAAACAGAAGTATTTTTTTCTCATCTGTTGTAGTTAGATGGCTAATTATCATCTCCCAAATCTTAGTAGGCTTACTCCCTTTAAGTGTTAGAGCATGTGCCTCTCATAAACCATCCATTACACAGTGACAGCCTGAGACATCCCCATTCATGTTAGGTACTGAATTAGAAAATAAAAACAACAGAAAACCCAAGCACACTTAAAACAACCACCATGAGAATTATTTTTGTCTAACCAGTAAACTATAAATTGAGTGCTCTAGATCAAGAAAAAGAAAGAAAGCAGTTTGAGCAGAAATTAAATGTCTAAAGTGAAATTAGTGCTTTCATGCCTATGTGAAACTTCCATTGCTCTCAGTGCCAAGATTAGTTTCCTGAGTTTCATAATCTGAGAGTAACAGTACTCATGACTGCTTCTCCCAGTATTACCTGATTATTAAAATCCTAAATTTTAAAATCTTTCTGAGATTAGCTCTAAAAAGTTAAAGGTGAGTGCTGTTAAATGATCTACTAAATCCAGGTATTGTTTCTTCCACAAAGAATTCTAGAACTACATTTCTCTGGCAAAGCACGGATGGTGCCACACTTCTGGAAGTTTTTCCAGAACAGCTCTGTCATTCAAGGTTCAGCTGAATTTTAAGTGATGTTTGAACATATATTCCCTCAGCTGTAGTTAAAAAGAGATAGTACTGAAAAGGTATTCTTGTGAAGTTGTACCAGAAGATGTCTGGAAATCATCTGTCATCACTGTCATTTTAGCATGCTGACAAGATGAGAAATAATGAGAAATAACCATTCTTGCCCTCTTTGTCCTCAAGTTAAACTTCAGACTTCATAATCTTTCATTGGCCCAAATAAACCAGTTTGTATAGTTATCATGAGTCTCAAGGCTTGGATTTAATCACTGAATGAAACAGAATTCTCTGTGATTCAGACCTGAGTGTGCAGCTGCATGCCTTTCAGTTCGAGGTTCACAAAGAGGGGTAGTGACGAGGTAACCTTCTAAGCTCCAGTAACTACTACATACATGCTCTTTGCCACCTCCTACTGTTAAATACAGCAGCAGGACACTGAGCTAATGTGTCACATTTTGCAGGCTGGGTGGTCTTAGGAGCATCCAGAGTCAATTACCACATCTCAGTGGTATTACAGTCCTGGTAGTCACCTAGTGAGCTGTGTTAGTGCACTTCTGTAAGATCGTATGACCATATCCAAGCTGTCATAAAGAACAGAGTTCTTTGTGACAATGACTATTTAAATTTATAATTTTTATAATATCAGGCATGTAGGCCTGTTTTTACCAATAAGAAATGTCTGCATGTGTTACTACAAACCTTACTCTTAGGATACTTCACACATAAATAAATGCCTAGAACAATGTAAATTTGATACATAAATACATGTATAGTCCAAAAGATCAGTAAAAAGGCTTACTTCTTATGACTTGTGTTTCAGCATCACTTTCAGCAGTTACTAGCACATAACTCGACTGTACTAGGAGGAAACAAATACTTCCAAGATGGCCCTGCACATTAGTATTCATGGAACTTACAGCTGAGACTCATTGCAGAAGGGCCACAAAACTCATTTACTTGAAAAACAACAATTTTGTCACTAACTTAAAAAGCTTCATAGGCAAAATAACATAACCACATTTACTTTGGCAAGTCATACCAACTTATATCATACATTATTCTAATCTGATGGTATTCTATTCAACTAAGATCTGGAAAATTAAAACACATCAGAAGAGTCAATATTTCTTGACTGAAAAGGCTATAGTAATTTATAAAAACCAGAGGTAACCAGAAAAAAAAATAGTATCAGTTCTAAAGAAAATAGTTATAAAGCTCTAGGTTATGATTCCTTAATAAAGGCTCAAGGCATATATTGAATTACTGGATATAAGATTGCTGTGTAAAAACTAAAGCTAAAACCAATAATGTCACCTGGGAGACATTAGTCCCATCCTGTGCCACTGTGCCCCATCCTTCCCCCTCCTGCCCCACCTCCTGTTTCCCTGCACAACTCTCCTGTCTAGATGGGAATGGGTTAATGAAGTAGGCTAAAATCCAAGAGCATAGTTGTTTACAGGGACTGTTATTTAAGAAATAGATGCTCAAATTCCTTCAGAAGTAGAAATGCTTGAGATCTGCCTTCATATTTGTTTTAACACTTAAGCGTTTGCTCCAGTCGCACTCTGATGGAAAGTCACTTAACTAGTCTGTAAAACATAAGAGACAGCAGAACATGTGCAAGTCTCACCTTCTCTGGCTGGCAGCAGTCAATCAGTCATAAGCAAAAACAAAAGAAAAATTCTGACTCTCAAGAAGGGAGACCTATACTTTAGCTTTGGCTGGGAGCGGGGGCAGAATAGCTCCATACCGCAGGATGAATCAGTAACAACTCCCGACTCTTCACATGGGGGCGGGGGAAAGAGCGAAAAGGAAACCCTTTCCTACCCTCCCAAGCACATCTCCTCTCCCCACGGTCCTTACATTTTTCAGACCACTTTAGAGCGGCTTGTGCGTTGTTGCTGGCTTGGAGGAGTTTGAGGAGCTGCGTGGACTGAGCCTCGAGCAAACAGTCGAACAGAGAGTGCCATCGAGTGGCGAGGTTCCAGCAACACACTCCGCAAAGTCCCTGCTAGCCCGGGATCAGCAGCCCGTTTTTAAAGGTCTGCGAATCTTTTAATTCTTCACACTAACTTTTTAGCTTTGAGAGCAGGGTGCATAGAGTGGAAACACTAATTTCTGTCTTATTTGGGCTTGAGCTTTCAACATTTCAATGGAAAGTATTCTTCTGAGAAGGAGGAAAGAAAGAAGAGAAAAAAGAAAAAAACACATAACCACAATCCACACTAGAACAGAATTAACCAATAACTTGAAGTCGACCAACACTAGAAACTAGCCAGGTTTTGAAGCAGTTTAAAGCCTTCTACTCTGAACACATTGTAATATTTCTGAAGTTGCAGAGAAGCCTTGAGCAGAGTTAAAACAGTACATGTTAGCCCCTCTACCAAATACTCCTTCTTTCTTAGAAAGTTAGCAATAAGTTGAAGTCGAGGAGATTTTAACGATTATAATTAAGTGACTCTTCCTTTCAGACCTGGAAGAGTCACCTTTGAGTGACACATATCAGTGTTAATAGAACTCATAAGTTTCTGATTGACGCTTAGCTGTAAAATTGGATTTAAAACACCTGTGCACACTGATCTATTTTACAAAGACGGTACTGTTCTTTCAACAGCTTTATCTATAAAATGAAACACAGGTTTAGTACTTTAGTTTGTTTGCTTGTTCTCTTCCTTAGAAAATTTAACTGCTGCTAGGCTGCTGTTAGATATTAACCAGTGGCAAGAGCCATTTCTATGACTTGGAATCTCCTAGGTCATCATAATATGCAGATAATACCTAGGTGGGTAGCTAGTGACAGAAGAAAAATGGCTTATATTTTCTAGAGCTGCAGCATCATACTGTGCCCAAAGACTCACAATGCATAGGGGACTTTTATTATTTGACAACACAGGAGATGAAAGAGGATCATTCATTAAGTTCACAGGTCCTGGGCATGATGTTTTCTGTGTAGTTCACAGCATGTGCACAGCTGGATTTTGAGTGTTGAGAAAACCATATTTTCTAGTGAGGAATATATTCTCTTCCCAGTATCACCACACATTGTAACTGCAAATCTTAAAATTTAATTTGAAGGATATGTACACAGGCCATGTTAAGGCAAGAGCAAAAAATAAGCTTAAACAAACAAACAAACAACAACAAAAAAGTGAGTACTTCACTGCTACCCATCTAAACAGCAAATGGATTAGATGAGAAAAAATGAAGGTTGGAATAGATTAATGAGAATGCAGCATTAGGAGACATATGGCATATTTTTGTCTTCGTGGTAGAAAATTATTTCATTAATTGCATTATGGGATGCTATACATTTGTCAGAATAATCCAAGAAAAACTATTTTGTTTATAGACTTCAAACCATGAAACAAACAAAATATTAATGTGTTCCAATCAGTGATACTCTGTGTATAAATATACATATACATATAGGAAATATTCATATATATATATATGAAATACAGAGTTATTTCTTTATTTACAATGTTATTTTCTCCTAAGAATCAGGAAATAATTTATTGCATAGTCACCCAATTCTCACATCCTTACAAATTTCTATGGAAGTGTTAGTTAGTACTTCCTTCCCTTAGCTCACACTGTTGAGCTAGAAGGACTCCTAAGTTTTAGACAAGCACAAGTTTCATTTAATTTCTTAATTTTTCTGTTCAATTAATCAGAGGATAGACAGCAAAAATATTCTGACTTCATCTTGCTTCTCCAAAGTTTTTGTAGCTCAAGAATTTTTCTGAAGAAAAACTATACCAAATTGTGAAAAAGTCTATACCTCATTTTCTCATGTTATGTCATCTTATGTCTAGGGAGCTGCCTACACAGATACCACACACAGAAAGGAAAGTATCTTGTTGGAAATTAGTACAGTCTCTAAGAATAAAGTGTGGTTTAACAACTTGATGCTGAAATGAGTTTGGTAAAGGAATATTTACTGTTTCTTAACTCCAGAGTTATTTATCTTTTACAAAATAATACACTTAGCACACAAACCCTTTGGGTTTCAAATTAATGTCTGCTTGAAAATAAACACTAAATGCTTGTGTAAGCAATAGCATTTTCAAAACAGTGGTTAACTTCCTTTAGCATGGTATTTCTGTTAAAATATTAAAGAAGTTAACAATTCTAAAAAGTTGCAATCTAAAATAAGCCAGACATGCTCCAATGCAAGAAGTTTGAGCAGCCTTTTGTATATTTAGCAAATTATGTCTTAAAAAAAATGATGAAAATAATACTGAAGACCTTTCTAAACCTTTTTTCTAGAAGCCTTTTCAAATAACAAGGATAACACTTCAGGGATAAGAGTTCACAAAACTAAACTGTTGTTGTTGTTGTTGTTGTTGTATTTCTTCTCAGGGGTTTTGAGTCTAAATGTATGATGGGCAAACCCAGGACAAAGTACAATTTATTCATTTCCCAAATACATACAATTAAAAAAAATGAGTATTTTTTTATTAAGCAATCAGCATTGCAATGTTGAACCTATCACAGGGTAGGACAATGACTTTTTGCTGATATTTTTGGGCCATTATTTTTTGCAAGTCAGATACCAAATGTTGGTTGCTCCATATGTCCAGCTGCTTCCTATCTATGTTCCAGTCTGAAGCATTGAATATGCATGGCAAGACTTGTGTGTACTACACATACAGTGCTCTGTTTTGTCCCAAACTCCATCCTTCTTGGAACTTTTCTCACAGCAGCCTACACAGTGGGAAGCCAGCTGGAAGCAGGCAGAATTACATTTGACCTTCCAGACCTTTACAGATTTCCCATGACTTTTCTGATATTCTCAAGTGGGATTTTTGTTTTACACAAGCCAACATCTTGGACAACTTTCAAAAATATAGCACCAGAACATGTATCTTGGGTAGTCATCAATAAAAAGCTAATAGAAATACCAATATCTCACCCTCAGGAAGAGAAAACATTTTACAGTCAGGTAGCAGCTGAAATACTTAAAATGTACTGATATCTCTATTTTTAACTGCATTTATGGAGTTATTTCCCTTATTTCTTATAACATTGAGAAGTATTATAGAAGTGGAAAGGGGATAGATACAGTTCAGAACTATGTAGTTCAGAACTAGTTTAGTGTTGCAAATTTAAAGCTCAAGCGAAATTCAGCCCCAAACTACAGGCAGTGAGATTCTATTTTGAGAAACGCAATTAATTTTTAGTAAAGTGGTGGACAAAAAGAAGTATATTTCACATATGGAATACCTTAATTTACCTCTGTTAAAGAAAATATTTTTAAAAATTTTATTCCTTTATATAAAGAGCAATATACAGTGCTCAAAACCTAGAAAGAGTTATCTTGCAATTAAAATAAAATAAAAATAAACCAACAAAAATCTCCAGTAAGTAACTAGGGTGGTTTTTTTTTTTTTTGTCTTAATAATCTTTTTACTAGGCTAAAAAATACTAAGAAACTATGGAATACAAGAATTGTATAACATGAGCCTATTTCTAGTCTTTCAGACACTTGTCACACATTTTTGGTGAATTGCTTCTTTCTTTCTGGGATTAGAGCTTTCCAACAAGATTCTGTCTACTCATATTACTCATATCCAAATATCATGGCAGTAATTTATGTTATCAGCTGCTGCTTCTCACTTCAGGAGCAGCCCTTCTCTTCTGGCTTAATCTTCTTCACAGCTGCCAAAAATTGGGTGCTTCTTTAGCCAAGTACTTATTGCTTACTCTTTAGTTGAGTGGCAGTTGGAGAATGAAAGCGATGGAAATTTAAATTTGTATTTCTCCTCCCAATCTCACCATGTAAGATATTTACACTCACTCAAATTCTTTACTGGTTGTTATTTTCACTAGTTTTCAGGAATAAAAGTGTGCATTCCATAATTTTTGGCAGGCAGTGGAATCAGGCAGTTGCTGCCTTACCCATAAAGACAAGAGTCCAGCTGTATTTTACCTGTCTTAGCATTGCTCAGAAATATAGAAATAAGAGGTGCCATGAAAGGAAGCATCTACAGAGTAGAACTTCTAGTCTTACTGCTGAGAATATGGAAAATTTACCGAAACAAGCAAACTTCTCTGAAGGCACAAGATCACAGCTTGGGCTCTTTATTTCACCATATGCACATTTACGGAGTGAGCGTCTCAGCAGAATTCAATATAATTCTCATAATATTAAGGAAAATAACGTGTGAGTTTTAGTAATTTTAACACCTAATGCATCTAGATTTGCAGAAAGAAACTATCCATAAGGTGCATCTCACTAAAGCTGTGCACCGGAAAGCCAAGCACTTCCCACAGCAGGTAGTTTTCCTCATTTGAAGCCAATTGAATGATCACTTATGGCACTGTGGTTTTTTCACATGCACAAACTCTAGAGTTTCACATCAGCTGTTCAGCCTTGGATTCATAGTTTGATAACTCCATTTCACTCTCCTCAGAGCCCTCAAAAATAATTTTATATAATTTTCCAAGCATTTAATACAGAAAAATAAAGCCATGTTTGTGTTCAAAATCAGAGGTGTTCTTTCAGGCAAAATGCATCCCCCATGGGCCTTAGAGTTTCTCTGAACTACATCCAGACAGTGACCCTGCTCAGAAATATCCCTCTATAAAACCTTATTGTTAGCACAAACACTATTGCCATTTCTATAAGCCACTGTAAGATTACTCTTAAGAACAACAGACATAAATATAAAACACTTTCAACTTTCTCAGCATTCCTATCCTCTAAGAGGACCCAGAGATTTGCTTACTCCCAAATCATTTTATTAGTGACTCATGGCTGGGATTAGAGCTAGCCATCTTAATTGAACCTGGCAGCTCTCCATGTCTGAGGATGTTCTTAGTTATTTGTTTTGTGGTCTGGCTAACACTTCCATGGTCAGGGATGCATCCTCTTTTCCCAAAGCTTTATGACAAATTCTTTTTTTTGTTGCTTTCAACCTGCATAGAGGAAAATTTTGTGCTAAGAATATATTTGCAACATTCTCACAGTATAATTACAAATCTTAAATCAGAAAGTTTTAAGGACCAAATATTTTTCAGAATATAAGTGGAGGTGGGGGGGGAATCCCCAGTATTGTAATATTAACTGTGTTGGAAAAAAAACCCCAAAACCCAACTGGTTTGAAATCTATAGATTTTTCTTCCAAAAATACAAGCATGAATTAAAATCACAAACAAGCAAAAATAATAAAAAAAAAACTTCATGAAATAATAAATTATATATATGACAAACATTTCAAATTATGAAAATCTCCCCAAGAATAAAGTTATATTTTTAAAGGTACTTAAAATTAATAATGTCAGGTTATTTACATGAAACGTTGCTGTGTTGATATTTGTTTTCTTTGCTCTGGTTAAGGGGTAGCAACTTCTTTACAACAACAGTTTTATACTGCAGAATTTTATATACAAATATAAACATAAATACATAGTTAATTTGTTTTGCCCTATTCTAAACAATTGTACTCTTTTTTTTCACTCTGTTTTGCTTCTGTCTTTTGTTATTTTCTAGTTCTCAGCCCATTAGTTCAGATATCTATTCTCACTTCCAAAAAAAGACAAACTTCTGTTCAGGGTTGGTTTTCTCATTGGCAATTTAATAAATGGTGCATCTGCATCTTTCTTGATATGAGAGATATCATTCTCATATGACATATGAGAATGGTCATTCTTTTTTGCTCATTTTTGTATATTTTATCTATTAATTGATGAATTTCAATATTATGTTATTAATACAATACTTATATGAAGTTTTGGTACCAAGCCAAGCTAAATAGTTATTTATATTTTTTTTTAGCCTTAGCTAATGATTTCATTAATTGTTAATTGCCTCAGTATCAGGTTTAGTATAATGGTTTATATACAACGCAAGGATTCCAATAGAACAAATAAAAAAAAAGCTCTAGGTACCTGTATGCACAGTGAAATAGTGGAAAATATTTAATCTGTTCCATCATTCATCAACATCCATTAGCCCACATGAAATGCCACAAGTAAAACTGCTGCTTTTTGCATTGGCTCTTGGTTTTTTTCCTAACTGCAGCATCTTTCCTCCTGTTGTGTAGAGCAAAACCATATAAAACTCCTGCTGCACCCCATCTGACTTATATGAGCCTACAAACTCTCAATTCTCTTCAAAGGTACATTCAGAGCTCTAACACTTCACATAGGTCATCATTGTACCTCATCTACATCATCACTACTATGCTGAGCTCCACCATCAACTGTGTTAGCTGTCCAGCTTCATGTGAATTTCTGCACTAGGGAGACCTTCCTTGTTCTTGCCAAGAATATTTATTAACTTCTGACATACTGTTTCAGCAAACGTAGCCTGCAATCACAGGGGCCATTAGGTCTATATTTAAACTTTGATGACATAAAAAATTGAAAACTTCAACGTATTAAATCTTTTCATTTTACTGTGAAAGACTATAGGACCAAAAAAAATAGATCTGAGTTATTCATAGAATTATTATTAAAGTCTAGACTCTACATTCAGGATTTTGAATTTCTACATTGTTTTAAGGAAAAATGAAGTAATCCACTCAGCTTGGAACTGTCATTTGGATCAGGTGATAGGATTTATCTTGGGACTGGCTGTTATTCTGGAGGCTGTGGAAATAATGCCAGTGAATTGTTTGCAGCAGCAGTTCTGCCTCTTGCAGAAAACTTCTTTTTGTCTTTCTCCTCTGAGAATCTGAAGATTTTTCTGTATATTTACAACAGGTTTATAAATATTAACAACTCCTATATCAATAGGAAGAAAAAGAAGACTTCAAATACAAAAATATCTACAGTAATGCAAACTAAAATCACTCAAATGTTCTCTTTCTTACAAAAAAATTTAAGAAAATATCCTGCAATTCACTTTGCTGAAATTCTTACATATGGAAAGGAAAAATAAGTAAAAAAAAAAAAAATAAAATGTTGGAAGGTCTACTTGTCTCTTCTTTTTTTGCCTGGAGAAAAAAGGCTTGGGGGTGACCTTATCACTCTCTACAACATAAAATAGGTTGTAGCCAGGTGGAGGTTGGCCTTTTCTCCCAAGTAACAAGAGACAGAACAAGAGGAAATGGCCTCAAGTTATACCAGAGGAGGCTGGACATCAGGAAGAATTTTTCACTGAAAAAATTGGAATGGGCTGCCCAGGGAAGTGGTGGAGTCACCATGCCTGGAAGCGTTCAAGAAATGACTGGATGTAGCACTTAGTGTTGAGGTTTAGTTGACACAGTGGTGTTTGGTCAAAAGTTGGTTGATGTTGGAGGTCTTTTTTAGCCTTAATGACTTTATGATTCTATGATTTTGGATTTAATTTTTGAAAAAAACTGAAGAATCCTGGAATTCTCTTCTAGATGAACTTGAATGTCATTGTCTCTCTCAGAAATGCATGCAACTTAATACAACCATAAAGGAGAAAAATGGCCACATCACATACGTGATTGACCTCTAAGTTATGATCCCTAATATCACTCTATATCACTCTATATCACTGCATTTCTGATAATGTGGTGTAGTTATCTGACTAATGTAATGGATATTACCTGTCACACTTGACTAAAAGTGAATGTGAAGGAGTTTGGTGGTACTGAGGAGCTAGAGGAAGCATAAAACTAGGTAGCAAACCACTAATTTTGTATTTTTAAGTTAATTTCCATTGTCTTTTTGTTCTCCATAGTTCTCTCTTCTTCCTGTGAGGAAAAAGAAGAGATATAAGGTGTGCAGTAAACCCTGCTGAAATGGAGTTGTTTGTGAGAGAGTATCTTTATCACTGAGCTGTTGATTAAAAATCACTCAGGAAAGACCTCTTTTAGATGTGCAGAAATCTGTTTCTACTCAAGATAGTCCTTTCTGTTCCCTGTCTATCCAGAGGAGTCTTTCCAAGAGCTCTTTCTGCTCAATCTCTTACTTTTGTACCACATCCACTTGTAAAACATAAACCTTTTTGCTGAGAATATTTTCTCTATGCAATGTTTCCAGTTGGGGTCACCTGGTGATAATCTATAACCTGATCACTAACTTTGCTTACTTTCAGCATTTAGGCTGTCATCTTTGGAAAGAGTAAACCTTTCAAGCTTGGAGAGAACAAAGGCTTGTCTGCCCTGCCCAGCTAATGGCACAGCCATTTTTACATTGATTCTTCTGAAGCTGTTTATCTGTCTTTGCTGCTCATCTGTCTTGACTGCCTCTCTCTGGATGTTTGTTTTTCATTAGCTGCTGCCTTTGACTCACATTCTGACAACAATTCTTGTTTGTAGTGAACAGATAAACTGATGGGGAACATGACATTTATAAAAATGGATCCATAACTACTGAATTCTTCAAACTCTCCTACAAAATTGTTTCTGTAATTACATCTCAAGGCTTCTCTGCTTTTTCATTTCTTTTACATGGCAACGTGTGCAAGGATATACTTAATTTTTGTGGCTCAATCAATTGATGTTTCTTCTGCAGTCTTTATTTCTCAAATTCTTCATAATTTTGCTCTGCACAGAGTTGGAAATGTCTTTTTGTTTCCTGCAAGTGCCTGAGGTTTCTGCAGTACTGTTTGTTATTCTACTAGCTTCACTTGTTCTTTCAAGCTGTTATATTTAAGACTGATGAGGCATTCATTCTCAGTCAAGAAGCTTTTTAAAAGTACACTGAGTTGTATAGGTAAATTAATTACTACAATTAAATGCTTGTATATGTTTAGGAATGATTGTTGACTTTCCCCCCTAAGCAGATTGTCTTTAATCAAAGACTGCAGAGGTGAAAATAATCAATTACCTTCTGCCTACTTCTACTAAAAATATCCTCATTTCTCAGACGGATTTGCTGACTGACTACAAGAGAATTTGCTGTGCACACAAAAGGTAAGCAGAGAAGAGCAACAAAATCACACTGGAAGAGGAGATCTATGATAATTTCAGATAATGATTCCAAAAATTTAAAAGGGAGATCTCATAAAGTAAGAAATTCATTGCATTAAAGCTTGTTTACACTCCTAGATTGCTGTTTTAATTTTTAGCAAGCACTGTAATGTCCTGGATGTGACTACCATCACAACTCAGAAGGCATGTGTCTCTGTAGCAGGCCTTTAAACACAATTAGGGTATGATGTTATTTTGATAATAGCCTGAAATGGCAGACTGTCTTAGGAGTTATTCTCGTGATACTGCTGCTAGGCTGTCAGAAACTAGTGTGGGAATTTCTGCTCTAGACTGCAATGTGGGTATGGCTTTAGAATGAAAAATACTGCAAAAAATGTTGAAGAAAAAAGAGTGTCTTTCTAATATGAATTTAACACATTAATCACCTACAGAGTGAAGAACATAAATAATCAATAACAGTTCTGATGATACTGTTGGTGCTATTTTATTTGACTATTTTATATGACTATTTTCCTGTAACACTCTGTTTTTAAAATGTCAGAAAATCTTATAGATTAAGCATTCCTCATAAATTTCAACACGGACATATTTAACAAAAAGAAAAAAAAAATCAGGATTCAAGAGAGGACACTTGTTCAAACAGTTGCAACTGTAAATTCAATGTTGAGATGAAATGTGATGGTACATCATCTCTTTGGACTAAAGCTGTATCTATAGCTTCTGAGTGCATAACGAAGCTGTAACAACTACTAAGCTAACAACTCTCACTGCTACCTTTTTTTTTCACTTTTTCTTTTTCTTTCTCCTTCTTTTAAAATTTTTTGATAAGAATTTCTTGGCAGCATAATAAAACAGTGCTATGTGAGATTGCACTAGGGAGATGTAGTTAATGTATGCCATCTTTGTATAGCAGACAAAAATGTATCTCAGGAGCCATGACAATGACTGCAATGGAAGGCTGCTGAGGGGAGCTGGTAGAGTGTCACAGCATCCCTGGAAGGGTAGTCTTAGTAACATACTGCAAAACTGGTGAGTGAAGTCAAGAGTATTCACCTTGGTCCCAGCTCTACCGTTTCTGAAGGGAACTTTGGAATAGAAGATAGATAGAGGAAGAGGATAAAAGTGAAAAGAAGGACAGGAAGAGCTGAAACTACAAAGCAGAAAAAGTGTACTTATGCATGGCGTATTTCCCTTAGCAAGATAGGGAATACATGGGCTCTCATCAGCCTGGCATATCTGTATTATACAGTGCAGAAATAGGTGTTTTGGTTTTGTTTTCTTTTCCTGTAGGAAGCTTTGTTTCACAGCCCACACCCTGACAAGACAGCTATCCTGCTTTCTGTCCAGACCACAGCAGTGTAGTGCCAACGAGGAGATTTCTGCCTGGTCACTGCCTGCAGTGTCAGCTGCAAGACATGCCAGTGATACTCACAACATTCCTCCTCAGATGTACATGATGCACTCTGTTGCTAGTGGGGTAGGACACAGAGTGACGTGTTCATCTGTTCACAAAGTATGTACTAACAGCTTGAGGCTTGTTAGGTTTGAACTGAGCAGTAGGAGGGGCAACTAGTGAGCTCAACTCTAGGTGTTGCTCAAACATGAGCTAATGCTCACTTTCCTTAATTCTGAACAGTTGTAGTTTAACATGTAGTTTAAGGTAAGGAATTTTCATTTTTTGTACTTTTTCTTTTAATGTCACTATGACTAATTAGACAAGCCTATTTCAACAAAGTTTTTGCATTTGTTTTCATAATCAGAAAACATTATATAGTCATGGACTGTTCTGGAGATATGAAGCTTAAACACAAAATCAATTAGGTAAAATCATTGCCTAAATTTCACTGGCACAAATACAGCATATCTCTTCATGGTTCCAATAAGTTGTGTCACTCTTCCTGGTAATTGAAGACATCAGAATTTTATGGAACCTTGTCACACATAAGCCAAAATAATGCTTGAGGACATCAAGTCTCATCTTTTAATTCGATCATGATCAGAAAACTTCTGCTTCTAAAAATAGAGAAACATCATCTCACTCTGTGTAAATCCAGTAAAGGAGGTATATAATAGTTGCACAGTGATTACTAGTTATATTTTAACTATCAGCATTACTTTAGAAGACCTTCTATGTATACTATGTATACTAAATCTTATGCAAAAAAAAAAACCATCTAAATGGAAGCGTTCCTCTAGGTAGCCAAACATACCTTTTGGACATATTGCCATGCCCAGGCAGATTGCATGTATTGGGTTTGCATGGCAAAGGTAGCGGGGTGGCTACAGGGTTGATTTATGGGAAAAGCTGCCAGAAGCTTCCCCATGTCTGACAGAGCCAATGCCAGCCTGCTCCAAGGCCAAGGCTGAGCCCAACAGTGACAGTAGTAGTGTCTCTGGGATAATGTATTTAAGGCAGGGAAAAAATAGTCAGGAAAACTAAGGGCTGTGCAGAAGGAGTGGGAGGAGATACTTCAGGTGCCAGAGCAGAGGTAGTTCTGGGAAGGATTCACATTAGAGATGTTCATGGATGACTGAGGGATCCCATTCTGAAGCAGTAGGAGAGTACAAGGAGTCCCAGCCATGAGGAGGAAGAAGCTGTGGAGACAACCTTTGATGAACTGACCACATTCCCCTGTGCTGATGAGGGTGGATAGAGGGGCAGGAAGTAGAGAAAATAAGGAGTGAGGTTGATTCTGTGAAGAAGAGAGGAAGGGAGAAAGGCATTTTAAGATTTAGTTTTTATTTTCTTATTAAACTACCCTGATTTGGCAGGTAAGAAATCAAGTCCTCCTGTTTCGCCTGTGATGGTATTTGCTGAATGATCTACCTGTCCTTATCTTGATCCACAAGCTTCTCATCACTTTTTCTCTCCCCATGTCCAGCTGAGGAGTGGCGTGGCTTAATCCTGACATCCAGCCAAAGTCAACCCACTACATTCTAAAAAAGTAGAATTATGTAGGGCTCCTATAGAGATAGATCTTCCCCTACAGTATCTCCAGGCTGCTGCTGGAGTGAAGCTATACACTTGGAATTGTAGATTAGATAATCTAGGCCCTTGGAAACCAGATTCTTACTTCTCTTTAAGAGTATAAAGAACTTTCAGACTTTGTGATCTGGATTAGTTTTGATTAACCAACGGAAAGTTTGCAAGTTCTGCCTTTCTCTTCATTGAGAAAGTTAATTACTACATCTGAGATTTATTTTAGTTTTGAGGGCTATCTTCACATAATAAGAGCTTTTCCCTTTGCTCTGGGGTTAATCAAAGACTACAGTTTAAGATTTTCACCTTTCTGTTGAGGATGGTGCTATGTCATCCTCTGAAGAAGGGTTACTCAAACAGGCTGATTAAAACATTTGACTGCAACTAACTTCAGTACACAAAGTGAACCTTTCCTGGCAGAGACAGTGGCAGTGAAGACTGGAAGCAGCCAATGCCGGGACAGAGTTGGCTGCCTGGGGTAATTGGGTTTAGCATTACATAGGTTTGGAAATAGTTTAAGATTTGTGCTCCTCTTACTGTGCAGCAGAGTGGAAAAAGATCCCACAGTAGTTGGGCATTTTGGATCTTACGTTGTCATTGCATACTGCAGGGATATTTAGCAATTGGTTTCAAGCAGTAAAAAAAAATAAATTTCTTCTCAGTGATTATGGCCACGACTCTGCAAGGGGCCAAGCATGTGAAAGTTTCCCTGGTGCTTTGGCTATCACTGTCCAAAAAGCTGTAGGTCTTTATAATACATGGCTTAGCCTGTCATTAGCTGCTGGCAGAGTCTCTTGGGTGAGGTTCTTGCAGTGTCATTATACTGCAGAGCTTTCGTAAATGTTACATTGTATTGAATAATAGATGATTTTATGTATAGTTTATTCACGCTGGTAAAAGAAAAAGGCTTGGGCTGCTTTGCAATGCCTTAGGGGAATGTTATTCAGTAGACTCAACATTTTTTACTATATTTTTTCTGATCTAGGGAATAATATCCCCATGAATGACAGGCAGCCAAGAGGATGCCTTTTCCTTTCGTTTAAATGTATTTCACCAGGCAGTGATGTGTACTTTCTGTGTTCAAATCAGTTATGCCTAAACTCTTACTTTTAGGCACTCACAGTTTACATCATCCATCTTAATAAAGCTTTAGCACAAACCCAACCTCCTCCAGCTCCCCTTAACTGCCTTAAAGATGAAACAAAGCCAGACTCCAGCAGGTGGCAGCCAACTCTAAAATAAGATTAGCCCACCTCAGAGCACAGATAAAAAATCTAGTGAACAGATGATGCAGAAATAAGCAAGCAGTGAGTTAAGAGGCAATTTCACATGATTATTGTCGTTTCTTTATGTTCTGAATCTTCTAACATTTACAATTTCTTCATACAAGAAATGCCAGATTCCCTTGGTTTTAGGTGACAAAATTGCACTTCTTTAACCTGTCAGTTTAATATTTTTCTACTATCAGAAGAGCTGTAATCTCTGATAACTGTTATCTCCACTGAGAAATGCTATAGGTTCAAAATAATATTTCCCAACTTGCAATTGATCACATAGATCAGATACAAACATACATACTGCTTACTTTTCTAAAACCCTAAAATAATTAAAAATACTAAAATAATTAAAAAACAATCTTACAAATATCTCTGAAAGCAATATGTACTTTTGAAAAAATTGTTCTAAGAAGTGTAAATATTCTTATAAAGATACAGAATGAGCACTAATAGCAGTTGCAGTCTAAGGGAAGATGTTTTTCAGAGTACAACCTATAGTACAATGACTAATATCTGTTTGGCTGTTACTATAAAGAAAAATCAGTGACATTTTCTTATACTGATGACATATACTGATGATTCAGTAAATTATTCAGTATTTTGTAAGTAAAATGGTTATTCAGTTCTGTAGTTAGACAACCAACCCCAAACTATATACATTTGGCGAATCCATTAGTAGCCAAAAGTTTGGAGTTTTTTTTGGTGGCCAAGATATAGCCACTCTGTCATCTAAGGGCTGAAATTTTCCCTCACATATGATAATGATTGCCCAGTTAAGCATACCACCTAAAGAGCTGCTGTCAAGGGCAAGAGAAGATATTCCCTGCAATTGTGCAGGAGCATAATTTCCAGCCTACTCTAAAGATAACATTTCCTGGTCTGGTCAGGAAGTGGCTTCCAATCTTCACTACTTCTTGTCCTTGTCCGTGCTCCATCTTCAGCCTGCTAGGCAGGGTGCTGGCACCCAGGGATAGACTGAGTCAAAAAATAACTTATAATATCAGCCACTTATGCAAGAGTTTGACTTGGGTATACTTGAGTATACTTGAGCAGGCTCTGATTGCAAAATTCTAATTGATTTCTTTAGGAGACTCACTGCCCTCCAGACAGAGTGGTGTTGGTATATTGGCGTGAATGCCACTACTCAGCTGGCACAGTTCATTGTCTTTAGTACCTGTTGTCACTCCCTGCAGTTGTAAATTCCATGGAGCTTCCCCAGTGCATATTCATACTCAAATCTTTACTCTCATTTTACTTCTTCAAAAACATTATTATTTAAACCAAAATTAAATAATTTTTCTTTCTTAACAACAGTTTCAGGAGTGCAACATGTTAGTTGCTAGTGTTGCAAGCAGAATTAGATCAATTGCTTGATTTAATTAATATAATATTAATATAATTAATCTAATTTAATCCAGAATTAAATATGACTAAAGGAAGCTCCTGAAAGACACTTGTGGTTGAGGTTCTCCGGTTTATTTAGTGTGAATGACTTCCATCTTTGGGCATTACAGCCTATGGATCTTGTAAAGAAGGGCAGCTCAGGTTGGGCATTCAGACAATCAGAATTTTGTATGTTGAAAGAAAAATTGGTTTAGCTGTTTATCTTTTAGAATTAAATGATTTTACTAAGACTTAAAGACTGTTGGTCACTGCAGTTTTGCTGAATCTTTATGCTTACATTATAAGTGACATACAAGCCTGACTCATTCAGAAGATGCTTTTGTAGACGGGGGAGGTTTACCTGATCTCAGATAGGAATGTATGCCACAACAATTGCAATTTGCTTCACTCAGTTTTGCCTACTACTCCCTGATTTTGCACACTCTTATTTAAAATGTCACAAGGTCTTAAGGCAACTCAGGAAGAGCAATACATAAGGGTGAAGGAAAAGGAATGTGAACTCTGTCCTCTCCTGATATGACACCAAGCTTTCTTGCATGAATACTTTAAAGATGGCTCAAATTACTTAAAAGGTCTAAAACACATACAAACAAAGGATGAGGCTTGTGTTAGCAAGTAAAAATTATTTAAAGATGCAATTTTTAATATTACTCTTTTACTTAATTGCTAAAAATAATTTAATAATTATTTTCTAATTTTTTACTATCTTTTTAAATTTGATACTATTTGACAACTCTAGAGTATAAGACAAAAGTTCTTGAGCAGACTACTGCACCAGTGTTGTTGTGAAAATGGAAGAATCTAGCTACACCTTTGAAACAAGCATCTTTAAATTTTTTTCTCCTGACCTTCAAGTAATTTGGGATCTTACTATTTATCAGCATTACATCTCACCTTTAAAATTGAGAAGTATCAAAATATTTTGATGCTCTTCAAGTAATTGAAATAATTCAAAGTCCCATGAGCTCTATTAATGAGCTTGCCTTTCAGTACCTGTGAAGCTTTACAGTGTGCAATTTTCTGTAATACAGTTGAATCAGGTTTTATTTTTCCCCTCTGAGCAGCAAATGATTTATTTTTCTATGATTTAGGACACTGAAGCTCTCCAAGACTTCCATTGGAAAAAAAATGAAATTTTATAAAAGGGATTGTAATTAATTTAAAAATCTGCGAAGTATTTTGAAATAAAGCATCACATTACAATCAGATGTTGATTTTTAAATGGGTTGGGGGGTGGGGTTTTTTTGGGTTTTTGTCTATAAGGAAAGAAACAAATCCTTACTATTGTAGACACTACTTTTTAGTAACTATTTATTTTTTTAAATTATAATCACTGTAAATAAATGCACTAATTTTTCAAATTGCTGAGAGGTCACAACCCCCAGGAAGCCAACTGAGCTCTATATGTTTGGCAAGAATCAGATTCACAGCAACTGGCATGGTTACATTTGAATATTAATCACAAAACAGATGACAAAGAGTGTAAGGGAAAAGTATCTATGAGGGATAGATGGATCTGACTGAAGTAGTAGTATGACCAAAACAGCATCCACCTAAAATGCAAGAACTTCCAAGAAATTTAGTAAGTGAAGTCCATGCAGTTGTTGAAAGTACAGAGTTGTAAAGTAAATACTTAATTACCTCCTTAAAAAAAACCCAAAAAACTTAGAAGCATAGTAGGTTTTCTCACTTATTGAAAAAATTCTTACAAACTGCACTTATCTAAGAGAAATGACAAATGAGGAGTGCTGAATATTTTGCCTGTACCTTTTGATTATTTCAATATTCAATCATTCATATGATTCAAGTTTTTCTTAAAGTTAAAAGTCAATTACAGCTCTTGTGAGTAGACTCTTGCATAGAAGATAATATTTTTTTTCCTAATATAATTACTATATAGAAATAGGATTCCTCTAGATAAACCTAAATTAGAAATTACTTTGCCCTAGTGTAAAAACACAGGGAAAAACTTTACAGTTTTGAAGAAACTAAATGAACTTATATTAATTTTCTTTTCACAGACTCACACATGCATGGTTATGTGTGATATATTTATCTCTTTTAGTACATGCATATATGTGTGCAAACAACATAATGTTGAACAGACTTAACAGTATCAGTCTCTGGAGTTAAACCTCTGGTTGGTGCAACTTCTCATCTCTCCAAGACTTAGATAAGTTTTTTATAAAATGCTACATTTACTTCAGAGTTATTTCAATATTTTAAAATTATTTCTTAATAAAGAAAGTACCCTGAATCAGCTTTGCCTACTGTATTTGATCACAGACAAATTACTTCCCACTTGAGATGGTGTAACCTTCATATCTGAACTTTTTTCTCATTTGTAAAAAGACCCAAAATATCTTGTCCAGTTCCCAACTGTATTGTGTGACAATCACTATTTTCCCACTATCTTTTATTAAGGACAGATTAAATCACCCAGGGCAGTCCAGTACAGATAATAGTGAACTAGAGCTGATAAAGCTCATGTGTATCCAAAGTCCTATCTGTGTGTTGTGCAACGAATAAAACACTACCCTAGATTTTAAAATCAGAACTGTGTTAGCACAGGGCCATTGGTTAACCCTCTCAAGTGGCCTTAAACAAGATGTTGGGATCTATCCATCTAACATCTATTAGTGAGGTGGTTGGTGTAAACTGTGGGGGACTTGATTTCATTTTACAGCATAGCCGAGGTTTATATTTGGCAGAGGGCTTTGTTTCTCAGTGACAAGTAAGTTATACATATTATTCATGAATGTTAATGAATTTTGAATGTGCATTTCATGATGGCATTTTTGAAAATTCATGATTTTTGTTACAATATTTTGAAATGTATTTTGTTTCTTTCAACTGCAGAACTATTTGAAACAGTTATTGTAGTACCATGATAGGAGGGCTAACTTCTGTGTATCATTTATATAAATATTTTTATTATGTTAACTGAAGTGTTGTCAAGGTAAGATATAAATTTGGTCCATAACAAATCCTTGCATATTTTTTTTCTATAGAAAATTATGTTGCTCTTGCTAGTTTTGTTCCTAGATTTCCTGTTGGGAGGACTCACTTGATTTTGCAAAACTGTTGAGATGAAATCAGAGAGGAGTCTGCTCATTTAAAAATCCCTAACTGTATCTAACTGTATTTACTCTGTATTTCTGTGAAAAGTGACCACAATATTTTTTTTTAAACTCATCTGAATAATTTTTGCAAATTCTATCTTAATTCTTCCCATCTCACATCCCTGTTCATGACAAAAGTGAGGAAGAATAAAAGAGAGACACGTAGACAGCTTAATAACATGCTGGAAAATCCTCCCTAAACTACCTGGATGCATTCCCAGATACAAATCTTGCAGTCAGTTTTTCAGTGAAAGAGTATCTTCTCTAATACAGTATATTATGGAAGACATCAATTTAAATAAGAAATTATTACTAGGAGCAAGTAGGGCTGAAAAAGGTAAATTAAAACTGAACTAGAAGGGAAACTGTGAATTTCAAAATATTTAAATATATATTTGAACAGTTTTAAACTGTTCTTTTCTGCATTCACAGATTCTGGTCTGAAGTGCAATTGGAAAATTTGCAAGCAAAAGCTGCTATCATCCTATTCACCACCTTAACAATTACAAAACGTGAGATTTATTTCTTTTTTTCCCATTCAGGCTCTTTTCAGCAATTCTCTCACCTAGAAAAATACTTAAATTCATATTTTAGAGTAAAAGTGATAAAAAAACCAAGAGATCTCTCAAGAATGTCCAGCCTATACTCATTCTTTTGTGCATGATAAACTGTACTTACATCATCCCCACTGGATGTTTATCTACCACACTTCTTAAAAGTATCACTGAAGAGAATCTCACATCATAGGAAGATGACTATTGTGCTTGGAAAACATTCCTTAAAAATCTAAATAATTATTTAACATATGCTTTCCTTTAAAATAAGCTTTTCTCCTCCGACTTGTAATTACCACTTAGGAGAAAGAAAAAACAAAATTCATATAGTTTTTACAATATTACAAGTCATTGGAGTAATTTTATGTGTCAAAAGTCATGATGCCCCATATCCTTTTGCAGGGCTCTCCTTAATTTTAAATTCAGAGTCATTTGAGAGAATTGTTTTTCCTGATACTGCCTTTTATCTTTATCATTTACACCATTTATTCGCTTCATCAAGATAATTTTGATATCCTATTCTGTTCTCTGAAGAGTTTGCAAATACTCCTAGCTTGATGTCAGCATTAAATTTTACAGGTGTACTCTCCATTCTGTCATCCAGGTTGTTAGCACTCATCTTATGAACACGTCATGTGGAACAGTGTCAAAAGCCTTATTGATGTCAAGGTATTCAAACCATTTCAGTGTTTCTTTTATCCACTTGGTCAAAGAAATTAGAGTACTCTGACATTATTTCTTCTTGACACATCCACATCATATTTTTAACATCTCACTATTTGTTAGATACTACCAATGAGTTTATGATCTCATGTCCTTCAAATACGGAAGTGGGCTGGCTCGGATTTGCTCAGAACATCCTCCTCTCACCCTTACTGGTCTTTAGAAAGAGCTGCTGCATTTACCTGCCCCTTCCCTTTCTTCTCCTTCTAGGAGTAAAATGTCGTAAGCACAGCTAAACAGTTATAACTAGTTTCCTTGGTAATATCAAATGAATCCATCGGGCCTTCTAAACTTAAGACTTCCTAATTTTGTAATATTCTCCAACCTCCTGTTTCCTTTTTTTTTTGATCCACCCCCCCTGTTTTGAAACATCCTGCTTTGAAAAAGCCATAATTCCTTGCACCAAATAATTTTATTTATTTATTTTATTATCAGTTCTAAGAAGATTAAGAAATGTAAAGCAGCAGAAAAAAACCCCAAAAAACCACAGAAAAGAACAATGAATGAATGAATAAATAAAAACATATTTTGGGCAATAGTAGCCCAGTCTTCAAATTTAGTGCATAAGGCATGTGTTTTATTTGATTTCCAGTAAGGATTTTTGAAGTGCTCTCATGGATCTATACCTAATAAAAACATGTTTTTATATCAGGAAACAACCTGATACTGCTGTGATTTAATTCTACACTGGAGCAGGGGGATTATTTACCTTTTCTGAGTGACCTTTATCTATCTGCCAATTTACAGCTGTGTGGTTGTAACAACCCCCACCAGATTTTTCCTCTGTGAAAGTTGCTATCCATACCAGAATACAGACTTAATAGTGCCTTCAGAGAATAGTTACTTAAAAACTCTCCTGTTCACCTTGTCAGACTGGTGTGTGACTTTAACAAACAATGTATTCTGAGGTAGTCCACAATTACTCATTTGTGAAATCACAGATGGACAACTTATACTTCCCTTCCTTCTATTTCTGCATTTGGTGTTGACAACCAAGAGGTGTATGGTGTGGGTTTTGCCCTGATTCTTTGCATTTTTCATACACTCCTTGGTGGTTGCCTCTCTAACAAGGATTAGCTGTGCGACATCATGAATGGCCTTGCAGTTTTCTGAAAAAGCACCTCCGCAAAAAGCTCCAGTGCAGCAGTATGAAACAGAAGATCTTCTTTTGCCATAACAGTCTCTATAGTCTAAGGTTAAATATCATAGACCTGTTCTGCAATATCTAAAGAGGTTCAGGGCATCAGAATTATGTTTACAATGAACAAAGTACTGCCCTAACTAATTCAAAGAAACAATAAAGTGATAGCATCTTACAACTCTGCTTTTGTAAACACTACAGCCTGGATTTTGTCCTGGGGTTTCCAAGCTCAAATGTATGAAACGCCAATCACTTGATTTTGAAGATTTGCAGATTTAAAATAAAGAAAACAAAAACAGATAAAAATTCACTGGACAATGAAAAGGAGCTTAAACCAAAGTTTCGAGAGTGGAAAACAAAGTGTAAGAGAAAGGAAAATGTTAAAACACTTTGTGCTTGGTTTGACTGGGGCAGAGTTAATTTTCTTCAGGATGGCTAGTATGAGGCTGTGTTTGGCACTTGTGCTGAACACAGTGATGGTAATATAGAGGTATTTTTGTTGTTGCTGAGCAGGGCTTACACAGAGCCAAGGCTTTTTCTACCTTACGTACTGCCATACTGGTGAGGAGGCTGGGGAAGTACAGGACAGCCGGGACAGGTGACCACAACTGAAAGGGATATTCCAGACCATATGGCATCGAGCTCAGTTTATAAAGTAAGGAAAAGAAGGAGGAAAGGGGTGAATGTTTAAACAACGGAGTTTGTGTTCCCAAATGGTTATGTGTGATGGGGCCCTGCTCTGATGGAGATGGCTGAACACCTGCCTGCCCATGGGAAGCAGTGAATTCTTGTTTTGCTTTGTGCATGACTTTTGCTTTCCCTATTAACCTTTGTCTCAACCCATGAGTTTTCTGGCTTTTACCCTTGCAATTCTCTCTCCTGCTGGCAAGGGAGTGAGTGAGGGGCTGCATGGGGCTTGGTTGATGGCTGGGGTTAAACCACAACACACAAAAAATCTTAAGGCTTTGTAAAAAATATGATTTAAAAGAAACAAAGTGATAAAGAAGCAGTTTGAAAGAAAAAATACACTTGTGCATACCATCATGATGAGCTTAATGAATCACCTGTCTGTGGCATGGAAAAGATTAAGTTTACATTTATAATAGGAGAGAGCACTGTAGCAAATTTTGAGAGACTGGACTGAACAAAGGAACTTTGAAAATGAGAACCCTGCAAAAAAAGTGAGAGGTAAAAGCAAGTAAAAAAAGGAGGAAAACTGTTGGGAACTTTTGCCCATGTGAGAGAGTAAACTCATAGTGGTGAACATGAGAAATAGAGAGTACAGGTCAAAAATAAAGGGAGCAATGTTGAGAATTAATAGGTGAATTTTGATATTCTCCTGGAAATCAAAGTAGTTGGAAAATCATTTGACTTGACATTGACATTCAATAGCAGGTTAAGTCTATAAATTAAATATTAAAGTCTATTTCATACAGTATAAACAATATATTAAAATTTCTAATATAAACATATTCTGCTGGAAAAATATAAAATAGCTAAATATATAAATTCTTAAGTATAAATATACACAAATAATAATATATAAACAAATATGTACATAACTATGGTGAATTAGAATTTACTCTAATTTAAACAGCTGTTTCCCCAAATCTTTTTTTATTTTCAGAAAAAGAACCTTAGGAACATTATAATCGTATTCCAATTTCTATAATGTTTACAGTACATCAACTATCAGTGCTAAATTATTCATTTAAAGATCATGAAAAGTTTCCTGTCTGTAGAGAAATTTAACACCTTTTAACTGTTTACCTACAGAGACCTGGCAGTGTGCAGCTCTGGATATTCCTGTGAGGAGTTTTCATTTTCATAACTGTTGCAGCAGTCCTCTTGCTAGAGCGTAGAAATGAGCCCAGACACAGACTTCTTGTTTACCACAGCATGAAAAGGGTCCTGGTTTATTCCTCTTTACAGCTCAGCCACTCTGACTCCAACCATTCACTGACTCTGGCTGCAACAGCTCCTACTGGAGGTTTCCCTTGCAGCCTCTGACTGCTGGCTATTTCCTGCTAAACTATGACTGCATGTATTGGTTTGCAGACTCTGAATGCAGACTTTTCTCTAGCTAGACTGTGACTGCAGGTTCCAACAATAGGCTCCAACTGCAGTCCCAGACTGACTTCACAGCAGTGGTTCTCTCTCCCTAAGAACCTTCACAATCCTCTTTCTTCCTCAAGGCTCTTCCTTCATGATCCCTCTCACCAGCTAACTCATTCCCTTTTATCACCCTTGTCTTTGTTGGATATAGCTGTGACTCATCGGGGTGAGGCTGTATTGAGTAATTAACACAGCTGTTACTTATCAAGGGCAAGGTCACCTGTATTCACTTCTCCTACACATAACATCATTTATAGAGAACCCACACTCTCCACATACGCCAGAGTACCCCAGCCCTTTGTTCTCTTTCCCAGTCAAAAGTAGTAACCATGGATGCCTCCATGCAACAGCAGATTTGCTCATTACAACAATCAGCTGCAAACAGAAATTTTTTGCCTGGGGTTGAGGGGAGAAAGATCTTTTGGCATTTGTTCTTCTGTATGTACTGAGATGGTGAAACACTTGAATTTGTGGGATGACAGTGAAGGCCCATCCAAACAGCCAACAGTTACTCCTGTCAATGGCTTTGAGGTCCTCAAGCTGGGACCAGGATCCCTGAACTTTCCTGGAAACCCGTGCTTGCTCTTCCCACACAGAGACTTCACTGAAGTGCAGCTGAACTGGGATGCATTTGGAAGACTGAAGGGATGGGAAAGAGAGGAAAGAAAAGGAGGTAAAAAGGTGTTTGATGGAGAGCAAATAACTCTTAACATATCTGATATGGATAGGAAAATCTACTAGAAGGCATGGAAGGAGCTATGGTGAACAGGAAAAACACATTCATTAATGCATATAAAAGTACCTACCACAGAAAAAAAAAACCCATGCAATTTAATTTACACATACTAAACCAAAAACTGATTCTCAATTAGCATGTGAAATTGAGATTTTTTTTCTTAGTCTTCAAGAGTTCATTCAGTATTATGCATATTGAATGAATATGAATGAGTGACTGAAGGGCAAACCTCACCTTTGCTGAACCTGTCTCATCTAAAAGTCATAAAGATAATTTAGAAGTTTGCCTCTACCTTGAAAAATTGCATAATTGCAAAACTTTTCAAAAGAATTTCCTTGTGAATAGCCCAACATTTTTAAGTCCCCCTGTAACATTTCCAGCTTCAGTAAGAAATTATTTAGATTTCTGAAAGAGAAAAAAGGCTTTTCAAATATTAGTCTTCAAGCATCCATTTTCAGATTTGTAAATTTAAGTTGGGATAGTGTGTGAGGAAATCTTAATATGGCCCAGATAGTATATGTTCACCTCACTTAAATACTTGCTCTTCCTTTCAGATCAATAGAAAACAATAAGTACCTCATTTATATGTGCTGTGCAATTTAGCAGGGCAGGCACAGGGAGCTTAAGAGACGTGATGAAGTTAACAAACTAGAATAAAAATAACATCCTTCCCTTTTATGCTATAGCTGCTTAATTTCTTATAAGTCATCAGGGAAGAGACCATCTCAAAACGCTCTTTTAAAGATAATTTTTACTTTTTAACCTGGCATGGTTAATAATGCCTTAATTTTTTGAGGTCTCCAGGTCTTCCCTAAAACCCTTATATCTGTGTCTTTCGTACTGTCTTTCAATTTTAAGTTACCAAAGGACTTTGAAATGAGAAGTTACAAACTGCTTAGAGTAGCTATGCTATTTCATCCCTTAGTTCTTTTAGTGTGTGGATTCCATATAGTCCTGATGATTTCTAATTGTTTGTTGTATCAATAGGTAGCTTAATTTGTTCTACAGCCATTTCAATTTCCAATAAACTTTTCAACAACACCCTCATAAAAACAAAACAAAACAAACAAACAAACTCACAAACTCCCCAGATTTCAGCATTGGAATTTTCCTAGCCTTTGTTACTCTGAGCAAATTGCCATTTTATAGGGTTAAGAGAAATTCAAAAAGTCACATGGGATGTTATAAGAGAATTGAGATTCATTTGAGAAGGTCACTACATAGTTATCACCTGCAGATCAAGTGAGGCTGTGCAATGTAAAGTAAAATTCCTCTGCTTAAGCCAAGGTTCAGTGGTCCCTGGCCTCTGAGGGCAATGTAATAGAAACACTTCCAAGAATGTACTTTTTTTTCTGGAATGAAAAAGTGCTTCTTAAGAATTTCAATCAGGAAGTAAATTTCATCTTTTTAGTCAGATATTTTACAATCATAATTTATCTTCTACTTCCTTTTCCATCTTATTTCAACTTCATATGCATGCTTTACAACAACCTGCAGTTGTCTTTGTCTTACTCTATGTCTCTACTTCAGTGAACAAACTGGTCATAATACTGAGGCATGTTGCATTCTGGTTGTCCTCTCTCTCCATCTCAAAATCACATTGCTGTTTGTCTTTGGTTGAAATCCCTGGGATTGCACCTTGCTGCTGACCCTGCAGATTCATCTTTGATGCTGATGTATTTCAAACTCTCCCAGAACACAGGTATTATAAATTTCCCCCCTTCAGCTCTATTTTCAATTATTTAAAAGAACAAAACCTAGCATGTTTCTAAGGACATGTCATTTCTTTCAAAGTCATAGAGTGTCTCGTAGCTCTGCTCTGTCCATGCTGTCTTCTTTTTGATTTAGTGTCTTATTCTTCCCTTCCCACTTTCCAGTTGGAAAGACAATAGCTCCCTCTTTGATAAGGTCAGGATATGATCATCCTTTTCTTCATGATTTGTGTCACTTGAAAATCTTTGTGCCTACATGTTTCTGTTTAGGGAAATCTCCCATTTTCTGCTGGGCCTGTGCTCATACTCCTGCCTTTGAATGCTGACAGCTGTTGGCATCTCTGGAGCCTCCTCCTCACACCTGCCTCTGAGGACACTCCAACTCATGGAGTGCTCTCATGGCAAAAGATTTTTTGCCATGTCTGGAAGAATTGTTAGGTGGTAATTCAGGTAGGAGCACAAAAAGATTGTGGGATGCACTGGGATTGAGGCTTGTATTTATGACTTGAAAATTAAGTTAAAATATCAGCACTTCTTGGAGTACCATGAAACTTAATACATCAACTTTTACTTTTTTTTCCCCATCAGAATTATTTTTTCTCGTATCATAACCATTTTGTAATCAATAATTGTTATCAATTTTTTATTTTTGTCCATATTTTAACCTGGCCTAAATCCTACAACATAATTATTTTTTCTGTGCAAGACAAGGAATCTATGCAAACCTACTGGGAGAAAATTTACAGTCTGTAGTCAATAGATGTGCTTTAATATACTGCTCCTTTTTCTTTGTTTAATGCTTCATTTATTTACACTGATCTTTGATTTAATTGTATATTGACTGTTTCCTTTTATTTGCAAGGTGAGGATTCTGCTTTATATTTTTACCTTTCCATCTGCAATCACTCCAGTGAAAGGACTAGACAGAATAGAAAGTTATCAATATTTAAAGAGTGGTTTTGCCTGCCCAAACCAAAGTTTTTGTATTAAATAAATGGCCTCTAGACCTACAGTGGAGAAAGGTATATATTATTAATATATATCAGGATTTAGAAAGACTAAGGAAAGAGTTTTAGTAGGCAGCAAGATATAGAATTTAGAAGTAGTAAAGTACAGAGAAATGTCTCTCAAATGGGGTCCATGGTATAAAGGCAAACGTTTAAGGAGAAGAATGTGTTTAAGTAATGAAGAGAGGACAGAAAGGGACCTATTTTCAGTGTATCACTTCAAAAGAAGAACAAAAAGCCTAAATTAAGTACTGTCTGGCTTCTGTTCTGTAAGGAACAACATGAAAATGTTGCTGAAATCTGAGCTAGAGAAGTTCAGGGACTTCTTTTTAAGGAAAAGTAGGAATGTTTCTATTAGAACAAGGTTCAGGAAATTTGGTTTCTCTGTCTCTTAGCTCTTCTTCTGAAAGATCATTTCGGTCAAGTACAAAAAAATTCTTGGCTCTTAAAATATCTTGTGAAATTTAAAACATCTAATACACACAAATCCAGACTGGTTGACCTAATGACTACTTTGAGTCTTAATCTCTCTGCACCTGTGATACTAATATTGGAACCAGAATGTACCAGAGAGATAACGTAAACCAGCCTGCCTTCCTACTTGGCTGGCCTCAAAGCTTAATTGTGGGGAAAATCCAGCTGGCTCCCTGTAGGCCCTGGACTCATGTAAGAATGCAGTCAGGGCATGGCCATAAGCACACCACGAATGGGAAAGGATTTGGCACAGAGAAGGTTATGGAAAGTCTTGCCCACTTGTACCCTCTCGGTTACACAGCACCTCATCTCCTTCCCACCTCCAGGCATTGGATGCACAGCTTGGCCACCGACATTCTGCTTTCTGGTATCATTGCTTTATTTTCCTGATGAATTTTAGAACTGCTTACACTTCAAGGAAGGGTTCCTTGTCTAAGGACCTTGTACTGCTCTGTCCTCCCTTTGCCAAGTCAGCCTTACTTGACAAGTCAAATGAGATAAAACAAGCTTTCCTTCCTGTCCTTCCCAGCAGATCATTTCTCTCCTTTTAAATTCCCTCTTGTCCTCTGTGTGGGATGAAATCACTTTTGTCACAGAGTTTTGTGACATTTGACACAGAACACATGAAAACTGCAACCACCCAGATACATGTTGTTGCAGCAGGAAGCAGTTCAAGTCACCCAGGAATTATGCGGGATCCAGCACTTCTATCTTACATAATAAAACAAAACACGAACTTAACTTGCCTATTAGCAAAAAAGTAAATCTCAGGAGCTACTCCATTCACAGCAGAAATAGAAAGGTGAATTCTACAAAATTCTAACTGTATTCTACAAAATCTAATGTAAGTTCTCCAATACAAACTGGGAACAGCCTCTCATTCTTGGAGAACTTGAAGAAAGAAGAGAAATACTTCATCCTGAATCCAATTTTCAAATATGTGATAGTGGGTTCTCTGATAGCACCAACTCAAAGTTTGAGTCATGACTCCTTCTTTCTATCCTGTTTTAACATGTTTAATCATTCTTGCTATTGCTGAAAACCTTTTGAACTGATTCTTAGTTTTGTTATATTCTGTTTCATATAGAAAGATTTTTTGTAGTAACATTGCCAGAAATTTCAGAAGATTTTTAGCATGCATAAATATTATGGTCCCCTTATTGTCATTTATACACGAGATTTGTTTTTCACATGACTAGGTGAATCACCATAATTTTAGTTTAAAATATATTTCTTTTGTTCATACATTGGTTTTACCAAATATTTACTGTAGCATAGTTTTTAGAATTCTTTTTCCCCCCGTCTTTTTTTCAACTCTCTGCATAAGAGAATTTTAAAGAAATTCTTTGAACCTTTTTACATACCATAAAATCTATTTTCGTATTGATCATTTAATCCCCATAGCAAATTGTTTGCTCACTGTACCTGAGGTTAGAGAATCTGTAACTCCTTGTAATCTACAATCTTTATAATGCAGTATTTCTCGATGGTTACACTTAATATCAGATATTATTTTATCTTGGACTATGCTTAGTATGCTACATGTTTACTGCAGAATTTATCCTTCAATGAAAACCAGATAGTCTTATACATATGGTATAGCAGAATGGAAATAAAAGAATAAGAGAAAGATACCACACAATGAGATTGATCTGACCTTTATCCTCTTGTGTATTCCAAAACATTCCATCTCAGCACAGATGAGACATGTCTCATAGTGCAGGACAGCAGAAGGATGCAAAGCCTCCATTGAAATGTATGTAAAACTTCCTGGAAGTCACTCCCAGATGCAGTGCAGAATGTGGCACAGAAATTCTGTGGGAATACAAAAGCCTGTTCTGATGTGATTAGTCATACAGCCTTGCAAGTATGTCCTCCTTGATAAACAGCATTATGTAAGTATATTTTTAATATTCTGTTCTGAATATTGCCATGATAGCATTTACAATCTTTAAAAAGGGAAAATGATTGTACAGACTAAAGTATCTCTGCCATACAAAAAACCCACTGTAAAGAATAAATCATTAAATTGACTTAATTGCTCTATGTACAAACATAGCCTGCTTACAAATTTTTGGTTTGCAGATGGGTTATGGATATTTGTACTCAAGTCTTGTAATTTTTTATGCCTGTTAAAGTGTTATCTTGGTCATTAGTTGTTCTCTTTATTCAAGACATCTGGTTTATTTGTCAACTGATATGTCAGCTATTTGAATAATTAACAAAACTTGAAAGAAAAAGGAACACTCTTAACTGCCTTATTTGCTATCAGTGGTCATATGGCACTTCACCTGAGGCTGTGAGATGAAGTACCATCAGTAATAAACCATTGGCTGATATAGTTCTTCAAAAAGACAGATGATCAATGCTTACTCTTGTTCCCTCTCATTAGTCTTTATGGATATGAGACCTCTCAGTTTTATTTTAAGGTTTAACATTATATGAGTTAAATTTTATTTTGAATTATTTAATTTCCATAAAAATTCTGGATATATGTTCTAATTTTGGACTGACTAAAAAGAGCCTCCTCGTGCACACAGTGTGAAGCATTGACTTCTCATCTCTTCAGAAGACTGGACTCATAATTTCCAGAATCTCAAAGAGTGACCCAGCATGTTCTTTCTTGCTTTTAAATAAGTAGATACTGCCATTGTGCAATAAAATTTTAAATCACTGTATTTTTTCTTGTAGTCTCAGCTTGTCATATCTGCTGCTAAATTTCTGTTACATTTCCTTTGGGACTCCAGCTCTGTTAGTACAATACTCACAGAAGTGGTAAAAGCTCCTCATATGACTAGGGAATATTCAGATCTGCAGATTTTTCTTGATAGAACTTCTATTTTATCCCTGTGTGAACTTCTATTTCAAACATATGTCAGCATTTTTAAGGTGATAAGTCCAAAACTGTGTGCTGTATCTGTGTGGGACCTCTCAGAAAAGGACTGTTCTCCTTCAAGACCTCTTGCCCAGGAGTGCTTTCTTCCCAGATTGCCTTTTATGTCCTATCACAAGCTGACACCTCCTTGTTTGAAGCTTATTTCTTGATGTAATTATTCCTATAAAACTGAAATCAGAATGTTGCTTTCAGCTAGTATCTCCTTTTAGAACGAGGCAGGAAAAATACCTAAAGCTTTCATTTTATGTAGATTTGAAATGAGAAAAGGAATTAGGAAGACCTTTTTGTATACAATATGAGGTCTAGTTTGGTATTCTGTAACTGAAATAATGGTAACTTTAACATGTTTTTGTGATTTATATTCAAACTACTCAAATTCATGTTCTAAAGCCTTAGAGTAGTATGTCATTTAAATTTACCATGAGATATACCACTGACATTATACTGCCATAAGTTAATATTGTTTTTTATGCCATAGTCTGAATACTAATAGGTAAGATGACCTCCATTTAAAATCTGTTCTTGATTCTTGATCTATTTTTGATTGTAAGAAGAGTTTTCCCATCCTCCCTTGAATTTTTAATGTCATATTTCTTTTTTCATTTATCCCTTTCCCCTTAAAGGCAAGATCTTGGCAATAGAGACATTAAAGACACAACCAATCTAGAAAAGCTTTAGCATATTTCAAGGTGTTTTATCTAAGTTAAGCATTTACCCCTGTCCCCGGTTCTTTAAAAGCTTATTGCAACCACTTTCTGAGTTTTTTGAAATCATTTTAACCTCTTATGTGACAAATTTTATTATCCTTTTCATTTTTCTGTATATACATCTTGCCTTGGGTGTACAGATTATTTACTTCTATTGCAAAACTACACCAGTTCACATCACAACTAATTAATTTTATTGGGGTTGTTCAGCATGAGAAAAAAGGCTCCAGAGAGCCCTTAAAGCACCTTATAGTACATAAAGGAGGAAGACAAGAAAGCCAGAGAGGGACTTTTTACAAGGATGTGTAGTGACAGGACAAGAGGGAATTGCTTTAAATATATTTTAGGATTAGATTAGGTAGATTAGGATTAGATGTTGGGAAGAATTCTTCCCTATGAGAGTGATGAGGAATCAAGATGAGGTTGGATGCGACCCTGGGAAATCTGATCTAGTGGATGGCATCCCTGCCAGTAGCAAGAGAGTTGGAATGATATCTTTAAAGCCCATTTCCACCCAAACTATTCAATGATTCTATGAATCTGTGCAATAGAAAAGCCATAGTAAAGCTGTTTTCTCTTCTTGGGGATATGTAAAAAGATCAGAACAATTTAGATTTGAAAATGTCATCTTCCCCAGATAACATTGATTAAATTATTGAGTCTTCTTGCTAAAATTGGTCTGTAAAATTTATGTGCTCCTAGCTGGTGGCAGAGATCAAAAACTTGCACTTAAATATTGCTTGAATGGGGGCCACAGCCATAATTTTGGGGTCAGAATACACTCAAACATTTTTAAATTTTGAGGTATCAATCTGGACCAACTAATTTTTGTCCACCACTATACTTGGCAGACACACCTGCCCTTGCTCCATCATTCCTTCCCTCTGACTAGGTGCCCACCAGCTCCAAGTCACACCTACTGTAGTCCCAGCAGAGATGTGTACTTGTCTGAGGCATGGTGCCCTCGCATCAGAGCTGACATTCAGCTACTTACTGTAAAGTCCAAGCAGCAAGCCTGGGTCAGTCTTCAAAGACCATGCAGATACAATGCAAGCTGCAAGGGGATCTAAGCCTCTGCTAAGGGCTTCACTCAGTCTGGAAGAAAAAGAGAAATTTGAAAGAGAAAAATTCTGAGGGTAATGGTGCTCAGTTGAGACCGAGTACTTATTGTCTGCCTTTGCTTATGCATGGATGCATGTACATATTTTGCAGTGGAACATGAACACTGAGTTTTGAAAGCAGCTCATCCTGTCCCTCTGGAATATGAAACACTTAAATATTGTGCTTGTTTTATTGTCAAGCTGTCAGGCCTGATGTTCAGAAGTATCTTCTGCAACCTATATTGCTGCACTTCAGTAGTCAAAATGCATCCCTGAGGGGACTATCCAATGGTACTTAAATGTTATAAATAATGGTGTTTGGTAGATTTCATCAAGAACCTTTTTAAAAGCAACACTAGGACATCTGTTAATAAGTTTTATGGGAATATCTAATGCTTTCAAGACTATTTTTCTATCTTGTACATTTATTATGCCCATGCACCCTCACTGTTTTTATTTTCAATTGTTACAACTATTAAATCAAGAACAAGAAAGACAGAAGTGAAACCTGACTCACAGTACTCACACAGAGGAGACCTTAACCTTCACTCAAGACATTGACTGGCATATTCTGTTGTCAGTTACTGAATAACTGAAACAAACAATAGTGAATACACAGTGTTTCCTTGCCAGAATGCTAGAAAATGCACTTTGCAGTGCAGCCCATTTGCTGGAATACAAAAGCTGAGTGGATGTAATGGTTATCTGTTAAAGTGGTTTGCTCACAATTCCACTTTCAGGTACAGATAGCTGTGTGATTCTTACAGGTGCTTGTGCTTGAATGGGAAACTAATCATATATTTATTAGTTATAGGAATCTGCAACAGTAAAAAAATGTAACTGATTAAAAAAAATAGAGGGCATGTTTGTCCTGTCCTTCATTTTTTTAAGATCTTTAAATTAAACCCCTGCCTGTAAAAAAATAGCTTGAGTATTACTGATGGTAAAGTCAGGACCTCTGGGGGTATGAATAAGTGAGTGTATTGTGTGACATTTATAACTGAGCATTGAAAAAAAACAAAATAAATGGCTCCACAGTACCCATTATGGCAGCTGTTTAGCATAATGACTGCATAGTACAGGCCCACTAGTGCCAAGCTAGCTATGCAGGTAGCCTGCAAAACTTGAAGCAACGTAGAAGCATTAGCTCCATGCTTTACCCAGCTCTGATTTCCAAAGTTTTTCCAGTAGGGCTAATTAGATCCTATTTTACATCCAGAGTAAATGTGGTTCTCTCTGAGGCCATAGTAGCGTGGACCTCCTGGGAAGGACTATCTAGTGGGTGACCTTGTCCCACCTCTCTGCAGTTTTAAGGAAGGATTCCACCATCAGAGAGATTTTATGCTTAGTCTGTGCTTTGCTTACTCTAAAGCCTTAGCTAATTTAAGCTAAAATAAAGAGGAACATAAGGCAGTGAAAGCAAACATTTCGAAATTTGAAAGCAACAGTATTCCACTGCAGTATTCCAACAGTATATCCACTGCAGTTCTGCCCTCTTATGTGTCTCTTGCACTGGAATAAAATGACCATGTAAATGAAACCATGCTGAAATAATACAAACTCACAATTTTTTAACAACCCATCACAGTCTATCAAATTCTTATGCAACAACATTACAGGATTTTGTTTTTTGGGGGTTTGTTTGTTTGGTTTTTTAAAAATTGTTTTTTAAGGTTTTATTGGATGGGGAAATGTGAGTTATATCAAGAAAGTTGGGTATTTTTCCAATCAAAATTTCAGAAAACATAATTATTATTTTACTTAGGTTCATATACTAGTTTGTACAGCAATTTAATTGCTGTAAAAGTAAGCACATATGCCCATGACAGTAATAGTCAATTTAGTGATAAATCTTATAATGGAGCATTTAAGTCGGTGAATTAAACGATGACCTAACTGATGAGATGGGACATCATTTCAATTTAAACAATTTATCGAACCATAGAATTATTCTTATTTTCTCATAATTTCTCTCACCTCATATCCTTTTAATATTTATTAGTTATTTAGTAAAGGTTGAAATTACAGAGAAAAAATGATTACTTACAGCATATTTTCTGCTTTGGTAACATCTCCTTTACTGACACTATCAGATTATTTGGTTTTGAATGCTTTCTCTGTCATCTCTTATCTGTCTCTCATTCAGTCTGACCTTGGATGCAATCAAGTGGCAAAAAAATAAAGTGGAAAAGCTAGTGGAAGCAAGAGGACAAGGAAGAAAATAAATAAGCAAAAATCTTTCCCCTCCATTTTCTTTAAAAAGAATGCTTCCCTGTAATTCACTGCATTCATAAATGATTGTTCCATAATTATTTACATCTCAACACTGATCATTTCAATAATCTACAAACAAAGTCAGTTTAAACATGTAGCAAAGCAATCTAAGGCTGTTAGACATCAAAAGTTTATTTGTCCCTTAAAAATATATTCTATGTTGCACGCAGGAAAAACAAATTTTGTTGTTTTTTTTTTCTACTTTAAACTACTCCTTGTTTTATTGAAGAAAGCATCACTTTAGAAGGTTGAAAACAAACAGAAAAATGGAACATTCAACATAATGATAGATATGTTGACTTTGCACATTGCAATTTTTTTTTTTTTTTTATGGCATAAAAAGGTAATTAAGCTTATTTCCAAGATAGCTGCAATACCATGCTGGGTAAAGGAGTCAGGAGAAAGACAGAAAAAGCAGGAAGAAGACCCCTTAGAGACTGAGATATAAAATAAAGAGGCTTGGGCATCTGCCCTCTGGAAAAGAGATCTCTTGGGTGAGTAGTGTCCCCACCTGGCGCAAAGGGATGTCGACCAGAATGTCAGCCTGGGCAGAAGTGAACAGGTCAAATGGCAACTTATTCACTGAGAAAACACTGAACTTACCAGGTCCAGGAATTCTTCTTTCCAAGACAGCACCTGAAGTGGGTGGCACAGAGGCTTTTCCCACCCTGGACACAGAAGCTATTGCTCAAACCCCATGCTAGGAGGTGGCAGCAAAAGCACACTGTTGATCTATCTTTTGGGCAGCTGTCAACAGCAGCCATGCATCAATCAGTAAATTAGAGTGGTTTGGTTATTTGTGAGACTTACAATGGTTTTCTGAAAGGCACATGGGTGCTTTATATTCAATATTAGTATGTGATACTTTCAGATATTGTACATATTTGAAACATATAAAATGTACAGTTGTTTTTTGAGATAAAACAATGTAAGTACTGTAAATCACTGCAATCAAGCTGTTTTCCATTTCTCTATACCCTTACAGATACCACAATGCTTCAATAATCTCAAAAATAAATATTGCTTATCTATTTCACTGCAAAGAAATCCTAGTACCTCTGGCAGGTTACCCAGTACATACAGGTGCTCAGGAGTAGAAAATTCTCATATATGTCATTTATTGTTGCATTGAGTACTGTATGCAAGAGTTTAATTCAGCATTATTTGCTTTGGAAATGAAAACACAGCTTCATTTTCACTATCCTGGTGTTTGGTATTTTTTCATGTTATTATTCAAATCTCAAGGTAGTCCACATGTCAAGCATTATATTCATCACATGCAATTACTGTGCTATAAGTAACAAAATAAATTGGCTCTCTCACTGTTGAAAGAATGACACAGAACAACACTCTGCAATTCCTACTAAAAAAAGGGAATGGCCATCACCACATTCTATTATTTCCAGACAGAATAAGTGCTACATTTTAGAATCTGCAGCTCCTTGGTGCTTTATACACCATGATGTCATCTTTAGTAGAACTCAGTGTTTGAAGGCAAGTGATAAAATATTACTATTGCTACAATAACACAACTCTAAGAAAATAAACTTTCTTGACAGAAGCTTGAGAGCTTTGGACTTGAATTTGCTTTCCTTGAGAAAAACTCCAAACCCTACAGTAGATTCAACTATGAATTTGTCTGAATGCTCTTGTAGCAATTGATACACTAAAGTTTATGTCAGCAGGGACTACTAGTGCATAAGCATGTTAAGACGGGGTAGAAAAAAGCATGTACATGTATAATCGTGTAATTGTCCATAAACCTGGCAGCCATCTGCAAGAAACATGATTTCATACTAGAGCTGTATGAAGAAAGATTAGTTATACAATGTTCAAAATGAAATACAGGCAGGGCCTACACCAGTGTCTTGTTAAAGGCCTCTTCACTAGTGGTATCCCCTAAGGTTCAATACTGGAGCCAGCATTGTTTAGCTTATTTCTCAAATACTTAGATGAAAGAACAGATGTCTCCTCAGCAAATTTGCTGATGTTACAAAGCTGGAAGAAGCAGCCAATACCCCAGAGTCTGTGCAGCCCATCAGAAGGGCCTCGACAGGTTGGAGAGATGGGCAGAGAACTGTCTGAAAAGTAAAAAAGGTAAGCATAGGGTCTTGCACTTGGGGAAGAGTAATCCCACGTATTAATACTTTCCTTAGACAAGTAATACACAATGAAAAGTCTCCATTCTTGCACTCACAGCCAGCAGTCCTAACTTGTACTACCTATGCTTTATTTCTATTGCTATTCCAAGTTTTATGCTATCCTGGACTTGAAAGCAGACCAACTCAAGTGCCACACTTGAAAAACCTGATCTCAAATTAGCACAAAACCTTTGCAGCCAGTTCTTTCTAACTGTGTTAGTAGTGTATTAGTTTGGGGTAAAATCCTCATGTTAAACAAAACACTGTGTGACTTAAGTTGCTACTAGGTTTAGAACATATTTTCCTCTTGCAAAAGGATAAAACACCACTAGAGTCAATTTTTCTTCCCAGTGTCAATAAACTCCAGTTAATTGTTATATACTTCGAAATAACTACTTGATTAAGCATCTGCCTCAAGCTGTTGTACAAATTGCTTCATTACCACTATGGAAGCAATCACAAAGATTTACCCTGTTGTTAGATTTAATTTTTTTGTGTATATTCTGTAGTAAGTGTACACCTGATATTTGGAAAAGAATTGTTTGGTAATACATTGAATAAAATATTGCTAACAGTGGCATATATTTGTTTGTGTAAGAAAGGGAAACATTTCATTATAAATGATTAAGCCTCAGTTTCCATATGCTTTTATTCCAAGTCTGAAGTCTTATTGACATTAATCACTGTGCTTCACTTTGGGATAGCAAATCTCCATTGTATGTTGGTTTTTTTCCCTCATATCAACACGGGGTTTATACTTGGAGAACTAGAGCACTAAAACAAAGCCACTTTCAGTATAGGATCACAAGGTACACTTACCTCTCTTAAGGTAAGAGAGGTAAAAACCTCTCTTTTTTTGAAATTACCTTTAGTAATTCAAATTACCTTTAGTAGAGGTAACCTTCTTTCCAACTGAGAGCAGCATTCAAGAAGGCAATAATATGGAAGAACAAGAAGAATATGGAAGAACAAGTAGAATATGGAAGAACTTTCTTAAGGCCATTTATATATCTGGTAGAAGGAAGGAGAGATGTAAACACAAAGATGGGTTTTGTAGAAGCTGCTTCTGAACTTCTCCACAGTTAATGGAAAATTTTTTTCTTCTGTAACTCAGGAATACAAGCCAAAGCTGTTATATAGACAGAGACTTTAGCTAATCCTTCAGCAAACCTAGTTTCTGTTACATCTTCCTTCTTCCCTTTGATGTTAATATAGGAGTTTTAATTCTCATAGACTGGAATTGTCACACAATTCAGTTTCTTACTATCAAAGATTCTCGATTTCAAATGGCAAAATATTCTAGTGACACCTCTAATCAGCGCCAAGAATAAGGATATATTACCTACCTTCCAGAGTCATTTACACTTTTAAAATTAAGTCTTTCACCTACTCGACATATGATATCTGCTAGCAAAGGAAACTAACTAGCTAATAAATTTTGAGTAATAAATCAGGTAAGTAAAAAATCAGTATGAATAAAAAACATCTATCAGAGATACAGAGAAAGTAAGGAGCTAATAATTACAGAAGGTAAAAAGAATAAAAATGATTTTTATTTATTTCTTTAGATCTGGTTCATTTTTACTTACTTACTTTTCTGTTCCCCTCCTAATGTTTTTGTACACCACACTATTTAGCTTGAGGTGTGTATATATACACATATATTTTAAAAACAAAAATTATATTCAATTTTCCATCTAGTTTTAGAGATCCTAGGAAACTTAACTTGTAAGTTTAAAGGGATTTTTGTTGTTGTTTTGCAGTTTTTCCTACATTTTTTTTAATGTTGTGCTTTGTTGGTTGTTGGGGGTTTGTTTGTTTGTTTGTTTGTTTGTTTTTGTTTTGTTTGTTTTGTTTTGTTTTGTTTTGTTTTGCCAATAGTAATTGACCAAATCTTAGGAGAAGCTCAGAATTAGCTGACAAGGAATTATAGCAATGCCTTTTGACAACCTTCAGGAATAAAACATTCTTACCCTCTTCTTTCCTTCCATACTTTTTGTAGCTTCTTTGAAAGTTTTTGCTTCAATTTTCTACTTTTAGGGTATGGGTTACACATTAGAGTCTATTACAATATTTTTTGTACCATGCTCCTTCAAGAAACTCCTTTGCACCAAAGCTTTGCACATTGATTTCCATTAAATTCTTTTTTTCAGATTGAGAATTTCGAGTTGGTACAAAATTTCTTTTCAGCAGTGTGACTAAGATGAGTAATTTATTTAAATAAAGTTGAAGTTGGAGTTTCAGAAGAATTATCTGTAGTCCTTCAGCTGCTAACCTGGGAACAGAAATCTCCATTAGAAAATGGAGACATAAATTACAGAGTCTTGTCTAAACTAGATAGGGGAAAACTTCAATTGAGGTCTGCTATATTCTACATGAATATCATAACTTATTGATAATAATTACAGTCACTGGAGATTTTTTTTTCTGTTTTCCACAGAACTGATGCAAAATTTTTGGTCTGATGTGAAAGGATAAAAATACTTAAGCCTCCTTAGCTTTCTTTAAAAGCTCTATAAGCCCTAATGGGCACAGTAGTTTAATTGCTCTTCTAGGAATCATTTTGTCTGCTGACAGAGCAGCAATGGTGTATGTTTCTACCCAACAGCTACAGTTTGGACCATTAATGAGTATATTTTCTAGCTATCTCTAACTTTTCACAGGAATTTCCATACCTATGGGAAAAGAAGTTTATGTACCCAAATGCTAATTTACATCTGATGATCTGTGGCCTATTCTAATATCTCCATTAAAAAAAAAAAAAAAAAAAAAAAAAAAAAAAAAAAAAAAAAGACAATATAGGAGAAATTTCATACAGAAGAGCCAAGACTTGGTAACAATGCCAACTTATATGACATTCAGAACTGGAATATTCATGCCTCAGAACAAGGACTATGAGGAATATTTCTACCTCACAACAGAGAAATTAATGATAAAATGGTAGCCAGAACCCACAGAACTCATCGGACGTTTTTTGGTTTTGTGCAGGTAAGCACAGAATACTATTTTTTTTCTTAATTTATATTTTAGCAGAAATCTACCCAAAATTCATGAGCTAGACCATTTTTTACAGCTTTACCTGGATCATAGTAACCTTTTTATTTTGTTATATGGTTATCAGTTTTGGGGTTTTTTTAATATCTTATTTTTAATTTTTGATATCTACTCAGAAGAATGTAACAGGAGTTGAACACATTGTAGATTTATATGAGCTTTTATTGTATGTGAAGTGTCTTCTCAAGTATTTTTCCCCCCAAGGAATTTGCAGTGGCTGGAAATTTCAGAGGGACTTTACAATTTTGCAGTAATTTATAAAACTGCTCTCAGGAAAATATAACTATACTTCATAGCAATCTGATTGGAATTATTTTGGCTTAATTAAATTTAATTAAAATATTTTATTCTTCTAGTTTTTCAAGGTAAATTCAACAGCAAAAACTATGTAAAAGAATTTGACCTGCTCTAAGAAAGAGAACATTCAAGGTCTGCAATCCCACCCTTCTTTGGGGCTGATAATACCTGACATTGCACAGCTCCATCAGACATTGCATATACTTACAGACCATTGAATTGTCACACAGAAAATTCCTATTGACTTTGTTTCAATTTCATAAATTCCTAATCAGCAAAGCTTTTCCATATCAGTATTTAATCTTGAATCAGAGTATATATTGATTTTCAAAAAGTTTCCACAGAATTCACCAGACCAATCTTCTCAACATAAAAGGCTATCACATTGATCATGCATGATTTCCCCTTCACAAATTCCCCTCATCTGAGAAGGTTCTGTTGATATGCACAATGAGACAGAGGAATAGATTCATCCTCAAGAGAGAAATAAATGACATCTCCTTTTGCTTTGCTCCGTGTCTGTAAGTATGGCAATGAATGACAGTGACTTGATTGAGCATCTGCATTAGAATAAATAGCATGTCAGAAGTTAGCCAAAGGCTTGGCTGCTAGTGGACCTGAAATTCTGGTAAGGCTATCACGTGGGCAACACACATACATAAATATTTTTCACAGCTCTTTTAAAAAAAATTAGTAAACTGGTGCAGAGATGAACTAAGTCAAATTCTTATGTGGAATACCAATGTACTTGTTGAGCCAGCTTTGAAGATATTTATCTGGGGGAAATCATCATTCTATAAGTTATGCTATTTTTTATTACTTTCTAATTATAATGTAGTTTAAATTGCATTACAACAACTTGCTGGCAAACACATTACTTGATTCACATTGGCCTATTACATTTTTCCTGTTACCAACCCGTTTATTTTCACCCACCGATCACTGTTCAAGTATTTTTCCTGACAGCATGTATTTTAGCAAATACAATAAACCCATTGTAATAATCTGGAATTAATATTAATGCTGCCAACCAGTTAAATTTGTGAATTTCTTCAAGTAATTAAATTTGAAAGTGTCTTCTGTGCAGAAAAAGAGGACACAGGTGAGAATTCTTTCCATTTTTCATCACAAGACTCATAGAAGCTCTCTGGAAGATGGGATTCTGATAGTATTCAATTCAAACATTCTGATAGACAAGAATTATCTAATATATCATATTATGCATCTTAATATCAGTATTTTAGAATTTATTTGCTGAAATAGATGCTAAACATCAGTGATGTGAAACAAATTTGTAAACAAAGGGTCTCCAATAAAACCAACATGCAATGAGAGTCCTATGTCACATTAGGTGATCTGGCTTCTCATAGGTGTCTATACTTCCCACATAATTATTCAAGAGGATTTAAAAGATGTTAGAACCATAAATAGTCTGACTCCTAATCCTTTTAAATGTCTACTCTCTTCCCCTTATGAGCTTGATGAAGGACTGATGATCTGAACAGAGCATTAATTTAAATTGGATGGAGGGAATGACAAAGCAAACTCTGAAAAGTTAAGAGGTTTTTCCATGCTTTGCTGCAAACAGGACTTGAAGGTGGAAGTGTAAACTATGTACCTATCTCCTCAGAGAGCCTGAGCTGTCAGATGTAAGAGAAAAAACTTAATTATACTGCTAGACTAACTTAATCTTCTAATTCACAAATTTTATATTGGTCAACAGCGGTCCTATTCTGGATGAAGCTATTTTGGAATAAGAGTGTATGCCACACACAGGATCAAGGTTGGTATGCAAGATAGTTAAAGGGAGATGATCACAAATAAGGGAAAAAAATAATGGTATTCTACAGAGATCCAGTTATGAGAGTGTTTGTGGACACAAGTTCTAAAAGCATATATGGTGCTATTAGAGAGAAAATTAAGTGACAGAAAATTAGAAATCAAAAGGGCTTTGCATAGCATAGATGAAGTTTCTTCAAAATGTGTGCAGCACATCTCTGGCATAGCAGAAAGATATATACACTACAGGTATTGCTCACAATAAATCAACAGCACTATGAAATAACCTGTTCTTTTCTTCCTCTACTATCTTAACAGACCAACTTTTATCTGATTTTTCATAGATTTAAACATAGTTTCTATAAAATGAAAAGTCATATGTCTTTTCCTCTTTTGTATTTTTTTCCTAAAGCATATTGACACACAACACCTCTCCAGAGCATAGAGACCAAGTTCAGAAGTGCTAACATAATTTTGATCTATCTTGAGACTTACATTCTTCCCCTCTATTATTGTTTTATATAGATTTTTAGAATTTATGTTCCAGTCTTTTCTCAGGCAGTCTAAACCACAAGAACTTCAATTATTCTCACCTTCCTCTAAACCATGTCCAGTTGGTTCATTTCTGCACTGGTAAAGCAGTGTCCAGGGCACAGTATGCTAGCAGAAGCCTCAAAAAGGATAAGAGAAAAAAAAAAGATTATTTCATATAGCTTGCAACAGCTCTGATCTACTTTGTCTATTTTATCCCTGTATGCCTGTTACTTGGAGAACTTGTTTGTTGTTTTTTTGGGGGTTTTTTTTGGGGGGGGGCGGGGGTGGGGATTGATTTTTTTTAGTGTATAACTTCATTCAGTCTTCTACTACCTTACCATTTCTAGGGCAAAGTTGATAACATCTAATTCAATTCTATGTCTCAAACCAAGGAATGGGATCAAATTTTACCAAGCCCTACAAAAAATGACATTTTATTCCAGGAAAAAAAAATAACAACAGACCAAAACCAAGAAGCAAACTTTCTAATGATATTTGTTTATTCCATTTTAAAGGGGGAAAAAAAGAAAGGAAACATTTTTTCTGGGGACACATAAAGCTGAATTCTATCCCTGAGTTGTGGAAATGTCTGTTCTATCACTTCAATTTCATGGTACTAAAAGCAGATAATTTTTTTTTTAATTCTGCAACGCCTACTTATTCAGTATCAAATCCAAATATATATAGATATTAAGTGATCACTTATTAAGATTATATACAAAGATATTGCAAAGTCTAGCTGATATGTAAAGTTCTACGAAGTTCCTTCTTCTTGTGGATACAATGTGTATCACATCATATTGCCTTCAATAATTTTGGAGATATACATGACAGCTGTTACTTTACAGGATTGGAAAGAGCTAAATTCAAAGTGTTAATGATACTGTTGGTACACAAGAAAAAGAAGAATATGTATCTTTTGATAGTAGATTTCAACATCTTGAATATTTTCTATTTGAATGAAATATAGGTTTTTTCTTTTATGAAAGGTACCATGCAAAATTTTTTTCAACTATTTTTTTAATTTGCAATTCTTAAGAGGAAGAAGGAATCCAACAGCAAAGATATAATGAAAACTAAATTATAAAAAATTATGTTTTGATAAATAAAGACGCCTTAGGTACTAAAATAATAAATAAAAATATAAAAAGGCAGGAGGACATTGCACTCATATGGAAGTTACTGCATCGTACAATGCTGACCTTTTTGCTATGTCAAAAACCAGTTAATACCATCAAAATTATGACATTCTTTATTTTTTTTTTAACCTCATCAGATTTTTAAAGACCTTTACAGCATTTTGGAATTAAATTCAAATGTGGGAAAAAATGTGTCTTGAATGCCTGCTTCCAGAAAAAAAAAAAAAAAAAAAGCTTTGCTGGTCACTGACATTGTCCTTGCCTCAGTCTTGCCCTCTGAGATACTATTATCTAACTATTGTCTGTTAAAGGACTTAACAGACAGATTTATCAGCTGTCAAAACCCCAAAATCCAAAACACAAAAACAGCCCCCAAAGCCAGTCCCCAAACCCTGTCAAAACCCAGACTAAAGCCATATTCTTCCTGACAAAGAAAGAAAGAGACATTCTTGTCATCAAAATGGCAGCAATTAAGGATTTTAGTCAGGTAATGTCAGAATTATAGGACTTAATGCTACATCATTGTCTAAACTAGTTCCTGCCAACAATAAAGAAATGAAACATTATAAAACAATGACAAGGCCTAAATAAATCACATGATTTGAAAGGATGTTGTAAGTTTCTAGTGCTTATGTTTTATTGTGATGGGACCTATTTACACACCAAAATTGTTTTTTAATGTCTTTATTAAGGTCATAGTGTATTGCTTACTTTCTTTCGCAAAGATTTAAATACAGAGAGGGTATTTTAAAATGACAATAATTTCTTCAATTTTTAGAAGAAACAAATTTTTTAATATTTGCTGCAACTTTTAACAAAAACTGAAGTACTGTTAAAAAATAAAATATTTGAAAATAATATATCTTATATTTTAGATCTACTTCTCAGATTCCCATAGAGCAACATTTCTCAGTCTGAAAGGTCACAACTAGAAATAAATCAAAACTGTCACTAGCTAGAGCATCACACTGATAAAAGAAATAAAACAATTTATGGTGCTATCCTTCTCGCAACAAGCCTTTGTCAGACTGTCATCTATCTAACTTCAAACAGTTCTTTGTAGAATACCATTTTACTTTTCTTCTACTGTGACTTTTCCTACAATGTCCATTATGAACTTTTCATTTATCGAAAGAAAAGATCAGGTTTGGGACACCTTTGGTGGAGTCTTTCATGTTGCTTACCCATGTATTTTACTGCATTTCAACACTAAACAGTCAGGCAGAAAAAATAATGTATTAATGCTTTAGGAATTGATACAGGTTTACATAAATGTTAGATGTTATGAAACATTTATAACTGAATTTTTTTTCCAGAAAAAAAATCTGCATACGAACAATGCCAATAAATCAAGATTTCTTACTATTTTTCCACCTTATGCATTAGCATAGCAAGATGTTCTTGGTTTCACAGTTTTTAACACTTGCCTTCCTCCCATCTGTCTTTATTTCAAAGTACGGATTTAGATTCTTATATAAAATTAAATTTTGTCACTAAAATTTTCCATTTGAAACTAAAATGTCCATTCCATTTCCACAAATAAAAAGCAATGGTCACATATGATTTTTTTAACACAATAATTATACATCAATTCCTCTAATGTGGCTTTTCCTGATGTTCATTACAAAAAAAATTATTTTTAATAGTGCTTCCCTTCATGAAAGCAGAATTATTCTAAAATTTTTCACTGGGTGTGATGTAGAGCTTTATGTTAAAAATCACACTAGCTTTTGTGGCATGTTCTCATTAAAGACGTTATCCAAGGTAGTTCACACAATGAACTTCCAGGATTTAGATTTAATTGGAACTCTACTCTCTGAAAGCTACATGAAACTTTTTCAACTTCCAGCACTTTCTCAGTCCTTCACTATTATGCTGAGAAGTACCAAAGTCAAGTTTTAGCATAGGTGGTCTAGTTTAATTTTCTAAGCTCAGTCCAGCTGCAATTAGATACAACCTTGTTAAAGTTAATGAATCTCTACTCGTTTTGGTAATTAGCACAGTGATGTTTGTTATGCTGAGATCTAATTCTTTCCTTGGAGTTTTACTCCAAGGAAATAATAACTTCATTATGTTATTAAGACTTTCAGACAAGATAACTGAAAATCCATTGGAAAACCCTTCATGTTGTGGGGGTTTTGGTGTTTGGTTTGTTTTGCTCTGGTTTTGTTTGTGTGGGGTTTTTTGTTGTTGTTTGGTTTGGGGTTTTTTGTTGTTGTTTTTGTTTGTTTTAAATTTTATGGCAATAAGCATATATGTTATGAAGAGGTTTGTAAAATTTTAGATTAATTGGACTTCAAAATTTATGCTATCAATAAACAGTCCTCATAAGTGTAACCAACTTCTAGAGAACACAGGAGAAAAATACTTCAGAATCTAGCATTATTGGATTTAATTGTTTAAAAGCAAAGTATTTTTTTACAGTCTTAGATGCCTATGCAAAAAAGGAAACAATGCTGTGTTCAACAATTATTTTTTTTAGTAAATTAAACTAAGAAAACCCCCACCCAACAAAAAAGCCCAGGAAAATAGCAAGGGTTCAGAAATACTATAGGAGAAAAGTTTATTGACCTATTTATTTTGTTATCTGTTTAAATATTGTTCGTGATTTTTTTTTAATAAGGCTTGTCTGGATAAAGAGATAAGTGAAATAATTTATTTCTCTAATTTAATTAATTTAATTTCATTTAGATTATTATATCAAATACTTTTTTTTCAAAATAAGGCATGATATTACCTTATTTTCATATCATAATTAACATGAAAGATGAGACTGAACTTCACACTCACCAAGGCACAGGTAAGAGAGTGAAGTAGCTATTTTGCTTGAATAGAGGAACTGTTTCTAGGAAAGTCAATTATTAGGCAGGTTTTGTCTGATTGCAGATGTTGGTGCCTGATAGAACCTGCGCTTCTCAGACAGAAATTTCTGACAGGAGAACTGTTAGAGTGATTTGCTAAGTTGTTAATAAGGGACAATATGAAAAAAAAATTAAACTGAAACCCTTCAGGACTCCAGGAAGTGGTTTCTCTACAAATGCTAGTGTATTTTGGCAGCAGTGGAGTTGACTACAACCTGAGATTAGATATATTCAGACATCAGAAGTTCTGATGAAATGAATGATCCAAATATCCACAGCAAGTCAAGTGAATATACAGCAAGACATCTTTTGGATCTCATCTTGGGGAAAAAAGTAGGTAAGCACAGTTTCCTTTGTCTCTTAAATTTGAAGATTTGTCATTGGGTTGTCTCATTCTGCTGCTGCAGAAATTGAAGGTAATACATATTTTCAACCTGACTTGACCTAAGCATGGCTTCACAGTGTTTAGCAATAAGATTTCCACTATCCAAAGCTAAGGCAGTTCTGTGAACCTTGTTCAAGTACCCAGGATTTCCAGCAATTTCTGCAGTAGCTATGCATTCCTGGTTTTTGAGCTTACATCACAAGGATTTACAGAGAGAAAAATTTTGTTTTGGTGTCTTGGGATAACTAGGAATATTCAGACACGAATAGGGCAGTCAGAAGTATGTCTGAACTTTTACAGTCTTGAGGGACTTTGACACTCAAGACAAAACCAAAACCAAGCAAACAAAAAACCCCTCAAAACAAGAGATCTTGTAAAATTTTGTTGACCCAAAAGTTTTTTTTTCTCCTCACCAAATATTCTATTGTTAATGCATGATAGCAAGAGACAGTTACCACTGTAGCACAGCAAGGGACTACAGCTAGGAATTAAAGAAGAGCAAATTCCAACTGAACTGTACTGGCAGCACTAGAGCAACTACCATGTCTGTGTATTTTATTGGCTTCACAAATAGTCATTTCATTTGCTGAATCCTTTACTTTTGAATTTTGGTGTGAAAGTACTTATGAACACACCTGACTGGAATTTTTTTCTTTGGAGTAATGTCAATTTATGAACTATGTTGCACTGAGACTGCTTTTGAAAATAAATAGCTAGCAGTGTTTTTCTTTAGGTAGGTAAACAGCCATATCACCAATTACTGAGTAGGCTTTATGTTTTGGGCAACCCTGCTGAGTCATGCCAAACTCTTGCTTGCTGCTCTGCTAAGACAAATGGAGACCTATAATCACCTGCCTTCTTTGTCTTTTATTGAGAATGAATTCAAAGAAGTAAGGAAAAATTAATCAAATTGTTGGTTTATATGTATGTGTCTTGGTGTCAGAACTGACATTTTCCAGCTTCCAGATAAGTGCAGTATGTGAACAAGTGCTCTGCAGTAATGTTTACACGTCAAACAATCAAGAGAGACATAATGTCAGAGTAGAATTTATAATTCCTTAAAATAATATAATTCCTTAAAATATAATATAATTCCTTAAAATAATTTCCACTTTATATTAAGGAGCCTAGTTTATGGATGCTTCTTTTGAACATCTTCTATTAGAAATATTGGCAATGATGATAAGGAATTAAATTATATTCTCCAGCACAATTCTGATGAATATGCTATAAGGTATAAGACTTTATAGGGCTATAACTTATTTTAGAGTATTGGTTCAGATGCAGTTAATGATGATTAGCTGCATCCAAAATGATGACCAAGCTATTAATAAGAGGGCTAGATTTTCATTAAAACAGAAGGTAAAAGAAGGAAGCAGTAATTTATGAAGAAGTACTAATTGAAATACTTTTCCATGTATTCTTCTCATTTTAAAATTATTATAGCTTGATCACATTTCTAAGTAAAAACAATACTATAAGATCTGGTATACATGTGTATATTTTCCTATGGAACATATAACATTAAGGGAAAATTTTGTAATTTAACCTGGTCAGCAAGATATTGGTATGATCTGGAAGATCTATAAAAACATCCTATAAATTATAACCAAGTCCTATGATATAACTTGATTTGTATTAATCTGAAAATTACTCATACTCACAGTGTAGATTTTAATGCATATTTTAGAAACAGTAATTACTTAAACAATTTTAAAGATATATTCTTGTTAAGCTTTTTTATTTGATGAAACAACTACTGAGCTTTAAGTTCATACTAGAGAGCTTATGTAGCTTTATCAGGAGTGAAAATCATTATGATAGTGTAGATAAAGATTTGATGTTGCAGTCTGAATTAAATAAGTAAAGCATTTTATGAGCAATACATGGAATCTCTGTTTAGCTGAGATGTTTAATGATGTTTTAGAAACTGAGCTCCATTTGACATAGGGATACTTGAAGCTTAAGCAAACATTAACAGGAACTGAAATTTCTGAAGAAACAAATGCACTTTCAGTGATCTCAAAACTGTTTTTACTTTTTCCAGTGATGAATTTGTCCCAGACTGCCTCAGTGCATCTGAGGTTTGGGAAACCATAAACTATATTTACTTTTTGCCCATGTTGTTAAATTGCTGTTTAAACCTCCTACCTTCTTAATCCTGACTCATGGTTTTGCATACCTACCTCACTTGGTTGGTGACACCTTATGAGCAAGACAATTTCCCAACAGCCTCATTGCATAACAACAGATCAGCTTTCCAACTCAACTGCAGCTTAATTTACAGGAGCAATTCAACCTTGTGTTGTGCTTCAATATTGAATCCTACCAGAATATAGTGTAGTGGAAGGAATTTTTTTTTCCTGTTAGCATTTGCAAGTCAAATATACAAAGTTTTTCTTTGAAAATATGAGACTACCTTTTTCTTTTTTCACCTTGCATTAATCAGGTTGATGTCACCCCAAACTCTTCAGCTTCTGCAGTTTTTAAATAACCTGTAATTTATTTAAAAAAGGCTTTGTGATATTTTTTGTAAAGTTTATTCATACTCATTGAAAACCATATTTTAAACTGTATGAATCCTTTCATTCCTTGCAACCCTCAGTATTGAAATAGATTTTCTGTATTTTTTTCTTTTTTTCCCTTTTAAGAAGCTTTAAGTCAGATTGACACCTTATTCTAGTCTCTGACCTCTAGGAAGAAAAGCCTTTCTTGTATTTCTCAGAAGTCTGACATTTAATTCTTTCATTGCCTGTTTTCACAGACAAGGTGCTAAATGCACACAACCATGCCCTGGCCAAATAAAGGTAGTGTGTCTGCAATGACACTAAGTCATAGAGCAGAAGGTCAGACACCTTTCTAAATTTTAGTCATGAAAGGACAGAGAGGAATGATTATCTATTCAAAAATGCGTATCACCAGCATACACACTGGTAGTCTTGAGTACAAACAACATTATTATCAATGTTCTGCTCCTGGAAGCTTGACTAAAAAACATGATCTAATAAAAAAATCCTTCGTGTAATTGCTAGAGTGCACTGGTGGGTGAACACATGCTAATTTCATTTGCATCTTCATTTCATGCAATTCTCAAATCACATGTCTGGAGAAAACACATTCAACAAATTCCAGAAAAAAAAAGTTTGAGCAGTCGTGTAAAAGAAAACTATGTATTTTTGTTGGCTTATAACTTATGAATGATATTATCCATATTTTAATTTATTTCTACAACAGAGCAGAATGTAAGAAATTCAATAACCCATTGCAGTTAATTCAGTTAATATGTATTTGACATTAATTACAGTGCTGAAATAATTGTTATTATTGTTTGTATATGCCCTGGATCTGTATCATGCAGCCTGCAGAATCTCATACTGTCAGTAACCAGAAATTTGATTTGAAGAATCCAGACTTCTTGTAGTCTCTGCATCTATGTGGAGGTGGTTCTTAAATAGCCTTATATGTATATATGTTCAAGATGCAGCATGTATGCAATGACACACAGAGATGCTATCAACATCCTTCATAAAGCACTGGTACAAAATGCACCCTGACTAGCAAGGACTGACTGTGCAGTGCCCCAGTGGTGAAGGGGTCTTACTTCCAGTTCCACAGCTGGCAAACCACCAGCTGTCCTGTATATCTTGCTGGCATATTTTTCTGGACAGGGACTAACATCAGACTCCCTTGAAACAAGTTTTCCATCTAAATCACTGCCTAACCCAAGTTAGATATTGGGTAATACCTGTGTGAGAGGTTGAAATTAATTAAAAAATTATAAAATCATAAAAAATAAAAACAAACTTATAACCCATAACTCTATTAAGACAACATCTTCTTTTAAATGCACAAGACTGAGGAAGTATTTTTTACCTTACCAGCTATTGCTTTTTTAGGGAATTCCTGACCGTGAGTTGGGAATTGGCACAGATAGGGAAATTGTTTTCAACAGTCAGTTTTGGAAGGTAGGAGAGTTGGGTGGATGAATGTGAAAAAACAGTGCTGGGTTGCCTCTGGTCTAGCAAATAATCCTGGCATGTAGATGCAGTCATTGTGTCCAGTGCAAGAGTCATTTTCCTGTCAACCTTTTCCATTTACATAAGTGGAAGTATATGGCACAAATGCTCTGGAGCATATGGTTCTTCTAGCTGTCTTCTACATGCATGTTAGGGTATTGGCTATAAATATAACCCCATGCATAGCTGATAACATGAGGTGTTCAGAGACTGCATCTATTTATACAAGTTGCAAAAGCTAGTTGAAATTGGCTGGGATCTTGTCTGCAGCCTCAGGGTTAGCATATAGAATAACCATGTTCTCAGCTGTGTAGGAAATGAAAAGTAGACTCCTAATGGTGAAAGTGGGGCTGGAGGCTGCTTTGCGTTCTTCAGTTAAAATTGTTCAGTTGCTTTGATAGTTATTTTAAGAAAATTGAACTTCTTCCACAGGAAACAACATTCATGACTGTGTGGTCTAAATTTAGCTACTGCCAGCTTCATCCCAATAAACTCATGTGACTCACCATTCTGCTGAGAGGTGCTCTAACAATTTAACAGAAATCTTCCATGGATTTCTCTCACTAAAAACTGAAAGTGGTTGAATGTTATTTCATTCCTGTGTGCTCATGGGCACAGAGGTCATGGTAATATAGTTGTAGCAATTTCAGGTCTTACAAATCTAATTGATTTCAATATCAATGTGCACATAATCCACATTCTGGGATCAAATATTTCCTACACAAGACTTTTATACTGAGATAATGTAATATTCTCTGTCCCATTCCTTTATAGTTGAATCTTAAGAGAAAGGACCTACGTTTATCTTATCTCCTTGTCATTACCAGGGAGAATTTACCACTTAGTAAGAAAGGCAGGGAGGAAGTACAAAGTTGATTTTTCTTTTAGAATGGAGAAAAAAAGAAAGGTTTCTATACAATACTATGCTGTAATCAGTTGGAAGTATCAGTCATAAAGGAGCACTTCAGCAGATACTTTGTCATGCAATGTTTACATAATAAAATATATACATTGTAGTTCTTACTTATGACAAAAGACTTATTTTACTGTAACTAAAATACAAACTTGTAATTCTGTCAACCCTATAAAATAACTTCAATGAAGCTTAACACTGGGAATGCGACAGTCATATGAAGCAGAGATACAGAACACCATTTAAATTGACACAAATGTGGGACTAGTATGTGGGACTTATCCAAAGATGTCTTTCCCTGTGATTTTCACAGTTTCCAAAAGAAAAATGCAGAAGGGCACCCACAAACAACTGTGATAGAGTTCAGGAAGCTGAGATCCTACATTACTCTTTCCAGGCCATAATTGGTTGGTTTGATCATCATTTTCATATATTGCTGAAAGTGCATGCTATGTTTAAAATGATGTTCCTGAGAAATAGAAAGGAAAGTTTCCTCTTTGCTGGCTTGATTGATACAAAGCAGGAAAAGGAGAGTTTTAGGCCTTGGATTGGAGAAAGCCTCTTTTCTAAAAGCTGGTCAGAGTAGGAGGAATGAACGCAAGCAAAGGGGTGACTGAGCTTGCCTATGGCAAGAATAGATCTCCAACACAGCAATTGCCCTGAGGAAATTTTCCTGAGAACTCAGAGGAAATGAAACAAATCCAGGAATGCACTGAAAACAAGGCACACTGGGCAGAGGAAAAACTTACTTAAAAACTGTCTAGAATACCACTGTCTTTTAGTAGACCTGGTCTTTATTTTCTGCTTTCAGAGCTACTTGGTTTTTGTTTGTTTTCCTGCAAAGCCTAGCATAATAAACGGGCAAGGCTTTGGTGTGCTCACTTTTAAAGAAGGTGGTGCAGTCTCTTCAAAACTCTGACCAATACGAGGGTTTGTTATATGGGCAACAAAGATTAAAAACAAACCAGTGTCTAAAACTGAGTTAGATGCTCCTAGTAACCTCTAGAAAGAATGTTAATTAAAATGTTCATTTGGAAAGTATTAGTATCTTCAGTCTGGGTTTTTTAGGTGTGCCCTAAATTAATTTAGCATAAGTTTCTCCTGCTTGACAGATATCGAGAAACCATTAGCTTTGTGATCACTTCATAAAGAAAAAGTTGTCTTGAATTTCTGTTCAGTTACTGTAGCTTGAGATTAATTCTCAGCTTTCAAAAAATGTAACATTTTAGGAAAGGAAGCAGCTATTGGAATTGCTGTTGTTGCTCTGCCTGCCCTTGCTTTACAGTGTATGTTTGCTTTATAGTGCTGCCAAGCCTATTTGTCTTCAGAAGTAGCATATTCATTGAAAAAGCTAACAAAATAAGATAAAGCCATCCTGTGCAAGTGTCAATGAACAAGTATTTTGATTAGGGCACTAAATGGAAGTTCAATAACAGTCAGTCTGTGATATAGGTTGCAGCTGTCCTGTGGAACAGCTCTGTGGGAGTCTCATCCCACAGCAGCCTGAGGGGCTGAACAGAAATCACTATGCTTTCCTGACGTTGAATAAATAAGTCTGCCCATCACAGCTATCTTGTCTCAATCTGATCAAAGTATACTCTGTGAGGATCAAAGGCCTTCTAACAGCCGTTAAAATAAAACCACCAAAAAAAGGTTTTTATCACTTAGACTAAATAAGATATTTAGAGTAACTGTTTTCAAAATATTTGGAACTGTATTTTCATGTATTTAAGCAGAATATTTGAAAACTGCTTTTATACACCAAAAAAAAAGGATCATAATTTTTTTACTGAGGGCCTCTTGAATATGTCTTAACTTTCATGGTATGTAAAACCATGAAATGGTTTTTGATTCATTGGAGAATGTATTTGGAAACAATGTCAGTCACCTGGCACGGGGGAATTCAAAATAATTTAAAAGTCCCAAAACAACCAAACGAAAAAAGCAAAAAATAAAAGCTTGAAAATGTAAATGTCTCTGCATCCCACCATCTCCGTACAGAACAAAGCATTCAAGTATTCAGCAGTATTTTTTATTACCTTATCTACCCATTTTAATTAGAGATCAGTGAATTTTATACAGCTTCACTTGCCGTCTCCAGCATTCCAGCCACACGGCAGACTTAACATGTACTCATCTTTCTTTGGTTTCTTGTGATAAGAAGCTGAGAAGTCTCTCGTGCTAGTCACTGATGGGAATATTTTTAGGACCTAGTGCTACTGTTGCTGGGACTGTTCCTGGTGTTTTCTTCCTTGTTTGTCAACACCTGCTGCCCCCAAGGGGAGGAGACACTGAGCATTGCTCTGGGAGAGCAAAAAAACTTCAAAGAAAACCGATGACCCTTTGCTTCTCAGATCAACACTCACACGTTGAGGAGGATACTTTTTCTTATTTCTGTGGCAGGCAACTAGCTTAACCAAGCAGGTTATAGCAGAGATGGCTATAACTGAATACATATAAATTAATAAGGTGAATATGCATTCCTGCTTTACCTACTGAAGCTTAAATCTGTAGCTATACCAAGGAATTAACAGGGAAGCAGCACACCTCCAGAAAACAGCAGCCCTGAGTGGTAGCCGTTGCCATTCTTTGTTATGCTTATGTGCTGGATTTTTTCAGAGTGAATTTTTAAGACCTTCAGACCAAATACAATAATCTTTCTACTCATCTTTATGATATAGAGATGAGTGGCACAGAATAGAGAACTACGTAGTGATAAAACAGCACAACACAGCATCAGAAAAAAAAATGAAAAAAAGTATCTGAAGTCACCAGAGAAATTTTGAGTCAAAATATGACCATGTCTCGTGGCTTCACACTTCTCCAGGGAGGAAAAAAAAAAAAAAAAGAAGTGTACATTTGTGTCTCATCTTAAAAACAATGACACTAAAACCACATTTGTGTTAGTGTGGTGGAGCTCTCCTGACAGACTGGTCTTTCAGCACTATGGATTCCTTCTTGCAGGACTGACCCTGTCACCATGTGAGATGTAACCAGAGCACAGCTGAGATAGCTAAGGCACCAACTACTTGGCCACCTGTAGTAAAAAAGAAATTAGCTTTAGCTGAACAAATTAAATATCAACATTTATTTTAATGTGGGCTAGACAACGATATCTGAATGACATGAATATAACATATATTGTTAATGCTTTGATTTAAATAGTAGCACATTGTATTTTGCTGTATTTGTATGCTGTGGAGGAAAACAGAAAAGAAAATCCTTCAGAAGGGAGAAATTGTTGCAATATAAAGGTAATATGCAGAATCCATATGGTATTCTGAAAATATTTTATGCAAACACATAGTCAAAATTCTTTCATTCTGCAGGAAATTTGTAGTGCAGTACTTCTGAGCTAATGAAAATCTTACAGCTTTGATACTGATATATCGTTGCCCCAACAGATTTTGATCATCATACATTTCTTGAACATTTCTGAGAAGGATAGGTTCTTCTTCTTTATTTCTGACGTAGACTGACAGTTTCAGATTCTTTTCCTGAGAAGTGCTGTCATTAGTATGGGCAAGAAATTATGAAGCCATAAACTGCATTCCAGCCTGTGTTCAGAATGAGCATCTCTCACGTCTTTTGCGGAGTGAACATAATATTTGCAACTATTTGTCCCAGAACAGAAAAGTGCATTGCTACTCACTCTATAGAATAAAGGATTACAGAGTTTTAATGCTGCTTTGATGCCGACCAACTTTCTTCACGACTCAGCCGAGATGCGATGCGCATTAAATTAATGTGGACCCAGCCCCAGAATATTGTGCTTTTAGCAACTTGTTGCTGCCCTTTGTATGATATAGGCTTTGGTCTGATCACCGCTTCATCACCTTCTGCCACTTGTCAGTTGAATTCAAATTTCATTAACAAATCAAGTTAGAAATCCTTTCAAAAACATTATCACAATTTTTAACAATTTCTGCAACTCCCAGAGAAGAGAGGGGGGTTGGCAGCAAAGTGTAAAAGGCATTTTCCAAAAAGATGCTGCCTCCTGGCACAGCTTTTTAAAACTTGCTGGTTTATAAAATAGTTTTTTAAAAAATCTGTATTTGAAACACCACCCCACTCAGGTCCTAGAAATGACTAGCTTGAGTCACTCATCAAAAAATATCTATGTATCTATATAATTTATCCCATAGAGTATGCAGCCTTGCACTGGAGAAGTTACTGTACAAAATGCAGTTTCATACTATAAAAATATTACTCCTGGAAGAAAAAACAGGTAAACATTGTTACAGGTAAAATTAGTGACTATCTTGAATTTCTGCAGTTGTGTGCGGTCTTAAGATTTCCTTTTTGTTCGGAATCTTGAAGACTCACCTTTTTTTTTTTTTTCCTATATCATGTCTCTGCAACTGTAACAACTCTTGCAGGATCTTAGAGCTTTTATCCAGCCTTTATATTTGTACTCATTTTTAACTTGACACCTTGAGCCGTCAGCTGTCTTTTGAGATACAATGGGTTCCCACAGGACCACTCACTGATGAGTAAAAAGCTGAACTTGGATGTGACCTCTAGGCCCCTTCTTCATTTTCCAGCTTGTTAGCAGACTGTTCATGTGCAATCTGATAACAGACAGAAACTGTTGCTGTAGACCTATTTTGTGCTTTTCTCCCCCTGTGGTACCATTTATCTCTTGATTACCTCTTATTACCATACCTCTTGGTTTTTAGGGTTTCTTTTTCTTTCTTGAAGAAAAATAAATTCTGCTCTAACAATACATGGGACATGAAAACTTTACCTGTAAATCTACGTGTGAAATACGCATTCTATGGAAATGATAGTAGAAATGAAATTTCCACATCATTCTTGAGAGAGAGAAAAACATAGAGAGCAAGATTTTCTGAAAAGGAAATCTTTGTGCTATTCTGAGTTTTATATTGGTTGTACATACAAATAATTTTCTATTCCTAGATAAGTATTTGGATTTTTTTTAATAAATACACATTAGTAGAGACAAGCCTGGTATTTTTTTTTTGTCCAGGTTTAAATAAAAATGCAAATGAAGTCAAAATGGATTTTAGTTTGAGGGAGAGATAATATAGCTATGTATTGAAGTTATTCCCAGATGGCACATATACAGTTGAGTAGCAGAGTTTTTTTCCCCTCTCTCTGTTATATTGAAAAGTTCTAAGAATTAGCAGTTAAAAATCCCAGTTCCTTACCTGTATTGTGCAGGTAACTTTGCCCTGAGGAAGTCTGTGGGATGGTTATAGCTCATGTACTGCATATTGTACCATACCTTATTTTTTTTTCCTCTGAGGTAAAACTCAACTCCCAAGCAAGCAGTGAGACTGGGACAAGAGTCATTATGCTTTCAAATACAAGAGTTGCTTGAAATCCCATTGTCATTATTTCTATTTTTTTTAAAGCTTTGCAATTTCTTTGAATTTATAGGCTGCAAAGAAAAAATTCTGAAATCAAGTTTGCTTCTTATCTCTGAGGAATTACAAGCCCATTAGTCCCACTTCTATGTTCAGCAAGATCATGGATCAAATCCTCCTGGAAGCTATGCTGAGGCACATGGAAGATAAGGAGGTGATTGATGACAGCCAACATGGCTTCATTAAGGGAAAATCCTGTCTGATAAATCTGGTGGCCTTTTATGATGCATGCAGAGTGTTGGTGGATAAGGGAAGAGCAACTGCTGTCATCGACCTGGACTTGTACAAAGCATTTGACACTGGCCTGCAAAACTTCCTTGTCTCTAAACTAGAGAGGCATGAATGTGATGGGCAGACCAATCCCTAGACAAAGAATTGTTTGGATGGTCACACTCAAACAGTTGTGGTCAATGGCTCAATGTCCAAGTGGCGATCAGTGGCAAGTGGTGCTCCTCAGGGGTTGGTGTTGGGACTGGCAGTGTTAAATATCTCTGGGATGGTGGGACTGAGTTTACTCTCAGCAAATTCACTGGTGACACCAAACTGAGTGGTGCAATTGATACTCTGGAGGGAAAGGATGGCATCCAGAGAGATCTCATGAAGTTCAACAAGGCTAGCTGTCTGTCAAGGTACAATGGAATACAATTCAGTAACCTATCATCAAGAGATGTTCTTCCCAACTTTCAAGACGGTAAACTATATTTTATTTTTTAACTGGTAAATCAAGTTACATGAGTAGATTAAATTTGGTTCTGAACCTTTGCCATGTTCCATGTCTGCTTATACTTGTCATCTAAATTAGCAAGAAAAATCAGCTATAGTTCTTCCCATAACAATCTCCTTGCAAGAGGTTCAACACCATAGCGAAGGTTAACTTATTTGGCGATACAGGAAGGAGAATCTGAGTAGCAGAATAGAAATCAAATATTTAATGAATTCCCTAAGCAACTTCCCACAAAGACCAGGCCTCCATAAAGCACAGATCATTATTTATAGCAACTCCACTGCTGCAAAATCCTCTAGAGTGAATGTAAACTATCCATTCTTCTTCAGGTTGTCTAGCTTCTCTAATTTCATTGCTATACACTAACTAAAAAGTCTTAACACAATCCTTTTGCCCTCTTGTATGTCTCCAGAGGTTGCAGCTTTTTGTTTGTCTGCTTTGGGTTTTTTTAATATTCCAAGAGATTCTATGAAGACTGCCTCGGTCCTTTAAATATGTGGTTTCTGTAAAACTTAGTAAGAGGCTTATCCAGCATCACTTTTTTTTCCAACCTTGAAAGCTTCCAGAATTCTTTCCATTTTGATAATTCTTTAAGAAATTCCAAGAAGTCTTGTCTATAATGTTTGATTTCGTTCCGAGGTTGTTTCAGACTGCATATCAGATTGCAGGTGGAAAGATGTTGAAAACAGTGAAAACATCAGCTTTAAGCATATTAAACATACTCATTAGAAGCCCATGTTAGTGAAGAAAAACTAGCACCTAAGTCAGCTTTTCATAATCACTTTCTTTGTGAGTAGTTTTAATGACGTTTTCTGACCTCTGTTCACTACTGCAATCTAAAATAATAGGAAAAGTCAAGGAAAAAAAATAGGGACTGAAAAAATAAAATCAGTTTACTGAGAGGAAAGCTGAAAAGTAATTTACTTCTTTCTTTCAGGGATTTTATTGGCAGTATAAAAGAGATTAATTGGAATTTAAGCTTATAACTACAAGAATGTATATTAAGCCAAACCCAAACTCGTTTAAATTAATAAATATTTTTAAAGGTGTGGTATTATGTAAAGAAAAATACCTAGGCCTATGGTCAGTTTATATCTTTAGAAATCTTTATATAAAGAATAAATAAAATTTAGGAATTGAAATTATTAACAGAAGGCACAAAGGACATGATAATGGTGACTTTTTACCTCTAGTTTTATTCATAGATTCAAGATATTGCTCTGAGAACATTGAAAACACTTGTTTTGGCTGAATTTATTTTCATCTGCATTAAAACTGACAAGAAAAATGAAGAGGAATAGAGTGAGATGATAGAAACTGAAAAAAAAAGGTTACAATTTAGTCACTTTCAAACCAACCCACCAGACAGATTTAATAGTCTTAAAGTAAGTTTGTTTGGTTTTTTCATTTGCACACTTCAGCAAGGCTGCCTTATGTAGTGGCACAAATCTCAGAGGAGATCATTCACCTGTCTTTCCTGTCAAATTACATTGCAGAGTCAACAGTAGCCAATGAAGTGTGATATCTCATGCTAGACTTCTAGTTCCTGATAAATCTGGTCAGTGGAGTACCTCCTGTAATTCAAAATGTTTTAAACAATTAAATATTTCAAAACTATAAAAAGGAGTTAAAAATGTGACCTTAATGTGATCATGTTCAGTCAGATTGTTTATGCAATAAGCAAAATAATCTGAGAGTAGATGTAAAGAATGACTCAGTGGAAAAGAGGTGAGAATTTATAAGTAAGTTTAGCAAACTTTCTTCAGAAAAATACACATGCCACTCTTGATCCCATGACCCTTGGAAAGAGTGGAGAAATTCCTGTTAAGGTTCAGTTGTGACTCCTGTGAAGTGGTTTGTTCTACCATACATCTTCTAGGTTTGGTAATTTGATTGGAAATGGAGCTAAAACTCAGACTTTCCATATTCAAAGAATGCCAATGATAGTTATAAAATAGATTACATATATATATTTTTAATTATTACTCTCTACATTTTCCTGTATAATGTTGCAAATCTATTTAACAACAACTTGTAATATTTGCACTGGTACTAGTAGGCTAATTTAAAATATTTGATAATAATATAACAATTCTGTGGAGAACCATGTTTGTAATGGTTATTACAAAATCATAATTTGTAAACTGATAGTTGAGTATTAAGCAGGCTAATCAGTCATCTTACTGGAAATTTACAGTAGCAGAATATTAGGATAAAAGGGAATTTGAAGGTAGAGAGGGAATTTGAAGGAGCACAGCCTTAAACTAGTCCAATCAGACACATTGCAGCACTAATAATGTTGAATTCACTTACCCATTCTCACTTCAGAGGGCCCAGTGGGTTTCAAAAGTAACAGGTTCAGCCACTTCTTTTTTTCTGGGACTGAAATTTGAGATTCCAGAGACTTCTTATACTACATGTATGTACCCTAAAGGATCTATTAATCTCTCTGTTTTGTCTTGGATTTTGAAGTGAAGAGATAGCCTGCAATCAATAAACATTAGACACACTATTGCATGAGAATATAGACAACACATCTAGGTGAGTAACTACATCCTGTATTAAATCTACCATTTAGAATTTAAGTACATATTTGCTCATATCTTGTGTTTTAAGACCTCAGCTTTTTGAAGAAAGTTGCTTCATATGTTCTCTTTGCAAAGTTCCTGGTTTGTTGAGAAGCATGCCAGACAAAAGTAAGCAAAAAATGAACAACACATTATCCTTTAAAAACAAATGGCAAACATTACTAACCTGAAAATCTAAAAGATCAAAACATTCTTGGAGTCCTTCTAACTTATTTGCCAATAGCAATGAGAAAAAAGAAATATAAAGTCAAAGGAAAACACAATTACCTGATTATCTGTGAATCCAGTTGGGAAGAACTCATCTGCCTTTGGTTGTTCGTTAGAGATTTCAAACTAACAGAATGATCACTTTAAAAATAATTTTAAAAAGGGGCTCCAGCTCATTGTAGTTTAACTATACAGCAATTAGTGAATAGCTATTTGTCAGGTGGCTTTTTCAATCTTTAGTTGCTGTGTGGTACAGCATAACTTAAATTGCAGCTCCCCCTGAGTACAATTTGCAATATACAATGTAGATTTAGATTAGACAGTGAAGAACACAAGTGAGCTATAATACATAACACACAGGCATCTTTATGTAAGGGTACATTTGAAGAATGTGTTTGATTAATTTATTAACAACTGCTAAAAAAACTTGTAGAGCTTTTCCCAAAATACCTGGTAACAGCAAGAAATACACAGTGATAGTATTACAGCCATAGTAACCGGTAGGATTTGATGTAGAATTTATAATGGTTGTCAGACTGGGAGCTCTGTACTGTAATAACTCTAATTCTGTGAGAAAATATGTGTTAATATGTCATAATTTATAAAGATAAAAAATGAACCTTGTCAGAATAAATACAGACAAGAAAAAGTTACATTTCACATGAAAGGTTTTCATGTATTAGAGCAGAGAAGTCAGCGGCATGCTGTCCTAGTTAATGGCAGATTTTTACTAACCAGAACAAAAATGAAGAATTATGCTATTATGAGGTGCTAGGTGAGGGAAGAATGCAGAACAACTTTCTAATTATGATAAGGATGTTCCAGGATAGAAAGATGATGTTAAAAGTGAGCAGAAACTCTTAGCAGCTTAGCTAATATAAAAAGAAATAAAGTAATAACTATCATTGAAGGACTGGGGTTGAAAGAGACCCTTAAAGACCATCTAGTTCAATCTCATATAAGGGCACTACCTTTCTAGAACACGTAAATATAGAGATGAATAGAAGTGATGTTTCATAGCAGAAGCTCTGAGTGATATTCATAGGAAAAAAATGTGTTTTAATGCCAACAGAAAGGGATGATTACATACATACAAAGGTGGTAAAATATTTAGAATATTTTCCTGTTGCAAACTAAATACAGGTTCATAATCATTTGATATGGTTTTATAAAGCAAGCATTTCAAAACAATTCATATCATCTGGAAACATCCAAGTTCTGCTATTTATCATGCAACATATAAAAATTAAGGCTTCTGCATGACATGCCTCTGGATTGCTCAAAGGAAAGAATAAAAACAATGTGGGAAGTGGAAGTGTTTTATGCAAGGGTTTCTCATTACAGCTGCTTAAGGATGGGCACTTTGTATGAAAGGGTTGTGCTTCCAGTAACACCTGTTAGTTTATCTCATCTGACTCATCCAGTCCCCTGGTAATAATGCCACTCTTGCACCAGACTTATGGGATATTGCTGCATTAAACCTGTGCCAGTGCAGATTAAAGCAAACAGCTGCCACAGGTACACTGCACATGTGGATCCAAGGGAAGGGGGCTGCAGGGACAGCAAGCAGGAGGTGCTGAGAGACAAGCAGTGTGCAGTGCTGTGCCACTGGAAGGGGCAAACAGATAGAGAGTTGTCATCTTGCACCAGCTCTGTTCAAAGAGTTGTGGGGAATCTTGGACAGGAAAAGGTCCCTACCCCTTGGGGGGTGGGAAAGTTAACTTGCACCACTAGAGGCTTTTAAGAGAATAGATACACTTAATGGCAAGGCAGATTAGAAGAGATTTATTTGATAAAACTTGAAATAGCAAGTACATTTATTGCATGGTCAAAAACCAAGGATGTACTTGACCCTCTCAGACAGCACGAGAAAACAGTGATAGCACTGCAGAATGCAGGTTATAGTCCCTACTAGTGGATATAGGTGATTTTTATTTTTATATTTCCTGTTCATCTGAACAGGAAACATATAAAACCCTGAGCTTTTGAAATGTTAGTGTTCATTTGGGGGTGAGTGGGGGAAGGGGAAATTCAGAAGATCATAAACATGAATAACCTAAACTGACAATATTTTTAGGTTCAGCACAGTGGAAAACTGGATACTGAAATTTCATGTTTTATTAGAAGCTTTCTTCATGAAAGCTACATACCCCATATTTAAAAGAAAATATTTTTGTACACATTTATTTTAGCCTAGATTATGCTGACATGTTTTACTTAAGCATGTTTGAAATGTGAAAAACAATTCAGAGAAATATGCCAAAATTTACACTTTTCTGGAAAGCTGCCTGTTATGATACAGTGGCAGTATTCTCATGTTTGAATGAAAACTATCTAATCAATTTAAGCATCAAATACCAGACCTATTAGGAGACAATTCAACTGATACTGATTTTTTTTTAATCATACAGGGAGAAATAAGCAAATTTAATTCCACTTCTTTCTAACAAAATAATGGAAAAGAAACAAGCATGTCTTCCAGGTAGTTAGGGTGTTTCTGTTCTACTGGAACTGGCAAAATTAATGACATCCAAAACTAGGAAAGGAAACGTTTTTAGCAAGGGCTACCTGTGGTGAATTGACTATCAAAGACAGTTATAGAGATGCATTAAATATGTGTTAGGCCTGGCATGTCTGGCAGGTTGGTAGGATATAAGAGGCAAAACAGAGTAAAGAGAAAGAAAATAGTCTAAGATTAAGGAAATATACCAGCTTTCAGAGCTGAACATATTGTGGAATTTTGGAAGCAAAAGATAATTTTGTTATGTGCTTTGGGAAAATAACCTGAATGGGCAAACTATGGTTGTCACAGCAACCACTGGTATGCAAAGGATCCCACAGAAAACACTTATTGAAAATGTCTAATGAATCTGGACTTGATTACATGAGTTGGTGCAGGCTTACTTCTCCAGGGGAAGAATTAAATTTGATGTTTTTTATTGGGGAAAAAGTATTTTTATGCCCCCTTAACATTCCATCATCTTAGTTTTTATCAGGCATAGGTATGTTCATCACAAAAATGAGTTTCAGAGTTTTCTACATAAAAAAAATTTGCATGACAAAAAGAAGTATCCAGCTGGTGATGGATAACAGGCCAAGGAGATGATCCTTAAAAAGGCTCATAAAATTAAAAGAAAACACTGAAGATGGACAGAAATCTCCTGTAATTAAAACTATCTGGATTTTAATATCTGTGAATGAAAGGTTCCTTGCTGAAGATTACCATCCCCTGAAGACTACAGAAGCTCTGTCAAAAGTCAGACAAGTCAGAGGAGCAGGTTGCGTGCCCTGGGAAATTATTCCATTTTTATATTTTAAGACAGAAAGTCTGGCACATACTTGCTGTATAATGATAATTACCTTCTCTAGTGAGGCAACATACAGTGAGAACTTCTTCCTCAGGTCTAGAAAAATTGATTTGTACTATATGTAATAGCTAACTGGAAGGATCCTAGTGCCAGAAACAGCTGTCTATGATGAATAATCCTGCAGTGCTCAGTTTTGACTGATAAAGATTATGAGGAAAAATGGTAGCATTTGGAACAACCGTGAGTTTATTGATTGTGGATTGGAATTAAACTCCTGGAAAAGAAAGTTACTGTCAAATGAGCTGGGATGCATGGCCGTGTTTGAGGATGAAAGGCGCTGCTGTTCAGATCATGCTTGCCAGATCACCAAAACATCAGGAATCAGAGAAATAAAGAGACTTGTTCATGAGAGCTACATACCCTATATTTAAAAGAAAATTGTTTTGTTCACATTTATTTTAGCCTAGATTATGCTGACATGTTTTACTTAAGTAAGAAGAACACTTAGTGCTCTTCCTAAGGGGGTGTCATCAGTTCCACTACTGACTGTAACGACACCAAGGCACATTTTTATATGTCCTGCACTAATATTTAGGTAAACATTCAATCTACTCATATCCTCAATCAGAATTAGGTCCTTTGACAAGCATGTTTAGTTTAGCAACCCTCAGGCACACTCCAACTCATATGTCTGTGCTGTAATCTAAGACTCTGCCATGTCTCTGTTGTGCTTAGGTTTCACTACTTGCTCTAACGCATTCCATTTTTAAACCAATTCTTCCTGCTTTTGTAGCAATTATAAGGATGTTTAAAAGACTCATATGGTAAATATCCCATGATGATAATCTGCTCCAGAAATAGCACTCACTCTCAAATGATTTCAAATATTTGAGAGTGAATGTTTGGGTAAGGATGGATGCTCATTTTCCTGACTTTACTGCTGAGGCATAGATAAAAGAAGTAAAATCAGGATTTTGATTGGTAGCAAGAAGTTGCAAACTCTTGGCAGCTTTTGGCTGAAGCACAGTGGAGATGTGCCATCCCTGACAGTTAATTGTCTTGGTCATGTGGCTGGCAGCACCCTGAAAGCTTAACTTGCATACTGGCAGCATACTGCCCTCCTCACTGGGGTGGGGGAGCAAACTCACAAGAACTTCCTCATAAAAAGCTCTGAGGATTAGATTGAAGGGAAGCTTGCCCAAGGTGGTCGTTATATAGTGGTAGGCTGCATGTAAATCAACATAGAGCTTTCTTCACAGCTATTTTACTACCATGGAACCAATAAAGGTACATCCTCCCGTCTCAGTTTTCCTTATGTCTATGTTTTCCTGAAAGCCCTACTTAATCTGTAATAGTTTCTTTTAAAATAAGCAGTTCTAGCAAAAAGATAGTTCTAGCTGTTCTGAATAGCTTTGGCACTGACATCCAAACAGCATGGTATGGCTTTCCATTTGTAGTTTATATGAATAGCACCTGAGTATTAAATTTTAGGGCAGAAAAATTAGCTATTTTATGCAAGTCAGATGCACTTATACTCCTCATGAAACATGTCAGCCTGACTCCTTAATTAGGTAAGAAGTGTTCAGACTTTGCTCAGGGTATAATCGAGTGTTAAAAGTCAACCACAAACAAAGCTTATCAGCTATAAAAGAAAAGTCATTTGAATCAAATGGCAAAAGAAGTTCTGAAAAACAGTGTGCAGCTGGAAACCTCAAACATATTTTCAAGAACAAAATCTGCTACAATAATAATTAAAATCAAGTCCTCAAAATAAATCCTGTAAAATTGATGCTGTGAGTGTGTGCTCCTTTTATTGAAATAGGACTTGAGAACCAAACTAAGATAAGCAAACAGACATTTTAAGAATGCTATTACTAATGACAATAACAGAAGCAATTCTTTTTCCCTTGCAAGTTTCCAAAATGAGGGGAATTATAGATTAAAAATATGGAATTTCTCAGTACTCAAACAGCTCAATCTTTCTTTATCTGCTATAGTACAGCATTATAAAACAGAATTGTCAAAATGCTTGTGAGATTTCTAGCTTAACTGGAATATTTGCATTTTAGTAGCATAAACCATTTAGTTATTAGAACTGGCTGAGAAGAAAATTCAACTCAGTTTAGATAACTACTGTCAGATTTGCTACTTTAAGTAACTTAAATTTAAAATCTTTAACCTATGAACAGTGTGTTTTTCTATATAAACATCAGGTAAAATATTCTCAAATTGATAAGTTACCACAATTAAATGCATTTTTTGGTATTATAATTTTAATCATAAAAATGCTGGTTTGATGGTTCATCATCACATAAAAAGCAGCAAATCAAAGTGCACACTGAGCATTTTACTTACATCATTTGAAGAAAGAAAAACATTTTGTAGTAACACACCTGGGGAAAACTTACAGCTGTATGGACTCAGATAAGGATCTGCATAAGGAAACAAGATGAGGTAAAAAGTGAAATGGATGTCACATGGATGTCTCAACAATGTACACTGAAATGAAATAAAAAGTTTTTTACCCATTGTTATAGGCAAAACCATCACGATTTCCTGCATCCTACAAAAGAATTGTCTCCCACTTCCCTAGTCTCACAAGCACTGTTTTTGCTGTGGTCACATTGAAGCTGTCCCGGTCTCTCCAAGGAGGTGAGGAGTAGTGCAGGAGGTTGGAGTTTTGTGTGCATTGATTTCTTTCTTCTTTTCCATCATCCTTCCTGCTGTATTTCATCCACTGCTCCAGGATTCTTTCTGTTCTTGCCCTGCCTGAGGTCACTTCCAGTGTCCCAGGGTGTCTCTGCCTTGGCTTGTCACCTTCAAGACTTCATTTCAGAGCAGGCTTTGCCACCTGCAGCCTTGCTACCCAGGCCCTGCCAGGCATGCCTGATAACCTCAGTTAAAAGTGATTTCTTGGAAAGGGGGAATGACAAGTATTTTGAGAGTGCTGTCTCTCAGCCCTTTCCCTCATGAATAAGTACTGATCACCATAAAAAGTTATTTCACATTAGTGCAGGCAGACAAAAAATAACCCACCCTCCCCCACAACGAAACAGAAACCAAATAGCAAGGTTGTTTAACAAAGGAGAAAAAGCTGACTCCTTTTCATAAATAATAAATAAATAAATAAATAAAGAGACTGGATTAACACACCCACAAATAGTTTAAATAATTAATATACTGCTCTGTACCTTCGCTCTCAGTTCCTAAAAATGTTCCTTTGATTTAAAGGAAGTTGTAACTGAAATTATTGGACTAGAACTGAACCAAAACAGTAACCTACATTTTGACAAGGCTGAAAATTCAAAAAATGCAGATACTTGAATTTTTCATTCCCATGTTTATGACAACCTACCAAACAAAACAAATAAACCTATGTATATTTATAATTTAACCTGAGAACAAGGCTACAATTTGGGACTTCAGAAAATGCTATTCAGTCTCCTCTGGCCATGAACATTGCTTACAGGCCAAAGAAAAAATTCAAGAATTTTCTTCTTTTGGAAGGTACTCTTTCTAGCATAAAACAATGGGATATCTTAATAAGAGATTTTAATATCTATTCAAATTTATGAATCTTCTCAATAGCTCTTAATTAAAGACATGATGCTGTCAGTATCCAGGAAGCATGTATCTCAAATTAATCTTGAATCGAGCTGAAACACAAAGATTTCTTACAGAAGCATCAGAGACTTCTGTGCTGCACATCTTTGTTCTTGGTAGGATTTGTAGAAACCTCTCCCCTGCTGTCCACAGAAGTTCCCTCTGATGTAAGAAGCAGTGGAAGCTATTCCCACAAGGAACACAGTAGAATAAGGATTAGCTAAGATAAAGAGAATGAAAAAAATCATTATCCTATAATGTACGTAGCATATTGTGTGATTCACACCACTCATTAATCTGATCAATCTTGTGTAGTGTGGATCAAAGAAAGCCAGGATATATAATTGGGTTCTCAAAGAAGATTTCAGTAAGCCTAATATCAATACTTACTGAGATAAATTTACCTTCTGTTCAGAGCCATAGCAGGTGAATGGTAGACTGGCTAATTTTCTAGTCTTGAAAAGCATAAATGATGAATTGACTGAATCTGTCACAGTTAGAGATCACATAGGGATTGACTTTAAAAGAAACTCTTAGATAATGCAAAAGTTACCTTTCTACATAATGATGAAGAGTCCACTGCATAAATATGTGATGCATGTCTTATAAAAACAGAACAAAAAAACCCTGTATTTTTTAATGTATAGTGAAGTGCTTGGAATTAAAGTTCCATTTTCTGAAAGACACATTGGGCAAAACTGAAGTAAAACTCAGTGATTAGGGTTTTTCTTAGTACGTACTCAACTATTTCACTGTTTGTTCATAAATTATTCATAATATGTATGAAATCGAAAATCTCCATGGTGACCTCTATGAAGTCTCAATAATTCTGCTTGAAAAAAAAAAAAACAGAAAAGAAATTTTTCTACACATTTTTGTTCATCATGCAGAACAATTTATTCCTTTAGATCATAATTTCTTTTTCTACATTTCAATAAAATAAATTGTCACATACAAAGATCGAGTGGACTTCAAGGAACCAACAGAGACCAGTGCTATGCCAAGGTAGATTAATGGTGGAGTGCATGATGGGGTGGAGTGCAAAGGGAGAGAAGAATGATTTACAGGTTAATTCTTGAAAGGTTGTACATTAGTTTATTTAACAGCATGAAGGTCTAATTATTTGGATACTGAGACTTCCTACAGGGAAGTTCTTGTCCTTCTGTTTTATAAAACTGTCAGTAGATATGGACCAGTTGGACTGATGGTGGGAAGAGAAGAAAGAACTCTATAAAAATTTGTTGGTTTTATGCACATTTTGTTCCAGTGAACTTCTCCAGCTATGTTTAAATTACAAACTATTCATAAATAACACAACAGTGGGTGACTGTACAGCACAACTTCTCTAGCTGCGAGATTCCAACTCATATCATCTGACCTGCTGCTGTGAATTACACACTTGCAATAGACCAAAGAAATAAAATTTCAAGAGCATTGCCTTTTCTTTTTTTTTGAAAGTTCAACATTAGGTAGAGAAAGAAAGGTGAAAAAGTTGGGTATTGCCAGCTGATATTATTGTCCTTGTGTTCTACTGAAAAAGAAATAATTTTTTCCCTATGTTGTGAAACAAAAGAAAATAACTAGACCATTTTTTTACAAGATATACTGTCAAAGGCTAAGCCCTTTGGGCACTACACAAAACTGATTTTCAGTCTGCTTTACTGACTGTAGTGCAGTTCCTTTCCTACTTATATAGTGGTAAAAAAACCACCTTGTTTGAACATTGTGTAGCTCACTGGAAGGTCGGAGCATCTGTTTTATTTGTATTGCAATACTTCAGCATTAAGAGCTGGCAAACTCAGACCAGCAACAGGAAGGGTCAAATATGAAAACAAAATTGGTTACAACCTGGAGAGTAGATTTATCCACTCCCACCATGTGCCTTTTAAAGGAAATCTGTCACATATAAACAACTGCATGCGTCTATACTACTTTATCTTCTACTCTGTTTGCTTAACTTCTTTTTAAGCAACTCAAACATTTAGGTTGACAGTATACACACTCAATCTATTTCTAGACTTATTAACCTTCCTAGGTGGATTTTCTAAGTGGCTAACCTATCCTTACTGAACTTTTCCACAAAAGGCAGAGAAAATATCTATCTATCTATCTATCTATCTATCTATCTATCTATCTATCTATCTATCTATCTATCTATCTCCATCCATCCATCCATCCACCCATCCATCCATCCATCCATCTTTAGATGATTTTCATTGAGGCTATTATCTGCTCTCCCATCATTCTTAGACAAAAGTTTGTAGACTGAATAACCTTATTTCTTGGAGCCTTTTCTTAATGGGTTTTACATACTAGAAATCTAATTGCCATAATCCCATGTGAATCGCGCTCCCCATTGCTGAATTGCACTATTTTTTTTCATGACTCAAAATTCTATTTAGTTCTATTTCTGTCCTATGCTTTTAGCCCTCCTTGATACATCTTGTATGTTCTCTTTATTTCAACAAATACTGAAAAACAGTAATACTGGAGATTCTTTTTTCTGTGCCCTTAATCTATCAGAATCCCAGAATGTTGCTAATCCTTGATTTATCACGCTGAACTCACAAAAAAAGTTACACAGCACAGTAACAGAAGACAAGATTTTCAAGAAGAAATTTGGAGCAATCTGAGAAAGCAGAATTCTCTGCCCAGCAAAAGAGTTAGATCTTCTTAGTTTTAGCAGAAACTGATGTCTACATTTGTTGTGTTATGTTAATAGCAACTCTACTTTTTCAAAAGAGAGGAAGGAAAAAACAGCTTCTTTGTTTTGGTATTGTTGCAGTAAAGTATGATTAAGTTTGACTTCAGATTACACCAGAGGCTATGAAATATCTTGGAATATATTAGTAGGGGGCTAGAAAAGATTATATGGGATAAACTACACCCTTGTCTACTATTTAACATGCTAAAAATTACAGTACTTATTACAAACCCTGATTTATTCTGTGGAGAGCCCATAAGTTGTGTGGCAAACATAGGACTCTGATGTGCTCTCCTTTTGATACCTTCCTGATTCTCTCCATTGCCTGTTAAAAATTTCTTCATTTTTTAAAAAGTTATTAGAACTTGTGAAACTTGTCCCAACAGATACATCAGATTCATAATTTAAAACCCAAACCAAACCCAACAAAACCAAAGAGGTGTTTATCTAGAGATTTCTATCAGTGAGATCTACCTCTTTACCCACACAAACTGTCCTGTCAGACAATTTCCTGGTATAAAAAGGCTTCATCTGTGATCTGCTACTTTGTTGTGAAATATACTACAGTTCTTTCAAAGAAAAACACACTCTTTCAAAAATATTCTTAGCATGAAGGAGAGCATGTCTTTTCTCTTACATTTTTGATAAGGGATGCAAACTGCATTTATGGTTCAATGCAATTTTTCTGAGGTAGGTAGCACCCACATGTGGGAGCCATTCATCCATTTTGGGTGCTTCTAAACCAGTGTCAGAAACCATCAGTAGGAGGTGTGAAGAGTTTCAGAGCCACTGAGGTCTGCCACTCATAGTGCTGACTAGCCAGTGAGGACGAAGTAAAACCTGGAAACAAAACTGAAGCAGCAATTTGAGAGTTAGAATTAGGAAAATTGCAAATCCCACAGGAAGTCTGTTCTATGGTGGTGTTTTTTTGTTTGTTTTTTGTTTGTTTGTTTGTTTGTTTGTTTGTTTGTTTGTTTGTTTGTTTTTTGGGTTTTTTTTTGTTTTGGTTTGGTTTTTTTATGTAAAGAGGATTGTATAGTGAACTTCTGCAGTCAAGGCAGATCTTCAATGTAACACTTTGTACTTTTGTCTTTTTCAGTGTTTCTACTTTTTTACATGAGCCTTCTATAGTCTTAGCAACAGAGAACTCATGAAATATAAAAAATAAAATATTAGCTAATACCCCCTGTTGTATTCTAGAGCTCTGACATTAACCATGCTGAAGTTTGAAACTGAAGAAGGGAGAAGATAAAGAAAAACTTTTTCTTACTACATCATTTTATTTCAAAATTTCGCTGTCAGCTTCTTCTTGTTCTAATATACAATCTTTTTTTCGCACAGAGGGCACTAAGCTTTGTCCCACATCTAATCTCCTATAAAGTATGGTGCTCTGGCAGAGGTTCTCTCCTTTAATTACTTTTGCTTACTGCTATATAGCCTTGCAACACGTACTTCAAAACTGACAGCATGGAAGACTCTACAAAAATGTATATACCTTTAGAAAGACATAAAATACAATTAATATCTTCCTGTGACTGTTCAGCTGTCCTCAAGTCCCTACCTTCAAGCAGATTAAAAACTAGGTTAGTAGAGTGTAGTAGGTATAAAAAGCTTGTAGTAGGTATAACAGTTACAAAGAAAATATCATACTTTTTCCCACTCCTTTCTTTTTTTGCTATGTTATGTAATTCTTCCTACAGGTTTTGAGACTAGAGAATATATCTATATATCAAGAAAATACTTGGTTTGCTTAACCAGATGACAGTACATCTATTCCAACCCAGTGGCCACACCTCATATGTATGTGTGTGTGTATACATATATCTCATATATCACATATATCACATATATACATGTAATTACACATATAGATAACGTCAGTGAGCTCAGGCAGAAATTAGTCCTAGGAAAATAAACTTGCTGAAGACAAAACAAAAATCAAATGAACATTTGGTAAGGACAAGTAAATCAATTTTGAGACAGAATAACAAGTGTTCATTGATACATTTGGGACTGTTTTTGGAAACCAGCAAATTGAAGGTATATGGTTTTGTTTTGTACACATAGAAATTCTCGTGGCATGGTAGAAAAAAATTAGATATGCCAAATTCCATTTAATTTTTGAGTAAATACTTGAAGAGTTTTGAGAAAAATAATTCATGCAGACTTCAACTTCAGCTAACATGGTAAGTACAACTATATTGGTACATGTCAAGATATTAAGAAGTACATTTTTTTTATAACATATATGATACAAATATTTAAGACACTCAAAAGTTCTGCTTGCTATGACAGTTGAAAACCTAAAATATTTCTACTAACATTGACTTGTTCTCATCCAGTCTTGAGAATGACTAAGATTTTAATTTTATTTAGACTGTATTGCATTCCCTAACAATATTAGAAAATATTACTTATAATAATTTTTGCTAAGTATCATCTCTGAAACACAGTAATATTCAAAAGAGAGGCTGGGCCAATGATTAGGCTTTGAGATCAAGAAATCTGTTATTTTAGCTTTGTACATCCATCTAGAGGAATGAAGAAATCTGTATAGATCTCAGTGTCCTTTAGATGGTCACAATATCCAGTTCTTTTCACAAGAATGAAACTGGTATTCATTTACTTTTTAAAAAATAAGGTCAACAACTAAGGTTTTTTTTAATGTCAGCATACCTTATGACTGCCTGTATTAATTCTTCACTTTCAGTCCAGCAAATTCTTCACTTTCAGAGCAGTTTCAGGAAGATGGTGTGATCTTGTGACACTGATGGCTATATTTCTGCTTTTACCAGTATTCAATAGAATGATAGCCATAATTTGAATCATTGCACTTTGATTGTGTGGAAATCAATCCTACCACCACTATGTCTTCCAGCATAAATAATATAAGACCAGTTCTCCATTATTCATAAAGGCTAGTTTTTGTTTGCTTTCCTAAACAGTTTGGCTATTTAGTTTGTTGGCAGAGAGATGAGTTAGCTATGAGCAGTTTTAATTATTTTTTGTAACTTGATAAAACTGATTATTAACAAGGGAAATTAGATTTTCAAAAGCAATTAAAAAAGGGAAAAATTAGCTATGTCAGAGGTCTTCCATACAAGAAAAATAAATGAAAGTATTTATCAACTGGTTTCTAATTGCTACTGATGGTAATACAAAAAGGAATACCATTTAATAAAAGATATATGCATCCTTTAAATGCTGTTGGATTTTCTTTGTCCCCATCAATTGCTGAGGCTTTCATTTTATCCAGTTGCTCCCTATGGGATGTAGGAATACAATTTCAGTGAAACCATATTTATTTTTCAATCCATTATGGTTCTGAAGTGAGTAGAACACCACCATGAAGGAACAACACTTTAAATTCACTTTCAAAAACATTAGATAAATCCAAAGTTATCTGTCTTCTTGCTCAGACTTCATGAAAAATACATTCATGAAAGTAAAATCACCATTGTTTCTTAGCAACACCTTAATGACCAGCAAGGTATTGGAAGCTGCTTTGCAAACTTTCCTCCCTCTTCACAGCTAAACATGTAGTTTGTCCATCAGTAATGAAGTAAGTTTTTCAGGATCCTAAGACATATACACATGACAGTTGAATAACTCATTATAAATCTTCCAAGGAAGAAAAGCTTAGATAGCTGAAACTTGTACATAGTCACTTAACTGGACTGTAGTTGTCTGCAACAGAATATGTTTCAAGCCAGAATTGATTGAGCCTTGGAGCTGGTTGTTATGCTGAGGATTTTTTTTTTTTTGTTTGGTTGGTTTGGGTTTTTTTTCTTGTGGATTGGAGATGGGAGAGTTTTTTATTTGTTTGTTTGTTTCGTTTCTTTGTATTTTGTCTTATGTTTTGCTTTTGTTTACTGTGGGCAGGATGGAATCTTCGCATATTTTAGAAATCCCCATTACTACTTTTTATGGGAGAACAGATTAACAAAGCTATTCAAAATCAGAGATTTCAGATACAATGTGGTATCTAGATCACAATAGCAAGCTGCAGGTGTTCATAATGTAGTAGTATGTAATGTGCTGGAATTGCTCATTAGAAAGAAAGGAAAGTTCTTAAAACATGAAAATGACAGCTCTAGACATTTAAGCACAGGACTGTAATACTAGTTTCCTCTTAACTGCTTTAGGTCAAGGGCCTGTAATTAAATTATGCTATTCCTACTGAGAGAACAATGCAACAATAGACTGAGAATATTTTTAAACAAATTTAAAAAGGTCAACAAATTAATGACTGAAAAAGACATGCAACTTTAAACAATATTCCAGCCTAGCAAAACAGCATATACTAGATTATAGAGGATATAAAAACATTATGTGCAGTAAAAAAAGACTCAGTGGAGTTTTCATTGAGAGATGATATGTGAGTGGTGATTAATAAAGCTGTCAAGGTTTACTTAGAAAAGCACTCAAAAGTATCTGCTGGAACTGATCAAAACTGACAACAATATAAAAAACTAAGATTATATAGCACAGTGATATGAAACTGTAGGAATGAAGCAACACAACTGATATTTTGTGATATAAATAATGCTTGCAATAATTGCCAAATTTCAGTGAATTAGACTAATTGTACAGCAAACATAAGTAGGTTTTGGTTGGTTGAAAAAAAAGACTTTGATTCTTTGGTTACAGAAATTAAGAAGTCTAAATTCCTTCCAAAATACTAAAGCTTTATAATGTGGGTTGTCTTAGAATAATATAGGTAGAATTTCTATTGCTTCCCTATTATGTATTACAAAATGAACCCACATTGTATCAGTACTTTTGACAACAAACTGGATTTTATTATTTTGAGATTTTTGAAAGCCTTAGACTTGTATTTATTAGTTTATGAGATTATTTCCATTCATTATTTAAAATAGTATGTAATAGTAAATGAATGAGAGAGCTGGAGGAAGGACAAGAAACGGGACATAAAATTTTCTGTATTACAACACCAAAATACACAATGGCAAAAAAGGGGGGGCAAAGTTTAACCAATTTTCTCATCTAGAACTTTGAAACAATGTTTTCCTTTAAAATTCATTTATACATGAATTGTGTGAAAAAAATGCAAAAATATTGTAAAAGCTACTATGCTAAATAATCACCTCTTACATTTATTCCACATGTATGGGGTATGTATATATACACACATATACATTGTATTTTGATCATCACTGTTTTGAGCACTTATATTTTTTCCTCTGGAAACAACAGAAGTTATATAAATCAGATCCTGTTCAAAAAAATTTAAAAGCACAAGAGTATTACACTTGTTTCATAACAGAAACTTATAGCCCCAGGATGCAAGTACAAAGCAAATTGGGAATTCATCTAACAGCCAGAGCTTTGCTTTCTTGCAGAATTTCTCAAAGGAACTCAGCAAGAAGTTGTTGAAGACACACAGCTGGTACTATACTATTCCTGACTTTGCTTTTAACTGTCTGCAAGCAGTTCAAGTTGAGTTAGCTTGGGCTAAATACAGGAAATATGACCCTGCATGCCTGAGTTTGCTGTTGATAGTTTACAGATCAATTTTGTCTTTGAAGCTGGTTTTGCTCTTAATAAGGAAGGATTTCCAGAGATCCTTTCCAACCTAAATGATAACCAAGAAAACCTGTGAACCACTGGTTTAAACTAAATCCCCTGTGTCATACCCCCCAGCCATGAGGTTCACTCATGGAATTGTTGTTTGCAACATGCTTTGTTTGAATCCACCATGCTCCATACCTCACAATGTCATAGAGAAAAAGTTGTGATGTTGTGTGAATTGACACATATGGGTAACCAGGCCAAACACCAAACCATAGCTGAAATGCAAAGAGTAGATTTATTTAGTTAGCTTGGTAACAATTCTGGATGGCAGAGAGGCACAGTATGTGCCTTTATGATCTCTTTCTTCCCCAGCAGGAACACTCAAGCATATCTCTACACAGGAATTCTACTTCTCAAAACAGGCAGAGGATGAACAACACTAGGCACAATAAATGGAGTCAGCCACCATGATAATCTTAGCCCTCCCAGCTGCAAGGTCACTTTGAGCAGAACTATTCCCTCCTTGCCAAATCTTCTGGCTTTGAACCTTTCCTCCCAACAGGTATTATTACATGCTTTGCTATACTTAAGACGATTTATTTGAAAGAATCATTAGGATTTCATGAATGACAAGGGGAAGTGTCTGGGAGTATCTGTGAATCTCCCACTCACCCAATCTCATGCAGGTGCTTTGATGGGATCTTTCTTAGGAAACTTATTGCATGGCAGAGGCAGTAGCTCATGAAAATTCTGGCATGCCTGCTGTGTTTCTCAGTCTTTTGATATCAAAACCCTTGCACTCCACCTCCTTCCTTCTTGTTCCTTAACCACTGTTCTGGGATCAAAGACTATTAGAGAGAGATTTACACATTTAAGCATATCTAATTTCCTGAACTTGTCAAGGAAGCTGTGGTCGATACAAGCAATGGTGATATAGACAGTGCAATCAATGGAGTCCAGAATTCACTATTGGTCAATTTTTCTCAGCAGCAAGTATGGATGTCCTTTAGGGAAATCCTAGCCACAAGCATCCAGCCTCCACGGACTGTAGATTGATATTGACAGTAGAGAGATCCTGTGCTGCAGACATGATAGTCAAGTGCTTTAATTAGGAGCTGAAACCCACACCTATGGATTTAATATGCAAGCAGCTTATTCTGCACTTTGCAAAGCATGGGGAGCACAGTAATGCGTAGACAGAGAGTAAGAGGTGCTCAGCATGTCTTTGCTGCTGAGCTGAGAAGCCATGCTAGTAACACCACTCCAACTCTACCAAAGTGATTACAGGAGGAGGGAAGGGAATGGGAGGAGCTGTAAGCAGCAAGGAAGAAAGGCATGATGCTGGAGAGAGCAGGAGAGGAACAGAAAGCCCAGCATAAGGCCCACAGTGACAGTACTGACACACAGTATCTTCAGTATCAGCCTGCAGTTACAACAGCTACACTATCCCAGTATTGTTTCCTGCCCTTTTTATGGGAACACATGAGGCTTTATGCTTATCTAATATACTTTTACCAAATATGATGCTTTTGGCATCTTAGGTAGCTTTCTTAATAATATGTAAAACAATGTTCAGTTATGTTATCTCCGGAGTCTTAACACTGTCAAAGTACAAAAAAGCTGTCCTGTATCTGAGGTGTTCTCTACCGATGGCTGGAAACTTCAACAGGATGTTTCTAATCTCAATTTAAAAATAGTCCAGATGGCAACATACACATACAGTGCTAAAACCATATTATTAAACTATTACTTAACAACACCATAATTATCTTTAAAATCTAATTTTAACAACAAAATATTTCCAGCTTGATTCAATATAAAAATACCAAGCCTTTATTTCATAAAATATCATTTTAATGGGCACTTGACATCACATTTGTTTATTTATTCATGTGTTTAATGTGGTACATCTCCCTCTCTTATCCACTTAAATAAAACTAACTAGCTGAAGACATAATTTCTCATTGAGGTATTTATTGTGAGTAGGTGACTTGTCATAGCAATGTAAAGATGTTACTGATAGCCTTTTAAGACCTACCTATAATGAAAATCTTGCAACTACTATGCTATTTGTATTTCTAATAACTTCATATTCTACTATACAGCAAATTAATTTAAAAAAGGTTATATGCAGTCTGACTGAGATAATACAGGCAGTGAAAAATGAGCTAAATATAAAAACCAATTCATTTAGAAGAAAAATTCCAAACAGTGTAATTTGGAGTGTTCCAAGCAATCGAGTGGACCTGACTATAAGAAGCATAAAAATTAGGAAAGGGAAAAATAAATCTGTTTAATGCTGCTGCATGCTGAACATAGTGAGTTGTTTTGACTTGGTCTATAGAACTCTTAAATCTTCTATTTTGTTGTCTGAGAGAATGTTGATGATACCTCAAGAGCATAGGAACAATGATGGCAAACAAGGACTTTTAGTTCACACTAATTTTTTTCTGAACTATTTGTAGGGCACAGTTTTGCCAAGTTTCCTTTCAAATCTGGGATTTACATTCAGTTACTTCAGTAGTAACAGAGGAGTTCTATGCAAATAAAGCATCAATTAAGCTGCATTGTGGTTTCTGATTCAAAATAAAGCAAATTAACAAAACTCTTAGATGTGTGCCTGCCATCCCTTCCCTTCCTATCACGCACTCACATAAAGTAGAATATAATCTCAAACTAGACTAGGAAAAGATCCTGCCAGAAATACGGTAACAATTGTGTGCTGTCTGGGAGACAGACTGAGTAAATTGGCCTTCTGTGACATTATGCTCATATATAATGGTAAATTAATGTTGGCACTGCTCTTGGCTGTCTGCATTCACACCCAGAAATGTGGAATTCATTTAATTGGATGAATTTCAATTTATACTGGAAACTTCTGCCAATAACCAAACTGAATCTTCCCAGAATTAGAAAGATACAGACCATTCCTGTAGAGAAGTGTTGAAAGGTTTGACAGACAATTGCTGACCCGAGCTAAAATGAGTATATGTTTCAGATCGAAAGGCAGAGCTACTCAATAGCTCAATTATACAAAATCTCTGTGCATCCCTGTTTTAGGATATGTGCCTAATTAAAGAAGTGTTTCCCTTATGATTTATACTAGCATGACTAACACTCTGGAAAATTTTCTCTCCCAAAAAAATGTTAAATTTAACCATGGCAATGGCTTTCTGTTAAGAGTCATTTCTTTTGTAGCCTTTTAGTTTATGTCAGTCATATTTCAGAATAATCTTATTAGTAACAAAATGGGATACTCTGGAGTGATAGAATGCTTATATGTTCTGGATTTTATACTATTTTCCACTATAGTGGACGAAGAAAACTTTTATTAAATGATTAATAAATTATAGTATTTCTTAATATCATATGCTGATCATATTAATCTCATCAATGTTCTTATTGATTAACCTCTACACTTTCTTTCTCTTTTTAGATTTCTCTTTAATATGTCAGATTCTATTTGTCTGTTTCCCTAGTTGAGTGGCAAGGGAGATAAAATAAGATGAAATTCCAACAGCCAGAACAACCTAGTAAATATGCTGCTTCAAACACCTCATCTGGCACATTCAGTTTTCTCTTCTCTATATGCAGAAAAGAAATGCATTATTTATAGTAATTTCCATACCACAATTATTCTTACATAATAAAACAATATAAAAAACAGTATGAAAGACCATGTTCATCAGGTGCTTACACCTCTATTATCACAAAATTAAACTGATTTCCTTTATATATTTTTCCTTCATAAGAACAGATCAAGCCTCTGTAGATTAGGTCCAGCCATAATAAGTGCTTATGGTGCATATAGCTGACAAAATAGTAAAGTTAAGAAGAGATTGCTATAATCCTTCAAGGTCATGTCACATAAAACTTGTTTAAAATACAGTGTTACCATGACTTATTAACTACCGCGTTCTAATTACAAACAAGAAAAATTTTAAATGACAGTTCCTGTCCCTAAGCATTTTCAGAACAATTTAGATACATGACTTACACATTTAAAAAAAAGAAAAGGTGTTTACCCATATTTGGCACAGTGACAGACCACATGCAATTTCTGAAACCAGCAATACTGAGTTGGGAATAAACATGAGTAGGTTGGCATGCTCTGTGCACTTCATAGGCAGAGTTAAACATAGGCAGTATAGAATCCAGGTATCTACTCCACATCAATGGCAACAGACTGTTAATTCCCATTTGCACACATTTTTGTTGTGGCTGTTTATCTCTCACTGGAGTCCCATTTCCTGCCAGCTATTATCACCCTAACTCCTTCCACTAATGTGGCTCTTATTTTTTGTATCTATTTCCTGTGAAATGAGTGTGCAGAACAGCCAGATTAGTATGCCCTATTTTTTTTCTCCTATAAAAACCAATCCTTACAGAACAGTTTCTCTTTTCTTATTACAGAAATATCTATGCTATGGACTTCTCAGATTCAGTACAATTTTAGAGTTCAGGCCATGTTGGCTGGGAAATTCAGGTCACTTCATGAACTTTATCACAAGGACAGATGCATGAGTTTTTGGAAAGGTTGTTCTCTCTTTCCTTGCTTGGCTAACATTTACCTTCAAAAGTTTAGGGGTTGAAGAAAAGTGGAAATCCAATATCCATCATCATGTAAAAAAAAGCTCTGGTGTGTATTAGCTATGTATATATGTATGGGTATTTTAAAACTGCATAGATATAACCAAACTTTTGGAAGTATCATTAAGTGTTAAGGCATTTGAGACAAGTGCTAAATGTAGGAAAGAACATATTATCCAGTATGCTGCCACAGAGGAAAAAAGCTTCTTCCTTTGCAAAACAAAACCACCCCTTCTCAGCAAGAAGTTAAAGATAGCTAGTTAATGAAAAAAAAAACAACTTAAAGGACAGCATAATTTCGCCTTCAAATGGCAATCATTAACAAAAAGCTTGGACTTGCATTGTCCATAGTGGGAAAAATTGTAGTTGTGCTGTACTGTTCCAGCACACCACCACATGGACCAGTGTTAGAAGAGTCTACCAGTGTTCATGCGGAGAACGATGCAAACATTTAGCTTTGTAAAATAATGAAAAATTTGTAAAATCAAAACCAGATCAACAGGCTTTTGTGCAATTCATACTCACTTTTGTAGAGCTGAACCAAAACTGTTCAGGAAGTGAGTGCACTGTGATCAGTGGGAGAAGGCACAAGGTGCTCCCTGTTTTTACTTGGTGAACAAAATAAAGAGAGATGCTGACAGAATTTTCATTAACCAGAAAAATAAGGGAAACTTATGGGCTAGGTTGAAGCTTGAAGAAAATGGGGAAGCTTAGGGGAAGGTTGAAGAAAATATTTTCAGGGTAATAATTTAGTTTATAATCACAGTAATGCCTGTCAGATCAGAGCCAACATTACTATATATGAGGTGATTTAGCAGCAAATGACAAGCCACACTGACTCTACCTGAGGAGTTGTTTTTCAGAACCATATTACTTGAATACCTGTAGGTATAAGGAAAACACACCCAGCCAACTGCAGGACCACCTTAAACCAGTTTTGACTTTCCATTGCATACCCATGAGTTACTGCAGTGTCAGAAAAGGTTTAATTTTTTATTGAAGAACTGATGCTCGCATAGGAATGGAAATGGTTTAGACTAGAAAGGGTTAATGCACTTCAGATATCTTTTTCTTTAAGTCTCCACAGTCATAATGCAGCACTCATGATTTTTGCTTTGAGAATTTCACTAGGAAGAAAAGATTAAAAATAATATTCCTTTGCTCATGAATTCTATACTTCCCCTGCTGTTCAGTGATATTTTCCCTTCAGTAGAATTCCACAAGAGAGAGTGAAATGACTAGTGATGCCTTCTGTTCCTGTCTCTCTCTTTACTGTCACACAGGAAAGAGGTTTGGCTTTCTTCCCTCTTTTGGCAAAAAGAACTTAATAAACTTTGCTTCTTTTTTTTTTTTTTTTCCTTAAGTTAGATTAAAGGATTTAAGTCCTGCTAGAATAAAATAAATGTAGCCAAAAACTTTTTATCAATATATATTTCTATGTACCACATTCACTCTCAAAGATCATAGCCTTCAGAATAAGGTTAACTCAACTAATTCATTTAGCAATTTTTTTGAAGCCAGACAATTTAGTAACCTTCAATAACCAGGAAGAAGTATTTATTATTTAGTATTTAGTATTTAGTATCAGTGGCTCTTAGCCTACCAGATGCTACATGCTCCCTTCCTTTCAATGAGCTTTGGCAGACATGCAGAAATATAAAAACTAAAGGACAGGATGCAGAATCTCATTCAAATAAAATTTACCATCTGACAACAGTCTACTGTAAAAGTACCCCTGCTCTAACTAATTCCAAGGCCATACAAAAATACAAACGTAGAGACAAAAAGCTGTTGCATACTGGGAGCTCTTGTGTTTCTGTAAAAATGCCCCAAAAACTGCAGAAGATTTACTGGTGTCTAAAATTGTGAGCCTTAATCCGGACCTAGTTACTTCTGCAAAACCAACTGGAAATGGACAGAGGACAGGGCAGCAAAACTGGGAACCTGATCCGCTTCGCAGACAATGTTCACTTGTTTCAAAGGCCAAAGACTTCTGTGCATTTGTTTTTTGTTTGCACTGGCAACCAATCTGAGCACTGGTTTATCAGGCAGCACTACCCACCCACGGTTTGACAGCTGAATAGCTGAGGAGGAAAAGCTGGAGAAAGCCAAGGGACAGGGCAGTGGCAGAGCACAGCTGACTCTACAGAGGTAGATTGATAAGTCTACAAAGATAGGTCTAGACAATCCCTATTAAAGATACCACTTCAAGTTGAAGGTGGTAGCAAGGAAACCTCAACCAACATTTTACAGGTATTGCCTACTCCATCCTATCCAGGATTTTATGCAAAAATTTTCTGACGACATTCCTTATAGATGCTGAAAAGGATTAAAAAAACATATACCACAGAGGTATGGATCGGCTGTTAACAATTGTAATAGAATATAAAATATGAAGGAAATAAGATCAATTCTACTATTAAGTAGTCTTAACTGCTTATTTTTGTAAGCATGGATAAATACACGGCATATCCCCTGCCAATATTAAAACAGAAAAATATTAAGTTTTGTACAAAGGTTCAAGTTCTTTTAAGTCCCTCTTGACTTTGCTTCAGGAGTTTAGAAACTAAATGCATTCATCTGTTACACATGCAGCGATAAAAAGCAAAAAAGTGAAGATAATTGCATATATTGTTTTCACTCTTTTATCTGTGAACATTGAAGGAATGTAAGAGAAATGTTGAAAATTCTCTGATTAAACTCAGATTTTGCTGCTCTAGTTTATAAACTTTGGAAATTCACTGAACTCAAGGGCATTTTAGGACTTTAGAGGACACACAGTGTTCCTTCTCAGATAACTTTTTTTCCCCTTAGCCCTTCAAGTGAAAGATTCATAACTACAACTCCATTAAAAAATTAACCAAAATTATAATTTATGAAAATATAATGTAATTCAAATTAAATACATGATAATTTTTGTTGGATTTTATCACACTCTATTAAAAATAACCATTAATTTTAAGATCAACAGCTCTTCTTGACAAAGATTTTCTACAATGTTTGTTGCCTAAAATACAAATTTTCACATTGCCTCTTTTTTCAGAGAAGGCCTGTGCCACCAACATTTTAGTTTTCAAATAAATAGAGAGCCTGGAGGCAGCTGAAGGAAAAAAAAAAACCCACAAAAAAGGATACTTGTAGGTAGCAGACACATTTGTGCTTTACTTAAAAAATAGTAGAAGTAGTAGCCCCAATTTAAAACAAATAATATAACATTATTTTTCTCCGGTATTTGCAGTAATAAAAGACGGGAACAACCATACAAAAGCATCCTAGCTCTTGTAGGCAACCAGTAACAGAATACTCCAGGTAGAAAAATTGGGGGGTTTAATTTTTCTTTTTTTTTTTTTTTACTTATCTCCACAGTATAGACAATTTTTATGGTTATCTAACAAATGTCCAAGATGTATGTAACCAAAAAAAAAAAAAAGTTTATTTTATTTTCTGTCTGTAGAAACCGGTTGGGGAGATTTTTTTTTTTATCTTGTGTATAACCCATTCCTCATAACTCCAGGAGGGAGGGGGCGGGTGCCCTCTGTTAATGGGCCAGCTGTTAAAAACAGGTGGAGCAGTATTTCTTATCTCTTCCACAACCCATCCTCCCTCCAGGGAGATATCTTCTGTTAATGGGCCATTAAGGCTCACCACATGAGTGAAAACATTGCATCATCCCATTCTGAGATGCTCCACCCAGTGTGGGGGAGCCAACCGTTCCTACCCACATAAAAACTGAGACTCAGGAACACCAGGTATCCTGTTTTACACTGGATTCCTGAGGAAGACCAGACCTATCTCATCACCTCTGGACCCTTTCTACAGGATCATCTCTACTCCAACAGAACCGCATCTGTTCCTCCAGGAGGATTTATTTGGACTGCTTATAACACCCTGACCAACAGGGTGTCAGGTCATATTTCTGACTCTGTCAGGGTTTCTAGGATTTTTGTTTGTTTGTTTGCTTGTTTGTTTTTTTTTGTACTACTAGATTTGTATATTTAATATTCTCAGTAAAGAACTGTTATTCCTATTCCCAAATCTTTGCCTGAAAGCCCTTAATTGCAAAATTATAATAATTTGGAGGGAGGAGGTTTACATTCTCCGTTCCAAGAGAAACTCCAGCTTTCCCTGACAGACACCTGTCTTCCTAAACCAAGACAATGACAAAATTTGTTTCAATTAGATATAAAGGGCATGAGCATCTGTTTTAATATGTATAACAGATTAAAACCGATTTAATGAAGATGTGATTACTATTATAATATTAATGAAATAGTATTTTAAAGTTTAGCAGGAAAATTAAAGATGTATGAAATTTTTATTCAATCTAAGAAACAAATTTCGACTGTGATGGGTTGACCTTGTCTGAATACCAGGTGCCCACCAAAGCCATTCTGTCAACTCCCCTCAGCTGATTTGGGGAAAGAAAATATAACAAAAGGCTCATGAGTTAAGATAAAGGCAAGAAAAGATCACTCAGCAGTCACTGTCACAGACAAAATAGAATCAACTTGGAGAAAAATAATTGAATTTATTACCAATCAAAATCAGAGTAGGATAATGAGAAATAAACTCAAATCTTAGAACACCTTACTCCCACTCCATCCCTCTTCACGCCCTAAATTTCACTCCTACATTCTCTATCTCCTCCTGCCCAGAGGTGCAGAGGAATGGGAGCTTTGGTCAGTCCTTCACAGATCATCTCTGATGCTCAGAGGCACTGCTGCCTCACCGTGGTCTGCATCACAGGCTACAGGGGAATCTCTGTTCCAGCACTTGGAACACCTTCTCCCATCCTTCTTCACTGACCTTGGTGTCTGCAGGGCTTTTTCTCTCCTATTCTCACCTCTGTCTTCTCTGGCTGCTGTTGCACAGGCTTTGTTTTCTGATCTTAAGTACATTATCCCAGAGGTGCTACCACCATGGCTGCTGGGCTCAGCCTTGGCTACTGTAGGGTCTCTATAGGAGCCCTCTGGCATTGGTTCTGTCAAACATGAGGGAAGCTTCTGGTGGCTTCTCATACAAGCCACTCCTTTAGCCCCTCTGCTACTAAAACTTTGCCACATAATTTCAGTATAAAGATTTATGCATTTCAAGCATTGTCTTTTGGGCCCTGTAGGAGCAGGAAAACAAATATCCAAGAACAGCTGAAGCTATTTCTGTGTCACCATTAATCTTTAAGCAGTTGATGAACCAGTGAATTAATTGGAACTGCTGAACCAACCCTAAGCTTTTTTTTTTTTTCCTTAAAGTTTTAACAATTTTAGTTTGCAAAAGAACAAAAGATAGGTGCAAATCAAAAGATAGGTCTCTTGTTCTAAATATTTTTTTTCATTAATCCAGAGGACCAGAAGTATTATGGTAGGCTTCTAAAGGGCTAATGTACCTGAAAAGATGGACTGTCATATATTACTGTTTTAGGTTCACTGCACTGAGCTTAGCTATCTGTCTAATTTTAAAAATCCTAGTAAAGCAAGTCTTGTACACAAAAATCTACTTCCCCGTGGATAGCTAACTTTCCCTGAACGTTTTAAAATTTTGCAGTGTTTTGTACTTTTCTTCCTTTTTAGTTTCTCTAGGCTGCATACAGAATTCTGTTAACAACACAATTTTTTATTGTTTGTCAGGAATAAATAACTGCTCAACTATGTGGGATTCGTTCTCAAGATTGTCTCTGAGGATATTTCAATCCAGAAGATTTATGGAAAAAGGACCGGATACAGCTGTGAGGAACACAGCATGTTTACATACATATTAACACAAGAACCAAAGACTGATCTGAATACACCCATAAGGAAAGGTTGCAGGGATTTTTGTGAGTCACTGATCTCTAGTAATTCTGCAAGATATGCACTGAAACTGGGCCCCATATGTTGTGAATGCTCATACTTCCATGTCATATTCTTTGCTTAGGAACTTTGGAGTTATTATTCTTTTGCATACCTATGAGGCCAAGATTCAGGCTCTGTTTCCCAAACCCTGGGGAGCCCAGGCAGTGAGCCAAAAACATTTACTCTCTTTTGTTGTAGCTTAACTGCAATCTCAGGTCCTCAGCTGTGGATGAGGAGAATGAGGCAACTCAAGGAGGGTGTGTGGGGGTGTGTGTGAATGTTACCTTTCTTTTCCTTCATTTTCAGCATCTCAACATCCAGTCTCCTCACTGAGCATGTGAACTGCCACATCTTATAGCCTGTTTGTAAAAATACTTTGTATTAGGCTCCTTAGGCTAGCAGCAGGAAGGTAAGCCCTTCACAAGAGCTGCTCAGATGGCTTCATGCCTCTGAATTTTCCCCGTTTCTGCCTCAAAAAACCCCACTCTTCCAGATGCTGATTAGATAGTGTAGTGCCATTTTCCTCCAGGAAACAAATCACCACCACTGGTAATAGCTCTCTAGACAAATACTCACAAATTGAATGACTAATAGTAAAGGATGCTGAACTGTTCTAACTGGATAAGGGAAAATTCACACAAAAGATCTTGTTGAGGAGCATTTCCGAAGAATCCCTTGTGTCTCTGAGAAATATTTCAATAATATTATTTGTAGAACTTAAAACAAATGCCTGCTTTATTGAATATTTTTTTTTACCAATGAAAAGAAGAAAAAAGAAACCAATGATATTTTAATTTTTTAACACTTATTACAGGATCATTGAGCTGAAAAGGAACAAAAGAAATTACTCAGTCTAAGCCCTGGTCTTGAAATTGTTTGAAACACCACCAGTTATAGAGCCTCCACAACTTGCATAGACTACACATCAAAAAAACTTCCATAATATCCTCGTAAGTGCTGTATTGTAGCTCTCTGTTCATTTTCTTACAATCTTGCTGATTCATTCCAAGTACTGTTTTTTCTTTAAATGTAACACCCAAATCTGAATACAAAATAGTGAATACTGATGCTTTGTCAGTGCTGAACATACGTATAAAAATACACCAACCAACAAATCAGAGGCAAGAAAATACAGAAAAAAAACTTTAAGCAAATTAGTTTAAAATATTTTTAAAAAATCATTTCGTTTGGATCACCTACACCTACAACCTGAAAAATCACCAATTACAGACACTCAGTACAGTTAATTGATTCTGTGTAAATGAGGTGACTACCTCATGGATAGGTTTAATATGTAATTAAGGTATTTGATAATCATGCAATGCTGTCAAAATCTGTATTATGGAATTGATATTTCTATAATTGATATTATAGAATTGATATACTATTGATAGTTCAATGTTTGTGTTTCTCCTTTGTGACACATACAATTTAAGGACTAGGCATTGAAGGTTGCATACTAACTTTAGATGTTGTCACGGTCTGGTCCGGTGGTAAAGTGCCATGACCTTCCTCGCTAGAAGCATCTTTAAAAAGATACCTAGATTGACAGAGGTGCAAGCACTCTCAGGCAGAAAGTGATTTAGCTCTTTGTGCACCCTTAGGTGCAAAGTGATTTCACTCTTGTCAAGTGCAAAGTGATTTGCTCTCTAGTGCACTCTCAAGTGCAGAGTGATTTGCTCTTTGAGGAGCTGCCTGAGCAGCAGAGCTGCATTTACCACCCTGGGTGATGCAGGAGGAAAAGCAGTGAGACGGGGTCTTTTCCACCTCCAGGAGAGCTTCTTTATTCCACACGTCTGGAATAGAAAGGAGCCAAAGAGCCCAAGGCAAGTGGGATTATACAGGGTAGCTAGGGGTGGGGTTTCACAGCTTGGCCAGTGGGGAGAGGAATGGGGAAAGGGACCAGTCAGGGGAAGGATCCAAAACGAACCAATAAGCTGGGATAAAAAAGAACCAATGGGGTATGACTGACTAACACATTTCTTCACCATAATATAGAGCTGTTTGCCAGGGTTTCTCCTTTATGGGGGTGTGTTTATATTCTGTCTGGCCAAACTGCTCTCTTTCTAAGGGGGCATGTTTATACTATTGTCTGATTTCTCTCCAGGGGAGTGTGTTTGTATGAACACTGTCTGGCTTAGCAGCCTCCACAAGATGTGTCCAAGCAAATGATTGTGCTGAAGTGGAATTACCCCAGATATAGATTGGCAAGAATGCAATTGATCATATAGTGTGCTTTGGCAAAAATAAATATACTTAAACTGGAACATCCAACAGAAAATTCCAAGACAAAAGTGAGTGTTTTAATAACTGATTTACCTGTAATAAAGTACGTCCTCCATAGCTTCAAAAAATCTCTTAACAATATGCAAAATATAAAAATCTACATGTTCTAATAAAAGCAAATCAAAATGTCAGCGATTCAAAAGTAATTTACAAGATAATAGCACAGAGTTAATGTGGGAAAAGAGTGACTTGGTGGGTAAGGCATTTTTTTGACACTCAGATGAAATGTAAAGTTAACTATGTTTAAGGTCAGGTGTTTAGATGCATTTCCCTTATTGAGGGCAGAAAAGTTACTTGGCAAATGTTGAAAGCAGAAAATTAGGTAATTTGAAGAAATATTGGTAGTTTTAAATTAATTATATTTTTGCTCTACCTTTTAAATTCTATTTTTTTTATAATAGAATTTGAAGAAATATTAGATCTCACTAATAAAGGGGCATAAGCAAGTCTCAGAGCCCATGATTTAGGAATTCTGCAGGTGTGGCCCCAAATCCCTCATAACAGTTTCCTATTTTGAGAAAAGAGGTTCTGGTCTCACCCATGATACTTAGCTACTAACCCTGGAAATAGAAATAAGTGAACCCTGGAAATAGAAATAGGTCACATTGTGGTGTATTATTCATTTAAGAAGGAATGGTCATAGCTATAGGCAGTCATTGAGCAGCTTCCCCTCCTATTAAATGAACTGTAAAAGCAGGAAAAGGAAGGTACAAAGCAACAGTTTAAAAGAGAGTTTTAAAATAAGTCTGCTACTGCTAGAGTACTCAAGCACTTCTGCATCAGTGCTGCACAAATCACTGCTGCTTTTTAGGGTTTGTGAGCCTCCACATTCCTACTGCCTAACTTGGAATAGAGGTGGCTAAAAAATATTGATGAGACTTGCCATCAGCCTTTCATTTTTCATTTGTATCCAGACCATATTAAAATGTGATCCTCTAACATGCAACAGCATGCTTTCTACTCAGAATCTCATATTCTCAATTTTGAAATTTTGTGTACAGATAGAATAGAAAAAAAAAAACACAACAAAACCAAAACCATTAAATCCTTATTGTTAGAAACCAAACAACTTCATCCACAATTTATTGGTCATAGCCCAAGAATATTTGGTAGCCATGTGTTGACAATTTTCTTCCCTAAAATTAAATTTTTGGATAAATATTGTGGATTAAAACATCAAGTGAGAAATAATGAAGAAACTATCAAATAGCAGACAAAACCCCTGTGACTTTCACCTCTATTTAGTCAATGTAGGTATATCTGTATACTAGACAGGTTTTCATTTTAAAACATTATGCTATATGACTTGTAGCAGCTGAAAATTATTTGTGCACATTTACATTGCATGTCTCTATATTATCTATGTCCAGATATTTAGAAAATCAGTTACATCAACTTCTTAATTACTTATTTTCCTGAGTATGACATCAGAGACAAGGCAATGATGTGGATGAAGTTAGAAATTAATAGAAAGTATATTTGCTTCAAGTACTTTAATATTTATTATTAGTATCAAGAAGTGTGCACAATTTTAAAATCACTTTTTCTTTTTTTTTTTTTTTGCTCCTCATAAGCACAGAGAAATAACAAATAATATCACTCAAAAAATGCAGCAGAATAGGTCAAAACAAGTAAAATAAACCTTGGTATGATTTTGCCTGCTAGAAAAAAAAATCTTTTAACTGGATTAGCCTCGTTGGCTCCCATAATCTTACCATGAGCAGAACAATAACATACCTGTTTTCCACCAGCACTGTGGTCCTTTCCTTCGTCTTCAACTGGCATTGAAGGGCAAAGCTAAAAAACAAAGCCTTCAGTAACTTCCAAAGTTATTTGTACCACTCTTGAAATATAAAACGCACAGAATTTAAAAGTATACCTCAGCAAAACAATTACCATTTTATCAGATTAACAGAGAGCAGAAGTAATTTGAATCTTTACTCATGATATGCAAGAGAATAAGCCCAGAAAAATATCCTTGAAACCAGAGAGTAGCATGCCCAGACATCTCATGCACTAAGCAGGCACCGCATTTGTTATTTAAACTCAAGATCTTCAGCCAGGTCTTTGACACCAGCAGTTTAGGCATCAAGCCCATCAGCTGCCTGGCCACCAGCCGGGCTGCCTGGCTTCCTGGGTAGCCCAGGAGACATTGCCACCAGTGGAACCAGCAAGGACAGTCCATCACCGACCTCTGGCAACTGGGTCTGGGATCCCAGCAGCTGCAAAACTGCCCCAACCTTCCCGCAACTGAGGGAGGAGGCAGTACAGAGCCTGAGGCAGTGGGGACCCTGCAGTGGGCAACAGCAGAGAGAGCTCAGAAGAGCTCTGAAGGAAGCATTCTGATCTGCAGCTTATCAGATCCACTTTACAAAACCCATCATGTCGGCTGCACAGGGAGCAGCAGTCCCAAGCCAGTGAGGTGGTTACTAGTACTTCCAGCAGCTGAGAAGCCGGGCATCCCAGAGCCACTTGTTCAGTCTGATGATACTACCAGTGTCTGCTTTGGAAGGGAGATGGGTAGCAACTCACATCACTGATCACGAGGAGAAAATGAATCCTTTTGCAAATTGGCAAGGTCAGAAAAAAGGCCCTTGACTTACAAATATTATTGGAATTCTGCACAGCTAAAAATATCCATGAACTTTGGACAGACCAAGGTGAGAGATATGAGACTGGAAGGTCACAAGATTAAAGCCTTAGATAAGCCACAAAGCTCTATGAGAAAATATCCTACCAGCAAACTGCCCTGAAAGAGATTCAACAAGCTAGTCTGCATCCACATCCATCTGCTTGTGCCTAAACACTGCTCTCTAAAATTTCAATGCAATGTGAATTATTGTGAAGGCCCAGTGATCCATATTTACACTGGTCAGCACAGAGTGGTAGTCTGTTCATAAGTGGGATATTTCTGACTGCAGAATTAGGGTGCCATATTCCTTTTTCTCCATCCCAACCTCTTTGAGGATTTTTTCTTGTATCCTAAGCTAACTTCTGAAACACTGGACTCTGGAGAAAAAAAGGCTTCAGTGCTCCTCAGCATGCTCAGACAAAACACTTGGTGTTTTGAAGGCCCAATTCTAACAGCAAGACAAATAGCTGGGGACAGCAAACAGCAAGATGACAGTGTGTGAAGATCAACAGTCCTGTAAATGATTTCCAAGAAACTTGTCACAGTGAACCAGCAGCTTAATGCCTCTCTATGAGCACAGATCTGCGATGTCAATCTGTGACATGCAGCCATTGCTTCAGAATCTTAAAAAAACCTATCCACATTCCTGGAGTTGCATGACAAACTCCCTCCAGCTACTCAGCAGGTATTCCCTGAGATGTAAGCTGGTCCGACAGCAGAGAATTGGTTGGTTGAACAGTGTGAAGTGAATGCTCATGCTCTCAGCAGGGAAAATGTTTTTGTGGATGCTACTACATGCAATGGATTGTACAGTGTAAACTCTGCTGGAATGGATGTCCTTGCCTTGATAAAATGGATGGGATGTTTTTGAATATCCTGCATAAAGCTAGTGCAGGCAGCACACCACTAATGGAAACTTTAAAAGTCATTATTATGCAGCAAGCCATCATCAATTCATAACTTTCACAAAGAGGTGCTACTGCTCTCAGGATCTGCATTGCTGTTTTGTTATACTGATCTTAGATGCAAATATAAGTGGCCCATGCTACTTCCTATTTAGAAGTAAATGGAGTATTTCTAGGCAGAGCAATGATTCTTTCTGTGGTGGGTGCTTCAGTCAATAATTTCTTGTTCATTCTTTCAGATACTCAAAACACACAGTTTTTCTGACTTCCAACAAAATGCTAAGTTATTTTTTCTGTTTTAGGATCTCAAATCATATGCCCAAGCCTCCACATCAATTAATTTTGGGCAAAGACTTTTTACAAAAACATGTACTGACAGGACAAGGAGGAATAGCTGCAAACTAAAAGATGGTAGGTTTAACTTAAAATTCTTTATTGTGAGGGTTCTGAGGCACTGGCACAGGTTGCCCAGAGAAGTTGTGGATGGCCCCTCCCTGGGAGTGTTCAAGACCAGGTTGGGGCTGTGAAAAACCTGGCTCAGTTAAAGGTGTCTCTGTGCATGGCAGCGGGGTTGGAACTAGATGATTTTTAATGTCCCTTCCAAGTCACGCTATTCTATGATTTTAAATAAGTCTAACATTTTTCTTTATAATACTAAAAGAGACTTCTCAAGGTGTATAAACACATCACCAATGTCTTTCAGACATCTAGTTAGACACCCTTCAGCAGGCAGTTGTCTCTGTGAGAGCCCACAAATTGTTCTCTTTTTGTGTATGTAACAGAAAATTTTTCAGAACCAGTATTTTAGAAATTCTTCCTTTTATGCCATCCATTTAATAGTGGCATTCCCCTGTGTACTGATATTTTGGATAGGTCTTTACAGCCTTGGCTTTTTTATGGTTTGCTACAACCAGGATCTTTACTCTCAGTTTCCACCAGTCCTTGTTTTTTAAAAAACATCCTCTGTTACCTTCAAGGTAGTAATGGGAACCTAATTAACCGTGGCTTGCAGTTAAACCTACTGTGAGATCTAGGGTTAGAGTTTGCTCTATTTTTGTTCTGGTAGGCCTGCAGCAGCCCTTTCTGCTTCACATAGGTACTAGTCTTGCCAACATCAGATCTTTCCTGATCTTTGAAAGCATGTGATGCACTTCTTCAGAGACCCCTCCATTCTTTACATGAAGGAGACTATTTCAAAGAAGGCTAGAACTTTTTCCCTGAATAGTACTACAGCTTGAGATATTACTTTAGCTTCATAGAGCCTTACTCGTAGAGGTGAAAACAGAATTTTAAACCAAATAGATTTCCAATTCTAGTGATCCCTGAGCTCCCACATACAGAAACATGGCCAAAGTACTCACAAGCATTGCAGGGATGGTTGCATATGGTGTTGATTTTAAAGGCAGAAATAGTATCACATGCACAAAACCCCTTCAAGTCTATGTTGTTCAAAAAGCTGAAGTGCAGAAGTGTAGAATATAAAAACCCTCTAAGTACTGCTTGCTGTGTATTTTTGTTTTGTGTGTAGAATGCCAAGACTCTCGAAGACTTTCATCTAGAAAAGTGTCTGCAACAGATGCCAAAGGTTGTATTGGCTTCCTGTGCCTTCCCTTTAAAAATATCCAAATTATTATAATGACCTACCTGGCATATTCTGTCCGTTCACCTGGTAGCTTTCTGACCCCAGCATTCCCAGAAGAGCTGAATGCAGCCCTCTTCTTATTTCAATCAATCTGGTCTCATCACAATCCCTTTTCTGTACATTCTAATTTATTTTGGTTTCCTTCAAAAGTTCAATTGGTGTAAAAACACTTCACAAATTTGCTAGAGACAGAAGTTTTCCATCTTTCCTTATACTTAAGAAATATCTACTTGCTTTGTCCAGTAGACATTCTCTCTCTCTTTGTTCATGCAGTATGAAAGGCAAACGTGGGGTAATACAGACTGATTATTTTATTCCAAGTGTCCAGTTCACAGAAAATGGACACTTTGAATACACTAGACAATCCCCTTGGTAGTTTTCAAGAGAAATGTTACTGGTTTCCCCCTCTGTTTTACAGGGTTGGTTGGCAGTTTAGCTAAAAAACTTCCATAAATTGAAGTTTGCTGGCTGCCACAGAAAAGCCTTTAATTTCCTCTATGTCTGCCCTCACAACTTGGCATAGCTCAAGCAAAGAGGAAAATATTACCCTATGAACTAATAATTTAAGGTAAATCTCTACACCCCTTTATTATTTATACAATATTAAAGGCAGGCATAAGGCTTTAGATATAAATTAAAATATAATCTTCTCTTTGAAAGCATACATTCAAACAGGACATTAATTTTTATAAATATAAAAGACCATATATATATGGGTACAAACACTAGAGGTAAGCATATAAAATGGACTATGAGTAAAAAATAACTTAGTAATGGTAGTCCTACACAAGTATGCCTGTAGCCTGACCTGGTTATCTCAAAAGCAAATCATGCTGGTGACAGTGTTTCCCTCTGAGAAAAAGTTTATCTTCATGCTGTGACATATCTGAGCCACTCTGAATTGAGTTATAAATACTTTGTGTTGTTTACAGCCCGAATGCTTTGAGATACCTCCACTGTCCATGAAACAGGTAGGATGAAAAAAATCAAAAATTTAAGAAATAGTAAAAGGCAAATTCAGAATCGTTGGCTGAGAGGATTATGGTTTCAGCCTGTTTATTATACATTTCTGCAAGCCAGAAGCCAGAACAATTCCACAAAACAAGTTTGAAAAAATTCTAGTTCAAGAGAAAGTGGTGCGAGAAGCATGAGTGTAGAGTGTGGTTCGCAGAGGCAATAATACATACACTAAGAGAAGCAAAAAGTATTTTTTCCATAGGGTATAGAAGATTTATCTTATTTGTCATAGTACAGTCTTGATTCTTTCCTTCTACTGTCATGTAAATAAAGGTATTTGCAGAATAAAATAAAATGCCCACAAGGGAGAGAGGTGGAATAATTTGCCTTCAACGCTGATTCTGTGCAAATGATTCTAAACTTCTCCCTTATGGGGACATGCCTAAAAGCAGAAGAACAAATTTGTCTCTGAACATATGACAGCACAGCTCTGCCATCTGAAGCTTTCTCTCAGACCTCAGGAGTCAATTTCAGTGCTACCCAAATAATTCAGTAATGTAGAGCCAGGCAACCACTGCCTATGTTTTATTCATATAATGCAAAGTAATACCTTTAAGGCCAGAAAAGGTGTAAAGGAGTAGTGAATCTGAACAGGATATGGAGATTAGCTTTTTTAATCATAACAGTGAATATCCTTAGCTGTAAAAATCAGAGAGGTACCAAATAAGCCAAAAAGCTTTAGTGCTGTTTTATCAAGAAGCCAGGTACATACACATCTCCTGACGTAAGACCTAGACACCTTAAAGCTTGGAGAAAGGTCTTAACCATCCTGTGTGAAAACCCAGAGTCTTATGCCACCTTTTTAGTTTGTGAGAGAACATCAAGTTTCCAAAATGAAAATATTAGAGGAACGTTTAGAGAAGAAAGACAGGTATAAATATAGGATTGATGGGGAAAAAAGAAAAGTCTCAACAAACTCACATTGTTTGGATAAAAAAGAAGGTGAAACAATTACTAAGTACAATGTGACATCATATTTATTGAAAATTTAAATTGATTAAATAATGATTATTACTAGCAGTCAAGATTTAAATAAAATTTATTACACTTAAATTCAGAATGTAAATAAGGCACACTGAATGGAAACATTCATTAAGAACTTGTGAAATTTGCTAGGTATGGTGATGGTAATAGAGACTGAAATCAGGGTGGCTTTTTTCACCAAAAGATTATAGCCTCCTGGAACAAGAAATAACTTGGGCAAAATGTAGTCACATACCCTTCTGCAGACAAATGCTGTTTCTTCTGCCTATGTACGTAGCAAATGTTAAACTGAAATTCCAAATGAAAAATCTAAAGGTCACTTTTATCTCTTTATAACATTTGGTACTAAGTGTCTTGTGCTAAGCATCAGAGAACACAAAAATCAAAAATACTTCCTAAAAGACTCCAGAATACGCATTCACTGCAGGAAGAATGAAAATTGTAAAAAACATATATATATATATATGTATATATATATACATATTTCCATTGTCCTTTTTAATGTCCTTATTAAGCATTTAACTGTTTCCTTGAAAATTTTATTTCAGAACTAGGGGAGTAGTGTGTGTTTAAAAGAGTGAGTACTGAAGAGCTTTTTTCCCTCATGCACTACCGAGCCCATCACCTTTTGAAAAAGCCGGATGGAGAGCAGCTGCACATGGCTGTTGACCTGAAAGAGGGGAAGAAGAAAAGTTCTCAGCACCAACTTCTCAAGCCCGGCTAGGCAAAAGCCCAGCTGTCAGAAATGCCTACCTTGTTCTCTCCAAGATGCACAGGAAGAGCCAATGAGCAGGACACCTTGGAAGGCAAACCTTCCTTTCCTCAGGCCAGGGACACACCAAGATCGGCCAAGACTCTCAGCACTGCCTGGCCCACAGAGCCCAGTTCGGTGCTGGCCCTGAGCCAGAGCAGCTTCCACCAAGCAAGAGGCAAATGCACGTTGCCAAGAGCTGAAGCACACCAGACAGGTAAGATGTGAAAAGTGTGTGCGTAAAGGCCTTTTAATTCACAGCTCTCAAAGAGAGCTTTTGGGGCCCACAGCTGGACAGCAATGCTCCTGCTCACAGCCCTGTCCAAAGGGGGGGTAACACATCCCGCTGCAGGTGCTTGGGATGGCCTCCGCAGGTCCAGGCGCATGCCAAACCTGCTCTTCACAGCCTTCTCCCTTCCCCTGCCCCTCTGCCAAGTGCAGCGGGCCTGAAGGACTGAAAGGACCACAGAGAGCCAAAGGGGAACAGTTGCACCTACCTCACTGGCAGCTCCTTGGGAAGCACTTTCCTTGAGAAGCACCTTTCCTCCAAAGGCGTTTCCCCAAATGAGTAGCTTTGCTGGCTGGGGAACACCAACACACTCTTAAGAAACCCTGGCAAGGCTGAATTACTTCTGGTCCTTTCAGAACAGGCACTCCAGCTCTTGCTCGTATTCCCCCCAAGAGCGTTCCCAGGTGGAGGTTCAGACATGCAGCTCCAGGCCCTCTACACACACAAGCTGCCCGCTGCCTCCTCACCTGCCTCAACTCCTGCCTGCAGTCACGGCAGCAAAACCGGGCTGTTCCCGGCCAGAGACCAGAGCCCCGTTCCCGCAGGACCATCTTGCCAGCACCTTCCAGGACTCTCCCTTGCGCATGCAGCGCTTCTCATGCCCACTCCCAACAGGCTTTGGAACACAGAGGACAACCCGGCTGGCTCTGCCATCAGCACACCCCAAACACAGGCGCAGCAGCAGCAGGGGCTGCTTTGCAGCCATGCCCAAGAGAGACTGGAAGGATGCCCTCCCTCTGCTTGGCTTCCTGACTGGGTCTGAGGCAGGGGCTGCGATTCCCCACTTGTGGCGACCACGACCGCACCCGGAATCCCAGCAGTGCCGGACAGCGCTCTGGACACTGACACGGCCCCGCACCTGAGTCTCGGCCGCTGTGCTGCTGCTTTGTTTGCTCTTAGGCACATCCAAAGCTCCCTGTCAAGCCCGGATGGTCTCTGGTTCTGCCCTCTTCCTGATCCTGTGTAGGGACGGAGCACTGCTGTGCTTCTAGGAAGCTATTCCTGAACATTTCCAGCATTCCAAGCTCCTTTGCCCTCCGTGGACACTTGCCGTGGAATCCCTCACAGCTGAGTTCAGAGCACACTCAAGTTGGCTCCTCTAAAATCCAGGACCTTCAGGGTGCTCAGCAAGACCTTTAACTCCACTGTGTTGTGGAACTGGACCTTCAGCACAGGGACCTTTCCAGCCTGATCTGCCCTCGTTCCTCTGTGTCTGTGCACAAAATACGGCACAGAAGAGAGCGGCAGGAGGGCCCCGTGTGTCCCAGGGCTCTGGATTTATATTGCTTCAGCTCCACAGAGAGGCAGATAAAAAGTGAACAAGGCAAACTGTTTATTAATGGAAGGCAAAGCAAAGGGATGAGCTGGGAGGGAAGAAAGGGGATGGATGGGCATGGTCTGAGGGCTGAAGAGATGGAGCTGTCAAAAGGGAGGGCTAGCGGAGGGAAAAAAAGGCGATGGACAGTGTGGCAGGCGGGGAGAGGGCTGAAGCCACGCGAGCTTCCCACAGGCTCTGCTGTGCCAATCGTCAGCTGTGCCTGGAGCTCCAGCTGGTCTCCTCTGGTCTCCAGGTGGTCTCATCTTCTGTGGTACCTGGAGATCTTCTAAGGATACTGGTTCTTCCGAGCTAGCAGATGAGTTCTGCAGCTCGCCCCTCAAAGGTCAGTTGGACATAGCGGCTTATCACAGAGGGGCTCTCATCTTCTCTCAGGGCCTGAAGAGCTGGGAGAGAGAGAGAGGAAGAGAGGCACGGTCAGAGCCCGCATCTGCGGGAATCCAAGGAGACCCTCCCGCCAAGGGCCATCCCACCCAGCTCTTGCCATGGCCACAAGAGAGGAGGGGCCAAGGGGATTGGCCGCAAGGTGCCAGCCGCGAATCGCCCCGCTCGCGTCCCTGAAACCTCTCCGTGCTCTGCCCACGCCACCCCTTGTCCACACAGGGAGCGCAGCCCTCCGCAGGCGGGGCAGGGATTGCAGCCCCCTGCGCAGGCATTGCGGCTCCCCCCGACAGCCCCCGCTGACGGCGCGCTGCCCTCACTCACCCTCGCTGAGGACCTGGAGCTCTTCCTTCTGCCCCATCAGGAGCACCCCGGCGATCCCTGGGAACACAGAACCTGTTACGGCCCCGGCGGCACGGCTCCCTCCCAGCGGCCACACGCCCTTCTGCCCCGGCAGGGCTCAGCCCGGGCCCTGGCCGCATCCTGACCCCCAAGGAAGGGCACGGCTGCCAAAGGGCGGCAGCAGCGCCCCAGGGCAGGCGCGGCTCCACGGCGCCGGGCGCGGATGCCGCTGCCGGGGCAGGGAGGGACCCCGGGCTCGTGGCTCACCAATGAACCTGACGGCCGCCTGTCGCAGGGGCTTCTGTGGGCTCTCCAGGTACGGCAGCGCCCGGCGCAGGTGCTCGGCCGCTCGGCTCTCGTCCGCTACCAGCTGGAGAGAGCGGCAGGAGGGAAGAGTTGGCGCGGGCTCAGCCCCTCGGCCGGGCGCTCTCTGCGCCCAGCACCGGCCTGCCCTGCCCGCACAGCCCCGAGGCGCGGCCAGCAGCCGCTGGCGCCGGGCTCTGGAGGGGGCAGAGGGCCGGGTGCTGCCCGGGGAGACGCGGTGCCGCCCCGCAGCCCCGCTGGGCCGGGGCTCCGTCGGCACCCGGCTCAGGGCCGCGGGAGCCTGGAGAAGAGCCCGCACGGCCCAGGCAAGGGAGCGGCGTGCGGGGCGCAGGCTGGCGCCCCTGGGTGCGGTACTGGGCAGGGGCCACAGCCCCACACACCGAGCGCCGCGCTCAGGGCGCTTCTCCCGGCTGAGGCTCGGGCTTCTCCAGGCCGTCCTTACCAGGCGCTCGGCGAAGTACACCAGGTTCTCCGTCTTCAGCACCTGCTGAAGATCGCTCCTCTTCAGGAACCCGGCCGCACAATGCAGCGTTTCCCGAGAGGCCTGGAGAGCAGCAGAGATGGGAGATGGCAGATGGCAGCGCAGCCCAGGGCACAGGACCTGCGTCCCTGTGCCAAGCCCAGGAGGAGGCTGCAACCCCGGAGGTGCCCGGCCAGGAGCCGAGCCCCCTCTCAGAGATGCAGCAGCATCACACAAAACCTCACCTTCGCCACGCGCTGGTTCACCCCGTGGCAGTGCAAGAAGAGTGGGAGCAGGCTCTGGCTCACCATTCTCTTCAGGGGCTTTTTTCCCTCATGCACTACCGAGCCCATCACCTTTTGAAAAAGCCGGATGGAGAGCAGCTGCACATGGCTGTTGTCCTGAAGGAGAGGAAGCGGAAAAGTCCTCAGCACCAACTTCTCCAGCCCAGCTGGGCAAAAGCCTAAAAATCCACAAAGGGCACAAAGTTTCTGGGCAGCAGCCAGTGCCCGTGGCACAGAGCCTTACATTTCCAAAGAGTGATGGGAGTGGCTCAGCTAGCTTCAGGGCCATGGTGCTGCCTATCAGGATGTCTTTGTCCTGGAGCACATCCGTGAGCACAGAGAGGGCCATGCCGACCACCTCTCCATCGGCATCAGCCAGCAGCTCCACAAGGCTTAGAGACAGGCGGCGTATACGTCTGGCCTGTACGGAACACAAGGCTGTGCTGGGAAGCCATGGACAGCTGCACTGCCAACAGCGCCCTGGCACTGCAACCCCAGCCTGCTGCTGCAGGGCCCAGAGGCCGAAAGCCCGTCCTGAAGCACTCAAGGAGCTGAACCAGGAGGCAGGAGATCTGTGAGCAGCTGCCTCAGCTCCCGAAGCCCAGCCAGCCCATGGGGCTGCTTTCCCCCGCGCAGCTTCAGCTGCTGCCCCCTTCTCACCATCCAGGGATCCTTGCTGAGCAAGACAAGGCCTCTGAGCGCCAGGCGACGCCGCTGCCTGCACTTGCGCAGCAGGTGCCTTGACAGGACCTCCAGGACACTGTCTGCGCATTCCCTCCAGTCCCGGCACTTGAGGACCTGAAAGGCACAGGGCAGTGACGGGACCTGAACGGCAGGAGCCCAGAACCGTGCAGGGCTGGGCCCAGGCAGCAGCACAGGGCCCGGGCACTGGCCCAGGCAGCTGCAGCAAGGAGAGGGCAGAGAGCTGGGGGGCAGCACTGGCTCACCTCCACAAGGAATGCCAGGAAGGGCAGATCCCAGCGTGGCTCCTCCTTGCTGAGCAGCTGGAGTAGGCGGAACGCGATGTTGGAACACATGAGGCCCAAGCCACGGCGCATCTCCCTGTCAGGGGGAAAAAGGCACCAAGACCCTGAGGTGGGGGGGACAAAGCTCTCCCTGGACTGACTGGCAGAGGTCCGGTCTTTCCCCAGCATCCCTGGAGGGGATGTGGGCGCTTTGGGAGGCGGCCCCTTCTGGGCACCCTCCTCTCCCAGCCTTTCCCAGTCTGCTCGGCCGTCCCTCGGTGATGAGGCCCTCTGGCCCATGACCACAGGGACTGTGTGGGACGCCCCGGGCACAGGACAGAAATGTGGAAGAGAAGGGCATCTCACCTGGCCAGCAGACCCATGGCATAGTGCTGGGTGTCAGCCCAGAGCAGCATGTCCCAGCCATGCTTGCTCTCCATAGCGATCAGCTCTTGGTCACACCACAGCTGGCTGAAGAGAGCCTTCATGGCCTGCACTGCAAACCTGTGTGCAGAGCAAAGCCCAGGTCACACCGGGAGCACTGGCGCTGGCCACAAGGACATTGAAAAGACAGGAGGACTGGGACCTGTTGGGCTTGCTGGGAAGGCGGTGTTCCTCCTGGCATGCTCTCCAGAAGTTGCCAAGTTCTTCTGGCATCTGTTGCGTGGTGATGACGATATGGAAGAGCAGAGCCATAAAGAGGCGGCTTGAAAAAAGGCACACTGCTCCGTGGCGCTCAGGCCCTTGCACAATCACCCACAGCACCAGAGTTGCCTACAAAAGAAGCAGCCCGAGACAGAGCTCAGTGCTAAGATGTCCGTGTGACAGGCCCCCACGCAGGGGGGGTGGCGGGCCTGGTGCCCCCTGAGCCTAGCCCTAGGCCAGCGCCTGAGGCAGGGAGAGGATGGAGAGCTGATGGAGAGGTGACCGGGGAGCGAGCAGAGGCCAGTTCCAGAAACTCACTGCCAGGGCAAAAACGTCCTTGTTGTCCCCATCGGAGGTGAACGCTCTGTGCAGAGGCCAATCCTCCATCACACTGAGCAGTGTTGGCAGCACCTTCTCCAGTGTCGGATCTGACGAGCCTATGGCTCTCCACATCATTGCAGCAGCTCTGTGGGATCAGAGCTCTGTGTCAGGGGCGTCTCAGTCACAGCACCATGCCCTGTGCAGCTGTGGAGGCCCAGGTGACAGAGCCCTGGTGCCCTGAGAGGCAGGGAGGGAATATGGCAGCAGGCTCGGGAAACAGAGGGGCCTGAGGAGCCTGGACCGCTCGGCCTGTCTGGCAGAGCCCATTGGGCAGGCTGTGCAGGGCGATGGGCCCTAAAGGCTGGTGAGCTCTGAGCTCTCAAGGCAGGTGGGCCCCATACCTGTCACACGTAGGGGCACAGCGCAGGAGGGTCAGCACCACATCAGCAGGTTGCTTCTCAGCCAGCCTCAGAATGTTAATGCGCAGCCTGGCATCCACAGTGACATGGGAGGCCAGTCTCTGGTGAATGTTCTTCACCATGGCTGGCACCTGCAGGAGATATGGGGAAGACTTGGAGTGCTGTCCAAGGGAGCAGCTTCCCCAGCTTCCCCCAAGAAGTGCTTCCCTTCCCGCCACACTCTGCTGGCCTCAAAGACTGAGGTGGCTCAGTGGCCGTGACCTGAGGGGGCACACAATCCTGGGAGGCCTCCAGCCCTGGTCCCAAGCTGCTTACCAGCTGCTGAGGAGAAACAGCACTCTCCTTGAAAAACTCCATCGTGGGAGCATGAATCACAGGGGGACTGGGCATGGCATCAGTATTGGCCTTGCCCTGAGTCTCTCCGGTGCTGGTGTTTGTGATGGCCACGTCCTCAGGCACTGCCATGTCAGTCTTTGCCCTGTCATCATTCATTGCAGTGTCAAAGTCTTCTGAGCCCTTGGTGGAATCTGGGCTGACATCAGGCTCTGCCTGGAGCTCGATCAGCCTGGAGTCAGGCTTGACTGTTGCTGCGGTGCTGGTCTTCCTACGTCGAATGGGCACTAACTTCCGCAACGTCTGCAGGAGAACAAAGGACAGGGAATAGAGGCATATTCCATGGAGCGCTGCAAGCGCGGCACTCAGCTGAGCAGCGACAGCAGGCCCAGCCCAGGTGGGGATGGCTGCAGGTACCTTCAGCGTTCTGCGGAAGTGGCCACGGGCAGGGCCCTGCTCTTGTGTCCGGTCCATGGCTGCATCTGGCAAAGAGCGAGTGCAGCCAAAGCTGAGGGGCTGCAGGAGAGGCCAGAGAACACAGCCCAGCCCTGTGCTCCTCAGGCAGGGACAGCCCTGGGATGCCCCAGGGGATGGAGCACAGCTGCTGCGGGGGCAGCCTTGGCCCCTCTTCCATCCTGTCAGTGGGTGGGATGGGATGGGATGGGATGGGATGGGATGGGATGGGATGGGATGGGACGGGATGGGATGGAACGGGATGGGATGGGATGGGACGGGATGGGATGGGATGGGACGGGATGGGGCCAAGCTGGCTGCAGCCATCAGCCCTGTGGCCCAGCTCTGCCACTCACCATCATGCAGTGCCTGGAACTTCTCCAGCTCTTCAGGCTGTTGTGCTGGAGCAGCTCCAGGGTCTTTATTTCTTTTCCCCCTGAACACGTTGAACAGACTGAGAAATCTGCCCGCCATGCCGGTGTCTCCAGGGCACCTTCAGACAGATGCCCCTGGGGAAAGCTCTGAGGCAACAAGTCGTGCAGTTGTGCCTTGAGGGCACCTGCAACAGAGAAGCCTCAGGAAGGCTGCAGGATAGCAAGTCCTGCACTCTGGTCTGGAGGGCTCCTGCCACAATGGCAGGAGACTCCTCGTAACCAATTCAGGTCACCAAATCCCACGGTCTGGCCTTGAGGGCACCGGCCGCAGGGGTGAGAGGTGCCTCGGGAAAGCTCCGAGTCACCGAGTCCTGCAGTGTGGCCGCGAGGTCAGCCGCAGGAGTAACGCCTCGGAAGTGCTCCGGGTCAGGCACAAAGGAGTGCGCTGTGGGGGGGCTCCTCACAGCACCGCTCTGGCGCGTCCTGTCCCGTCGCATGCACCGAGCACTCTGGCGTGGCCGTGTCACCACCAGCACCTAGGTCACCACACGTCACAAAGGTCGCCCGGTTCCATCCGTTCCACGGTGATCATGCGGCACCGTGTCACAAAGGGTGCATTCTGCAACCTGCCCTGGCGCCGCCCAGCCCCCACCCAAAGTGGCCTAGGTTGGAAGGAATCCCTCGCCCCAAGTGTCTAAGACAGCCCGACAGGATCTTTAATGATTTGATGGCTCAAACCATCAGTAAACGCTGCCCTGCTCTGCGGGTTCTGGGCGGCAGAAGGAGCCTCCAGGGCTGCCGATGCAGCTGCAGCAGGAAGGGCACGGGGCCTTGCACTGAAGCTGGCGTGGCCTCCTTGGGACACGTCCTGGCTGCTTGCCATCCTAAAACCGCGGGTGCGACACAGACAAGGAACGTGTGGGCCAGGGTGCAAATGCTGCTCGGAGCCTTATGTCACCTTTTTAGTTTGTAAGAGAACATCAAATTTCCAAAACGAAAATATTAGAGCGACCTTTAGAGAAGAAAGACAGGTATAAATATAGGATTGGTGGGGAAAAAAGAAAAGTCTCAACAAAGTTACATTGTTTGGACAAAAAAGAAGGTGAAACAATTACTAAGTACAATGTGACATCATATTTATTGAAAATTTAAATTGATTAAATAATGGTTATTACTAGCAGTCAAGATTTAAATAAAATTTATTACGCTTAAATTCAGAATGTAAATAAGGCATTCAGAAATGGATACATTCATTAAGAACTTTTGAAATTTGCTAGGTATCATGAGGGTAATAGAGACTGAAATCAGGGTGGCTTTTTTCACCAAAAGATCATAGCCTACTGGAAAAAGAAAAAATTTGGCAAAATGTAGTCACATACCCTTCTGCAGACAAATGGTATTTTTTCTGCCTATGTGTGTGGCAAATGTTAAATTGAAATTTCAATTGAAAAATCTAAATGTCACTTTTATCTCTTTATAACATTTGGTACTAAGTGTCTTGTGCTAAGCTTCAGAGAACACAAAAATCAAAAATACTTCCTAAAAGACTCTGGAATACCCATAAATTGCCGGAAGAATGAGACTTGTAAAAAAAAAATATATATATATTTATACATATTTCCATTGTCCTTGTTAATGTCCTTACTAAGTATTTAACTTTTTCCTTGAAAATTTTATTTCAGAATTAGGGGAGTAGTTTGTGTTTAAAAGAGTGAGTACTGAAGAATCTGAGTGAAGTTAAGCAGCATATAATCCTTGCACAGCACGTCAGAGTTTCATCTGAAATTTCCTTGGAAAAAGTAATAACAGAAGTTGGTTACCAATCTCTAATGACTGCGATTACCCCCTTTGGGAACGCTCAAACATAACAACAGCAGGGACATAATAGGATATGAGATGGAGGGAAAACCCCCCCAAATGTAGCCCTGGTTCGTGCCTGAGATGTCTTGGTTTTCTGAAATTCTTTTTCCAGGGAATTTTCTGTAAACAAGAGACATGTTATTGTAACTATAACTTTGTTTACATTTTTTTCCATAGGAGGGACTTCTTGATATCCCTCTGGTCTGACCACTGTGATTGAAGAGATTTGTCTTTGTTTTACCAATTGAATTGTTCTATGTAGAATAGTATAAAAGAGAAATAAAGATAGTAATTTTCATCCTTCTGAAGTCGGAGTCTGTGTCATTGTGGTGTACAACAGCATCATCCAAAAACTATTGGGAATGAGAAAAAAAACAGATACCAGTGCAAAGTGACTAAAAAGGGACCGCAAGCAAGTAGAGCACACAAGTATAGGGATGCAATGGAAAAAGTGATACTAAAACCATTAAAAAAAAAAAAGCTGGATCAAGACCTTCAGAGGCAAAAGAGCTCTAAAACGGATTTTGAGAAATTACATAGTGTTAGTGAAGAAATAAATGAGAAGGGTTCTTGAGGAAGACAATCATAAGAAAATAAAATATTTTAGATTTATTTTTCCTTTTGAGACATAGAAGATTTATCAGGAAGCTAAATACTGAAATAAAAAAAATAAGCAACTCTGGGGTTTTTTTCTACAATATACAACTGGAATGTATTTGCAGTTAGGCTAAAGAAAGATAATACTAAATAATGTCAGGAAAAGACAAATAGTAAAGAGAACACTCATGATAAGAAGCTCCATTTCCTCAAATTTGAATTATCATTAGCAGAGAGATGGAAAGGTAAATTCTTTAGCTATATGAACATGGGAAATGCCTGAGGCAAAACTGGAGTTTGAGGAATCACTAAAGAGTTTATCATCATAGCTTTCAGACAAAATAATGTAAACAGTAGGAAAAGAACACTGCCCATTAAAAAAAAGAGTTTCAGTGCTACTCATCGTCAAGCAATGCCCATGATAGATCTATATCACCAAAATGTTCATATTCATGAAGAACTTGAACCACACGCATTTGGATGCAGAGCTAATTTGTATTTGCACTGTATTGACTGTGGGAGAAAATCAAATACAGAGTCATAATGGGCAAGATCAACACTCAGACTCTATTATCCACAGTGTTAGATGCACCATTGTAATGCCTTCCTGGCAGAGCAAATGACTTGCAAGGCAGACAAACTTTGACCATGATGGGCATTGCATCCAGCATATTTTTACTGTAGTTGAGTCTGACCTTAAAAAACCAACTCTTCTTTTCAATAGACTACCCTACTTGAAGTTACCAGTTCAGGCTGAAAAGGCTATTAAAACATAATAAGAGTTTCTAGCTATGGGAACTGAAGATACCCAGTCATGTCAGATAACACACACTCTTTTGTCTAAGGCCCTGAGAGACAGGTTGATTTGATTGATATGTCTTGAAGTCCCAGTAGAGCTAAGAATGTCAAACTGCAGTCAGTTCAGTACACAGCTGTTAACTCTCTTTATTCAGTTTTGTTAGGATAAAACTGAAGGGTTTATTCTATGACATAATAATTAGTACATAGAATCTGAATTTTTCACGTGCTTGTCATTGTTAAGATAAAATCCAATGAGAGCAAAGCAACCTGTCTAAGAACAATGCAGTTTCAACTTAAGAATTTCTGTGTGCTGAGGAAATTTATATTAAGCATAAAGAACAATCTGTAAAATTTTACTCAGAGACTAATCTGTCTCTGGGAATCAGAAAATTAGACTCTGCATGGTATGAGATCTATCCAGGACACCTATCAGAAGAAGCTGCAAACATTTTCCTTATCATTATCTACCATGGCTTTCAAAATCAATTTTACCCAAATTACTCTGATATCAAATATGATAACTCAATTATTTCTTAGTTTAGACTGTTTTGACCTCATCAGCTAAAAATTATTTGATATTTTCTATTCCAAAAATTTTACTGCAGTAATTTTACAGGGAAAAAAGTCCTAGATTTAATTTTTTTCTTCCACTCATTAACTTAATAGAAATAAAATATGCAAAGAGTTTACATGGGGTGAAGAATAATATCTGAAAGCTCCTTCCTGGATGCCAAAACTGTAACAGAGGTATTGAATAGTTTGAGAGTGGCTCATCTAACTTCCCAGTCCACTACCAGAATTTTGTTTTATAGCAGCTTCTATGAATGGAACTCCTTCCTTTTTAAGTTAGTAAAGGTTAATATTTTAAAACCTCTCTTGTATATTTGTTTCAAAGATGGAATTCTGCCATAAAAAGAAGAAATCAAGAAAACCTAGTCTGAGATTATGAACTGTTTACACTAGTTTCAAGTGAAGACATTGATTTGAAAAAAATAGAGGGTGGGAGAACAGGAGAGGGAAGAAAAAAAGTCAGACTTGTGTTGGGTGAGTCATTATACATTTCCTAATCATTCTTCCAGGAAATGATTGGTGATTAAGTTTTCATAAAAATCAAGAGTCTGGATGAAGATATATGAGAAAAAAAAAAGTACTCTCTTACAAATCTGAAAGCTGTTTATAATATTACTTTTTTCTCCCTGGTTTTCTCAAGCTTCCTTCAAACTCATACTCTAGAAAACTTTGGATTCTATCTACCAGTATTATTTTTTTCTGTCAATGTTTTATATATCTTCAAGGTGTCTTTATTTCCTTACGTGTAAGATATAATTTTAAAATGTATTACAAATTATAAAGTGTATAACAAAGTTAGTCTTGATGCTAAAGATATTTTTTTTTCTTTTCTCTTTTTTTTCCTTCTTTCCTCTCTCCATCCCTCTCTCTGAATAATGCCATGCAAAAGACTTGGGAAATGAGAGCCTGTCAACCACAGTCATGCTGCAAAGATCCTTGTAGGAATGAGACATTTATATAAAAACCCCACACAGGTAGCAGCAGTGCAGATTCCTAGAACTATTACCTTATTATTTGTTAGTTCAGTACTAGTGCAATTACCCATAAAAATTAGGACAGTCTCCCATCTCTGTATAAAGACTTCTTGCCAAGGCTGTTGTCTCCACCCACTGTAGTGTATTTTTGACATGAAGACACTAGTTCATTAAGGTCAATGATTCATTTTATATGGTCCAGTAAACAGCCAACTTAATGAAAAATTTTGGCTGATAGTTCCTTATAGCTGGCATAACAAACAGCTGACTAAAGTATTCCAATGTTCAGTGAACAATGATAACAGTGTCTATTAAGGGTATGCAGCTATGCCAAATACAATCATATATAATCAGCTGCACCAGAAATCCCTGTCGACACATTGCAGAATATCATCAGTCAGATGATGCATCTGCTACAAGTGGCAGCTGTTGTGCTCTGGAGTGTAGACAATTAGACATGAATATACTCCTTGGGCTATCTGCAGCACTCAAGCATGGTATTAACTGACACCTGTTAAGCTGTAATCCCTACAGTTTTGATATCTATCCATGATAATTATTGAAAATACAAGACACAAGTTCTCATAAATAACAGTGAGCATAACAGCAATACTTCATGTATTTTTGGACTTTAGGAAAAGCTCTTTAAACAGTTCACAAATGGTCAGGCTTACTAAAATTATAAGCCTCTTAGTAAAGTCATAAATGCCAAGCACCTACTGTATTGACATATAATTTAATATGTGCTGTAGTGTAATTTTTTATATGTAATTACTGAAGTAGTAGTAAGTAATATTGCAGGAAGTAATACCTATGTGAACAGAAGAATCAGAGAAAAAAATCCCTGCATGTAAGGGTACAAAGAAACTGAGCATAAATCATCACCTTTGGCATAAATATTTGCACAGGCAGTGAGGCTGATATTTTTATTAGATTTTTTTTTTTTTAAACCAGATCTGGATTTTTTCTTCATATCACTAGATTAGGTGGTAATTTTGATTATCCTTCTGACTTTCTCTGGATGACAAATTTTTCTTGTAGTGAGGAAATAATCCAGAGGTTTATTAAATTGTTACATATATCTACAAGAAATATGGACTGTGCAGATGTCCTTAAAAAACACCAATTGCACGAAGTCATTAAAAAAGTGTTCCGTAATTAACTCTTCCTAAATCTAGAAAAATATCATGCCCGGGCAAAACATGATTAACCGTGAAAGCATATCTGAATGCCAGGGGTTTGCAAACTATAAATTCTTAAACTCAAAGTTTGTTCATTATTGATTGAAAACAAACAATTACAATTGTTCTCATACAAAGTGATAAAGCAGATATAGATAAAGCATGCACACTAAAATACCCTTAAAAATCACGACAAAAGTTTCTGTCTAGGTTTATCTCCCTCTTTGTCTGATAATTTCTTTTGCAATGAGTGAAAGAGAAATAAGAGATGCTGTATAAAATCCAATTGCATAGAATATTAAAATTATGGCCCTTAAAACATTGTAAACATGTAATGCCTTATTTTAATACCTGTAAGAGCTGTTAATTTGCTAAACCTATTATCACTTGTTTTATTTTTTTATTTTTAAAGCACAGTGGGAAGCATGAGGTTAGCATCACTAGAAAACCAATATTTTTCCTTTAAAGCCTGTTGTGTTGCTGAAGATTTGTTTCTTAGCTTCATCTAGTTTTCTTGATTTTTTTTTTTTTTAATATAATCCTGAATGGTCCTTAAACTGGATCTAAAGCATTAAAAAGAATCTGGTCTTCATCACTGCACATTATTTTATTCTATGAATTTGGGTAAAACCCATAGAATATGCAGTATAAAGCCATTTACTAATGTCCATACTCATTACTTAGCTGTTAACCCAGTGAGCAGCCTCATAAAACTTACTGAAGATTGTAGCCTACCAGCAGTTAAAGCCTTACATATTTGTCTGTAAGACTGGAACCTTAGCAACAGGCTAAGAGAAGGCAAAGCACTTATGATATTCTCCAGTAATGGAGAAAAATCAAACATTTGAAAATGTCTTAGGTACTTTTTTTCCATGCAAAAAAACACTAAACAACATACTGTGATGATTATTCAGCTCTATGGAGAGCTCTAAGCCAGAGAAGGCACCAGCCACAGTGCACTCACTAGAAGACAATTCCTTTCCCTCCAACAGTACTTACCATGCTGCTTCACACATCAGACTGAGGGCATGAAGTGTTACAGGATACAGAACATGACAACTACCTCAGAAGTCAGCAGTAAAGGCAGCACAAGTGTAAGGACTAGGATTTGATCAGGAGCTAGAGCCAAATCTACTTGGGAAGACAGAAGCCTTGCAGGATGATGAAGCCACCAGCTGCAACAACTCCAGGCACTGGTTAGCAAGTAAACACTCAGCAGGCCCACCTGGAGTCTTAGATACTTTTTTAGAATCCCATTTTCCCCCAGCAAAACCCCCTCATTTTGTCTTGCTGGATGCTCAGAGAGCAACATAATTTATGTGCCAGATGAATACGTGGGATGAATTTTATTGCATTAAACATTTTGGGAATATGAGGATAAGCAAATTACTAGGAAAAAAAAGTATGACTAGGAAAGGAGGAACTAAGACCAGAAGGTATGCAAAGGCTATTTCACTGAACAATAAAATAGTCAAACAAAACTAAAAATGCTTCTTCAATGGTATGTTTTTAATACAGGTTTGGGAAATAAGAGCTAAAGCTGCAACCAATTACCTAAGAACAGATTTTTCTTGCTTTCTAGCACAGCTTGATTCATGTGCTTTGGGAAGGGTCATTACAAGTCTCTGTAATTTCATGAGTGTGTATGACTCTTGTCACAAGATGAGAATAACACCAGAGGAACACATGTACCCTCTGCAGCAACACTTTCAGAATTATAGATATAAAACTCTCAGTCATCCTAGTAAGACTGCACTTTAATAGAATTGGAACCGATCTACTGGCACTGAAAATTAAAAGGGTTGTAGAGGAGTATTTATGCTAGGGGCTAGGTGAAAGCCAACAGGCACATAGGATCACCTGGTTCAGAATGAGGAATCCCTGAGAGGATGTGGCTGATATTCATGTGTCTCTGAAAGTCCAGGAGATAGGGTGGACAAACCAGACTGCTAGCCAGGCTGTCTGACTGGCATGTGGAATGTCAAATGCAGAATCACAGAATTACACAGAAATAATCAGGCCAGAAACAAAGACCTCTGAGGTCTTCAAGTCCAACCTATGACCCAACACCACCATGGCAGCTAGACCATGGCACGAAGTGCCACACTCAGTTGTTCCTTAAAAACCTCCAGGGACGGTGACTGCACCACCTCACTCGTCAGTCCAATATCTTATCACTCTTTCTGTGAAGAAAATCACCCTTTCTTTGGAAACAAATTAGAGCAAAGGTAAAATTTATTTTCTGTGCCAGAATTGCAAGCCTAATGCAGAAGAATCAGAACAGAATGCTGATGGTACTGAGGATATTCCCACACTCAAGATACTCTGTGCAGCAGACAGATCAGAGGGGCTAAATCGCTAGAGAATATATGCAGAACTACCAAACCAAGTAAATTAGGTGCTAGTGACTGGGACTGAGTGGGATTTATCTGAAGATAAATCTGAGAAACTTCTGATAAATCTCTGAGAGTTCTGAAGTATTGTAAGAAGGAACTGCAGAGGAGATGAGGTCTCTTAAAGGGTGAAGGAGATATGTTTAACTTTTATGGTGGGTGATAAAGTGGTTGCAGAGCTATCATTCATCCAGTTAGGAGAGGTTCAGACTGGACATTAGGAAACATTTCTTTATGAAAAGGGTGGTCAAACACTGGAATAGACCTCCTAAGAGAGGTGGTTGATACCTGTAGCCTGTCAGTGTTTAAGAGCACACTTCGAATTTTTGGTCAGCAATGAAGTGGTCAAGAAGTTGGACTAGATGATCTCTGTAGGTCCCTTCAAACTGACACAGTCTATTCTGTGATATTCTAAATCCCACAATAAAAGAACTAAGGGCAGTCAGTGAAATAACTTGAAGACGTGTTTAAATTAGATAAAAGAATGTTCTTGTGAACTTGCTGCCACAGAAAGCAACTGTCAACAGTTTAAAAAAGGATTACAGAAACCCACGCACAACAGCTTCATAAGCCAATACCAAAGGTGTGAAGCAGAGAATATAACTGTGGGTACTAGGGGAATCTCTGGGGAAGGGACTGTGTCAATTGGCCAGACAGCCATGCAGTCCTTAAATACCACGCTCTGCTGCCACTGCCAGTCTGACCTAGACTTGGACATTGGTTGGGCTGAGTGCACTGATGGGGTATTGTTTCCAGAATTCACAGAAGTCCAAGGGCAGTGATAACAGGAGAATTATGCAGAGTGATATCTAAGGTGTTTTATTTGATAATTTAATTTGTAATTATGACAAGATTTTTAAACTTGTCTTATAAAATGAACCATTACTTCCATTTGTTACTCTTTTAGTCTTGAGAAGGTAAGGCTGTTAACCCAGAGATCTTTCCCAATACTAGTATTTGCTACAGATTCTTACAGAAAGAGTCCTAAGGAGATATAATGTTAATGGATAAGAAAATGAGGTGGCACAAGCAGAGTAACTTCAATAATGATTGAAAATACGTAACTAAAATGTTTGCAGATTATTATTCTCCACAGAGTAAAGCTGACAGAGCAATCAATTCATACAGAGCTGATAGCCAGGTCTCCCAATACAAAATCTGATATTACAGAACTGATATTTTCAAAACCTGTAATTTTCTTCCTCTTCTCTCTTCCACTATACAATGATTATTGCAGGCATGAAGAAAGTTTCATTCTCCTTTTGTTCAAGCTCCTCTCTGCCCCATTGTAATAAATAAGGCAGTCATGAAGCTCAGCAGCTTTTTAGAATTTACAAACTGATTTCATTTTTGTCTTTTAAATCCCTCTCCAGAGTTGTGGAACAACTGGCAATATACAGTGACCATCTGCACTACCTTCATTTTTTGACAATTTAGATTGATTTTCTTCATCCTGTGGAATTCATGTCTGATGATATGTTCACATCATCCAATGCATCTGGGAAGATGTTAGTAAGAGAACATCAGGATGAGGAAACTGCACTATGGAGGATGAAGTATGGAATCAAGCTGCTTTTGCCCTTTATGTGCAGGGTAAAGGTTTTATCCATGTTTCAAGGCTTCAAATTTAGATAATTTCTAGAGCCATATATGTGAAATATAGCCCAATGCCACTGATTTCCTTTGCTGATTGATGGCATTTATCCTCAAAGACACAATAGAGTATGTTCATATAAAGTCAGCAGGGCTTTTTAGGACTTGCACAAACCACTTTAACAGAATAGATGCTGATATAATTCAAATCAGGAATAAAAATAGTTATGATACAGAGAGCCAGTGGTGCACAGAAGTCACACACATATCTGAAATGGGAAATAGTGATTAATGCATCTTCTCAAGAGCAGCTTTACTCAACTAGATGAAGCAAAAGTGAAGCACTGTGGAATAGTCAGAATAGTCTTTCATCTTCGTTATTTTACAGTAAATAATTTTTAGACTGGAAAGGTATTGCCTTAATTTGCTTGATTTATGAAGACTGATCCAGCAAGATATTTTATCATGCTCCTTCAAACTTCAGAAGTTCCATTAAGTTTACTGGAATGACTCACATACTTAAAGCTAAACACATATTCAGAGCTTTGGGTGAGTATGGCCTAAATGTTAAGTGTAGTGACAAAACTGCATTCAGAATTAATAAATGCAAAGTTGGTATGAATTAAATAATAGAAAAAAAAATGAATTCTGCACAAAAACCATAGAAAAGTATATCCCACTTACACAAAATATATGTAAGACAATGCAAAACCATAAAGTATGAAAAGGATTAGCATTTAGCTTAACATATTTTCCCAATTAATTATGTTAGCAGAAAAGGTCAATAAATTGAAGGTGCACATTTCACAGAAGTTTCTACTAAAGAATTTTATTTACATTTATTTAAAAATTATTATAACTTAATTTCTGATACTTCACAATATCATAATACATTATTTATTTCTAAAATAAATTCTAAAAGGGAATAATACACATTTTAGATTTATTTCTTTGGAATGTTAATACTTTGTCACACAATAGTCTAACTGAACTGATATTTCTTAGGCAAACCATAAAGTGTCAAATTTAATTAAATGCTTGCTTGTTAAGTTTCCTAAAATTAGATAGGAAAATCACCTAAAACAACAGAAATTATGCTGTTCTGTAAAACGTGAGACAGTATGACTTAAATGTATTTTTCCCTTTCAGTTCTCAGGAACATATGGCCATTAATAAAGTTTTGTGGTTTAGGTATATAACTTAAACCTCTTAACAGTACATAGTGTACTATAGTTAAACAAAAAGATAAAACCCCATATTATACTAAAGCCATGCAAGATTTTGGAAACTGGAGGTAAACAAACAAATCATTTTAGAAGCAGCTCCAGGAATCTGGTTAAGCCTGTGGTGACTTGCTCACAAATGTCTGCTAACATGCATGAGAGGAGACACTTATTATCATAGCACCGTAAAAAGGACTGGTACACTGTCCTACACTTTCTTAAAGTAAAAATTGAAGTACCAAGAGTTTAGGATCAAAATTTTAGTAGACCTACTAGAGTCCAGCAGTTTGTGCTAGGAAATTTGAAGATGAGGTGGCAATAGTCATCATAGAAAATAAATACCTTTATGGAAAATTTGCACTGCATATGAACTAATTCATACATAGAGATATAAAGTATTTTTTTACATGGTAATATAAGAGGACTCATCTGGGCTTGAAAACTGTGTAATGTGATGTGAGTAGAGATAAATGTGCTTAAAAACCCTAAACACAAATGTGTGCTTTCATCACTCCTCTTCTTTAGCTGATGGATCAACTTTTCATAAAACAAGAAAACTGCTGTTTCCAAAATTCTTGTAAGTAGCACTGCTTTCTTATTTATTCTTTCATATATATAGACATACATTTCTTGACTGCTGTGAAATCACAGCACAAGTCTGTTTGTTTTCAGATGCTGTTTCAAAAACAAAACAGAACAAAAGGAAAGAGAAATAAGGAAATAAGAAAATACCTTACAGACCAGATTTCCTCCCCTTAAAAAACCCTCAAAACAAACAAACAAACAAACAAACAAACAAACAAACAAACAAACAAAACCTCACCAACCTCACCAACCTATAGACTATTCTCCATCTTGTAATTCTTATTCCAACTATTTTCTATTTACAGTGCTGTAGTCTAATATAAGCCTCAGTGACTCCTTCTTCCAGAACCATACTTTTGTACATAAAACTCTATGTTTTCTGTACAGTTTCCATAGCTCATAGCTTCAACATCTGTGTCTCTCTTCGCAGAGAGGCCAGACAAGCAACAGAAATTTTCTAAATGTTGTTTGTAGTGTCTTGTTCCTACAAACAGTACTTTTCTGGTCTTGAAAAGGACTTCTGAATCAATGCTATCCTGAAGCTTTCCCCTGTTTTCTGCATTTTGGCGTGATATGCTTGACAAGGTCAGAGAGGTAAAGAGAAATTTTAACATTTATTTAGCACTTTATTCCCCTTTAAACAGTAAACCTATTCTAATACCACTCTTTGCCTCTTTTCCATGCTTTTATTCTCTTTCCATGTTTTTTCTTTGTATGCTCCCTTTCTCCTCCTGCATTTTGCTCCACCATAGCAGTAATTATTACCTTGAGCAATAACTCACTCCATGCTGCAACTAATATTGTCAGTCTTAGTAGCTGCCATCAGATTTTTATCTTCCCTTTATGCTTAAAACCAGGGATTTAAGTAAGTGCAAAGATAGATCATGCAACAAAAATCAAGTCCAAACCCAATGGAGAGAATTAATATCCCTAATTTTCCTCTCCTGTGCAAAAGGGAAGCAGAACCTCTTGGTCTGCAGAACCTCTTTAAAAGTGAGTGGAAAGGCCAGGAGGATCAAATCTATTGCATCCAGAAACAGTGTAACTTCTCCACTATGAGGAGAACACTGGGCCAAAATATGAAAAGGCAGTAGATGTAGATTTTTTTACCCTTTTTTTATTATGACTCATTTTAGACATCTTGCAATTTTTTAATTTGGTTTTCACAAATAACTGAAGACCGCACAATTATTTAGTATTCTCCTTGTGGGGGAGTTAAAAATTGTACCTGCAGTTAGAAGCTGGAACAATTTTCAGAGGAAAAATTAACACTAATGTTAATGATCCATTTTAGAAATGCACTAAAAAAAGTCATAGACCATGACAATTTTTTTTGGAGGGGGGAACAAGCCCTTAAATCCTAATCCAGAGACACAGAATTTGTCAGTCAATGGTATTTCCTATTGACTTTACCAGAGTTTGAATCCACCCTCCTGTACTGCCCTGTTTTCACCCCTTTCTGCCATAAACAGAGATACATGTTTAGAGAGAGTTCATTGTCACCTTCTATTTGAGAAGCACAAAATTTATACCTAGGCTACTTCTTTTCTCCTTCCTGATGCTGCTTTTTAAAAGAGCCAAGAAAAGAAAGGAAAAAGAAAATTTCAAGGATATAAAGATACAAAAATGACTCCTAGACCTGTTGGAGTGAGTTCCAAAAGAGGGCCACAAAAATGATTACAGGGATGGAACACTTCTTCTTTGAGGAAAGGATGAGAGAATTGGAGTTGTTCAGCCTGGAGAAGAGAAGGTTCCAGGGAGACCTTAGAACAGCCTTTCCATACCTAAAGGTGGCTTACAAGAAAACTGGAGACAGAGACCTTTTACAAGGGCATGTGGTGCCAGCTCAAGGGTTACTGGCTTTAAATTAAATGAGATTAGGTTTAGATTGGTGAGGCACTGACAGAAGTTGCTCAGAGAAGTTCTGCATGTCCCACCCCCAGAATTGTTCAAGGTCAGTTTGGAAGGGGCTTTGATAAAACTGGTTTCGTGGAAGGTGGCCCTGCCTTGACCCTGCCTGAGTTTGATCTAGGCATTCTTTAAGGTTGCTTTCAAACCAAACCATTTCAGGAATCATGATACATCTTCGCCTGACTTTATTTCCATTTCTCTGAAGCTTAGGGAGAAGTCTTGTGACTGTTTTTACTGTTGCTACATGATTTATATTTACTGCCTATGCATCACTATCCAACACATCCCTATGCAGATCAGGAAAACCATTCTCTTCTGTCTGCCTCTCAAAGGTTATTGCAACACCATGTCTCAGTCATCCTGGTGAACATGGAGCTGGAAAGCATCCTGACTATTTTCTTCACAATATTTAAATACTGTAGATGACCCTCTCTCCTCACATGAGTAAATGTCCCCATATCTTGTCTGGTTCCATAGTAGCATGGGAAATACTATCACGGATGCTTCTTTTAATACTGTGTAGTTATTTTATTTCCTTTATCATCATGAGTTTCCTATCTCTCTGACATCACACAAAACAACAGAAAGGCTTGCCACTGTATAAGAAATCAGAGGATTAATTTACTTAAATTACCTAAATTCATTTAGTATGAATGCAAATGTCAGTCATGAACTAAGAGGAACAATATTCTATTATTAGTAGGGGTTATAAATAGTTATCTTCATACTATATAACATTTTAGCTCTGTTTTTTCCTTTCAGATTTGTAAAAGTGAATAAGCACATTAGTAGAGAGGGACAAATAATGACCCCTGTGATTTCCTTTTCTATTTAAAAAAATGGAACAGGATAGGATAGTTTGCATTTTTATTTTATGGTATTTTAAATACATTCATTGAATGACAAAACTTTTGGGAAATTAAAAATTATTAAGGAGTCTATAGTCTAAAATCTTTCACTCTAGAAGTTTCATTCCAGTAAGATAGACTAAAAATGATATTTACCTGTGTGTGTTTTCCTTCTTATATAACTTCTGCTGTCACAAAGCAAATAACCTTCCCTTTGACACAGTTTAAGTAAGTTGCACAGGAGGCATCCTGATAAAGAGAAAGCAAAATTCTTTTTTGTTGCCTATTCTTTTGTTATTTGTGAAGAAAGGAGGATGCTTAAGGGGACAACTGAAGCTCAGCTGAAAAGTAAAGAGTGGATAGGAGTTAAGAGGGAGAATTTGACTTACTAACTGTTGCAGTGTTTGGAACAAGAAAACTGGGTAAACATCACATAGAAAGAAAACAATTATGTTTTTTTTTTAAGAATAGTTCTGAAATATATACTTAGAAATAAGTTGTGCTAGAATGCAGATCTCAGTGGTAAAGAATGACTATATGCAAGCTCTCAAAATATCATAAAGCACAGAAAACAATACATCTTGCCTTCTGTAATGCATCTCTAATGCTTAAATCCTACTTTGCATTGTGCTCTAGATGATGCTGAGAGCTGAACTTCTCCCTCTTGGGTCTCTTGAACAGGGAGGCATACATGTGACTAGAAGCCACTTTTACTTCTCAGATCAAGTAATGCATTAAATGAAGCTGGTTAGCCCCAAGGCCTAATTTTTTTAATATACCTTGCTGTCACCGCTTAAACATGTCAGAATTTATGACATTTCTAGAGCTGGACATTCCTTATAAAGGTGAAATTCACTTAAAGTTTTCCCAAAACTCAGCAAAACTTTCAAATTTCATTTTTAATTTTTTTCTTACTTAAGTAGGCTAGATATTATTGTGGTTAATGGACTCTAATCAGACTGGATATACAGTATAAGATTTTACCTCAGCTCTTCTGAAACTATTCCTGTCCTGGCCTCTGTAAGAAATGTATTGCTTAAAGATCAAATGATACTTTCAAATTCAAACAACATAATCTGAAGCGCAGTTCAAAGTTTCAGAGGAGACATATCTATACATAGAGAGCTTGTATTATATTCTAATCTCAGTGTGGACTGTGTTGAATCAAGACAATACATATGGTATTTTTTTCCCCTTCTAGTTATCTTTTACTGTCAGTAGTTTCCCCAGGTTGGACTAATCCAACACTGAATAAAATGGCTAAGACTATTTTTTCTTGCTGTATCAGCTATCATGTTTTAGTTACTTGAGATTTATCAGTCTATATTACTGATATATTGTCCTATATTACTGATAGTTCTACACAACTGTTGCTCTTGTACAAAAATTGCTGATATTTTAGGCATTGTGATGCTACCTGCTGTCTGATTATTGATAAACTCATAATATGGCATCAAGGAGCTCAGTGTAAACAAACCCATTAAATGCTCACCTTGCTTTTGTCCGAGCTCTGTGCAAGGCTGTGCTGACACCAGCACTGACACTGCCCAGGGTAAACACAGAGAGCATTTTTTGCATTGACCACATCACCGCAAAACCTTTTACCAGACCATGTAATTCTCAAGTGGCTTGTAAACAAGAGCAGTTTAAACATGAATATGCAGTTTAAGTTTATTCTGGCAAGATACAAAGGAACTTGAGTAGTGTAATATGCTTTTATGGCAGATTATATAGCAGCACTGTAATTTAAACTTTACTAATGCTGCTGTAGAAATAAAACGTACACTTCTTTAATTTTTTTTAACATAAGTACTGCATTTAAATGCAGTGTCTGTTGTTTTCAAAAAGAAATATTTGAAATAAAACTGTACTATACTCTGTGTGTGAGGACAAAACAATTGAAAAAGAAATTAAAGCTGATACCATGCTGCTAATGTAGACAGAGGTAAGGAAATGCAAACAAACAAAAGAAATCCATCAAAAATGTACAGAAAATCTAAAAGTCTCTCATCAGCTATTCTATGTGTTCTTCTCACCCTTAGCAGGATTCTTGTTTGATTATTCTTGAAATTAATTCTGATATGTTCCCTGTTAAAGGTACCACATTTATTTATGTTTATATGGTAGCACCAGATAGAAATGCTAAGACCAAATGTAAGAAGTACAGGAGACATTTCAAACGGACAGTGTTAATTACATGTTGAAAAAGTTCTAGCTTTCCAAGAAAAAGCAATTTCCAACTTCCAAAACCTTGCTATTATTTCCATGAAAAAAAAAATCCAAGGTAAATCAAATAAAAATCTTAAAAATTTCAGTGTACTGCTTTTGAATAATATTATCCACAGTTTTAAGACAGACAGTCCATTAAATAGAAAAAAGATTATTTTTACATAAAGCAAGAGGGTACAAAAGCACAGCTTTTGTAATTTTGGTAATATTGCGGTTCTACAAACATATTGCATAGTATGTGTAAGAAAATAGTTCCCATCTTTTTATATATACTTCTATACACAAGAAAACCATTAACATGAAGGTTACAAAACAAAAATGGTTAGCAGACCTTTACTGAGTAGTGTTTGAAACAATAAGACACTCAGATTTTCATCCAACTTTCATGTGTATTACAGTGAATCAGCTGATAATTCCATAGTCTAAAGTTTGTGGGTTTTTAATTTGTTTTTTTATTTAGCAATTATTTGGAAGCTAAAAACAAAGCAAAACAAACAAATAAAATAAAACCTCCCTAAAAGATACATTGTGTTAGCAACCAAATATCTTAAACTTTAATCTTTCATTAAATCCTTCTAGACATTTATGGTTGTATCTTCCAGACTTAATAACCCTCTGCATCTAAAATGGTTGAAAGCAAATTCTTTTATCCAGTCAAGCCAATTATGCAAGCAAACCAGTATAACTTCACTTCAAAGAAGCAATGTCTTGGCATGTTTTCTTAGGAACACAAAAAGACCCCCATATGCATGAATAGTAATGTAATTGCAAGACATTGACAAAAAAAATAAACCTTGGATAAAAGTGAAAATCTACAGCTCAAAATGCTGCACAGATCTAAACTATGTTACATTTCATGTTGTAATTACAACTTTTCATCTCTTCATTCCAACAGAATTAGTAGAAACAGCAGTGTCATAGTGTTGGATATAACAGAAGTGTCTGTCTTTGGTCTTAACCAAAGTGGATGAACTGCAATACAAACCATACAGCTAACAGTGCTCAGAGAGGTTGGCTGATGCTTTTATTTTTCTCTTTTTTTTTTTTTCTCCAAACAAGAAAGAGACAGTATCCTATAACATGACACAAATATTTTTTACAGGAGATAAATCTATCATATATATTAAATACACGTAGCCAATAAGGTCTTTGCAGATATTTCATTGTTGTCATAAGGATGGCATCTTAATTTTTTATTATGGTTAATGCATTGAAATCACTTGTTCAATACTCCCTGAAATCATAGGGGCTAGAAATACCTTTTGAAATTAAATATGTTTTCTTCCCTTCTTACAGTTTTCAATGGATTTAAAGTAAAACATCAATATTATGGAATTCACCAGAATATTATGAGAACTTGCTGCTCTATCCCATAGATTGTTGAAGCTCCTAAATATTTTCTATTTCATATTGGTGGGATTCCAATAATGAATATCCTGACAGTGCAGAGCTACATGAATTTACTGGTGTTTTTTTAGGAGTCCAATGTACTTTCCACATATGTCTTCTGAGATCTCTTCAAAGTGGCAAAATATTTCAGTCTTGCTGTTGGTATTAATTCAGTAATTTTTTTTTCTACCTGCCCATTCCCAACCAAGTTAGTGTGAAATTTATTAAGTTTGGGTCGTTCCATCCAGCAAACAGATATTTTTTAAACAAACGACAGGTAAGTAATCTCAGAAGGTGAAGAACAAACAAGTAAGAATTTTTCAGTGGAAAATTCATGACAAAGTATCTGCAAGTTATCCTGCAGGTTTGTTTGAGGAAAAAAAAAAAAGCTCCTTAGCTTTTTTTTACTTGTATGCAATTGGTAGGAAGCCACATTTTAATTCACCAAATAGGTTAGTCACTATATTTGTTCGTCTTATAAGCAACAGGTATATTTAGGTGTGCACAGATAATGAATACACATAGATGTGTCCTCATACATATCTTTATACTTCTCCTCCTGAAATTCATTACTATCACTCCACCATTCTATTAGTTGTGTGCATAAGAAAAAGACATCTATATCCCTACAGTTATAAGGGTGTGTTGTATGGCTGAACTTTCTAATGTTTTATTGTTATCTTCTTTGTCATGTGTAACTCTTTTTGTCCCTTTTACTATCTTCAAAATCCTCATGTTCTAATACATTTTCTTGCAATCTTTTCTAGTATATTTTCTTTCAAAGAAGAAAAATCTCAAATAGATAACAAGTCAGCTGTTAACAGCCTTCTTTTGAAAACACAAAATAATAAATTTTAAGTCTTCATTTAACTGTTTAAAACAGCAAATAAAGAAAAATACAGAGGGGTGAAATTCACACCTCTGAAGAAGGCCAACAGTAAGGCAAGCACCAGTCAAGCCATTGACATATCTTGTGCTGGTCTTCTGCATAGGAGTGAATTTCACCTGAAGTGAAAACAAAGTCAGCCTTATTGTGTGTTAATAAGATGCCAAGGGAATCACTGTACTAGTTTCCTAATTTTCATTTATTTTCTCTGAAAAAAAAAAAAAAGTGTAGAAATACCCACCTTGCACCATCTCCCCTGGATTTAGAATTACTTTGCAAAAGCTCTAATTTCACTGGTGATCTTTGATTCAGAAGCCTCTAAAAATACAAGCTAGGTGAGGTAATCTAAAGAATAAAATTAAAAAGCATACTTACCTCACACAATCAATCCATCTTCCACATTGGGAAACATTTTTATATTGTTTTACTTTCCTGGGTTCTGCAAGTTTCAAGATACTCTTGTTAATCAATATCGTGACAAATTTACCAGCAGCATACCAAAGCATTTTTTTTAAGACTTCAATTACCAATCAAGCCAAATAAGTACGAAAATTGATGCAAGAGAGAAATCCCACATGAAATTTGTCAAAAAAGAAAGTCAGTAGTGAGATCTCAGTGCAAATGTGGCTGCATGATTTAAACACAGACCTGGTAAAGTCAATGTAACTTCGATGTACTTTTTAATACTGAATGTCATTTAATATGTGGTTTTATATATACTACTATTACTTTGAAACCTCAACAGCAGACAAACAAAAGAGAATAATAAATATGAATGTCATACAAGTTGTTAGTGCACTGCTTCTCAGCACCACGTTACATTACTACCAGTGTTTGTTCTGTGTTCAAGTGGCAGCAGTTAGACATAGTCAGAAAATGGGCAAGATGTACCTTTGAAGATTTCTCTCTTGGTTTTATATTTGCCAATTATAAGAACCTTGTGAAGAGCAATAAACGGGTCAACAAACATATCAGAATTTCCTTCTTTATCTTGGTCTTCTTTTCCAGAAACTGCATGTTCTACTTAAAGCAATTACTTCACATGCAATGGCCACGAACATATTATATAAGGTCATTCAGATCTGACAAACAAAAGCATGACTTTTTACCTTTTAAAGTAATATTGCTGAGCACTTCCAAAATTTACCTAGTGTACAAAACCCTAGACTTAGTAGACAAATAGTAACAACAAATTTTTAAAGAAACCAAACTCAGGGAGGAATTCTGTCTCTTTTTGTATTAAAAACCATTTACTGAATTTGTTTAGTAAAGCAAGCATCACACAATGCTTTAAAGTTTTAAAATTCAGGGATAAAAGTTTACATCCAAAAACATGAATGGAAAATTGTGCTTTCAGACAGTAAAGTTATTTATCATACAGGGGGAACCAATTCATCTCACCATCAGATTCTGGGTAAATTCATGTACTCTCTCTCTCTCTCTCTCCAGATATATATTTATGTGCAGTTCATATCCAGGTCCTGCAAAAATCTAAAACTATGTGCTTCACTTCAAGTAGCAAAGGCACCTGTGTTATTGTCCCTTTTGGAAAATAAGGTGATCTTATGTTCTAGGTTTCCTGATGAAGAATACATTGATTTCTGGATATCTCTCCCATCTGTGTGTTGAGTGGCAGCACAAGCCACAAGAGAAGGCAGCGCTGTATTCCTGCTTACAGTGGAAGAAGTTGCTCTGCAGGCCATTTGAAGCGTCGAACTTGTCACAAGGGAAACCGAACTGAACTGTGAAGCAGAGGGGTAGTAACAAAAGGCTATTCTGGTGTGAGGATAAAACGGAGTCCTTCTAGCTCCACAAGCAGATGTTGCTACTGGATTGACATGTGGAGCCTGCTCCTGCTGGGGACAGGTAAAGTTTACCATTGGGACAGGCGCAGAGCTCATAGATAGTCTGGCGAGGAGCTGAAGAGCTGGGTGAGGAGGAGGAGGAGAAGGAGGAGGAGGATGAAAAGGACCCCATTGGTAGATTTCCCAGGCGGATCGTATCTGCATTTAAAAATATCTAAAAGAGGGATAAAAAAAAGAAACATATAAATTTCCTTCAGCAGTGAGACATATCTTAAAGAATTATATATATAATTGCTATATTATAATATAGCGATTATATATATAATTTCTAATATGTCTTTATATATAAAGATTGCTATAATTGCAATCTTTATATATAAAGACATATTAGAAATTACTTTTTAGAAATAAAAAGCTGTCAGCATTTATTGTTTTTCATCTCTGTGTAGTCATTTCTACGTTAATAGTCATTATGACAATATATGCAATTACTTCACCGACATGCTTATTCAGGTACAAACATTATTATACAAAAACATTTTGACAATATTCTTGAATAAGTTGAATTTTCACTTGTACATTTTATGATTAACATTTATTCATTTAGAGCAGCAGCATATACTTGCTCTGGCAGAATTTGTATTTTAATAAGTGTGAAGTGATATTAAAGCACATTCCCCAGTGTGTTCCTGTAAGCAGTTGAAAATATGTGCTGAACTGTGCTAAATTGTACGGGCTTAACAATAGCTACTTCCAGAGAATAATTAAATGAGGTTACAAAAACATAGGCACAAAGTAAAGAGCTTCTTTGACCTAAATTAAGAGGAGGAAAGTTTTCAGGTTAAAGTCTTATTAAGAAGGTCATCAAGATATTCCCATTTGTTTTTGAACATTGAATATGATTAAAAATATTGTGGGGGGGTTTTTTTGTTTGTTTGTTTTTGTTTTTTGGTTTTTTTTTTTTAATCTGCCTTTGGAAATAACATAAGTCAGTATGAAACTGTAGATACCAGTAACATTCATGAATCTTTGTTGAGTTCTCCAATACTTACATTTGCAGAAAACTACATTTCTTCTACTGGCACAAACAGATGAATGTCCAGCTGCTCAGTATTTGTTGGGTTTTTTTTTATTTATGGAAAGAGTAAATAAGAGCTAAAGTAAGATCATTCATTATCTCAGGAGCAGACCAAGAACTTCTAGAAGACAGGTAACAAATCAAAATGGCTTTAAGCTCTGAAGGTGACACTATGAAGCGTAGGAAAAGATGAGTTCCTTAAATATTTGCTAGTTTTTTATATGGTATCTAAAATCAACAAAGCCAATTTGACATTGTTGTAGCACAATGTTCATGGTACATGTAAAGAACCTGAAGAAATATGGAAAATATTGGGTTTTTTGGTGTGTGGTTTTTTATTTTATTTTTTTTTCCTACAGGAGACAAGTATTATTTTATGATGAAATAGGTGATATATGGCAGCAAAGCAGTACAGAAGCACTACTGAGCTCCTCCTGTAGAGAAGTCAGGAATAGCAGGCTGGGGAAAAAAAAAAGTCTAGATAAAATTCCATGCAGGGATTGATACATATTCATGTTTCCATCCACAACAGAGGCATTGTAAATGACTGGAATTATTGAAGGTAATATAGTCTGAAAGTAGCTCTAAACACTACAACTCTTCACCACTGTAAGTTCTCCAGCTCCCACAGTAATATATTGTCATGGAGGAAATACTCACTAAAAGGAACAGAAAGGGAGAATCTCAGAGGCAAAGGTGACATCTGCATGTCACAATGCCTGCTTTTATTCACATCATGACTGATAGGGAAAGTGATCACAAAACTAAAATGCAGTAAATTATTATCTTTGTTCTGTAACATATAACAAAGGAATGATGTATTTAGACACACATACACACAATGTTTCTTGGAAAGTCCAATATTACAGACCTGAGGCAATTAGTAGTCATAACCTCTGCAGAAATAGTTTTTATGTAAGAAATGTGGATGGAGTTTGGAACAATTTAATAATGTTCTGCTAGAATTACAACTTAAAAAAAAATACACGTTAAAATATTCAGGTCAGCTAAGAGTAAATGTGAAAATAACTATGGCAAATATAAAATGAAAACAAAATAAGAGGTGGGGGAAAAAGAGTTTAAAAACAAACTAGACCATAGGAACTGGTAAAATGTAGGAAGGAAACAAAGGACACAATAATAAATGGAGTGACAAGTAATTAAAAGCATTCTTTCACTTCTCATATCAAGAAAAAACAAATGGTAACAGGTCCAGTATTAAAGTAGTAACAATGAAGTTATCAATAGCATTGCATAAAAATTCAATAGCATTTAACAATGCAAGGTCTGTGTAAGTATAAGTGTATCTTTTGTACTAAATAATGCTCAGCATAGTTCTGTACTTGGAGAAAGATCAAAAATTGATGTCAGAACATGACTGTGATAAAATACTTTCAACAGTAACTCAACAGGATATTAAACTGGAGCCAGTAATGTCATATACTCTTAATCAGCAGTTCTTGATAACTTTTAACAAATAGAGATGAAAAAAAAAAAAAATCTGAGTGGCCTTTTGGACTTTTAATACTGGCTTTCAGTAAGCCTTGTGTCACGGTTTAAGCCCAGCCAGCAGCCATGTGCCACACAGCCACTCACTCACTCACTCACTCACTCACTCACTCACTCACTCACTCACTCACTCCCAGAAAGATAAGGAAGAGGATGGAAGGGTAGAAGATGGAAACCTCATGGGTTGAGATAAAGACATTTTAACAGTGAAAGCTATGCACACAAGCAAAGCAAACTAAGGAATGAATTCACTGTTTCCCATGGGCAGACAGCTGTTCAGACATCTCCAGGAGAGCAGGGCCCCATCACATGTAACAGCGACCTGGGAAGACAAACACCAGCACTCCAAAGGCCCTTCCCCTTATTCCTTCTTCCCCCAGGAGCTTTATATAGTGAGCCTGATGTCATAGAGTATGGAATGTCCTTTTGGTCAGTTGAGGTCACCTGCCCCGCCGGTGTCACCTTCCAGCTTCCCATGCACACCCAATCTCCTCCCCAGCATAGCAGTATGAAAAGCAGAAAACTCCTTGTCTCTGTGAAAGCCCTGCTCAGCAATAACAAAATCATCTTTATATTATCAACCTTGTGTTCAGCACAAATCCAAACCACAGCCCCATACCAGTCACTGTGAAGAAAATAAACACTATCCCAGCCAAAAGAAGCACACCTTGATATACTTGGAATACCAAAGAAGAAAAGAAAAAGACTATTTCTATGGAAGCTGGAGGCATTAGAATATTATATATGCAATAATAAAAAGCACTTCAATATAGAAGATATACATGTAAGGCAATCCAACAAAATACAAGATGAGCTCTTGGCAGATTGAACTTTTGGCAGATTGTGTGACTGGCCATTTTAACAGCTTAGCTGCAGTCATGATGGGAAAGGATCATGAGAAATCTGTAAAACAAAATTATGTGGGTTCTAAAAGACATGTTTTGATTCAAACAAGAATTAACTCAAAAATTCAGAGGGCCTATGTGTCAGAGATCTGTCTGGAGTTAAATTTCTTGAACTTTATTATACTATTTGCTGCAAGTTCAGTAATATTTCTGTTCGTTTACATCAGGACAGCTACATTTCTACAATCTATCATTGCAGGTGCTCTGCAGTGTACTGCTCCAAGACTTTAATCCAGAGCACCTTACTCTGATGTGCATTACAACACAATGTAGCTCAGTTATTTTGTTCATTAAATGAAATGATTTTTACAAGCATAGCTGTGCAGGCTTTTCCACTGGTACTTTCAAACTTCACACTGTGATGTACAACAATCCAGGTTTATCTGGTATCATAATTCTGCATGGTAGCTATCAAGTTCTGTCCTAGCATGCATCCCAGGACATCTGGTGAGCAATGTGAATACTAGGGCATGGTGTCTGAGAAAAATTGAACTGGCTTCTTAAGAGGGTGATATCTGCTGCAGTGAGTCCAATTTAATCACATCCCTATAGCTACACCCTGGTGAAGCCTGAGATGAAGAGGATTAATAAAGATGGTTTAAAGCCAGTATTAAAATCTACCTTGTACACATGCTGTCAAGGTTATAAATGAAGGACGAAATTTAGAGATGCAACATTGCTATTTTTAGTTAAGCAGGAATCCTAATATACCACCAGAGCATCCCAACACATTAGGAATTTCAGTGTACATATTTGAAGATATACATTTCCTCTCTGATCTGCTAAAAACTGAAATTCATGTCCTCCAACAGCAGCAAAACTTAAACTACTTACTGTTTTGTGTCTGATATTATCAGGTGTTTAAAGAGAAGACAAGAAGTGGCAAGACAAAAAATTAAACAGTATGATGTTTCTAGGGAACAGAGTTGCTAGATGACAGTAGCTACTGGAAGCGCCTGTGTACATGGTCTTTCTCTAATCTGTTTTGCTGTGAGAGGTATGAGATAAGCCATTTAATACCTCACATGCATCAAGGCAATGTAGGCCAGTCATACTCTTTCTGAGAGTCTCACTCCTCAGCAGATAAATAGGCACAAATAAAACCAAAGCCTTCATCCATTCTTGAAACATTGTAGGAGACTGACTTACAGATTGCAAGATGGAAAAGGCAGCAGCTACTCTGAGCAATGTTATTTCATAGAGAGCAGAATGCTGAGCAGCATCATTCTCTCTAAACACTTAAGGTTTAGAAATCCCAGATCACTGCTTTGTCACATGCATCTTAGTACAGAGAAAAATACATTAGTTCTATAATATTTAAAAGTAGATCTGATTTCTGACTGATTAAAGTATCAAACTGAATCAGACTGTAGTGTATGTGATAGGAATGGAAAAAATGGTACTCTTTTTATATATACTTCTTGTTAACGAAGATCTGCCATTCACCTGCTCATCAGACTGCATTGTTAATCTGAAGATTGAGAGGGAAAGGGAGAGGAAGAGCAAACCAGAAAATATAGATTATCTACAAAACAAAGAACTAAACTGAAGGAGCAAACTTTCAGTGGGAAATATGTAGGCATGAGGTAAAAAATCCAATACTTGTACTAGCCCTCTAATACAGAGATACGAACCTGTCGTATAAAATTCTCCAAAGGGTCTTAGTCAAGACAGCAAATGACAATTTAAGTTGATACAGCCAAATTAAAAATTTAGGATTTATAGGCAGTGAAGAATTTTCTATATCCATGTACCCTTCGATTAAACAGGCAATTCTATAGGACTGCAAAGGCATATTTCAGGTCTAATGTAGATAAGAAATGGCAGGAAACTTCAGAAAATGTGAACGAAAAGAAGGAAATCTGATAGATGGGTGCTAATCAACCAGTATGAGAAGACCCTGTAGTGATGTCTCACTAAATAAATCTTTTGGACTCCCTTAAATATTCAATTATTCTGAATTACAGGAAGGCAAGGTTTTTTCTCAGTCTTTTTGCTATTCTACAAAGGCTATCAGAAGCTTCCTACAAAGAGGATTATACAGATTAGGTCATTAGATTCAACTATATAATTTTCATATACTGATGTGTTTCAATATTCAAGGTTAAAATGAACTATAGGGTAAATTGAAGTACTTTAGTTTGCATGGACCATTTATTCTAACACTTATCTGTGGCTTTCATTAAATCTACATGATAGTTTTGAGAAAAGGAACAAAAAGTCATAATAAAAAATTAAACTATTAACTGGATAGCATATATACTGGAAAATTTAAGAATAGGGTGGCACAATATCTGGAACCATATTGTTTTGAGGAACAGTTAAACAGTGAAATTAATGAGATGAAACTGAATATACTAAATATTCAGAGAAGACCAAAATATGTGTATTGACATGTCAGTACTGTGTATTGACAATGTATTCTCTACAGTACTAGGATCAGCTGACAGCAAGACAAATGAAACCTTCAAGCCTAAGGGTGGCCTGGTGTGGTGAATGTTCTCTTTCTAAAAATTATACCTGATACACCTGAGCAGAGCCACCCTGGCAGTATTGCTCCCATTCCCATCTCCATGTTATGACTATAAGTACTGATAACTGAAGGGGATTTGAAAAATAATGCATCTATACATTAAAAATAACACTGTACATGAGTTAGTGTACAGTTCATTCTTGAATGGAAGAATTTATGTTTTGGCTCATCACTACCAAAGAGATGTTTTAGAGGGTAAGGTTTATTTTAGGTACAAATTTTTGTAAATTTAATACACAAAAGTATATATTGTTGCTTCTGAGTTATAACTCCAAAACAATATATGGAGAAATTGAAGAACAATTCTGCGGAAAACACTTTCTGGTGTATTTATTCTTTCTGTTATGGAAATGATTTTCAGTCTTTGCAAATTCATGTAATCTTGGACAGATGTGAATTCTTTGTAGCTTATGTACACAAGACAAAAAAGGAAATGTACTTGGAATGTTTGTGCTTAATTAACAGAATACAAAAACTTAATTACCATTCAAGTAATCATTAGATTAAAAGGTGACACAATTTTTTTAAAAAAATAATTATATAATAAATTATTCATTGTCACTTTTACCTTTCTCATAAAATTCTGTATGGTGTGGATCTTGAAAATTTGGCTATGAAAAAAACATTTTGAATATGGGTGCTGTCAGTTAAATTGCTTTGCTTTTGTAGTTTTGTATTTTTGATTTTAAACTGGTACAGAACACTTCTTTTTTTTTCTATAAATTAAATTACACATGAATCACTGGTTTGAAACTGGAAGGGGTTTTTTTAATAATATGCATTTGATTTTAAGTATCTGTCAAAACATCATAATAGAATTTTTTAAACCTATAATTAAAAAAAATACAGAAAAAATTCCTTTCATTTTCTCTAATCTCTTTCTTCACAGACAACGGTAAGAAGTCAACTGCTTAATACCATGAAAAGGCTTTGAAAACAAAATGCAGCACATGTATTAGATAATTTTTGGTGAATAAACAGTGGATCTTTGAGCTCTAGAGCTTGCCATTGCTAATTGTCTATTGAATTCAATTCATGCATACAAATCTTGATTTTTTTTTTTGCATACATTTAATCTCAGACAAACATAACTTGGTTGAATTGAACTAATCTATGAGATGATTTTTGTCTTTGACTAGCCACTCCTCCATAGTTATGGCTAGCAACGTATACAACAGGGTAATTCAATTTCAGTGTATCTACTTAGTTTAAAAAGTCCTGTTTCTTTTTTATTTTCTGTCTCAGAGCATAAAAACCATCCACAAAAATGCCACCAAATGTTTTAAAATGGTACTATTATTTGAGTTTGCAAGTGAAGATTACTGCAGTTTTATTAAATATTAATAAATCTCAATTATTAATCTCTGTGTTAAATGCATCTCCTGGGTTTAGAACTGGATAGGATTATGGATCAAATGTTAATACTATATGCATTTGTTAAGACTCTATAAAATAATATTGTCTGTGTAATTCATTAAATGTGCTGTGCTAAAACAGTAAATATAAACTTGGCCTCTTGTCTGCCACACTGATTTTGAGTAAACTTTGTCTGTAAAGGAATATGGCTCATTTTTAATGTGACAGCTTTAAGCCTTACCATAATGAGGGATAACCCTCATTATGCCAGAAACAACAAAATATACTCTACAAATGATGCTAAGACAGAGTGTAATTTGACCAGGAAATACAAGGGCATAAAGAAGTAAATAGGAAAAAGGTCATAGACAAGGTGATTAATATGAATACATTTGTAAAAATGAGAAGGCTCTGTAAATCTTTCTCCTTTTATTGACTTCATCTTTGACAGCCAACAAGATGCAATGAAAGTGCAGAGCCTAACTTACATGGAAGCTCCTTGGAAAGACACACAGCAGCTGCTCAAGGTTCTTAAGAGCTGAGCCTACTGAGCTTTCTGCTTCACAGACTGATGCAGCCAATACCCCAGAGTGCTGTGCAGCCCTTCAGAGCGCCCTCGACAGGCTGGAGAGATGGGTAGAGAGAAACATTCTCATATTCAACAAAGGCAAAGGCAGAGTCCTGCACCTGGAGAGGAATATCCTCATGCACCAGCACAGGCTGGAAAGTAGCTCTGCAGAGAAGGACCTGGGAGTCCTTGTAGACAACAAGCTGTCCATGAGCCAGCAGAGTGTCCTGGTGGCCAAGAAGGCCAATGGGATCCTGTGGGGCTTCAGGAAGAGCACTGCCAGCAGATTGAGGGAGGTGATCCTGCCCCTCTGCTCAGCCCTGGTGAGGCCACATCAGGAGCACTGTGTCCATTTCTGGGCTCCTCAGGATAAGAGAGACATGGAGCTCCTGGAGGAGGTCCAGTGAAGGGCAACAAAGATGAGTAAGGGGTTGGAGTATGTCTCTTGTGAGGAAAAGCTGAGGGAGCTGGGCCTGTTCAGCCTCAAGAACAGACATCTTGGAGGGGACTTCATCAATATCTATGAGTATCTGCATGGAGGGTCTCAGAGAATGGATATAGAGAAAGTCTCTTTGTGGTGCCAAGCAACAGGTCAAGAGGCAATGGGCAGAAACTCTTTCACAGAAAGCTCCACCTAAATATGAGAAGGAACTTCTTTACTGTGTGGGTGACTGAGCACCAGCACAGATTGCCCAGAAAAGTTGTGGAGTCTCTCTCACTGAGAGGATATTCAGGAACTGTCTGGACACAATCTCTGTGCCATGTGCTCTAGAATACCCTTGAGCAGGGAAGTGGGACCAGATGACCCATTGTGGCCCTCTTCCAAGCTGACCCATTCTGTGATCCTGCATGGTCAAAACTATTACAATTAGTTGTTAGGCAAATGAGTAGACTGTTGTCTGGGTTTTTGCTGTTCTCCTCTGTCTCTTTAAGAAGTTTTTTCTAAAGTTCTATTTTAGCCTTCTGTGTTTACCTTTTGTCATGGAGTCAGACACGACTTTACATAAACAACTTTTCTTGTTATTGTAACGGTATAACCATGTTTACATTCTTCTCATATGGAGGAGACTGTTGATGGACTGTTGGGTTGCCCAGTGTGGTTGAAGAGGAAGATTTTCTTCCTCCAATCCATGGTGTCTTGGGTTATGGAGCCAAGGATGTGTATTCTATTTCATCTGCTGAAAGCAGTTGGGGAGATGTTCTTTCTTTATCTCTTGTAACTCTGGGGGAGGGGGGCAGATGCCCTCTGATAATGGGCCAACTGTTAAAACCAGGTGGGGCATTGTTTCTTATCTCTTTCACCACCTGTCCTCCTCCAGGGGGATATTTTCTGCTAATGGTCCATTAAGGCTCACTGAGGGCATGACATATTCCATTGGGAGATGCTCTACCGGGTGGGAGGAGCCAACCATTCCTACCTAAATAAAAACTGAGACACAGGAGCACAAGTCATCTGGTTCCACCGGATTCCTGGAGGAAGACTGGACCCTTCTCGCCATCACTGGACCCTTCTCTCTCAGGATCATCCCTGCTCCAGCAGAACCACATCTGCCACTCTAGGAGGACTTACTTTTGGACTGTTTCAAACACCCTGACCAACAGGGTGTTAGGTTGTATTATTCCATTTATTTTATTTTATTTTACCTTTTTTTCCTCTCTTCTCCTATTAGATTGTATCTCTGACTGAGAATCTCACTGGTTTTGTTTTCAAACCAGCACACATGGTCACTACTAGAATTCTATAAATGTTGAAGTTTGTAAATAAACTGCCTCCTTTCTGCCTTGGACATGTCAGCATGTGGATGTCATTTCTTTGTGTCGTGTGCGACAGTGGACACCATCAAACAGACCTTTCAGCTTGCTAACCTTATAAATTTATGTGTTTCAGATTCAATTTGAGCATTTTTATGTCTAGTAAAATCAAGTACCTACAGATTTCAAAATTGATTTGTACATTTGCATTACACTTTTATGTGAAAAAGAAGTAGTGAACTAGCAGTCATTGTGCTGAATTTCCAGACAAGGAATGATCTTTTTCTTCTTATGTGAACCAGTGGATTCAGCTGTAGCCTGCAGCTTCCCATTTCACGTTCCTTGTAAATGATTGCTGCTTTAAACCATTGGTTATGGTTTATTTATAGAATAATACATAGTTCACAATTAAATGCCAAGTTATAATTGAATCAAAGGATTCTGCTGATGCCTCGACTCACAAGGGTGCAGCTCAAGAGCTTTAGAAAGGGCAGCAGAATCTGAATCTAAATTACAGCCCCCAGTATTCAGTCTGGGATCACACATTATAATGCGTAATAGGGCTAAAAGGATTATTATAATACTGCACTAAATAAAAAGAAAATGTATCAAACAGCAGAATTCAGGATGCTTGCAGAGGCATTGAATTTGTTATGTGGGAGGCTAAAGATTATACTGCATAGAAATAAAGCTAGAGGAAAAGTATTTCATAAACATATTTATGTTCTTAAAAATATTTTGAAGTTATTCTTAAATAAAAGGAAAATCTATGTTTCATAGTCAGTAAGTGCATAATGTTCTGTAACATGGCTATAACTGGTTATTCCAGGTGCTACATAGCCATTTGCTGTCAGAATAGGGCAATAACTTTGCTAGAGAAAGAAAATACTAATTCACATATCTTTGATGAGTTTTTGTAAAAGCTTTCAAGCATTAAAAAATTAAATTTAGTTAACTAAAATAAAAAAAAAAAACCCTTGCATTTCTTTCTAGAACAAATTGTCTTATCATGAAAATGGTTCACAGATCCAATTCACAAAGACAACACTAATTTATTTGTGGAAGAAACCTGACTGATAAGGCATTCAATTCTTAGGCTAAAATGAAGATTATTTTAATACAGATACTTTGTCATTTTAGAATGTATTTTCTTAAAAATTAATAATGATAAAACCTTTAAATATTTTTTTATACTGTCTGCTAATCTGTGGGTTATCTGTTGGGCTGTAACCAGGAAAAGCAATCAATATTTTGTTGTGTAGATATTTAATCCATTGGATGTTCACCTTGGTTCCTCACACCAGGTTGTAATTAGTCCAGCAATTCCCTAACATGGCCATAGTAACTTTGCACAACAGCTAATGCTGTTATATGCCTTCCAAAGTGTTTCTGCATTTTCCTGTAACCCTCTCCAGCGGAAGAGATTAAACAGTGGAATATAAAGGCATTGGTCAGACCTCAGGATCGAATTTCTCTGTGGATATAGGCTACAGTTCATTTCAGATCTTACTGAAATTGCAAGCATTCAAGACTTTGAACTTTGTCAGATGAATATTTATTGAACAGCTCATTGGGAAAGATTGGAGAAAGGTTGGTAATTTGTTTTCTGATAATTTTCAGTCTAACATCTATGTAGGAAATTATAGATGCATAAAGACTTATCACATAGAGAAAATACTGATTTTTAATAAGAAGTTCAGACAAGTCAGCTTTTCATTGGCATTTTTTTTTACTACAAAACATTTAATACCAAATTGAATTCCAGTTCTGAATAATAAATAATATAGGCATTATATCTTTTCTTGGATTCCCATTGTCAAAGTCCGACTGAGGTCACAGGACATTATTTCCACAACTATCTTTCCAACAAGGTATAATAAATACTTAAGAAAAACAAGAAGTCATACAATTAAATCACAATGTTGATATAGAGAAAAAAAATCTGATGGATCCACAGATAAAATATTTGTATGAAGAGGTGTATGATACAAAACAAAGAGAATATAGAAACAAGCATACCTTAAAGAATAATGGAAGACTAAGGAAAGGTAAGAGTCTTTCTGTTGGTTTCTTTCTTTTTAACTTTAATTTTAATTTAAGTTTTTACTTTCCCCCTCTGGCATTATCATGAAGGGAAGGAACAAAGAAATATTTGTAAAACTAATGTTAATAAATTTAGGAAACACAATGGATTTGGCCAGGTAGAGATTTATGAAGGGAAAACAAGACAGGTTACAGGAAGCTCTAGACTCAAAAATACCCACAGAAAGGACAATGGTGAGGCAGGACAACATTACCATTAAAAGAGGATTAGATTTTTTACGTCTATCTCAGCAATGTTAGGAAACAGTAAGAGGGGTGGTAAATAAAGATGAGAGACTGGGGGAAGAGCTGACTTGTGGAGAAACTCAAAAATAAGGTGGGGCATGTGGTTTACAAATGTTTGAGACTCTGAACTAGGAAAACATAGTGCTTTAATTATGCTGGACAGATACTTGCATCAATATAAAATGTTATCAAAACAGGCTTTTGATGCAGTATATTGGCAAAAATGTTCCTGTCTGCTTTGTAATACAGTGTGCATACCAGGGGACTATCTGTCACAGATGTGTATGTTGGTTTTGCTTGTTTTTGTTTATGTTGGATAGTACGTAAAATATCTAGAAACATTTGGTAGAAAATACAAAATACAAACACAAAAGGCAAAAAATTTCTAAAGAGCTCCATTCACAATGAGATATTTACATTATGGATTTCCAAAAATGCTGTAATGTAGCAAGCCTCTCTGAGAACAATTTGAAAATCTATTAATGTCTCCAAAGTGCCTAATAGAAATCTGAGCACTCTTGATAGCCTTCAACAAGTTTTTTGTGTTTGTTTGGTTTTTTGTTTGTTTGTTTGTTTTTTTACGTTGCATCATTTTATGGTCTGAAGATGAAAGGACTCCCATATCAGCAATCCTTCATGCATTTCTGCAATACACAGATTGCCATCCCAACAAGTGACCCAATTTTGTATCATTTTCATGAGTTCACACAGGTTTACACATGAAGAATCTTTACCAGAATCTTTTTATGTTAATCACTTATCACTGATATCTGAAACAAGACACTAATGAAACAGGAGAGAACATATGATGGAAGTATTCTGGCTCTTACAGCAATACTAAAAGATGAAGGAGTTAAAACACAGGTTCAACTCCAAATTTGTTAAACCTCTTAATCATGGTTTAATGATACATTAATCCAAATTAATCCAAACTTCTCTGTCTTACTTTGACAGATTAATCCAAATTAATTTTTTACCAGTATCACTTAACCGACTGCTCCATGGAAGCTTTTTCTTTGACTCTTAATTTACAAGAAATCATGATCTGTATTAATTTAACCAAGTTTATTTTCGGTGTGAATGAAACTTACAGATTCAAATATTTGTAAAAAAGGAAATAAATATTAATAGTTGAACAAGTGAAACCAAAATTACTTTAACAAAGGCAAATGCAGAGCACTTTTTCTGTTTACATTCCTGCTGAGTAAACCCTTCCCACATTGTTTGTGTTACGCTGGGCAGAGCTGTAGAACATTTCTCTGCTGGCTGAACTTACCTCCCCTTCTGTGGACTGTAAGTGCAGTTCTTTCCTACAGGTAGCCTTTAGGTCTCCTGCAGCTGCACTGACTTGCACTCCCCTGGGTGCTTCCATCACCAAAGATCTAGTAGGAGATTCAAGTCTGAAAGAGAAAAACAATCACTGAGAAAAAATGCACTGAACTGAACCACCAAAAACTTCCCAGCCTCAAAACCCATGATGCAGGTAGATAACACATTTTGAAAGGTAACAAAGGAAAACCAGAGCTTATGTGTTATTCTGTTATTGCCTTTTATGACACAAAGAAATAAGTTAAGCATTTAAGAATATATTGATATAAACTTATCTGCTTAGTGATGCTTTCTGGCACTAGCACTTAATGCATCCAACTGTACTAATACTGAAATACAGGTACTTAAGAATCTGCACATCTCTGATAATGCTTCTGTAATGACAGTTTAATACTAAAGTCTTCTTAGTGACTGATGATAAATATTTAACAAAACAAAGAGGAAACAAAACCTGTACATGTTTTAAATCATGTGAAACTGGTTAAAATTACTTTGCCTTGACAGACTCATTCATGTTTTGGGTATTAGCAGCTTCATGTATGAAGAGAGGAAAAGAAAATCTGTTATGTTGCTATTATTTGGGGGGCATTGTATGGTTTTTCTGTCCTCCAAAATACTCATTATACTCATATAATCCTGTTATAGTAGGGTTAAGACACACATCACTGCTTCTTGGTATCTTTACTCAAAGCAGTTCTTGTTCTACTGTCAGTCTTTCTGCTTCTCACTTCCCTATGCTCAAGATCCTCCATCAGCCTTGATGCAGAACTATGAAACTTCCGTAGCTGTGCTTTCTCATAAGATTGTATAGATTTCTCTTAAAAGGGAAGTACTAATGCAAAGATTTTTTAGAAAACATGCTCACATGCTGAATAAGGAAAATGACAGGATGAAAACTGTATTGTACTAGGAAACAATTCAGATTCTGATTGTGTTCAGTTGTAGACATTGCATAGCACCATAAGGGAGGGAGACTTTTTTTTTATTATTTATGTATAACTTAGCAATATAATGGCAGGGAACAGTTCCACTTTACCTGAACAAAGGTGTTTTGTAAGATGAAATATGTTAATGATAAAAATGTCTAGACTGAGTAGCTTGAAGAAAACACTGTATTTCCCTCTTCAGCAAAGGGTCGTAGCTATCCAAAAGTATAATGATGTACTAGATATATAATGGAGAGAGTAGTTTGACAAAGAATTTAGTGCTGAAAAGCCAAATGAAATCTGTCAAGCAATGGAACAAGAGAATTTCAAAGTATTTCAACTATTGCACTTTTTAAGTACAGAGAATAGTAGTGGAGTACCATTTTAAAATCAAAGTGCCACATTTTCATGCCAAGAAAGTCACTGAGAAGGTGTCTGTGAAACATTTCTGTTTGTTGCATGTCACTGCCACTCAATAGGGAAAAGAAGAAAAGAAATGGAAAAAAATTAGAAAAGCATTTATTCAGCAAACAAAATGAAGCTATTAAAAGCAGATAAACACAATTTGTAGATACTGATTAAAAAAAAACCAAAAACATGAGATACACATAGACAGGAGCAATAGAAAAATATCTATCTCTACTACTGCTAGGTTGTTTTCTTTCTTTTTTTTGACACTTTGTAGGGAGAAGTTGATAGAAGGTTCTGCAGTTCTTTGTACTGGGGAAGAATCTAAATATCATGAATTATTTAATGATGTACACAAGTGCTTTTCAGATGGTGGTTTGTGAACTTCTGATGGCTACAGGTCAGCAGGAAAAGAACGTCCAAAATATTTTATAAATTATGTAAATTATGAAGTTTAGAAATTAGGTTTCTGAGAGTACTCCATTGCCTTAATGACGTTTTATCTTGAAGCTAAAAGGAAACGGAATGGTATAAATTTTATTCTTCCATTCCATATTTTTCAGCAGCTTATCATTCTGATTTATAATCTACTTTACAGGAATATTAATATTTCTCTATGGTTTCAGATGCCATTTCATAATCATAAAGACAAAAGTGTTCTTAGCTACATTTATTGCATTGAATTCATGTGTCTTAGCCAAGTCACAAATATTTCTAGTTTCATAACATCCAAATCCCTCATATATAACTAAAACATTTCAGCAAGTGGACAATTAAAATCTGTTAAGGCATATCCATCAAGAAGCTATGGTTTTCTTTGAAGAATAATCTTTTGACAGTGTCTAGCTTAGAGTTATTTAGTCTACTGTCATCACAGTTTTTCACAAAATACATTAGCATAAATAACTTCATGTTTGTCTAAAAAGAAGATAATTGGCCAATTAATTTCTCAACTTGAAAAGTTGATAATATCAGCCTTCCCCACACCATGGAGAAGAAATTTTTCTTTTAGACAATAGAGATTCTTAGCAGTCTTTGGAAATCAAACAATGTGGTAGAAACGTCAAGGAATGACTGATGATCATCAAGGCAGATTTTACAACACCACCCATCTATTAGTAAAACTGAATGCCTAAATCTGTTTTACAGTTCTAATTTACTTTTCTTATTGTTTTTCTTTGGCTGATCTGCATCTGAAAAGAGACTGCAGTGTGCTACTGCAAATGCAAAAGTCTATACACATAGATTATTTCCTCAATGTTTTGAGATAAATTAGGTTTGATATGCAGCTTCTTTACAATATTTTCTCTTCACCATATTTCTGATACCTTTAATCTCTACTATAAACTCGGAACACTCCACATTGTAATGCTCACCCCTCCAAGGAAAAGTGTATTATTATAATAGCATAAGGAGAATTTGCTTTCCTTTCACGTTTACTGATGGCCTGTCACAGTGGCATTTACATCTATGAGTGAATCCTATCCATAGAATTAATTTTTCTTTCCCAAACAACAAACTGCTCTGATGGAGAAGGTAACTACAGCTATTATTAGACAGAAACTACAAAACTGTAGGAAAGCCAAAAAGGCTTTTAAAGAGAGTTTTAAAATAATATAATTTGTCAATTTGCTATATGTGATGAAGCAAGATGATCAATCCATGGCAGAGAAGGACTTTTTCTTTTTAATTATCAGTGGTTAATTTGTGAAAAAAGATAAATTTCATAAGATCAAAGCCATATGAATTTGAGCTGAAATAATGAATTCTTGCTAGAAAAGGGAAACTTTTAAAATATCTGGAATATGTTCCTTTGAAGGTATTAAAATATTTCTCATCAGAAATGCAGAAACATTTTTTCTTCACTTTGTATTTTCTGTTTACAAGCTGACCTAGATTGTATTGGAGAGAAATAATTTAAAATATGAACCTAAAGAAAAGGTTTCCTTTTGGGTTTTAACCAATATTTTAGATTCACCTCCTGCATATCCCTCATACTCACATGGGATATAATTTATCTATGTTAATTTTTTTCTGTTGGCTAGTGGAAAGTATTTCTTAAAATAGAATAAAATGGAAGATTCCCCTGTGCAGAAGCAAATAATTTATTTGCTTTGTGTCTATTTAAGCCCTACATAAAACCCATGCTACTTAGTAAAACAACTGGTATAAACCTCCACCAATTTAGAATTTCTATTCAAAACAGTGAACCAAAAATATGTCAGCTAGAGATCTCACATGTTAAACAGGCACTCATTCCCCCTTTATTGACATCTTCATATTTGGGGGTCAAGAAATCAACACTTTCCAGTGTTTAATTTTTATACATGATAGTCTTGCCAACACATATTGTGCTTTTTTTCAGTAAGCATAGGAATCCTGCTAGGAAAAAAAAAAAAAAAAGTTTTGCAAATATAAAACCAACAGAAAGCCTACACATTTACTTGGAAAGCCTTTTGTAGGTTTCCATAGATTAAAATAATCGTGCCATTGATCTTGCTACCTGTAGGGCAAGAGTTGTGGCAGACTTCAACAGCGGGTGGGTAAGACATACAAGGAGAAGAAGGAAGGCAAATGTGTCTGCCAAATCTCTCTCTATTCCTCCTCCTACTGTTTTATTGGAAACAAGTAGCCTCAACTCCAAAATCTCAGAGAATGCAGGATCTTCCTCTCCCATGAGTGAAAGGATTTTGTTCCAAATTAGAATTAAGAAGTTTTTTTCACAATAACTTTGAAAATGTTGTTTTCCAGAAACCTCCAACAACTTAAAATATAGACTCTTTCAATTTTTTTATTATGAAGAGTCGGCTGTCCTGATGCTAAAAGAAAATTATTTCAAGAGTCCTCCAGTGAGACCAAGGGTCTTAAAAGGAGTCCAGTGAATGCTTATGGTGAGAGATGAGATTAGGTTTTCTATTCAGTCAATTTCTTGGAAGTCAGCTTGCAACAAAAAGAATAGCCAGTGAATTTTATGATCATGGTAACAAAAATCTTATAACTTTTAATAAAATTTATATAAAATATTATTAATTAAAACATTATATTTTTTCTCCCAATTTTTATTAAGATACTGTAGTTATTCAAGCAGTGGATTCTTGAATAGCTACATTCGACATAACAGTGGGAATGATATGAAAATAAAGTCATTTATTTAATCATTCCAACCTTATTACTTAAACTATTTACACGGTAATAATGCACATTTTACCATATATATATAAAAGTGACTAAAATATTTTGATACATTTACATGTATCAAAATATGCACCTCTTCAAGACGCATATGAATTATTACCAAAATATTTATATTTCTTGAAGGTTTTTGTGTTCTGATGCTTTTAACAAATTGCTTATATTTTCAGGATGATTTTTATATTGTTATTATTGTTGAAAAGCAGGGGTCAATTTGGATGCCTCAACATTCTTAATATTGTTTACTGATCATCAGCTTTTCTTTATTAAGAAGCAAAATTCTCATAAGTTCCTGAGAAACTTGCTTTTATTTAGGTAAAAACCTAATCCTTGCCTTGATTTGTCTCAGGTTTTTGAAAACATACACAACTCTTAAGTAACAGAGAGTTAGATATGTGTTTTTTGAAACAGTATTGGCCTAAACCAGTAAATATATTTTTTTTTCTCCCAAATTCCAATTGTGCATTTCCAAATGCAAGGATGATAAAATTAAACAAAGAGGAAACTTTCATGACTTAAATCAAAATAGTAGAATGGTATTCAGTACAGCATTTCATGCTATGTCCATGCTATGCATGTCACTGACTTCAGCATTTGTCAGCATGCCCTTATTGTAACTTCTAAAATTCTCACTAACCTAGAAATTCGCTGGGCTCAAAGATGAGTTCTAATTGCCCTGTACATGCCACAGATTTAAATCCAATAGGTCTGCATTGTCATAGCAACACTTGAAACCACTGAATATTTTAATGTTATTTGGCATAGCTGATAAATCAGAAAAATCATTTCCCACACAGGGAAATAAAGGATCTCTTCTGAGAATATTAAAAAAAAATATTTCTTACTGAGAAGGAATAGAAAGGAACAAAAGGTCATTGAGGAGTTTTTCAGAAGTATTGTTAGAGGAATAGAAAGAGTGAAGAAGCATCAAGACAAAGTGAGAAAGGCTGGAAAAAGCAAATATTTAATGCAAGAGCTTGATTGAGTAAGCAGGTGATATGAGGAAGGTTAAAGAGAACTTAATGCATAATAATTTCTTAGCATGGGTGAAGGCATAGTCAGAACAGCTAAAGACAAGGAAGTTATCAAAACCAGAAGTAATGTTAAGAAGAAAACAAATCAAAAACATAAGTAGCATCTCAGGTAGTAAAGAATCATGCAGTCATAAGTCAACTAAAACACAAACCTTTGAAAATTAAGAAAATTAGTAGAAATGTAAGGTTTGGAAGACTGTGAGAAAGAGTTCTGGATATGAGACAATCCAAAACAGTTGCTTAAAGAAGGGTATGGAAAAAGGATTTGTCATAGTCCTGACAACTTAGAGCTACTCCATTCTACCCTAAATGTTTCTCTTTTGCATTATCTTCCTTATTTTTATTCTGGCTCGAATCCCTTTCTATACATGCCCTGCCTTTCTGCTAAACATTCTTACATGAAGTTTATCTTCTTTACAGAAATAGCTCCATTACCTGAGCTGTCTTTCAGAATACATTTCCTTAAAATAGAATTTTGTCTTGTCAGAAAGAGACTGAAGAAACATGCCCACAGAAAATGCTCAAGTGCTTGTCAAGAGTTAGATCTGAAGATAAAGTGCCTGAGGGAGTCTGAAGAGTTTCAGTTTTTAAAATCATTATCTTCCTGTGATTAGGAAGTAACAGTCCAGACCACCTGTAACTATCTAATGATATTTTCTATATTGTTTCTCTAAGGGGTCTTAAGCTGATATAAACAGATATATTTTAGCTGAGGCAAACAGATATATTTTAACTGAGCCAAATACACGGCTTGATGCATATTTTGAGAAAACTGCACCTCATGGAGAATTATTCTGTTGAAAATCATTTGACAGGTCTACTTCAAACTCTGCAGATTAAGCATAGCAGAGACCTTGGAATATGCTTTCCGATGGCCCACATTTGGATTGTATTCAAGCATTCCAAAAAGAAAATAAAAAATCATTCAATCATAAAAAAAATCAGGAAAGGTTTGGTGAGTTTACTTTCAGTCACTTTTTTAGGACAACTGCCATGTCCAAACAAACTAAAGAGATATCTTTACTTTCTGGAATATAAAATTGAGTAGTAGATTGTGAAGAAGTCAAATAGCTTTTTTAATTCTTTTGGCAGTGAATTCCATCTTGAGATACAACAAATGATAAAATGTGGATTGTGTGATAAGGCATGTAAAATCACTCATTCTTCTCTATGGCTAAAAGCTATCCTTGGAGTCCTCTGTATAATTATACATAAAAGCAATGGGAGCTGTTTGGTGGACTGCAGAACTAATAGTTTCATAAACTCACGTACTCCCTGTAACTTCTGAGCCTCCTTATTCTTATATCCAGTCTGTATGAGCTCCAGATCCTCTGCCTGGCTCTGACATGGTGCCAAGATAAGAACCCAAACCTCTCTTCTGCACCCAACCACAGCACTGCTGCAACCTCCGTGTACTCCACACGCTATAGCACCTTCACTTGACCATGAAGCAAAACGTTTCAGAAGCTGAGGGTATTCTGAAGCCTTGTGTATACAAATGGATAAAGTGACAGCAGGAAATACCAGTACTGTGAGCTGATTTTAGACTGTTTCTAGATGGGTGCCAGCTTTCAGAGAACACAGAGAAACCTAAAGAACTTTTGCCTTGTATGAAACTGCCAAACTGCTTCACAAACTATCAGGAACATGAGAGGAGAGAATAGACAGACACACAGTAAATTTAAGAAGCCTTGTTTCCTTGTGAAAGTGATTAAACAGTGTCACTGAAAATGGAGATACACCTGGAAAGAGAAAAGGAACAGCTGGAGTGAGGAAAAAAATTTCTGTGGAGAAATTTAGTATAAGGAAAAACGAAAGAAACTAAAGATTGCTCAAATGGAAAAAAAATATATCAGTAGCTCTTTTTAGTAATGCATTAGTAAGCCTGTTCACTTAGAATCAAAAGAAAGACACGAAATGAAAATATTATGTATGTTACAGCAGCATTACTTTAATGAGGTGTAGTACAATTTCTATGGAATATGAGTAGTATATCAAATCGTGTTTCATCAGAGAAACTACAGCAAAATGCAGGTATGGTGAAACAAGACTGTATTTAGAATCCAAAGCATGTAAAAAATGTGTTCTGTTATCTCTAATATCTCCTGGGCATGGAGGACTGTTGCTCAGCTTCCATTTAAAAAGACAGTGAAACACTTCTACCTGCAGTACCTGTGAAAATGAAAAGATTGAACATATTGTGGACTGTTGTGCCTAGTCCTAGGCTGGACCTATGTGAAATTAGAATTAATTAAGCAGCATTTTGGATCTGGAAGCAGTGTAAAAGCAACCACAGTTGAAACAAGCCTTGCAGGAGCCAAGGGCCACCTCCTGAAACCTTGAACATCTCCCTCTGGCACTCTGAGCACTCACTGGTCATGCCTGCTGTTAGACAGGGCTTCACGTAAACAAAGATCCTCAGCTGCCTTCACAATAATTGCAGTGTAAAGTTGCCATGTCTTTCATTAACTCAGCACTGTGCAAATGCTTTCTGCTGCTACAACCTTTACATGAGTTTTCAGATGAGATTGATAGAGTAATATATTTACTCTCATAACCCTGTGTAGGCTGAGACAGCTGCGCTTGGAGCCCATCTGTGGGTTCCTGAAGCCATGACATGGCATAATCATAAAGCAAACACAATCATAAGCCCCACAGAAAAGGACCTGGGGGTGCTGGTCAGCAGCAACTGAACATGAACCAGCTGTGCCCAGGTGGCCAAGAAGGCCAATGGCATCCTGGCCTGTATCAGCAATAGTGTGGCCAGCAGGAGCAGGGCAGTGATTGTCCCCCTGTACTGGGCACTGGTGAGGCTGCAGTTTGAATTCTGTTTCCAGTTCAGGCCCCTCACTGCAATAAAGACATTGAAGTGCTGGAATGAGTCTAGGGAAGGGCAATGGAGCTGGGTAAGGGTCTACAGTGTAACACATAGGAGTGGCTGAGGGAGCTGGGGTAGTTTAGCCTGGACAAAAGGAGGCTCCAGTATCCTAAATTAACCATATGAAACTCAATGGATTTTTCTATCTCTTCTGATAGTAATATTTTTATCCTTCATGTCTTGGTTCCTGCTAAAACCTTTTCCCTTTTCAGTGTCAAATATAATCATCATCACTGAACAATAAAGCAAATTATTCTTTCGGTTTAAGAGCCATACCCAACTACCTTTTGTTTCTACTCTGTCCTGTCTGTATAGCAATTACAACCTTTCTTACTGGTTTTCTTCTCTGTTTACTTCAATATTTTTTGAATTATTATATATATAAAAATAAATGTGTATAATATATATTTAAAAAGAGAAGAGAATGTGCATATTTAAAAAGAAACACTTAACTTCTGGAAATTTTTCAAATTTTTCTATACCCACACCTATTTTTGTATGAACGTGTATGTTAAAAAATAATATTTTCAACAGCTAGTGATAAGACTAAGCAAACAAGTTTCTGTCAATATACATGCCCCAAAAAATGAAATAACTAGCACAAATTACGAAAACGGAAATAGTAATTATTACTATTTTGTTATAAAAGGGCACTGAACCTAACTAGAATCTGACATCATTAAAACAGCATAGGAAGGGAGATTTTTTTTTTTTTTTTACTCTTGTGCATCTTCTACCTTTTGATGAGGTTTTGTTTATTATTTGATTTCTGGCTAAAAATAGATGAACAGAGTGATAGTGATTTTGTCACTCTCGATCTGCTCAGATGCCTAACAAGTTAACGTCAAAATTTCTGATGTATTCCCTGGCTCCAGGCTTTTACAAAATATATATTTTGACCTATTAGTAAACCACCCCTTAAATGTCACAAAAGGTGTTTCTTACAAACAATCAGACAACTCAGAGTGATCCAGACCTCCTGTGCAAAATAGCAGTATTTTTAATTCTTATTAAAGGTAAAGTAGAATCCAACTATCTTGCATGGTTCCTTGCCACTTGATCAATTTTCATCTCATTATGCCCAGCATTAGCTTGCAGGATTAACTGATAGTGGTGTGCGAGGCATGACATAGAAGAGAAAAAAATCTTTTAAATTTGATCTTGTAGTTATCTCCAGAGGACAACAATTAATTCATCCCCTTATTAAGGATGTTATTGAGGGCAAAGTTATCTGCATTTAACTACTGTCTGTCTATTTTGTGCATGGATATTGACTATTAGTGCACCATATTTTAATGCACTATTGTCCTAAACCCAGTATTTGGGGAATATATTGGCAGTTTAGTTTTCCTAACTGTGCTCCTGTGAGAAACAGTAGTGAGAGAGACAGGAAGATTAAATTATTAAGATATAATTCATTTTCCTGATTCTAATGCATGATTCTTTTATGCTACTTATCCCAACTAATGAAAGTCATCTTTAATTAGTTTTTGGGATTTGACCCAAAAGCTTTCATAAAGGATTGTATAACAGCACTGTATGAAAGCAAAACCTTTCTAGCTATTATTTGAAAAAGCAAGAAAGGAGAAAGACGTGACCAAAATGACTGGGCACATAGGAATGAACTGTATAAGTACTCAACTAAAGTTTATTTTAACACAACACATTTTTAATAGTAAATATTAGGGGAGCCTCTCTGTATGAAGACCTCAAAATATTGTTATACATCTAAGGGTGTCTGAGGCAAGGTTTAGATATGTGGAGCTAGATATGTGACTCTGGAGTTTAGATATGTGAATCTGACTTTAACTTTTTGTCTCGTTGTCCACTATAGATTAAACTTAAACCCCAGGAAACACTATGATCCTTGTAGGTGTCAAATTCTTAGACCAAATTTTCTAGTTATGTTTCATTCAGAGTAATCAAGGTGGTCATTACTCCATTTTTCAAATTCAGTAGTCAATCATTTTACATATACAAGGCTATGAATAGGTTTTCAGCATATTTTATTTTGGAGAAAAAGAAAAAAAAAGTCTGATTTTGGAGAAAAAGGAAAAAAAAATCTGACATCTGAAGTTTATTGATTGACCAGAAATACATATTCCAACATGAAAAATATGGGGTGATTTATATTTTAATTAATGATCTAATGCATATTCTATTATCTTTCAGCCCTGTAAACAATAATTCTCATAGCCTAATATATTTTCATTGATGTACTGTAGTTTGCTGTCAAATTGCATTCAAGTGTGTCCACTGAAAAAAATGAATAATGTTAATTCAGCAAACTTTCTACTCTCCCATTACTTACCATTAAGTTCAACCATCCAAAGACACAGGGATGCTGCACTTGGAAAACACTCTAGGTGATTTTAGGGCTGCCATAATTGGACACTTTGGGTAAGTTTATTCTAAAACATTAAAAAGTAATAGGACACAGACCACCCCACTGAAATGTCCTAATAGAAATTGTCATCGTTTTAATATTACTAAATTGACTTGAGAGTTTTAAAAAAGAATATGATGGAATCCAACTAATAGAGGAGCACATGTGTACAAAAGCTTGCAGAACACAATATGGACTGAATATATTAAGAATAAATCACTTACAAGTAAGCTAAGATTACTCGACCCAGCTCCATGGGTGTCTGTTTCTTCAATTTTTTAATAAAAGATATAGGTTAAAATAATTATTAGTGTCAGGGCAGAAAGTTTAGTGCCAATGCTAACTAATTTAAGTCCATCTTGGAAAAATGAAGTAACAGTGGAGTTGAAAACATTAAGCAAGAATAAGAATCATGGCAATGGATAAAGACAAAAGACTGGAGGGGTGAATGTCCCATGTGTGAATTTCAGAAGCAACATGAGGTCATTTTAACCTTACTTAAATTAATCCCGAAGACATAAGATTATCTGTTTTACCATACATTTTCACTCTGTTAATATTATTTAATCATTAGAAAAAAGTAAAGAAAGCAGTGTTTCCATGTTCTTTTGAGTGGGACAAGTTTCAGCCTCTTACCCAAATTACTGGTCTCTTAAAAAGAAAAGCTTGTTATGTTTCTTCTTTGATTTCTGCTGAACCTCCTCTGATTAGAGATCATATAACCTTGGTGATTGTCACTAATAAAGGCCTTTACAATTACTTTCCACAAAGGAATGACAGGAGTCATGGAAGGGGACAGGGATTTTTAAGACAGAAATCCAGTGAGCGGGATCCTCTGGAAGAACCCAAAGCTATACAGTACTTCAAAATGTTTAGTGTAAATAATCAAATGCAGTCATTTACTTCACACACTCCATGTACAATGGCCAAACTTGTTCACATGGACAGCTTCCTGTAAATGATTTCTGTAACATTGTTATTGGTCAATGATCCTAAATGCCTTTGCAAATGTGAGGCTGAGTATTTAACCATGCTTTTCTGTAGCAATGAATCAGAAACACTTCTGAGCAGGTAAGGAGATAGTTATATAATGTTCCAAAATCAAAGTAGAACTGAGTCAAAGTCTGTACTGCTTCTCACTAGTTCTGCTGGGAGGAACACAAGGAAAGACCTTTGATTTTCTGTGAATTTCATTGTAAATCACATCCATATAAATCACAGATTAGTACTTGGCAGTGCACAAACAAGCACTTCAAAGAAAAGCTTTTGCTTTAAACTTTTCTAAGTTTTCTTTTCTATAGATTCCCTAGTAAATTTTAAAATTAATCTTTTACTATCTACTGATTTCTCCGCTTATTTGACTATGTACAGAAAAATTTTACATTTAGAAACGTAGCCTCACTTGGTAATGAATTTTTGGAGTGTGTGTATTAGCTTTAAAAACCCAACAGCCCCAAAACACTGCTAAATGGAAAAATCTGGGACTGTTTACTTTAACTTGACCTATATATTCTGTAACAGCTCATAAAAATCAAACAACTGGTCTGATGCTATTGAACAATACTACATACATTGGACCTTAAACACATCTGAATATTTCAGGCTCTAGGGAAAATATATTTCTCAAGAATTCTACTATGGGATGCAGGCCATATATAAAAAACACTGTATTTTACATTTTATGTGATAGGAGTTTGTGGGGATTTTTTGACTAGTTAGAACAAACTGGAGTCTATCAGTGTTTTTGTACCTATGAGTGATTAAATAGGCAGTATATATATTATTATACAGATATTGTTCTTTTAATCCAGACTTGTGTTTTTTTTTTTGAGAATACTTGATTTTAAAACAATTTTTTGAACAACACCTACTTGAGGTCTTGGGAAGGTTCTGCTCTGATATGGGGTGTCTCCACAGAGTGCCCAAACACTGCCCCTTCCGTGCCTAAAATACATAAATAAAATACAGTACAATTACTTGGGAAAATAAAAACACATTGAAATATATGACCACAAATTGACACTATTAGGAAAAAATGTCTGATTGGATCCTTTATTAATAATTATAAATGTTTCTTCATATTTGCATTTTAATTTCTATATCAAAATCTGGACAAACATCCTGTGAAACTCTGGATTTCTGCTTTTTCACATACAAACCTGAAACACTTATAGATCCAAATTTTCAGCAATGGTTTGCCTGAATGCTTATCTCCATTTTTTGGAGAACAGTTATTTTACAGAGAATGGAAATAATATCATAAACTTGTGTGGCAAAAAACACAGTAGAGAAATATCTACTGCATTTTACATTCAGGTTATTTTGATTACTTGAGATGCCAAGCTTTTAGAAGGTTTGAGATAACTGTCTCTTGCCTGAAGTTGCTGGCTTAATTTAGATATCTGCCAGTATCAGAATTTCTTTCCATCAGATCTTTCTAATTGAAAAATTTTATTCTCATGGAATGTGCTTTGGGTTGTGTTAGTAGTGGACACTAAGGTATCTCCTACTGGGCATTTAAAATCCAGGCAAAGAAAATGGGTAACGATTTTCCAAATTTGAATTGCTTCTCTATTGAATTTTGATTTATATCAGTAGGCCCAAGCTGAATATGATAATCCCACAGTTTTCATTAGACAACCAAGATTTTTCATTGAGAAACTCCTCTTTGATTCAAAAAATATATCTCTAGTAAACATTCACTGAAATTATTTGAAAAAAAAGACAATTCTTTAATCAATTTTAAATGCATTTCTTGAAAGAAAATGATGGGGGGGGAAGACAAAAAAATAATAAGGATCTTTGTTCTTTGTTAAAGTAATAGAAAACTCAAGAAATTTATATGTAGGGAACACCACCATAAAATCAGCATTTCTCTTACCTCTCCCCTCTAAGGACTGAACACATAAAAGTTATTTATACCACTCACTTTACATTTAATAGATAGAAATAGCCTCCCTAAGTTCTTTGGCATTTGAAATTTGCCTCCTTTTTTTCACTTGCTGAACAGCCATCATGCCTATCCTTATTTACTGATTTATCCAATGCCATTGTTTTTGTCATCCACTTACAGAAATTTTACTTCCCTTCTCTGGAGATGGTTTACTGGGCATTGTGTAAGGCAAATAGCCTAGAACTAGGGAGTGAAAATCTTTCCAACAGAGAACCTCCAGCAAAGGTAAAAGAACAGAATGAAAATGTGTAAAACAGGTAACGCATTTATCTTCTATTAAAATAAGATCAAGGAAACTGTCTGGAATAACTATAACTCATTACTAAATATTCTTGAATTAATTGCTATATTTCAACAGCAGAAGGTTTCTTTTGTTCTGAGACTTGAATTCTGAGTAGGCCTAAAAATATACCTATAATATCTCATAGTAACTCTGCAAGAAGTGCTCAAAAGAACATAGGCACCACTCTAGTTGCTACAATATTTTAAATACAATAAAGTATTTTCAATTTTTAAAATATTTAAATATTTAGCAAACTTTTACAGAAACTCTGGCTGTCAAAGAAGATAGATATTAGATACTTTTACAGTTAACTGATGATATTTAGTTTCAAACTCTTACCAGGATTTGAAAGCAGAATTAGGTTATGTCAAATTGGTAACATTATATTTTAGTGTTAAAAGGAAAAGAGCCTGAACAAGAGCCAAAAAAAAACAAACAAACCCCCAAAAAAACAACAAAAAAACCCCAAAAAACCAAACAACAACAACAAGCTAAGCAAACTTCAATCTGGTAATAGTTTTCCAAAATGCATCTTCATTTAAAGAAAAAAAAAAAAAAAAGAAAACCAGAAACAACCAACAAATGAAAAAAAAAAAAAAACCAAAAAACAACAACCCCCAAAACCTTAATTGCAAAGTGTTCTACCAGTATGGAGTAGTGAAGACAGGAAGAGAAGAGTAATGAATTGAAATCCTAGTTTTTTATCTCCTGAAATTTGTAACCTTTACAAATATTCTGGCAAACAACACTGAAAACTTTATTACAACTGCTGCTTTGAAAAGCTCACAAAAAATCCTCAACAAAATCCACTTTCTATAACCAAGCTTTGCTGAGTGTTACGGAAAACCACGGCAGGAAAAAAAAAAACAGCATCTCTTTTTTTTTTTTTTCCCTAGTATTATTCCTAAATGTGCTGTGCAGAACCTGTTTTTTAAATCTGGCAATGAATGACTTGAGGTTCTCTTTCCTTTAAAAGACTGTCTGTGTAGCCAGGCCTGTGTAGCATGTCTGTGTAGCCAGGCCTTCTGTCACTCAAAATAAAGCCCATCCCCATCTATAATGAACCTCTCTTTTCATTAGTAAAATGAAATGCTTTCAACACCAGGGGCCCTTTATATTTTTGAAGGTGGCAGTGGGATATGAAGATGTAAATAACTGAGCAGAAGGCAGAGTTGCCAGTCTTTACTTAGACCATGCCTGTAATATTTGAAAGAGCATTATGAATGCAAAGATGCACAAAATTGACTCTACTATGAGCCTGACATTAAATCAATCAGAAGTGCCAAAGGTAATATCAGGCAAAGACTGATAATAAGAGTTAAATGACAGCTGGTTATAACCCAGCTTCAGTACTTCCTCACTTTCAGCATCATTTTTTTAATAAGACAAGAAGGCATTTCTTCCCTAAGAAAATAGAAATTTGAAAGAATGACCAAGTTTTTCAAGCAGACTGGAAATGCAGGCAGGTAGAATTAAAGATAAATTGATATAATTAAATAAAATCTAGTTAAAGCTAAAACCAAACCAAATATGCTCCTTTTGCTATTTAAAAATGCTATCTTTTTTTTTTTTTCTTCTCATACAGCCTCAAAAGCAGAAGTCTAACAGTTCTTGTGGAAAATGTTTTATCCTTAAAAAAAATACTTTTGACAAGTTCAAGAATATTCGACAATTCCCTGTATTACATAGTGGAATAAAAGCAGACATTTCCAATTATCTTGGTTTTAGTAAGAAAGGTGAAAAAGATCAGCCAACCAGAATTTACTGATATGTTTCCAGCAGTTAAACAGCAGGATCAAGAAAAAAGAAAATGATCAGCATTATTAAAAAATACAGAAGAAAAACTCTATTATTCTTTTTTTCACTTTACTATATGCAAATCTGTAGTAATTTGATGGGAAGCTGGACCATGTAGTTCATTAAGAAATGCTACTATGAGTGTATGTTCTAATGACATAACTGAATAAATAGAACTATAAAACCAAATTCAAAGTCTATACCATTATTTTCTAAATGAAAGAAATATACTTTAGGTATTTGATAAGTTACAATGCTAAAATACTTATTTTTTACAGAAATAAGAGGATGTTCTAATAACTGTATTCCCAGACTTACAGAATCAGAGCCAAGACCTGCTTTGAGATGAGTGAAATTCTAGTGAGAGATGAATGAACACAAAAAAAGTATAAAAAGAAAAGGCTTGAACCTTAATGCCCTTTCAAGTATAGCTCAAAAGGAAGTAGTTAGGGAACTGAATTCAAAGGAACATGAGTTAGAATGAATAACTACAGAAAGCGATCCTTTTAGAGGAAATAAAATCAGAAGGCCACGCATGGAGTAGGTGCAAAGGATCTAAAATCAAAACTGTAACTGAAGAAAATTACTCACACCTTCAGCTTCCAGTTGTAGAGAATAAGTAAAGACTTCACTAAGAAAGAAGCATCTTTCATGTGTACAAACTACATGGCATTGTAGCATCACAGACACAGCTCAGTTTTGCCACCTTTATCTTTCACTAGGTTTTTCAGAAACATCAAGTAACAATTACTGAGATTATGCAAGTACTGGATTGGGATGCCAATTTTTTCCAGAGTTACAGACTTTAAAGAAGGGTTTGTAAAATATCTACTATTTTTGAAGCTTGCAATTTTATTTGTTGCACATTAGTTAGTTAAAGCATTGACAGATTTCACAAAGAGGGATAGACAATCGTGGGGGGTTTTTTACCATTGATGAGATCTTAAAAATACAGACTGTGTGTTTTACATTTGGAACTTTAATGTTCTAAAAATTTATTTGCAATAAAAATAAAATTCTTAATTTTTTTACCATGTGTACATAAATAAAATTTAAAGGGTTTTTGTGAACTTTGAAAGCTGTTGTTCAACAGTAAGACCTTGGAAGAGCTAATCACTGCCAGACTAGGAAAAAAACCCCACAAATATTCAACTATGCAAACCAATGATCATTAAAAGGTGACATGTTTGTTCCTTCTTTTGTAAAAGCTCAGTTATTATAGTTTATTTTGAGATGAGTAGGAATGCAGCTTCTGGTTTTCACGTTGGTTGTGCATCTCTTCAAGACTGCCAATTTTTTAAGTTACTTGAAGTGTAATTTAGCTAGGTGCTTGTATCAAGAAGTAAGATTCAACTGGATTTTTGCTATGGAGGTGTACATGACTAAAAAGGAAGTGAGTTATTTTCTGAAAACATGATTGACATGATTGCTGGTATTTCAATCTTGCAGGGTCCCTCAGCAGCAAAACAGACTAATGTTAAATGATGAAGGTTTCAGCTACGACACTGATGTGGCCATATATGAGGTGTATTATAGGTGGGAGGTTGTAGTACAGCCTGATTAGATGCAGTTGTTTACTTATAGACTAAAGCATGTGCATTGAAATCTTCAGAGGTAAGCTGTTACTAAAAAAAATCCTAAAGGGAGTGACTTAGATTTATTACTCAAAGCCCTTGAATATGACTAATTTGTGATGCATATTTTCTGTATGGCAGCCTTACTAAAGCAAAACTTCTACTAAGGTTTTCACTTAAATAAGAAGAAAAAGTCTCCCAATAAATTAAAATTCAGCATCTTCAGTGAGCAAAATTTTGACCAAAGCAAATTGCAACTCCAAGAAATACTTGAAAAATTGCAACAGTCAGTATTTATCTTAAATAGCATCTGAACTTACTAAGTACAAACATTTGAAATATAGATTCCTAATGGTGGGCAGTTGAGACACCTCTTGTCTTGCAATGCAAATGAAACTGGATTATGCCTATCTGTTCAGTTTCTTATACATAGAAATGTTTGAAGGTTCACATCCAAAATCTATGTTTGGCCACCCCTTGATTTACTTTTCTGAAAAAAGTAAATCTATTTGAATAAAATCTGGACTGAGAATAGCAGTAACATATTTCAATTAATAGTTGGAAATGGCTATTCTCAATACTCCCTCTGAGATGAAAAAGCCAATAAATGTAAATGAAACTGCTGAGAAGTCACATTAAATCTGAATAGTTCCTCAAAACATGAATGAAATTGAAATATATATAAGGGGTTTAGAGAAAAGAGGTTTTAAAAACATAATAATTTCTGTAATATCTTTTCTCCTATTACGTATGGCAGATGGAGACACACATGACAATAAAAATCATGAAATACAATCATTTTCTGCTTGAGTTGCTCCAGTCTCCTTGAAACTTTACAACAGCTAGATATATGAATAGACTTAAAGCATATATTGAGATTTCACAGTAAATAATTTCTAATACCTCCACTTCAAAATTCATCATCTTTCCATATAAATCATAATCTGGACTTGCACTTTTAAAATTGTTTAAATGATTTTGGGTTCATCACAGTTCATCAGACACAAAAAGTGTCCCTCTCTACATTCAAAAGATAGGATTTTAATAGGATTATTTTTATATTTAACAAGTAAAAAAAAAATCACACTTTCAATTTGTTATAGTAGATAACCTAAGATTTTGGAACACTCAAGCTTATGTTCTAATGAATAGTTAATGAGTTTCAAAATGGAATTGTTGTTTCCCTGGTGAAAAGTGAATGAATCAATGAATAAGAAGACTATCAAACAACAGTCAATAGCTTCATAACCAGGGAACTCACCTGGAATGTAAAGGAATGGTACATAAACTTGTATATCCCAAGTACAAAATGGGAGAATGAGAAAATTGTTTCTCACACAGTTTCAAGAACAAATAGCAATAATTTCCCATTTTGAAGCTGTCTGGAAAATACATCTGCCCACCCACAAAACCTAACCAGGAATGTCTATCCAACTTCATAGAATTATATAATCATTAAGGTTGGAAAAGATCTCCAAGATAATCAGTCCCAGCCCTTAACTGATCACCACTTTGACAATTAACCATAACACTAATTGTCATGTCCAGTCATTTCTTGAACACTTCCAGGAATGGTGACCCCATCTTTTCCCTGGGCAGCCCATTGCAATGCTTGACCACCCTTTCAGTGCACAAATTCTTCCTGATGTCCAGCCTGAACCTCCCCTGGTGTAACTTGAGAACATTTCCTCTTGCCCTGTCACTAGTCGCTGGCAAGCAGAGACCGACCCACTTTCAGAAAGTTGTAGATAATGATGAGGTCTTTCCCAAGCCTCCTTTTCTTCAGCCTAAACAATCCCAGATCTCTCAGCTGCTCCTCATAGTACTCACTCTCTAGACCCTGCATCAGCTCCATTGCCCCTCTCTGGACATGCTCCAGCAGCTCAATATCTTTTTGAAGTGAGGGGCCCTGAACTGGGCACAGGACTCGAGGTGTGGCCTTCACCAGAGCTGTGTACAGAGGACCACCACTGCTGTGGTCCTGCTGGTCACACTATTTTTGATCGATGCAAGGATGCATCTGCTTCAAAAAGATCTAAAATAAAATAATGTGTGATTATTGGTATTATTTGATAGAAGTAAAGGGCATTTTCCCTTCAGTGATGACATTCCATAAATAATTGATTATTAATTATCCTAAATTAATAATTTTTGATTTTGAAAAGTTAAAAGCTCAGAGGAATTTATCAGGAATTTGTCCATTATGTCTAGCCATCAAATTAGTTGTCTAAATTAGGAACATAGATTACTTATGGAGAAATTGGCATCTTTAGAGGTTAGTTACTAACGATAATGGACTGAGACTAGAGCGACAATGCAGACAACTCAAGCACCTTCAAGCTTTTGCTTTCAACACCTGATCAGAAGTTGATGATCTGATTTTTATCTAAATTGGGAAAATCTTGTTTGGAAATCTCACTTTAACCATATCAGAAGTCATTTAAGTTTCTTACCCTTAACATTTTAACCGCTTCATAGAGTACCATATTTACCTTTTAAAGGCAAGTTCTCTGTGCTATATGGAAATGTGCATTTAGTTTTGTTCTCTTTGCCATTACTGTAACATACTGAAGAATTGTTATGAGTATGTGATAATTACTGCTGCATTCATACATTTTAGTAAATTGTTTTATTTATGCTAAGGAGGCCACAAAGCAGCAGGACAATTATCCAGATTTTTTAAATAGCTGTACTATAGTACTTTTACTGTATTCGAATTAGCATGCCATTGATAAATTATAATCAGATATATAGATAAGTGCATTTGCGTACCCTGTAGAAGTTCATCAAATGCAAATACATAGTATGTATTTAAAAAGTTTTTAAATGCTTCCAAATACTTCAAAATAAATGAAAAAATTAGTATCTGTGATGAATCCTCACATGTATTTCCAGAAATCCAAAACAGGAATATGCAGATATAATACATTTAAAATTTAACAAAAATACTAGCAACTCAAACTATTAAAAGTCTTTTTATTTTTCAGATACGAGAAGTAAAATGAAGCTATAATATTAATTCCTTATGAGGTTGTTAAAAGGTTTCTATTTGATATTAGCACTAGTGATTATAACCTATTATGAGTTCCTATTCTTACTCTTTGTTAATGTTCTGGTTTTGTCTCTAAAAGTAAATTACATAGATAAATACAGCACATTTAAACCTGGAATTAGGTAAGTCTTTATTACAGCTTTAAATGGAAATTCTGCACCTGTGAGTGGAAGTGTGAACGTCGAACAGTAATTTTGTCACTTAATATTCTCACCTTCAAGTCTGCACAGCCATGAAGCTATGCTTTTAATTTAGCAACAAAATGGAAGCAGGTGTATTTCAAACCAATTAACTGCAGTAACTGTAAACCACCAATGGCTGTGTTAGCAAACATGTGCCTGTTTGTTATGTGTGCTAACCACAGGGAAGACAGCCTTTTCTGCAGGAAAGAACAAGATACAAAAGCACAGTGTAATATGGGAAAGCTGGCTGAAATATGCATCTTTTGCCAAAGACTCAGATGTGTTTTTTTCAGGGAAGACCCACAAGAGACGTGGGGTTTATGGCAGTAATTTACTGCTAGAACTACCACTCTATTTTCAGGATGGGACTGAGCTGGTCACAGAGTAATTTATCAGTGCCAGTCTCAACAGTTCCTTCTATATCACCAAGGAGCAGTATCTAGGACTCAGAGTACAACCACAATTCAGATTACTTGGCAAATCTTGCAACAGTCCAGCTCTACTGTGAGTCTTGTGGCAAAGCCTTTGTCTAGTCTTTGCTCCTTTACTGTTTGTGAGTCAGGAGAGACTCAAAAATCACACTCTTATCACTGCTGCAATACAACTATCATAAATTCACCTTTCACATACCTATCATAAATCCAGACTTTTAAGATTTGAGCACTTTCCATTGCCTTGCTACATACCGAGGCATGTCTAGCTAAAACTAGCAAAGCAGGCTTTACTGCTGCATGAAAATTCAGTGTGGTCAGCCGCCAGAGAAATCTGTTTTTCACATCCTTTTAAAGGGCATTATGTTTGGGCATTTTCAGAATAGAAAACTGAATCCTGGACACCAGGACAATCATGCCTAGGGAACAGAATGTCATACAATTTGACAGTCATCATGAAATTAGTTATTTTGCTTTATCGTTTTTAAGTTAAAAACACAGAAACAATATATTTCCTTTGTCCAGCTATCAACAAAAGCTCTTACTAGTTTCAGGGGCTAGTTAAGAGACAATAAGAAAATCCTTTTTATTTTGTGTTTGCTTCACATCAACTCAAAGAGGTATTTCTCTATATTATCCACTTAACAAACTGTCACAATGCTTACCACTCCAACCTTTCAGCTTACACTGAAGAGAATGTGACTCTATTCTTTTAATCTTAAACCTTCCAAAGGAATAAATTTCTTTTAGATTTAATCTTCCTTGTCCTTTAGTCTCTCTCTGGCCTCTAGACATCACTGTAAGTAATATATTCTGGTTTTTTCAGAAGGATACTCCCCCTGCTCCTTTTCTTGTTTTACATTAAAATTTCCTTTAGTATCTATACAAATTTTTACAATAATTTTTTGTCTAAATGAAATAGTTCTGAGTTACTGTTAGATTTGTTGTCAAGAAGAAAAAAAAAAGAGTGTTTTCATTAAAATTTCAAATTCAGAAATTCTAATTGTCTTTTCCTTTCTTCGTAAATCTAAATATAAACCAGGGAGGAAAGGCCAAGAATGACAGTGACAAGAAAAAAAATTGCAACAATAAAAAGCCTGAAAACAGTTCTGACAGCTAAAACATGAAACAAACTTGTTGATAGATACTCTTTCTGCACAGTATGCTTTATCTACTACATTTTCTCTGCCCTACACTGAGAGTGTAAAAGTAGATTTAAAAAGTAGTCCATCATTTGGTAATGCTGCTAGGATAAAAATACCCAAAATAATACAATTGGCTCGCTTGATATGAAAATAAATACTTTTTAAAAAGCTATTTCCCTTGATGTTTGATGAGAAAAGACTTTGAGATGCAACTACCAATCCCACCTCATGCTTTCAAACCATAAATTAGGACAGAAAATTTTCAAGTGAACCTAGAATTTGGCTGCTTCCTGTATCTTGCTTTGTTGAACTTGGAACCATCAGGGGTGATAGCACGATACCCAAGTACTTTTAAAATTTTCATTTGAAATACTCCCCTGCCTGCCCTCCTGGGCTTCCTATGGCCAGCTCAGTTTCCTTGAGGGGCTTTGGAGGAATATCTCAGGGGACAGGGTAAAAGATTCCAAAAGAGGCTCTTACCCCAGGATCAGTCCAAGGCTTTATTCTCAAAGGGTTCCAGGGAGGAGAACGAACAAGGAAGAAGCATGGGTTTATCTAGTCTTTGGCCCAGGAGAGATAACTGGCCCTGAGCCAATAGGTTAAAGATAAGGGAAGGAAGGGTCAAACTATATGGTCACAAGCTTTAGGGGGGTCTGGGGAAAAACCATTCCCCAGAGGAATACAACATTCCTTGCTGCTGTTATCTAGACCTCTGACCAATGCAACACACTTTGCAGACAGTGATGCAGACAAAGGACAGGAAAATACCCTATTACCCTGAAAGCAGTGTAACCTATAGTACTTGCTGTCATTTCTATCACACTTAATGAATCAAATTGGTTTAGAATGAAAGGAAAGGTCTTAAGGGAAAGGTCTCCACTTAAGCTAAATGACATTTTGGCATGTGTAAAGTGATAAGGCTGCCTGCAAGGACTGGAAGATATTTGTCTGTACATGATTGTGTATGTGTTTCTGTGCTCAGATCTACTCTCTAGTAATCCTTTTCTAGCATACTCACAAAATAAGGTTCAAATGTTTTACAAATCTGATAGCTTCAATGAAAACCATGGTATACACTAAAGAACAGCTACCATAAAACTGAATTCTAATGCTTTCTAGGTAGGAAGAGGTAGATAATCATATCCCACTATACCCATTACTGACAGTATTGTTGTCAGGATCAGTACAAATGTTTTTAATACCTTAAAACAGTAAAATTTATGCTATTCATATTCAGTTCAGTTTAATGATGAATGTAACATATAACATCAGGAAGCATGGATATGTAGGTTTTAGTGTGGGCTACCAACTACAGTATGAAGAGTTTTTGAAAAAAGAGGACCCTTCCTCTGATTGCTTTACCTTGCTAAGCTCATTCATTCTATCCCTTCTTGCAGCAAAGTGTGCTTATTTATGCACAACTTTCTCATCTTTCCCTCGCTGTACTAAATTTTAGTCAAAAGTGAAGTTGACAATACATCCCAAAAGCAATTAACCTAGGTGCAAATGCATGTACTGATCTCTAGTTTTGTGGTCATGCTACCCATATTTCATTCTAAGCAATGTGTTATAGCTTAAAAAAAAACTTAAAGAATATAAATAAAACTACAATGAAGAGGACTGTATCTAATATGTTTGTAAGAACTAAGATTAGAAAGAAAAAAAAAAATATTGAATTTATATTAGATGACTTGTGACCAGACACAAAAAGGAAACAGCTGAACTCTGTTAAGGCTTATGCCTCTCATTAAGTGATCAAGTTCAAAACCAAATCAAGACCAACCAGTTCATCTTCAACACGTTATATAATTAGCTCTGAAGTAAAAAAAAATGAAGGAAATTCTACATTCTCTATAGCCAAACTAATTCTCTATTTCTCTATTCTTTCATTTAAAATATTTGTGTGGGTGGTTTTCTTTTTGTTTGTTTGGTTTTTTTTTTTAATTAGTTGGTGTGAAGTTTTGTGGCACTTTTGGAGATTTTTTCTTTTGGTTGGGGGTGTTTTTTTAGTTTGGGTGTTATTTTTAGTTTGGGGTTTTTAACTGATAGGTAGCATCCCTCGTTTTTCAACAGGTTGTTTCTCAGGACCGATATAAAATTCTCTTTGAGATTTTTTTCTTCAAGCTACACATCACCAAGTTCTTCTCTCTTCCTCAGAAGCAATTCTTCTGGACAACTAATCAGTTTCATGGATGCAGATTCTATCCAGTTGTTTACTGAACAATGGTACTCCAAAGAGGACTAAACTCTTTGAGGAGGATCTTGCCAGTGTGGAAAGGTGAGAAGATTGGCAGGGTCTACTCCTGTTTACACATTCTAGCTTCATATTTGACTTTCTTGTTTCACATGATGCTCTTGGCCTTTGATCAAAATGTTTTCTAACTCTTTTTTTGAATACCTTTAAGTATTACTTATGATTTCTTCGAGGTTTGAAAATTGACCCCTAGAGGTCAATTTGATTTTGTTTTGCTCTTGTCTTTCCCTATAACTTTGGAGCAGGATATGTTTTCATCTAAAATCATTTTAAAATTTCTTTTCACCTTCATATTCTCAGTTCTTCCACACTGATCAGCAACACTTCTCACATTACTTTTCAACACTGTCTCATCCTTACAATCTGTGTGTCTTTTATAGAGTCTTGGTATTTTCTTTTTTTTTTTTCCCCTAACGGGTGCCTATCTTGGTGGTTAAAAGTCTTTTGAAATTAAAAGAAACGAGAGGCCCCCAAATATTCTAATATTTGTCACTAGGCCCTATGCATTTTCTTTATCAAAAGCCTAATCTGTTTAATTTTTTTTGGTTTGGTGGTCAACATTACCACACCAGTCAACATTACCATTACCAGGTTATTATACCTTTCTTCAATACCCATGAAATATAAATAATAATTTATAATAATAATTCAATAATTTATTGAATCTCAGAGCGATTATATAGCTTTCAGATGCATCCATTTCTGCCTGGATATTGAGGTTTTTTCTTCATTCTATTTTTGTGAGATAATTTTTGCCACAGATAATTTCATGTCTTTCATAGAATATATGTTGATTTTTACCAGTCTTACTTCTGGAATTTACATTATCTATTCTGAATTTTTAAGCATTTTTATCTATACCTCTTAAACTTCATTGCACATACATACGTATTTTCTGAACCTTGAGCAAAGCCACATTGTTATACACAATTCAAACACAAAGTCCTATATATATTGATGATATTTTTCTACAGCCAGAATGATGGCTTATTATGTTTGTGTCTTGGTGTGCTGAATTTAATGCTGTCAGACACTGTGAAATTTAAACTCATCATTAGCTACAATGAGGATAGGAATTTAAATTCACAATGTAGGCTGAAAGCTGCAGGCCATATTTTTTTGGTTGAAATAATTTTTTTCTGGAGTTGCTTTCTGTGTGTGAAATTATTCCTAGCTTATAGGAGTCTGCTATGAGTAAGATTTGAAATGTATTGCAGAGCAGACATTATTGGAATCTATGTTTTTCAGAGCTTTGCCTGCATACCTCCATGCCTGCTTTATAAACAGATCTAGGGAAAACAGTGAAGTCCAAGATGTTACTGGTGGCAAGCTAACTTTTCCTCTGAGTAAGGCTTTGTGTCAAACTGCCATGGACTCAAACAGTACCTTCATGTGAGGCTTTCTGCTACTCTCCACCTAAATTTAGAGTCAATTCATGTAAGCTTGTAAAGTATGATGTATGTCATGACAAACGCTTGTATAATCTCACCATGTAGTTTGTGGTTACTAAACACATTACCTTGTGCTTAAAGTTGGGATAAAAGTTTGCTTAAGGTTGGATAAAAAATAAAAAAACCTCCACACTTTGTAGGGGTTTCTAATATAATTCAGAGAAAATGAAGTGCAGTTCTGACATGTCTTACAGTAAGAGGTGCATCAGTATACTCTTAATGAAAAGTCATATGCCTACAATATCTCCTGAAAATGTAACAGTATTTCTCCTATTCTGAAAGCTTTACAAATTGAAATCCAAATGATTTCATCTTCTAGCACCCAATGAGAATAGTGCTCCAGGACAAAGAAAAATATTTTTGGCCTGTAGTGTCACCATTATAACTTGAGTATTTGGAACAAAATGCTCTTTTTTATTGAACTGAAATCCTAAAGTGTTCTGCAGCCTGACCCTTAACTCCAACAACAGATTTTTTTTTTCCAGATATAAATAAACCACAAAAAAGAGGAAACCACAAGCAAGTTCTTTAAGGCAAAAAAAAAAAAAAGAAAAATAGAAATGTTGGAGGTCTTTTATGATTCATCTTTCCCTCCTGTGAGTAGCTATGTTTTAAAAATAGAGACGGGTCTGGCTGCTGCAATTTAAACATGTATTTTCAAAACTACAAAGCCTGGGGGCATGTGAGTGTCAGACTTAAATCAGGTTCAACAGTTAGAATGTTGCTACAAAATCTAATCCCAATTAATACCCAGTTCCTGCATCAAAACCTTCTGAATGTTTAGTGTGTGTTTTCCAAAGAAGCTGCTTTGGTTTGATTTAAGAGTTAACTTACTAATAGTCAGGCAATTTTCCACTCAGCTTTGACCCTTCCCTAGGTCATGTGGATTTGCCTGGCACCATGTAATTCAGATACTTCAAACTAGAACTATTTTAAATTGTATCTGTAGACTTTACATAGTCCTTCAACAGGAAATGTAGACTATGACTAGGAATATGATGCAGACATTGGCAGTGTTTCCTAGAAGTATTAATTCTTACATTGGCCACAAATATCCAATAGCTTAATCTTGGTGTTAAAGGTTTAACCTGAAAATCAGATTCTCTTGGTAAGTTGTAACCAGCCTCTGGATTGATGCTACTCTGTACCACAACAGGGAAAATGGTCTCCACTAACATTGAGAAACTGCTGTCTACATACTGCAAAGGAACAGCACAGACAAGAACAGAACCAGCTTTAGAAAAATAAACCCTTTGTAATAGAATCAAATAGATTACAGCCCAGACGGAGAGGAAAGGATTAAAATCTTTCTTCTCTTGTAACTGATGCTATCATGAAAAAAAAAAGAAAAAATAAGTAGATTATTTAAGGAGAGTTATTCAGAAAATATGGATTATAGAAAGGTTGACTCTCTAGGTAGGAGATGATTTTCTTCTGCCACTATTTCAAAAGAGTGTTGTTTAGCTGTTTGGGCTTTTTTTTTTTTTTTTTCCTTTCTTCTGCCTGACTATATGCTGGCTTCTTCTATGTCTCAGCCTACAGAACAGCCTAGATGAGTATTTTTCACTGAAATGGCTGTAGAGGAATTGAACACATTTTCCTGCTCTGACAGAACTGTTTGCACATTTGTCTGCTTTCTGGTTTATTCCCTTTACAGAAAAATTTCTTGTACCAAGACTTATTTCACTTTACATATGTTTCTGAAACCAATTCTTCTTTTCCTACTTTAAGTGCCAAAAATCAAAATCTTTCTTTTGCCAATAAACTGTTTTTATCCTTAGGTTAATATATTCCTCCAAAGGTCTATGCAGTCATCTGCAGGCTGGTGTAAGAACACACTGCTTGGAATCTGAGCTGGATGGATGTGTTCTACCCTTAAACAGAAGATATAAATATATTTAAGTAACGTCCTGGACATGAAATTTATTTATTTATTCTCACCATTTGTAGCCTGCCCATAAAGCTTTCAGTTTATAGACAGGTTGGAGTCATATACATATATATATATGTATATATATATGTGTGTGTGTGATTGTAATCAGATCTGTAGTTGTACCTCCAGAGTCATGCCCTGACAGGTTGTTTTATCAAGTGATTAGTCTACCAAAGATATATTTAAGTAAGACCTCCCTTAAAGGCAAGAATAGACATTAAATGCTTTCTTCAGTCCTAAATAAGCTTATCAGAAACCTTATTCATCACTAGAGTAAATCTTAATGTACTGATTATTCAGGAAACACAGAAATCCTATATGTGTGATGCATTTCTTTTACTGACAGATGATGATAAAAGAATTTGAGTTCATTGAGTGTTGAGGGCACCAGGAATTTGTCATCTCTGCTTAAAGGATTAAATTTTAGTACAATATCAAGTACAGTAGTTTTACTGTGGTCAGATAATTTGGCTCCATAAGCCACCTTAAAATGATTAAGTGCTGCCCTTCCTTTTATGCCACTTCAATCTCCAAATTCCATCCGTCCTGAACAACAATCCATCCACTGAATGTGGCAAATTCAAGATCTTCTCTCCCATTCATACTGAAATTCCTATTCAGTCTCTCAATGCACTAAATATAAGCCTACTGTAATAACCACATACATCAAATAATAAGTTATTTTTCTACATTTCAGTACTTGTTATAAATATTTTATTTCTACTTCTCCAACCTAATTTGCAATTCACATATATTTCTTCATAATTCTGTCATATTTCCTTTTTATAGCCATAAGCCATATTTCTATTTTATCATTTCCTTTTAACTACCCTGGAAGACCTTTCTATATTTCAATTACCTACAGACTCCCAGTCCTGCAGCAAAATCTTAAAATCAAAACTGAAGTATTGATGCATTCCTCTGCATATTAATTCTGATTATTATTAGAATATTATCAGAATATAAGTAGTCTGGAACCTTCTGAAGCTTCCTTGACACATCAAGGCTCTCATCTTTCATCTAGTGAAGTCAATGACTGATCAAAAGCCAGACTGAACCCACTGTAAGGACACACTTTAGTGTAATGGAAAAGATACAGCCCTTCACATATTTTTTCCTGACACTGTTTTGGTGTCAAAGTGGATTTGACCTATATACATCCTGCTGTTAATGTGAGAAAGTTACCAAAGTATGTACTCTACTGTCCTTTTCTGACTTCCATTTTTCTAGGTGATTGTCCTATTTGTCAAGGAAGAAGAGTCTTAGGAAGTCATAATCACCTGCAAATTTTTTATGTCTCTTTTATTTCTCCTAGAACTGCTAGCAACAATGTGCAAACCTTTGTACAACTGCAATTACCCCAGTGAGAACTTTTATGTTTGAAATATGGGAAAAAAGTGATCTTCAATCAGATCAGGTCATACAATACAGACGTGGAACTTCATGTATCTGAAAAATTTGTGTTTCCAAAAAAGCTTGGGTTCTAGAGAACGAAAATCTTGGTAAAACTATAACTGACAAGTTTCTAAGTAGCTCCTTATTTCTTTTTAGAGAAAAAGTATTACTGTTGACATATTAATTATCATAATAAAGAAATTCAGTTCTATCCAGAGCTGGATAAAGGACCTCAGGTCCTGTGCTAAAACAGACTATACCACCCAGATATGCAGCAGTAAGAAAGAAAATAATCCAGCACTTAAGAAAGTAGTAGGAAACAAGATTAACTTGATTTCCTTAAAGGTAAGTAATATTTTCCAAACAATTTAGACTGGGTTATTTGGAAAAAATTATATAGCTGATTTGCTACATCTAGAAAACATAATTGGACTTCACTGCAGAACAGCAATGGCTTCTGATTGATGACCTATCTCATTTAATTTGCAAATCTATTTTTGCTTTGCCTTTTTTAAGCATCATTAATAAACACATAAAGCCACATGTGCAAGTATAACATATAGAAGCTGTGTAAACCTAGAACAAAACAAATTATACTATAGCTTTTATGGGTCTTGGAAGAACGGTCAGAGATAAAATCATGTTTGAAAAAAGAATGTTATAGAAAGGTGAAGGAATTATATAAATCAAAAGAACATGTAGGAGATAACATGAGAGTTAAATTACTGTCTCTTCTCCTTCAAAATCATAGAGAGAGGAATATCCTTCCCCAAAAGAAAAAAATGTTTGTAAAATTTGGATAGAAAAGTACAAGTTTAATGGGAAAAAAGAGAATTTCTGATAATGTGCATTTAGCCTTAACTAAGAAAGCCACCTCAGAAGACAAAGGAGAAAAAACCCCCATTTACACTGTCAAAAAAAGTAGTTGTAGTTTGACTAAAACTAGGTGAATTCCAGGTTCCTCCATCCTCCTTATACACCTTTCTTAACTGCTAACTACATGTTTGCTTTAAGAAACAAAAAAAAAGAAAAAACCCCAACTATACTAACAGAGCCATGCAGTGAAGGTTTTTATATAACTTTATTTCACAGAGTTGTCTCAGAAAAATGTACGCTGATCTAAGGGATTCTTAATCTTTTCAAAAGTGCTCTGGCAGGATAAAGCTGCCACATGAAATGTGCTTGTACTCTTGTGAACAAGGCTGACCAGCACAATTCTCCTGCACAGAATCTTACAGAGATCATATTCCAGTTAAAAGTGAAATAAAAGCAAAGGGAAGAAAATTTTGAATTCAGATTTAAATAAGGGAAGTAAAAATCAATCAGATACTCTTGCTCTGTAGCTGCAGAGAGACAGAAGAAGACTCTGTGATGCTATAGATGCTGTCCATTGGAACAGCAGGGTGAATATAAAAAAATGGAGAAAGGTTTAACTATGTGCAGAAAGGAACCCGTGAGCCCACCAGAAAATGAGTGCCTCATTACTGCTTGTTTCCCCAGTTCTTTAACATTATGTTCATCAAACCTTTCTCCTTCCTCCCTCCAAGGCTCTATATGTGTTAAACGTGGTGACAGGAGGCATCTCTGTGCAAAAGGACAATAGACAGCTGCAATTCTAACAGCTCTCTCTAACAAACACAAAATTTGAATCCTTTTTCTTCTTCCCTTGAATAACAAAACAGAAAAAGAACTAATGCAGTTAAAAGAAAAAAGCAAAACTAGCAATGTAATGAAGAATAAGAAGTTTAAACTAAACCAGCCCAGCCAACTGCCTAATTTTAAAATGAAAGACTCTTACTATACAAATATAAATATAACTGCAATATCTCTAAACCAAAAAGTACTACTTCTGATTCTAGATTTTCCTTATCTGGGAAATAAACTGATATCTAGATTACCCTGTTTCTACTATATCTTTCTTCTTGTAATAGGCTGCCTATATAAAAATTTGCAAATAAAAAGGTTACAAAAAATAATCACTGAGTAGCTGTCAACTTAATCTTTGAAGTTTTTTTTTAATCAAGAACTTCTTTGACTTACGATAAATTGCTTTTAAAAGCTGAGCATTAAAAAACATTCTTCTGAATGGAAGAAAAATACAAAAAATCCCACATTGCCAGTGTAGTTTACAAATGCCCATGGGCATACTTTGAAAATTAATTGCCAAAATAAATAATTTCTTGGACACATTCACAGTAAAGTGTTTCCAAATAGACACTATTGATTGCTACACAAGAAAATAAAATCATTTCATTGTAGTACCACCCTCAAATAAATACATGTGAGAACTTTATCTCCAAATAAGCAGATCTTATTTTCCCTTTTTTATATTCAACTTTTGTTTTATTTCTTCTTCCATAATTCCTTTCCTATATTCACCCCAAGGCACCATGATAATAAAAACACAAGCTTGAGAAAAATAAACTAAAGAAAAATTCTGGTTGATGTTTGACATTATGATTTCCTGCCAGATTTCATCAGTCATATCATGCCAGGTGGAGTAATACAGTCTGATTGATGCTGCTCACAGGGACTCATCACCTTTCATATGTTTGCTGAAGAATTTAAAGGTATCACATAATCTTTGGATAAAATTAATTCTTATGGCGCCAAATGTTTGATTAAAAAATAATGATCATGACATCAAAAACTTGTGATTTCTCAGCCGTAGGGAATCTAATTCTTACCACCATTTGTAAGATGTTTTATTTTTTAACTTATGATAGATGCTTTGACATCTTTGACATCCTGTGTCAATAGTACATTTAAGATTACTTTTCTCAGCCTGTAGTATTATGACCAAGTTTGAGCCTTAGCAGGATCCAGCATGATTCTGTTTTTCGACATTTTGCATGATGGGGCCCTGCTTTCCTGCAGATTGCTGAACACCTCACTGCCCATGGAAAGCAGTGAATTATTTCTTTGTTTTGCTTTGCTTGTGTGTGTGACTTTTGCTTTACCTGATGAACTGTCTTTATCTCCAACCACGAGGGTTTTTGTTTTTTTTCACCCTTCCAATTCTCTCCCCCACCTGTACTGGTGGAGGAGTGAGTGAGTGGTTGTGTAAAGCTTAGTTGTTGGCTGTGGTGAAACCATTGCATTATAAACTAATATAGCCAAGTCAAGGCAAATTTTTTCAGCTGAGCCTCGTGAAATCTTAATTCATATGAAGGTCAGACTTGATACCTTGTGTACAGAAAAAACAAAGGTCACCATATACAATATTTTTTATCATTTTGAAGGAGCATTACCTAAGCAAATGGCACACACACCACAAAACAATGCTTAATGGTAACACATAAAAGCCAAAACACAGTGGTAATTGTGATTTGTACCACGGTTGATTCTGCAGAGTTTAAATTCAAATCTACATTTAGAGGAATTGATATTTGAATTATGCACTACGTTTTGGTTGGTCAAACAATCATTGATAATGAGAAGATGTTTTCTTCTCCAGTGGATTAAAATTTTGTAGAAGATTGATAGTTCAATTAATACTAAAGGCATTAAAAAGATATGTTTACATCCATTTAGAATCATCATTACTACTATACCTGTTACTCTCAGCCTGTCGGCTCCAATGACAATCTCATCTTCATCTGCAGAAAACAATACTTTTCCACCATCATTTGCTCTCACTTCAAATCTCTTACACTGAGCTTCCACAGCATCAGCTCCTAAAATCAAGGAAGTGATCATTACATCTAAGATATTTTGTAAGAATTAATCATCAGTACAAATGGAATATCCAAAACATACTGAATCCATGACGCTTTACTAAAATATCTAGCTTTCTGTAAGCCTGATAGATAATTTGCATTATATAATACTGTTAAACTAGCTTACAGAAATAACTGTGAAAAACATATATTTCAGCATTATGTGGAAATCAACACTAAAGTATAGAATTCACTTAAACATTGAGATCTTGAAATGCCAATTCAGACAGAGCTTTGGGGGGTTTGTTCAGTTTAAATTGAAGTTTCTTGCCAATGAAAAAGTAAAGATAACACATCAAGACATAAAAATCAACATAGCAGAAAAGAGTATTTTTCATTCAGTTCTACTGCAAGCTTAGACAATGAAATAACAAAAAAGCCACAACAAAATACCAAAACAAATAAAAAACATGACCTAACATATCAAAATTTATTTCATATTTTATGAAACAATCTTCCCAAATGTCTCAGAGCTCAAAGCCCCTATAATAATTTTGAAATTGGACAGATATATGGAATTGATCTAACTGTAAAGAAGAAAGTTAGCAGGTATTGAGACTTTTAAATTTACTATGCTTTTCAATTACAGGTCTTATTCTTACTCTCCAGTGTTTTTGTGCTGAATTGTTTCTGAAAATTTTATTAATAAGTGAAAGCAAACATCACTTCTGAAAATGGTGTTGAAAAGCAACCAACTGCCTATGGTTAGATATAAAGCAAGATACATTATTTCAGGGAATAATAATCTGAAATTTTCTCTATTGTCCCCAATTAGACATGCAATGCATTCCTGGAATAAATCTATATGCGTAAAAATTATGTGGAGAGCATTATGGACAAAGAAATGTATATATGTTATTTCAGTTTAATAATCTGGTTTAAAAGTTTGTTAAAAAGTCCTGCCTCCATAATATGTAAGTTTTTAGTTTAATATACAAATGCATAGTATCAAAATGTGTATTAAAGAATATAAAAACTGTGATAATCTGTTTTGGTCAAGGAATTGCTTTAGTAGCTCAATTTGCAGAATCAGGTATGTAATCAAAAGAATTCCTCTTACTTTCAGATGAACTTATGTTTATACTGTAAAAATTTCTGGCTATTTTTGATTCACAAAGAAAAAAAAAAATGAAGAGGCATTATCAAAATACATGTGATGATGCATTTTGTTGAATTTAGATATGTTTATTCTGTAAATGTGTAAAATGGTGTTTTCTCCTCCACTCCCCTGCTGAAGGTTTTTTAAAATGTGTTAATCAGGTTGTTGGTTTTGTTTTGAAAAAATACAAAATCTTTGTAAAAACTGACAGGGGCAGATTTCAGATTTCATATGCAGATGTTTGGGGATGCTCTTGTCCTGCAACCACACTTACGGTTCAGGAAACCGAAGGAAAATTACAAATAACTTAATACTAAATAGTTTAATCTTTATTTATGAGCTGATTATAGCTTAGCCACCTAAAACTAAGTGGCATTATAAGTACTGTGATTTTACTAATTTACACCCATCAAAGTCGTTAGCTCTGTAAAGAAAAGAAATTAACAGAAAATGTGTCAGAAATCAAAAAGAGAAAAGACCTGCCACGTTCTTACTCATTATATATCACTGTAAGTGACAGCCCACGTTTCAATAACGGCTTTTTAAAACTTGTAATGTATTTAGGATAATATATGTTTTCATGAAAAATGACTTAAATAACAATGATCTGGAACTTTGACTAAGATATGCATATATTTTAGATGTTATTTGTGCTGCTTCAGAATCACATTGTACAAAAGTACACCTAGAATTCAGCTAGTCCAAAATATCTTTACAGTAAGTAAATAAATTTTATTGCTAAAATAAATGGGCTTTTTACTTCATGTTTCACTCAGGACTTAATAGTGTATTACTTGGTATTACTTATTGCTGAAATGGTAGTTAGTGTGCTCAAGGCACTTGAGAGATTGCTCAAAAGCATAATACATGTTAAATCTGTCTCTTTGACATAGAACCAGGTTGTGAATGTTATAAAATTGGTTTCGAAAAGTTAAACTGCCTACAGAGTAATCAGTGCTATCAAAATGGAATTCTGTTTCATTACATTTTCATTTCCCAGTTGAAATAGGAGCAAGCAGTTGCATTTGCAATGTATTAGGGTATTATCTTCTTAGATGTAAAGCAAATTGCTGTGTTCCAAAAACACTCTACAAACATACACATCTCATAAAATGTCTGAATTTTTAATAGTACTACTAATAAAAACGATGCATCAAGTCTAAGAATGTTATGCATGAACAAAGGAAATACTTTGAAATTCTAATCTCAAACTTGTAGAGCCATCACTGTTTTCAGCAAACCATAATCTGCTTGAATAATGCATATTTCAGTCCAGAGAATCATGGATGAAAATCTATCTTCTAAATTCTGTTTGGAAAGGTAATTTCTATCAAACACATGGATACCAGAAAAGCTGTTTAGCTTTGCTACTTCTTACTGTATCACTATTCTGCTAATAATAGACAGGCTTTAATCTGGTTCAAGAGATGTCAATGACAAACTCTTTTCTCATCTTGTGCTCAGGAAAACTATTTACTTGTAAATTCAGTTGTATAATTCTCAATTAAATTATTATGTTTCTGTGAAATTCCTTTAATTTAAAGTATATAGATGAAAAATATACATATTGTATTCATATATACATGGTATGTAATGATGGTTTATAACACATGATTGTTGCACAGCAGTTGTATAATTGAAACTATCGTTAACCAGCTACATTTGAAATGGTACAAAGCCTAAAATTGTTCATTTTAACTGTAGTGAAGATGCATTAAATGAAAATGTTGGGCAGTACACACAGTAAAAATACAGACAATCATGGTTCTGTAATCCAGATTAACAGTAACAGAGATTAAATTTCAAAATAAAAACTATCTATTTTGAATTTGTAGAGTTTTACTTACTAAGTAATATAATAATAATAATAATATGAAAAATGCACGTACTAACAGTTTGCATTTTAAAGTCAATGATTATTTACAGTAATTCATTATTATTCAGAAACACTCATTAGAACCACTGTTTTCTGTGATAATAAATAATAACAAGAACTCTCCAGTCTTACAAGGTTTAGATATGATTAGAAACAGTAGGAGTTGTGTCTGATTTGTCAATCACCTTCCATGTCCACCTGGCACACAACAAATTCAGACATAGAAAAAGAAAAAAACCCAACGACTTTAAATTCAATATAGGGCTTAGAATTCAAATTGAATTACCACAAATTGATCTTTGTAAATAGGAAACGTTATAAAGTTCAATATACTTTTTTCTTGTTCTTGAACGAAGAAATGAGTTATTTAAACATTTATTAAATGCAGAGTTTTATGCAGTCTGGATGACAAAGAAAGTTACTTTTATTAGAATGTGTTGGTGCTTCTGAGATTGGAGATTAAAGAGATAAAGCATTTTTAATAAAGATTCAACACTCATCTGGGTCTTAAGATGAATTTTTGAGAAGTATACATCTAGACAATTTTTTTTAATATTCATAGGAACTCTAGATATTATGGTATATTGACCAGCAGAGATCTTAAAAAAATTTCAGTGAATGCAAGAGCAATTGTGCAAATGAAGGATTCATAACAGCTTAACAGAAGCATTGAAGAATCTGGAAAAGAAAAAGAGAACTTTCAGCTGAGAGCATAACATATACACAAAGACTCACAACAATCAGAACATATTCTGCGTTCTGTTTGCTGAGGAAGGGAAGGGACCATTTTCACCATATCTAAAAAGTATGAAAGTAGAAGGTAAAAGACCCCTTAGCTTGCTCTGTCAGCAGTTGGTGGCCATGCTGTAGAGATGTCAGAAAGCTACTGCTTCTAGGAGAGGTTGATCTTCAAGTTTTCCTATTCAGACAAGGGAAGCTGGAGCAAACACTAGGTGCCAAGAAACAGGGTACACATTTGTCACCTTTTTTGAAAGTGAACAATATAAATTGTCAACATAAATTATTACCATGGAAATAAGCCACACATTATTATAAGAGGAAACTCAGTAGAACCATCTGAATCAGGCAGGACACTTCCTTCATCATGACCCAGTAATATCCATGAAAGACTAGTCATATTACAGGTTTAGGATTTTTTCAAATGAAATCTGACAGAAAAAGTTCTGCCCTCCCAGGCAGATTTTACTTCTAGGAACTTTGTAGAATCATAGAATCATTATAGTTGTAAAAGACCTCTAAGATCATGAAGTCCAACATTAACCCCACAGTGTACAAGTCCACCACTGATATGGTATATCAGTTTCACTGAAAAACACATCTGAAATACTGCCTTCACCTCTGCAATAGATAGAATACATCATTCCTGCAGTCTGTATTCCTGGTGCATCTTGACAGTGGAATTCCAGCTATGGTGTAAGTAGCACACAAGTTGCAGCAGACAACACTCTCCAGGCTACTTCTATATGAGGCCACAAAAACTCAAGAGCAATTCTGTGCTTTTCCACCTACTACCTCTAACATATGGTAATTTTCATGGGACTCAGAAAGTACATGGCTGAACAGACCTTTGGTCTGATCAGATACAGCTGTTCATATTTTCATCAGCTATGAGCAATACACAGGGGTGAATGAAAGTAAAATGTGATTCTTCTTGAATGTTGTTTGAGCTTTAAGTCAACACATTTATTTTGCTTCTGTAATGGTTAAAAGGATGTGCATTGTCTGTAATTTTAGCTGTAATATCTTAATTGCTTATATGGGTCCTTAGATAAGAAAGCCAAGCAAGACACAGGAAGATATGTCAGGCACCAAAATTTATCTGTAGGACTTCAGACTGTATATTTTGCTCTACTTATAGAGCACTTTAATTTAGTCAAAACATGTTCTAGATTCTTGAACCGAGGCTTGTAGCAAGTAAAATGACTTTTGTATCAGACTGATTTTTCTCATAATACTATGGATGTGTTACAAACATATAAAAATATAATAAAGATATATTAATAATAAACAAGTATACATGGTTTATGTAAATGGATATATTTTAAATTAGATTATTAAATAAGGTATTTAAAATATAAAATAAATAACAGGTTAAATTATAATTAAATATATTCTGTATTTTATTACCAGATCAATTATATTATCTTTCCTTATCACATTTTCCTTTATTGTCCAGGAATCTTTCTTTGTGACATCAATAAATAGCCACAATATGTTCTTTTTACAGCTGCATTTATCAACTTAGCTTTCATTGACAAGCTCAAAAGTCCAGCTCATGCAACTGTATTATTTATAATTCTAACATATTTTGTGAACTACAAAATGTGAATGGGAGTAGAAAACTTATCAGTTTGTCTTACTCATGATGAATGCAACCTTAATATTACTAAATCCTAAGAGAATTTTCCAAGTTTTTAGTATTATCCTTAACCCTGTAATTTTTAGCTTTCTGTGATGTGATTAGTTTTTACAACATAAATAATTTACAAAGCTGAACACATACCTTTTGGAAGCTAAGGCTTACTGATGCAGTCTGGGCAATACTTTTCCATACAAAATTATTGAGAATATTTCCATTCTTTCTGTTAGCTGAGCTAGGCTGTAAGGCTATAATTATGTTGTTTGGTCACTATGTTTTACGAAAATACTGAGTTGTTTCTAAGTAGCTGCACATTCCACTGAAGAGAAATGAGAGCTAAAAACAGAACAATTCATAGTGAGATACCTGACTACCTGCTGTACTTGATGAACACCATGTTCAAACCAAATAGCAGGAGCACACAGAAATAATAAGAGGAGCTATGAAATGTCTTCATTAGATAGATGAAACTCAAAACAGGACTGTTAAATTTCTACGTGGGAAATATAACATCTTGCAGATCATAAGGCAAATCATTCCTTGCTAAACCTGTTACTAAGTATCATTATATATTTCCTTTAGGTCAGACTTCTAGTTAGACTTCTCTATTGAATATTCTACCAATTTACCAGAAATTCTACTGAAAATTCACTGATGTATAAATCTCTACATCTCTGCTTTATTCATTTCTTAAAAACAAATATGATGTTTGACTTATTTGCATTTTTGAGGCCTCATCTCTCATCTGCATGCTGTCTAAAATACCTGCCTAGTAGTGCAAGGACCTTTATGCAACCTGCTTTATCACTCTGAGGTAACTGGATGAAAAATGGAATTGGATGAAGTGAAATACATTCATGTAACCCAATGGTTCCTTACCTTTCCTCTTACTCATTCATCCTGTGACCTTTTAAAACAACTGTTATGGATCTTTGTGAAGATTTTAAAAGAAAAGCATTTCAGTTTTGTTTTTCTTACTGGTAATATTCTCTGAAAACATTAGACAGTTATTCTGAGATATTTTTTCTATCCTTGCAGGCATTTTGACCTTTTTTGTGTGTTTTATTAATAGAAATTAAAAGCTAGCAAATATTTTTACTCATATTCACAGAATCATTCAGGTTGGAAAGACCTCCAAAATCACGGAATCCAACCTTTGACCAATCCTCACCTTGGCAATATATTCTCTCTATATTTTTGTTATTAAGAGGCTAGCTTTGTATCTTCCTTTTTTTTCTTTTCCCCGAAGTTTATTAAAAAGATAAAAATTGTTCTTCCAGATGCTTTCAGTGGATTCTCATAGACTTTAAATAAAATCTGTTGTGACTCAAAATATGGTATAATATTACTCACAATGTAGGGAATTAGACCATTATAACGTTTCTGAAAGCAAATCAAACATTTTGAGATAAGGAATGGAATTAATCACACTTTTAGAGAGAAGACGCAAACAAAGGACACGAGGTACCAGAGCACTTAGAAGCTTTCATGAAAAAGAAATGTTAAAACGCCCCTATTTTACATTTTTATAATATTAATTCAATACTGATAACTACTGTATAAAGGAGGACTCAAAAAGTCTAATCTTGACAAACTGCCTATTTCTCCGATTATCTGCTTTAGCTAGAGAGTTCAAATATCCTGAAGCTATCTATGCAAAAGGTCTTAACATTTCATATAATCACACTTTATCTGAGAAAAAATTAAGGAAAGAATGTACAAAATGCTAGAAGATACACATGACTCATCCACAAAAAGGGTACCACTGGGTAGTAAAACAAAAGAAAGAAATACAGCCTCATGACCAGAAAATGATAATTTTAAACCCTTCTACTACTTGGCAGAACAGTGAAATGCATTTGCAGATTTCTGAGCAGCTAGCATCCGCTATGACGATGGCTCAAGATGACGAGGGCTTAACCTAGCTCTCAGGATTTCTACATTATCCATTTAGGAAATTACTTGTCTCCTTGCCCTTGACAGTGGGACACATGCCAGAAAGCTGCAGAAGCAGGATAAAAGCATATTTGGTCTCTTAGCTTCTGGAAGTGTCTCTTTTGATTAATGTTCTCAGTGGAGTTCATTGTTGACTTGTAACATATAAGATGCAATTCAATTCACAATGAAGACATCTACCTCAGCCAGTTACCCTGCTGACACTGAAATTCTGTGTCTTTGAGATTTGAATCACTGCCAGATTGTCTATCTTTGAAACACCCCACTTGTAGAGGCTACACTGATACCCTTGGGAAGTCTGAAGTGTCTTTAAACGAGTGGACGATTCTGTATCTGGAAAGAAAAATAACCTAGATACAGATGGATATTTGAATTCAGAGACAAGACCTGCAGCATAGGTGGAATTTCTGTCTGGACTAGCTGAAAGCTTTTGCATCAGAAGTATGGCAAGCCAGCCAGAATCACTCATCTAGAGAAAAATAAATGTGCTAAATTAGCACCTGGCTGTTTCTTCCACACCAGAAACAAAATGGGTAGGAATCTTTAAGTGTGTGAAAAATTTGAGGTCATCACAAGTTGAGATACCTTGGCAATATGTATGATAAAAGAGCAACTAAACAACTTCTGCAACCAAAATATCTGTGCAGAATAACACAAAAGCAAAATCATGAAGTTTTGGAACTCTAATGTTGTAATAACTTATTTTAAAGACAAGGTAGTCCTTAATTTTGATTTGGAAAAAAATGCTCACTGTATCATTTTGATTTCTAACTCATGTTAGTGATTCAGTGAATGATAACTATTGTGACTAACTGATTTCAGATTTATTGAATGTTTTTTCCTTCACAGGAAGAAATCTAGTTAAATATAAAAATATTCAGCTAATCATTAATTCACTGCCATCTGTTCATAATTCAGTCACAACTACAATATTTATCACTCTGAGAATAGCCTAAGGAAAAAAGAAGCTATTTTCAGAGATATATTTATGTATTAAAGAATTTTTTAAAATCCATAATAAATATACCTTTAACAATGCTGTACATGCTTGAGACAAATTACATCAAGACAGCTCTGCCCATCTACAAATGGCACAATTAAATATGTCTAGTATTGGAATATTATGGACCTTGAAACTTAATCCTGTTCTAAATAGAGGCAAAAAAAAAGGCAAATAAACATTTTCATTTATAAATAAATACAAAAAAGCAGCAGTGCTCTATGTGTGGTTATTAATTGCTACTTTCCAATGTATTTTTAAAGTTACAGTGTTACATTGAAGATGGTTTTGGAACTATATTTTTAATGGAACTAGGTGAAGTGCAATAAATAGAAATTAAACTTTAATATTGATGTTTTTAGAAAACAATATTAATTGCAACATAACACTGAGATGAAATTTCTGATAGTCTAAAGATATGTGAGAGGAAATTCCATAAAACAAAAATATTTTTATTATTTATTTTTTAGTACTACTCATCTATTTGATATGAACCAGAATTTGCTATCTAAGAGATTCACAATCTCATATGGACAAATAATTTTCATGGGCAAACACAAATGTTTCCACAGCTGACTTCCACACCTGAGATTCTTTCACTTGCAAGAATCTCTTTCACAAACACAAACAGGATAATTTCCCATAGATACTTCAATAATAAAACTGATGGAACTCAGACTTTTTAAAGATAACTTAGCTGAAGAAAGAATCTAAGTCTACAATCAAATTCTCACACCTATGTTCGACAAATATCTTTGCTGTTATTTCAACATCTTTAAGAAGAACATCATACTATTGACTTTCCACCTCCATCCACCTCAGTGTTCTCTGCAACTGTGAAATAAAGGAGAACACCAGAAAGATCTCACTGCTCCTCTATTTCTTTCAAATTATGTTTTTGCATATAATTAACTTAAAATAGGCTTCTCATTTTTTGCCCACATTTTGTCCTTCATCCCTTAGAATAATATATTCCTGACAATGTTAGTGAGCTGTCTGAACATCAGGGAAAAAAGGGGTAAAAATAAAATGTTAATGTCCTGTCAGAGACTTGTTAAAGGTCCAGATGTTACAGGTAATTTAATAATGCTTAGCACCCAGCAGCAGCCTTGTGAATGTCACAACGCATGCATAGCAGCTGCTTTTGAAGTTAAATGAAGTATTAGCTTCAGATAAAGTTAAAGACAAAGAATTAGAACCATCTTTGGAAGATGCATGCTGCATCCTTCAAACCCACTCCTATACCTCTAAAACCTACTTATATACCTCTATATAACCCCATTTCTTTGACTCTTGGGATGTCTCTCCTACAAGAGGAAATCACTTCTCCTTCCCTGCTCTGAACATTTGGGCAGTAGTTTAGCTGTCTGTACTGGCCAACAGCGTGTGGGTAACAGCAGCAGGACAGATGGCAATAGATTAATGTTTAAACACTAACACTTCTGCACCGCCATGAAAACACTAATTACCTCTTCCCACTCAGACTCTACTTCTACAGTTACATCAATCAACTGCTCATAGTCCCAGGTCCTCTGATATGTTATGAGGTCGGGTTGGGTGGGACGGAAAGAGGATAAAATATTCGAGAATTACAACTGGATACCTTTTTCTCCTGTTTTTCAGTGCCAATTTTCTAGAAACAGTGGAAAGGTCTAGGCTGGTATTTAAAATACAATAAGGTAAAATAAAAAGCCTATAAAGCAGCAAATTAAGCAGAAGACTGCAGTACCACTGCCGAATAGCTATTGATAATTAAAATCTACTTCAGTATATGTCAAGACTCACTACAGATGCTCTGGGGTCAAAGTTAGCACTGAGATGAAATACCAGGGCAGAGAGCTGAGGCTGTTACCAAGCTGATTGGACACCTCTCTGCACAGTCATTGCTGTACTCCTGCTTCCCCTCCACAATCCCTGCCAGGAAAACACTGATTTAGTGTTCCCTTTCATTATTTTCATATCACCTCTAAAGTGACAGTGGGTATAGGCCATTGTGCTTTCATGAGAAAAAGAGGATTGTGGTGGCTTCTTTTTGGCTGCCCTGCAGGAAGCCAACACCTCACCAGTCCCAAGCATGCCAGGTGTTCCTGCCAGCACCACATCAAAAGTAAGGTACTGGACCTTAAAATTCCCTCCAAATTTAGACCACGGACAACCAAGGAAAAAAAATAAACTGCATGTATTTTGTCTATGGTACAAAAAGAAAAATATCAGACTATTTATAAAGTACAAAGTAAGTTTTTCTTTTTGTCTGTCAGTTACAGACAGAAAAGATGCTTTCCACGTTAGATCAATGCAACTTCAGATATCAACTAACACGAGCTGTACCTTGTATCCGAGGTAGAAATAGTCTTCCTGAGCTCAGACTGAGGGAAAGAAAAAGAGAAGAAGAAAAGTTGGATCAAGACTCAAATCACAAAAGCTTCTAGAGTCTGAAGAAGGCAGAAAGAAGAAAGAAAATATACTGAATGCAGAAATAAGGGGAAGAGTTCTTAAGACCTCGGCTCTGGAAGTACTGAAGTTATTATTTTCAAGATTCAAAGAAGATTATGTATAACACACTACTGAGGATGATAAAACAATGAATGATATCCACTGCACAGACATTTTAGATAAGCTGTTTAATACCAACAATGTATAAGCACTCTCTCTCCCCTGAAATGACCATGCTGAAATTCCACAGAATTCAATTACTATGCCACTGCAGCTTGCAGTTGTGTTTATTCATAGAGAATTTTTAATTCTTGACATCTCAACTGATGTGATATTCTCTTGTATTTCAGGAAGGAGGTATTATGCTAAATAATGGCCATACCTACACAAAATAGTTACCACTTGGTCCTAATAACTGACAGAAAGATATCTTACTACTCTACAGCACAGTTTTCATGTAGCAACTCATGGCAATAAGAAAGACTTAAGGTATATTTTACACTAGAGAGTATTTCAGATATTAAATAGCAATATAGTGTTATGTCTGCTCATAACATACAATAAGATCATCAAAATGATATGAAAGATATTGCTTAAAAACTGAAAATATACCTAATTTTTCAAATGCAATCAGAAGTACTGTGTAAAGCATCTCTCTATTTCGAAGAGATTTTCTTAACCAAGCACAAACTGGATTAATAATTCACGTAGTATATTTAATAGTTTTATGAGTTAGTTGTGTAATGGACATGTAAAAAAATATTATTTTTCAATCCAGTTAATGCAAGGGCTTGTCACTAGAGCATATTTGCCATAGTTGATCTTCAAACACACATATGAAGATTAACACAAAAAATGATGCAATTAATTTACAAGTGAAATAGAAATAAAAATTAGAAAGGAGTTGTCTGCCTCCTGATGCTGAATCAAAACAAACAAACCCTGATGCTTTCTATTATCTGTAAATTACTTAAACAGAGAATTACAAGAGAAATATGGATGAATTTCAAATAAATTATGATGTTAATGTTTTCAGGATTAGTTTGGCAGACCCAGCAAAGTGCTGGCAAATAAGTCAAAGTTTGGACCAGAGCTTCAAATTTTCCTAATACTGCACTTCAGGATAATTAATTAATGGGAGTGGATTTTCATGATAGTTTAGCCAAAGTCATTAAGAGTATATATTAGGTGAACTCCTATCAGAAAACCTGTTCTAGCACAGATGGTTTGTGAAAAGACTTTTCCATGGACTAGACAGAAATGGAGGCAACGTCACATTGCACTGTAAATTATGAGGAGGGATGAGACTCAGATTCCAGCTGGACATTTCAACTGTTATGAGCAACATGGCTCACTTTCTGACTGCCTCTTGGCTCATCTCATGTGCTTTGCCAGGAGAAGACATAAAGCCATATGGACTTCCAGGCACTGCTCCATTCCTTCTGCAGTGAGTCCTAAAGCTGAAAGAAATCCTTTCACCCCACAGTTAAGTACAGTGTAAACCTGCACAAAAAAAGAGCAAGTTATCTTCCATTTACCTCCATTTAAAAGATCAGACAATGGATTTGTACCACAAAACAGCACACAAGTTGTATTTTCACCTCCTGATAAATTGTTTATATTCCTAAATTTGGGAAGCGTGCTTAACTGGCTATAAAAGTTTAAGAAACATTATACTTTAAAATTTGTACACTCAGAAGGTATAAGATTTTGCTGTGTAAGTTATCCAAATAGTCTCTGAATGACAAGTACCTAATGTAAAGGTAACAAGGAAAGCATCAGACAACCAAGTAATTGTCAACAGAAAATCCCATTTAAGGTGCACAAAAATCTGAAAAAATGTAAGCAATGCAAGTAATTTAGCCCAGAAACTATGGATTCTGTGTTCCTTAATTTTAGTATTAGAAAATTAAGAGGAAGTGAAGTAATTATAAGTTGAAAACCTTTGCTACAATGAGAATACCTTGAAAATGTCCCAAAAGAATTATTATTACAAATTTAGTCTGAATTTCAAAGTGAAATACTCCTCTTCATATATAACTGCAAAAACTGGACTACTAATTCATCTAGGTATGGTAAAATGAATTGCCTACATTTCTTATTTGCATACATTAAAGTAGTGTTAGGGACCAAAATTTGTGCTTATTCAGTCTGTAATTCATTTAAGGAATAGAAATTGAGAGAATGCTGAGAAATGGATAATTCATTTATCTGGCTTTGTTTTGCCATATCTTCTTAGCAATAATAATTCTCCTACTCTACTGCAGTGGTTACAAGAGCAATTGCTTTAATATGGAAATTCTAGCAGAATGTTTAATGTATTTCAGATTTTGGAAATCTCACTGCAGTTTGGAATGACAGGTAGGCAAATCTCTTTGTAAGCGGAAGGAGAAAGTCTTCACTTCACATATTCCTGACAAGTTCTAATCCATGTTTGCCCAGATGAAGGGGAGAAACAGCTGATGAGGGATTGTAAACTAACTCATCCCTTCCCTCCCAGCACCCTACTACAGGTGATGCAAGAACAATTATGCAGATAAGAGAAGAGCTGAGACCATTTTTCCCTTTTCCTACAGTGAGGAAAGGGTGTATGTGTTCGATCATTCTAAAATCACCCTCTTCTTGCAACACTCAGGAAAAAGACCTTACATTTGAGGCTACTAGTGTATGCAAACAAGATTCTAAACCAGAAACATTTCTTGTCTCATTAAGCATGTTGTTAATGGATACTTAGTTCAAGTTCATAAAAATCTTAAGTAAATGTCTGATAATAATACCAAAGATTTAGAGCAACATGTATACACATATTGTTACATGTACCTTATTATTATCATTACTATCCCATAGAGTAAGAATATATTATAACATTTTATTACTTCCACAGATGATTCTAAAAGCAAGAATACTTGAAATGTTGTATCTTGCTTCAGGTGTTCATTGATATCTAAATGTTGCAAAGAGAACATCAGGAGTGGCATTTAGGTGATGAGTTACTTTGAACACCTCAGAAGTGAAGGGGTAACAGGATGTGTTACCTGTTGAGGTATCACTTGATATAAGCATAGGAAACTGCCATACATGATACAGGTGTGAATGATGAAGGAGACTCCCATGAAGTTACATATCTGCAGTTTCTAATGTCCAACATTTTCTGCCCAATAACCCAAATACTCTTGATGGAACACCACAAGTAAGCAAGCACATTTTAAAGATAAAGCTCTCAGAATACACAAGACAAGTTCTGTGGTAAATGTATAGAAAAGATATTTGGCAAGTTTTTTGACTATATCTTTTAACAATGTTATCAGTCTTCAGCAGTGCTGTAATTGAAAATGATACATCTGCCTGCAATTTTCAAAAAGTAACTGCAAGAATGTGATATAACTTCAGTATTCAAATATTTTTTTCTGAATTTGCATGGCTCTGGAGGTCTCAGTGACTCGAGCAACAGGTTCAGGAGCTCTCTAAAGGTGACTTGTACAGTTCTGGATGTCTGTGAGAGTTATGATTCTGTCCGAGGGCTCAAATGAAGCAGAAATGAAATGCACTTTTTTTTATCCCTAGAGTTCTTTATGAATAGAAAAGGGTCAAACAGTAGCAGAAATGCCTGTCAGAAAAAATTATCACAGTAAGGAAGAAAGTAAGAGAAATACCATCTCTCCCCGTGCCCCCTCCCCGCCCCCCCCCCCCAAAAAAAAAGTGCGTTTGAGTTTCAAATGCCTCATTACATTTTTTAGTGCTTGTAAACCTAATGTACTCCACTCAAAGGCAGGCAGAGATGTATAAGATATGTGCTGACAGCATGGAGACAAAAGACTTGTGGCTCTAGGTGAGCAGCTAATATTTTGGAGATTTTGAAGATTGGTAGAAAAAATTTTGAAGATTGGTAGAAAAAAGTAGATAATTTTCCATATAAACTATGCAAACATTAATCAAACAGAGAAAAAAGGTTGTGTAAAGGTAATTCAGTTGAATGCACAATGCAGAAGTATTAGTAAGAGTTGGGAGGAGGGAGATGTAATAACAATCCATTGAATTTTGCTGGATACGTTATCTTTTCATCTTTGTTTTGTAGACACACTTCACGTCTGTGCTGCATCTGCTCCATTGGTCTTAAATGGCATGTCTAAAAACTGAAGGCTGTGGAGTCCTCTTGGAGATCCAGACACAAACTTGGCAGTTTCCAGACCATATGTCATGAATAGGCTGGAGTACAAACCAACATCTCTTGCTCAGTTGGTACAGATCCCAACAGAAAGCATTGCTACAGCTGTGACTTTCTCTCTGTACAGTTTTCAGTGCCAGTATAAAAACACTATACTGCAATAATGGGTGTACCCTTGGTATTGTATGACCTGAAGCACAACTTGAATTTATACCATTTAAACATGCAACCACTGAATCATCCAATATAGTTAGTTACTTTTTTTTTTTTTAATTTATTTAACTTACTTTCTCTTCACTCCTCCTAGATTAGGATTTTTCCCAATATGTCTTAATGATGCACTTTAATGACATATTTTGTCTTCCATAGTCACTTACAGAATTTAATACCCGCTAAGAGTATCACTGGATTTTTTTCCATTTCCCTGAGTGACCATACAGCCTTCTTCCTCCCAGCCCCAATACCACTTTTTTACATTAATCCATCTTCCCATTACAGTTCTAACTATATGCTCTTAAGGCTGTCTTAGTCTTACATGGCATGGTTTCAAACACCACAGAAAGAATTTTTAATTGTCCTAAAATTTGACATGAGCAGCAATTTGGTTGCCAAACACAGGATGAGACCAGCCTATCTGCTGGTTTGTAGTATCACTTCAGTCCTGTGAAATGCAGATAAAATGCCAATGAAATCACATGCATAAAAAGTGCATTATCATCCTTTTGAATACACTGGCATCCTTCTTTCTTTGTAGAATGCTCCTGCCATATATATTATCTTGTAGTCTACCTTTTTTAATGATTGTTATTCAACTCTTTAAAGACTGAATAGAGAACGACATTTCAAAGTTTTAACAAGAAGCATTTTTCCCTCAAGACATGATAGCTTGCTTTTTTGTTGTTGTTTAAAACATTTTTCCTCATTGTTTACTTTCATTCCTTTCACTGGACAGCCACACAAACAGCTGCTTCACCACAGTGCACTAGTGAATTGACAGAGAGCATTTTTAAAGACGGACTTTTGGGGCACATTTACAACTAATAGAAAAAGTATTTTCTTATGTCAGCAAACTCTGTATAGAAAAGTCCCCCTCCCATTCTTTCAGCAAATACAGCCATGCTTTTACCTAGGCAAAAGTACAAAGTTTGCTCTGTTCGGTCTTTCACAATAAAAAATTTAGAGGGGAGTGCATCAATAATATATTTTTACTTCTAGGTTCCTGTTAATTTCTTTGATTTTTAACAGTAGAACATCCAGGTTTTACTGATTCTACTGGTGGTTGTGACTGTCTTTACTAACTAGGAAGCATTTAATAAGAGACAAGGAATATCTTAACATGCATCCAATACTCTATAGGGGATTCACAAAAAAAATTATACTGATATAATAAATAATAAAGGCTATATATGAAATAAAGAGGAAGATAGATTAAAAAATAATGTAAACACAATACTGCAATTTAACAAGCTTCTGATCTCCAGGGACAGCACCAGCTGCACACCAAGCTTAAGGTGTTCACCTTAATGATGGTAACATAAAAACACATGTTTTTTTTGGGCCTTCATGTTTTTAGAATATTAACCTCGAATGTGATGCCTTTAAGTAGGTCAGCCTCAATACACTCACACTCATTTTCCATGCTGGATTCACTCATCCAGAATAGTGTCAGTGATAAAAATATTATATCTATTTTGGCCAATGTGAAGGTCTGCCATGGGCAACTCACCTTTTTGCAATTACCAGCTGAAGTAGAGGTTTTAACAATAGAGTCACCAGATGACAGAGAACTGCGTTTTGTAATTGCACTGGGCAAGTACAATATGGCCAGAACAGGTGTTAGCTTAATTTTCCTCATCTGTACCTGCTAGCAAGTCTGGTTACCTTTGCACACTCATTCGATGTGGTCATTCAGGGAAATCAGTGCAGATGGTGTGTCACTGTGTGCACTTGGAAAAGATTTTTACAGCTAGAAGCCACTGTCTACAGTCAGTATGAAAATTTAGTATAGATTACAACTAGAGTCCAACTTAAAATTATTTGTGGGAATAACTCAGCACATGAGGAATAAACAATGAATAAAACACATCTTAACCAAGGAGTAAAATGAAAAAAAATGAAAACACAAAGTCTAAGGGGTGTCTCCTTGAATTTTATATGCTATATACGCTATATATATACGTATGTATGTATATCGTTATATTTTTTTGTCCCATTTCCAGTCAATGCATATCGTTTTGTACCAGAATTAGTACGTTATTTTTTACAGTGAATTTTTTGGCCAATATTCTTAAAAAATAAATTAATATCAGTACTCTTCTAGTTCAGAAAATATAAAAAATATTACTTCATATTTATTAACACAAGAAGTATGATTCATACTAAAAACAAAGTATAACATAATAAACTTCATAAAACAGGGGAAAATACATGGAAAGTGAAACATAAGTAGAGGATTTCTTTTATTTCCACTTCATTTGGAACTGCTATATTTTATACTTTGTAAAATATCTGTTTTAATGAATGATTAGCAGTATGTCAGCTTTTCATTTAAACTTTGTAATGACTAGAAAACCTTTTTTGGGGGGGACGTTTCTGATTTTTAACATTTTGCTACTCCAACTACTTTGAATATGTGCTAATACAAATGCCTTTAAAAAGTGATAGGGCCAAAACAATTGCCACTGAAGTAATGGAAGACTGACAGAAAGTGTAAGAAAATTATGGTTATTTTCCCACTGAAAGTGTTGTTGAAGCATATTTTGCTGAGACTTTTTCAGGGTTTTTTTGTTACAATGGTCGCAAAAATATTATATTTTCATTAAGCTGTTTCAATTTTAGCTATTTTGAAGCATTTCTAGTTTTTCTTCCTTGACCTAATGCTGAATCATGCTCTTATGATCCATTGTATACAATATTTTTGAGTTTGATGATGGTATTTTTTTCCTGACTTTTCAGTAATATTTTATATATGACAGTAATTAATTAAACCTATTAATAAAGCGAAACTGATAAATATAACAGTCAATAAAGAACACTCACCTACTGTCAGTTGTCCAGTTAACTGTCCCATGTGATTTCTTGCATTCACTGTTACATTTCTGTCAGACTGTAAGACCAGTGGGCTATCCTGGGAAACATGTATGAGACAACAAATGAGAGAACAAAAAATTGAGGTAAAATTAAGTTAGAATTTAGTATAAATATGCATGCTGAGAGGGAAGTTATGTCAAGTATAATAGCCTTTTTTTAATAATTTCATTAAATATTTTACAAGTCAAATTTTTATATTAAGGAATACTAGGAATACTATTTTTAACAATCTCTGTTTCAGAAATCAGATTTGAACTTGATTTATTTAATTTGGGTTTTAATTTCCTGTTAATATTACAAAGTTCTAAATTTAAAAAACCTTAATGGGAACCTGTTTCCATAGCCTTTCCCATATATTGTTAACCTATACTTTTCTAACTATCTAACCAACACAATATTGTATTATTGTATTAACCTACCCAATCTATAATAGGTATATTGCACTTACTAAAATCTTACAAACACAGATGTGCAATCCTTTGAAGATAAAGAGAATTGTTACTCACAAAAAGCCAATGAGAGCACTGGAAGGAGAGATCTTGTAACAGAGAACCCTGATCCACAGCCAATAGTACCTTACAGGTACTATTAGGGATCAAATTGATACAGCAAGGAGACAAACATTTTATGTCAAATACACTCTTAACAATTTTGGAGTCAGTTGGCAGGATGATACCTGGCTCTCAGCATCCAACTAGGCTTGAGCTTTTGAGAAATGTTTGCATATACAGATGTAAGCTTATCCTGTGTTCAAAGCCAGCATAAACAATCTCAAAAAGAATTGAATTTTGCTTCTTGGAAAATGAGGAGCCAGATGCACTCCTCTAGGGGAAATGCAGATGCACAGTCAAGGGGAAGAGCTTCAACACAGAGCCAAGAGAAACAGCCTAAAAATAAAAAGAGCAAGCTCATCAATCATGCTCTCACTGGAGTGGGGCGAGTGCACAAGAGAAGGAAAACAGTAGGATTGTGACTGCTGCTGAAGAGGCACTTTTCTCCCCAGAATCACCTGATACCACACTGTTCCTTCCCTGAAGCTTGCATAGAGACCATGGGTACTTTAATGCTACTGGCAGTTTGCTAGCACTCAGTATGCTTATGTATGTTTATCCAAGAGCATGAAGACATCTGACAGAATCAGCTGGGGACATGTCTTCAGTAGGAATGACTAAGGGCTAGGAAGATATTTGGGAAATTTATTATATACTTGTTATGTTCTTAGATTATTCCCTGGGCACCCATTATTGGTCATCCCTGGAGAGACCTCATATGTGTGTCTCTTAATATATTGGTTCTTGCTGTTCTTGAATGTTCTTTAGATGAGAAGGAAAGGACATAAGGGGACATGAAGACTTATTTTTACCTGAATGATGCCTTAGGTTTTCCCTAAAATCTTCTGTACTTTACAGTACTTCCCTTTGAATCCAGAGCTTTTCTGTACAAGAAACATTCTTCCCAGTTGTTTTCACTATGATTATTAACTTTAAATGATAATCGGTTCCCTGGGAAGTTGGAAATGATTCTGAGCTAATTTCAAGAGTTCAGGTGTACTTAATCTCTCTCTGGACTATGCTATGACCTCTCTAACATCCTTCCAATTAGCTCTGCTTCACAGATTCTGGCAGATGAAAGTGGCTGTCTTGTCCATCTTTCTAGATCAGAAGATATAATTATCAATGAGACACTGTTCAATTTTCCTAGTTTGAGTTAAACATGTGATGCAATCAAGGGAGCTTCTGGCAACAAAAGCAGCTGTTAAGGACCTTTTTCTCATCACTTATTTCCACTTTCCTTATGGTCTTTTGAAAATCATTAGTCCAGGAAACTGCTGCTCTGGGAAAGGCAGTGGTCCTAACAGGCATCTGCAAGGCCAAAAGCTTTTAAGGAGCCCTTTTCACTTTTGTTTAGTCATTTTTTGGTGAGAAGTCTTCTCAGTTAGAATAATCTTATCCTTAGCAAGGGAGGATACTGCCATGCTTATTCTTGTTAGTTCAGCAAATGTTTGGGAAATTACGCTCACAAAGACTGATCACAGTCTGATCTGAAGGTTTCTTTCCTTTCACCATGAAAAATACTTAACACAAACTCAGGCTAAAATCTACCTCTCAGATTCCAGTTTTAAAAAAAAGAACCTTGGATATCAAATTCTGAAATACAGGATAATGAAAAATCAGGTGAACCAAGCCTTCTTTCTTCTTCTTTTCTTGTCTTATATAAAAGATAAAATGAGGGCTGAAGAAGTTAAGGACTTAAATATGTATTCCTCACTTTCTGGATAAAAAAAATATAGAGCAGAAAGCTTAAATTCGGGACCAAAGAAAATGCAGTGGCAAAACTCCTATCAATTTAAGCACTCCAACATTTCATCTACATTGTTTACCGGCACTTTTCACACAGGAAGTGCCTAAAAACAGAGTTTCAAGGAATTCAAAAATAGTCTACTCAAAGGAGCTAGACATTCAGAGAAGACTTAGCTGAAATCAGTGGAATTATAGATCTCTACGATGAGTATAAAGTACAATGAATATCACTCATAGGAATACAAAAATATCTAAAACATAAAAATACTGGATAATTTTCTCTCCCCATGACCAGACCTGTTACTCTTGATGCAAACGTCAGCTTACAATGATTTGTGATGCCATTTCAAAAATTATACTGTAGATAACAAAACTCAACACTGTAAGAACATTCTTTCAATTACACAGAGCTTCAATCATGTCAATATGCTAATAACTAAAATACTACAGAAGGATACTGTCAGGGCCATGAGGGCTTTAACAGCCCTTACTGGCCCTACCCAACCTCCCTGAGGGGACCCATTTCAGTCCAGCCTCACCTGAACCCCTTCTTGTTTGTTTGTGCCCCTTGTCTCCCCTCTCTGTTTAAAGAGCATGCAGCTCTCACTGCTTCCTGACAGATATGAGGACCTCAAGAATTAGCTGATGTTCATGATACTGTGTGAGATGACTCTCGTTATAAGCCCCAAAGCATTACAACTTCAAGATTAAAGGTAAATCAGATTAAAATGTTGCAATAGTTACTTCTTATCTGAAACAGGTTTACAGCTAGGATTCATAAAAGTAAAAACAAACTAATTAATTAAGAGGATATTCTCAGAAAGCTCTCTGAAACTTTAACCCAATTATAAACACAATGGAAAGTCTGAGAAAAAAAAGTTTTGATTTTTAATTTTTGTGTTTGTTTGGTTTGGGATTTTTTGAGTAAGAAACACAGTTCAGTAATAAATATAAATTTTTGATTTTAGAATTAGATGAGCATATTATGTTAAGTTTATGAAAGACTGATTGATTGCTTTATAAAATAATTTTACCAAAAAATATTCTGCATGAGCAATCATAGCAAAAATATATTTTTTTACAGCTGGTTCAATTATTTTTAACATCTTTTGGACAAATTTCATGCATTTTGTACAGCATTCAAACAGGAAATTCCAGCTAATTACCTCAGTTTTGAAGCGTTTTTCCAAAATGAACCTTTTAGATTAGAAACACTTTAAATGGAGCAATTTAATTCCAGTTAGTTTAATAAAACATTGGTTTACTTTAGGTAAAATGGTACACTGTACAAATATAATCCCAGACTTATGCTCAGAACACAGATAATTATGGTAATACCACCAACTTTGACACTCAGGAACAGTACTGATATGTCTACAATGTTATAGTGCAAGCAGTGGCTCTTTTATTGTTTGATTTCTGTGCTTAGGCAAGTGTAACACTTCAGGTCTCAAGACTTCTACATGGTGTCATACAGATCTAAAAAGTACTGTAACAAGCAGGTAGGACTCAAGATCTGCCACGCTATCTGCACGCAGTTTGTAAGAGGATGTAATGCTATATATTCTGTTATTTGAGCCTATCCCCAGTATGATGAGCTAAAATAAGCAAGGCAGAACCTTTCCTTATGGGACACTTCTCAAACACACCCTGATATGCCAGTGCCTCAGAATGAACATTGCATTACCAAGGTACCTTTACAGAAAAAAGAATTAGTATTCTGATTCAAACCAAGTAAACTTTGGTTTGCTGAGAAACTCACCATTACCAGATTTTAAGAAATGCAGAAAATATGTTTCCCTACTGCTGCAGAGCACCACAGTTTGTCTGTTGCTGTAGAGATTCATGCTGTGGGTGCCACTGAACAAGTTGTCTGCATCTGGTCAATAGCCCCAACAGAAAAATGAAACATATATGGGTTATTTGACCACACCATAGGAACTGAATGAGAAATGAAATGACAACTGAAAGAAATAAAAGTACTTAGTATTCTGGTCAGTGCAGCAGACCAAGGTAGTCCAAGGACAAATGAGTAGATATGCAATAACTACAGGGGCTACTGCAGTTAAGGCAAATGAGAGATAACAGGTGTGAAGAATATCTTGAAGGAATTGAGTGCAAAAAGTTTAGAAGAAGGATATGAAAGACACAGTGTCAGTCAAGAAGGGCAGAAAGCAGAGCAAAGAAGACATGAGGGGGTGGAAAAAACATTCCTTGGAGGTTATCCATTGTCCAGAACCAGAACATCAGCATGTTCTAGCAACATTCCTTGTAAACGGGAAGAGATGGAAGATAAAAGTTACAGAGACTAAAAAAAACACATATTTGTAGGACTTGGAGTCTCAGAAACAGACTTTCTATCATTAAGGTTATTACTAGCCCTAAACAAACATGAAGAAATTTGCATTAGGAAAGATATGAAAGAAAAAAACCTACAAATGAAAGCAATTGCTGAGTGCTTGAGTACTTAAAAAATTGTGTCCATTAAAACTGTTGGAAGTTTGTATGAGTTTGGAACTGTTAAAACACCAATTAAAGAAAACTATTCTTCATCGGATTATTCTCACAATTTTTTTTTCCCCAAGAATATTTCCAATATTCTGTTATATCAATATCTATCAAAATTCAGTATTTCCAAGAATATTCTCTAAAAACTCCCAAGAATCTTCCCGAGTGTCAGGACAGCAGGGACCCAAACACAAGCGTATTTCAAATAGGGAGAAATTAATATCATTTATTGTCCGAGTTATTCTTGGGCAATTCTGAGCTGAAGAGTTAACATGAGTTTTGGTCCAAATTAATTAGATGCTTTTACCTATTTTCTATATCCCTGTTTCCCAAAATAAAGTTTCACATCACCTTTTAGTGTTCCTCCTTCTAATTGTCTTTTTGTACCTTAAAGTCTCAATTTAATTATACTTAAAATCACAAATCTGATTGAAAATTTTCAGTGAACAGATTTGGACTTCTGCTTTAAGGAAATATTCCAGATATCTTAAAATTTTGACCAATTGTTATTAAAAGTCTGTATTTCTTCACGTGAGATTTACACACTGAGGAGGTTTGGAAAAGTATTCAGGTAAACTAATAGATCAATGCATTTCATTCATCCATGGCCAGACTGATCTGCATATAATTGCCATAAAACACAAGCAGAAAAAAAATAATGAATCAGATCTTTTATATAACACACTGGCAAAATAAGTAGCAGATTTGGCTCCATGTCAAAACTAATTTGGTAAAAATACCCCAAATAATGACATAGAGGCACATCACCAGTGACATACAAATGCTGCTTTTTCAAGTCAGAGGGCAATATACTTCACCTAGTTGACTCACCAAATAAATGAAAGGTGTGGACGAAAAGTAAACAAAGCACAAACAAATAGTTTGAAACAAACAAATAAAACACCCTAGTTGATAGCTGAGGTTATTGATAAAGTTTCAAGAAACATACTTTCTAGATAATTCTTTTGTCATCCAAGGAGCTTCTCTTGATTCTCAGCTTTTGCTTTGTGTCCATGTCAGACTTGTTATGTGCTAAAGACAGTCATAGATTATCAGATTCCTGACACACCAAACAAATTTGAACCCAAACACAGCTACACCTACCAAACTAATATAGATGTACCCCACAAGAATTATACACAGAGTTCCAAGAAGCCACAAGAACAATGACCATGGCTATAACCACCAGACAGAAATAACCTACTTGTTTTACTTCCTTGTATAATGCACCATGAAATTTTTATTATGGAGGAATTCAATCACACATAGAAAAACTTAATGATAAAGCAGAAGTAGATATTTAAATAGCAGACAAAAGACATGAATTTTGTGGAATTGATTTAAACATCAAATAAAATTTAAAATGGGATTTAGATATAAACATCCCAAATAAAAATAAAGCAACACTACAAATGTACTTGGAGGAAGCTTGTTAAATGCCCAAAGCTCACTACTTAGTCATTAAACTTGTGACACAACAAGTAAAATTGTACATTACTAAACAGCAAAGCCCCCCAAACCCTTAATGGAGACAAACGTAGAAAACCAATGTAAGTCTTAAAATCTGAAGCAAAAACATTAAGGGTGTAATCACTATAGTTCACTCCTTTCAAAACTTTCAAAACTGTGGTGAGGGTGCATAACTTATTGAAAGGAGTTTATTCATTTAAGTTGTTCAATGGTAACCAACAATTCATTACGTTATTTTCAGTCTTGGAAAGCTGAAAGTCTTTCAGTTCTTGTTTGTATGCAACTGTTGACCACACAATACCATCACAGTGAAACAGGACTGTCTTTCCCATGCTGTTTTAACTAAAACTGCTGCAACATGAAATACAGCAACAATTAACACCAGGAAGAGGATGAAGATATTACAGGAAAATTTATATAAATCAAAGTATATTCATGCCTTTAAAACTTATTTCCCATCACTCCCTACTGAGGGAGAATTTCTCTAATTTATTTTAGATTAAGTAGCTAAGGGAAGAAAAAACAAAAACCATGAAAAGCCCCCGAAACAATATGCTGTAGTGAGTGATCTGATAACCGGGATATTTGTAAATCTTTTACAGATTTCTTGCTTCTGACATGCTTGTGACAAAGTAAAGTGTGTCAACACCTGTTCACTTGATGTATGCCAGGAATAATATATCAGTTTTACTTGGCAACAAATAAAAAACCTGATAAAATTGAAAGAAATCATCATCATAAGATTTTTCATTATATTTATCCATTTCTACGGAAAATCTGAAATAAAAGTTCTGAAAAATGTGAACTCTTCAGCACATCAATAGGTTCTGGGTTCCACTTTTGTGGCGCCTTGCAGACATACAGCAAAGGACTACGTGAAAATAATATTTCCATCAGCAGTTTTTACTGATATTTCACTATGAATTCTTTGACAGATCTTTTCAAATTCTAAAGCTGAGGAAGAATAAACGAATTCTAAAGAAACTTTAGGGAAGAAAGTGAAATTTTAGAAATGCGTAAATTGTAGCAGAAATCTGGAATGAAGCTTATAGCTCAGACAAAGCAGAAAAGAGAGACTTGCTGTTGAACAAAAAGTATTAGAAAGTCTATTTAATGCACAATAAAGTTGACATGTTAAATAAAAATGTAAGACAAAAAATGGCAAGATAAGTTGTTAGGCCTTTAGTTAGAAGTTTTATTTTAGGTAATTTATTTTATAATAAGTAATATTAAACTTATTATTTTATAGAATTATTCTATAGGTGGCAACTTATATGACTAAATGATACCACTAGTATTAGCAGCAGCTTTTACAGCAAAAATCAGAGTTACATGTGTTTTTTATTTCTTCATGTAGCTATCTTAGTTTCTACAATGTTTATATTTCCTGATAAGTCTTATTTCAAGCAGAATCACTCACTGCTGGATCCCAATTACCTTGGCAAAGCCTTCTGCATTGCTAGTCCTCTCTACTGTTTCTGTGTTAAATAACCAGAAGCAAACATCTCAAATTAACTTTGAAATGCTTAGCGAACAGAGGGGATGTCATTATTGTCACTTTACTGGGGCTTCTCCTGTACACACCCATTGCCTATTACAATTGTTAGGCTGCATTTTTGCACTTCATTGAGACAAGAACTATCAATTAGGTGGACATTTAGCATAAGGTAAAATAGAGCTTTTGATCAAGGCATCAAAACGAATGGGTAAGAATGGAAACTACAGGAATTATAGATAATTCACTGATTTTGTTTCTAACCAGAAAAGGAAGGTCAAAGAAGGTGTAACTCCCCCCAACAAAGAATGTGGAAAACTGCCAACAATGGATAAGAAGGCTGAGAAGTCCTGAGGGAACTGGCCTATGTAGTTGCCAAACCACTCTCAATGATACTTAAAATGTCAAGGCAGTCAGGTGAAGTCACAGGTGACTGCAAAAATGGAAACATACCTGTTTTTGAGAAGAGTAAGAAACGAGGACCCTGGGAACTACTGACCTGTCAGCCTCACATCTGTGTGTGGGAAGATCATGGAACAGATCCTCCTAGAAGCTGTGCTAAGGCTCATGGAGAACAGGGAGGTGATGAGATACAACCAGCATAGCTTCACAAAGGGCAAATCCTGCTTGACTAAACCAGTGGCCTTTTCTGATGGAGCAATTACAAGGGTCAAGAGTGAAAAGGGAAGGGCCACAGATATCATTTATCTGTAATTCTGTAAAGCCTTTGACACAGTCCTTCAAAATATCTTTATTTCTAAATTGGAGAAAGATGGATTTGATGGGTAGACCATTCAGTGGATAAGGAATTTGTTGGATGATCACATCCAAAAGGTGCTGGTCAAGAGCTCTCAGTGGACATCAGTGATACATTGTATCATTTTGGGGTCTGTATTGGGACCAGCATTGTTTAATGTCTTCATGAAAGACAAAGGGGTTGAGTGCAGCCTCAGCAAATTTGCAGATGACCCCAAGATGAGTGGTGTGGTTGACACATCTAGAGGACAGGATGACATCCAGAGGGATCTGGACGTGCTTGAAAAGGGGGCCCATGGGAATCCCACACAATTTAACACGCCCAAGTGAAAGGTGCTGCATCTGGGTCAGCACAACTCCTGGGTATCAACACAGGCTGGGGATGAACAGACCAAAACCAGCCTGGCCAAGAGGGACTTGGGAGCGCTGGTGGGTGAGAGGCTGGACATGACCCAGCCATGTGCACTCACAGCCCAGAGAGACAAACGTGTCCTGGGCTGCATCCAAAGCACTGTGGGAGTGGCAGCAGGGCGAGGGAGGGCATTCTGCCCCTCTGCTCTGGTGAGACCCCACCTGGAACACCTTTTGTTTGGGGCCCCCAACTCAGGAAGGACATGGATCTCTTGGAATGACTCAAGAGGAGGCCATCAAGATAATGAGAGGGATGAAGCATCTCTCCTATGAGGAAAGACTGAAAGAATTGGTGTTGTTCAGCCTGAAGAAGAGGTGGCTTTGGGGTTACCTAATTGTAGTCTTCCAGTACCTGAAGAGTGCCTACAAGAAAGATAAGAGAGGGACTTCTGACAAGGGCATGTAGTGACAGGATAAAGAGGAATGACTTCAAACTGAGAGAAATTTTAGTTTATATATTAGGAAGAAATTCTTTACTATGAGATGTGAAGCACTGGTTCAGGTTGCCCAGAGAAGTTACAGATGCCCCAGCCCTGGAAGTGTTCAAGGCCAAGTTGAAAGAGGCTTTGAGTAACCCGATCTGGTGGAAGGTGCCCCTGCCCATGGCAAGGGGGTTGGAACTAGATGATCTTGAATGTGCCAGGACTGAAATCTTCAACGTTATTGCAAAGGTCTCAGCATCTATTTTACCAGCTCCTAAGCAAGAAATTCAGTCCAAACTCGTCTGTGCAGCAATTATTTCATGAAGTTTCTGTGGTATTGGGAAAATTTAATTTTGACTGCTAGAAGAATCAGATAGCTCTCCATGCGGTCTGGCTGTAAAAAAAAAGGGAAGCTAATTTTTAGCTGTTTTAATTATGGAACCAATACTTACACCTTTCCATGCTCCCTGCAGACAGTCACAGTCTTTTTCAGGACCACTGGTTACTCGCATCCCTGGTGTATCCCATCATCTCATAAGAAAGGGTCTGTCTCATGATTTCTTATCATTTTCTTTTCTTGATCATTAAGCTTCCCTAGATGATAATGGACTATAAAACATCTTTTTCCTCCCACTTTCTTTACTACACACCATTCCTAATTCTATGGTTAAGGCTGCTCTGAATTTCCCTGGGGAAATGACATTTGCTGGCAACTTCCCACCTGAAGAAGGAGAGTGTGGTTTTCTCATATTGAAAGACAACCATGAAATTCTCTGTTAACAAACATTGCTGACATAAAAAGGAATAAAGATGTTTCATACCTTTGGTAGTTACAGCAACCTCCATTTTTTAATAAGTATGCAAACAGCTAATAAGTAAGTCAGAACAGTCTTTGCTTTCCAATCCTCCAGGCACACCCATTACAAGACCTTAATCTTATTATTTTTAACTAAGTATGCATTTTTTATCACCATAGGGTACGAACAATCAATAGAAAATGCTACATTATCTTGAAAACAACAGGTAGAAGAGAGTATTTTAAGGTTAAAACCCCCAAATATCTCCTACATTTCACAAATTCACCCTTAATCCTTACATACCAACATCTAAAATGCGACCTTGAAAAGTATTATCTCAGGTTTTGCTGTTCAATATACTTTAACCTTACAAAATATTTAATAAGTAGCTTTGACATTAGTATTGACATGACCTTGGTGAATATATGAGCTCAGAATTTGTTTCATGTCTCTGCTAAAACTTGTTCTCTTTGAAAAGGAGATATTCTTCCCCACATTTATTGCAGGACATATCTTGGTGGTTCAATAAATTGCCCTTCTGTTAGGAAATGCACCTTGAGACTTGCCAATCACAGACTAAAACAAGTCACCAGACCTGTTCTGGAGGTCAAAATTGAGGAAAAAATTCTGTAGAAAGGATTATGGTTCAGGGAAGGATGTGTCACATGCCCCTTCAGGGAAGCATATTATTTCCCAGTGAGAACCGCACTATTGTCAACTTTGCCATTGAGATAATTGCCACCTTATAATAACACAGATCTTTTCCAAAGGATATAATTAACAATCTGACTTTCACTTCATCTCTGTAGCTATTCAGAATTTATTTCTGTTTCAGTAACTGGGTAATTTTTTCCACACCAAACACTCTTCACTGCAGATTTTAATACTGAGGAAAACTTCTCTCCAGTGACAATGACTACATCAAATAGAGCTTCAAAACAGCACTTTTCACAGATCACATTTAGACTAGAACAACATGAGAAATTCTATGGACCTGGATCACTTCTGCAACCTACAGAATTAATCAATAGAGTCCTAAAGACTGAATTCCTTTTAAATTTAAGATCACAGAGCAATAATGAGAAATTAAAAGTGGATGTATTTCCTTAGCACCAGCGTTAAACTGCCGAAAAGATCTCATTCTGGCTTGCATTAGTGTTTGAGTATTTCTCATGCTTCTGCATATACAAAGCAGCACACACAGCATGTTACAGCAGCCCAAAAATGCCAAAAACAAACAGAGGAATAGACTTCTGACTAAACACAGCATAAAAAAGGTTCTTGGTTTATTCCTCTCCATGGCTTAGTCATCTTAACTCCAACTATGCTGACTCTGCTCCTACTTTGCTGACTCTGGCTGCAGCAAGCTCCTCCTGTAAGTTTCCCTTGCAGCCTCTGACTGCTGGTTATTTCCTGCTAAACTATGATTGCATGTATTGGTTTGCAGACTCTGACTTCAGGCTTTTACCCAGCCAGACTGTGGCTGCAGGTTCCAACAACAGGCTCTGACTGCAGACCCAGACTGACCATACAGCAGCAATTCTCTCTCCCCAGCATGCGATTTCATTCTTCTCAAGGTTCCTCCTCCATGATGATCCTCCCCTTACGGGCTCTTTTATCTCACTCATCCTTATTGGACATAACTGTTACTCATCAGGGGTGAGGCTCTACTGGGTAATTAACACAGCTGTTAATTATCAGGGGTGAGATCACATGTATTCCCCTCTCCTACAATAGCTAATCAGAAAACTGAGAATGCTTTCTGCTTTTTTTTTCTTCATTGCTGGCACAAGAGTAGTTTTAATATTTTATGTTGTGCTTCAGGCAGCTAGTCAAAGTGTCCTAAATGTAAAGAGACCAAACAGCTCCACGAGATTCTGTATCAGAATTTTACAGTAATTGTCACTACAAACCATTACACTTTCCATTGTAATCTTACAATATTATTCTATGAATTCATAAATTTATTTTACTCTGTAGTTTAGATGCTAATTTGTTTTTTCCCCACATTTATCCTAAGAGGCAGCGAAAAAAGGTCTGGTTTGTGTTTTCAGCTCTGACTTTTGAATAACGGTAATGAACAAAATTTAGACTTGGTTAGTACACCTCGTAGAATGGTTCCTGCAAAACATAAAGCCTTTGGTTTAGAACTGTCAAAGTGTTTAAACATATGAAAATTATGTCAAAGTTGTCCAAATGTATCTAAAAGCTGTATACATAATACTTTTATAATAAATTTAAAAAGAAATTAACAGTGAACTTTTAAAGGAAATTCTTGAAGACCCTAAGAAACATGTCTAACCGTTTCTTTCTTCCTTGAATTTTGTCAGGCCTTCTAGGATTCTGAAGCTTTATGCACATTTAAAACCACTGTGACATTAAATATTTTACCCTTAAACTCAATCCTGCAATTCAAATAAAATTAAGAGAATTTGTCATAAGAATTTAGTTTATATTGAACTAAGCAAAGATATTGTTCAATATATTAATTAACATTTTAATAAATATTAAAATTTATTAATTTCCTACTCTCTGTATTATAATGAAATCAATATGTCTTCCTATTTGATTCTAAGTGGCAATGGAAATAATTTACTAGTTTGCCATATAATCAAGTTTAATTTTGTTAACCTCTTTTTAATACTAGAACAAACATACACGTTTATCAGCTGATCTATATTTTTAGAGCTAATTCTACCAAGCTTCCTCAGACAAAATCTTGCCTGTAACAAACTTTAATAGAATATTTGGTGTATTGAAGTGGCTTAGTGACTCCTTTCAACAAAGATTACTGATGTAAATGATTAGTCATTCTTCAGAATTTTAAAGATAATGTATACATAAAGGAAGGTGTTATAGAAATGATAATAATACTAATGGAGAAGTCCTCAGAAGTTTAAAGATAATTAAAAACAGATACTAACATCTCCTTGCAGTGCTTTTAGTGATGTAAGACTGAATTTTCAGATTCTTCCAGACCAAGTAAGAATAATGAAAGAAATACTGGTTTACCTTTTCTCAGTATACAGTTTTGTTTTTTCCTTCTTGGCTAAGGAAAAGCATTCATCCCATCACCCAAATGAACTGGCTTACCAAAGAATGTAAACAGACAATAAGAAAAAATAGAATTTAGATTGTTTATTAAGACAATTTAAAACCACAGCTCAACTAAAATCATTGAACTGATAGAGGTAAGAGGGAAGTAGTGGATAGGGTTGACCAACTAGGAGTAGAAAAAAGCAGAGACTTCTTAAACTATGTTTGAGCATAGAGACATACTTCTGTGCCAAAGGACCCAATGTGCAACTGTGCTATAGTCTTCCAATATTTATATAATTTCCACCCAGATGATTTATGGCCAAGTGAGAGAAACTACACCAGAACTTTTGCAGCATATGACCATGCATTCGTTGTCACATTTATTAAGAATTTAAACCAGCTTCAGACAGTAAGTATTTACAGTTGAAGAGACCAACAAGAATTGATTTGAAGGGTTCCAGCTTCCCTTCAGATAAAAACATACAATATTAATTATCCCAGTAATAATTCCTTGCTTTTATACAGGGTTGACATTTATAGTTAAGTCCTTATAGACTCTAAAACCCAAATTTGTTTAAAAATAAATTTTAACTAATGAATTGCAATGACTTTTGTGCTAAACTGCAGCATATTCATAAGATAAACTGTCCTGTCAGTGAACCTGGGTCCTCTGGGACTAATATATCTGTAAATGCCCTTAACTGGTAACTGACTGTGTGATGATTCCTCTCCTGAAGAGGATGTTTCTTTTGGTTTTACTTTATCCATTTTGCCATGGGAATTATGCAGATGATTGGCACATTGAGTACAGGAGACTGCCAGCCAAAAAAGTGGAAAGTCATTTCAAGTCACATTTTGTAACCAACTCTCACTCTACTGTTAAATATTCTTCCCTGTAAAAAAAAATTATGAAACATCTATTTGGAAGAACAGGTTTGCCATCATTGGCAAACTTAAAATCTTTTAAAGAGAATCCTAGCTAACTTCTGCAGTATTTCAATACAGTATTTCATTTTTTTTTTTCCTTTAATCAGTCTTGCTCTTTCATTTGTCAATGCCATGGATGTGGGGGAGGAAGGTTAAGTGCATTATTTCAAGAATATAATAAAATATTATCTGATTAAATGGCAATCTAAAAAAAAAAAGTCAGCTAATTTTAGATGTATTTGGGCTAATCTATAACCTTTATATAAGAAAATCTGTATTACTATATTTTCATCTTCTGAAAATGCTGTATTTATATTATATTTTAAATTTATTAACCTTTAACCTAGTATAGTAACTTTTCAGCAAGTAATGGAAGATATTCTTGTGTATATAAATGATATAATGGATGAATTAACTTGCATCAGGAAACCTTTGTATAAAATAACAAATGTATAATCATGCACGTATCTTGAAAATTGTTTTGGTTCCTCTAATAATATGGAAATAATTCTACATGACATACTCCAATATCAGCTTGATACCCTAAAAAAACTATTTTCTTTTCAATTCCCTTGTTCAATAAATTCATTTCATTAAAAATCAAATTTGATCAAACACTTTTTTGAATTTTTATTTCCGTTGGCGTATCTCAAACCGCCATGACTGAAGGAAAGACCAGGGGTGAGATTGAGCTGTACATAAACTCCCCAAGATTCAGGAGCTTCATCATGACCCTTGGTAGCCAACCAGGCAAGGAGGGCCAGTGCTGGGAACAACCAAGGGAGATTTAAATGTCTCCAGGGTATGCAGGCAAGGAGGAGCACAGCAAACAGGAGTTCAGCAAACAGGGGTGTGGCACATCAGTAAGGGCGTGGCACAGCAGTTCGCATGGCACTTCATCCTTCCACGGCCCTGTGCTCTTCAATGTCTTCATAAATGACTTGGACACAGGACTTGAATTCATTCTAAGTAAGTCTGCAGACAATACAAAACTGGGAGCAGCTGTTGACTCCCTTGAGGGCAGGGAGGCCCTGCACAGAGACCTCAACAAATTAGAGGATTGGGCCATCACCAACCATATGAAGTTCAACAAAGAAAGGATTCTGCACCTAGGATGGGTAATCCTGGATGTATGTACTGGGGAATGAGATGCTGGAGAGCAGAGCTGTGAAAAGAGACCTGGGAGTCCCGGTTGATGACAAGTTGAACGTGAGGCAGAAGTGCCCTGGCAGCCAGGAGGGCCAACCCTGTCCTGGGGAGCATCTGGCACAGCATGGCCAGGCAGGCAAGGGAGGAGATTGTCCCCTCTGCTCTGCACTGGGGCGGTCTCACCTCCATTGTTGGGGGCAGTTTTGGGTGACACAATATAAGAAAGACATTAAGCTATTGGAGAGGGTCCAAAGGAGGACAACCAGATTGGGGAAGGGAGGGGAAGCTGTGTGAGGAACAGCTGAGGTCACTTGTTCTGGTCAGCCTGGAGAAGAGGAGACTGAGGGGAGACATTGCAGTCTTCAACTTTCTCTTGAGGAGAAGAGGAGGGGCAGGCACTGATCTCTCTGTGGTGACAGTGACAGGACCTGAGGGAACAGCATGAAGCTGTGTTCAGGGTATTTTTAGGTTGAATATCAGAAAAAGGTTCTTTACACAGAGAGTGTTTGAGCACCGGAAAATGCTTTGCAGAGAAGCGGTCACATCATCAAGCCTAACAGAGTTCAAGTGTTCGGAAAATACTTTTGTGGTGTGAATCTTGGGGATGGTCCTATGCAGGGTCAGGGGTTGGACTCGATGATCTTTGTGGGTCCCTTCCAACTCAGCATATTCTGTCATTCTGTGATTAATAGTGCTAACAATTATGAAATGCAATGCTTTAATCTATCTATAATAATAACCCCCTAAAAAGTAGAACTATACATCAAATGGGAGAAAAATCACAACAGAATTAGTTTTACTTCATCATACTAATATTAGCTAGTAGATTTTTTTCAACAAATAAAATTACAAAAGCATAATGAAACACGGTTGCATTTCCCAATTTCCTGAGCTTGAATTTCATAATTTTTTTCCTGCACAGACATCAGCAAATAGACCTATGTCAGCCAAAGGCTGTGAATGCTAGTCATCTATCAGTTTCTTTTTTGAGACTCTAGCATAAAACAGTATTTTAACAGTGTGCTCTTTCTAGGTCAGCACTTCAGAAGTGTCAAAGATCCTGAGGGAAAAGAAGAATTTTAGGTTGGAAAAAATCTACCCTGAGTCAGCATCTGTGTGGTTTATAGTGTGAAAACTCAGGCAAAATTTTTATCGAAGAATGCAAAAGACAAGGAAAAATGTAGCCATAACCTATAGTATCATCCATATTTTTATGTCTCATAAGTTATACAAAAGAAATTACAGCAATAGAAGACTAGTTCAAATTTATATAAAGGGAAATGGAGGTTTTCAAAATCAATGATGTTCCCACTGTGTCACAGGGACAGAGTTCTATACTAGCTTCATTTTAATACAAAACCAGGAAGGAGACATTCAGTTTCATTATCTTTACATGGATATATTTTTATATATCAAATTGAGAAAAAATATTGACTATCCCTACCAAAATCAGGAAGGCTGTATTTTCAAAACAGCATTTTGTCAGCAAAATAGAAACAAAATTTCAAATATAAAATTCCCAGCAGTAAAAATAAAAAGCAAACTAATAAATCACTCTTCCATGTAATTGTCTCCCATGTTGCTTTGATATGATTCTCCTTTTAAATACCCTAGCTAATTCCTCAACAAGCAGTCAGGGAGAGAGTTACAGCTTTTAAACTTGCATTCCTTCAGGAGTACAACTCCTTTTTATGACGTGTACACAATAAGGCAGGTGCTTACAGCCCTGACTCCCTTTCCAAGGAATCATTAAAAGCAATCACTCCTTCCCTTGCTCAGGCAACTGGATTTCCCACTGCTGAAGGGTAAGGAGGGATAGATGCAATTCATCTGACTTTCGTGCCACGGTGAAGTCAAGAACAGAGAAGACTAAAACCCAAGACCTGGGAATCGAGTCCCACCACACGTTTCTCCATTGTCTTTTTCTCCTGACAAGCTGAACTGCAAGGTTGAACCACATGTTTCAAAGACAGGTTCTCAAATTTGTTCCAGTTTCCCATGGAATTTCTTCCCAATTTGACTCTAGAGGATGCATATGATTTACACAGCTTGGCACCTTTGCCACAGGGGCTTTAAAAATACCACATATGTCAAATAATCTGTCCATTTTTACACCCTTAATCTTTCTTTCATGAGACTAAGCTACCAATTCCTATGAGGTGGGCAGAAATCTTGCCAAAGAACTTCTTTAGTGAAATACTTCATGGTCTCAGAAGTCCCCTTCTACTTAGCAAAAAACAATTTATTTTCTAAGATTACTTTTGCCAGTTCATTCAGTTTTTAAAACAATGTTCAATACTCCCTGTTCAATATTAACACTTTAGAATGTTATTTTCATTAAGGGTAAAGAAAGAAAAATGAATTTGTGCACACAATGCAGTTCACGGCAAGAGAGTCAGAACAGAGTATGGAATCTCAAATGCTATCCATAACACAAATATATTTCCCAGTTTTTTTGCTTTTTGCTTTTTTTTTTTTTTTACAAAGAAGATTGAAGTTTTTTGTTTTTCCCAGGCTTTATACATTTCAGAGATAATTTTCATGTTTTTTTCATTATCTGAGGTGTTACACTGAAAATAGTACACTCCCAGCATTGTCAAGACGGAACACAGATTTTAGTAGATATTAATGCAACATGCTGAATCTGAGATGATTTTAAAACAAGTTTCTACATGCTAAGAGGACTGATATTTATCTCTGTGGGCAGTTTACCTTCTTCTGTACAACTGTCTTGCATGAACAATTTCAGCCTTTGCTTTAACTTTCTAAGAAGATGCAATAAATGCCACAGCAACCTTTTAAGGTTGAAATGTATCTCTTATGGTGTCATCTTCTTTTCCCTAATGTATCATATAATACATCTACCAGTTCTCTTTTATTAATAGAGACTCATTTGGAGTCATTCAGTTGTACCAGTAATTCATGATATCTGCAGACTCTTCTAAAGACCTAAGTAAGGAATGATTGAATTAGGGATAAACTTTCTTCAAGTATTGTAGAAGAATTATAAACACAATGGAAATTTCACAGAATTTAAAAGTAAAATCAAGTTCTGCATAGTGAGATTAATTTTGAGGATCCCCTCCAGAAAATGTAAGGAATCAATTTCTTAGTGTTAATGACAATGGATTACAACAGCTTAATTTAATTTTCAATTTTAGATATTTTTAATGACAAGTCCAGTCACAAGTGGTAGACTGATAATAGCAAAAAAGGTTTTTGAAAGACTTTCATTCAGTTCATTGACACAGATCTGATCACAATGCATTTTATTATCTCTGGAAGTGGAAGAAGAGATGCTGGCTTTGCTTTGCTGTTAGAGGATAAAGGCACACACATCAGTCAGTCACTAGCTGACTTTGTGATGTAGATGCTTTATCAACCAAAGGTTCTTTTGTGCTCAATTATTACACAGGAATTCTAGGAGGTGTAAATAGCTAATAACAGTTGTAGAAAGACAGGTGCTAAAGTTGACATAAGTTTCTTTATGCTGCTTCAGACACAATGACCTTGTGTGCACTTAAGGTTCACTGTGCCAGTTATTTCTGATGGTCTCTGCTTACTACAAAATGGCTTTTCAGTATCTGTATGTGGCAATGATATATCTGTACTGTCTACACTTTGCTGCCACCTAAAATGAGGAAATAGTTTTTGATATAAAATTACAAGATAGACGGTAAAATCTGAATCTTTCTAACTTTCTGAAACAAAGTCAAGCAAAACAAAAAAATCAGTATTTTCTTTTCCACTTTGTCAGAATAGTATCAAAGAGCCAAAGTGCTCTCACACAGCTGGTGAGAAACTTGGTGAAATTTGTCTAGTTGAACTGTGTGCTGGATATCTGTGACTCGCCCATACCACTAACTGATTTTTTGGAGAAGGACCGAATTTGCAATGTGTTCTTTATAATTTATTGCCTGAAAACATTAAATTACCTTAAAATTCTTCATTCACTAGTTCAGAAAAGTGTCAGTATAATTTTTAGTTTATTACTGAGATTAAAAATCCCAGGTTTGCTTCAAATAATAGTAATAAGTAAAAATTAGCAGGGAACACTGATGTTTCACTAGGAACTAACCTGTGGAACAGTGATTTGGGGGGAAGAAACCTAGATTCATAACCATTTGAAACAACAAAAGAGTTAAAACTGCAACCAAATATTAACTCAGTGAATGACCAACACTAGAAAATTAGCCAATGGCCATATTTTATCCCATTTACAACTTTCAGGCAATGATAAGGAGAGAATAAATATTTGTGCTTAAAAGAGAAGTCTTGTATTTTAGAAAAATGGCAGGATGAAAAGGCTATAGACACACATACACGGATTTAAATGAAATCAAGAGAAAACCCAGAACTTCTGGCAACTTCTACCACAGCCTTTTTGGCCACATCTATGCTGCCTTTAAGAGCAGGGCATTCCAACATTCCAACAAGGGCACATAAATGTGTCCATCAGTTCTGTCAATGTTTCAGGCTCTTACTAGTCCCATAGTGCACAGGACCCCCTTTGGAACTCTCTGAGGCAAGCTCTTCCTCCATTTGTCTAGCTGCATGTGAAACACAATGGTCAAATATAAGGAACTCTGGCTTAGTGAAGATTGCTTAAAATTTCTGGCATTTTGCTAAGTGTCAGGGCTTGTAGAAATGTCTCTGAATAATTAAAATCATTTTACTAAGAGTGATGTAACAAAGAATTATATTTCAGACCAGTGTCTCTCAGCTGACACTGCTCGACCTGTTCTGTATGCCTACTTGTACATGGTTTTCAAAAGGTTAGGACAAAATTGCATGGCAAAATGACAATATGTATTTGCTCTAATTCCTACATTATAGTAGAAAAAATACTTTAGCCAATATATCACTTTCAAGCATTCTTTCTCAAAACAAAACCAGCCTCTGTCACAAGGCCAGCTATTTGTTCTTTAAAGTTACAAACTTTGGATGTGTGAAAACCTGAATTTCATCATTAGTCTGAGCTTTTAGAAGAGTAACACAAATTTATCTGTCAAACACAGAAAACAAAAATAATACTGAATGCTTCAACTCATGGCAGTGGGGTTGGGACTAGATGATCTTTATGGTCTCTTCCAACTCTTAATATTCTGTGACTCTATGAACTATGATATGTATCTGTTTTCTCTTTCAAGAACTTATTTCATTCTATACCTACTGAAATGGAACAGTACAGGTTCCACACCTTTAACATAGGATTGTCTATTTTGGGAGTGAAAATTGATGTTTCTATATAATGAAATATTATCAGAAACAACAGATTATGTAAAAACTTGATCTCTTTATCAGCTAAAGAGTGAAAGCAGTTTTCTCTATGGCTGATCTGTTCAGAAATTTATTTTAAATGTTGTTTCCTGATTCTCCTGCCTCAGTTCTCTTCCCTTAAAAAAAAGACCATAAACTCTCTAAGATAAATAAGCTGTTACTTTATGTGCACTACTGAATCCTCACTGCCTGCTGTGTTATTTAATTTTCAAATCAATGAGCTTAAAAGTCATAACTGTCTAATATATCACAACCATTTCAAGGGGGTTTAATGCCCATGTATCTTCTATCTATCATAGTTTGAATGCCGCTTTGGGTTCCTTCCAAATTATAAATATATAAACTAAAATGTTATGAATTCCTAATATGTGGTCCACTTTCTTTCTTTTATCTTTTTTTTTTCTTTTTTAAATAAGGTGTGAGAGTGTTCCAGAGAGATTTAAAAACCCCCAAATTTCAAAAAAATTTCTTAAAATTTCAGTACCTGAAAAACTTTATTCATTTTTCATCTTTATTGTTCCTTTTTAAGAGGGATTTTTGGGCTTTTGCTTGGTGCTAAAATATCCAAAGTATAGCTATCTAAATGTAGTTTTGTCCTTTTTTCTTAATTTATTATTTGCAAGATCTCCTGTCATGCTCAGACCATTCCAGAATATTTCTGGCATTTATGATATCTTTTCTGAATTGAATTTGCTCTACAGGGTCCTGAAACCACAAGAACAGATTGCAGCTTCCCTTACTTCTTTTCCTTGAGGAACATATTGCAATAATTTAAAACTGGTTTACTCTCATCTTCTGAGCACAATAAATACTATTGGTGTAAATGTATGAAATTCTATATAATCTGGAGAGCAAAATTAAATACTACGTAATGTAGTCTCTCTTCCTATATGACACAACAGCAGCATGACAAGACAAGGATATCCAAGAACAACGGTGCATCTGTAAGTCAGGTACTAAGGAACTAAACAGGGAAAGTAATTTCTCTCAACAATATGAGTCCAATGTAATTTATAAAATTATTATCTCACTGCTTTGACAAAAGACAAAAAATTTGGATTCCTATATACATGTATTTTCAAGTCAGAACAATTAATTAATCTATTTTTCATTACAATGTAGATTGCAGAACCTTAAGCCAATAACTTCTGCAATGGTCTCTCTCCCACATCCCTTAGGCAAAACACGTTATTTTTCAACTAATCAAAATGAATTATATGTATCAAAATATCAATGCAGGCCAAGATTTGTAAAAGAACTAATTTCAAGTGTAGGAAAACAAAATATAGACAGAGGTGAAACACAGAAGATCTCTTCATGAAGAACAACCTCAGTCACATGAGTTGCAAGATGTAACATTCTTTTACATCTTCAAGGACTTGTAAATTAGTGAGAACTCAGAGGCAGTTTGGTGAGAAAATCAACAGGTATTGAGTATCTCTACCATAAACAGCTCAATGGTTGAGAATTTTCCATTTAACAAGATTGCTCTATTTGGAGAAAGTGCCTAAGTTATTCTTACAGTTTTACAGTTCAAATTAATTCTTGATATAACTTCAAGTTTCAACATACTAAATGCAGGTATCACATATAAGCATAATTTTTGGAAGAGAACACATTTCAGAAAATATTGGACTTAAAGTACCAAAGTACTGCAGAGACAAAAAACAATCTATATCCTTTCCTTGCTCAGGGAAGATACTTACAGGGAATAAACTTATAAAGAGCTTTAAAAGTAGATGCAGCAAATGATATTGTCTTAACTAAGGCTTTACTATATGTATTAACATTTAAAGAACTATCAAGGTCTAAGTATTACCATTACTATTATTTCATAAGATCAGGGCAAACATTGATTTTTACTGCTAAGGCAGTTGCCTTCCCTGTCATTTCTCGTCTCTTGAATTACACAAAAATATTCAATTTGTTCAATGACTCCATTTTATATAACAGATTTGCCAAACTCTATGAGGCCAGAGTCTGGTTGTTTTCCAAAGAAACATGAATATACTTTCAGAAAAACACATGGACAGATGGCCTTCCCTGCTGATGTTACATTAGAAATGTGCTTGGAGGGAAATTCTGTCAACTTCCCTGAGTCATATTTTTACCTTATTTAGTTTGAAATATTACATAATGTGATAGAGTTCATTAATACATATTATATTACTGTGTTAAAGTTCATTAATACATGTTATATTACTGTTCAGTGTAATTTTATTGATTCAGAATGTTTTATGTTTCTTTTTTTCTTTTTGCAGGGAAAAATACCATGCAACAATCTACCAAACTAAAAAACTTAGAGGAACAGTATTTTATGGACAATTCTTAAACTATTTTCTTCAATTTAGTTCACTTAGAAAAAACAATGGTATCCCAAATACATAGATGGTATTGAAAACATGCACTCTCAAAGTGATTTTAGCAACTGCAAATTGATGAAGATCAGGAGTAGTCAGAATGGATTTATGAATAAGAAATGTCTGACCAAACTGATGGCCTTCTACAATGAAATTACTACCTCAGCGGATGAGGAAAGAACAGTAGATGTTGTTTATCTTAAGGTTTTGACCCTGTCTCCCATGATATCCTCATAGACAAAATGATAGTTTACATAAAATGACAATTAAAAGTGGACATAAAAACTACCTGTTAAACAGCTGCATTCAAAGTGTTGTGATCAGTGGCACAAAGCCCAGCTGGAAGCTAATTCACTAGGAGTATACCTTAGGGATCTATACCAGGACCAAAAGTGTTTCATTCCTTCATTAATGACCTGGACAACACTATAGAGTGCGTCCTCAGAAATTCCATATGACATAATACAGGGAGGAGTGGTTGATACATCTAATGGTTATGCTGCCATTCAGATGGACCTCACCAGGCTAAAGTCAAAAGTCTCATGAGCTTCATTAGGAAGAGTATCATCAACAGGTCTGCCCAGCCTTGCAAGAACTGTCTGGACTTCAAGGGCTAGTTCTGGGCTTCCCCATAAAAGGCAGACACCAACCTACTGAAGCACAGAGCCTCAAAACTGGTGAAGAGTCTTAGCATTTATCATAGGAAAAGATGCTGAGAGACCCGTAATGTTCAGCCAGGAGAAGAGAAGCCTTGAAGCAAAGGGTCTTAGTAATGTCCATAAATATGTGATAAAAAGGAGGAGGAAGACTGAGACAGAGCCTTCTTTGTGATGCCTAGTGACAGGAAAAGAGGCAATTGGTGCAAACTGAGATATAAGAAATTCCACGTAAATATAAGGAAAAAAAATCTGAGTGTGTTAAAGCACTGTAAGAGATAGCCCAGAGACATTTTGGAGTCTCCATCCTTAGAAATATTCAAAACTTGACCAAGCAGCCTGCTCTTGCTGACCCTGTTTTGAGCAGGGGAATTGAACCATATGACCACTAGAGGTACATTCCACCTGCAGCAAATATTCAACTGCAGTGATTCTATGAGTATAAACAAGTATGGAGTGGTGTTAAGTCTTGTTCCTTAGATCTCCATGTGACTCCAGATAAAGTTGACAGCACTTTGTATTTTCAGAAGTATATTGATAAACATTGTGATAAAATCAGTTACTGCACCCAAAAAGAACATTCAGGTTATTCTTAAACTTTATAGGCTTTACAGAAACAACCAGTATCTTATTTGGTATGTATATTACTTAAAAAACATTGTAGGGTAAAAAAGTCCTTTGAAAAAATTTAATGCTCCTTTTCTGAAGAACACAACAGCTTAATATTTCAGAATTTTATCATCTATATCATCTAAATCAATTAAAATGTATGGTATTTATTATTGCTAATAAATTAACTAATAATAAAAGTATTAGTTTACAAGTATTTACAAATTTAAAACTATTAGACACAACCATTTGTTACAAAGCTTCTGGTTTGTAAATGTGTACCTTAATGCTACATCTGGCTCTTCCTGGAGAAGTTTCAGAACATTTATTTACCAAAGACTCCTCTGAGATAACTAATACATATACTTTGTCACCAGCAAATATTAAGAAGATATTGCCCTCTCAAGGAAAAGGAAACAGTGAGACTAAACTGAAGTGTAAATCAATTCTTCCTTGATTTTTCAAAATACCTTTGTCCCTTAGTTCCTTTCTTTCTTCAAGCTGCAGTCTTGTTTCATATCCAATACTTCTGCATTGACTGAGGAAATACATTGCTGCTCTCAGTAAGTGTGTCACCAACTCGTACCAAAGGAAACTTCTGTGAACGATCATCCAGAGGCATGGAAACTTCTACACACTATGGCAAACCACTATGTAAATTTTTGCATAAATTTCATTATGGTATAGATAGAGAGACATTTCTGAAGTAAAATTCCTTGGATAAAACCATGCCAATTAGTCCTGGCAGGAAATCTAAATGGGAAAATTGAGTAAATAATTGCATCTCTAAATCAGTACTGAGCAACCAGATCTTTACAGGCTGTTATCAAAATCAGTGATGCACTAAGACAGCTCCAACACGTTTGTACCTACTATATCTTTTCAGTGAAGATATAAAGTATGGGATTGTGTCTTATACATCTTTTTCAAAAATATATTTTAGAACTAGAATAACAAAAATGCATTGTCCTTATTCAAACATACCCTGCTATTATAACATATGAAATCCAAGCCATATTACATAAAGTTTGTGTTTGCAAAAACGCTTAGACAGGCATTCGATGCAGTCACATTACCAGTGGGGAATATGCAAAAGATATTTGTATGGGCTTTTACTCTTTCTGAGAAATCTATGGTTCCTAGACACAAGAAAGGAAAGAGGCAGAAAGACTGGACCCAAAACTGATAAAGTGAGGAAAGGTAATGGGGTCTGAAAGGCTGGCTATGTTCAGATATAAAATACATATATATAAAGAAATGTAGGGCTCCTCTTTCCCTTCTGTTCTAACACACTAACATGAGATTGCTAAGGAAGCACAAGGTCAACAGATTGTTGTGAGGTTTTTTGGTGGAGGGGCAGAGGGAGAAGGATGTTTGTGTGTGGGCAGTTGTGTTTTGGGGAAGGGGTTTATAAAACAAATAATTGACATAAGAGATTTAATAGGGATACACAGCAGTCTACATAATTTAAGAAAGGATTAGAGATTATCACAAGGAAGCAGAACACCTGCTGCTAGAATAGATATGGCTGCAAGAAAAGAAGAAAACAAGCTACCCAAATTTTCATTGCAAGCTCTGAATCAGTCATTAAGTGACAGAAACTGGGAAAGCTGAAGGGACATAAAAAACATCATACATATTTCTGCAATCCATTCTCGAGGTTCTCTGGACAATTCCAGAGAAACAAAACTAGAACAGCAAATCAGTTACTAGGATAAAACAAAATGGTAATTGTGCTCAAGGACATTTTGGTTTTTTGGGTATCTCCCATCTGATATTTTAAGTCTGAAAAAAGTTTTAAAAAATATTTTATTTTATTTTATTTTAAACTAATTAGTTGAAAAATTTATTTGACCTAGTCTTACATTTACAGAGTGCTATCAATTTTTATTTAGAAAACGAAATGAAGAAATGATCCTGATCTACTACGGAGTTAGGTCAAAACCTTAGTAGTTAACAGAATTTGAATTTTGGCCAAAATCTGAGTCATATTCATTATTTCTTTTGTTCTCCCCAGAGGCTTCCTCATCCTAAAATCCATGAGAAAGAAGTTAGCAAATGTAAAAAAAGGAATGCTTTAGCTGCTTCCAAAACCAAAATACACTCCCATAAACAAACAAAAATTTCCACAAATTCCTCTTGGGTACCAGGGTGGTTTGGTTTTTGGTTTGAGTTTTTTCCATATTTTTCTGTTTTTCATTGCAAACTGCAAACTGTATATGACTGAACAAAAATCAAATACTTTGAAGATAAACTGGAAATAATTTTTTCTAATTCCCTTCTACTTGGGCATGAAAACATAGTCACAGTTAACTTCTGCAAGTTCTTACTAGTTGGAAAATTTAGCTATATTGCTAGCAAAATGATACCCTTAGTAGCAATAAATGTATTTCTCTGAAGTCTTAAAACAATAGCATTTATATGTGTCAGGATTTGTATTAGCTCAGAAGAACATTGAAATATTTTCACTTTATATATTTAAACTGAAGCCTTATTTTGTTCAAGTCAAATCAAGCTCCCAGAAATTTTAATAAAAGCATGATTAGTTATTTTAGTCAAATTAGAAAAAGCAAGTCTTTATTTGACAAGATTTTCAATGTACTTATCTGCCCCATTGACAGTAACACCTCAGGCTTGGTACATGTTTTCTAAGTCATTGCTATTCAAATTAGGTCCATTTGCTGGGCTATTTCAATTCAATTAATGGCTCTCAGCTGGTGTAAAACTAATATCTCACGGCTGGCCTACGATTTCCTTTTCTTTTAATTGTCTTTTCAGCGTGTCCTAATGGGGGAGGTAAGGGAGACGTGAACAGTTACTAGAATTTCCTCCAAGACTCTAAAGGAAGGAGTTTCTGAAAAGATATAATTTATGCAAGAGGAGAGTAGGAGTGAAAGATACCTGAATTATGAGAAATTACCACTCAGTATTGTGGCTGTTGAAAGAGATGAGACACAGGGCACAGGTAATTATTTATTTTCATGAAAAAACCAACATGCTTATATCATAATTAAATATCTCAACTTATCATATTAACCCTTATAGAAAATCTGTGATTTTTTCTGTGAAGTAACCACTTGACTTCATAACCTGAACCACAAAAGTAACTCACAAATGAATAAATAAATTTAGATTGATAATTTCACTTACACTGCATGTACTCTGAGGAATCAGACATGCTTCTGGTATGGAATGAGTCTTCACATTTTAAAATACAAATTATATTGAAAATTTTGTATCCAACATTGTATTTAATGGAAATTACACAGGTATTATTTCAGTCACGTTGGCCTGCATGCCAATAAATTATGCTTTTTGTTGAGAAGAATAATAATGGGAAGAGAAAATTTCTCAGGACCTATCTTCTCTCCCAGCTAAGGAACCAGGTAATGTGCATACCTGCATGAAAAATTGGATCATTTTCAAAAAACATGAAAAATTTCCAGCACTTAAAAAAATTTTCTAATGGTGGTGGTCCATTCTCCACTCCACATTCCTCTAAAGGATGAGAGGAAAAGAGACTAAGTCATTTACACACTTCTTTATCTTTCAGACCAAGACCTGAAGCTACATCAAAAGCAATATTAGTCAACTCCTACAATTACAAAAGGCAAAATAAAATTCAAAATCTTTTTCACTGTATGGAATTTTTCCCTCAACCTCGCATTATGCATCCACTGCCATGCAAGCCAGCCAAAGTTTCAACACTCTGAAATCATTATTTCTTAGCCCCCCAAACTGATTGGGAAAGTTCTTTCCTTGCCATGCTTTAAAAGCACAAGAACCAGGTAGGACTTTCCCACTTATTCTGGGAATTCAAGAGATGCTGGAGTCAAACTAGTAATGAATTGTTACATAAAATGACAAAAGTTTTTGAACTGGATTTTTTTTCTTTAAATTAAAACCAGGGAAAAAAAAAAAAAAAAGCATCACCTTGGAGACCACAGTCCTTTTGTCATAAGTCACCTTGACCAAGATCAGAGACTTGAATATTAACCTTGTATGATTCTATGTCTGTGATGAGGATCTCTTTCTCTCACTTTTGCATGCATGCAGAAGTACATGCACAAGAGAATCAGAAATATTTAGATTAATTTTTGCAGAGGATTATGATTAATTCTCATACAGGATAGAGAAAAAACAAATCAAAACCAAACCAAACTTTTCATAGAGAGAGGAAGGTAAGTCATAAGGTGCCTTGCTCCAGAAAGTCAGCGATACCTTCAGTTCCTCAAAACATGGTACACCTTGCATATTTGTCTTTATGATCAAACTTTTTTCACTTTTCAAAGGAAAAAAGCAAGTGCTGGGAAAGTGCTATAGGATGTGATGCAGCATTCCTAATGCATTTTTGTAAAAAATATGATATTATGATGCTATAAATACATTTCCTGAGAGTCAGAGCTTACTTGCATTATTTTGGAAAGAAATATTTGAGACAAGAAGGATGAATTAAATCTCTCCTAGTTTTCCATCTTACTTTGACAGAGCTACTGCTTACTTTCATATTTCTAGCGTTAGTTGTCCTGCCTGCAAAACATCTTAAAGGATGAAGACATTTGCTGGAAACAATTCACAATAAAACTGCTTATCCTTCTTCTCAATCAAGAGAAATATCATAATGAGTTTCATCTTTCAATGGGGACATTGTATTAGTAGCCTCATTAGTAAAACTGTTTAGCAAAGCAATAAAATAATGCCAGGCTCCACTCTTTACAGCTTCTGATTAGAAAACCCATTACATCTCATGAGCAATTTATAGCTCATCAGTCTCAAAACACAAAGGAAATAAATTATAAGAGAAGGATGAGCTTAGAATGGTGCCTACAAGCCTGATCTTCAAGACAGGAAACAAAGCAATATTTGTAATAATAACAGAATGCAGTGAATATTAATGGGCGATCTCAGTATGCTTGATATAGAATACTCCATGCAAATAAGAATCAGTAATACTTCTGTACTTTTTATTAATACCCACATTGCATGATGTTCTTGTTTGCTTATGCTGTCTAACAGCACACACAATAAAGTCGATAGCTGATGACTTTCTGTGAGATAGGGATGTGCTGTTAGCCCTGTTTTGCAGAGTAGAAATTGATGGTGCAGAAACCATGTTGTCTGAAATTCTGGAGAGAGCTATGGACCTTTAAAAATAAATACTGATCCTAGTTCTGCTTCTCCTAACCTTTGTACTGCATCATCATACAAAACACAAATGGCATAAAGGTAATAAAACTAAATTCAAAGCATTCATGTATTGTCTAGAAATGGCGCCTTCTGTCTCAAAACCAGGAAGAAACATGAAGACACTGGAGGGGAAGACATTCTTCGTAGATATCTTTTATCTTTAGAGGCTTATCTCAGACTAAAAAAGGCTAATGTATTTACTGTTAGAGAGTCTTACCAAATTTACCCTTCATTCTTGTGTTAAAGAAGTGGAAAACCAAAACACAAAAAGTGAAGCAGATAGTTGTTAATGATTTAGTTTTTTAATAACACTATTTTTTTATTTTGAAAACATCACAATCAGTTTAGAATGGCATTTATTTTTGGGGAAAAAAAAAAAAAACAACAGCAAAGAAGGAAAAACATTGAGTCACCAAAGATTATTTCAAGACACAGAAAGAGGACTGAATAAAGCCAGAGGCCTAACAAACACGTAAGTAGATACATGTAGCAAATTCTCAAGACACTGTGATCCTAAGACATTACAGTGATTTGTAAAATAAATTTTTAAACACATTTCCTAAACACACATTAGATACTTGAAGATTCAAAAGTGACTGAATTAAAAAAAAAAAAAAAAATTGAATCTTTTAGCAAGGAAAAGATGAAATGCAAAAGTAGTTGTGAAATTTCTGAAAAACCCTATGCATATGCATGGAGAAATTTAGATTCTAATTCTATAAAGATTCCCTGCCCACTAAAACTTTGTTAAAATAGTTTCTTATTTGTACAGGAAAGCCCAATAGGATCACAAGCAAGAAGACTAGATATTCAAGGTCTAATATAATTAAGATATTTAAGAAACTAATGAATTTCTAAAGGTCAAAAACAAAAAAGAAAGTTCATTCTCAGGATAATGATTTCTCAGTTACATTCTGACTTGGAACTTTCAGCCTTTAGAGATTTCTCAGTTTTACTTTATTTGAATTGTAGGGTTCTATCCAAATTGTCTGTAAGAGAGTGCATTTTCCAGATCACAGCTGAAGACATTAATTAAGCCTTCTGCTTAAACCCCCAGGCAGGCTGACAAAAGAGCAGTGCCCTTGGCTTCATTTTAAGGAAGGGAAGCAAAAGAAAGTGAATAGGTTGATTAGCAGAAGTGAGAAATTGGTTATACATACAGCAGTGTGATCCAATTACAACAGACTTTTACAATGAAACTTGCAGTGCCAAGGACATAGCATTAGGAAACAGCATTACTATTATTTGTGTTTTTTGAGGTTATACTTCTGCATATTCCAGCTTAGTTTTGCAGAAAGAAATCCAGTTTGCATGCTGCAAGACCAAGCCATAACACATACCAAAGGACAATATTCAGAAAGGATTAGGACAGGCATTACAGAAGGGCTTTTTTGATGAAAACTGAAATGCTAAATATTATGAAATGGATCAGAGAAGATTCTATTTCAAAGAATTAGAATCTCATTTGAAAGGACTACAAGATGAAATTCTGAGGGACTATGCCCAGCAATTGGAAAGTAAGTCCTTCACCTGCAATTTGTCTTCAAGAAAATATGTTAAATTGGTCTATTAAAAAAAAAAACCCCGAATGAGTAATCAAAATTTGTGTGTGTGTGTGTTTAAATTTTAAAATTATTATTAAATTACTATTCAAAGACTATCACAATCAAAAATCTGCAGAACATCAAAATAACCATAATAATGTCTACAGGCTTTTCTAATAGGGAAACACTCTTATTCTTAGTATTTTTAATTATTTCATCCAAGAGTAATTTGTTTTAAGGGATAAGTGATTCAACAACAAAATTTTGCACATGAAGTGGAAATTGACCCAAACATGCAATTGAATGTGTCTCATCAATTCACACTGAAATGCACATAGAAAATCTCAGATGGTGTGAAGCAAGTGTCTCTATGCACTTCATAAAGGATTTCATTACTGTGTTAGGAGAACTGAAGGGTTTTGAATTCTTTTACCAGGGTGGGGGTCATTTCAGTCTAAAGCTGAGGCACATGTTAGATTCTAGTGTCCACAGTTAAGGTTTAAATTATGTTTATTTACTCATGTTCCAAGACTGAACTCGGTTTATTCAATGGAAGGAGATTAAGCAGGAGGGTTATCTTATGCTGGTTGCATCTGTAACTCTTTTTACACTACGAAGCACACCTAATCTCAGCTCAACTGTAGTGAACACCAGGTGTCTGTAATCTGTGTGTGCTTAGGTGGTTCCCATGTAGGAACTGAGATACCTGGGGGATAAAGGGGTAATCGGTGCCCACCTTTTTCTCATTGCACTAAGATTGTGTGAAATACATAGTTCCTGAACTGGGAACTGGGTGGAGAGATTAAATAATATAGATGTACATAGATACCATATTCTGAATGCCAAACTCAAGGTCAAAATGAGATTTATGCCTGTTATTCTTACAAAAATACACACATGCAACAGATTTCTTTATAGAGTGCCTCATAAATACTGATTTATACTACTGGAATCACACATAAAGCATCTGTGCCGTGCTCATCAGATGCTTCTTCCAACATTTTGATTGGCAATTACATCTAATTGCTGAAATCTACGGATAAAAATTCAGACCAATAAACACCTGCAAACCTTAGAAAGATACAGAATAGCGCTAAATACACAAATCCTAACACCAATTCTATTTTTAGTTTAAAACAATGGTTTTAATGCTCTTCTGCCCCCAAGGAGAAATTGATAAAAGCTTTAAAATGCAAAGAGCAAATTATGGAGTTAAGAAAAAACGTGGTCTTCAACTGGAAGAATATAACCCTAACTTCTTGCATATAGTACAGACAATAATTTCTAAGCTAATAATTTCTGTGGTTTTTTGTGTGACAACTTTAGAGCCATCTCAAGAAATTTTTTTTCACCTAATAAGAGGAAAAAAATTGAGGAAATAAAAACCAAAGAATCATCAAATGGTTTATGTCAGAAAAGACCTTAAAGATCATCTGGTTTCCAACTCCCATGGGCAGGAACATCTTCCACTAAACCAGGTTGCTCGAAGCCCCATCCAACCTGGCCTTGAACACTTCCAGTGCTGGGGCATCTACAACTTCTCTGGGCAACCTGTTCTGGTGCCTCACCAGCCTCACAGTAAAGAATTTCTTTCCAATGTATGATCTAAATCTCCCCTCTTTCTGTTCAAAGCCATTACCCTTTGTCCTGTCTCCTAACCTAAAGGAACAGTAAGTGCCACAGCTAAGTATATGGATGATTCCCTTCCCTTGCCATAACACACCTGTTTTTTTTATAAACTTGACTGTATTTTTTCCAAGTATTCAATCACCATTATTTATAAAAGATAAAGAGACACCACTTCATTCTTACATTGACAGCTTTCAGGAAATCCCAACAACTTATTTGAGCAGTATGAGTCCCATCCATTATTATGCTAATGTATAACTACTCCAAAATTAGTATATTGTTCAGCTTGTCAGGAGAGTTAATTGATATTCCAAAATGCCTGTATTTTATCAAAATAAAAGCAAAAGTGTAGAGCAATTTGCTTCTGGGATTTTTTACTATACTCAGAAAGAGAGACCTCAGATTTATAAGATTCTAATCTGGTGGATACCAGTGGAGAAACTCAGAGGCAAAAGTAAAATTTGTCCAAACTTTGTAATTTATTTGATGATATAGAGGGGGAAAAAAAAAATCCAACCATTCTGTACTCTTACTGTAAAATTCAATTTTCCTTTCCACTAAGAAGTTTCTTTCATGTAAATCACCACTGGAGTGCCAAGTTCAGTATCAATACAGATTTCACTTTTATTTATACAGAATATGTATAGCTTTGTATTTTTAAAAATAATTTCAACTTCAGACAAAAAGAAAATTCAGCATCAACCTTCAGCCAGCTACTGCAATTACCACTTACGCTTGCGAAGAGTTCAGCAAGAGTATGTACTGTAGTCACTGTTGTAGAATTATGCATGACAGATTGCCACTCTAAATTAACAAATTTCATGAACTATAGAAACTTCCTTTGCAGAACAACTGATTTAAATCCAGCAAAAGATAAAAATGAGCCTCTGGCTGAAGCCCAAGACCCAACTTTACCGTAAATCCTCAGCTCTTATTGTACAATCATAATGCTGAAGCCATAATTACCAATTCCAGTGCGGGATGCTAACGTGTTCAGCTGCTTCCATTATAAGATTTCTACTTGTGAGTTTCCTTTGTCCTAATCTCACCTATGGATTTCACCAGCTATATTTTGAAGTATTTGCTAGTGTTTATTTCCTACTGAATGTGTAAAGAAAAAACCCCAAAAACAAAAACCAACAACAACAACAACAAAACCAACAAAACAAACCCAAAACAACCAAAACCAAAAACTTTCCCTTCCTTTGTGTTTACGAGAGTGAAATAATAATACCACACAGCAATGAACTAATTTGCTGGTTTAAGGCTTTCTTTCTTTAATGTGAGGTCTTAGCATAGTTTGGAGATCTAGCCTTGAAAAATTACTACCTTAATTTTTTTTAAAATTTAATTCTAAGACTTTAAGAAAAAAAAATCACATTTCAGTGAATTAGCAGAGTCTAATCAAAACTGAGCTTTAAAAATTAACTTCTTAAAGATGACAAGTTAGGCAAATTTTTAATTTGAAATTTTAACATATCATAATAGCTTGAGATTAAAGGAAGTCACTCATTACACACTTGGTAATGAAAAGAATATAAATTGTTTGGTTTTGTGCAATTATTTCCTGAGGATGCTCTTCAAGTCAACAAGGCTTTCAACTAATGTTAGCATTACTTATCACTCTTGGATTGAAGCCAGTGTCAAAACATAGTCCTTGTTATGGTATAATCAATGCTTCCATTTAATTTCCTCAAATAATAAATTTCCAGCTGCTTTGGAGTAACATTGTAAGCAAAGATTCAAGAATATAATCCATAAGATGATGAAATGTGGTACTTATTTTGCATCTAAAAAGGAGATTGCTTGTTCTACCTGCCTATTTTTAAGGATGAATTGAATTAACCATATATTGAATATCTATAAGCACGAAAGTTACATGTATTTCTTGCACTGCCTAAAAAGGGAAAGAGAAAAATGATATTTTTTATTCTAAAATGTTTTAGTAAACTGTACTATTTCATTAAATGCTTGTAGCACTTCTTGCATCTCTGTACTTTATTCTAACTTAATAGATCCCCAATACAGGTAATGCTGTGGCCATATTGCTTCCCAAAACAGATGGAAGTTCAGCAGGTTCCTGAGAAATTGATTTGACATTACAAAAACCCATAAAGTTTTAGTCACTGAGGGAGGGATTTCAGAACTGTATAAAAGAGATGGAAGTTTAAGTCACAGTGCCAGATGGACAGGGAACTCCTTCAGGGAATGGTAAACGAAATCCCCAAAATCACTTGATAAAGACATTTTCAGAGCAGAAAATTTCATTGTTGGAGACAAGTTGTTTCTGAAACTACAGGTTATAGCATGACTTATATATTATGACAACAAATGCTGTAATGTACCAAATCAAAAAGCATGCTTGCTATCTGGAGTAAAACACTCCAGCTCTTAAGACTGACCAAGCAAGTCATACATATATCTTCATACAAAAAAATGCTGCTTATTAGGAAGCAGTAAAATTCAACACAGTTCTTTCTGAAAGCAAGAAAATACAAAGCTCATTTCAAATGGGAGAGGGACAATATTTTAAATGAAATCATTATATTTGCTTGTAGAGGCTATCAGAAGCTGTGAAGGAACAAGCAATTCTTCCCTTTAAGAGAGCAATGGTGTCCTAATAAGACCCTGTCATGATAATTATTCCATAACTTATCTTTTGAATTTCAATCCAAATAGTCGAGATGAGATTCATTCTTATTTTTTTAATCATAAACTGAAATATTAATTATTTTTTCTCTGTTGTGATGTGAGACAGAATATTGTGCACACTGTCCCAAAATGTAGAGCGTTTCTTAACAGTTAGAAGGCATTTTTCTTTCTTTGCTCAGGGACTTTTATTCTTCCTGATAGAGTAGAGAAATATTAAGAATACTAATAGAAAAAAACAGCCCTCCACCCAACAACCCTGGTTCTAACACAATACAATTCTGACAAATTACATAAACAGGTAGAAGAATTATTTTTTCTAAACTGTCTCATGAAACTCATGAAAGCTTCTATGACTTTGTCACAGAGTTCATCAAAACCAAAATTGGTTCAGAATTTCTCACCTCTGATCTGTAACAAGCAGTCTTTAGGTTTGGGGAATTTGATTGATATTTATTTTTGTAGATTATGAATGACTTAACTACTTTGTATTATTTCATTACAAATGTTTTTAGAGTGAGAAACATCATGCAAGACAAAAAGTATTCTGAAAGCAAAACTGACCAAGTAAAAGAAAATTGCAACAATTCCAGTTCATGTCAAGATTAAAAAAAATTCTATATATAATGGTAAATTTTATTTTGTAAGTTAACTAGTATTTCTGGAATTTACACATTCAAACTTTAGGACACCAACTTCTGTTTCAGAATAAATACCTTGAGAATCTTTCTTATATTAATTTTGAAAGTGTTCTCTTTGAAGCTGTGATTTGATCATTACTCTCAATACTTTTGAGATTCATCTGATGTGAAACAAGAAAAGCAAAAAGAGTGTGATTACTAATGAGCTGGAAATAATTAAAATTTTGAACAGTTAAAACTGCAATGCTTTCATTATTTTTCTTGTTCTCTTTTGCTTCTAAAAATTACTTGTTTGTACACTCGTCCTCCTAGTTAAGCCTCATACACAATCTTGCTGAGATTGCACTGTGATTGTTCAGGTCATTAAAGAAGGAATTAAACAACACTGTCCTCAGTGTTCCCATGACTACACCATGAGAAACTGGCCTCCACTGGCCACAACCCTTGGAACCCAGCAGTTCAGCCAGTTTTCAGGCCACCTCACTGTTCTTTTAGACTGTTGATCATCAATCAAGAATATGTGATGGCAGACTAAAGGCAAGATTAAAAATAATAATTGCCCTCATCCACCAAGCATGAGACTTTGTTGTAGAAGACAATCAGCTTGATCAGGCATGATTTCCCCTTCAGAAATCCATTCTGACAACTTCTAACATCATCAGACTTATAATTTTATTACGTGAATATTCTTAGCTTTTAATAGATTGAGTTTTTGGTTATGAAGTATCTACTTCTCACTTAAGACACACCTGTTTACAATGTTTTTTGTGAAAATATGTCTTTTGCCTACCAAAGGCCTAAGAGTGAGGATATTACACTGCTAAACTTGTAAAAATATACTTAAAATTATCTCGGCAGCCCTCAAGCCAGGGCTAAAAAACTATCACTATTTTGGGGTGATAAAATTATGTTAATATATTTTGTTTGTGCCTAATGTTTTCTGTGGATATTTTTCTGCCAGAATGACTCACATTTTTGCCTCTTAGTTTTACCTGTGCATCCATAGTCCTAAGGTTTATACAGAGGCGCAAAAACTAAGGTGTTCCCAAGATTATAAAATGTCATGCAAAGGATAAATGTTCTCCAAAAAGAAATATAAGCAAATTCATGCACAAAGAGATAGAGATTCTCTCCCTTTTCAAGTCACTTGCAAGTCATCTGCTTCTACTTTATTTTGTTGGATCAGATTTTCTATGGAAATACTAATAATTGTTGTTAAACATGTAGTATTTCTTTAATTGCTTAGTTTGTGTAAACTTCAACTAAATTATTTCAAAATTGTTCAGGAAATAAAAGGTCATTTCTCAGTGTAAGATGCCCATACAGTTAAAACAATCTGAATCCAAATACACTTTACATGAGAATCAGATACAAAACATTATGAACATCAAACTGAGATGTCACATGTTTTCATTAAAATTTTCCCCAGTAGAACACAGATGAATTACATGAAGGAAGTACTTGGAAAACTGAAAATTCAATTGAGGCCAAAAACAAAAGCAACCAACTCCCAGAAAAAATCAGTTCCAACTTCAATAACTTTCCCACATCTCTTTGAAGGAGTGCTCCCAAATCAAATTCAGTTCCTCAGGCTGGGTGGATATAGGCCTCTCATGACTTGATTCATGAACCATAATCAGCCAAAGAAAAATGAGTAATATTAACTTAGATTTTTGAGTGTAAAAAGCAGAGATCCTCCTTGACTGAGCAACAAGTCTCACCAATAATAACAGGAGCAGTGGCTGACATGAAAAAGTGATGTTCAAAAGATAAAGTTGTTCAACTAAATTATCCCCCGACAGATTCCACTGAAGTATAGGAAATCAAGAACAAAATCATGAATCACGGAAGTTCTTATCAGCTGTCAGCAAAGAGCAAGCACAGCCAACTCAATTTCAGAGTGGTAGTCCCTCTAGAGACCACCAACAAATATAGGAGTGACTTGTCCTTTGGCAAAGCTTGTGATTAAGAAAACTTTATATCTTGTTCCTACCAATAAAAGTGACACTACTGGAATGACATTGTGTTGAGAGCCAAAATGACTTAAGCAGTCCTTTATGACTGTCCTAGTTCTTGAAACCAGGACAATGCCGTAGTAGTGACTTTATCCTTAGTGACAGGTGAGTGATCCCAAAGGGCAAGACTTGAAGAGTAGGTATCAGAAAAATGAACTGGGAAGCATTTGAAGTTTTATCTGAGTGGATTGTGACATGCAGCTACAGAAACAAGTATTGCATTTCATCCTGTGCAATAATAGTGGCAGATTCTTTGGGTACCTTTGTGGGGGTTTTTTGATATCACAAAAAAGTGTGCAATAACATCTCCTAAATGGAGTTTCTCTGATACCTATATACTTCAGTAGTGGTAGGACTGCATGATTCTTGAACTACTTTTGGCTGCACGGCAGAGGGGTATCTCACAGAGAAGAAAAGAGAGCAAATATACAAATCTGGCCTTGAAATTTTGGGAGAACATATCTGAGTGGAATGTGGGGGAATATGCTCTTCCTACCCAAACTCAAAATCAACAAAACCCCCAACCTGGCAGGCCCTTACAAGAGAGTATGAACATCTTGCAAGGAGGGAAGATTTTGGGACCCTGAAAATTATTACAATGTAGATATGAAAAGAAGGCACCTGGGACTAAAAGAGCATGGGTTATTAAAGGCAAGGTGCATCGACTTGAGGTCTTGCAAAAAGAGAAGCCTGTCAATCCACAAGAAGAGTGCATGTTCTTCCTCAACTTCATAAAGGCTTTTGATGTGATCTCCTATGCTGCAACCTTATAACTCGATCAGAGAGAGAAGCTCAACAAAGACATTGTCTCAGAAAAAGAATTTGACCTTGTCACAGAGGCACCTAAGGCCCAAACATAAACCTAAATAAATGCAATGATTTGGCTGAAATTAGTAAAGGTTAATTCTGTTTTGATGATTATACACACTCAGAGAAAAAGTGATGAAAGAAATATATTGTAGATTTGCTTTTGTCAAGACTGATCCAGGTTTGGAAATAAGACAGTGTAAAATAAAACTCTCTAAATACAGGAATATTCAGTCTCTAAAGCAAAAATCTGGAGGAAAAGAGACCTGAAAAAAATCCTGCTTTGAACCCCACCTAAAATTTCTTAATTCACATAGAATCACATATTTTAAAACACAAGATGTACTCAAAGTTTTCAGAGTTTGACATGCTCAGTAAGAAGTTAATATATATTCACTATTTCTTGTTTTCTTGACATTTTCCCAAAGATTTTTAGCTCAATTATTAAATTCTGTGTTCTCTAAGGATATCTCTGGAACACACATGCTAATTTCAGAGAATACCTTTTCAGCCTTATTAATTGTGAAACAAAAAAAAACCCAAAAAATCAACCAAAATAATCCCCTTTACTTTAAGGAAGAATGAATTACTTCTTTCTATGTAATAAAAACAATTTAACAAAGAGAAAACTGGATTTTTTCAGCCCTTAAGAACTTTATGTGCAAATGAAAAAGATTAATAAACCCAGGAATACATTCTCAAGAAAACATCACAAACCACTTTTATTGTTATATGACAAGCTAATAAGACTGTCCCTTGATTGTTTCCCTTCAAGAGTGCAGTAGTATGGATGCAGTACCATGATAATAACAGCATTTAATTCAGAAGAACCAAAATATTGAAATAATTCAGGATGTTTTATTATGTGTTATGTGATTTCATACATCTCATTAATACACTATAAAGAATGAAGTTTGCATCATATCAATGCAAATGATATAAATATGGGAAATATAACATGTTTTGGATGAAACTTACTGGTTTCAGGCTAGCAAATTGACCAAAAGTATACAGCTAGACCATTCATAGCCAAAATGTAATCCTCTGTAAGATTTATTTCATAGAGTACACGTCCTGGTTTTGGGGATATAAGGATGTCAATTCAGGATCAAATGAACCCTTATCTGCTCAGGGTCCGATGCATCATTTTAAATTCTGACATGCAGCAAAGCCATTTGATGAAAATACAAAAGTTTCTTCCCTGCATAAACATAGATTTGGGGGTAGGAACCCACAGTCCTTTGGACACCTCTTACTAGGTACAGTAAAAAGGGCAAAGCAAGAGGAGCAGGGCAAGGGAAACAGCACACTTCAAGTAGCCTTCTCATTTACACAACATCTACACAAAAGAAAATATTCGTTTTCGTCAAGACCTGGCTTTTTCACTACTACGTTTGGAAAGAAAATTTTATACTGTCAGAAGGAAATCACTGGAAGTTTTCTTTTGTTTTTAAGAATACAGTTACATTTGTTTTCCAACTGACTTAAATCTAAGTATTTCAGCATTTACTTTGAATATTCAGGGTTTCAGTGAAGCAATCACAAGATAAAAGTCAGTATTTCAACCTATATACAAAGTTCAATACCATTCTCTTGATAAAGGCAGTTTAAGGTCTGCATTTAACACTGCATAAGGGATCTTATTTGGGCATCCAGGTATGCAGTAGGCAAGTGGTCATCAGTAAGCATGTGTGAGCTGTACACTAGCAACTCTAGACACTCTCAAACTTAAATTGCAGCAGCAGAGAGCTCACTCCACCTACCTGCTCAACAGACTGCTGGGCACTCTTATCAGCAGTAATTCACTATCAGAATCAGAGGTAAACGCTGCCCTCTCCATAAGCATCTTTATCACTTTCAGATCAAGCTTTCTAAAAGATAGCACCAGCAAACATGCAAGAATTCCAGTCCTCTTAGGCACAGCACAGCACACTGGCTGCTGTACCTCACCACTAATAACACTGGCCTTCCCACCTCACTCTGCTCTGTGCTGCAATGGGAGAGCAGCGAAGGCCTGACCTCCTGAGCTGAGAGCCTCCATGGAGGTCCCTCAGGGGCCATCCCACAAACCATGTTCTGCAGTGCAGAGGAGGTATACTGGTCCTGCAAAGTTACTACTGAACATGTCACACGACACCCCAGGAGTTAATCACACAACGTCACTTTAATTCATGTGTTCTTTTATAGGGGAATGAGTGTAGGCTTAAAGAACTAATTCTCCTTCCCGAAAATAAGCAATGAGTTGTTGATTTCACAGAATATTTTAACCCATCATACATCAAACTTAAATCATTATTACTTCCATGGAAAAGGCATTCCTGTTTGTATTACCCAAAGCAAACACTACTAGTTGGTGAGCAGGATTGTTGCTCAGAATCTGCTGTCAGTATTGACTAGGTAACTACTGACTGTGATGAGAGCTCAGAAAACCTAGCTTACTTTTAGATTTCAAAATCTAAAGCACTGTGGCCACTTTTGCAAGTGCCAAAACAGCTCATGTTACATGCAGATGCCATACAGCTGTAGAAATACCCCGCAGAGACAGTACAAAACCCTACTGCTACTCAGGATACAGCTCCAGAGGTTTCTTTCATCATTCCCTCATGGCATTCCCATTTGCATACAGAAGCTAATGAACTTTAGCACAACTACTGAGCAAGTTGGCATAAGACTGGAAAGTGAACCTAATTCAAAAGTGCTGCAAGATGAGAATAAAGCCTGTGTAAATACCACTTTTTAATGTAGGTGACAAGTGCCTTAAAGTTAATACATATAAGTAGACCCGGAACACCAAAAATATTTTACTTGAATTATTTTGTCCAGTTAATGATCAACTTTATTTTCTGCTGCCTTGAGAATATACTGACAAGTGGGTTTTTTTTCATGAGCCTCACATGAAAAAATCTTATGTTAGGCATCTGGTAGATTCTGCATCCCTTTCCTGTACAATCATTATGCATTAAATATTCATAAAATGCATTTGTGTGCATTTTTTATGAGATTTGTTAGCAGCTAAATTAAATTAGGGCCCTACTCAAGTCTCATTATTATCACGTGAAACAAAAGCTTCCATCTTCTCTTTAACAGAACCAATGTTCTGCAATATGAGGCACAAGGCAAGAAAATATTCCAAATCATTACTCTCATGTACAGTAACAGGACATGGAACAATAATACACTCACAAAAAAATGGGAAAAATGCACTCATCATGAGTAATGTTCTGCAGCCTTGAATGAAAGTATGCTCCCTGCAAGGTTACTTATCTTATAAATATTATAAAAGTTTTCATAATCTAGGACAATACTGCTACTCGATTAAACATTGAAAGATCTTAGCTTTACAAAAAAAAAGAGGATGAAGAGGGCCCCTCAAGGATTTATTAACACAAGAGTGAACTAATTAAGAAAAACAGGAAACTGTCATCTCATTTATGAATGTACTCAAGCATTCTTATATACATAGAAAATAGATTTAAACAGACAAAAATTTCCACAAAGGAATTCAGGGTCAACATACTTGTGATTCCTGTCAAATGTTGCAGTATGCACATTAAAATTCTTTTCAGATGGTTGACTGAAAACCAACACAACTTCTACTCTGATCATAGGTAATCACTCATGGTAAAAAGATGATTTTTCCAGCATTTCAGTATTTTTTTTTAATTCATTGACAATGTTAATATGAACAGCATAACTGAATCAAAACAAAAGAGTTAAAATGACCTACAGTGAATTTCACGGTACAAAATTTCTTGCTTTTCTTTTTTCCTCTGTAATAATCTGATGCTATATGATAATTACATTTGAACAACATTTAAAAGGGTTTGCTTTGAAGAATTAAGTCCTAGAGACGTTACACAGTATAGGAGGATTTCCTCTACCTAATCAGCAAAATAAACCCAAACAAAACTTAAAATTAAAAAAAAAAGAAAAAGAAATTATGATAGCTAGTGATAAAAAGAACAAAACCATTCCTTATTTCACTGCATTTTGAACTTATCACTATTCTTGTTTTTCTGGACTGTACATCAAATAAGAGTCAAATGTTCCATTCCCAGTGCTGAGGTCATTTGAAGTATAAAATACACATGCTTTGAATCTCCTTCCTTTAGGATAAAACATTTCTTTTAAGAAGCAAGCAAGGTTTCAGAAAAAAACTCATGAAGGAAGCTTTCACTATTCAGATATTCTCAAAGCAAACCTCTACTGATTGCTAATCTAGGAGGTGTAAGAATTAAACTTTGTAGTTTGAGACTGAAGAGATCAATTTATATTAGCTGCAAATTAAGAAATAAGATGAAAAATACCTACCTTTCGGGAATGGATTTCTTTCACATATAGTGGAAGTAGAAATTCAGATATTCCTTCAAGTCGTATTCCTTTTTTAGTGACTCTCAAATTTCCCATTCCATCCTACAATCAATAATATATATATATATTCACTTTAGGAAATAACCTTATCCAGAACAACCTAAAAAGAAGACAGTAGTTGGCTTAACCCCTAAAAATAATGAGTGCTGTCCCACTGTCCCCAGCTCTCCTCATGATCTTGGGCAGGGGGTAGAAGGGCACATTTATAGTCAGAGCTTCACCTAGGGCTGAGGTATGTAACTGTGCAACCTGATGGTGACCTGCATACTTTATTTCTTGGCTGCACCTAATGCCAGGGTACAACTGTGGATCATCATTATTCTCTGTGTAGGGTGAAAATAGATCCTGAATTTTGCAATTGCTCAATAAAAAAAGCTAGTTAATTTTCTCTCTATATATGTAACATTTGGCAAAGCAATTTATTCATTGTTATATCTTGAATCCAGTGTTTTTGCTTTTCCCAGTGATTAAAATACATAGGAAAATACCATGTAGGAAGAAAGAAAATGTTTTTAATGGTTGCTCATTACTACTAAGAGCATGTTGCTGATGAACAACTTCAAAAATGCTAATTTCGATTGTTTGTGTTTATTTATCAGAATAGAAATAGGAAAGGCACCATTGTAAAATCTGGATGAAACAAGTAAACCACATAATTTAACATTCAATAAAATATAAGCATATAAAAGTGGCATAATAAGGCTTCAGCTGCAATCTTACAGGAAAAAAAACAATGAAACATGCTTGATATTCAAGAGACAAAATTATTTTGCACAGCAATAGAAATTCAAGATTTTTTATCTCAAGAATCTTGTTACTATATTCCTGACAGAAAAGTAATTCTTCACTGTACAGCCAGTGGAATTTAACTTGATCCACTTAAGTGCAAAATAAGCACATTTAATCTAATACCTAATTGCATAGTTCAAAGTAATTGTTGACTCTAGTGTACTGAACAATGAGAACTTGCACATTTTCTCTGCTGGCTGAACTGCAAAGCAAGTAACCTCTGCCTACTGGGTAGACAGCTGGGTATCAGTCCTTGACTGCTGTAGCTGAATTGTCAAATAATGCTTCTTAAGAAAGTGATGATATATGTAAAAGTATTTATGTTAAATAAGATAATATTTATACAAATATTTTCACATAAAAAACTTCAGGTATTTGTAGGCTTTCTAACAAAAAGTGCAAAATGAAACAGTGATGACTGGTTTTGAAAACGAAATAAATAAATTAGAGCTTGTTGTGAAATGTGCAATTTGCATTAACAAAAAATAAGTCTCAATTTGATCAATGCTATAGTAATAAAATATAAACTTTTAATAGTAAAGGATAACTTGGGAAAATACAAGCATGCTGTCGGGTTTTTTTTTTTCAGTGAAGAAATACTCAACAAGAATTAGGTATTTTGTTGATTTATTGATTTCGATATAAACATGTTTTCTAACTGAAAAGGCAAATTCAATATTTTGTTTTTCCTGCTTCTGTGAATGTTTGTATCTGACACACACAAAATGTATTTACAATAAAAACAGGGAAAGAGGGAAAAGGAGGAAGTGAAAAATAAACAAAATATACAAAAATGTAAATTCAAGCTTTCAGAAAACTAGAAATGCTGAAATTAAAGTTGCCTAAGAAGCTTCCATCTGCTCTACCTTGCAAGTATGTTTAGGATAAAATTCTATACTTATATGTGATATTTACCCTCCTGAATCTCAGCTTATTCCACACAAGACTGACACAAACCTCAATCAGCAGCTACTCATTATTTTGCTTTCACATCATTATTCTCTTTGCTCCTCATTTAATGTACTCTGTTAAAACTCTGAAGACAGTACTGTCAGTTTTCTTCTAGACTTCTATTCTCATAAGTGTTTATTACTGAAGTTATATAGTTCCACACAACTATTAATTAATTTTCAAAATACTTTTAGTAACTTCATATGGTGGTACTTTTCTTGTGTTACTGACAGAGACTTAAAGCACAAAAGAATTTTGTTCACTATTTTTTGATACTTATCATATTTTCTCTGTTTATTTTCAGCCATGGGAAAATGTAATTGTTAATTTGTATAGCAAGATTAAATTTTCAGAGTCTCAGAAACAAAGTCATGATAGAGCCAACTGTGTCCATAAGGGCTTTCACTTTTCTCAGTGACCTTTCTAAGTATTCATTCTTTAGTCCTTCAGCAGAGAGATATCCTTTTAGCAGAATCCAACAGGTTGAATGCAGACACACTCTGCACAGACAGAAGCACTTCAGCTTCAATAAAATGACATGATTCAACATAAAAAGACAGACACTACATTCATAAAAAAGGTGTTATGAAACTGGAATAGGGTGACTGCAACGTCAGTTCCTTGATAAACACAATAATCTTCAGACAATAACTTCTTGATGCGTGTAATGATCGACATGAAATAAGGCTGAATAGTAAAATACAGAAAATAGTCAGACATGTACTACTACAACATGCTTAACAAAGATGACCCCATCCAAAGAATTACTTCCCAGTACATTTTTTCATCAAGAACTCCCCGTCAAGTTTAAATAGGGGTTGGAATAAGAGGAGTTTCTTGTTTCTTGAGTTAGATTTATCCTATTATAGAGAAAAATTCAAGGGTTTTCAGAACTAACACAACTTGCTTAAAAAGTTATTAATATTAAAAAGATTAATCAGAGGAAGGTCCTTCTGCTTATATCCCAAATAAACTTCAAAAGTTTAGGTTTTCCAGACAAATAAAACTCAGATTATCCTTTTGGTGTGATTTGATTTTATTCAAGTGCAAAAATAGACTCAAATGAACTATGCCTTGTACTTAAAATAAGTGTCAGCTTCAGATACTGGGACTGACTGGGATGGAGGTTTTATTTTGTCATAGCAGCTGGTATGATAGTGTGGAGTTTTGGCTGAAACAGTGCTCATAACACACCAATGCTTTGGCTATTGCTGAACTGAGCTGCTCAGTTTCAAGCCTTTCTCATTTTTTCCCTGCTCTCTGTCCCCAGTAAGTAGAGCAGGGATGGCCAAGGAGTCGAGAGGGAACACAGCTAAGCCAAATGTCCCCATGTGGCCAAAGGCATTTTCCATACCTGTAACACTATGCTTAACGAGAAAAAGTGGTGGTAGAGGAAGGAGGCTGGAGGCACGGAGGACTGGAGAGAACAAGGATTGTCTTTCAAAGTGGCCACTGCTTGAAGACAGAGCAGGCATCAGTCTGTGCTAGGTTGTGAGTGATTGTCTTTGCATCCTCTATGTTATTCACTATTTGTTATTATTCTGTATGTTATGCCATTTACAACTTTCCATGTTTCTCATTTAAGAATATGAAACAAACAGTGACCCTGCCTCACTTAAATTGTTCTTTTCACTCAGACTCTAAGGAGAACAACCCCTTTACATCCAAAAATATGTCTTATAGAGATTGGAAAAAATCACTATCAATATTTTATGTTCTTCTTAAAGTACATCACATTACACTTATTAAAACCAGAAATTCATATAAAAAGCTATTAAAATATGAAAACCAACCATTTATTTTATGCTGTTGTCTTACAACTGCAGCAACCTAAGGAGGAGCTTTACTGACTTTGAACAGTACATTAAAGTCAATGAAGTCCTAAACTATGCTTACTATAAATCTGTGATTATGAGAGTATAACTTTGAATCAGAGCATAAAAGAACTCCCCAGAAAAATACTCTGGGAGGCAAACAACAATACTGACATTCAGAGCTTTTTCAAGCTTTGACTTGCTTATAAACTGGCAGAGATTTATGTTCTTCAATGATCCTGTAAATGGTATATAAGAAACTCAGATTAATTCACATTGTCTTTAAGCAGACAGGGTGATCTTTTAAAAGATTAAGTTATTTCTTCACAATGTGCTGAGAATTCTACAAGGGTGTGTTACTTATACAGCCTGTTATTATTTCTGCCCAATAAACTATTACATGTTTCAGTTATCATAAAACATGTGGCGTGTTTTATGATAACTACAAAGTATATGCTAGAACTATGAATACTTCTCAACAAGTCAGGAAGTTGCATAAAACTACAATATTTAGTAGCCTACCTACAATCTAAACTACTATATCTAGCTCTGGACTACACGTATTGCTATAAGTGTAGTCCAGAACTACATGTAGTGAAATATGTGGTGATGTTCTTTCTTTCTTTTATTGTTCTCTCTCTCGTTTTTCCTTTTCTTTCTTTTTTTTTTTTTTTTCCTTCTATTTGTTTAAGCACTAAGGCATTTTAAGAAAAAAGAAGCAGATAAAGAATTCTAAACAAATTGCTGATAAACCAGCAATGTACAAGAACAAGCTTAGTTGTCCACACAATAGAGCCAGTCCTCTGTGGCGTAGATGTCAACAACTGGAGACCTAGGACAGGATTCACTAGGCTGGCTTAGATGACCTTTCAGATAGAAAAAGTGCAGATTTGATACCAAGCTGTGAACTATTTCAATTAGAAATAACATTTTGAAGCCAGTAACTATATCTTATAAACTCACTCCACCTAGAAGAAATAACACCTCCTTGCATGAGATCAAACCCAGACCTTTAATATTAAAAATTTCTGTGAATTTATCAATAACATTGCTATATGAAAGACATTAAAGTGGAGAATACATCTGCAATTCCTATGTAAGACCACAGAATTCAAAATTCTTTGGTCTGGAGAAAAGAAGTTGGAAGGTGTGGTATTCCAGGTCAGAAATGACAACTCTCATTACGTGGGGTGAGAACAGTTCTGATACATCCTCCAATAATTTGTCATGCATCTCATGAAGTGGGCAGTGAGAAGGCAGTAAAGGACTCTGCTAACTAAAATGCAGACTTTTTCCTTAAGATCATGAACTTACATGCAGAAGCACAGTGAAAAGTGAACTGAAGTGTTGGTTATTTGGAATTGACTAAAACATTAATAAATAGTATTTGATATTCCAAGTTTGCATGGTGTTTTTTCTGACTTCCTTAATAATAACAACATACACCAAATATATGTTTCAGTACTTTAGATCAGGAACAACCAAGTAGTTGGTGGATCAGGAAATCCATTCTTCTCAATAATATTCAAGGTTGTCAAAAGTTCTGATGTTAGATGTGATATCCTGCATGTTTTCTGAGTATATACTTAAGCCCAAACTCTGTTTCCAAAAGCTCACATTCTGAAGAAGGAATCATTACACAAAACAGGGAGGGGGGAATTGATAATAATAGAAAATCAGGGTTTAAACAGAGTGCCTGCATCTGATGTCCTATAAATTAATAAGCATTCAATGTCAGTTCCCTTGTAGGCATAATAGCACAAGCTATGAAAGGAACGTGAAATGGAAACATGAAATGGAATTTGGATGATGTGGCTGCACTGGTACGAAAAGGCACAGATGAAACATCTAAGCATACAAACATGCCATGCCAAAGACCAAAAAAGAGGGTATGATAGAAGAAAGGTGATTGAACCAATGTAGCAATAGTGAATTATAGTGAAGATGGAAAAAGAATACTGAACTTGATAGGATGGTGCAAAAATCAGGTCATGTAAAGGGACAGTGATGGGGATGATTAGGATGATGAAATATATTAGCAGCTATGTTGTTGATAAAATGGAAGATGTACACAAAAGATTGGAAAGAAGATGACAAAGGAGATTATTTTTATTGTATTCACACAGGCAAAAAACCTGGATTTAATAAACAGAGCTGTGACCCTGTTGTACAGCACAATGACACAGACTCCGACTTCAGAAGGCTGAAAATGACTGTGTTTATTTCCAGGAATCTCTTCCCTTTTATTCTATTCTACACAGAACAATTCGATTAGTGAAACAAAAGACAAACTTCTTCAATCACATTGGTCAAACCAGAGGGACATCAAGAAGTCCCTCCTAGGGAAAGAATGTAAACAAAGGTTACAATTAGAAAAACATGTCTCTTGTTGACCGAAATCTCTCTGGGAAAAGAGGTTCAGAAAACCAAAACATCTCAGGCATGAACCAGGGCTACAGAGCTGGAAAATAATTCCAGTTGGAGAAAAATGGTGCTTGGATGTGATTATGGATGCACAACTGAAGGAAAAACTGTAGGCAGCAAAAGTCTTGCATAAACAAAATGGGTAGTAGTATAAGCAACAAAACCGGAGAGCATTTTCCTGGATTACTAGGAAAGATAACTGAATTTCAATAACTAAAAATAAAGGTAAAATGATAGCAAGCTATTCACTGGAATGGCAGAAATCTGGATTGATGGAAACACGTGTCCTCATCCATCTGCTGAGAATAATAGCTGACACTTTGTAGATATCAGGGTAAACCTAGGGAAGAAATTACTGTAGTACAGTGCAGTAATGTTTAAAGAGAAACAAACTAAGGAAAAAAATAACATGAAAAACCATTAAAAAGAAAGTTAAGTCAGACTATCCAAACTAACTGGAATTAAAATTTCCTGAATATATGTTACTTTAGAACAGTTTTTTAAAGTGTGGAACATGAGCTGGTTCTTCATTTATAAACTACCTATATTAATATAAAATATATACCCTTCATGACAATATGATGAAACCTCTATTTCATTTTAAAATTTTGATTTTATACCATGATAAGGGGAGTTATGCTGTTTTTCATTCAAACATACATGTGTCCTTTAATGTCACCATTGTGATGCTGCTTAGTATCATCTTCGAAAGGCTGTGGCAGTCAGAACTGAAAGAAAGCAAATGTCACCCCAGTCTTCAAAAAGAGCAAGAAGAACCCAAAGAATTACTGATCAGGCCAGTCAGCCTGATCTCAATCCCTGGAAAGGTGATGGAATGTCTCATTCTGGAGGCCACCTCTATCCATGTAGGTGACAAGAAGGTGATCACTAAGGGTAAAACATTGCTTGATGTCTTCTGCAAAGAAACAACTATCTGGAGGGATGAGGGGAGAGCAGTGCATAGTGTCTACCTGGACTTCAGCAAGGCTTTTGACACTGGTCTCTCACAACATCCTTGTAGGCAAACTCAGGAAGTGTGGACTGGTTGAGTGGACAGTGAGGTGGATTGAGAACTGGCTGATCCCAGAGAGCCACAAACAGTGGCTTCAGGGTCTAGTTGGAAGCCTGTCACTAGTGATGTCCCTCAAGGTTCAATACTGGGCCCAGAATTGTTTAACTTATTCATTAATGACTTGGATGAAGGGGCAGAGACATCCTCAGCAAGTTTGCTGATGACACAAAGCTGGGAGGAGCAGCCAATACCCCAGAGTGCTGTGCAGCCCTTCAGAAGGGCCTTGACAGGCTGGAGAGATGGACAGAAAGGAAATTGAGAGAAGGCAAGTACAGGGTCCTGCACCTGGGGAGGAGTAACTGCACACACCAGCACAGGCTGGGGATTGATCTGCTGGAAAGCAGCTCTGTGGAAAAGGACCTTGGGGTCCTGGTGAAAACAAGCTGTCCAGGAGCCAGCAGTGTGAGTGCATTTATTTCGTCCACATAAATTGCACAGTTTATTTAATCCACTTCCCTGTGTTTGAGTCCTGGTTGTAATTTCAGCAAAAAATCTTGAAGATAATTTAGTCAAGCTGAAAATTTAATCATATATTATTCTTTTATTTTTCAAGTAAAGATTTTTTTCTTTCAGAAAGAAAAAATTAAAAACTGATATAAGAGGACAATAAACAAACCTGTTCTATACAGAAACAGTCAACATTGTTGATAAACCTGTAAAAATATTTACCTATATGAAAAAAAAAATGTACAGCCTCACTGGTTTGTTGTTTACACATATGGCAAATAAAATAGAGAAGAGGTTCTGATACTTTTCTAGAAATCTCTAGAAACAATTTTTAGGACCTATCCTTATTGTCTGTTTCAGTGAACTACACTGAACTAATGCAGTATTGTCTAGATTTTGAGAAGTCTGTTTGAGTTGCAATGCCTTGCAATCCATTCAGTCACATGCACAAAATAGCTTGTGCTAATGCAATTATGTTTTGTGCCTTTCATGTTTGCACCTTGCCCTTTCAAGAGGCCTGACACAACCAAAACTTCAGCTTTTGTGACACTAATCTCTATGTGAGGCAGCAGAAAAGACAAGTTCTAAACAAGTCTTAGTAACTGTTCTGACAGCATTTATACCTATTCAAGAATGATAAAGCATGTCTTGAATTGAGCAGTGGGCTTAGTGGAGAGGTTATGTAAAGAATATTATTCACGTAAAGAATATTATTCTCTTGCACTATTGCAAAGTCAACTCTACCTTAGCTACTACAGACATAATGGTTTGGTTTTCTCTTGTTCTTTCCCTTAAAGGCAGATTCTACAGCTTCTTTAGGCAAGTTATTATATTGCCTCTACTATCTTTGAAAGTATTTTCTTCATACATAGCCTGAAACTCCAGTGCTATAATGCAATTACTTTTGTTTGCCCTTCAGATACATTTTTGCTTAGACTAAATAATCACAGTTCATTTTCTTTGTATGTTATTTGCATCTTAATGCTCCATGTTGCTCCCAGTCTGCCTTTATCACCCATATCTCTCTAAGTAGAATTAAAAAAAAAAAAAACAAAAAAACAAAACCAGAACAAGCACAGCTTATGAACACTTACCATGGCTAAGGAGAGAAAAATTATCTCACTTGTTGATTTCAGGTGAGATTAATGTCTGGTATTTCTGCAATATTATTCTGATTCTGATTGATGATATGCTAAAAATCAGATATTGTCATCAGAACAAATGAACTTAAATATTGGATTTTACGAACTGGCTAGAAAATAGCTTCTCTTTTATGTACTTACTGGAGTACTTACCCTGAAAGGGTAAGGACTTACCCTGAAAGGGAAAGGATAAGTTGTCCCTATGAAAGGGAAAAGTTTTTTTTTTTACCTCAGTATGTGATGACTAGTCTAGTGATGTAATAGTAGAACCACATTACTCTAATGGTTGCTCTTTTCTAGGTAACCATCCAGTTCATACAAGTAATAAAAAGCTTATTGGAAAAAAAGAAGTAATTTGCCCTCAAAATTCGTAATACCAACATCCTTTGTCCCAAAAGACATTTTTAATATTAAAATCCATGCTGCTCCATCACAAAAGACTGAGACCCATTTTAAGGCAAGTTTCACAAGCTCAGACTCTCACCTGCAGATCTGAATCCTAGATTTAAAATATTCCCTGATTTAGATTTCAGCATCCAAAGAAATTTGATTCTTAATTTTTACTTTCTTATGTTGAGGCACGTGTACCTTCCTAAATATTTTGCTATACTGTGACTCTGTACTCGTTATAAACACTTAGCTTACAATCATCTTATGAACCATACCACGGAGGTACTGAAGTACCCACAGCCTAGCACCTCCTTCAGTAGCTCCCTGGACTGGCGCTTGTATTTAGCAAAGTGTTCTTTTCTTACAACAAAACAAATCTTATTGGGACCTGTTACACTCCTTTCTTGATCACATTGTAACATTAAAGAGCATTAAAGAAATCAATTTTCAAAGCAGTCCAATCTAAGGAACCTATTACTGTCAAAATGAAAAATGATTATTTTCATGTGAGGAAAAAGTGTTGTATCAAACAATTTTACTATTCAAGAAGTGTGACTATGCAACATTGCAGTCTTAATATCTAAGTTTAGACAGTATTACAGTACAAACACTGCATGCTTTTCAAAAGAACTTCTACACATCTTTCAATAAACAAAACCTTGCTCCATTGATGCACTCAATAAAATAAACGGGACAAAGAGCTTAGTAGCTTGCTGCAGAGATCTATCTTCTGCTATCAGGGCAAAGAAAATGAAAGTGTAAGAAATGCCACAAAGTTGCTTGAAAATAGCTCCTCTTTTATCTAACAGCCTTCTCAATAGAACACTCATCTCCTAAATGATAGCTTCCAGTTCCTTCTCTGCAGTGCAAAGGGAGTAAAAATACTAACCTTCAGTTTTTCAAGGAGTGTTAAATCCACAACTGGAAAAGAACTTACCTAATCTCTGCATATAGCTCAGTACAGAAAAAATCATTGAGAAATCATCAGTTATGTTGGCAAACGGGAGAAGCCTTGTAAAGGGGATCATTTCACAAGAAAACATGAAAAAAAACTGTACTGCATCCTTCCGAGGGATGACAGTGGGTTCTCAGACATCATATATTTCCTACAGTGTGTCTAAAGTGATCACAGAAGCACAATGAAAGATATGTATTTGTGAACAAACATTTCAGTGGCTTGCTGACTTTCATAACAGGGAAACTTTAGAGACAGACTGGAGAAGGGACTTGGGAAAGTTTCGTATTACAATTCACCCCCTTAAAAGCACAACATCAGAATCACCTTTGTCATCAGATCTTTTTCAGTCTACAGCTCTGAGGATGCAGGCTGGACACAGAGCAGCTCCCTGCTGCTGTGCCCACAAAGGAACTATGGAGGGAAATTATTCAGTTCAGGTTCTGTGCTGAAACCAGGGAACAGAGACCTTTATCTTCAGAAATCAGGAATGAAAGAGTCCCTGAAAGTTTTCCCTTTAGAAAACTGGCAGAAGACCTATAAACACAGTGCTGAAACAGAGAAGTCCATATGATACAAAAGCATATCAATAACATTAGGCATGAGGAATTCCAGTGAAAAAGCGATTGACCGTCTGGAAAGGAATGCAGGAGTACCAGACATAGAGGTTGACATGGACACCCTCCAAAGCAGCTGATTAAGGAAGAAAATGGTCCAATCCCCAACAGCAAATGTAGAATCTATCTCAGTGCTGGCAGAACAGAAGCTATATGTCTCTAACACCAAGAATCATAAGTTAGACTGGATTTGAGATTCACCAGTCACCTGATTATTACAGCATACAGCTGATTTGGAATGATAGTAATAATGTAACAATCTAAGGAGAGAAGGAGGTTGAAGAATTCAAATTCACATAGTACATCTTGTTGAGGAAGAACAGTAAGGGAACATGGATGAATTGACTTGTTTTGAGGTTCAGACCAAAAAGGAGAAAGAACTGCTAAGTCACTGCAAAGGACATGTACAAACTTAAAGAAGAAAACCAAAACAAAGCAAACCCCAAACAACATTACCACTTTGGGATTTCCCTCAAAGACCAGAAGAATCAATTAGATAATGCATTTGTGAAGAGTAAACCAGAGCACAGACCTCAGTGATAATATAGGTTACTGGCCAAAATCTTTTACAAATACAACAGAAGACAGGATGAAGAGAAAGCTCCTGAAATGCTTTTGTGAGGAGTAATATAGGTGGATCGGCACTGCTTCCCATTTGGCTACAATTAAAGAGAATGAAGAGTGAATGGGAAGATTAGGTGGTAATGTAGTTGAGATTGGTCACAAAAGGACAAAATTCTTGAAAGTTAGATTAGAAGGAAAATAATTAAAAGTAAAAGCAGTGCTTTTCAAGAAGGCAAACTCCAGTGAAAGGAGTCTTAGTTAAAATTTCCTGGGAGACTTGCTGAAGGTGAAAAAGAAATTAGAGTGAAGTGGTAGCTCTTTAACAAACTAATTTACCCAAAGGAGAAGAAAGGCTTCTGATAAATACTGAAGAATATTGGCATTTCTTATGCATTTTTTTACTGTTTTCTAAATTTCTTCTTTAGTCGAAAGGTCAAAATAAATTCCTTTTCTGTTTTAATTGGTGCACCAGTGATAAAGGATTAAGATCCTGCAAGGAAAGGATGAATGCATTTATGAATACTTGCATAATCTAAGTATTTTCAAGCCCACTGAATGAAATGAACTTCATCTTGAGATACACAAAATCAGCAAATGATAAAATATTAGCTGAAAGGTGTCTACAACAGTGACATAGCTCAGAGCAGTAGAGTGCAGCAATCCCTCATTTCCCCACTTACTCCATGTTGGCTCACATTGTGGGGTAGTTTTTCTGCATGTGAAGGGGATTCCTTTTGGATGAAATTAAATCAGAAGATCTGTTCAAAGTGCAGCAACAGTCTCTAAAAGGAACAGAAAGGTCTGAATCAATGTGTGATCTGTAGCACAAGCAAGTCCCACAGCAAGTATCAAGTGCACATGCACCAACAGAATGCTCTCAAATCACAGAGACCTCCTGTGTCCTGCTTCTTGTACCACTTAAAAGGCTATAGGTCTCAAGGTCAGAAACCAGTTCACACAGATGTCCTCAAGCTAAAGCATTCTTTTATATTATATCAAGACCTCCTATAGTTGAATATATTTTCTTCTTGCTTCAGCTGCTGTATCCCTCTTCAGCACTTTTCTTATTTGCTTGTCTCAGCTGTCTGCTTTTATTTTTTTGCCTTTTTTTCTTTTTTTTTTTTTCTAAATTAACAATGATTTCCCTTTTCCATCCCTCTTTTCCCATCAACTTCTTCAGTCTCATAGAAGATTCAATACATTGCAGTCACAGTACCAGTTCATGGTCAAGGGTCTCAGCTATGTCACTATGTGTCCATAAGTTCTGCCTCTACTGTCACTTATCCCCAAGATTTTGAATTTCTGTCTGTCCAAACACAAAACTGCCCATCTTCTCTCATTTATCCTGCCTATTCCTCATACAAAGGAACAGCTAAGATATTGAAAGTCATAATTTCATGGTGCCCACTTGATCATTTGCCTCCATCACAAGACTTAAGATACCATCTCTTCCATTCTAACCAATACCCAAACACAAAGTTAGGCACTATGTGTTGCATTTAGCTGAACAACAACTAAAATAAGACATGCTTTGATGGAAAAGGGCATGAGAAGACCCATGTGCTCCTGTCACCTGCACTAAACAGAAGTATGCTCTGGCATTTGCTGAAGAAACACCAGGAAGCCTGGACACCTGAAAGCAAGAGTATTTAAATAGCTTTCCTCTGGCTGTCTGTGAGCAACATGTACAACAGGGATGTTTTTTCCATGGCACCAGAGTAATCATAAAGTAAATAAATATGCATACTTCTACTCTAGCTTTTGGATCCTTGGTGCAAACTGTTTTATCTACTGATCTACTCATATGGCACACAATAAGTTTTGCTGTGTGGCTCATAATTATACAGCCTATGAGTACAAAGTCTGAGAGAGCTCATAAAGGATGGATGAGAGCAAACTGTAAAGGCGAAAACTAGAAGGCAGAATTGGCATTTATCTTTTAAAAGGCAAAAGAGTGGCAGTAAAGATCAACTTACCTTGAATCCTTTGAAAAATATCATGAACTCTACCAGAAGAGATAATCAAACAAGCTATTTGTAGGAAGCTGGAAGATGCCCATGAGATCTATGAGATGCAAAAGCACTGAAAAACCAAAACAGGATAAGGATGACACAAGGGACAATGCAAATAAACATTAAATAATAAGAGGGGAGGAAAATTAGAGAGACATACAAAGAAGGGCTAAAAATTGATGACATTGTTCAAACCAGTGAAGAGAAAGTAAGCTCACGATAATAAAATACGAAAACACGTGATTCATGCCTACTGATAATAAAACAATAAACAGTGAACTTACAATGAAGGAACTGAGAATCAAGTGAGTTTCAGCAGAGTATTTAGACTCCAGAAATTGGACCAGAAAGACCTTGCAAGGTTGTGCAATATCCATTCAAAAAGATTTTAAACAACTTTTTGGACAGATATATCAAGAATGATGCACAGTTTAAGCTATGTTGCAGCAAGGGGAGGAGCAGTTAACTTTTGGAAATCTTTTCTTGACATTCTCTCTATAATTCTTTTAAGATTTCTATGAAGAAACTATTACACACAGTATGTATCTTCAGAAGATGTCATATCATTGTTGAGGAGATCCTCATACAAAATGCATTTAAATCTCTTTTAAGCCCACTCTATAACACTGCAAATATCTAAGCCATGAAATTAAAGAAAAATCAAAAGATGGTAGAATACATTAAAATTCATACTTTACTGTTTTTTGCAGAATATATTTTAGCATGCTTACTGTATCTACAGTATTTCACTAAATCTATCCACAGACAAATAGAAATAAGAATGTTTCCATCTTACAGATGTCCAAATGTAGCATACCTGCATATTTTTCCAAGCATTTTTAATATTAAAGAACCCCAAACAAAGAAACAAAAAAAAGAAAAAAAAAAAGAAAAAAAGAAGAAAAATTAAGGAAGACAATTATAAGAGAATGAAGTATATCTGAATTTTCAGTGATTGCCATTTTATTGGTTGTAGGCATCATAATTCGTCCTAATATTGCCCTTGAATCCAAACAGAAACATATTTAACACTTAAGTTTCAACACTTATTGCTGACCTCATTATTCAGCAAAATCTATGCACACTTAGTTGGTTTAAGAACTATATTTGCCTTGACTGTTTCAAGATAATGATAAAATTACTATAGTGATCACGGATAACAGACAGTTTTACTGGATTGCAAAAAACCAAAGTACCTCTTTCCAGTCTAAATAACTGACATAGTCTAAATGTGTGGGGTGTTTTTTGTGGAAGAAGTAATAGAACAATGGAACAAGCATAATTTCTTTCTGTGCAGAGAGTAAGGCAGTTTTAAGAATACCTACATAAGTTCTTCTGTAGTGCAATTAAATATGCAGTATTCACATACTTCATTTACTTATATTCCTAAACATTCATAGGAGAGAGTGAGAAGGGTCTTTTTTTCAGATACAGAATGGAAAACAAAAGATGAAAGGCCACGAAAACTGGGCTGACCATAGACTGAGAGCAATCTGCTGTTCAATTATTTAACAGAAACTGAAATGAAACCCCAGAAAGCACAAATCCAGTTGTGAGTGGTGTATTACTGTGCACACTGCAAAATAAAAATATCCATATACCATAGTCCTACCTAAGTGCAGCTGTCAAATAATAAAGCAAGAATTACTGAAACAGAGAAAAGGGCATCAAGCTTTCGAAGACATAATATCTAACATTTGATCTGCCTGGTATGTAAACCTATCAACTTATCTCACACATACCTGAAAAACATGTCTAAAAACTATGGAAACTTAGAAGTTTGTCTTGGATTCCAGAAAATATTTTCATGGAGCATCAGTAGTGGTGCATGTATTCCTTCAGTCAATTAAAACAGCAATAGAAACACAGAATCATTGCAACTGGACTGCACCTCTGGTGTTTGACTCATCCAGCCTACAGCAGCTTGCTCGGGAACTCTGCTTTTAAGGACGGGGACTCCACTATCTCCTTGGGCAACCTCTTTCACTGCCTGAGCAACCTTACAGAAAAAAAACCAGGTCCTTTGGGTGCACTTTAAATTGAAAGTGAAGGATTTTATCTCATTTTTTTGCATTACAGAAAGAGAAAGAGAACAGAACATACTGTCAAGGCACAAACCTGGAATATCCTGAACTAACGTGAAGCTCATACAGAAAAATGAAGAGGTTCCTAGTGCCTGCTGCAAGGGAAATCATGGATCAGGTGAAGGCACTGAGATTTCTGCTGCTCATTTCTTGTAAGTATTTCAGCAAATATATGCAATATAATTTTCAATATCTGAGTTTTAATATCTTAACAAAGTTTTTTTTAAATAATATAAATGTGACAAAGGATGAAATCTAGTGCTCTGTCTTTTTATTTCTCTCTCTAGTGAAAATCAACCCTATAATGACAAACCTGGTCAAATGTGAAGTTTATTTCAAACTCTTATAACAGAAGCTCAAGAGTTATCATAATATTCACACAGAAATGGAGACCATAAGCAACCTGAGTTGATTTCTTCAGCAATTCAATTTTACTTAATTATCCTTACACTGAGGTTGCCCAGAGCTTTGAAGTTTTTTTGCTCAGATAGGTACTGACTTTTGATGCCATGATACAAAGCTATAGATAAGTCATAATTTAGGTTGGTACTACCTTCTAACCACATCACGCATACTTTTCTCCAAATGTTCAAGAAGGTACACTTAACAGGTCTAATAAATGCTCTATGCAGACTGAAAAACATCCTAACTTTAAATTTCTGACTTTATCTTTAAGAATCCAAAGTTTGCAAACATTCAGAGCCATGTTAGTCAGTATCCTCACCATAAACAATTTACATAATAATGAAAAAAGTAGAAGGAAAAATGTGTTGTTAACTTCAGTTCCCACAGTCAAAGTATTCTGTCTCCAAGTTCCTGGTTGCCAATGCCATAAAGAGCTTTAAGAAATCAATTATATCAAGAACTTAGACATTTTCAGAAAGGAACCATTTCCAGAGTGTATTTTCAGATTTTAATTGCATTTTTCATTGCTATTTCATAAGCTATTTCATATTTCATTTCACTGACAAATACGGTCACATAATGCTGAGTATCTGCACTGTTATATAGCATTCTAGGGAGACAGATTGCATTGGCTGAAGTATTCTACATTACAAACAAGTTTTCTTGAGATCTAAGACTTCACAGTATATTTCAAGAATGTATTTAACAATTGCATGATGAATTAAAGCTGCCACTGAATGATAATAGAAGGAGGAAAAAAATCTTCAAACTAACCAGCAAAGCAAATATGAACATGGAGTAAATAAAAGACTACATTAAAACAAGCAACATGGTACCAGAATCCTAAATGCTCTTTTGCCTCATAATCTCTAACATGCACTGTTTTAACACATTTGAACAGAATGTGCTACAGAAAACAGAAACACTGTTTTCTCAAAAAATAATAAAAAAAAAAAATCTGGTATCTTAACTCTACAGATTCTGAGATAAAATATATGCAGTACCATTCTGAGATCAGAGTCTAAGTTTACATGTGTAAGAAATTAGATTGAATCAAGAGTAATAAACCAGAATTTTAATAGGTACACACTATATATGTCTTTTTTTTTCTTCTGCATATGTAGATCATACAGATTTCAATATTAAACAACGAAAAATTGTTGGCAGGTCCATCTGGTTTATTATTCCTTTTAGCACAGGCTAAATATAACACAGAGGTCTGGAATAGATTATATGTTGTTTTACTAGGTTAATTTGATCTTGTATTGACATTAGTAGACATCAAAATTAATGGCTTTTTAATGACAGTACATGCTAATGATTAATTAGAAGTACTAAGAAGAGGTGAAAGACTAGATTTAAAAATGATTAATACGACAAGTTTTTCAATATTACTATACATAAAACTGAGAACACATAAAAAAAAAAGAAAATAAAAGAAAACTTAAACTAGTTTCCCTCTTCCTTCCATTCTGGGAATAAAAGGAGAACGTAATATTTACTTTTATATAAACATAATATTTACTTTTATAAAATCTTTAAGTATTCTCTCTAACTCCCCTTTCCTCAAAGTATTTTTCCCAGAAAATAAAATAAAGACTGCCAAAAAAGAGTGAATACCACATCAGTATAATTTATCTACAAAAATTAAAAATACACAAAGCAGTTGTCATTTTGATACAAGTTAATTAAATTAAATTATAGTTGCAAAGCAGAAAAAGCACGTTACATTCCCCTGCACACACCCAGTTAGAAAACACAAAGAAAGGGAGTTAGAAACAGTTTTTTTAAATGGTAAAAAATATTTTAAAAAGGGAATTCCTTAAGCCATTTTCTTCAGTAAATACAAAAATGAATTTGAGTGAAAATTTATGGAGAGAAAACCATTCAGGGAGGAAAAAAAGGTCAGTATTTGTAAAGATATTTAAAACAATGGGATTCAAAGGAGTTTTTCCCAGACCTCTGCCAACATCTAAAATGAGTAATATATATTTTCTTTATATACAAATATTTAATGTCATGTAATTGATACTAATGATATTGTTTCGCCAATTGAAATACAATATGTCTCCATTGCCCTATAATGTGTGATCATGAAATGGCTGATATAAAAAAAACCCCAACCAAACAAAGCCCTCATAAATCCTTAGATCCTAAAAACTAGCAAAAAATGTGAATTTTGATTATTCATTTTTCACCCTTACTTACCTCATTTATTTTTATGATTTTCTGCTGCTACTCCATGCCTCTTTAGCCCTGTTGTGTCATTCCTGTAAGTCTCTTTCCATTGAGCTGTAACTTAGGAAATCCACTGCTTGGTACTTGCTTCTCTTACTAGTTGACCTGCTTTTCATTCCTCATTCTTATTTAGCAATGACCTTGGTATCATACTTGCTGGGTTCAAAAAACTCTCAGTGGGTTGATTTTGGCTATATTTGAGGCCTTTTCTGTGGTTTTTGGGTTTTTTTGTGGACTTTTTTGTTTGTAGGTTGGTTGTTTTTTGTTTGGCTGGTTTGTTTTTGGGCTTTTTGTGTGAAATCACCTTTATTTCTATGTGTACTCGATTATGTTCATTTTGAATATAGTAATTAACAACCTCTACACATTCCACAGTAGTTTTCTATCAACTCTATCATAACATTTTCTTCAATATTATTGCATGTTTTGAAAATTTTGTTAGAGGTAGATTATTTTTGATTGATGCTTAATAGCAGCCTAAAACATAGACCATTCTAGAAAAATTATATAACTTGTAGAGCATTCTATAACAATTAACATGAACACTGAGCTATATTCAATTTTCAAAACACTTCAGTCACTTTATGCAGACAATAATTTCAGTCTGACTAATGATATTTCTGAGTCATATATGCTTGAAGAAATGCCTCAGTAAATTCAAGAGCCTGCATGTAAAATGTCCCCACACTGCCTAGTCAGGAAGAGATTTCTGTAGGGAAATTTATATGTATGCAGACAATAACAAACACTACTTTAGAAAAGGCTTTTGACACAGCTAGCCATGTTCTTCTGTGGAATCTGAGGAACTGTGAATCGTTTGCAAGAACAAGCCACTAGTTGGGTAAAAAAGGAAGGAAAGAGACCAACGTAGATGAGACCTGCTGATCAAACTAATGGACAAGAAGCAAATGCACAGGCAGTAGAAGTAGGGACAGATATCCTGGGAAGAGTAGAGGAATCCTGCCTGGCTCTATAGGAATGTGGTCAGGAGGGCCAAGGTTCTGCTGGAGTTTAACTGGGCAAGGGATGTGAAGAATAAGGGCTTCTACAGGTATGTCAGCCAGAAAAGGCAGGTCAAAGTGGGCATGCCCCCAGGATAAGCAAGACTGACAATCAAGTAACAATGGTTGAGGAGGAAGCTGACATGCTCCAAACATTTTTTTCCCCTTCCAGTCTTCACTGGCACCTTTTCTTCCCACATCTCTCCAGTGGGTGGGCAGCAGGATGGGGACTGAAGTAGGAAAGTTCCTCCCACTGGAACAGAAAATCCACTTTGTGACCATATGAACATGGCTGTTAACACAGTTAAGTCTGGGACCTGATGACATGCATCCCTGAGTCCTGAGGGAATTGGCTAATGTACTTGCCAAGCTACTCTCCATGATATTGGAAAATCAAAGAGGTGGTGAATGCCCCATCTCTGGAAACATTCAAGGAGGTCAGGCATGATGGGTCTCTGAGCCTTACCAAGACAAAGGTGTCCCTGCTCTGCAGTGAAGTTGACCTAACTAATATTTAAAGGTCTCTTCCAACTCAAACTACTCTATAACTAGCCCTACACTGTAACATTTTGTTTAAGGCTTGGATGAGGAGATTGAACACCCCTCAACAAATCTGTAGATGATGCTAAATGGGAAAGATAAGTGAGTAGCTGATAATGCTGAATAGCAGAGCTCCAGAGAAGGGCAACAAAAATCTAACAATTTCTACCAAGACAGACAAGGGAAGAAAAATGGCATGCATGTAAACGGGTTGGTAAACAATTATCTGAGTACCAATCCTGCTGAAATACTATCAAGGCTTACAGCACATACCAAGTTAAATATGAGACCAAAGGAAATTTCTATCTCCCTCTACTTGGTCCTGATGAGGTCATGTCTGGAATACATGGCCGGTTTTTGCCCCACACCAGCTCAAGAGTGACTTAAAACCAAAGAAGGTTCTGTGCAGGACTACTAAGATGGTCAGGATCCCAGAGAACATGACTTAGAAGATGATGTTGGGGGAGATGGAGCTGTTTAGTCTGGTAGAGATGTGGATGGGGGAGATAAAACAAAAATTTTAACTACAAGCGAAGCAGTTACAAAGATGTGGAGCCTCAATTATGACAATATAACAAAGGTACCTCACCATAAATTGCACACTGCTAGTCTGAGGCTGAACATTAGGAAAATCCATTTTTCCATGATAGGAAGACAGTGTGCTAGCACAATGCTGAGAAACACTGCATACTTGGAGGTTTTCAGGACACCAGCTGAACTTCCTTTGGTGTTCATGGCACTTGATACGGAAGGCTGAGACAGAGGACTTCCAGAGGTTCCATCCATCAATATTCCCATAAACATTTGTGTACAAAAAAATTTATTGGAAGAATCTCTACAGACTTACTGCTAAAAAGGAGGTATACACTTTTGAAAAATGTTGCTTCCTGGAAGATAAAGCAATGTAGAAATGGAATAAAAATGTAACTAAAGAAATTAAAGCTTTGCATATAAAAAACAAGGTTTAAAAAAGGAAAGTATTTAATTTAGAGGTGGCATAAAGGTGGTACACAGCCGAAAGATAAAACACAGCAAGTGGTTGAGCAGAGAAAAAATGAGTGCCACAGAGAGTTGTCACATGTAAATGAAAGAGAGGAGCAAAAGTAAATTAAAACTTGGAAAATAAAAAAGAGCCTAGCTATGTAACTAATTTGTAATGCCAAAATTCAGCACTAAATCCCTGAGATTCAAAATATAAGCCCAGGATCAAGTAATAGAAATTTGAAGCTGGAAAGAAAGCCATCCTGTTAGGATTTCAGTAACCAAGCATTCACTGACAGACTTTCTGAAATATTTTCTGCGGTCTGTACTGGCCACTGCCAGAATGTAGGGCAAGACAGTTCACTGATGTCCCTGGAAAAGGCTTTGAAGGGTGGAAAGCCTCATACACACAAAAGACAGGCTCAACACAGCCTCTATCTTTTAAAAGGTTGACAGCACTGAAGTACCCATGTGACAAGACCCAGGAGTTTGATCTTTCCATTTTTCCACAATAATAAATCAAGTGGTCATACAATTTATTCTACTATGCCTTTTGAATTCCATCTGGTAGAATTATGCCCTGTTAGCATAAAAACAATACATTATTACTGCCAAGTGCTATTTATCATTTCAGATGTTAAATTCTTGGTGGTATTAATTATTTATAGGGAAAAGCCAACTGAACTATTAAAATGTAAAATAAGGATGCAAACTGTCCTTTGATGTATATCCTTTGAAATACAGAAGTGTCATAAATCTTCCAGTTGGGTATTTTTCCAGTTTAAACCCATCAAGTTATATGAACTAATCAGAAGTGCTTTGTGCTGTTCCGTTTAAGTAAGCCACCTATTCACTAGGTAATACAATGTGCTTTGCAACAAGATCAGATACTTGCAATTCATAGAAAGCATCTGGTAAGAGCAGACTCCAAAGTCCTAGTTTTGGAGCTCACTTTGCAGCTGATAGGAGTAGCTGCCAACTGAGGTACAAGCTTTTGCAGGGAAGAGCACACTGTGCTTGCAAGTATAGTAAAAAAAAGCATTTTCCATCAAGCTGACAAAGCATCAGTTTTCCTCATAGATAAAGGAATGGCATTGCTTTAATTAGAAACCACTGGTTTCATAAAGTATTTGATATTCTAAACCATGATGGAAACTATAAAAAATGAGAATCAGTTTGTACATTAAGCCAGGTGTCTTGTTAAAGTTTAAATAATTCTAGATGATGTTCCTGTCTTTAAATAAACAGAAGTATAATCAGGCAAAAAATTCTTTCTAGACATTAATATTTAGCTTTAGCAGCAATTATAATCTAGAATAACATTTTTAAAACTAGAAATTGGGGAAGGGGGAAAGTGATAAAGGGAAGAACCCTAAATTTATGCAGAGGCTGGGAAAATTATTACTTTATTATCTTATGTATAATTTCTATTACTACATTATACTTCTATAAGTTTAGATGTTTTTTTTTGTTTTTTTTTTTTTTTTTGCTTATTAACTTTCAAAACAACCTTTTATTTTCTGCTTAGAAATAACTACAGAGTCAAAAATATGTGAATTTACTCTAGGTCAGGTGTGAATAAAAGTACCCAAGAATCCTAACAAAGTCTAATGGTTGCACTGCATAATGTAACTCTGCATGGTTAATGGAAATATATCAGTAAATAGGTTGATCACGAACCACCTTTTCCTATCAAGAATGTTATTTCAGAGATTTATTTAGATCTAGAAAGCGTAGTGCAAGACTTCAGTTGTACAGTCATTGCAACATGAAGACTGTATATTCCCTCTCTGTAACGTGTCTGATTCTTCTGTATTAGGCATTTAGTCAAGTTACACAAAGCAGATCCTTATATTATGTCATTTAGCAAATGACAACAACAATGTAAGGCGTTTGTAGCTGTGATTTTGGCTTAAAAGCGGCACCGGCAGTTGAGTTTGGAAAAAATGTACTCGTTTTTAGCTGAAGGCAGGGAATAAAATTTTCTCAGACTGATGCCACAGGGTGGGAGGGTTTTGTGGGTTTTGTGGGGTTTTGGGTTGCTTGGTTGGCTACTTTTTTAATGGCGCACAGTTATGAGACGATTGAGGCAATAAAAACCTCGATAATAAAAATTAAAAACAATAAAGCTTTTCACAAGAAAAGATTTCAACACAGTACTGATAGCTCAGGGAATTTGAATTGCTAAATCCTGGGGTAAAAAGTAAGATTTTCAGAGATTGCATAGGCAGTGTATCTACAGAGGTATAGGTTTTCCTTGCCAAAAGAACACACAGCAGCATTGCATAAATGGTATTCACCTTTTTGATGAGATGGTGAGTTATCTCATAGCCTTCAATAAGTGAGACACTACATCTAAAGAACAAATAACTGCCCTTCCCAACTATAAAAAATAAATTGAGCTCCTAAGTGTTTTATTTTAAAACTGATTTCCAAACACTGCATATGTACACAGTTGAGCCTTAAAGTTTTTTTGGTTTTTTTTGTCTAATTGTTATTCCTTTGGGAATAAAAATACAGGAAACATCCCAGTATTTCCATTGTGGCATCAACCCCAAATTAAATTCAAAGTCATTGACAGTGCAGGACATGAGTGAGTGAGTGCTAAAGTTCTTCATTTTTTCATTTTGAAGGGTTTTGTGTTGATGTTGGGTTTTTAAACCCCCTAGGGGTTTTATTAGGTTTGGGGTTTTTTTTCTTTGTCTTTAAAGATGTTCTACAGTAGCATGAATCTCTTGCCATGCTACATCAGGTTATCCACTATGGCTTTTAACACTTTTCTAAAGACTTTCCTTCAGGTTAACATTCCTCAACCTGTTGCAAAGTCAATGATTTTTGGCCCTAGCTAAATAAATTCCATTCCAGTTTTGATCTGTGTTTGGGTTTTGAGGGGTTTTTTGTGTGTTTTGACATGGCATTTGTATAAATGTTTGATCTACATGACATTACAATGTACTGTTAGTAATTTTTCATCCTCAAAAATGTTCACAGATCCAATGTATATGTTATCCCCTATATGCAACTAATCTCTGGCATCAACTGCAGATCATCAATAAAAATACTAATAATAAAATCACTGAAAAGATTATGAGATCCATTTATGCTCCAAGACTAACCAGACCATTTTTAAACTGGTAAATACATCTCTTATTATTTCATTTTACATTGAATAAGAAAGAGTAATAAAAAATTCTATCAAAAGCCCAAAACTGCATTGATCACAACTATTTTATCAAGTAGTATGCAATTTACTGCATTTTACATAGTCTCTGTTATAAATGCTGCATGGTAAGCCTGGGAATAACTGCAGTAATGCTTTCCTCAAGTCTCCTTTGGGTTTTTCTTTCAGTACCAGAACCACCACAAAAAAGGAATTCTTTGCTCAACTGAGTGCAGGGATCATTAGGATGATGCTAACAAGATAGAAACCATCAACTTTCTAATACATATCTGACTATGTGCACAACATGAATCTCATAAAAAAAAAAAGAAAAAAGAAAAGAAAAAGAAAAATCTCTTATTTATGTATTGAAGTACCTTTAAGAAACTAACACAGTATTTCCACTTCTATTTTTTTTTCCTCAAAAGGAGAATAAAAAGAAAGTTCAACAGTATTTGCTACAGGAACAACTTGATATATTGAAAGGAATTTTAATTAAAAGTTTTGCTGTTCTCTTCCAGTGTTTTGAGAAAATGATATCCTGTAAAACACTAGATGAATTACTTTTGAGCTGGAAACCAATTACACTATGTTCTGTTTGTACTGTATCACTGTAACTTGCCTGAAGCATGCAAAATGTGAACACTGATCACTTACACAAGTTTCCAGCATTTTCTTTTTTATATGTATGTTATTTCATAACAAAATGAAGGAATAAACTCCAAAAAGTATGATATACATACATACTATAAAATCACATAAATTTATATTTATATATACATATACACACACATTTATGAAAAAAAAATATTCAGATACTTTAAAGGTACTTCCAATATTTTTGGCACATTATTATTTTAAGTATTATTTTATATTCTCACACCAGGGACTAAAATGAAAGATCACATCACTCTCAAATATCTTGTATTTTTGTGTGTGAGAGACCTATCAGTAACATTTGATATATCCTAGATGATAATGTTCAAACATTATCTCAGACCCTAATAGATAAAATTATTTCATAACAGCTAAGCTAAAAATATTATCTCAGTGTGGTCAACTGATCTCCCATACTTACATCTGAGTAGCCCATACAACTTGTTACAGGTGCAGAGAAGGGCTGGACACAAGAACTCCTCTGCTCACATCATACAGGTACTGTGCAGACTCAAAATGAACAGGATATCCAACTTCTCCCTCAAAGAAGTGGAGAGAAGTGAGTTGTAGAAATTTTTTAAACACTGTTTTGAGGAAATACCCCCAAAATTGTACACGTTAGGAGGAGACTATTGTGAGCAGAGTAATTTGTCCAGCTCACCACTTTATTCTGAAATGTCCATGAGCACACTGGTTACTAGCAAGCCCTACAGGCTAGATCAAATTCTGCTCTGATCAGATCCTAATAGATCAGGGTCAAAAAGCTTTTATCAGAAAAGTGAAAACAAATACACCAAAAATCCAAAACTAGAAATATTTCTGAATAAAAACTCAAACCAAACACATTCAGTTATGGGTATAAGAGGGCTTTCTTATTAAAAAAAAATACCTTATTTTAAAAAATATCATTATCAAAACAAAGTAAAAAAAATCCCTCCAAGAGTTCCAAAACTGCTCTAAAAAATCCAATGCATAATGATAGAAGTAACATTTCAATATTCTCAAAAAAAATTCAAGATCTCAAGAACTGCCATACTAACTCAGACCCAAGGTCTGTCCAGTAACACATCCTGTCCTGACAGCTGTCAGCAGCATTTAATTAGAAAAATAGTCAAATAATGAAGAATGATATTTGCCCAGCTACAAAGGCTCTGAGGTGAGTTGTTAACTCCTGTGTGTAATGAACATTGATGAATATATCTTCTATTAGTTGGTCTAAGCTTTTTCTTTAAAATCTATTTATACATTTGCCCAGCTGCAATCTTCACAGTTCAAATGTGCATAGAGCTAATTGTAAGTAATGTGTTTAATATTTTCACTCCTAATTTTATAGTTCCTTATCTATTCTTCCATGTTTGAGAGCCATTCTTTATAAGGCATAGCTTTACATTCTATGATCCATTTCTCCAATATTTTATTCTCAAGATGCAATGAGAAGAGTTTCAGGGTACATTTGAAATGGGAATTTAGGGATGGATGGATGGATGGATGGATGGATGGATGGATGGATGGATGGATGGATGGATGGAGTAGGATAATAACATACTTCAGGTGTTCAGGACTTCTCTGATAATTCCAAATCTATAGTTTGGTATCTGACTAAGCCACTGGCCTCAAGTTTTCAATAGTACTAAAGTTCATGTGCCTTATTATAGATGTAGACACTATACTATCTTCATCAAAATAACTGAGTGGAAAACAAAAAAAATCCACTGTAGATGAAAACATTTTGTTCTTAACAAAAATAAATTTACTCAAATAATGGAAGTAGGGTTATGGAGGATTATTTTATGATTTACTGTTAATTTCTGCAGTTATAAAATCCAGAACTTTAGGACATATAAAGATGGGTTTGGATCTTTTCCAGCTCCATATAATAAAACACATTTAAAGGTGTGAAGGACTTAAATACCTTCCTTGTTTTTCTACTTATGTGGAGCTTGTGAATATTTTTTTCCTTTATCTCATGTTGAAGAGCATACATAAGTTTGAAACTTTAAGTGCACCTATGTAAAATCCTCTGTCTTGTAAATAAATATTCTCACCCCATAAATAGAGTGCTTCAAATATGAAATTACACTGGAGACACTTCATAATAACAACAACAAAAATTTAGTCAAGACATTAAAATCAATTTCACATCAATAACTGTGCTTACAATTACAAAACTAATTCATCCTACTCTCTTTAATTTTCTCATTAAATAACATCTAAAAAATAATTAAAAACTACAGTTTCCTTAGCAGGGGACAGACCTCTGCAGAGCACAAATTGTTTTTGCAGACAGGGACAAAAACTGGTACCCCTATTTATAAAATACTTCAAAGAAGAATGCCTATGGATTTATTTTCACTCTGCAGAGCACCCAAATGTCTCAACTGTGCAGAGCTAAAAATGTGGACCCCCATCTTTTGAAAGGAGCCCATGAAGTCAAACTCCACATTGCACACAAACTATAGCTGTATTGATTTTTGCTATTCTTGCTGAAATTGTTCTATTTCCCAAGAAAATATTTAATATTTATGGTTTTAAAAATAAATTCATACATATATATGCCTTCAAATATCCACTAAAATACTTTGAGTATTCATATCAGTATTCTTAGAGCAGAAGAATATTTGTCTAAGCATGGACTGTTGGAAACAGATTATTTGCATAAATGCTTCAAAACTAATTTTACTTATCCCATGACTGCACTAATATAATACATTTGATTTATTACTTGTGTTACAGTTTACCTGGTAAAAATCCAACTGTGCTTAGCACTGTACAAAGAGAAGATAAAACTTGCTGCTATCCATAACATAAACCTCATAATCTAATAAATCATAGGCATTGAATAATGAATGTGACTGCAAGAAACAAGCAATGGAAAATTACATGAGCACTGGTAAGAACTTGAATTTACATATACAGTAGAATTATTCATACACAGCTTTAAGTATACAAATTTAAATATGGAAATAAACAAACATAATTACTAAGCATACTTTAACAACAACCCCTGAAATTTCTGTGCTATTTGGCATTGGCCAGTTGTCTTCCATGTAGAAAGCAGGCTCTACCACAGGGTATTGCAGGAAGAGAATCCCAGGGAAGTGAGGAATGCACATAATTTTGTGTTAACAGTGCTGAAAAACCTGGCAGGTATTCATGCACAACTTCATTTAAAACATGATAATGTTCCAAATAAAATTCAAATTAATTACCTGAAAGCTAGTTTTACTGCCACTGAAACCAAGTTACCACTATCTTTAGATTCACAGCCAAACACAGTAACTGAGGCAAGGTGATAAACTGAGAGCACTTACACAAGAAGGGTGATTTAGTCACAACTACAAAAGGACTATAACTATATATTTGACAAAGAAAGGATCCAAAAGCAAAAAAAAGCCTAAGTGGGGTGTCAAGATCACAGTAGTTGTTCAGCTACAGATTTCAATGGATATGAAGATTTTTGGTAGAGGTACAGAGCATGTAGCTCCAAGTTTGAGAAATGAGACGTGTTCCAACCCAGAATTTTATGTGTCTTAAATGGTACAGAATAACTGTCCTGGTCTGGGCCAGGACAGTGTTAATTTTTTGCAGTAGCCAGGAGGGGATGTGGTTACTAGGACACATAGGTTTTTCTATACCTCCTGAGGTCGTTGCTGAGGATGGGAAGAAAGGGACTGCTTCAGAGGAGAAGGTTCCTGCAGGTTGAGAAAAAGGTGGTGGGGGAAGATTATTATTTATTGTTGCATGTTTCCTTGTGAATAGTTTCTTTTCCCATGCGTTTTGTCATCAATATTTTTTCTGTTACTATTCATTCTCTTAAATCATTGCCATTTCAAGTAAATTGTTCTGATCTCAACCCATGATTTTTGCCTTTTTTGCCTCCAACTGAAGAAGGGGGAGAGGAATCTGCCTGTGGTTTTAGAGGGCACACTAAATTCAAGAATACCATTCCTAACCCTCCACAATAACAAACTTCATAAAATGCTGGAATGATGGGGAAATGCAAAGCATTAACAGAAGCCATACAGAAACAGAGCACAGTTTAAGGCAATGCCACAGATCTTTAGGTAAAAGAGGGACAGAGTTGAAAAACAGAGATGCTGATTTTTCAGTCTTTCTTCTATCCTTTCTTGGAGTCACTGGAACTGTTACTGCATTTTGAGAGAAAGTCTTCAAGCACTTGGCTTGCTCTGAAAAAGCATATCTGGGTCTATGCAGTTCCCACTTAATACATCAGAGATATGTGAAGGAAAGAAGAACAGAATCATTCCTACTGTTGTAATCTAGAGCTAACATGGCCTTGTCAGAGAGATACAGCTTTCCTCTGAACTATTTCTGCTCAGGATTTTAACCTCTACATACTTCTTAGAGGATCAATTATAATTTATACAAATTACTGTAGGCTACAGTTCCAGTCTCTCATATGTCTCTGCCTCCATCTATTATTCCTGCAACTTCATTATTAACTATAAAGTATTTATTAACCTTCTTTAAAATTTATCATCCTAAAAACTTCTACTCACACATCTAAACCCCTCAGTGAAGTACAGTCCTCTGAAGCACTACTTTGACTTTCTTCAGTGACTCAGCCACTTGATAATTAGCAAAGTCCCTACCAAGATTGATCACCTAGAGTCTAATTAAATACTCAGTGTGAACATTTCCTGATTAAATTCAATTGCATTATGGAAAATTAACGCCAAGCCCAGACACCTATTCTTTGCTTGAGGAATCTGTGCCAGCACTACCCTGTTTTATACCTTTATTTCATCCCAGCTTCAGTTTTCAAAGCTTTTTATTATAAAAATGTTACTTTTTTCATAACTCTAATACATAAAATATAGAAATGCTATCCTTCTGCAGGGTAAAATAACAAATAAGAAAGAATAACAGCTGAACATGAGAATACTCCCTCCTCCAAAATCAGTGAGACTTAGCAGGATCACTTTTGAAAAACATCCTTTCTTGATCATAGAATGGATCTTTTTGCCTTACAGATCTCCTAAGACAAGCAAATTTTCCTCCAATTCAGAGGGACACCAGACTGTCACTCTCAACTACTTAAAGCACAGGCTACTGCATAAATCATTATCCCACACAATTTATATTACAATAAAAAATTAATTAATAGAAAAAAACCCAACATTGTGATTTTTTGTACCATTGCACAACAGTGCTGTCCATTGTGGCCATGAGGCAACAAAAAGTATCAGTAATCCAGAATTCAATTTCTTTTTCCAAAAAGACTAATAAAATTAAATCCCCTCTTCAGAAAGTAAGAACTTTTGAAATTTGGAGATATTGTCCCAGTGAACTGTTTCACAAAAATGTCCTTGTGAAATATGCAGATACAATGCTTTGAAAATTAAAGAGTACTATAGAGACAAAAAGACCTAAAACCACAAAGAAAAATAAAAGCTAGAAAGCTCACAGTTCATACAGAAAAACCACAGAAGTATTCAGAAAAGGAGCCAGGTAGCATTTTTTTTTTTTTAGTTTTAAACGAGTAAGATTACAGTAACAGGTAATGTTTTAGTGAAATTCAATTACTTTGTGGAGATACTTCTCTTCTGCTGTTTTGTTTGGGTTTTTTGTTTTGGTGGTTTTGCTTGTTTTTGGTTTTTTGTTTGTTGGCTTTTCATTTTTTATTTTCTGGCTTTAGAATCAGAGGCACTTATTTTAGGAACTACCAAAGAAAGCATTACTTTCTCTAGAATCAAGCTGGCATCCTCCACCTTCACAACCTTTCTTCCAAATTCAGTTCACACCACTCCTCCTAGGGCCACAGGATCCTTAGACATCCTGAAACAATCTTCACCTCCAGCTTAGTTTTGTTGACATAATAGACAAATTAATGTCTGAACTCTGCATGGCATCTAGATATCTTTTTTCTGAAAATATCTCAAATTATGCTTTTGGAACATTTGATTGAGTTTTGAAAAATAGTCTTGAGAGTTAAAAAAAAAAAAGGACCTATAAACAGACAAAAATAATCAAACCCAAAAAAGGTTAAAACACCACAAAACTTTTGTTTGCTGGTAAGTGATCATTGTTCTACCTAAATAATGCAAGTAGGACTGTATATTATAACAGGGAGCATAGGAAAAGAATACATTTCACATCTTGATTGAAAGAAACAACCTTATATAAATGTTCTATCAGCCACAAAACTAAATTAAGAGAACAACTGAGGAGCAGCTAAATTAATTGCTGTTGCAAATGACCATTACAAAATTTTCCTAACACTATTAAATGGGTTTTCACTGTATATCTTACAGTAAAGTAAGAGATGCATTTGAAAGGTCTTTTCAATCTGGTAAACCAAAACTTTTCATAATTTAATCTCTGGATAAACAAGAACAAAGAAAGTGTCCTATCTATAAATGCAACTATGCTAAAACCTTCCTTCATGCTAACTTTACAACACAATTATAAAGTAGCAAACAGAGCATTAAAAAGATTAGTAGTCACATGTAATGGTAACTTCACCACCAAACATCAAAAAAAGATGAAGTAAATAGTAAAAAGAAATAGCAAAGATTTAATCATCATCATAAGATTTGTAACACCATGAAAAGTGGACATCAAAACCAGCTAGATCTGCAATGTTGTCCTAGTTACAGAGAGAGGCAGTGGAGTTTTTCAGCACTGAGTGGGCGTCACCACAGTTTTATTCAATACCACCAAAGTCATCGCTGGGATTGTGGTTTCAGCAGGAAACGCCAGGCACTGGAAACCAGAGGTTTGCCATCTCTGCCAGAGCAGAGAGTTCCCTTAAAACCCCTGCTGAACTTCCGCTGCCCACCAGCTCCCACCTTCCCTTTTGCATAATTTTGCTATTAATACTGTTAGCATGTTTTTAGTAAAGTGCTATTTCAACTCACAATCTCATTTATTGTCCCTTCCTTAACAAAAGGGGCAGAGGGAGGGGAGTGGCTTACTTGGAGTTTGATTTTCCTGATGGTGTTAAAACAAATGTAATGGTTTCAGCATTGTATACTACCCGAACTAGTTTCATTCTTTTTAACTTCAAGTTGACTGCTCTTTTCTGTTTTACAATGTATCAGATGAAATATTCTTTTCCCATTTATGAAAGTTAGCAAATACTTTGTAGCAAATAATTCTGAGCAAAGGGGAACTTCCTATGACTGTAATTTTAAGAAAATATCATTAAAAAACCCCTTAATATCAGGATGGTGAATTTACCTTATTTAACTAACAGAATATTCATAGGAGACCAATGAAGGTAGTTTCAAGAATGTCTATCAGTGGTTTCTGCACAAAATTTTGTGCTTGTCAAGGAGAAACAGAACCTTTCAGCTACATTTATGCTTGCTTAGATCCCAAGGGCATTTTTTGGCCTCCCTAATTAAGGCAATGCTTTACCAGTGCTCCTGCAGTTGCAGGTAATTGGCAATCACTAACAGCAGGGTTCTGATGAGGATTTACTTTGTTAAAGTAGAAAAAAAAGAAAATAACCAAACAAAAACAAGAAAAGAAATCTGTTTTCTTTTATTTATCTAAGCCAAAGCCTACAAACAATGGTAATGAATTTCAATTTAGCTTAGATTCTACTAGGTGAGCTATTTTATCAGTCAGTTACATGAAAAATTCAAAGACCTAAGCCATCAAAACAGGGATTTCTCATAGCTGCAAAATGTTGAATTTTAATAGTAAATGTTAAATTTTAAACAGCAGGTTTATGGGGTTTTTTAAAAATACTGAGAATACAGAGACAAAGGTGGGAAAAACAACAGGAGATGATACATTTTTCCTGAAAACATAGAGATATATTAAACATTCCATATGAGATAATAATTGCTACATATAATGTGATGTGGCATAGCCCTTCAAGTAACTGTTGCACAAAGTGGGGACCCCATCCTCACCACCTCCAGGCCTCTCTGTTTTGAGAAACAGTTCAAAGAGGTGAGCTACCGGAAGTGGATGAGGACTGAAGCAAGGACTAATTGAGAGAATTCAACTTATACCAATCAGTGGGACCCAATGGGCTGAATGAGGGTGCTGAGAAAGCTGGCTGAAGCACCTGCAAGGCCCTTCAGTATAATATTTGAAAAGTCATGGAGGTCAGGGAGAGTGCACAGCAACTGCAGAAAGATAGTAGTTGCACCCACCTTTAGAAGAGGCCAAAAGGACAATCCAAGCTTGTGGACAGGTGGATGAGTATGTGAGTAAAAGTGGGCTGGATAATTAGACACACAGGATAGTGATTAATGCTCATCCCCTATCCAGAGACCGGTGACAAGTGGTGTACCACAGGGGCCTCTTGTCCCAGTGTCTTTATCAATGACTTGGAGGAGTGAAAAAAGGTGGGCTGCCAAGACATTCTACTGAGATAATATTAGTCAGATACAGTTGTAAATTTGGACAAATTTTCAAATTTTCTCTTTCTAATATGTATGTAGATATTTATGTCTTTCTGTGTACATACTCACATAAATAGTAGTTACCCCAAGAGCAAACAACCTAGTAAAAAGATTAATTATGTTGAATTCATCTCTGATGAAACATCATTGAACTTGCACACCTTCTATTAAGGAGCTGGAAAATGTAAGAAGGCTCTTTTACACAACTCTTACAAGAATAAACCTATAAACTGGTAGAATATCACTCTTTGTTGTTACAAAAAGAAAAAACTCATTAAAAGGTATTTATTACAAGTGTAAAGGTCAAGAGAAAATCAAGAAGTACATTGATAAATTGAGGAGAAAGTTTAGGGATGATATGAACTATTAAAGGACTAGATAAAATGTTACTTTATTTTGAAAGACTCATGGGGCTCCATCTCTAAAGTTATGGACAGGAGTCAAAGTTAAGGAACTACAATCAAAAACCCCACTCATTATGTGAAAGAAAAATTCTATAACGAGCTTGATACAATACCTAGGAACTAAACATAAAAGCAAGGTACCATAATACTGTACTATCAAATGAATGGACTTGTTAATATTACATAGAAAGTTGGATGAATTGGCCACAGTAGATCTTTTACGAGCTATATGATATGTTAATTCCCCCTCCTCTCCTCTTTTTCTTTTAAATTAAATTGTAGTACTGCTTAGAGAAGCTAATCACGTTAGAGTGATTATAATAGCTGCTACACAAACATAAAAAACAACACTATTTTTGATGTTTGCAAATTAACACAACAGGAAAGAGAGATTACAATGAAACATCTCTCTACCAACTGGTTAAACAGAGATATGTGGCTGATGGCCACATATCACAACCATATGTTCCTAAGCAATAACACCGTTCTGTGTAGGTTTATGGAAAGAGTGCTATAACATAGCCAAAATCTCAGAATACTGTGTCTAATTAAAACTCTCCAACAGATATGTTGAAGAGATGTGAACAAAAGAGGCATTTTTGATTAGATCTTGCTGACCAGAATGGAAGTTTTACGTGGTCTGAACTGATCAATTCTGATATTTTAAAAATAAAACACAGATAAGACACTGTAAAAGAAATGCAGTAATTCTGTCACTTATTGTGAGAGACTGTCATGTTATCTAAAGATTTTAATAACCGTATCATAACACTTATAAAGAAGGGGAACATGTGTAGCTCTTTTCCTATACTCACTGCTTAAGCTGAAACTCCTTGTTCTGGACACTTGTTTAATGAACATCATTTCTATAGCAGTGATGCTCTGGTAAAAGTGTCTCATAGCCTTCCAGTACTTAAAGGGAGCTTATGAAAAGGAAGGAGAGTGACAGTTTACATGCACAGATAGTGATAGGACAGTAGGGAAGAGTTTTAAACTAAATGAAGTGAGATTTAGATTAGATGCTAGGAAAAAAAGTCATACTGTGAGGATGGTGAAGCACTGGAAAACATTGCACAGAGAACTTGTGGATGTCCTATCCCTGGAAGTGTTCAAGGCCATCTTGGATGGGGCCCTGAGCAAACAGATCTAGTGAGCAGTATCCTCGCATTTGGAGGAGGGTTTGGAATTAGGTGATCTTTAAGGTCTCTTCCAACCCAAGCCTGTCTACTGTTCTATGAAAATCAGGTTCAGTTAGCATACTCTCCCCTAAGTTCAGAGCATCCTAAAAAGCCACCACATCACAAAAAGAAGCACCTAAACTTACAAAATACAAATGCAAAATATCCATCCAATATGCATACACTTATATAGTTTGTTATTTTACACATGATGCTTTTGTAAATCTCAGATGTAGATACTCTGATACTCTGAATTGCTAACACAGCATCCTCAAAAAAGCACATCTAGTAGTCCTAACAAAAAAGTCTATGCTTTCAGAAACTAGCATGACAGGTTATTGTACTTGAATTTTTATGAAGATTAATTTAATTTAAGCAGTACTAGATAAATCCTACTAAAAAAAAAAAAGTCCTTTGCAAGGGATTTTAAGTACCAGCGGCTGGGGCTACTCCTTTGAAAATGATTCCATGAACATCCAAGAATTTTAAGCAGTGGAGTTTCATTTGGATAGGCATTATTCAACTATGAAAAAAGCCCCCAGAAGACCACAAACATCAATTGAAAACCAAAATCAATAGTAACATGGTACTTATGATAATCTACTCATTATCCAGAAAAATGAAGCACTAAGTCTAACCTTATGACTAATTGCATTTTTGCACTGCACAATGCTTTTTGCCAAATCTCCCCTTACCACATTTAAACTGGACAATTGGGATGCAAATTGAATTATCAGTTTACAAAAGCTGTACAAGGAAGCACTACACAAAGCAAATCAATATGGGTGAAATGAGAGAAAACAACTTCATTCCTGAGGAAGAGCCATCCTAAAGTAGAAGAAGGTGAAGCAGTGCAGAGGCATAGCTGTTATTTCTTATATTCCTCTACAGCTTATAGCATTTGCTCCCTATTGCTTGTCAAATCCTCTGAGTAAATTAGCATATTTAGATACAGTCTGGTCTCCTCAGTTTAGCTTTAATCCCGTTAAGGCCAGAGAAATGACAAGCATCTGCTGCCTGAAAGGAATGGGATAAGAATGGGATCAGTGCTATCTGTGCAAGTCTATATCCCTTGTTGTGGTCACTTGGAGAATACCTTAAATACTCTTGCCTTCACTATTCAAAACCATGGATCTATTACTAAACAGTTCTTTAATGCAAGTGAATATTTTAAAATACTAGTGGCCATAAATCTAGCTTACTTTTACATAACTGTAATTATATTCTAACTTTCAGAGCCTATGAAGCATTAAGGATTTTTTCAGTATCAATGTATTCAAGTCATATGTATCAATTTTCAATACAGTTAGAAAACTTCCACTGCTCTACAGTACAGTAGAGCTTTTTTAAAACAAATACTAGAGCCAATGCAACACACAGAATAAATGACAGATAAATGTATTGTGAAGTCAAATACTTCTATGAATTATATTTGTATTGCATAAGAAATCCTACTCTGAAGTTGAATTTGATTTTTGACTTGGGAGTTCTACAACTGGGATCTGAATACCTTGATTTATCAAACTCCTTTAGGGATTTTTAATTATCAGAAAAAAAATCATTAGTAAATTGTCATTCTATTAAGATTAACAGCAAATCTTTAATATTATTCTTTGATTCTATGATTTAAGAATTTCATCTGCAAACACAAGGGTAGATTGTTTTTTTAACTTGATAATAAAATATCACACTTGCTTTAATAAATAAAGAAGTTTGAATTTCCTGCATATATGACATCTCTTTTACCCATGACAATTTTTGTTCAAGCATGGGCAAAGGCAGTCTATCAATGAAAGCCTTCAGAGGCAGGAAATACAGACCTCCATTCCTCTTTGCATAGGCTTGCATACACCTTTACAAGATGTATAATACACTCATATCCCATCTATTCTCACCCTATACTTGTATCTAAACAGCATTAATTGCAAGATTTATCTTAGAAGAGATCTGATATGGTGCATACAGACAACTGTAAACAGCCTTTGCTTGGATTGCTAGAATGGATGTTTTTAGTATATTCAAAACTAATATTCAATAACCAATGACCTAAGTGCAAGGACTGACTAATACAGCATTTTTATTTTTAACACTGTCAAATACAAAAAAATAGATTTTGTGTTTTTCCCTAAAATAAAAAAAAAAGGAATGACAGATCAAGTTTTCACTGATATGAAAAGACAACTAACAGCTTCCTATTCTTAACACAGAAAAAACATCTTTGTTTTCACCTAGAACAAGCTCTTGATAGAGCAGGACAAACTTGATAAGTGTTCTTCATTCTAAATTCCTTCACCTCAAATTTTACTGCAGAACACTTGTACTTAACAGCCCTTATCTAGCTTGATCCTCATTTTCTAAACTTCTTGAAGGCCTGCACAAGCCTTGTGAATAACTCCAAGAGTGAATTTAAATATATAATTTTAGTTTAGGTGTGAATCTGCTGAAGATTATCTCCAGATCATTCCTACTTATGCTGCTTAATTCTCTAAACATGTGAAAACCAGAGTATTTTCTAATGAAACTAGATGGCCTCTAAATCACTAAAGGGTATTCGGTTCATGGGATATACAATTCAGGACAATAAAAGCACGCTTATTATTTAACCACTTTCACCCTAAAACTTTTAACTTTCTGAAGCAGATCAGAAATATTACTCACTTTTCATTAACAAGAAAATTCACCCTAAAAAGAGCCCTTCTCACAAGTATTTTAGATATCTACGATGATATAAAATAGGGAAACGAGCCAAGTAGGTTGAACAGAAAACAGGAAGAAAGGCAGCCACATACCCAGATGCTACTGCTGCTGCAGAAAAGCAGGGTTTTTAGTTCACCATCTGGAGTCTACTGCTGCCAAGCACATCTTGTGAGTAGTCAATGGTACTGAATCCAATGCTGAGGCACATTACCTAAGATGGCACAGGATCACACAAAGATACTTCTCTAGCAGCAGCAAGACAGACTAACTGAAATTATATGTGTCAATCATCTGCAGAAAACAGAAAAGAGCTTTCCATATGCAAAATTGCAGTTTTAAAGTTTGGACAAAGCTTTTAAAAATTAAATAATAATACTTGGGTGAACAATGGAATATTTTTGTCAGCATTGTTTTGTATGTTTTTCTTCTGGAATATTTGCTTTCTTTTCAAGTATGCTCCATGTATGTTATCAACACACAGCTTTGATACGTGGTCACATACCAGATGCAAATATTTTAAACTATAAAGGGATACAAATAAAACAACAGAGGAAAATTATACCATAGAGTCTATATTCTATTCTCTTTCACTGTTACAATTCTAGTTGACATGAGCACTAATCTGTATGAATTGAGTCAATCATCAAAAGCAATTAAAATAATACATAATTCATGCAGCCACCAGGTTGTTCCATTAGTTGTAATTCTACTAAGCTCACGATCATATTCATAAAAATCTTGGACTTCTCAAGCACAATCAGTATGAAAATAATTTAGCTGTGACTGTAAAAGTCTGCTTTGTAAGCCTTAAGATATTTTCTGTGGAGAAACACGTGCAAACAGTAAGATTCTGTTTCAATTCTATTTTCTTATACTGTATACTTTTTTAGTTGCCGAATTTAAAAAGGATTATACAACTAGAAGCTCAGTCCCTTGATCTTCACAAAGCAGTAACATTCCCTCAGTAAGGTCTCTGATTTTACCATCCTCTCTATTGCATGCACTGGCTTTATCCAAGAACATTCAGAAAAGTGTAGCATCATGAATATTCACACACATGCTGTGGGAATATTGATAGAAAGGCATTGCAGAAATTCACATCTACACTAGGGTGTAGTTAGCAAGAAAGTAAGTAAGTAAATAAATAAATATTGTTCTTGGCAGTAGAAACTCTTAACATTTTTCTGAATTGTAAATGACAAGATCCTTGTCATAAGGGGCAGTGTGTGTTTATTCCTTCTAAGGGACTCGTATTTAGACAGGAATTGATTGCTAGAGTCTGTGAAGAATCAAGTTTACTTCTTCAGTATAATCTGGACTGCAATGCACAGGTTATGGGATGTAACAGGAACATGCCATTTTTACATTGCGGTTGGCCCATGTTCTGCTGGTCCTGGACACCTCCTGATTGCACCACCATGCCTTGTCAGATGTTTAGTGTCACTCCATTCATAAGTGGGTGAATGCCAAGCCTCCACTCACCCTCTTCCCCAGTCTGATCACGTGAAAGAAACAGATACAGATAATCTTGAGTCTCCAGCTCAGATCCCTTTAATAGCTCTCATGTACGGTGATCTGTAGTCAAGCCCTTGCCAAACAAGAAAGACTTTCCAACAATACAGGTCTGTGCATTGGTGTGATATGGGTAATGTATTTAAATTGTTATTTTCTGTTGTGGATTTTGATGTTTGAATGCAGTTAAATATGTACATTAAACAAAATTTACCACTCCAGCATACACACTGAAACAGTGATGTAAACTAACTACATCTCTATTACCAAAAGTTATTTTGATTTCAAATTGCTTTTAGTTTTCTAGACTTTAGAATCTTTTAATTCATTGCAACACCATTTACCCCCCAAATAGCAATGTTCTCTTTAGTTTTTCATTTTCAGAGAAGATTCCTTCTTCAGAACAAGTTCTGAAAATTAAGGCAGTGGTTATGGTAGTTGGGAAGTGTGCCACTTACAGGGTCAAAGCATATTTTTTTAGTATTATATACACAAGCCTGCCTCAGACCAACATGATCACATCTATTTTCAATAGCTTGTATCACAAAGAACCTTTACAGTATTTTCATATGTTGTGTCACAATATACTGGTTTTGTCATCAGAGCACAACAAAAGCAGCTTACATATGGAAACTGCTTGCCAGGTTTTTCTTCTCCTTTTGATAATGCCAAGAGTCTTTTATTTCTATATAACATAATTTTGAGTACCACTGTACTCACTATAATCTCTGGATTGCACCAGTAAATTGAAACCCATTTATTTTCACTGATGAAAATAATGTTCTGAATATAAGGCACCAAAAAGTCTGTATTTAATTAGTATTACTACTAGTCACTTCAAATATTTTTATATGTTGTTTTATTAAATACTTCAGTAACTTGTGAAGTATAAAACCAGTTTTGTTCATTGATGAGAAAATCTTCACATTTCCTTCCTTCTCATATTTCAACATGGTTTCTAATATAAATATGGTTTCTAATATAATGTTTGAATGTGGTTTCTAATATGTCTTGAAGATTTGAGATCTGTCTTGCAGCTAGCACTCTGTAGCTGGACCCACCCCCTTTCTTTCTAATATATATATATTTGAAAAATATAGATAGATAGGTAGATATAGATATTCAGAAATATATTTCTGACCCAAAATAGCTGAGAAGGTTTTTCCTTTAAATAGGTCCCAGTAATGGCTCTTCACTAAACTTTCTGTGCATAGTGTGTCTGTGAATCACTAGTGATACAGCATTGTAGGTTGTAGATTATTTTTAAGAAAATGTTTCCCTCTAAGTTGTAGCATTATCAACCTTATCCAGAAAAGAAGTATAAATTCCTGTAATGTAAAGAAACAACATGGAAAGAAACTTCTGCCTAAAAAAATCAACAAATAACTGGCTTTTTTAAATTAAATGCTCGAAGAAGAGGAAGATGGGATGTCAATTTGAAAAGTTTTCAAAAATATCTGAGGACCAAAGAGACTCATCAGCTATATATTAATTAAAAATTACATCAGCCTTTATTTCTTATATTTTGAATCTCAGCTAGATTTTTTATTTCCAGGTTTTTTGTTTGTTTGTTTTTTATTTTTTTCCAGACTCAGCATGGATATATATGACTAGTCTACAAATGATTCAGAACTCTCATGTATCATGAGAGAGTGAGGGGTCAGCACCATCAGTGATGACATGAGAGCATGTTTCCACTGAGAAGAACTTGGTAAGATACTGCTACTGATGTAACCTACTAGAGAACTAACCTATTATGCAAAACTTCTGCTAGTGAATTTAGAAAACACAATCAACATTTTCTAAGACATTCAGTACTCCCAGATTAAACGAAAATGTGTATTTCCATACTCTACTATCATAACATAATTTTCAGTTTTTCAATAGAATATTCACATCTTCTACCTTTCTGTCAAAGATAGTTTTACACCAGATTAACCTGCAATGATTTGAACATACTTCTTGATTTCAGTAAGATTGGCAGTGCTTTGTTGCAAATAAAGCTATGAATCCAAAGTTCATGACAGTTCTTGATAAAATTTGTGCTAGGAAGGATGGAACTTGGCTTCTTCTTGTATGCCAGTATCAATTACCTGTGGCATTCAGGAAGGAAAGGACACAGTGTTATATGAAGATTATTAAACTAGAACCTGAGCAAGTTTTCTGTTATTTTTGAGACCTCTTAAAATAAGCATCATTATTCATTTCAAAGAATGCAAAAATGAGAGGTTTACTTTATTCAAACAGATTTCCTCCTAGCTGTAAAAATCTATATTGTATTTCTTCAGGAAAAGATCTTCTCATGAATGCTACACAGCTCATTATAACACATTTGTACACTGCAAGCTGGGGTGAAATTGATTTTTTTGACAGTTCATTTTTTAGGCTGCTTTCTACTGATATGACTTCCAGTAAGTTTTATACAGAAAGCATAGGGGAAATCCAACTGTATATGTGAATCTAGAATCAAAATATCACACTTTTCTTGGCTTTTGTGAGCACCCTAAAAGAAGGCCTAAAAAAGTTGGGTTTTTTTGTCCTCATAGCTTCACAATTGTAAGCATGTTGATGGTGAGGATTATGAAGAGGAAAATTCAGAAAATGAGTCATAGGCTTTATGCTAAGATACTCAGAAATTATGTCTTGCAGAATATCGACTTTTTTTCCTGATATGTCATTGTTAATTCCCGTTTAGGTGACAGCTAAAAATATTCTTGGTGAGATGCTGGTTTCAACTACAGTAGTCAAAGGAAAATATCTAACAAAGAGCCAAAATAAATTATTTGAACTCAGTTTGCAAGGCAGCAGCATGTATCAGCTTGTTACTAAAGGGCAGAGGATGCAACGCTCTGTTGCCAAAAGCTTAGCATTTTTGAGGCAATTAATTTACATTTAAAACCAAATAGACTGCTCAGTTTACATTCTTTGCTTTTAAATAAGCTCCTTTTGGAAGGGTCATATATGGCCAAAGACAAGAACACAGATTTGGCTTTTTTCTATGATGAAATTAAGGAAGGGCCTGGTAGCAGCAGGGATCAGAATCAATGCCATTGTTTATTGAGGTGAGCTAACATTAAACATTCACATTCAGCTGAAATAAGTATTTTGGGATTCAAGACATAATTATAGTAAGTGCAGCCATAGAACCTGATAAACTTCCATTTCACTAAAGTATCAGAATAGAACTGACCGTGTCCATTCTTCATATGTATCTTGTCACATATAATTTGAAAGACAATGGATTCTTTGGCTGATTCAGGTGGACTTCTAGGATTCCCTATGGAGGAACATGAGATAGGACTGCAGTATAATTCTGTCAATGTTACATCATAAGGAATAAATTCACCCATACACTGCTAGACTCCCTAAGATGAATAAAGAAAATATAAAAAAAAGTCTTGCAAACAAAAACCACAACAGACAGATAATGGTTTTAGACTACAGCTTGGAAGTGTGGTGTTGAGTCTTCTCATAAGGAGAAAAATCATAAATCCAGATGTTTCAGGGGCTTTCATACCAGGAGCGTAAGTGTAGAGGATTTCACTGAAGAAATTTTTATTTAACCTGTGCTGAGGTCTCTCCACACTTGGATAATATCAGTGTAGCATAAAAAGCATGGAGAACAGCACTGAGCTTGAACTTCTGATTATTGCACAAGATTTTGTATTTTTCTTGCTCTGTACTGTCTGATTTGGGGAGATAATGGTGTATTCTTCTGGCACTATCATAGTTAGCTTTCTCAGTCTTCATTTTTATATAGGGAAGAAAAGGAAGGTAAGGCTGAATAGAATGAAGTAAGATGACCTTTTTAGCTGACTGAAGCAAGACTAAAGGATTTTAGTTTCCATGCTCTTATGTATCCACTTAGTAAAGCAAGGAAAGCATTGCTGTGAAATCAACATTTTAGATTCTGGATTGAACACAACAAATCTATCTCTAGATTTGGTTATTTACTCTGCAGTCTTTTCCATAATGCTATTAATTATGTGCAGCAAATCTGAGAAAACACAATGTCCTCATGTTGTAAACCTAAAATAAGTTCTACAGTCTGTATTTCAAATGTCTCAAATTTTGTCATGTCCCACATTCTTCTGCCTGCTGGTATTGTTGTCCCTCAGGGTTCACTTCTGGCTTGTTTGTCTCATACTTGGCACCAGGGGTGGCCCCCATACACTCCAGGAGTCTCCTGGATTCCTTGCAGCCTGCTGTATTGCTTTCCCAGCAGACATCCAGGTGGCTGAAAACACCCATCAGGACGAGGGTGATGCTTCCTGTATTTGAAGCAAGAAGCCTCACCAACATGCTTCCCCTGCTCAGGCACCCATTGAAGACTCCAGCTGAAAAGTGTCCTTTGTCAGTCCTGGCCTTCATTTTCACCCACAGGCCCTTAACCTGTTCACAGCTGTTGCTCAGAGGCAGCTCCTGTCAATCCATCTGTTCCATAATGTAAACAATAGCTCTGCCCCCCTTCCCAGCCTATCCTCCTGAAAGCTTGTAGCCCAGGCAGTGTTCTAGTTCTGTAACTCATCCCACCGTTAGAGAGCAATTAGGTCATACATTTCTAATTGCATCATGTTTTCCAACTCCTACTGTTTGTAACCCACACTGCATGCATTGGTGTAAATTCATCAAAAGCTACATAAAAAGAAAGCAACTACATGTAATTAAAATCACTCAATTACACTGTGAGCTGGTATGTGCGGAAGAAGAAAAAAAAACCCAACCAAAAAACCCCATCGAAACAAACAAAAAACCCCAAACAAACAAACAACAAACAAACAAACAACCCCAAACAACAAAAAAAACCCAAACCAAAACAAAAAAAACCCACATCCAAACCAAAAAAACCCACAACCCCAAAATAAAACCCCCCAAACCACAAATAGATAAAATGTACTATACTGAGGATCCAGATATAGGGTGTAGGAAACTATCTTTTGAGGATATTTTTCCTATTACCTTTCCCTGCCTAGCCATTACCTAAACTAATTTCAAATTTTTCAAATAATTTACCTTGAAAGATGTTGCCTTTAAAGATAATAGCCAACACTTAATGAAGTAAGGTATTTATTTACTTATGTAGAAATCTGACTGCAGAGTCTAAAGAAAACATTAGTGACAGAACCATTTTGTGTTAATCCTTCCAGTGTTATGTTATCCTTGCAATTTATAGACTAGGTTAAATATTTATCTTTCTTCCTAGGATTTACATGATTCTATGGCATCCATTTTGATAAGAAATATAAAACTAGGTATAAATAATCTCAGCATGCAGCACATTTCTAATTCACAATATTAAAATGAACAAATATGAAAGACTGCACCAAATTAATTTTTATTTCCAGCTCTGCATGTAATAAACTACCAGAAAGCAGGTTGTGTAAATATTCTACATGAGAATAAAATTGAATTATGTAAAGTGTTGTGAAACAAATTAAATGAAAACTTAAGTTTCACAAACTTTATCTATTCAATATTGAACACAGAGATCCACAAGCAGCAACCACATTTGTTACAGACTCAGGTGAAATATAGGTCAATTTTATGCAGATAGTTTTTCCAGGCATTGAGTAAAACCTATTAAGTTACATCATCTGATGTCACCAACATAATCAGGAATTTCTGCACACTTCTTGGTAGCTGTTTGACATGGCAGCATTGCTGGTGTCTGAGCCACACAGATCCATGCTCCACATCCTAGCACCTGGAAGCTCTAGGAGGATGGTTCAGCAGTCCCAGGTGAGTTCCTCTCTGCTGCTTTAACAAGCAATTTTGATTGGCCAACTTAGGACCCCTTGATTCCATCTAGAAATCTAGATTTTAGAAACACAAGCCAGAATTGGTGCAAGAAATTCAAGCAAGAAATTGTCAGAACTAATGCATTTCTTGAAAAACATTTCATACACACACAAAAATTAAAAAAAACCAAACAACTTGATGAAATCTAGAAGATACAGAAACTTAATATTCTGAGGAAGCTTAATTCAGAATTTTTCTGAATAGTTGAATAACACCAGTTGAATAACACCAGTGCTACCTTGAAATGTTACAGAGAATTTCTGCTTAAGGCAACAGTAGAATGTATAGTCTCCTTATGAATACCGAATAGTCAGCATTTGAAGAGAATTTCTAACTGATACATTAGCATGATTTCAATGTCTAAGACTATCTGCTTTGTAGTGACATAGAAAACATTCCTCCAGTATGAATCTTTAGTTCCATCCATAGAGATTGAAAAATGTATATATTTTTCCATTCATTTCTGTAAAATGCCATAGGAAGTAGTTTTTGCCATAACTTATATATGATGTCACCTTGCTGGATTTGTTCAGTTAAATGACTAATATTATATGGGCACCAAATATTTTGTCTTATCTTTTATGATCATTTAATAGCCACATGAATCTGTAGGGTGACAGTGCAAATTGTTTGCTGTATTCAAGATTTGTTTGGTTGGCAAAAAAAAATAAAGCTCATTCACCCAAGACAGTATTTTTTATATTCATTTTTTCTCTTCTGATCTGACTACAAGAGCTTTTATTCTACCTACAATCCAAACCAGATCTTTTTCTGCAATTTGTTTTTAATATTCCTCTTACTGTTTGTTGTAGCAATGGCATCAGCCACTAATATAGTCTCCTATATAAAAACACACACATACAACATTATTTCTTTCATGATTTTAACAAGAGTGACTTACCCAGGAGTAATAAGGTAAATTGCATTGGCGTTACAAAGACTTTTTTTTACTGCAGTTACACTAATGATCTAAACTGCAGAGCTGAAAAAATCCAGACCATCTGTTTCCTCCTAAAGCGACTTTAATATCAACACTTACGTATCACACAATCTCTACTAAATTCTTTGATTGGCAATCTGGATAACAATAACTTACACTGCTACAGGAAAAACACTCTTTTATAACCCATTTATATTCCCACTTCACCTATTTGTACTGATGTCATCTGAGTAACTATCATAAAACTTCTGCACCAGATGGATTAAATGTGAAGTTGGCTCCTAGTGATGGATCACACTTTCTATATTCTGGTCAGGGTTACCAGAACTTACTGTAGTATTTACTTGTCATTCAAATAGCACTGCAGTTTAACCTGAGTTTCATTTTTGGAATTAGAGACAGACAAATCTACAAGGAAAATTTTTACAGAGTCATGTATTTTCATAACAATACTAAATAGAAATGCAACTTGCTTTTCCAATTCGCGTTGGAAAATAAATCTATGTTCTAACACTCTTGGGCAGGGACATCTTCCACTATAACAGGTTGCTCAAAGCCCCATCCAACCCGATCTTTAAGGCCCGTTCCAACTCAAACTATTCTCAGATTCCACTACGAATATTTTAAATATATTGTGTAAGCTATGACACTATTTAATATTCCAGCTACAGAACAAAGAGGTAATTTAGCAAATCACACTTGATTAAAGTAATTGCTTCTAAAATCAAATGAACAGTTCTGTAGATAGAAGGGAAAGTAGATGATGTAATTTATCTTGATTCTAACAAAGCTTTTAGATCTTGGTAGCCAAAAAAGTACATATGGACTGGATTTGCAAACTATGAAATTAGTGGGAAATTGGCCAAATTACCAGTAGTATCAGAACATTTAAGGAGGAGACTTAAGAGAAGCAACACTGATAAACAATCTCATATGACTAAGCAGCATATCCATAGGGCATTAAAACCAATCAGTCAACCCCAAACTTTTTGCCTAGTAGCCATTACACTGAAAATCTGGAAATCTAACCATTCACATAGATAGAATGATGTGTCAGTAATAAACTGGTCTGTCTGAACAGTGTGAGGAGATTTTTGCACTTGTTCTTTCATTAGATCTAGATTGTGCTAATGTACTTTCAGAGTTGTGCAGGGAGAGTATTAATTTGGGCAATATAATCAAGCTTTCTATGTTAATAGTTTAAATCTATATAGATAAGTGTCTGAATGTATATAAAGTAGTGGCATATACTTTTGAAAGGAAAATACAAATGAAAATTGTCATTGACCAAATAAAACCCTTTTTCAAATGTACAGTATGAAAAAATAATACTTGTTTTTTAATGGGATAATAGCAGCCAATTTACTTAGTTGGATTTTACATCCTGCTAGAGTTTGACTAATATTCTTGTGCACTTTGTGAACGTTCAGAAAAAGTAATCAATATATCATCAAGGATGTTGATGGAGGAAGTCTGTAAAGAGCTCAAAGAGAGGTTCATAAACTTGAAAAATTTCAATGGCCTGCCTTTCAAGTGAAAAAACTTCCTAATTTTTAAATGTAATCCTTTCATATGATGGTCTAAATGCAAGCAAAGAAAGGGTCAACCACAATAAAGAAAAATAATTGTATCAAATAGACATCATAATCACTTAGCAAATAACACTTCATATTTTTAACCAGTTGCTGTCTCGGCACAGCATAAAACTCTAATTGTAAATTCTTTCCATTTAAATAAGATGTTAATTTTTAGGGATTTTAGGTGTTCAGTTTTCAATGCATCAAGGTAAACATTTCTAAGTGGATATGAACATGGTCAGTCAAGATGTGAAAAAGCACTGAAAATGGTAGATATTTCTCTTTCAAAAGTAACAATCACACAGCATTGCCAAAGAAAGGGGGGGTACTACTTCTCTGTAAGACACTTAAAATTTTACTGTGCCTGGTGCATCATTATTTATGACTGTTTATTTGGAAGTAATTCTCCAACGTTAGTAATTAATTACTGCATAAATTGCATATGCTGAAGAATCTTACAGCAAAATCAGTAAAAAAAGGGAACTCTCAAATCTTAGGGTATCTTCTTATATTAAGTTATTCAAAAAACTAGGATCAAATCATATCATCCTTTTCACTGTTTACTGAAGCAAAGTTGACACTTGACATAATAAAAGAATTTCTATTAAAACATTTAGGTTAAAGTCCCTTCTTTTTGACCTTGCAACATCGCGTAAATTTAGAACTTAGTTATAGTACTGAAGTCTAATATAAAAGTGGAAATATTTGATGGAAGATATTGGGGTAAATTACAGATACCACAGAAAGTTTTAGAATCTGTTCATTAATTCAGTGTAGAATTTTGTGGAGCTTACAGAAAGCATAAGAGCAGAGTTCCGTAATTCCACATGAAGGCAACGTTGGAACTCAATTAAAATACATCCTATCATAACCACGTATTTAAAAAAATCACTATTCAATATTATTTAAAAAAATCACTATTCAATATTACAAATATCTGTGAGGAAAATTTTCCTTTGCCATAGGGAAATGCAATGTTTCATCAAAAATTTGTACAGTAAATAAATTTCAAGCAATGCTACAACACTGAATTATTTTTAGCTTCTGAAGAAATTTCCTGATTGTGTACTGTCTCTATCAATTATTGACTGAAAAATGCATATTCCATTGCCTTGCACAGAATACATTTCTTATACTGCTGAACTTGTTCAGACTTTTAAATACAATCATGTTCTTTTATATGAAATAACTGATCCCACTTCAGGGATCTGTTATTCAGATCCCATTTCAGGGTAGTGTCAAAGCACACTAAAAAGCAACACCTCTGACACAGATCCATGCCACTTGCTCCCTCTGCAGTCTCAGAATCCATTGCTGTACATAGGGATACAGAGCATTCTTAATCTCTTCGTAAAGGGTTAATATCAAGTGCATCACTAGCTCTGAATGGATAGAATGATTCTTATAGAGCAGAATGAAGAGACTTCTTCATTTCTTCATTCTAAATCACATAAAAGAGACTACTGCTCCTTCCGAAGCAGAATTGGTATCCCAAAATACTTTTCAGAGTTGCAAATCATTCTAATTTCACAAAATAGCCTGGGAAAAAAAAAGGAAACTACAGTGCTGTAAGATGGCAGCTTTGAAACCTTACTCCCAGTAGAGAACAGTAAGCTATTTGCTTTTTTCCTCTTTGCTGTAAAGGTTCTATTAAGTTTGCAGTATCTTGAAAAAACTTTAAAAATATATGTCCAGTAAAGAAAGGCATGAATTGCCCACCACAGTAACTGCAATTGCCACTGACTGTAATCAATGAGAATTACATGTGTGATAGCCGTGGACAAACCCTGTCATCTATCCACAGTTCTGTATTTTCACTTGAATCAGGGAGCACAAAGCACATATCAAGGTCTCTGTCAGACTGTACCAAATCAAATAGCAGAGAGTGGAAGAGGAATGTGAGACTTGGGAGACACTGGTAGTAGCAGCCAGCCTGGGCAACAGTGGCTGCATGCAGCACTGACTGACACTGGATCAAGACATAGTTTCACAAACTGAAATCTGCAGCAGCAGTTCCTGTGCTACTTCTTTCTATGTTTTTCTCCCAGATCTCTACCATTGGGAAATTGAACTGAATTTAAAACAAAACAAAATAAAACAAAACAAAAGAAATCAAAACAAACAAACACCCCCCCGAAAACCAAAAACAAACAAACAAACACCGCCCAAAAAACCCAAAAGAAAATACCAAAAAACCCAAACCCAACATCAACAACAAAAAAACCCCCACAAAAATACACATACAAAAAAATGAAGAGTCAAATTTCCTGATGTTTTCTTTCTCTTCCTGACTCTGTGCCCAAATGCTCAAATGAAAAAAATAAAAGAAACCCCACAAAATAAAGTAAAACACCACCCACCAAACAAACAAACAAAAAAAACCCAAAACCAACGCAAACAAACAAGGAACAAAGTATTGACATCAGAACACAGCTAGTCTATTGTGTTGAAGGAACAGGAATGTGTAGTGTAAGAAAAAGGAGATTATTGGAAAAGGGCAACTTAAGATTTCCTGTCCTGGCACCAGGGTAAAATGCGGAAGCTACATTGCTCTATTTAATAAAATCAAGAGAACAGAGGTTTACAAATATCTAAGAAGTTATGGCTCCAGGAGCTTCAGACTGCAGTCCTGAGAGAAGAGTGATGTGATAAAAGTCAGTCCATGACAGCAGAAAGGCAGTTCTGACACTGTCCCCACCCTAACTGCAAGTGCTATCCAGCTACTATGAAAAGCAGAATGGACTCATTACAGTGGTTGAGAGAATGTGAGAGAAGAATTGAAGTGTTTTTTGTTTGTTTGTTTGTTTGTTTGTTTGTTTGGTTTTTTTCACAGGACTGTGTTCATATATCCAAGCAAACACTTTTGGAGTAAATAATTGTGGTTAGTGCAGTCTCTTCAACTATGTACCAGTTCAAAAACGTTTAGGTGTGGATATGCCTTCCCAGCAAACAGAAAAAGTATTTTAGCTTTGCCTGTAGTTTGTTACTGTGAAAGAAAAGGTGGGTTGGGTTTGAAGATATATTTGGAGGCAGTGTCTACAGCTATTAGCACCTCATAAACTGAGAGCCACAACCACTACCAGAATAGATTATATATAGACAACTCACAAAGCAACAAGTAAAAATTGCAAGCAATACTACATCAAGAATATCTCATTAAAAAAAAAAATCAGAGATAATTTCAAATCTGGGGATGCATTATAGTAAGCTTGTCTGTTGATGAAACATAATAAAATAATGACAAAATCTCACAAAGAAAATTATGAAATGGAATTATATGTTCCATTGATGTAATCCCAAGAAGTACACCCCAATAATTCAGATCCATTTTTTGCCATTATTCAGGTAACTGCAACATTTTCAAGTGATAAAATTTTCCAAAGAAAATACTAGTTTATAAGATTACTACAAAATATATTAGAAATGTGCTGACTTCTAATTTAGAAAGATATCTTCAGAAGTACTGAAATGCATGATCAAACACTATAGAGATGCTGTACTGCCTCCTTTGAACTTTGTCCTCCACATCCCTTAATTGCAGTTCCAGTGCCAGACTACTGGATAGTTCTTAAAAATGGTGAAAAATTTGTTTCAGTGGAAGAAGAAAATTTTATAAAATTGCAAAATATTTTCCTCCAGTTTTCCTCATTTACTGAAATTCCTTAATTTCTCTAGATATTTTCTGTGGTTTTGTGACTACATAGAAAGCAGTTTCCATAGCAGCAGAGATGTGCCCATGACTTGGTGAAGTTTCTATTCAATAATATAATGTTATAGAACTCTATTCCTGCATTCCTTGCTGACACCTTCCAAATGCTCTTCTAGTCTACTGACAACCTCAACTTTCTTTTACTGTAATCTCATTACCCTTTGTTTTTTCTTGTTTTAAACTTAACACCTGCTCAATGAAGTTGCTTAATATTGGTCCTGAGGAACCACAATGTGAAGTTATAGTGCAGTGTGAAAAACAGTACACACAAATTGAAAAATAGAAAATAAATGATTAATTTGATTGAATTTTTTTTCATATAATAAATCTGGGAATTAAAAAACTTTTTTTTTATGTGACGCAACTTATGGCTAAGTTTTTTCATCTGGTGAGATAGAGTAGCAATGGCACAGGGGAACTTCTGTGACCAACATGATGTGAAATCCAAATAAAAAGCATAAATCTGTTCTCATAAAATTCATGCTGCTTTTTATAAATTTGTTTTTTCCTGGATGTTACTGTAGAGCAATCCCCAGAGGACAACTGCTTGATTGTAACCTGGCAAGAGCCATGTTCACAACAGTAGGCAGCCTGAAGAAGAAACTTACCTGACTCCCCAGTCACAGTTCTCCTCTATCAGTTGTACTCCCCACCAAAATGTGCTTTTTTTTTTTTTTTTTTTTTTTAATAGGTCATTTCAGTCATGTAGTGGTGCAAAAAGTCCACTTTAATACTAAAATGCTGATGTGGACAGCAATTTCACAAGCCAGTATTGCTACTATATCATGTCTCTGATCTTGTGGCTCTTCCCTGTGTTTACATTCTGATAATTTTGCAGTTTCAATGAAGAATTTCAGAGATCACATACAAGTGTTGATCATCATCTCACCACCTGCATGACATATGACATATGAAAAACACTGAAAGTAACTATCTGGAAATTAGAAGGCAAAGAAACAAGACAAAGTAATATCACTTATTCGCCCAACTGGTATAATTAAAGGGATAAACCCACATGCTGAAAAAATTCACACTGAAACAAAAGCAAACCCATTGAAATTGAATACACATGCTTTGACTGTAACTTAATTACACTAATTGGCTAGGTAATGTGAGAGATAAGTGTGGTTGGCACCTATGCAGAGGAGAAGTTACTAGCAAAGGAATAAACTTCGGAGAAACAGCAAGAGAGAGAAAGCTAGTTATTACCTATGGAAAATTAAAAGTCATCTGATAGAGATGTGAGGAAAATTATAATGTGTCATAAACCCAGTACTTTCATTGAGTTCATTCTTTCCATATTTTTTACTGCTGCTAGCTTTAGTTCCAAGATTTATTTGCTGAAAATATTTTCAAGTTTCCATTGAGAATTAGGGAGCAGAAAAAAGGTCAGATACAAAGCAATCCTTAATGTCCATATGACTTGATTTTGAAACATGGGGTATCTTAGTATCCGATCAACAAAATTTCCTTGTGATAACTGTACAATTTATTTTACATTCTGTAGCACATGTGCAAGAATGACACTAATTGTACAATATATTCGATATTCTCCCTGTACAATGGGAGAACATATTTTTCTTATTGAAAAAAGTATTTCTTTTCATTAGGAAATTAATGAATATTTTACAATATAACTTTAGCCAACTGACAGTAGAAGCATAAGGTATGTCATAATCCATAGCCTATAAAGTTAAATTAGGATTTAACAACTGAAAGTACCTGTTATTGTCTCTCTTCAGTATTAAGAAGGTGGAGCATATAAAGAGCAAATGCTGAGTGATTTGACTAGACAAGGGTTCTGCTTGATTAGCAATATACATTGGTTTTGTCTTAATGTTTTTGCATTGATAAGAATAGCTCTTCCAAAAGAGGATGTGCTAGTAGATTCTAAAACCACAACAGAGTGCCTCAAATCACCTGATTTTCAATGTCCTCAAATCTCAGACATAACCATCTGGGCAAATAATAAAAATACTGTCCTGTGTAACATGCTTAATATGCATCAATTTTCCCATAACTAGAAAGGATTTTTCATCACCATGCTCATGCATCCCTATAAAGTGTTAATGAAGCACAGAGTCAAAAGTGCCAAACTACTTCCATTAAAAAGATGCTCTCCTAAGATGCTGGAAAATTTCATAAGAAAAAAGCAATAGTCCTTTCTTGAGGATGCATACTGTTCCTATTTGGATCATTGTGAAGGCTACTGAAATAAATATTACCAATTTTGAGAAAGCAGGTTTTTTTACCTTTTCCAGCTAATGCTCAATGTATATCCAAACCAGTAACACTGCATCACAATTTTAAAAAGAATTATCATAAACTAAATCAAGAGGCATGAAATTAGCCATCTATGATAAATTGATACTAAACAGGAGTTAGCTTTTTGTGCCACTCCATTATATTTACTACCTTAGATTGTATACAAAACAGTAAAATTTTTGTTGTTCTATGTGAATCCTTTTTATTATCTAATTAGCTTTTTTATTTATAAATCTGTCAGTGTAAAACAATTAAACTCTCAAACAATTAATGTCTGTCACCACATCCAGGTCTTAACCTTTCAGAGACAGAACCTGACTGAACCCTTTGCAAACGGTAACCATCATTTCTTACATGTTGATGTCTTCAGCCCAGAATAAATTTTTGTTTCCACTCATGTCAGGTATTCCTGGAGCTAGTTTCAAGAAAACCATAAAACTTCTATCAGGTCTATTCAGATTGCATTGATCTATTATTATATTCATCTTTATTGTTTATTAAATTTTACTTCTATTGAAAACACATTCAGAAAACGTGTTTATTGACTCAGATGGAATGTACTTTCAACAGATTATTTTTCAAACTATCGAGAAAAGCCCTATTGTTTAGTCTGAGTAGCTCAGTTTATACATGTTTGTTACACATTATACATGTGAAATTACATCTAAAGCTGTGATACTTCACACTCTAGTGTGTTTAATTTGCCTGCAACTTCTCATAATCTCCCATAATTCTTAACTGAGGTGACACTGAAATTATCATCTACTGATGAATCATTCTGTAGCAAAAGTGCATGAAAAAAAGTAGCTAGAGACAAATGTCTCTGTTAACAGCTAGATTCTAAACAACAGTGGGTTTGGTTAAATAACAGTATTTAATTCTTACAAATCAGCATGTAGATTATTGGGACAGGGAGAACAGTTATTTAAGTTTTAAATGAAAATTGGAACTTTATTTGGATGTATCATCATTTTTCCTATGCAATTAAAAAAATAAATATAGTATGTCAAGTAATAAATGTAATTCTAGCTAATAGTTTAGTTCTACACATCCTTTCCTAAACTCTGCATTACACGTTGCTTTGTTGAAATCAATTTTCAGTAGTGAGAATAACTTTCAATAATAGTTTCTACTCTTCAAATGAAGAGAATAAAAATAGATCAGGAATAAATTATGTCAGATTATATAACACATCTTTAACAACTGCAAAATTCTACAAGAAATAGCATTTCAGGCATTCTCTGCTGAGCCTTAGATTTTATTTAAACCCATGATCATCAGATATTTGCTGAAAGGCAAAACACACACCTGATTTGAGCTGTCAACCTCCATGCCCATGGTCCCTGTTCACTGAAATTTTAGTAATCTTTTGACCTCATACAAAATGCCAAGGGTCACTTTGCACAAGCAGCATCAGCTGTGCCATATTTTTCAGCATCTGTTCCTTACTTCACAGCAGTGTTTCCCTGGAAAATGCAGGGCTGTTAGCATCAATAGTTCTATGCTAAACCATCACCTTTTATCTACATTTTGACTCACCAATTATACTCCTTAGAGCTTATTTAGCTATGTATACCCAGCTAATGAGTCTCAGATCAACAACCAGAAACTGCCAACATAATTTGCATTGAAGAGATGCTTTTTCTCTTTCTCTCCTTCCTTCCTTCTCTTCATTCCTCTACTCTCATTTTAAAGACTTGGTCTGTATTGCTCTGCCTTAGTATGAGCCTGAAACCACTTCTTCCTAAAGGCCTGTCTCTCCTGGTACTGTAATTTTTACAGTATCATTACAGAGTTTAGAGACAGTTTTATTGTAAGTAATAAATATTTCTAAAAGAATTGCAGCATCCAGCAATTGTGTTTATTTAATGTCACTAGCAGCACATCACAAAATAACATAACCGTTAGAGGCCAAAAGCATTTCTAAATTAATATAAAATTTATATCCCTCCATTAATTGAACAAAGTAATAAAGGGACAACTAATGAGCACATACTAGATATTTCAAACACTTCTAGCATACTTAAATATTTCAAGATATGTTTAAACCTATAAATCATATAAAAATGAATGTGCCATGTACCTCGTGCCTCCCTGCTAACACACACATGCTGCATCTGTAGTGGCACTGTTAAGACTCACACCTGCATAAATAACACCTTGCTGGTATTGCTAAATATGCTAGAATTTATCTTCCATTGATGTGAAAGGTAATCATAATTTTTAAGAATAGATTTATAATTCCCCTAGCAAAGATTTTCAGAGAAAATAAACCAAGAGCCTATTTCCACTGAAAGGTAATAAAGAATATTCAGTACAGTTCCACATGAATAAAATTCCAGAATCACTCTAAGAATCTAGTTTTAGGTATATTTCAGAGTGTATTTCTATCCTTGTAAAATTTGCATAGTCCTGCATTAGGCACTTTAAAAAAATAAGGAGTACAGTTGTTGGGTTTGTCCTGATTTTCATGGGTTTTTTTCCTCTTTTCTTTCTTTTTTTTCTGTTGCTTCCTCTATCTATAATTTTTTCTTGACTCTAATTTCCTTTTTCTTTCCTTTCCAAAACTATATATTAAAAAAAGCTTGCTTCCATAATTAAGCCGATTACTATCAGAAAAACTTTTCTTAATAACAGTGTTTATTTAAGGATAGCCTATTACAAGCAAGAATGACAAAATCCAGGAAATAAAATAATAATAATAATAAAAAAAATTAGATACTTGTACCAGTACTCCAGGTGGGGTTTCACAAGGGTGGAGTTGAGGGGTAGAATCACCTCCCTCAAGCTGCTGGGTTTGTTTCTTTTCATGCAGCTCCAGATATAGTTGGCTCTCTGAGCTGCATCCTGATGGGTCATGCCAAGATTCTCATCCACCAGAATCCCCCCTTCCTTCTCAGGACTGCTCTCATTCAAGTTGGTTTTCCAACAATTTTCATTTAGAAGCAATAAATCATTAACATTCTCAGCTAGGCAACTGCAAAGAGTGCTAAAAATCATACTCTGATTTTCAGAGCCCTTCTTCAATGATTTATTCAGAAGACTAGAATACTTCTTTGCAATACATCATAGCTGCTAGTGCTGTCACCATTTTAATTTTAGTGATCTAAAAATTATGTATTGTTTTTCATTTTTAAAACTTATTGCTGCCTGTGGCTAATACATCTATTAGCTAAGAAACCTCTTTTATATGAAACATAAATGGCTTTTTTTTAATTTCAATTTTTCCATCTCATAATCCTTTTTTATTCTCATCATTTTACCATATTTGATTAGTCTTTTCTTCTGTCTCCTATTTCTTCTTCCCTTACCTATACATCCTTTTCTGTACACCTTTAAGCTTTCACTTTGTAGCATGAGGAAACTCAAATATATGCAACCAATTCTGAAGTACAGCTATATGAATAATTCCACTCACATAAAATTGGAGCAGTTAAAGCATCTTATTTCTTGGGGTTTCTGTCTTCATGCTCATCACTGCAGTATGACTACATTAAAGTAATATGCAAATGTTATCAGTTACACTGAGATAACCACATGGAGTGGTTTGATAACCACGAGTGATATTAATGAAGACAATGGATTGGGGAAAAGTAGGAACAGAGTTAACGCTTGGTCCAGAGGAGGGGCACCCAGCTGATCAGAGGGAGGGAGCACCTCTCCTAAGAGGAAAGGCTGAGAGAATTTCAGCCTGGAAAGGGGAAGACTTCAGGATGAGCTAACTACATCTTCCAGTATCTGAAGGGAGGAAAGATGGAGAGAAACTATTTACAAAAATGTGTGGTGAAAGAACAAAGGGAAAGGGGTTCAAATAGAAAGAGAGTAGATTTAGATTAGATATTAGGGAAAATACTCTACTGTGAAGGTTGTGAGGCACTGGAACATGCTGCCCAGAGAAACTGTAAATGCCTCATCCCTGCTCAAGGCTGGGTTGGATGGGGCTTTGAGCACCTGATCTAACTGAATGTGCCCCTGCCCATGGCTGTGGGGTTGGAACCAGATGATCAAGGTCCCCTTCCAACCTAAACCATTGATTCTATGATTCACTTATAAAAGTGAAAAAAGGAAACATAGTTTATTATTATGTCTTTATCTGAAGATTCATGAAGTTTTTGCTGACTTGTGTACTTTTAAGAATTTTATAGACCTCAGAAGTCTGCTTTTATACTGGCATATAAATTTGTTTTGCTTTTGAAGGAGATCTAACAAAAAACAGGACAATGTTGGAGCACTCAATATAAAGACAATTTTTGTCAAAAACCAGAAAAAGACTTATTGTAAAATAACAAAAAAAGACTTACTGAAAATATGCAAGTCTTTTCTGCTTTCACTTTACGTTAAATTAGACAGATTGCTTTGCCTCTTACAGTGTTTTTTAGTTTCTAGGTAGTTTTGGAAAATTACCTTCTCAGATATCAGTAATACTGCCACCATACCTCTAACCTGCTGTGTGTCGATCAGAGATTATGGCATTTTTCATTTCCTTCATGAAATAAAATCAAATAAAAACTGCCACACTATTAAAAATAATTGGAGGTGCACTTTTCTTCAAATATTTTTAGTTTCAAAATTAACTATAGAAAATATGCTAGCATTCTGTCATGATACTCCATTTCAAAGACATTAATAAGCCCCAATCACATAGAAAAGTCAACTAAAACATTCATTATATGATCTTTCTGTAGCTAGATCCTAAAGTATATTCAAATCTGAATATATGGAGAAGCTTCTGGCAACCCTTGCCTGTACACTGACCTGATCAAGGTCAGAGGGCAAACCACAGATGAATATTAAAATGCAGCCAGCATAAGAAAGGCTGTCTGTGATTCACATGGGTAGCTGTACACACAGGTGTGTTTCATACACATGTATGGAAATACAAGGCATATACCAGAATGGAACAGACTAATAATGAGTTCTAGGAAGACAGAGACAGCTTAATCATGCTTTTGCTTCTCTAAATTGTTGTCATTAACAGCAATTAAGAATTAATAAAAAAATCTAAATTATCTCAGCTACCGTATAGTGGCCCCTTCCTTGTAGATTTTGCAGAGACAGACAGAGAGATGTGAGAATAAGCACAGAAAGTAATCTGTGGTATATGGATTATATGGGTTATTTTTTTAGTCATTTGAAGTGGGTTCCATCCATTGTAGTAAACTGAAAAAATATTTATAAAAGAACATCTATAACATTTTGTTTGACAAATTTATACAACTGTAACACTGTGTTGCCTAAGGTATTATCTTCAAGGGCAAAAACTGAAACAACTGATCAATGTTTTCTATTCAAGACTTTCTGATGGGTTTTTTTCAGAATTTATATGACCAATACAAACATAGTTATATTTGTAAATGTGAAGAAAAAAACTCTTTGAAATTCTAACACAGAAAATATCCTAAACATATTAATAAACTGTTATTCCAATAGCTTGCATAGTTCTTTTTACATCTCTTCAGAATTTCTCTTAAACTCTTTGCAAAATTACATGAAAGCAGGCATTGCTTGGAAATAGTTTAGGTAACTAAGTCACACTTTTATGACAGAGAGTAATAACTCACAGTTTCAAATCCAGACTTTAGTTTGACAAGATATCAGTTTAGTTTTGTTCTGCTGTGCTACAACACTGCTACTCAGCCTACCCCTTTATTTTCTTATCCATTTATGGGGGGAAGTAAAGATTTAAAATCATCTCCAATTTCCTGGGATTAGGACTAAAGTACTTAGTCCTATTGACTTAATGTGACCCTTAAATTCCTATTTTGACTGTGATGCATTGAAATACACAATACAAACCACTGGTTATCAATATAATTTATAAAGTGACAATCATGTCCTCAGCCCTGCTTTCATAAAATCATAAGAATGGCCATTCTGGGTGAGACCAAAAGTTAACCCCAATGTCTTGTTTCCAATAGCATCATACACACAAATATTAAAATAGGATATTCAGATCCAGGATTTATTTTTATTTTGGTACACTTTCCTTCCATGCATTTACCCATTCAATTCTTAAACATCCACCAATTTTTTAACATCCACATCATGAGGTGAAGTTCTCCTCATATTAACTACAGATGATATTGTCAGAGTAACACTTTTCCCCAACTTTTAACAACTCTTCTCCATCCAAGTGACTACCCATCACAGAATGCTCCTTCTGTGGCCTGAACAACTGTCTCTTCTCTGGAGCTCATGTTCAGCAGGCTTTCCCACTATATGGACACTCTTTCCTAACTGCCTGATTTTCCTGGACTCACCCTGGAATTGGTACTTCTAATGGTCAGTAAATTAAAAGGAAGGTGAGGCTTGTGTGCCTCACATACACCTCTAATGTACAAGTCCTGATCTTCACTATCCTGCCCAATCACAGAACTTCTTTGTTTGCACACTTTACTGCTCCACCCTCATGAGAATCAATACTTCCAGCACCATACTTTGAGGTTTTAGAGCCTGCAAGGGCATGCTGCTCTTCAACACCCTTTACAGGAGAGTGTTTGTTTACTTTGCTGTTATTTCCCAGAGTCCACCCAGCATACTACATGTATCTACCATGCACAACACATACTGTGCTCAATAAGGAAATATTTCACACAGAATGGATCCAGAGGTGTCTTCCAACACCAACAGCCATAAAGCTGTGAAGGATGGTATTTTTCAAATAACATACATGCCATCTAGGTTGACTTCCAACTACTTTTGAAAATCCAGCCATTAACTGCTAACCTGACACTTGAATCTTTTAGATTGCATGTGTAAAAATAATACCAAATGTAAAAGCATACAAAAAACCCATACAGAAGTGTGGAAAAGTTTATAGAAATACTTATAATCACATTCAACAGAGTGCACTACCAGGTACTGAGAGGTTTTAATGCCCAGTAAACTAAAAGCTGTAAAGTAAGATTTTAGAAATGTTCTCTGTAATACAGAAAGATTACTTGATGTAAAATGATTATTTAGGGATATCTTTGCATGTGTGTGTAAATTTATATACTATAAGCTTATTGAATATTCAGTAATACTCTACTAAGAAATTTCAGTTAACTAGAAAAGAGGATTGTGAAATATTTATATGACTGGACTAGTTAGATGGACTCCTCAGATCTTCTGTTAACAAATAGTAGTAGTCTGCAGAATATTGCAGCTGAGCTTATACCTTTGAGAACCTGTACTTATACTGTATCCTACTATAAAATCTATACTTATTTTCATTTTGATTGAGACAGTTTTAACTGTGTTCAGAATTTTTAAGAAGGGTTAAGAATTATGAGGTGTTTTATTATACTTTTACTTTACATATGACTCAGGTTTCACCTGAACCTTAGGGCATCTGAAGTAATTTTATTCACACACACCATGAATCCAAAATCCATTAATGTTTCCCTTCAGACTACAAAAACTATTTTTTTATTTGTACAGTAATAAATGCCCTTATCTGCCATTGAATTTTATTTTCTTGAAAGTAAATGTGTTAACCTTCAGCAAGCTCCAGGTTACAGCTTTATTAAACCTTAAAACAGAAGTATAAGTGTCCTTTGACAGTTAGACGAAAGCCCAGATAACAATTCATAACAGGATATTTATTTTTCCACAGTTCATATTAAAAACTGCAGACCATAACACTCCTGCTTAATATCAAAAGTGATGTGAGCGTTTATAGGAAGCATATTCCCCTGAAGTTTTATATCTGCCAGAGACTTTGTGTTGCCATACTCTTTGCCCTTTTTTCCTGTCCAACAGGTCCTCCTTAGGTACCAAAAAAGTGTGTGACCTTTTTGCAATCATGACAAAAGGATTTCCATAGTAGAATCCTGTAGATAGGATTTAATTTAAATTATTTTGCAAATAATTCATAAAGTTTAAACGTAAGAGCAAGATAGCATAGAACTAAGCTTAAAAATCAACTCTCTCCCTGAATAGTTAACATTTTAATTATTGAAGAACCAAAAAAACCTGTGAAAACCACAAGGAAAGTCCATAGTATATAGCTTACATCCCTTTTGAGAAAAAATAAGTTTGGATGTTTGTATACATATAAGCTTATATCAATCAGTCTGAGGAACAAATCCACAGGCAAATAGTTGACATCATACATTTTTATTTTAAATTGACATTTTTATTTTAAATTTAAAATGAACACATTTTTTAAATAGCGATTGTCATCTTTTGGTAAATAAATAACAACATTAGAGTATGTGACAAAAACTATTTAAAATTTGTGTCTTTCATATTGCTTGTTCAGCCAATAAAGCTAATATAGATATTTCTCTCCTCTGTTACTTCTATGTAGCATGACCAGAGCCTGAAAGATGACTGGTGTGAATTGTATATTCCTGAACACAATGAAGGAAATGAGAAAGTTCTGTCTCTAAAAGATGGAAGAATGATTTGAAGATGACCAAGTATATATTTTTTAATTTTTATCTTTACTTCTGCTTTTATCAACCTTTATTATTAAAATATCATCTCAACTGAGCAGAGGAGAGTATGATAGCAATTTTGATTTTCATTTTATAAAGAGAGTTGATTTTAACTTTTTGACTTGTGCCATCCCAGTATATGAGAATAAAGATGTGTTAAAATTTGAACTAGTCACAGTTAATATATATTAATCCCTATTGTATTTTTATTATTCCAATTTTAATTTTTGTTGATGTAGACAGAAATCTGTTACCCTCTTGCACATCCTTGCTGTTATAAACCTGAGCCTTGAAGATAATAAGAAAAATAAACAAAAGAAAAAAATTAGAAATTTCTCTTTGGGAAAAGATTTCTTGATGTTGCTCTACTGTATAAATAGATGTCAATGAGGTGAGAGGAAAGGAACATCTATAATTAAAATAATTGTATAGATTGTGATTTTGCATCACAAAAATGCTGATTTCATTATTAGAGACATTAAAATATGAATCTGGGGTTTTGGGGGGTTTTGTTTTGTAAGATGCAGTCAGCTCAAAACTCTTTACAAGATCTTACACAAGGCTGTGCACCATTTGTTGTACTTAACTGAGCGTCACAGTAAAATGGTGAGGACTATATTATTGATGGACACTGATGTGACAGACCATGATGCCTGAATAACAAATCATTGGACAAGCTCTGATGCACCAGGCTTTTCCTAAAAAGGCAGCCAAATTTAGATTGTGACTAAGAGGTTTAGGACATTGACTTTTATTTTGTGGTATTTCCACTACTTCCACTACACTGTCTCTGTCAACACCATTCATAATCTGCTTTTATTGGATTTCTTGATTTTCATTCCTTGATTGTACCTAGCAGTAGTAAAATATGTTTGTCAGGTGTAGAAATGATACTTCCATCAGTGTTGTAACTTTTGAGTAAAAGTCTTGAAAATTTTTCTCCTCGTTTGCTGCAGGACAGACAAATCCTTATTCACATCTTTTATTAAAAAAATGTCCTTGCCTCTGCATCAGTGAAACATTTGATTCATCATTTAATCCTCTCTGGGATTCCAACCACACATTTAATATCCTGACTTATAAGAAAGAAGAGGAAATACTGTGCCATGTAAGACATTTATCACTACGTATCATATCTTATCTTCCTGTTTCTTTTTTATTATAATTCCTAAATGTGCTAGGTCTAATTTAGGCTAGATTTACATAAGAACATTCTGCCCTTGTACTTAATACAGAGACTTGTATTTATTTCAAGATGGATGATTTGTACAAAGAAAAGCAGGATTCCAAGCAGAGAATGTAATTTTTTTATTGCACTCTTTACTCAGATAACTCATCCCAATAATAGAAAGGAAGTAAGAATGACACATTTCATTATTCATACAGACTGTTGGTGCTTTTAAGTAACTAAAGTCTGCTCAAGTGGTTTGATATCTCTCTAATCACTGCTAAATAAACTTACAAAATATTACTGCTTGGCCTGAACTATAAAATTAACTCTGATTTAGTTGCTTCATTGGAGACAAACATGCTGATGCATTAGCCTTCTTCTCTTTTCTTTACTTTCTGTTGATTATTTTCATGAACTCTGGTATACAGAATTAATTTTTTCCTCCTTTTTCCCCCTCATTAAAAATGATTGCACATCAAAAACATTCTTCAAATATCTGCTATTTAAGTTATACATTTGCACAAATATAAGTGTCAGAACTATCTTACTTGATAAACCTTTAAGAATTCAAAATTATATTTATATAATATTCTCTTGAAAATCTCATTTTCTATAAACACTAATGTCATGCTAGAATACACACAAAAAGGAAACAGAGCCTTTAATGGAAATAAAGTTAATTCCATTTTCATGAAAGCAAATATTTGAAAAAATTTCTGAGATACTTGTCCCAGCCTATTTACACAGTGAATGATTAAGAATAAGCTGTCTAGTAAACATTGTTCACTCAGCTTGAGCACAAGATTATTTCAGAGAAGGTAAAGGTCTGCAAACTGAATGTATACATATATACACACACATATCTATATATGCATATACACATTTTTGGCTAACCTATCACATGAATTTAAGCTGTTGCTGCTCTCTTCTGCACATTCTATAGCCATGGTCTGTGCCTTTTTTGGAATGTTAAGGCCCTTATAAGAGGTTGCACCTGGTTTCATGCACAATCAGAATCACTCCAGTGAAGGGTAGAAGATGTAGCCATCCAGATTTTGAAATATGGGACAAGCTACCTTTGAAATGTTGGTCAGCTCACATGGCATAAAGGTACAAGTTGTATCTGTGTCCCTTAAACTGATTATACATCAGTCCTGACACTTAATGAAACAAATCTAAAGCAACGAGACAAATGAGCAAGAAGTGGCCTTGGAAAGGCAAATGCCTCTTCATGTTCTCAATGCATGACTACAAAGTAAACATTTTTTATAGACACCTTTCTCTAGGAAGTCAAGACCTAGATACTACAGTACAAATTTCCAAAGCCATTGTAAGGTCAAATTGAAATTATTTAAACAATTGTGTAAATAGATTAAATTTTTCTACAGTCTATTAAATCACATTTTTACAAGACTGTCTAAGGTGCAACATATTTACTTCCTTTTTCCTTCCTATTGGGAAGTCTACTAGTACTCTGACATAAAATCTGAATGATCAAACAAATATAAAAATGATAAATTAATTTTATCCCATTCTTTCTTCATCAGAGATCGTTTGTTAAAAACAAACCCAAAATGAACAGCCATATCACCTCAGAAACAAAATAAATAATTTAAGATCTGCATTCAGCCACAGAGAATCAATAACATAACCTGCACATTAAGCAAAGCAGTTAATGTTTGCTGAGAAGTGCTATTAAATAGGATTGTTTTAAAAAATGCCTTCCTACTTTTTACCACAAGATATCTTTCCATGAGATGTCCAGAACTATACAATACTTAATAAAATATGTTTAACAGTGGCCTGACTGTTAATGTAAGCTGTTGCCTTCTGTATCACAAACTTGACGTCAAATTAGTCACCTTTCCACTGTGACACAACAGATTTCATAATGACTGTACAGTCAAGTAATCTACACTGTACTTACACTGACACTGATTTTTTCCTCCTTGTAAGGACTAGGAAAAGAGGTAGACAATACTGGAGGTACACATACAAGATGAGACAAAAACGTGATTTAGAGGAATGGTACTAGAAATACTTAAAATTAGTTTTTCATTGTGCTCAGGACAGCAAATATGTGAAATTCTCAAAAGAGAGTAAGAATAAATCAGTTCATTCTTGCCTACGGCACTGAAAGTGGAAGAGGACACAAGTTGTACAAAATACCCTCCAGCTCTCTAAAGCTGTGCTTTTACATGAATGTTAAAAAATGGGATAAAAAAGTCCAAGCAAAATTAACGCATAGCAAGAATAATTTGCTGACATTCTATGAGTAAGTTGCTGAATTATTCATGGAGCTGACAGGTTCATTTAAGAAGCTGAAATTTCTGATTTCCAGTGCACCATAAAGATATGAGAACATAGTCAGTTATATAAATAAGACTTTGTGCACACATGCATACATGTCCACGTGCAGACATCTGGTTTCTAATACTCATTTTAGCTGGCTGAAGATTTTCTAGACATTTTTTCAAATTATTAAAAAGTCAAATTTTCAAAAGAATTATTAATCTGTGTAGAAAATATTCCTGAGGAATACACAGCCATTTCATTGGAACTTCCAATAAAATTTGTTACAAAGTTGACATGTAATGTCTGAGATTAAGAAATAAGAAACAGATGTCACGTATCTACTAAAAAGAAATATCAGAGAACTGAAGGACTAATAACCTACGGGTAAAACACTTATTTGGAACATGATCTACATTGGAGACAATTTGAACCTAGGTCTCTCATATCTTAAGTCTCATAATCATTAAAAATTAATTATTTTGCCTGCCCTAGACTGGAATTTTGTCACTACAAAAAAAGCAAACAAAAAGGAAGCAAGAGCTTTCTTGCATTCATCCCAAAACAGAACATCATGTTCTGAAAGCTAAAATACTGATGGGTCTAGAGAAACGATTTTCTACCTAATTAATAGTTCTACCTAGTTTTAAAAATGAGAATTTACAGTTTAAAAAATTATGAACAATAAATTATTGTCATTGAAGTAAATTAAACCTGTGGATGTGACAGGATATATTTATTAAATATTTATCAACTGCTGCTATTCATATTAGGTTTATTTATTCAAAACCTAATAACAAATTGCTGTTTTTTTCAAATAAAAGAAGTTTTCTGTTTGCCAAATGAAGAAAATATTTTTGAGATAAGTACAATTACAAAACTTCATAATTTTGAGATGCCAACCTGCTACACATTGAACATGTCTCAAAGATTGTCTAAAAGTGGAAAAGGCCCTTGCCCTAGTTCTGCTTGAAATTTTATTAGTTAATATGTGAAACCACTATCATATCATATGATCTTCATCATATAGCTCAGCAAAACCAACTGAACTGATAACCATCAAATAAACACAGAACAGTTAAAGAATATTAGAAATGCAACTATTCATATCACTGTCATGCTTGCTGAGAAATGGATAATTACTATTACAGTACAGTTTCGCAAATAGATTTTGTTTTTCTTCAGTGTACCAAGACAGTTTGGTCTACATCTAGATAAAAACATTGAACAGAACTGATTTAACGCTGTATCACTAAAAAACTTAGGCATCAAATTATAACCTTAATGGAGAAATTGTACTTTTAAGGAAATTACAAGTGTTGTCTCCATATCGGATATTAAGATCAGAAGCATGTGTGTATCCCAACATAGAGAGTTAAATATTTTGAAAGATTTCCACATTCTTGCACATTAACGAAATTCCAGGAAAATATATCTTGTTTACTGGTCTTTATAAGTAATCTTAATATAATATTACAATTCAGATTTAGATTTTTGCAGATCTGAAAGTTTCCAATTGTAAAATTGAAACTTGTAAAGAAATATAGGGATAATCGGTAATGATGCAAATGGTTGCATATTTCTGCCTTATTACATATGCTGTCACATAAGAAAGGAATCATTTTTACTTGGCTTGTGTATACTCAGGCAGACATTCCACCTGCAAACTACCTGCTGTCTATACAATGTGAATCCAGAGCTGGGCAGCCAGCAACGAGAGTATGCTCAGCTGGGGGCATGAAGCACATGCATTCTAGGAAATTCAAACTACTCTTTACACTCTGCTTATGTCTGAAGTTAAAGGGCTGTTCAAAGTCCCTGGAGAAATAACTGTCTCTACCCAGATGCTAAGTTGTCTGCTTCCTGATCTTAAAAGAAATTCCCATGGTACTACTGGCAAGAGGAGTTTAACATGGATCAATAAACACAACACTGTGTCATGACAGCAGTCAAAACTGACTGCAACACTACAACTACAGCAAGAGAAAACATCTGAAGTAGGTGGCAGCATTCTTAGAGGAGGTCACAAAATGTCTTTCCATTTATGGATTCCTAGGGATAATCAGAATATGAAGACACACAAAACCAGACGTACAACCAAAAGTCGTAAAATAACTTGGTGCTGTGTGGCTGCCACAGGCCACAAAAAGAGCTCTAAGAATTAAAAGCACAAGCGTTTTTTCTAACATTACCATTTTTTATCTTTAGTAAACTCCAGACACCAATGTCATGTAATAAGCAAAGGAACAACATAACATTAAATAAGTGTTGATATCAATGCCAATTGTGCACGCATTAGAAAATGTATAAAAGAGCTGTTATTAAATGCCTCCTCCACCAAGAGCTGGACCTATGCTTCTACGTTGATTGCTATGTTATTTCACAATGTTATATCCCAAGAACAGAAGAATTCCCTTTTTTAAAGCAAATTTGAAATACGTGCAGAAAACTTCCAGTCATGTATCACTACAAAAGTATTTGGTTAGTAACAAAAATATATAGTAAATCTCTTTATCAAAGTAGTAATTCATATTGACAGAGCATCAATATGCTTTATGCATTATCAGCTATATGAAGAATAAATTATATAAAATTATAGTTCTGTTGAGGTTGGAATAACTTAAAGAGGATACAAAATAAAAATTTTATCAGAGAATAATGCTAAAGTGATTCGATCTTTAAAAAAAAATCAGTTAATTACTTATGCTGTGGTCATATAAATACAAGGTCAACAAGAATGCAGGCACAGTAAAAAAAACCCATTTCTTTCTGTAAAGCCTTTAAAAATCACACATGTTACATATGTAAAATAACCAGGATGTTCTAAACACAAAACCATTGATATTTTACCCCTTGGCTCTGGTACCAAATCACAACTTTAGTGCCCAGCCTTCCTGAAATCCCTAGTATAGTTACTGTACAGACAGAAAAAAAAGTGACTAACAGCTTTGAGCTTCATTAAACTTGTATAACATAGACTAAGTGAGAAGTAATTACATCCTGATAGAAAGTGAAAGACAGATGTTTCCATGAGGTAGCCTGTGAACCATGCCAAGCTTAGTATAAGAAAAGGAAACTGTAAGTGTTCCATGAAACCCAAGTCCCCAAAGACTATTATTTTATATACTAACAAAAGTTACAGATTTTAGTTCCTGGCTTGATTTTCTAAGATATTTTGCATGTCTCCTTTGAAAATCAGACCTTCAAGATCATCCAGTCCAACCATTCACGCAGTAACACCATGACCACCCCAAAACCATATCCCCAAGTGCCACATACAGATGCCCGTTGAACACTTCCAGGGATGATGGCTTCACACTTTGCCTGGGCACCTTATTTCAATGTCCAACTACTTTTTCAGTGAAAAAAAAAAAAAAAAATCTATTGTGTAATCTGAACCTTCCCTGGCACAGCTTAAGGCCATTTCTTCTCATCCTTTCTTTTGAGACATGGCAGAAGAAAACAACCCCATCTCACTACACCCTCCATTCCTCACAAGACATGTTTTCTAGACCATTTGCCAGTTCTGTTGCCTGTCTCTAGATATGATTCAGCTCCTCAATGTCTTTTCAGAAGTGAGGGGCCCAAAACTGAACACAGCACTTGAGGTGTGACCTCACCAGTGCCAAGTACAGAAGGACAATCATGTCCCAAGTCCTGCTGGCCACGCTGTTCTTGATACAGGCCAAGATGCCATTGGCCTCCTTGGCCACATCTTTCTAAAAAGATAATTGAACAGTGAGGTAACAAAGTTTGACTAAATATTAAAGGATAGTAAGACTAAGCTACCAGTGGGAAAATGTCTTTCAAAAATTAATACTATAGCTGTGATTCCTCCATCTAATACTCCTGCTCCACAGATAATAGTTACTTTTAGTTTGGCTGATCAGATACATATTATATATCAGGGAAATTATTTGTAACTTGTGTTTACTTTCAGGTTTCTTACCTTGTACACCGGAATAAGAGATTGTATCCCTGAACATTTGTCTATGTTTCCTAGTTGTATTACACAATCTGATAAAAGGAGACTTGCACACCTTCCCTATACTAGGTTTTTACACATTTGCAAAGAAACAATTTTTTAAAAAATTACTTCTTTGATAAGCTATTCAACATCTGTCCTTGAGAAAAATTCACATCAGTTGCCTATCTTACATAAAGATGAATGCTTTACAAAAGACCCTATTTGTACACTTTGAGTATAAAAAGAGCAGAGGATAACTAGCTCAGATTCAGAATGCAACTTTTATGTGCAAGGTCAGTATATTCAGAAAACTTTTACAACTAGAAACTTGATTACAGAAAGGCTTTTATTATGCCAAATTGTCAGTGACTGTAGCTTTACAGTTAAAAATAGAAAGTCAACAGCTAATACAAATTAACAGTTGCAATTGTCAGACAGCAATGACAAACCACGACCTGGCTCTTCATGACCCCTTGAAATGCTGCAATTACTATTGTCTTTATAGAAAGCTCAACACTGGCTTATGCTAAAACAGGAAAAAATTAAAATAATGTCAAAATGTCAAAGTAGTCCAATTTCAGCAATTATTTTTGTCATGGCTATATTCCTCTTTTGAGCAAACACTCTTGGAGTTTCTAGCTGCATTTCTGATTTCCTATCACTCTTCAGTTATACAAATAAAATTTCTTACTTTATATCTATCTGTACATACATACATGCACATGGAATAAATATATATATAGTTCAAAGCCATTGCCTTTTTAAATACACAAACTTTAGGTTCATAAACTAAATTATTTACTCTCAAACACCTCCCCCTAAGAATGCAACTCTTTCAGACTTAATACAATTTTCCCAATCATGCTCAAATGTGCATACACGAACATGAGCATGAAGATGTAACTCAATTTTTAACAGGACAATCTTCTAGCAATCTTCTAGCATACAGAGATTCCAAAGTGAACACTAACTACTCAAAGGAGATGACTACCTACCATTCCATGAGTCTGCAGAAGTACATTCACTCTTCAGCACATAATTTAAAAAATGTATTTGAATATGATCAAGGAAAAGGTGTTTTATTATAAGAGCTGCAAATATCTGTTTGTTTTCAGTAATTTTTGATTCAGTAATTCACCATAAATTCTAAACTTTCCAATAAACTTTGATATGCAGGAAAGAAAAATATCTTGAAATTTCTCGTTTTGTTTTAAAAAGCTGCATGATCAAATTTGGAAAGATTTAAACTGGATAGTCTTTAGAAAGTGTTATAATAGCTTGTATTGTGGAAGGCCAAACAATCCCTAGATATGGACCCATCTTTCAAATATTATATTGGAATGCAATCTTCTGCACAGAGAAAAATCCTATGCTTTTTAAAAATCTATATTTTAAAATTGTTCAAAAGAATTATGCCTAAATCTGTTTCCAGTACAAATGAATAATTATTCTACTTAGCAAAAACATATATGGGTGTCTTATTCTGAAAAGACGTAGCACAAAAAAAAAAAAAAAAAGAAAAAAAGAAAAACAGAATCCAAAAAAGTAAAGCCCTCTTAGAAAAAAAGGCAACCCCCCAAAAGATTCTTACAAACTTTTCTGTACATGAATATTAAAGTCATGCAGTTGTCAAAATATGAATTCAACATGTTCATCCAGTACTGGAAAACACAGAAATAAATAAATAAATGTATTTGCACAATATGTCTCACCAGACAACAGTTTCAGATAACCCAATGCATTACAGGTCATCAAAAGATGCACAACAATTTTAGACACAGATTTTATGCTGGCTTTGCTGGCTATTCTTTTATTTCTGATAAACTAATGGAGAAGAGAAATAGGAATTGGTGATGTGAAATAAGAATTGGAAACTTTTAACTACCTACATCAAAATATGGATAACGAAGGTTAAAATCCAGAGAGGAAGACTGTACTGATCCTAGCAGAAACACTGCTTTTAAAACTGTGTAGAGTTCTGTCTTTTCTTTTGATATATAAAAAGTCACTGCTCTGCTGCCAGCTAGTACACACTCCTACCACAGTTTCCATCGAATGCAGATGTTCTTTCGAGTGTACATCTGAAATACTTTGCTGATATTAAAGATTCCAGCCAGAGACTGATGCATTAAAACATGTGTCTTTTAGACTCACCTACTCCTGTATCCACACAAAACCAGCCACTCTAAGTTCTAGGTGAAACAGTCCAAACTGACAGTAAACTTTTAAAAAATACAAACAAAAAAAAAACTATAAAAGGAATCATAAATTGACACGACCAACCCAGTTCCGTCATAAGAGAGATACTTTGCAGAACAGATATAGAAAACTGCTCTTGCTTGTTATTTAGTGGTGACAAGAAAACAAAAGATGATTGGGGCAGTTGTCATGACACTTTTGATTTGGGCAAACAAACAAACAAAATAAGTCTAAGATCCAGATATAATTTCAGAAGATATGATTAACCAAAAGTATCAGAATAGATAGGGCACCAGTTCACTCACTGCAGAATATACGTAAAAAGTATAAATATCTGAACTAACATTCGAAGTGCATATGATTTTTCTTCCAAAATTACAAGATTTCTGTATAATGTGATAAAGAGAAAAGACTACAAGTTAGTACTTGAAGAAATGAGGTACATAAAGTTACTGTAATACTTACCACTGTGAAATTCATAACCTTCAAAATCCATATTGTCATTGCTAAATTAACAATCATGGTAACCAACAGCAGAAGGACAAAGAAGTATAAGCACCTCTTTCGCCATCCATAAATCCCTACTGGGTAAAACTGAGGATGTTCAGTCCTTGGAAGGCTGTTCTGTTGTGTTGCTAATATATACTGCTCTCGTGTCATCTGTAAAAGAAAGATGTAAGTATAAGTAAGTAAATGAGAGATCTGTTTTTCATATGTAATATTACATGAAAATTATCTCAGAATGTATAAAAAATCAGTTTCTATGGGCACAGAATTATCAGCTATTATTAACCACATCAATGTTATTTTTACTAGGCATCTAGTAAGAATTTGATGGATTTAATGAATTTAAAATTAGTTTCTATTTAAAATTGGATTTGTATTTCAAATTTATCAGCAAGAAATTATTAAAAATATAAAAGTAATCCATGCATGTACCTTACACTCTAATTCTGAATATTGTTTTTATTGTCCTTTATGAGATCATTCAGCAAAATTTGGTTCTGGAGAAAGAGTCATGCACCTTTTCTTTTGTACTGGTTTTGTCTGGAGTAAAGGTAATTTTCTTAATACAACTTGTAGCCAGTACACTCTCATACAAATAGAAAAAAAAATCTCATCTTTCTAAAATACATCTTTCATAAATTAAGTTTTCACTCTTCTATTACACTTAGCAAATTAAATTAATAATTGATGCTATTATACATGCCTCCATATTTAAAAAACCCAACATTTTGCCCTGTAAGAGATGGATACAATTATATTCTGTTGAATTGCTGAACTAATTTAAATTCTTCTCACACACAAGCAAGCAGTAACTGCTTGCAAACTGCTTAAAGAACTTACTAATAATACTTCTTTAGAACAAAAGTATTTACGCCATTTAATAAGAAACCATTTATTGTTTTTTTCTCAACGTTTTTTACAAATATTTATATTCATATTCAGCTGTCACATTGCTTTTAGACTGGAAGGTATTAAATTTTCTCTGTGAATTAAAAATTAAATTAAAGCAGTCTCATTCTGTTTATGTAAGAGTTCTTTCAGTAATATGCCCATTAGAAATGTTGTTTTAATAGGCTTTGTGCTCAGAAGGAAAAAGAAAACACAAAACAAAACAAAAATCCAAAACAAACACAAACTCAACAAACTTATAAACCAGATGAAACAATCAATTTTGCCCTTAAAAACTGCCTTTCTTTTGACTAAAAAAAAAGTTAAAATTCACAAAAATGAGTCACTTGACTCAATGAGAAATAAAAAACAGATTATATTCATTTGAAGGATCAAAGAAATGTTGATTTCATAAGATTTTTAAAATGTGAAGCTCAAAATGTTCATGTAATTATCTGTGTTGCTAGATATTTATCCAAATCAATGCTCTTTAGGTTTCACTATTCTTCTAGTGAATGAGATATTAATGGAATAAATTAGTTCACAGTGAATAATTAGAACCATAAATCATAGAACACACATCCATATTGTAACAGCATATATATCACTGAAATAAGTCAAAACAGAAATAAAGAATTTTATAAGCCGACTTTAAATAAATTAGCAAATAGGTGTTTTGTCATTTTTATTTTTTTCAATCATGATTTCTTCTCTTTACCCTCAATTTCAACTAAATGCAATGTTTAGTAGTTTATTTATGCAGTAAATTTTACAAACAAATCCTCAATCTTCCAAAACAAAGTATAGCCAAGTTTTAAGACCTTGCATGGTCTTATCATATCTGGAAGTTTTCATCCTAGTTGTGTTAAAATGCCTTATAAATCCAGAAACTGAGTACACAAATAGGTTAATCAACTTTCTCCTTATAATGAGTTTCTACATTTATTTAGCCAGCTGTTGTAACAAAAATGAAATGTATGATTAAATGTTGAGATTTAAGGTAAATATTTAATTTTACATCATTTCCATTTTCTTGTGATTTAACTTTATATACGACCTATGAAAAAATTATTTTCATTAAAAATAGTTGAAAAGTTGACTTTCAGATCGTGACAATGTCAGAAGTAGCACTGGTCCTAAAATTGAATATAGTCCCCTGGAACAGACCCTTTGCAACACAATCATTAAATACAATGACATTTTATTCCATCACCACATCCGGGCATCACTCAGTTCCCTCTGTACACTGTTCAACTCTGTGACGCTCAGCGAAGCAGGCTTTGCTCCTGCAGCTCGTGGAGGGCCATGGTGGAGGAGACATCCACAGAATCACAGAATGTGTAGGTTGGAAGAGACCTTCAAGATCATCAAGTCCAACCCATGCTCTAACACCTCAACTAGACCGTGGCACCAAGTGCCACATCCAGTCTTTTTTTAAACACATCCAGGGATGGTGACTCAACCACCTCCCCGGGCAGGCCATTCCAATACTTTATCACTCTTTCTGTGAAAAACTTTTTCCTAATATCCAACCTATATTTCCCTTGACGCAGCTTGAGACTGTGTCCTCTCGTTCCATCCGTTGTTGCCTGGAGAAAGAGACCAACCCCCAGCTGACTACAACCACCCTTCAGGAAGTTGTATAGAGTGATAAGGTCACCTCTGAGCCTCCTCATCTCCAGGCCAAACAACCCCAGCTCCCTCAGTCATTCCTCCAGGGTTTGTGTTCCAAGCCCCTCACCAGCCTCATTGCCCTCCTCTGGACACACTCAAGCATCTCAATATCCTTCCTAAACTGAAGGCCCAGAACTGGACACAGCACTCAAGGTGTGGCCTCACCAGTGCCCAGTACAGCAGAAGAATGACCTTCCTGCTCCTGCTGGACACACCATTCCTGATCCAGGCCAGGATGCCATTGGCCTTCTTGGCCACCAGGGCACACTGCTGGCTCATGTTCAGCCGGCTGTCGACCAGGACCCCGAGGTCTCTTTCTGCCTGAGAACTGTACAGCCACAGCATCCCCAGCCTGCAACATTGCAGGGGGTTATTGTGGCCAAAGTGCAGGACTTGGCACTTGGACTTATTAAGCTGCATCTTGTTAGACTCTGCCCATCCATCCAACCGATCCAGGTATCTCTGCAAAGCCCTCCATTCTTCCAATAGATCGACACACGCTCCCAGCTTAGTGTCATCTGCAAATTTACTAATGAAAGCCTCAATACCCTCATCCATTTCATCAATAAAAATATTGAACAGAGCTGGCCCCAGCACAGATCCCTGAGGAGCACCACTGGTGACTGGCCACCAGCTGGATGCAGCACTATTCACCACCACTCTCTGGGCTCGGCCATCCAGCCAGTTCCAGCAAAGAGTGCCCCTATCCAAGCCATGGGCTGCCAGCTTATCTAGGAGTATGCTGTGGGAGACAGCGTCAAAGGGCTTGCTGAAGTCCAAATACACAGCATCCACAGCCTTCCCCACATCCACCAGTCTGGTCACCTGGTCATAAAAGGAGATCAGGTTGGTCAAACACCACACCACAGCCTGTGGAATATCCCATGCGGGAATAGCCTGAGGTGCCAGAGTTTGTGACCCCATAGACAGCCCTGCTGAAGAAGGAGCCTATCTGGACCTGTGACCCCACAGAAGGGGGCCCCACACCTTCTGTTGAAACCGTCACTAGGAACGTAACATTACTCCTAGACATTTTCATTACTGATTGATTCTCTGTGCCTTATTCCCTTAATTCATAGAAAGAATGAAAAACATAAAGGTACTTTAAAATATAAACTCACAGTATGACAGCATCTAGACCCAATAATCACTTGGCTTGGTAAGGAACATATTGGAATTGGATGAGCTGTACAGCTTCAGATAAAGAACAACTATAGGTACCAGGCAAAATTCTTCATACCATCATTTAGAGGAAAAAAAAAAACAAAAAAAACCCAAACAAACCAAAAAAGCAATCTGGTCATGACTACCTATAGCTCAAAACACAGATGATTTACCTGACCCAGCCAGCTCTCCCCTCTCACTCTGAAAGTAGCACAGTCTCTTGGCCAGGAGGTAATGCTGTGGTGATCTCTCTTTTTGTATGACACTACAGCAGATCATTCATTTTGCTTCCCCTCACACAGTATGTGGTATTAAGCTTACAGCAGAAAATAATGTTACTGTTTTCTTTACAGACTTTAGCTGGAAGTTTACCATACAAAGTGAAAAATGCATCACACAGAGCAGGAAGTGCTGTAAGTGTATTTGCTACACTTCTTGTGTAGCAAAAACACAAATGCTTAGTGTGTTACATCCCAATCTTGGCTCTAAAAATCAAGACTGGGTGAAATCAAGAAGCTCATTATAAAAGCAAATATGAAGATGGCAAGCAAGTGGGTTGTATCTTCTGAAAAATACTGATATGTAAAAGGATGGATTTTCTTGGAAAGCATTTAAAATGCTTATATACAAAGCTCTTGCTGTCACTTCCAGTATGTGTTGAAGCAGATGAATTATTCCTTCTCCTCTGCAGGTGTTTGGCAATCTAGAATACTTCCAATATATACAGAAAAATATTGTATTATCTTGATTTGATTAGGATTATATCAACTATGAGACAAGGTAGTAGAGCTGCATTCTTAGAGAACTAAATATTGGATGGAGAGAGCAGCTTCCTCATTATAATTCATAGAAATAATTTTTATATGGGCTATACCTGACACCTGTTAAGTCTTCCCCTTATGGTATTAGCCATTCAAGCCTTTCAAATGCAGCCAAAACTGTCAGCAACTGACCCTACTGCAGTCATTGAGCCACAAATTGTTGGCCAGATACGACAAAAGCCTTATCACTCTACTGTACATTACATGCAAAAGAGCATAAATCCTTATTGCTCTAATGGGCAAGTTTGTATTTTTTTTATTTTACTTATTTTTCTCTTTTTTATATTTGGGATCACTACTAAAACTGCTTCAGTAGTTCAACAGCATTTGGAGAGTGTGGTTCTTCTGAGACCTGTACTAGGATATGTCATGGAATCACAGAATGGACTTCAAAGGGGTGATCTGGTCTAACCCCAAGGATGGAGACTAAACAAACTATGCCTCACAATAAAATAATAATAATAATAATAAAATCAGACTACTTTTGTCATGTAGGTGCCAAATCAGAGGGATTTCATGATTCTAATCTGAGAGTTTGATGCTTTTTTGTTCAGCTGTGTATTTTTCTTCTTGTAACTGCCAGAAATGAAGGTAGAATTGTACACAACACTCCAAAACTGTGTTTTCCAATAAGACATCTGAAAATCACTTTGCATCCTTGAAAAACTAAAGGAAAAAAACACATGCAAATAACTTCACTATCAAGCTGTACAAGAAGTCAGTTGATTACATAATTTATGTGATTTGAAGTTTAATAATTGAGAAGAATCTGCTTTTTTCCTTGGCCACAAAGTACAGTTTTGTCATCAATGTCAACAAGGCTTAAGTCAGTATGTTTTTCCTGACAATTTTCTGGGCTTTTTGTTGACAATTAGAATTTAATTTTTTTTCCTAATTCAATATAATTAGATTACTACAGAGACTTCATTACAGCCACAGGCAGGACAGCAGCTGAGGTACACAATTTTCTCCCTGTGATGCCTGTGCTCGCTAAACACTTATTGAAACAATTGTGTATAAAAAGACAATAAATGTTTGCATCTTGAATATTGTTCTCCAACAAAATTATCGCTTCACAAAAATGAATATCAGTGACCTGATACTATTACCATTATTACTTAGTGTGAGCATTTATGACTGTTCTGTTCAACATATTTAATTGTAATAGTCTCTGCACAATGAAGTTCACAGCATGTTAAAAGAATAAATACTCATGTAATGAATAGAGTCATATTTTTCCCCACTGTTCTGTGACTGAAATGTTTCTAAATAATAATAATGTGCTATACTGAATTTTCAAGGAAGCTGGATTCAAATCCAGCTCAGGTTTGATGTTTCTAAAAATATGCCTTTCAAAGCACATTTTCAAAACCCAACTGCAACATTTCAGTGTATTTTAAAAAGAAGCTTTGCTTTCAAAAACTTACTCATTATTTCACTTTATTTGCTTTATAATAATCTAAATTTGCATGTGGTGTTTGAGAATAACTTTTTGACGTGTTCTATCTAGCTGCACTGACTACTAAGCATAACCTTAATAAAACCAAGTAAGAACACAAGTTTAGTAACAGCAACACAAGATTCTGTGCAGCTGAGCTGTCTCAGAGAAAAACAGATGCCTGAGGAAACAGATTGCTGAAAGATACAGCAACATTTCGTTCTACCACCTATAGACTGGACTTTATCTCAAATAATCCTTCTGCTAGACAAAGAGATAAATTTTGCCTTACTGAATAAATTCTAAAAGACTATTAAAATAGCAACAAAATCAGGAAAATGACAACAAACCATTGGATCTCAGTTTAGAAAACCCATCACTTTTCTGTTAAACCTGGTGGGCCCTCATCCCTGTTGCTCTACGTATCACAGTAAAACATAGCATATTCACAGGTGCTAGGACCAGCACTTTATATCTGCTCAGCTCCTTCTCTTAAGGCCACTGAGAAGATAAGATGAATAATGCCTTTGCTAAGGATTTTTCACCAGGAGAAAACTTGACAACCACACCAATGGAAGATGGCAGGACCAATATTGCAGTAGCTTCATAAAAGCTGGCACTAATTTTCCTGTGTGAATGATACATTTTGTTAAATCAGTTTCAGTAGATGATGGCAAAAGTATAATCTTCAAGAGTCAGGAAACATGTTTTAAGAGTGGCAGATTCACCAAACTCAGCTGGAAGTAGCAGGTGGAATGACCACTTTATGAGGAAATACCTTCTTTAAATAGTTCATTTCTGCCTCTAGTTTGAAGTCTAAATTCCAGGTGGTAAGGTAATTATGCAGTCCACAATGAAAGAAGAGGAAAGATAGGAAATATTAATAGAAAACCTGAATTTCTAGAAAGATGGAAAATAAGCTTTTAAATACTGTTCCTTTTCCTCTTATTTGCATACATGTGTAGCACAACTCCATTGTATGGCTAGAAAACAAAACTTGTAGATCTGAATCCACATACTTGGCTCTTCTGGCTTAAAACACATAACTCTGTTAATTCATATTAAAAATAACAGGGACCAGATAGCAGAGTACAGAAAAAGCTGCACTGAGTAAGTGCTATGATATGAAGAACAGGAGTATTTCTTAGAAAGGGACAGCTTATTTTGGTTTTACATGTATTTATTGAGCTTCTTTAGTGATGTACACAGGCACAACTACATTGATTCTTTTTTATCATCGGTTTTACCTTAATGTGAATTTAATGTCCCCATATTCCATATTAATAGATTCTCCATTCCATCAGGATACTTTTTAATCAATATTAATCAAAACCATATCGATAAGCAATCATAATTATATCAATATCCAAACTAAAGTATTGGTGTTACAGGAACCACAAGCATGGATCAAATCTTACTAGTATCTATAATAGTTTACTTACTAGTAAACTATTTTCACCTGCCTGCCTGGTAAGAGTACAGGTAGAAAACAGCTGAATTAATCTTAATGGAAGAAGACAGAGTCCACTGTCGGAATTAGGTTTAAAAATACATATTTGTATGTAAATATAGATAGATGGTATAGACGGTATAGATATAGATGGGTAGACAGACAGATACACATACAGTAATCTCTAATTTTATAGCACCTACCAATATGGGTTCCTGCTCCAGTCTAAAAGAATAACATTTTTAAAATACAACAGAGAGTTGTTTTACCAGGGCATAAATATTAACATTCTGGTAACCACTGTTTTACAGATATAACACTCACAAAAAATGAATTCTTAAAATCCTCTCAGAATAGAGATTTAAGTCATTAATCTGTAATTTTACGATGTATTTCAGATGATACCATAATGTTATGGAGAACACCTAAGTATTTTGTGCAGAGGTGAGGAATGTAAAATAAATTACACCTCCATTTCTTAGGTTTGCATGTTTTTAATTTCGTATAATATATAGGACTAAGACTCTAATTTGTTTCCCTTTTCGTCTTCAGCATTTCCTCCCTTTAATTAGCTTCTTCATCTTCCTTGTTACTAATGGGTGCAACCCTGATCAGCAGTTTTATAATTTATAAATGTGGTTTCACCATGATGGCTTGTTTCTGTGCCTGCCTCTTTATAAACCATCTTCATAGCATCCTAATACTGTAACAAAAGACTACTCATCTTTCTAGTACCCACATGACCATGACATCTCACCAAAAAAGAATCCAATACCAAGAGATGCTGAACATGAAGTGCAATTTGTAAAACTTTCAAGTGAAAGGAACCTTCAGCATCATCTTCATCAATGATCTAAAAGCAGCATTAAAAGTACATCAGTGGAGCAATAACTCATTTTTTATTACACGAAATTTGAAATTATTGCTCACTGCACTTCTAAAAATATATTCAATAACTAAACCATTTAGTTCTATGTTTTAAAGTGCAAAAGAATTTTGACTTTTCAGACGTTAATTGACATTTTGGAAAGAAATATAACAGTTCTGGTTGCAAGCTCCCAAATTGCTTAAGATCCCTAGTTGATAAAGATTTTAACAATATTTTCCAAACCTATTTGAAACACGGTTAACAGTTTTAAAGGTGGTGTATTAATTACAAAAAAGAAATCTAAACTCCTAAATCACCCTGGTAATATTTTTCATCAAAAATGGAATCACACACTTTATTACTATAACAACTTCCACTTCTTCACTTTCTCCATTCTACTTCTGTTTGCATTTGTTTCTTCCAGGAAATACATGCAGAAGTACATTCACTGATGAATGTACAACTCGGATTTAGCAAGATACAAAGCACTGAGGAGGAAACTCAACCACACAAGAGTTGTTTCTTACTGAATAAGGGTTTCAAGCACTTAGAAATAATGAAGACATTTGATATGTAATGATTCAATCATGCATTTCTTCCATATTCACTAGCTAAGTTGGCAGTACTAAGAATGTTTTTTTTTACTTTTTTTTTTCTTTAAGCAATTAATTGGATGCTACCACATCATGGGTTAAACAATAGAAGTGAACTCAAATAACTTCCAGGTGAAAAATATCCAATCCTTTCAGGTACTGTGGGAAATCTGGAGAGATTCAGGTGGTCATCTATATCTCATTTTTACTGCATTTTCAACTACCTTTGGTTTTTTACTGGAAGGAACTGGGCTAAATCCTTTGACAGTCTAATGCAGGCAGAGGTTTTTCCTGACTTTCCTCAAATGACTAATGAAAATGAAATGAGACTCACCCTACAGAAAATGTGCTCACCCTGCTGTGAAAAGAAAAAAGAATCAATATAGCTTGATGAAGAGATGACTGATTGGAATTGAACATATGAAGCCTTCTTTTCATACTAAGAAGAGACTGAAGGAGGGAGGAGCCAGTGGCAATGCCATTTTATCTTCTAGGATACATGTAAGCACAGTTGGAAGAACGGAAGAAAAAAAAATAACTGTTCTTCACTGGAACTCTACTGAGCCAGCTTTATCAATAGACACTGTGCAGCTGCCTGTCCCTGCAAGAAGCTGTGGTCAGCAAAATGGAAAACTTACAAATGTCAAACACTTGATTTGTTGGAGACTCTTACTCAAAACTCATTACTCAGTCTAATTCTTGGGAACAGGATATTCAAAGGAGATCAAGTACAGAAAAGAGAGAGAGAAAAATCATCTGGAAGAAAAAAAAAAAAGACTGGAAAAGAATCTTTGAAGATGCTAGTGTGAAGACAGCCATAAAAATACAGAAAAATGAGCAGATGTCTTCCAGAAGTCCATTTTAACCCTACAAGTGATTCAGAATGGACTTTTTAACTAGTTAGATATCTGTAGCTAAGGGGGAAAGCCTAATAAAAAAGCTGTGAGAAAGACTGGCATGATATAGTCAGTATGGTTGTAAAAAAATGTGCAAAGAAAATAAGAAAAACACACACACAAAAAAACAAACCCGACCAAAAAAAACCAAAAACAAAAAACCAAAACAAAACAAACAAACAAACAAACAAAAAAAACCACAAAAAAACCCCAAACCAAAAAACCCAGTAAAAGGGACATTGCTGTGGCTCAAGAAACAACAAATCTTGCAGTAAACAAAGAACTGGGAAAGAAGCCAAGTATTCACTCTTCAAATTGGCAAAAGTAAGCTAATTCTCTGGGTATGTTGGGAAGGCAGCTACCACATCAGCAGAAAACACCTTTGCATATCCTAGAAAATATCTATGACTGTCAAAAAGCAAGAAGCAACTCTTACTGAGAACAGTCCAGCAAATTAATGAAATTTCATGAGTTAGCAAAAATCCTCAGCAACACAAAAACAAGAAAATAGGGGGAAAATATTATTTCTTCAATAGTTTGCTTTTACCACCCTATCACATTTGTCTTACAAACAAATAAGAGCCTCCAGAGTCTCCTTTAGATAAAATCTGTCATGTTAATATTTCGTGTTTGTTCTTCTTCAGCACGAATTTGGCTACTGTAAGCTCACCAGTAATTAAGTAATTTGTAACCACTCTCACCAGAATCTCAACATGAATGATAAACTTGGTGACAGAGACAAGTTGCAGGAAGTATGATGGAACCAGAGTCTCCCAATTGACTAACTACCCACACACTTTTGGATCAATGAATCAAATGAATCCCTTCTGATCAGAAATGTTCAGACTAGATCTTGTCTAAACTTAGAGTTTGCAAAAAATCCAAATCAGCATACTGAAATTCATCCTTTATATTTCTTATAAGGAATCTTTTCTACAAAGAATCCTTAGATTTCATATTTCTGATCAACCAACCGAGAGATGACATCAAAGCCTGAAAATAGTTTCTAACACAGAAAATTCGTCATGCATCAATGCATTTTTCTTCAGCAATAGTAATTTTAGGTTGACTATCCTAACTTGGTACATTTTTTCTTCTTTATGCAAACTTCTGGTGATGCAGCTTTTGCAAACTTTCAGCTTTCAGATATCAATGGACTTAGAACCATGATTTAAGATTCTAGAACCATACCATGCTAAACTCCATCTCTGTGGAAACCTAATTCCTCCCTAGCTTCAGCCTATTACTGAGGTATAACTACAAAGCTATAAAAACATGTTGTTAGAGAAACTGACCTCATCATTGCTGAAGACTATCCATTTCTACCATTCCTTATTAACCTCTTGCTAATCTGCTAGAGCAACAGAGAACCTGGCATTTTTAGGGTTTCAAAGCTTTCCATTCCTTGCAACGTAATTAGTGCATTGAAAATAATAAATGAATAAAATTGTTTCCTTGAATCATCTTCCTTCGTCATCTGCAATAGAGGAAATACAAAGCGCAATACAAGCACAGGAAATACACATATTGAGAATTAGCTATCATATATACTGAGCTTTTGATGACCAACAGTGGAGTAGGCCTATAAAAATAAGTAGCAACAACTAAATACTTCATTAATTTAGGGGGGTATGTTTATTAGATGTTGGTCAACAAATAGGATCCTTTCACAAAGTATTTATTAACAGAGGAAAAAGAGGTTAAATGTAAAAAATTCACATATCTGTTTCAATTCTGTCTCAAAGAATAATTATAATGAAATGCAAAATGGAAAATAATAATTTGGTTTCTTAAAACACTTTAGTAGTGCACCTAAACATTCTGCAAAACAAATTTTCAGTGAATTAGCTATCATATCACATAATGGTATTTTTCTGAAGTGAATAATGTATTATCTGATTGAATGCAGCAATTATGAGCCTCTTTTTGTTCAATATTTTCATTTAAAACTTCAGAGAATTGCTATACAGCATCATTTATTCACAAAAACACCACTGAAGATTAAGAAATTATATTCACAGAATTTTAAAATTCCTAGTATTATGAATATTAAATAGTCATACAGCAATTTTTTATTTCAAAATATACAAGCTGATTCTCAGAAAGAAACTGAGAATAAAAAGTTTGTTCTTAAGTGGGAAAAAATATTTTAGGAATCATCAAAGGAACAAGGAAATATGAGGCTGGTGATGGACAGGGAAAAAAGGTAAGTAAAGCCAAGAGTGTCTAGCTCAGACAAGAAGAGGGACCATTTTCAGAATTCATAGTCAGAAGTATCACAGTGTAAAGGAAGGCAGTAACACTATTTCTACACCTCAGGGAAGACGGAACTTCAAACACTGCATTTCTAGTACTTCACAGAGAATAATAAAAAAAGAAGAAAAACTACTGGGCAGACAAAAAATAGTTATCTCTGGCTTTCTAAAATGAGTATTAAGACTCAACCACTCATGCTCACATATTCTTGCTAGTGACTCTAGCAACTGCCCTACTCTTTTTAATTTCCCTTGAAGGACTTCACCTTACGTGCTCCTCACTAGAAACTGCTACTGGAATAGCAAGGCACTGCACAGCTACTTGTTAGGCTGTCTGATGACATGACTCCTCATCAAACCTTCCCAATGTGCGTAAAGCTCGCCTTGAGTTTGTCAAAATAGTGTAGACTTCTTCCCCTCTGAAGCATCAACCCCTGCAACCAGACAAAAGCTCAGAAGAAAACTGTTCCCACTTCCACATTTGTGCACCAAGTACACATTCATCACCATCAGCACCTTCCTTTTGTTTTCACTAGGCCATCTTGGGAAAACACAAGAAGGCATTTACAATAAGCACTACAAACGTACGTAGGACAAAGAGAAGTGTCAGATCCAAAGTACTGCTTTTCTCTGAGCCTACAGTGGCATTCATTATAAGAAAGGCAATATTGTAGTATAAATGTGAAAAATTATGTGTATAGCTAGGATGGAATTGGCCACATCTTCAGGATTCATGACTGGGTAAGAGATTTTGTTTATTTATTCAAAACTGCTAGAAAAGAGTGAGTGATCATACCGTTTTTGAAATTATAAGTCCTGAAATGTAATTAATGTGTCTAATGATATATATATATATATATGTGTATATATACATATATATATATATATATATATATATAATTTTACTTCAAGGGTAGAATTACTTCTTTGTTTTAGAACAATAGGCATGGCTTTTGTAGTCATTAAACATTTCAACCCAAAATTTTAGTGGTGTTATGATCTTCTAAATTAAGTAAAGTCTATGCATGCTATGTTATGCTAGTCCCATTTTGATATATCTAGATTGAAATCAAGGATTTATAATGGATAAATCAATGTAGTAGGCAAAAAAAAATCAGAGTAACCACTATCATTCGTAATACGTTTCCCTTAGAGAGCTTAGATTAATCTTCTTGTTTATGTACAAAACATCTCGTTTTAGCATACAGGCTTTTAAATTTCAGGCAGACCAAAAAAATGAAACTGCTATATTCCCCTGAGCCCCCTATACAGAATGATATGTCACCTAGTGAATACAAAAATCTTTCAGCTGGCTCTTCATTCTTTGCTGGTTTTTGCTGGAGTAGAGTTAATTTTCTCAATAGTAGGTTCTATGGGGGTATGTTTCAGACTTGTGCCAAAACCAGTGTTGATAACGGAAGGATGCTTTTTCCATTGCTAAGCAGCACTTGCACAAAGCCAAGGGCTTTTCTGTTTTTCATACCACCCCACCAGCAAGGAGTGAGGGGGACAGCCAGCTCAGCTGATCCCAACTGGCCCAAGGAGAGTCACACACCACGTGGCATCATGCTCAGTATATAAAGTGGGGTGAAGAAGAAGGAAGAGGAGAGATGTTCAGAGTGATGGCAATTATCTTTCTCTGTTACATGGGGCTCTGCTCTTGTGGAGATGGCTGAACACCTGCCTGCCCCCAGGAAGGCAGTGAATGAATTCCTTGCTTTGCTTGTTTGTGCAGCTTTTTCTTTACATATCAAACTGTTTTTCTCTGAACCAATATGACTTTTTTTTTTTACTTTTACCCTTCTGATTCTCACCCCCTTCCAGTGGGTGGAAGAGTGAGAGGCTGTGTGGAACTCAGTTGCTGGCTGGGGTTAAACCACGACAGAGGTGAAGTGTCTGCATTATACTTAGTGTAGGAGAATGGGAAGTACTGCAATTTAAGCTTATATACATTTAATGATGAGCAGCATTTTTCCTGAGCAAGACTAACTGCTCTGAATTAATATGGATAAACATTAAAAAAAAAAACCCCTAAAAATTTTGTGCTTAAAGGAGACATTTATTGCATCTTTTAATTCTGAATAACTTGGATTATGAAGCACTTATTGCCAAAAGAAAATGAAATAGAGTTCTACTTTATCTTATTAGAAAATACTGCTGAAATACTATTTCTGAAGCACAGGCAAAATTGGTTAGGAAGTAACTTCTATCTCTACTTTGTATCTTATGCATTCAGTGCAGAGAGAGTGAGTTATTCTTGCCTTAAAAGTCAAGTTTCTGGGACATCACCTCATGAGATCCACGGAAAATATTTTCAAGGCAATCTGGCACATATACAGCTAAAATTTGGGCCTCTGTCCTAGAAAGGGAATGAATTTAATATTGCAGTTTAAATTTCTAGGTCAGGTGTATCAGCATAACGATTATTAAACTCCTTGGAAGCTCAGTTCTGTGTAAACATAGAGACAAATTTTTTATCTGAGAATTTCCCTTTTTTGAGTGCAAATTGTTTTCCTACTCTTTCCATAATGAGGCAGATCCTTCCAGATGTAAAAGTTACTATCTGCAAAAATATATTTAGAGTTGCTTTATATTTGTTGGTAAAGATTCCCTGCTGCAACATTATTTGCTATGCTATTCATTTGAATAATTTACCCCATTACTTTTACAAGACTGGAAATAGTACCTTGCAATGGAAAAGAAAAGAAAGGTATTAAAGGCACCTACAACTTATGATGATTTGGAATAAACAGAAGAATCAAGACCACCACCACATCATTACTTTATTTAAACAAAGATCTTTATGTCCTGTCTTTTTTCTAAAAGTTATTTCAAAACCAGGGGAAATCAGCTAATACTTAAAGCAACAGGCCACTGAGAAGTCCTAGATAAATGGCATATTTCACTTAGTTATTCAAGTTGCAAGTTCAGCAACATGAAGAACAACAAGAGAATGAAATTACACGATCAGACATCGCTATGGATACAACCCTTGTATGGCATTTATGTGGTCCCTGCCAATTCAAAAGGAGAAAAAAAATATTTCTAAGTAGAAGAGAGAGAAACATCATTTGGTTTCTGCCAAACTGCCTAATTCTGCCTATAGCATCACACACAGGAAAACCCTCAACAATGTATTTTCTACACTCCACAAAGTAAAATACTCTTCAGCTGTATTTCAGTTATTGTGCATCAAATGAGTTACACACGCTATAAAAGTTATAACACTGAACAAAAAGAAACAGAGGCAACCCCCTCCCCACCCACCCCCACCCCAATAATAGCAGCATACCAAAGAACTTAATTTACAACAAGTAGGAAACACTATAACTAAGAAAAGAAGCAAGCTCTTTATATGCAAGAGCAGCAGACTATGAAGAGATGTCTGAATTTGAAATCAATATTCAAGAGTGTTCTGCTATCATTCTCTTTAGCCAATGGTGTATTTATAACACACTGACAATTGTTTTTTGACCTGTTTGTGTGCTGTTGGTGGTCCTGCTTTTTTTTCCCATGTGTCAGTACATTTCAGTCAAATATATACTTTTATATACCTATCTGTATAAACATTTAGAAAGCACAAATATTGTATACATTCAGAAACTTCTAATAGCAGTATTTCACTATAAAATATAGCTTTTGTGTGTTTATGATTCAGGAGGATAATAATATGAATAGATGTATTCACAAGGGAGCTGTTAAAACTGTTACCACAGTTTTAATAAGTGTATAAGTCAGTTTTCATATGTGATCAGTTGGTTTAAACAAAAATTGCATTCAAATCAAAATTTCTGAAGTTAATTAGCTTAAAATCTATGGATTTTTCTCTTCATATAAATTCCAAATTGACATAAGTATCTCAAAAGCATGACTACAGTAGTGTAACTGTGGATAAATCACCATCCTACACTTTTCAAAAACTGTTCCTTGTAGGCATTTTTTTCTGAGCTTAGAGTTAATGAATTGGTGACATTTGAAAAGTAGATAAATCATCAATATTTTATACAATAATTATTATAACACCTTAAAATATCCCCACAGTGTTGCAAAAAGTATTTAGCTTTGTCTTTTAATAAATATGATTTTAAATAATTTTTTTTAAGTTTCTAAATGCATCACCTGAAAGTATAGCCTACACTGATAAAACCTGCAATTCTCCACACTGTCCAAGATTGGCACAAAAACTTCCAGGTAAAACTAAGAGTTTCCTGCTGATCTAGGAATAATTAGAAATAATGTAGCTGGACAAGCCCAGGATCAGTCTCAATACATATTTCTACCAGGACAGAAGGATCCTTAAGGTCCTAAACACATCATGCCCACGTCAATATAATGCCCACTCCTCATACTATTGTTCTGATTGCTTGTAATTTGGACAAGAATTTCCACTTATTTTCAGAAAAACAAGGACACAGTGAAAACGAGGAGGCAAGGAGAAGAATAGGAGAGAACAATGCACTCAAAATTAATTAATTAGTTGTCACATTTGATTTAGGATATATCTAACCCTAATAAGGTCTGTCAGCCATGAATATAGTCTAAAATGGTCTGGAAATGAAAATCTAATCTCCATCTGTAGCCTTATTTCAGAGACATCAGCATCACTGTTTTGCATGAAAGCTTCCAAATTTAATGACCAGGCCTCTCCAAAGTGCATGCACGTGCTTTAATAAATCCCATTTACTCAAAACAAACAACAAAAGAGTGTTTCAGGAAAGAAATGAATAGTTAATTAAATAAAACTATTTGTTTCTTTTGTCATATAGGAATGTACTCACCAGAGAATACATTTACCTCCCTATACAGAGCTAAAATCTCTACTAAGACAAAAATGATCCCATTATTACCTGATCTGTTTCCAAAATGCACATTATGTAAGAATTATCCTGAATATAAAGGAAGTGGTTTTTAAAAAAGCATAATAGCATGACGATAATTTCCACTTTAAATTATCTATTCTTCAATATTAAAAGATATACCATCTATCCATTGTAGAAAAAAATGGCTAAAAACTTGAATACTAGTGGACAAGTTTTTAAAAAGCAATTCATTAAACCAACTTTTTTCATACAGCATTCTTATCTACAGAGATTTTGAAAACACCTTGCTGAAAAAGAAAAAACAGTGCTTTATACTGTCTGAAATAAGTGAAAGGGGGAGGAGGGGAGAGGAGGAAAAAAGGGAATTTGACATTAATTCTATACATACTGTTGCAATAATAGCCTCTGCTCATTATTTCAAAGGAGAAATCTGTTGACAACTTTTTGTTCTTTGGGTGAACCCTTCAAAAGCAGCACAATCATTCCTATGAAGCTCAGTGATAGAGACTGCCACATAATTTGAAAGTAATTTTGGAATATTTGGAACAGATTTCTTTCATTAAACTACTTCTTTAAAGAAGCAAAGTTTCCTGTTTAGCATCTGCAGTTCAACTCTGTAACATTCCAAAGCAGGAAGTTTGTTTACTTTTAAATTTGACTGCATTGTGAATTAATTTTCTTAAACAAATGTGGAAACAGGCACCTAGTGCCTGATGCCACTAAAGAATGGAGAGCTGCTTTTAGCCATATGGATTGCTAATGTCATGCATTTTTTTTGTTTTTGATTTGGTTGGGGTTTGTTTGTTTGTTTGTTTTTAAATAATTATTTGGAAACCTAATAAAGTTGATTAAAAAATAGGTGCTTATTTTCAACTGAAACATTATGCAGAATGAGATTTTTTTTCATATGATGATCTGATTAAGGAACTTCAGAATTTCAACCAGTACTTCCATGAAGAGCACTATTCATTTTCCTGTAATGCAGTGCTCAATGCTTTCCAAATATTTCTTCTTCCCATCTAAATCTCTGCAAGAAAACTTCAAAGAGAGACTTGAAAGCCAGTGCATTTCTTTCTTTCTTTACTTTACTTGAATTATTGTGTTGCTTTGTATCTGACGGCCTAATTACCTGTCATTAGTTATGACAAACTCTTTTAATTTATGCAGCATTTTCATTCTGCTAATATTTCAGACAGATGTACAAAATTTTATGATGCTGTACACCAGGTGCTGCATAAAGGAAAATGAAGCTTATTTTTTCTTCCACTTTGTCATTTTTACAACTTGTAGCTCCAAAGAGAAATACGAAATAGTATTTAGAAGCATTTTACCCCACAATACCCTGTACTTACTTTCTTCTTAATGTGATCACAGTTTAAAAATAGCCATTGCACGGCTCTGGTTTTCTACAAGTGGTCTATACAGTCCCACAAAACTGTACTTGTCAATGGGAGTATCTAGGTAGTTATCACAGATATCAACATATTAAATGCTTAAAGAGGGACTTATTACTCCTCCTTGAAAAATCACACAGGCAGAATCACAGATCTTTTGCAGGCTATTCCTTTAAACATTAGGCTTACACAACAAGCTTTAAAATATTTGAAAAAAAACTGCATCTATTCAAAGAGCATCTGAAAGTTGTCAAAGATTAAAATCCTCCTTATTAAACAGCTATTATTTTTTCCAATACCAATTTCAGCACTTCCACTGTCTAATTGCTAACCACTAATTTTAAAAAGCTTTGAAACTTAAATGCCATGTAGAATTACAATGAATTAATCACCACAGTGAAAAATCATGTTATCTGTATTTGTTTCCCTTGATTAAGCAACTACTTTAAGGAAACAAAGTTTAAAATTTAACCTCTGCATTTCAATTTTCACTTAAGATCACTGAAGTGGCTTGGCACTTTCTATTAACAAATCAGTCATTTTCCTTCTACTTTGCAAATAACCAATACTAATTGAAATTCACTAGATGAATTAGAAATACAACACACAAAACCCAGAATTAAACAAGTTAACATACAAATTATTTTACTTATGAAAAAAGGCAGGAAGCTATATGTAGACTGACACATTTAGCCAAGATGAAGGTATATAAAACAGCTCTATTTCCAACTTCAAAATGTCAAATATGACAAAAAATTCCATGAGCAGTAGTTTAATTTGAAGCTAATGAGTACTGGTGCACCACTCAAAATAACTTATTTCATCAACCAAAGTTGTCCATCTGACAAAGGTGAGTTTAAAAATGCCAGAAGGATAATTAAGACAGGAGCACAACTGGCTACAGGAGAATTCCTGGCTTGTCATAAAACAGTGGATAGAAAATCCAAGTCTAGCAAATTCATATTTGTGCAGAATCACATACATTTTATCCTAACACATCTCATACAGAATTGTTTTCAAATTAATGATGATTAATCAACAGTCTGGAAGATAAAAAAGCATATGTAGTCCTAACAGAGAGTAAAACTTTGTGGGGAAAAAAAGGAGACTATCAGAGATTCAAAGGATACAATCTCATAAAAGTCTTCACAATTCAATTTATACTATCTCCAGCTCATATATATATTTATATATTTAAGACTGGGTCTTGTATCTAAGTGTTGTTAGCATTTCTCCTTTAACTTTTCCATCTTTTATAAGTTTATGTCCTCAGTTTTTCTCAATTAATTTTCTTTGTGAAAATATCTAAAGATGCAATTGGCATTTTGAATAAAACAAAAACAAATCCCACCAATCAGTAACTGGTCAGACTCTTAGCAATCAAAAAAATAAATAGGGAAAATAATGAATCTGTCTGTTCTCTATCACCTCCCCTCTGAATAGAGGTGTAAAACAGTTTAACAGTGTTTATGCAGATTATTACATCAATAGGTAAGCTAGGTGCTAGTAAAACACTTGGCCTGCACCCCAAACTACCAACTGGAACTGCAGAACTGCTGGCAAAGCTCTGCAATGTCTCTGCAAAAAACCGAGGCAGCAGGACAGCCGCAGGTTTGCAGTGCAGCATCCATCTGCAAAGAGAGCTAATTTCTTTCCAAAGTGATTCGAGGAACCACAGGCCACTGATCCTGACTTCCATTTCTGGCAATCACTTCAGACTCTGGAACACAATGTCGTGTCACGGTGTACGTGTCAAACAGGGCCCGTTGGAAAGAGCCAGCACAACTTCTGCAGGCTGGACTTAGCCAAATCAAAAGAGTGTGATGATCTCCAGAGCTGATTACTGCGAGGTAGTGTATCCATGGAAATAACCTAAGCCATGCCTACATAACCATGAACTCAGATTTAGGAGAAAAATGAAGAAAAGGAATCTAGGGGTCATTAGTAATGTTTCCTTGGAATTATCAGCTCAATGAATAATAACAGCCATAACAAGCCAATAAAATGCTGGGAATGATTTAGGAAGGACATTGAAAATGTTGTGTGGACACTTCAAAAACCTTCATTAATGTTTCTCTCCAGTCTGCTGTTTGCCTAGGATTTACTGCATAAATTTAAAACAACAGCTGCTTTAAAGCAATCATGAGATATGTCCACACTAGGTTATTTAGGCTGACTCTAGAAATGGAATAAGTTCAAAAATCCACATTCATCACAGCAGAAAAAAAAAAAAAAAAAGCCAGCTCTAGAAGACTTAGGTATTCTGAAGAATACCTCTACTGCTTCCTTTAAAGTAACTTTCTTCTTGTTATTAATATTACTCAGCTTTACATTTAAAAATAAGAGGGAAATTGCCCAATTTTTGGTAATGGATATTTTAACTAATACGAAATTGCAAGTATTACAGTGTCAGATATCTTCAGGGGAAAATAACTGTGACTTGATTTAACACACCCAAAGAAATAATTTCCATTAGTAAAAAGATGAAGTCAAATATCGTAACTGCTATCTAATTTTCTGAAATATCTAAGTAATTTAAGGAAAGAACTACTGTGATAAGTGAGATGAGTGCTGCTATTTTGAGGAGAAAGAGAGAAAAACCTGTGCATATGGAATAGGACTATTGCATATAGTGGATAAGTTATTAAAAAATGAAGGAAGTTAAAAAGCAACTCTCACTAATAATCAATATAAGAATAACTAACATTCCTTAATTTTGTGTTACAGTCATCTTATTATTTAATTTTACACAAATTTCTAGAGGTAATAATAATGTACAAAATTGATGATGAGAAGAAAAATTGGTACAGGAAAAGGTATAAGATAGATGCAAACTTAGATACCACATTAATACTGAAACATTTCATGGGAAGATTTTTTCAGTTAATATCCAAATTTAAACCCCTTCAACTAAAAATTGCACATGTCATTTATTATAACCTCAACCTGACATTTTACTTTTATCATATTCCAGAACACCACTTTTATATAACAGTCCTATACTCTTTAAAGAACACAGCAGTATCTGAAAAACCAGACTCCTGCAAAGATTTCTGAACAGTCTTAAATTGCATTTGTTTTCTGTACTTTCATTTCAATGCATGTGTAGAGAATCAGTGCTCAAATCACCAGAACTACTAAAATTCTAAAGTTTACCATTAATATATTATATTCCCTTTTTTGTGTGTGTTTTCTAAATAGTCAATATACATCAGAGTTATTTAGTTCCTTCTCATTCTATAGGTAATAATTTATTTCCATTTCTCCATCTGACAATAGTTACTGTTGCATGAATTATGGAGACCCAAGTAAACTAAGAACTACCAAGAAATTCTCCCTTACCCATGAATTAAGAGAATTCTTCAAAAATTGTATCCATAGAGCTCCTTTTACGAATACTTTTTTCCCTGGTCTATTTTTTAATTATGCCTCTAACCCTACTCTTTATTGCAAATTCTTCTAATGCATTTAATGTTCTAAAAAAATTATATGATTTAAAATCTGTTACTCTAATAGTCATAAATTCCTGTAAGCAGATTCCCAGAACTTTACTGTTTCCTACCTCAGTTCTTGCTGAGGGTTAGAACTTTACATACATTTAAAAAGTCTGCATAACATCTGTCACTTTCTCATCCCCAGTGCAAAGACATCTTCAAGGCAGAGGTTATATATGATGCTTAGTACCTCCTCTATCCATTGCTATGTTGCTTAAGTACTCTTAAGTAAACAGTAAGTAGTGTGCTACAGTTGATTTTGTCAATTTTGTCTTCTGTCAACAGGTTTTCTAGCATGATGTGATTAAAGGGGGATCAACAAAGAAGATGGATGCAAAAATATTGCTGCACCTTTCTTGCACAATCTTATCTTTCAGAGGCTTTGCCTTCTTGACTGTACATTGTTCCTACAGGATCTGAAAAATGCTTTACTTCTGATATCATTAGAAAAAACAAAAGGGACTTATCTCAGATTTTATAATTTCTCCTTCTAAAATATGTGTCATCACCACCAGTTCCCCTATACTGAACTTTCCTATATCCTCTGTACTTTGGCATTACAATTCTCTCCACTCTCCCTCCCACTAAACTTCTATCAGTTCAGTCATTATCCTCAGAAAAAGACAGTATTCCTCTTCCCTCTTTGATTTTGTCAATTCGACTGAAACAGTTTTGTCTCTTTCTTTTCTCTCTGTCATCAGCCTGATTGGGACTTTCACTCTCCTGGCTGTTTCTTGTCATTTCAAAGTTTAATTCTGTCACTGCCTATCAATTGGTTGAAGAAAGAGAACTTATGGTTTCATGTCTAAAACGTTACCCCCAGCCTCTTGTTGTTTCATACGTATTATTTCCTACTGCATTTGTGAAGAAGCCCTATAAATAACCATGTAAATTAATCTGAATGTAATTTAGTTCCATTTACTTAAGAAATAAACCTCTCTCCTTTGGTTTTTGATGATGATTCTCATCACTTTGGGAGTGATGTAACACTTCAGAAGTTACATCAATGTTTATTTGATGTGAACTTCTCTCTGCACTTACCTGCCAGCCACACACTAAGGCTTTGCCAGTCCATCCAGTATTACGAACATTTTCAGACAACCACCACAAGTTTGTCTTCATCTACCCATTTCATTCCCAGACTCTTCCTCTAGAAGGTGCTCCTCACTTTTTCTTGACTCCAGACATTGCATGGCCCTTTCATCCTCCACATAATTTTGTAACAGAATATCATTTAAGGAACCTTGTGAAGCCTGACACATAAACAGTGTAAGCAGTTTCATCCTGTTCTATATGTTGCAATATTTGTCTTAACCATCTAGCAAAGTCATAACGTACAAATTAAATGCTATAAAAGTATTACAGTTTAGATTCCCAATAATGGTAATATTTTAACCCAGATACATTATGTACAATGTATTTCTAAATTCAATGTTTACTAAAATAACACCATAAAATATGACAAGTGAAAGACCTTAAAAGAATGCATCTTTTCAAGAAGTTAGGAAAGTCTCACCAGAACCAACATAATTTTGGAATACCCCATATTTCAGAAGTAACTTTTTGGACTCTCCTTTCCAGAAATATCTTTGTGTTATTAATTTATAATTACCAGTATGACCCCCAGAGCATTCTTCTTGCAGCTTCTCTAATTCCGGAAAATACAATGCAGACGTCAATGCATACATAGAATCCTACCCTAATAAAAGCCCACTTCTGAAATAACTATATCTAAATATCCGTGAAGATACTTGTAGTTGAATAACAATATATCTCCCAACTTCAACACAACTTTTCACAATGGCCTGAAATGAAATTTACTTGTGTAGCAATTGTTAAACTTTTATAGGATTAAATTGATGCACAAGTTGATTTTGGGCTTCTCTTTGGCATCAGCAAACATTATAACCTGTATCAGTTTTTTTTTTTTTTTTGAGTTTTACATTCCCCTCCTTCTTGGCAAGAATGTAGAGAGGTAACAAATAAATTACCTGTTACATTGCATTTATATATTTCAGGCATATTTGCTTAGCAGGCAAAGAAGTACAAAGTAAAGATTTTTTTTCTTAACTAAGAATACATTCAATCCTTCAAATCACTAAACCTCCAAATTTAAAAAAATATATTTGAAGTAGGTTCTTCAGTGTCAAGTTTTACCTCAGTGCACATTATATCTGGAGTAATTAACTCTTCAAAATTCAAAATGAAGTGGGGAAAAAAATCCCACAAACTTATGTAATATTTTGTATGTGAATGCTGATGAAATAGTAATAGTAATAATAATAATCATCAAATACAGGAAAAAAAGCCAACAATTCAACAATTTATGTAAAATACAAGAAATCTCTGTGCTTTTAGCTTCTCTGTATTTTATAAACTGTATAGCCAAATCAAAAGAAAATATACTAAATAATAGATAAATTTCTGAATTTCAAAACAGCACAACCACTTTATGGAGTTTCTTAGTCATGAATGAATCTTGGCTGACTAATGGAGAGCAAAGGATTCAGCTATGTCAATACCAGCTTCCTGAGGTGTGACCAAGTAGTTATAAAAGCATAAGTGGTTACAACAAATAACAAATAGTTAACCTATGCAGTATGAAAATATTTTGACTTAAATAATTTGGTGACTAATTTCTACCTTTTAAATAGCAACATTTTCTAAAACATTCTAACTTTACTCCAATTAAATGCTGAGTGTTGCAAAGATGCTAAAAAAAAGGGGGAAAAAAAAAAGAAAAAACACCAGTTCAACAATTCCAAAGTTAGAAAAACATTTTAAGGCTCCTCAAATACGTGATGAAGAGTTGAACATGAAACTGGGAAAAGGGTGCTGGCAAATTTCAGGAGTATGCTAGCTATAAAGCAGTGGCAAGTAAATTGTCCATGACCATGAAATAAAGCTCTACTCTGACAGTGAATATAGGAGAAATTTGAGAGAAATTAATCAGTACTCTGGGACACATTAAAGAACCACATACTCAGTTTTGATCTTATAGTTGTACTTCTTAGCGTTACTTTTTTCCTTCAACACAAGAGAAACATCAATGAAAGAGGACAATTGCCTGAATTCTGAGGTCTGGGATATTCTGAAATATCAAGATACCTCAGGATAGTTAAAGGAATTGCCAAAAAAGCCTCCAACCAACCGAACATACAAACAAAACATCCCTCACAAACCTAACAGAGACCACACCCCCCCAAAACCCCACTCTAACACAACAAAACATACACAGGCTACCTAGGCTTTTTAAATTAGGAAATATGTATGTTTGTTTATATCTGGAGCTGGTAACTAATAGAAGATTTCACCATACTGTACATTAATAAAAATTTGACATAAAAATATCACAGCAGAGAAATGGGATTTTTTCAATCTTCTCACCAACCAACAACAACATCTAGAATTTATTAATTTTTACATTTCTCCACCATAAGCCTTAAAAAAAACCAGTTAACCTTAAAAAAACAACATCCCTTTTAGATGCAGTTGTGACTTTTATTTTGCATATATGAAAAAAAAACTCCCTAAAGCCAAGCTGCATATGCATATTGACAGAAAGAGTAAAGTTGTGATGATAAGATTATGCATAATTGAAAATCCTGTGGGAAATGTGGGGATTTTTTTCCAGTGGTTTCTGCGTGTGATTTTTTTTATCATTCACAGATACTTTTAATTAGGTTTTAGTCTTCGAGCTAAGGAGATTTTAAAAATTACATTTCTCTTACTTTTCATAAAAAGAATGCACTTCTGCTTAAAGGAGAAATTAATGAATCCTAAATTAAGAGAGGCAAACAGAAATGGCTTAAGCTATCTTCAATTACCCACAGCTTCGATAGGCAGAACACCAAATATCCTGTAATAATGCCCTTCTACTGTAAAATAATTACATATTTCTTATATTGTACCCCTTTACCCTAGAAACGTTTTCCCACTAGCTATTCCAGTTTCCTATCTTTACTTCTACCTTGTAAAATACACAATTCCTAGAAGAAAAAATTTCTGTCTTCTTAAAGTCTGTCTACATTGCAAAGGCTGACTAAAGTCACTCATTTCCCAGTCTCCAAAGTAATAAATCAACTACAAGTGAGTGAAGCAAAGAGAATTACAGCCATCTATAGTTCTAGATTTATTTCTTGTGACTGAGCATTCTTTCTCAATTCAGTAAAGAACTATCATATTTACAACCTTTTCCACATACACTTCCTTATACTATACATCAACAAGATAATGAGTAGAATATATCAATCCTAAACATAGCCTTCCTCTAAACAGCAGCAATGAATAAGGAGAATAAGCATGTTGCTGATGATTAATCCTGCAGCAAAAGCATGGAAAAATCTCAATATTTGCTGTGAATATGTCCATGTTGTTTTTTAAATCTGAAGGTAGAAGAAATAATTTTACAGCTAGTTTTTTTCCAACCTTGTTGGAATTTCATGTCTTGGAATATATGAGAATAAATGATAATGACAATCAAAGATGAAATTGAAAAATGATCAGCATTTGGGACACTGAAGAATGTTTATTTCTACATGGGTGCAAGAACTAGCAGCACAGCCAATTCCTTTTTCCAATCACAAGACTCAATTTTCTTGCCCAGATCTACATGCAAGCATGAATTTCACTACTGGATTGTGTTGATGTTTGCTATTTGTCTATACCTACCAGGTCTTCAGTATTGGGGACCACATGTAGCATGCCTCTGAGTATTGTTTGGTGTAGCATAATTTGACTTTCAGACTTGGAAAGTCAAGAGTTCTCTCTCACTCAGAAAACGAAAGCTCAACCAAGCTGGGGAGTGATGGACAATGTTCTTTCACCTAACTCTCAGCTCTTTCCCTGGTTAGGAAAGGATATTCACTGCTACTGTACAATCTTATAAATGCATTTACTCATCATTTATCCCTCTGTCATAATAATATTTGTCAGGGCTTTTAGTTCCTTGGGTTTTTTCCCCCTCTGAATTTTAAAAATACACTTCTTACTGCCTGCTAGCATTACTGAAGCTCAGATACATTTTTAGGGTGATGTGAAGAGACTTTAAATTAGCTCTTTCACTATTTACTCATTGAGTCACTGCCACAGCACTAAGTACTTTGCCAGCAAGAGTGGCATTAGGCTGTTAAAATAACATGAGACAAAAGAAATAAAAATGTACTCCAAGAGCTAGAGAGAGACAATGAAAAGTAGACCGCTTGGGAAGAGTCATTGCTTAGATATTCAACTGGACTCTTCAGCAGAATGAGAATAAAAAAAAAAAAAATTCAGCCATAAAAAAATTAATAAAACAATTAATAAAACCATAATATTAAAAAATCAGGAGAAATAGATAATTGCTGTTTCTCAAGCATTATATTGCTACATAATAGGATCCCCTACAAGAAGAATATTGGCAGTAATATTTCAGTTCTACAACCCTGATCCACTGCACATTACATAGAGTCTCTTAAGACTACTGAAACTTCTGTTCAATCTCATTAACTGCAAATATCTACAGAAAAGAAGTTATACAAATCCATTTTCATTTGTTTTAAACACAATTGTGGAGATAGATTTGCAATTCTAAGCACAAAAAGATTACTAAATAATTCTTCTGCAGTGGTGCTCATTTGCATAATTAAAAGCTGGCAGCTCCTCATTCAGTGTTCATTTCCTTTACCTACTTGCAATATTCAGTTTTCTCAGCGTACATAATTAAAAGGCAAATTTACTACTTCTAAATAAATAATACTAATCACCAACTATCTAATTGAAAATACATCCGTTACTACTGAATTTTCTGTTGCATTATATTGCAGAGTTAGCTGTGTTCCCGTCTACACAGAAACAACAAAGTTCAAAGTTCTAAGAGGTGAAGGTTATATATTTTCCATGACACAAATGCGAAGTAGTTCTGCTGCTGAGTTTTGCTAATCAGCCAGCATAAATATACTGAACAATATGTACAATATACCATAAACAGACCGCTGCATGATGACCCAGACCTTTACAATGTCTCTCCTAGGGGTAAAAAAGCCAACTCCACCAAGAGAGAAAAAGCACTCCAGACCCACACATACACACACAACTGTACTCACATCTAGCTCAATGCTGCAATTTAGACCAGCAGCCTATATATTGAAGGCATTCTCTATTACAGTAGCAAAAGGTAAATACACCTTGACATGGTTAATCAGCTCTAAGGTGGGAGTATTGCACTCTGAAGTCTCACTCAATATCCAGCAATAAAATATGGACCGTCCAGAGAAATTAAGCTTCTCTCAGAACATCATTCTGCAAGAAATGTCTCCATGCATAAGTACAAATAAAGTTGTACTAATGAAGTTGAATACTGGAGCAAACCAAAACAGCAGGAAAAAGATATTAGTAGCCCTATTATACCACAAAATATGTCTATTAAAAGAGATTTTAATCAGTTATGAAGGAAAATATAAATAAAATTTGTACTAAAATGACAGTTTGAATATATACTGTATATAAATATACGGTATGCACAACATACAGTAAAAAGTAATTGTATAGAAACAATATAGAGAATATAGGAATAAATAAGAAACACGGATATGTGGTTTTGAGTTTGAATTCATATTTACCATCTGCTTTTCACTTGAATCTTATCTGAGATCTTTACATTTCCATAATTTACAAGGTTTTTATAGGATAAAATAACTTCAGGCAAAGCAATAAGAGGGATGTTTTTTCATCTCTGTCCCACATCTTTGCAGCTGTCATCAGTGCAGGCTATGAGACTCAGTGACACCAGAACAGGTTTCCATATGCTCTTCCATATTTTCTTGATTTTTTCTAAACCTATCTAAACCCATTTATTTTCACATTTTTCTAGAAATCTCTAAGGAACCTTCCTTATTCTCTAAGACTTTATCAAATGGTCCTTCTCTGTAATGATCTTTGTAGTAGACATCTTCCTTCCATGACTCTCTTCTGCTTTCCCTTCCAAAACCATTTTGAGTATTCCTCCTTCTGTTAGCTTCATTTTCTTCACTACATGGAAATTTTCAATCCCTGCTTTAAGTTTCCAATTTTATTATTTGCAGCTATCACTTACCGAAGGTATCTTGCAGTTAGGCTGCATTCAAAAATTTCTTGAAAACACATCCATATTGAATCACCTATCAATCAAGCCAGTATTAAGTGAACACTGAAGGTTTTTAGCACCCTGTCTTGGTTTGGAAAGACAGGTATCTGCCAGGGAAAGCTGGAGTTTCCCTTAGAATAGAGAATGTAAACCCCTCACCCCCACCAAATTATAATTTTGCAATTAAGGCTTTCAGGCAAAGATTTGGGAATAGGAATAACAGTTCCCTACTAGGAATATTAACAATGCAAATGTAGTAGAAAACAAAACCACCCAACCAAACAAGCAAACAACAATTTTGGAGAACCCTGACAGAGTCAGAGCTACAACTTGACACCCTGTTGGTCAGGGTGTTGGAAGCAGTCCAAAAGTGAGTCCTCCTGGAGTGGCAGATGTGGTTCTGTTGAAGCAGAGATGATCCTGCAGAACAAGGGTCCAGTGATGGTGAGAAGGGTCCAGTCTTCCTCCAGAAATCGGGTGAAGCCAGACACCTTCTGTTCCTACATCTTAGTTTTATCCAGGTAGGAATGGTTGGCTCCTCCCACTGGGTGGAGCATCTCACAATAGGATGATGGAATGTGGGTGTACTATTCTGGGGAGGGTAAGCTTGGGGATGTGTGCTTTTAGGGGAGTCTTAATGGGCCATTAGCAGAAAATATTCCCCTGGAGGGAGGACTGGCAGTGAAAGAGATAAGAAACACTGCCCTACCTGGTTTTAACAGTTGGGCCATTATCAAAAGGCACCCGCCCCCCTCCTCCCAGAGTTACAAGAGATAAAGAAGAACAATTCCCCAACTGCTTTCAGCAGACGAAACAGAATACACATTTTAGGTTCCATAACCCAAGACACACCCTAAATACATGGTAAGTTTTCCTGTTTTGACTGAGTGACCTTATTTGTTTAGTAACAATGGTAGCATGATTAAAATCAAGAAGCCTTGCAAGTTCTTCTAGCAAATGTGTACTTGGTGGAAACCGATCTTCCTTTACCAGGTCAACAATTCTACTTTCCAAAAACAGGTGAAAGAAATGCAGCACTGTGATTCACCTACAGAAATTTGGAAACTGTTGCAACTTAAAGGGATTTTTAAAAAAACAAACAAAAAACCAACCAACCAACCAAAAAAAAAAAACAAAAACAAACCAAACAAAAAAACAAACAACAACAACAAAAAAACCCAAAAAAACGAAAACCAAACAAAACAACACAAACCACCCACAACAGTTCTAGATAAGGCATTTTACTGGTAAAAGCATCCTTAAGTGCATAAGCAAATGAATCTCTTAAAACAGAGGTTTATCCAAAAGACTTTCTATTGACTTCTGCAAGATTATCTTTACACACCTGAATAGAACCTAAAGTGCTGAGGTTTTTCTGATACAGAGATAAATACTTGGTTCCTAGACTTTGAGCAATGAGAACAGAATTATATTATTGCTATTGTAAAAAACGGGTGAGCTGTAATTTGTTACTCTGCTGATATGGAGTCCTCCTGTCTCACCTTTGTAAACCTAAGGAATAATGTCTGACCAAAGAAAACTAACTAGAAAACTAAATCAAAACCACATACCCTTCATTGTAAGCTACGCATATACTGTTCATCAAAGAAAAGAATGGGAATCATTAAATAAAATATGAATATGAAATGTGAATAAAAATAGAAGTCAGATAGTATTGTTATAATGTATAAGATTTCCATAACCTTTTCGAATGGTATTTTGTGATTCTTCCCATGTGTAAATTATGTCATTGACCAGAATTCAATTCAGAACATAATTTCAAACTTTTGTAACTATTTTACAATTTCTTTAATTAGATAATGATGGAGGAAAGTTGGACCTGACCACGGAAACAAACTGCAATCTGCTTTTGAGATGCAAGCAATCATGTCTTATATCTCCTGCCTAAACAAGAGAAAGATTTTTCTAGTCCAAGCAATTAACATTCATATATTCATATGTTATTATAAAGACAACCACACAAACACTCAATTTAAAAACTTTGATCACATAAGCTAAAATCTTTAATAACGTAACTTAAAAAAATTATAGCCATCTTGAGTGAAATTACACTGGAAGCATAAAACCAGTAATTATGCTATAGAAGAGAAAGTATTTAAGAAATACCAGTACAACATAAATATTCACATGGTAAAGGGATATTAATCTCAGGAGTTTTTGCAAATTTATTGCGAATTATTGACACTTCTCTGTTAAGTGAAATGTAAAAGTTTTAATAAGAATTGATACTATTAAGGGAATTGTAATCAAAAAGACTGTAAGAGACTTTAAAATATTAATACAGATTTTGAGTAATTTTGATTATTTAGATGTGAAAGATTGGTTGTTCTGGAAGAATGGGGAAAAAGATTTGAAAAATAAAAAAGATTTGAAAATAAAAAAAAAGAGTAAATGATATGAGCAGATTGCATTGACATTAATGTGGGACTAATTGTGGGAAAGCAGCTGTCAGAGTAATCATGAAATCATTAAAGCGTAATATAACATAAATACATAATTTGTTACAACAAACAGCTGATATTTTATTCTGATGAAATTTAATTCATCATATAAACTGAACTAAAATTAAATATATCTAGGCTGTTGCACAGCTACTTATTTGGCACTCCCTCAAAACCTTAGAAATGTAGCTTTTATGAGTATCCCACATCACACTCAGTGACTAGCAGTGAACGGCTCCAAATCTCACATCACCCATGTCTTGGTACCAGCCCGAGGTTCCTTCCTCTCCTCTTGCTGTGGGGACACAGCAGGTAAACCCTGGCTTTGATTTCCAAGGTTGTTGGGAAAACTATTTGCACCAAAGCACCTAACTGCAGGGCAAATATGTCACACGCAGCATAGTAATTAAAAGTAAAATCAGTATATTCCAGCAGTAGATCAATTGATTTCAAAGCTAGTACTAATCATATTTACATCACCTGTACTGAACACAGATTTCTCTTCTGCTTTTCATGTTCATTTGCTAAAGAATGAGCAAACAGTAGGCTGAATTTACACTCTGATGAACAAAACTCCTGTCAGACACTTACAGTATCTACCAACCCCAAAAATAAACTGAGAACCATAGAAGTAAATTACCAACCAATTGTTATAATTTTTCTGACTGGTCAATAAAACATTTCTACAGGTAATCCAGAGAGGACATGAAGTATCCCATTTCTGTGTAAGAATTATTCTCTTTCTCTCCTAGGTTTTGATGATAAAATTCTCTATTCAAGGTCCTCTAAGAGTCACATTGATCTGCTTTTAATTATACATAATTTCCACCATGAAAAATGAAGTACTGAAGTGGCATTCAATTTTATCTGTTTTATTCAGTCTGTGATTAGGCTATACTTCTACATTAAATGAAAGTTCCTGTAAACTACAGAGAGAAGAAAGAAAAACATGTTATAAACTCTCTTGCATGCTAGGAAATCCGAGTGTCAGATACCACCTTTTGGACTAGACTAACACTGAGTTGCACAAAACTACTTAATATGAAACCTTCTCTAAGATTAAAATTTCAAAGAAAATTTTCATATAAATCCAAGGACATTAATAGGTTTCACAACTGATTAAACTGACAGGAAAGCTTAAAATTCACAAAATTGTATTAAAATTGATTATTTAATGTTAGTCATTAGTTACTGAGGAAAGTATGAAGCATAACTAAAGGTTATGACTAGAGATTTGCTTCTATGCAAAACATTCAACAGCCTTCATTAATCATACCCATGATTAGTGTTTGCATATTCTTCCTAACAAAAACATTTTAAAGCTTAAAAAAATTAATAACATAGGCTATCACTGAAACGTTTATAATAGAAAAGTCACAACACTGTAATGAAGACTCTGCCACTATTTTGACCACAAATGCCTTTGCTTTACTTTGTCCTTTTATCACTCCAAAAGGTAGGATTATTGATCACAGAATCCAGTGCCAGGTATTACCTCAGGCCACCCTAGAATGAACCAAACACTAAATCCAATACAGAAAATTAGAAATCGAATCCTGGATTAATTTTTTTCCTCACTCAAATGAGTTATATCAGACTTACGGTCACAAGTAGAAGTAAATAGTAAATCATGGGAATGAAGCTTTTAATGGTAAATCATAAAAGCAGAACTAATCAGCCAATAATTTTCAGTAGCCTAAGAAATTTTAAAAATGTTGTACAGGGTATAAACTAGGAACATTCTTCAAACTTAAGCAGATATGCTGCCAAAATTAAAGTTGATTGTATGGTAGCAATTGTGTCAGGAATTATTTGCTGACAACTCCCACGTTTTGTATAAGAATTATATGAGATTCATAGTATGGCTAGTAATTCAACAGAAAAATCTGGTGGAAGACATTAACAAGATATATTAGAATTACAAAGAAAAATAATTATCAGTTCAAACATGTCAACATTCCCTACATTGTCTTGATTAAAATACAAAAAATATAAGAGAACATGGTCTATCTTTTTTGTTTAATTTTTTGGGTTTTTTTCTATGGCCACCTGTGCATTTTACTGAAATTGTTTTCAGGATCCTGCACGTTTTCATTAACCCTTAACTTCTTCACTTGGGCTCTTCTTAGACATTCTGTATAATCCTGCTCTGACTAATTTCACATGTTAAAAAAAAGCAAAACTAGAGATTCAAGAAGACAATATTATGGAAACACATACCATGTTAGCCTAATCTTGAGGCTAGGGTCACACAGCAACAAAAAGAATACGCCAGTGTAGAAACTGAATTATCTTATTTCGTTGCACAAAATAAAGGTTAGACCTGTACTTCCCTTAATAAATTACTGCAGGAAGAAGAATGTGCAAGTGCCTAGAAGCACATATGAAATAGGAAAAATGGACTATTCCAAAACGCTGTATAAAAATTGAGGGTAAAATACTGTCCTAGAGAATTTTCTTGCTAAACATACAACTATTCTATTTGCTTTATATTTTCCAGGTGTTCAAAATTTCCACAGATTTCTACAGCCTCTATAAAGTTGAAAGGTTAGTTAGTTTTAAGTGAAACATATTGTCTGCCATTTTTTTACATGGGAAAACACAATTTAAGGACTAAAAGAAAAATCAGCGCCTCCACTGTGAACATTTTCTTAGCCACTACCTGGCTACTAATTCTACAACACTGCCAGACAAACCAGGATTGCAGTTTGAAGGTGATATTAACTATATGCAAGAGCAGACCTAAAATCAAAGGTTCTAGTACTGTGCATTTTTTATAAACACTTAGGTGTCCAGGGACAATGCTAAATTCTTTTCCAACAGTAAGGAAATCAAAGACATTTCTTTGCATCAAAAAGTAATTTCTACAAAATCAGAAAAAATAGGGATTCTGTAACAAACCAGCCAGAAACACTTAGCCTGGCATGCTGGGCTGTACAACCCTAAAGTGAAAAATCCAACAAAAAATCTCCGAAGACCACAAGAGGTTCTGATACCTTCTCATCCAGTCACTAGCACATTTCCGTCTTCCCTTATTTTACAGTAAAAATAATCGCTTCTGATGTCTTTTTCAACAAAATACAGATGTCTGTATGGACCAAATACAACGTGTTGCATGCAAAATTTTGCAACATCATGAAGTGAGAGCAGTTGCTGTTTGTCTTCTGAGGTGGTAAATGGCCGTTCCTGTGTTGAGCTCAACAGAAATTTTCCAACTTTTGATTTCAAAGGATATATCATTCTTTCCTACAGTGAAGGTCACTTTCAGGATGTAAACCAACCTGAAGCCTTAGAAGATTTCAAGCAGAGGGATTTTTTACAGTTATTCTGATATTAAGTTCTGAAAATACCATATGGTGTTTCGATTATCAATGTGATGTTCTATATGTTCCAATCTGTATTGCTTAACATCATCAGTTATGATCACAAAATTACTATCATTTGATAAAATAATTGATTTTGAGTAATCTACTCTAAAACACATCCATGCATGTTAAAAAAAAAAAAGAAAAAAAAAGAAAAAAAAGAGGAGTCTCCTACTGAGTAGGCTAAAAATTTTCAAAGGATGTTAAAATTCTTAAAGTGACTCAGGCCAAAGGAGAGTAGTACCACACACTTGAAGTTAGTTACATGAATATATAAAATGAATTAAGCCTGCCTAAGCTACAGAAAATTAGTCAGTGATATATTTGAGAAGTTAGTTTCACTAGTACCCCTAATTTTTGAATTAATAACTCCATATATTTTACCAGGTTCTTAACACATAAAACTCCTAGTGATAATTTCTATATAACACTGTAATGGATTTATGGGCCTAATTGATTGGAAAAATTAAGTCTCTTCCTCCATATTTTTTTAAAATAATGCATTTTTACTGCATTATTCACCTATAAAACAAGTGAAGACTTTAGTAGATAACAGTATCATATTGTAGCTTAATGTTATCTAAAGAGAAATCATTCACAGATATTAACATCATGCACTTTTAAAAAATATTTCTTGAAATAGCTAATATATCCCCTTTCATGTGCTCTTTAAGAAGCTGGTAAAGATATGAACCATAGTAAGAAAAAATATCTTCCTGGAACTCAGCTAAAATTCTGCTCCAAAATTTACAAGGAAAACAAAGTACAAACCAATGAGAAAAACATCATCTTTGCATGAAATTCATCTTGTTTTCATGGGTTTTTTTGGCCATCTTCAGACAGATAACATAGAAGGATCACACAACAAATGCATGATTTCTTTTTTTTTTTTAATAATTTGGGTCAATATTTTTCCTTCTTATTACCTGCAAAATCACAATCATAAGACTTCTCTGGAAAGCCTGGACAGTGTGGTCAAATGATAGATGACATTTTCATTGCAAATTCTGAGGTTTTCTTTTTAATTACACATATCTAAGGTTTTGGGGTTTCTTTCTGAAAACAAAGGCAAACAACAAACAACAACCAAACAAAAAAGCTGCATGCTGGTATGTCTAATTCTTGGTATTATTTGTCTCTAACATTTAATTCTTCTATATATTTTGAATTTTTCCTCTATTATTAGCATTTAATTTATAGAAGGATTTTCTTGCATAAGTGACAAAAAAACCCCCAAATCCCCAAAAGCAAAAAAACCCCTTTGATTATATTCCAGATTTTTACCAGTAAGTTATGTGACATAAATAAACTGGTTTTGGTGACAGAGTATTGGTCAGAAAATTTTGCTCAAAATTTTCAAAGGCATTTTTAAAACAATCTAGTTACAAAATGATCGCCCCACCCCCAAAAAAAAAAAACAAAACAAACCCAAACCCCCACTTTTGCATTAAAAAAAAATTGAATTCCAATTCCTGAAAAAATAAAAAAAAAGTTTGACAATATATTTTTGAGACTCCAGGTTACTAAGGTAAAAAACCAAAAAAGCATATTTCAGAGGCATCATTTTTTTTTTTTTTAAATAATTCTTGCCAGTGTAGTTAGGTGCATATTATAAATTCAGGAACAGCAACAGTTAGGTATCATTGCATACCACTGGCTTTATTGGAGCTTTAAAATCTGTGAGTGTTTAAATGAAAAGGCTATCAGAAGTTACCAGACTGGTACTAATGAGAAAAAGGGTAATAAAGTAAGGTTAAATAAATGAGCTGGAGGATATAAAACATATTTGCATTTTTTTTCCCTTTTTTTTCAATTTTCCTTTCAGAAAGTACTTTTTTGGATATCTTCTTGTTCGTACCTTCAGCACTACTCATGTGAAGATTTCCCCAGTTGGAGAGCTGGGTCTTTATTCAGGACTAAGAGTTTGTAAAAATATTCCTTTTTCTGTGTTTCATTATATCATCAAACTATTTTGGAAACACAGCAGTTGTAGGACCCAAAAAATGTCTTCTCTCTTCAAATTCTGAAAACTTCACTCTTTCTGATGCTGCACCAAATATTAATGCACATTCATTGCTTAGGTATTTTTTAGAAATTTTAGATCAATGCATGTAATTTATTACTTTTAATATTACTAGGAAGTATTCCAGCTAAATTTGCAACAATATGCAATATCTAGCTGCAAATTATTTTAAAAGGTCAGGCATATCTTCATCCAATTAAAAATGCATGCAGATATACAAAACTACTTGTTTTATATGTTTTCCAGATGGACTTGCAGTCCAGTTATCTGGAATTGGATGAAGTTTGAGAGGCTAGCTGAGTAATTTTAAACATATCTTCATGTCAATCTTTCAATTATTCCATTCAGAAAGTATTTACACCTACAAAAAAAAAAAAGCTAATCTACTTATAACCTGCAAACTGGAACCTGCAGTGTTATTTACAGAATCAAATAGGTTTTCATCCAGATGAAGGATAGTATTGCAGTTATTCAACAGAAGTTGTAATACAAGATTGGATAAATGTATGACAATTTAAAACTATATAAACTAGAAACTTTTATGCTGAATGAATGCATCTAAACAGAGATAAATAATGTATATGGTAGTCCATAAATATCAAACTGACTAATCAATGATTATTTAAGATTTTACATTATTTTCATAGATGTCCATAAGGAGGCTACTGTTTGATGATACTTTAGGAATAGAGACCATATATAGAACATTTCCACCGATTTGCAGTCTACCTACAAAAAGAGTCAAAAAAGCAAACTGCATTCAGTGAGGCTATTTGTTGGGGCTGAAAGTAAATACGACTATTAAATCAGATAAGTGAAAACCTGATTTCATTTTATTTCCTTATAAATTCTCATTTTGTAAGAGAATGTGGGTTTATGTCACCATATTACTATAATGCCAATATGGGGAGGGGGGAAAATACCTCAACCCCCCCCTCTCCCCCCCACTCCAAAACCTCCCTGTACACTCCAACCTGAGATTATCAGGCCCTCTCATTAACAGTTTAGTAGTTGTTACCTGTGTGAATGGTATTGGTCCTAACCATAAAATGTAACATTTTTTTTTCCATTTCCACAATGAATGACTAAAACCTTAAAGTACATATTTAATAATGCTTCCAGTTAGTACAGATCTAGAATAACGCACTGCCTAATGCTTGAGGTCTGTCTCTCCAACACCTGTCTCCATCAGTTCAACAAAGCAATATACATTGCTTATGACACTTCAATTCTATTTCAAATTTATTCATCTAGTTTCAGTTTCTATCTTTATTATTTCACAATATTCACTAATTCCAAGAATTTATTTCACTCAGTGCCTTGTTTAAAAAGCAAGGCATCTTTATTCATATTCTGGACATAGCTGCTTTGCTTCACAAGATCTCTGTGTCTTACATGTGTTCCCAAACATTTGTTAGTGTACTTTGCAAGAACAAACTATTTCTAGGCCTATTTCACAGTAGAAAATTGGTGTCCATTATTATCCTAGTACAACTGTCTGAAATTTCACTTACAGTAGTGACAAACAAAATCTGTGTATTCTAAAGAACTTGCAAACTGACAACAACAACAACAACAAAAGATAGAGTGTACTGGGACACAAGGTATTCAATTAATTATTATTTCATGTATTTTGGAAAAAATGAAAAAAGTAAACTTTTAAAACAAGAACTAGCATAGGAATGAACCAAAATAGGATTCTGTATGCCAGAAAAAGAATTTTTTAAAAAATTAACAACCAAACCAAAACAGCCACAGACTGAATTTGAGGCACCCAAACTGCTATTACTAGGATGTGAAGATGGAAGACAAGTATACAGGTCGATGAAATTAAACAATATTTCATTTTGAATGCATTTACTGCACAATTAAATAAGACAAGTAAAAAAGGGTGGTGGATAGAGAAGTCTGTAGAATGAATAAAAATTAATTATTTACTGTGAAGAAAAAGCATTCTCTTGCTACATGGGAGAAAGGACAATTTATCTCAGGGGTGAAATCATGATTGTTAATGAGCTGTTAAAACAATAAAAGACAAGATGAAATTTTTGTCAAATATTTGGGGCAAGAAGAGATGGGAGAAAAACCATTAAGTGTAGCAGAATTTAGAAATGTTTTATCTGCAGAGCAGAGATACATGTTTCTGAATAGCTTTATTAATGTTGTTCCTTATTGCTCTCCACACTACTTAAACACGAGTCCTACACTTCAAAAAAGAAACTTTGACTTACATGGCCTCTATTGCTGGGACAAACAGCTCTTTCAAAACTTCACCTGAACAAGACATGAACATCCTATCAAAAGCTGTAGCAGCTTATAACTACAGCCAAGCAGATATTTTCCAAAAAGGTTTAAGAAACCTTAGTTGTGCCCTTACTAACTCACGTTAATATGAGCAATTAAAGTTTGGTCATGCTAAGAACTTCGGTACCTCTAAATTTTGTTATTTCAAATCAATTCTCTTTATTTCTCTGAATAATGATTCTAGGCTTCAGATGCTAGGTAATCATGCATTACATGAGTAGAAGAAGGCCATTTTCAGTGAGGAAAAATGACAATGAGTATACAAAAATTATAAAACACTATATAAAAATTGCTGTCAAATGAAAGAGACAAGTTGGAAAATAGTACAGTTCTAATGACTTCTTAGCTTTTAGTCATAAGCATCTCAGATAACCTTTGCACTCCAACCCTATGGAACTCTTTTTGATAGAAATGGCTTCTGAGTATATCACAAAAATTTAAAGTGCTTTCACAGTTTCATTCATTTGTGCAAGTGTGATAACTTAGGAATTATAAGAACTTTCAAAATATGTTCCATTTAGGTTGCTTCCTAACTGATGGAAGTTTTGATCCACATTTTACCCACACTTATAGCTGAGGCTGGCTGACATCTGCAAGCCATTTCCAAGCTTATAAGCGTATTTATAAAATCTAATGCTTTTAGTTTCCAGTAAGCTGTGTGTTACATTCAAAGTAGTGGCATGAACACAGAAAAAGCAATAGTGTCATGCCAATATATTATTATATTAATACATATTATATATCTTTTGAGATCCAATGTTAATTAATAATATCTCACGGCCATCCTAATTTCTATTTCCAATGTTCTTTCTCTGATCTTCCATGACATGTTTCCTATGAAAATATCAGTTACTAATTAAAACCAAAAAAGTGAGAAAATTCATGTCTCTCAAAGACAATGAGTATGTTTATGTTTCCACTCTGAATTTCATACATTAGAGTGGTCATTTTATGAAAATTGTGCTTATAATTTCAGAGTGCCACTTGGTTTATAAATTGCCTTGAATTGGTCCAATCTATGCATTACCTCTTAGAAGTTTCCTAATCCTCCAATGCATTAATTAAGATTCATACTAAGCTATAGTGGTTTACACTTCTACAGAAAAAGACACTTACAAAGTTTTAAAGATTAATGACACTGGGATGAATGCCAAGACAGGATATGCTGTAATGAGAAGGCATGTAGGTAGTGTGAATCCACTTCAGTGCTCTTCAGGACTCCTCAAAGAAGGAGTGGCTAAACCAGCCATAACAGTAGATACAATGTAATACTTCAAAACATGTACTAGCAATTTATTTTTAATTTAAAAAAAAAAATTACATTAAAAATATTGGAAGATAGCTGATAAAGGCATTGAGACAAGTCACATTACACAGGGCAATGCATCAGAAGCTATTAGATAAAAAATAGCATTTTTGAAATGTGTCTTGTTTCTGAAGCTTATCTAACTAGTCTAATTTCCCTTCTCTAGAATTTCTTTAGTCTATAATAAGCAGAAGTGATCTTAACTTACACTGACAAGTACATCTTTACTTTCCCTCTAGCACTTGCAGTCTAAGGTGAAGCTTATATTTCAAAATGGTTTTAAGAACTCACATTTCATCACAGTAGCACTCAGCTATCAGTGCCTAGTCATAGTAGAATGCTCCCTCTACCCACAAGAAAATATGAAACAAAACAATAAAAAGATTTAGCAAAATATAAATCTGCAAGAGATCACAAATTTAAGACATCACTACAAGCACAAGTGTGCATGTATGTATACACACAGAACACAAACACATACAAGAACTGCAGAAGTATTCCCCTTTTCCTGGAACCAATCTCTTTGTAAACTTTCTGCTCATTTTTGAATTTCCTCCTTTCTTTAGTCTTCCAATTTATGATTCCATTAACCTTAAAAAAAGTTGCTAAATTTATTGCTGATTTTCCCTGAAGAACTGGCTAATAATGACTGACACAATTTTTAGTGCAGAAAGTTCTTTGAATATTGTATAACTCAATTATATTATCATAAAGTAATTCCTCTAGTTAATTTACTTTAAATCTCAAATGTAAAAAAATAGGATTTAGTTTCTTCAGTTTTAGGGGAAAAATTTTTGACAGTTTTGATTCACAGACTTTAGACACTGAAACCACGATACTTGATTTTCAGAGTTTGACTGAAATCACACATAGTAGATTTCTCATTTTTTCATTAAGTCCGTGATTAAACTAAAAATTTCATCTGAAGACACCGAAACGAAACAGTCAAAATAAGGAATGGCTCAGCTTTTCCATGAGAAAAACAACGAATTTAGACTGGAAGGTTAACTTCTAATTAGAAGCAATGCGTTCCAAAATTCCTAGTTTTCCTGGAGAACATGAATGGCTAGTTGGCATGTTTTCACTACGTAGGATATACTCCTATTATGCTTTTTAATGTTTCCATTCCCTAACTAAGGTTTGATGCAGATTGAAAATCAGTATTTCTCCAAATAGCCTGCATACTGCAAACTATTGAAGAACGGTTTACACTCACTTCACCAGTTATTAAGGGTATTAATGTGATAGTGAAGCTGACTTAGCGTAGAATTGCCTACTATTGTAAAACAGTGGAAACAAAAATGTAAATTAGAAATAAAAGGCTTTGTAATTTACTGAAAGAGTATCATTTTTATCATTACCTGTCATGTAGCAGCATGTTGGATCAATGCTAATCAAAGGTGGGGACAGACCAATGTTAGAAGATAATTTAAAAAACAATCAATGAAAAGTTCTTTTAAAAAAAAGAAACAAATATTCTTGTACAACAGCCAATCAGAAACTATAAGAGATTGAGAAAGAAAATGTCTTTATAGAGATTAACTCAGGTTTTCTCAAGCTTATACTTCTTCAATAATGTAACTACTAATTAATTCTTTTAAAGACCATAGTTTTCCAGAAATCGGTCCCAAATGAGCCACTATTTCCATTTCACTGCAGCCAGAATCTCCTCCAGGAAATATTTCCCCAAGGAACTATGCTCAAAAGCTTTCTGTGCCATCATTTCACAAAATATGGTATTTCACAGTCTACTGGTAACTATCTTAATCTACAGGTAAGTCATAGTACCGAACATCATGAAAATGTATTTTTTCTTCTATCTTATTTGGAGACAAGGGAAGACCTTAGACTTGGACTACCTCAAATTTGGTTCTCCAGCTCTTTTCCAGCAGTCCTGAGGAGACATACTATAGACCTCTGTTGCAACTGCAGTCAGCTCTCCCCTTGTGATCCATGTAAACATAATTCCCTTCACGTTCCACTGTCTCCTCCAAGATTGCAGCTCAATTTTCTTTGCCATCTTCAAACACCAACTGCTGCATAAATCCTGTTTAAAACTGGCTTACAATAATTTTATTGTCAATTTACAATTTCAGACTGAAGGAAAAGTAAACACACTGATGACTAAACAACCACAATTTTCACTAGAATGCACATAAAAGCAGACCAAAAAACCAAAGATATAATTTTGAAAGGAGACAGAAAAATGAAAAATAGCATGTAAAAGCCTTTCATTTTACTTATGTTTTTCCTTTTGTTTTAACCCAACCCCAGTATAGAGATACAAAATCCTAGCAGAAAGGACTTTGTCTTTTGGTAAGTTAAAGCTGAACCCATCTTCATTTGTACCATGTTAATAGGTTTTAATCTCAAAAAGCACGTGTCTCATCAACACACTGTGACTATGCCAGACTACAGATAAATCTAAAATAGCTGTAAGCATTCTCTCTGTGATACCAAATAGCTCAAATCAAAACAAACTGTGCAATTGTGTATTCAAACAAACTGTGTATTCTAGTTCTGCTTCTTGAGTAAGCTTATATATTTTGAGATACAATAATTAGGCTTCTTTTTACACAGCCTGCCTAAAACAAGCCTTATGCACACATTGTAGCTGTGTGTTGTAATACAGTCAGCTTTTCTCCTCACTTCCATCCCTAAACATACACCTTAAACAAAGCTCACCTCATTGATCTCTCTTATTTCTGGTTTTTTTCTACACAGAGATGGGCTGCATGTCTTCAAAATGTGTTATTTTGTGGAAAAAATAGGGTCTTTATTTTGTGGTGTATCAACATTAAAAGGAAAAAGACCTCCAATCTACATTCTAACTGAATGAAATGTGCCTTTTATTCAATAGAAAGTATTATTACATCCATTCATAGCCATGTCAGAGAAAAAAAAAAATAATGCTGTCAGATAAAAGTGTCTTTATGCCAACTACCAATGTATCAGTTAGGAAAAAGATGCCATCATAAAACACTAGATCTGTTAAATTTTATAGGCCACCTCTTCAGACATTAGCTGTCTTTGTGGTATCATTGAAGTCACAAATGAAGACTCGTTTTACTCACTTTAATGCAGGTAGGGAGCACTAACCAATTCCACCCACAAGTAAAAAAATGATTATCACTCGATCTCATGTCATAGTCAAGTCTTTTATATTCCAAGAGTTTTCAATATATATTCTTAGATGACTGCAGAGACTCAACCAGGACACAAATACCCTATTTACTCTCCATTAATAAACAAAAACTATTTTGCATATATTAACAACACTGACTTTTTAGATTCTTCCCCACCTTATTTATTTGTCTTCTGGGCTCACCGGGATGTGCAACATCATAACAGTACCTGGCAAAACCTGACAGCTACCTCCTTTGTGTTCTCAAATAATGAATCCCCCTTGATGTGTACACAGATGTAGCTCAGCTTCTCAACACAGACAGCAAGAAAGGGAGGATGACTCCACAGTAAAAAAAAGTCAAACTAACTCATGAAAAGATCCAATATTGCATTTAATTCCTTTTTAGTGCCAAATGTAATAAGAAGTACTAATCTTTAATTAATATAGAAAATATTAATCCCACTAGTAATGCAGCTGCAACATTCTCTAAGATAAATGATAAATTTGATATATGTCCTTCCCCTGGCTCATGGCAACCAGAGAGGAGTACCAAAAAAAAAGAAAACCAACCAAAAACCAACCAACCAACCAACCAACCAACCAACACCCAAAACAAAACCAACCAACCAAAACCCAACAAAGAAAAAACAACCAAACCAACAAACAAAAAAAACCCACCAAAAAAAATTTCTTTTGACATCCCAGGTCCTGCTGGACATTCAGTTGCAACGGAAGGAATGGAGACATAGGGGACACAGGGACACAAACAACCTTAAAATGTGTTTATATACATTGTGATTAAAAATAAGGCTTTAATCTCCACTGACAGTCCATCACCAGGATTTTGTAGAACTGGGGCCTGCTAATTAAATTTTCCTATTCCTGAAGCAATCTAAGAGGTAAGACTGAAAAATATAGATTGCCTTGAAAGTTTGATTCATATTTGGTAATAATAATGATAACTTCAATATCATTATTGAAGTTATGCTACACTTCAGAGCCGTTCCTTTTGATTTGCGACTTTGAGAAAAAAAAACACATTAAATGCTACTCACATCTGACCCACTTTTTTTAATCTACAACATACACCTTTTACTAACTGTCTCTGCATAATCTAATAAAATTTTTAAATCAGTATTTTAATTAGAAGGAAATTAAATAGCAAAGCTGGGTACTTCCAAGATACACAAAAAGATCGCTTTATCAATAATAAAAAAGATTCTCAGCTCACTGAAGGGACTGGGAATACCAATTTAAGGCAAAATGAGTACTATTTGCTAACACGCTGCATATAGCCCTGCTCTCAGCCCAAGAAATATGAATATATGTTATTCACACCTTAAATAACAAGGATGCAAATAAAAGCCTGTTTTGGATTTGCAGGGTAAAATGCACATATCATCAATGTGCCTCTCTGGAAGTGTAATTTATTTTTCATCACTGCTTTTATTTGCTTGTACTCATTATGATAATTAGGATAGTTTCTAATTTTTGCATTTAAAGATATTTCTTTCCTTATATCTCCATATATATATATATCTTAGTACTTATAAATTCAGGGCTTATATTCCAAGCACTAGAAACATGCTTCTACAATAACCTGGACCTATCATCTAAAATGAGGAAGCAAGTACCTGTATTCCATAGCCCATATTTATTCTGCAACTTCTTACATGACATTTTAAAAGGACACAGGTATAAGGTCTAATAACCAATTCATTTCCATTTATATATTGTCTTGGGTTATGGAACCTAAAATGAGTATTCTATTTCATCTGCTGAAAGCAGTTGGGGAATTGTTCTTTATCTCTTGTAACTCTGGGAGGAGGGGGGGTGGGTGCCTTTTGATAACGGGCCAACTGTTAAAACCAGGTAGGGCATTGTTTCTTATCTCTTTCACCACCTGTCCTCCCTCCAGGGGAATATTTTCTGCTGATGGACCATTAAGACACCCCTACCCTCCCCAAAATAGTACACCCACATTCCATCATCCTATTGTGAGATGCTCCACCCAGTGGGAGGAGCCAACCATTCCTACCTGGATAAAACTGGGACTCAGGAACACGGAGCTATCTGGCTTCACCCGATTCCTGGAGGACGACTGGACCCTTCTCACCATCACTGGACCCTATCTACAAAATCATCTCTACTTCAACAGAACCACATCTGCCACTCCAGGAGGACTTACCTTCGGACTGCTTCCAACACCCTGACCAACAGGGTGTCAGGTTGTAGCTCTGACTCTGTCAGGGTTTTCTAAGATTGCTTGTTTATTTGTTTGCTTGTTTGGTTGGGTGGTTTTGTTTTCTACTACATTTGTATTGTTAATATTCCTAGTAAGGAACTGTTATTCTTATTCCCAAATCTTTGCCTGAAAGCTCTTAATTGCAAAATTATAATTTAGTGAAGGGTGAGGGGTTTACGTTCTCTATTCTAAGGGAAACTTCAGCTTTCCCTAGCAGATACCTGTCTTTCCAAACCAAGACATATATATAAAAAAAAAGAAATCCAAATTTCTTTTGGTTAACTGCATGTACTTTACCCTATAGTGTGTATTAAACAGGACCTATAAAAAGTTCTATGTAAATGACACACAAAAATACAAGACAGCAATGTTTTCTAATGTCAAATGTACACTAAAAATGCAAACACAGGTATGGATAAAGTAATATTGTTTAGATAGTTTAGATCATAGTGAATAAGAAATGGTCCATTTACAATGTTTAAAGTAACAAAAGTTAATCTGGAAAAATCTAGAAACAGCATCTGACAGGAAAGATAGGGAGTACTAGAAACATTCATTTTGACCTCAATAAATAATTGGTGCAGACTGACTTACATCTGGAGCTTGATATCCCATGACTGAATCAGCAGCAATGATGTCTGCTCTTGTGTTAGACCTTCCTGCCTCCTGACCGTACTCCAAATTCTGACTGTGTGAGTTCTCCTCTATCTATATACAACTACATATTCCCAAGACTGAGCACCCTTTGGCTTTCTTTATGGATCCCAACTCAACTTAAATTTTACCTGTTGCTTCTTTGCCTTTCAACTTAACATTAGGGGAAATAATGTGGTTTATCAAGATATTTAGGAACAACTTTGGTCTGGGAAAACTAAAATTTATTTTAAGAATTCCAAGCATTACTCGAACCTATTCTACCTATTCTATTGCCACAGCACTTGGAAAGTTTAGTCAGAAGAAAAGGGTAGCCTGAAGTAAATGCAAGACAAACAGGCTCAAATAGTTTCTCTGTTCAGGCATAGAGCATGACTTAAGACAGAGCCCTGAAACAATGTGCTCCCATATAAGCATTTCTATGCTTCTATTCAGATATTGTATCCACAGTCAATAAACTTTCACCTCTTGAAAAACAGGTTCTCTGCTTTTCATTAGTCACTCTACTTGACAGACATTTTGTGGCTATTCTTTTCATTTTTGCTGGTCTGAATTGATCAACAGAGAAATACAGTATGGTAGGCTCTGATGAAAACCAAACCTATGATTTTTATTTTAATCAGAAAAGGCTGATATCAGCTGTTGGTTGTACGACATTAAAAATTATCTTCCATCATACTTTGGGCCAAATTTCATCTGAAGGAGGAAACACTCCAGAACTCCACTGCACTTGTAACTGATCAGAAGATGAAATTTGACCTTTAGAGTTCACTTCCAAGCATATTAATGGTCCATAGTTTCAGTACAAGTACTAAAAGAAATTACAATTTACCATGAAACCCACTGCAGACAGAAGTGCTGACAGCTTTCTTAGCACATTCTGTTTTCTTTTTGCAGGTGTAGGAAATCCATTTCATGGATAGAAGTCTCTCCAAAGAAAAATAAAAAAACCCAACAAAACCACAAACAAATGAACCTAAACCAAATAATTATACATAAAATCTTCAAGTGTTTCTTATAACCATTATGATATCTGATAAATATTATGAATGGTTATGTATGAACACATTACTACAAGCCCCTTGTTTCAAGGATTGACAATTTACACAGATCAGGGTAGCAAGACAATTCCTTTCATTTTGTGACTTATATGCCATTTTTGGTTGCATACACACCCCTAAAAGAAATAAGAACTTTTACTACGTTCTCTGCCATCCCAGTAATTGTATACCATGTATGTACCCTACTAGCAGAATTTTCCCTTACAGATAATAATGTGATCTAAACAAGCAGCTGCCCTTCCACCTGCATTGCCAGCAAACTGCAGCACGTCAGTGGATATGGTGCTCGTTATGTCTGGGGTAATTTTCTTCATAGTCACTGATGTGGGGCTGCATTTCAGATTTGTGCTGTTGATAACACAGAGATGTTTCCATTATTACCAAGCAGCACTTAGAGTTGAGGCCTTTTCTGCTCGCCACCCCACCAGTGAGGGCCCGGGGGGTGCACAAGGATCTGTGAGGGGACACAGCCAGAACTGTTGACTGTCACTAACCAAAGGGGTGTTCCAGATCATTCAGCATCATGCTCAGCACCTACAGCTGGAGAAAGAAGAAGGAAGTGGGGATATTTGGAGTGATAGCATCTGTGCTCCCAAGTCACCATTATGCATGATGAGGCCCTGCTCTCCTGGAGATGGCTGCCTGCCCATGGGAAGCAGTGAATGAATTCCTTGTTTTGCTTTGCATACGTGCACAATTTTGCTTTATCTATTAAACTATCTCAACTTGCAAGTTTTCTCTTTCTTTTAATCTTCTGATTCTTCCTCATCCCACCTGTGGAAGAGTGAGGCAGTGGTTCCATGGGACCGAGTTGTTGGCTGGGGTGAGACCACAAGAAGAGGGTACCTCAGCTGCTGGCTCATTAGTATCCCTTGACAGTAAGCAAAAATAGGATACTCTACAACTCTTGTAGTAACTGCCCCTTCTTTGCTCCCATCTTTGTAATATAGTAACCTATTAAGTGCCAAACTGATATTTTTTCTCTCATAAATACCTATTGATTCAAGGCTTCCTTCAAAATTACTATTGTGCTAAGCCATAAACAAACCTCATTCAAACTGATTGAGTCCCTGGGTTCTCTCAAGGAATCCATTTGAAGAAAAGGAAAACAAAACTTCATTTTTCTTTGACGCACTTATTGGACCATGAGATAAATTAAAGGCCATGCTTTGTTTTCTTTTCTTTTGTTTCACTTGCTATAAATTCTTCCCTTGCATCACACTTTACAAGGCTGGGTGTTCTGTCCTAGTGTTTTTGTTCAGAATAGCCAACCAACTAGGAATGAATAATACCGTAAGAATGCATTAGAAAGAAACATCTAAGGACAGATTCAAAAGGATCATGACAAGACTAAGCACACAGGATAAATTACTTCAGTAAGATCATAGGACTCTTTAAAAGCTTTCATGGGAAAAGAAAAAAGGAAAAAAAAAAGAAAAAAAGAAAGGCTAAACCAGTGGATCTAAGTCAATATTTCTACTCCTGAGACTGCTACCACATACAAAGGTAGTTCACAAATATATCTTGTGGTGAATTTTTGAGCAAAAAAAAAAAAAGCTGAAAAGGAGAGTGGCTGATATAAAAAAATGAAGGCTAGATCTAAAAATCTAACTGAAAGTGAGAATGCCCAAGTACTGCATAAATAGAATACAATATTTCAGTTGGAACAGACCTCTAATGATCATCTGGTTCAGCTGCTTCAGCAATGATGAAAAGTTCAAGTTTGTTATTGAGGGCATTGTCCATATGCCCCTATAACACTGACAGGATTGGGGTACCAACTACTCCTCTAGGAAGCCTGTTCTAGTATTTGCCCTTCCTCTTGGTAAGGAAATGCTTCCTAGTGTCAAGTCTGAATCTCCCCCAAAAATTAATCAGAAATTTAAGATTCTCTCAGATTATTTCAAAATCCCACTTTTTAATTTAACAAAAATCTCTATTAAGAGAATGTTTGAAACTGACTATGAGGAAAAAAATCAGAATCTACTTGACAATATAGCTTTAACATAATGAATTTGCTATTGAAGTCACAGAATCATGGAATGATGTTTTTTAGAAGGGATCTTAAAAATCATCTAGTTCTAATCCTTGTCCACAGATAGGGCCTCCTCCCATTAGACCAGGATGACCTATCCAACCTGGTCTTGAACACTTCCATGGATGTGGCATCCTCAGTCTTCTCTGCGCAACCTGTTGGTGTGACTCACCACTCTCGCAGTAAAGAACTTACTCCTACTGTCTAATCAAAAAACCTTCTTTCAGTTTAAAGCCATTCCTCATTGTCCTATTACTACATACCCTCACAAAAAGTTCTTCATGACTACAATGCCTTGTAGCCTGTAGGTACTGGAAGGCTGCTGTAAGGTCTCCCTGGAACCTTCTCCAGGCTGAACAATCCCAACTCTTGTATTTTAAACAATGAAGCACTAACAAACTCAGAAGAATGGCCACACAGATAAAAGGTTACTGGAAGTTTGATGGCCAAATTAAAAACATAATGAGACCAAACTGAAAAAAACCTACCTCAAAACATCATCATAGCTATTTTTAATTCATCTACACCACAGATTGAAATCTATGCTGCTGACTTATTTGATCTGAAAATATTTGAATTAAATGGCATAAATCATTCTAGATGGATAAAGATTACTAGAATCTAAAATTATCCTTTCTTTGTATCCTATCAGCCCCAAAATGCAGTAGGTCCTGGAGAGACAATCTGGCATAAAATAACCCATTTTTATGCCTTTATCACCATAAGTCCCCACCTCCAGCTCTCTTTAAACTCCACCCATGTGCTATGGAATGGTGAGGACTACCTGAATTCCATTAAGGCATGGAATTAAATGCTGCAAATTATTTTTCTGGTCACTGTAACTTTAGTTTAATAGATAGCAAAAGATTCTTCTATAAACGATCCCAGTTACACTACAGTTCAGGTTAATTTTGTCTAAAACAGAGTAATGCTCAGTTCATAGTCTTTCAAAAATACTCATGTGACAGACCAGTTGTATACCAAGATCAACACATTTTCCATAAAGGATGAAATTGCAACTATATTAAAAAAAAAAATGCTGACCACATGGGAAACGAGATCCTTCAACGGTCAGCTGGTCCATAGTAATCACATCTATCCTTAAGAAGTTGCAATGCAAATTAGCTAGACTCACTCATTTGTGTATACAGGCATTCATGTTACTGCAGGTGTTTTACCTAGTCAGCCATAGTTGAACTCATATCAAATAATTGTGTTGAACAAAAAAATGTAACTTGACAGAGCGATGCTCAGAGTTGTATTTAGCAGTTCACGTTAAGGAATAGCATCAATAAGGAACACTTTCACCTGTTAATATTTTCTTCAACATAAATGTGGAAAAAAAATGCCTGTGATGTTAAAAACCTCATACTGACGATGCTGGGCACTTTGAGACACACAGAAAAAATCTATCTGAGACATAGGAAAGTGCTATTACTTCATGAAAATGATGCTCTGCTTCTCTGCGACTGAAAACAACACAAAGAGGAATGACAGTAGAAGCAGGAAACATGAAGAGTGTATGTCTGTCACCCCAAAAGAACATCTACAACCAGTCAACGATACACAAGTCAGAAAAGCACAAAAGTGTCAGTTGCTTTACTCTTAGATCTCATATCAGTGAAAAGAGACCACATTGAGAACAGCATTGCAAATGGTAAGATATGACACCCAAACTAGTGGAAGTGCTAACATCTGACAAAGAAAAAAATACTAAACCAATCAACATCAATCCTACAGCATCCAAAGAGCAGATGCTCTTAGGACTTCTACTCATACAGGGCATTTATTACATCTAAGAGAAGAGTTGATATTTTACTACCCTTTCTTTTCTCCCCAGAATCCCTGCAATGACACCTGAAACTTCTTCAGGCTATCTGCCTCTCTTTGCCTGGTGTAGTCCTGCAGAGTAGCCATAGTTCAATAAATTTACCTGCTGTCTTAGGCACAGAGATATTGCTGTGGAATGTGCTCAGAAATTGTATCATTAGAGGACATGTTCAGAGTATTACAAAGTACCACAGATCAGTCCTCCCTATCACTCTTATCATATGCATAAGAGCAGGGTGCAATGGACAAAAAAGCCTTTATTTATTGACAGGGCTGTTGAAAGAGCACATAGGATGGCTACACATTATGCTGGTAGGTCTCCAAACACTTGTATTATGGGCAAATGCCTCACACTGAAATGCTTTTATTTAGTTCTTAAAGGCAGAATATGCTTTGCTCCTCATAAGCATATTCTCAACTGATAAAAATATATTAAAGTGATGCTCCATCCACCTTAAACATTGCAGCTTCACAGCCTGTTGGAAGAGCCCTTGCTCTGTCCTGGAACTGTTTTTAAATCACCTCTCAAGAGTTAAGAACCTTGTCCTGTGATATGTAAAATCAAAATACAACTGAAGTCTTTATTGTAGGAGATCTATGATTAAACCCAAGATGGGTGTGGTTCCTTCTTTCTAAAGCAGGATCCAAACCTTCCAAGAAATTGTCCTGAGATCAAACAGATAGTCTTCTTATTAGGAATTCAAAAAATCACACACATGTACAATTAATACAGGCAAACTCAACAGCTTTAGCAGCAGGAAATACAAACACCTTTATCAGCTGAACAAAGTGGAGAAGGAAAGGGAATTGCAGAAATCCTGAAAGCATGGTATCTATTCCTTTAATTTATGTTGTGTAATCTTTAAAATTAGAGTGAAGATCACACTCTTTGACCTGAAAAGCTTAAAGCACATTTTTAAAGGTGACAAGATACCTCTTGACTTTGTGGCCACTCACTTCTAACAGCTCAAGACCCTCACTAATTTACACAAATGAATGCATGTCAACACATGATGACAAAAAAAAAAAAAAAGAGAAGATAAAAGAAAAAAGGAACTCAGCATTTATTAAGGAAACTTTCCTATTACTACAACTGATGAGAATAAAAGTCCACAAGATTCAAGTGTTTTAACTTTTTTTTTTTTAATATTTCAGGGAACACTAATATCAAACATGCCAAGGAAACATCTGTTTTTCTGCAATGAAAGAGTACAAAAACTAAATAACTCACTGTCTGCCTTCTTACCTTCAGATATTATAAAGCAAAAAAAGAAAGAGAAGTCAATCTGATAATCTACTGCTGAATATTGCAGACATTTTTAAAGTAGTTGGCTCCTGCTATACTTGACATTTAAAAAAAAAAGTCATTTTGTTCTACTGCTATCCTGATAAAGGACAATTTCTATACATCTTTTCAAAGGAGTGTAAAGTGAACTTAATTAACTAACATGCTTTCCTATTTCATTAGCTGGAAATGCTATTATTGTCAGTTCAGAGAAAGACTGGCAGAATTCCATAGAATCTGGCCATAGTAATTTAGATGCAATTCTTGTCTTCCTTTTCTCACCTGCACAACTGTACTATACTTAATAAAATAGGTCTTAAATTTGAATGCACAGCATGAATTACAGTCCTAGTTCTCACCATCAATTCAATCTTTGCTCAGAAGAAGCTCTATTGTAATTTCAGCTGCATTATCAAGCAGTTTAACTCCAAATTTGCCAGTTTGAATTTTCCTCGTCTTCAAACAATTTCCTTTAAACACTGGTGGCCAACTTTCCATACTCTAAGTATATAAAGCATCCTCCTGTGTGCAAAATGTGGGGAACTTCATCACTTTTCTTTTTTTGGTTCTTATAACTCTTAGTCATATTTGCATCTTTCTTTGGAATACTTTCGTGGAGATTTTACCCTCATTTTTTTGTAAAAAGAAAGTAGAAACAGAGGTGTGCTCTTGGGAATACTGTCCAGAGACTACAAAAAAAAAATTATCATTAGAATTGCAGTTCATTGGAACAAAAGGAAACACCAAGATGGTCCTCATAGAATTAATATTTTGTAGGCTGATTCTCTTTTGGCTAAGTGCAGCTGAGAAAGTCTTTCTACACCTAAAATTCTGAAGAGATTTGTACTGGTTTTGAGCTTTGTTGTGAAAAGAGACTTTTCAAGGAAGAACTGTGCAGTGGACTATATATTTTATGTGAAATATATAGAACTAGGAAGAAAAATAGTTCTAGCTATTTCTTAAAAAAAAAAAATTAAAGCAAAAAGAACCCCCACACAACATAAATGCATTTTTTTTCAACACAGTTGTGACTAAAGACAACATGAAAATAGCTATCCTTTTAAGTGTGGAAAGGTGGTAAGACCTCTTACGTAATACTTTCAAAACTCTCAAGAAAGGTATCTTTTATTGTATGAAAACTCACCACAATCCTTTTTTTTTTGTTGGGGGGGGAGGTGGGGTGGCCGGGGGGGGGAGCAGAGGATATCATTAGATAAATATGACACAAAAAACCCTCTCTATGACCAAGAACTGTTTCACCAACAGGCCTATTAATATTTCTCTAACAAAATAATGTTGTGGGGAAAAAATGCTTTCTCAATTTTTACCAGAAATGTCATATTGATAGGTATGGCTGTTGCAACAGTAGTACATATAACATGAGCATATTCCAAGTTCAGCAGTTTCATTGACTTTGCTAAGTTGACAATGAATAAAACTTTGTAGAGTCTCTTCCCAGAAATACCATTAGCACGGCTTTGCTAAACACAGACAACTTCAACTGGTATATCAGCTCAGTTTCTGAGAGGAAATAGCACTCATACAGCTCCAAATCATGCTAAAAGAACTAACTCATAAGCAGAAAAGTCAAGATTTCAACTAATGATTTTATTTAGAAAGTCTCAGTCACTGATATCGCTGTTTGGTATTCTTCAAGTAAGTAGAATAGAATGGGTTTTAGCCTATTAAGTTATTTTCATGGGAGTTTAAATAAATTAGTTATAATTAGATCTAATGAAATCTAAGAGTGCTGGGTTTAAGTGCAGAAATTATTCTATTGCCTGTACCTAGTATCAAAGTACATTCAAAACCTACTTTACATGTGGGCACTCAAATGAGCATAAAAGTCTAAAAGAAATATTTATTTTCTCTTACCATTCATTCTTCTCATGTATTATTAAAATATGTAACAAAAGATCAAAACAAAGGAAAAATACTGAGACAAAAAAGACTGTAATATTAATTGTTGGAGAAAAGAAACAGGATAATATGCTCAAGAAAGTATCATTTAAGCTGAATTCCTAGAGAGACTGGAAAATTAAGCCACCACATCTTTTTGCAGTACTTCTAAGTGGTTCAGTACTCATATTAGATACAAGAAATATGGAAATAAATTAAAAGCCTTGCTTGCAGTAAGAAAACAGTCAGAAGACAATCATCATTTTTGACGAAGTGAACACCTCCAAAAAGGCAGAAGAACAAAGCAAGGAAATGAAGTTCAAGTTTAGAATAAAAACTCCATCTTATATCAAAAGTACAAATCACCAAGAGTTACTCTTAAAAGAACCTAGTGCTCCCGGAAAAGTAACAGATCTCCGCATGACTGAAGTTACTATTTATCGTAGTAATAACAAAACAGAAGTACACACCATCTTTTCTTTCATTCTGAAGTTCCTAGTACCTTTGTTTACTTTTTTTGGGTTTTGTTCACTTAAGTACACAGGCTTAATGTCTCCCCTTTATTCTACTATCTAGACAATCATAAAAACTTTATCCTTTTTCCTCCTCCTGTTCATTTTCTAATTTCACCGTTCTTACTCTTCTTACCCTCAAGTCCTTACAATCCACAATTCTTGTCTCTCAGATGTTCCAAAACCAGCACATGTAGTGCTGCCTGAGAATCTATAGCCTCTTCCTGGTATTCACCTCATTATGGACAACAGTCCATAAAGACTGCATTATTGATGGCTTATTAACCATTCAGCCTGAGAGAAGCTAAAAACATATTTCAGTTTGTGACAAATTACACTGTTATCATATTTCTTATCTGAATAGGCATCTCTCATTTCTCAGTCCAACCACTTTCTTACCACTAATCATTCCTGCTACTCAGGACCATTCGTGTTTTACATCAGCTGACAATGTCCACTGAATGTTTAGCACAGTCAACTCGTGCTAAATGGTTAGAAGCCTAAATTCACTTTTTTCCTTCTTGGAAAGACTTCTCCCTTTCTCTTTCACACATTACTAAGCCCATCTTCCTATTAGCATCCTCATCAGAAGTCTCTCCCCTATGAGAGAGCTTCCCACACTAGAAAGGCTATTTTAATTTATTCAACGTGTCACTGTTTTGTTACATCACAAACAGGAAAGTTCTTCAATTACCTTTATGACAAAAGATTTCAGATTACCGAAACACATTGAGGGGGATCAGCAGACCTATGCTGAATATCTTGAAAATTATTTTCCAGAAATTTCACTTCATTATTTTCTGCAGACATTGTCAAAAGATTTTATCTACCCCATCATGTTCCATTTTTTAGGTGTAAAATATAACAGGAAAAGTTGAAGAGGGTTTTGTTGCAGTGGGGCACAGTGGTTGCTTATGCCCCTGTTTACCATCCACTGTTGGATCACAAATAACAGGTGATTCCGAAGAGATATTTTACCTTTAATAGTATAAAGGACTTGTTTTTCATCGACTAGAGGAAAAGCCCGAGCAGACAAGGTTTAAAAAGATTGACAGATACCATAACATTGATAAAGAAGAATTATCTTTTTATAGTTTCAATACAAAGAAAGATACTAATTAAAGGAGAGGAGTTAGAAGTCAGCAGATCCAAGAAATTTTATACTGGGTTTTTGATACACAGTGAAAAAATTTCTACACCACAGTTGTGTAAGTTTTCTGTAGAATCACCACTGTTTTCTTCTCAGAGTCCCTCCTGTATTTATAATTATTGCAGAATTGGCTCAGCAGTTAATATATGATTAAGAAAGTTAGCAGGAGGAAAAAACAATCAAGAAATGCTCACAAGCAAAAAACCCCACAAAACCCCAAGAATTCAGAATTATTACAATGACCCCTTTTCTTCATTTGTTTTATTTTCTTACCCAGTGGTTCCATTTGCCTAAGTGACAGCTTGTTCAAAATCCCCACTGGTCCTTTTTTAATGCAGCATTTTTAAAGAGTATACAAAGTCTAATCCAGAATTATCAATCCTCTCAGGATACCAGTCATTACTAAAAAAAGCCTAATTAAATTATCCTAAGATTAATAGTGACTTTGATACAAATATGGCAGTCAAACAAACATGACAAAAGCATACAATGGAAAAGGAGAAATAAACATTATCTTCCCAAACCCCCAGAAGCACTTAAGAAGCACTTCTTCAGCTCAAGTCTTTATTTTGATTCCTCAATGATTTCATCACAAAATTAGATTTCTAAATTGTAGCACAGTCCTTTCAAAGCAATAGAACGGACTTTAAGCTTGCCTGTGAAAGTCTAAAAGTGCAAATAAAGCCCTTGAGCAAACTGAGAAAAAAAGAACTCTAACATGCAAATCCCAGCAATTTGGTCACCCACTATTTATGTTGAGGAATTACTAAAACCAGCTGATATTTAAGCAATCTGGTAGCTCTTAATTCCACAGTCATCCTTTGACCACCATAAAAAAAAGCCAAACAACAAAAACCCGTCAAACAAAAACAATTAAACATAAAACAGGACAATTAAACCCAAACAGAATCTAAATGTGCTCAATACCTGTTAATCAATTAGCAATAGATCACCTAATTAATGTAATTTCAAAATCTCTCACAGAAGGAAACAGATCCAGTCTAAAGGAAACCTTATACTCACAGCACTTGCTAGCATCCCTCCTCTAAAGAAGAAAATTACCTGAAGAAAAAAACTTTCACATTTTTGCAATTGTCTTTGTTACATGACCTTACATGACTCCCCTTTTCCTTGATCATTTTTTGCCTCTATAAATTTAAAGGTAGACATTTTATTTTACAACGGCTATGAAAAGGAGTTCCTGAATAAGTGTCATTCATCAGTGACAGAAAAGACTATAATATGTCAAACCAGAGAGGTAGCTACTCCAGAGAACATGGACTAGATACACATTTTATATTCTGTGTAATGATGCAAAACATCTTCAGAGTAATACTATAGTTTACAGCCTGTAGAAGGCTCTAAGGATTTCATAGTCCCAAAAGGAAACATTTCAAAGCAGCAGTGTTAAGTCATTGCTTTCAGATGCAGAGATGTGACATTATAGCTACTAGTTAAAGAAAACATGGTAATTACTAAGTGCTGAAGATCTAAGAACAAAATAATTTATTTTGTTTATTTTGCAGTTGTGTATTTGGTTTCAACCACAAGAATAAAAAAAGGACCAACAACTCCCTCTCTGAATATTAGGATAGTTAATGCAGAAAATCTTGCTCAACATTTTGTACCCAAAGAATTAGTCTAACCATGTCAGAAAGATCAGTTTAGTATCCAGCCCTCAAATATAACTAACATCACCTTTTTTATTTGCAAAACACCAATAAAAGGCTCTGTACAGTGATAATGAAGTTTTCCTAGCTATCAATAAGTTTACATGACCATTAATAAACCCACGATCTTTAAAAGTTTCCAGGTAGCTAAAATGAAATACTGAAAAATCTAACTTTAAAACAGTGTTTGTACATCATCCGTGCACAATGAAAACTATCACTCTCCAGTGAAAAAACGGTAAGATACATGCCAAATCTTCCACCTTACACTATGGGAAGTAACTGAGGTTTATTCATCAGTTGAGGTTGCTTAGTCTGGAGAAAAAGAAGATCAGGAGGGACTTTCTCTCTACTGCAACCTAAAAGGAGGTTGGAGTGAGAAGGTGTCAGTCTCTTCTCCCAGGTAACAAGTGGCACGATGAAAGTAAACAGACTCAAGTTCTTCCAGCAGGGATTTAGATTAGATATTAAGAAAAAGGAAACTGGAAAGGGTTTAAAAGCATTGGAGCAGACTGCCCTGGGAAGTGGCAGAGTCACCATCCCTGGTAGTGATAAAATAACATGGATATAGCACTTGTGGACAAGGTTTAATGATGAGCATGGTGGTGGTGCTAGGCTGACAGTTGGACTTGACGATCTTAACAGGTCTTTTCAAACCTTAATGATTCTATGATTACAATAATATACTAAACAATCTTGTAAAGGAAATATTGTCTAGATAATTACTGTTTGCAAGAAAATTATGACCATTGTGTCTCTGAATTATAATAAAAATTAAAGTACATGGTCAGCTTCAAAATTGTTTTTGTTGAAATAATTCTAATTCCCTCAGTCATGTATAGATTAAAAATAGTTTATCTTTGTAGTGTACCCACAAAATTAGATACTACAGTCTTGCACAACAGTACGTCCCATAATAATATCTACAAAGGTGTTCTTAAATGTTTTGCACTTACCAAATTAAAGGTATAATCCATCTAAGAAACAGTACAAAAATATTCTTCGATGTTAGCAGAAAAAAAAATATGTTTAAATGCTTCCAAAACCACCAAATATGAAAATATTTGCTAGGAGCAAACTTTTTTTAAACATAAAACTTAATATATGGCTTGTGTAATAAGTATCTTTATTTTAAAACTGTGATTATTTGCAGATCCATTTATTAAAACATTAATTAAAAGCAAAAGCTGTATTTTAAAACAATAAGTTAATACGTCTACAAGTTCATGAACTAAACATTTAGACAGCTTCCACAGCTAACAGAATGCTCTGCTTTCAAAATGTTTAAGCTGCGTATGACTAGTTGGTATTTCAGAAGCATACCTAAGATAAAAACTATTCTCTCAGGAACACTATGTTTTATTAATTAAAATAACTGCAACACTTCTAAAATTCATTGTCTTGAAACTGAAGCTTGTGAAAGACTTTAAGGAATTCAAGCCAGAGTATTAAAGTAGGGTAGTTCATCTCATTAACTTCCATAAATTTTACTTAAAAGATATTTATTCATATTGGCACACTTCCAAGCAATCCACTGGGCCTCAGAGCAATGCAATTGGCCTCAGTAATTCTGTAATAAGTGCTAAACAAATATGTTAATCCAAATAATTTCTAAATAAAACACAATTATTTGTGTAATTACAAGAATAAGTAAATACAGAAAAATCTAGAAACACAACAAAGATACGGTATGTGAAAAGCAATTTCTGTAGAGGACTATTTTTACTGCATGTTTTCTATTATTTATAGAACTGTACCTGTATGAAAATGAATCAGAGAAACTTAAAAACATCATGTTCACAGATTGATAAAAAGGATCCTTATAATTAATTTTCAGAAACAAGAATCCGTTATCGCTTCAAAAAGTTGAGGATTCACAGATTTGTGTGAAAATAAAAATCAGTTGACAGCCTCACTTGGCTACAGTTAGTTACTAGACTTCAGTGGTTTTGACATGTAGAACATTAGTTGAAAAGTAACAGTCTTGCCTTTTGAGACAGGTAGTGCTTTAAGCTAAACAGACGTCTTGTCTGGCTCTCTCTCCATTAATGTAGGACATCTTTTCCCTGAAGGCATTTTTGCAATTCATTAATCATTCTAACTGGAAAATTTCAAAGTTAAAGCTTTATGTTTATGCAAAGTTTATGTAGCTCTAGGTACAGATATTGCTTTCAACTACTTAGAAATATATCTGGAGTAGTTTCTAGTGACTTCCAAGATCTAGGGAGCCTGACCCAAAGACAACAGAAACTACTGCTCTTTCTCATTGACCTTATATCCTACAAATCATGGATTATAAACATTTCTTATTCCGAAAACAAAATCTGACTTAAAATGTCACAGTCTATAAGAACTTCCTGTATTTTACACATCAAGTAGACTTACTTAAAGTTTTTTGTTTATTTTAAATACTGACATAGAACCCTAGTGTTTCTTTAGCTTCCACAGAGTCTCTGGGATAACAATAATAAAAATAATTTATCACAGTTAAATTATACTTCAGTACATGTAATTCCATAAACTACAGAAAAATGCTTATGGCAGAAGTCCATTTTACCAGCAGGAAAATAACTGGAATACACAGGGGCCATCAAAGTGGCTAGTATCAATTCACGACACAAATGCTCCTCTTTCCATCATGCAAAAATCAAATTTAATCATTCATTTTTAAATTTATAAATCAAATTGGTTTATCTATATTCTTTTTGTACCTTCACATCAAAACGGAACAAAAAAATCTACCTAACAAGCAGAATGGAAATCATTCAATTACCTTCTTCCAAGAAAACTGTCTCAATTTTAAAGACTTCTTTTACTGAATATTTCTAATTTTTTCTTTAACTGAAATTTCTAATTTCTAATGGTCACTGAAAAGATACGCGTTCTTGATGCTTTCTCAAAATTAGTTCTGTAGAGAGAACAAATTTTGATATGGGTGGGCAGAATTCAAACAGAACGAATTCAAGCATCTCTTTCTGCTACTTCCTAAGAAATCACAGATTTAAGGCAAAATTTATCCCAAAAAAAACCCTTAAGAATTTTATGATGTTTGCAACTTCAGAACAAGCAGTACTTTCTAGGTTTCGTGCAGCCAGCACTCACTGGGAATTTACGTAATACAGAACACAATTTAAAACAGAAATCTATAAACAATCACAAGAGAAAAAAAGAGTAGTAAGATTTTATTCTCTGATTTCTATCATTAGGGCCAAAAAATAAGGGGTTTGCTTTTGTTGGTCACTAAAGCAAAAAAAAAAAAAATAGAAATCAAAGTGACTAGAGAGTGAAAGAAACACTGAATATGAATGACAGTTAGTAACTGTGAAACAAAAGAAACAGATTCTAGATCAGATACATTGTTGAAAAAATAGGTATTATTTAGGTATTATATTGAGAAAATAGGCATATTGATATTAGACTTCCAATTACATAAAAACTGCCTAGATGGGATATTAAAGATTTTTTTGCCTGACCTGTATTCATTCTTGTTCCAAATGCATGTTACCTGAAAATACAAAATAATGAGAAAAAAATTGTTAATTATAATGTTTAGCTAGTTACAACCTCTATAGATTTCCTTTACAAAACCTCAACATGGCCAGTAAAGTTGGTAGAATAAAAAGGATGAGAAGAACTGCCGTGACTTTGAACTTATTTCTGTCATAGTGAAAATTTACATTTCAATTAATTCGTACCAATGCTGTAATCTATTCACAGCTTTTAAGACCATTGAGACTTTTTCCTTTTACATTTTGTATTGAAATACCTTGATTAACTCCAAATTCCGCAATTACTTTACATAAAAGTCTTCACATTAGTACTGCATAAATAAAAGGCTAGCAAAATCAGTATGATAACATCAATGACAGAATATGTGCTTTTTATTTATACTTCAAAGGAGAGATTTTAATAAATTAAATGCATGTCAGAATTCGTAAAAATTCTCTGCATCAACATGACTGTATTTCTCCTTCTCTTCCTTCCTTTCTGTCTCCAAATGTATGCTTCTATCTATTTCCTGATTGACAAACTCTTTTTATTATAATGTTAATGCATTACATCAGAGTTGATAGCATATGCATGGAGAAGAAAGATAAGAGATATATCTTGGTACCTTTGCCTGTGAAATTACATTAGCCTTCTGGGATACAGGATAGGATGCAGCTGCAGATTGGAAGATCATTAAACTGCTTATAACCCTTTGTATTTATCCTCGGTGCTGCTAAACTTTACAGAAAATCTAATTTCTCTGAAGCTGCATTAATGTCAAACTACCACTTTTTGTATGCCAGACTCCATTCCAACTGGCAGGCAATGCACAAAAAGGTCTAATATCAATCACAGGGAAGTATAAAAAAGCTAAAGGTTTGGCATATTTGGCAAAGAATTCAACCAGTGCTCTACTTCTAAATTACTATGGCATCTTGGCTCTTCTATTCCTTTTGTGTTTTATTAAGCAGTAGGATAAAGTGATGAGCAATGGAGTCAAGGTTGTAATTAATCTTTCCTCATTTTCTTACCACCTGGGAGGTCTTTTATGACTGAAATAGGTAACTTTTTCAACCTCAGAAACAGTCACTTTACAGCAAATGTACAAGGTATGCCTAAAGGAGGAAAACAATCCAAGGTCCAGCTAATATTCTGGTCAAAACAAAGCAGAAAATAGAATCTCTCTCCATTCACGCCACTTTAAAACTGAAACAAAACCCCAGAGCAACAGTGCAGTGAATAAAAACTGTCTTCTCATTGATCTATTCCAGTGACTGACTGCTATGCCAATATTAAGCTTAAGATTTCAATTATAAACATAAAAAAGTATACATATTCATATTATATAAAAGTAAGAAAGACAGTCCATGTCCTTCAGAAAGAATGGTTTCCATTTTTTCCACTGGATTACTTAGAAACAACATGAAATTTTGTAAGAATTTTACTTTTTTTTCTCCATATCTTTCTTTTGATGGCAGCAAATAAACACAGATCTTAAGATTCTCTTCAAAATAATACTCAAGTGGTGTTTCATACCCTCTTTCCAAAAAGAGGGATTCCAGCTTTCAGTCAAAACAAGAGGCTTTTATCATTACCACGTATCTTCAATAGAAAGAACACTGCAAAGTGCAACCACAAAAAAATCATAGAAGGGTTTGGGCTGGAAGGGACTTTTAAAAATCACCTAGTCCACTAGGCCCTGCCACACATTGGGATATTCCTCATTCATGATCACCATATTGATCAAAGTCCCATTCACTTTGAACACTTCCAGGGAGAGGGCACCCACAGTTTCTCCGGACAATCTGTTCCAGTGCCTCAACACCATTGCTGTAAAAAATGTCTTCCCTAAATTCCATCTAAATCAACCCTCTCCCTCTTTCTTATAAGAACCCTTTAGTACTGAAAAGCTGAAATTATATCTTTCTACAGAGTTCTCCAGCATGAAGAACTCCAACTCCATTAATCTTTCCTCATAGGACAGGTGTTCTATTCCCTCTGAACTGTTAATTATTTTTGACCTAAGTTTTATCCATCTTAAGCTGGATATCTTTTAGCAATTACTCACATGATGATAATGATGAGCCAATCATGTTGAACTGATATGGTTTTCTCCATAAGGACACTTTCACCATAGAGTTTTAGCTTCTTTTATTAATGCTTGATATCTTCTTCCTTGGAGCAAAAGATATCTTTAACTGATGAAACCTGACCTATTGCATGAACAGGCTCATGCCAGCTACTCTAAGCTAACCTTACAGTAAAAGAAAGGCATTCAAGTTATTAAAGAGGAGGTAGAGTTTATCTATAGTAGGTATGTGAAGAAGTTCAGATGAAGCACGTATATATGGCACTTAGGGACGTGATTAGTGGTGGACAGTTGCAGCCTATGACCTTAGGTGTCATTTCTATCCTAAAAGATTCTATGATTCTAGAACTTTCCGTTTCCCTTTGCTGAATTCAAACAAGTGTCGAGCTCACTAGTTTTCAGATGTTCACAGAGCTAAGTCAAGGGACTACAGATATAAAATACAAGACAGGAAAATCTGACTAGGTATAAGAAAAAGAAAAATGACATGAGAATGGTCCAATAGTAGAGAAATAAAGATTTTGAATCCTTAAAACATTTGAAATTTGATGTGGTCTAGACTTACAGAGTCAGCTCTAACTGGAACTGCTATGAGCAAGGGGTTGGATAAGAGGACCTCCCTCCCAATCTGAGTAAGTCTATGATTTAATTTGCAATGCAAATTACAGGAAAAGCTAGTACAAGCATTAGCTGGCAACATTTCTCACAGGCCTGAATATACATCAAAGCAAAACTTCAAAACAAAGATCAAGGAATATTAAGTAGTTCTGTGACTGTTTCTTTCCAAGTGTTGGGTTATTTTCTTTCAAATCAAATGGCTCATCTATGACTGATATGTGTGCCATGTCACTTATATCAAACACTGAAAAAGGTCGTCTCTTCAACAGTCTACTTTTAAAAATGAATTTTGCAAATTAATACGTAAAATATACCGACATAAAACCACATACTGAAAACTGATAAATTCAATTTCTTGGAAGAATTTGTTACTTTAATTACTACAGAGTCAGTTTAAAACCCTTTCTGTACTGCAGCAAGTATTGAATTTTTTGTTTCTATACTTCTTTTACTTCTGCATTTCAGCAGAAGAAACAAACCAAAGTACTCTAGTGAATGCACAAGTAAAACTTTTAGGATGTCAGACATTAAAATTGGTATCTTTCCACAAACAAAACAAGGGAATTTGAATTAGACCAAGCAATCTAATGTAGAGAAATGCTCAGAACTTCTCCCTGGAACTAAAGCCAAGGCAGCTGTGCTTGAACGTGCTGAAATTACATACTGATAACTCTTTGTAAACATTCACTGTTCCAGAAAGAATATTTATCTTTAGTTGATACTTCAGACTTAAAATCCCACCACTCATACTTTGTCACGTACTATGAGAGTAACGATGGAAATGGGAATTTCACCTTTCATGATATTATAAAAATAAATTTAGGATTGTGACGCATTTGGGAATCATAAAGATAATTGTTATTAAAGGTAAGACGAGTTACAAATTCTATATTTAGAGCACAACACAATACTTACAAATTAATGAGGAATCAGTCATGTACAGAGCAATCAAAAGAAAAAATAAATTAGCACTTACTCTCTGAACTTTGTGCAATTTAAAAAAAATTAAAATCTGAACAAGTCCATAGAAATACTACAAACATACTCCATAGATATACTACATACATACAGAATAACGTATTATTATGTTATTCTGTATGTATGGGAGAATATGTCTGTATGTACATTATTCTCTATGTAAGGCAGAAAGATTTGATAGAAGACGATATACACTTAGAATTGTTTCCAATATTTCCTAACTCTGAAATACTTAATTACATGATTTTGTTATCAAGGTGATTAAAAGGTTTTATTATATTATTTTAAATCTAATACCATTTACATAGAAAAACATCTTTCATGATGTTTCCTCACCACCTATTTTGCTTAACTTTAGCACTTTTCTACTACCTGGGATTATTCTTCTTGTGAGAACCCCAAAATAATTACAATGCGGGCAGTGGAAAGAACTTGTATTAATATTGCTTCTCATCTTCTTACAACTGCTGACTGATATAATCTTTCTGCTTTTCAATCCTAGTTGGAATTAATACTAATTAAAAAGCTGGCACAGGCATTATTCACAAATATTTAAGGACTCAGATCAAAGCCTTGAATTCTCATAGATGAAAAATTCAGTAATCCTCTGCACTATCTTCTACAAACCTGCAAACAGAAGACAGCATCCTTTACTTTTTTTTCTGTAGAGTTTTCTTATAACTCATTTGAGGAATAATCTAGAGGTGGGTCAACTGCGCATTTAGAAATAGATTTAAATTCTGATGTCTTCATTATACGGCTTCCCTTTCTATATCAACTTGCTAAAACTTTTAGATTAACCAAAATATTTATATTTTCTATAATATCACTTCATCAATTTTACAAAAAAACATTACTTTGACTCTAATCTGTTTTCATTTCTAAACAATTTTTATCAATTATTAACCATAAAATGCATTAGAATACAAACTATTTATACAAAACAATATAGCTTTCAATAATGCTTTAAAGCATTATGATTCTAAAATAAATATTTATGATAGATAGTTATAACTTAAACTGAATTCTCTATTATGGACAGTTTCATTCATTTAAAAATATAATTGTTCTAAATCAGATTACAACCCTGTCATAAATATATTTAAAAAACCCTCCAGAAACACCAGGATGTTGAGCAATAGAGGGCTGTAAGCTTCAAAAATATCCCTATAGTAGATACAGAAAAGTAATAAAATATCACACAGGAAATACTTGCCAAACTAGGTAAGCAGAAAAGGAAACAAAGACACTTTTTGAAATTGTTTTAATCTAATCTGCAGAAATACTGCATTATCACAACTGTGATTATGATGCTAGTGAATAGTACTAAAAAAGAATTAAGGTTATTTGACTGTCTTAATAGTGACTTCATCTAAATATATTCAAATGTCACATTTAATCATAACAATTAATTTTCCTTAAGTCAGCTTGACATCTCTCTAAAACCTCTTTATTATTAATACCATACTCAGCTTTCATTTTGACTGTATATAAACCCACAAATACTCACTCACAAATGTAAGTTTCAGATTAACAGTACAATTACCCAAACATCAAAGCTTATTTTATGTAATCCCAATTATTTTCAGAGGTTTTCCTTATCAAATTTCAACTATTTTTTTCAAGTTCTAGCCAAAATGATCTGTTGTTTTTTAAATGTGACAATGTACTTTTATCACTCAAATCTTGGTTCCAAAACGCTGAGGTCAAGTGTGTGGGAGGAAGGGAGAAAGAAGATGGAGAGATAGGGGAAATATAGACCTTGACAGGAAAATAAATGACCTACACGTGTACTGGCAGTTGCAAACTGCACACAAGTGGTAGGCAATCCCAGTAAAGATTGGGGACAATTCCTCTGCAGTTCACACTGTACTGTGCACAAATAAATATAGCTTAAAATATCTCTCTATTCAACATAGTAAATAAGAGACCAAGTGCCATGAGAGGTTGGCTAGAAAGCATTGCCTCCGCACTGATATTTCAGGGATTGTCAAGCACAAAGCAAAAGTTCATGCATGATAATTAGTTATGTGTACAATGATGTAATAAGCTAACCAAATACTAATACATGATCCCACTGCAGGAATATTAGACAGGAAGTATATAGGTAAAACATTTGTACAAAGAACATATTTAGAAGTTATAAATTTTTTGGGCAATAATACATCTATAAAATCACTTTTTACTTTAATTAATAAGGTTCTAAAGAGACAGTCTTTTTGCCTAGAGATGCATGAGAAACAAAAAATTACGGGGCAGGAAAGATTTTAGAATTTAGATCCTCTCCTTAGTGGTGTGCTTTTAAAAGCTTCCTTTTAAAAGATCTAAAGCCTTTACTAAGTTGACTAAATTATTCCTAAAGGATCATTTGTTTTACCAAAAGCACACAGAACTCTATAAAAACAAAAGACAATTAGTTAATTTATTAACCACTGAACAAAATCTGCTATTTATGTAAATCTTGCAGAAAAATATTTAGTATGCATTCCCTGAAGAAAGAGGAGACCACAGAGCTTCAAAAGTAAAGGAAAATCTTGTAAAAGAAATAATGAAATAGCTGGATTCCAACTCCCACACGTGATAAAGTAGGTACAATTTTCTATTAATGACAGCTTATTTTTACATCAAATATAAAATTCTTAAAATAGATTCTACTCTTAAACAAATAAAATAGTTTACACTATATTCTTACAATTCCTATTTAATAATATAAAAAGACCCACCTTTATCTATTTTATATACTGAAGTATAGCAACCTTTCTTAAAGTCACACATGAAGCAGGTTCCATTTTGACTTATATAGTGGGAAGATATGAATACCTTTTCTGAGTAAATCAATTCAGAAAAAAATGGATAAAAAACGTACATGATTTTTTCTTTTTTTTTCTTTTTTTTTTTAGAAAACAGCCTTTACTTAATATTTAAGGTTTCTTGGTCAAAAAAAATATTTGCTAAATTATATTTTCAAGTCATCCAAACAAAATTGTAATGAAGTAGTTGAGGAAGATAAATCTCTGCAGTCTTTCCCAGCTTTCTTACTGTATATGTTGAAGAGAAGATGATGTAGATTCAGCTAATTTTCAGCACTGCTCAAATCTTCTGACTCCATGTTCATACATTTATGTGACTTACAGAGGAACACTGAAATAATCCACTGATATCTACTTCTGGAGAATATTGTTTAGGATTGAAATAAGCTCACAGACCATGTTCAAATAACAATTTACATGTTTTGTTAAACTGGAAGTCCTATTTCCAAACACATTTTTTTCCAAATGATGTCCAGTCTTACTGATTTATCATTCCTTCTATTTAATTACCATGCATCATTTGAACTCAACTATAATAAAGACAACAAGACTCTACCCTGTGCAATGAATCCTTTCAGGTTTTACCTGTTGTCCTAGCAAAGCCCATCTGGAACATCACAGAACTACTCTACAAAAACTGAAGAGGAACAGCTTCCATGCACTGCAATCAGAGGAAAAGTTACAGCTTTTGTCACTAGTTGTTTCTGATCTAGCAAAGTGCATAAAAGTCAGACTGGCAACCTTAAAAGCAATAAATTGCAATTATCTAAATCAATGTTACCACTTTGGCCGAACATCCCTCTGTGATGGTCTCTAACCTACTCCTCCCAGGAGCTGAAAGCCATAAAATGAAAAATCTGTCACTGCAGGTTGTGAAAGAGGTTTGAGTATAATATTGTGATGTTTGGATACTGAGGCAGGGTGTCCCAGCCCGTGGATGCAAATCTATGGAACGTGCCTTCATAGGAAGTAAATAGAAGATATTTTACAAAAACAATTTAGAAAAATAGGTGAAATCACATATTGTGGAATTTTAATGACTTTTCTGCTAAGTAGGCTAGATTAACATTATTTTTCAGAGGCTATCTTATAAATTATGTGCAATTTTTTTCTTCCATTCTTATTCTGAGGGATACTACTTCTCATCCAACACAGTACATTTCTGAGCAAGCATTTCAGTTCTCAGTTTTAAGAAGTTGTGTGGGAATATTCACAGCTTACTGGCTAGGTTTTACAACAGAAAATTACAAACAGTGCTAAATGTCTAAAAATCATTGTTCTTTAGACAGCCTGACATTTTAGGGGAGAAAGTAAATGGGCACTGGTGCTGATCACAGTGAATAGCTCATCAGGGAGAAGTGCTGATTAAACCAAAAAGTAATTTTGAAGCAGACATGCTGCAAAAATAATCCATCCAAAATTTTCAGCCCTTTAAAGAAGTAGGAGAATAAACCTTTCAACTCAACCAATGATTTACTAGGGCATTCACACACAGCTTTCTAATGAAATTTACTTTTTAATACTTAAATTACTGTAAGTGAGAAGACAATACCTTACTTTTGTAAGATTGCTTATTTAAAAGGTCTTTCCTCCCATGATGTTCTGTCTGTATCTCTGTTCCCAAATTCCAGCCAGAATACATTTAATCCCCTAGCCTCTACGATAAGCCTGATCCAGAAGAAAAAAAAAAAGGAAACAAAACCAAAACCAACCAAACAAAAAACCCAACACACTCTACTGGTTGGAGGTGAGAGTGCTTACAATACAACAGTCCTTCTACATTCATTAAATTCACACAGCTTTCCTTTATACTGAGACATACACACATCCAGGGATTCTGAACAGAGGTCGCTCTCTCTTACTTTTTCACGTTACTGTCTTTCTACCTGTCTATGAAAGCACAAGAGAGGTATGAAAAAGGACAAATACTATGATACAGATACTATGACAGATCCAATGCAACTTAACTTTTCAATAATAGAATGAATTTTTATTTTATGACCTATTAATAGACCAAAACATTCAAAAGTAGGAAAATACCCTTCTGAAAAATAATGCTCAAAGCATTCAGAAAGCTTCTTCTGCATAGAATATACAATTTTTTATTGACTAGTGTAAAGTCAAAATGTTTTTACTACTTTGTTATGACATACACACTTTTAAACTATTTAACAAAAACAGAACTCAAAAAATTGTTTGTGACAGGCAGCATTTCAAGTGCGTCTTTAATCATGGTAGCTATGTTTCTTTCAATCTAGAAAAAACCTTGCATATAGGCAAAATGAACTGTTTTCTTGTGTCTACACACATTCATTATTTGCTAATGAAAAAATCTTCCCCTACCTCCCTCTCCTTTGACACATGAATAGAACACTTTATTCTTAATTGAAAACTGCAGTCAGAAAAGAAATCAAATCAACTTGTTTAATAATAGAAGCTTCTTCTAAAGCATCATTATAAACAAAATTGAAAGTCTATTTTTTGTAAATATGATATCTGCTCTCATTATTCGATGTGAGCTGTTCCTCAAATGGGCTTAAAGAAACACAAATAAAAGTCAGCTTAAACATGTTTTTTTTGCAGATGTCTGGATACAAATACCAGATCTAAGGCATATGTTTAAGATCTACTATTGCTATAATTCTATTTCCCCCATTAAATCATGAATACATGACTGAGAGAAAACAATACTAAACAGGGTTCCTCTATTCTCTAGAAGTGCATTTTCACTGAAGAGAAACTAATAAATTAACCTGTACTGAATTTAAGGTTCTTTATACAAGCATCATGCAAAAAACCCCTTACATTCCTAAAAAGATAAAAATTATAGTCCATGTTTATTTCAGATTTCATAAAACAAGCTCAGAGACATTAAAATTTGCCATATTTAGAAAGAGAAAATATCTTGGGATGAGCTACATATCTAAAATGTTATGCAACAATAATCTGTCATAATATATTGCATGTTTATAGTACTTCCTACCACTCTAGCACCTAAATGCAAACCAAAATATTTCAGCATCATATTTTATTACATTAAGTTCTTGACTAAATTCTACATAAAGCCAAGAAAAAAATCCTGAAACATTATAAAAAAACTGGCTCTAAAAATAAACCTCTCTTCTTCCTCTGCAAACGTTTTTATGTAAAAAATTTAGTTACATAACTGTTTTGATGTTATGTTTGATTTGCTGTACCTCAGTTTCAATTGTACTATCAGTGTTACTTTATCTTCAGTGCCCAGCACTCTACACATCTCTTGAAGAAATTCTGAACCCTTGAACTGTTGTTATTCGGCTAATATGAATGCAGAAGGTTAACATTTATTCTAAACTGTGAGACTGACTAAATTTAACTCTGGGTATAATGTATAGCCAAATTTAACATCAGTGTAAAAGCAACAAATCACTGCATCTTGCCATGCAGATGTAATTGTCAGCAAAATCCGTGACCTCTTAATATGAAAACGCAAGATTTGGTTTTTAGGCTTCACCCAAAAGCCAGAGCAGTGCAATAAGAACTGATTTGGGAATCAATTTGCCTTCTTCACTGAAAGGTGACAGCACAGGAAAACATTACAAGGCATTATGTAGTAAATAATTTATGACTTATTAGAGTGTGATAGAAGATGGATGGGTATCTGAAAGAGATGGATAGGATTCAAATATCTTTTCTTCTAGATATTAGCGTTGGCAAAAGTAAAAAGCTCTCCTTCTTTAGAAAAGGAGGGTGAGGAGGGAAAAACAACACATTATCTTTTATGGTTATTCTTCCAGCTAGAGAAGCATCTTCAATTGACCATCTTTCAAACATTTGATCATTTTAAAACCTCTAAACCACATGCAAGAATTTTATGTAAGATAGACTTCACAAAGTGACAAACATTATACATCCAGCATACATTGGAAAACATTACAATTTCAATGCAAAATTGTCAAAGAAAGTACTCTGCAGGAGTTGATAGAGTAAGCTACGAATAATGTTTATTGACTAGAGAAGGCATGCATTTCATAAATTTTTAAAATAAGCTTTGTATTAGCACATGAGACCAGCACAGAACCTATTATAATTGTTCATTTACACCCAGTTGTAGAAGACCTAACTCGTGGATCAAAGATGAAATAAGAAGCTGTTGTTGAAGCCCAGATTGTAGCAGTTGCAAAAGTGTATGAAGGATGCTTACAAAGAGCTGTAGAAGATCACAGTGCCCCTATCCTGTCAGAGATCAAGTGTGGTCATAACCTGAAATTCGAGGAGGAGTGACCCAGCAAGCAGAGATCAAAAGACTTCTATATGCTCAAGGTTCGTACTTGCAATTAGTAACCAAAAGAGTAATTTATACAGTTCTTCCTAATGAGGAATATCACTGGGACAATCTGACACCTCTTTTTCTACAGTATTTTTGCTTTTCTGAGTATTTCTATAACTGACATACAGGTTCTTAAGAGAATGTTAAGGGTTTTTTACTGAAGTACACAATACCAAGAAAAGGCAAGAGTGCTATGATGAACAGTTCATCCCACAGACTCGTGCCTATACATTACCTTGTAAACGTTTGTGGTTTTTTCCTTATCTTTAGATTATTGACCATTTTTGTACAATGGTTTGTGTCATTACATCTAATTACATAATCAGTGTGAATTCAAGTAGCCACTAAATGAGAACATTTAATTACCTATGATTTATTGAGTTGCAAAGCAGGACAGACTCTAGATGAGAAACAGGCTCCACAATGCACTTCGTTAAGAAAATGTTCCTGCCTGACCATCCAGGTGGCACTCCAGGAGTCACACTCCCAACATCAGAAACTTTAACTACTGGGATTGAAGCCCCTTCACAGCAGACCAGCTCCAGTGAAGCAAGGGGGAGGCTCCACATGACTCCCTACATACCCACCAGCCACTCAGTCTCAGGCATTTTCCTTCACAGTTTGGAACACATCTGACAAATGCTTTTCCTTTTCTGAAAGTATGAAGTCTGAAAATAAGGTAGTAGTTACGTAGTAGTGCAATAGTGAAGACGTAGAAAGGAAATAGATTTCTTCAACTGAAGAAAGTTAGGGAGATGTACAAAACAGAACACATGGACACCTTTCTCTCTACTGTCTTTATAGACTTCTGTGAAATAAAATAACTAAACAGATTTAAAATAAAACCAAAACAAATAAACAAAACTAAACAACAACAACAATAAAAACTCAACAACAAAAAATCCCACCAAAAACCAAAGAAAACACTTTATAAAATCCTAAATATATTCAATGAGGAACAAGTACTCCCCCCATGCATGAGGCATATTCCTTCTTAAGCTTTACCATTGCTCTTTCATAACATCTGTTCCTCCCCATCATTCCAAAACCAGCTTCCTGTCATTCTTTCCAGCTTGTCATGCTGGAAAGTCACAGTTGGAGAATAAAATAAAATTAAAAAAAAAACAACCAAACCAACAAAACAAAACAAAACAAAAAACACACACAAAAAAAACCCACCAAAAAACCAAAAAAACTCAACAAAACCAAGAAATCCCTCGCAAATATTTCTCTTTTAATAGAAGTATGAATGTAATTTCTATGCCCTCCATAGAGCTCTCTTACATAAAGACACAGTAGAGAAGCTATATTTTCACCCATAAAAATATAATGTTAAAAACTGAGGAACATTATTCTTTACATGTGTTACTGACAGTGGGTTTTGAATCTCAAGACAAATTTGAGTGCAACAATCCCTAAAGACTCAGGCATTTCTGAAGAATTAGCTCATTACTTATTTCTGAGCATTAAGTCACAGTGCTTCATTTCATTATGAACTGCCCTTCTACAAGACGAAAAAAAAAAATCTGTGGAAGATCAGATTTCTTATACATATATATTGTTGCTGGTTTTTATCATGACATGAGCATCTCTTTGACTGAAGATTGTCTCAGTCAAGCTCAGATGTAAGCTTGAATGACTAAGTATGCAGTGCCACTGATGGGATTTTTTTCCCCACCTTATAAAACAAGTCTTTTCTGACAATTAGACTAGCCTACCTTGTTTGAAAAGATTTCAAAACAATGACACTACTAGCTACTTTGTTTTCTAGACTCAAAATCAATCACATTTTTCTATTTTCAAACTTCTACCTATATTTAAATGTTCTTCTGCTTACACCATTTAGAACTCCATTCAAGCACTTTCCTGGTTCTCAGTTTTGTGAATGTCAAAAATCAGCCATCAAACTGTCATATTTTTTCAAGACAAATTCACAACTGTCATATTAAATCAAGACAAATTCACAATATTAATCTGGAGACAGACAACTGTAGTTGTTTCTAATGGTTTTGTGTGATCCATTCCTCTGCAGAGAAACAAAAGAGAGAATTTTCCTTATATTGCATCACTCAAGTGTAGTTATATGCAGAGTTACCTACATTTCAACAATTCTGATGGGAAAAAATAGTAATATTGAGATATATAATACAGTTCCCCATATTTAAGGTAATACTGAGTAGTTTTGCTTCAGTAACGTGATCTAGTCATGGAATCATAGAACCATTTAGGTTGGAAAAGATCCGGTCTTTCAAACTATTCATAACAAGATTATACATCGTCAGCCTGAATTTGAAGACATTGACATATAAAACTACATGCTCTAGGGAATAAAAGAATGGCTTGTATTATAGGGAATCCAGTTTCTTCATTTAAATACAAATAGATTATACTTAAATTTAGGTACTTGATATCAAATAGTTTGTTACTAATATATTCCATTCAGTTCAACAAGGAGTTCTTGACATATTTTCCTGGCTATTGTTAATACATGTGGGGAGGCAAGCATTGAAACTGGAAGACTGGAGAGGAGAAAGACTTGTTTCTAGAATAGAATTGTTTTTGCTCTAGATGACCATGCAGCTGGGGGAGTGCTAAGAATATTCACTCTGGGAAAATTCACTGTTTCTGTCTATCTTGAGAAGTCACGTAACAGAACACTGTAAAAAACCTAAAAAGCGTTGTTCACAGGCCTAGTAAGGGGGGAAGGGAGATAAGAAGCTTGGAGACCATAAAAGACAGCCTTGTGAGGAACTGTGCCTGCGCCAGACCTTTCTGATATGTGAGCCAGGACACAGCCTGAGCGCTTTTTGCCCCTGCTAAGATGACATAAGCTTAGCAGTGCATGTGTCCCTGTTTTGCCAGCCAAAAAATGGAATGAATATTTTCTTCACACTTCAGCTGTGGATCATGGCTACCTTGGTGTTACCTGTATGTATCCAGTTCACACAATACATCCCAGTCAAAACCAAAAATGTATCAGCCCAGAAATTAAATAAAACATTAAAAGATTAGATTCTGAAAAACTATCATAGCACAATAATACAGTTCTGTCACTTAATACTTTGCATATTACCAACGATGAACTGCACACAAATGTGAATTTATTTACCTTTCTAACTCTCTAAACAAAAGTGTGAGAGTAAATCTGCTGATGAAAAGGAATTTCAAGTCTTGATATCACCACACTTAATATCACATTTGATATCATTACCTTTGTATAATTTTTTTAGTCTCAAGCCATTGATAACATACCAAATGAAATTAAACACTCCACCACTTGCCCTCAGCTTACCATTAAACAGTTTTGGTCTTTTTATGTCTAAGTTCATATATACAAACTTGAACATATTCAGAGAGAGAAAGATTCAAGATTACCTGAATCTGAAATGCCTAGATTTTGGCATTTGTTGAAAACTCTTGGCTTAACTTCACAGAATTAAGTAATTTTTTTTTCATCATTACATGAAAGCAATAACAAAAGGCAGTTATAATCTACACATATTAATGAAGTAATTCATAAACATTGAAATATACTTAGGCAGAAAAAAAACCACAAACAAACCTACTGTAAAGACATGCACATTGTGTTATGTTTATGTGAGTTCTGATTCAGACACTGGCATTATCTTATGCTCTCTTTTATTCAATGCATGTTAGGATAAAAATTCTGCCTTATGCAGTCAAACTTTTTAATTAATAAAAAGGAAGATATACTCCTCAAACTATAAACTATTAATAGAGCTATGAGATTGATCAAAAAGTCTGTATGATTTTAACATGATTTTACAGAGTTGGGCAGTATAGATGAGAAGGCAGTAGAGAAGGGTATCACATATAAATACAAAAAAATACAGATATATTTATGTGTATCTATTTCAGTACACACAAATGTGCATGTCGTTGCAAACTAGAGATGTTTGCATCAGCAATCAAGCACACATAGCCAGATTTCTTGGGTTTTCACAATAAACACTCAGCTTTGCAAGTTAGTAGAAACTTGATAAAACATGAACAGTTGAGTTGACTCAGTCCTTATAGACACATAGAAACAAATCTAAAAAAAAGTTTTTGGAGGAATACTAGGCATAAACATTTACCTTTCTGGTAGAACTATGAAAAGAGGGAAGAGAAAAAACAAACAAAACAAAACAAAACCAAACAAAAACAACCCCAACAAACCAACAAAAAAAAAAACCTCCACCAAAACAGATTTTGCTTTCAATCCAGGTGTACATTCACGTGTAACACTATAGCACATAGACTTGGCAGCAGAGGAAAGTACAAAGTAAAAAATACCAGTCATGAAGGCTCACAAGTCAAGATTAAAGTTCCTTTTATGAAGAAGAGAACATTGCTCCAGATAAAACTCATTACAAAACGCAGAGCTTCTTTAAGATCTGTGACAAAAGATGTCTGGGCAAAATGCTGCTAAGTTGCTATTATTTCCTTTGTCTCTATTCACAGTTACTCAACTTTTGGATATTTTTCAGTTGTGACAATGACAACTCATAATAGTATTAAGCTACTAAAATATTCACTTCAATATTAATAGTTGATAAGAAACACAAAAATCACTTACATAAAACTCATGTTGGACATAAATTACAATTTTTGGTGAACTCAATTTTAATCAAGAAGCATATAAATACATCACAAAGAGAATTAAAAGTAAAGTTTTAATTCTAACACTATAGTCTAGTGTTACAAGATGCTAAATTTAAAAACTAAATATACAAAATGGGTTGCAGGGCTGTTACTCTCCAAGCCATTTTTGTTCTGGACTCCCTCTCACTTTATTTTTTTTATCATCAATAATTGTTTGCAATTTCTTAGTAATATCATCAGCTAGGAATAAATAAGACTTTAGCCAAAGCTGTTACTCAGTAACTCAAGATGATGACGGATACTGCATTTCATAAATGAAACACCATGTACTACGTGTTAGTAAGGAAAGGATATTGTCCAGTGATCAAATCCTCAGTCTCAGATGCAAGGAATTCACATTGATTACAGTCTTTCAAAACATGCATGTATTATGTAAGATTTATCTATAGCATGAGAAACATTATTAACAGAAATAATAGTACAAAAGATATCACAGTGATATGGCCTTCAGTTGGCTAGCTAGCTAAACCCATGGTTTTTATCATGTTTTGAATTACAGAACGCTTTATCTTATTACTATTACTAATCGCTAAAATGTGTGACATACCTTCATTTGCTGGCTACACCTGTCCAAAACTGTCCCTGTCCAAACTTCAGCACGCAAAAATATTCTTGGACTCAAAGAGGTATGGTGAAGATGAATAAAAGAAACCCAAGGAATTGATAAAACTGATGAGGATGGAAAGAGAGAGAAGTGGTGGATGAAAGAAGAAAAGACAGGTCTTGTAACTGATTACAAATCAATGTAAAGAAGCCCAAAATTCTTACCGCCGCAAATATTTTCAATTTTTCAGGTGTAATAATGGCTATGAAACATGCAAGATACAAAATAAAACTAATTTGTCTCATTTAAATGATATATTAGATGTCAACATTAAGATCTACGTCGTTATACTATTTTTGCATTCCAGTTACTCTCAATACAATCATACACATTTATGCATTTAAAAACACAGTGCCATGCTTAACATTTAATTCATTAATCTATTCTTTGAACTTGCAACTGATGGTGTTTTGTAGTGGGTTTTTTAAAATTTTCTGCTTCTTAATAGTTCCATTTGCTACTGGTATTATAAGGACTGGACAGTAAAAAACTATTGTAACAAAGACTGATTTCCAGAATGTCAACTCTTGATATAAATATCCATAATTACACTTCTTGCACAAAATTTATTCCTACGGCTTATTCAGAAATGTACATACTCTCCCACTCACAGCAAATTCAAAGTGATATTTGACGGATACGTTCAATCAAAATTATAGTTTTATGCTGCTTTTTATGTTTCTTCAATCCTAGTGATTAGGAGCCATTTCCACTGCTATACGTAAGTCGGGCAACTGAGGATAAACACCAGAAGAACACCTGCCTTAACATAAAACTAAATGAGCTGTCTCCTAACCATAATTGTGGAGACCACAGGTGTACAAAACACAAAGGGTCTTCCAACCATGCTATTCCCAAAGCAAGCCAACAATATTCAAAACCACATGTTAGCAGCTATTCAAAATTTATTTAATCATACAATTTTACTTAAGAGTTTTGTGATATCTATGAGGAATAATTTCTAATAATACATAAGAAGCCGATAAAGTCTGGCAAAACACTGCCTTGATACAGCTTGGTTGTTACATATAAACTACAAAAATTCAGCTCCCTGGTGGCAATATTGTTTTGTTTTACAACCTTCATAAATCAATTTCTCATAAAATCTGAACTGCTAGTTTAAAAACAGCTTGTGTATTTAAGTATTTCTGAATTTATCCATTGCCTCTATAAAAATGTTGAGTAAGATACCAAGGGACTTCAGCGTTCCTAAATGTTTTTTAGACAAAAGAAATTAAATTTTTCATTTAATGATATTTAATGATTTTTGTTGTCAATTCATGGCAAACCGGTGTTTGTTTTTATACATGTTAGGAATTGCCTGACAACAGACATACTGAGTACAGATTCACCTGGCACAGTAGAGGAGCACCTTGAAGCACAAATCACTGCCTTCCCCACTGTTCAGCTCTCAGAGCATTTGGGTTTCAGGAGCTTCAGAACTCAAATACTTTCAGAGCTAGGACATGGTGCTGGCAGTAGGGCAGACAAGGGTCATGATAGGACTTTAAAGTTTTGTGCTTTAAAGTGCACTAAGCCAAACTGGCTGGTTACCTAACCCTAGCTTGCTTTGTACTCCTGGCCTAGGGAACACATTTCACTCACAGGGGCTTTAGTGGCACAGCCTGGTGCTCTGAGATTAAGATACTTTCTAGCTTCCCTATACAGAGTTTCAACAGAATATAGAAATGAAGGCTTTAAGACATGGGGAAACTCAGCTATTAATGGCCATTCTCACTAGAAATGTAGAAATTCCCTTCGGTATCACAACTTCCCCCTTTTAACATACTATACTGGTGATCCTCAAACAGCTCAGGACAAACACTAGTTTTTATTAAGAGTCATCACTTAGGACATTGGTTGTAGTTCACTACAGACCAGTAGGATACGAAATATACTACTCATGCTGGTTTTGAGGTCCCACTTCACTAATGTCTGTGATGCTGCAGTGGTAAGTTAGAATGAACTGTTCTGAACTACCAGAAAATTAGCTCTCTAGGATATTTTCTATCAAAATTAAGCAATAATGAATGCAAAAGACATGGGTTGTATTTCAGAAATGCAAATGGGTTGGCTGAGTTAGTTCTACCAATGGTGTTACAATGCATAACACAGCATTGTACTCATCACTTCTCGAAAAACAGAAAAAAACCCGTAAATAATGCCATTTCCATCTGGAAAAGAAAATGTTGCAGTATGTTTTGTACTATAAAAGAGTGAGGTTGGCAATCAATAGAAAAAGAAAGCTGTTCTAGATGGGCAGATGGTTGTTCTACACAGCTCCTGGATTTGGAGGAATAGTTTTGTCACTGCATTTAAAGTGAGAGAGGAGGAAGAGTGAGAGAGAAATTTTATGTTTGCTGGCCAGCTAGGACACAAAGATATAGGAAGATGACTAATAAAAATTGGAATCCTATGCACAAGCAAATAAAACAAGAAAAAAATTATTTTATTCATAGAAAAATCAAAATTTAGAATTTTTCACTAAAAGAATTACACTTAAAAGCAGTGTAAGTCCTTAAATATGTCATGGCATTATATCTCCTCTCAAATAATCATATCAAAAGAAATTAGGGGCCAAAAATATTTGTAATAATTAGAAGACTGAGTGGCTTATGAAATACACAGATCTAAATGTTTAAATGACCACAGTCCACCTCTCCTCATACATCAAAATAAACATCACAGTCTTGTGGCAAATCAGGAGGCACCAGCTATTCACTTGCTTTACAGTCATTTTCTCTTCCCCCACCATTAAGGAAAAACCTACCTGATGCTGGGCCCTGGCCACCTCAAGTGCATGTTCCTTCTCCCTAAAGCAGTCTTTACAAATAGACTTTCATCAAAGCAAAGACCTGCATCATGCATTTGACTGAAACCTCCCACTGATGTTCAGCTTAGGCTTTCACTGAAATGAGAAGCTGTGAAGCCTTAGCTAAGAGTACTGACAGGTAATGTCACTCTTTCCTTCAGTGCATGAAAAAAAACCACTTTCCTGCTTCTGGCCTGCAAATTGCTAGAGTTTCTTCCTCCCCACTTTGCTCAAGCTGGGCAAAACCTTCACTGTGACCACACAGATATGTTACAGGAGGGTATCATGGCAATGCAAAAACTAGCTCTCCTCCCACCCTATGGTAAGCTGTTCCCTAAGAACTGTTCTAAGAAATTATGGACTCACCTAAATTGAAACCACTCACAAAAGTAAACTCCTCTATACTTCTCTATGCCTACCCACACTTATAAAAAAGTGCTAGAAATCCACACTCCCCTTTTCTTGTATCCATTCTTTTTATTTCAGAATCTGTTCTTGTCTCCGTATTATTTCTATATAGATTACAAAAAGAGCAAGCATGTATTTGAAAGCAAAATACCTGTAACTACAGGTATCACCCATGACAGCAACTAAAATGTATCCTTTCTGACTGTAACCTATATTCCCCTGCTCCTGTCACATGCCACTCAGTAGTGGTGCCATCAAATATTTCCAGTCAGATGTGTCCATCCTTTTAAACAAAGCCTCTATACTCTCTCAGATTACAATTTAATGGTTTGTCACCTTTTTTTTTTTTTTAATTATCAAGGACATGGCCTTAAAAATGGTTTCATTTATAACTTTTGAAGCAGCAAGCAGCATTTTCAGAAACCTCATTTTCCCTTGTATGCACTTCTGTACATTCTGCACAACAGCTCATTCTGGAAATTGATTTTATGCAATTATCCTGCAATGTACAGGAACTTTATTATTTATTTAAACTCTGCATACATAATTGCAAGCTGATGTAAGGAAGCTAGGATGTCCCTTACCACTAATGATGACAACAGTATATAGAAGCAGTACATAGTTTTTTACATTGCTAAAAAAGAACTTATTTTTTCAGAAGCTACACTTACTTGGTAGAAACTCAAATACATGTCTGAGACAAGGGGCTTAGTACAGTACCTTGCAGAAATTGCTTTAGATCTGAAAATAAGATATTTAATCCTATCACCCCACTGCCAAGAAATCATTCTTGGTTTGAAAGAATTGTAACCTTTTACTCTTCTAATACACAGATCATTATTGATGCTTTGACTTAGTTAAATAAACTGATTATTATTAGCTTTTAAAGTTTTTAATTAATCAAAAAGCACCAAATCAAATAATTTCTAAATCAAGGCCTCTTTGACATACTAATTTAACAAAAATATCTCTGAGACATCTACAGTCTTTTACATAAGAGATCAGGTCATAAAAGCAAATGGATCCCTAATTATATATTTTACCATTAAAAAAATCACTATAAATTTTAAAAATGATCCTTATACAACTTGAACTTTAAAACAGCAGTATTATCTCTATATTCAGGAGACCTAAAATGAATGAAGGCTTAAAAAACTAATTAAACCTTCTTGTTGGTAAAACCAAAACTAATTAAATACCATGAAATTTATAAACCACTACTCATGGTATGCAAGTATCTCAAAAGTTTGAGCTATTCTCCACCAAGTAAGCCAGAAAAATACAGTAACTATGCAAAATACTATTCATCATTAGTGTGCGATACTTTTAGTATTGTGATATACATGGCTGTTTATACTGACATATAAAATGCAGAAGTTAATATCTACCATTATTACAAAACTTTCACACTGAAGTTTTACAGAGTTTGTCTTTAAAAGTATGTAGTGCATTTAAAGTATTGAATTGGTACCTGGCATCATAGGAACAGAAATGCAATACAGAATAATCTTTGTAAACCTAAAGAAATAAACTGTACAAATTCATTTGAGCTAACTACATTTCAAAGGGAAAATATTTAACCCCTCCCTCCAGAGAGGCAGCAGGTCTCCAGGAGTGGACAACAGGCAGGCTCGCCCCCTTTGGGAAGAGGTGTGGGCAGGCTGGGTCTTTCTGGAAGTGGACTACAGGCCTTTTCTCATCAAACATGAAGGGAATGGAGGAATTTTGTGGCTGATGATTGTCCAAGTTGATGAAGTAGAAGCTCACAGCAAAGAACTCACCCCTGCAAGGACACAGGGAGCAAGGGAAAATGGGTTTGCAAACTTCTTTACTTTTATTCCATCCTACCCAGCAGATCTCCTATTTTACAGGTCACCTAGGTCTAATAAAAATCAGATTTAAAAATTATAAAGCCTTGGAGTTTTGGAAAGGAGTAAGGCTTGGCTATTGTGTCTGTGAGATGATCACGAGCCCTACTTCCTGTATCAGTTTACTTAGCAAAATGGATTTGGGCAGAAAATCAATAAAGCAGCAACAACTTTCAAAATTACTCAGTCTGATCAGGAAAAGCACGGACTCCCAGAAGGGACAAGCCCCAAAACATTATGTGCAGTGCATTGTTCTAGGGAATCAAAACAAGCATAGAAAAAAGAAAATCAATAGTCTTTCATCCACGTGCAATTTTTTAGTATCAAATATGTGCAAATATTTGTGGCAAACGCTACTGTTTTGCTAGCAGATTGGTCAGTTCAAAGTGTTTGGAGCTGGTGGACTAAAAAGTTTGCGGTTTATTGCTGTAGGCCATTGCCTCACTTTACAGATACTACTCAGCATGAATACAAATGCATTATGAGCCTTTTTCTACTGAGTCCTGCACAGCATAATGCTCCACAGGATATTACAAAGTTTTAGGAATAAGTTCCCCCTGTGGAGCTGAAATGGGAAGAAATTTGGAGAGACCATATTTCTGACTGTTGGACTCTCTCAACATGTCTGCAGCTTTGGAAGTCTCAGAGGAAAATTTGTTATGCAGTCACAGGGCTGGTTACATGGAAAGGCAGATGTGCTATAGGGAGTCCTCCTTGCTCACCCTGGTCAATGTACAAAGACAGCAGGACAAGTCTGCCACTTTTCCCCTTTGCTCCCATTCTGCAAGGCAGCTCTTTGCTGGTGATGGTGAGAGATTTAGTGCATCATGTAACTACTGCAGCAGTGTAAAGTCAGGCTCTGAGAGATGTCATAATCCTGCCACACTGCCATCCTTCACACATTTGGATGCCCTGCATCCTTTAATGAAGGTGCAGAGAAATCATTATGATCTGCACTTCAGAACCGTGGACTAACTGATGGACTCTATGTTGAAGCAAGCCTTCAATTTCTGTACAATGGTTAGGGTAAAACTGAGATGTAATTTAATGTAACACCAGGCCACTTAATATCAATTCCTACTTTAAAAGTATTCAGTAACATAACATGGAGATTACATGAGAAATTTTAACTACTTTATTTGTTAAACCTTTTGTGGGAAAAAGTTTGATACAACAGCATTAGCATTCTCAACAACTGAATGTCACAAATCTCCTGACTTGTTTAATATAGAAGCAATTTTCTTTTTGAGGAGAGAAGATGAAGGCAAACCAAAATGTTAGAAAAAGACACTGCAGGCAAAGGCACCTTACACGTAATTCACTTTTGAAGGAGAGGATGAAACAAAAAACAAGGAAACAACACCATTAGTCATGCCATCACACACTGCAAAGCCTTCAGACCAGCCCATGAGTCAGACACTTGACTAGGTGGGATGCACTGGTGCTGCTTGCAGAAGCCTGATATGCTCTCTGCTAGCAGTCTTAGCTCTTAATGGCTTTCTTCCTAGAGCTACATTAAAGAGCAGGTGAGTTTTTTGGAAGCTTAGATGGTGTCTGTATGCAAACACAAAATACCCAGAGGAGAGAAGCCTTTGGAGAATGGTCCCAGACTTCTCATCATCACAGAAATCTCAACATTTTGTTCCAGTCCCACTAATTCTGATTGTATCCTTTACTCCTTTTATCATGCCTGAAAGGAGAAGGTGATCAGAGAATACTATCAGAGAGGCTAGAAAATATGTTCAGAGGCTATAGATCCATTAACAAAGACTGATTTTTAAATGGATCACAGAAAAGGCAAAAAAAAGAAAAAAATATTATTAAAGTGAAAGGATACTTCATGGATAACATTACTTTTATAATGAAAAAGGCAGCAAATCCACTATGTTTTACTAGATGAAGAAAAAAGCAATTTAACAGCAGGGGAGCCTCAAAAGAGAGCTGCAGTCTATGGAATTGCCAGCATCATTTAAGGCTGGGAAGAGTTGAGAGAGACATGTCAAAGTAAAATTGTATTTCCCTACAGGGATGGGACAAAGAAAACTCCTCTGAGTGAGAGGAAGACTTCCTTGAAATGAAAGAAAAATAATTAAAAGGGAAAGCTTCTTTTTCTTTACCTTAATACTTCATTAGGAGTGCTAATAGTAAAGCTGTGCAATACCACAATGTTATAAGGAGAGCTGGGACAGGGGAGTGTGTTGATTATATTTGTGTTCCTTTGGGAGGTTTTGTTTGTTAAAGACAAACTAATTTTTTAAACTTAAAAAATATTTGGAAGCAAATATTCCTTACAGGGAGATAACTGAACTACTTCAGTACTAACCCATGAAATTTCTAGAACTGTTCTAGAACATGAGAAATGAAATACGGTCAGAAATACCATAAATTTTGACGAAAATTTTGTTACCAGTCTTGGCTTTTGTCAGAGGAGGGCACTGGAAGTGGGAAGACGTAGTACACACAAATTTTATTATTTTCACTGGGGTGCAATAGCTGCTTTCATGGGTAGGTCTCTCAGCTTGTTTAGAAGATGCAGACAAAAGAAAGATTCAGATTCTTAGCACAGTAAAATTTTATTTTGTAAGCACTCACCTATTCCTCTCCTCCTTTCTTACTCTCTCTTACTTTCTTTTGTAAGCACTCACCTATTCCTCTCCTCCTTTCTTACTCTCTCTTACTTTCTTACTCTAAGTCCATGAGACTTAGGCTCTTATGAATGCTGTGCCCCACAACTTGGTTCTTTTGGTCTGTTCTGCAGCAGCTTTTTGTCTTTTTAGGTTCAAACACAGAGAAAGAGCATTAAAATGTGCCATTTCCATTAGAAACTTATAGTCTTGTCTATATCTACACGTGTTTGTTGAGGCGTGGAGAGTGTGCTGTGAGATTTGGTTTCTTGCATTTCAGCCATAATAAATTTCAGTAGCTTTCAGAGCTCTTAGTTCCTGCTTACCTTGAAAACTACTGTAAACAGTGTCATTCAGACTTAGGTACTAGACAGTACAACTGATCTGAGTGCAAATCATTATCTTTTGGTAATCAGTTTCAATAAGGGTTTCCATGAGTTCCTATCAAAACTAGAAAGAAATTAAAGATCTCTGTGACAAATTGCAACAGCAAATTGCAGTTTAATCAATTAAGCTTTTTTAAAATATGTGGGGGCTTTGTTTGCTGGGTTTTAGCTAACAGGAGCAAATATTAACATGAAATAACAGCATGATATTGTTCCTTTCTCCTTACATCTGATTAAAATAAGTCTTAGTGGACTCCAGCCAAGCTTTTGGAAGCGCTTTGCCTTGGCACTGATGATTTGTACTAGGTTTGGCTAAAAAGATATTTTGTTCTCACTTTCAATAGACATATTCAGCTTCCTTTCTCTTCCAAGGAAGTGTTGATGCCAGATGCTTAGATGTGGCTAAGTGTTTCCATTTCCAAAAATGCATAGCTGAATTTTGTATCAAAATTCTGGTTTTTTTTCTAAGAAACCCACTGAAATATTTTATTGAATATTAGAATTAATCTGGTGATCTACATTGTTAAGTATTGTGGGCATTCAGGGCATTGGGTTTTCTTCCCAGTTTCCTCATTCAAGCAGCGTACTGCCTAGATTTCTTTATTTTAGCATTAGTTTATTTCCCTCTGTTTAATAACTGCTAAGTAATTTGTAGTCAGCAGGGAGAAATGGCCTTTGCATAAAAAATAGTGTCCTTCTACCTTTTAGTCAGTATGTCATGCTCTTAAGTACATATTCTTTTAAAATTTTGGTGAAACAGTGCTGAAACTTGGAAAAAGATAGCAGTCATGTTTTGTTTTATATTATTTGATTTATCACCACTGATAAGATCTCAATTTCTATACACATTTTTTGTTGATTATATGTGAGAAGTATGGTCTTCAATTCTGCAGTAGAGAATTTTTTTCAATCTAAGACATAATCTGTTGAGCAGCATTAAATTGAATTATCAGAGTAACATGAACTCAAGCTAAAGTGGTTTTGGTTTGCGTTCTTTTTAAAAATATTCAGTAGTGTCATTCTATGTTTCCCTTGTATCTATAATTAATGTGTATGCAGAGAACTGTAAACACAACAGCAGCAGTATTTAAAACAATACATCTATTAAACAATCATAATTTTTAAAAAATGAAAATTTGTGCTTTTTAAATCCCAAAGTAGAGGTCTTCAAACAGAGACATGACAGTAGTAGACTAATGACCTTGGAAAGTAGTGCAGCCATCAGTATGATTGTTTTCATGGCTGAAAAAACATAGTATACAACAGTTGATACCTATGCCATGAAATACATATAACCAATTCTAAGATGGGTGGAAGAGAATGAAGGGGCTCCTCCATTTGATTCTCACTTGCTGCCTAAACTTCCAGTTCCATTCTTGGTTTTAAACTCTGTTCAAGCACAATTCAGCTGAATACAAATGGGCTAAGATATCAAAGGAGTGTGTAATTTGCATGCACAATCCTTTCCAGTCAGAGGTATGACGGATTCACACAAGCTCTTGTGTTCCAGAAGGTGATGCACAACTTTTTACATATTTTTCATATGTACCCCATAGTTTATCACATCGCTACTCTGAAGATATTACTGCTGGAACTAGCTAGGAAGAAGGTTACCAACATGAAACAATCTCCAGGGCCACATATATCTATCAGAATATTAGTAACATCAGTCTCTGTATCTCCCTGTCTCAGACAATACAGGAAACATTCCTTATTTCAAATTTTTTGTTTGGACCGACTAAAAATGAAATCCTGCTTAAACATCCTATCAAAGTCCTCATTTCACAGAAACTGACACAGACTTATGTTTTCATAAAACTATGAAATCAAATTACTTGAAAATATATTTGATCAATTATTTGCTGTGAATATATGACCTGAATAAAATAAGAATAGAGTTCCCTTCCTTGTCCTAACAGCTGAACTTACAATAGTGCCTTAGTTTATTTTAAAAAAGGAAAACAAAACCCCTCAGAATGCAATTCTCAGAAAGAGATAAAAGTTGCCCACCATAAAAAGTTTACCTCAAATTGTCCTTACTATGCTGCTTAAAATATTAAAAACTCACTGATTTTTAGCCGAGGATATTTGTCTATTTTAGGTGCTTTGCTTTTTTTCACAAAGTCCCACATGGAACACTGATGCATTTTATTTTAATTTGAGACTAAGTTTACATTTTAATCTTATAATAGTTTTGGGTGTATGTGTCCCTGTTGTAGTTCTGCTAATGAAGAAGCATACAGATTGGACACAGAACCATCAGAGAGTTAGTTTCCCTCATTTCATGTAATTTGTCATATCAACAGATCAGAGGAAAAAGAAGAGACAACAACCATGGAACCCCACACACATTTTATCTGGGCAGAGTCAAGCACAAAACACCAACCACCTCCACCACGAGTCATCAGACCCTGAGCTTTGAATAGTTTGATGCCCATTCAAGTCATCATCTTCTGCACCAGCCAGACAGTTTAGTTTTATAGCTAGACCACAATTTCCAGTATTCCTGGGCAAAATCTCAACTGCAGTGAAGTCAAGCTTGCTGTGCATGTAGTGACAGATGGTCACTGAATACATTCTGAAGCTTTCTAAAATCTGTATGGCACTCTGTCTCAGGGAATCCATTCTTGGCACTGGCAAATGCATAGAACCAGTAATAAGTAATATATGACATACAGAAGTATTTGGAAGCCCTACAAATGACCAAGTGGGCTAATATTCAATATACAGCCTAACAGAAAAGCCTACTTTGAAAAGTACACTTTTATAATGTGAATAAGAAACTGTAAGAAACAATGAAAAACAAGTTACTTAAACTGAAGCATAAAAACATAAATGAGGCAGCCACTTTTCCCCCAAAGCACTGTGATCAGAACTCATCTTCCCCTTTCTTTGTTCAAAAATTAAATATGTATATTTGATCTTTCTAAATGAGACAAAGAGGAGTCTATTCTCTGTAAACAGTAGGAAAAGTGCAGAAGTAAATTCTGTAGTTACCAAGGATGATACTGAAGATTTCCGCAATCAAAAACATCCCACGAGTAAAAATTAAATTATCTTGGATACTAAGGCTATCCAGTAACAAATATGACAAATAAAAGATTAATGGGGTGAATCTGGCACACATTCAGGCTACTTCTAATTTCTTGGCTCAGATCCTTGTGGCAACAAGCAGTAATTTTAGCAAGGGCTGTAAAATCTAAAGTAGTTCTCAGTAGACAGAGCTCTCTTTCATTAAGATTACATTAGACTGGTGGAACCTGAGCTAGGTAAAGGTAAGTCTGCAAAAGTACAGGGATGTATCCACATTCTTCAGAATAAAATTACAATGAAATAAAAGTATCACCCCATCTCAAGACCAGTTTCATTTACTCATGCAAACACGCATTGGTAATTGGAGAGTAAATGCATTCCCAAACAAGGATTAAATAGACATTTCTGTTAATCACAATATGTACTTTGTGTAAAATATTCCAAGTTCTTGATTTAGGAGGAGAAATTAGATGTTAAAGTGTGTCATCTTGAGTCACATTGGAATAAACCTTACCAGGAGAAAGTGTAACAAATGCAGCTTCATAAGTTTGAGATTACTCTCAGTTTTAACGAGAAGTTCTTTAAGGACTAAAAGGTTGAGGTTACAGTTCTGACACAGCTTTCTTGGGTGAAGGCAATGTTAATGAAAACCAAAGGGAAGTTATAATGAGTAGTTCCCAGGTTTTTTGTTCTTCTAATATTTAGAATTTGCAAACACTATATGAATAATTTCGTAGGTATCTTCTTTTTAGTTTTCTTCTATGAAAGCAACACACCTACCCATCCTTCTGCCAAGCGGAAGGCACTTGTCACGGACAAAGGTATATCTAAGTAATATGCTTGTATCAATGAAAAGGGACTACTGATTAAGAATTCTAAATATTTAATCAAATATTAACATACATTTCAAGTATCTTGATAGCAATATAAGCTGAATTCTTCATGCACATTAACCAAAATTTTGAATAGTTATTTTCACTAAATATTTCTCCTTTGCAACATTTATTTAATGACTGTTTATGACAATTCTTATGGCATTCTAAGGCTTTGTAAGAGCCACTAAAATCCCTAAACTTATGGCCTGTAACAATTAGGACAGTATTCAAAAATCAAACCCAATGATACTTCTTTTAATCCTGTTTTGTCCAATTAATGACTCTGAAATCAGGTTTTTGTAATATATTTTCATATACAGCTTTGTGCTAAGCAAGTTTTGGATTACATGAGAGCACATTGTAGTACTGTAAACCTAGTCAAATATGTAAGATGATCTCTACAACATTACTATCACACTTTCAGAAATCTAGTATAAATCATAGATTGATAGTGTAGAAAAAGTGAACATAAACACAGATTAGTATTATACCAAATTAATTTTCACTTATTTAATCAGAACAGCAATAAGATTCAAGTGACCCTTGAATTGCCCCCACTAAAGGAAAATCTAAAGCAGAGACAACAGTTACTGGACTTCAGATCATTCTTGCAGAGAAGAACCAATATGTAAACCACAGTGGGATCTTAACGCTTCATTTTTCAGTTTGTTTAGTTAGAGGAATCTCTGCTTTCTCCAAAACACCTATGCTTCACAATATTGAGACATGTAGCTTCCAAGTAAAATAGGTAGCAATTTGAACATATTTACAGTGTTAGTGATGAACGGAACTTGCTTCCTGTATAAAGGTGCTCAACAGCAGAGTGAGACACCTGCATCACAAAACAAAGTAACTCAATGGACTAGGCAGGCCCAGTATTTAGTGAGATATTTAATTAAGACTACTTTTTTTAACAGTTGTTGGCTGATGACCCAAACAATAGCCCTATGGCCTAGACAGGCTATACAATTTCATCATTTTCTAAATCTATTTGTTTACAGTGTTACTGCCATCAGGTACTCTGGAAGAATAGAGTATTTTCATGTAGTAAAACTGCAATGATCTTTAGGATCTAATTACAGTCTGAAGCAAACATGGTACATATTTTTATTCCATTGAGATTATAGTATTGCTCTTCCAAATCACTATGTTCATTCTTAGTGTTTCAAAGCATCCACATTATTCTTTATTTCTGTAAGAGAAATTAAATAGATTTAAGCTCCATAAAAGCTTAATTTGTTCACATTTAAGAAGAAACGACATTACAGTATTGTCTAATGAGCATGTCTTTGTTTTAATTGCAGAAGTGATCAGAAGTATAACTTCAAGAAAATAATCTTCTGTCACAAGGCAAAGTGCAAGAAATGCCACCTGTCACAGAGGCTGGCATTTTATCCCTCACCTGTATTATCGATACTCTGCTCCAGGATTCTTCTGAAAGAGCTTATGATAAATGATACAGCTTTTATGGAAAGGCAGTTTGCAATGTGGTGTCCACAGGGAAGCAACAGTATTCTCTTCCAGATGTCAAACATTAGCACTTCATGAGGACCAAGATCTTCAAGACGTAAAAGGCTAGTACACTTGCTCTTTCTGACCAGGCAGTGCTGTGGCTGCTTAATATTTACTCAAAGCCACAATCACCTTCTGATCTGAGGAGCAGGTGACTTGGCAATTCTCTTCCATCCTGATTGCTATGCAGAGACAGTCATGAAAAGGTAGAGTTTAAAAGATTAAGCAGATTCTAGTAACCCAGACAGTTTACTTTGCCCTTTTGAGAATTGGTCCAATGCATCATCATCTATCATAAATGGATTATAATATGACAGTGCTGGATCTTTAAGGTTATCTCTGCTCCAGTGCTAAATAAGAAAGATAAATCTGCAGAAACACTTAGAGTAATTGTAGTCAGTGGTAAAGGGCTGGTTTCCTTTCCTAATAGGCATCCAAACCTCAAAGTCCAACAGTTCAAATTAATCTTGTGCTTCAGAGTATGAAGCATCTGTCCTGAGCTGCTAAGAGCAGATCTACAAATGGATATTGTGTAAATGTCTGTTTCAAACATATAGGCACTGCCTGCTGCTGAAATAAAGTTAACAGACAAAAAATTACATTTTGGTCAGGTATCTCAGGTATCTCTGTATATTTAAAAATTAATAAGGTGCAATCTTAACTTTGCATATTTCTATTAAAGCAACTTCTTTATTTTCCAACATCCAATACATTGTAACACGAAAGATCAAACCAAACTATAAAGTTAGGATGTTTCTAATAACTTTAGATTGCAACTCTTTAAAGAGCAAAGAATGTCAGCTTTGTTTCTATTCTAAGACACAAGATACTGGCTTATACACTCTTTAAAAACAAAGAGTAGATATCATTAGAGAGCAGCTACCATACTCTGTTTAGCATCTACTATAAAAATATTGACAGAAATACTGAATAAATTTACCTACTTATACTGAATAAATTTAGATTTTTTTTTCATGAGTCTACATTGTAAAATCATATTCCAGATTAATATAATTCCAAAATAATATTATCAAACTAAGGAATAATTACTTTCTTCTGAGATTTATTAATTACTATTTTCATCATCACAAATTTCTCTTCCTCCTGGAGTACAAGCATTTTCTAGTCATTTTCTAGGGTTAAAATAAGCCCTCACAATAAAGGTATATCCTGGCCTATCAATCCTAACATAAACCTGGTAATATAAAAGTCTTTTTATCAGTGCAGAAAAACTACCCGGTGCTGAAATATTATCAAAAATACTAAAAAGAAATGCATGGTTGAGGTCAGTAGGCAGGTTGAGGTAGTGGCAGCTCAGGAACTTTTCTCAGCTTTTTGAGATCAGAATAAATATATATCCAGTAATAAAATACTGAATAAGAAATTAATCAGATAAAGATGTTGGCCAAATTTAGAGTCCTTGATATACATGACAAGGAGGCCAATTTCTCTGGGGTAGTAGCATTTTCAAATGCAGAAATACATGCAATCACATTGAATGTATAACAGCAATATATCCCTTCACAGCAATTTAAAGTCCTAGAAAATTGCCACGTGCGAAAATAATTATGGTAACAGAGCATTTGTGGGGAAAAATACCCCTTGAAGTAGCAGCAAGCCATCAAAACAACGTAAGATGCAGAAAAGCTTAAAGAATAAGCTAGCAATTCAAAATACATAATTCTGGTTTTTTAAAAGTAGGAATTTTTAATGTTTTGGATTTTTTTAACTTTTCCTTCAAAATGTAGCCTTTTTCAGGTTGAATTATGAACTTTAATTGAATGCAAACCTTTGCTACACTACTTTCAATGTAACAATTCAAATGAGTAAGATTCAGTGTATGATATCACACTGCCTTCACTGAGGCTAGAGGATGGAGACAGGCACAGGTGACCATCTATCAAGAAGAAATTCACCACTAATTACTATATTTTAAAATAAATAATAAATATTGCCTGCACCATCAAAAAACAAATAGCAACCTGAAGAAAGTACTTTAATACCACCATCCCTGTGCTACTGCAATTAGAGGAACCTTTCTCAGGGCAAAATGACCATTTACTGAGCATTTATTTGTCCAAATATAGGCTGATAATGAATACAGAACTGGGCACTAAAAATTTTACACCATGATCACTTTTGTAGCATATAAATTACATTTCTGCTGAGTCATACAGTATTAAATATTTGACTGACAGTAGCATTTCCAAAAGTACATGGGTGCTGACACAAATGGTATTGAAGTGCCTAAAAGTTAGCTGCTGGAGTTAAATAAATTCAAAGTCAAACACTTTTTTTCACTGTTACTGAATGGCAAAATATATGCCTCTCAGGGAAAGCCTCACAGGAGACACATCCTGTACCTACCATTTGGGAATAACCACCACTGTTTCTTCACCCAGCTTAAGCACCTGACTCAAAATGTAGACACCTACGATAAAATTAATTAGTCAGCTATATCTGTAACTCTATCTGAAGTCCAGCACAACCAGCTTTTACTTTTGACAGACATATACATACATACATACATACATAAATACAGGGCGAATGAAGAAGTCACCACTCCCTTTTGCTTTGAAACCAAGTGGTTAAATTATTCAGTAAGTGGGAGACCAGTGTGCCTTTGCTTCTCAGAAGAAGCTCCAGTCTACTTTTCCTTAACCTCAAACAACCCTAGTCATAGAGATGAAAGCTGAGTGGTTTAAGAAAAGATTTTGTGGTGTGAATGATGGAGAACAATAAATACTATAGAGAACCAATAAAATGAGAAATGGCAGAATAGTTTTGAAACAAGTAAAGATATAACATGAACATAGGGACCTTGAACTACATACTAGATGCTGCATTTGGCAATGCACCAGAAGTTTTATTCAAGTTGGCTGAATCAGCTAAAAACTTGTCCTTTAGATGGACTTTGCTCATTATAATGTGAAAAACACACATGTAAATCTTAGGCTATCCACCTCCAAATAAAGGTCTCTACGCACTGGACTAAATTTAAGATGCCTTGTACCTTTAAATCGAAAAGGAGAAAAAGATTGTCCAATAGCTATTAAGTAGGCATATATTTTGAAATTAGATAAGCCTGTACTGATGTCTTTTGAAACTATAAATATGCTGCTTGGCTGTAACTGGGTGTTTTAGCTTTGTGCATTTACCTCCTAGTACCCATCTCTGCACAGACATGAAATAATAAACAAATATACCAATTCTTCCTGTGGCTGTTTCTTGGACACCAGGAGAAAGAACTCATTTTTGGGACAATATGCCTGTAGGCTACTTTGAGGAAAAAGAAAAGCTATCCTGTCACTAAACAAGAGAGAAATGTGATTGCAATCTAGCTGTTAGCCCACTGTTTTAGGGAACAGGGTAACCAGGCTCTGGTTCTCCTCCCTGCTCTCTGGAATAGCCCCTCTCCCTAACCCCCCTGACACTTTGAAAGCTGCAGGTCATGAAAAGGTTACAAACACGAATTGTTTCATTCTATAAATCCATGGCATGGGAAAAGGACTTTAACAGAGAGATGAGAGACCTTCAAATTTCTGTGCTTCCTTGTAGAACATAGTCATGCAAGTGTCAGATATATTTAACAAAATTGCTGCGGAGAACAACCTGGTAAAAATGAGAGCAATACAACTAAGCTTTCTGAAAGTTAATTGGTAAGCTTAGTATGAAAGCTCTAAGCTTCAGCTCAAGTATGTAGTCTGGCCATTCAAACTTTCAAGGTAACTTTCTTTAGTTACTGGCACTGGAGTTTTCTGTGGAATTTTTAATCAGTAGCTATAGAAATGCTTACATGTATAGCTCTGCACCTCAGCTGGGACGACAGTCTCAAAGGAGCATCCTCGTTGCCATATGTTATTGTTTAACTGAATGCCAAGATTTACTTAGTCCTGTAAGTTCAGAAGCTACCTCACCAAATATATTTTGCCTTGTAACAGAAAGGTTTCACAGAAGTGCCTGTGGATTTTTTTAATGAGCATACTCTAGGTAAGAGTAAGCTCATTAAATTAAATAATTGCTCATTGCATTAAATAATTGGCAAAAACAAGTGTGCATGTTCGTATTCTTAATCTTTTGTCCCCAGTATCTTTTACTGATTAGAATTTATTTCTCCAGAGGACAGATCAATAATGAAATTATGATTGCATGTATTGAGCAAGAAAGGAAACTCTGGAAGAGTGTAATTCAGGGAAAGAGATTAAATAAATTCTAATGGAACAGATTTGGAGCACTGCAGCATACTTAGCATGGTATGAGAGAAAATATTAATATTAATATATAGAAGTGGCTTTAGAAAAACCTCATACATCAGAACTGCAATAATCTCTCTTAAAACCAAACCATATCCAAAACCCCATAATTAAAAGCACCAAATTTCAATGGAAGTTGAAGATCACAAAGAAAGCACAAGCTATGCTCACATCAATTCTGATAGAGTGAACACTCGAGCTTAAGCCATTTAAGAACACTTAAGCCATTTAAGCTATTTAACAAGCTCACCGCTGCAGTGTGGTTTGTTAATGAGCTAAGAGTCGTCAAAGTTTTAGCTTTGATTTTTACTAATATATGACTATTTTTAAGTATTTCCTTGATGAAAATGTGGCTTTGACCCAACAAAAACAAAATAGAAGATGATAAAAATAACGCTTGAAAGTTTCATTAGTGCAGGTCTTCTAGGCTAAGCTGCTTTTGCATTGTAAAGGTGTAATTCCCACAATTAAGTAGAATAAAAACAAAAAAGTACAAAACCACAAAGTAAATATCATATTTCACCTTATCCAGAACAATATCACACAATATTTTAAAAAGTAATAAAAAAATCTCCTTCCTTTATAAGAGTCAATATACAGGCATAACAGAAGTTGAGAATTTGAGAAGTAAATAATGAAAACATCAGCAAATTTTCCTACTGAGGATAGATAATTTCATACTGGTACCTGATACCTCTGTATTATCTATATGGATGTGTGTATACTTATAGCACTTTTTATATATGATAGATTATGATTTTGAACAGAAAATTCGATTTAAAAAATCACAGTCCTTTTATAGGTGCAAAGATGGTATATCCTTTAATGATAATTGTTTGATATCTTTAACTTATTAATAAATATAATATATTAAAAAACTCAAAAAAACCAAACCTGAATTCTTTCTAATTTGGATATTCAAATTATTCTATCTCTCTAGCAATTTATTAGATTTTCTCATTGCATGATGATTTTCAAGACATGAACAATTTATTATTTCATATTCTTCTGTAGCACATATTGAGGAGTCTGATTCTCTTGAACTAAAGGTATTAAGGAAAACTGAAGAGTTTGAATTCAATGGTTCTTGAAAAGCCATAACAATTTTTAAGACAGACTGTGACACGTTTTACACTTTACAATCCTGTACTTTTGTTATTAGACCCAAAAATGTGCATATGGCAACACGCATATAAATGCATGATGATATCCTGCCTTAGCAATTACTTCTTTTTCCTGTTACTGCTGGTCATTTATTTTTTACCCAATTCTGACAATACCTTTGGCTCCACACTATTTGGGGTTTTTCCTGCATTTTCTTACTTCATCTGTTTATATCAATGAACACAAGAAAGATGTTGATATTTTTTTCCCATGGTCACTTTTAAGCTCCTAAATCTTAAGAAATATTTTATGTGCTCCGGAAAAATTTATTCTTACTAGACTTCTGTGATCAGCAGACTATCCACTAAGAAGTTCATTGTAAAATGCATTTTTACAGTAGCGTCTAGAATGACCATTTCTTTTTATTGGTTTGGTTAGAGACACACAAATTTGAAATTAAGTATTTTATTGAAACTTGTCAATTAATCAGTGCAGATCTTTGCTTCGCTATTTCACCACAGTCCCCTTGGGGAGCTGCAGATGTGCATAAGTACAATGTCTATGTACTGCACATGAAGGAAGAAATATTACGTCCTGCATCACAGAGTCAGAATTAATTGGTTTCCACAATTCCTAAAACATTTATGTGGAAGGCCTCCGGGTTATCTTTGCTGGCTGGGCCAGTAGGCTCTAAGGGAATAGTGTCTGTCAAATGGCAGGATTCCTGGTTACCTCAGCTACCAAGGTCACATTTTGGAAAACTAGGTGAAAACAAACTAAAGCATTGAGATTTACTAAAATTTTGAAACTAAATAATTTCTGTAAATCTCATGACAGATGAGAGTTTCTATTTATATGTACTGCCAAATACAGATGCTTTGAACTGAAAGGGATCTCTGGGAAGAAAATACACTGCTCATTTTATGTTTCATGTTTCTTTAGTCTTCCTGTGTACTTGCAGATGAAATTTTCTTCATGCTTCCTCCTACATGTAATATAATAGCAAATATTCCCTCTTATTTCAGAGATAGAATTAAATATAACACCACTTGAAATTAAATGGTGACCAAAAGCATAGGAAATTTCATATTCTTAAACGAAGTGATGTGAACAACCTAGACAAATCAAAGCATGCAGTTGTAAGCTTCTACTTGCTCATTTAGGTGAAGAGTACAAAGGAATCGAGATAAATCTGTCTAGATTTGCTTAGAAGAAATTAAAACCAAAAGTAAACAGAGGAGGAAATGAGGAGAATCAAAGAGTAAGAAGTTCCTCTTGGATGTGGCTATCTAGTCTGTAATCCCCACTCTACCTACCTAAAAGAGTCTACACGGCTGTTCACAGACCCAGCAACATCTCATTTATGAAAATTGGCTTTTTAATAAAAGAAATCAAACAAGCTTGTCAAAATATACTTTTTTTTCCCCTAAAATACTTTTGCCAAAGCAGAATCCTACATAAGAAATCAGCACGAGTTGGATGCTAAATGAAAATTAAAATATTCTGTGATTTGTGTGCAGATAAGGTTTTTTAAGTAGAAAAATAATGAATAATGTAGTAATTGATTTTCAAGTTCGAATATTATATTTTTAAAAATATAGAAAAATTCTAGAGCTTTGGCATTATAACGACACTACCACATTTTCTAAACATACATGAAAATGTCTTTACATGTCCAATCTCCTGTTTGAACACAGGGCCAGAAGGATGTTACAGAGAGTTAACAAGATAACATTCCTGCAGCAGGCATGCTGATTAGATTTACAACTCTCTCAACAGTTTCGCCAAAAACGCATAAGGTGTTAATTCCTACAACAATACTTGACAGGAGAGTAGTCATGTACTTGAATGAGAAACTCCAAACCTGATTTAATTACATAAGCCAAGCCGAAGTTATCTGATGCACACACCTCATGAATGCCCTACCTGCTTAACATACAAGTACACTAATCATCATGCATTTTTCAGTCATGCTAGATGGCTCTGAAAGGCCATGCTACCTTGTATCTATCAGTATAAAGAAGAAATCAGTACTTGGAGACATTTAACTAAGCTGAAGTGCCAACCATCTTAGCTGTAGTCTGTGTGACCACCTGAAACCAGACGCAGTTTAATTAAGTTTTTCTATTACATGCACCACAGAGATATGGAACAACACTAAAATGTTACAGTGCTGCAGGCAAAGGGGAGCACATGGCTTTGCCATGCAAGATTAAAGCAAAGGATAAATTAGGATGGCAGTAATTCATCCTCATATATTTTATTCCAAACAGGCATGGGTTTACCTTGCATAAGTAATTACAGAATTAAAGAAGAATAAGTTTGAGCAGAAACACTGATCAGGAGTTTTTCAGTGATTCTGTCTATATTTGTTCTTGTTTCTGTAATCCTTTTCTCTCCACTAACAGACCCCCAAATCATTGTTAAGATGGTATGCATAGGTGAACTGGCACTCTGATGCTCATACATTCTATCAGTATTTTTTTCAGTAGATAATATGCAATAGAAGCAGGTTAGATAAATCAGTCATTCTCGGAACAAGAGTAAAAACATTTGAATAGATTTAGTTTTCATTTAAATAAATTACCTTAATCTCTTTCATTTTTTTCTTCCAGGTCTGGTATTTTTCATATTCTTCAATATTACCAAATAAACAATCACATATTTTAGTGCATACAGACTGAAAATGGTCCTGTGAAATGCTACAATATAAGGATTATTACAGAGCCTTTTTTGAATGCATACTATGTGTCTGTGGGAAGATGACTGCAGGTAAAACTAGAAACTTGGGATACTATATTCCCATTCTAACAGAAGTTATAATAGTATGGAAATGATGGGGTGAAGCACAGCTGCTACTTCCTGAATGGAATGCAGCTGACATGCACAAAACCTGTTCCATGATGATTCCCCACATACATTTCCCACAGCCTGCAACCTTAAGCACATGCTGAGGGATGAAATGGAGGATGGAGCAGAGCAGAAACACCACAGCCAGGCTCTGCTGTAATCCTTGCAGGGCTGGGACTGTGCTGGTGCCATGTGTCTGATACAGCACATAGCAGCTGTCAGCCCAGGGGATTTCTTGCTGCTGAAGCAGCAACAGTGGGGATATTGCTCTCTTCTGATGAACTCAGTTCATTATTATCTAATTGTAACACTAATTCACACCTCCATCCCAAAATTACCTGCCCTCACAGTATGACTACCTCTCAGCAAGTATGCACTCTATATTTTATTGACTGTATCTTTAAAGAGCAAAGCTGAGAATTTTATACCCATCAGTTACAAAAGTGTATATGGCTAGTCACTCAAGCTCCACCTAATGAAATAGTATAGAAGTGAGTTAAGAATGGGGAGAAGTTAGGAAAGACTCCATAGTACCTTTTGGGATCAGTTGACTGGCTGAACCTGTCTTCTCTTCCATAGGGGCGTCTATTGGGTAAGAACCTTCCTCCATGAGCACTGAATTATTAACTCAAGCTGGCTTTCATTGGTGATTAGAGCTTGCCTGTATATTGCTTCAAATTTGCTTTTGCAGTCAGTTACCATCATCAGCAATCTTCGAAACTTAACCTGTCACAATTTTCTATCATTAGTATGTTTATTAATAAATCATGTTATACTGTAACCTCTGTGTGATGAATACAGATTTCAATGATAATTGTTGAATATGTGATTCACAGAGGTGAGGGAGGGAACTTGGCACTCACTGCAACTGCCTGTGCTACACTGGATGTTCAAAGGAAAAACCCCCTCAAATACGTCACACAACCTGTGCTACACGGAGTAAACGGGTGGCATTGATTACACAAAGAGCCTGACTAGGGAAACCAAATTGCCCAGGAATCCTAGAAAGGACTATGGACTGGCCAAAGGCAGGGATTTCGGAGCATTGCCTGACAAGGTGACTAGTGCCAAAAATGCATCACCATATAATGAGTTAACAGAAGATGCAAGAGGCTGTGCTGTGTTTACTGACGGATCCTGCTGTGGTAGGAATCCATCGGAAAGCTGCAGTGTGGAGTCCCACAGGACAAGTCACTGAGACTGCTGAAGTAGGTGAGTCAAGCCAGCTTGTGGAAGTGAAAGCCATCTAATTAGCCCTAGAGATTGCTGAAGGAGAAAAGTGGCCTGTACTTTCTACTGACTCCTGGATGGTGGCTAACGCCCTATGGGGGTGGCTGGCGCAGTGGAAGCACAGCAATTGGCAACACAGGGGTAAACTCCTCTGGCCTGCTGCATTGTGGCAGAACATCTCTGCAGGGGGAGAAAACATCAGCATTTTTATTCACAATGCCTTCTGGAGCAACCACTATGCACGCTGAAGCCCTTCTTCCTGGAAAGTGGCCGAATGTCACTCACTGATGGGAAGTGAGAATAAACCTATGGGTTTTTTTTCTATTTCCTTGTGCAAATGCAAGCTTTTGCTTTAGCAAACTGTCATTTTCCATATTGTTTTCTCTCCCCTGTCTAGCTGGGAAGGGGAGCAATAGAGCGGCTTGGTGGGCACTGGCATTCAGCAAAGGTTAACCCAATACTGTGCTTTTTGGCACCCATTGTGGTGACTGCAAGCTATGTTTTTATTTTGGTTCTATCTGTCTGTGACTGCAGGCTATGTTTTTATTTTGATTCTATATCTCTAAGGTGCTGTAGTAGTGAAGACTGTAGCATCATGCATGGCTCCATATAAGCCAGAGAGCAATAGCAAACTTTGGATAAGTGTGTGCCTCTGTGCATGATGTAAATATGAAATAAATTTAAGGGTTATTATGTATATAATATTAAAGAAAAATAAATATTTGAAAAGAGAAACTAACAAAATTAGGGAGATACCAGGTTGTTGGGTTGTTTTGTTTTGTTGGGTTTTTTTAAGAGAAGTAATTTGAAAAGGAATGAAGTTCGCTTTTAGTTTGTGAGAATTTCCTAAATGAATAGAATCAAAGTTATTAGAAGAAAGGAGTCATTCATGCTCATTAAAAGGAGATGTGAGAAATTCACACTGTTCATCACATACCCATGATTTTGTTTCAACCTTCTTCCTCCACTCCTCAAAAAGTTCAATTTCAAAGGAAAATAACAGCAGTTTATTCATTAAAAAAGTATTGACCACCACAACGAAGTTAATTCCTCTCACCACTTTCATTAGACATCTTTTGAAGCACATATTTAAGTATATGCTTTCATTTTTAAAACCAATTCCTATTCTGAAAATAAATATTGACTGTCAATGCCATTACCTCAAAGGAAGAATCAGATTCTCATTTTTCTTTCCACAGCAAAGAAAAAAAAAAAGCCCCAGAACAAAACAACAACAGATTTTTGTCCTAGTTAGCTTCAGAAAGAAATGGGTAGTGATTTGTGAAGGTGCACTCACCCAGAGCCTTGGCCTGGCCAGACTGGAGGACCACATGTGCATGTGAATGAATCACTGAGTAGATTTGGAGAAGGATAAAGCAGAAGATCTGAGGTACACCAGTGTTATCCAACCTTCCATGCTATTTGTGCACTGATGTATTTATTGTTAATGTGGTTCAGACTGTGGACAAAATGCATATTTTCTTAATTATTTATGTGTACAGGAAGACACCAGCATTTACAAAATAATGTAGTCAACAGAAAAGGTAGTGTTGGGGGGGCAAATAAATTTCTTTTTAACTGCTTTCCATCCCAAGGGTCCGTCCCCAACAAACTAATTCTATCCCTTTCCAGGATTAATTGATGTCTACGCCTGTTTGTACTAGTATGTTTTTAACCTTCTCAAAGCAAGATATACATAATTATATACATAATTATATACATATATACATATATATATACCTAGCAATAGATAGATAGAAATGAAAAAGATGACAAGAGCTTATTGATAGATTTAAAAAACTAAATCAGGTTTACAGAAAATGAAATACCTAACTTCTGACAGTTGATTAAATAGAATAACCTGCCAGTTAAGTTCAGAACAGAATCACCACTCTGGCTCAGTGCAAAGATTATGTCAGAATACAGGGAAAATATTGGAAAAGAGGTTATTATTAGAAAATAACTCTCCATCCCACACTCACTCCCTTAAGAAGAAAAATCGTGGGAGCATTCAAAATGTATTGAAACATTTTTGATATTTGCATATTATGCCTGACAAATACAAACAAGTGGATTTGGTACAAATTAAGTCTGGGGTTTTTTCTGCTTGTTAATATTTAGGTACACACAATGAACATTTTAAAGTGTATAACAGTTACATTGCTGTAGTTAGGAGCACAGTAAATCCAAATCATAAGAAAAACAATAAGAAATACGTTTAACTAACTTCACTTCTCTCCAGAAAGCCATTGTGCTAGAGTGAACCTTTTATACATATAAGCAGCTTTGGCTTTTCATGAAAGTGTCTACAGAATAGATGCAGATCTCCTAGATAGTGTAAACAACTGAGTTTAACAATGAATGCTCTAAGGAAAAATGATATAAATGTATGTATTTTAGTATGGAGTAAGAGTAACTACTTCTGACTAAAGGAGAATCATCTCTTAGTAAGTCATATTTTCCCAAACAGTCTTTCCATATAAAATCATTGGTAAGTTCACTTGAACTGTATTACTTTATGTTCAGTAAGCAGAGCCTCCATAGAAGCGATAATAGTTCAGATTCAAATTTCTGTAATAGAACAGGCAAGAATTGAATTCCACCTTGGATGATAGCCCTGATATTTCATTCATTTCTCTTTGCTGTGAGAACTACATAATTTCTTCCAGTCAAAAGGGAAATTTGTTGCATGGAAATGGAAGAACTATTATTGTTCCTAAACAAGAAGCTTCTCCTCAATTTCTTTTGAAAGAGCTTTGGGGCTGTACCAATGACCCTGGTAATAACTCAGAAGGAGATAAGAGCATTTGATTCTGTTTTGGCATTAGCACAGCTGCCACCCTAGGCAGCCTGCTAAACCTCCTCCAGTCTCACAGCTGCAAAGACCATCGAGAACCCAGGCACACATATATGGTACTGGCTTGTGTGGCAAGGTTTTTAGAGGGGTTAGAGTGGAACACAGACTATAGGAGTCTTCTGTGACAGGTCTCCTCTATGTCCAACTGAGTCAATGCCAGCCAGCTTCAAGACGGACCTGACTCTGGACAAGACCAAACCCATCAGCAATGGTGGTAGCACCTCTGGGATAACATACTTAAATAAGGGAAAAAAACTTTCACAGCAGCAGCAAGTGGAGACAGGAGCAAGGCTTCCCCAGAGGAAGAAACAACAGAGACAACTGACTGCAATTCCCATTCCCATGTTTCTTTTCTTTTCTTTCTATATTCTCTCCCTGTCCAGCTGAGGAGCGGAGTCTTCCAATGGCTTTGGTGGGCAGGCACCTGACATCCAGATAGGGCCAGACTACCATAGTGAGATAACAGGGCACAAGCCTACTTTGAGAGAGTACTCCATCAAAGCAGCACTTTCCTCTTTTTCTTGCTAATATGTGGATTTTCTCAGCACCCCAACAGATTATCATGGTAGACCTGAGAGGATACAACATAGAATACGTGATTTAGGAAACAGAAAATGAGAGAGAACAAGGTCTAACATTTCCTTTTCATACCATACACTAGTCAGGTCACTTAACTTTCAATTAATGTGGTAGCAGTGCAGTTTTTATTAAAAAATAAGTAAAACAGAAGATAGAAGCAACCAGAATCCTGAAGACTAAAATCATACCAAAGAGCACATTGAAAACCTAGGAGAAGCAGCCACTAGGGAAATTGCACCGTCATGAGGCAAACACCTTGTTTTTTCCTACAAACATACGTTTAGAAAACTGCTTCTAAGTCAGACAGATATAGGAAAAGGTATGTCATCCATTCTGGAAAATGGCAAGTGACAGCTTTCCTGCTTTGTTAACTTTCCACTGATTAACCACACGGTTGTTGCATTTGCTAGACAGTTGTGCAGCAGTTACCAGTGCACTTACAGATAATTAGCAAGGAACAGAATAACCTGGTCAAACACAAGCTCATCTTTCTCACTTGTTTGGGTGTGGGTTTTTGTAGTAACCACCCACAGATATCAAACTGATGTACTGGCCTTTTCAAAGAAGTACTAAGTCAAATTACAAATGCACACAGAATTAGATTTCCAGAGAAGTGTCAAGAATATTAAGTTTCTACCCATCTAAGAAGAAAAAGGAGCCTTAAATTTATATTCAAGCACTGCAAAATAATAACTACAAATAGAAATCAGAGAAAAGCCTGTTAGTATAATATCACAGAAAATTCTACAGTATTTTTTCCTTAGTCCCTTCTGACTAAAAAGAACTCTTTCCAGCATGATAAGAATATATTTCCATGAAATTGGTAAATTCCCTCCTAAGGCAAATTCACAAATATTATTTTTGCCAGACTCTGACCAGCATACATAAGTCTGTTAATATAATTTTTATCTTGCAAAAAACTAAGGAGCTTGTGCTTGATAGAAAGATAGGAGTTCTGCAGAAACATCAGCACATGTTCTGTTATGATATGGTTATTTGCAATAACATTCCCATCAGATTGATTTATGCCAGGAAATTGAAGATATTTTTGTCCCATCTTAAGGCACGACCACAGAGGATTTTCAAAATGTCTCTAGGTAACAATCTGAGAAGATCAGTGCTGTAGAAGGAATGCACAGCTTGCTGTCAGCTCCTAAGTCAGAACTTCTGTGCAAACCTTTTGGTTCAATAAATACACGGAATATAAGAAGTTGATATTTATGAGAAAAAGCAAGAGTCTCATCTTAAATTTTCACTCAACTGCTCTTTAAAACTATCAGCAGAACTAATATATTCAATTCAGATGCTACCTAGTAGGGCATTAGGAATCCAGAAGGATGGAACAATAGTATGTTGAGTGTTCCTTTTGCACCTTGTTACAGCTCTCAGGAATGAAGAACTGACTGGACTATGAGGACAGAGACTATGATGAGTCCCTGTCTGGACAGCTTGGAATTGAACTGAAATCTGACAAGGGTTCACACAACAGTCCTCAAATAGAGAAACCTACTAAGAGATACCAAATCTTGTCAATGCTTGATTAGACCATAAAAGAAAGGGATCGTATTTGAAAGGCATTAGGGAAGTATTTTTAAGGAAAAGATAAAGAACTAAGAATAGATTGCACAGATGTATTGTGGAATATCTATCTTTGCAGGATTTGTCTTTGGTAGTTTTTTATATTTTTTTTTTTTGTGTGTGTGTGTTTTGTTTCTTAAATAAAGGGTAGGTATCTCAGAAAAATACAAAGCTGGTCCTTATTTGGGCAGGTGTTCAAATGTAAAATATTATTAACTTCCTTGTCTGATTTCCAAATGCTGAACTTTCATCTCTAAATCTACACATGCAGTTACTTTGTCAAGGTTGAATATTTGAAATACATAGTAACAGCAAGAGAGCAAGCTCATAGCAAGAGCCTAGCAGTGTGTCATTAAATTTTTAGAACTAAAAATTCTAACTAAGTACTGTAAAAATATTTGTCATTGTTTAATGGTATTGATTATTCCTCTGGACACACACAGTGTTGTGCAAATCTATGAAATGGTGGTAATCTCTTTGGAAAAGGCCCTAATATGAAGCTCTGTTTCCTTTTTTATGACAAATCTGACAAGGAACAGAATAATTGCATTCAACTTAATACAGAGATAAAGATAAATGTAATCTAACTTTGGTTTTGCCCATCCCTAGAAAAGGTCTTTACTTGAGATGTAACCAGAGATGATCTCACTTTAAAAGGGATTTTCAGATTTCCACAGTCACAGAAATATCGAAGAGTGAAGTACATCATCAGAATTGCAGGCAACAGAGGATTCACAGCTCAGGAAAGACTAGGAAGTACTATTTTTGGAGGTGCCAAGAATTTCAGAGCAGAGAACACAATTCAAAGAAGAACCGAACCTCATCTGCTAGCAACAGACATCAAATAGGAAAGCTTAAAGATTTCTTAAGCCATTTGTTTCTAAATTCTTAGCTGTGGGATATACTTTTTTCCTGGATTTTTAAAATACTTTTTGCAAAGATGCAAAGCAAGCAAACCAAAGTAATTTACGTAGCAAATTTTTTGGACCTCAGACTTAAGATATATAGAAATAACTCATCCATTGTGCTGCTAGCCTGCATAAGACTTTTGTCTAGCAGTCTCTGTCAGAATCTGACAACATTTCCTTATGCTGTGTTTTTTTAAACAGGCTTGCTATATATTTCCCACTAAACTGTTGTGGCCCCATTATCAGCACTAGAAACACCTATAACTTGTGCTGACTTTATTAGGATCAGTGGATATTTTGTACCTATGGAAATCATCTTGCTCCAAACTTAAATAAAGGATAACAAGTGAATTACTGTCTTTGCAGATTCAATTTGATTAAATATCCCTATATTAAGCTAACTCAGGGCAAAAGGAAAAACTTTGACATTGGTAAATGTGGCATGTTTTCCTACTTGTGAGATATGGCTTCACTTCAACAGAAAATTACATGAATTTAGAAATTTCTATTTTCTTGGCAATGCCCTTTAAATCCTGCTGAGCAAAACCAGTTCTCTGCTTGAATATTTTTAATGGATTTAAGATATCTCAGGCAGACAGTTCTGTTTCACAGGGAGTTTCAGACTGCATCTTTCCAAACAGAAACCAAGACCACACTGTGAGACATAAGAAATAAAAAAAAAGTTAGAGTCAGCATGCTCTTTCTTTTGGTAATTCAATTAATTTTTTTTTTAAATCCTGTTATGTTGGGTAGAAGCTGCAGTAAGTGAAATTATTTTAATACATCACTGTTTAAAATGCTATTGTTTCTTATTCAGATTCTATTGTGGAGTAAACTCATACTTGCTGATTGTGGAGTAAACTCATACTTGCTGAAAATCATTCAGCAGATTTGCCATGGAGATGGCAATGAAAGCACTTCAGTTTAAGGCACTTTTTTTTCAAATTCCTTATTTTACCAAAATCTCTGCAAGATGAAACCAAGCATCAATACAAGATTAAAAAGGACACTTGAACTAAACGAACAAGGGAATGCAGTGGGAAAACAGAAAGAATATTGATAACTCCTGTGTAAAACTTCTGCACATGGCATTAGAATTTATTGTGATAGGGATCTGAATATATCTTTCTGTATTGAAAGAGTAAAATTACTTTTAACTAACAGAAATGTGTTTAGAAACAGCCATTCCTAACCTTTTTAAGAATAAAGTGTAAAATGAAAGAGCAAATTATTTTTATATTGCAAACTTGCTCCTCCATGGTTTTGTTATTTTAATACTTTCATCTTACATAGAGAGCAAAAAAAAAAATAGATAAACCTACTCTCACTTTTTGTTAGCCTCCTCAGAAACTAGGACCATGGCAGAAGCTTTTATCATGGCAGTTTAACCCAATTTACACACACAATTCTAAAGTTTATGGTCTTAATTTTCCTTAGTTTTAAACTAATATTGTTTCAGCTGATATCTCCATGAACACTTGACACAGTAGGCTTGAAAAACGGAATATAAAAGTCAGAGAAGAACTGAGTATTTTGTTGCTAAAAAAAACCCCACAAAACACTGTCACAGTCTTCACTCTAAGTAGGAACCTGTTCACTTGCTTCACATCTGCCTTTTAACTCATGAGGCAAATTTACCCCCATGAGCTTTTCAAACACAAATGATAATGAAAATTAGTTTTAAAACTTGTGACCACAAAAAAAGCAGTAAGTGGCAAGTATTTCAGAGTGGCCCTTTCCATACAGCTTTATTCTATAGCAAAATTTATTTAAAGTGGGGGGGTTATTTGTTGTTTGGCAGACTTTTTGTTTTGTTTTTTCTTTTTTTAACATAGTGTTTTACTTCTTTACTGTTTGTAAATATTTTGCAACATGAAAGCTGTTTGTTATAATCATCAGTTGTTACTGAGATAGGCACTAGGGGAAAACTTGTCCTGTGCATCCAGCTCTTAATCAAAATACAAGTGCTCAGATTCAACTGTTTGGTGGTGGTTTTTTTACATTTATTTATTTTGACCTCAGACTAAAAAGCAGATTAATCCAGCTTCATTACCTGTAAATCTAAACAGCAATGCCCACCATAGGGATGTCAGAAGATACTCAAATCCTGGTGGGATACCTGGGTTGCTCAGTAATACACAAATAAACTAAAATACAGTGATAACAATCTGAATTTAGGATTCACAAGTTTGCACACAGCATTTTGGTTCACTATAAACTGTATCAGCTGCAAGATCAAGTTTCCAGCAAGAATGAAAAGAAAACAAGAAAATCTCCATACTGAGCAAAAGCTAAGAAAAAAAATTTAGGAAAACATCATATATTGTGAGAAAAGTTGGGCTCGAGATGGTCAATTAAGTCATATACAAAAAGGCATTATTTTTCTGAACTAGGGCAAGTTGGGAAGGAAAAAAAGCCTTCTTGTTTAAAATTGTACTACTAGGTTTAGTGTCTACTAACCTATCAGATATATTTTGAGCAGAGGCTGAAATATTACCAAAAATATACTGTTCAGTTCTGACAGCGTAACTGAGATTTCCAGAACCAACATCATCCTGATCAATGGAGGCATTTCAACCCCTGCAGAAGGGGATCCAAGTTGCATGGGGCTGAAATACAAATTTCCCTGGCAACAATATAAAAAAATATAAGTGACTAAAAATGAAATTATCGAACTCCACAAAGAAAACTGGTGACTGAAACTACACACATATTACACCAGCCAAGCAAATGACAGCTAAAAGCATTGTTCTTCACTAATGAGATATTTATCTTTAGTAAAGTAGGAAAATGTTGATAATTCATTTTTGTCACTGCAGTTTCCACAGCCATTTATGAAGGAAAATAGAGATGCATAAGTACCTTTAAAAATTGACAGTTTCATACCCAAAACCCCCAAAATTATTTCTTAAAACCTACTAGCATCTATCCCTAGCCATAGAAAGATAAAAATCCTACTTAACCAGTTTCTGCTATGAAATAGTCCTAAAGGAAAAGCTTTACAAAAATGCTTGCAATAGAATGTTTATCTATGGAGATACATTACTAAATTTTCAAGTCCTTAAAAGCTTTTGCAGGCACAATCAGTGAATGAAGTATTATATTGTACTAGAAAAATGCCTGAACTGCGTACCTAGAAAGCATTACTGAGTGAAAAAAAAAGAAAAAAAATCAGCTAAAAAGCTTTAAATGGAAACAAAATCTTTGTGTACACAACTCCTCTATTCTTTCTATTCATCTTTGCTGCAGTGTCAGCCAAACATGTTCCCTATTTCTCTGCAAACAGTTCAAAATATATCATAATTGAACTCTCTTTTTCTACCAGTGCCAATTCCATAGAAATGTATATGTATTAGATGAAATTGTAACACATACAAGTACAAAAAAAGTTTGCACATAGGTAAATAATATACTGTTCAAAGCATATGCATATATTGCACTCCCAGTTTTATAAACAAATAAACCACTTACAGACCTAAACATGGCTATCATTCAATTTTTCTGCACTGTTGTACTTGCCATAGAGAGCATACAGAAAGAAAGCAACTATTCAGTTTTGCAGTACAGGTGTGAAGAGGAAAGAAACAGAACATAATGTAGACTATTGAAAGGTCAGACTGGTAGGTGTTACAGCCCTTAGAAAAATATCTGTCTCTAGCCTCAAAAGTAATGCTAGTGTGCAGAGCTGGGTTAGAGAGAAGGAACAGATCAGAAAGAAGACTGATGCAAGTCAGACAATAAAAATGACCAGGTTGAAAAGGAGAAGAGAAAGGCAGCTAGAGCTGTTGAAAGAAGGATGAGAAAGACAAAAGCATGAGAGGCAAAACATGTAAGAAACACTGAAGGCATCCAAGACTGCATGGGCTGCCTGACTGCTACAAGCCTTCAATTCTGAGCTGCCATCATCTGGAAGGAGCACTACAAACATGTAACAACTCATTAGCCTATATTCTAAAAACAGACTATTTTTATAGTATAATGAAGTTTCATGGTCTGAAGACCATGAATGATTGGATTATGCAGGATTATCTGCAGATACAGTAGTACAAGCTGGTGGCTGAATAACTCGAACGCAAGCAAATTGGAACTGTTTCAGGAACGAACAGTATGTCACTTAAATATGTAAGTTTCCAAGTTTCTGTATTATTATTTCATACAGAAGTTCACAATTATTAACTATTTGTTAATTTAAATTAAAAAAGCATTCTCTGATAAGTTTAGTATTTGAACCAGTAGTTATTAAGTTGAATTGCAAATTCATCTTAGCAGTTGATCTTCCTTGATTGGACTGTCAGAATGTCTATCAGATCCATTAGTTAAGAGACGTGGCAGTTTATTCCAGAGTGACAGCAGAAAAAACTAGCCAATCAAGAATGCTACCAAGCAAATCTGGCTTCTTTCAAATCATCATTCATCAGCTTCATGGGAAAAGCAAAAGGATGCGTAGGCAAACTAGAACACAAGATTACTCAGAAATCGTTGTCATGTTACTGTTTGGAGGTACTGGTTATCATCCACTTTCACAAGTTATTGACTTCCCTAATCTGACTTTCTCTGCGGTGCCTTGGTTATTGTCACTAGAATCTTAATTACTCTAACTTGCTGCCTGCCCCTACTGTTTCTTGTGAGTCTTTGCTGCAGAGAATCAGAGAAGTACCAAGGTCTGGCCACACATTGTAGACCTATGTGACCACAATTATGATGCCACAGCAATTTTGCTATGCACCAACACTGAATTGTGATTTCATCCCAAAAAGCATTCTCTGTTTTGATTTATGAGACTTAGCTCTGAGACTACTTAGGATATCAGGTTTTTGCACATCACCACAAAACAAAATGTATTCACTGACACAATGTGCAGCTGATAAGGATTAATTAAACTTTTCTATTTCAAGACAAAAAATTTGAGGGCTAACCACTGCATGGGTTTTTATATTTTCTTCCTTTGTAACTCGTTACCTTTATCACTAAGAGTACTGGATACATTTTTTTTCCTTTAATGACTGACAGATTTACCATAAGTAGTGACAGCTTGTGTCACTGAGATAAGTGATCTGGTAAAATCAGTTGCACCTGTGCCAGAATGATTGTTTGTAACTAATAGACATTATCTCAGGGCAAGAGATGAAAGATGAAAAATTGAAGGAGTATATAAAAAGAATATTACAAAGAAATTCTCTTTGAGAAAGCAAAAAAATAAATAAAAAATGTAGTTCTTCTATACCAGCATTCTCTCCACAGAATCATTATTGGTTTTTTCCCCTTTCCAGTCTGAAAGGAAGTCAATGAAACCAGTTAAAATTTCTTTAGTGCTGATATCAGCCACTAAAGATGAGTTAAACACATTTCTCTAGGAATACTCTTCAATATTTTCTCATTCTGAACATCTTATATTAATATAGTGTTAAGAGCACAGGTAGTCTTTTATCCAACATTCCTCAGTGCACAGATAGATTACTGTTAAGACATTCAACAAGGTTTGACTTGGTTGGACTGTCAAGATGCTTTTCCACAAAAAAAAAAAGAAAAAAAGAAAAAAATAATATTATGACAGCTCTAACATATTGTTTTGCTTTCTAAACACACCTGGTTTTGTTTTGCTGATCTTAAAAGAAGCTTTAAGTCCTAATACTTTAACTTAAAAACAAACAAAGAAAAAGCCCACCAGAAGTATCCATCTGATTTCTAAGACAGAGATACTTAAACACAATACACATATGGGTTCTCAAGGTTAAGCAACAGGAATAAGTTGCTTAAGCAACAGACAATAAGCCTAAGATCTGCCCAGATGTTCTTGGTATGTCTGCCAGGCACTATGCCCTGTCACTACAAAAACAGGAGAGAGAGACCCTGATTGAATTATTGACTTCAAGGAACCTTCAGCATTACATGCAATTCTTTCTATACGTGCTGTGTAGGCTTTGGTAACAACCACAAAAACCAGCTAGATACTTCAGCTGCTATTATCTAGTCACATGATGCAAAACCCATCCCCATAAATTAAAAAAAAAAAATAAAAAGCAATAGTCAATATAAATTAAAATATAGAAATCTCTGACAAGTTTCTTTCCACACCTGTATTTTCCAAACACATATGTCTTGAAATATACCCTGAGAAACAGCAAGACAGCTGGAGAGACTACATAAAATCAAAGAAAAACTCAACATCTTCTTGGTTTGTTTCTTGAAATCAGAGGACATCAAAAGGAAAAGGAACAGTCAAAGAGCAGCATTTGTGCTTCCTGAGCATGCTGTACATCCTGATACTCAGGTAAAAACAAAACAAAACAAAACAAAACAAAACAAACAAACAAACAAAAAACTAAAAAAAAACACAAACAAAAAAAACCCCAAACAACACCAAAAAACCCCAGCAGCTACTACAGCCAGTGAAGAGACAAGAGACATGAAATGCAATTAGCAATAAGGTAATGGCTTCACAGAAATATACAATATTCTTCTGATTTCTAAAACAGAAACCCTCAGCCAGCCCACAGCAGAGGGTTTTATCTTTGAGGTGCAATTCTTGCTGATAGGTGTGACTTCATGGAGATAATCAAAAAACAACAAATGCATTTTGTATTAGAAGTTCCCTCACTCTGTATGTCCTTTACAAGTGGCCACTATCAGGTTATCAGTTTCCTTCATCATCAATAGGTGACAATTTGAGATAGGAGATCTTGGTAGTTTAGAACCAAAGTTAACACACAGATCCAAACGCCTTAAGCACCGAAAGGTGACAGCATAAAAACATCTGGTAGCTTGTAGTAGACCACAATGTGTTTGGATTAAAGCCTAGAACTAACTCTAAATACAATAATATTTCCTATCAGAAGCAATTTCACTTGAAAATATCATCTATGTTACATTATAACCCATCATATCCTTGTCTTTGTAGTTAACATCTGTTATTAAAATTTTAGGATTTCAATGAGGTTTTCTAGTAGAAAATTAGAAAGGGTTTGTATTTGAGCATACAGAAAAGGGCCATCCAATTTCCAAAAACTAATGAGCAATATTGCACACTTCTGGTTCCCTGTGTTCATGGCCAGAATTAAACAACAGTGAAATAGTGTGAAAGAGATAATCTATTTTTACAGTACATTATGGTTTTATCTTTTTTTTCCTCTAGAGAAACAATTGTAAAGTTAAAGATTGGTATCTCAGAAAGTTAGCTTTTCTCCACATTGTTCATTTTCCTGCCAAGTACCATTTTCTGCACTCTCCCAAGGTACAGAAACTTGATCTGCAGAGATACACTAGCTCTGTGTCAGTGGAAGGGGGCACATTTCATAAGAGAATTGTGTATATCCTGGATACAGAGGTCTTAGAAGATGTGAAAGATGAATCAGAGGTAAAAGAAGAAGAATTCCAAATCCTTGAGTGGACCTGACTCTCCCTTCACTGAATCTACCTCCATCTCCAAAACCGTTTGTCCATTTGGCTTCTCTATGTCCTGCAAGGTCTAATTGAATTCCTCCCAAGTAAAGGGTGTTTACAGCACTCTTTATAAAAATATATAAACACCCATACCGCCTTTGCATGGTACAGCATACAAATCTACCCGGTAATATCCCAGAAAAACACATTTTGCTTAATGCTGCCAGTTTGATGTGACTGTCTAATATTTATGTTTGTATTTACTAAACTGTTGTTTGTATCTATAGACTTGTTTTCCTCTGGCTCCTTTTACCAGTGAGCTTAACAGTAAACATGAAACCAAGCTAAAAAGAAAAATGCTTCAGTCTTCTTTATCTTTTTCCAGCTTTCATTCAAATAGAACTCTGCTTGGCTTCAACCTTTTGGGAACTGGCTAAGCTTCAGATAAGCAGATCCTCACCAGGGAACACCATTGAAATTAAAAGACTGGTATTCCTTCAACATATTCCCCTTTAGCAGAATAAACAAAGACTATTTGTTTTGTATATGTAGTTTATAGGATATCCACTGATCCCATGCACTGTTACCATTAAAATAGTTGTTTTCATGTTTTAAAATTCTAAAGAAAATACTGTGCTTTAGAGCCTAATTGATATTTTCAACTGAAAAAAAAGTCAGCCAAAATTGATGGCTTACTGAGAACAAATCTAAAAATTCAAATTGCAGGGTATTTCAGGAGTGACTCCTATACGAAATTTAGGTGGACGAACATTAGCAGACAGAACAGTGTGAGCAATCCAGTCTTTTGTAAATTCAGCAAGAGAAACTAGTCTAACAGGTCCATGACAACTTACACAACTTGCACTGAACTCTAAATAGTAATTTTCTTCGTACCATGAATTTACTTTGTTATATTATTCAAATGCAATTATTAAATGTTTACAAAATCAAAAGATATGCTGTACTTGAAATTCACCACGAAAAAGGCAAAAAGAGACAAGATCTGTGGAGCATTTGTAAATCTTAATTATATAACTTTATAATGCATCTCTTTGGCTAGGTAAATCTGTTGGAATGAAGACTGTCCCTATGTATTCTAAAGAAATATAAACTACTATATCATTTCTCTAAAGAATACTTTCAGTCATACAGGTAATTACTATGGAGTTCTCAAAAGAGATCTTTTGTTGTCCAGTACTAAAATGTAAATCTGATAATGACTGGTTACAGTTTTACCTAATGAAAAAAAAAAAAAAAAGGGGTAGTATAATATTCTTGGCATTCTTTAATACCTTCCTATTCTTAGGATTCAAATCCGTTACGAAAACTATGATGTGTAAGTATATGATTAAGTCCTCAAAAGGTGTGTATGTACTTACAGTAATAAATAACTAGTTAGCATTCATTAACTGTAGATTTAGACCTGAGAGAAAGTCAGTTTACAATTTATTTGATTATGAATATTCCCAAGAGGTTTGCAGCAGGTATGTGGTTCCTTTTTTGAAACCAACACATGCTTTTTAAATTAAGGACAATGCTTGGAGAAACTGGAGTCTGACCAATGCTTCAGATGTATCTTATCATCTTCTTTGGGCTATGGATACGTCCAGCATTAGGACCAGATTTGCATTTCCTTTAGTACGGCTTAATCACAGATAGAAATATGAACCAGGCTATTTCCTGAGGCTTTTCATCCCCTTTTTTTTTTCTCTAACTCTCAGTCATACTGATGTTAAGCACATACATAGGCCTGCAATTTTTCTAATATCTTTTAACCTTTCTTAGGAAAATCATTATGGCTAGATCACCAAACAGTCCATTAACTAGTCTAGCTACATATTCAACTCCAAAAAAGTTTGAATTTTATGCTGTGATTCAGATGCCTCTTCTTCCCAGCAGACTTTATTGTTGTAATGTGGACAATTTATTAATTGTGAAAACAGTGAGGCAGGGATCATAGTGGAAAGTAATCTGGGCTATTTAAAAGTTCTGTTAAATCCTCCACACTTCTAAAAAGAGAATGAAGGGAAAAGTTTTGAGCACAAGGGTTTGCTTTTGGTTTTTTTCCTTTCTTATTTTATTCTTTTTGGTTGGTTGGTTGGTTGGTTTTGGGGTGGGTTTTTTTTTTTGTTTGTTTGTTTGTTTTGTTTGTTTGTTTGGGTTTTTTTGTACTTTGATTCTGCAGCCAAAGCCTCACAGGCTTGGACAATTAGTTTGACCAAAACTATTCCATCACATCCCAGAAGGCAACACATACTGCAGAAGACCTTTTGCCTTTTATCAAGGATATGACACATTCAAAAGTTCAATAACTGGTTGGGGATTTGACAGAAACCAGAAACTGCTGAAACACCTAAGCTATCAATAACAGGCACAGCAAGATTAGAGAATTTCTGAAGCCAAAGGACTTGTGTTTCTCTGGGCTCTGATTCAGCCTATAGCTAAACCATGGTTGTCACAGTTGGGCAGCAAAATGACAAGACCATCATTAACTACAGCCTTCTGCATCTCTTGCAAAAAGAAGAAAAGCTCAGTTTGTATCAAATACTGCAGCGTAAAGTCGGTATTGTACAGGCTCGGTCATAGAGAAGAATTTTCCTATTTCAGGCCAACTCTCATAACTGCAGAACTACACAGACCCCAAAAAACCAATATAAAACATCAGGAAGAGTGTCATAAAAAGAGGACCACACCAGGATAGTTGCAACAACCAAGAGGAACTACTATGTTCTGTCCCTTAAGGCAGAAGAAAATACAGTGATAATTTGTACAAGAGAAAGCTAATGTACTTCTTGTTCATAATTTGAAGCATTTAACATGGGTAAATCAATCCAAACCTTTTCCCAGGAGTGTTCTTTTGCTGGTAATAGCTAGTAATAAAATGTGCATAGCTACATTTTAGACCAATCAGAATTAATAATTCCAGAGAAACAGGGGAGCAACTCTTTTCATAATAGTATTGCAGATAGTGAAAACATGTCTCCCTCTCTTCCCTCTGTACTTTTCAGCACTGCATCTATGTTTTCCATGCAAATATCTCATAATCTTTGCAACTTTCAGCTGTCAAGTCCATTAATTAGCAGGTTAATAAAGCCTTCGCTTCAGACATGTCTCCTGTATTCCTAAGAAGTATGTTTAAAAGGTATTATTTCTCTTGAAACCAGAAGTAGACCACAACAAAGAACACTAAATTAAACATGATAAAAATCTGGACAAGAACAAGCTCCTTAGCTCTATGTCATAGTTGAACCTGGAGGAAGATAAGGGATTGTTTTCTCCTTAAAGAAATTTTCATTTAATCAGTCCTGATTTATTTCTTACTTTTCCAAATATCATAGTGTACAGTCACTTCATCAAATTCATACTGCAGCTAATCCCTAAGTCTCACTTCCAATCCCCCAAAGCTCCTTTCCTTTATCTGTCTTCTCAACTATTTCTTGTAGATGTGCCTGTGCATGCACACATCACAGACAAAACAGATTTGATGTAATAGAAGAAAACTGTTCCATTTCTTATGGCCTGGTATAATGTTTCTTACACTCGTGCTTCTTAGATGCTTACACTGGTCTTTAATTAAACATTTTAAACAAAAAAAAATATAATAGCACTTAAGTACATAGTAACATGAAAATATTTTTTTGTTTTACTTTTATTGAAAAAGTAGATTTTCCCAATTATTCAATTTAAGCTACCTTATGCAATTACAGAGGACAGAGTAGCAATTGCTGAGGCCTGCAATGATTCTTAATTCTGAATTCTTTATTAGACATTCCTGCACAATTCTTAACTCATAAAGGGCTTCTAGCTAATTGCTGCAAATAAAGACTACCTTGTTTCTATATACTGTAGTCATCTGTTTTGCCTTTTGGTACAGTGAAGGATGCTTGCTGAATAATAAGCTGCAGCTTCTCAAAGACATTTGCATTGACAGTAAAAGAAGGAACTGAGTGTTAGGGATCCATGAAAAAATGGAAATGCAATTATATGACAAATATATCTAGGTTTTGTTAATACATTAAAACTATGTGTGCCAAAGGTTATCACATCAATCTGTAAATAAGGAACAATTTATTCATATGGAAAATATAAATAAGATGTGCCTACTCCATTAAGACTATTTCTAATGCACGCTTGCGTATGTGCATGATTTTTTGTGTAACATGTTTTAAAAGAAATATGACAGTTTTCAGAAAATGGGACCTGTTTCACATTAATTAATGAGATATGGTCTAGAAAATGGCACAGTCCTTGCTTAAGTAAACAGGTTTTTAATTTAAAATGCCATTTTAATATTTTTTTATTGTATAACCAGATTTTTCAAATCATTTAGGAGATTTTTTTTAATTGAGCTATGGCCATGTTGCAATTCTTGCACTTCAACAACAGAAGCACTTTCCTACAGGATTCCTTTATATCAAAGAAAACAAAACCAATCAGCATTGCTATAAAGAATAAAAATGAAAGAAATGGTTGTTGTAGAAGATATGTGAGGAATTAGACAAAAACTGTACATTAGTTTAAAAATACAATACCTAAGCCATAATAATAAAAAGCTGCTCATCTTTACCCAGGAAGTTCTGATATCTTTTGATACTTCTGAATAGATCATAAATGCCTGAGAGAAGCAGTACTAGTAAGAGATCACATGTTCACTAGCATTGCAGATGAGGAAAAAGTCTGAAATACTGCTGAACTGCAAAATATTGCTTTGATTTTCATTCTTTAAATATTAAACATAGAAGTGCTGAGAACAAAACCACCTTCTTAGATGTCTTTCTTGGTTTTGTCGGGGACAGAGTTAATATTCTTCCTACTAGCTGGTCCCGTGTTTTGGATTTAGGATGAGAACAATGTCAAAAACAAACTGATGTTTTAGTTACTGCGAAGTCAAAGACACTTCAGCTCCCCAGCCAACTCCATTCCACTGGTGAGGAAGCTGGGTGTGCACAAGAAATTGGAAGAGCACACAGCTGGGACAGCTGACCCACACTGACCCCAGGAAAATTCCATACCCTACGGCATTGTGCTGAACAATAAAACTGGGAGGAGTTGGCCAGGGGATGTTAGCCTGCTGCTTGAGGACAGGGTGGGGATTGGTCAGGAGATAGTGAGCAATTGCATTGTGCATCACTTGCTCTGAATACTCCTTTATCATTATTATTATTACTATTATTATTATTATTATCATTATTATTATTTTCTCTTTTCTTTTCGGTCCTTTTAAACTGTCTTTATCTCAGCCCACAAATTTTTACCTTTTTCCCAAGTCTTTCATCCATCCCACCAGGCAGTGAGTGAGTGAAAGGCTGTGTGGTGTTCGGTTGCCTGCCAGGTTAAAGCCCAAGAATACCTTGCCTGAGAACGTATCTTTTCTTGCACCCTCTCAGGTGCATTTAACATCTTTTATCTGATTTACTATTCCTTATGGAAGAGCTTGAACAACATTTTTTTTTTTTTTAAGTTTTGCAGGGCCTCATTTGTAGCCACAGCTTGTGCCTGCCGTGTTTTGGTTTCGGGAAATTCTTTTCCCACAGACACCTGTTGTAAACAAGATAGTTTATAATAACATGCTCTTGTTTACAACAGGTGTCTGTGGGAAAAGAATTTCCCGAAACCAAAACACGGCAGGCACAAGCTGTGGCTACACTCATTGATGTTAGCATTGACAAAAGTTTCCTGTGGATCTAAACTCTCTTTGAAATTCTTGTATTCCATTACTCTAGAAGAGGTTTACTTATCACAGAGGACACGGTCATATTAAGTGGAACCCAACAAGTCATCAAGCTGATCACTCTCTAAGTTCTCTCTTGCAGGTTTCCTTCAGCATCTAAATTGTAGATACCTTTAATTAACCAGCTAACATCATGTTATGAATTCTATATATAATAAATACCTTAATATATTGATGCCTTCCTGACCAGAGGTCAATCAGAACCTAAACTGGCTACAATTACTGCCATTCTTAGCATAGTTTGTGTATCTTCCTAAGCTTTTTAACTTCTGACATAATTCTGTCCATACAGATTTAATCCTTTAGAACAAAGAGGTCCTGATTTCTGAATGAATCTATATTCATTTCTTAATGAATCTATATTTACAAAGGAAAAATTATAAGAAAAACTTGGCATATTCAGAGTTTATTCTACTCTTTAAATATGAAAGATATTTTGTTTAACATAAATCTGAAATGATTCAATATGTTATTATTAGTTTTTTATATTTCAGAAATGATTTGTTGATACAGCAGGCAGTATTTCTCTTCTAGTGATTCCCTACAGGAGATTTTAGAGGAATATTTTATTCAGCTGAAAGCTTTGATAATATTTCTCCTTTGTAACTGAATGAATGGACAAATCCACATGAGCAAACATACATTTAAAATTTAATTGCACAACTACTCACAGCAGAAGTTAGCTTTGAAATCTGATTCCTAACCTTAACTCAGAGAGAATATTAAGTATTAGGAATAAATAGTGTGATTCACCTCTCAAAACACTTTCACCAATAGAAAGTACTCATTGCTCAACTCACTACTCACAGCAGATACTTAATGAACAAATTTAACTTTGAAGACTTGTGACTGCGGAGCACATTTCAGCACTTAGATGTCAGGTACAAAACACCATCAGAAAATAATTCTTGTGGATGCTGAGCTTGGCTCAGGTGGTTAGAACATGGTGCTGAAAACACCAAGGTCGTTGGTCCAACCCCTGGACAGGTCTTTCACTTAAGAGTTGGACTCTTAAGTGCATTTCCTCCATTATCCTTCCAACTCAGATTATCCTGTGATCTGAAAATACTGCCTTTGCAAGCAAAAGAAAGGTTGGTCCTGGAAGAATTCAAAACTTTCATTCTAGAATAAAGTCACAGGGGATGTCACAGAAATTCTTCCCATGTTTTTATATGAATATTACCTATCAGTTCAGAACTTTGGCCATGGGTTTCAGAGCATGTCACTTTAGGTCTGCCAGAGTTCCTCAGGATATGTTAACTATCTTTTATGGTGAAGAGAATGTCCAAAAGCAAATTTTCACAGAAGAGTGCTGTGACTTCCATGTATTTCATCTGTACCTCTGTTTTTGGCTTAGGATCAAAATATTACCACACTGCATGCAGGTAGAGTTCAATATACACTAACATTTCATGACCACTGTGTCACACTCTGAAATTCTTTACCTTCCCCACTCCATTTGGCCCAACTAAATGGCTGGGAATTGATTAATTCAACCTCCAGCCCAGGCTCCCAGGAATGCTCTGCAGTCTGTCCTAGGCCAGTTCTTGACCTGTTTCTATGAACATTGATGAATGATTCAACACCAGATTTCATAGCATGCTGGAATCAGAACAAACTCACCCATCCCTTTGGAAACAAACATTACATAATTATCTCAGGCAGAAGTTTGGACCAGATATTTTTATTGTATAGGCTGATACAAAGCAGAAAGCATCAGAGTAAATACTTTGCACTGAAAGAAGTACTCTCTACTCAATACTGCAGAGGAAAAAATGCATTACCTCTGGAGCAAAACTGCAGGGGTTCAAGGGCTCAGTGGTGATGTATGCCACTGTAAGAGTGAATAGCTGAGTGTACAGCAGCATCACACTGGTGGGGAAAGGAAACTGAGGCTTGGGAGGCTGGCAGGGAAAGAGATGGAGCAAACTGTCAGAGTCCAGACAGGAGCTCAGAGTTTCCATTTTGAAGATGATTCTGGTGACACATTCTGAGCTCTGTGAATCAGCATCTACAGATGAAATGTTCACCGGAACACTTCAAGCCAGCTGTAGTAATGGGATTTTCGTGGGGTCATTAATCATCATTATCACACAGCCCTGAAGCAGTGCTGTGGACCAAACCAAGAGTGGGATAGTGCCCTGAGGAAAAACAGCACTTATCTCCACAAGTCTACAGTTAGAGAAGATAATTCTGATTGTGGATACAGGAAACAGACATGGAATGCAAGAGCAGATTAATAAGTTCCACAGGCATTGCCAGAGACTTTGTACAGACTAGCACAAGACAAGAGCAATGAAAGCTCTTGAAATCAAGATGGGGTGCCAAAGAGATGAGTGGTGAGGGAGGGGTGCACAACACAATACCAAAAAATCCATCAAAACTCCAAGCCTGAGTGCCCCTGCAGGGCTTTGATTTCAACGAAGCAAAGTGGGATGGGATAAAAAAGCTTTCTCCTCTCTAAATTTCCACTTTTTAAAGCAATACAATTAGGCTCTCAGATAAAATTTTAATATTTCTAACTGTTGTCATGAATTCTGTTATTTCCCTAATGATCATTTTATATCTTACAGCTATAGAAATAAACCATTTTTACATCATATGAATTCATATTTTACCTGGATTTATTGCAAGAATATAATGCTGTCTAGGAGAAAAGGATATGATTTTCTCATGAATGCCTATCAAACGTATGCAGATATCTATCTGATAGATCTGGTAAGAACTAATTATTTGGGGGGAGGCTGTTTGATTAAAAGGATCAAATATTCTTCCACAAACATGACAATAGAACAGAGCAAAAAGTTGTAAACGAAATAATTCTGTCTTTAAGTTATTAGTAAAAGCTAAGTAATTCCTCAGTTTAATTGTGTAAGAAAATTTTGAGTTGAATACTGCATTAAACTGCCAGCCACTGACTTAGAGAGGTGTTGAATCAGACCCTGCTTTGGCACAGACAGATAACATAAACAAGGAAAGCTCTGCATCATTACTGTGCTTGATTAGCTATTGTTGTTCATGCATCTTAAGATCTTTCTCTTGTCTTTCATGCTGAGGTCAGAGTTACTAAGCCTGAGGTACAGATAATGGAGAACAGAACTTTTCAGAAAACAGCAAGAAATTGCTTATACAATTATCTTAATCATTCTTTCCTGAACAAGGAAAGAGAAACTGATTAAATCAAAAGCAACTTCTAATATAGGTCTGTATATCTTCTATGATATTTTCAGAAATAACAAATGCAACTTGGAACATATTTTAAGGAAGTTTCTAGGAATAAATCAGCGTCCACTTAGACCAACTACGATATTTGCACTCCAGTATGCAACTGAACTCTATGCAGTAAGAGCTGCAAATGAAAACGTAGTCCCTCAATCCTTGTCTATATTCTCCCCAGAAGGGAAAAACTTGCCTTCTACCCTCCATTCCAACCCTAGCATTACTACAAGCCTTGGGTTTGGACTTTTTGCCAATTCCAGATTATCAATGCAAACAGATATATGTGAATAAGGAATGAGACTTTTCTCATTAACTTTCCACTTGGCATTTTAAAAAATTGCAAAGAGATAAACCCCTCCCAGTTCTCAGCAGTAGCAGGGCTTCAAGACGGAGCATCACAAATATCAGCTACCACAAAAAAAACCCCAAAAAAACAAAAAACAAAACCCAAAACAAAACAAAAACAACAACAACAACCACAACAACAAAAACAAAAACAAAACAAACAAAAAAACACAACAAAAACACAAACAAACAAAAAACACAACCAAAAAAAAAAAAAAAAAAAAAAAAAAAAACAACAAAAAACCCCCACCTATAATGTCATAAACCAGGACTTTAAAAGTGAGAGAACAACCTTTGCGTAGGTTTCAAAGGAAATTTTAGGGTGGAGTTCAGAATATATAGCATACTGTGGCTGGCTTAATAGTAATATTAAAGCTGTTAAATGCAACATATTACAAGGAAGAACTCTATCAGACTGCAATACTTTCAGAGATTGAAGAAAAACAAGCACATAAAAACTAAATAATTGAGAATATTAGTGACAGAGGCTCCAAAAACCTAGAGGGAATGAGTATATCTTAAAAAGAGTATATTAAGAAATTTTCTCTGTCATCAAGTCACTCTATAATAATCTCTGTGAGGACCTTGTACCTTCTTTTTGTACATCTTCTGTTGTCAGCCTTTGCATATTGGAATCAACATATCACTGGACTTGCTTCTCAGGTCAGCTCTTATCTGATCAGCACGATCATGATTAAAATAAACGAGTAAGAGCTAAGAATGAATCAGAATCTACTCACTGCATTCATCTACTCCTCAAGTAGAAGGGAATGTCAGGGCAGAATTCGAATATTTTAGCTATAACACTGTGCAGTATGAAAATACATCATAGATCCTCCCAAGCATTCTTAAAAAAAAGAACTATTTTAATGGTGGAGAAAATCAGGACATCCTCTGAGGTTTTAAACCAGTGTTTATATGCTTACATCCTCGAATTAATTTACAGTGATTATTTCTAAAAATAGATGAGTTTTTTGCTTTTATTTAGTTTTTCCACAGGAAACAAAAAGTTGATTGACTACTAATGAAAAATTTGGGTACAGTGCCAAGACATTTTGCTATTAACCTGAAGATATATTTAAATTCAGTTACATTTCTCATATGAATAAACATTAGTCTAAACTATCAATTAATACATTCAAATTAATTCATAAATGTATATGTATGTTATAACTGAAATGGTTTTTAAGACCAGTTAAATGGCGACATATTCTAATACCTTACTTGGAGTTTTAAAAGTAGGCTAGGTGCAGAGAATCAAGCTTTAAGACCTTCATTCTTTAATATAAAGTAGGGGAAAAATTTTCCTTCATGAGCCCCTGCCCTAAATAGAAAATTTCCTATCCAGAAAACCATCCTGAAAGTGGAGTTTGCAGCACACCTGTCACCTGGGGCCCCTGTTTTGATTGCTACAGGTCCCCAGGAGTGCCTAGCACCTCCACTTCCAGCTTCTACCTTTCCAGCTACCCCCCAGACAGGACAGTCACCCTCCCAGAAGAAAGAAGTAGCAGGCTTACAATATTAAATAAAGAGACACCTTCAAATTTGTGATTGTTGTTCCCGAGTGATAACTAGTTCACCAGAAAGATGTACATTCCTTAACAGTAATGTCATAAATTTATAAAATGAAGCATTCCAAGAAAACTAAAATACCATTAGTCATATTACCACCCATAATCTCTATTCCACAAGAGACAGGACAAAGCTTAGCTCGTCTCAGATGTACAGTAATTGTTTGTTCTGGTCACAAAACAGATTAGAGGAGAGAGACCTGCACTGCACACAGGTGAGGTGGGGAGAGAAGGATGTTGGAAACCATGTAATGATTCCAATCTGTACCTGCAAAAAGGGGTGGCCACCTTCTCCCTTGAACAATCCCTTCCATATGAAAGACATCTACCCCCTACTTTCTCCCCAGCTGATGCCACAGCCATGTTGAGCTAACTCCTTGCTCCTTCCATGTGCCACCCAGGTCCATCTCCTGTGGAATTTTCAAGAGCCTGGACCTGGTGTCCACTTAGTTTAAATTAGCCCTCCAAAAATAAATCAGGGAAAAAAAAAAGAATGGATGAACACATAGAACCCTTTCCTTGGACTGCCTGGTAGTAATAATTATTTCTTTTGGACAATGAAATTAATGTGAAAGGATAGGAATTTGAAGATCACTATTTTGGCAGAACTTTTCAATCAAGACTAAGGGAAGATAATGTTAAAATTAAGCCTTTTGACTTAGGCATTTTTGAGTAGCAGTAATAACAATGATAATAATAATAATAATAATAATAATACATGACAATAGTAACAATACTTTTCACTGATAGGTATTCGATGTGGGGGCATGTTGGGGGAGATGAAGCAGGAAGCCCTTGCAGAGATAGTTTATTAGTAAAAGATTGTAAGAATATGAAATCTACAAGAGTTATAGAATTGAAAGCAAGGTTTGAACTGTGGAATGTTAAGCAGGAAGACAGTGACTGAATTAACTGAGTCAATAGCCAAGGCTCCTGATTAAGCAATTCCCCTCCCCAAACAAAAGACAGTTAAGTGGTCTCAAGTATCGGGGAGAAGGTGGTTCTTCAGGTTTTTAGTATGTAGATTAGCATGGTAATGCAATAGTCTCTATAGGCTGTATGTAAATGTTGTTGGTTTTTGTATCCTGAGGTGATTGGTTAGTGCTAATTAGAATATTCATGATGGAAAGGGTTAAAATGGATTGTAACAGGTAATCTGGCCTCTTTGCCTGCTTGGATTCCTGCCCCTCCAGACCTCTCCTGCTGCTGTTCCCTGGTCAGGCTGTCCCCCACAACTAATAAAACCACGTGTCTTGAGAGCACATCAGTCTCAGGACATATCTCTGGATTCAAACAACCACGATTTCTCTACAATTGGCGTATCTCTAGACTCAAACAACCACGATTTCTCTACAGGGGCAGTTTTTGAAGAGTGAAATATCAAAGACTGAACCAAGCTTTATATCTGAGGACATATTTTCCATCTAATTAATACTGTCCCATATTGCTTGGAGATGCTGAATAGACTTTTGTTTTGTTTTGTTTTCCTTTAGTGTAAAATCACTTCATGTCCAACAAGAAAAACTAATAAGCTTCCTTCTCCAACCTTCCATTAGTATCAAAAATAGAATCATTTACACAGTCCTGCCTATGACAATAACATATAATGCCTGTCAATACACACCATTTGTTACAGGACCTACCACTAGGTACAATTTCTACACCTTAAAATCCTTTTGAAAAATTTAATGGAAATTTCTATTGAAAGACAACTTAATTAAAAAAGAACAAAAAAAGAGAAAAAAGAAGAAAAAAATATTTTTTTATCTATTGACAAAAAAGAGAAATAAAATTAATAATCTACAATACCAGCAAATCTCCTGACAGCTTTGACTCAAGATGATATCTTTTAAATAACATCTTTTCTGGCAGAATCAGAAAGTTTGTATTTTGTTTCTTCTGTAACAGAAAAAGTATACGAAGTGTCATGTCCCCCGTTGTATTCTTGGAGGACTTTAAAACATCTGTCACTAAGCATAAGCATGCAAAGTGATCATTTTACAAGTTCTCAGAACAGTATTATTCTTTGCACAGATCCCTCTTCCAGATAAGTTAGGATTTGACTGAAGCACAAAATGACTCACCTCATAATTAGGCAATACAGCAGTAATAACCAGCAATTACTGCCATCTTGTCTGTACAGTTGCTCATTTCATATCATATGGAATATATATATATGTATAAATTAAGAAAGAAGAGATTGTGAAATGACAGTTTCCCTATGGATTCAATTAATCCTTCTTGGTAAATGTATTCATGTTGACTTTTTTTTTATTAGTATAGTTTGGAAGCTCATTCAACACATCTCAAAATAGTTGCAAGACAATCATCAAGTTGATGCAACAGATTTTTTTACGAATTCCATCTGCAGCAAGATCAATACATTTACACATGTTCAGTTACAGGATATATGTGGAGCTGTGGGTATTTTGCTCAGGAAGCTCAGTTTCACAGGATAAAAAAAAAAATTAAAACAGGGAGCTATGCACTTGCAACTAATACTAGGTAATGAGCTGGATAGTATTCTATCCACTAGAATCCATCATGAATTCCTTTACACTGTTTTGAAGAATAACATGATAGATACTTGCACTGTTTAGGTAGGCATGATCATAAATATTTCTCTCAATCTACAAAAAAAAAAAACAGTTAAAAGTTCCATGAAATTTTTTTTTAAATCTCGTTTTTCATCATTCGAACTAGCATGAAACATGAAAATGCAAGAGGATAATAATAACAGCTCTGGTATTGTAGGAAACTTGATAAGTTGTTATGATCTGGATTGATTTACTCAATAAGTGTTTGTCTACAAAATATGTATCCATCTTACCTTGCTTAGAAATCAGTTAGAATTGGAGCAATTAGCTGGATTGTTTAGATTTGTCATCAAGTGGAATGAAGATTAGTCATTCAGCTGATTAAAATAATAGCAATCATTTGGAAACCAATTAAAGACATCAAACACCTACATTTCTATATTATCTAAGGGTTGAGAAATATGACAAAAGAAATGCTTTCTAAAAATGTAATTAAGAACTGCTTCTCTGCAAATGCAAAACGGAAAATATTGAACAAAGGGATATGAACTAAGGAGAAAACAATAATTGAAAAGACTCTGTGAATATAAAATTTGATCTCTTCTTCGCAGAAAGTACATCTAAGATCATAGTTGAGAGTGACATAAGAAAGAGGCTTAAGTGGAAATTAAAAGATGACAGGTAATAAAACCTGTTGCATTTTCTTCAAAATTCTCTAATATGCACTCCAAAATAAATCAAACCAGTAGTTTACATTTTACCTTAAAGTAGCAAGACAATAAATCAGTAATAGATTTATTACCTTCGCAAAGAAAATAGATTTTTGACATCACTGTGCGTGAAACTACCTCATATAGTTACAGAAAAGAGAAAGATGTACAGTAATGCATTGACAAAGAAGCAAACACTTGTGAAGAGCCTGCTCTCAGATTTTTATAGTGATTTGAAAAATTACTGAATGTTTGCATCATCTTACATGGAAGGATCACATGAGGAGAAAATAGTTTTAAGTGTACAGAGGAATAAAACACTGCACTATTGCTAGAAATGAGAAAAGAACCTCTGGAAGTAATACAGGACAATAAGCTGAAGCAATGAGGCATCATCCAAAGATTTTGTCAAAGGTTTAAAGCAAATAGCAGCTTTTGGTTTATCTTTAACAGAAAAACAACAATTGATTTATTCTATTTGCTTATAGTGAGAGTAGACATATTGGCTGGTGGCAGAAACTCAATGGTTGTTATTGAATAGGAAATCAAACTAAGTATAATGTGTATAGTGGCCAGGTCTTCTTCTTGATTATATTTTCAATCAGAGAAATCAAAAGACTGGTTTTCATTAAGGAAAATTCTAAAGCTGAGAACATAAACAACACTGATGTGATGGAAACTGAAGCTAAGGAGCTTGCAGAGAATCTGAATTTATGCTTCCTGTGGCATGTGCTCTCTGTGTTTCTTTTTGCCAAAATATATTATTCTCTGATATATGAGGCAAAACTAAATCTTAGAACCCTGAACCAAAACAAAAAGGAGCAGCTCATTCCTCGTATAACAGTGTAAGATAAGGAATGGTGGGAAAGGGAAAATCCAATTGTGAAATGGCAATTGAAAGGAAAAATATTTACTGATAAACAGAAGGATAAGTATGAAAGACAACACATATTTTAAGAGAAATAAGGAATCATTTGATATTCTTAACCTGGAATTAGATATTAAACTTGCTTGCAAATTCAGGAGATTTACCCCTATTTTTTAAAGAATCTGAATTAAATTTCCTTCAAATATCAATTATTATTGAAAAATCCAAGTTCTAGACTGATTTGACTTTGCAAATACCGCAAATTATCTGTGAAATTAAACAACAGTGACATTCTCAAGTGAGTTTTGTATCTACCAATGACTGACTCTACTTCATAAGAGATAAAGGGTGTTTCATGGTACAGATTAGGAGGCAGCATTTCATTGAAGGGACAAGAGAAAGGAGTTTGGACAGTAGGATATATTTTAGGGAATAAATGAAAAGCTTCTGAAAGGATAAAGAGAGAGGGTTTAAATTTCTGTCAGCTTTCATTACTACTTTTCCTACACTTGACAGTGAGAGAGGGAAACATCAGGGCTGTCACTAATGCCTCCTCCCTCTCTTTGCCTTATCTAACTTATTGACTCTTGCAATCGAGGGCAGGCAACAAGGAAGAGAGTGGAAAAAACATGAACTTTATTGAGTTCAAAGACAGAAAGTCCTTCACCTGTGATAGATTAGCCAGTACCATACTACAGGATTAGCTAGTTCACTAGTTCTGAAAAAACCGAAAAACCCAAGAAAGACTAAAACCCCCCAAACCAACCAACCAAATTAAAACAAAAACTAAAAATACCCACAACTTGAACCTCAGTCAAGAGTGAAGATGGGGTATGGAGATGTGTGCCATTCTGTTTGCTAAATTTCTTGTCACTCCAGCACAGAAACATAAAGAGCTTGCTAGGGCAGGTAATCATACCCCAAAAATTCAGTAAGAATTTGCATACTGGGGATATATCCCCAGCTTACATTAGGACACAATAAGCAATTCCTGAATTCAGACTTAGAATACATTTGGCACAGTCAATAGGACTGTAAGATTTTCTGGGAGTACTCAGGTAGACGTTTCCTGCTAAGAGTGATGGAGTTTCTACCATTATATTATACTCGGATAAAATTATTTAAAAGTCATCTTTCATAACAAAAAGGTAGAGGGCTTCTAAACTTGGGAAAGTAAACACTGCCTAAGCAACTAATTATCTTCTCTAACTTGCTCAAGCACTGCTGCTCTTGTGAGCAATAATAAGATGCAGAACAAGGTATATGATTCCACTGTTTAAATATATTTACTGTCAGATCCCATGTGAGGATCCTCAAAACCTTAGAAAAATAAGGTCAACACTCTTCATCTCTATCTAGAAAGCTTCTGATCAAAGAAGTCTTTATTAAGCTGATAAATGTCAAGAAAAAAAATAGTAATCTGTTGAGTAGCCTTGAGAAGAATTTATTAGCCTTCTCACAAGATGATATTATATTCCCTTACTATATTCCGTTCCAGATCTACTTATAGCTCTTTAATGAGTTTCGTGTCCTTAATGGAAAAATCTTTTACATAACTCTTTGATCTTCAAGTAATTTCAGGTAAAATACATGAATGTCATTTTATGTTACTCCTGTTAGGAAAGGAAGACTGTAAGGATCTTAAACTTGAAGCATCCATCTTCTAATAGGAATCAATCTAGTTAAAGACTCTGCTCAAACTTTATATGAAAAAAAATTACATATTGTTTGTTCAACTTCTTTCAAAATCATTGCCTATTTTGACAGACAGAAATTTTAATAGATAAAAAAATGCATCATGGTTCCTTGGATTGGAAATGTATTTTAAACTTCTACACTTAAGAGATTAATGTCCAGTTTCATGCTTGATTTTGAATAATTTAAACCTCATTTGCTTTTTTGCTATATTTTCTGTTGAAAGGAAAACTGTCTTGTAAGTCTGTCTAGCTGCAAGATGGATTAACAAATTGTTATGTCCCTTTTTTCTGCTTAGAACAGCAGCTTCCTTAGAAACATCTTTTTCTTCTCTCAGTATAGGTAGGCATCATTTTTATACTCTCAATAGTTTGCTAAGCAATTTCACTTTCCTACTTTTTTTTTTTTTATTTTCAGTACTTGATACAGTAGGGATTCCACAGAATATATATTACTCACTACCAAAAGTGTCCAGTTTTGACTGTATCAAATAGTGCAGATGGTAATTTTTCAAATGTCTGGAGAAAAATTAAGTATGGCAATGGTAGTAAACTAATTTTCATATATGGACTAAACTTAGAGAGGTACTTGAGTTAAAAAAATACATACATTTAACTGTTATCAGTTCCAACATACTCCACTTCCCTATAAATGGCAAGAAAATGCAAGCGAGTTGAACAGCAACTTTTCCAGCTGGGACCTTGATTTCTCCAGGAGGGGTGCACAGTGCACTTCTCCAGGGAGGGAAGGCAGCTTGAGCTGGGCCTCATTTTCCTTAGGAGGGCTTGAGTACCCCATTCCAAGATCCTAGATGATGAAGGTACCTGACATTTTAAGCATCACCTGCTGCCCACTTTCCACATCAGAAGGGTATAGGTACATGATATGTCACATCTGAACTCGGGAATGCAACCTGGAATTGCCAGAGGGCTGCCCTGTCCCAACTGTCAGGGACTTTCTCAAGAAGACAGAGACACCAGCTAAATACATCATAGTTCCAGAGTGTTTATAGAAACAAGAGCTTGTGAGAATGGTTAGATAAGAAAAACAAAAAAAAAATTGCCAATAGTTCCCATGATAAATAATTTCATCTCATCTGTACTAAAAACAGTCTGTAGAAACCCAAATCCAGTCATGCAAATGTTTTCTCCTAGAAGTAAAAGTATATTCATGAAAAGAAGAAAAATCTCTAATGATTAGAATGCTCATTAGAGACAGTATCTACATCTAAACTGAGTACAGCTACAAGGCTTAAAGTTTCATGGGAGGTTTTTTTCTCCCCCGCCTGGATCAACAACAAAAGACATTTCTTATTCATTTGTATTATGCTGGTTTTAACTCTAAGCTAAGGAGTTGACAGTCTATGGGGATCTTTATTTGTTCTTCACTCCCTCCTCCATGAAATAAGAAGCTGTATTTTAAAAAGAAAAAAGGTGAAGTTGTATTTCTTTTTTTTAGGTCATTATTTTTATTTCCTTATTTTAATGGTCATGTCATCTGATTTTTGTTGGGCATTTTTTGCGTGAGGTAGTGGTATATTGGGGTGAGGGGTGTATTACAGCTGCAATGATCACCATTAACACTTCATCAAACACTCTAATAAGTAAGTATTAATACATTGCTAATTTTCCTGTAGGAGAAAACTGTAGAGTGTTCTCACTGACATCCAAATTTGCACTCCTTCCTTTTGGCAAAAACAAAAATTCAAAGCCTAGTGTGTCATTTCTGCCATTCTGTGAGGTTATTTATATAAATTTAAAGCAAATGCAAAACAAAGTATGATGAAATGTGAATTGTGTTTAACACCCAACTTTGATTATTTTGAATACTTATTCACAATGTCCAGACAATGATAAAGCAGACAGTCAAATGCAGTAGCATCAAAATTAGACACACGCTGTTGAGTTTTAGAGGACACCTCATTTCTTTAAAAGAATTTCTGGAGCTGTTATAAGATATTACTTTTCAAAGTATAGACATGCAGAAATTTCTGAAACATCACAGGGTTCACAACCACATTCCCATGAAGGCGCTCTGAGTCATACCAGAGGACTCCATACACACCCACTGCTCCTTGTCATTCTCACCTCAGACACAGGCTGTCATTTCACAGTCATAAAACACAATTGCCCCTTGTTCCCTTCTACCCCTTCCACTAGCAGCAGGACTTTGAAGTTTTCCTCTGTCACAGCACTGCTATTCTATAATAGAATGGCACACAATTCCATAATAGAATGGTTTTAGGCAGGAAAAATGGAGCTCATAGCAGGACAGCAATTGATTGCCCCATATTCCTTCAAGAAAACATTGCCTATAACCAAATGGCTGATTAACAAAATTGTAGCTATGAGGCAACCCAGACTGGCAAGTATAGAATTCACGTCACTAATTTGATTAATTTAATTTTATTTCTTGTCAAAGGCAATACTTTTAATTTTTATTTGTTGCAAAGACCAAAAATTACAGTTTTGCAAGCCCTTAAATCCCACTATGTAGAAACTGCAAGCAAGTCTTTAGGCTTCTGAAAAGTTTTCTTCTTGTACAACAGACTCTAGACTACTTTTCAAATAAAAAGTCTTTGATTACTTCTTGTTTATTCAAAAAATTAATGCATTAACCTTGAACTGCGAAACTGTTTTATCCAGAGATTACAAGTTAGTGGTGGATTACAGCATGAAGAAACTGAAAAAAACTCATCCTATTCAAAGTCCATGCAAATATCTATTGAGTAGCTGCTAAAGAGCCAAGAGACAAGCATACAATTAGATCAAGCAGAATATAAGTTATATCTATTAGTATGGCCTCAGATATGTTGAAGAAAAGTCCTCTATTTACAGCCCACTCTTCCCTGCTCCCTCCCAAGACTGCCCAGCACAGCAGCAAATCCTGATCATCCTACTACTCCTTGGAGCAGAAGAGTCCACCTGGGATCAGCTTCAGCAGCTGTGTGCATTAACATCAACATCCAAGTAACTTGCTCCAAGCCAACATTTACAGGTTTCTTAGAGATCTACTTCACTAGATCTCTCATCTCTGGTCAAATATGTTTAGACAACCACTGAGAATGTCTGGCTGCTCCCAGGTGCTGTCTTTGCTAAGCACTGATTACTGAAGACTAAACTTGTCTCCAAGCTGAAGACGCATAGCTGTGCCAGAAAACTGTCCTGACAAGAAGTTTCAAAATTGGCCTTTCTCAAAAAAGACATGTTACAGGAAGTCAAATTCTTTCAAGTATGGACACAGAAAGGGAGAAGTTCAAATGCATGGCTTAAATGTTTGTTGTCAGTGTTTGTGTATTTCCATGTCATTTACAGAAAGTGGTTCCTCATCACAGACACGCTGCAGCTTCAGTTCAAATATCAGACCTATAAACTCAACAGCAAACAACTGAGTTTGTTACCAGGCTGTAAAATGTTTCTGAACTTGCCTGAAGCTTCTTAAGATGCTATTACTCATGCCTGGACTTTGCAGTACTCTCTTCTAGAGATATGTTCCATTTTTCTGCATTATATTAATAAACACTCTGATTAACCCATGGTAATTTCAGCACTCTTTAAAACATTATTTTCTTATATACAGATAAGCTATTTAACAAATAGTTTTAATTAAAAAAATATTTTTTATCAGACCTCCTGTCCCTATTCTGCCCTGAGAAATAATGATTGCCTTTAAGTGGTTAAGTTATTCCCTGTTTCCCATGTCTATACTGCCTGTTTATATGCAGTATTACAGGAACAAATATTAAGAAGCCACAAGAGGGAGTCTACTCAGACAGGGTGAGTATGAGTGCAGCCAAGAGTGTTTTGCCACTCTGGGAACAACACATCACATGTCCTGCTTCAATGCAAAAAAAGCTCAAGGGTTTTCACAGCACCAGATATTTTGCTGCATCTTGCTTTCTTTTGCAGCTGTCACAGCACAACCAGTTTACCCTGGTTGCAAATGAACCTCTACTTTCACTATGTGCCAAGAACAGTGGTGCTCAGCAGCTCTCTATACTCCTAAGATTTCTCCAAAGCCCTTGATATAACGTAGGGGCACACTGCTATTATCTTCCATGTGTTATTTAGAGGGGAGCACAAAGCAGAGTCGTTTTGATGTTAAGATTTACTCTGTTACCCACATCAGAGCACTGCTATTGGTAACAGACTGCAGACTTCTAACCTTAACAGAAAGACTAGAGAACATTTGGCTAACATGGCTCACATATAGATCCATGACTAGATCAGACAAGAACAGTGAAAAATGCTGGTGGGTCAGAGTCCTGTCTTCCAAGGTGTTGGCTAATATTAAGTGCATCTCATGTGTGAAAGTGTACTATTCTATCTAAGAAGCCATGAATCTCAAGAGAATGATTTATCAGTATTTTCAGGAAGTTGACACAGAAATATGATGTTCTGTATACTTCTTCTACTATAAAACTAGTGCCTATGCTCACACTAAAGGATTCAATTACACTCATGTTGTTTCCCTTACAGCAAGTTCCATCAGTATTTCCTCAAGTTGTTTTTTGTTCTTACTTCCAGAATGACTTTTATTTTGCTCCTACGGATATAACATGATTATACTCATCATCTGGTAATTTTGGGGGGAACAAGGCTTTCTGAGATTTCTTTTTTTTTTTTGTTGAAGTATTAAAAAAGGCAAGATGAGCTAAGCAACAATCAAGGTTAAAATAAATTTCCTTAGATATGCTGATTCAGATCCAAAGATATCCACCTGCAAGATTTCTGGATGACAATGCATGTACATTAGAAGTCAAATACTAAATTTGAGCAGTTAAGAGAAACATGCTGATTACTCATGCCCTGAATAACTTGGCTTATGGAACTCTGGTTTGGTTTTGCTATACACATCTTATGAATTCAGTTATCATAAAATCCTAGAGTATGTTGAGTTGGAAGGGACCCGTATGGATCATTGAGTCCAATCCCAGCCCTGAGAAGGCCACCCCTAGAAATCATACTATGTGCCTGAAAGCATTTTCCAAATGTTTCTGGAACTGTCAGGTTTAGTGCTGTGACCACTTCCTTGGGGAGCCTGTTCCAATGCCCAAACACTCTCTGCCTGAAGAATCCATACCTGGTATCTACCCTAAACCTTCCCTCTCTCAGCTTCATGCCATTTCCATGAGTCCTGCCACTGGTCACAAGAGTGAAGAGATCAGTACCTGCCCCTCCTCTTCCCCTCACAAGACTGCAATGAGGTCAGTCTCCTCCAGTTTGAACAGACCAAGTGACCTCAACTTCTCATCATACAGCTTCCACTCCAAACCCTTCACCATCTTTGTGGCCCTCCTTCAGACAGCCTCCAATATCTTAATATCTTTCTGATATTGTGGTGTCCAAAACTGCTCCAGCACTCGAGGTGAGGCTGTCCCAGTGCAGAGCAGAGCAGGACAATCCCCTCCCTTGCCTGATGACAATGACGGGCCTGATGCCCCCCAGGACAGGGTTGTCCCTCCTGGCTGCCAGGGCACTGCTGCTCATGCTCATTGACCAGGACCCCCAGGTGCCTTTCCTCAGCTCTGCTCTTCCACCTCTCATTCCCTGATCTGTACACACAACCAGAGTTGCCCTGTCCCAGGGGCAGAAATTGGCACTTGACCCTGTTTGAAGATGTTGAGGAGAACTGGGCTGAATACAGAAGCCCTGCAGAACCCCATGAGCAATCAGTAACCAGCCTGATGTGGCACTGCATGTTTATGTGGCAGTTTCCCCCAGTTTAGGGTGCCTTGAATGGCATGTGCCCCCACTGCACAGGAATAAGACTTCAACTGATACGGACATACACAAACAGAATATGTTTTTGAGCCAACAAACTGCCCTGAAATTAATGCTACAGTATACTTGCAGTTCTACTGGCTAGACATAAATATATCTGTTGCATTCTAGGCATAGTGGGAAAAAAGCTACTGGCTCATTTAAGTCAGTATTAGCACCAGCATTTCATAGAAGCTTGAATTAATATACTGAAACATTCCAATGTGTCACTATGAGCTACCAAATCACAGTCTCATAAGTATGGAAAGAATCTGAAGTGTATTGCTAGAACACTTTTTGGAGGACTTCACAGTTTTACAGGCTAGAAGAAATTAAGCTCTTAGTGATCAACTCAAAGGTCGTTCAGTGTGGAATTACAAGTAAAACAGAGTGATTCGTTTCATATTCTGACCAGAGGAAAATATGCTGTTTCAAGGAAGGGGAAAAAATAAAAGCTTCAGAAGTTCCATCAGCTGCTTATCTCATTGCAGAGTCGAAGCATACTTCTTCCATACTCATGTCATTTAGCAAATACTTAACTACTGTTGAAAAATACTGAACATAATGGGAGAAAGCCTGTTTTATAATGAATGCTATTATTTAACAGTCTTTACCACTAGATAGTACATTATCTTATTCTGGGCCTTATTCACTTTCAATATATTAAATCCTTGCAAGAGACACAGAGACAAGAAACAATTGTCCCTCATGAAGTACTACATTCTAATAAAAAAAAAATTCATTAAGTACCATCACAATGACCCGTGAGTACCAAACAACTCAGTCACTGTGTGCTCTGGTTACATTAAAAATGTCATTAAGTATTGAATTCATCAGGTACAAATTGGATAAGTCCTTCCTTTCATAGTCATGTTTATAAATTACTGCTGAGACATACAGGTGAGACCTAAGAGGAAAACTAGACCTACAATTATTAACATATGTGATCACAAGGCTCAAATAAATCTTTGACAAAAAATTTTGTCACCTATTGAGTCATCTTGCTTGATAGCTTCACCTACAGTAACTTTTCCTCAGCTTCATTCAGAATGTAGGAAATTTCAGGTGTACTCCTAATAGAGCTCTTTATCTGTCAAGTAGTTGGATCATTTGACATATTTTACCTCTTTTACCAAATATGCATTTGATTAATTGGCTGTTCTTTAGAATCTATTAATATATCTTTCCTATCTAACTGACCTCTCCCATAACAGACATTTAATGAAATAAGAAATAATGATCAGAGACAAGGAAAGATGATGTCTTAGGTTAATTATGCCTGTCTTCCAGTGGATTTACAGACAGTCATGGACATGAGTGTCACATACTGTGATGGTTATTAGCAAATTTGTAGAAAAAAATTAAAGAATAGCCATTCATCATTCTAAAGCTTTTCCAAGAAAAGGAACCATGTCCAGTGAAGATCCTTCTGGACAAGTTTGTTTCTTTGCATAGTAGATTTCTGATAATATTCATATCCCTCTGCAGCCATTTTGTCTACAGTATGGAAATCATAGAAAAAATCATATTTGTGCCTAAACTATCCCACACCACCTCCATCCCTTGTTAATGTTCAAGTAATGTGGAATACACTGGGCTTTGCTCTATTATAATGACCAAATGTCAAAAAACCATGAGCAGACATTCAGTAAAGACGGTCCATGATAAAAATGTCATAGTATAGGGGAGACTGAGTCCAAGTCCTTGATCTCAATAAACTAACAAGTCTTTTTTTTTTTCCTTTTTTCTCCTCACTCATGAATGTGTGTCACCAAGATATTTAACAAAATGTAATCTAAGGTGTCTTATATGCAAAAACTTCAAAGGGCTTCACATCAGAATCCAATTGAAGTTTTACAAAGCTGAAAAAATTTAAGGGATGGGGAAACTGCTACTCATCTAGATCTACTGTAGGATGTAAAGTTCCCTCTGTACATCTTTTACTCTGAGCAGAAGTTACTGTTTTTACCAGGGGAGTCCAGTGCAAGTCAGGCTGAAAAAAATCTTTGCTTCTAGCTCCTGTTTTCTATTTCTATAGTTCGAGGGCCCAGAATGCACGTTCTTTCATCTTTTGACAAGCTTTCACTAGGAACATTTCATCCGAGCTTCTCAAACATCCTTCAATTTCTTTTAGTTTTCAGTTGGTTTTTTTGGTTTTTTGGATGACTTTTTCAGTGAGTGATTTTTTTTTTTTTAATGAGCTATGATTGGTTTCGCATTTCGAAGCTTTCTATTCAGCGATATATATGAAACATGTCAAAGCTTTTATTTCCACTTACCACCAAATAGATATGAAAGTAAACACACAAGCAATAAACGAGCTCCTTTTTAGTGAAAGTACACTGCAGATGGAATGTAGAATTGATGAGTACACAGTATCAGAAATGAAAAATTCTATTTCATGTTTAGCACAACAAAACTGAGGAGGATCTTTTATCTAAGTATTGTTCTCACTGACACCTGCAATATAATTGTATAGATATCTGTTCCTATTATGCTTTATATTTACCCATACCCTTCACTCTTCTTTGCTTACTTATTTGTTTATTTTAAATAATTATGAGTAACACACAAATGATAATACATAAATTCATAAATTCACCGTTTTTTTCAATTTCCCTTCCCATCCCCTCCCAGCATCATTTTTCACTTTAATACAACAGGAACTATGCATCTAGTACTGCAATAGAAAAGTCAGCTCAATCCTAGTAGGAGTCAAAATCAAACTTAAATGAAAAATATCAACTATTTCAATTGCTTGATCACAACATTTTTCTCTTTCCATTCCAATAACCACTAGATGACAACATGAAAGAAATACTTATTTTGTACATCAATCTGTACATCAATAGCTTTCAAGTAACAGTTGTTCCCTCTGCCCACTAGCTCCTAAAAATCACATCTTAAATAAACATGATTCATCTTCATGTTCTAAGTTTTTCCTAAACCTAATTTAGATGCTATGCTATTTTCATCAGTTTTCGGTTCATGCCTCTAATTCAGACAATGTTGCAAAGAGCAACTGGTTCATCTTGACAGTTTCTTTATACTACAGTTCGCTTTGCTGGCTTTTCCCACTACTGTTCATCCCTTTGCTACTCATCTCCTCTCACAGTCAGAGGTTTTTATGGATGAGGATGGTCAGTTTCCAATCAATCTTAAAGCATCCATTCTTAAAGAAGAAGTTTACTTGCATGTGGCAAGTGTACTAAGCATATCTATCTCTAGTTATTTTTCCACTGCTGAGCTAAGAGCGTAGAAAGGGAAAGTCTCTATCAATTATATCAGCCACACCCACTGAACTGAGACACTCCTTGCTAATCACAAGCAGGAAATAGGAGATATTTATCTCATCTCCTATCCATAGGAGATACAACTATTGGGGTGCATTCCTCACAAAGGGGACATTATTGAGAGGATGCTATTGGAACATCACAGAAGTATGAGAAGCACAGAGACACCTGCTTAGAATAGAAAGCCTAAAAGAAAACCCATCCCATGCTAAAGCATCAGATACAATGCACTTAGAAGGATCAAACACTGAAGAAGTTCATCTACCCAAGATAAACAGGCCTACTGGAAATGCTGTGGGGTCTTTAGTACTGATTGCAAGGAGGATTTAGATAAAGATCTCACTTCTTCAAGTATTTTGCATTATGTTAGTGACTGTTTTGCAAACATTAATGAATGTAAAAAAATATTTATGCATTACTGTTTGAAAGCTTTTTCGGTTGTCTCTGTACAATTGTATTTAAATAGCTCAACAAGAAAAAGTATGAAAAGCAGCTCCAGCGAAAGCTAGTTATGAAAACATGTCACAGAAGCGTGTCTTCCCAATAGACTACATTGATATCCACAAGTCAAACAAGTTCAAATGCTGTAGAGGATAGAATGTTTCATACTTGGAATATTCATGAGTTCATTCACATAAATCCATCATCTTGATATTTACAAACAATCCTTGAAACTTGATTGGAAAAATTACTTGGGGGCTTTTTTTTTTTTTTTTTTTTTTAAGAAAAGCTCAAATTCGTCAGCTCAAGAGAAAAGTCTTACACTAAGAGTTTATACACAACATATTTCAAGCTTAGAACGCTGACTTCTTAACTTATACTTAATCTCATGAACAGACTAAAAGATTTTTGTTTACTGATTTTAAAAGCTTGGGGTTTTTGTTTGGTTCCTTTTGCTGTGAGGTTTTTGTTACAACTTTGGGGGTCAGGATTTTAATGTTATAAATGGAATTCCTTCAGTTGTACAAACCAAATTGTAAGGACTTTTTGATGAAAAACAGGAAGGTCATACTTAAAGCTTGTCCCAGAATATTTGCTGCCTCCCACCCCAACTTCTTTTTGTTTTTTACTCAAATAAAACAGCAATATTTAGGGCACTAATTTGTAGGTTCTCTATCTCCAGTCTCTCTTCTTCTACAGACATCTACCAGCCCTATATAGCTGTGCAAACTTGAATAACACAGATGATATAGCACCCTTGTGGATAATATGTTTTTTAAATAAATCAAATTTAGCTTTGTTTGTACACACAATATTCACAGTGTACGACCACATAAAATCAGAGCGGCGACAGAGAGAGAGAGAATGTGTTTGTGTCTGTGTCTGTGTGTGTGTATCAGCAGTGGTGGAAATAATCAGTCATTTAATTTTGTGCAATATGATTCAAAACATTCATACAGTTCAAAAGCCAGCAAAGATGTAGCTCTTTCCATTAATAAGCAGATCTACACTTCCAGATTTGTTTTGCTGAATGCTTATTCCAGAAAGCAAGCGGTTCAACCTTTCTGTAATAGTAAGATTTTTCATTCATTCTGAACCTGGGAGACATAAATAGTCTGTGCATAAAGCTTACATGAGAAAGGAGAACTATCACCATATGATGGATATTATTCAGCAGCAATTTTTCTTTCTGTAGCTCCATGTTGAGTCTCCAGGCAGCAGGCATGTAAACAACAGTTGCTATTTACATTCCACTGGGAGATGTAGAAACTGCATTTGTTATTTATAATATTTATGAAATTAAAGCAACGAGTTCAGAGTGTATATACAAATGTCTGCAGTAAATTGATTCTCTAGCACTTTCATTTAAAAAAGTGGCACCTGCTATCTTTCCTTTGTGTACATTAGTTCTCTTTCAATTATAAGCACTGAAAACATTTTTACTCCTCAATTTGCACAAGACTTATGAACATTGAGATAGAGTTCAACGTGCCCATTGATTAAATTAGAGCACTCTACTTGATGTGTACAATTCACAGTCTAAAAGAATCACAGATGAAGTATTGAGACGGCTACTAATGAAAGCGATCAGTCCTTCCATTATTTGCTGTAAGTACTTCAGCTAGTTCAATATTTTCCAAGTCTTCAAAATATTCAGGTTTTGAGATTATTGTAAGACAATTTTGAGAAATGAATTACGCAAAAAATGAAATAAATATATAGCAAGAATACTGATATTAATAACATAACATAACACCAGTTTATGCATAAAACAAAAGTTCTTGGTGCTTATAATGACTGAGAATTAGTGATTATTTTTTCCTCAATTTCAGATGACTATTCAAATTTTTATTACATTTCAGAGCATTAGCAGCTCTCCCCTTTGAGCTCCCCTTTGTTGCACTTTTATGCAAAGCCACAGGACACAAATTTTTCAGCAAGAGAACCAATCAGCATAAATAATCTATTTTACAGAAACCCATTATATGGAGAGAAGAGCATAATGAATCCTTTAGTTTGTTCAGTAAATCAAACTCAGTCACGTCTCCATAAGAATATACCATTTAAGTAACCACTTTACTGACAAAATCAGCAGTTTCATTAACCTAAGCTGATCATTTAATCTGAGGTCTGCTAACAAGTCCAGAAAAAAGTGCCTAAATATTCGCTGCAGTGATCGGTAGAGAATAATGCAATTTCAGAGACATTATCTGAAAAATCTTGAAAGTATCACATATTTCAAATCCTTAGGGCTTTTCTTCAAACTTGAGAAATAGTTAATATTTTATATAAAGTCAGTTTAAAGTTTATATAAAATATATAATTGAATATATTATCAAATATATAATATATTATAGTTTACATAAAATACATTATTGAACAATACAATCTGTTTAATATTTTTCATTATCTAAATATGTCAAATTACTATATGCTAATATCCTATTAAAAAAAGTTCTATCTAGTTACTCTCAGCGTAATTCAAATGCCTGTGAAAATGTTCTGGTTTAACCCACTAGGTAGATAGAAACCAAACAGCCACTTGCTCACTTCCTCCCCATCAGGATGGGGGAGGGAATTAGAAAAAAATTAATTCAAATGTATGGGTTAAGATAAAGACAGTTTAATAAGACAGAAACTGAAGAGAAAATAATAATAAAGATAAAATAATTAGAATTAGAAAAAACAAGGGATGAACAATACGATGGCTCACTACCCCCCAGCTGATGGCCAGTTAGTTCCCAAGCAGTGGTCTCAGCCAGTTTTCCTGCTATAGGCTGAGCATGATGCCACACGGTGTGAAATATCCACTGGGCCAGTTGGGGTCCTGGCTGTGGTCCCTCCCAACTCCTTATGCACACCCAGCCTCCTCACAGGTGGGATGAGCACCAGCAAAGTCCATAACAAGCAAGCACTGCTCAGCAGTAGCCAAAAGGTCAAAGGTTGGACTCAACGACCTTGCAGGTCTTTTCCAACCTTACTGATGTTATGATTCTAAAACAATGGTGTTATCAACACCATTCTTATCCTAAATCTAAACCACTATACCATCTCTTTAGGAAGAGAGTTAACTCTATTCCAGCCAATACCAGGACAGAAATTCAACATAAAAATAGTAAAAAAGAAGTGTGCAGGTGTACATAAACACCAACTGTACATTGTTTCATAGTCTGTACCTTTACTCCGATCTTGAAAGATTTCCTCTGCTCAGTTACACACAGAATTCTTGGTGTTACCCACTAGTGGTTACATAGCTAAAGGCAGGCCAGTATAACTGCTCATACAATATTTATAGTTCCAATGGCTGCTCAAAGATGACTGTTACAACGGTGCTCTTTTTGAGCATACCTAAATGTATCTCCTGGTGCCTCAGCTTCTTAATGCATGTCCATTGAAATTTCCAAATGAAACATAATGAAGGGAAGGTGTTACAATGAATTAAGATATCAATGAACCCAGAATACCCACGGATTATTTTGTCAAATAGCCTTTGTTCATAAATAATTATGAAAGTAAATATTAATTTTTATTCTAATTAATTTTTTGTATTGAGAATTAGAATTACTTTACTTGCACAGAATATCAATTTAATTTAATTAAATCTACTATTAAAGTATTGAGTTATCAGGTAAAATAAATTAAATATAGAGCGTGAATTAATACTGATAAAATTTGAATAGTGCTACAATACTTTGCCTTGTTTGTCTTTATAAGTGGCTTGTTAAAAATCAGCTAAATCTCAAGGACATTTTACAGTTGATAAAGCCAGTGCAATTGAAAAATTACTACAGTTATATCCATTAACATTACATGGTTATTATACATTAGTTAAGAATTTCAGGAATGCAAATGCCTTAAAAGAGGTTTTCAAAAATTAATTTCATAGAATATGCTGAGTTGAAAGGCAACCATCAGGATCATTGAGGCCTGTCCTGGCCCTGCAAAGGACACCCAAAGAATCACACCACATGCCTGAGACTATTGTCCAAACACTTCTTAGACTCAGACAGGCTTGGTGCTGTGACCATTTCTCTGAGAAGCCTCTTCCAGTGCCCAACCACCCTCTGAGTGGAAACCTTTTTCTGATATCTACCCTAAACCTCCTCTGACTCAGCTCCATGGCATTTCAATGAGTCCTGTCACTAGTCCAAGTGAAGAGATCAGTACCTGCCCTCTCACTTCTTGTGAAGATGGAATGAGGTCTCCCCACAGTCTCCTCCAGGCTGAACAAATCAAATTACCCCAGCCACTGCTCAAAAGGCTCCCCTCAAGGCCCTTCTCCATCCTGGTGGCCCTCCTTTGGACTGTTTTCTGGTATTGTGGCACCCAAAACTGCCCCCAGCACATGAGGTGAGGCTGTCCCAGTGCAGAGCAGAGCAGGACAATCCCCTCCCTTGCCTAGCAGGCAATGCTGTGCCTGATGCCCCCCAGGACAGGGTTGGCCCTCCTGGCTGCCAGGGCACTTCTGCCTCACATTCAACTTGTCATCAACCAGGACTCCCAGGTGCCTTTCTGCAGCTCTGCTCTCCAGTATCTCACTCCCCAGTCTGTCTGTACATCCAGAATTACCCATCCCAGGGGCAGAAACTTTCCCTTGCTGAACTTCATATGGTTGGTGAATGTCCAGTCATCTAATTTGTTTCAGTCTCTCTGAAGGGCCTCTCTTCCTTCAAAGGAATCAACAACTCCTCCAGTTTTATATTGTCTGCAAACTGGCTCGGTATTCTTCCAGTCCTGTGTCCAAGTCATTTATGAGGATGTTGAAGAGCACAGGTTCTAAGATGGAGCCCTGCAGAACTCACTAGTGACAGGTGCCCAGTCTGACATCATCCCATTCACTGTAAAGCCCTTGTGCCCAACCCATAAGCCAGCTGCTCACACATTGCATGACGTGTTTATCTATCCAGCTGTGTGCTGGACATTTTCTTCAGAAGGATACTGTTGAGCTTTACTGAAATCCAGAGATTACAGAAGCCAGTTGAAAGGTTTCCAGTTAAAAATTACTTGTATCATTCATTACCAGGGAACTTCCAGTCAACAACACCAGATTCTCAGCTATTTAGATACTCAGTACAAAAATGGTCACACTAATGTCTTTCAAAAGTGTTTTTTAAATTTACCTTTGTTTTGTTTGTTTGGTTTGGGTTTTTTTTTTGCTAGATCAACTTAAAACTGTAGTTTCACGATACAGGCCATTGCTGAACAGGTGAGCTACTGCAGTTGTACAATATACAGCATCAGGAGAATGTCAAACATATACATATAGTGGCATACAACTAATTAGTATCCTGCCTTCCACAGCACAGGTTTTTGTTTTGTTTTGGTTTGGTTTTTTTTGCCTTCATCCTTTCAATTAAAACTTAAGCCTATTACAGAAAAACACTTTCAACAAAACTTTCACAGCATTCCTCAAGTATGAGCAGCAGAGGATCGTATTTGAGCAAATGTAACAAGATGTTCTTTCAGTTGTGTTTTTCCCCCTTTCCTGAAACTGCCACATGCATTTTACTGCTTTTTGACTATAAAATCACATGCAACATACACAAATTTCAGATACATGAGTCTGTTCATACAGAAATTTCTAACTGGAAGCTTTCTTTCTCCTCTGCTTCTTTCAACATTTCCAAGTCATTGTTTTCCTAAAACAATGCACAAGTCTGAATGATAACATTGGAGTTATCATTAGGTTTTTTTTGTTTTTGTTTTCATAGAATTGCTTTTAGTTTAATTCTACTGATATTTACTGCTGTATAAAAGCTTTTGCTAGCCTATCATCTGTAGGAAAAAAACGTGACTGCAGAGATCCATAAGTGAGGCCTTTTAGATGGAGCAGCCAAAGTGGTCTTTCATTAGAGAGACCAACATCTACCTCTTTAGAACGGGATAGCATTCACTTTCCACAGCTAATTTTAAGGAAATTGTCCTTGACTATCTACTGCCACTTTGAGAAACCAAAAAAAAAAAATTGTAGAGTGGACATGTTATGTTAAAGGCACAGAGAACATGTAAAATAAAAGAAAGGCACAGATAAGTCTCAATAACCTAGTCTAATTTCCTTTGTTATTTTCAGGTTTTGTTTTTCTGGCTAATACCTTATGACTAAAGCATAAGATCAAGTATCAATGACAACGGCAGATTAGTTTAAATTTGCTTCCCCTTTGACCTGAAGCTATATTAAAACTTGGATATATTTTATTCCTAAGTCAAAGCCTATTGAGAACTACAAGTGACCTGTTTGCTAAAGTACATTAAAACCTTGAGATCCTGGGCTGGACCATGGTTGTTTCTCAGTTGCCAGACTGCCCAGAGTATGACACAGGTCGAGAGCAGAGGTAAAAGGATTAAAACAGCCTGATATAGAACAGATATTTTTAGTTTGTAGGAGATTATTCAGCAGCAGAAACTATAGTAGAAAAGGGATGTACTCAAAAGGGCAAAGGTGCTTGATTACTGAATCTGATCTACTCTACAAGCCAGTACACATAAGACTGTGAAAAGAGCTTAGGAAAGTGCATAAGCCTCCTCAAGCAGCAGGTTGGAACCCCCGAACATCATCTGCCAACATGTGGGCAGGAAAACACTTCAACTAGGTTGTTGTATTAAGTGTTATTGATACAAAAGAGTTGAGCCATGCCCCTGACATCACACTGAGAAATAGGCTGAAATAGAGGAAAACTGCAAGGTATGAAACTCATAACTGTAAGGACACAAAAAGCCCCCCAAAACCACAACATCTCAGCTCAGCATTCAGCAGAAAACGCCCCTCTTTACAGGTGAACAGCTGCTGCACACTACCCTGTGGTATAAAAACACAGCTATTAAGTAAACGTGATTTGGCAGAGGAATCCACTGAGGCTCCCACCAGTTCGCACATACTGAGACACTCAAATCATTTGTGTTTCATTAGAAGGCTTTTACGCTGGTTTTGGCATTCACACAGAGTTACAGTCACAGCAACCCTGCTCTGGACAGTACAGGCAGCATGTGAAAGGTCAGTGGTGGATTTTCAGTATGAGTGGCAGTGAGGCTGGTATCCTGACAAAATACACTCAACAGTAAGGCTCTCCAGGTGCTCAGAGGAGGGTAAGAATGCCAGATAAATGATTTGTGTTTATATGTCATTATTTGGTATACTCAGGTTCGATCAAAAGCTACTGACGCAAACAAAAAAAAAAGTTGAAACAAATGTGTATCTTTGCAGGCCCCGTAATTCAATCACTGCTGCAAAAAGGTTTTTCAGCAAGAAAGATTCACCTAAATGGCAGTATGTAATTAAAGGTGCAGATGTCAAGACAAGGGGGTCCACTTTCACCTCCACATCACTTGAGTGTACAAAAGAGCTAGTCCATAAAGAAATAAAACTCAAATAAAATAATTTGTTCGTAACTGAAGTTTGATTGTACTTAGAAAAAAGATGTTCTTTTATTTATTCTAGATAGATGAACTGCCTATAGATGAGTTGACTCAAGATGATTTAACAGCCAATTACTGGTTAGAGATGGATTAGCATCTACAGTGCATGACAGAGGATGTAATGACTTACATCCCTGAAGAAAAAAATTCATGAGCCAGATGTTCAGAAAACACTACTTGTATTACAAGGATTTAAGGATTTTTAAAGTGCTCTTCTTTACACTTCCTTACTGCTCGCTTTTAAGAGTTAAAAGGTTTCAATTTTGTTTTACAGCTTAGGAAAGAAAAAACAATTTCTTATTTCCCTTACTAATTATTTTGTGACGCTGTAGACTGTATTAGTCAGAGCAAAGGAACATTTAATGACATGCATGACCTCTGAATATACATGGCCCTGTAAGTAGATGGTGCAGCATAAAAGGTACTCAATAATTAAAAAGTGAAAAAAAAAGAAGAAGCCATACTAACTGTTGCAATAGTACTTTAAATTAAGTGCTTTCATTTGCTTTCCTTTTGGAAAAGATACCTTACCTTATCTATTCTTTAACATAGTTACACAAAGCAAAATTTCCCCTAGAAAAAAAAAACACAGAGGAAACAAGTTTGAAAACATTTTGTTCTAATCATGTTGAATAAGTCTTTGACTTAACCACTTTTTAAATTATGAACTATTCAACGAGTGTGATTGTTATGACACACATCTATACTTCCTTCATTTCTAAAAGGATTCAAAGCTCCCAACCAACTAATCTCCTAGGATACGTGGGAGATCACAGGGTGTGGGAGGAAAAGGACTGGGGGAGAGAATACTTCCTTAGAAATTACCTCGGAGCTTCAGCTTGATATGAATCCAATTATTGTTCAGTATCAAACAACAGCTAATTTTTAAAAAATTAATTAAAGGGACAACATTATTGTGTACCACATTCAGAGAAATATTTCTCCTCATCTTCCTTATAAGACAACTGCATAATGACAGGAATTATTATAAGGAAAAGAAATTAAAAGAACAAAGAAATAGTAAAGAAAAATACAGTTTAAAGTTAAAATATAAACCAACTTTGAATGAATGAAAATTAAATGGCTTTGAATGAAACTATAAAATGTACATTTCAAAATTCATTGAAAAGTTTCTTTCTGAATGAGGGAGACAGAAGAAGGAGTGTAAGAAAGATGAGCAGACAACCAGCCCAATAATTAACTGCATTTCCCATTATGCATTTGAACATATGTAGATTTCTTGGAGAAGATCAATAATGAACATGGATTGAGCATTAGTACTAGATACAATATATGGATTTTCAGTATTTCTTTGTTCAGTAGTGGCATTTTGTGTTTTCTGAACCTGAATATTTAATGTGAAAGCACTGTTAAAAATATATAAATCACCCATCTTAAAGAAGCACAGCGCTATCAGCCCCACCTATTATTGCTAAGATGACTGTCAGCTTTATGAGAATCTCCTTTACTCCTCCTTCTACACTCAAAAAAGCAGAAGTCTTAGAACTCATTTAATTATGACATAAGTTAATTCCAGTAATTAACATAAGGATACACTTGATTGTGAAAATACTGTAGCCTCCCATCTGACAGAAACTAGTATCTGTTCCATTAACCCACTATAAATTACATCCTCAGGAAAAAAGAACAGGCTAGATCTTTATCATAAAAATCCCCCTCCTCTTTAAATCACTAGTGGTATAGTTCCATACATCTATTCCAGATGCACATATGTAGAGACATAAATACATAGATATCCATGTGTACGCATATTTATGCATACAGACATGCATATCTATATATCCCAAGCAAGGATAATTTGTCCCATCATTTGTAGAGGTTTATAAGTTTTTGCATTCTCTAACTTACCAGTTTTAGTCTTGTTGCAATATTTGCATGGTGAAATTCAAGAATGACTCATCTTAGGAATCAATAACAGAAATGTTTTGTGCACTCAGAGTCAGTGCAAGTTCACTAGCATGTTCCAGTTAGGTGGCTCCTTATCTCCAAAATAGACAATGAATTTGGGCAACTTCTTAACACATTTTGGTTGGGGTTTTGGTTTTGGTTTGGTTGGCTGGGTTTTTGTGAGGTTATTTTGGGGGGGGGGGGAAGATTTTGTTATTGCTGGTTAGATCTTTTTTTTTCCAATAATACCTCCTGTAGAAAGTGCTGGTCTTGTTGCATTCAATGGTTATTTTCAAATGAGAAGTTAGATGATTGATAAAGAACCCATTCTAAGGCCAAGTGCATATGAGCTCTCCATTTCCCTACTTGTTACTAGAGGAAAACTTTAGTAATGTTTTAGTAATGTTTCCAGTATCATATTAATAGATCCCTTAAAACAATTTTTAACAAAACTGCACTTTTGAAAGCCTTTCCAAGTACTTTTCAGAGGCTACTCATACAGTTTTCTTCTTAGTAACATAGACACTCAAATGCTTGTACAAAGTGTCAGTCCACAGCTTTAGTATACAGTTATATCACCAAATAAGTTATTTCTGAATGGGAAGTGTTGCCTATCAGCTAGATAGGCTGTTTTGTTAGCCTGAGTCCCAGGAGCCTGAGACGACAAACCATCCATTTTAGTGACATCTCATGATACTCTACCACATGCAATTATAAACTCTTTCTGACGAGGTCCCAGGGCATCAAAGTAATCATAAGTAACTCCCCAGATTTCAAAATATTACTATAAAACTGCAGCGTGTAACAGGTATAAGCACAAACAAAGCCAGGTGGTTGCTGGGATGAAGTTCTGCCTTTCAGGTTCCAAGAACAGTTTGCATTACAGATCTACTGCTGGATGCCAGGTGGATGTTTTGACCTGAATGCACTGCCATACATGGACTATGCCTTTCGTTTGGTTAAAACAAAAATTACTCTGCACCACACATTTTATGCTTCATGTGCATGATGCTTGTTGGCTCATTACACAAACAAGAACTCAACTGGCTCAATACCAGCTGTATTCAACATACTAAGGCACAATTCACTTGTGGCATAAGATGTTTTATCTGAGAAGAAATAGCAGCAAAATCACTGGCCAGACTGCATCACAGTGGTTTATAGCCTAGAATATATCTAAGTAAACAAACCCACTGGAACAAAAGAGAGCTGGCTTCATTATAACCTTCATGTATATCATTGCACAAATCAGGTCTGGAGTAGACATCAATGCAACAGCAGTATTGCCTTCTATGTGCAATGTGTAGTACCATGAGAAACTGGAGGTAGATTTAAGGTTATACTGACAGCTAGAACTAAGATTTCCCTCACTGCAGACAGAGTGTAAGACAGCCATATTAATTTAAAATACTTGGTTTATGCAGAGCATATGTGTTGTGTTGTATGCATACATAAAAGCACATTGACGTTTAAACTTTGATAGAAATATTTATGAGAGAATTTTGTGCTCACTCTTTTTTTGATGATCCAGATATGAAGGCATTTCATGATTACATAATCTGCACCATTTTGTTCAAAATGTTGATTTGCCTATGATTCTAAAAAACAGCAGTTTGGTAGTATTTTTCAAGTACCTTCTTAAAATTCTTCTGATAAATTTCTGCCCTGAAGTGAATGATTTATTTGCTCAAGTGGGCAATGAAACTAGTAGCTCTAGGATAAAGGACTTTAGTCCCATTAGCAAAACGATCCCACTTTAATGATTGAGAAAAAAAAAAACCAAAAAACCTACTGCTATAACATGCCTTCGTCCATAAAATAAGGAAGTAGAATAGGTGTACCTTTTTCCATTAAAATGTAAACTAACACCTCATTGTAATTACACTTGAGGTTTGCAATGAGATAGCTGGGTTTTAAATAAGATTTTAAGATTAAGGATAAATTTTACAATAGTATTAATAGAACACCAATTGAACAGCTACAATTCAACTATACAAAGCACCCACTGGCCTCCAAGGAAGACAAAATTAACTATAGCAAAATAGCCTGTGAGAAGGGAGCCTTGATTATCCAAGCACACACTGGCCATCTGATCTTAGATGCTGGCAATATGTAGTGCAATTATTTGGATAATTATAGTATTGGTTGCTCCCATATGTTTCATTAAACAAACCTTTGGCTTGTGAACAGGCTGTAAGCAAACCTGGCAGAACAGAAATGGAGGTACCTGAACTCTTAAAAAGGGTGGCAAAGATTAATGAAAGAGAATTAATGGCAACACATAAGCCCAAACACCAGCTAAACCAGAAAGGTCTCTGATAGCTTAGCCTCCAAAAGACACAAGCTGATGTCAAACCAATGCAGGCAATTCAACAAACGAGCATCTTTCAAAATTCAGCAGTGGACAAAACTTTTTTAAAAAACAAACCAGTATAACATATACAAAATAAAACAAGGCTCCTTCTTATGAAGCCTTTCTTAAGATGGGAAAACTCAAGAACATTTAGAATCATATCTGTTGTCTCAGAAATTGAGTTAGTTAATTAAATATCTCAGACAGTAGAACGTTTAAGTAAAATTCTCAGCAGAATGATCTGCTCATGTTAACCGTATCTAGTATTCATGTTAATTGTTTTAACTTAGCAGAGATGATGTTACTTCAGTGAAAGTATATCTCATTGTTTCTTTTTCTTTATAGAGGTACCATTTACATATTTTGGTAAACATGTTTTACATAGACATTTTGCATCTGGATTAAAACATTTACCTGTCACTTCCCTCCTACTCTGGAAACAGCGTGTAGGTTAAAATAGTACAACTTGTGAAATTTAGTTAGCCTCTACACTCTGGATCAGTGATGTCTTGTTTTCCTGGAACAGAGTCTCTTTATCCCCCAAATAATTTTACCAAGCTTGGGCACACAGAGGTTCTTCTCCGGACTCTCCACCAACAAAATTTTATTCTAGGGTATAGCTTTCAAATTAATTGTTTGGAATATTTGTGCAGAGAAGCCTTTATGCTATATTCATCCACTTTCCTCAAGGCACTATTCCCACAATAAAAGAAGCTTATCTGCAATTCTGCTAAGAAAAAAAAAAATAAATCCAGAAGTGATTAAATACATTGCTGAATTAATGCCTATATAAATGTATTGATACCACTGCCAACAAGTATAATGTAGGTATAGAAGAAATTTCTTGCAGATAATCAAAGAGCAGCCCTCAAATAGGCTGAGATTCATTTCAGAAGAGTACAAATCTTACAGAAATAAAATGCATAGTCTAATTTTGTTGAATGGATTGTCAATATAAATTGAATGAAATACAGCACTTTTGCATGCTTAAACAGTTTGTTGTGGCAACCTGAAATATTCTGACATTTTTAGGCCATGGTTCTAGAATTGCTTTATTCTCAGATGAGGTACAGCTGCAAATTCAGAGGGATCTACCACTGCATCAGCCATTATGGACTCCAGCCATATGCTCATGTGCCAAATTGGTACTCAAACACTCCCTACTGGCTGGATATGACAGTTACCACTTGATCCAAATGATCTTTAATTGTCACGTTGCAGCACATTGATCATGCAAAACTTGGTGGAGTGCTCTAACTTGTCATTGTGTTTGGCATAAAGCACTGTTATTATAGTTTGTTACTATTCAAATATGGTATCAGGTGTCATTTTTATTTTCTTCCAAGAAGCTGATGAGCCTGGGCACCAAAGCTGCCTGGGCACCAGCATGGCCTGCTGCACAGACCATCAACATCTGCTCCTGTCCCAGTGTCCTACAGCACAGAGGATTTCCACAAGCTAATCCTTTTTGCAAACCTTTGTTTTCTTTCAGATTTCAGTAAAGAGCAGCTCGGCAGTTTGCCCTTATATGAACGTCTAATATCATCATTGTGACAAACTAAACAAGTAGCTATTTTTATGGCTGAAATGCCCGACAGAAATTTTCTTCCTGTGCCTAACGGGGGGTGAATGTATCAGGCAAATATCAAGAGCTATTGCTTAAGACTCCCTTGTTATCTTGCCATTACAGGTTAGCCCTGGTACCCTAAATTTTGTCACATTTATTTAATTCTGGGTTTACCAATGAAACCATAGATATTTACCAATGAAACCACAGCTTTGCATCAAGCTTTCATTGTGAAAAGAGCAATTAAATAGGTCTAATACTCCATGTTACAATTACCAGAATGTTATGAAATCTCATTCTTATAAAATACATAGATCTTTTTAAAATATAACAGTTCATGAATAGCTCTTTGAAAAGTGACTAGTCAAAACACTTTTTTCCTGTTAGGTGGTTGAAATTAATAAGATCATACAGCTCATAACGGTTACATCAAAACATTACAAATTTTAACTGAAATATCATCCCAACTATCCTGCATTCTAATGCATCTCTTGATGACTTCCTTATCCCTATCATTTGGCAATAAGCAGTTAAGTATTTTGTTATTTCAAAAACAAGTACTCCACAATTCAGAGAGTTGCAATCTTACACTAAGTATGAAAAAGAACCTTCTGTACAAAGACACTATTTGAATTAGTATTTCAAACTGAGTTTCCAATTTCTCACTATTAATATTTCATATAAGGGTGTCTAAAAAGCATAAAGTCAGAAGGCCAGAAGTCAAGTGCTGCTGCTAGCTGGATCCAGAAAACAGTCTCTAAATATAGCACTTAGAATTCATTTAGTGCCTCCTGTCATGTCACCAGCCCTTTATGCTGGAAATTACTATTCTAGGGAAGATCATTTGCCAAATAGTCACTTCCTTTTTTAAAAAAAAATAGCCCTTGTTATTATTTTACACAAAAATCCCATGTTTTTTCTTTCAAGATCACACAAACTCTCTGTAAAGGGTACAGGCTTACACAAACATTAAATTAGAATCCACTTTTTTCTGTCACACATTGCTAAATGAATGGCAAGTGCCTGCAGCACTTTAGGATTAGGGCTATTTCATTTTGACTTTTCATTTCATTTGCTGAGGGGCCATTTCTGCTTTTGCCTACTCCTCTTCCTTACAGACCTCCTCCTCACTCCTTTCTCCCCCTGTTGTTATTCCTCCCGGAGCGCCTGGTCAGAGTGAGCCCTGGCAGACCTGTGGGCAAAGAAAGTGAGAGCAAAGCCCCCTCATCTGTGAGAGCAAAGTGGTTCCTTGCCTTAAATATGCTGACACTCTCTGATCCAAGACTTAAAAATAAACATCAGCTTTTCAGCAACTGCTGCAATAAGTACTACACAAGAGTGCAGATAGCCCTTGTCAGATCAAGATAACAGTGAAACACCCGTGGTCACAGCAAAGTGGAGGGGATGTTCTTGGCTAAAGACACTTACTCTTGAGTAGTATAATGAAAAATAAAATCTGATTAGACAGTTATGTCTGCTTTTCACTGAACTGCTAAAACACCCTGAAGATAAAAGACTTCTCCTGAACGACTGCTTGCATCTAAAGCTACTGAACTAAGATCTTAAACAAAAAAACTCACCTCACACACACCAACTTCTTACCCAAAAACAACAGGAAGAAAATCCACCCAAACAGGTAGAGTTCAGATTCCACTGACTGCTGCAGTTCTCATATAACCTTATCTAGCTACTGGGTTTTTTTTCCTAAAGACACTGAATAAAAGCAGAAGTAAAAAGCATTGGAGAAAACTGATACTGTTTTGTCAGCGCCTAAGCTTAAATAAAAAGGTAGCTTATCATATTAATGAATTTTTTTTTTTTTTAATTTCCCCCCCAACTTCATAACACATCCTAAGTCACAGACAGGAGGCAAAACAAAAACAAGAGCTGTTTGTGTAAGAGCTGCCTGAATAATCTCAGAACAGAGAACAAATGCCTCCAATCAATAGCAATGAGCAACCACTCTAGACCACCTGGGATTCAAAGGAATCATTCCAGCAGACAAGAACTTCATGCCAGGGAAGTTACTTACCTCTTTGTAAGTTTTACTGATTAAGCCAGGTCATGCCTTTCTTTAAATACAGACATTTACATACAGAAGCCAACAGAGAGAACTACACATTTTCTTTGTGTTGTTTAAGGCTCTTTGATATACTGATTTTTCCTTAAAAATTAAGACCTAAATCTAGAAGTAACTAAATGTTAACTACAAAATTATTCAGATTGACACAGAAAAGTTATCCCCAGAGAAAGAAAGTAACTGAAACAGGTGAAAACACAAACCTCCTCCACTATTAGTAAAAACTGGCATTTTCTTCACTATCAAGTGCTGACACAATTATGGAAAAATCAAAAGCAACAACAGATGCCTTATAGGGAATTTTGGCTTGCTTGAAGACCAGTGGCTGACAGCTTACCAAACAAGCCTGTACAGAGTAGATGCTCTAACAGAAGCTTGTACATTTTAATATTGACAGCAAACAATCTAATATTCCCCCCATACACCAAAGCTTTACTTCAGGCAGATTCAAAACCCGCTAAAATACCAGAAGGTACAAACATTAGTCCTTCACAACTATAGGTAGAAGTCTAATGCCCATATCTTACCCAGCTGTTTATTCTTCAAAAGGCTGAAGGCAGCTGCAAGTCAGATACTCTGAAGATCACTAGAGAGAAAGATGTAACTATCACTGCAGCTGCTTTGGGCAGGAGTCTAAAGCCGACATGTTCCTTGCAACAGGGATGTAAAGAGATTTTTGGGTATTTGCAACCTCACTTGTACTGGAGAGTCCTGCATCAACAAGCATAATTCGTCTGCATAATCACTACAACTCCAATATTTCAGCTCAATCACATAGGCAGCAATTCTAAGAAAGACTCAGCTGCTGCATCTGCATAGCTCAATTATACACGAGTTGTACAGACAGCAGGCTTCACAGTGGCTGAGTGCCACAGAGCTGGCTGGGGGAAGGGGGAACATACACATGTAATACTGACAAGGAAAATACCTCAAGTACAAGAAAGTCCAGGGTTATGCTGGTAAATAAACACTCTAATTTCAAGGACATAGCTATAACATAGATTTAGGTTGGGAAAGAGGACAGGTTGCTCAATTGTCCTTAGATCACTTAACATATTTAGACCCCATACACAAATTAAGAGTACTTTAACTTGTTTACGAGAAGCTTTTCATAGTTCTCACTATTTCATAGTTTGTGAAACTGTTAAACTACCTCACAAAAAAAAACACTAAAAAAACCCAACCCAGAACAAACAAAAACCCCCCAAACCACAAAAATTCATGAAAACCTTAGCTCTTTTTAACACAGTAACTTGATCTTACCTACTAAATCAGCTCCTTGCTTCACTCTCCAACACTCTCCAAGAACCTCTCTCCCCTAAACAGCATTTAAATAACACACCAACTAACCATTTCACCTTCATTTGAAATTGGTGAAATTAATTTGACTCAAGGAGGTTAATTAGAATCAAACAATGAAATTTCTCTTTGGGCTTGTTTCTGTCATCACAAGAATGTAAGAATGAAGTCATATTTGTAAAGAAAATTTGGTTTGGTCAGTATTTCCTCTAATGTTCCTCTACCTATATATAACTAAAGCATGGAAAGCTTGAAAATAAAAAAGATTGGAAAAAAAATGGTCCTGCTGGATAACAAGCTGGCCATGAGCCAGCAACATGCCCTCTGGCAAATGTGGCAAACACCCTTCTGGGCTGCTGAGCACTGCTAATAGGTCAAACTGGGGGTCCTTCCCCTCTACTCAGCCCTGGTAAGACACAATTGGAGTGCTGGGTCTAGTAGTGCTGATACCAGAAGTAATTGGATATACTGAACACAAATCCAACAAAGAGGCACAAAGATAATTAAGGGACTGAAGCATCTCTCATATGAGGCTCAGGTTGAGGGAGCTTGGAGAAGAGAAGGCTCAGCCTGGAGAAGAGAAGGCTCAGGGGGATCTCATCATGTATACAAAAATCTGATGGGGAAAGGTAAAAAAAGATGAAGCTGGGCTCTTTTCAGCATTCCCCAGTGACAGGACAAGAGGAAACAGGCACAAATTAAAATGCAGAAAATTCATTTCAAACATAATAAAATATTTTTCTTCTGAGGGTGGTCAAATACCAGCACAGGTTACCCAGGGAACTTGTGGATATTCAAACCCTAACTAGGCGTGGGTCCTAACCTACTCTAACTGGCCCTGCTTTGAGCAGGGGAAGTTAAATTAGATAATGTCATGAGGTCTTGGCAAACCTCCCATGTTTTTTGATAAGTCTGTAAGGTGGTATGGTAACTTTGAAAAAAACTCCTGCAAAAACGTAATAAACATGAAAAATTCCAAATATAACAAATCTCTATAGCTGCCACAAAAAAAATGTTTCTGCATACAGAGTGCTGCTCTTTGAAGTATTTTTGTACCTTTTAAGGTAGAGAACTCAAACAAGCATGATTTTAAAGGAAATGACAGAAAAATGTCTATTTTCAAGCTTGTAAAAGAATATTAAATTAGCAGTCATATAATGAAATAAAGCTGTTTAACTAATAATCTTCTCTGAGTGTTGCAAACCAAGTTTACTCTTTCATAAAATTCAAGTCTACAAGGATGATTAAATGTGAAAATTCATTTAGACTTGCAATGCAAATATTCCTATATATTCCTCTGAAGGGTTCTCTCAAGGAACTTCTGTGGTTGGGTTCCACTCTGTCCCGTATCCTACATTCTGTATAACCCAACTGTATTAATTACAGAGGGTAAAATATCAGCCAGCTGCATATTTAACTAGCAAAAGTAAAGACTTTAAGGAACAATCACATTCAATGTTACAGCTAGATTGTAAGATTATGAGATGTGATTGAAGTTATTCTGGTTTTCACTTCATGGTATCCATTAAAAGTAGGACCATCTTGGGAAATTGTCTTTTCCAAATATATAAATAATGTACTTTGTACTACTATTGCTGTTGAATATTGTCTGAAAAATAGTTTACTTCAGGAGAGAGCAATTCATAGTGCCCAGGACTCTAAGTAACAGAGTCTACTTAAGTTTTCTCATTGAAGATACATTCTGAATATTTGAAAATAGACTCTAAAATAAGAAAAGGATGAAACTACCTATTTATAGACTTGTCAAGCTTTCATGTGCTTCAGCAGCAGAGAATAAATGACTTATTCCTGTCGCTATTGAGGTTACTGGCAAATTTCCCATTACCTTCAATGAAGGGAGGGACTGTCACTGTGGGTCTCTGAGGATGAGAGTTATTGATAACAATAAAGCAATGTGGATCACTGTGCAAAAAAGACCAAAGGAGTTGCATCAAGAACACACAGCGAGATGCTCTGTTGTTCATTTCTCTCTGAAACCCTGTGTTGTTCAATGTCCCTTTTCCATGGAAGCCAGTCTTCTTCAAAGCCTGACTGTCAGAATCATACCTCACAGGCACACAGTCCAAGACTCAACTATTTTCAGGTGTCTGATGTCTTTCTTCTTTACCTTTTAAAAAGAAATTAGCCATATCCAAATAAATAGCACTTGCATATGGACTCTAATTAAATTCATGCTGCACAATAACCCTGTTGCCATGATGTTGTGTACATTACCTTCCTATAGCCACCCTCCCAAAAACGTTGCTGTGCATGGTGAGAAAGCAGACAGTGGCTCAACTAATTGCAATCCTGGTTTTATAGTTACTGAGGCTGATGCAGTGCAGTTTGTTCTTCTGGAAAGCTGTGAAGCTTGTGTTCCACTAACATTTCTGATGTTTGCTTCTATCCAGGAAGATAAAATGCTTCCTTCTAGTGCCAGTAGTCCAACAGCTTCACAAAATCTAGGAGCCTGATACAATGCCAGCATCATAACTTCTATAAGGCATTTACAACAGAAGAAGACATGTGCTCTAGAGTTTTCTACTGCTTTCCACATCAATCATTTATGTTGAAATGCCAACAAAACCCTGCACATACTAGCTTCTGAAAGTACCCTGGTAAATACTTACACTCACTGTTGAAAGAAAGGCATGAACTCAAAATGCATTAACTGGCAACACTTCTGTTTACTTCTTTGATTTGAGAAAATAGTATAGAATTTCAAGTAGTGAGTTAATCTCCATGAAGATAATTTGAGGTTATTTTAAAATTTAAATTACTAAGGGAGAAACAAAATTCAGACTCTGCTATTTGTTTCCTTTCCTTTTTATTTTTTTTCTTTTTTTAATGTAGATTCCAAATATGGACGGTCAATAAAAAAAAAATTAAATTACACATCAGGTTCTTTCCTGTGTTGTATCCTGTTTGTCACACCAGCACCAAAATTTGGTCATGCGCTTCTTGGAAGTGTTATTGTATGAAGGTTTTACTCTTGAAAACTTTCTAAAAGGCGTTTAAAAAGTGGGGGGAAAAGGGATGACCCTACTCAAGACAGAACCCTACAAGAGATCCATGATGAAGTTGCAGGGCCAACCACAAGGTTGCACCTGCATGAGGCAGAGAGGACTCAAGAGCACTTTCTGTCCGGGCAGGTCTCCAGCTGATTCCTACCATCGGTGTAAAAGAGGGTGATTTCCTCATCTCCCAACCCAACCAAGAAACACTTCACCTTTTCTTCAGGGCAGCTGCTCTACAGATGTGCACCAGGCAACTGTGCCAGTAAGAATAAAGGTGGCTGCTATGCAAAAACTGTTTTGGAGCTTAAATAGGAATATTTAGGCCTATCATCACTTAGAAAGTATCTTTGCTGAGGAAATGCTTAGTGGCAATTCAGATATTACCACAATAGAAATAAAGAGTTTCATTTGTTTCACTATAGCATTCAGTAATTAGCTCTTAAATCTTTCAAAGCTAAAATTTCCTTATTGCAATGCAATTACTATAGTTGTTATGCTATCCTCATTATAATGGAATTTCATTAACAATACCATCTAAAGCACAAATTGTCTTACCACTTAAAGGTCAGTTACTTCCAAATTTGCCTATTCCATATTAAAAAAAAATAATAATTTGAGGCCTGTTGCAATTCCAGTTTTTAAAATATGTTAAGGTTGTGTGAAATTTACTTAATAAACAATTGGTTATTTGCTTTGGATAGATGTAATAAACAACATTAAGAGACAATTTAATAGAAAATATTAGATTTATGTTTACTGCAGCTTATATTTGGCATGTTTGTAAGCATAGTTTATACTTAGTAGAAGACAGCACTAGACCAGAGTCCTAACAGGTGGGTTTATATGATTAGTATGCATTAGCATTAAATAGATATAGTAACTATATCTGTTAGTGCAAAAACTGAACTGTGAAGATGGTATTCTTTCCTTTCCAGCTTCCTTATTTTGCATTTTTTAAGTTCTGAGGTTAGAAAATTCACACTAAATTTTAAGACAACCTTCCTCACAAAGAAGTTTATATATATGCTTTAAATCTTTACATTGCTATGAAAATATGTATTGGTATGATTTTCTGAGACTTAATTTCTCTCCTTTCCCTCCTCTACTTCATTCCTCCTTTTAGCAACCTTTGTTTTGCTCATGACAGAAAGAAGCTCATGCAGGCAACTCTCAAAAGACTGAAAGGCAAAAGGTTTTATTAAAGCTTTAAAACTCTTTTTTGTTATTGTTATTAGATTCCTTGTAACTTACAAAATTTAGTGTCATTCTGAACAATTTATCAGCATACTGAAATGTAAAAGAATATCTGCTAAATTAAAAGGCCAAATATCCCTTTATTTACTATCTGATAAAGAATTAGAAATTTAATTAATTTCACAGAGATATGCAGGAGCCCATTATACTCCCTTAATAGCTTGGGGGGCCTTTAGAAAAGATGTTAAATGGGTGACTGAAAGAACCAAGAATATGGTCATTGTATATTGAAAACAAAGTTTGAAAAAAAAATTCATTAAGTAGTGCCAAAATATTTTCAAAAGCTGAATCACTTGGTTTCATTTTGCCCCTTAAAACTGCCTGTATGATAAGCAGACTTCCCAAACAAAGGAAATTTCCAAGATATCTAGAATATTTTGTACCCAGAATTCCGGAGGAGTCTATATAAAACCAAGCAAGTTACTGAAACAAATGCAAATTTGATAAATACATAGTGTTAATAAATATTCTTTTTGAAAAAAAGAAAAAAATATTGTCAGTGTTGTGCAATATGTTAGTTCCATTGAACATAAGAATTTGTATTGGGAGTTATCTCCTCTGCAGTTTTATTTGAAGCCATAAGGAAAAGTATATTGCACTCCTTCCAAAAATTTAAGTGAATGTAGACCTAATGCCTCTATAAATTTGCAACTCATCCTGAATTATTTTTGATTAATTTTAATCTGTGAGCAACAACTAGCTCATAGACTAGTTTCAAAAACTGTCAAAGTGATTGCATTACACTTATCCTAATGTTTTGTCTTAGGAGTGTAGCAAAAACAATTCACAAGAAACTGAACCATTACTGAAAACTATGATTCCTCTTCCCTCAGCTGAGTTCTTTGCTTTGGGGACAACCTTTGAAGTTAATTGAATAAATTTATATGCACAAAAATTATTTAAAAAAATTGCACATTATTTCCCCAAAGCCACATGGATTGGTGGAAACACTAGTACATCATAATATATGTAATTGCTTTATTTAATTCTCTGTAGAAATCAATTACCTGATGTGACAGGTTGTCACATTATTTTTGTTGTTGTTGTTGTGAAAACAATACTTGTAACAGATGTAGATATACCAGTCAGTAATATCATTATCACAGCCTTTTTATAGAATATCCTAAAAGACGGACATGTAATCTTTGAAGAAATATAATAGCAAAAATAATTTCTTTTTTTTAGTTAACTCCTGTTTCATATAAATATGATATAATAGCCAAATATGGAAGTGGACTTTAGACATTTTGCAGCCCAGAGCATATTTCTAGAGATTTTCTTCTAAATAATGAGCTGTATGTAGCTGAGACCTGTTGTTTGCTGTTAACAATCACACTTGTTCTTGCTAAAGGGGGAGAAATAAGGATGAGGCAGGATGAGAGGCAGAAAGGTTTTCAGGGTCCTTCAAGGTAGGATTTTCAAGTTCTTCTGCATGAGAGGCAAGCAAGCTGTAGGAATAGCTCCAGAGAGTGGAGCAAGAGCAATGGAGTCAAAACCTGGTTTCCCTTGGTGAACATTTCCTATATTAAACACAGGAGATACTGTTACTCTTTTCTTGTGTTTGAAGAATGTATTTGCACCATTCGCTCCAAGATTTTATTACAAATTGGCAATACCCTTTACCTGTTCCATAGATCCCTTTCTGTTACAACTGAAATAACTGAAATCATTTGAGTGTTTTTATGGACAAAATCAATGAATTTCAATACACAGTTTTTAGAAATTTTCTGCAATATTTTTGCTTTAATGAAATCAATTTCTTTAGAAAAAGGCTTATACTTGAACCTTCATAAACTTTCGGCATCGTTCCTATGATTGTCTTGAAAAACTGACACAGTAGAAAAGAAGTTGGTCTCATTCAGCCTAAGTTTTAGGAGACAGAACTGTGACTCTATCAGTTTGAAATGGTGAATGAGAAAAAACACTCTCCACATCTGTCTCATACCTTTGTTTCTCTGCAGCGAGTGGAGATGTGCCCAGCCCGACGAGACTGCAGCACTGCTCTGCAAACACCTGAAGGCTGACTGCAGCAACAGCCTCTTGAGGGATGGAAGGATGTTGCTACTCATCCATTTACTCCACTGTGTGTGTTTCAGCACAAACTCAGGGAGAGTGGAAAATTTGTTGTAACTACTCAGACACAACACAAACTCCTAAACTCTGAATGGGTGTCAGCAGCAGGCAGTGGGTTGGAGCAGAAGGTATAGGCAGAGGATATGTACATCCTATATGCCCAGAGGCATAAACATTCAGTGTTATCAAAATTACATGTTCCCAAAATTAAAAGAAAATATTCCCTGGTTACTAGCTGTCCTCAACCCCACACAGAAAATTTGTTCAGTATAAATTCTCAGATGACAAAATACAGCAAGTACTGTTTCTTTCCTTATTTGTTCACTGAACAATTAGATGCAAAAGCCTAGAAGGGTTAAGGACCCAGTTTGAGAGCAAATCAGTGTTTTTTCCTAGGGTTTGCAGTTTCAGACATTAGCTTATCAGAATTAAATCAACTCCTTACAGCCCAATCTGATTGGAAACTTGCCTATTTTAAAGGATCTGTTTTAAGTTTTGAGGCCATTATGCACCAAGTACTCTCCGTGCAATATTTTCAAATAAGCAACAAAACAGAAAGCACGCCTAATACTACTGAATGAAATATAGGAAAATCATAACTGTAAACTTAGAACAGTAACAAAGTTGCATTATGAAAAAAGTCATTGCAATGTTCATCAAATGAAAGTTAAAAATAAACTATCATGTCCATACCCTTAATCGCAATATAATGTGATTAAGTAAGCTCCAAAATCTACATATATTAACATTATTCATAGTATTTGTAAGCAATTGAAAGTAAACATGGTTTAGCATTTCATCTAACTCACACTGCTGTAATCCAGATTAATTTAAGCACAGAGAACCAGACTGATTTAAAAAAAAATCCTAAGGAAGAATTTGATTCTGTATTGTGTGACTTTCATAATAAAACATCTTTTTATAATAAATTTTCTTAACTTTAAAAAAAGAACCATGAGCTCTGTCTTTTGGCAATATAAGAAAATGAAATTGATAGAATTCTAGTTTAATTATTTCAGCTCATAGTTGTTTGGTTCTTAAATTATTTCATCATTATTCATCTTACATTATTTCATTTGAGATTTGAAATAAATGGAGAAAAGGATGAAAAGCTGCTTCTAAATTCTTTCTTGACCACTACATTTTTGTAAAAACAGGTTTTTTTCACCTACCAGCTTACATATTATTCCTTATTGTGAGCAAAAAATTACAAGAAATAATTCTTCTTTTATACTCAAATACAGCAGTGAGGACTCTTTCCTATAAATTATTTCAAAGTATGCTATCACAGGGCATATTGTACTTAAAGTCTTGAAAGGCAGTTACAACATTCATACTTTCTGAAAAGGAAAAAAAAATCTCACAAGATTTAAGTTCAGGTTACCTTCCTTATAAAACCGACTCTTCTGCTTTGTTAAGAATCTATTTTATTTTCCATCAAAAATATGGAATCATGAAGGCATAATATTTATCACAGAATCTGTGATTCAGTGATATTTATTATGTTAAATGAATTGTACAGCTACCACTAAGTAACATACTTAGCACTTCTAAGCATTAGCATGGTATTTTTTTTCAGAAGGTATAGCTTGATTTATATGTAATTCCTGTCTTTTCAATAATACTCTAGAGCTTTTACGGTTTCTACTAGCTGTACATGTTATTTCTCTTGCCACTAGATACAATTATTTTATGCCAAGCATAGCCGACCTTTTATGGTTTTCTTTGTTTTACTGCTTTCATCTTATACCATTATCATTGCCTTCTATCCTAATTTAAATGCAAAATCCATTTTTGGACAACATGAGTAAAAAATATTCAAGTTTTCAAATGCCAAAGTGCGTAAATAATCACTACAGAAATTTAAGGGATGTTTTTTGCTAGAGGAATGCATGCTCCTTTCATTTTCTATTCTCTTTCATCCTTGTAGCTTTTGCTTTGAAAATCCATGTTTCCAGGCAATAACAAGGGCATAAAGTTATTTTCTGCAAATTGTGCAGTTCTAGCAATCTTTGTTTCTCTTAAGCATCTCTGCCAAAATGGTTGCATAAGCATTTTCCAATTACACATCGACATGTTAAGTAGTTCTAATACATGCAAAGGCCAGAATGTTGGGTACCCTTGTGCTAGGTCTTCTCCATCAGCTTCTTATTTGACCCACACCCTTTTACCATGGTTAGAAGAGGAGCAAGATGCCCTCTTAGTAGTAAACAGGTAGGTATAAGACAGAGAAGAAAAAAAATGCCAAAAAAAGGTAGTAAAAGGTAAGCATTTTAGTTTTTTAAGACAGCTGTTTATCGCAAGCCCACAGTTCTGCTCTCTGTTCAGTACAGCTCTTGCAGCTGCTGGAGTAAAAGGCTTCATTTGCCTCTCTCACTTTTCCTCCCTTCAAGCATGCTTCCCACAATTCTCCTGAGCCTCAATGTCCAAAAAAGATAGGATCTCTATGTAAATGAACTTCTAATCCTTTTAAAAATTTCCCTTCCTTCTGCAGCCTCCATTTCTCATGTCCTCACAAAGACAACTTGGTATTTCAGTAACACCTGCAGGATAAATTGCATAAGGCTTTTGGGTTGCATTTTCTCTTCTGTTTGATCAAAGGAGGAAAGGTGGTTGCAGGTCAGGTTTAGCTGTGACCAAAACAGTTCCTTCAGAGGCAGCTGCTAGAGCTTCTTGGAGCCAACTTGTAAAAGAATCAGCAGCCACTTCAGCTGTGCCCCAGGAACCATCTCGTAACTTCCCATGCAGAAAGGATTGTACCTTTTACCTATTCGGTGCAGCATGAATGGATGGAATAGCTGGTGTCTTCACTGCACAGCTGGTGAATTCGAACAATATTCCTACAACTAGGCACACCAAAACAGTATTCCAAAAGGGAAGGTACAGACATACTGCATGTTCAAACATTATATATATGTAGAATCAATATAGTACATCAGTATGTAGACTATCCTACTCTCCCACTGTATTTAGCAAATGGAAACCTTTTACGAGAAAAATCAGCTAAAACACTTGTTAATTTACACAATCCTAAGCAGGCTGTGTAATAAGCTATTTGGAAACTACTGCTCTTAACCAATAATTTCCTTTGCTGAAAATGAAGAAAGAAAAAGGAAAAAAAGGAATAGGTTGAGTTGTACAAATACGTGATAGTTGTGGCTTTCTTTTCACCCTTTAAATACTTATCTATAACTCTTCATATTTTAACTAGAGCACTCCACTTACCCACTTTTAATCTTGCCTTTCATGTCCTTGGAGAAAATCTCATCACTCTCTCAGCTCACAAGAAAGTGTGCTGAAGCCAATGACAACCAGACTGATTTCCTTGCTAACTGATAAGCCTGTCAGCTTTACTAGATATTTCAGAATTTATAGCATAGATTGCATCTTCCTAAATTAAGAATTCAAAAATACATTTGTGTATTTTCATATCAGCTGATGACCTTCCATTTTGTTTATCCTCATACATAGAGTCTGTTGCAGGAAGTAAAGTCAGGGAAAGCTGCTGAATTGATGTTCTTGATTTTAAGTTCTACATCTCTGCTAGTTTTTGCTAGGGTAGAGGTAATTTTTTTTTTTTTTTTTTGAGAGTAGCTAGTATGCAGTGATGTTTTGGTTTTGTGCAGAAAACAGTGCTGATAACTCAGAGATATTTCTGTTATTTCTGAGCAGCACTTACACAGAGTCAACACCCGTTCTGTTCCTTACCACACACCACCCCCCAGGGGCCTGGGGGTGCACAGGGAGTTGGGAGGGGAAACAGCCAGGACAGCTGACCCCAACTGACCCAAGGGATATTCCAGGCCATATGCTACCACCCTGAGCAGATAAAGTGGGGGGAAGAACAAAGGTGAGGAGGGCATTTGGAGCCATGTCATTTGTCTTCCCAAGTCACCCTTATGCATGATGCAGCCCTGCCTCTCTGGGGATCGCTGAACACCTGCCTGCCCATTGGAAAGGGTAATTGAATTCCTTGTTTTCCTTTGCTTATGTACACACTTTGGCCTTCCCTATTAGGCCGTCTTTATCTCAATCTGCAAGTTTTCTCATTTTCCCCTTTTAATTCTTCCTCCCATCCCATCAGGGGGATTGAGCAAGTAGATCTGTGGTGCTCAGTTGCAGGCTGGGGTTAAACCAGGACAGCATAAATAAATTCACAATGAAGGAAAAGATTTGCAGAGCAAATATTTGCCAAGTGAGTATTTCACAGCACACATACAAGATAAACAGAGCAGGCACAGAAATCAGAAAGTGACTTTCAGTCCAACAAGAACAAGGTCCTGAGCCCATACCATTTTGTGAAAAACAGAAGTAACTCATCAGTATAATTTTGCAGACATAAATTTATCAGGGTCTGAAAAACAAGACAGTCCCAGTCACCAGCTTCATAATGAAAATACATGTTTCCTCACATGTAGCCAGATGAGACACCATCTTCCTTTTAAAAGATGGTTTTTTTCCATTTAGCTTGATCTATATTTTAATTGATAAAACAACATTATTTTAATCTTTGGTTTGCTATGGACACATAACCATTGTACATATCTAAACCCTAGTGATACAATGACATCCAGTTTAAATAAATTCCTTTAGCTGAAAAGTGGAATATTTTTTATAAATGCTGTATTTAAAAATATTTTCCTAATTGTTTAATGTTTTACATTTATTTGTATTGTATATTACAATATAAAGACCTATAAGAGAATTAATGTTATAAGAAAATATTTCAAACAAAATATTAATAGCAATTAAAGAAATCCAATAAAGTACCATCTGATTTTAATCTTTCCTGTATTAGTTGTTCATTTTCTCTTTTCCTCTTGACATTTATGTTTTCAGTATAGTCTTTTTGTGTTTCTTTAGTTACCTTTTTCTTCCCTCACTCTTTCTCCTATTTCTTCCTGCACAGTTCTGTCCTACTAGTTTTAGTCATTTTACTCCTGTGCTTTTTCAACCATCATTTGGGCTCAGCAAGAGAGCAAAACTATTTCACACAAGGAAAGAGCTGCATGGAAAACAACGTTTTTTCTCAGTCCTCCCTAATGAATCTGGGGCTTTTTCAAGTAATAATACTTGAAGAAATGATTTGCTGAAGTTCACCAGTTTAGCAGAGAAAAGTTGCATTTACCTGCCATTTAAGTAGTGATGTGCTTTAAAAAGAATTCAGTTGGGCAGCACAATTATGGTGGCCACACTTATGAAAGTGATATTGAAATAGTAATTTATGGCAATCTGTGTTTTATAACTGGCAGACAGAGACCATCTCTGGCTTGCTAAAGACTTTTTTATTCTTTCTTGGGTGCACATTATTATTGCTTCTGAGAGTTGCAAATTCCAAAGGACATACACATAAATGCAAAAAGTTAGTAAATTCTTCTTGATCACCACTTACATCTATTAGTTACATGTTGGGGTAAACTGGTGACAACATATTGTTATAGAATTACTACCTATAAAAAAGCAGGATGAAGTTTCAAGAAATATTGTATGTTATCATTAATTTATTACATGCCTTAATTTTTATGTACTACACGTTTAAAATAAAAATATTTAGGTATACAAAAAGTTTTCTTAGACCAACTTCACCTCAAAAGAGAGGTTCAGAATGTTACAAGTGCAGAAATATGTCAATCCAGTTTGGATAATATTAAAAAAAATAAATGTCCACTTTATCTACTCCAAAACTGTGCTTTGAACATAACCTTTCAGCTTCATAAGGAAAAATTCTGAGAAAATCAAGCAGCAAATATTTTCAAAAGTTTATTTTTAATAATTGTATTGTCTTTAATACCCAGTAATTTAGAAAAATGTTAGAATCCCTTCTGCATATGTACTGCATTATCAGGCAGATAAGAGTTTCTGCCCTCAGTGTGAGATAGAGACAAAGTCTCTGGACAGGAAATAAAAGTCAAGAGAAGTACAGTATCTTTAGCATATCCTAATTTAAAACCTTGTAACTATCTATCTTCAAGCAACACTGACAGTTAAATTTTCAAGTGTCTAAACATTTATTGTTTATACAATTTAGTATCAGCACATGCTTGGAGAAATGTAAAATAATGCATTATTTTAAACAGGATTATTTTCCCATACCCTGGAAAAGGATATGAATTTCATGCACTTTAACATGGCAAAGTAATTATCATTTTAAAGAGTTCTTACTCCTGGTATTTCAGTATTCAATAAGGTGTACAGGAGCTGTGGAATAACCATTTTACATATAAAGTTTCTCTGTGAAATTCAGAAATAATGAAAAAATCATTCCAAAGGAAATAAGTGCAGGAAATATCTTCTATGTCACCAAAGAAGCTATTTGAACCTTAAGACATTTATAAAATAATCAACTCCCATTTTTATCTCTGTATATTTCTGAGTTGAGTGGTAGGGTTGACACACCTGAGAGACAGGATACCATCCAGAGGGACCTGGACAAATATGAGAACTGGGCATATGGGAATCTCCTGAGGTTTAACAAGACCAAGTCAAGGTGCTGCACCTGGGTTGGGGCAACTGCCACTGCCAACACAGGCTGGGGATGAACAGAGGCAGAGCAGCCTGGCCGAGAGGGACTTGGGAGTGCTGGTGGGTGAGAGGCTGGACACGACCCAGCCATGTGCACTCCCAGCCCAGAGAGACAAACGTGTCCTGGGCTGCACCCAAAGCACTGTGGGAGTGGCAGCAGGGCGAGGGAGGGGATTCTCTCCTGAGGCGTCACCTGGAACACTGCATCCAGCTCTAGGGCCCCAACCCAAGGAAGGATATTGACCTGTGGAAACAACTTCAGAGCAGGCCACAAAGACATCAAAGGGATGGAGCACCTCTACTATGAGGAAAACCTGATTGATTTGAGTTTATTCAACCTGGAGAAGAAAAGACTCTTGTGAGACCTTACTGAGGCCTTTCAGTACTTAAAGGGGGCTTATACAAAACATGGAAACAGACTTCTTAGTAGACCTTGTCAGAATAGGACATGGGGTACTGGCTTCAAACTAAAAGAAGGTAGAATCAGACCGTAGATAAGAAATTGTTTACTACAAGGGTGGCAAGACACTGGAGCAGGTTGCCCAGAGTGGTGGTAGATGCTCAATCTATGGAAACACTCAAGCTCAGGTTGGATGGGACACTTAGCAGCAGCCCAATCTAATTTGAGATGTCCCCGCTCATTGCACTGGGATTGAATTAGATGACCTTTAAAGACCCAAACCATTCTATGATTTTAATAAACAACTCCAACATATTTCATAAATGAACTAAAAGAGAAAATTGCTTATAATGGCATATGTTTAAATGCATGGTCCATTTCTAGACTTCTGAGAATCATCATCAAGTCCATTCAGTGATAATTTAATGGAATAATTTTAACTGTGAACTAACTGTATGATATATTTCTATGTATTAGATAACTGAGCCCAGTGTATTCAGAAACATACATGTTATATTTCTCTCAATAAACAAGTCTAAGCATCTCTCTTTCCCTTGCTGGCTTACCTCATTATTTGCAGATGAAGGCACACACTACCTGGTTAAGTTAAATGAGATCTCTGAATCCCAACATATTCAAGATATTGAAAATAAGTTGACCAAAAAAAAAAAAAAAATCTGGAAAAATTTGTATCTGTTTTTGTATAGGTCTGTTTAAAATCTTAACACACAAGGTAGTCCCCAGACATTTTTTGCTTTTGTGATCTATGGAGTAGCCAATTACAGCACATAATATTCTAAACTCATGAGACCTGATTTCATAAAAGAGCTTCTGAGTTCTAAAATCAGCTCAACAACCCAACCAGATCAGAGCATTGGCTAAAATTGCTATTTTTTACATTGCCATTAATAGTTGTTCTTCCTCTTAATATACTTTAAGAAAATTTCAATTTCCTATCACATTTTTTTCTCCCAATGAAAAGTTTTCTAGCATAATTTACCTCCAAGTAATGTCTAGCTAAAACCTAAGTTTATTTTTTATGTAGGTAATTCTGAAAGGATCGCATTAATCATCTTGAGTACTCGCAACTGCAGAAGTGTGACCTTAGCTGTTTATGTTCAGTACTGGTTTTGCCATGCAGCTGTAATCAGGACAGAACAGTTGTAATTGAGCACAATTCTTTGTCTAGCACATGATCTTGGTCATGCTAAAACTGGTCCCTAACACAGGAAGGAGTTTGCACACACTTCCACATCTCCTTTCCTCTTTGATAAATGTACCTCTGACAAAGATAACCACAGTAGCACTATCATTTATTCAAACAAAGAACTATGCAGATTTAATTTGACATATATATTTTCCCAATGTATGAGGCTGATCAGTTTCAATAAAACAATTAGAGAGTACACAGTTAGTTCTGAAATAGTTGTCTAGTTTGTCAATCTTTCCTTAGGCAATTATGGCAGCTTTTGATTTCACTATTTCTACTTCATCTGGGTATTGCAGTGGTTCCCCTCCTCAGACCTCTCTAGGAGGGCTATAACTGGCATGTACATCACCAGCAACTATATTGCCTCTCTTTGACCAGAAATCATAGCAACAGTCATTTAGAGAGCATCAAACACACTGGTATGTGACCTAAAAGTGTATAGGGAATTTCTTCTTAAGAAGTTAGGATTATGATCCTCAGGATAAAAACAACAACAACAAAAAAAAACCACCCAAAAACAACAACAACAACAAAAAACCCACCACACCAAAACCAAACAACACCAGGAAAACAAAATTCAGACCTTACACTCCTAGGAACTTGCCTATTACTTCAGTCAGAGGTAAGTATCAATATTTGTTCCATAAAGACAAATTTTCATCTTTAACCTTCCAGGAAGCATCTATTATTCAAGTTTAATTGGAGAAAAAACATCAATTTGTTGTTTTTTGCAGCCATATAAAAATGATAATCAGACATTTATTCTTTTGTTATATATATAATGTTGGCTTCTCAAAAGACTAATCTATTTCCCACAGTCACATATTGGAGGGAAGATTTTCCAGTTTTCATAGTCTATCTATAGATGGAATTTGTATTTTCATTTTTCTCTTTCGCAGTAAAGGAGTATTATTCCAACAAAATGCAAACTATTTATCTGTCTTTCAGCAATAACAGTGGAATAAGCAGAAGCTGAAAATCTAAAGTTGTTGTAATGCTGTCAGACTGGTCACTGCAGAAGCAAAGACTGTTTCTTTGCTTATGTCATGATTTAAGCCCAAATATCAACTAAGCACCATGCAGCCCCCAGTCACCACACCCCTACATCAAGTGGAATGGGGAGGAGAACCAGAAGTAAAACCTGTAAGTAAAGGAAAGTTTAATAACTGCAACAAACTGTAAACTATAATAATAATGGTACATAACAGTAATAGTAATATCAAAAATAATAAATAAAACCCAAGAAAGAAAGTGATGCATACTACAACTGCTAATCACTCAACGACCAATGCCAAAACCCATCCCTCTTCCAGGTAACTCCCTTGTTCAGACACTGGGCATGATGATGTATGTTATGGAATATCCCTTTGGCCAGTTCAGGTCACCTGTCCTTGCTATGCTCTCCCCCCAGTTTTTTTGTGCACATCCTCAATGGCAGAACATAAGACTGAAAAAAAAAATAGTCCTTGGCTTAGGGCAAATACTACTTAGCCTCAACCAAAACATCTACGTGTTGTCAACATTATTCTCATAATGAATCCAAAATGCAGCACTGTACCAGCTACTGTGAGGAAATTAACTCTATCCCAGCCAAAACCAGGACAGCTTTCTTATAACTAATTAATGAATTAAAGCACCACAGTGTCTTCTTGCCTAATCTGTTTTTCTTTTTTCAGATAAGAGTTGCTAGTTTTAGTGGTGTATGCATCTTGAGTTAAATCTGAGCACTACTTATTAGTCAAAGACTTTTCCTAGTTGACAGAACTGTGAAAAATGCAATTATACAAAGCTGATAGATTATTTCTTCTAAGAAGCAGAAACTGTCACATTTATTCAACCTGCATGTAGAAGCCTGCACACAAATATGTCAAAATGTGAAGATATCATGGACAGCAATTGGAGGAAATATTTTCAGGCTTTTAGTGTGTCCAGATTCTGCCTACATAAAAAATAAAGATTAAAAAGCACTACAAAAAAATAACAGATTCAAACAGAATATATTCACTTCTCTTCTTAAAAAGGACTGTGATGAAGTTTCTCTCTTTACCTGATTGATGTTACTTTTAAGTGTTACCTTTATGGTCTCATCTCTCTCTTCCCTCAACAAAAAAAAGATGCTGACACATACACTGAGAAGACTAAAAAGGAAGCAGGGGGAAGATGGGATAACCCACATAAAAATTACTGTAGTTGGTAAGAGCTTAAGTCTCTGCAAAATTTCCTTTTTTTTCCCTTCTCCCCTTCTAGCAGGTGCAACACAAAGGAGAGAGCATGACCCTTACAAAGCAAGTGACCTCATAACTGCTAAAGCTCTTCAAAAAAAAGATACAAGCTCTGTCTTATAATGAAAGTGTCCCACAGAAAGATGAAACACTTGTCTACTCACAGGACAGAGTAGGGCTTCTTTCCAGCCACAGAGTAAACTGAACTTCCAGTCTCTGGGTTTGAAAACTTGGACCTGAAAATAGGAATGAACAGTCTCATAATGTCCCAGGAGAATATAACTTATTTTGATGCCAGGTAACTCTCTCCTAATTAATATCCAAAACCAGTCTCTATGCAATTAAAAGCTAAAGAAAAATCTCTTATCATATAATATAACAGAAGATGCTGTAATGATTGAATCTATAAATTAATTTATACATGCATATATGCATAGAAAATATATTCAAATGTAAACTAAAAAATTGACATTCAAGATGGAAAATACAACAAATAGGTGCATTTTTCTGCAATTAAAGCCATGCTAAAGCCATGTTAAACTGCTAAAACGACTTATCATTATTCTGGATTTGCTTTAGACATCTTAATCTTAGGCTAGATTTGCAGTCTGGAGGGTGGGAGTCAATGTTTGCTTGTTTTGTTTTCAGAGCTAAATAAATTTGGAAATATGTAATTAATATTTGTACCAAAAAGCAAGACAAATACAGTTAGAAAGTACAACTGCAGAGAGTTTAACCTGAAAACTCAAAACCTGAATCTGAATATTTCTGCAGAGCTATTAGTGTAACATTCTGGCTAATATCCATATTAGTGAGATAGAAAAGTAGATATACTTAACATGTAGTTAATAGAAAGTCTTAAATTGTTGTCATACAGATGACCCAAGAGAGAAAAAAATTCACATTCCCCTTTTTGATGGCTAAAAGGTTTCAATGGTTGAGAATGATTCCACTGTAAGAGGTGGAGATTATCTAAAACCCTATTAAGTGGCTCTGTTTGCCATTTAAATAGAGGTTTTAATGTGCAATGCAGACATGCTGGCCAGATCCGTGTGCAGGCATGTTCTTACAGTGCCAGAGGCCTCATACGGAAGTTTCCTGAGCTACTAGATTAAAATTTTGATATAACTTGTCACTTAGGTGAGAGCCTATGACAGTGAATTGTTGGAGTCCAGAGCATTCCTTTGGATACCCTGGACAGTCAGAAACCTGTACAGGGGGGTTTAAAACCTGTACAGGGGGGTTGGAGACCCTGGCACAGAGCCCAGAAAGGCAAGGGCTTTGACTTTAGTCCATGGGAAAGACTTACAACATTGGGAGTGGAGTTACAAGCCACAAAGTGTAATAAAGAGTAGTATAGATTTCACATTTGGGTTTCTAGAATGGGGGTGAATGGGGACAAGATGGAGGATTCTGGGCGGTGCCCTAGGGCCTTCTCCTTCTTCTTCATCTCCATCTTCTGCAGTGACAGTGGCACCAAGTAGCTTTAGAGGGATTGGGTTAGTGTAGAAGTAACCTGTTTAGTATAGAATGCAGATATTGGTGTAAAATTGTAAATAGTCAGTACATAATAATCTGTATAAAAGATGACGAGCCTTCGTCAGAGCACGGAGTCGTCGCCTGATGCCTGTCCTGTGAAGACCTTGGTCAGGAACAGGGAAAAAGGGACAAGATAAGATATAATAAACAAGAGAAAATCCTTGAAAAAGAACATCTGAAGACTCCGTGTTGTTCCTGCATTCAGCTTGGGGCTTTTCAGAGGGCAAAGGACATCTAAACCACCCAAATCTCGGGTGACGAGCCCAAACCCAAGAGTGAACAAACTCAAAAGATGAAGTTGCTTACTGGGTGGATATGAAGCCTTAGGGGGTTTTTTAATGTATTTATTTTTAAAAGGCACAGAACACTTGAAGGAGCATGAGAATCCAAATGAAATTCCAGCAAACTTCCATTAACTTCAACCAAGCAAGAGTTTCACACATTCATACTGACACAGGCTAACACATAAAACCTTTGACAAAGGGTAAGCCTAAGCTTAAGCTGCAAAACCAGCTGCTTAAGACGTAAATAATATAATCAGGGCAAAATTTGTCCAGTTTGCAATTCAGAAATTAAAATAACATTCTATCTATAGCATTTTTTTGAGATGCCTGCAGAGCTTGGCACCAGAACTGAAGCATTAAAATCTATTTCAAAGCTGTTGCATGAGCACAGAGAGGATTCTCTAGAAACAGCAAGATATCATCACAGACTAGCACAGGAGGTGGAACAAGCAACACTGATTCACAGACTTCAAAAACAGCCTCCAAGGAACAGAGAAGTATTAGCTGTCAAACTACCTATTGGCAGTGCTCTCCAGAGCAGTAAGAATCAGTCTCTCCATTTCTTCCTCATTTTTTCCCAGGCTGGGCTCAAGACCTCACAGCACTCTCAGTGTTCACAAAACCTCCTCACAGTTCTCTCAATGGGCTTCAGCTTTTCTAAGCAAGACTGCCACCATTTCTCTATCTCACCTCATCTCTGATGTCATGACAGGTAAAAGAATTATAAAAGAAAGGCCTCATACAATCAGGCCTGCTCTGCTACATTACCAAAGTTAGCCTGTCACTTCTAAGTAATTTGAAAGTTCCCAATAACAATCTTGGTATGAAAACTCATTAGCATAACAACCTATTCCTGGGTTGAAAAACAGATGCAACTGCAATAACAAGGGATTTGTCCCATGAGAATCAGTAAAAAAAATACGTAAACAATCCAAGAATAGAGAGATTTGATGGACAAGTAGAATAACCTATAGAGTAACTGGCAAGAAAGCTATTAACCAATTAGAGTTGCACACGTAAAGTCTGTAAAAACTGTATAAACTGAGTTGTGAAAATAAAGAATTGTCTTTTCCTGCATGTTGATAATGAAGTCTCAGATGACTTATTACAATATGTCTCTAGTTGTCATATGGTTTCTTCTTCTCATCATCCAAATTTGTCCCACAAGGCTTTTCTTTGCCCTTGACTGACCCAGTTCCCTGAACTTATGTCTACCTGAGAAAGTAAAAGATTCATAGGATGAATTAGACCTGAAATTCCATGTCTTTTTGCAAATTTAGTATCTAGTTTCACTACTTAGGCAAGTATGTGACTCCAAATTAAGTCAGGTACTTCCCGATGTGAAATCTGTAATCTTCTCTTCACTTGGGTTTCCTATACTGTAAAGCAGTAATTTACCATGAAGTGCTTTTGGCTTAGAGAGCACACCACTAACAAGTTACACTGAAATTATGTCCTACTGCATTCTTTTTGAAATTCATTTTATTTGTTCTATGGGGAGGGGGTTATTTCTTAGAAGCACAGTAAGATGTTTGCTACTCCCGAAGCTGAAAACTGCCTGAGAAAAACACCAGTTGTGACTATGAGGGGTTTTTTATGTGGGAGACAGGTCTAAAGTAATAAATGATTTAAATAGAAAACAGTAATTTTTTTTAAAAAGTGACATACAGAGAAAATGCCATTGTATTTTCACACAGAGTATTTACACACACAAAAAAAAGTAGGTCAGTATTAGCTTATGATTCCAGCTCTATTTCATTTTAAATATCTGTCACTGGTAAGGTGTTTCCTTCTGTGTCCCTGTCAGACCTTTCCCATTTCTTCCTTAGAGAAATAAAATCCACAAAAACCAACAAACAAACAATAACAAAACCACTTTTTTTCCCACTTTTCAGTTTAATCATTTTTTCTTCCCTGTCTACTTCAATCTTCTTACTCACTCCCCAGCAGTTCTCATCACTCCACAGAACACCATTCTTTCCTTTCCCATGCAAGTTCCCTAACAAAAGATTATGAAGGAAAATAAGTCCAGTACAGATTAAGGTTGTTACCACTGTTATCTCCAACTGTTACGTTTAAGAAAATTTATAATAAAGAAATCTCACGTACCTCCCTACATCATGGGAGAGATTCACATGTAAAATTTTGTGAAAGTCTGGATTGTAATTTTCATATATCATTTGATAGGCGTATAATTTGAAGCCTGATATGCTCAAACATCTGTAAGACTTTGCATTTTATATTCTAAATAACATCACTGATTGACGTTGTTGTACACCACAGCGACAGACTCCAACTTCAGTAGGCTAGAAGTTTTGGTGTGGTTTTTTTTGTTTGTTTGTTGTTTTTTTGGTTTGTGTGGTTTTTTTTTTTGGTTTGTTTGTTTTTTTTTTTTCCAGAAGGCTGAAAATGACTCCTTTATTTTGGGAATGTGTCTCCCTTTTTATACCATTCTACACAGACCAATTCAATTGGTGAAACAAAGACAAACTTCTTCAATCACATTGGTCAGACCAGAGGGACATCAAGAAGTCCATCCTAGGGAAAGGAATGTAAACAAAGTTATAGTTACAAAAACATGCCTCTTGTTTACAGAAAATTCCCTGGGAAAAGATTTTCAGAAAACCAAAAGATCTCAGGCATGAACCTGGGCTACAACTGATTGCTCAAAATGTCTGGATTCTAAGCCAAAAAGGAGTGAAATAAGACCAATGCTGTATTTTGTTTACTAAATACATTTTCTCATGAAAATCAACACATCTGCAGAAGTACATGAATGGAATTATGTACTTGATTGATCTATACATCATACCTTAAGACATGCAGTGGTTATACACCTGTTATATTGCTCCAAAATAATTTTCTTCATTCAAGAAGAAAATCTGAAAATTACACTAATTTTCTCCAACACGTGGCCTTTTCATACTTCTTTTTTTTTTTTTTTAACCTGTGTAAATAAACAAATCATTCATTACACATGCACTATTGCTCCCCAGGAAGCTAGAAGTCTGGAAGAGATGTTTACATCAAATTGAAACACCTATAAAGAAGATGAGGCCCTTTCATCCTGTATTGCAGAAATACAGGATTTTCAGCTAATTATTTTGCTAATTTTCATGGAAAATTATGGGCATGCTTTATTTGTGCATTTTGTAAAGACTAGCACATTTATTTATGTATTTTCCAGATAATAATAAAAAAATCCATTTCCTATTTTGAAATTTGGGCATCTTATCAAGTTTTTTGAGAACCAAGTAAAATGAGTTCAAATGGTAAAAAACAAACAAACACCACCACCTCAAAAAAAACCCCATAAATAAATTTAAAAAACAACAACCCCCCCTAGATGCAGCTATCTAAGCATGTGGCCCATTCCTCCATCACAGATTGCTGAGGAAAGGTGAAAAGAATGTTCGATGAGAGCTTAGAGTACAAACCCACATTTTTTTTTCTCTAAATTTTGGTGACAAAACATATCACTCAGAGATCCAGAAGATTTTGAAAGAGAGTGTTTTCTCTGCTACTCAATTACTCTGATCTTTCTACATATACATCTATATACTCACATGTATACATACACAAATTCACACCTTTATTCCCACCTTTCTCCTGTTTTAAATAAAACAAACAACCCCACACTGCAAATCCACTGGGAAGTACTTAAAGATAACTTCAAAGTTATATGGTCACACATTCAAGAGTCAGGAGGCAGAGCAAAGTAGAAGCTAAACTTTAGATTTATAGCAGTGGCTATCTCAGCATTGCTCTTTGTGGTCCCATACACATACAACAGAACTAATACCTTCCAGTAGTTTAGAGTGAAAGGAATAATTAGCTATTTCTAAATCTACTTCAGTTTTACATCTTATTACATTAAAATTAAGATAGTTACTAGAACAATAAAACTGAGATAATTAACAGTTTGCCAAGAAACTCCAGATCAGTGCTATCCAAGGCACCTAAATGAACAGCATGGGGAAAAAATGGGAAAAAAATTGTTCCTTCACAAATAATAATTCTATATAAATTGACTGTGATGAATGCTGGTACTGAAGTGAGTAAGATTTAAATGCTACTCTCAGCAATTAAGCTAAAAACAGTTAAATAGCTGTTCTAAAGTTACTGAAGCATAACTCAAGTAAGTAATTAGGCAAGGCATAAAAATGCTACTTCAAATTTATTATATACACAGCTCACATCTAAAGGAATATGTTCTTTTGGGATCCTTTTTTTCCCAGTTCTGTTTCTCGGACAAGGATGAGTGTAAGAAAAATTAATTATATTTTGTTTCTTTGTTCTGCAGTGATAAACCAGACTGTCAGCTGCACATTGCATCACTTGTTCAGGAATCTGCAGGGTTTGGGGTCCTAACCCTGCCTTTCCTTCCATCCCATTGTGGAAGTGAATGTAGAAGGGTTTCTGTTAATATTTTAAAAGACTGTTTTAAGGAGGCAGGTGACATTTTAATGGAGGAGTTGGGGTGTTTTTTCATGGGTTTTATCCTGACTCAACTGCATCTCATATTTTTCCTTTTTTATGTTAGTTAAAGTATTTTTGACACAATCAGGTTAGAAATTCTGAATATTTATGCCCATAAGCTGTATACAGAAAAAGAGGCATGGGCTATTAAAACCAAAATGCTCTACTGACAGTTCAAGATTTTCCAGCTTTGGTACTGATTTAATCAGCAACACAGTCTCCTTTGTTTTCCAAAGGAGTAAGAATACAGAAGATCACAGTAGGAAACATACAGTAAAGCTGAAGCCATGGCATAACATATTAACTGGTATGAACACTACTATACACACATTCAAAGCATTTAATAACTAACCTGAGGCACCATACTAACCTGGTGCCTCAACAGCTCGGGTACATCAAATGGAGAGAGCCAAAGGAGACTGGAAGATCTCCTCTGGATGACCTCCAAAGCCCAGGGTATGGCCTGGAAGTAATTTATTAAGCATATATACTTGGCCTGAAGGAGATTTATTAAAATTTATTGTTTTCTCTGGAGCAACACATAACCAAATTTAAGTACTGACTGAGGTGTTATCTTCAAATTCATTCTTTATAAAACCAGAGTGGTCTTCCAGTTATTGCACAACCATTTCCTACAGGCAAGGGGCTTTTATTGGCAACATAAGTAACTCAGAAGAAAACTGGTGAAAACAGGAGTTGCCAAAACAACTTTAATAAACTTATATAAATCAAGAACATTCATAAGAAAAAGTCGATTACATTTCTTAAGCTTCAAAAGAAAAGGGAGAGCACATTTTATCTGGAGCAAAAAGGGATAAAAGATACTCAGAACTGTGAAGCAAAGGAGTAACATGCTAGACATTCTGACTACTTTGATATAACAGTGTCAGACAGTCTAAGAGCAATGGGCATGTTATTTTCTGTAGCTTTCAAAGCCAAAACCTTCCTTGAGATTCTTGGAAGAAAAGTGTTAAGATGAACTGCTATTAAATATAATTTGGAGTTGTTATGCTGCTTTGTGATTACTTTTGTTGACAATATTTTCCACCTGCCACCTCTGTAATCAAATAATTTTTATATTGTTAGAAACTTTTTGAGTTGTAACGTTAGTCTTGCCTAGTTTTAAAAGTGGCTCCAGATAAAGCTAACTAATAGAGAGGAATTGCTTTTATAATTTTGTAAATTTTGTTAAACTGTGTGTACATGAACCTGAGACAGATCTGAAAGACTAAGGTATAGGGGTAAGCCTCCTTTAAATTTCAAATGTCAGCATCAAGCAATAGATTTTGAGGAAAAGCCCTTCCTATATGGCAGGCACAGACAAGCAACTCTCTGGCAAGAAGCAGATGGCAGACATACAACTGAATGCTCTGAATATTTACCAAGATCACTTGAATCAAAAAGGGAAACAGACAAATTAAGGGATGGAAGTAACTCTCAATGGTCAGATTTGCCTCAAGACACAAATAAAAAATAAAACCCCTGAAGTAGAGCAAACCACTACCTCTTCGCAAAGGAAAAGTAAAATCTCACTTCTTAGCTCTGTTCTTGAGACAGGTAGGAGAGGTTAATCATTCAAATCTTTAAAAACTGATCAAGGAGAAAGACTAAGTAGGATTAAGAGATGCTGGGAAGAAAATTATTAATCCAAAGGAAATTTCTAGCTTTATTTTGAGCTTAAAAGCAAGTCAAACTAATACCATTTCAGACTGAAAGAGGGAGATATGGGGATATCCTGGTCTACATAATGTTACTATTCAAGCAGATTATCTTTCTCCTTCATATTTCTAAACTGCAAGAAACTCTTGAATAGAACTCAGTTTTCAGTTCTGAAGGCTGTATTTAAACAGGCAGAGATAGGAAACAGAATCTTAGTCAACAACAATAATAATACCATGGCAATGTCCATCTATTTCACCAGGGTTACAGAACTGGGAGTTGCGTAGCACTTGGACTGAGCACATCCCGTTGTGAATGGCTGCAGTTATAGATATATAGATATAAATATATATTGCATATATATATATAAATATATATATAGCTATAAATATATATTGCATATATTATTTTAGTCATGACTGGTTAATTTACAGGCAAATTTAGCAGCTATGATAAAATGTTGTCATATTCAAGCATACACTATTTTCCCATATTGCTCTGGGGTCTTGATTTTATTCTTATTCTGACAGGTACTTTGGCACTTTAATCAGTATTGACTTCAAGAGTTACCTGTAATACACACTTAGAAATCAGAGAATTCATGATTCAAGATTTGAAAATGCAGCTGTCATATTCACTTTGGTTTCAACAAATCCAATTGCCGAATGCCCAAAACAATGCATATACTTGATAGAAAAGCAATAATGAGGTTCAGCTTTCCTGGTGTGTTTGTGAAAAAACACATTGAACTATTATCCAATGGACAAAACAATGGACAAATGGACAGTTTTATATTATTTTACTTTTAATTTGCTAATGATGGGCTTTGAAGTTTTTCATATGGAAACTTCTTTCTAAACCTAAGAATAATTTTTATTTAATTTCTCAGACAAAAAAATTTCTTGAGTGGCAAACTTCAGTTCAAGTATAAAGTTTCTTTCTAGCAATGAAGAATATTAGATTCCAAGGAGAAGACCCCCCGGACAATAGAACAGCATAAACTCTCAGCAACAATATCCTTAGAAGTAAAAACACCTAGAGAAACAGCCAACATGGAGACTGGTTGTCAGAGAGGATATACAATTTGTGTCCTTGGAAATATTCAAAACTCAGTGAACAAACTGAGTTGATTGGGCCAGCTTTAAGCAGGGTGTGGGAATAAGAGAGCTTCCCTTGCAACCTCTAACATTCTGCTCTTGCTTGATTCTATTTTCGCTAACTCTATGCAAGTAATTTTCTCCAAATCACTCTATTAAGAGACGATAGACAAAATAATTGAAGAATTGAGAAGAGAAGCACAGGAGGAGTGAACTGGTTGCTCAGAGGTAATTGCTGAATTATTATCAGAACCAGAACCACCAGATAAGAAGTGCTGACAGTAAATTGGGCTGTTTATTCAGTAGTATTTCTAGTGAGTACTTACTACTACGCTCATGTTAGAATTCAGTCTAAAGCCAGATTGAAAGGCAAATAATGAAATCCACAGAAGCAGAGCAAGAAGCACTGAAAGGGAATAAATACAGGGAGAGACATATGGAGTAATTAAGATTCAAAGTTCTCAGATTATAGGAAATCATGATGTGTTTTGTATTAAGAGAGACAAGCAGAGAGAACAAAGCTAGTGGAAAGAGATTGAAGTCAAATTAAGAGATGAAGCAGTATGGTACTGGTGGAAGAAGGAAACCTACAGTGAATGCCTGGGGTGCATATGTGATGGAAGAATAAATTTATTGGAGATGGCAGTGTATAGTGACAGACTGCAAAAGAGATAAAACCAACAAAGACCTCCTTATGCACATCACTTTGGCTGCTACAGTAGATCATATTCATTGAATCAATATGCCAAAGGGATACTAAAGAATAAATATAATCCATTAGAGTTGAGAGGATACAGTTTCCACCAGTTAAAAAAACATCTACTTAACTGAATAGGTTACAGTACATTATTATAGCTGTATAATAAAATTGTTTCTCTGCATTTTGGATGCATTTTCTCTGTATACCTGGATACTTGTTTTGTGAATGAAGAATTTTCTGCATATTTTACAGATAATGACCCAGCTGGCTACAAAAATTCTTCTAGCCATCCTCTAGTAGAATTAAATGCCTATCAGTTGACAGGATAATTTGAAAGAGTTTTAGAGAATGAGGCAGGTCATTATACCAAAAAATGATCATTTATATTTTTGAGCAATTGACAATGACCTAGGTGATTAGTTACATGTGCACATTTAGGATGACAGAAGTCAGATGTGTGGTACCCATGCTTATGGCAGCCTCTACCTAGTCTCCTTATAATCATGAGGTATGCTTCCTCAACATATTCTCTCCTACCAATAATAGGGTTTAGTTAGTGAAATTATCTGTTCTCTCATCAGGCTCCTATAGCCTGAAGTAAATTTCTGAGTTCCTTAGTACTACATGTGACTTTGAATGAATCTCATGTGCTGCATAGTAGACCCTTCATTAAGCATGTTTCTGCTATCCTTACAATCTTTAAAAATGCTCATCCAGAGCCCTCAAAAAATGCAAATACTTAATTTTGCGATCTTTAGCAACAAACATTACAAGTGTCTGTGCTGGAAAGAATTCAGACAACATTCCAGCAGAAAAAACAGCTTTAGAAGAAAATATAGCTGTGGGACATATTAATTAGTACCAGCTTTGTTCATCATATACATTATAGACCAAGGACAGATTCATGCTTACTCCAGATTCAGTCAGGAGTCCACCAATAATTAATGTCTCTGAGAACACAGAGAAATTATGCTTTGATTAGAACCATACTTCCTATCCAAAAGTATGTTAATACTTTCTACTTTTCTTGTTCTTTTCTTTGTAAAGGCAGAAGAACTTTAAACACTTATACCAGTTACAATTGGAGTCTTTGTATTTGGCATGTAGTGGAAGCATTTGATACCTTTCTGCCTACACCAAGAAAGAATGCATAACCAATATTGCAATACTCCTCTGACAGTTCATTATAATGTGATACTGGACCTATAGACACTAATCATGAGCAATCCCGTTGGCTTTAACACAATTAACTAATTACACAATAATGGGCATCTACCTGGTACTTTTAAATGCATGAGATTTTTATTTTTTTCTTTTAAGTAGGTATAAGTCTGAGCCTTCATGCATTTTCACAACTGCAACACATAAATAATATGCATGGACATCCTCCCCACCCCCTCACACTCCTTTATTCCTCATCTTTACCATCTAGAAGAGGTGCACTCAAGATTTTCCATACAGCCTTTTTTTTAAATTTTGGTGTGTACGAATTTAAATTTGGGAATGACAAACCTCATCTAATGTACTGCAGCACAGTTCTTCCCCTCAAATGTAGTAGACACTTACATCAGTCATACATCTTGCAGGTCTCTCATTTCCTGAAAATGCATGCAGCTATTTCCTTTTCATTACCTATTTTTCAGTCAGCGGTAAGAATATGACAATCTAAATTTAGGATCATCTCAGCCACAGGTACTGTACAGATATGCTAATAAAGAATGCCATTTTTCTTTTTCATTCATGCCAGCCTGAATAGATATGCAACACAGTCTTTGGACGGGCAGAAATTAGGGGATTAGTTTTGTAATCCTTTGTAGAATGTTGTTGTTCAGCAGCCTCTTTGTGAATCAGGAAGGTGACCCTGCAATCATCACAGCTCATCAAATTTCACTTAATAAGAACTCAAGAGGGCACTGGTGAGAAACACAGCGTAGAGGGATAACTGGAATGAATTTGATGATACTGCTTTACAAATTGTATCTAGTACCATTCAATTAGGTTGATGCGTTGAAATCTCAGTGGAAGAACTAAACAAGGCAAGATTTACAGGAAAAAGAGACTTCTCTCAACCAGTATTGCTCAATACAAAAAGCAAACTTTCAGGTCAAAAGAATTATGTCAGACAGCTTCTCCCTTTCATTCAAACCACATCAGCTGGTCTCACAATCTTTTCCCAAAAGCCAGTGCTTTACTCACACATCACGATAGCCGCAGCATTGCTATAGCAACTGGAGGGAGAGTTGCTAAAAATGTATACAATTCAATCATTCAGCAAGACTAATTTGCAAAGAGTAGCTAATAAAAAAAGGCAAAGAGATGCCACTGCTACACACCCCTCCACATCCTCCCAACAGACAGGGCACACACACACACTCTCAGTCACCTGGCACTCTCCACCATCAGCAAAAAAGAGAAGTTTTAGCTGATGTAATTGTAAAAGACATTCATTTATTGGAAACTAAGCGGTGTCAATACACATTGGAATGATTGTTTTTTACCTCTCAAGATTTGTCACTACACCTACTCCACTAAAGTTTAACAAAGTATGTAAAACAAACACATTTTTTGGCATTGCAATTAGTTTAAAAAAACATTTTTCTCAAGCCAAGGAGACCATTAAACTCTAGCCTTCACAATGCTGCACATGACACATGACACAAGTTTACGTGTCTTAGAGGACAGCCTTGTTAGTTCCAGCAAAGCAGTGGAAGAAAATATGGTCAGAAAACTTCAGTTTCCCTTGGAAGAAGGGTCAGGATTTTGCACAGTAACGCAGGGTCTCATTCAGTTCCATTGTAACTTTTCATGGGAACTTTGTCAATTAAAAAAAAAAGAAAAATCCCCAAAACTATTTAACTGGAAATTACTTTTAAAATAATTTAATTTTGTGTACTAAATACTATGATTTTTTGCAACATGGGCACTTTCAAATACTTCTTCTGCTACCAAATGTGCTTATATGGAGACAAAGCTCAGATCAGGTTTTATTACTCTAACTTCATGCACATTGATAATCTCCCCCAGAAGTTATCATATTTTATGTCTCATCAATTAGGCACTAGAAATTAAAGTGCCTCAGTCTTCCTGACTTGACTCTTCAGAAGCAAATTTGACTGCTCTGTTCATATACTAGAGCTTAGGTGTCACAGTTTCAATGCTATGTGACCAATAAACATCACCTCTATTTACCATACTCAAACACCTACCTTGGTTTCAAAGGCATACTTAGCCAGAGTTTAAAAATTTTAACAGGCAAATAATATTTTTGTAGCTTATTTTCCATGTGAGACCTCAAATACTGAATTATATTGCATCAAGTACGACATTCCATCAACTTTCTATTCTTTTTCTTTCCTCTACAACAAATACAGAAATAGATTTTTTTTGCCCCCAAATTCCCAGTGTCACTGTCTAAATACTCATCAAGTCTAATAGGTTGGACTGAACTTTCAGCAGAAAATGCTTTTAGTCCTTTTGGTACAAGGGTGGCTTTCTGCACCCATCAGCTGCAGTTCTGAAAGCACTTGAAAGGTGGTGTTCTTTTTTTGATAGCAGCTTATGTGATAAATATGCCCATTGACAGCAGAAACCTGCAAGCAAATCTTCCAACTGATGCCATGCATAACCCGTAATTGCTTATTAGTACTTCAGCTCATTTCACATAAGAGTCTCTCCAGCCTTTTCCCACCCCATCACAGAAAGTTTGTAGTGCGGTGTTTTGGGTAGAGCAGACAGACTGGAGAGCCACAAGTGCCCTCTTCTGGATATCCGATGCTACTCCAATTTATCCATGGACCAGCACTGAGGACTGATTCGTGCCCAGATGTCTTAAAACACTTTCTGCTGAAGTGTTTTGCATTCTGTATCTCTTGTCTGAAAATGAAAAGACTTCTTGAATTGTAAGCTTTTTAGTGCAAGCTACAGAGACTAAACAGCATCAGCCAAATAGCTTAATAATACCTAGCTGTGTAATTTAGGAAAGATCATTTCCCCATAATTTATGGGCAATGTCTTTGTCAACATGTTTCTTAACTGGGTACAGAAAAACGGATCTTTAGTCCTAAGATTTTCAAGCATCATTTAGATTAAGAATAGTCCTCCTTTTTCCTCCAAGTCTGATTTTTTTTTTAATTTTTTGTCTTATAATATCGATAGGAATAATCTATATATGAAGGAAAACATAAGAATGTCAAAACTCAAACATTAGTATATCTTATACCTAGCTGCCAATCCTCAGTGAGGTAGATAAAGTTTCTCAATTCCCATCTGTGCTGGGAATGTTCACACACTGAACCATGCACCAAACCACATCCATAAATCAGTATGTGCCTAAATATTAATATATTTCCTATAGGTTTAGATATATGTATTTGACCATCCAGGCATATACAGTCACATACATTAAAGATTAAAATGCATGTTGCTCATGACAACACAGTTTACACACTAAATGATTACACAGCTACTGAAATGAACTCTATAGGCATGGGTTTATTCTATAACCAGCATTTGGAACATTATGACCAAAATAGAACCAAAACTGAGAAAATTTAATTAAAGGATTGAATGTATTTTACTTCAGCTATCTAAGAAAGTTATCATTTCGACATATAAGAATAACCAGGAAAGTCACATAAGCTGCATCCAAGCTCCTCTCATACTCCATTTGCCTTCTGTCTAAAGGATATGGGTAAAAACAGGTTATGAGACCCAGTAATTCTGTATTATATTTTATTCAGCATAAGTATATATTACTGAGATCCAGCACACACAGTGTAGCAACCCTTCTGAAATCCATTCATGTGAGGAAAATCCTGTCATGTTTCCAATGTACAGATTAAAGGCAAACTTTAACCTTCTCAGCTTAAGAATGGAAAATCCAAGTGAAAAAGAAAGAGTGGAAATCAAACGTTGAATTTGCAAGCACTCCAGATAAGTGTGGTTATCACACTTGTTTAGCAATCACAAATTGTTTAGCAATTTTTCATTTTAGCTAATATAATGTCGCTCTTCAAGGTGAGACTGGAAATCAACATACAAACAGAAATTCTTTCCATCATGACTACTAAGTGATGTGGGGAAGCCACCCAGCTCAACTGTGCTCATAGTTCACTGCCTTGAGATTTCAAATGTTAAAATTCCATTACAGTCTTAATTAAAAGTAGATATATATGTATCTATATATATATATATTAGTACCTCCACCTATATTTTATTTCCTCACTTTCTGCACAGCAGCTTCTGTAGTTCTCAGAACCACTGCTAATACAAGTCACTATGGGTTCCTAGGTGGGAAACTAAGTCAGGAGATAAGGAAAGATCCAGTCAGCCAAAAGATAACTTTCAGCTTGCACTGCAAATTGTTCTAGAAAATCCTGGCCCTCAGCACAAAACATGGCATTAAGTAGTCACGCCTTGAAAAAAGCAAACAGAAGTTGCAACAGAAGTCACATGAAACTGGTCATTTGTTGCAGGCTGGACTCGGAACACTAATCAAAATTGACCAGATAACCAGCAAATAAACTAAATATTAAAGCAAAAATTTCAAAGCAGTAGTCAAACTCTGCATCCCAGATGTTCAATGCAATTTTCTTTTTCCTATGAAAAATGCTGATAAATGTGAATTTCTGATTCACTCCTTGAAGAAGTATTTCCTGTCTGAGCCTGAAAGTCCACATAAATGAACTCAAATAACAGATCATTCTTTTATTTATTTTTGCTCTGCTTGTATAGGTTATACCAGTTTATGTTGCTGTCTGTAAGTGATTGGAAAACACAAAGTATAGATGATGCCAGAAAGCAAAGAAGAACTAGCCATTGTGGACGTCATAGCAACTGTGGAAATGCCTACCTACTTCATGTGTAAGCACTAAAGAGGGGAAACCAAGACATTTGCCATCTTCTTGCATAGCACATAGATCTATTTGCAGATGTATGGCACCTATTGATCAGGATTTGCAGACAGTTATTTTCTTGTTATCCCAACAACAGGTGTGCTGCTAATAATAGAAAAAAGCCCTCAATTCCTGTTTCTTAAAGATTTTTGACAACATATTCAATTCTGTGGCCTCTTGGATCAAATAGCTTCCTCATTTTTTATCCTCTCTAGATCTCTGAACTAACTTCATCGTCTCTGCTGCTTTTTAGTACATCTTTATCTAAAGAAATTCATTAACAAGCTGGCTATATCATTTGCTAATCACTAACGAAAACGTTAAATTAGATCTGACATAAAATTGATCTCTGTGACATCTCACTACACACTTCTTGCCCTTCACATCCCAGCTGAATATACTGTTGCTTATCATTATCTTTTATTTACCTTCAGTCTTTTGGACAGTTTTCAGCCTCTCTGTCACTTAAGTCAATTTCAATTAATTTTTTCAATGAGACTTTGCAAATCACTGTTATTGATTTTTACTGTCACAAATACTTCATTAGATTTTACATACATTAAGCTTCTTGTATCCCTATTTCTCCTCTGTTATTTACTAGATGATTTAGAAGTTACTTGTGCCTGATATTCTTCATTATTTCCTTATTCTATCATGCAGTAAGCTTTGAGAGCTTGAAAAAGTAGCATCTCTTTCCATATACTATCCAGACTTAAAGTTAGGACCCTTGCACAGTGCTGCAATTCTTAGGATCATGCTTTCTACCAGCAATATATTTATCCCTTCTCAGTTCTCCATGACTTTCATAAATCATTACAGTTCACCACCCTTTAGATCCTGGGATGCATATGTTCAGAATAGCCAATCTGTGCTTTCCTTCACAACCCTCTGGTCCTATCCCCATAACACTTTTGGATCAGTTCTGATTTGCTTCCTTGCTAAAACCTTCCTTAACTTATACTGGAATATGCTAAGACTTTTAATTGCTGCTTTTCTTTCTTTTGCTGTTTTTAAGCTGCAGTTAATAGAATAGTAATATATTTCCTTCCTTTCTACAGAAAAAAAATATACTGGATTTATATATGGGTGCCTAAACATAATTTTAAAATCCACTGATACTCAGCACAAATCAGGTGGCACAATTCTGAAGAGAAAGGCTTTTGTCTGGTCCATTTTTAAAACAAAGGCTACCAACATTTCCAAAATTTTTTCTAATTAAATAGAGCTTTTTTATAATTCTTTTAAGAAATCTTAATTGAACATCTGAGGAAAGATATATTCCTCTTTTTTAGCTAATAATCATTAAATAGATAACCAATACTTTGATACCAAGCTTACAATATTTTTTGTTTTGGAAATTGGTTAGAGTAATTCAATTTTTGGTTTGTGGGAAAAGCAATTTTTGTGCAACGAAGATCATATGCATACTTAAGTAAAAATTCGTTACATCTAGGTCTAATTTTATTTATGTGCTTTCAGGGAATAGTATAAAGTTCCTGACAGAATAGAACTGATTCATCAGATAATATGCAAGAAAATATGCAGTAAATATGGCTTTGAAAGGCAAAACTCAGGAAAGAAGTATGTCTTTTCTAAATCTAGGTATCTGGCACATGTCACATCAAAAAGAACTTGTATCTTTTCATGGATTATAATTATCATTTAGTAATTCATAAAATGCTACTAACTGTAGGATTTAAAACACATCCAAACAAAGAAATTAATTGATGACATGTATTGTAACTGCACAAGACAAAAAGCACAAAGATATTTTGTTTCCTGTATACAGCAAAAAACACCAAAACAAAAAAGAAAAACACATGAAACCACAAGAACTATTTTCAAAATAGTTTTATTTGGCTAACTTTATGGTCAACAGAAATTAATTCTTAGCTGTCTGGTGGAGAGAATTATGACAGGTACCCAAATGCAAGCTGCCTTTTCAGCTGTTTTTAAAAGGCTGTCACACATGACAGGGGACATGGAAAAAGTCTGCACTTTCATGCATGGAGCCATACTAGGAGCTCCAGGACATGGGAATGGCAACAGACCTTTATGTGTCACAAGCAGACAACAGGGTGATAAAATTATATGTCTTTGCTTTAGACGGCTATAGAAAAGTGAAAGTAATTTAATTCCATGTATATTACTTCATATAAGCAAAACAGAAGAGGAATTTAACATAAGTTTGAAGACAAGTGCAGAAATAGTGGGAATGTAACTTTCAGTGTGTGCGGGACACTCCCTTTCAGGAGTCCCTGCTTGTGAGGGGAGGACTCCAACAAGTGTGAAGGTCTGTGGAAACTTGCATAAAGTGTAGGGTTGCATGGAAGTCTGTTTCTAGGGCACTTAAAAGGATATTAAAAACTGTCCTTTGACAACATTCTTCAAAGTACTGAAATAGTGCAAACTAAGTTGGATAAAAGTCTGGTCTAATTCTAGATGTTTCCTCCAGTCCTTTGAGGCCAGTTTAGATCTTGAAATTTAGCTTGAATTTAGTGATTATTTTAAACTATTAAAAGGAAATTATCTTTTTGAATGCATATTTTTATTACAGAACTTTTTTCTCTGGAGGGAAGTTTATACATGAGTAGAGAAGTTACCATTAGACTGATGGAATATAAATTTTATCTATTTACATTTCCAAATTCCTTTTTCTTATGTTTTTTATAAAATTCTTTTTCCCTGTGTCTTGCTTTCCTTATGATCACAATTTGATGTGCAATTGATTTTAATTTTAAGTTGTTTATAGTACATCCCCACCATTCATCTGTTATTTGCACTTCTTGTGATCTCTTTGGAGAAAGGAACAAGGATTCCCATCTTTACAAGCAGCACCAGGAGTATTGTGGGAGCTACCAAAGTAACCACTAATAATGACAAGAGTAATAATTTAGACTGTTTTATCTTATCTGCTCCATCAGTATCAGTTCACCCATACAACATTAGCACTTCACTATCATCCACCAGTGATCTGCCAAAATATTTAACTTAAAAGCTGACAAACATGTCTTGGCTGCACACACACTGAAGTATTAAAAAACTGGAAAGGAAGTTGTATGCTGCCTACATGTATTTTATTTATACATAGACATGGAGCCTCATTATGAGTGCCATCATCAGCCTAAAAGCATTTCTCGCACTCAGTAAGGTTTTGGCCAGTAAAATCCATATCACATAAAAACAGTCACCTGTATTCACAGATACAAGATTTCAAACAAAACAGTGCATCAAAGAACTTAAAACTTGTAGTCAAAAATAAGCTAAGGAATTCTATTAAACTGAGCATGCTAAAGACAACAGATGAACTTTCAAGTTCCTGAATGCATAGAAACAATAATCTAAAACCTGTATCAAAAGTCCAGAACTGAAAGCGACAACATAAGGAATATTTTCTAGACTAATCATTGATGTTTCTCTGATCTCAGTAGCTCAACATACAGAAGGACTCCAAGTGAAACTGGAGCCCTGGATATCCCTCAGGAAAGGTATTAAAAATAAGTCAGAAGAATAGAGTTATAAACCATGCCCCCCCTCACCCCCCCAAAAAAATAATTAAAAACAACAACAAAAACACCAAAAAAAAAAAAAGCCACCACACTACCTTAACAACATTTTATCCAGAGCAGCACATGCAACTCCACATCTCAGTTGAGTCAGACTCCAAAGTACAGGGGACTCAATGAAGTACAGACAAGGACAGCTACAAAGATTAAAGATTTGCAGCAGCTGCCCTACAATGAAAGATTAAGAAGGCTGAGACACCGTAATTTCAAGAAAATAGCACAAAAGCAACACAACTGTGCTTCAAAATTTTCTGAATGCAGTGAATGACTGCAAAACCTTTACTCACTAAATTAATAATGCTAAAACTAAAAACCACTCAATAAAGGTAGCAAGAGACTACATTAAAGCAGATAAAATACCATAAAGAGACAATAGTACTCTTTATAACTTGTTGCTGTATCTCAAGATTGTGGAGGCAAACTGTATCAGTAAATTAAAAAATACACTACAAAAAACAAACAAACCCCAAAATGATCCACATCAAATCAAAACAAAACAAAACATACCCCAACCGTCACAGGGTACAGAAAGAAAAAAGACAAGAAAGATCTTACCTAACAATGTCCCTGAAAATGCAGTTCTGGGACATACCCCCTCTCCCCCCGCGCCCCCCCCCAAAAAAAGTTATTCTCCTTATTCTCAGCTGGAGAACAGTAAACTGGATTGTCAATTGCTGTGACTCAGCTGGGCCTTCTTACATTGTAATTTGCTTTACCTTTTATCCTGAGAAATTCTATTCTTTTGTTACAAGTATGAAAATGCAATTATTAATAAGGCAAACGCATACTTACTGGGCAGCCTGTTAACGAAGATAACATACAGTACTTCAAAATAAAACGTCAGAATTTACTTACTACAGGGAATAAAAGGGAATAAAAACCTAACAGAAAACACCCTACCTCCTGAAGCATTTTTCACTGAATAACCTGGAAGGATTGAAGGAATGAGTGCACCCTGCTTACTAACATAACTGTACACCTACAAAAAGTCAGTCACAGCTATTCCTGACTTTTGGGACATCATATTAAGGATTATGAAGTAACTGAAGGTGGTGAGGTTTTTCGTTTAAAAGAAAGAAAACCAGTGTCTATACTTGTGATATTGCACTGCAGTGCCTTCTCAGAAATAAGTGTTTTCAAAGGGAAAAACTGCCAACCTAGTGAAGAGCAATATAGGAAAATTATATTCCAATTAAAATTCTGGTCTCTTATCTGGCGTAAAAAAATCACAATCAAATTTTGTCCAAGTCATCAATATATCCCAGTTTTTCAGGTCACAAATATGTCCTTTATTGTTTTCTGCACTCACCTGTTGCTAAGGGCAATCTCTTTTGGTTCTTCTGTTAAAACCAATCAAACAAGAAAAACAATAACAACACCAAGGCTCTATTAAAAAATTAAGTATTCTTATCTATGATGCTCAATCTCTTAGAAAGCATTTTTGCTTATAGACACCAGGTTAAATCCACTTCAGCACGAGTGGATTTTGACTGTTCGAACTACAGAGTACAGAACCACTCATTATCTGTTTTCATCTGAAGTCATAACAAGTGGAAAACAGTAAACTCTGTGTCAGTACCCAATCCTGCAGATTGTTGGCTGATACAGTGTTTTCTATTAGAAACTGTTTTATTCACTTTTACTGGGATATATACATATTCAAATTCATTAAACTATTTTAGTTTTAAGTACTAAATCTAGTAGAAGTATCCAGGTCTGGATATCTGATAGAAATATGCATGCTCAAGTGCTCCTCAAGACCTGGTGAAATTAAACTCCTGCAGTCAGACCCTTGGAAAGTCAGAGTGCACAAAGAAGGAGTGCTAAAGTCAAAAAATCCAAGTGATGTTTGTTGCAGCAGCCCTCTTGTTAGAGAGTAGAAATGAGCCAAGACACAGACTTCTTGTCTATCACAGCACAAAAAGGGTCCTGGTTTATTTCTCTTCACAGCTTAGCCACCCCAACTCCAATCATTCACTGACTTTGCCTGCAGCGAGCTCCTATTGTAGGTTTCTCTGACAACCTCTGACTGCTGGTTACTGCCTGCTAAACCATAACTGCATGTATTGGTTTGCAGACTCTGACTGCAGGCTTTTACCTTGCTAGACTGTGGCTGCAGGTTCCAACAACAGGCTCTGACTGCAGACCCAGACTGACCTCACAGCAGTGATTCTCTCTCCCAGGATCCTTCTGCTTCATGCTCCCCTCCTTCTCAAGGTTCTTCCTCCTTCATTATTTTTTTTTTTTTTTCCCCTCACTAGCTAACCACTCCCTTTTATCACCCTTTGTCTTTATTGGATACAGCTGTGACTCATCAGGGGTGAAGTCACCTGTACTCCCTTCTCCTACAATGTCATGTCTTCCGAGAAGCAGCTTAGGAGAGCCTAAAAGGACAAAGCCCAAATCTTGTGGTTTGATATGAAATTAAAGCTAAGAAAGGTCCATTAAATACTCATCAATTCATAAGTGAAGGTGTAATCTTAAATTCACTAATTCTAGTTGTGTGTGCATAGGAGATTTTACTTCAATCACTCAGATATCCTGAAAAATTCTGTAGGTCATGAATTCTATCATGTAGTAATTGCACTATGTCACAGACATAAAACCACGTATTAAATACTAATTGCAATTAGGTTGAGTTAGAAAATTTCTAGAAAAACTGGTTCTGTCACTGAGCTTAACACTGAAAATTAGACTCTTCCACACCAGTATACCAGACTAAGGAAATTGTTCTTTAGCTTTACTTTTGATTTAAATAAGAACCAGATAGCAGTTAATACAGAGATAAACTGGGATTATACTATTTGATTCTGGAATTCCTAAATTTCATATGAAAATTAAAAGAACAAGCCATTTGAGAATGCTTTCTTTAATGAGCAGTCCTATGCTACGGGTTAGAATTTGGCAGTTAAATCATCAGAAATCACTGAACCAGCATATAATTAGGATGAAAATGCAACTATGCATAATGCCCATAATTAGGCCTATGAAAGCTGAAACAAGCAAAACCATTAAATCAGTCAATCTTTAAATCAGATGGTCACTGCACCTACTCACCAAGTTGTTTACACATGGTTTCTGAGGCCCATAGGTGAACTGCAGCTTGTACACACTGTACAGGCATTTTGCAGGGAATCACACTTTGTTAGCTCCTACACTGACTGAAGATTATCACCTACCATGTTCCAAGTACTGTAGCAATGCATTGCAAAGATAGCACACCAAACTGACCAGGCCAGTAGCCTTTTGAGTAAAATAGAAAATAGATAACCCAAGTTTACAAAAATACAGCCAGTTAGTGTATATGGTCTACTGTGTATTAATGTTTTTAATGTCCTGAGTGTTTGTTGTAGTGAATTGATTTTGTATGTCCTTAGCAATTACTCATTTTATTTCCAAGTTCCAGTTTCTTTTGTGTACTTCCTTGCTTCAGTAATAATTTTTAAGTTCAATGATCAACAAAGCTCACCTATGCAATTGCCCTTTCACAACAAACACATAGCACTATCTCCAATGCAGTTGGACAGCTTTGTTAGAGAAGATCTGGGTTTTTTTTTTGTCTGAAGCTTTTCTACATGCGACTAACAAGAAGAAATTCTCTAAACGTACCATTTTGCGTCAAAAACCCCTTCCAAATTCTGGGAAAATTTAAAAAAAAATTATTCACAACACACTAAGGATTTTACTTCTGCTATTTCTACCATGGGGAAACCTGATTACTCAGCAGACTTGTGACATTTAAACACAAAGATTTGCAGAAGAGTGTCCTATATCCTGAAGTTCCAGGACTCTGAATTCTGACATTACCTGTATTCTCACCTACCTTTTCCTGAAAAACAATACCTGAAAAAAAAATAGTTTTAAGTAAATGGACTGAGTAACACACACTGAGAAACAACGGAACACCCAATGCCTATCTAATTTGATATTAAAAAAAAAAAACAACTTTTTCACTATGAGGACAGCCTCTACCCGTTGCATTTCCACCAAAACTTCAATATAAAATTAATATATTTATTTTTTCAGCTGTCTTGGGAGTGAAGGGAAACACCGTTTACAAGTATCATCAGCACAGATACTAGAGTATGCAACACATTCCACAGTTCCTGTGCTGTCCTGACAAAATTAGACCAATTCCTTAGGAGGAAATCTGTTTATCTGCTTTATGCCAAAAATCAGGAGGCAGACTGTAATACTGAAATTAAACTATCAGGAACATAGAGTCCTTCTGACATGGTAAAAAGCACAGGAATTATGCCTGTGGCTATCCATCTGGTATTTAATCCAAGTAATATAAGTTGATAGTTCTTTCACAGTTTCTGTAAATCTACCTCTATATGTCCCTAAAAAAAATCTTAATACAGCACCCACTGGACATAGAGAGACAGTACTTCATTAATATCAATGTGTTTAATGTGTTTTAGTATGTTAGCCCTGCAGCAATGGCATTCAGTTAGGAAAGATTCACTCACTTAATGCCTTACATATTTCTTGGCTCATAAAGAGCTACACAGTACTGCAGGGAGCATACAGTAGAGTTATTAAATGCTATTATTAAATATGCCATATTATTGCTGAAAACTGTACAAGGCGAAAAAAACAGAGAACCCTCAATATTTGACTTTAACTATTATACAATATTTCAGTAGCTACATTTTCACTTCATTATTCCAAAAGGTTTCCATAGCTAGAACCTACCTATAATCACAACCCAAGCTGAATATATTACAGTAAATGTGACAAGGTAAGATGATAACTGTGGTGTTATGGTGTAAGGATTTACAGTCAGGACGTGAATGCATTATGCACAGTGAGAGTTTTCATAATTTATTCATAATTTTAGGAATACTATGAAAAATATAGAGGCACTTTGAAAATCAGATCAATGATATGTGCATCACTGAGTAGTTGAAACTCATTTACTGTGCATTCCCATGTGCTTTTGTACATCATTTTGCTGAGGGCCAGGTTCCAAAATAGTAGCAGTTTTCTTTCTTTCTTTTGTCATTTTACTGAAGCACTCATGAATGTTTGGATACTCTAAGATCTTTTATACCATCTTCCAGTAAGAATCCACAATTTACTGAGATTATGGGTTAAGAAACTCCCCATGGAGGTAAAAACTGAAAAAAACCCCATAGGTTTATATTAATTATTAGAGAAGTCAAGTCATTAATACTTTTCATCCTCCCTGTTGTCAAGACTTGGTACCACAGTAGAAGATGTCATGTCAGCCTCCTGTCCTACATGACCAAGGAAATAAATACTGCCCAGGGATAAATGGTGCACATTGCATCACACAGCTGCAGTGTGTTGCCTCCAGAGCTGTCAGTCTGGGTGCTACAAGGGACAGAGCCCCTATGGACTGTGTGAATTTAACTAATACAGAACTCATATACACACCTAGGAACAAAAGATACAAATTAAATACAGACTAAACAGAGAAAAGAATAGACTAGTGCTCTGGCCAACAATGAAAACGTGCTCAGGAGGTCAAGTCATCCGTGGAATACCAATAACAGAAAAGACTAATATAACCTTTGACTGGACACAGAAACACACCTACACACACACACATATATACATTTAAAAAAATTCATATTAATATATACTCTGACTTGGACCCTGCAGTATATCTTTGCAGCTCATCAGAGATCTTAATCTCTCAAAGGAGTTGTGTGCTCCTTTCTCAAAATGGATTCTGAAGGATTAGGAAATATATTGAAAGAAAAAGACAAATAAAATTTTAGTACCTAAGAATCTATTTTACAATTAAAGATTTAAAGAGCTCAAGCTGTTTCTTTTAACAAAACACACGAGAAATAACTTGATTACTCTATGAAAATATCTTCACAGAGTGAAAAAGCTAGGTAGTAAAGAGCTCTTTAATCTAGCTGAGAAAATGAAACAAGAAGCAAAGGTTAGAAGCTAAAGTGACACATATTACAATTAGAAATTAGGCACTCATTTCTACCACAACCAATTAACAAGTACATTTGTAAGTTCTTTTCCTATTGAAGCCTTTTCAAGAGCTCTTTTGTAATCTGAAAAGAAACAATTTCATCTGAAGTTTTGATCACACTTCCTGCTGCTTCTCTTCAGATTAAAATGTAACAACTGATTATATAAAATGAATTGCCAGCTAGGATAAAAGGGACAGGGAGGAGAAATGCCCTTTTTTCCTCCCTGTGACAGAAGAACTAGAACGGTAAAAAACACTAACTTATATAAGTTTCACTACACATAGTATAGTTCAAAGGAGTCAACCAATTTATCAGCATTGTGTCCATAAAAAGAAGTTCACTGAGAACAAGTTAGAGCCTTAATGTTGAGCACTTTAGGACTTGGAGTATTGCAGCCACAGAATTTTTAGTTCTAAGTGAACATCCAGTAAGTTTTTTGATACTTTTGGGCTCACTTTCAAAAACAGAAGTATAAGCTCTTAATAACTTTTATTTAAAAAATCTGCTATTTCATGTCAGTCATTTTTAGTTCTGAATCTAACAAAAGACACCATAATGAAATATCTTACCAGTGACTGAACAAACTGAAAAAAAAACAGTCGAGCTTTCAGTAACATTAGGCAGGCAACATTAACAGATTATATTCTACATTGAAAATTGTAACAAGAATAATAAATAGAAATCAATTGCCAAATCAACAGTAATGTAAAACATGCAAGTAGCCTAGCTAAAAGGTTTCTAGTCATTTTTTAAGTACACTTACAGGCTTAAAATAAGCTGATGAACTAAAAGCACCTTCTTTAAAGAACACCAGAGTAGATAATTTTGATTAACTGGCTGTTTAACATATGCTAAAATGAAAAGACGGATACTAAGGAATTCACACTATCTGCAACTTCCTAATTTTATCATTGAAGAATCTAATGGAGAGCAAGCTGGTCGAATAATTTTAGTTGTTGCAAATTTTTTTTGCTAATTGTAATGCAAATATCATTGACTAAATTTTTCTTCTGGATAAGACAATCTTATCCTATCACCAATAGTGAGGAAAACAGCCTTTTTCATCTCTTTCCACAAGAAACATATTATGTATATATTTCAACCTGTTTAATTTTATCTCTTTTCTCCTGTCTCTTTCCTATAAATTATACATTAATTAATATTTGAATATACAACTAAACAAAAGCTAATTTTTTTTCTAAGTTTGGCAAAATAAATTTCAAGTGGAATGTGTAAAGTAATCTCTAGAAGCTATTTTATTTCTGGAAGTTATTTTAACTCCAAAGTTTCCTGTCTTTTCACATTTATTCCAATATATGTGAATTTTACACTTTTACAAAGTTTTGACTCCGTGGTTATTCAGGCATATATTCCACTCACTTTCTTGACTTATACAGTCAATGAACTGTTTGACACCAAAGTCAAACTGTTCCCTGTCGCTCAAGTGTGCCTGCCCTGCAGCTGCCTGGTCGTGTGGAGCTTCTGCTGCTCCAGATATTACCAATAAGCCAAGAGTGAATGTCAGTCAATAGATCTGCCTTAGCAAAAAGATGTGTATATTCTTCTACAGGGAAAAATAACTTCAAAAGTGTAGCTCTTTCAGTGTGTTTTTCTCCATGGCCAGTCTAGAGTCTAAAGATGGGGAGAACAGCAAAACAGAAAATAGCAAGAGAAGAAAGGAGCACCATTTGTGACCTTTCTCACTGCCATTTGTCTAGTGTTACTGAATTATATGAAAATACTCAAGAAGAAACATAAAAATATGGTAAACTGTGAGAATAATTTCAAAACCTTTGACATAGGTTTATGGTGAGAAATACGTGTGTTGCATGTGAGGAATTACACTTGGGTCTTAAAAATCCTTGGTGAAAGAATGCAGTGCACTCTAGAGTTTGCTTTGTTTTGATTCATCTTGTTCCAAAATCCCACCAGAAACAGCAACATTATCAAACATTCTGATTTTTAAATTGCTTCAATAAAGATTTTACTGAAATATCTTGGAAAAGTGTATCTTGTAAATTATTTTTGAATCCACAACTGAATAATACAGATTGAACTGAGTGAAACAAATGCTCTTTATCTCTTTAAGAGAGATGTTCTATTGATTAGTACTTCAGAGTCGTTACTGATGCCTCAATCAAACTCAACAAATTCATGGGTTTGGGGTGTGGGGGGCCACCTGCATGCCAGGTGCCCATCAAAGCTGCTCTATCACTCTCCTCCACAGCTGGACTGGGGAGATGTAATGAAAGGCTCATGGGTCAGGATAAATGCAGGGAGAGATCACTCAGCAGCTACCGTCATGGGCAAAACAGACTTGACTTAGGGAAATTAGTTTAATTTATCATGAACCAAAATAAGAGTAGGGTAATGAGAAATAAAAACTAAATTTTAAAAGAGTTTTCCCCCACCTCTTCCTTCTTCCTGGGCTTAACTTTACTCCTAAATTTTCTGCCTCTTTTCTCCCTGCAGGGCAGGGGGACGGGGAATGGGAGATACAGTAAGTTCATCACACATGCCTGTTGCTCCTTCCTCCTCAGTGGGAGGGCTCCTCATACTCCCCCTTCTCCAACATGTCTGACCCACAGGAGACAGTCCTCCACAGGTTTCAATCCTTCAGGCACTGACTACTCTAGCGTGGGTCCTCCATGAGGTCACAAGTCCTAACAAACCTGCTCCAGCACAGACTTTCCAAGGGCTCACAGCCTCCTCCAGGCTCCAACTGGGGTCCCCCATGGGCTGCACATGGTCTCTACTGCACTGTGGCCCTCCCCGAGCTTCAGGGGCACAGCTCCTCACCATGGTCTGCACCACAGGCTGCAGGAGAATCTCTGCCCCAGCAGCACCTCCTCCCTCTCCTTCTGCACTGATCCTGCTGTCTGCAGAGCTGTTGCTGTCCCATACTTCACTCCTCTCTCTGCCTCCTGTTGCACAGCTTTCCCCCTTCTTAAACACGTTATCCCAGAGGTGCTACTGCTGTGACTGCTGGCCTTGGCCTTGGCCTTGGTCAGCAGTGGTCCATCTTGGAGCCAGCTGCAATTGGCTCCACCAGATACAGAGGAAGTTTCTACCAGCTTCCCACCCTGTAGATCCCCTGCTACCAAAACCTTGACACACAAAGCCAATAGATGGGGCCAGGAGCCAGGGTGATGCTTTTGACTAAAACAAGCTTAGAGATAAAATTATAAAGAGATTGTAAACTGAGAGCAGTAGGTCCTTTTCTAGTAGAGGAGAAAATATTTTTTATGGGCTTGGAATTGGCTATTTTTTGAACTTGGGCACATGCCCCAAAATTCTAGTTCAATATCTGCATCTGTGGGAAGGTATCTATCAGTCTGTTTAAAAAAAAAAAAAAAAAAAAAAAAAGTTTTTAAAAGTTCAACAACATAAAACCAAATAAATTTCCAGCAGATGATCAAGTTTTCAACCAGCTGGCAAATTACACTTAGGTAGCAAATGGGGAAAGATTGCTTGTGATAATGGGCCTGCTGATTAGTTCCCCTGTACAGAAAGAACTTAGTGAGTAAATAAAGCTTGATGCTCTATCAGAAATATTCTCCAATCTCTCATTCTTTCTGTATGTCTGAAATGGAAGTCCAATATTTATTAACAGTTAAAGCAGTCTCCAAAGTCAAAGAAAGGTATGTCCATGATGACATCATCTTCTTCTGTACTAGGAAAGAATATATTTGGAACATTACTGAACCAATGTGCTGCTGATAACTACTGCGGAATGAATAACCTAATGGACAGAGTAAGATATACAAAGTTGTCATAAAGAAATGTGCTCCAGGCTCATGACTCACAGCAATGGTTCTTACAGCACCAGGCCTTCTGTCTTCCTCACTTATAATTATCCACTTTTCATCCATCTGTGGAAAACAGAGGCCATGAATGAGAAATTCAGTCTTGTGGAATATTTTTGTTCATGACATCCATAAAAAAAGGAACTGTGTTATAAAAAGGTTCCTCTCCCTTTCTTTCCTTGATATCATACTCCCACTGCCTTGGGAAGCAAAACATTTTTGTATTTGTTACTAAAGACATTAAGCATGTGTGATACAAGACAGACTTCCTACTCTGCATCAGCAACCCTGTGACCCATTTTTTTCATTACTCCTCTCCACCTTTTCTTCCAGAAATGTGCTTCTGAAACTCATGTTCTATGTAGGCTTACTGGATAAGTATATTTCCTCTGCCTGGGGATTTATCATAGCTGAGTACAAGTTGTAACTGGGACAAAATATTTGAAGAGCAAGCATGAAAGGTGCTGAGATGCATGAAAGGACTTAGTTCTAGGACCTCCTTTCCTACCTGAGCACATGGGGACATAGATGATGTACAAAACAGGAAAGTGTGAAGTGGGTGTGGCTTTAAATGGCAAGCACAGAACTGGGCTGCAGTTCCTGTTTTAAAGATGTTGGGGTGCCATGTAAGGAAAGAACTACAGTGACTTTGGGAGAAGAGAGTAAGGTAAAGAACAAGAGAGGGTTATTTAGATGCCAGTGCTGAATCAGAGAGGTTGACAAATGGAAATTCTTTTCATTTCATTTCTCTAGAATTTTCCCAACAGAAAATTATAGGCAATCTAAAATCTAAGCACTATTTGAGTCAATTGTAGTAAAGTATATGAAAATTTAATTTCCCAAGGTAATTTTGCAAGGGAAACGGTTTTCTTTCTGAAGTGGCCAAAAAACTAAGAAGGTTAAAAACATAGCCAATGAAGAATAAAATGTAGAAATAATGCAGTCTGAAAGATACTGTAAGATTAGAAACCTTTTCCTATGTTCAGCATTTCAATTTTACACCAGGTTTTTTGAAGGCCATTCAGCTTCATTTTATGCTTTCAATACATTTTGACTAGAAACATAAATCAGCTGACAGAAACAAACTCAAGAGAGCTGAGACTTGGATTTTATAGCAATATTGATAAAAGCTAGTGGGCATTCCTGCCGGAACATTGGCATTTGTCCTGAGAGATTTTTCAGATTCTTGATGCATCTAAAGACATATTGTTGCACTGCAAGTAATAAATGCAGAAAGAGGGAGGGGCAGGGGAGAAGGGTTCTCTCAATGGAAACAACAAAATAACAACTTTTCTAACAAGATTCAAGGATGTAACTTACTGAAGACTGGGTAAGTTTCAGAGCCTAGATAGGTTTTAAGCAGAGATGCAGGGAAAGGTAATACCTTATAGATTTGTTTGATTAGTTCCTATCATGCAGAAGGGAATGTATTGGGAAAACGTGCAGTAACTCTTTATGTCAGTTTAACTGGCAAAACATAAGCTGAATTAAAGTGTATGAAAGGTGAAGTGAAGCTATTCAAGGAGGGTTTTAATTAAAAAAAAACATTAAAAACATTCTAAACTAAAAAACATCTAAGTAATTCAAAGTAGCAGGTTTTCTTTGCTGGTTGGTTGGTTTGTTTGTTTGTTTGTTTGTTTTAAGATTACTCATTCTTTTATGTAATTACATGCTGGAATACCCACATTTACTAATCACACAAAATTGAATTGGAAGTATATCTCATAAGATCTTTGTCTGTTTCTTACTCCCAAGTCAGACTCAACTGTGCCAAAATCACCCTCACAGGCTTTTGTGCAGGCCATCCAATAAAAACATCTATTGTTGAATACTCCGCAACAGCTCTCTTCACTCTTCCCTAGATCTTTGAAAATATGTCTTAATGTTTAAATCCCCTGTTCCAATATTAGCTCATTCCTTCACGTCACTGGATGAAGGAGGCAGATTATTTCCTTCCTCCCCACATCATGTTTTCTGGACCTGATCATTCACCATGCTTTTCTCTGCAATCTCTTCAGCTGGCCAATGTTTTATTTTAAGAACGATAACCAAACCAGGATACCAGGTGCTGGTTTTGGTTGGGTTTTTTTCCCCTTACAACAATATGAATTTCACAACTGGTGTTGCCTTCAACAAAACATCTCAAATTTTATGCACTTTTTGGCTTGCTAGGCAGTTTCTATCTTTCATTGCTTAGCTGATTATTTTTACTGAAGTGCGATAATTTCCATTTGTCCTGCTTGAACTGCATCCTGCTTTACACACCAAATCACCAATTAACAAGACAGTTTTAGGTCTTAAACATCTCTTCCAAAGCACTTGCAGACATGCCTCCCTCCATTTTCACTTGGTATAAAAGAATACATCATCTTAAACCATTTTGAGATGATTCTCCCTGGCTTCCCTTTGTTTAATTAGAATTATGCAAGAATTTTTCACTTCACCACATCAAGGTATCAGTTTCCACCAGTTTTGCATTTTGGGGAGCTTAATGCAGGCGACATTGCAATTATTTTGTGTGTTTTGGCCACTAGGGTAAGGAAAAACATCAAACCTTTGATCAATAACTATTAGCTGTTCCACTAGAAAAATCCAAAATAGACAGAAATTCAGATTTGAAACTAGTAACACTTGCTTAAAATTTACAGCCAAAATAAATCTTAGTGTTTCCTAGTATCAGTTAGAACGTACATCTGGATGTTCAAAGTTACAGTGCAGAAAGAAAAAATGTAAAAGACAAAATTTATTGAATAATATATCAGGTATATATTGAAAGAAAAAGAGAGCAAGAGCACAACAAAGCCTTGTTCTAATTGACTAATACAAACATTTACATTTTTCATAAGGATTAATGGATTAAGCTGCTTTATCGTGAAGGGAAAAAATTCTGTGTATGACCTAGTGTTATACAACAATAAATGGCTTAACCTGGTTTTCTCTCATGATGAAGTTGTATGCAGTAATGGATTTAAGAGATATGTACATAAGTTTCTTACTTAATTTTATTAGCACACAAACCGTAAAAGGTTTTGATACACATGTATCTGCGTAACCTTTTACAACCAGCATTTCTCTTCCAGTACTGCATGGGCTTACTTTTTTTTTTTTTTTTTCCCAAAGAAAGGAAAAGTACCCTGTGTCAACCGAAAGTATGGTGAGATAATCTTCCTAAAATTGTACTTGAATAGAGCAACTGGATTCCTAATGGCAAAGCGAACACCAACCAATATGTGAATTAGCAAACTTTTCCTGAGAAAAACTGAAGTGCTTAGAGGCCATAACCATACACTGGGCTCCAGGCTACCTTCTCTCTGTATCATATTGCTTCTTTGTGAGAACACACTCAGCAAATAAAAAGGCAATGCAATTTCTGTGTTGTCTTATACTCTAGATATATTCCGTGGTGTAAAAGAGAATTATGAAGTATAACAGCTCAGAATTTTAAGATAAATAAGGAAGTTTTGTCAGCACAGTGAACACTTGTTTGCCTTTGAGCTTTGTCTATATAATCTTTACATTTTATACTGCATTTCTTGAATAAAATGCCATACCATGAGTGAAACAGTCTGGAAGAATTAGTTTGGAACATGAATTGGTTTCAGATAGAAAAAAATCAAAATTAGGACTCAGCTACATACACATCATTATTAATTTAGTTATATTATAAAAATAGTGATATTTCTTTTTGTAGTATAGACCAATGAAACAGTAGTATAAAGTAAAAAGTATTGCCCATAGTAAAACAAAAACATACAGTAAAATGAACTGAGCAGAAATTTTTGCAATACAAATAATGTGATTTTCCAAAAGAAAGAGGTGTCTTATTTTAATTCCAGTAAAGAAGGTTCAGTGACTGGAAATCTGAAAAATGAAAGGTGTCAGTTGTTACTGCAGTATTGCTCAGTTCTGGGTTCAGGCTTTAGTTTGCCAAACTATTTGTCCTGAATCTCCAGTGCTACTCTGTACACATTTACTGAAAAACTAAAAATGGACTGCATGTTTTACTATGTAAAGTGATTTCTTACTTCTTGATTTCAAGGTTTTGGAGAGCAGAGGTAGGAAGGATTTAAAAGATGTGTAGTCAAAAAGCCACAAAAATTCAAACTCCACGATCTGGTTGAAGGCTGAAAAATGTAAAGCAGGTCTAATAAAATTTAGAAGAAATAAACCTTTGCTCTTTCTAGTTTAGTGTCATTGAAATATAGATGGCCTCTGAAAGTTCAGAAGAGCAGAAACAGTAGCATTGGTAGGCATAGATGCTTAAGGAAAGAACTGACCAACATTATGCATCATACATAATACAATTGAAAATGAGGACAAATTGTTACAAAGTATATAGTGGATTTTAAACACCATTTATTCTATACTGTAGAGTATTCACCAGTGTATTCTGTCATTTAGAAGATTGTGTCCATTTATGACTTTGAGACTGAACTGGGGACCTGCACACTCCTCTTCGGTCTACTGCTTCACAGCCAAGTACCTGCAGCCTGCATCTGCAACAGCTTGACTCTACTTGTCACTGACATGGACAAAAACTTACAATATATGTGAGCTAAAAGCCTAAACTTGTAAGCTTGGTGCAACAAGAAAATAAGTAGAGAGCAACGGATTCTGATTTTTAAGCTTTATGTCTTCCAATTACTTTTAAATTATTGAAAATAAGCTTTAGCCTCACAGTTAAGGATGGTTAAATTTTATACATTGTTTTCCAATTTCCTATTTTATTTTTGTTTTTTGCTTCTCAATATCCTATTTATTTACATTTATGAAGTATTACCCATATACCACAAAACATAAAGATGACAAAAGTAATCCTGGATGTTCCTTCAGACAAGAAATACAACCTTTATTTATCTAAAGTCTAACAATAATTATGTAGCAAGTTATGAGAAGTCCTTATTTTTCAAACCAAAAATATTGTCCCTTTCTGGAAAAATAGAAAAGGAACCTCTTCACTTGTGCCCCTGAGAATGCTGTTTTTCTTCAGATTAGTTCAATGGTCCAGATAATATATGAATAATAAAATCAGTACTGTGCATGATATTTTTAATTAGGGAATATATTACAACTCCTACTTTATAGTCTCAGGCAGCAAATAAAATGCTCTGGACCTCTGCCTAGAATACTATTACCATTTGCAAATACTTTCTAGTAGATTCCAGAAGGACAGGAGGGTTGATTTTTCCGAACAAAAGATGATACTAAGTCTTTTTGACTAGTTAATATTCTACAGATCTACTTTTTACATCATTGTACAGCTAAGTTCTTCTGAAAAAGTCAGGAAGAAATTGATCCTCACAACAAATGCAATCAAATTCCAGCCATGCCATTTGGATACATATGCACCTCTCAAAGGTGCTATAACACACACATGCAACTCATTTTGGCATGGCTACACTACTTTCAGAAATGCAGTATATATCTTTTCCACAAAACCTGGGTCAAAATAAAAAGTGAGAAAATTAATCTCTGCATGTACATACTACAAACTCTGCAGCCCATCTGAAAATGTGCTTATGGCACTTGCAACGTTGCTTCATTTTGTTAATGATTTAGTCAGAGACTTTGAGATTACTCCATTTTTCCAGATATTTAATGTCTTAAGGAACAATTGGATTATTCTCAATGTCACAGGTTTATTTCACCCATTTACCTTATTTACTCACATTAAGCTAGTAACATAAATTAGACTAAAGCATAATTTATGACTGCCTTAGGCATATCATCTTGAAAGGCATTCAGTCTCAACCTGTAAACATCAACGGACTGACAATTCATCTCTTTCCCGGTAAATTTACTCCAGCAGCTAATCATGCTCCATCTGACAAATTTGTTTGCCTGATGGGGATAGGCACATGCCCTGTGCACCTATTATTGCACCCTTCTCCACTACAATGAAGTCCCTTAATATGCTAAAGTTGCCCTGCATTCTATCAAGTCCCTTTTTTGTTTGTTTGTTTGTCTGTTTATTAAATTAAACAGCCAAGCTCACTCAGATTTTCACCAGGGGGCAGTGGGAGGTATTTTTTATTATGTTGCTGCTTCAAGATACTCATGCAGGCACAAGAAGCAATGCTGTTTGTTTATTTATGACCACAAGAACAGCTGCAGCAGATCAGACAAATAATGGGTCATTGTAGGAGGATACTTGGAGACAGCATATAAAGGCAGGATAAGTATTTAGGGATATTTCCATCAATTTCCATTCCTGGAGGTGAATCCTCGCTTTTATTGAGTTACTGCTTATAAGAGGATTTTTATGCTTAAAGGTTTTAAGAACCTTTGCTAAAGACCTCATTAAAAGTATTTCAGATGGGCAGAAGACCTTTGAGACCTGCCTCTGGTTGCCTTCCCCAGCACTGTGCCTCTCCAGACAAACAGACCTTGAACAGCAATCCTCCCCATGTTGAGGCTCCCCTCCCAACCATCCTGTCCCAGAACTCTCCTGCAAAAGTGGGACCTTGTACAGCAAACAGTGCCTTCTCCTACACCAAAACAGGATCATCTAACCTATGCATGGAGCTGCTTGGGCTAGGGAAGCATTTCAAGTAAAAAAAAAAAAAAACTCTCTTGAAATATATAGAAGGTAAAAACACTGTGGTAAATTCCAGTGGAATAAAAGATGAATTTGCACATGGTTAGAAATACTTATGTAGGTTACTAATGATACTGCTGTCACCCAACAGTATGGCTATTACAGAGCTGCTCAAAAACTTTCACAGAATATTCCAGCACGATTATTTGAACAAGGGTGCATTACAATGCATAAATGATCTTTTTACATGTGAATAAAGACTTAGAGCTAGCTTGATTATTTGGTTCCAACGTGGTTAAAATATAATTATTTCACTCACAGAAAGATTCCTATTGTGTTTCCCATAACTATGTGATACATTCTCAATGCCCTATTGTGGCATCTGCATGCAGAGCACTTCTAAATAGTAATTATTGGTATAATTCTCACACGCAGCCTGTATCTGTACCACAGGCATGGGTGGATTCACTTGCTGAAGCAGAGCACTTGTTTTCCTTGCTGGAAACTGAAGGGGGAAAAGGAAACATAAAATCTCTTTTCAGTGTATTACAGACTGCAAGCATCTCAGTGCAAAAAAAGGAAAGAATATTTTTGATTACATGGCTGCAAAAGCTGTAACACTGCCCCTTATTTTGATAACTAGCCTACATTTTCTTCCATCCACTATAACTACTTACAAGGAGTAAAATACATGCCTGGGCTTGATTTTCTGAGCTGAAGCTGAGCTGACACTTAGTCTTCTGAGGAAGAAAATGCTTCATGGGACTCAAGCCAAATGAAACGCAGCAACAGGGACTGCCTTTCTTTACAGATATCATAAGGGAAACAAATATGGCCTGAGATCTCACTGTCTTTTCAGCAGAGTTACTTTCACAAGGTAGAAGGGAAGTGTCTCCAAGCAGAAGAAACACCAGCACTGCAGCACTGGGAGAGGTGGCTGCAGCAGAGCCAGGCCTGCCCTCCAACACCCCCCTGGAGCATGGATCAGTCTGTCTGTCCCTGGCACGCTGCAGAGCAGGAGGTGGGTTGGTAGCCAAGCCTGCTGCCTCTTCAGGAAGATACTGGCTGAGAAAAGATTAAATCAATATATGCTCACTGTGATTATCGGCTATGGCAGTTACTAAAAACTGAGGTGCCCTTGCCCATTATTTTTGAAACCTTTGAATTTTGATGCCCCCTGTCTTTGTTGTTTTCCTCTCAGCTACAAAATGCTCATTGTGACATACACACACAGTGCTTCAGTAATTAGACCCACACACTGCCCTGGTTCTATGAGTTGATTGAACTTCTGCTGTCACCAATGAGGGAGTATATAAGAAAGCCTCTAGACAGCAAGAAGGTCCATGAGCATAAATCCGGTACCAATCTCTCCAATCATGACATAGGAAAATTTTTCTCACCTGTTTCAGTGACTATTTCTTCTATTAAAAACATATCACAATACAGGGCACATCTTTTTAAGGCTTGAAAATCTCAGCAAATGTTCCTCTTTTTACTGAAATCAATGAGAATGTTCTGATGAGCGCTTATGAAATCAGTTGCCAAGAGAATCCATAACTACAATACCACACCTCTTATAGCACTGTTGACAAAAAGTTTTAAAACTTGAAATGAGGGAAAATTAAAAACACAGTCCTCTAAAAGCTGTACACACATGTGGCCCTGTATGTACATACAGACAATTTTTAATACATACACTACTTAGAAGAGCATTGAATTATTAGAGTAAAGAAGAATTCAAAGAGAACAATGGCTTTGGTTCAGCTAATATGGTACCTTAAATCAGCAGACTGCTCAGCAAAAATCTTTTTATTTAGGGAAGTTTTTCAGAAAACTACTGAAAGGCCACAAAGCTAAAGCAGAAGAGATAAGGTTAAAAAAGCAGTGGAAAATAAAAATAAACAGAATCAAAACCCTGTAGTATACTAATTTTGTTATGTCCTCTTTATCCATATGAACTGCAAGCTATTGAAGGTAAGTATTTTCCCACTTGTGTATTTGGAAAAAAGAACATGCTATTCTCTTCAATTTTGCAGATAAACAAATATCTCAAGCAGATCTTGCCTTTTTAGAGAAGAGAGGAAACAAAATTATTTCCCAGAAGCAAATTTTACATTTCTTAAAAACGTGATGCAATATATTAATTTTAACATCAATTTCTGTACCACAGAAACCTCAGTGGTGGAGGGACTAAGGCAGAAAGCAGGCAAGGCAGTCCCTGACTCAGGGGTGCATCTCTTTACTGTAATCTCTTTCACAGCTGAGGCATGGTCTACCTGATGATCACTTCAGGTGAGTCTGTCTATCCCATACTGCTTCTTCCGGAGGAGACACAGCTGTGTGTGCACACATCCCACAGATGAAAGAACTGGAGGAAGACCTTGAACAGGCACCTCATGGAAATGAGCTGGCCATGTGTGCTCCCAGCCCAGAGTACCAACAGTATCCTGGAGGTTGCATCAGAAGCAGCATGGCCACCAGGGCCTTTATGCTCTCTCATGAGACCCCACCTGGAGTGCTGCATCCAGATCTGCCGTCCTTGGCACAGGAAGGACACAGACATGTTGGAGTGGGTCATGGAAATTATCAAATGGATAGAGAACCTCTCCGATGAGGACAGGCTGAGACAGCTGGGTTTGTTCAGCCTGGAGAAGGCTCTGGAGAAGACTTATTGTGATCTTTCAGTACTTGAAAGGGCTTATAAGAAGGATGGATGAGTGATAAGGATTCAGATTAGATATGAGGAAAAAGTCTTCTACAAAAGGGGTGGTGAAACACTGAGACAGATTGTTCAGAGAGGTGGTAGGTGTCCCATGCCTGGAAATAGTCAAGGTCAGTTTCAATGGGGCCCAGAACAGTCTAGTTCAGTTGAAGATGTTTTTTGCAGAAGGGTTGGATTAGATGACTTTTAAAAGTCCCTTTAATATCTGGGCTATTCTGTGATTCTTTGATATGGTATTTTTTCACTATTTTTCTCACAGATATTTTGATGCAGTATTAATTATTTGGCCTAGCTAGTGACAGCCTTTAAAAACAACTGTTCAGAAAAGTTTAGAGACCAATGCCCTTCACAGAAATGTAACTTCCCTGTAGTCATTATGTTCTAAACCACATCTAAAATCAGGTTTGCTGTATTTCTTTCCAGGAGTCAATGGGTAACCATGTTATCATCCAGAAATTGTATCCTTCCATGTGACTTGAAAGGACAAGAGTTATTTTATTTCTGAGGCTGACAATCCAAAACAATGTCTAGGAAATAATACTTTTTGTAATTTACACTGTGATCATGAACAGATCCTTTTCTACCATCCTATGTGGATATTTATATAATAAATCTAATCAGAGCATATTCAAAGCACAAGGTGTAACAAAGAGTGTCAAGTGAAAATGGGTTCCTCCCTGCACCATGAAACACAAAAATACACCTGGAGCTCATAAAAGACATTTTAATTAAAAAAAAAAAAAAAAAAAAAAAAGAAGTTAAATTCCATAGATTTATTTGTCCTTGATACAGCCTTGCCAAAATTGTTGGCATTTGGTCAGAATCAGAAACATCCATTTAGACGTGATGCAGGCTAGTGTTCCCAAAAACATTGAGATAGCTTTACTGGCATCTCAGTATTTTGCTTTCCACTGTGCCCTTAACCATTTACTTTTGCAGTTCTGATACTGCAAAATGTAAAAATTGGAAATGGGCCCACCTTCTAACCTCCCAGGCTGCAGTCTCAATGGACATTGGCTGAGATCACATTTACATTTCCAGATCATCAACATCCCCCTATCCCCAGACAGTCTTGTGAGAAAGATGTTTTAACACTAGGACAGAAAGCACAGAGCTTTGAGTAGCAGGCATTTTCTCTGTGTCCTGTTCTTCCCCTGGGAACTCTTTCTTCACTCAATAACCACCAACAAGCAGACCTATACCCTACAAAGTAATGCATCTGTGCCTATGTTCCTGAATAAGCACACAAAAGAATTCAAGATCTCACAGGTTAGAAAGAAAAAACTAGCCTCTAATGTATGCAAACTGCATCCCTCAATGCATATTTTTAGGTGTGTACTGATTGACTTGTCTCAGTGTTTAAAATTAAGTTGCCTTTAGGCAGCCAGGTCTCTTTCAAGAGAGACCTTTATTAACCTTTGGTATAGAAATTTTGTTAGTAGCACCTGATAGCACAGCAGTACCATTTCATCCTTAGCCATGGACTGTAAAAGTTTATAGCTTTGAGGTTTCATTTGTTTTGGTTTTTTTCAGGAGGAGCCAATAGGAGCAAACTACCCATTAAACTGATACGGATACAGACTGTTGCATGAGGGGTGCATTACAATTTTATCTTTCTTCTAAAATGTATGTTTTCTAAAGGTAGAGTTTTTAAAAAATTAGTTTTTAATTGGCTCTAAATTAAAATAGAAAAAATGAACAGATAAATAATTATTCCTCCCCCTGTGTTCTCTTCCCTTGAAAGGTTCATAGAATGTTGTGGGTTTTTTCAATAAAAAGCTGGGATTGTATCTGTCATTAAGACTTAATTGTGATACAACTTGTATTAATATAAGGATTAGTTTTAGTCAGATGTAATAATTACAAAGACATCCATACTAAGTTCAACATTGGATATAGGCATGCCTAGGCTCCTCATGAGATAAACAACTAAATCTTGTGTATTCTGGCTGAGGCAGTTCAGAAGGTCAATAAGCAGGATTTCTTTGTCATTTAGGAATATAGCACTTCCTTCTCTTTGTTCAATTCACATTGTTGTAACTACTTCTGAGCAGGTGTTTAGAACACAAACATTATAGACACTAAAATAAGGAGATATTTGGTTCTCGAAATGTGTGGTCTGGTTTACTTGCAGTTGACAAGGCATTTTACAGGAATACATCTGACTTTTTACAAGTTTCCAACAGCAGTAAACTTTATTCCTGATGACAGGAGAAGCAATTGCTGTGTTCAGAATAAAATTGACTGGTTTAAAAGTCTAACTCTCTTTTCTTGTTTCATGTTTTATGCTCTAAGGTTACATTTAAATCTATTTCAGTGAATCATTCCGTAAAAAACAATTATTTGTATGTTACTGGGGTAAAAATACGTATGAGTGAGCACCAAATCATTGCAAGCTAAGGGATAGTAGGGTTTATTTGAACTGGAAATAAGTATTTAACTTCCTCATGTAGAAAACAGTATTTTGTATAGTATAGTGAACAGTATAGTGAAATTTCCACAATTTATTTTTCAGTTTATAAGGTCAAAAGAAAAAAAATAAGGGAAATAATAAAAAAGCAAGAAATAAAACCACCATCATAACCATCTAGTGCAAGCAGGCACTTTGTGTACTGTGATCCAAACATCTGCCTTCATGCCATGATTCTTGGGCCACATTTTGGAATAATATCAATAGTGGTAACTCAGCATACACAAGTCTGGAAAATATCATACACAGAATGGGCACTTAACACTGTTACAACCATTCTGCTTTGTGAGGGATGATCCAACTTAAGATGGTCCAGCTACCAGCTGCCACTGCCAGCCCCCTCAACAGAGCTCACTACCTCTGCACCACTGCTGAGTCAGCTGTATTTTACTTGGGGGTTTTGTTTGAAAGTGTTTGGGTCCCCTAAAATTAAAATTTATGGCACTTTATTGCTGCTAGAAAAACTGCACAGTCAATCTGTGCAACTGGCTGGCAGGTCAAGCGAGGGTGAGAGAAGAGCACAGAACTGTGTCAGACTCCACTAAGGCAGTGGAAGGCGCCTTCACTTGGCTCACATGGTACTACTGGCTTCTTCCAGTAGATTTGCTTCTTGTTATCTCTCCTGTTTCCTTCTTCATGATACTGGCTTTATCCAGGACGAGCCACAAGATGCATGAAGTGCATATCAATGCTACCGGCATCAATATTTTGGCCTTGTTATCAATTATTAAAGAAATCCATGATTTAAAATGCAAATGAGTCCACGCACAAAGATGCCTTGTCAACTGCAAGTAAAGCATAAAACACATTGCATACCAATTCAGTGGTAACATTCCACTGGGATAGTAGCTTCATCTGTGTTAGTAGGTTCTGAGATTTTCTGGCCCAATCACCTCCTGTGCACCTAAGTCATTTGACTTGTCTAGCACCTCAACAAATAAATTTCACTCATTTTTTTTCCACATGCTTTAAATGTTGCACATGGCAGAGATACATTACTTACTAAGTAATAGTATTAGCACAAAACACAGGGTTCTGCTTTGTCTCAAAAATTGCAAAATCTACTAATAGTAAGTGAATAATTAAGATATGCCCATGTGGCACCAGCATCAGCAGGAGTGCAGAGAACCATACACCCCTTTTGATTCAGTCTGTCACCACCTCAGCACACCATCACTGTGCTGTCATTTGTTATTGCACCCCTCAGCTTTCCCTTTCAGCTTCAAATCTTTACATTCCACCTGGCTATTCTAAAACTGCACTGGCAAGCTCTGCATGTCTACTACAAAATAATAGCATTGTAGTCTGATGCAGCAGCATACACTCAAAACCAAAATAAATTTTACTCAATATAATCTATAATTCTTGACATATCAGGTGATAGGCTTCAGCACAGCTTCCCTAGTGCTCCCTCTTTGCCCTGCTCATCATGCTGCAATTTTCTGCCTACTAGGTACATTCATTGATTGATCAAGGCTTGCAAAAGTCCTCGTTCAATAGGATAGACAGGACCTCAGCAAAGGGTGCCTTCTGTTTTATGCTTGTCAGCAGTATGATGAAAATTCTGTCATGAGACACAGAGACTACTCACAATCTCATAATTTTATTAAGCAACCACGCAAATGGTCTTGCTAGACTGAGTAAATGACGTATTTGCATGAACAATGACTGTTATCTACCTCATCTAAAATAACACTGAACAAAACAGGGAGCTTAACTAGAGGGAAGTCTCTTCTGAACAAACAGATCATTTTCCAGTCACATACTCACTTGCACCTAGTGAGTTGGGGGAGAAACAAAGAAAGGTATGACATCAATTCTAAAAATAGTAAGTCATTCTCCTGAAAACAAGATATACTTACAGAAATGAAAATGTCAGTGCCAGTACTGGGGAAACAGCACACGCTAAGTAACTTGTTAGTCTCTGAAGAATTATATTCTTATGCCAGCTTTTTCATGAAAATCTAATAAAACATTGATGAAATAGAAGAATAATTTTCTCTGCATGAAGATTAAGTGGGAGCATGAGTCTATATGATGGACAGTTTTTGCATTCATCTCATGTCTGCTCCACTGCAGGAATCATTGGGAAATGGCACATACAATATTTCTAAACTGATGTGTATCTGAAATAGTCAATGTCAACTCAAGTCCTACAGGAAGTGACAGCCAATACCAGCTTGTTGCCAGCTGTTTCTGCAACAACCTGTAAAGCTTGACACAGCTAGGCAGCCTTGGCTAGGGCTAAATCCTATTGTTTCAGAAGAAATAAAAGGGAAGACAATTATTACCAAGCTGTATCGAAATGCATAATTACACACAAGCCTGTGTGCTGGTACCTGTCAGAACCTTCAGAGGGAACTGAGGTTCTGACAAAGAGTATTAGAGGTTGGGAGTAAGGGTAGATGCCTTAGGAACCCCATAAACTGGAGTAATCCAGCTGAGTGATTTCTACAAAGTTTTACCATCTGTTGGTGATGATTCAAGCTAAAAAAACCAGATGGCTCTTGAGCCCAAATTTTGTCTTTTTTTTTTTTTTTTTCATTCCCTGAACTGTTCTAAACTTCTGAGAGGATTAAAATTTTGTGTCATTTTGGAGGGATGAATTTTTATAGTGAGTGTCTCCTAGTTTATACTTATTCAGAGCTAATTTTCAAACTATTTATAGTAATAAATGATGCCAAGAGTTTCAGCTTTAAGGCTAAGTAATCTTCTTGGAAAAACTTCAACTTTTTGTAATGCATTCTGAAATTCTCTCTGCCATTTATTGAGGCATAGATTATTCAACTTCCTTCCTCACACATATATTATGTGGTGAATGGATTTACAGCAGCCAGCCTGCTCAGCAGGGTGACTCCTGAATTAGCCAAGACAAATTACCAAAAAAAAAAAAAAAAAGAAACAAAAAAGGTGAAAAAAAGCACAGACTGAATTCTTATGTATCAGAATTTTCTGTACAGAATGCAATTCCATCCTTAAAAGTTCTACAGGACTGTCATGATGAAGCCATCACTTGGAATACAGAAAACTGCCTCAATCTTTTCTTCAAAATAGAAACAACTCCTCCAACTTGAGTTACAGCCTCCTTTTATTGTTTTTTGTTTAAGATAGATGTAGTTTAAGCTAATAGTAAAAAAAAAAAAAACAAACTAAAAAAACCCAAAAACCCACATTAAAAGGAAGACCCTGCCATTTTTACCTCATTTGGCCACTTATCCAGTGAAAGCCATTGGAGTCACTTGTGTGCTAAAGGCAGGTTTGCAAAGTAATCACCTTTGAGCACCCTCATTGAGGTCCTCAGGAGAATTCAGTATATCTGGGGGACGGATATCATTGGCCCTAAAGCAGGATAAATCATAAAATACTCCTCTTAGTCCAGACGGTAAGCATATGCAAGCAAATGTGTTATTAGTGTGATCTGCCTAAGCAGCATGACCAGGGAAAACTGAAATGCTTTGTGTCTGTGGCTGGAGTAGGGTTTTTGTGGATTCCTTTACAGGACAGTCTCTGTTCCACTGTAGGCACCTTCCCTGTAGCAGTTCCCAAGGGAAATACTGCATGTTCCTGGAAAGAAGGATTTGGAACTCTCAGAGTGAACCTAGTAATAGCTTGACTGATTTCAAAGCCACCTACAACCAAACCATGTTTTTGCCCAAGTCTCAAGTGCAATCAGGAAAGACGGAGTGGAGAGGGGGCTGCCCAGCCCTGACCCCCTCAGCACAGAGCAGGCAGGCTGGATGTGTGGCAGTTAAGCACCTTTCTGAGCTTCGGTTTAACACCCTTTCCAATATAAGGCTTTAAATTGAAGGCAACATAAAACCCAGATTCTGAGGCTTAATTCAACTAGCTCTCTTCCCCTTTATTATAGGTAGCTCATGAAGTTTTAGACTGCCTTTCAGTCTTTGTCATCTGTTCATCTATGTTTCTATCTAGAAACTTACTAGCTTATAAAGGCAGCAAAGGTTCTATTCTGGAAGCTCTATGCTGGAAATTTGCTAAATGCAAGTCTAAGCTGAGCAAACATGAAACCTTCATCTACCACAGTTCATTTACTTGTCTTCAGTAGTTAAGGGGCAGAGCTTTACAGAGTGCTTTGTGCATGTGGACTAGCTTTAACTAGAAATAATAAAATTTAATATTACTAATTAACTTCACTTGGAAAGAATGCTTTCTGTAATTTCAATGGCTTACAGCATTACTTTCTCAACTACAGGTCCCAGCATACCTGGGCAATTGCACTGCTTGTGTTCAACAGGAAGTGAGGAAGTTTTCCCCCTTTCTTGAACCCCACTCAAAATAACTAATGAACAATTTTGTGTAGAAGATGACCTACATAACTGAGAAGCTGAAGTATCTTCAACCCCCATCTTGAAGAGCAAAAACAACAAAAATGCCTTTGTGGATCTGATCCAACAATCTGTGCTCTCCATCCTGATAATGGTACAAAGAACAATGCATTTTGAAAGCACAAATTAAAATTAATTCCGTTTTCACTTTATATGCTACCATTAAAATGACACTATTACCTTAATACAAACTGGTAGGGATGTGATTTTTCAGTAGTGGCAGCCTCTGTTTACTAACATAATTTGTTCAACAGTTGTAGGAGCAGGAAGGTAGAATCTATAAATTCCAGACCATGCTGCCTACATGAACTGAAGAGAACTGCTAAAACAGAGATATATGGCTGAAGGCCAGACTTTTATGGCTGAGGCTTTCTACTCCTTATGGCACCAATTTTTAAGCATATCACTGCTGTGCTTCTGCTGATGTAACTGCAGTGATTCAACAAAGTACTGCTAATTTTAAATTGTAGAAAAAGATACTCTTTTCTCATTTATTACTTTTCAACTGCAAATACACAGAGTTTATATCACACAATCCTCCTTAATGTGTTAGCTAGGGGTATAAGAAGGTAGGTAGTGAAAGAGCACTTTTTTTAGTAAAGTTGCTGAACACCAGAAGCTTCCTTTGACTTACTCAGTACCTCTGTAAATCTGGCCTTGTGTGATTAGCTGCAGTAATACTGCTGAGAATAAAGCCTCACATTTTGTGTCTCTCACTGTTGTGGCTTAGCCAACAGTCATTCCTTCCTGTGACAAGGAACAAAAACCCAGTGCTCATGGATAGCAACCTCACAACATCTTTCTTCACAAAGAGGGGTTTTGTTGTGGATCAAAGAGTTAACCTATAATATCTAAGAATTAGCAAAGGATCAGATGGCTTAGTAGATAAATATGTCTTCCTTCTTGGACTAAGTAATTCTGGGTTTACAATGCATTATACATGGCTGCAGTCAAAAGTACAACAGGGCGCTAAGAACATTTCTGTAAGCTCTTTAAAAGTACAAAGTGTTTCAAAATAAAGGAAATAGTACAACTTCTAAGCCATGTTCTCCAGGTTTCTTTTGAAGGAGAGAAGAAAATGACTGTACTTTCCCTATGGGGAACTTCCATGTCAAAGTAGGAAAAGTGTCTATTCATAACCCAGGGTTCCTTTTTTATTATGATTGTTATTGAATCCTTATCTTTGTCCTTTGGAATGCTGTATCTTTAGAGGACATAGAAACAACTACATCTGATATGGATTTACAAAATTTATATAAAATATCACAAGGTGAAATGATTTCATAGGAAATGTCTCTTATGACATTTTTGCCATAACACTTTAAGTAAAGCAATCTTACTCCTGGCCTTATCAGGAAGATGGGAAAACAGTATCAACCTCCAAAAGGTTAAGAAACATAGTACAAAAGCACGACTGGGACTCAGAAATATGTCTTCACATTACAGATTTATCTTTGAAAGGCTCTAGCATGAGTTATACATTGTCTTCATATCTTGCCCTCAGACCTATAAAAACAACCCAACTTACAGTAGCATCACACACTAAACTCTTCCATTTCAGGAAGAAAGAAAAGTGTTGCTAACCTTTATGTAAATCTCTTTCATCTATTTTTTTAAGTGCAAAATACAATGGCAGAGAAAAACACGGTTTTTTTCCTGAAATTGTGAAGAACAGGAAGACAAAGTGGATTTTCCCCTTTAACCAAGCTTTCAGATTTTGATGTGTTTTCCATTTAAAGAGTGTTGAGCTTAGCAAAGCTTTAATGTACAATGTCAAAAAGCTCGGCCACAGGTTATACAGATTCTCTGCAGTGATAGTACAGGAATGATTTCTAAAGTGTATAGTGAGAGCACTGCCATTGTCTTGACCTTTTTTCTATGTCTGCTGAACAACTATATCTTATGCATAGAATTCTCTCCAGCTTCCTGAACTATGTCTAGTCTTCATACATATTGAGAGATGGAGAGGAAATCCCACAATAGGAACACAGAGAAAAGAAATTTGCATGTATATTACTTTAAAACCATTTCAGCTTGACCTTCCATGAAGAATGGTTTAAAGGATGAATGCTTTGACTGTGAATCCAAAGGTTAATTGTCTTTGTTGAGGAAGGACCCCAGTAAACCATGAAGGTTTCTTGGAGGGATGTACTAAAGAAGGATAGGAGAGAGAAGGTTTTGCATTAAAAAGACAAACCCCTTAATATCTACACTAAGATGTCCATGTCCCAAGCAGAAGAGTTTAATAAATAAAACAGACTTTCATAAGAGCTGTTGAGTGTTATAGAGTACTACACTTTCCATTACAGAGAGACTGACTTTAAACAGAAATTAACCCCCTACCTAAACTCATTAGATGTCCTCCCACACCACACCAAGCACATTAACTTTTCTGGCTCTTTCTTTTAAAACACAAATAAATTAAAAAAAATTACAGAATTCCTCAGGGTACTAGTTCTCCTGTTAACCTAAATACTGAAGTGATTTACATTTTTAAGACCACAAAAGTACCCCTTGTTTAAATTTTTATGGTTTCATTGTTTGAATTTCTTTGTTAGATATTTTACAAATTACATAAATTGCATTGGAAGACTATTATCACAAAAACCTCTTCTGTGACCAGTTTCATACTATGTCAGTAGTTCTATATGACCAGGAAATGTAAAACTGTAAACAGACTATAAATATTCTCTCATGAGCTGAATAAAAAAAAAAAAAAATCAGCTAATATTTACAAGATTATTCAAAAATAAAGTGTTTAATTCTTTTGCATATTAGAAGCGGCAATTTCAAGACACTTAAGCACACTATTAATCAAACATCTTGGGATTGTAATGAAGAATTCTCACTGAACCAGTGCCTTCAAGTAATAAATGGCTTCCAGGATGTTTTTTAATCCATCATATTAATAATCTCACTGTTATCATACAGTTAGTTACAAACCAACTTTCTTCCAGAGAAGTACCAGTGGTTTACACACTACAAGGAATATTGTCTCCCTCTAGGACTGTACAAAAATTGTGATTGCTAAACAAACAAAAGAGAAACAGTCATGATACACATTAGAGGAATTATATGTCAAATGGATGAGCAAATGTGAAGGACAAAATCCGTAATAATCTACCCAGTGTCAATGCAAATCACAAGTCGACAGGGTCTAGCAAACACAAACGGCTCCTAACTCTTCTTTGCAAATGACGCTCAGACGATTTCAAGCAATAACAAGCCTCAACATAGTTTTTAAATACACTAAATGCAAAATAAGTTAATTCATCGTCTTTCATGTACATATACAAACCATACGGTCCTATAAAATGCATAATACTCATACAACCACACAGTTTAATGTATGTTCAAAATGTAGGTACAGACTTGAATATACATTAGGTAACAGAAAGCCCTTCACAACACTAAACCCAAGACTACAGTGCAACTATGATAGAATTATTTAGTGTGTGTACTAATCCTTTAAACAAAAACCCCACAGGCTTGTGAGTTAAAAAGTCAGAGGAAAGTTCTTGTATGCATCTGAGAGAGATGAGACAGATCAAAGGAAAACCAGAACAGCTCAAAACTTCTAGAAGAGCAATCTCTGTTTTCCATACTGAGTACTTTCTTCAGGGTTTCATGCACGGACTAGTAAGGGGAAGCACACCTACCTTCATTAGCAGGTGTTGCACACATGATACTTGCTGAGCTTTTCACAAAACCTCCTTTCAAAATGTCTATTATCAACATAAATAATCCAGAATTCATTACAATCAGTGCAATAAATAACACAGAGATTTTGAATTTGTATTTAATGCCTGATTTGAGGTGTATAGAAGCTTTATATATAACATAGTATAAGTTTTCAGTGTCATTATTACTATTTTCTTTAGAAACAACACGTGATTTTTATTAGTAGGGAAATTGTCACTATTCTGTTTTTTATGTTTACTGGCAAGTATTTGTCATAGCAGAGGAAAAACCCAGTATCAAGAAAGACAGTGTCTAGCCTGTTTGGAAAATTCTTGGCAAGCTCTGCTGCGACAAGCTGCTACCATATTTGACATTCTTGACATGAGCCCTCCACGCAGTGTGGTGTGGGAGAGAGTCCACTCACCCAGACACCTCAAGACCTCTGGCTGCCCGCTATCTGCGTGCCCCGACTGTCTCTTTGGCCTGCCAAGGAGCTCTGTCGGCGCGGGGGGAAAGGAGCGGAGCACTCCACCCCTCCTCCAACTACCCAGAAACTAATGAAAGCTTTCACGACTTTGAGCAATACGGGAGATGCTAACACTGTGCCTAATTACAGCAAGGTCACCAGCTGGGCGCTTCCTAGACCCCCAAGAGCTTTGCCCCCCATCTTGTACTCGTGCTGGTGGGGGAGCGGCTGGACGGCTGGCACTGAAAGGAAACCCCAGCTGGCTGGAGCGAGGTGTGGAGCCGCTTCACGCCCGCGGCTCGTCCCGCCCAGCGCCGCCGGCGGAGCCGCTCCCGGCCGGCGCGGCGCTGGCGGCCGGGCCCGCACCACCCCCTGCCGGCCGCAGGGGCCGGATCCCGCTCCGTGCTGCCGCTCCCGGGATCCCTGCCAGCGGCCACACATCCGTAACGCACCCGGGAAAGCCAGGAAGCGCATCGTGCCAAAGCGGCTGGTCCCAGAGAGCTGCCCAGACCCTAACAGCATCTGCAGAAATGCCTCCTTTGGAAGCTCTTCTCATCCTTATGAGCGGAAAAGGTAGGGAGGAGACGATGAAAGTGCCGATGCTTACTTCTCAGCTGCTTCTTTGCTCAAGGTCGCTCAGCCCGTACATGCTGCAACACGAGTCCTAATTGCAGATAACTACGGGATAACTGGAAAGCCCCTGCTCTTCAGCCTAGGCTGGATGCCCTGCTCATAGCGGGACGTGCCTCAGGCTTTACGGACAATTCATGCGAAGTGCTGCCCTCTTGTAGTATAAACATATTTTCTCTAAAGACCCTTTAAAAATAATCCGGCACAATAAAACTTTTTCCCCCTTAATCGGAAGACTCGTCTCTTGCCTTTCCCGCACCAGCTGTCTCCTGTGAATCCTGTGCAGGCTGAGGCAGGAGGGAGAGGACTCCCCGGCAGCCCAGGCAAGCAGCGTTTGCGGCGGGGAAGCCCTGGAAGCGCTGTGAGGACCAGCGGCTCTCAAGCAAATCGTTTTATCGTCTTTGCTCTCCTACGCTTCCGTCACCTCAAATACTCAAACAGCGCTACAGTCCTGGGGTGCCTTTCCCTGGGGAGATTAGTAGGAGTTCCGAGCAAGACTGGGGGGTGAATATATTTATTCAGTGCTTTTAGATCTGCTTTATAGGAAAAGGAAAGGACCCCCAGCAGCACTTCAGCGCTCGCCAGTCTACCTTCCCCGAGGCAAGCCCTTCTCCGCTGCCGCGGGGCAGCCGGCGTCCTGAGGGGGTGTCCCGGGCTGGCCGCGCATGAGGCGCCGAAGGAAGGCTATCTTCCCCTGCCCCTCTCATCGCTTCCTCGGCGCTACCTCCGCCGCCACCGCGGCGAGGTGTGTGTGTGTCCCGCCCCTCCGACTTGGCCGCCGTTTCACTCCGGCTCAGCGGCCCCGCTGAGCTCGCCCCATGCGCCCGCTCCCTGTCTGCTGCCTTCTGAGGCAGCCACCCTCTTTGCCGCGTATAGACTGACAGAGAGACTTATATTATTATCATTAGTATGATGATGAGGAGATGATGATGATGGTGATTTGAGCCAAATTCCGCTCAGGGCCGGCGGGGGGGGAGTTGGCAGCAGGTATAGGAAGGCTCTATCTCCGCAAAGGAGCATGCTCAACGCTCTCAGGCATGCTCCTTCAGCGGGGAGGGAGCCAGAGCTGGGCCGGGGGGCGGGCGGGAGCAGAATCCTCACAGCTCGCACCGTCCTAATGCAAAGTTGGATTGTACCAGCGGCCCCCGGGCCGCGGCCCGGCATCCCACCGCCGCTGCCTCAGCTTTGCTCGGCTGCGGGCACCGGACGCCGCGCTGGGGGCGAGCCGTGAAGGGAGGGTGGAGAGGTGGAGAAGGGTTTCCCCGTCGCTCCCGGCGGCAAAGGGAGGAGGAAGAGGAAGAAGAGGAGATGCCCAGGCCAGAATGGCTTCAGAGGCAACTTCTGCCGGGAAAGCCGCGGGTCAGTTGCCGCTTCCTCCCAGCTGTCCCCGGCGCTGCCCCCAGTGCTCACGGAAAGCCGAGAGCACACGGGCAGCACCATCAGCACTCCCATCGGCACCACCACTATTACTATTAATACTGTCATGACGATGCTGTGGGCCGCGCAAGCAGAGAAGGGAAGCCGCGGCGCTCGGCCGGGGCAGCCGCCCTCCCGCGCTTCCCCCGCCGCGGGGCGGCCGCGCCCGGCTCCGCGCCCCCCGCCCGGGCTGCGCAGCGCCCCGCGGCCGGAGGGCAGGCGGGGATCCAACCCCAGACACGGCGACGGCACCCGGCGGGTCGCCTACCTTCAGCTCCTCCGTGTCCAGGTTTGCTGATCTGTCCATAGAGCGAAACTGAACGGAGCGGACTGGGAACTACGGAAGTTGTGCCAAAAAATAAAGAAGAACAAAGCTGGGGGGAGGAAGGGGGGGAGGGGGAAAATCTAGTCTCTCAGTTTCCAGCCTAAACTCAGCCTTGTCCTCCAAACCCTGGCAGCTCCCCTCAGTCTCATTCTCCGCGATCACGCCTCCACCGGTTAAAATAAATAAATAAACAAATAAATAAATAAATTTTTTTTCACTTTTTAAAAAATATAACTCCCTTAAGGATTAAAGCGACAGGTGATCCTTCCCTGATGAAAGAGATTCGTGTCCTCTGGCAATGAAAGGAGACAGCAAAAAAAAAAAAAAAAAAAAAATCCACTCAGTTTAAAGATTTTTTTTTTTCTTCTGCAATAAGCTCAGAAACCGGCGAATCGCTGTATCCCGAGAAAAAATTCTTCTTCCCTGGACAGCATCATGCAGCAAATTTCAAGCAAATGTGTTCAAACTGAAGAGAACAGTCTATGATAAAAGCCTTTCTTCGTCATGCTACCAGAGTAGTCTGGTAGCTAATTTAGCACCCTGTGAGCGCAAGACATTAGCGATGAACAATTTCACTGGCAAGATAACGAAATCCCCCAAGTCCTGCATAGGCTCAAAAATTGTTTTGCAGTTAGTCTATCAGTAATAACAATAGTAATATATATACACACATATATATATATAATAAAAGAAAGTCTGTAGGGTATGGTCTTCTTTGAAGGTTATGCTGGAAGAGTTGGGAGGAAAACAGGAGGTGGATCTCTTGCAGACGAGAAGGGAGAGAGAGGCAGAGATTTCCCTCTCCGTCCCTGTTTTACTGTCCTTCTCCACCAGGTGACTGGCTTCCCTCCTCTCGGCTGGCGCGGGGGGATTTCTCCAGCTCTGGAATAGCAGCGTTTCCTCCCCGAGCAGCCCCGGCTCCCAGCGCCGCCCTCCCAGCTCCCCGCGGCCCCTCCGCCTCCTCCGGCCGCTGCCGCACGATCCCAAAGGCTCCTCTCGCTGCTCCCCGGGAGGTTTGAATAGCTGACACAGCGGCCAGTTTAAAAGCCAGTACTGCTTTGTGTCTGTTTTGTAACTGCTTTGTATGATACTCGTGTATCATTCCGTATAAAAATGAATATATATGTATTTATATCTGCAGGTGCGTCTAAATTAATAAGGTGGCGTGGAACTTCTCAATCTTTGGCTTGTAGAGCGCGATTTGTGCAGCTGTTGAGCATATCATTGATGGGCTGCAGCTGTGATCGAGCAGCCTTTCTGATGGCACGTGGATTAAGTCTGAGACTGTCTCAGGGTATCACTTTTACTGATCCGTTTTTCCAAAGGATTCACTGTCTTCCAGTTCTCAGATCACTTCAAAGAGAACCAAAATTAGATTTAAAAATTCATATTCCTCCCCGCCAAGATTTCATCACAGTCCTTTTTCGTAAATCTGTCACTTGCAGTTTTGGAGAAGATTTTTGTGATTTTTGGCTTCCTGCTATCAGTTTTTTGGAGACCTTATTTATGAAATCCATTAATGGCAAATTCAGAATTATCACTTTCTAGTACTATCCCCTGCTTTATACACTGCTTTAAATAGGATTAATGCCCCTGATAATTCGACTTAAGTAGACAGACCTTATAGCTCAAAGTGTACACTCTGTTTCCAGTTCAATATAGATTTGTTTGCAGCTTCCACCACTTCAAGATTAGTCTAAGCTTAGGCCCTGGATGATGGCCAGTGATAGCAGTTTCTGAAGCCTGGATATAGCCCTCCTTTTTTGGACAAGTACAGATGTGAGGCAGACGCAGGCGAATGACATTTCTCCTCTTTGCACAGATTGTACATGACTTCCAGGTTCATTGTGAATGCATTGTGAATATCATTATTATCATTAATCAAGAATTGCAGTTTGTAAAGATTGAGCACTTGTCTGGCATTCCCATGTAAGCTGAAATGCTCATGTCCAAGTTAAAAGATTGCCAAAGTGGACACTAAAGCTGCTGTAGGACCTATATAAATTTAAGAGTGTTTTCACCTAAAAGAAAAATACTGCTGTATCCACCCACCCTCCCAAACAAGAAACCTGGACAGACCTCTGTAAGAGACCATGCTGGAGAGAAAGACATCTCTCAGAAGACGCTTCAAAATCTCTCAAAATGTGTCAATAAGCAGGATGGGTGGAGAAAAGGACTGCCCCAGTGTGTGAGACCAACCAAGGCACACATCATGAGAGCACCTTGGTGCCCTAGCTGGTGCCACTGGGTAAACCAGAAGACTCCTGAGCCGCTCCCTAAATCCATGCCTATTTCCATGGCACTTAATAGATCAACAAGTAGCTGCACAAAATGCAGCTTTATAAAAACAGAAGAACAAAGACCTGCAGCACCTTGATCTTCTGCTGAGTTGTTGCTCCTACACTATGGAATTTCTTGGATCTGGCACTCCTGCACTTGTTTTGATATTGGCACAAAATCTGTGGCAATGTGATAGATTTGAGAATCCTCTGCTGAATTTGGCTGATGTTGGTCAAGAGTTCAGGGAAGAGACAAGGAAAATTGACAGGGCACTCATGTAAGCCTAACTTCCTTAGTAAACAAGACAAAAGAAATTGATTTTGACAGTCCTTTGAATAATACTTTAAAATATGTTTCACTCCTCATAGTTAATATAGCCTAAAAAGTGACTTTAAAACTTCAGGGTTATTGTTGCTAAGGCAGGCATGCCAAACTTGATTAATACCAAACCTCTAGTTGCTTCAGATATCTTAGTTTTTTTAATCTTGTGTATAATCTGTAAGGCATTTCTTTTCTCGTGGCAGGGCTCTAATTCACAAGACAGGGCTGGCATTTTCATCCTCCTTATTCAAGCATGGCCCTATGTCTTAGTTGTTGTGCATGGTGTGGAATTATTATTTTCATTAAAGAATGCTTTCTGTCTCATTCAACACTGTTAACAACTGTGCTTGGCATAAGTGTCAGCACAAAATTTTGCAAACCTAGTACGGGGAAAAACTGAAACCAAGCCAAAAGGCTAGATCCAAAAAGGAACCAGAAAATCTTTAAGCAAATCAGACAGACCCTGAGGTCTGAAAATGACACCTGAACCTAGTTCAGATGAGTGTCTGGAAATAAAAAACTTGAAGAAAGCTGCAGTCTGCAAACTCACCAAGCAGTGACTTTGACCCTTGATTCAGCAGGTCAACGTGTGGTAGACCAGTGAAGGAATTATGCTGTTTTGTGTAAATCCAGCTACCTTAGCTACTATTTGACTTCTATTCCTGCATTCATCTGATAATTTTTCCAGTTTGGGTTTTTTTCCCCTGCTAATAATTCACTGTGAAACCGTCATTCACTGCCTAGTCCTATGTCTTTCCTGTCCCCCAGTCTTCCTGGTATGGAAGGCTTTCCTGGTATATATAATTAAATTCTATAAATCAAATATAATTAAAGATTGTGTTGTCTGAGTATAATTAAAGGGTGTATGGTGGGAGAATCCTTGAAGAATAACCATCCTTAAAAACTGAGTGATTAACTTTGAAGTACTAGACTTAGGTTAAGGTCAAGTGTAGGTTATTTTTTGGTGTTACTCTTCTAGACTGGTGTTTTTGTTTGTTTGTTTATTTGTTTTCCTTTTAATTAGTCTAGAAAGACTTACTTTCTCTTGATTGCTGTTGTACACCTTTTTAGCAGAGAGGATTCTGAAATACAAGAATATGGAGGACTTCACAATGGTCACTCAGATCAGAGCAGCATTTTACCCAATAAGGAAAAGTTGCCTCCTGAACTTAAAAGAATTAAATTCTGCAGCCATTTAAGATTGCATGCAAACACAGGGGAGCATATTTTCCTAAATATGCAAAAGCATTTTTATAATCATAAGGTATTAGCAAGCTAATGTAGAGATTGCAGCCAACTCCCCCTGTGGTACATTCAAACAGTGAGCAAGTGCAGTTCAAATCTGTGCAGGGAGCAGTAAGAAGGTACAGCTTTTTAGCAAGGACTCATGCTTTTTTAAACAGGCACAGTACTTTCAGTACTAGATAGCTATCATGATTTCTTTCTCTTTGCAGAGATGGGGAGATGAGTGCCATGATGTCTCAAACAACATTGCACAGAATGCTTTGTCTTCTCATCAGCACATCTATCTCACCTTTGGGAGACACTTTTTCTCAAACAGAGGATTTTCCAGGACAGGATCGCCTAGAAGATCATCTTTCCTGGGTTTGTCTTCTCTAGGTTCAGATAACTTACTGGGTTCCTTTAAGCTCTGGGATAGCCCATGTGAGAAGATAAACACCACTTCCTTGGAAAAGGTGTGAATCATCTCGGGAAGTTTCCTTCTGACTGGCCCAGAGTTCCTCAGATGACTGAATCTGGGGCCACATACTCAGTAACTTAATACAAATACAATTGAACTAAAGCTAGAGTTACACATATGCATATGAAAAAAAAAAAAAAAGTTGAAAATCATTATGAAACCATGGAAAGTGATGGAATCTATCATAGTGAAACCACAGGTGTTGGTCTTTCTCATTTCTTATCCTTTTAAAACAGAGAGGACAATTTTCCTTATATACTGTTAGTAAGAATGGAAGACTAATTCAAAACCTGATACAACTCTTTTCATTTATTTCATAGGTATTTTACATTTTAAAGAAACCAAAACCTACCAAAACTCCTAAACACACAAACCCATCATTTCAGGCTAGGGATATAGGTTCAGCATCAAATATGAGAACAGATGAGTAGTAATACAGTTTTTAAACATAATGACTAATTTTTTTCCCCAAGTTAGAAGGGAAATCTATATACCTGAAAATGCTTTTTTTCTACTATTCCACAATGTGTGTATATATATCTATCTATATCTATATCTATATCTATATCTATATCTATATCTATATCTATATCTATATATCTATATCTATCATCTATATCTGTATCTATATCATCTATATCTATATCTATATCTATATCTATATCTAATTTATTTTTTTTTTTTAAATAGTGAATGTCAAGCTAACACAGGTATATGTATGTTACATTATAGTCCCTCTCAGGAAGAATATTAGGAATAATGTAAAACAATCGGGCTGAAGATGCCAAACTGTCTTCCATGCTTCAGAATCCATCTCAAGCCAGAAGAAATAACTTTCTTTGGCCTAGCAAAGGCTGCAAAGGGGCCTGTAAAGCATTGCTATGCCCTGAGGCTTAAGAGAGATAAGCATAAAGAACTCTAACACTGGAATAAGTAAAATAGAGCAGAGAGCAGATAAGTGTTTCCCATTAACTGTTATGTTTAGCATTATTGTGTGAGCAAATAAGTGTGTTGGTAACAAAAAGGTCTAAGACTCATCTCATTCTTCCAGTCACTGCAGAAATACTTTTATATTGAGCAAAAAATGGTATATTTAAAGATACATTGTGATTGATGGTCTGAGTTTGCATTGAATTGGAATTATTATGATCATGGATACAAATGAATATAGTGGCAGCATTATACAGTATGTTGCTCAATAACTTGATGATTATGTAAATTTTTAAAGGCCACCCATCTTCATCATCCTAGAACACTATAGATCTTTGAAATGTATGAATGAAATCTGAAGACAAGTAGAAGAGATGGAGAAATAAAGGCAATATTTGGATCAAATTAGTAACAAGGAGATGAAGTAGTTTGACTTGAATTAGGCTGGGAAAGGCCAGGTTTTCCTTCCCAAAACTTTTGTGCTAGCCTTTCTCACCATTCCACCCAATCCAAATAACTCTTCCCCTTTTTCTCCATCCCTGTGCTGTTTCTTTCTCATTTTCCAAAGTCTCCACCACTAACTTCACACGTTAAACAAAGTTACATGTGAAGACTCCAGTATAAGGTCTTTTTATGAGCTAATAGAGGGAAACTTAAATTTTAATATGACTATTTTAGATTATGTTCACTCTTAGGAGTTGGTATTCAAATACTGTCTATCATACAGTTCCCTGATGCATTAGAAATTGTACAGGAAAGATAGTACTTGTTGGAACAATTCTTATAATGCCTAGTTTTCCATTTAAATTAACACACAGTAAGCAGTATGATGGTCAGAAAAAAAAAAAAGTAAGATGATGACATTAGGATTTTTTTTTTACTAAGGACAAAAATGAGGTAGTCTTTTTCATGAAAAGGTGCATTTTCTACCAAATTGCTCCAGAAGATCAAATTTATGGATAGAATAATCCAGTTGAGGGATGATACAGTTAGAACTGCTTTTGCTCTGCCAGTGACCTGCTCTGTGACCTTATACAATTCAGCAACTCATGTTCCTTATTGCATCCATTTCCACAGTTGTCAGATGAAGGAATTTATATTTATCCATCTGTGTAAGTTTATGAATTAAAGAGTCTGCAAACTGTTATCACAAAGTAATCCAAATAGCAGCAGTATTGAATATCCAACAGTTTGGGTATTCAAAAAAGAATGTTCACACTTCCAGAACAACAAAGCACAGTATTTCTGCATCTCAGATAATTTCAGATATCCTAATACTATATAATCTATATGCATATTTTTAATGCATTCAGATTCCTGAAAAGCTAAACTTCCTAGCAGAATTATTCACTGACCTCTAGCAAGCAAAGTGGGCACTTTAATGTGTAAATATGCAAATATATAATTAGGTTGAAAAATCTGTAAACCTTTAGCTATAATAAAAAAAAAAATGTTGTGAACCAGCAAAAAAAATCCCACTTCATGTAGGAAAAAACACTGATATTCCAGAGCACTGCTTAGAGAAGCTGGACATTTCCATAGGAAAGAAATAGTTTCAGAGAACGTTTAGTTTCATCAGGAGGCAAGTGCTTTTTACAACAATGATATTTGGACTGTAAGCTCTTGAGGACAGAGACCTTTTCTTTTTAATATCTGAAAAGGGCCATGCAAAGATACATGTATACATTAATATTTATTACACAAATATTAATAATATTTCTGAGTGAGGAGCATACTTTCACAAAATCATGTTACTTTACAGCTTTGAATGTAAACATAACAGTGTTATGATGTTAACTAGAGCTATTTCAGAGTAATACCAAGAAAGACCTGGGTCCTGTGTGTTGGCAATCTGTACATATTTGTAAGTCAGATTTCTGAGGACAAGGGATTTGTGTGGTTTGAGATGCTGCATGTTTATATGTGTCCATGGACATCTCTCTGAGCCCCATTAGCAATCTTTGAACGTAAGGACCAACTTCAAACTGCAATAAATTAGGTCTTAAATAGATCCTCCCACATATTCGTAAAAGCAAGCAACTTGAAACAGGAGAGAACAAAGTCTGTGCTAATGCCTTCACTGAAAGGACAACTGCAGAGTGAAGTCAGTGTACTTCAGTAGGTATCCAGGAATCTGCAGGAATATAGTGAGAAGCTTTATTCATAAATATGCATCTATCAGACATGAGAGCAGACCCTACTCAGTCAAACTTGGTGCCCCTTACTGATCCTCTCATATGTAACAGGAACTAACCTGTTTTTGCAGTTACTTTTATCTCCTCATTGGATTCTCTGCTGTCGAGTTAGGGGTGAGGTCATCTTGCAGCCTTTGACTAATTGAGTTAAAATGTCTGTCAACCACAAGAGAAATCCCATGGAAAATAGGCTTTGTAAGGTGCAGTTCTCAGATAACTTCTTGCTACACAATTTTTATATTATATTGCTATAATTACTATGTTCATGTATTACATTCTTGTTATAATCTTTATACACATATATGCAATTATATCTATTTTAATACTTTCAAGTGGCAATACAGCTTGTAAACAATAGGATGTCAGTTGTATTAGGGAATGTATGAATCTGGTTCTGTTTCTTATTACAAATAAAAGAAAAAATCATCTATGTTGCTGGACTGAATGCAGCTGGTCATATCCTGTAGTCCTGTCAGTGGGCAAGCACAGCCTGGAGTTCCCATATATGTCTTTTGAGGCAATATGAAAACTACACAGATAATATATTTTTAAATATATTGAGTTAGTGGTTTAAGTTATTACTGGACGGGTATTCCAGCATACTGATGAAACTTAGTGCATGAATTTTGGGTTTGCTGAAATGGTACAGTCAGAGAACTCCATCCAGAAATCTTGGATATTTTTTAGCTCTTCAAGTACAAAATAAGGTGCACAACAACAGCAAAAACTGTTCTATTCATCTAAGACAGAATTTAAGAAAAAATTAAATGTAGAAACACAACATTACATCTGGTCAAACTTATTCTGCATTTAGGGAAATATTTAAGTGCAGAAGCAACCATGCATCACTGGCACAATGCTCCACTTCTTGGAAGACAGTATCTCTAAGGAACAGCAGTTCATCATGGAGGCTGCAGCCAGCCCTTTCAATGCATAAATTATTCCTCTTTTCAGGGCTGTGCATATCTGAGGGCATAATCGAGTCTTAGTGCTGGAGGGAGATACTTTTTGTTCTAAGAAATGAAGTCTGGAAAGAAGCCATTTTGCTTTATCTCTCTGAGGCATTACTCTTGAGTTTCATGAGGAAATGTTCTGCAATCTCACCATTCCTCCCAAGCTCATCCACACACTGAGAATTTCTTGAACACCTTAAAGATGAAGGCTGCCATACCCATCTCCATTGCTACTTGATGTTTAGTAAACCTGCAACAAAAAAATGGCTGAATTGTTCTAAGGGGTTTTTTTTAGTTCACTGCAGGGTCTGTTTCCTCAAACACAGTCCTTATAAATGACTGTTGATGACTGCTGAGAGAGGTATGTGGCACATACCTCTGGACTAATAAGCACACAGCAGCTGCAAAACTGAACATTACCCCTACTAGTACAGACTGACTGCAGAGGAGAGGACGCTCTCCCAGCAAAGTGACACACACAAGTTAGGACTGAGTAGCATAATTTATTCCAGGCTTTCCCCCTTTTTGAACTTAAACGATATAAACCCTTAATGATCAAAAGATCTTTCTTAGAGATAAACTAAATGTAAATAAGATGCCAGGACAGTTCAAGAGCACTTCATGTGTAGTAACTCTAATAAGAATCTGAATTTTTTTCACAGCACACAGAAGTTTTAGAGGCACAGTATTTGAATGGATTGAACTAAGAGGTGGAAATAAAGGATTTTGAGGTGGCAGAAAGAGCTTAATTGCATTAGCTTTGTACGCGTTAAAAACTTTTACCATAATTGCCAAGACACCATTTTCCACAAATGGAGAAAGGCTCAATTTTTAGGCTATTTTTAATACTTATTGTGTGTTCTTTCCCATCCAATAAAAGGAAAGCAGGTAGTCAATATTGCTGATTATAAAAATAGGGGGTTTATGACTGAAGATGAAATGTGACAAGTTAACCTTTTCAAGAAGGCTCTATTTAAATAAATTATTAGCATCTCTTCTTTTATCTGATTTTTATGAGTCATTCATTCAAGTCCTAATATATAGACTGTGTGCATGGGGTTATCTCTGACAGCAAAGATTGATCATAGTAGTCATCCATTTTTAAAACAAAACGGCACAAAGCTTGATATGGAAATCCAGAAACGACAGAGTATTAACTGTGCTACTAACTTCTAGACTACTGCTAATATTTTCCCATAATCCTAGCCTACTTTCTCTCATTTCTTTTCCAAAGGGATTAATTCTACCTTGTATGAGGAATATTGGCAGGGGTTAGGAATTGCAGGGAACAAAATAGTGAGACATTTCCAAAGTAAAGTTTTGTGCTAAGGAGCAAAACTTAAGGAAAAAAAAAAAAAAAAAAAAAAAAAAAGCTAAAGAAAACTCAATGCAAAATGTGCATTTGTCTAAACTATGTATTCTAATGACCTTAGAGATGTTTTACATCCTGCTCTACTCTTCTTTTCTTTTGCTACTTCTTTTCATTGGATCTTATTTAAATTTAGTGCTCCAAATCCAAGGAATATACTTTTCCATTTTTAAGAGCAACTGAATAAACTAGTAATAGTAGTAGTAGTAGTAGTAGTAGTAGTAGTAGTAGTAATAGTAACAGTAACAGTAACAGTAATAGTAATAGTAATAGTAATAGTAATAGTAATACATATGTGTTCTGAAATGCTCTCTGATTTTATGCAAGTCTACGTACTTGTGTTATGGACAAATATTAAATGATCCTCTAATATTTATATAACACAAATACATAGCACCTCCAGGACTTACTCCATCTGAAACACTAGCTGGAAACAATTTAAGCATTTCTGTCATGGGGGCCAGTGGTTGTAGCTGGTTTGCTCTGAAACACTGACCTTCTTAGGTGGCTGCAAGAGCAGCATCCAGCCAGTCTTTTACCTGCTTCCCACCCAGTGTCCAGCCAACAGTGCCTGAGTGGCCTAACATATCAATTTTCCTGTTTGCACTGGTAGAACATGCTATTTGGTAAGTCCAGTTGAAAATAAATGTTAATCTTCTGAAGATAACCCATATAAAGATCATTTGGTAATTTTTTTCATGTAAGTACAGATGGAGCAAAAATGTAGAAAAAAGTTATTTTTATGTGTAAATATGCATATGTCTTCTGAGGCAATGCCTATGAACACATGATCTCACACATAGCCAGGAATCCTGGGCACAAACTGATAATGAAAACACTATCTTTGCTCATAACTGTATGTCCCCATCCTACTGACTCTACTAACTTTAAAATAAATGGCTAAATATATTGAAATTATGATTATTATAATTTTTACTTTTTGCTTATCTCTTCCAATAAGTTTAAATTGTTATTATGTGACATGTAACTGAAATGTTGGAGAACATTTATTTTTCAGGGTGTCTTTTTTCATTTCTAGGTGGAAATAAAAAAGATCATTTTGTATCACTACTATTTTTCAATATTTGAGGCAGTACTTTTCTTACAATTGTCAGATATCAGATGAAAATCAAAACCTTCATCGCAGAAAAACACAAGAGCATTTTATTTATGCTCTGTTACACTTCATTCCTCTTCACAGATTTCAATACTTTTGCAAATGTATCTCTGCGTTTGATGACTAAGCTATTAAGTTACTCATAACAATTCACAGTGAGTCAGCATATGTGATTTCCAACCTGTTCTGTCTTTTATAACTTGGAATCAAGATTTAAGCTCACACAGGACAAAAAGTAAAATAACAGCAAATTGAATTGCAGTGCTCTTTTCTGGGATGTTAAATCTATTTGGCTGTTTTCATGATACACAGGTAAGATGATTCCTCCTGAACACAAGTAGCATGTGCCACCATGTAACCCCCTTTACACTCTTGCTACCCCATCTTTCAGTTATTTCTAGCTATTCTCACATCAGAAACCTGGCAGCAGACTTCTAGGGTAGAAATCCAGCTTTACAATTAAGTGAAAGAAAAAGAAATGTTCCGACCAGTGTCTTGTTTTATCCTTGCAAAACGTGGGAATATTTCCAATTTTCAGGGTCCTTTCACAAGATGAAGGGAAGAGAGCAGCAGAAGCGTAGCAATGCCAAATTACAAAGAACTGGCTGTACAGGCAATCCCATCCTTCATTCCCTCTCTGCAGCTGAGAGGTTGTGCCATCTGCCCTTTCAGCCTACTGCATGCTGTGTCACTCATGAAGACGCAAATTTGGACTCCTCTTTTGTCAGAGCGGGTGCAAAGCAGCTCCTATATATAGGAGAAAATGTGCTGTAGGGGAAAATGTGCTAACCTCCGATATTTGTGTCATTCCAGGATCAAGAGCAGCCCCTCTTTTATGGAATACATGCTTTTTTTAAAAATTTTCCTCTTAAAAAAAAAAAAAAAGAAATGCAGAACAAGCTTTTTGCTAGGTCAGTGGAGGATCATGTGACCATGACTGCCATGCCAAATGGAGTAGTCCATCATGTTTTTCATGAAAACTTAACCATTTTTGTATGAAGCCAGTAAAGAGAGCATTGCCTTTATGTGCTGCATCTGAATCCCACTTCATCTTCAGGCTTCCTCTATGATCTCAGAAGCTCCCTGATAAGCCCTGGCCAAAGCAGCTGAGCAGAAAATAATCCCTTGACCATACTACTTGGACTGAGACCAACTTTCCCTGATGTACCAGGAGCTTGCATGCTGAAGGTGGTAACAATCAGAAATATCAGTTGCCCAACCTAGGTGGGAAACAAAGGTTAATCAATTATCATTTGTAGCTCTGGTAAACCATTTTCCTGAATCATGGCCTGAATGGAGTGGCACTATTGGGAATTGCAGTTTGAGAGGAACCCGTATTATTGTCACTGCACTTTGGGAAAAAAAAAGTGCAGTAGTTTTTAACTACTTGGGTTATGGCCAGTATGGAAACTTACTGATGACCAGAGTTGATCATCTTGCAACCCTATAAACAGCAGAGAGGCTCTTTGAGCTTTCCTGGACTGCAGCAGGCTGAATGAGCCCCTCTCTCTGAGTGGGATGCCTCTTGCAGCTCACAAACCCTCAAGTTTGCAGTATTCAACAAACTGGCTCTAAAGATGAGCCCTGGGGTGATACCCCCACCACATCTTCATGCTCCTTGATCTGTAATCCATTGCCTGTTGGGAAATGCAAAGGACTTTGGAATAAGTGTTTCATTGAATCTGAGGGAGAATTTTTATAAGTACCTTTGCACAAAAAAAAAAAAAAAAAAAATTCATATTGCTTTAACTGTGCGAGTGTGATTTGTATATGATTTGAGTGTTACTATCTCAAATCTGTAGTTGTCGTTGCCATAATTGTAGTGAACCCTATCAAATTGCTTTGTAAATGTTACTCAATGATTAAGTGCTGCTAAACCCTTTAGCACCCTTATCTTTACATCCATATTCTTTGCACCCTTATCCCGTTTTGCATTCCTAGCTTCCATGCAAATCTTTCCAAAATGCTTCTAAGTTGATCGTCATTTTTTATGCTTTGATCTGGGTTGTACATAAGAGGGTGAACCTTGCCATCAAACTCTGTAAAGTCACATTTCCACAAATTCACATGAAACCCTGTTTCTGCCAGTACTTTCTACAATGTTTCTTTAAGCAGCCAAACCACTCAATCATGATGGACTTGAATGGGGTGGTGTGGAATGGCAGCAATGCATTTACTGGAGCTCACAAGGCACTGCCAGCATATAAGGCTTCTCTAAAATAACATGGAAGATTTTGTAGTTACACCTGACCAAAAGTGTTGCATCATTTTCATTGCAGTAAACACTGATTAAAAGCCTGACACTGTATAAAGAAAATAAGGCTATTTCAAAGGGCCCCATTTGTACTGTATGTTGAATATTAAAGAAGTTGCTGAAAGAACTGTGAGGGGGAGGTCAATTGGGTCTGGCTTTAAAATGGTATGTGCAAAACGTAATGATTTTCAAAGGGATATTTTAGCACGCTTTTGTTGCAATAAGCCATATGTGTGGCTGAGTCCAAGATGGTTATTTAATTGCTTCCTCTGGATACCCTCTCCACTCCAGCAGATACTTGCTAAGAGGTATACCATCTCCCATACCTCCAGCTGGTAGAGGGGTGTGGACCCTCAGTGCTGCATTGGGTATTCCAGGGGATGTAGTGTAGCAGTGAAATGGCCACTTTGCATCTGCTCTGCTTGTTTGTAAATAACTGAATTTAAAGTCAGGGATGTTCAGAATAAGGGCGATGCCTGCATTGCATGTTAAGTCCAAGAAATGTGTTTTCATTAATGAACAAAGAGCCTTTAGATGAGATGCTCTAAAGAAAGCTCCTTTTATAAAATGGAGGGTGCTAGAAAGTGTGTTTCACTGCCACTATCAACTAATAGAGGTTATGCACTGATGGCAGGAGCAAGGGAGCTGGCAGAAGACTGTCTCTCACTGTCAGTTCCAGACTGCAGGCTTTTATGTTCATTTATATTGCAATCAATAAGGAATAGCTTAAATTGGGCTCTGGAAACTTGATTTTATAGTTTGCTAAATTTCTCTTTTAAATTTGTTTAAAATAAAAGAGAAGTTTCTATGGAAACCTTCCCTTTTATTCAAGAAAAATATCTCCCAGTCTTCATCGTCTCACACAACCAGGGCTGGCTGGATCTGTGCCAAGTCCAGCTGCACTCTCCCAAACCTGCCACTCCAGCTCAGTGCTGGGCAGTGAGGCAAACGCTGCCACACCCATCGTGCAATTAGTGCTGCCTCTTCCTTCACCTGTAAGTGATGCTCCCTATTCATCCCCTTCCAGCTCCCAAAACAGTTGGCAGCAGAAGACATTCCCCAGCCTGGGAAGCCCTGGCAGCAGTGGCAGTGGCAGCGTGTGCTGGATGTGTCCTCACTGTCCTGCAGCACTGCCCAGAGCAATGGCAACCAGGCAGAGTGAGCAGAAGCTCTATGGTTCCTGGAAGTGGGAAATGCTGGCCACCTTGGTCTTCCTAGGATGCTAAGTGGCTTCCAGGGCTCAAAGTTGTTTTTTCTGATAAAGTTTTGTATGTGGGGAAAAAAACCCAACTCCCTGAGATAATATCTGATTCTGAGTTACAAAGCCTTAGGGCCTCTTTCCCAAATAATGAAAAAATACCTGCTGATATCAAAGAAATAAGATGATGGAATTTCTTGGATTTAAGATATTTTTACCTATTATTGTCATTACCATCAGCTGATGGATATGATTTGTTTTCCTGAACACAGAGAGCTTAAGACAGTTGGTCTGCTTAGAGTTCCTAAGTCTCCTTTCCAAAGGACACTTTTAAACCTCTCTCCTCTCTCAGTTTGTGGTATTCTGATTTTTTTTTTTTTTTTTTTTTTTTTTTTTTTTTTTTTTTTGCCTACTGGTGCAAACTGATGTTTTCACTGCTGCTACATTTGAGATCTTCCCTCAGATCTTCCATTACTCAGCCTCTGACCAGTCTTTCACAGCATGACCCAACCTAGGATCTGGGTTTGAAATGCCTGATAGAAATTAGACTTTAATTTTTTTTTTTTAATTTATTTTGAACTCCCTGCAAGTACTTTACTTACCAGCTTCACCCATCATTCATTCAGTCTGAGCTATAGCAGTACATATGATAGAAAAAAAGAACCTATAAAATCTGTTCAGAAAGGATCTATATCAGTTTTTATCTCAAAATACAGTAGTACATTTGTAGAGAGACAAGATAACAATCAGATGTAAGTCTGGCTTCTCATAACTTTGATAAAAATTCCTTAAAGATAACAAGCTTTATAAATTCATAGATTATTTTATATCTGTGCTGCATTCAGTTCTGTATAATTAATTTTCTGTACAGCACTTCATTAGATGAGCTATCGAATAAAGAAAATAATTCAGTTTTGCAGCCTTTTATTTTTAAAGTCAAGAGTAAGATGTGCTAGACTACAGGCAGGTATACAGTTATTAATTTTTTTAAAATAAAAATGGAAACTTAAAATAAAATTAATGCAAATGTTCTTCAGCTGGATTAAATTAATATAAAAGAGATCCCGATTATGAAAATATGTGCATTAATATCTTGGTATTTTTCTAGACTTTATTTCCCTAGTAAAAAAAAAACAGAAGTGATGGCTCAATGGAATACATCCTTTACCTACCCTGCCTGGTCATTCCTCACCTCTTAGGGGAATGTTGTCAAGAGAAAAGCTCTCCCATGCCTGTTCTTTATGCACTGCTGTGAAAGTCACTGGTCTCAAATGAACAAAATAGAAGAATTTCTTTACATGTGGAAAGGATTTTTTTTTTTAATTTCAGTTTTAGCTTTTTATATAATAATGTTTGAATCAAAAATCCCAGAAAACCATTTGAGTACTTCAGGAAATTTTTCTCAGTCCATCAGATGACTAGGTAACTCTGCATTCTTACTGATGCTCACTGTAACTCTAGCTAGCCTAAGGGTGATATAAAACAGGACTCTTCAACTTCTTTGACAACTATAGCCAGATTTTATTACAGTGTGTTGCTCATGGACCAGAGAACAAACAAACTTTATAACATGATGAATCACCTAGGGAATAGATTCAATCTGCATGCCAGGAGTTGGGCAGCAGCAGTGTGGTGCAGTAATGGCTCCATTATATTGCAGCTACCATGTGAAAAAGAGTTGGAAGTTGATGCATTTATTTATGCTGTTAGCAAAAGATGTAGTCATTCTTTCTGCATAAACAGAAACAAAATTAAGCAAGTGTCAAACATTAAATCATTATTACTAGCACCTGGTCTGTTATTTTGACTGTATTATTAATGTGAGATGGTCTCATGGCTTTCTGATTAAGGCTGCCAGAAATTGTGTTCTTTAACCTCACTGTCATCAAGAGTAATTCAAATGGTGGCATTTTTAATTAAAGATCATTCTGGGTTTTTTTTCAGTAAGAGGAAAAAAAAAACCAAAAAAGCAAACACATTAGATAACGGTCAGAAGCAAAAAAAAAAATAAAAATTGTTCTGCTTGTCAGTCTCACATAATTCTTATGCTTAATTAGTTCTTGTTGTTTCAAGTCCCTAGGTGAAAAATGAAAACAATCAATTTCCTAGCCAAGATATAACACTAGGACTTGCCATGATAAGGAAACTACTTGAGAATACACATACAGTGATACAGAGAATGCCTTAGCACCTGAACACAAGAAATTTCAGAATGCTCTTTATCTCATTCAAATGTCCTTATGGCTTTGTGTTCACTCCAAACAATAGAGATGCAAGAAGACTCCATGGAATACTATATCACAGGATTCGTGATAACTCCTCTGTTCCTCATATATAGTGGCACTTTTTCTTTGACAGAGAATAAAACTGAGATGAGAAGGGAAACCTCTTTGGATGTCTTTTACCTACAGTACATGTCAAACTCATACAGAAAGGCTGCAACATCTCTGTGTAGGAGAAAACTTAGGCTCTGTTTCCTTGACTATTGCCTTCAGTTCCTGCTTGGGGTCTTCTGACCTCCATTTCTATGTTGATACAGACATAAGAGTTCGACTTCTGCATGCAAAATACTGCAAGTGAATTTGGATACTATAAAGACAGGGCTTGATGGACTTGGACTTGAAAAGTGCTGGTCACGTTAAAAGAAAATGCATTTCCTTCATATCCAGTGAAAAGGTTTCACTTTGCTCTAGTTTGTCTTAAGGCAAGTTATGAGAAAACACGGAGGAATGACAATACATAGTCCCTTCTGCAGGAAAAGACCTGAAGATGGACACTTCCCTATGTTACAGCTACTCTTTTTTCAATTTCCTCTTCAGGCTTTTTTCAGACTGTCTTTTCTTAGGAGGCTCTTACTTTCCCTTGACCAATTCCTGCAGGTTTCCCTGCCTAAAGAATCCCATCAGCTTTTCCTACCTTATTTTACAGGCATCCTCCCGGCACCCAACTCACCTTTTGGACCTTCAGAATAATTTCTGTGCAGTCCTTCTGGCCTTTGCAAATTGCTGCCTCTGTTTGATTAGACAACACTTGTTAGAGGAAATATCATCTCTGGGCTGCAGTCCCGTTGTAAGGGCATTTTACAAAAGAGATGTCTTTTTATGTGAGTACAGTTAATGGATAATGGCCCATTATCAAGAAGCTGTGACTTTGCTCATAGGTTTTCTTCCAGCAGTGGAAGTCTTTACTGTTGTTAGCACACAAATTTCTGGAACATTTACACAGAAGCAATTAAGGCCATATTCAGATAGGCTATTATTCTACCTAATGGGTACATAATAGGTACTTAATAGATATTTAGGCACCTATTATGCTTACTGGTTCAAAAGAGTAAAATTATCAGGCTCTTTTCCAAGGCCAAACAGGAATTGTCATGATGAGGAGGGCTAACAGACATCAGGATCTGCTCTATTATGGGTTCAAATTCATTGTTTTGGGCAAAAGCACAGAGGATTTCTTCTAAGCTTCCTCTGACAGGGTTTTTCTTTTCAAAGCTGAGCTCTAGGAATTTGTGCAGCATCACAGACTTAGTGCTTGTGTGAAAGGACCTGATGCAAGGATCAGGTGACTTTATCATAAAGTGTCGCAAGTTTCCATGAGTACAGGTTCTGTAGCTTAAAAACAGGGGGTTTTTTTCTTTCATTTAAACTATAAAATGCTGTATGGAAGTTATTTAAGCACTTGTTTTTCATTTAAATACTTCTTATAATTTAAAATAATAAAAGAAAAATGTATAAGATGTTAAATGCGGAATTGAAAAAACTTTTAGCTATTTTTTTCTGTAATATGCAGAATAGACCAGAAGTAGTAACTGCTCTGATAGCTTGTAGAAAATAAGCACTTTTTGGTTTGTTGCAGAAGTATATTAATAGATGAATTAGTTATATTCCAAATGCATTCATGCCTAAAACATCTATAAAACTTGAATAGATTTTATCTCTGAAAGAGCACATGGGGCTCTTCACTCCCTCTTATCCTCCCAACTTTTCTGGTCATGCAGATTTAAAGTAGCTGCCAGGAATCAGGCTGCCATTCAGCGAGCTAAACAGAAACCACTGCAATGGAGAGTAATAAACCAGAGGCCCTTGGCAATGGTCTAACAGCTTGAAGGAAGCATTTTGATCTGCAAAAAGAACCCCAAACCAACCAATGCAAAATAAAATCATCAAGGCCCTGGAAAACATACCAAATTTAATTTTTTTTAATGTAACTTTAGTCAGGGGTTTTGATCAGCTTTGCCCCAGGGGAAAGGAATTTTAAGTTCCTTTTCAAAGGACTGTTTCATCATTCAAGGCTGATCTCAACAGGCTGGGAGTAGCACAGAAGACAGACGAAAGGTAACAACCAATAACGACCATCAGCTCCAAACATCACCCCTGGCATGGCTGGAGACACCTGGCCTGGAAAAGGAAACATAAGAGAACCAGGAATGACAACCTAATTAACTTCAAAGGCGAAGAGATCAATTACCAGTAGGAAACCAAATACTAGGAACTGCCCAGCTTGGGACCAATGAACATTGAACCAATGAATTTCTATGGGTTTTCACTGTATAAGTATTTGAAAAAAATCTAATGAGGAGTCATGTGTCATGGAATAATTTTCTCTGCACACCCGGGTATGATTCCTGTTGCACATCCTGGCCAGAATAAGTAATGCCTTGATTCTCTAACACAAAATATGTTGTTGGAGAGATTTTGTTTGTCCTGGCAGTTTCAGAGACAGCCCCAGAAGTCCAAAGGAGGTCTTCTAAAAAAATGCAAAGTCAATACAAAAAGAGAATAATTCCAGAAGCTCTGCAAAAATGATAAATATTCTCCCCCTTCTCATATAAATTATAATCAAGTTCACTCAGCCACTTTAGGTTTACAGGTGAAAATCCAGCCTCTCCTTTCTCCATGCTGCTCCCGTCTGGTGCTTTCTGATGCCTCACAGTAGCAGTGCCTGCCTTCTTACTCTGCCTTTTCTGGATTTAGGTAGCAACTATGAGCATTGTTCTTGGAAAAAGCACTGAATTTATCCCAGATGTGGGATCAGTCATATTATGGAAAGAATGGAAGCAATCTTTTGCTTAAGCTGTCATTAAAACAACGTCTTGTGTAGTTTTTGAGTACATCATCCTTACATAAAACGATAGCTCTGATGATAAAATATTTAAACCTGGCTCTCAGAGGATCTCTAATTCTGCCTGTGGATCCCCACAGAAGTTCTTTAGACATTTCAAATATTCTGTTAAGGCTCCACAGAACTGTTTTTACTGTCTTTTGGTGATGAAACTCTACACCATCGTTTCCTGATGCAAGTTGAATCCCAGCAGCAGAATGTATGATTTTAAATTCAAAGGTGAAGAAGAAAGTCTGAGTTTCTAATAGCTCTACTAATAACTCTGCTTTGGCAGCTTGCGCACTAAATGCTCCAAGATTAGAAAGAAGTAAATCAGATCAAAACAATTCCAACAACCCAAATGCAAAGCAGAAATAACACACATTTCCAGAATTCCTTCTGGTTTTCCTTCTGGCCTCTTCTTCCCGGAAAAGGGGTGCACAAAACCTCTGATATCAGAAGAGTCCCTCTCCCCAGTGTAGCCCTGGAAGCCACAGCTCTTGGCTGCTGCCCACACTGCCTGGAGGTGCCAGGGCATAGATTTGGAAAACCAATTTTCAAAGCTGAAAAATTAATGGCTTTTAATCCATACTTCATTGCAGTGAGGAAAGCAAATCTCATAAATTTCTGGATTCAAAACCATTTTTCCTTCTTCAGTTGCTCAAAAAAAGTATCTGCTGTGACCAAAAGATTGACTGTCGTTAGCTTAGCTGACTCAGAGAGAAGTCAAGAGCTTAAAAAGCAGTCCTCATCAGCATAATCTTTCTATGACATTCCTAATGGACCCAAAATTGCAATGGTCAAAATAATCACATTTTGATGTTAATAAAAGATGTGTTAAGAGGTCTTTCAATGACAATCCTATTAAACTATCTCAATTTTACACAGTCTTAAACTCTGTTCATCTACATGTACTGAGTACATTGCAGTCTCAACTGAGTATGCTACAATCATTAGATCAAACATCTTTCATTTAATACCAATCATTTACCCAGGATTATGCAAATAAATAAATAAATAGAAATTTAATCCTACCAAATCACCCAGCATTATTGCCTTAGCAGAAACTTCAGAATGTTTCTCTCACTGATTTTTGAAAAAAATGCTGTTCATAAAAGATAGAGCTGTGCAGATACACAGGTCTTGGTATCTGCCTCTGCATACTTGTTAATGAAATGCTTTGGAAGTAGAAGCTGCTATCTGAGGGTCTGAAGCATAGAAAAAGAAGCAATACATGAGTTTAAAATGTACTTGACAAATATGTGGAGAAAATCAAAAGATAAATATGAAGACCTTTGTTTAGGAAAGCCAAGACCCACAATGCTTAGAGTCTAGGGAGATATCACTACATGCTGCTCCTGTTCTTTTGGGGTTTTTCTCCATGCATTAGATTCTGCTGCAGTTTGAAACTAGAGGTATAAGAAGGAACAGCTAGAAGACTAAAATGTTAATTACATAGTGAAGACTACTTAGACACATTATCCTGCACTTTGCTTATCAAAATTCTCCTTCAAATTGGAAGTAAGCAATCAGGCAAGGCACCTATTTTACTAAAACAGAAAAGTAAAAGAAGGTATTAGAAAAAAACCCCAAATTTTCATAAAAAATAAAGCCTAGAAGAAGAAAAATATGAAATAACATAGAAATTTTAATCCATTAATACAAATTTATTTTTCTAAATATAAGCCCCTAGCAATAAAGGCAAAAAGAGATTTCAAGGAACAAGTTGTTAGTTGCATAAAAATGAAAACTCCCAGTTTTATTCAAACATATCAGAAGCAAGAATCCAACCACAAATAAAGTTTAATAGACAACTGAAATATACTGACTGATCTTGAGAAAGACAAAGCCATAGCATAATATTTAAATTCCGTTTTTTCACTAATACAGAAAGAATGAGGAGAAGCAGCAAGCAACTGTCTCATAGTAAAGTGTCAGATGTCAGAATAGTTCAATAGAATGCCTTGTAGCAAGACATCAATACAATTTCTTTACTAGGAAAACTAAGGAAATTCAAATATCAAATTGCTGAAATACTGACAATGGTAACCAATCTGTCAGTCAAATTAGCCTCTCTGAAGGGCAGCAAGAGGTATCCAGATATTTCTAGGTGCTTGATTTCAAAACTGAGACTATAAATAAATGCTGTGAGAAAGATAGGCTTATTAGATAGTGAAGTAACTATAATACATTGGAAAAGGTCAATGTACTTTATGTAAAGGGAATGTGATTTGCAACATAATTTTTGCTTCTTAAATCTGCTGGAGTCCTTTGACAGAGTCAGTGGTGTGCGTAAAAGATATGTTTAGAATATTGAATTAAAATCTACAGCTGACTGTGAAGACCTGCAGGAATATCTTGTGATATGAGCTCTGGAAATGGGAATGAAATGGTAGATAAAATTCAAAGCCAATGAATGCAAAATAATGCACTTGGTGGGAGAAACACAATAACCCTAGTATAGATGCACAATAATGAGCTCTGAAAGATCTTGTAGTCATGATAAGTAGATTTTTGAAAGCATCAGCTGAATGTTCAGAGGCACTTAAAGTGGTAAATAGAATTTAGGAAGTATTATGAAAATAATAAAGAACAAAAATTATCATTATGACAATATGTCTGGTGAGTTTGTGTCTTGTGGATGTAATTCTGATCATCCTTGTTAAAAAAAAGCAGCAGAAGTAGGGTGGTTTGAGAGGTAGAAGATAAATTAGATCAGAAATCTGGAGATTAAAAATACTCTTCACTTTGGAAACAAGATGGCTGATAGGAGGAATGTATAAAAGATTATGTAAAATCTCAAACTGTACTAATACTATAACCAAGCAAAGTTTACCTTGTAGCAAAATTGTTAGGGAAAAAGCTTAAAAGAAATTAAAGAGAAGGTCTTATTATAAAATACAATATAGTCACAGTTTTCATGGAATGATAAAGCTCAGTAATAGGGTTAAGAAGAAGAATTAGGAAATTAATGTATGATAAGTTTCTGAAACATCAGTAGAAGGAAATGTCCAGAGAACAATATCAAGATCAAAAAGTCCTTATCTGCTGGTCACCAGCAACTCAGTGACTGTACCAAGAGAGGCGCAACTTTTTTGTACTTGCACTCCTTTTAACTTTTCACTTGAATCATCCACTGTACAGAACTGCTGAGACCTGGTGAGGTTTGCTGGCTTTGATATAAGAGAGAATCTTGCCAGTATTTGCATTCTTTTTTACTGACCCTTGTCCGAAATCACACCTCTCTGGTGAGCGAGCTCCTGTAAAATAAATGGTACTCATCATATTGAAGATGTGTCAATAGCCAGGAAATTTCAAAAGGCATGTATTAATTACCTCCAAAGCTTCTGCCGGCCTTAAAATTTAATAATCATCAGTATCTTTTCTACAACTAGTCAGAAGACTCTGAGTTGTAAGTTTTCCTACTGTAAAAAGCATCCAGTCTGGACTATGTTTTTTAAAAAGTAAATCTTTGATACAGAAAGTTTTGCAATTCTTGTAAGTAGGGCTTTTGTGAAGCATCTGAAAGAGAATCTGTTTTGATAGATAATTCACTGATGACATTATCTAAAGCCTATCCTATTCCTTACTGAGTTTTGTTTTAAATAGGGGGAGAAATAAGCCATTGAAAACGCACACCCTGTATTTGTCCTATTGAACTTTCTAAATAAATAAGAATATACTGAAATAATATGAATTTAACTGGCCTAGTAAGATTTCATTCACTAAAAAAGAAAAAAAATTAGAGGTTAGAAAGCAACATGCATGTTAATGAAAGGAAGAATTTTTTGTATGTGTTTGGGGTTTTCTTTCCCCAGATCTTTTGTCTGGTATTAGATTGAGTAACTAAATGGCTGTAACACTCTGTCTTAGAAAAAACTTTATTTAAGTGGTAAGCAGGGAATTTTTTAGTTGGATTATGCCTTCCAAAGCACAGATGTATGCCTGCACACTGGAAGAAAGGGAGGTTCTTATGAAATCTGTTCTTGTTATCTCCATGTTCCAATTGTCAATAATTCCAAGGAAACATAAAAATATGGCAAATACAACTTAAAGGTTCCACACAAAATTTGGGAGGCAATAAATTTCATTGATGATGACAAGAAATTGAGGAAAGTAACTTGATCATTTACTCTCAGGCTACAAGGAAACAAAATGTATTTTAATCCTACCAAATGTGGTTACATATCAGGGACAGAGGAGCAAAATAGTTCTTTGCAGAGCAGTGACTGTAACCTAGGAAGCTGGAAAAGAAAAAGTTTTGGAATATAGCAAGAAGGAGGGAGGGACAAGATTTCTTACATTTTCTTACATATAAACTAACCATTCATGCTCATACTCCCCACAAAGGTCAGTGTGATTTTTTGATTATAGAAATGGGAGTTTCCAAAATAGACACACTTTTGTGCTACTGTAACATTTATTGGAAAAATTCATAGTATATTTTTGTAATATCTTTAATGGTAAACAAAGGTCCACATTTTTTAATCTTTGTGGAGATAATTATTGAGACTGGGTGACAAAGAATTGTGCAGTGTCAGCCAGAAACAAATTATAGGCAGGAATAATTGGTTCTCTTTGGTAAATTGATACTTTACATATATTTATATATGTCATAATTTATAGAGATAATATTCATAGAACCCTTCTAAGCAAGTTGAGTTGACATGATATTTATACATAATTTTAAACATACATTATCCTTTTTTGTTTTTATGATATGTATTTCTTTTTTTAGATTGTTTTTAACATGCTATGAAATGATAAAATATTAATGAAGCATAAATACATTTATTTCTGGAAACCTGAATGTTGAAAAAGTAAATTTATTTCTGATCCATCCTATTTTAGGATTGAAATTATCTATTAATTGTTATTAATTGATATTAATTAATATTATTTATTATTTGATAACATGAAAGCAATCTTTCCTAATTTTCATTTTTTTGCTATTGCACTGCCTTACATGTCTATGTATTTTGTCTTCTCAGCATCAGTCATTGCTAAATCTGATGATATTGATGAAGTAAATACTCTGCTGCAAACTTTCTGAGGGAGTCTCATCAGTGACAGATGTTGATTGAGAAGTGAGTGCTGTGACTATCCCAGCAATATCACATGGCCATGTTTCCTTTATTTTGCTTTTTGTTTGAGCTCAGCTTCTCTTCAAACCAGCTGTCTTACCTTACCTGTAAAGATTTCAATTTTATCTGGCAAAAGCAGCAATTCAATCAATTTGACTGCAGTCTTCTAAACTGGCCTCATCTCCTCATTGCCTTTGGATAATGAAAGCTTCCAGACATGAAATCTCCAATTGTGTGAAAAACTGAACTCCTTAAGTTATTGGTATCATTTTAGATTCCCAAATCCACAAAATGACAATATAGTAGAAAATGTCTGAATTTAGAGGCTGAATATCACAAATCACAGCTACTTAAAGTGTACCCGATCAGAGTGTTTGAGGTTTTATTTGCTGAAGCTCTGAGAGCTGATTCTGCTGAGCTAGGTAAAATAGACAATAAAGAGAATCATAGGATAATCATCTGTAGTGCAGGAAAAAACTGTTCATTACCATTTTACATATATATTCACAGTCACAAGCTCAACTGGTACTAAATTATATACATTCTTGGTTTGATAAAAAGGAAGAGTTGAAAAAAAGGTAAAAACATGTCATCTCAAATTTGTATTACCACCTGTTATTTATCAAAATCAAATCCTGTGCATTTTTGATTGCTGCTGCCCACTAAGGCAGCAATGCTGAGTCAGAATCAGTAGAATCTTGCTGATGTTCTTGTTTTTGAGTTCTTTGGAAAAGGAGATCTACCAGCAGCTGAGGTCTATATACTGATCTATATACAGCTTAATAGTTGTTCTGTTCTCATTTATTCCCCTGTGCCCATTCCATGGCTCTTACTAATTAAAATGAAATTCTGGAATAAATAACATATCAGAAGACTAAAGGACTTTCTATAGCCAGAAATTAATAATATTTTACTCATTATGCTGTATATATTTTCAAAAAAAAATTCAAATTCTAAGAACAAACCAAGATCTCATTCTGAGACCTACAATGTTTACTAATGTAATTTTAAAGCTACAAGCATATGAAAGTAGTTAAAGACAGACCCTTTGTGTTATGCAGTTGCCAGGACTAATTTTGAGGTTTTCCCTGAATATTTGAACCAGTGAAGGTGATGCCTTTGAGGTTCTTTGTGGATATTTCCACAACAGGTTAAATATAAATGTAAATATTAATAATAGCAATGCTCGGATTACCACTCTCAGTTCATTGCTGAATAAAAAAAAATTAAAAAGCACTTTTTAATACAATTACAATGCAAGCAGTAAAAAAGTAAGAAGCTGGCTGAAGCTATTATGTTTTAATATAGAAAAAGTAAGGAAATATTTGCATTTTGTATGTTGATAACTCACTGAATATTTATCCAATGTTAAGTACAAAAGATGAGGTTTCTGGGTTGCCTGGATACACTGTGATTTTTTTTCTCAGTGATTATCCAATGTGTTTCAGATTATGATAAAAAAAATCAGGAAATTATATGTTTCATTTTTGAAATATTGGTCACAAAAGCATACCCCTGCTTACCTCCAGTAGATCCAGGCTTAAAGACAACAGAATATTTACTTCCTTTTCAATGCTACTTTTATTCTTTTTTTTTCCTACTTGTCTCTTTTTGTTTACAGTCAGTAAAGCTTAACCTCAAATGTTTTAAAAGTTTCTGTTACACACTTATTTATTTTGAGGTTTTGATGAAGGTATATGACAGATTCAATGCACGTTCCTGATGCAGTTTAAGTGACCTAATTCCAACCCCCATTGCAATGGTTCAAGAAAATTATATTTTCAGGAAAAAAACCCAAACAAACAACAAATTCCCCATTCCTGTTCTTTATTGGGAGCATATGTACCATGTAAATGGCTGTATGACCATGGGTTAGGAAGTGGCACAAGACCTTCTGTCTGCTTGGGGCAGTGGTTTGCTAAAGGCCACAGGAAGAACCTGCCCACTAACTGGAAAACCTCCCAAACCAATTTTGCAGGAAATTTGCAGGGCCTGATTCTCAGGGTCCGATCACAAAACATATGCCTAAATTCTGTGAACAGCCAGATTTGGCAGGTATTCTCAAGTGTAAGTACAGCAGGCACCAAATAGCACACAAAGTGGTTGTACAGAAGACTTCATTAAGGTGCACAGTGGGTTTTCTCTCAGGAAATGGCAGCCAGACAGAGCACAACTGATACTACCACTGTTTTATCTAATTACATCACTAACCCAAGCCGAGAGGGCCACTATTCATTCCCTTCAACTGTCAGGAGGGATTAAAGTTTGCACCTAATAATTCTTCTACAGATGCTTCTTCATTACATTTTTATTTTGGATTTGGGGTATGCTTTTGAAGAGCCTTTCCTTGTGTCTCCAAATAGAGCCCTCTGGACAATGGTAACAGCACTGTCATTCCAGTTGGCTCCTTTGAAAGTTCTGAAGTGTTTTTTCTCTTGCCCCTTTGGGTGGTGAGAAACTAGAAAATGTATTCCAAGAGTACCTTTTTTCCCTCCAATTACTGATGGGCATTCAGTCCTTCAGGGCCAGGCTACAGCTAGCCTGAAATAAAATTCTGAAAAGCATGTACTGTGCATGTCAGTCCTCAGCATTGTTCCCACCTCCTGCTGCTGGGCTGTACTACATAGTGCAGCCATAGCCTGAGAGGGTGCCAGGCACCTCACTGCACATGACCTGAAATTGTTTAGTGTCACAGTGAAGAACTGAGAACTTATTTTACTGGAGACACACAAGTGTGTGCACACAAGTCTATAAGGCAATGGTTAGAGCAATTCAAATGAGGCTGTCATCTGAGTACCCATTCCTTTCTAAGAAATTTTCTATTTTTATAGTGTCAATTTAACTTCAGAGTGTGGGTTAACTTTGAAACACTTTCTGGTCCAGCAGAAACTGTCATGCCCATGGACTTTCATTAGATTATTGGTTTATATTGTTTGAGTTCTCTTTGTATCAGATAAACAACGCAGAATTAATATCTCCAACAGTGTCTCTTTAAGAGAGAGATGGTTATTAAATACAATAAACGAGAAACCAGTGTAATCACCAGTATTAAAGTTGTTGCAATGGTCTTGGGGTGATCATAGGAAGCATTTACATAAAACTATAATGAGAGGGAGAGGGAGAGGAGACAATTGTTTCAGTTCAAAGAGATGTACAAAGACCATCTAGTCTAACAGCCTGACCACTGCAGGTGTGACCAGAAGATAAAGCGTATTGTTAAGTGTGCTGTCCAAATACCTCCTAAACACTGACAGAGTTAGGACATAGACCACCTTTCTAGAAAGCCTGTTCCAGTGTTTGAACACATTCTTGGTAAAGAAATACTTCCTAATGTCCAGTCTAAACCCCCACTGGTGCAACTTTGAACCTTTCTCATACTGGATATCTCTGGATACCAGAGAGAAGAGCTCAGCTCCTCTTCCTCAGGAAGCTGTAGAAAGCAGTGAGGTCACCCCTCACCCTCCTTGTCTCCGAACTTGACAAGACCAAAGCCCTCAGCCTTTCCTCACAGCACAGGCCTTCCAGCCTTTCATCAGCTTTGTTGCTCTTCTCTGGACCATCCCATTCTTCTAAACTGTCGGGCCCAGAACTGCACACAGTACTCTGGGTAAGGCTGCACCAATGATGAATACAGTGGGATAATCTGTATTGTGCTTTTAAGGAGATATGCATTTCTCAGACCATTTTCTTCATCATGGAACTTACTTGCCCTGACCTGTTTCAGTGAAAATACTGAAATAAAATATGTAGAATAAGCAATTCAATAGAGGTTATAGATAATCATAAAGAGGAAATTGGAAAAAAAATTGTGATGGGTAAGAAAGAGGGCAGATGCACACATGTCAATGTGTGCTAAACTTATGTGTTGTTGTGTAAGCTCCAGCATCCAAGAAATATTTCACTGATGGAAAAAGTAAAAACCTGATTCACAACATCATTCTTCCTTAAGAAAATACTACCACTCAGAATGGCTTTTTGATTTAATTACAGTCAGATCAGTGAAAAATAGATTGAAAAATCACAGGCATAGGTATAAAAGTTCTTTTGCTATGTTTACTCTCTGCAGTACTGAGAGTTATTGCTTAGGTTTAACTGATGATTAATTGATGAATCAATATTTTATCCAGACTGCTCTTGCATCTTTATGGTGATAGGAATAATGAAGTTCTGACACAGCAATTGGAACATCTAATCACTGTGCATTTCACAGCATTGGGTCAAATATTACTTGCATAGTCATACTACTACAGTAAGTGGGAGAGAGTAATGAGTATTAATAATTAAAATATAATATCAAACTGTTCTACTTACATCCCTGCAAGAGGAGGAGGAGGAGGATCAGATCAGAGTCTGACTTGAAAAGAATAACCCAGCTGAAGTAGGAATGGCAGAAACTCTTCCTATTTGATGCCTTGCTTTCTGAAAGTAAATTGACATCAAACTGATATGATCTAAATCACATCCAGCTTGTATGTGGTTGGTCTTCATGGCTGACCAAGCCAGCATACTGTAACCTTCCTTGATACAGTCTACTTGACAGAAAGAAGTCATTTCTGGGATTGCTTTCTGACATACAAAATCATTCTCAGTACTTCAATCCCTTACGTAAAAGATTTTATCCTGTCTGAGTCTTCAGTTCCAGCCTTAAAAGTAGATATTTATACATATGTATCTACATTTGCTTATCATAAAAACAAGACCTCCTATCTCCAGAACATGCAAATATTCCAATTAAATGTTTTATTAAAACAAACTATTACATTAACAGCGTTTTGTTTTTATTTGTATATATTCACTGATTAAACATCTAATCTTCAAAAAAGTCAGTGAGATACATACTGTCCCTTTCTCCAGTAAACAAATGAAAATGTAAGACTTCTAATTGAATTTAGGATTAAAAAAAAAAAAAAACTAAAAACAAAAACAACCTTTTTTTAGATCATAGCAAGAAAACAGTGACGGGTGAAACCATTCTACATGAATATTTACAGTTCAATGTAGATTCAGATGTCCTCTAAATTAGAAGTACTGATTTTTCTTGTAACTGAAGCCTCCCCAAACGTACCCTGAAACATCTTCTAAATGAAATGCCAATTTTAAAAATTATGTAAACAAGGCAGCAATATTTTCATTGGCTATTTTATTATTATCACAATTAGGACATGTAAAGGAGAGAAGACACTGTCATTTCATCTGTGTAATGCCAAGGAAGTCCAGGTGATGGAGACCTAGTTAATTATTGTATTATATTTTACATTTGGAAAAACCCCTTCAACAGACCATTAATGTAAAGTGTAATATCCAACAGTTAGAAAATAGAAGTGGTTTTCTGCTTATACACGAATCTGATAATTACTCCATGCACTTGAGGTAAGAGAGAATTTGAAATACTCTGAATGTTTCAAGAAGATGGAAATATTTCTCCTTAACAAGATGCTGTGCTTGACTTAAGTCTGTGAAACTCCTTAAAAGGTGAGAGATGTTGAACAGCATCATAAGTGATGAAAACCAATGGAAAACAAAATTCAGATCATGCAAATAAAAGTACACCCTCGAGACCACAAAAAATGGTCCAAACCATAGGTGCTCAGAAGATGAGAGCACATCAGATCTCACATGTCTGATTGTAGGGTGTGATGCATTCTTAATGATCTTTCTAATGGTCACACTGCCAGTCACATCAAAATCATGGACCTGATCAGGGTGGACTTTGAAGTGATATGAGTCTATTTTAAACTGCAGATAAAAAATATATTTATAATGGTCACTTCTGGTACTGAAACCCTTGAATCTTTTGTCATGTCATAGTTAGAAGTATGGGAATCTGTCTCTTTTGGATAACCTAGTTTGCCTAAAATTATGATTTCTGGACACCTTCTAATGTTCTCAAACAAGTTTTGAATCTCATGGCTGATAACAGTTTGTGTGTAGTATTTCATGATTTTAATTTCTCAGTGAGGAGAATTTTAAGGAGTATTCACTACCTTTCTCCTATCCTTTCATTCTCTTTGTTTTTGTTACTCCCTTTGTTTCCTTATTCTCCTCTTCTTTTTTCTCAACTTCATTTGGAGAAGTGACAGGAGAAATAAGCCAAGGAAGTGCATTTTTTGTTTTGCTCTGGAGCCAGGGAGGTCTGTGTTAATCCTAATGTCCCTTGGTAATGGGTTGCCAAGCCTGGGTGCTGCTGGTAAACAAGGCATCTTCATCTCCTATGGACTTCACTGACAGTTTCATCACTCCTAAGGAAATGCCAATAAGCCCAAAACCAATAAAACTGTACTTTCTAGTAGGTCTGAAGGTAGTTCCTCAGATAGCTCTAGGTTAACACATATTCACACTGATCAAAAACCTGTGCCTGTCCCTATAGCACATTTTTCCTAGAACATGTATGATGGATTTTTTTTTTTTAACTGATTAAATCCATCATTATGAGCTGGAAGAGATATCTACTCATGTAGGCCAAATCCTTGACTAAAACAATGCTATTTTTACATCTTCATTTCCTGAGTGCCACTGCACCTCCAAGCCAAAAAGCAGGAAACCTGTAAAACTAAGTCTAGAGTTCAGGTCTTAAATTCACATTTTTAGACCCTAATGAGGAGCCACTTGGGGCATTTGTTTGAAACTTTGAGTTGGTGGAAATGTTATGCTTTTGTGACTCAGAATAATCTTTCAAGCATCCAAATTTGGATATGAACATCCTTCCTCAGACTTTAGTTTAGCTATGAATTTGTTTAGATGGTTTGTAGGGACTTATAATTTCATCAAAGTTGGTTCAGTTTATCACTAGGTAAAGTGATTAGGCACCACTAGGTAAGATTTAGGTAACAAACAGACATTGGTTTATTGGCATGTTACGGCCAGAATAATTAGTACTGAACTGAGCAAATCCCCCCTCCCAACCTTTACTGCTGCAAATAGCTAAGGAAACCGCTGGGTATGCTCAATTTTTTATAACTTCTATTATTTCAAACAAATCAGCACTTAGTGTTTTCAGGGCCATTTGTCTTTGTTTAAACATTTTTCTTGTGTTTTGTAAGAGAAATTTTTAATGTTCAATTCCCAGCGCCACATCCCTCACCATGTCAAACAATTATTTCAAGGCTCTGCGTGGCAATGGCGGGCCCCAGCTGCTCAGATGTAGAAAACATTTTCTCCAGCAGCAGCAGCAGCAGCAGCAGCAGCAGCAGCAGCAGCAGCAGCAGCAGCTCCTTGGCAGGCTCAGCAGGCATCCGCAGGTCCGGGGCTGCTGGCACTGCTGGGGCAGAGATGCAGCAGCAATGCTGATGCAGCAGCAATGCTGATGCAGGCTGCTGCCGCCACGGCAGCCCCGGGTATCCCCCTGATTCTTCTGCAGGATACTTTGCACACTTGTTTCTGTTTCACTGCAAGAGGCTGCAACAACCCATCAGAAGATTTTTTTTTTTCAGTTGGGGCAATAAAAATGGGATCACTGACAGGTCATCATAATCTCCTTCCAGAGTCCCAGCCTTAGAGACTTGCCCTCCTTGAATGTTAAACTTTCTTTGCTCAGTAGGCAGGCAGGCTGTCTGCCAAGAAAAAAAAAAAAAAAAAGAAAAAAAAAAAGAAAGTTGTTTTTGCGCACTCTCACACATGACCCGTATATTTGTGACTAGGTTTTCAATGGTGCCCCGAGGAGCCGTGATGCCTGCGAGTCACTGCCACCTGGAGGAGTCAAGTTAGCCTGGAAGAGTCTCTACCCCCAGGGTTTTAACTCTTCAGAATGGCTTTCAGATTAATTTGGCACTGTTGTCAGAGAAATTAGACTGGAAGCTAGGCCTAAATATAAATAAAGTTGTATGTGTCTGTATGTGTGTTTTTAAATCATGATTTATTAAAGAAACACAGAATTGATATAAATAAAATATGATTTCCCTTCTCAGTAAACTATGTCCCCATTGCCTTATTACCTTTAATCATGAAATGCAAACACAGCTAGAATTTTTTATTTCTCCACTTCCTTAATTTTAAAATGGGCCTATTTATTCATTATTATAAATAACATTCATGGGATATATTAAAAAGTAATATTTTATAAACTGTGCCATATTTTTGTTTACTAAGTGATTTTTAAATTCAATCAACTTTAGTGAGAGCTAAAGCTCTGTTGTGTTCTTAAACATTCAGATTTCAATATGAAACCTCTGGCTACTTAATATTGTGAAAAAATTCATAGTGTTTTCTAGGATGATGACAGACAGTCTAATAAAAATATCCCCTCAGCATTCTAGAGATATTGAAAGTAGTGGGTCACATCTAAGAAAAAATGTCTTCCTATTTTCTCTGATATTTTGCCAATTAGATGCACTTTCTGTTCTGATGGCTTGTGTATACACTACCGAAGTACTTTTTAAAGAACATATTTACTCAGTAAATATTACTGAGCTCCAAGAGCAGTTTATAATTCAAATCATGGACTGGAGCAACATTGATTCTTAGTTTTAAAGTAAGATTTTTAACATATAGCATTAATTATTCAGCTCTATAGCCAACAAATAGTTTACATGGGGAAATGCAGATGCCCCCAGTCAAGCACAGTTGAAGGCAGCTCAGCTGAGCTGTGCGGTGATTTGGTCTGTACACCTCCTCAAATAAACCTTTTAAGTGGCACAGCATAAAAAGTCCATCTCTGGCTTATCTCCTTCTTCACATGTAAGGTGCTGATGGGAAGGAAGGTAGAACTTAATTTTGCTGCACACCTACAGGCTTCTCTTTTGCCCCAGGTGTTGTCTGAGCTGCAGTCTGGGGAGGTCCCAGAACGTTGAACACGCTCCAAGGTGCTGCCACAGGCTTGGTCAGCCTGTCCACCCACACATTCCTGCCTCCAGCACGCACCCCAGGGCACACAAGGCCTTTCAAAACCATTGTGGAGCTACACAACTTGCAGGATTAAACCACACCAGTCTCTAAGTTTCCAAAATTGAGCTCTGACTCATATAAGAGCAAATAGTAGCATCTCCCACGCTTCCTTTCTTCTGATTGCAGGAGATAAATCTATTACAGGAACTAAGTGATGGTGCTTTTAGGCATTTTGTCCATAAATAGTCAGCAAATATAGCTCCAAAAAAGATACTTTTCAAGGCTAAAAAGAGGTTATTTGACCTAAGACAAAAATTAAAAACACTCATCATTTTCCCACTAAAAAATAAACCAATAAAACCCTGTCTTGCAAAACAAAGTTTACATGAAAGTAAGATAAATATGTTTTGCTGTTACATTTTTATAGAATTAATCAACGGGTCCTTTAAAAAACATTAATATTTAATTTTAAATTCCTCTGGCCTAATCTACCTTAATATTTTATTTTAATTTAGGACAATATGGTCTGACAAATTTTCATTTTTTCCTATAAGAAGCAGAACTGTTTAAGCACGACTATGACTAGTATGCTCTTCATCATGACACCTAACTTCTGACTTGACTCCAAAATTTAAAACAAGTTGATAGAAAAAATATTTTCAAGATTCAGTGGATTAAAGTGTATTAAATAATTTCTAAAAATTGGATAATAACATTCAGTTTAGAACTTCTTCTTAAATAACTAAATTTATAATCTGGATTTAAAAATTGCTGAGCACACTCTCCGTTCAGAAGAAAGCTTTTTAAAAATATACACTGGTAAATTAAAGCAACCCCCCATCCCTTAATCAGGGCTTAATTTCCTGCTGTATTTTCCGTTAGGATTTTAACAGACATTATTGATCTTTAGGAGGACAACTATAATCTCTTCTCCACGGAAATAGACCTTTTTGGTTGATTTTTCACCTAAAATAATTCCGCTCAAGATCTTTCTTTCTTTACTGATCAACTATCCCTCCATACATTTTTGTCATATTTTGGCAAGGTTTTTCTTTTCATTTCCCATATTATGAACTTTCCTCTTTCCTCACTGGAAAGGTTTCTGGTGTTTTTCTCCTTTACTCCAGGCTTCTGAATTTTTTTGTTTCATGCTATTTTAATATGTTATTGGATTTACTTCTCCAGTCCTTTTATTTTCATATATTTTCATGTATTTACTTTTTTCCCATATTAATCTTCCCCCTCATTCTCTGAAGCTGTCCCTACTTGTCAGTCTTGGGAAACTGTGAACCCTTGCAATTTGCCTTTAGGTGGTATGCCTTGAGGGCAGAAAGAGTAGAGTTATATTTAAGGTTAGTTGAATCAATTCTACATAATGCTGATGAGTAGACAGTGGAAGGAGCACCTGCCCCTGATCAGGTGGAACTGGGGGGCTGACCCTGCTCCCTTTCTACCCCTGGAAACCAAGAATGATTGCATATTTTAAGCAGATACCCTCACCTTCAGTCACAGGTGAAGAAAGCCATAGCACAGAGTGCTCTCACACAAAGTTAAATATAAGGTGCAAAAGACAAAATCAATGCTGTAGTGAAGGAGCCTCCAATCAATTCCCTCTGCTCACTTGCTAATAAAGATATTTTGCATCAGACAGATGAAAACATGAAGGGACTGGGGAGTTTCTTGAGGTCAGACTTTCTACCAGTAGATTCAATAATGTCAGGAGCTGAGAGGACAAGAGGTGAGTTTTTTCCCCTTTTTTGAAGGAGAATAGAAAGCATGTACAAAATGTTATTACCTAACTGGATGTTGTCATCCAAAGCTAAATTTAGAAGAATACTAGACTTAATTGCTCTTTCAAAGAGTTCTAAGGGAGCTTAGATAACCACAGGCAGTTCTTTGGCTTACTAATTTTTCCTCTTCATGGGGGAACATTGTTAAAGTACGCAGGCAGGGAATCCTGGCCTGACATTTACTGAACAGAAAATGAGGAACTACTGAACAGAAATTGTTGGGTTTAACAAATGATAAAGGGAGAATCTGAAAAAAAAGATACAGAAATTGAGGAGTGACTAGCTTTTATGGACTGTTAAGGTGAAGTTCTGTGAAAAAATGGCAAGTCTGCAGAAAATTAGAGGTGGGCATTGAGAACTGTTCGGGGAGTATGACATTGCCAGCAGTATCTAGGTGACCTGAAGGACTAGTTACTACCTGTAAATAGGGAATCCCTATCAGCTGCCTTTTCAGATTAAGCTTAATGCAATTTAGCTGAGTCTTTAAATCTGTGTCAAAAAATAATAAACTCCTCTTCACTCAGCAGGTTTGTACTCTCTAGTTCTAGATAATTTGTGTTTCTTGAAAGATGATCCTGCTGATTTAAAAGAAAAGAAAGTAGGAAAAAAATTGGCTGTATAGATGCCTGTAGTTCTCATGTATTGAAATGTTCATAAACAAACTTGTAACATCAAAGATGTTCTTCTTGGGCTCAATGTAATAATGGGCCAGAAAATAAGACTTGCCAGGAAAATAGATCTAACTTAAAATAGAGAAAGTTATCAATAACTGTTTATAAACTTCAATATTTTTATATATTATGGATGGTCTAATGAAAGGTGTCCCTCCTATCCCATAGAAGGGGGATTGAAACTAGACAATTTTTAAGGTGCCTTCCAACATGAGCAATCCTATGATTCTGTAATTCTATGAATCTAGAGAATTTTTAGATTTATTCATGTATTTTTGTAATGGGTTAGGTACTTCAAAGCTGCTGATTTACAGGATCTCTCTTGAGCAGAGCTCAGCTCCATGAATGGAGCTATTGCAAAGCAGTGTATTGCCTGTGTTTCACATCAGACCTACCTGAGGCCACAATAAATCAGCAGTAATGAATCTTCTCTAGCCCTAATTTATGAAAATTCTGATCTGGACTTTTTGAATTATATAGTTTTCTAATGACTTCAACTGTTCAGTTAGTTGGTGGAATCCAGTCAGTTTTAATACACTTCTGCACTCTTGAGTGGATCCAACACCTTTGATTCATTTAAGACCACTTGATTACAATACATTCTATAATTTCCATGGCTACAGAAAATTTCAAGATTTTTTTTTTCCCTAACCTTGATTCAAAAGTGAGGATGTTATCTGAAGAGTGTATTTCCTGGGTTTCTAATTAGCCTGATGTTAAGGCACAGCAAATGTCTTGAACTCACCTCATTAGGAATAAAGGTACAGCTATTAAATTTTTTAAAGTTATCTGAATGTATCTGAATCAGATGTAGATACTGGGGAAATATATATAAATTCATTTGTTGAACATCTCTGTGTTTCTTACTAGCTCAGTATTTCACTTTTGTGAAATGCATGTACATAGATGAAAATGCTCACATTTGTGAGCAGAAATGTTCTCACATTTCTGCACATGCTTATGCATATGTACAAGGTATATGAATAAAGATATTCCTTTATGTACTAATTATTAGATCAAGGTTAAATGATTCATACAACAGTAAGCTTTAGAACCTTCTGACTGATTATGAGATAACAAACATGCAACACCATCTTATGCTGTCACAGGAAACAGTGAATGTTATTCCAGTTTCTTAAGAATCAGTATAAAGATAATGAAATCTCTTTAAGACTAACTGCTGTAGAGAAGCATCATCATACATAGGGCTTACCCAGGTACTTTCTTTTGAACATTTCTCTATGAATTATACTAACAAAGGTTGTATTGTTTAACTATTCCATTACTCATTTTCCTAATGTATGAAGAATCTTCAGTTGTAACAGCTGTGTTAGTGCTTGACCTGGGTGGGCTGGGTGTAGACCATTTTCAGATCTGAGAGCCTTGTTTCTGTCAACACAAGTAGAAATACAACCAGTGATCTCATTCAACTTCTATGTGATTTTTTTTCACAGTAAAAAACCATTACAAAATGTAACACATTATTTATGACTACTAGTCTCTGGTTAGAAAAGGTTCAGGGCTGGGATCAGAACAAGTGATGAAGGTCAGGATTGAAATACATTCATTTTTAAGAATGCAATAGAAATCTTGAACATCAGTTACTAAGGAGTATGGGTCACTGACTTTGCCCATTCTGGACACAGATAACCAGCATGTGTCAAAGAGATTGCATTGCAAGGCACGAAAATAGAATCTGCTTTATATTGAAGGATACAAAGCATTTTCAAGAATGTTGAATTCATTCAAACAGTGAGAAAGCATAGAATAAACAAGCATGCTTTTTAAATCTATTTAATTTTCTCTCAGCCCTACTCATTTCAGCATCACCTAGGATACCCACAAAAGATGCATCTGTTCACAGATCTAAGTCAGCCCAGGTGGGAAAACTTGCAGAAGTTTGGAAGCAGGGCTTGTCCTTCACAGTAAGAGCAGATGGGATTTTGGTTTGGTTTGGGGTTTTGTTTCTTTTACTGTCATTTACTTTATTCACTTATCTTTTGACCAGAGGATTGGATTTAAAAGAGACAGGTGACAGCATGTAGGGAAGTAATGCTCTATCAGTACAGTCACATGTGACTCCTCCCTAAGGAAATCACTGTATTGCAGAAAACCCAAGTAAATTATGTGGGCTTGAATATACAGAATATGCTCAAAGTTCACTGTCATTCAAACTTTTTTTTTTTTTCTAAGAAAGATTTTTAGTGCTAGGAGAGGCCTCTGAAGTATTTATCTTAGCATGGTATTAGTGTTTATTACTTTAAGCCCCTTGTCTTATTGCTTGCTTCAGTGAACTGAATGTTATTAGGCAAATTATTCTGAACAGCAAAATACTTCTTTCTGTCTTACCTTCCCTAATTATAGTGACAGAAAACATGGTTTTATGGAGGTGACTTTGGTATAGAATTTAAGATATTTAAGCCTCTTTGCCATTTGTGATCACAAGGGTTCAAAGATGTGGATCACTACATATCAATCAATATTTCTAAGAACTAACTAAATAATCAATATTTCTAAGAATTTCTAACTTCCTCAGTTTCTACAGAATAGAAATTGCCTCAATATTTTTCAGAAGGGGAATAAAAATGAACTTTGCTGTTCTTTTTGGGTGGTTTTCTTTGGCTGTTTGAATTTTCAGTGAAGAGCTTGGAGTCCACTAAGTTTAAAACTTAAGATTGCTCCTAAGTTTTTGCCTTTTTTTAAACAACTAAACTAGAATGACATGATAATATAAATAATGTTAAAAAATCAGAAATAATGAAAGAAATATGACAAAATCCATTACTCTAAACCATATTCAAGGCAGCCAAATTCATATATTTCATGCAGTAATTCATCCAAAGAATCACAGTCAACACTGAAGAGATCTAAATATGTGGCAAATATAATTTTTGGTCATAATTTTTCTTTCAAATGTCCCTTTACTTTGATAGTATGCTTTATGTTAGTAATATGCCCATAAAATCTAGTAATAAAAATGTTTTATTTTTTATAACCTCTATTTTGATATGAGCAATATGTTTCTTTTGGTGATTAATAATATCTTGAGGTAAAGGCAAATCAGTGTTTAGCAATGTTTCATAGAATATAATTGAAAAATTTCTAAATCCTGTTGTTTCAATAGCAGGTTATGCTTGCATACCAATTTAAAAATTATCTCTTTTAGTGTTCATGGAACCCTGCTAGTTCTTAAGATATCATCCTCCTTCTATTCCAAATCATGTTACACCCTGACTGTAACATTGTCCCTGAAAGGACAAACTCACAGCCTAAACATTCACCCTTTCTAGGTTAGAGGTATGTTATATAGCATATTAACTCAAATAACACCCCCACTTACTCTGAAGTGACTGAATAATGCTTTGCACTCTGGTAAGTGGTGAAGACTTGTTAAACTCATGTGGGAGTAAGTCCAGAAAAGGCCAGATTTTTTTCTACTGGTAGTGAGATTTTTGGTGGAGGTGGTGCTGGTTTGGGTTATTTCTGTCCTCATGAAGAATTTGCTAGTAGACTATTATGCAAATTCAATTAAAATATATAAAAATACAGATCATATATATACATTAAAATATGTAACATATATATACTAAGATAATACAATACAATGGTAAATTTCAAACTTTATAGGGACCATTAAAATAGCTCCTGCTCTTCACATTTCTCAGCTACAAGCTCAGACTTTTAACTGTGCAACAACTAAAGTCTTGGAAATATATATACAACAACTTTACTGACATAAGTAAACCAATCTACTATGAAGGAACTCACTGAGAGCAATAAATGACTTGTCTGTATGAAAAACTATATTTTTTATGAGGATGTTCAGTCTTACCCCTGTAAGAGAATGATTTTTCAGACTTTCACGGAGGTTAGAGGCATTATGGTCAGAAACTAGAGCAACAATTCTGACCATAGCTTAACAAACTGCTGCTCAATGGAGAAACACTGAGATAGGGAAAACAAAGATGGAAAACTCTCAGGAGGGACAACTTGTCAGAAAGATCTCTAAAGAGAAAAGATAGAGCTGTGTGAAAAACAGGGTTCAGGCTCCATAAGGAATTCTTTGGAAATACTTGTTTCATCTTGAAATATAACAATTTTGACATGCCAAAAATTATGCTAAAAGGAGTTCACTGAAGATAGTGAAATGCTTTGTTTGTAAAAATTGATTCCAATAAAACATTTTCAAAATGTCACAGTGTTTACACTTCAGAATGCTATTTTGCTGTACACTTTCACATAGAATATCAACATTTTTGGTGAAAAGTAAAGTACACTCTCAACATTAAAAAAAAAGGAAAGGAAATCAACTATTTTTTCAGAAAAAAAACAATTATGAGAGCAAAAAATTCAGAATAAATGTAGATATTCATCTGTGCTTTGAAAAAATCCAAGACAATTGTCATATTCTGTGAAAGATATAATCATTACAAATATGCTACAGTTGTTGTGGAGAGACAAGTAAATGATACACTGTATTGACACAGACCCTGACAATCAAATCGTGTGAATTGTATGTGCAGGAGGTTTACATGTATTAGTAACCATGTCATGTTCATGTCCTGCTATTCTTCAGTGCACAGTTACACTGAGTTTTTTTGTGACAATTCATTCTGGCACTGATATAGCCAGAACAATGATGATTTTCTGATTGAATCAGTAGTATGTGGCCAGTGGGGATGCCTGGTCTGAGTTTCAAACTGTTGGTATTAAACTATGAATAAATATGTGGTCATCAGTCAAAGAAAAATAATTTCTCAAGAACTGACACCTATTATTTATTAAGCACAAAGAAATTGCTGTGAACTAGCTCTCTGACACACAGGGAACATCCAACCTTGTCTACCAGTAATGACCTTGTCAAATGAGTAGATCCTCACACATACATTGAGAAACAGACATATCTTGCTCTGTGACCCCAACAGGAAGAGAAAACACGTTTTCCAGGAGAATGTGATTATTTGCATTTTATCAGTCTTCTCCTGCTTTGTCTTCCTGGTAAAATTGTTGGTGAAAGCACATTTGGATAATGCAATCAATCTTGTAGTTATTGAATGAGTTATTTAATTAAAGTGATATTTTATGATCCATGTATGGATTGCATAGTGTTATTTATTGATATTATTATAATATAAAATAAATACCCATTTAACCAAATGTACCAAATGGCCAGTAGCTTACCTACACAGCTGCTGTTATAAGAAAACAATAAAATAATAATATAATAATAATAATACCACCACCCCAAGCATCTTATTCTGCTTTCTAATTAAAAAATGGAGCCATTAGTACTCTTCTCTCACTGCATTTTGTGGTATGTTGTTGATAATAACGTATTTATCAACAATCACGTGTCACTGAAGATGATAGCATGCTAGGTCAACTCTCTTTCAGGTTAAATAAAGGAACCATTAAAATTCCTTATTAGGAGATAGCTGAAAGAACAGAAGCCTCTGAAAGAGTCAGTCCTTTCATGAAGAGGCTGAAACAAGAATCTGGAAAAGCCAAGCTGTTTCTGCAATAGATAACAAATGCTATGGCAAAGGAATTTCCAAGCTGTATGGAACATCTCGGGGTAAAGGACTAAAAAGATAGGAAAAGTGAATTTAGCTGAAGGAGGAAACAATGAGAAAGATGCTTTTGGACAAACATTTAGCTAAGAACACTGCATGAACTTCTGAAGAATGAAATCTGTCTTTTGTTGTTTATTCCACCTCTATCCAGGGAGACAGGAAATATTTTGGAAATATTTGGGAAAAAATACCCAAATTATTACTGAATGCATAAATCAATTTCATCTCTGATTTGAAACATATTTTAAATGTTAGCTAATCAATCACAATACAGGCAGCTCTTTTACACCTGTTGAGGAAGAGTGATTTCTTGCCTTATACCGTGTGCTAGAGGATGTCAGATAGGTGACAGATGATTACTTTGTAGTTTTGAAGCACTCAGCAGTACACATAGATAACTCTGGAAAAACGAATATTATTTCAAATAAACAGGGATTTTGGAGGTGCCTGTATGCATTTTTTATACACATTCTAAAATTCTACTGGTAGCTGGGTTTTACTGGCAGAAAGGTCATCATGTGTGGCTGGTAAAAATTCAAAGGCAGACAGACTAAAAATACTTTGTAATAAGAGTGGTGGAGAAGTGGATGGGATCTCTACATCACTGGAACTCGAAACAAAAGAGAAACTCCTAAAACACTAACATTCCCTTTTTCTACATGTTCTCAGTAGAAGAAAAGACAGCATGAGTGGGACATTGCTGCTGACTGAAAAGTCATGTTGTACATACTCAGTGGATGTGTTGAGATCATTGGAGATTAAGACTACCACTGATGAAAATCAGTAGTGCTATGGCATGATGCTATATAACAGTTACATCTGGCTATAATTAATTGCCTGCTGTAGCTGCATCACAGCCAGTGGTCATCACAAACATGATTTCTTTCTGACATGATCTATAGGCAAAGTAAGCACACCAGAGTAAAGGATGTTGGACATCCAAAACCCTGTAAGTGCAAAGAAGTCCAAAGAACACACACTGTTAGGGCAATACCTCATGGATATCTGTTCCCAGCAGCACGATTGGTGCTGTAACATAAAAAAACAAAACAAAACAAACAAACAAAAAAAAAAAAACACCCTTTAATTACCATTGTCCAGCAGAAAGCAGAAAGCACATACTTATGCAAAACTATCAAAAACTGTTTGTTCAGGATGCCAATTTGTGTCACCTTTGATGGATTCTTAGTACAGAACCAAATTTCATGGTATTATGAGTTGATTACTGGCTCAGCTGGAGCAGCTCTGCTTCCCTCCTCTGTGCCTTACTCCAAGGGCAGGGGATATACTTCCCCCTTCGTAATCTTAGAGTTCAGATTTCACTCCTGTCATGGGAAATCAAATTACTGATTATGCCAAGACAGACTATCCATGCTTGCCATCCCACTTAGGGGGATTTATTCCTTCTGTCCTTGATGTCTTCTTCAACCATGAATCTACTGGCTTCCCTGGATCCTGCCTTTTCATTTCTGCTTTTACATGTGGTCTCTGAAGAATCCTTAAAAAACAAAAAAACCAAACAAACAAAAAAAGAAGATATAAGTTTAAATTTTATTTTGAAAAGGTTCAGATTTTTCAAAGTTTTTTGGGTTGAAGAAACATTATCTACACTGAGTCTACTCTTCAGTTCAAGATCAGTTAAGTGAACAAGCTAAGTGAACAAGCTAAGTGAACAAGCTAAGTATCAGTGTTCACTGTTCTATCAGTGAAATAGAGACCAGGTGTAATATCTCAAGTGACAGGTTAACATAGAAAAACCCAAGTGCAAGAGTCCTTAAAACTTCTGATGTTTAATATAATTTAAAAGGGATAACAGAAGTTTAGGTGACATTCCAAATCTAATTTTAATTTGATTAAATTGTTGTTTTAAGCAAGTGGATTGACTATTCCCTTTTGAAAAAGAGAAGTATGCCAAGCTATACCTAAAAGCTTAAAGGAAGAAGTCTTTTAAAAAGTTTTACTTTTAAAAAAAATTGTTTTAGTGAAAGCTGAAATATAAGATCTGAGAATACATAATTTATTCTATTTATATCTGCATGGATATTTTAAAAAATATGCCATTTCCTACTAAGTATTGCTTGGCTGACTATTTATTGACATTGTTCTTGGAAGAAAATGGAAATTATCTTTTGCTTATGCAGACAAAGCAAATCAGTTTTGATTTTCTATCAGAGATGTTTTAAATTTCAAATACAATGGTCTTAATATGTGTTTTATTAGTTTATGAAAAAGTGCAAGTACAAAAGTCCAAGTACAAAAATTCTGTTTCTGTGTACTTAAAATATCCCCATTTGATGAAGTGAGCACTTTTCATAGCACTTGTTAGCATTTTTTCCTCAGTTTTTTGGTAGGTAAACATTAAACTCCATCCTGCTTCTCAGAAATAGCTTCTGTGGAATTGAGCACAATAAAGGATCCCAGCCCAGCAATATGCCCTCAAGTGCCTAGTTTCACTATTTGAGTAGTCCTATTTATTTCAGTAAATGATATGAATATATAAAATTGCTCTCTATCTCAAGTACCTGTAGAAACTGTAATCTAGAGGAAGCAGCTGGTTTAAGAACCTTTCCTACATTGTTTTTGCAATTAAATTCTGTGTATAATTTATCATATTCTACTAGTATAGCCCATCTAGTCTAGTCAACTAGTTTCTCTAACATATCTAGTAATGATACAGATACTAATAGAGAGCTTAAATATATGGTACATCATAGTATCATGGCATAACTCAGGTGAGAGATCAGTCCATGTTGCTCAGTGTTTTACCCAGTCTGGTCTTGAAACACTCCACACCTGCCTGACCTCTCTGGGTGACCTGACAGACTTTTCTCATGGGGAAAACATTCCTCTTTACAGCAAATCTGAACATCTCATTTCGGTTTATACCCATTGTCTCTCAACCATGCACCACTGTGAAGACCCTGGTTCCATCTTCTCAATGACATCCCTGAACATCCTGGTGATGTCTTAGGTTTCGAGGATTTTTTCCGTCTTGTACTGGTTTCACTTTTGTGTCAAGTGGTGCGGGGATTTGGCGGAGCACCTCTGGTTCTAGCAGGGAACTCACGCCTTCAAGGACACTCTCCGTGCTTCAGGCCCTGAAGATAAACAACATAGAAGGGAGAAGACAAGCAGGAGGGATGGAACACTGAGATTTGGAATCGTTGATTGGACAATGAATGGTGGAGCATGCAAATGGATGGAAACTTGTAAAAGCAGGAGAATCTCATGACCTTTCCTCTTTTGCTTCCACCTCGGAGCCATCCAGGCAGAGCTATTGCTGCAGCTCTAGCACTGCCAGGGTGTGGCCTTGAAGGCCTCAATAAAGGTGCACCTTGTTTTTATATAACTCTGTCTGGCCTCTATCTCAGCCCTTAAGGCAACACTGGGGACTACTCTTATGTCCCACACAGGAAAAAGTTCTCCAGGCTGAACAAGCTCTGGCCCTCCAGCCTCTGCTTTTAGAGGCATGGTGATCCAGTCACTCCCAGCTTGGTCACTATCCTCTAGATTTGCACTTTTGTTGTACAGGGTGGCCCAAAGCTGGGGAAAATATCCTGGAGGTGATACAAGTGCTCTACAGAGGGAGATAATGCCTTCCCTTAACTGACTGATGTGCCCCTGCTAATGCACATAAGAAGGGCGGTGGCCACCTATGATGCTTGGGTACTGCCCAACAGCATTTCCACAGCCTCTTCCAGAGAGTTGCTCTAGCCCAGCAGGCCCCAGGCTGTGTAGTTGCAAGGGGTGGTTTCCATACAGGTGCAGGATTTGCCTTCACTGAATTTTGTAAGGGTCCCACTGGCCCATTTCTCCACCTGTCTGGGTGCCTCTGGATGGCAGTCCTGCACATGTGCATACTAGCTGGTGTCCCCAGCACGGTATCTTAGAATCATAGGATAATTTAAGTTGGAAAACCATCAAGTCTATATATAAATTTAATGCTGCCAAGTCCACCACTAAGCCATATCCCCAACTGCCACATCTACATGTCTCTTAAATACCTCCAAATGTGTGTGCATTTGTGTGTAAATGTGTACACACATACATACATGTATTTATACTTACTCAAATTATAACTTAACCACCAGTCTATCAGGCATACCCTGTACATGGTATTTAAAAAATAATTGCACATTTTTCTGGTCTGATTAAAGCGCATTAAACTTTGCTGAAGTGTAGTGGTGCTAAATTAAACTAAAACTGAAAGTGAGTAAGACTCGTGCTCTCAAAATTCATGTGCATGTTCATCTTATTAATAGTCTTGTCTAAATGTTTTCTTTTTTTCTCCACATCTTGTATGGAATTTTTTTTTTTGAAAAATGGTGGCTTTGTCAGAGTTGGTGGAATGATAATTATCTTACCATTAACGAGGGGAATATTTAAAGCTGTGAAACAATAAGACACAATCAGGTCTATCAGAGATAAGTAGGAGGCCTTTTATCTCCAGGAGTCTTGATAAGTTGATTCAATTTTTTTTCTGAGAGTTGATGTACCCCTCTAGTTTTAACCCACAAGCAATCATTAAAGTTCAGTGGGATACCAATGTCTCACTAGGAGAAACCTTTACAGCACATTCCTAAATTGAATTTCTGTGGGGAATCTTGAAATACGTAGTGCCTTGTAGATGGTAAATTGCACCTGCAGGTTCTCACTGTTCTTAGATGATGTCTAGGTACAGTAAAAAAAGTCTCACTTTAAAGAGCTGCCAGCAGAGTGGAACTTCCCGTATTAGCTGACACATGCACCCTGATTTAGAGAAACATTGCTTACAATTTGTCCCTGAATGATTTATAAACTCCAAGACCCCTAAGAAGTTCATTATATACAGAGATTAGTCATCCTACCGGTTCCTCATGTAAATAAGTGAATTACGCTTATTTTATTTATCTTCTACAAGAATTTTTTTTTATATTTGATCACATTCTGAGGTCTCCTTGTCTTCCCTTATCTGCAAAAATTTTAAGAAAGAAAAAGATTTCTGGTTAAATGCTGTAAAGTTGGAATTCTATCCAACTGATGCAAAGTTATTTGAAGGCTTCCTATCATCAGGTAACAATCTTGATTTTCAGTGCTTTTGCACAATGTTTTCTTCCATCAAGGAACTGCTTGTTTTCTTTTCATAGAATCCTTGAACAACCCTGAGTAGAGCACAAAATTATATATTTAACTTCCTCATTCTCTTTCCCCTTAGCTAAACTGTCAAATGATGGCTCATGTCCTTTACACTCCAATTTCTGACTTAGCACAACCCACAGGAAAAGAATGCAAGGGAAGGGGGCTGTTTTTTCTGGAGTCTGCAAGCAGGATCAGTACAACAAAAACAGATATTCAGTCAGATACAGAGTTAAGAAGAAAGGTTATAAATGTGGTCAAAGATTACCACGTAAAACTAATGAATGAGCAAAGCAGCATTCAGAGATTTGCCTGCTACTGGAGGTGGGTCTGCCAGTTTTACCACAAGCAGATAAGAAGCAGTCAGCTACTGACCAAAGAGATGTTCCACCAGCACTAGAGATCACAGGCAGTCTGCTCAATGGCAAGCCCCCGAGCATTTCAAAAATTACTATGATTAAGTCATACATTTCCATCTGCCAAGAGTGTGGATAGGATACAGCACATTAGGATCAAGCTAAGAAGCCTTAGCAAACAAGCTTTGAATGCAGATCAAAAGACCATGTGTACACATATGTAAACTGTATATTTTATTTCTAGTGGAAATATATTTATTATGAAGAGCAACAAGGTACAATAGATGTTATGACACATGCCAGTTGATCTACCAATGGCTTCTCCTTAAAGAAGACTGAAAATAATCTTAAGGGTATACATTTTTTTTTCTGTTTTTTGATATTACTTTATTACTGATCAAAAAGAGCACATGATATTCACTCTTTGATGAATATAAGAACCACAAGTATCAACATACCAAAAACAGGAATATAAAAATTCCAGAAAATAACCAGTTCTGGGCCTCTACTTCAGTAAAGAGTTAAACACTGCTAAAAAAGACAGAACTAAAAGATTATAGCTTTTATGTTTTTAGTGTCTCCATACTGCATTTATAATGTATGTCCAATTACTTCAAATTTGAACACTTTCTCACATCTCTACTTACATTCTGAACTCTTCATTATTTAACTTTTTTTTTTCTTTTAATCAGTTTTCTTCATTTTTCCGTATACTTTCTAGATTTTTTCCTCAAGATTTTATATCAAACTGCAGTTTCTGGAATACTTGATTTGCTTTTCAAATCTTTTACTTTATTTTTCAGGTCTTTCTTCGTGAGTTCACTCTTAGGGCCTATTCAGTCTATCAGACCGTCGTAGGTATTTTTAGACAGCTGGTATCTAGGCACCTTATTGCTATTAAAGATACCAAAAAGTGCTGTAAAATACCTCCGTAAGAAGAATTACTCATCAGGAGGAGATGTGTTGCAGAGATACAACAAATGCTGACAAAGGACTGGTCATTCCAGCTCCAGTGCATTATAAACCTGCAGAACAAACAACCTCGGAATTAACAGAATCAGTCATAATTCAATTTTTTATGTGACATGTCTTTGGTACAAATGGTGACAACAGGCACCTTTGGGTCCGCACAGGCACAGATAGGTAGACAGAGCAGATACTGGGAAAGGATATGGAGAATCCCATTGAGGAATACACTCAGTGCTGGTATCTCCGTGAGCAGCTGCAGTGCCAGCTCCAGGCTGAGCTCTGGTGGCGAGCCCCCCACACAAGGCCATGAACTGGAACCAACCTTTGCACAACAAAGGGCACAGGGACCTGTGGTGCCAGCCAGGGGACAGACAGACACTCAGAGACACAGCAGGAGCTGAGGACTCAGCTGGAAGACCCCAGACTTCCCTGCACTTTGACTGGGATGGTACAAAAGCCCAGGGGTTCCTTTGCTCAGGGTCCCTCCAGCTCCAGCTGTTACTCTGTTATTGCACCTTGATTCAATTACTGAAAGGATCCAGAGGTCTGAGACTCTGATAAGGAAAGCCTGGGTTTGAGCTGGTAGGGAAACCTGGTGTGACTGTGTGAGCATGGGGTGTGTAAGGGATCAGCTGGGGCAACCATAGGGTCACTGGAGCTGTTGGAAAATATATGTGTCCTAAATGTTTTTTTTCTAATTAACGGGTTTAAGTACCTTTTAAACTAGCTGTTGGTCATAGGGGATGTCCACTTTGCCATAAGGCTGGGTTTCTTTTCACAGACTTATTGCTGGTTTTGAGTTTTGCTGATAAGCTGCAATAAACACAGCCTGAGGGAGTTGAAGATTGAGTATCTGGCATCTTATATTTATTGCTCTTCAAGACGTTGGAGTAACAAGAAGTAGCAGAGGACATTAATAAAGACATTACAGCATGAGAGTTCAAGACTCCCAATCTGAGAAAGGACAATAAGAACACTGAAGAATGTGGACCAAATTAGCATGAAGTGCAAGAAATCAATAACCAATAGGGGATAGAATACAAATCAAAGAGATTTGTATAACTTAGAGCCAATGAATATTAATTTCTTTGTTTGCTGAAAATGTATAAATGAGTGAAGTCTGTAAAAGGTGTATGTGTAGCTGGAATGATTCACTACATACCCTGTTCAGAATAAAGTAATACCTTGCTCACTAACACTTAAAAGATGGTGTTGGAGGGTTTCCTTTCTTCTCAATCATTTCGGTGACAGAGCCTCCTCCTGCTTGCAAAGGGGCCTCAGTTCCAGCTCAGGTGGTGTGAATGACTGAGTAGCTCCTCGAGGGACAGACAGGAAAGTTTCCTTAACAATCTGACCATTTTATGAAATAGAATTATGAAGTTGGTCAGTGAGGAATGAGACACAGGCTCTTCATCTCACCTGTGCTATGTCTGGATTTAGGAGGAATCTTTGGCCACATCCTGCTCATATGAGCACACAGTAACATCCTTACCAGTATGGAGAAAGATGAGTACAGCCTGAGAATTCACACTTAGGTATACACAATGCTGTCATAGCTCCAGAAGAGTAATAGTATTGTACTACATGGAGAAGCTCTCACTCCCATATCATCATTATTATCAACAGCTTTTCTGTGTGAAGTGGTAAAATGTATTTATAATTTGTCATCAAAGAAATGGACTGCCTCACACAAAATCAATCACGATCCTTCCTTTCCTTTTGCTACCAGAACTCAAGCTGCCAAAATCCTTAATAATCTTTCTGGTTTCATAGATCTCAGAGAGGATATTTTTTGTTTCAGATATTTGCTACTTTAAAGTATTTCACAATAATAACACTACTCATTCTCCTTTTGCTTTAGTCTCTCAGATGAACTAAGAGCTCTCAGAAGCTTCTGTGGTGGTTTTGGACAGATTGCTTTTCCGTGAGGTAACAACTGCTTCTCATCTCCAGTTTTCCATCTTGTAGAAGGGAAGAAGGAAATAGAAAAAGGCATCATGGGCTTGAGGTGATATCAGTGAGTATTCATTACCTGATAAAACAGAACTCAACAGCCTGCCAGTGTTGTTTGGAAGCAAACAAAGAGAGAATCTGGCAGTCCTTTTGGCCAGGAAAGCCCTGTGGCTGCTCTCTATATGTTTTTACATGCTCCTAAAAGTTGCCATCCAAGTGTAAACTCAGACCCAAAAATTCTCAGTTACTCAGTGAGCATGAGTTCAAGAGGCCCTGTAGAAACTTCAGAAAACCATTGATTCATCCAGTGAAAAAATCACAAGGAGAATAATATCTGACAGGAATAGGTTCCCAACACTATGTCAAATAATATTTTGGCCACACACTCACACACACAAAAAATTGATTCAAACAATTTAAGGCAAATGTCAATGAGAGTTCCTTTAAGGTTTCAGAACTGTCTGAAATCTCAGTACCACATATCTTATTATAGTCTCAAACTGAAACAGAGAAAAAAAGTTCTTCCTGATCTTATTTGATTTTCCAGCTTTGAATGAAGTTGTTATTGAACTGAATTAGCTGGAAACTGAACCAAAGAATTCATTCTTCCTGTACACGCAGAAGAAGAAGCACATGTGAAAAGATAGATTACTACTCCAATAAAATAATTCTGATAATTACGCTAATGATGACTACTTCACTCTCATTTGCATTTAGAGCAAATTCTTACTGCTTGTGCTATTTTATTTAAAATATGATTAAATTAATCTAAGTTCATACTATTTAAAATTTTACATGCCTCTCCTTTTAATTTTTAATATCTATTGAGATTCACCTGCTTATATATTTATTAGCTCTTTCTTGATCCCATTCTACATATTTGTATTTTTTGCTGTTTTTTGATTGGAAGTTTGGTTTCTATTTTCTTTTGAGGTTATACTTACATCTTGCTGTTTCCTAGTTTGTTTTACCATGGCACATTGCTGGAGTTAGTCTTGAAAATTTGAAGCTAAATTTGCCCTTTTAAATAAAAGACAACCATGACCCATTGTCAGATTTTGTGTGCAAGGGGTCTTGAATGGCAGAATTAATGGTACATTGAACATTTTCCTGTCCTTCCACAGGCTCCGTGTGATGCTCATATGCTCCTAAAGAAGAATTACCATCTGTTGAGTCTGGGGTGGATATTTTGAGTCCAGAGGGCCTAATATGAAGGTGACAGCTGTGTTGCAGCTGAGTGAAGTTCACCTGCTCTGTAGATTCTGTGGAGTACAGCAGGAGGTTATGTGGGAGACTTGAGGCTGCAGAGTCTTCTGGGATAGTGCAGAAGATTCTCTAACAGGAAAGAAACCTTCTTCTTCTTCACCATAATTTCTTTAGGTAATTATCATCTTGAAGTCAGGAAGTACATTAACAACTAAAAAGAGAGAATAGCCAGTGATCTGGTTTGTCTTGTTCTCTGACCTTGCTTTATTCAGCAATATTAAATGTAACTATCTTGAACAAGAACATGCTCTGAAATAATGCTCTTGTACAGTGTTGTACAGTCATAGTAAGAATGATTCTCAGTGACTTCCTGATTTCTAGCCTTCTTGCACAGATACATTTGGGTAGGCTGTGACTAACATGTTCCTAGTATTGGCATAATTTGCTTGAGCTGGCAACCTTGGACCAGCTGATGCTGTGAGACTGTGGTGGTTCTCACTGTCAGCCCTTGGAATTCTTCTGTCCCAAATGGCTATACATTTGCCCCATTGAGCAGTCAGAGCATCTGCTCTCTTTCTGGTTTTGGTAGCTACTTTGTAGATTTAGGATGAGCTGTTAACATTAATGACCAGTGTTGCACCGAAGCAAAGAGTATTGCTCCTTGCCACGTCTTGCACTGGGCATGCAGTATTTCAAGTGTCTAGTGCACAAACTGAGAATTGCTTGGTTGGGAGCCTGCTTCAACTACTCAAAATGTGCACAAAGTTCATACAAACCTTTTCCTGTTTGAATGTGGTATTTAAGCACTCCATGCCTTGTCAAATGTTTTACTGAAACTCAGACCTACTATTGCTTGTACTCTAGAGTTTATTTATTTAAGTCTCTGACTCACTGTGATTTCACAGTCTGAAACAATCCACATATTGGTGCTGTTTTTAAGCTGATACAGAAATCAGTCTATCACCTGGAAGTTCTGTACTTGACTAAGGACAAAGGCAAATGAGGCAAATAATCCATATACCCTCTTTTTATTATAGATGAGGTCACACTAAACATGCCTAAGATACGCATGAGCTGTCAACTCTACAGGTCACTCTCATCTAACAGAAGTTACACAAACTGCCTTTTCCTGCACCTTTCATGGCCTACTTCTTGCAAAAATCAAAACACTAGGATTTTTGCCGTTTGATTCTTTCCAGTTTGTTTTAAAGCATACCAGTTTTGGAGGGCTAATCTAAAACTATTCCCATTCAAAAATGTTTGCTCACTTTGTTCTGATATCAATGAAGTAATGAACTGCATAAGCACCTTCTACTTAGATTTTTTTTTTTTTTTATCAGGTGAATCAATTAGTACACAGGAAGATGTAAAATAAACTGAATAGGAACATGAATGATGATGGCAAGGGGAATACTGGTTTTAGGGATGTAAAAGGGAAAAAGTGCTCAATCTACATAAAAGCCTTGGAGGCCTACATGCAATTAAACATTTATGAAATGTACCATGCTTCTGTAGGAAAAGGACAAAAACAACCATATAATATTGGCAAATCGTATATGAAAAATTGATATATGGGAAAGCACTCTTTTCTTTTTTCTCATGTGCATATGACATAGCACTAACCTCTAGAAAATTCCTGTAAGCCCCTTTTATAACCACCACTGAAAAGAACAGGAAAGGAAGATCTACCTCCTAGTGGCAACCAGGAAAGTGTTAAGGAAAGCTTCCTGTCTGACTTTCCACAAGCCACTCTGGCAGTCTCACTCTGGCAGTCACACTTGCACCACCCGAGCTGGGACTGAGGCCCCTTTGCAGCAGGTGGCTCCAGTGACCCTGGGGGTGCCCAGGTTTATCCCTTACACACCCCACGCTCACACAGTCACACCAGGTTTCCCTACCAGCTCAAACCCAGGCTTTCCTTATCAGAGTCTCAGACCTCTGGATCCTTTCAGTAATTGAATCATGGTGCAATAACAGAGTAACAGCTGGAGCTGGAGGGACCCTGAGCAAAGGAACCCCTGGGCTTTTGTACCCTCCCAGTCAAAGTGCAGGGAAGTCTGGGGTCTTCCAGCTGAGCCCTCAGCTCCTGCTGTGTCTCTGAGTGTCTGGTCCCCTGGCTGGCACCACAGGTCCCTGTGCCCTTTGTTGTGCAAAGGTTGGTTCCAGTTCATGGCCTTGTGTGGGGGGCTAGCCACCAGAGCTCAACCTGGAGCTGGCACTGCAGCTGCTCATGGAGCTACCAGCACTGAGTGCATTCCTCAACAAAAGCTCTCTGATATGATACAAACCCAGGTTCATTGTTTAATAATCTTTATTAGATATAAACAACATGATTTCTGAGATTATTATAAAAGGCTGTGGTTGCAATGAAATTTTTTTCCCCATCCACTGAGAAAGGCTGATCAGTGAATATTAAATTTCCCTTTGTGCTGTTCAATTTCACTCCATTTTAGTTTCTCATTTCTTGGCAAAGTTTCAAATTAGGGCTATATTAGCTTGCTCTTCATCTAACTGGTGGTAATTAAATATGTTTTAAAACTCGATTTCTCCCTCAAAGCTTTTGTTTTCTGCCTGGTAGGGTTTTGTGAGTTTTTTGGTTTTTTTTTGGTTTTTTGCCTTCTTTTTTTTTTTTTTTTTTTTTTTTTTTTTTTTTTTTTTTTTTTTTTTTTGTGTGTGTGTGTGTGTGAACAACTACTTGGATCAGTCACAACCTTATTTATATCTTCACTTTTTTCCCAAACAGCAACTAAGAAAGTACACCAGGCTTCTGGTGGGCATGACTGAAATACTAAGGTGTTAAAAACTGTAAAGTAAGACAGGCTGGCCAAAGCAGGAGGGAGAAGAATCAGGCTAGGTCCCAAAGGCCTAACCTCAAAATCATGGTGTGTGTCTTCAGGCAGAGGAGCAAAAAATAAAAGTGAGCTCTACCTAACATCTCAGGTGGTTCTTTACTGGAGTTCAAGAAGTGTATGTCTTGTACAGCCCTCTAAAACCATGTTTGCTCTACGTATCTTACATCATGGCATTAAGGAAGAAACAGTGAATTTCAAATGTGCTGAGTGTATTTGTGACAATAGTTCTCACTATAATGGAAATTAAGTTTGGGACTGTCAGAAAGGATGAGTTCCCTGTTTGATCCGGATGCTCTTAGCTGAGTTTCTGTGGTTGAAGGTTTTTATAAAGACAGTGGATGACTGCAGACTTGAATGCAATCTTAATGTTTGAAGCCTTTCAAGATATGTGCTAGGTGTTTGGCTAGTAAATTTTTTCCATCCTTTTACTCTTTCATGCATAGCCCACAGCAGAAAATAAAGTTTTTTATTTTGAATGTTCCGTTTCATCCATTTGTATAATTCTGGTCTTTCTGAATTATCTCTATCTTTGTAATGTTAAAAGCTGAATATTAAAGCAAGCTAGATACCAGCCTACATTGTAATTATTTTCTCATGATTATATATATTTCTGCTTAGCCTTTTAAGACAAATAATTATAAGTTTATGTCCTATCATTGTTAATGGAGCTCCATTAAATTTTGCATCTACTTTTTTCCTAAATTCTGTTAGAAGCTTTCTTTTTGCTCTGACATCAACAGGCCCAGTTGCTTAAATTTGCATTTATGGATAAAGGACTGTAGATTACATGTATCATCCCACAGAGAATGATTCTGGACATGTTCACCCATGGATGGATGCATGTACATGCTTATTGCCTTGATTAAATACTGTACCCATTAATGTCACAGGAACTTTAACTTTAGAACTTGATGTGCTCAGTTCTTCAATAGTGATAATATGTATTCAGATTCACTACTACAAAATAATTCATAAATTTAAGTCAAGAGTTCATACTCTAAGTTTAATTTAGAATAGGTTAAAGAATGAATAGATAGCTACATTTCCATTTCCTCTTTGATGTACTTAATGCATCAATTTCAAACAAAAAACTTGCATACATTTCATTAGTGCTTCTGAATATATGCTTCTTTTCAAGAGGCCTAAGAACTCTCAGAAATTGCTGGAAAATGAGTATAGAACAACTTTTAAAAGCTCAGAAAACAGAATTAAGCTGTCTATTGTCTCTGCAAGTCCTCACAGGTGTGAGAGGAGTTGTATTTTAAGGTTTTGCTGATTGTGTCTCTTCTGGAATACACCATGAGTAATGGCCATGATGATTAAGTAAATCTTTATTAAAGGTAACAAACAATTAACAGAAACAACAGTCAACAGTAAATCTGAAAAGTACGAAAAAAGGAGTCCCTATGATGGAGCTTTCTCATGAATTTAATAGGAAAACAGATAACAGATAATTAGCTTTAGATTCTTGGCTTGTTTTTCATAATCACAAAAGTATTGTCCTGGTTGTAACAGTCTCCTCCCAAGACAACACCTTGGAATTGTTGCTACAGCATTATCAGTATTATCTTCCAATACCCATCCCTTCAGTTCCCAAAAGTTTTAATAATTTGGAAGAGCAGCTAAAATCTGATGGAGCCATACAGGAATTACACTGCATACAACAGTCTCACCATTTCAACTTATTCAGTCCAATTTTGGTGTATTGCTGTGTGTTATCAATTGTTACAGTGGAATTTCTGTGTGAACCCACTGTTCATAGATAAACTTTCATTATTTGCTACAATAGAGTCTAGTTGCCATCTCTGAGACTAGAATGGTATAAATGCCTCTAATTAAATGAGGAATAGCTTCTGCTCTTGGAAGGTTATCATCTAAATAGGATCAATGGGAAAACAGCAGTAGAAAGAAGTATTGCTAAGCATTTATTAAAGATGAGCAGCTGAGGCACAGACTCAGGAGAAGTGTGAATAATAATTCCTGAGGAAGGACTGAAGAAAAAAAGCCCCAAAGCTGCATGGACTGAAAACAAACTTCTTTTTCATCAAGAGTTTAAAAGTATTTATTTTATGTTGAGAAGTATGTTTTGTTCAACACAAAAATTCTTTTTCAGGAAAACCATGGAAAGAAAGCACTAAATGTACAAGATGTCTCTCCATTTCTAAGGAATATGTCTTGCTCCTTTCTAAGGAAGAGGTCTTGCTCCTTTCTACAGTTGATCTTACGGAAATCTCCTAGAAAGAATTTTCTCTTTTATCTTCACTCCATCTTACCAATCAAGTCTCTACTAATCACAGTAGCCTGTGGAGTAATCCCTCCCTCTAGTAAGGGGGAATTAAATAATTTTCATTTTTTTATGCTGACTTAAATTCTACTTTATATAAATATCTAAGACATAAAACTCTGCTGTTTCTGGTCATTATTGGAGTTATTATATATTTTTTTCAATTCACAGGTAAGTATTCCATGTAAGATGAAATGGCTTTGGCAGACAGTAGTGAAAGCAATCCACATCAAGATGTTATGCAACACCTTTAAAGGATAAAAAGTAACCAACTTCAAAGTCCTCCAGGATGAAGGGAGAATTTAGAGAGGTTCTATTAATTTCCAGGAAATTTTAGGTTAAATAAATGATGGAGTCTGTGTTCTAACAGATTAGAGAATGTAGACTTTACCTTTTCTTATTGCCATCAAAAAGTTTTAAGGGTTGCCAGCACGAGCTATTTTGATGTTTCAAAAAATTTTAAACCTCAAAAATTCAACCTCCTCCAAACGAAACTTTTGGTTAAAAAGATTTTTTTTTTTTTTTTTTTTTGAGAAGTAAGGTAATTTGCTCAAGTAACAAATGAAAATTTTATTAGGGACATGAATATAAGTATGACTAGGTATGAAGCATGAGTTTCTGTGTCCTAGTCCGTATCTGTTATCCATTGATCATTGAATTCAAGGAAGAAAAAATGTGGCAGATAATTTAAAATAAAAGAAATTAAATGTGGCATATAGAAAAAAAAAAAAAACAAAAAACAAAACCAAACCAAACAAACAAAAAGAACCCAAAACAAAACAAAAAAACCAAACCAAACCAAAACAACCCCCAAAAAAACCAACCCCAAAAAAACCCTTTGCAATTTCATGAAGCATCACCTAATTCAAATTTGTCACAGATGTCAGCTTTCATTTTCATTATCTAGTTTTCTGTTCCATTTGGATTTTTCATGTCATATCAAAAAGATCATGTTTGACTCCAGAACCAAAATGCTGCATGACTAAGGAGTAAGAATCCTTTTTATCTTCCAAGTCTTGAATGACATGAAGTTTTGTTTCCAAGGAAACTGCAGATTTTACTTTGGTAGAGGCCACGTGACAAAGAAGGTGTAAAAGCCATCTTGTAAATTGTCTCTACAGATGTAAAAGCCGTGTATAAAATTATTTTGTTTAACATTCCCCTCCTTCCTGCCATGAAACACAGGTGAAGCTCATTTTGCTCTTTCCATGTATATGTACTGGCCAATGCAGTAGTTCTCTAGTGTGAAAATGTAACAAAACTAGCAATCAAGTATTATTTCTATTATATGAAAGATAAAACTAAAACCAGAAAGTATTTCTAGAAATCACAGTGAGGTCCATTCTCTTCTATCATAATAACAACAAGGAAGGATATCTCCATCCTTGTGAGTGGTATTACATTCTTGCCTTTATAGACAGATTTTTACATGCTAGAAAGAGCCATCATCAGTAAGAACCCATGTCAATCCACTAAAGTTTAGTATTATATTAATTTATATCAGCTGATTATTAGTATCTAGACTGTGGTCTTCATTATTTTCCAAAAGGTCAACTTTATTACATATCACTAAATGCCACTAAAGCCAAATTCCTAAACGTAAAATAACATGACGCTCATATTTTCTGTCATCTCTTACCAATAGTATACCTTTCTTCTTAGAATACTTTTTTGTTTTCATGCAGAACATCTCATCATTACTTATGCCAGTTGCTTGAACTCCTGTTGATTATTCCCCAGCTGATTCCTAAAACCAATTAATTTAGCATGATGTTACAGCAGTCATTACAAAATGATGAGTCAGAAATTTCATTTGCAGGGCAGCATGGTGAGATCATACAGTACACTTTTCTCTTATTGCTATTTTTCCTTAACCTCTATTGTGTCCTTCAATTTACTAATACCTCAGATTTGGTGAACCAAACTCTTGGATGGAAATTCTCTCTGTCTCAAAGGAGCAGCAATGATGATTTATACCATTGCTGGAATCAGCTGTAGAATCCCAATCAGATAAGTTTGCTTGGATTCCTCTAAATTTAAAGTGACCTGTATATCTTTTTTCCATAGAAAAACTAAAACTATTTCACAAATCATATTATTTCTGAAGAGTCAGCCACTGGATTTAAACTTCACATTCTCCTAGTGATTGTTCCCATACCATGAGCCCATTATGCCCTCTTCATTTTGTTCAGTGCTTGTCACAGTTGCATGTAAGCTTTATTTCTAGTATTGTTGTTAACTATTAATTTGATTAACTCAGAACAGGGAATGACAGTCCATAACGGGATATAACCTTGTGAACAAGCAATAACTAATGATTGAAGGTCTTCAGAAACTCATGTCCTTACAGCTAAAATCTGCCCTCTAAGCTGCTGACATTCTAGTGATAGGTACCAAACCCACTTATCATTCAAGCCAAGAACCTTTATCATTAGTAGCACTTGGAATAAACATCCATCATGTAGTTTTTATTGTCTGCAAAGGCTGCTTTTATGTTCTTAGTTTTAGAGCTCTCTTTAAAACAATTTGACTTGCATTGCAAAGAGGGAAAAAGCATTACTTTTCCTGTTAGATGACACGAGCTGTATTTTGAAATCTGGCATCTAGATCATACCACTCATAAGTTTCACTGATAAACTTATGAAAGCAATGAGTACCTGAGACTGAGAGTAGAAGTGACCACAAAGCAAAGAACAATAACAATTTGAGTTGTTGGCTTGATTATGTTTGGAGTACATGTAGTTCCCTGAATACCTTAGGGAAAGGTATAAATCTTGGACCTCTGCCCTTCTCACTGGAATACACCCAGACAATAAAATACAGTTTCTTATATAGAATCTTTTTTTTTTTTTCATGCTATATCCAAAATGATTCTTTGTGATAAAGATGAAAGTGCACCTTTACTCCTAAGCAGTCTGATTAAATGATCCAGATTTAAATCAGTATTCCAAAACTTGTTGATTGGGACCATGAGTGTCGGTCTCCTATTATATGCTGCTTGTCTCTTCTAGCATGGCAATCCATTTTATGAAATTCCTGAAAAGAAACATCCCATATGAAATACCACCTTTAATAGATGAAAGCACATTTTGAATGGAAATAATGACCCTAAGTCACTGCTGCTGTCTGTGCTCTATTTGGTCCTGCCAAAAGGTTCCATCATATTGTATTGTTATTACCTTTTACTTTTTCTATAAAACGTTTCCAACTCAGTTATGTAAAGGTATAACCAAACAAAGAAAACATAGCTTCAAGCCTTTACAAATTTTAAACCCTTATTTAAAGGGAACAGCTTTCACATGATGCTCCATTAAGGTCCTTATGGAACAACCCATAGGATGCAATATATACATAGTATGCAATACATATCCTAAAAATATCATCACATGACAGACTATTTATTCCAAAAGACTAATTTATTTGGTGATCTCCTTGTTCCTTCCTTGATTAGCTCAGTGCATCTCTCAATCTTGGCACTGCAAAAAAAAAGACAATGTTTTACAGTGTTTGGCTCAATCAGCAGCACAGGTGGGACCTAATTTCAGGCAGTACAGTGGCCTCGTATAACACAGAAGCCACTATATAATTTTATGGGAATAAAGGTTCCAATGAGGCGCTCCTGTGAACGCTGTTCTTTGCTATGATTTTAAATGCCTTTTAAAAAAATGTTCCACCATTCATATTAACTTTATTGACATTTGCTGTAGCTATAAATGAAGCAGTTAAAGAGCTGGAGGCGTTCTGAAATAATCGTCAGCTGAGAAGAATATGGTAGAGCTTGTGAAACTGTTCCTTTTAGCAGTTTCAAGACCTGATTCTGAGACAATGAAGTGTATCTTGTCCTATGCAAAGTGGGGAATAATTTCTGTGGAAAATGCTTTGAGAGAAGATCTGTGTCATGATGGGTAGAATATGATTCAATAATTTAGTAGTTGCGTGGAGGTAAAATATATGAGGGGAAATGGGAAGAGCAGATAGAAATTGTTATTAATCTTTTGCAGATTTCATTTTAAACAAAAGTCAGACCTTCACCCAAGTGAAAAGTCCATTCTGATACAGCTAGGAGGAGGTCAGCCAATGTACAATCATACTATTCCAGAGCTTGCTAAGGACAATTTACATGATAAAAACGGCTTCAGCTGGTCAGAATTACTCTGTTTGATTCTCAACGACAAACACCTCACTTCAGTTATTCTTAAAGGAGTCAGAGTAGTGACATCATGTAATGTTCTAGTCTCATGTAATTTTAATATAATGCAACCCACTCCCAGGCCAGGGAGACAGTCTGAGCTGCCACACTTCTTCATTCTTCATCAGACTGTCTGTATTTGACTGTGGGGAGTGACTCTAAGCTCCCTGAATTTTCAGAAGTGTGTTTATGGGCCAGCAAACCATAGACCAATGCTGTTAATAAAGAAGCTGTAGTATTGCACACACTGAAGTGTATATAGCTCACAGCTTGAGATGACCATAAAAAGAAGCTGTCCAATCATAACAATAAGATCCACTCATAAAGTCTAAAATGTCAAAATGTATGAGACTTCTAATATATTACTTGTCATATATTAATATTACAGGGCAGTTGGCTTTTATATTCAGGCCTTTTAAAACTTTTTAGATGTACTACAATACTTATCCCTTCTATCTCCTCAAAAAAAAAATAACCTTTCTGAGAATTTGAATCCCTAGGGTTTTATGAGAAAGTTCCCACCTTTCGTTTTAGAGGTCAGAAACCAAATGGCACAATGTTTGCAAGTCAGGGGGAAGAAGCATGTGCTAATCTTATCACTTCAGCTTTCTACCTTATTGCTGCAGCAGATTCAGGGGATAAAGTAGCTAAAGTATGCCTAGAAGTGATCCTTAAAAAAAAAAAAAAAAAAAAAAGAGAGAGAGAGAGTGAAAAAGGGAAATATTTCAGGTTTGCTCTTGGGAAACTTCATCAGTTAACATTTCACTTGTTTGGCAATGCCCTTACTGAATTGGCATCCTGCCTTCTCAGAAGCATTTTCAAGTTCCTGAGCAGAAGAATAGCTAGCAGAAGGATTTTTTAATACATACATTATATACACGTGTGTGTGTGTGCATATGTATTCATATGTATATGTATATATATGTATATATGTATGTGGTTTTATTCTTGTGATGGTAAGTATTATTTGGTAATGGTAAGAAATATTTTAAGGATTAGTTTGAATGTGTTTTGGATTTTTTTGCAATGTAGGGAATATTTACTGTAGCATTTATGAATTTCTACAAAAAGTTCATCATTTAAAACAGAATTCTGTATTAATGGAACCAATGTACATCCTTTTCATAAGAAATATTTTATGGTTTTTTGAGGATGCAGTTGGAGGGGTAATTTTTTTGTTTGATGTTGTATAAACATATAGAGAGAGACTGAAAAGCAGAACAAAATTTACTTATGTCTGTATGTCCCTCTCTAGTTAAGAGTAGAAAGGGAATGATAATAGTTACCTATCTTCTCTCTTTGACCAATACAATTAGCATTATATTATAACTTTATTGTAGAAGAAAATAAGTTGATCAAACATAACTTATGAAAATAAATATTTTATATTTATATTTATAAATATTTTATATTAAGCTGTTTTTCCCAGATATTCATCATATAGCTTGGTGAAAATTAAGGTAAATTGATTGCAAAAGCATGAATTTATATTTGAAAAAGAGAAAATTGTAATATTTTTCTGAATATAAGTTTGTAAATGATGAAATTAATTTTTTTCTCATGATCTTTCAGGAGTTTTCAGTAAGGACAATTCACACAATAATTTTCTGACATCTCTAGGTTTAGGATGAAAGATCAAATAGAAAGATGTTTGTTTTAAATGAATACTACTAATCAACAGGGCTCGAATTTTTTTAAAAAAAATCTTTAGGAAACAACAATATATATGCACAGGTTACAGCACATGGAGTAAGATTGAGAGATAGCAAACTATCAAGATAAGAGGAAAATAGCTCCTAAAGGATCCAATAGTTCTCTATCAGCCCTTGTCAAAATTTGGTTATGACAAAATTAATCAAATTAAATTTACAAAGGGTCTATGCCCTGTATAACTAGAAAAAAAATCCATGAAATCCAAAATTCTCATAATGGTAACAAGGATGCTTAGAGTTTATGCTACAAGTATGCTAAAAAGATAATAATACAGGAGATATAATTTAATCATTTCAGAAACCTAAGTGGATGAATCTCTCCTTCAGATATCAGACTCCATGGACACAATTATAGAATGAAACAACATAAACACACTGCTCCTGAGTGCATTAATGCAGAACCTGGGTACAGGTCCTGTACTGGAGGTAATATAACCTCATTCCTGATTAACCCTTTCCCATCTCCAGAAAAGTAGTTTGGTATTTTCTAGTGAAACATAAGTAGGATATTAAAGCTTGTGGTGCTGTATCTGCCTAGACTTAGTGCATCCTCTCAGCTCCATTGTCTTTCCAATGTAATATGGTCCCCAGCACCATTTTTTTTCATATAGACACAGAAATATGTATTTACAGTACTGCAGATCCCTGTCTCCCAATTCTTTCTCTCTCTCTATTTTTTTAATGTTCTCTACATCAAATTTCTGATTTTCATACCTAGTATTAAAGTCTTAAACAATAAAAAAAAAATAGCTGTAATCCAGTGTAACTACTTACACTGTCTGTAAAAGTCTGGTTTCACTGTACATTTATTGACCCTGCTGATCTCTTACAGCATCAGTTTTCCCGTAGAATATTTTCCTATTTTACAGTTTTTCACTGTTATTCCTATTTCTTTTCCTATATGAAAAGCCCACGTAAAAATTATGCATAAGCAGGAGAGAGGGGTGACTTAAAGATTTGTGGTTGTTCATGTCTGAGATTTATATTTGACAGAACAGTGCCTTTACCATAAAGTACATCTGCATTGCCCTTGAATAAATCACCTGCTGTGTGTTGGTATACTTGGAATGCTTACTATGTTGCTATTAATTTAATTAATGAAAGAGCCAAGCACATTTTAGAATGAGGCCTTGGGGGTATTTCTGAATTTTCCATGCAAAACAGACTCTCTGTATGATCTGTGATCATTATTTCTACCCCTTGCCATCAGTGTTGTCTCTCCTCTTTGTGACCAGGCAATCTTCTTGTGCCAGATGTGAAGAGTTTTCAGAACAGCAATTGTTCGCATTCCCCTATGGATATTACACTGAATTATACATCACCCTCTAGTTTAAACTTAGCCCACTGATATTTTTCCCTCTTGTAATCTCTATAAACATTTGTTCTGTACCTGGCTGAGACATTGTCATTAAAATTGCTGTTGCTGCTGAGCTAGCATTGCTGTTTGCTCTCACATAAATATGTTCTCCATTGAAGCTTCTCACTGAGACTATGTCTCATGTTGATTTTTTTGTGGCTTTCATATCTCCTTTGAGATATTTTGACTTTAAAAAAAAATGGTGGATGTTCATCTACTCTGCCCATTTTCCCACACTTTCACCACTTCTATTTCCATTCCCTTCCAGGCTGTTGGTTTGTGGCTTTTGTGGTAGACAAAAACCACTTGAAACTATGGATGAAATTTTTACTTCTATTCAATTATAAACAGAGCTTGAGCTGAAACCCTTTCAGAAATATTTACTATCCCCAGTAAATAAAACTCAGCATTAATTCTTTGACATCAGAGATTTTATTTCAAATATTATCCTGGTTCAAGTGCTTTCATATACACTACAGATACAGGTGTCGATTTTTTAACTTTATCATTGAACTCATATATTCTGACATCTTCCATTTAGTTACAGAAATGCATGACACATGCACTTTTGGCTTGCATACTGACACTAATTTTTATTTAATTGGCACATCATACTAAAGGTTATATTTTTCTACAATAACATTAGGTCAGTAACAAAATCCATGCATGTGTACTTGGATTTCTTGAGTTGATCTACATGCAAAATGCATGATTTCTACTTCCTTGAAAGGTATGTGCCCCAATGGTTCACTCCTGAAGTCAGGCTTTAGTAGACTTGGGTTACTTCAGCATTTTGAAAGAAGACAGTCATCCTTTACAATTTTTATTTGGATACTGGAATAAGTTAGGTACTGTGTCTATTAATTTATCTTTAGATTTTATCTCATTTTTCATTATATGAAAAAAGAATATTGATATTTCATTTCCTCCTGCTTTTCATTTCATTTTCCATTTGAACTAAAATTATTAAGAAGTTCTGACAGAGAATAAGAGTAGGTCAATGACTTAAATGCTAAGGTAAGATAGATGGTAGCTCCTAATAATAGTGCTGGGAGAAAGCTGGGAAAATCACCTTAGAAAAGAAGTTTCCTAACAGTAAATTTTTATTATTCCCTCTAGCAGACTTGTTAATGAACTAAACCACAGCTGGAGCACAAAGCATAAGGCTAACCTATGGCATTTACTATTTTTGGATGCTTAAATCTAAGTAAGATCTATCTCATTAATACGTGGGAAATTTTTCCTTCTGCAAATAGGTTTTGCAGAAGAACCCTACAAAGGAAAAACACACAAATGTGTCTGTATTTCCCTTGGCTTTAACTTTCAAGCAAAGCTAACAGATTAAACAGCCACAGAAACCTCCCTGCCTCAGGGCTTTGTTTGTGCATAACAGAACAGACACACTTACACTGAAGGCAGAAGGTTTGGGTTAGATGTAAAATGCACTGGGATGGCAACATTGGTTAATATCAGGCTGAAATTTTTTGAACAATTGTGCTGAAAAAAAATGGTATTACTCCCCACTGGCCTCAAGTTTGTCTCACTCACGTCAGAGGATCCAAACCAAACAGGTAGCAACTGAACCCTCCACTGGGTGTTCTGAAAATAATTTTATGCAAAGAAATATAAACTTATGTAGTAACCCTCTTCATTTTTTTACTGTGATATCTGTCTCTGGGATGTGCCATTGCCTTTTAATTTTGCAGTGACAGATAGGAAAAACTTTTTATATTTTTGTTGCAAGAACAAAAATAATGAATATTTATAACAGATTTGGTCTATAGGACATGACTTGCCATTTGGCTAAATTGTACCTAAGTGCATTCAGGTTCTTTTTTAATTACTTCTCATTTAAAATAATCAATTTAAAATAATTGTATGTATTACTTTCATTCCCTTAGTCTTGATACTTATGCCAAGCACTTGTTTTATTATATAAAGCATATCTAGATACTTAAGCTTTTAATTTTACTAGAGTAGTTGCTTGGAGATCACTTAGTTTAAAGCATAACCCTATCAAATTTTAATAAGAGTTAAATTCTAACTACCACAGGAACAAAACTCTTTCATGGAAAAATTGTGTATGCTGCATGCTTTCCCTGACCCCTGGCTACAGCCAACTTTTTTTTCCTCTAATACGCAATAAATTAACTTTCATCTTTTTTTGTAAAGAAGAGAATGAAGATTATTACAAATGCTTAGTGTTAACAAATTTAACACTTGGAGTATGTGTAAAAGAATTGTTATAATTTTAGAGAAATATTAAAAGGGTATTTAGTTATAACAAAGAGATTTTGAAGGCATGCACACTATTTTTTGACTTTATATACCAATCTTGTGTATGGCATTTAGTCTTGCTTTTTACATAGATTCCCCAGTAATAGAAATAGAAAAATTTAATAAATTTTTCTGTGACAGATATGATATGACAACACATCCAGGTGATGTGGAGAACAAAGTGATTGCTGTTGCATTTTTATACTATAGAGAATTAGTTGCAACAAAGTAAAAGAATTTATTCAAAATCAGATTTTTTTAAAACGTTATTTGTCGATGTCTGCTAAAGGAAAATGGAAACCTTGACAATGAAAATTAGTCAGTCTCTGTGTGTTGCAAAAAGATACACATCAGCTATAGAACTGAAGGCTTTTATAGTCCAATTAGGACTCAAACAAGAATATCCATTTTAATGACCTTAAATGAGAATGTTTGAGCTTTGATATTTTACAATATGAATCCAGTACACAACATTTCAGAAATCCTGAAAAAACTATTTTTAATTAGAAAGTAGAATAAAAATTATTTTCCTGACATTTTGCTTAGTGGAAATAATGTTAACAGTTAAACAAAAATGCCTTTTTAAGGATGATTTGTGAAGGAATGCACAGTCATTGTTCAAGTCCTCTCTGGTCTACACAAAGAAATGCTCATGGAACTAAGAGATTGATCCTTTTGAACCTGATAAATAACTGTTCACATTTTGAATTGTCAGTTTGCAGTTCTTTCCTGTGTAAACATAACTTTGAAAATGCAGAGTAACCTAAGTTGACAGCATAGACTAAAAGCAAATTACTATACTCACTATAAAATTAAAAAAAAAATATTTTCCTGCTCTTGCACTAATAGCCTTATCATTCAGGAATGACATTTAAGACCTATGAATCTCTTATCTACATTTTTGTGTTCAAAATCTTATTTCAACTCTACTAACTTCCATGAAGGCATAGAGACTTCACAGAACTGAAAAAATGAATCAGCCAAACATCTGTGTGCTGCGGGGAAGGGGATGTCTTTATTTTCTTTTTATTTTTCCTTTCTGGAGTTTAGTCTTGCAAGAAGACAGTAGATTGTTGTGAGATGCCTCACTCTTCCAGGAAAAAAAAAACCCAAGGAATATTTGATGCTAATACCTTAGTATCACTGCTTCCAACTATCTTAGAGCCTCTCAAAGAGATTTAGCTGGGATCATAGAAAATGAAATTAGAACTTGACATTACATAACAAGTTTCTACACCTTCTAAAGAGGTGAAATAATAGATATAATCGTACTTGCTTTAAACATGACAAAACAAATTAGTCTTTCTCACAAATCTACTCTTCAAAGCTATTAATTTTTGGTACTTGGCTTAATAATTTTTACATGACTGAGGTATACAATGATAATTTATTTTTTTTTCTTGGCTTCTCACTGCTTAGTTTGACATAAGGAGAAATATTCAGGACAAAGACTGGCTAACTCTTAAATTGGGACATTAGATGTAGAACTCTATATTCAAGATAATGTCAGAAGTTCATTCTAGTTTGAAGATGAATACAAAAGTGGCAGTTTGATGTATTGGAAGTTTCACTACTATAATTGCATTGCTGAGACAGAAAAGACATCTTACTTGACCTAGAAATGAGTGGTATACTGAGTGACAGTGGATGTCTCAGCAGTCTTCATGGTGGTCTAGCCTTCAGCTGTATTCTGGTGGTCCTTAAGATGCTGGCTAAAAGTTTTATTTCCTTTGGATAAGACAAAATAGAGAGAAGAGATTGCATATGTTTTTAAACTTAGGAGTCTGTGAATGAGTCACTAAATTTATTTCTCAAGACAAAGAGAAGGAGGACTGGAGAAGCAAAAGATCACATGGAAAGAGTGCAACAAAAAGGATTGGGGGATAAAAGACCAAAGCCAAATTAGGAAGAGCTAAAAAAGTGCAAAATTATTATTTGATGATCAGGAATAAAAGACAATTGGATTATATAGGAAATATCATGTGATAAGTGTTATGGAAGTGATATCCATTGATTAGGGAGTCAACTGCAGATGTTGGTAATTTTCAAAGATGGTGAAGAAGAACAAGCAAGGAATGCAATTCGGATTCTACATTGCAAGATCTATAGGCATCTATTGAATGTAGCTAATGTAAAGTATTCCCAGATCCTTTATTAATAAAAACTGATAATCTAAGGAGGCTATAGGGGACAGAAAGATGCATGATAAAGGTGTAGCATAGAAGCTGAGGAAGGGATTGGCAGCCCCTGCAGGGGCTGGGATACAGGGCTGGGGCAGTGAGGAGTGCAGACCAGAGCACCACCTCAGCACGGCAAGACCCGACCCTCCCTTTCTGCTCACACACACCTGAAATGTTTCCAGCCAGCAACTTCCTCCTTCAACCTTCTGAAGCAGGTTGAAGAGTGGAGTGGAGACAAGCAACTCAACAAGGTTTGAGGTAAAATAAGGTTGTATCTTACAATAATAGCAAGATAATGCAGGAAGTTCATTTTACTCTTATCCAGTGTTTCTGTGCCAGGACCATTTTATATTCTTTTTCTTATAAACTTATTCTTTAAAAGTAAATAATTAACTTAATTCATACCATGCCCAAAACGTTCACCTTTTGTTTAAAATATGACCAAATCCTAGCCTCATGTTTTTTTTCTGTGAAATACCTGTTGTCACTTTCAAATTAAAATTCACTATTCAGTGAAGTCACTCGTTAAAATAAAAGAGGTGGCAAAGAAAAATGTAACACACTCTAGAGCTACTGGAGCTACTAACACACTCTTCTGTCTTCCACTATAAACCTGGGGATAAGAGAAAGCACGAGGCCTCGTGGAAACTCATTAGACTTATTTGGATTCTATCTTAAAACTATATAGAAAAACTTTGGAGCCTATATACAAAACTACTGGTTTTTGTGATGTTGCCAGATAAGTTTTTCTGGGCTGTCTATATTTATTGCAGTCTTTCTCTGCATGCAGAAACAGCTAATGCACATTTACTGGCATATCTGTTCCTGTTATATTGCTTACTTATTTAAATGTCTAGTGACAACACAAGACAATATTAAGATTAACAATCTACTGATTAATACCAGAGAGCACATTTGCAATCAAATGGTCTATATCGACGAGGCATATGGAGAACATTTTGTACACCAGTTCAGCAGTTCATGGAGTGGTGCCATTACTCACATAAAACCACCCGTTATTCACCTCATGAGCCTGGTGTTAGTGCTTCAGAAAGCTTTAACTTATATAAAACACTATTTCTCATGCTTTGAAAGAGATGTTTTTTAAATGGTTTAGAGTTTCCACATTGGCAGTCACATTTGACTACCCTATGAACCAGAGTGCAATACAATGCAATATTTGCTCATGATTACAGGCAGAGAACTACAGAAAATGGTCAGTGGACATTTTGCTCATTATTCAGATGAAGAAATGAACAACTGCTGTGTTGGTTTGGAAATGAAAATCACCATTAACACAGTAAAATGCAGCAGAGGTTCTGCTACTTCTGCATTTCTGACTTCATCTTTGGGGACAAGTATTTCTTACTGTTTTTAGACACAATTTGTGAAACATGTTGCTTTAAAAAACAATCCAATTGACACTTTTTAAACAGAGATGGTTCTATTCTTTTTTATTTTAATATGCAAGGTTTTGAAAGTTGATGTTTATTTTTAAATTATTAATTTGATGTATATATTTAGCTTTAATCTCACATTGCTCTCTTGTAATTCTTCATAGAAGGCAGATTTTAGGAAAAGAATTATTTAAAAAGAGGAAGTTTAAACATAAAACACACAAATTCTGTGAAATCTATCTGCATTCATGATCTCAGTTGCTGCAACTGGTTGTTTTCTATATGTCTGAGAAACAGAGTTATTATGAAGCCTGTTAATATAAAAATTGCCTGTGTATACATGAACAAGTAGGTGCTAAACCAGCGAAAATGTCTTTAGCAATGAGGAATATAGGTCATTGTTGCTGAGGTTTACAAAATGTACTGCCTCTGTGCCAGCTTTGTGGCTGCAGATCTTCTCAAGGATCTCTGATGAAACCCTATCCCTGTAATCCATGCCATGGGCTCCCCCTGCGCCATGGGTTCACTTGTGTGGCTGTGAAGGATTCAGGGTATAGCCCACATGCCTTAGAGGTGTTACCTTGACTCATGCTGTGGAGCAAGAGCCACAAGACAGCCTGTAGAGACAGAGTAGAAGTTAGTTAGAAATAGGACTGATGAGACAGGATCATTGATAAAGCAAGAGGATAAACAACAGCAAGGAATGGTTTAAAGCCCAAAGGAGAAACAGGGAAGCTAATTAGTTTTTCTGGGGGTCATTGGGTTGAGTGGTCAGAGCTGTAAGTTGATGGGAGACAACAGCTCAGCAGCATCCAGGACATGTAGATGCTGAGGCTAACACTGCTGCCCTGAGGGTCACCTGCCTGGCACCTGTGTGCTGTGGCATATGGGCTTGGTGTGCTCTATCAAGAAAGATGAGCATGATAATGCTTAGCCAAATAACTCCCTAAAACTTCTTTATACTTTTATATACCAGTTGCAGAGTCTCTGTGCTCCTGGCTAAAGATGTCTGGACAGAGTCCCAAATGAGAGGCTGTAACACCAGGAAGAATTCCTTGTGCTTCATCATGGAGGCTACATGGCAACACCTGGCAAGACTCAACCCCACAGAACACATGGCTTACTGTCTGTCAAGCAGGATCTTAGTCAAAGAAAATTGATAGACCTTTTCTCATCGTGCCTTATTAAAGTGCAGACTTAAAAGGACAACAGGCACTTGTATATTCATGACCCAGCTGGTGCCACTCTGCAGCTTTATGTTAACCACTCACATTCTTCTTTGCCTGAGCTCAGCTATAAGAACACCACAGACCTTATGTTTCAAATGTCATGAGCAATGGCTTTCAGCACTGAGCATGTAAAGCTGTTTATCATTTAGAAGTAGAGAATGACTGCAGAAAAATGTAATTTCTGTTAGAACACTGGCAATATATGCTGGGGCTATCTACAGAAGCTTTAAATTAAGCAAAATGAAGGGTACATATACAGATTTTTGAGCAATAATGGTTGAACCCTGGATATATTTTTGAAAGATCTAGAAATGGGGATAGGTAAAGAAATAATTGTAGTAGGATAAACTTGCAACTGGAGATGGTATTACAGTGAAGGTTTGGGAGCCTAGACTAATTGTGACTGAAATTTTGCGTTGTTTATTACCAAATGCTGTAGCCCTCTCTAAAACAGCATAGACATGACATCATTTAATGTATATGCACTTTTGTGAATTGTTGTTGGCTTTACATTTGGCATTTTGCTTTAGCACTCTATTTTTTTCCCCCTTGTTTCATTAATGAGGAAGTTTCTTCTTCTTTTTAATTATCATTAGTAATTGATTGCACACCTTGAAGAAGAATACCTGTGTTTTGGTTTTGGGGTTTTCTGGACACTGTGTGGGGCTGGAGGCTTTATATTTTGCCCATTTGATGAGTGCAATTAAAACATTTATAAATCTGCTTCATTAACATAACAAATGATCTACTTCATTGCCATATTTGAATATGTCAATTTCCAATTCAATCTCAAGATCCTTCCACTATAATTTATATAATTAATCTAAAATGTCATAGTAAGTAAAACCTGCTTCCACTGGTGTGTCTTCTCTTTGGTGGCATGATGCATTCTCTGCTGCTTTGTTTACCTATGTAATATACCTTCCCATAAAGAAAAAGAATAAAAATACAATCCTCAGTTATGTGCTTGAAAAGATGTTTGTTTATTCCCTAACTTTCATACAGAGCAAATAAATAGTACTGGAGATCTTCACCTGCAACATATCAGCATTATAATATTTTTTCAGTGATTCATAAATACCGATTTTCTGATAGAACTTGTCACTTAGAAATAAGTATTGATTTGTCCAGATAAAATGACTAAGACAAAGTGAAGACATGGTGTAAAATCTTTGTGATTACAGCTGCTTTCTACAGATAGAGCTAAAACTCCAGATTATGGCACACAAACTGGTTAATGATTAGGATTTGGTCATGGCACAACAAATCTGGTTCTTTCAGGGTAGAAATCTGAATACAAGTGCAGCAGAAGAAGTCTGTGTTGTGTTTGCACCATAGGAAAGAATACACTTTTTTTTCTTAATATGTGATTACTCTCAAGGGCCAGAGCAACATACCTTCCGAATCACAAATCAAACTTTCTTTTTTTTTTTTAATTTCATTTTCCCTTGATATAAGACACCAAAAACCAGAGAATATGCTGAGTTGAAAGGGACCCACAAGGATCATTGAGTCCAACTCCTTACTCTGCACAGGACCATCCCTGAGTCACACCATGTTCCTGAAAATGTTGTCCAAAACTTGAACTCTGTCAAGATTGATGCTCTGACAACTTCCCAGGAGAGCCTGGTTCCAGTGTCCAAACACCCTCTGAGTGAAAAAACTTTTTCTAATATCCAACCTAAACCTCCATTGACACAACTTCGGGCCATTCCCTTGGGTCCTGTCACTGGTCATCAGACAGGAGAGATCAGTATTGGCCACTCCTCTTCCCCTCACAAGTTGTAAATGCAATGAGGTCTCCCCACAGTCTCCTCCAGGCGGAACAGAGCAAGTGACCTCAGTTGCTCCTCATGCAGCTTCCCCTGAAAGCCTTTCACCATCCTCATGGCCCTCCTTTGGACACTCTCCAAAAGCTTAGTGTCTTTTTATATTCTGGTGTCCAAAACTGCCCCCAGCACTTGAGGTGAGGCTGCCCCAGCTCAGAGCAGAGCAGGACAATCCCCTCCCTTGCCTGGCTGGTGATGCTGTGCCTGATTTCCCCCAGGACAGGGTTGTCCCTCCTGGCTGCCAGGGCACTGCTGACTCGTGTTCAACTTGCCATTGACCAGGATCCCCAAGTCCCTTTCCATGGCATTGCTTTCCAGCGTCTCATTCCTGAGTCTATCTGTACATCCAGGATTTCCCCATCCCAGGTGCAGAATCCAGCACTTTTCCTTATTTATCAAAGTCTCTCTGCAGGGCCCCTCTGCCCTTGAGAGAGACAAGCTCCTCTCAGTTTTATATTGTCTGCAAACTTCATCTGTATCCTTTCCAGTCCTGCGTCAAGTCATCTATGAAGATGTTGAAGAGCAAAGGCCACAGATGGAGCCCTTCAGAACTCACTAGTGACACATAAATATACATATTATATATATATATAATATATATATGTGTGTGTGTATATATGGTCTGGTCTATTGCTTCGCCAAGATAAAGATTTTTCTTCAGAACTATAGATATGAGAAAAACGCATTTTAAAAAACCCAAAAATACAGTAGTGGTTTCCTTCTTTTGATTATGTTTTCAATTTTAAAGTTTTGCATTTGTTTTTCTATTTTTATAAGGACTCTGGCAATACTGAGTCCTAGTTCTTCAATTTTTCTTTTATTCCTTTTCCCATTGGTATAATTTTTAGGTCAGAATATCCCAATACATGACTTTGTCCTAAAAATACTTTGAAGACTGTGAGTGTCTGAGCTTTTATTGTATGTTCTACAATGAAAATAAATTCCTATATATATTTGGAAAACTGTTGTGGATTTGGCTTTTTAAAGCAGAATTTAAAAGATCTATTTCCTCTGCTGCTTTTACTTGCTTGGGATGCAAAACTTCCTGGAACTCTGAGAGCAGCCCTTCATAAATGAAATTTACTATTGTTACTGGTTTTTCCACAGTAAAAGCTATTATTAGCATCAACTGAATTGCAGTCTTAAAGCTCCCTGTCCAATATTATAATGTTCCAATCTTCTGTTTGGGCTCAAAAATCTTATGCTTAGGTTAAACTAAAAAATTTTGGTTGACTGGTTGACTGAAGCTGGTTCAGGTTTTTAGTGGGAAAAACATATTTTACAAGAATCTGTACACAAACAGAACAGCATCTATTTACAAAACAGGATGTATTTTAAAAAAATCATTTTCATTAGAACACACACAAAAAATGGAAGAAGTTGAAATATGAAGGTCAGAAGTTTTGCTGCTGTAAATATTGTGTTTCATTCATTTAAATGAAGCTTTCCTGTTCATAAATATTTGTCCTCAAATGTCTCCTACTGGTACGTCTCAATGAGGATTTATCATTCACAATGTGCTGATCTTAGTGGTGAGTGGGAGTCAGTGCATATGTGTAATTGTGATAGATGTCATTTCAAACTTAAGCCATCTTTTTCACGACTTAAGTAATTAAGTTAAACTTTTGAGAAGTTTGCTAGGTCTCATTGCAACTAAAGCATAACTTCAAACTGAAAGTTTTAAAATGGTACCTTCATCACATTTCATTATTACTTAATATTAGAGAGCACAAAATTCAAAGGTCTCATTGTAATATGAATTCTATGCAAAACCATTTAGTGCATTAATACCTAATCTTTAAATGAATGGATTATTTCTTAATGGAGTAGCATTATTATTTTATGGCTGAGATTATCTGGCAGACTGTGTTAACTTTGTAAGTCCTGTGTGATTTACTGTGTTCCAATGGTCCTATTCCATAAAATTTCAGAACAGGTGGAAAAACTTCTCAGGGAGAAATCAGTTAACTGCCTATATTCAGTGTAGGAGCTTTGGTGTAACACAGGAAAGGTTTTCCTTCTTGATAAAATAATTATTTAAAAATAGTCCAGTTCACTTAAAATCATTTGATAGGTTCTTCTACTAAAGAAAGAAAAAAAAAAAAAAAAGTAGGAAAGAGTACATTAATAAAGCTTGGAAGAAAGTGATACAGATCCTATTTCTTTCTCTTCCTGCCTGGTTAGGGCATTCATCTTGGTTGATGGAGGCACAAAATCAATTTCTCCCGTGCTTGAAAGGTATTAATCCCATATTGTAACAAGGACTCCTTCTTATAACACTATGATGTATATTGGGGTGGTAACACTGTATCTCCCCTTGACTGTGACCCTGTAAGTATTGGATATGCATCAAGAAGACCAACTCCAGAAGCTGATGGCTTTAACAGTATTTCATTCATTCCCCCAAGTATGACAGACTTTGTCTTCTGAACCCAGTGGCCTGTACTAACTATAGATACTGAACAAATGCTCCCTTTTAAACATCTTTCAGACAGTTGTTTGGATTTGAGACATGAAAACCTTATACAGAACAAAAACTTTAATTAAATATGCCCCACTGTTAAGTTGATGTGCTATTGTCTCTCTCAACAATTGAATATTTAAGTAGAAAAGCATCATCAGGTGAAACTGCAACTAGCTAACCCTAGAGTTTTGTATCATAAGGTACTTAGCATGCTCTGGAGGTACAGAAAATCTGGTAAGTCACAGGGTAACTGAATTTGGGTCAGGCACCATGGGGCATAGGCACAGAGGGATATACAGAACACAGGGTCTGGAATATATGAGTGGCTGTTGTCAGCATCATCATATGCATCCTTCAGTTCTATGAATGGTCTTTAATCAGGCTCTTTGTAATTTTTCCCCCCAAATATTTTCAACATAGATATAAAGATATAATTAGATAGATAGATAGATAGATAGATAGATATTGTTTCCTATCACAAAAATATTTCATCCTGTCTAAAGTTATTTTCTTTTGTTTTTAACCTTCTACGTATATCAATATATCTCATTTTGCATACATGCAAAATATATGTATATATGCATATATATTTACATAAACTTCTATATGTATAAACTCAGATTAATTTTCTCATTTTTATGATCATGATACACAGCATTTGCTTCTTCTGTTTGCTGTGCCTGATACCTTTAAGTAAGAAATACTTGGATAGGGGTAAGTCTATTTTTTTTCCCTGAAAAAAAAGGGAATTTTTTGTCATTTGTCCCTTTCCCTGTCCTGGCACCCTGCAGGTGCTGGCTGAATTTGCTGGGAAGCAAAGCTTCCCCAGGGCAGGATGTGTCTCCCAGGGGAGAGTGGGCATTGTAAACACTGAGAAATGATGAGACAAGTAAAGGGTGGCACAAAGGCAGCTCTGGGACATGATGGAGGGGAAAAAGTGATGTTCCTGGAAGCAGATAACATGGAGTGGAACTGCATGTCAATTGGATGGCCACAGCACAGGAGGTCCCTGGAAGGCCTCCAGGCTGAGGGAAAACCTCAGAGACTGCCCTTTAGGGTGCATGTCTGGGATACCTTTCATTCTGTCTCTCTTAACTACTCGAAAATCGTTCTGTTTTAAAAGATGTTTTTAACACTGTTTGTTTTTGCTCAAGTAAAAGCAGGATTCTGCTCTTAAAAGTCCTGGTAGCTTTTTGGAGGTGGTAAGCTGCAGGATTAGATCCATTAAAAGCAGTGGCAAGATAATGTGTCATCATAAGGGAACAAGAAAGTGCTTATTATCTGCTGCATCCCAGTTTTATTAGTCTCAAGGCTATATTAAAGAACACACAAGGAACCATGCACAATCTCAACTCCTTTACTTTTGCTAAAGAGAAGGAACATGGAGGGCTGAAAGGCTGCTAGAGGAGTGCAGTGATAAGCGCTTTGGGATGACTCTGTCAGAGTGGAAGCTGGCTAAGCAGCATTAAAAGGTCTAAATTATACAGGTGCATCAGCAATCAGCCCTCTTTATCCTGAATGTTTGATACCTTTGAGGAATCAACAAAACATGCTGTGTTTGGCAAAAGCTCTTAAGTTGCTTCAGTCAACTTTTGCCACAGTCTTCCAGCAGGAAGCCCTTTAAGGGAAGAAAAGCTTAAGCCTCCTACATCAACTCAAATTTGTACCCAAGTGTCACTCAGGCCTTTGTCTGAGCAGTACTACTGCAGAACACTCTGTTGAAGGTCACACATTGGAGTGGGTGACACCTAGCAAAGAAGGGGTCCTGAAAGAAGTCTTTGAGCTTGGTAGCCAGAACAATAAGTTTCCCAAATACTTTCTGCTAATGCAGAGTCCAAATTGTCATGTCTTCTTGGTATTTTTTTCCATTATATTCTTTGGATATCACCAGTGTTTTCAGAAATGGACGAATAGAGGAGGAGCCTAGTCCTGAGCAGAAATCCAGGTGCTTTTACACGAGGCAGGTGATATGGGGCCAAGAAGAAGAGAAAGAGAGGGCTGTGTAATGGGAAAGAGGAGAAAGGTTGTCTAACTTCTCACTTAAACTTAACCACAAAAGACAGATCACAAGGATGCAGACTAAACATAATCAGTTCTCACAGATCTACAAAGGCATGTAAGCTTCTAGGGAAAAGGGTCTCTTGAATTATTACTTTAAATAACTTTAAATAACTTTAAATACTTTAAATAACAATCAGCAGTATACTCAGAACCTGTGATCAAAGTCAATCCCCAAGGGTTGGTAAGCATCTGTCTGACCCAACATCCAAAGTGTTTTAATTACAAATCAGAAGTCTTGTTCCTCCTGAGGGATAATGGAGGAGACTAGATGCAGGTTGCATGTGGAAATAAATCTGAAAAGTCAACAGAGACCCTTGGAGATGGCTAATGGAATCCTGGTCCTTGGCTTCAGGAGGAAAGGCTGGTGAAAACTCAGGTCCCAATACCCTTCATGTTGTGCTTAGACTGCAGGGCTCCCCCATTCCTTCCCTCCTGGTAGACACTGCCTCAGCAGGGCTGGGGTTCATAGCCTGGTAGCTGTGCAGGATAAGCTGGAGTCCTGCAGCAGCCTAGGGCATGCACAGGAAAGCCTTTTCCAGTTGTGTGCCCAAGGAAGCACCCTCAGCATTACACCGAGGCACCACACTGGTGCTTCCTGCTCCCAGCCTGCAGGGCCAAAAGGCTGCCTGCAGCTGTAGATCTGCTAGTGGCTCACCCACAGGGGAAGGTGTGTCACCATTTAATCAGTGATATGTGAATAAAAACCCAATGAAACACCAGTTTTCACAAACATTTCTTTCTGATACATGCTGCCAACTGCTTCAACAGCTGCAGAAAAAGCAGTCCTTTTCCAAGCTTCTGTAACTGTCTAATGTATCAACCCTCTGTAGCTGTTTTAAGCTGATTCAGTGGTAGTGTTCACGTATAAATATACTTACAAAAGATTATATGGTCCAGAAGGCTAACTTTACTTTAAAAATATTAGCAGACAAAAATGGGAAATACCATATCAGTTATCATAATAATACTTCATATCTTTATATTCAAATAGAGATTACAAGTTTGATGGTGGGTGAAAAATTACAAGGCAAAAGGAAACTGACTGTTGATGGTACAGTGGATGGGATAATGGGCACCTTTAGGTTTTTGATGTGGCAGGTGATTGCAAGCAATGAGCAATATTTCCACAATATTTGAGAGAGAAGTGGATGTGTTCCTTTCACTTCTTATGTTTGTTTTTTTCCAATTGAACAGATGCTGTTGTCACTTGGTAAAGTACCCCTTCATAAGGTTAATTCCAAAACATTAGGATTGCTCCTCTTGATTTATGCTCTTATTGTTTTCTGCATAAAAAACGCTATGGTCTCTTCCTTCCAGTTAATGTGCCACTAGCTTAATTAATTTTGAAAGTGGAAGAGTGCAGGAGACAGCTGATATTAATGAGCTGTAGTAACATTAGGAACTGACTGGAACTATTTATTAAAAATAAGAGTAGGGTTTTTTATATGCTTTGGAATAACTGCAGTAAGTAAATCCAGACTAAAATAAGAATTTTATGCAATGTGCCTATCTGCATATAGCTACTGTGCCCCAGGAAAAAAAATCTGCCCTGAACCTGAGTTCTGTATTTAATTCCATACTTTTAAAAAATTAATAAAACCAAAATTCTTGCCTACAAATGACTTATCCATTTTGAAAACTGACATGTGAGATATTTTAGTTAAAATTTTGCAGTTTGATGGATCTACACTTCGGGGATTGCTTTGACTGTGGATAAGTCTATTTCCTCCTCTATTTTTATACTACTAGTCCCCAAGTGTCCCAGTTAAGTGGCGATTGTGCTAGGTACCACACATTCATAAATATTCAAAGCATGTACATTTTGTATCAACAACAGCAAAATGTTGTTAAGATTAGAAGAAAATAATGTGCCAACACCAAAGATATTCATGAATCTAAACAACAGCTAATGGTAGGGGGAGAAAGCCCCAACAAATTCACAGTATTCCAACTCACCCGAAAGGAACCAACCCTGACATCTTCAAAATAAGGAAACTGGGTCAACCACTATGATCACACTAAATCTATCCTGATTATAATGTGTTTTACTTCTGTCTTAATATACTGTGAGTTGGAACAATAGCCTACTATCTTGTTAACTTCCATTTTCAGCTGCTGCTGTTCTTAATGAATTTATTTCCTGCATTTCCTTATGATTTTCTTCACTTCTCCATTTGGGATTAAAAGGTATTTTTTTAAAGCTTTGGTTATAAAGATTTCCCTCAAGCTTCTTAGTTTTGTCCCAAAGCGATATTTCTCATCTTTCTCTTTATTGCCCTCAGATAGAGACAATGTTAGTTTGGGCCCAATTCTTCCAAAAACATGTAAACCTTGTTTATCAAGTGCCAGGAAATATTTGTTCAAGCTGACCATGGACAGGCTTTCAAGTGTTTTCAGGGAACCTAGGAACGGGACTAACTTCATCACTATCCTGAACGCAGTACAGAAAGGAGAGATCAACGTAATCCAATTTGTTTCAGTGCTGTGATTCCAGAGCATTTGCAGTGCAAACAAGAGCAGTGTGTGACCAGGTCCGCCTGCCTAGGGACGCGTTCACACCCGCGGTTACCGTACGGCGCCTACGGCTGAGGGAAGGGCCCCTTTTGCTCTTTGCCACAAAACTCCCACAGACATCGACAGGAAGGCTGTGTATTGAGAAAGGAAGATGCAGATGTCAACAAATGCCTTTTGCATAGGTGAAACTGTTTGTCATTTTAACTTTTATACAGCAAAAGGAAAGAGATCCAAGTTCCAGAGTGGAGGCAAGGAGGAGAGACCCAACTACTCAGTCCTGACACTTTAGAGGAATCTTTAACCTTGCTATTCACTTTGGAAGGGTGACTAAACTTCAGTGGATATAAATTAATCAAAGCTCCCTTAGAGTTAATGCAGAAATACCCTTTCTCTAATGCTATATACCTTGTGTTTTGATAGTTACAACATGTATTAGCTATTATGAAGTTAGATTTCACATAGAAAAATCATCCCCTTCTTTGTAACTCTAGAAATAAGAATATTTTTCTATTGGTAATTAGTTCCCTTAGTGTGTACGTTTACACAAGATTAATTTTAGACCGAAAATCATATTTTCACACTGTTCTTAGTGATTAGTATATTTAGCATGTAATCAAATATTCAAATGTGTATTCATGTGAAGTGGTATTCCAGACCTTAGGATATATTGATATTTCTTTCAACTGAATGCCTCTTCATTTTGAAGAGGTGATAAAATGTTTTGCTCTTTAAATTAACATCTAAATAGGACTGATGTGTATCCAGATCCCATGAACAAGGTAAGTGAAATTTTCCTTTCTACAGAGAGATGGTAACATCACAAGCAGTGACTATTATGAAACAAAAGTATGCTTGCCATGACTTCGGAGAAGAAGGCATCAGGGAAAGATCTTCAGCTGACAGCATGAAAATCAATTTGCAAGTAGATTTTAAAGCCTCAAACTAGGTTAAGCAGAATTAAGCTGTTGCAGTACAGCTTCAGAAAGCTCATGAGTGAAGTACTTATCCACTGAGAGAAAAGGTAATATACTTACACCATAACAAAAATGAGATAATAAAAGTAAGTGATCAACACATGGGTTTCTGTCTGCTGTAAATATAGACTTGCACAGTAAAGCCAAAGAAAGTCTGGAATGATTCAGTCACAATATATGCAAAAGAGAAGAGCAATTTTTATTTAGCAAATGAAAAAGCAACAACCAAAATTACAGTTGGATGCCAGAAGTTATTTTCTGTGTTATACAAGTCATTCAGATACCTCCTTCTCCAAGCAAAAAAAAAAAAAAAAATTGTTATGTTCATTTGATGACTGATGGCCTCAAGGTGACTTCCAGTTAAGAAAGGAAAAATAAATTAATTACAGATTATATAATCCCTGAGCACACTAGGAGTCCTCACTATGACATTTCTCTCCTGGTTTTTTTTGTCATCCAACAAGACAATAAAGCTAAGCAATAATAGTAAAGGTACTTAATCTTCTTTCAGTGCTGGACCAACACCTTTGCCTTGGGCCTGAAAAAGGAACTGGAAAAAAAAAAAGAAAAGAAAGAAAATCTAGTATTTTTTGTTACTTGCAACATCCCTGCTATCTTTACTGTAACATTCACAACTAAAAATTACCACATAGTTACATGTTTAACCTCTGCACAAAGATATCATTACCAAGATGTATTTTTTAAATTTCAGCAGATCAGAAACACATTACAAGTGCTAAATTAAGCTTGTAGGCTATCATGAGAGATTTCTACTTACCTTTGCATATACTGTGACATATGATACTTGAACTAAGGTAATCAGGTCGTCTAAAAGAGGTAGTCTTGCTATGGGAGGAAAAAAACCCCTAACATATAAAATGTATTTTAAAACTCTGGTTGCCAGTATCTCTGAAATGGAAATTATGCTTGTAAAGTAGAAGTAGTCAAAACATATGACAAATAATTTTTGTATAAAAAATGTTGTTACATTACTTATCGTTGCTGTTAGCATTAACACTACCATCTAAAAATGGAAATATTTCTGCACCAAATTGTCTTTTCTGATATAAATCTAGGCTATTTCTAAGCCAGTTATAATAGAGCCAGCCCATGTTATTTAGTCCTCTCTATTGCAGTTCCAATTTTCTCAACAAATGAATGCAGTGCATTCTTTAGGAGGAAAACGAAAAAGGAAGACAAAAAGGATATAAACTTCTGGAATGTAAGAAAGTATCAATATGACCTTGATTTTAGTACCAATATGACTAGTACCCTAGTCAGCTACTCTTGTGATTTTTGGAATTCTAGTGTTTGGCAGAGATTATTTTTGTAAAGATTTCTATTGATGGTGAAATTGTAAATTACTGTAAGTAAGAATTGTTATATGCATATTGTCATATGCAATATGGTGCATAGTTATTAGAGTATCACCTGCAGATAGCATTTTATAGTTTTAATTCATTTTGGTTTCAAACATACCTACTAATTGCAATACATTCTGGAGTTATGCTGAATTTTAATGTCATTAAATTAATAATTTCTGTTTGTTCTAATATAATAATGTGTGACAGGACCTGCAGAAAGTTGATGTTAGCACCTTGTGGGGTGACTGGAAAACTGATATATCATTCACAGCACAAGCAGTGCAAATCCCCACAAATGTGGAATAAGAATTAGTTTCCATCAAAATAGTTTGAGTTTTTTCTGAAACTCAAGACATGAAAAAGCAGAAATAATATTGCAGAAAAAGAATATTGTCTTTCATTCTTCTATTAATTTTAAAGGTCATAAAACACATTTATCATCCCTAATATCTTTTATGTTTCTGTAATTAAATTATATTGTTCATGTGTTTTTCAGACAGTACTTGTACAAGACCCAGGGAGGTATAATGAATACTACTTATAAGGGCAGAATGACAAGATTATTGGAATGAATGCTGTATGAACTCTATAGCTTAAGGGTCAGTGAATAAAATTTTCCATCGATGATACTCATAATTATTACAGCTTTGCTACTTTAGGAAAGAGTGAACTACTGAGGTATGGTTCAATTTTGACTCGGCCCTTAGTCAAATATATTGACTGGGGTAAGTAGGAGCCCAATAGTTATGTCTCCTCAGCTGAGTGCACTGGGCATAGCCAGAAAGAGGAGTTGTCAGAATCTCTGGCATGGCACCCTTGCTCCCTGCTCTGGTCCAAACTGCAGCAGCCCAGGGAAAAGAGCAACTTTTACCAAATGGCATGTGTTGCACTAGGGACTAAGTGGCCAGTCCTAGTTCCAATCCCTTCCACATCTCCTTTTCCATGAGTCCCCAGAAGAGAGAAACAGTAACCTGTCTTTGTTTTTGTTATACATTCCATAGAAAGTGCTATAAGAGGATTATGTTGGTGAGGAAGTCCCAAAATATTATGTAAAAAATGTTCTTACATCCCTAAACTAAAATCAATTGGTGAAGTCCACATCAAGAAACTAAGAGTATTCTGGTTCTGTTTCATGGTTCCCTTTCTGACACACATGAATATACAAAAGATGTTACATCTGAAGTACAGGATTTTGATTTTACACTACCCAAATTTGAGTGATGTTCTGTTTGTGAGGTAAAACTGAAAACTCTGCAATAGTCTAGCCAGCACATCTGAATGGCAGCCACTAGAGTTCTGAGTTTATTTATGAATAGGTTGAGGGCTTCTGCATAGAGAATTTTGCAATTTTATCAGTCACGTGGTTAGAATTCTTTTTCAAAGTTCCTCTTGTTAAAATATCTTTCTTCTTTCCAATTTTATTATTCTTTTATATATGAATTTTCTCTCCCTGCATTTGTATTTTGTATGTACTTGCTGAGAACCATGCAATGCCTTTTCAAGCTCTATATTTTGCTAGTCTGAACAAGCTTAGTTCTCCCCTCAGCATTTCAATAGTCCTCAGCAGCTGTTCTGGTACAAAATAATCTTTATTGAGTATAGGTGACCAGCTTTATATGTGGTATTCCAGATGGAGTTTCATCAGGTACTTGTACAATAACTGTAAAATTTGGTAATATCTAATAGGATTATCTTCATATTTACACCTTCTTCATGGTGTATTAGCTTGATGCATATTAGTCATCCTGTAAATTGGTATAATTTCCATCTTGTTCAATGAAGAACTACAGCAGGCACCACACCTCAGAATACCCAGACTGCATTAATAGACTTTGTTTTCCAGTGCCTATTTGGACAAAGATTTCTGTAGTGAGAAACGTACCAGTAGGATATATTTTTCTAGAAAAAAAATATCAAAAAAGTATGTATAACGAAAAGAGACTTTTTTTTTCCCCTCTCTTGTGCCATGAGGTAAAATTTGTGGGGCGAGAGAGAGAGTCTAAGAACAGTGTTTTAATCAATATTATCAACATCATAACAATAAATAGGTAAGAGTAATTGCAGGTATAACAAAGTGGACATTTTTTTGTGTAAAAAAGGAATAATACACTGCTAAACATACATTATTTCTGAAGAGAATGATACTATTTTGGATGCAAGATGCACATTAGAACTATAGAAAACTATTGCCCATTTGCTGTTAAAATTTGTAGTTTTCCAACACCATGACGATTCTATGGAAGTATTCCAATTTCTGACCAACTCTATTATAAATATGGACTTGGGCAGCTGAGGAGTCTGAACTTTCCACATACTAAGCAGCAATGTTCTCCAAAGATTTTAATGTGAGCGGAATATCTTGCAGAGTTAGATCCTAGAGGAGCTATATATCCCTCTGTAATATGTACAGAATAAAATTCCAGTGCTGAATTAGTCTCTGGACTGACAGAAATGAGTGAAGAGGCTCTGCCAAAGTAAGGATATGAGATGGACACTATCTTACGAATCCACGGTCCAGATGAACAGTCAGTCCCACACTATTACATTTATGGCTTGAGGGGTCAACATCCCTTAGTCTGATAAAACAGAAAGGTACAAGAATCCACAATTTCACCAGTCAAGACAGATTGTGCAAGAAGTAAAACTACAGTCTTCTTGGAAGTTTCTCTTACACACTATGGAAGAATAAAAAAGCTATTCTGAAAGAAAAGTGAAAACTGCATACAAAATATTTTCTACTAAGTAATACTAGTCACAATTTTTTTGTTATTTGCATTTAATAAAAAAAAAGGTAAGATCCAGTTATATGCATCTGAAAAATGAAACTGGAATTAACACTTTAAGAAAGCAAACTAATAAAAATCACTAATGGTGAGCAGATGGTGCCATATTTGGAAATATTTCAATATAATTCTTACCTTTGATTATTAAAATGCTTCCAAGACATTCTATAAACCAAGCAGCAGTTATTTTCTGGAGTGGTAGATAAACACAGTATCATCTCTAACATTGTATGACATGTTCTGGCTTTTAAATAAGGACTTCTGTAAATGTAAAATTTGTATCATTACACTGCAATTTAGTAGAATCTTATTTCATGAGTATTCTTGTTTGATCAGATTATAAGCCATTTATTAGCATTCATAGTCAGTAATTCACATATTTCATCCCACCTAACGATTTCAGATCTGCAGCACTGTGTCAGTTTTGCTGCGAGTGCAATATGGAAGTAATCTATAAAAGTACTGACATAAAAATCTGATTTGGAATGGTGTGGCTGAACGTTCTGAACAATTTAGAGTCTGAGATAAAGCACTCTAAGTCCAAGGTGGTATTTCTGGCAGCTGCATTGAGTACTTTTTGTAGGATGTGTGAACAGCCCAGACCTCTTGAATCATTACTGCATGCTACCCAGACAGATCATAGTTGTGCTGAGTGGGCATAGTCTATACACAAAGGCAACTCAATTCATTCCACAACTTTGTAGTCCAGATCAATATAAACACTGATATATCTCCACCACATTCTCAAGACTTGTGTGTGACAAAAACAGTCTCCTAAAATCCTATGAAAAGGAAACTCCTCTCAATGGGATGAATCAAACTCAAAAGTGATAAATTTTCAATTGTCTTACATTTTTAAACTGCTTACTCAGCACCAGTTTAATATTAAATGAAGTAAAATAACTTGAGAAATGAAAGTCTTCCTTTTTTCTACCTCCCACCAAATCTAGGCTGTTACATAACAAAGTGGATTATCATTGCTATGCAGTGCATAACAACCGATGAAAATGATCAGATCATAGAGCTTATCAATGCATAGTGGAGGATGCTTCATTTTATTTTAGAATGCCTTTTATGACAGCATGTTCTGGCAGATCATGTTGATTAAACAACTGGTAATGCCATGTTGTAAAACACTGAGATTCTTGGTACTTTATGTGGAATTAGCACTAAAAACTGAACTAGACTTCTTTCTGAACATAGTCTTATTGAAAAAACATCAGTGTCATTATTATTTATTCTCTGCAATAACTACACAGTATGCTGTACCTAACTTTGCAGAGAGACAAAACAAAGTGAAGCCTAGTCTCTAGCTTTCTGATCATAGAGATTTTTTTTAATCTATCTTTCAAAATTCTGATGTCATGTATGAATTCACTATACGGAAAAATGCTTTTATGTTGCTTCAGCTCATTACTCTGCACTGATCTTATCACAAGAATATTATTAACTCTTTTTTCTTGATAATTAATATTGATTGTGTGTTAGTCTGTGAGCAAGTAAAATGGCCTTCAGTTCCAGTCTGTAGAAAACCTACTCAGAAATTTAATAGATTTTTCTTTTCACATCTTTTAGGTTGCTTAATGGTGCGCCTCTCTTGCCCAAAGCACTTCTTATTGTAGTTAGAAGGTGATGAGTAAAGGAGGCAACTAGTTTAACCATTGTCCATCCACAATTTTAATGCTTTCAAACATTTTTAATACTTCCAGCTGAATCTTTCCAAGATGCTTTCCCAAAAAGAAGACACACCTTGAGAAAATTAAAGAGAATGTGAATGTATCTCTTGAAAGCCTAAAAGACCATTTTATATTTTTTGTTTGATTATGTATTTGTCTCTTTCAATGTTCTGTCAAATCTACCATGGTCTAATAATGAGAGCCAAATCGCTATTCTTCTTGCTTTTCAGGAATGCCTCAATAAGGCCATCTTTGAAAATAAAAGTGAAAAAACCATTTGCCTCAAAACAGAGAAGACTCTGAAATAAAATACCAGATTTGAAGATTCCTGAATTTTAACAGAATTAATCTCTGATTCCTAACTTTACATCTCAACTCCACCGTGACACTGTTGAAAAGTGCATAACTCATCATACAAAACAAAAATCTAAAGAAATTAAATTTATGAGGTTATTTTACATTAAGACAGAAAAAAGGAGGAGAAAATGTAAAAAAAGTAACAAAAAATGCAGATAAAATATTATGAAGTAAGGCATAAAGTGATTAGTACTAAAATGCTTCATTTTGTCCTTTAAAAGTTTTATATTTATTAAGCAGAAAATTATCCCACTACAAACATTAAAAACTACTAAAACTACTAAAAACCATTACAAACTACTAAAACCAAGGTGTGCATCAGATGGGTTCATAACAAGAGATTAGGGGTCTGATAAAGACCTAAACCTTTGAAAATGGAGAATAAGAAGGCCCTAAAATGATGTCTATCTTGGTAAGCATAGATTAGAAATCTATCCTAGAACACTGTCACTTCATTTAAATGTCAGAGGATGGTAGTCACCTGTTAAACTGAGCCAATTTTCCCTGGGAAAAACCCTACATTATATTTCCACAGAAAATAGACATCCAATGAAAACAAATACTAATTAACAGAAAATACACTTTAGCAGTTGTATTTACCACAGATGAATATTTCCCCACAGGAACAGCATATTTTTACAAATGTGTACTATACCAACATATTTATTGAAGAAGTCCAGTGGGTACCCTGCAGATTTGGAGTGACATTCACACCTCTACCACTGGAACATGTCTGCAATTTACCATAAACATGACTAAGGTGCTTTCTTCCTTTGACGTCATGGTTGTTCCACACAAATAGTGATCAGCTGAGGCCAAAGGCTACATTAGAATCTAGCTAACCAGAGAAGTACCCTGATACAAAGCAGAATAGATGACAGAGGTAGAGAAAAAATAATACAGCAGCATATAGCACAGATATAAGATTTTTTTAGAGTTGGTAACAGTGATAGATTGGCACTGGAACACCTGACTGGCCAAGTTCCCTGGGGGCACACTGCAAATAGCTGACCTAATTGCAGGTGCTGGGATTGCTGTTAAAGTCAGCAATTGCCAGCAGTTTCCAGGGAGTAGTACCTAAAGAATTTTGTTAATTCCTGATTGTGGTAGAGTGGATTCAAACATTGTCATCGGCAGAAATTATTTATCTCCCCTTTACTAATACTAGGAGCATGCTATTCTCTTTTTATCTGCCAGCATATTGACTGTAATAGATAGTTAATTCATGTTTTTATAATAATGTTGTTATGGTGGCGGGTGAATTATATTTTTGTAAAGATACTGTTGTAGTAAATAAAACATAAGGGTTAAAAGGTATCTGAAAAAACCAAGAAAGGCAGCCACGAAACAAGGATGAGGCTAAGAGGAATTTCGCAAGAAGGCTCCCCTGGATTCAGGCGAGGAAACAGAAAATTATAGTACCAATGACAGGTGAGGGGGAAACTAGAACGGCATGATCAGTCCCCGATAAGAACTGATGGCTCAGAGACAGTATCGGCCTGGAACATTAAGAGTGCTTGAGGACATCCTTACACCCAGGAAGCCTTTTCAGATGGAGTTTCTGTCTCTCAAAATTCTATCAAGAACTACACAAGGAACAAAAAGACATATGGAAATTCTGAAATTGAATAGCAGGAGAGTTTCAAGGCACTCCCAGCACCTGGACCGGGAGACAAGTTGGGACATGTACACGAAGCCCAAATCAAGAAGGGTATAAAACAGACGGACTTTGGGGCACTCGGTGTGAGACCTCAGGATGGCGTGACGCTGCGGAGTGTACCTCGGGGCTCTCACCCAATGCGCATTGCTTCCTTGATTTGTTTGGCTTTGTCAATATCTTGTCAATTTCATGTTCTAAATTTCTCTTTGGCAATAAATTGTTTTTGATTTAAAATTGGCTCCAAAGAAATCTATAACATTGACTAATTTCCAAACAGAAATATTCACCTATGGTAGGAAAGAAAAAACAGGAGCTGCCTCTCAGCTGGTGTCATGTGATAGCAAAAAGCCTGCAAGTATATAGTCACACCAGAAGATAGGCCATTCTCCAACTCTTTCTGTCTTGCTCACGGTCTTCCAAAGTACATAAAAAGTACTGAACTGAAAGTCTCAGGTAAGGAGCATCATGCTTTTATGAAAATCAGTTCCATATCAAAAAAGAGAAATAAATGTACTTTCTCAAAAAATGTAATTTTCTACATTCACCCATAGATTTTATGGCTAGAGGGAGTCACTAAGAACATTCATTCTGCATTAGGGAATACCAGAGAATATTGGGGCGTTGTTATGTCAAACCCATTGTCTGGATCAGTTAAGACAATTTAGAAAAATAGCAAATTATCTTGATTTAAATTCTGCATGGAGTTGAGGATACACATCTTATATAGAAAAAGTTTTTCAGCGAGTATTTATTCTTACTCTTAAAACACATGTCTTATTTCTGGTCTTAGTTTGTATAATGTTAGGTTGGTTCTTGATACATCCATCTTCCAAGCTCTTCATACCCCAATATCCCTGTCTTGGAAAGGAACACTTCTGTTAAATAGATTTGGTAATAAACAACTGATTTGTGATTCTATACTTTGGAAATTCTACCCTTTGGAAAAAACATAGCTAAAACCATCTGCAAAAATAAGAGAAAAATAACAGAAATTATATGTGGCGGTTCAGAGATTAGACTATTCCTACAAGAACCCCAGGTCTTAGAAGAGATTTTTTTCTGTAAACGAATGCCAAACATTCCTGCTGATATTAGTTAATCCTAAATAGTGTAAGCACATGATGCTTGTGATGGACACACTTTTATCCTAGAGAGTTCAAGACAATTGTGAGACTGAGAAGGAATTAATAGTGTATTGATTCAATAGGATGGTGAATCTACTAGGAAGCTGTCCCTTACCATAAGGAAAGAAGAATTGGCAGGCTACGGTTGGAGTATCAGAGATTAAGTGTTTTTCCATTTCTTACTTTCATATTTTTCACCTTATGTTGTAGCTGTTTCTGGAGCTGCTTCTCTTGCCATCCACATATTTGCCCTCTGAATCCTGATAGAGAGGAATGCATCAGATTACCTCTGTGTATTGACATGGTTGCCTGAACACTCATTAGTACTGCAAGCTGTGAGACTGAAGTGAAGACTTTTCCTTTTAAAACATTAGGCTACCTAGGGAAAACATATTGAAAGTATATTGAATGAAATGTGATGAAGTGGGAGTTCCTAAAAGCTGGCCTTCGTAGTGTAGCTTTTTTTTTTTTTTTTTTTTTTTTGTGCAGAGGTGTGGAAGCATTAATGCTGAAGTCCATGAGCCCAAAATAATCCAGTGTGACAGGAAAACCTTAGGTCTTTAAAGCAAATAGACTTTGAAGATAGATACCAGTAAGACTAGAAACTAGATACCAGTAAGACACAAGGTTATGGGCACTTAGCTGCCTATAATCTGCTGAGAGAACGGAGACAAAGAAGTTCTAAAGGAACAACCAAATTTGCAGAAGAAAAATGCACTGTATTCTTTCACTATTTGCATTTGAATTGATAAAGCCATTCTCAAGATGAGCGGTTGTAGTGGTTAAAGAGTATGGGAGCTTCAACTGCTTGAGTTTAGTACAATATAGGACTTAAGAAAGCATGGAAATACAAAAATTCATCAGCTAACAACAGTATTTTTTATCCCACTATCTGCATATTCAGTCATCCTTGGAGAACAAGTTTATCCTGAGAGGTAGAAGATAAATCAGCTATGAATCAGCTGCTAATTTTTTTAGCCAATGAAAATATTGACTGAGCCATCACTCCTGGATTTTATACTCCAAAAGTACTTGCATTCCAAATCAACTCCTATTAAGTAAAAAGCTTATTGAACTCAGAGCTAAACAAAGGAATCTGCTCCGCATATATATCTTCAGAATTTATAGGCTTACAGCAGGATTAGTAAAATACTATTATTTGTTTCATCATCATCTTATGCCATGGAAAAAGGTGGATTTTTTAATTCATAGTTATCTATTTCCTTCAGTCTCAAATAGAATATTTCTCTGTCAGTTGTTTAGCTATTATTTACAGAAGTTATTTACAGCATTTTACTAAGTAACACTATAGATGCCTGTAACAAGTAAACCCAGTTCTTTCCAACTGAAATAGCTTTTGTTGTCTGAATCAGGGTACCATATCTACCCTAATTTAGGATTTTTTTCGTTTTTAAATACCAGTCTGATATAAAAGTGAGCCCTGAATTCTAGCACTGCCTCACTGATATGTTGAATGCTGAAATTAGCACTAGTCTTCCCATCAAGAACTGTAAATCTAATATCATGTGTGGAATTTGGAAAGTTGATTGCTGGCTCAAGTGTCTTATCATAAAACAGTTTTCAATTCAGTATACTGACATTTTAATTTGTCTGTTCTCTACTGCTCAGAATTAAGGAAGGGGCATCATTCCAAGCTATTTCTCCAATATCATTAGGAAGCAACATGTCTTTTGACCTCTGAATTAAACTGCAAATCTTTTTATATACACAGTATTTTGCAGTGCTGAGTTACTCCTTACATTAAATCTCCAGCTGCTTTACTTTCCCACTGAGAAAATGCAACCACTTGTTCAGCAAAAAGGAGATTACCATGAAATAAATTACCGTTTTTTCAAGGAAATTAAAGGTTTATGGAACACCTTGATTCAATGTAGAGCTTCATTGCTATTCTAGAACCCCTAGTTGGCTCAGCACAAAACATCTTAATTTATTTTTATTTATATACATAACAAGGAATATCAAGGTCAAAGTTTCTTTCAGGAATTAAATTATGTGAAATTGCTTGGAGTTTATTTACTTCTCACAGTCACGTCGAACACAAGCTATTAAGCCTACCATATGCGCAACCATTAAGCATCTGACCAAAGACTTTTCAAAATGTCTTCATTTCTATTAACTTTGGACTTAGAACAGACGTGCATTTTTTACCAAAAAAAGCACTCAGTGTGCTCAAGGACACATAGATAATAATCAAATGGGTGTATTTCATAATCATGATGGAGTGAATAGGATTCACAAAAAAAAAGGAGTGGGAAAAGTTTGGACAGGGAAAAAAAAGGGGTGTCTCACTGGAATTCCCAACTCAAAAGAATTTTTTTATCCTTATAGAAAAATTCTATGAAACCCTAACGGCAATATTACAAGAATGACTTGGTCTTGCTCAAATCAGAGTTAATGCAAAAGTTGAAGATATTTTTCAAGGAGGTAGGAAGAAATACATACATTATTTCTCTAAGTAACTTGTGGACAGAGTAATAGCAGCCTTTAACTCTTTTCCTTCTACAAGTTTGAGACAGACGAGTAGTTGGGTCATTCATTGTCTCTCTATTGTCTCTCCATTAGGGAGAGCTCCATTCCTTTTCTCTGCCTTTTCATCCTTCAGGAGCTATATAGTGTCAAACTACTGGGAGCTCATCTAACATCTCATGGCCACATGTAAACCAGTCAACCTTAACTTCTTTAATGCCTAAACATTGGTCCAGTAGCAAAACCAGTGATAGGGAAGAGGATTTGTCCCAGATTTTATACACAGAAATTAAGAAAATAAAGGTATTTGCTAGGTTACATACATGGGGCTGTAGTCCCATAAACAAGCTCCTGCACAGGAGACAAGGAAGTAAATTGCAGTGCCTGTTCTGTTGTTACTATTAGTGTGTGTTGCTAATCTATATTAAATGGAACTTCTTTCAGTTAAGGCAGGAAATGTAACAGAATAGCTGAGGTCCACTTTTAAAGCTGATTCCCTCTATCCTATTTTCTGTTCTGCTGTGTACAGATTCTTTCCATCATATACTCCAACTTAGTGTAATTTATGTGTGGTCCCAAGAGATTGCCCACAGCAGAATTCAATATGCATATTTTGTCATCTGTGTAGTTCTGAACTGTTCTAAAAAGAATTTAAAAAAAAACCCATGCATTTATAAAGAATAGCAGTCACCGTTAATGAAACCACAGATAGAAAGAAAAAGAAAGGGATGTCTTAGATGCAGTGTAGAGCCAATTCAACCCTGAAAAAATTGACTGTGTTCATTGCAAAGTCTGGCAGAGACATGTGCAAGAATCTATGTCGTCTCAGAGATGCCAGAATCAAACACAACTTCATTTTGGGTTTATGAAAGTAATGCTAGCTGTGGCTTGGCCCTGCAATAATGCAGTTATAAAACTGTTGTTTTATTTGAAAGGATGAATGAACTGAATTTCCATTTTACTCTGTATTCACACATGTAAACTATATCTGGTCCTGACCTGGTGAAATCAACATGCTGCTGTGCTGTGTCACACATCGTAACTGGCTCTGATTTGCATTTTCTAACATAACTGCTGTATAGAAGTAATATTCACATCCAGGAACTTATCTGCAGCCACGGGATGTTATGGGGACTTTGGTTTTGTGGTTTTGATAACATGACATTTAATCAATGTCTCTCTGCTAGGGTCTTACCTGTAGGTATTACACGGTCAGTAAGGGGTTTTTCTTACGGATAATGTCCTAGTATCTCAATGGGTAAATTTCAGTCACTTAACAGACTTCAAGCAAGTGGTATTTAAGGTCTTAATTGTCCTCTGTGTGAGCAGACAGTCAATGCCTATTACCATGTAATGGTTCTTCCATGGAAGAGAAAAAAGATCAAGGAATAGATCTGAACACCTTTAGCTCTGAGGGACTAATAAAAGTCTTCACATACAAAAGCACGTGTTATGAAAGATTCATGTTCTCTCACCTGCTGCACTCATCCAAGTTGCTATGACTATACCTTACAGAATGTATTGTTCTAGAACAAACCTACCAAGGCAAAAAAAAAAAAAAAAAAAAAAATCTGTAACTTGTCAATATTCAGATAAAGACAAAAAAAAACCCCACAACCTTTTCCTTACTGGTAAGAATGGGGCATCCTAAGGAAGCCCTTTCTTCATCAGTCTGTGAAGACCTGACCCTTGCCAGTGACTATGCACCACACAGCCACTTGCTAACTCTCCCTCCTGTAACAGAGGGAAGAAAAAATTACACGAAAAAGGTGATACAAAGGCATTCACTCACTGCCTCCCACAAGGACACTGATGCCTAGCCAGCTTCCACACAATGGCTACCTCCCCCAAAATACTTTCTCATCGGATTTTGTTGTTGGACATGGTTTATACATTCCTTTGGTCAGTCTGGGTGTGTCCTGCTTGTGTCTCCTTCAAGCTCTTTGCCAACCTCCAGCCTAACTGGTATGGGTGACAGAGTGGGCAACAGAGAAAGCTCTGAGGCTCTGCAAACATTGTTTAGCAATAAACTAATGAGTTTGACAACTGTTTTAATCACATATCCAAAACACAGTGTCATAGGGGCTGATATAAGAGAAACTTACTCACTTCCAGTGAAAGCCAGTGTACAGTCTGGTTCCTTCCCTTTTAAAACTATATTTCCCTTGTATTTCATCCCAGTGCACCCATTTCATCATTTAGCCATGTTAGCAGGGCAACATGAGCATCCTAAAAAGTTCCAGGGCCATTTACACCTTCTGCAGGTGTTCCACCCATATCTAGATAAGTGAGGGATACAGATCACTGCATCAAACTGTGCATCTCTGGTTAAGATAGATTATTTTCTCTATCAGTCTTGAAAATGCTGCTGGAGCTTACCTTAAATAAAGTGGACTTTTAAAACTAGCACTCCTCATGGAGTACAGAAAAGGAGGTACTCTTCTAGAACCTGGGAAGCTAAAAGCATCTGCAAATATCACTTGTTAAGTCAAGTTTAGTGACATATTGGCCATTACTCAAGCCCAATAGCATTCCATTAATCTGAGGTATTGGATGTACATCTGAACCAGATATTACATTTAGCTTCCAGAAATCAATACAGAAATCAGATATGCTGATAAGGTTCCGAAACTAATGTAATTAGGCTGCAGCATTCTCTATGAAATGCTGTAATGACTAACTGTAGCATCTCCCATAATTTGCTTTTCACTATATTCCATAACTGTTCAAGATCTGAGACATTTGTAAAACTCTTCCAGGTGTTTCTGTTATAGAAGTAATCACTTCCAAAAGTTTTTAATTATCTAACTTCTCCATGTTAACCCCAAATGATATTTCTGGTCCTTTCACCAGATTTCTGAGGTTCCAGCAGCTTCTGAAATAGGCCACTTGCCATAAATCTTCTATATCCACCACTGTTACAGGATGAAACATGATAAATCTGAACCCTTCACTATTTTCTCATTAGCAAATTCTTTTGCTAAATATTCTGAGCCCATAATATCAGAAGACTTTGGACCAATTATTCATCTTCTGCAGGGGAAAACAGCAACACCTGATGGCCCATTTCTGTATCAGTAATAAGGATAATCTTATAAAAGTTTGTTCTGTGTGCTGCTGCTCACTGTAGATTTTTTTCCAGTGAAAACATAGAAAAAAATTGTATTTTCCATCCTACTGTGTATTGTACAACATTCTGATTTGTAGTAGTCTCTTGTTTCTTCCAGGATTCCTGTAGGTGGGTCAGCAGTCCCTGCAGGTTGTTCTCCAAAGAGTAAAATCTTCCAAATTGTGAAGATTTTATTGATTCTGGTATCTATCAATTATTTGCTTTTGAAATGCTTTTTTCATTTAAACCATGCAGTTTAAATACTGCAGGCCCAGTATCACAGACAAAAAAAACCCAGCTGAAATTGTTAATACCAAGCAGATCATTGAGAGTATTTTTAAGGCCAGGGTAAATATCCAAAACTGAAACACATACAGAGACTAGAGGGACCTCATGTAGGACCAGCTGGTAAAAGCTGAAGGAGTGTCAGAATTGTCTTTGCGATGATGTTGTACGTATTTCAGGCCTCAATTACCCCAGATTTGGTGCTTGGCTGATGTAGTAAACACATCCCTGGGACTGTCTGCTCACACCAAGGGAGCACCTTCAGCCTACGGCACTACTGACTGGTTGCAAGTCCCACAGCTCCAGGTGAGAATAACCCAGAGTTTAAATCTTTCTACTAAAGCCATTTATGGATGGGAGTACTAGAAATAGGTTTTGTCAGAACTGAGTTTTTGAACTAAGTCTGAGATCCAGCCTGTAGGCACCTCATTCTCCTAACATACATACCTCCTGTTTCTTGTCTGATTAAACACTGTAATAATTGCATGAAACATGTCAGAAAAGATAACAAGCAAATTCAAAATTAGTTTATCTTTTTCTAAAGCTGGAATATCTTCACAGGGGTGAAGAGGGGAAATAGATGCTTAGCTATAAATTCATAATCAAATCAGTCATAATTTGAATTCCATGTATATCCATGGGGACAAGCTTTAAACAGCAAAGACATAGTTTGCTAGCCATGAACTACACAGTTATACACTCCAAAATTATTGTATAATTATCTTTTCCTAGTGCTGTGTAAAGCACTAGGCACTAGGAAACTTGAACAGTTTCATTTACATGGTTTTCCACCCTTTTAACTAGTAACGCATTTGTGTAACAATGTCATCTTCTTCCAAGGCTTGTTATTCAAGGGTTTTCAGATTTCCATCAGACCTTTTCAAGCGAAACAATAAATCATTAATACTCTCCTGGTAACATTAGAGAGATGCAACAGTAACAGGACTGACATAAATAGTTAAATAACAAGCTAGGGAGGGGCTTCCATCTCATACGTCTTCAACAGTAATGTTAACTAAATTCCATTAATAGTGTAAAATTCTACCTTCAATTACACCTGTGCAACCTGATAAAGAAAGTAGCAAGTGCAAAGAGACTTTAGCTTTGTAGATGCTTTTTTTTACCAGTAAATATAGGACAGCCTGAGAGGATATATGGTGCCTGAAATCTCAGGGTGAGGATGCAGGCGCAGGGGTGCAGCTGGAAAGATTTTCATTCTTTACCTAGATCCTGAGCAAATATGATACAGAGTCACTAATCATAAAAAAATCCTATCACGTTGCTGTTGCACTGACAGAAGACAAGACTGTTCTACAACTCAGGAAATAGATATAGCTCTATTGTAACGTGGGCACATCCATCTTAAGTTGTATAATTTATATGTCATGAACCTGGCTCACATCTCAAAAGCTACATTTGCTGAACTATAACATCATCACTTCAAAATTGGCTTGTTAGATGAGAGTGGAATAAAACTTGCTGTTTCTAAGAAATAGCAAGCAGTAGCCTGAATATATTTTGTAGCCCACCCCAAAACATGTCTGAAGACTATATTTTAGAAACTCACATAGAAAATAAAGAAAAGACTGCTCTGCCATTAAATGAGAAACTACACTGTAAATCTGTGATACTGTTTTCATTATCAAGGAGAACTTTCTTGAAGATGCTTGAAGACTGAAAATGGACACTTACCTGCTGAATCAGGCCTGAAAAGGAAAACATTACTCCTGCAGTATATGGATAATCATTTCCTATCACACATTGCTGGAATATTTCACTTAAAAAGTTATCTAGAGAAAATATTTGTGAAGTTATTAACATTTTTATGGAACTCCCATGACAGTGCTGCAGCGAAGTTTTGATGCAGTCACTGTATCTTTCCACAGAGCCCTACAATGTGGATTCAATGATTTTATAATACTTTTAGCATTCACCTAAAATATAGAAAACACATTTTATCAACTTCTGTTTATGGTTGCAAGCTCTCACTTCAGGACCTTTTAAATATAATTTCCAAGTGTTCAAAATACAATAGAAAAGGATTGCCATACATTATTACTTTTAGGAGAACATGATTTTTAAAGTTGTAAATTTGGGAGCATTGAGTAAACAGAACTCTTTTATTTCCTGGAAATAAATTTTATTTTACAGAAACTTTTGTACACATCGATACCAGTTCCATGTAGAAACAGCCAATTATGGACAATAACAGTATCAAAGAACAGACCAACACGTGAAATACGAAAAAAAAAAGAATTTTAGTAAATCTAGAATTGAAATATGCAATGCATGCTCATAGGAGTAACATAAAGAGAAATATATTTAGACAAGTATTCACAAGTGAATCACACATCACAGCCAAGGAAAAGTGCATGGAAAGAGCAGCACACTCAGAAGCACCTGAGAAGCCACCTGAGCACACTGACAGACACCACCAGCTCTGCTCTTCCCCACATGGGACTGAAGCATCAGTACTGAAGGTCACCTTGGATGAGTCCCAGCCCCACAACCCCAGCCCCACATAAGGCAGCTGTAGCAGCAGTTAAGGTATGCAAAAAAGATGCATGAGCCTCTACCACACTCCCTCTTTTCATTGCTTTGGGAGCTGCATTTGATCTCATGCCATGGCTTTTCTTTTTTACTTGGTGCATTCTAGGCACGTGTGTGCCTAACTTTCTACATTGCTAATTCCTGCTTCTCCTCACCTTGGCTGATTTGACTTCCTGGCTTGACCTCAGACCTGTCTTGTTGCTACAGGTTTTTCCAACAGCCTCTGAACTGTGGGTAGCCCCAATTACTGCTGTGGAACTTGCTCTGCTAAAGTGCCTAAGGACTGTATTGTTTGCTAGTGAACCTCCCAGGTCATTATCCTCAGCCCCTGGCTTGTCCTCTGTTCAGGAGCAACTCAACCCTGGACATTACCTCCCACCCTCCCAACAAGTGTTTCAGATGTATCCACAGCAGTCTTTATAGACTGTACTGAACTGGGGGATCCCAACAAGCTTCACAATTACTAGGAAAGTGCCAAAGGTTTAGCTCTGTGGTACAACTTAATGAGGAAGTAGAAGCTCTTCTGAGTGTCAAGCTGTAAGCAATATGTCAACAAGCGAGGTGTTCAGTGTCCATAAGATACGCTGCAAGACGGAAAATGAGAAACAGTAACATCTAAGTGGGATTTCCTTACCTCTTTGCTCCCTTTACAACATAATTATACAACACAATAACTTGGAAAATATTTTTACTATAATTAGTCAAAGGTGATACCACAAAGGTCAATTCACAACATGTTTATTTTACAGGCATAGTTGTATAGATCTATATAACTACATAGGCCTCCAAGGGTTATACTTAGACATAAGAGCTAAAGAATTTATCTGAGTGTTTCTCATAATATACCTAAATGTTTAAGGGCACTTCAGAATTTGTGAATATAATGCTGAAATCTTGAGAGAAATAAACTTTCATACAGAACCCATAAACACTGACATTCTCACTATAATATATATCTCAAAGGAGAGAGACTGCCAGTATTAGAACATTTTGAATGATTGACATAATTATATCCTGTAGATTTTTTCCTCCAGTGGCTGGAAATACTCTAAGCATGGGAGGCAAGGAGTGTCTATCGATAGGCTTTTAATTGTAACATTAGATTTGTGGTTTATAATAATGACTGCAGCAGTAAGTACTCAGTAAAGCTTAGAAGCTAGATTCTGTTTAGCTAGTTATCAACATATTCCTGAAAGTCCTCTTTTTCTAAGTGAAAAAGACACTCAGACCTAGGATGCATCTTGTGTCTGCTGGAGTTGTCATCTAACAGTAAGTTTATTAAAGTCTAAATAAGATGGTATAATCAGCTGGTTATACTACCAGTAAATGGGCATGAAGATCAAAGGGAAGCAGAAATCTGAACAAGCAGTGTATAGGCTCTGCACACAGTCTTGTGTTATATTTCAGCTGAGTTTTGCTTCTTAACTATAGGGATCAGTCATCATTAAAACTGCAGAAAGCCAGCTGAGCAAGCCATTGCAGTATTAGCCTAAACTCACCCAGCTGAAACCACAGCACTGGGCTGCTGACATTTCTTTTCATTCATCTGTGCCTCTGTTACTATTCAATAGGCCACCCACTGTTTCCTTGCATATTGCTGTATATGCACACTGGAGATTATGCACCATCATGCTCTATTTCTCCAAATTTTTCTTCAAATAAAGGATCCCTGGGGCTTTCTAGATGCATGGCTTTCAAGCAGTATAAAGTTTAGATTAATGGTGCCTATAAAGTCACTCTTCTCTGATAGGTGTTCTTCAGTTTAGCGTGTGCATAGTGGCTAAAATGGCAGGTTCACCACCTGATGTTTTTATTAAGTAGCACTGGTGTAACCATAAGTTTTGTTTGCATATCAGAAAGATTCAGATCACAAGAATATTAAGGATAGTTTGAAAGTCAAAAATATTAAGTAGATCAGACAATATTCCTTAATTTTTTTTTGGTTTTGCCATGAAAAAGCTGTTAGCCTGGAGCAAGTATAGAATATAAGGCTACAATGCATCCATAAGTCTGACAAAATCATCACGTTTTCAGGAGACAAGTATTTAAGTATAACTATCACTAGTACTAATTTGGCTTTTAAAAAAGATAAACCAAAACAACTACTGCTGTAAAACACCTTTTTGTCATTCCTTTATGTTGCACATTACACTGATCCTTAACATCGATTTACAAAAGCAACTTTGCAGGCCTATTGCAAAATTCTACAGAAGTTATACCATAAAGTGATGCAGCTCTTCTGGAGATTTTTCTCCTGATTAAAACATGATTAGCATATAAAAGTAACAGAATATTGCCAATGGTCTGAAAATGTATAGATTAGAGGTATTCCCCCCATGGTCCTCTTCCCCCTAAGCTGTTTCAGCCATTTTATATGGCACAAAAAGTGTGCAGTAGGAAAGAAATTCATTAATGATTTCTGTGAGATGCTTCATAAAACATTTAGGACATTTCCATTATTCTAGCAAATTTCCTCCTCCTAATATCAAAGTGAGTAAGATTTAACAGGTAAGCTAGTAGTAGCTAATGCTCTTTCAAAAATCAATAATATTTATCTATGCTTTGAATTCTAAGCACCCAGTTAATAGGATTCTTAATGTTTTAATATTATTTAGACAGAAGAACTGAAGATTTCTGTCCATTAAGAGGAACATAATAGCTAAATCACTGAAATTTCAAGCTTACAAATTATTTTTTTTCATCAAACTAATAAACAAATCTTAACACACTCAGAGCTTAGTATTTTCTATAGAACTTTCACTTTTTTCTTCCCTTTCCTGAGACTTTCTAATCTCTGACACAGGCTCTTTTTTTTTTTTTTTTTTTTTTTTTTTTTTTTTTTTTTTTTATCTTATAATAAGTAAGAACTCAGCACCATGTTCTTTTGTTGATTTTTCACTTACTGTTCCAGGCAGAGAGACTTACTGATAACTAGGAAATAACTGAGAAATAGTAGCCATTCCCAAAGAAAAGCACAAAAGAGGAAGGGGAATAGGTGAAGGGTTAGGATCAGAGGCCTGGAAAGGAAAATAATAATCTGGTAAGACTAAAGTTATGTAAGGCAGTCTTTAGGGCTGGGAGAAGATGGCTGGAAAAGAGAGCTCAGGTTCAGGGAAAATGTTATAGGATTGGGGATTTTGAAAATGTGGAAACTAACAAGGTGTTTTGAGTATTCCCTAATACATCAAGAGCAAAATCAGGGAATAGAGACTAAGAACAGATGAAGGAAGCATGAAAGAAGCCCAGCCTTCAGAAGACAAGAGGCTTTCAAGAAATTTTAGGATGAAAGACTTGTTTACACCTGCTCTGTGAGCCTGCAATCCTTCCAGACTTTAAACCGCTGAGATATATTTCTAGCTAAAAGTGCTGCAACCTGATAAGTAGACACAAAGAGAAAACTGAAACAAAGGCATGATCCTATCCTAAATTTGCATAATCCTGCTGTTTGGTGATACTCTAAAGAAATAAGTAATTGAGCTGATCAATATGATCAGTGACAATATGCTTGATGTATTTTGTCTAGCAAAATGTTGTATAGGCAACTTGTGCAAACACAGGCTTTCTATCTTGTGTCTAAAGGATCAGAGTTATTTCCATATCAATTATATTCAGTGAAATGTTGGAAGGAACATAGCTTTCAGCAGGAAGACTTGAAAGTTTAGCTTATTGAATAAATTTTCTTTGATTTTTCATTTAAATTAAGATACATATAAAATTATTTGCCAATGATTTTTACACAATTATTCAGTTTTGGCATAAAAGTCTGAAAAAATTGATTTTTAAGAGTATATATTATACTGAGACTGTCCTGCACATTCCAACAGTCCTAATAGTCTAGCAAAACAGGACTTATCAAACTGGTGTTATGATATGAGCTAAGGAAGAGTGGACGATATATAAAGCATTGCAATGTTTTTTATCTAACTGTCATTGTTTTGCAGCACAAAGTTGTTCAAGTTCTTATTTGAAATAAGAAGAGAAACGAGACAAATCTTAATCAATCTACTTATTGTGTTAATTACACAAATAATTCCTGTCCCACTTCCTATATTCACCCCCCCCTAATAATCCTTGCTAAAGTGGGAGTAGCAAGATTTAAAATCCTCTTATACACTGATTTCAAGACTTGGACATTTTTGTCTTTGCAGTGTGTGTTTAATAAGAGAGGAAATTAAGACATTGTACAAGTCTGAAGTCAGTTGCCGGATATCAAAGAATAGTAGACTTTTTTTTCCTATAAATATGGATATTAAAATTAATTCAAAATAAAAATCTCATATTCTGAAACAGACTTTATTGAATCTGTCAAATAACATTTTAAAAAGTCTTTTGCTTGTTTATTCTAAACCTTAATCTGACGAACTGAATAAATTTCTGATGATTAAATTCTCAGTTTTGGAGACCTCAAGGAAAATTTTTAATATTTCTGTTAGCACAGCCTGGTCTGAATTGCTTTTTTTGTATTTATAGGTGTATTTTTATTCATATTTGTTTTTCAGCTCCAAATATGAAGTGATATGAACTCCAAATAGGTTCAAGGTTTTCTTTTCAGTTAAATACTTTTTCCAGTTTCTTTCCTATAGATATGTAGTACTTCTAACACTTCACTGCCACCAATTAATTAAGATCAAATGTTAGTGATTGGGACTCCAAAAGAATTTGTTTACAGGTCTACAAAACAGATATTTTGGTGCAGTACAGAATGTACTCTTAACAGGACTGTTGGCAGTAGCCAGTGCACAGCCATGCCTAAATGACTATAATGAAGAACAAGAACTCCAAAGATGTGGAGAAATTATGTGCTGAAAGTCTATCCCCATAATACCACTTGAACATCCAAATTTCCATGGGTTGTTCTGAAAGTTTAGTATTTGATGCCGATTGTACCCTGCTAGTCTCTTACACAGAGTGATGGCATAGATGTGCTGGGCACACATTTATGGGAATCCCAGTGATGTGAAGGACTTCACAAAGGGTGGAATTTCAGTCCATGTTCACAATTCTGTTCTCACTAGAAATAGTTAGCTTTGGATTTAAGGAAGTCTAAAAACTCAGCCCTTGAAGAGAAAGTGTTTTCTTTGTGACTGGCAAGGGAGGTACATAGAGGTATATTAATTGTGCAGTGCTAGGAACTGGGTGAGGGGTAGTAGTGTTTAATAGTGAATAGGAATTAAAATTTTAAGGGCTTTTTTGTAATGTAAATCAGCAAAGGAGGGAGAAAAAGTGTTCAAAAATTCTTTCCTTCAAGGATTTCCATTTATAGGAAGAACCATATAGTACTATTGTGCTATAAAATCCCTAAACATCAATTCACTTCCTGAAAGTCTCTTTGCTGTGCAGGAACAATGATCAGACTGTCTTGCAGTGCCAAGCACCAATTCCCTCACCAGACTCCTTTATAGAGGCTTATTTCCCTGCTGTTCCCAGAATCTGGCTCTCTTTCCCCACTGCCCCCTCTCAGCTGGAGCCACTCAATAGAGTGAAGAAGCTATTGTTGCTGCCTGTTTTGGAAAATGGCAGATAAAAGATGGAATTAGCACCTACCACAATTCTGAAGAACTCCAGTACCAGAGTTTGTGAAGCAGGGTATCCCAGCCTTTGGATTTCTGCTATTTTCAGAGTATTTCTCTTTTTTACTTTGAGAAAGAACTGTGCCAAGATATCGCTTATTTTAGGCACCCAAGTGGATATATATGGCTAGAACCTTCTCCAGCTGAGTTAGAAGATAGCTGCTGTCATTGTGTGTGAGAAAATGATGGTCACCTTCCCTGTAAAAGGTAGGGTAGCTTTTGTTCTACTGACACTAAACTCATAGCTACAGGACTCTTCAAATTCCCCCTGATCACAGACCTTGGCCAAGCTGTGACACCAACAGCTGTTGGCCACCATATCTTCCAACTCTACCAAGTAGCCTGGTGAACCCAGCTTTAGCTCAGAACCAAATGAAACCTGGAGATGACACTCACTATCTTTATTTATATGGGAGAAATCAAAATAAGCTAAGACTTGGTTCAGTGAGGAACAAAGTATGACCTGAAATGACCCAAATACAGATAAATACAGAAAGATTATCTCACATCACATCATTGAATATTAGATGAGTTTGGTAAGTTTTATTGTTTTTAATTTGGGAGGACTGAAAAAGAATTGAGTAAATGCTAAATGTTATACCAAAGTGAGTCTCAAGAGGAAGATTGTATGAAATGGTTATTAACAACCTGGTAAAACTGAAGGCTTTAACAGTGGTATAGGGAAGGACTGGAGGAGGGAATGTTAGAGAAGAACAGTAAGGGGGTGGGTAAAAAGGGAGAGGATGGACTTCAACCAGGAAACTCCAAAGTCTTACTTGCCATTTCAAAGTGTTTTTTCCTGCCAGTATACTTTTACTAAGGATCAAATGGATTTCTATATATAGATCTTCCTTCATTGATTTGTGTGGTACTTAGCCAGGAACCTTGAGTAACTGTTTTATATCTTGTTGCACAATTTTAGTGCTAGACACATGTTTCATGGTGATATAGCCTATTGATTGCAGAGAACACATCACATTTCTGCTATTTTATTTCTGTCCCATAAAACTAGAACTTCAGTAACTTTTCTGGAGAAAGGATATCCTTAATGTAGAACAATGAATCCTAGGTGGAGAAATTTTACTTTGATGAAATAAGTTGTTTAGGATGCTGTTTCATAATATTTTGTTTCTTTCATATCCCGTACTTTCAGCAAATGCTGACAGGTACTTGCAGGTCTCCAGTGATTATCTTGAAGCATTCCCAAGAGTCTGGCAGCTAACCATCTCCTATAGATCTCTATTGCTCTCTGAATGTGCCATTTTCAGCTGTCTATTTGGGAACCTTCATTTCCATACGCTCCAAATTCTAGGATTCCAAATATACTTTCCCTGCTGAAATGAAAAACCATTTAATCTCAAAAATTTCACACATAAACATGATTATTCTGGAGAAAAAAAAAATCCTAACAAGACTCAAAAAAAACCCTCCCTCCCTATTTTTTAAAAATATTTTAAAACATTGTCCTTCATTTAGTTGGGAATGCCCTCTGTAACATGTTGATTTCAAACTGAAATTATTTCAGTTAATTATCTATGCCTCTTTCCTGAGCTGAAAGTTTATACTTTTTCTCCTTCAGTTTGAGATACTGGAAAATGGTAGTGGAGTTGCAAGAATCTGTATTAGTGAAAACTACCACAGTGTTTGTTAGCACGTGGACATGGCAAGTTTCATTCCTCTATCTTACAAGCGCAAAAGAGTTTCATTTTAAATTTCAGCTTACTGGGCAAGAAACACAGAAGAAAGGAGAAGTTTCACTCTTGAGATCAAAGAGATAAAACCCATACAGCTGAAAATCCTAAAAATTTCCAGGGGCTGAATACAGGTCCTTAGTGAGTGCATTAACTAAATGTTACTGGCAAAGCTGCAAATGAATTTCTAAGACTATATATTCAAGCTGGCATCTCTCTACAGCGTAATGTACATGGACATATTTTCCCTTGTTAACTTTGGCTTGTACTGAGAGTGGAGCACCACAAATAGGGCAGCTGATTACCACCAGAAAGTTTATGGTGTTTTGTAGATGTGTGTCTGCATGTTTAAACAATTAGAACTTAAAAAACCCCAGTGTTAACCTGCTACTCCACTGACAGAACTGCCACACCTCTGGGCCCTCCCATGTGGCTTTTCCTATGCAGGATTGCTTTGGATGAGCTTGAAGTGTGTACTTGGGATTTCCAGAGGTACTTCAGCTCCATGTCCTCAGGCTGCTTGTGTAAATTCATGAAACCCTGCACACATTCACCATGTGATGTGTGAGGGCACACACAGCCCACAGGGCACGTTCTTGAAAGCACTGACACTGCCTGTGACACTGCAGAAGAGTAGTTGACCCAGTTAGGCAGCCCCAGCAAGGGTCAGAAGAGTGGAAGGAGACACAGATGTGCCACACATGTGCAGTGAGACTACAGTCTGAAGCCCTGACCTGACTGAACTATAGATAAACTATGGTGATATGTACGAGCAAAACTGAGAAAGGGTTAAACCATTTTTGGCATATAAAGGCTACCATAGAGGAGAGAGAATGAACTGTTCTCCATGTGTGTGGTAAACAGGATGAAAAGGAATGGCCTTAAGTGGCAACAGAAGGTTACCAACTCAGACATTGGTTATGTTTTCTTATGTACCAGCTCTGAAAAGCACTGAAAAAGTGTCTTAGGGAGACTGGAATCTTCATTACTGGCAATACCTGATGGCAAGTTAAACAGGCACCTGTCAGGAAACAGATCATGCTTTAAAAGGGACAACAGGTGAGATGATCTCTCCAGATTCCTTCTAGTTTTATTTTCTTATGATTGTATGCACAATGTCTGGCATATCCCAAAGGTTTCTAATTACAGTGCATGAACAGACCATCTGTGCAAAACAATCTCAATATGCCTGATGCTTCCTGGAAGCATTTTACTTACAGAAACAGAAACATAACAGTTACATCCATTTATACAAATGTCTGTCCAGAGCAAATGGGCAAAAAGTCTGATAGAAACACTAATCAAAAAAAAAAAAAAAGTTTATTTAGCATTTCCCGTTGAATTTAAATAATGCCTAATTCTCCCAAGAACAGTGTATGTTGAAGATGTCTAATATGCTGCAAGTATTAAGGTGTAGCCATTTCTTGAAAACTTCCCACACATTCATAAAGGAAAAGATTCACCTTAGTTAAACCCATAAAGCACATGGACATAGTAAACTTCATTCCCATATCTTACAAAAAATTATCTTATAAAAAAGTTAAATATCTTACTGTAAAGCAGTATTTTAATGAGTTTTTAAGATCAGGTCCATAAAAATATTGGGTATTTACTGTACTGAAACAGTCCTGTTTAGAAAATGTATCAAACAAATTTCTTTCAACATTTCCTCATAGAGGGAAACAACAAATCTAAAACCGAATTACAATACTAATATATGGTATTTTCCAAGCTGTTTCTAATTGCAGTTTTAACATGTTAGGCAGTCATTTGCAAACAGCTGAATTGAATGGTTGGACATGGAATCAAAGCCTTTAAGTATTTTGAAATTACTCAGATTCAAAAACATAAGGTTTAAAGTGAAAATTGCTCCTGGATAAACCATTTATAATGGAAGGCTATATGGGCAAATACAATGTTATTATTTAAGAGCTAGTGAATCAAATATTAAATCACTCAAGACCACTTTCGAAACTTTCTCGAAGTGATAATCATGCCTCTGCTTATATTATTTCTGCAGAATTGCATTCTACTTAGAGCCATTCATATTATAATAATTTTGGGGTTCATATAGCATACACAAAGAAAACTTATCAATATATATTGAATAATAATCTTTAAAGCCTATTTTCTAAAAATTTAATACACAGTTAACATAGCCACCTGTCTAGTCAGAGAGTGGAATTTGGTAAAACAGCTCAATCTTCTTAACATGAGGAACTGAAGAAAGTGTACAAAGATATTTCTCTGTCTTTTCCCCTTGTTTGTTGCTATTGCTGCTGTTCTTTAATAGTAGTTGGTGGTACTGATTAGATGTGAGGTAAGTTCAGGGACACAAAAAAAAGTGTCCTGTCTGGTGTTCATGCTGCAATGAATTTGGCAGTCTTGGAACTTGTCTCTTTGTAAATGAGAAGAACTGTGATAATGTAAGTTAGGAGTTAGGGAGAGTTTAGAATAGATTTTGAGCTCAAAAGAATGAGTCAAAAAAGGTGAATGATACACAGAGAAAGAATGGGCAGGGGAAAGTTTGCCTAAGCCATCTGACATTGTTTTTGTTTTATACTTACAGCTGATCTTCTTAAAGTTCCACATTGTAAATTGGGCTCTGCTGAATCAACATACACAGAAAGAAAGCTAGCAAAATTCCAAAATAATACCTGAGTTTCATTAAAAACCTAAAGGATATCAGATTCACCCTTCAGCATTTGGAAGATGAATTGGAATTCTATTCACAGAAATATGCTGAGAATCAAGTTTGCTAAACTAAATATTTAGTATAAGCTTTTGATGCATAGGTATATTCCAAATTTTCACTAAATAAGCTAGAACTATGTTGTTTTGTTGTTTTTTTTTTTTAATTCGGCGCAATTTTAAAATGTTCTAGTCTAAATAATTAACATTTCAAGTAACATAATGGCAAATTTTAAATGTCTGATCCCTCTACACAATATGACAATGGTCAAAAGGTTGAGATATGGATGGGAAAAATCTGGGTGTGAAGGCAGTGAAGGAAGGGTAGAAGAATAAAACAGGCATGGGTTAATAGCATCTTTTTGAGAAGGTCATGAATATTACCATACATCTACATTCAGCTTCTAAGATACCTAGATCAGAAAAGAAAGATTGCTGAAAACAAAGAACAAGGAAGATGCTCAGAAGAAAGTTAGGGACAGATGGATCCAAACAATAGATTGAAGCCAGTAAGAGTTCCTGGCAAGAAAACAAAGAATAAGCTGGAGCCATTAGACACCAAGATCAAGAGACAAAAGCCGGTGAGTACAAGGTCCTGCTCATGTAGCACAAATGCTTAGTGACTCATTCACTCAAGGCTGGAGAGAGAAGATTGCAGTCACTGACAGCTCCTAAGGGGTGCAAAACCAGCACATTGTCCCCAGCTGAAAAAGAACTCCGAAAAGTTGGTGAGGACTTGTAATAAGCTAACACTTTTTATCCTTCTGCATCCTGCAAGAGACTTTCATCTGGCATCTAAAGCACTCCTGAGAAAGTGGCTCTGGTCCCTGCAGTGGATGAAAGCTGAGACTTAATCTTTTTCTTCCCAGGGACTGTTAGGAGAGGGAGTAGAAGCTGTAACAGAAGACTGTTAGTAGGGAGTGACAGAGGCATTGGGGAAATGGAGGTGAAAAACACCACTCTGGTCAAGTCAGCAGAGGGGAGGAGGAGGAAGGGTAAAGAATCTTTTCTAGGGGATTAAGGTGATGGATAGAGTATTGCCAGAGGGAAATCGAAGAACAGCTCTTGTGCCTGGTATTTCTCATTAACTCAGTGGATTCCTACTCAGCTTGCTGGGTAACTGTATCCCACCCCAGGGCATTGACTTGCCTCAGGCTCTGTGTTGAAATTTAAGCTCTCTAAAACAGGTGGTGAGGTTAATAAGAATCACTTGCAACTGTTTCATTGAGGAAAGACCTTTCATTTTTCTTGATCCCCTGATAAAATTTAGACATTGCCCAAGGTAAATTTGGGGTGTTTTTGTTGTTTTTGTTTCTGTTTACCTTTTTTTTTTTTTAATCTGTTTTGGCTTTGTTTTATTTGGTGAAGTGACATGTCATTTATTTAATGATGAGAACAGCCGAACATTTTGACTTATATCAAGCTTCTATACCTTCCAATTTGGAGCAAGGATGGCACAAAAATATGTTAAGTGTCATTTTAGACCAAAAATACCTTGCCAAAAGACATGACAGAAAGGATGGTGATCAGGACAGAATCTGATCTTAGGCAGGATAAATTTGCAATCTCAGTGACCAGTTCTTAGATCCTATAAATCTGTCTAGTTCCACTAAATAAGACTTTTATCCTATCAAAGAGTGTGTCTGACACTGTCCTCAGTAATGGTTCTGTGACTTCATAGAAAGATGATGTTACTTGAATGTTTGGTGGCAGGATAGTTCCTCAGTATAATCTCTTCTAGCTCAGTTTGGATAAAAGAGGAGGGAAATTTATGTCTGTTGAATGCTACTGAGCTCTGTACCCCATGTTGACTTTAGTTACAGAGTTCACTGATACCTCTAATGTAGTGTAAATACTGAGACTCGTTTGATATTCTATGTGTTGATGAATTACTGCTTAACCACTGGTCTTAGTGGGTTTCATATATACATTTCTTGATATTTTGCAGCTCTTAGATTGTGAAATAAAAATTTAGGGGTTTTGTTGCTTTCTAGGTTGTTTTGGGGGGCTGTTTGTTTGTTTGTTTGGGTTTCTGTTCATTTGTGGTTTTGTTTTTGTTTGTTTGTTTTTGCTGCTGCTGCTGTTGGTTTTGCAGCAGCAAGCCAAAATGGAAAATTATGTAGTTGCAGTCAGTAAACTTATAATAGCCAGATGAGAGATCTGTGTCACTCCTATGTATGATTGAAGTATTTGGTCTGTTCAGGAACTGCCTATTTTAGGATGACATTAGTTACTGCAAATTGGTAATCAAGCTAGACAAATCTGGAGGAATAAAAAGAAAGACTAAGGATGTAGTGAACAATACATATGTCTCTGCCAGTCATAACAGCTGTTAAAAACGTCTGTTAGATGTTTTCATCAGCTTTGCTTTCATTCTGTTATTCTGTGATAGCTGAAAAGTGATGAACAGTCTTTCAAATTTTCTTTTAAAATTTATTTCATAGGATGAGTTACTTTAGACAAGAGGTGAACCAAAGGTCATGTAAGAAGTATGCTGAATAAAAAAGAAAATGGAGGTATAAATTATATAGTCAGACCCTCATTCATAAAGAAAACATTAAAGGAATCTGGAAGACAATACACTGTAAACAAAGTATATTTGCAGGAGAAGGCTAAGCACTACTGTTGGCACGGACGTGAACCCTTACTGAAAACATGACAAGGTTTCTCATTGGCTTTAATGAGCTTTAGTCTCTTGTGATATGAATTTAAAAGTTGAAAGAGGGAACGTGAAAGAGACTCGTGCCTAGTAAGAGAGGAGAACACCTTGTTCCACCAGGGATTATTTTTGCTGTATTTCTGCCAATGTAAGGCTTTGCATTCTCTCAGCTGAGAGCTGGAGAGAAACTCCCTCTCTTTGAATATAACAGTGAAGGGAAGGAGGCAGATTCTCACCAAAAGACAGGTCTGTTTGTCACCAGCTTGAATGCCAAGATTAGCTACAAGATATAGCACCAGAATTTTTGTTGCAAGGTATCATCCAGCAGATTTCAGAAAATAATGCATATTAGAACTTGCCTGATCAGATGGAAAATGTCCATTGGATAAGGCAGGGAAGACAGTTAAAGCAGGAAACTTCATCTTCAATGAAATTTTTTTGACCTGTGAGAGCAGAGGGAAACACAAGGAAGAAGAACAAATGGCTCAAACACTAATAAATCTTCAAGTGAGTTAGAAGAAAGACTAAAAACTTGGAAGTGTGACTAGAGAAGGTATTTCTTACCTCACAGCCTAAAGAAATAATACTATTTGGGCTGAGCTTGGTCTATACTGGCAAAAAAAAAGCTTAAAAATTTAAGAACTTTGAGAGGTATGTATGTAACTTTACACATGACCATAAAACATGCAGAGAAGAGCTGATAAATGAAGCTATGGCAGCAAATAAAACAGGATTAGACATCAGAAAGATGTATAGTTACAGGTGAGAATTGCAGGTAAATGTAAATAATGAAAGCTTGGATGGGACACCAAAAGAGCAAGCAGTACTTAAATGGTTTGTGCTCTGTTGAGGCTTCAGATATCAAATAGTGCCACCAGAATTATTGAAAGCAGTTATTAATGTGGCAATCATGACATGGCATAGCTACTGCCTGACACAAATCATTCTGAAAAGACATATAAAAGTAAAGATGATGAATACCAATACAAGTGGTTCTGTATCAGATGCAAAGAATAAAAGGATAGCCAAGAAGTAAAACTGGCTTCAAGAAAAAAATCATTTTAGGAAATGTTTATAAACCAGGTTGTGTTTGTGTAGTACTGTCATAGAGTCCCTGGATTGGATTTGGATAGGAAAAAGTATGGAAAAATAAAGCAGGAGAATACATACAGTAGATTATATCAGTACTGAAGACCTTAATCCCCTAATGATAGACCTGAAAATGCAGTTACAGGTCTCTGTATTCCAGAAAATCATAGCTGACAAAGTTTTACATCAGCTAATCAATAATGAAAAATAATGCCAGAAGTAATTTCAGTAAGATCTTAAAATGTGATCAAAATGGTGATCATGGGCATGAAAGAGGGATGGGAGAAAGAGGTATCAACTATCAAAATTTTATTTCTGTTAAATAGGAGAATGATAGAGTTCTGTGATAATTTTTTGACTTTCAGATGCTTACATTTCATCAGTGAAGAGTGCTGGTTAGTAAAATATAGGAACTAAGAGCCTAAGAGCTTGAATTTAGAAGAGCTTCAGAATTTCTTGAAATCAAAGAAATCTGATTTCTTAGCAAGGTAAAAATGCTATCAGAAATTTAAATAGATTCCAGATCCTTCTTCGGGGCATGATAGGATTAAAGAATGAATTTAGAAAAAGGGGGATGAAAAGCTTCATTTTTTAAAAAAGTTGAATGTTACAGATCAAGAACTGCAGAGATAAAATACATATAGCCTAAAGTAGGACTGATCATAAAATATTAAAATCAAAAGTAAACACTAAACACTCTACATACAAAAAAACAAGCTACACAAATAAAAGCTGAATAGGGAAGAAGTGGTCATTAGCAGTTAAGATGATACTGATACAGTCCAAAAGACAAAATGAAACCTTCATCTCATTTTATCCTAACAGGGGAAAATGGCAAATAAACTAGAGTACCAGACCATTAGAAATCAAGATAGAGATATTTCCATTGCAAATTCAAGTCAAAATTATCCTCTGAGGTTTTGAGGACCAACTTACCCTTACTAGGAAATTCAATGAAAAAAACCCCACAATAAAGAACAAATGACATGTCTGATTTGGTAGCAAGCATCTTGAGTAGGTCAGCATGTTCTGGGAAGGTGAACTATTTGATCTAAATGATGATGCTTGTGGATAACAAGGGTTTTGAACAGATCAGAACAAAATCCAATAAAAAATTGGGAGGTTTAAGTACTGCAGGAGTGGTGGTCTGAATGAATGAGGCTACCAATTGGAGTATAAAGAGCCATGAAAACTGGTACAAGTCAGTCTATAAAGAGTTATACTGAGCTATCATATCTCAGGACTAGACTGCAGAGGCCCCTTCTAATTCCTGATTATTGCAGTAAATACTTCTAATTTTTCCAATAATTTCTTCTTACACAATTCTTCCCTACTCCATGATATTTCAGAGTTTTAAATGTCAAAATGAATTATGCAATGGAGTTCTCCGTTGTCCCCTTAACTTTGACAGACTTTGGTCTTTTATCATAGACATAATTTTTCTTGCAAAATTACATGGATTATTCAAACACTCAAAGCAAAAATCAACAGACAGTGAAAACAGAAAAATTAACCTGAATTGGATGTATAGCTCAAATTTATTAAAATCCAAGTTAAAGACACTATTCTTCCCATAATTTTCAGGATATATTACTTGAAATTATTGCAGAAACATTTAAAGCCATTCAAGCCATCAGTACAGTAAAAACAAAGCAAAAATCCTAACAGAAAGAAGAACAGAAGCTCTACACCATGAAGACTATATTCTTTGCTCTAGCAATCAGTTTTGTTTCAAAACATCCTTAGTTCTTGCTGTGCATCTTTAGCAAAAATGTTAGTGCCTTGGTCTCTGCCTGGCCTTTGCTGTAATTAGTGCTAAAGTTCTGTTCAAAGCACCTCTGAACAAGTTGTCATCCTTCATCGTGGCTTCCGTCTTCAGCAAAGCTGAGCTTCTCTTCAAAGAGGGAAACATCAAACGAGCCTCAGCATTTTCAGAAACAAACTTTAGTTTCATGCTCCCTGTGTCTTTCTGCCCACAACCTAAGCACACTTGTGGTTAAGTGAAAACTAATTCATTCCTCTAGGAACTCCTACCAAGGACTGGGAATATTGCACGGTTTTGATTTTTTTATGCTGCAGAAGACATAAAATTTCAAAGGCCCTCTAGCTAGTTTTATTAAGTAAAATGACATCACTCAGCAGTCCTGAAATTCTAGTTCAGTGCACATAGGGGAGAAAAAAGAGCTAAAGAAGCACAATAAAATCTCTCTCAAAGTATTTTAGTTATTTAAGTTTCAAATCTCAGGTACTACATAAAAGTAAAGCTTTTCTGCCTCTAAGCTATCTGCACAGAAAACATTTGGTGTTTTGTTTTTTCTTTTATCTTTGTTATACTTGTTAGGAAATTTCAGCAGCAGGGATGAAGAATGTAATTAATTTGCTAAGAAATATCTGTGCACACACATGGGGTTTTATATCCATATGCTGACATGTAACTATACGTCACTACAAACTACCAGATGAAACATTTGTTAGACAATCCCTAAGCCAGTAAGTTTTCTTTTGGCTTGCATAAGATCATCAGTCAGATGAGATCACTGCAATTCATTAAAGTTAGAACATATTTTTCTTGAATCTGTAACCAAGAGGTATTGTCTGGCAGTACATTCAATATATCCTGCATTGAAACTTAGACTTTGTTATATGTTATTGTTTGGAATATTTTACTTTGTATGTCTCCTACATTATTCAACATATTCCCCTCCAAATTTGGATTTTTGTTCACACATTTACTTTATGTCTTTAATTTAGTTTTAGCACTTTTCAAAAAACTTGCTACTAAACAATGGTAGCTATTTATCACCTGGCCTTTTTAAGATTATGCCAGGTTTTAAACACATTTCTGTGAAGAAGTAACTCAGGATTGCTAAGCATCCTTCAAGATAAGTAGCCTAAAACACTGGTGGTAGAAATCATAGCAGAGTTCTTAGGAAAACCCACAGGAAACTGCCATTACGCCAACTTTTGCTCCCCAACCATTACAGTACCTGTTTTCCTTGACTTAATTATGGCCCAAGATCGGCAAAAGTCTGACTTGCACAGATTTTCCTTTAGATTTTTGAGGTAAGATCCACATATGTTACAAGGAAAATAAATCATACAAGAAGCCACGGGCAAAATCATTGTATAACATTTATGGGTTGGTTTGCAGTAGTGCTGTAGATGAGAACACTGATCATTCTAACCTAATATATTCTGCTTGACAACAATCAGTGTAAATTTGAGAAAAATGCAACAACATGGTAACTTATTTTTAGGTTTTCATCAATTCCCTCCAGTCAGTCCTTGCACACATGCTGAAGCATGAAAATATCAATGGATTATTTTAATTTTCTCTAAAGTAACTGTAGAAGATTTTTACGTGAATTCTGAAGTTGCCTGTAAAATCCTTATATTTATTAAAAAATACAGATTCTACAATGGATTAATTACACTTTCAGGTAAATAAATCATGTCCTTTACTAACTTTTAATTGTCTATCTTGTAACTGAAACATGGCTGATTTTGGATGAAAAGATGACACTATTTTAATTTTAGTTAATTTTAAAATCAGATGCTGTTAATGAAATTGTATTTATCCTTCTTTCATTTCCTTATATGTGTATCTTTAAGTGGTAGGAAGTTTTTCTCTTGATAACACTTGATCCTCATTTTGTCATTCACATCTTGTGATATGAAAATAATTCTTGTTTTAGATGAATGGCTCTAGTGGCAATGTTGATTTCAGAAGCTCCTGTCACTCTCCAAACCCTCACTGTGCCTGGTCTTGTTATTTCTCCTGCAACTTGGTAGGTTGTCAGCTGTTTCAAACCAAATGACTGCATGGCCAGGTTCAACCCGGACCAAAATATTCTCTTTAAACACTGGTGCCTCTTCCTCCTTCCCTCTTTGTTTTTATCTCTGTATTCTTACATTTTAAGCTGCCCTCAGTCCACAGGGGAATCCAGCAAATAGCTGAACAGAGGACAGTGAGCTGTGACAGCTTGGCAATGCAGGAACTTCTTAAGCCATACTGTTTCCACAAACCCTTCATCTTCAAATTGAGCCTTCTGAATCTGTTTGAGAAGCTATTTACAGGATTGGATTTTCCAGAGCGTCAGGAAAAAAAGTTTCATTGCTTATATATAATGATCTGACAGGCACTGTGATATGTCCCTGCTCAGGGAAAGGCTCAGCAGCTCTTATTTCTCTTTTGCTGATACAGGGGCAGCTCCTACAGGTTGCATTTTAGTTAGCTGTAAATATTGTTTTAACTTGTTTGAGAAGGTGTAAACTGATAGTTTTGCCTCATATAACTCAGCAGCTCCCCAGTTCACATCACATGCAGATCATATTTTTACTTATTAAAGCCTTTGCAATTTTCATTTTAGTCAGGGCAGTTGGTTGTGTGTAGTCATTTCCTAGTTTTATGTAGAGCAGTCAACGACCCAGATTGTATTAAGTGATGCAGTAGATATTTGTCTGACAACAAGGTCTAATTTGCATATATATATCTGCTCAGACATTCATGAGCTTTGTGTTTTACTCCACATTCTTAGAGTTGTTCTTAAGGCTTTGCAGATGAAGCAGCAGAAACCTGCTTCTAGAAAAGCTTCCCATCTTACAGAGGTTGAACAACAATTGAATTCATTAACAGAAGTTCTAAGGAGAACAAATAAAACAACTTTACCAGCAGCTTAGTTCCTCTAGCTACGCTCTTTGTTTGGGTGTTGGCTTTTTTTTTCTCTCCGAGATCTCAGGCAGTTTTCAGGCCATTATTTATATCCAGGATATACTATTTCTGCCTCAATTCCAGTGCAACTTATCCTGATCTGTTGCTGAATTCTGTTTTTTTCCTGAAAGTTGTAAGCACTTAAATATAACGTATAGAAGCCGTAGATCATGCTCAGAAATCTTCTTGGGTTTATAACTGTATAGAGCAAGGGTCCTTCATCAAACTGCAGCTCCAAGTATGTTGAGTTTATAGCAGCTCTGCCCAGGTAAAACACATAACATTAAGGGTGATCTTTTTTTTAACTAAGAACATTTCACATTTCTCTAGCAACCTAATTTTGGTTTATGACCTTCCTAGGTCAACGCTGTATTACTAGAGGTAAGAGTCAGTCATTAGGGAAATGAATTTGATCTGGAATCTGGAAATCAGATTTCTTCAATTTTACTGTTCAAACTTGACACCTGAACTTTCCATTTTAGTATGGGACAAGGAGGGAATGTGAAGCCCTGACACATGGGTTTTTTGGCTATTGAATTTGCAGACACCTGACCATGTCTATGGAATATAGCCAGTTCAGCCCTAGAGTGCAGCTACAGTAAGGCCAATGTCACACCAGCTGGGTGGGTACTGCACAAATGATTTGACTTGCTCAGGGTGGGGTATAAATTCTCTGTACATTTGCAGTTAAAGCCTAGCTGGTCTGACTCTAACAGGAGGTATGAGTCTGACTGCACACATGCTAAACAGCACCTGTGTACATACCCTTGCTCAGAAGGGTCCCAGCCTGAAACAAGGAAGTTTTTCTTTGGCAATTAGCTGGCATGTATATCAAAAAAGACTGATACGGACTACATAACCGACATGCAATTAGCATCATTTTGCCCTGTAAACCATAATGCCAGGGTTAGCTGTACAAGAAATTACTATTATTTTGGCTTTTTTTTTTTTGGGGGGGGGGGAGGAAATAATTTAATTAATTAACAAAAAGGACACATTTAAAACATTGTTTGGGACTTAAATTTCAGGACTATAAGTCATCTTGTTCAGAATTGGTAAAGACAAAGATATTTTTAGAAAGAATTCAGTCATTATTTAATTGATTGATTAATCTATTGTAGAATACATTTTAATAAATTATTGAACTGTGAACAAAATTTCTGGTTTAATATCATGGTTATTGGTGAATCAAATTTTACTGCTGGTTATATTGAGGTGCACATTTAAGGGCTGAAAATAATATTGATGCAGAACATAAAAAATAGGGATTAATTGCCCTTTAAAAAAGGTGCTGCAAATTATTTATAAGCATTATACTTAAAAATATATATATGTGGTCACAGTAACAGTGAGGAGCATCTACTTTCTACAAGGCAATTTTTTTTTTTTTTTGCAAGGAGGATAAAGAGCTAGGGAAGAAAGAGAGGGAAGCTTAAAAAGAAAGGGAAGCTTAATCTGAGATTTTCTGTAATTAATTAACAAAGACAACTAACAGTTTCAAATCCATTCTGCTCCATCAAACCTTGCGTGTTGGCAGACAATTTGGCAACTGCATTGGCACTTTGTATAGTATTACGAAGTAAAGATAAATAAAACTTCTTGTCTTCAAGAAAACATAGCAACGTAACATTTGGTACCTTTTTTTCTCCCTGCATTTCTCTCTTAATTTCTGTAATGCCTGGTACAAGGGATCCACACCAACTTCTTAAGTTTTGTTAGAAATGCTCACTACTAGTGATGAAGATGTTCAATAGTTTTCCATGTTCCCTCATAAAATGAAAGTATTCTTAATAATAATACTCATTTCACTTGCAATCACAGCACATGATTACTTTTTATCTGGTTTGTTGGGAGCATTTAAGACGAGTCAAAAACTCTTCATGTGAACAATCACCTGCTTAGAATGCTCTCTACAGGGCTGTTTCCAGTTTTGTAGAAACGGAAGAAACTAAGTTTGGCATTTCCTCATTACCCATGAGAAATTTTCAGTGTTTAAAACTTGCTTAGAAATGTCAGCCAGATCACTGACACAGGCTTTATAAACAGTTCAAGGTATGGCTATGCTCTAGCTTCCAGCAGGCTAACAGATGCTATGTGCTATAGTAGGAGGAAAAGACTGAGAAGAAGCAGTCAAAGTGCTGGCGTGACCTGCACAGAACTGGCTTTGGTGTCCAGGAACATGCAGCACATCACCTCTCCTGTCCCAAGTGACCACCAGGACAGATGGAGACCCAAGTCACAGGCTGAAAGAACTCAGTGGGCATGTTTCAGGAGTGGATACAGACTAAGTGACTGATATCTGCAGGAATGAGAAGATGGCAAGGGGACTGATGGTTCATGAAAACTTACAGGATAGAGTAGAGCCTGTGAATGACCTAAATGGTGTGGAATAAGGAGTATAGATTATGCTGGTTTGGGCTGGGATAGAGTTAATTTTCTTCATAGCTTCTGGTATAGTGCTGTGTTTTAGATTTGTGATCAAAATAGTTTTGGTAACATGGACATTTTATTGGTTGCTGAATGAGGATGAACAGTGTCAAGGCCTTTTCTGCTTCTCATGTTGCTCTGCCAGACAGCAGGCTGGGAGTGCCCAAGAAGCTGAACCCAGATGACTAAGGGGATATCCTGTACACCAGGATACAATGTCCAGCAAAAAAAAAAAGCTGGGGGAAGATGGAGGAAGGAGAGATGTAACTTGGAGTTACGGTATTTGTACTGCCAAGTGACAGTTACATGTGATAAACTGCTGCTTTCCTTGAAATGAATGAATATCTGCCTGCTGGAGTGAATTAATTCCTTATTTTACTTTTCTTGGCACACAGCTTTTGATTTACTTATTAAACTGTCTATCTCAACTCACAGCTTTTCTCACTTTCACAATTCTGGTTCTCTCTCCCATCCCACTGGGATGGGGAAGCTGAGCAAGCAGCTGTGTTGTACTGAGTTGCCTATGGGGGCTAAGCCAACAAACCACAGTCAAAGAAACAATGACAACAGCAGCATTGAGTAGGAACAACACCATGAATGGCTTAAAAAATAAGCCATTACCTTTTTTTAAAGAATATAGTAATTCATTTTAGTAGTAAATAAGTTGTATTATATATCCAGCAAAAAATTATATATTTGACATAATTAGATACCTGTGTTTGTACGGTTTAGATGAAACAGCCACATTATATTTCTGCAAATGTTGAAGAAACTTTTCCTTGGTAGGACCATGCTGTCATAGGGCTGAGTGAGAAAATCAAAACCTGGAGTGCAGAGAAACCTCTGATCATCTTATCTAGAAATGCAAAAACTAAGGATAAAATTGGAAGAAAGAGGAAAAAAAGGAAAAAATAGGGCTTAACTCTAGGAGGAATTGCTTGTCACCAGAAAAGATTTGAAAGTTGCCATAAAAGTCAGGTAAAGCAGATAAAAGCCTACTTGAGACCAAAACTTTGTCATCTTCAGGGAATCTCTTATGTTGCTCCAAGAATATAAAGGATTTGTTGGGCAACAGCATGCAACAGAAGAAGGTGCTTAGCAGACTGGCAACCTATCCTTGTAAAGAAAGAGTTTTCCCCACCCAGCTTTGAGTTATCAAAGATGTTACTCAATGAGCATCCATATACTGACCTCAGAGGTGGAGATACTTGTGTTCCTTTATGTTCTGCCACTAGCTCTGGTCTGTGCAAAGTCCTGTCTAAAGACATTTTAAACAAGGTGGCCATTCAACACATTTTCACCCCAGCAGTCATATTAAAAGACTTATCAAAGCTTGCCTGCATGAAAGTGTTACTATACAGCATTCAGGACTGCGATTTACAGCACAAGCTACTTGATACTACTTGCACATTCATAATGACAATTAGTTACTTACAAGCTTGTATAAAGTTTCCCTGCCTTGGGTGTATAAGGCAGCAGGTGAAGGCAGACAGCTCTGCCTGTGTTGTCTGAAAGCAGAAGAGCAAGGTAATAGAGCTCATAGCTTCAACAAACTCCAGTTGAAAGGTTCATCTCTGGATGCAGTGGTCAGGTTTGTTTCAGTTTTTCTACTTAATGCAGCAGATTAGTAAACTACACTTCATGTAGACATGAGCTATCACCCTGTGGCCTTCCTACTCCAGGCACCCCTTGCTCAGATCACTTCTCTGGTTCATGTTATGATTTTTGTCTGCCTTCAACAGACATTCTGAATATGCAGCCTAGGAACAAATTACAATGATTTTACTAGAGGAACTATAAACTCACAACCTAACTAGCTGAAATTAACTTCATATTAATCTTAAAAGGATGATCTTGTCATATTTGGAGATATAAGCTAAACAAATCTTTTTTCTTCTCTCTTTAGTAGGGCTTGTTTTAGAAAATTGGCGAAGTATTTGTTTGATCAGCAAACCACAAAAAGCACTGCTTTCCCTATCACTGATCCTTGTAAGAAAGATAAAAATTTCTCATTTTATCATCAACCAATTATAGTATCTACCATAGTAACTATAAAAGAAAGGAGCCATACAAAGTCTTATTTAATTACATACACACTATTGCTTTTTTATTAAGACAGAATTATGTCAAAATAATTATTATTTCTATTGTGCCTACATAAAGGGAAAATTCAATATATGACTAAAGCTTGGGCAGTTAGAATACAGTATTAAAGAGCTGTAAAGCAAAAGCTACATCTTTTAGATGTCTTTCAAGATTATTTTTGTCCTATTCGGTTACACTTGACGTGCCTTTTGTAGTGTGCATTCAAAGAGACCAATCCATCAGTTTTAGAGGAGAAAACAAGTGATTTCCACATTAACTGTTGTAATAGGCCAACAATTGAACCATCACATTGTGTGCACTTTATTTCACAAGCAATGTTGTGAAGTCCTGAGTCAGAAGTATCTTTATTAATGTAGGAATAGGGATAATACAACTTAACAGTGAAGGCTTGAAAACCCAGAATCAGTCTTGTTAGGGCCCCAGCATGCTCAATGATAATTACAGTGATCATTGTGATCATTCTTTAAGAGCTACTACTCCTTTTGCCACTGGCAAATACCTTCAAAGATGCTGCTAAGCCAGAAAGGATGGATTCTTGCAAAAAAGATGTATACTATCTCACAAGGGGCCATACTGCACCCAGAAATTATGCAGATGTATGCAGAGAGACAGGAGAATCAACTTTTTCTCTTCATTTAGAGCCTGTGAGGCTTGAATAAGGACATTGTCTAATTGTAGCCTTTGGACTTGGTGGATCACAGGGATTTCTTCATTTTTACATGTCAAGACTTGTGAGAATGCCCCAAAAGTGAAGTGAGAGAAGAGTGAGCCACCTATGTCAACTTGAAATATGTAGAGGAGAGAACATAGGTGATGCACTTTGGAGATCAATTACCCAAACAGCATTCAAGCGCTGGGTTTGACTTTATGGTTAAATAAAATTAAGAAGGTACCTTGCATGCAAATTATCAAAACAGACTTGATTTACTCATTTGCCCTTGAGGCATTGCTGAGAAAAACCCCAAGTTAATAGTAATTACCTCTAGAAACAAACTAAGCAATGCCTCAACATATTTCCAAGGGCAAATTCCTTCCATCAGTTTCTGAACTGTAAAGTCTTTAAGCTTAGTCATTAACATGTAATTTAGATATTGATTATGAGCCCTTTAATTCTGGTCATGAAGTGTCTCATCAAAAACTACTTAGGAAGTCTTGTGCTTCCTTCTGATACCAAAATGTTCTGGACCCCACCATAGGGATACCCATTTATCATGTGTACTTTTAAATAACTTCTCTAAAAATTGTCAGCTTGTGCTTTAAACTCACACACATCAAACACTTCAATGAAATGTTTTAAAAGTCACTCAAATAAACTCAATTCCCATTAAGGCATTATGCAACATACATTCCTAATAAGGAATTCTATGTTCTTGCCTTTGTGTTTTGTTTTGGAGATACTGACACTGCAATTTTTTAAGTTCCTTTTTCTGTACAGGACTTCTTAACGATATGGTTATTTACCAGTTCTAGTCTTCATTCAGGATTACTGTGATGTAGCAATAAATAGTTGCCAAAAAATATATCTGTTGTTTTCAGAGCATTTAAAATCTATTATAACCACTACCAAGATTTTTTTGAAATGGTAGGAGGTACAACTGACACTGAAGAAGGCTCCATGCATCAGCACCATTACCTAAAAGTCTCTCATACCTTTTCTATGAAGCCTCCCATGGGCTGCTCCACACCGCTCTGGCTCTTTCTCTCCTTCTTCTCTCTTCCTTCTGCAGTTCCAGCTCATGCCTTCCTGTCCCTAGCACAGCCACCTAACCCTTTCTGTTCCCCACATGACCTCCTGTCTATTCCTCCTCCCAGCACAACCAACAGACTGCAACTAACCACTCTGCCAGCTAACCCACTCTTTTATCACATCCATAGCTGTGAGGGCGAGGCTGTTCCCACTCTTTGGTAATTAACACAGCTGCAATTTATCGGGGGCAAGATTCCCCTCAGCACTATCTCTATCTGTCCTCCCACATTTTTGTGTGCCTGTAAGCTCCAACTTTAAATCACACAAATCTATTAACGAAAAATCTTTTTCTAGGTTATTAGGACTTAAGACCACCTGAGGTTTTAGGTTTGGCCACAGAGAAAAATATTAGCATATGAATTTTGACTGCAAATTTGTTGCACTAATTCTCTTCTCTGCAAAGTATAGTGCATTCTATTAATAGAATTAACTTTTATTCATTAAGAAAATATGTAAACAAGCTTAAGATTGTTTTGTATTAATTACAATTGGAATCAAACCCACCTCAATTTTCTTACAGCTGGCAAATATTTTCAGATATTCTTTCCTAGTCTATATGTACTAGTATTATAGGATAGTATAAGGTAAGATACCCAGTCAACATTTTACTGTCTACTACAAAAACAAAAACAAAAAACCAAAAACAAACAAACAAACAAAAACACCAAAAAACCACACCAGGTTTTGCTAAGGATTTTAATTTTCTTATGGTTCATATGGCCAAATCACACAAGTAGTTGGACCAATTCTTACATGTTAACACATAAATGAAAATTAGAGGCAAAAGAACAACACAGAGTTGATTTATCTAGCAAGAAGAAGGACTGAAATTAATATGCAGCCCTTTAACTAAGTTTTTGGACAGTTTAGACTCATTACCATTGGTTAGTTTGGCACGCTCTTGTGAAGGGTACATAACATGGTGGGTTAGGTGGGAGCCAGGCATTGCCAATGCCAGCCTCCCGATGCAGAAAATCTGTCCACACTGTAGTACAGTCACTCATAGTCTGTTAAGTATTTCTGGGCTCTCAAACATGAAGTTCCTTTTTAAAGGACTTGGCCCTTTACATACACTAGATTCTTTTACTGAAGAAAGTGCTCTAGCAGGTGGGATGTGCATAAGGAATAGTAGCAACCATACCACTAGACAGAATATGTGTGCTAAAACCTCACCTTCTGGTTATCTGCGGGGTCACTTGATGAAGGATACAAGTGAATTGCTCTTGTTGGGACAGAAGCAGAACTACATTTTCCTGTGTTGGGCTACTGCTGCTCAGATTTTGTCCTCACCACATCAAGACTCCAACTTAATATGTATACCATTGTTTGAGCTGATTATACTACATGAATTAAGTAGCTTTGTTTGCAATAATGCTCTACTCAGACACCTGATTGTAGAGATCAACTTTCAAAGATGTAGATGCATATTATTAGCATCTACTAATGAAACTAATTATTAGCGTCTACCGTGACACACACTAGTGAATGCAAATGTGGTTCTGCTTTGTAGTTCTGATACTTACTATTCATGCAGGTATTTTTTACTTGTGTTTAAGGCCAGAAGGGAGCATTATGTCATCTACTGTGACCTTATATATGATATCTGCCACTGAATTTCAGCCAGTTGATGCCAACTGTTTATTTTTTAAAAGGATATTTGCTCTTGTACCAAAAATCAACAGATAGATTCTGTCTCTTTCCATCAGTTTGAGTCAGTGCACAAACATGCTTCTTTTAAAAAATTCATGTCCTCTTTCTACCTTGACTGTGTCTGGATTCTAGTTATTATGGTTTATTAAAGCTTTTCTTTGCTAAAATAGAAAGATCTTTAATGCCAGGTATCTGCTCCTCAAGGAAATACTTATGCATTGTGTCAAGCCACTCTTCAATCTTCTTTTTGACATGCTAAACAGATTAAGTTTTCAAGTCTCTTCCTCCAAGGCATCTTCTCAGCACTCAGATTTTTGATTCTTTTCTCTGCCTTCCCCAATTTGTTAAACATGAAAAGCAGCAGAATATGAGTACTCCAACAATGCAGTCAGCCACATCACCCAGAGAGATTAAGTCCCCACTTCTTTGTTTACAGCCAAGGATAGGTTATGCTGAGGTTACCATGAACTGTTTTTCTCTTCTAAATCCATTTCAGGATTTCCCTGTCATGACCAAGGACTGAAATTATTTTTATAGATGTATAAAACATTGTGTTCTTGAATATCTTACGCCTGCTATGTGATCTAAGTGATTCAACAAGATTGGTGATGATAAAAGATAGTAACAAAAGTCTCCAAGTTTTGTCAGCAGTATATCTAAGTTTTTTCATGCTAGAACATGTAACATGTAACAAAAATGCTCAATAGTAGCATTTAGCTGCTCTCAGCAGAACATCACCAGAAGCATTCTGATTTGATGACTCTTTATTATTCTGATACATGAGATGTAGCTGTTCTAGATCTACTTTGTTAAAGCTACTTAAATTGTTAAACATGTAGATGCATAAAAAACACCTGTCAAAAGACCAAATTTATTATATTTACAGTTATCATTATTCACCTAAAACAATTTCATCAAAAGCTGAATATAATGCATGTAGATACATGGATTACACGTTGATACATAATATCCCAAATAATTAAAAACCACAAACATTTTGATGAATTTTAGAACCCCTGTCATTGTCATTTGCCTTGATATCATTGTTAGGACATTTACAATTTTATAGTTGTCATTCCAGTTTTTTTTAATGTGCATCTTTGGGATGAAAATTGCCTGTTTTTCTTTCTTTATAACTTCTTATCAACAGTTTCTGAACACGGAAAAACACACAGTGTTGCTTTTTTTCTCTTGTATTACGCTCTGTATTGCAATATTTAACAAAGAATTTCAATAATCAGGAAAAAAGAAAAGAAAAAACTTAACAATGTGCAAATGTAGCATGTGTGTTCTTGCTTCACCACAAGTTTTAGTCAAATGTGTTCAAGAAGTAACTAAATAGATTTAGAAAGCAGATGGTTGTACTTTCATATTTTTTGCATTTTTAATGTGAAACATTCAAATAAAAACATATCGAGAGATCACTGGGATTGCAAATTGAAACAAGCATACAAATTGGGAAATACCAACAGAAAAGCCTCATGCATAGCACTGTTTGCTACGACACACTGAGATTTATTTGGTATAGCAAGAAATTGTATAAAAAGTCTGTAGTAGAGACATCTTTCACCATCAGCATCTCAGTCTCACCCAAATTCTGTTCAATTATCTCTCAGGTAATGACGAAGAAAACCCAAACTATGATGCAAGGGTAGATTAAGATATGTGTCTATGTGGATGACAATAGCTACACAGCTTAAATATGTTGCCTTGCCAATGTGTTATTTTTGAGTAATGAGGTACCTCTGACTTTCTCAAAGCAGAGGTGGCAGTAGTCTCAGGAAAAACTGTCAGTGGCACCAATGAACTAAAATGCCTGCATTCCTCTGTGAACCTGGAACTGTACCATGTACTTGATCTGGTGAACTCAGGCTGTACCACTTCTGGTGGACTATCCTAGAAGTATTTGCATCTCAAGAAGAATCAGTGGGAGCCATTGGAAATCCCATAGTATTGGAAATCCCTGGAATCACCTGGATAATAAAAAGGTCACAGAGGAATTGATGAAGAGCTGATAACAATGTGTTACCTCTCTTGGAAGAAGTGCTAACATAAAAGAGATTGAGATACTTCTACCATGACTCCAACTACAAGTAAGAGTGGATGAACTGCCCATGGCGGTTCTGCCAAAGACCTTGATTTGACAGAAGAAATTAATTCTGCACAACATCTGTGAGTGACTGACGTGGTTGGGTGGTGGCAATGGAGCAGTGGAAGCAGTCTTGGGCTAACATTACCAAGGAGAAGGATGAGGACCCAAGGTGCAACAGAACTAGAAAGCAGACTACCCTAGCCACTAGGTCAAACTCTCCACCACAGGTTTGCATGTAGATAATGCACATGGTGTGAGCCCAAGTGTTACTGTGTGGTTGGTTACTCATCATAATGTTACACTTGGTTGGCGTAGTAGCATTTGTAATTCAAAGTGTCACAGAAAGCTGGAATAGCAGTTCTTCCCCACTTTAAGTTTTACTAACCAAGTGGGCAAAGCATCCGTGCAGCCACCTGGCTGTGATGGTTTAACCATTGACCTTAGGGAGTAAGTAACAGCAGTCATCAGCTGATGTGCAACATGAATCACAGGAAAAAAAAATAAAAATAAAAGAAACTGGGAAAATAAAAATAGCTCCATTATTAGCAACATAACTAACAGGTGAAGAAACATATTCACAGAGGGCACAGAAGTTTGCCATTTTTCTCATCCCTTTTAACTTCCTAAGCCAACTATGTGGACTTTGCTCTCTGAAAACAAGAAATTAACAACCAGGGAGCAAATCTAAACATAGAGGTTAGGAGTTGAAAACTAAACATAATAAGTGCGAAGAAAACCTTCCAGAGCAGATGTTTTACACTGTCTGAGAGTCTGAGATCAGGGGTCAATAGACCAAAAAGGATATAGTGCTATATTTGTTGCGACTAACTTAGTATCATGTACAAATTACAATCTGACACAAATTGCTTAAAATCCATTAAAATCCATTAAAATCCAAAATCGTGTATGGTAAAACGAACAAACTGAAAACCAAACCCAACAAACAAAACAAACAATAAACAAACAAAAAAAATCACTCAACTTTAATCACCTGCAAGAAAAAAAAAATAAGCATAGTAAAAACACTTCCTAAGTCTATTATGTGTAGCTAGTCAAATGAAATAATGTGTATGTGGGGGATTTGTATCCAGCATTGTTAATATCTAGAAATGCTGCCTTTCTTGAAGACACTAGTAAGCATTGTCCAAGTTGCTGCTAGAGAGAAGCACTCATACAGATTCCTTTTTTCTTGCATATACATTTGGACTTGTTGAAGGTCAGAATTTTTACTTAAAACTAATTTGAGAGTAATTTATGAGAATATTACTCTGTCTAAGGAAAAAGAAAAAATACAGCATTCAAATCTGGTAAAGACTTTAGGATCAGTACTATATCTTGCTCCACAAACCAGCAAACATGAGAATGACATTTTTAAAGGCTATTTCTGAATCCGGCCATCCAATTGCTTGTATTGCAGTAAGTTACTGAGACTTAGTAAGACACTTCAAGCTCCTTGTCAAAAGTGTTAAGATCATAGGTGCCCTTGTTCTTTCCCAAGAAGGACTCTAAACTACCCAGCTAAACCTGCAGGCTCAGGCAGAAATTACAATCTTTCCAACACAAGTAAATGCTTATTGTATTTTTAATAATGAAAGAGAAATTGCGAGTCTGTTACAAATATTGTGTAGGTGGAAGAATTTCCCAGAACATACAATCAGTGGCATTATTGACTCTATCTTTCAGGATTGTCATGGGGGAGGGCAAAAAGGTGGGAGGAAGATGAATTTGAACACTCAGAGCATAACATGTAAAGCATTCACAACTTTATTTAAGTCAGACTATTTAGTAGCATATAGGAGACTTCAAACTCTGAAAATAGACTCTGAAGTCTTTGCTAACCATATGTTAAGGGAATTAAAAAGCCAAATCTTCAGCTTTCTCTCAAATAATTGCTGTTTTCTGGTATTGCTGATACCATATTCTTTGACCATTGTGGTAGAGGGTTGTAACTGTAGCAGATACATCATAGTTAAATAGAAACAGGTGATTTTGGTATTGGAGGTTTAATTTCCGTCAGCCTGAAATTGTTTTCCCAGAATCTTAGGAGACTCTCAGTAAAGCCTACAATATTAAGATGTTTACTTCCCACAGAACTGCCATAAGGACAGTTGCAGCAACTTTACATGTTCCACAGAAAATTCAATTTTTTTTTTGACTTAAAAATTGTATTTTTATATGTTAAAGGTAGTGCTGCAATTCAAAAGTTGCAGGTATTATTTTGTGTTTTTAGTAGTAATAAGCAGGGAATTCTGAGTAAAATATGCAGTCACGCTTGTCTTGAAAGCTATAGCAGCAGGGGAAAGATCTCCTCCTTAATCTGCACCATTCAGGTGTGACACCATCACAAATACACTCTTCTGTTTAAGGCAGGCATAATAATGGTAGGATTTCCAGAATTAATGGTTTGAGACTGACATCACTTTAAAAGTAAAATATTGTGCAATATGCATGTCACAAATATTATGTCAGCATAATTAAATTGGAAAATTTAATTAATCTAGCATCTCAAGTAAATTTTTGTGGATAATTTTAATTTACACCTCTCCAGTTTCAATGTAACAACAGCCTACTAAATAGGAATGGTAAACGATTTGCCTTTCACATTGGTTTAAAGGTCTTTGGAGAACTAGGCTCACAGATTAGCTTCAATATCCTTTCATACTGCTGCTAATTCATCTGTAACAGGTATGATTCATTGAAATATTTGTGAAGAGCAAATGCTTCAGTGTGGATTTAGTCCAGATGATCAGAGATGTACACATGAATTTTACTAAATGAGATACAGCATGGTGCTCTACTTGCTTTGTCTGCAGTCTAAAGACAAGACTGGGATCAAGACCTTGAAATTTAAATACTTAAAGTGTTCAAAAATTTCTGTGCCTTTCATTACACATATCAAGTAAGTTAACTCCTCATACAGCTAAGAATAAAATAGTTGGTTTAGACAGAAATGAGTATGTACAATGTGTACATGTATCCACTATGTTGGGACAGGCTGTAACAAATTAGGATATTCATAATTTTTTTATTGTGCTTTAGCTATACACTCAGCTTCACAAAGAGAAGGCTTCATAATTCCTTTTTTAGCATATGGAGGTATTTCTTGCAATCTTTAACTTTCTAAGGGACTGCAGTTTTGTTGGTTAGAAAAGGACGTGAAGTTCACTGCAATTATTTTTCAGATCCCTTATGTGTTATAACTTTCCTGTTACTTCCAGAACAGACCATGTAATTATTCACAGTTAAAATTTTAAAAAGCAGATCAAACCAATAACTTAATAGAAAACCAGAGCAGGTAATAGTGTGAGAGTTAGGTTGGGTATGTCTCATATTCTCAAAACCAATGAATTACAAACTTCTTTTCAGTAAGGTGTCTGTTGCTCAGTCTATGGAACAGAGATAATGAAAAGCAAATTCTTGCTCCCATTGAAGCAGAACACAGAGTTGAAGCATCCAACTTACAAGAAAAACCTTGATAATGATTTCAGATGAGACCCCATCTGAACTGAATCCAGCTTTTTCAATCTTTTCAAACTTGCCATGCAGATAGATAGTAGAGTTCAGCATATTGAGCTTGGGGTTTGTTAAGTGAGACATAATTACAGTATAAACATATTGAAATAGGACTAAGTACTGTGAAATAACCAATGCAGTTCTGTTGTTCTGTGGACAAAATAAACTGCGTGCCATTGTCCACATTTCAGGACAACTTTTAGTTGCACTAATACAATTTCCAGTATTCCCTAGGACATCACTGCTTTAACATTTTATTTATATGCTCTGTTATTTTTACAAACCTTCTAAGTTCTTGTACTTAGTACCTCTCAACAGTACATCCTTCTTTTGACTGATGTGTCATTTAGGTTCGTACTTACATGCGTGTGTGTGTGTGTTTGTGTATGTGTGTATTGGAAACATGCTTGAAACTCAGCTGCTGAATAATATGGGTGAGGCTTTGAAATGAATTTAAAGTACCTTGCCTTAAAAAGCACCCTTGACTTGCACTTGCTTGGAGGTAGAAGGTCTAGTGTTGTGAAGTGTATCTTCAGGCCTGTGCTTAGAAATATAGCGCCATGTATTCACTGCAGGAACAGTTTAGTAATTTTACTCTGGATGTTTTTCTTCATAGTTTTTCTTGTTCTCATCTTTTTTTGTTACATTTTTTGTTCATGATGATAAACTAGTAAGCTCTTCTGAAAGGTAATCCCCTGTTAGCTTTGCAGTTTCTATGCTAATCTCTTGTTAGCTTTGCTGCTGGTGTTCCTGAAGCTGATTTGCATTTCCTAATCCAGAGCTGAATCTCTTTGCTCTGGGTACTTACATTTATATGGATATGTATTAAATAATTAGCTGAAAGGTTGTCCCCATAGAACCTAACACAGATTGAAGACATTTTGTGTAAGCTGATGTTTAAATGGCTTTCAAACCAAGTATGACTTTTTTTTTTCTGATTTATCTTTTCATCTGGGAACAGACAAACCCAGTGAGGCAGCTGTGCCCTGCAGCCCATGGAAATCCACAGTGGAGCAGAGATCCACCTCCAGCCCCTGGAGGACCCCTTGCCAGAGCAGGTGGATGCCCAAAGAAGCAAGATCCTGGCAGGACCTGTGGACCCATGGGAAGAGGAGCCTGTTGAACAGGTTTGCTGGCAGGAACTCTTGACCACATGGGAGGGACCCACTCTGGAGCAGTTTGTGAATAACTTCAGCCTGTTACTGAAAAGTTGGTGGAAGATGGTCTCCTATGGGAGGGTCCTCTTGCTGAAGCAGGGGAATAGTGTGAGAGGTCCACCCCTTGGGGAGGAATGAGCAGCAGATACAACATGGGATTGTCTGACTGCAACCCCCATTCCCCGTCCTCCTGTGACACTGGAAGGAAGAGGAGGGAACTCAAGAGTGAAGATGAGCCCAGGAAGAAGGGAGAGATGGCAGGGAAGTTTAAGAGTTGGTTTTATTTCTCATTACCATACTCTTACTGGATTGATTATAAATTGAACTATTTTCCCTAAGTCTAGTCTGTTTTGCCTAGGACAGGAACTGGTGAATGATCTCTTGCTGCTCTTATTTTGACCCATGAGCTGTTTGCCATAGCTGTGGAGGGCAATGACAGTGGCATCCAGCCAAGGTCAACCCACGCAAAGTTTAAAATACTTTACATTTTCAGTCTGGATATGCTGTTACACTGCAATGCTGATTTGGCTCTCATAAGTGTCTTTTCAAAAAAAAATTGTCCAAAAAAGGTCAACAGACACTAACACACCTCATGATACTTGAAGTAGTAACAATACAGTAACATAGAAAGCCGATTGTTTATTGGACTGGCTATAAATTATATTTCTTATATTTCTATGTGTACTAGAAAATATAGTATTGATGGAGAATATAATTTGTGATGATTAGGTTAATTAGACTGCTGGGATTAATTTTTCAAGATATTCTATCCTTTTTGTGCTTATAAACCCTTAATACAAAGCTAAAGAACACATGCATTTCATATTTTTGAATACCCCCTAATTGGGAGAGATGATTCAATCTAAGATTCCCATTGAAGTGCTTAATAAAGCATGCAGGTTTTTGGGTTTTTTTTTCATTTGCTGTGATAACGGTAGCACAAGCATGACATGATAGGTATCTTAAGTATACATCCATGTAGAAATTTAAGTCTTTAAATATAATATATATCCTAAGAAAATTCTTGGTTATGCTTAGATTGCTGTTTTAGTTTCCCTGAATATATGGATTATTCTATTCTGTATGTGTCTGTTTATCCAAGATAACATGCAGTGCATTCATCATAATAGTACGACATTCATTTATGAACAAAGCAAAAGGAAAGTTTACAAACAAAAAAAAATCAAATGTATGGTGTGTTGGTGTAGATGTAAATTATTTCATGTTGAATATTCAATTCCAACTATTAATTCTTTGTATAATATTTCTTGGAGTTTTCTTAAAGTCAGTGAAATAAGATGATAGAAATATTTACATCAGAAGAATTGTATACACAAATAAGAAGTTTACCAAAACTAAATGTAATGAAAAACACTGAAGTGAAGTGGGTATTAGCTTTCCTAGTCAACCTGGCTTCATAGTATTTATCTTTGATACGAGGGGTATAAAGCATGCTATTAAATTTATTTGAAAAGGCAAACGCAGTGGTGCTTTGCTGCAAGTATTATATATATATAATATTCTCAGGGAAAACATTGGTGTGTCTTGTTCAGGAACAAAACATTATGAAAAAAATTGTTAATCTGGTTTCAATTTAGGATGGCATTTTTCAGTATTACCATCTTGGGCAACTGTTCATTTCCTTCCTTCCTTCCTTCCTTCCTTCCTTCCTTCCTTCCTTCCTTCCTTCCTTCCTTCCTTCCTTCCTTCCTTCCTTCCTTCCTTCCTTCCTTCCTTCCTTCCTTCCTTCCTTCCTTCCTTCCTTCCTTCCTTTCTTCCTTTTCTTTTTTCCTCTCTTCTCTTTCTTTCTTTTTCTTCTCTCTCCTCCCACCTCCCCCCCAAAAAAGGAGGGGTGAAATAAGTCACCCCATAAACTGATAAACTGGAATGGCTGACAGTTAGCTAGGCAGTTTTATCTTATTTATTGCAAGTAAACAATAAATAAGATGAAACTTCAGAACAGAACAGAAATCAGCAATTGCTACACTACTGCCAACCATATGCATGAGCAGGTTTTTCTCCAATGGCATGCATTGAGATCTGTGCAACGCCAAAACCCTAGAGCCTCAGTACCTTTAAAACACATCTGTGAGAAGTAATAGTCCTATTAACCACAGCAATTGATTAATGGCAACTTGCCTCTCTGGGAGGCAGCTTCTTTCAGCAACTCTTAAGTTTTGTTTTGCACGCTTCATCTTCAACAGCAGAAAGAGAATATATAACTCAGTACACCACCTTTCAGACCTGACTTGGATGTGATGTGGCTCATTGGGTAGGGAGAGATCAATGGGGCTTGAATGAAAAAGGGCTCTCTGAAGGTTAACGGCTGAAAGCCAAAAGAGGATATCTTTAAATTTTATTGTAAGAGTAAACCCATTTTTCAACATTAAAGTTTGCAACTTCTGACTTGTGACTGTTAAATGACCATATAAAAGTAATAAAGGATTTTCCTAAGAAACTGTTTGTCCAGAAGTTTGCAATATATTCTCTTGAAGAAGCCCTTACTACCACCTTTGACACTTTGTCTGTATCATCGCCTACACACCACACCTACCTCCTTAAGAGTAGGATTATACTAACTTGAATCCCTTTGCAAGCCTATTATCTCTACAAATTTCAGATGCAGGAATCAAAACAGAAGTCTGAATTTCTTGCAGAAAGTTCTGGCACATTATTTATTTTGATCCCAGGTCACAATGAAATTAATATCTTTTCTTTCATATCCTTGCAGTTTTAATGAAAAGCATAAAAATATTTTAGCATCATTAGTTTTAAGAAAACACATAAGCATTCCCAGAGCTAATATAGTTTATCATAGTTTAGTTAAATGATCAAACTGTATCACTCCATGTCAGTTAAATGCTAATTTGTACTTGACAAATGCAATTCCTCTTTCTATGAAGTGCAGCATATAAGCTTCACATGACATTTCTCTCATTGGGCTAGGCTTCTACTGTAAGTAAATATTCCATAGATGGGCTTCATAAAAACCAAACCACCTGAATAAGTTTGTCATCTTAGAGCTTGTAATGCTGTACTTCTGCAGAAAATATTTGTAGGGTTGTGGGATTTTTTTCCAATTAAATTTGGAAAATGAGGATAGCTAACAATCAGAGCAGTAACTTTTTTTTATATATCTGAATATGGCTAACTCTAATTCCTTTAAGTCTTCTGTCAGAACTTGATTGGCTATAACAAAGGTCAGATTTAAATTTAAGGAGATTACTTTAAAAGAAAAAAAAATGCTGGCTTGAGTTCCACTTATAAACCTTTGGATCCTTATATTAAACTTTGTCCTGTGAGAGCTGATTCTCTTCACTCATGAATCAATAACTAAATATTTTTATTAAAAAAAAAAAAAGACAAAAAAGTATACACACAAGATACGAATAACTAATTTTTAAAGCATTACCGAAATGCTTTTAAACAGTCCACATTTTTTATTTTTTTCTCCTAGGGAAGTGTTAGGCTGTTTCCCTTTCATGCAGCTATCTTCAGTCTTTAATTTTTTTTTAAATGTTTCTGGATTGCAAGGTCTGATCTGAGTTACTGATCTGCTTACTTGTCACATTCATGCTAGCTGCTTCTCATTTCATTCTCCCTAGACAAGCTTCACAACACTCCTTGTCTCCAGAGCCACATATTGGGCACCTGCTTACTACTGCACCTTCTTTTCATTTGTTGTTGTTTTAGGTACTCTCACTCCATTGCCTGCTCCTGCATCCATCCTGTCTCCGCTCCTTGAGCCTCACACTGCTTCTGGTTTTGCTCTGATAACCCCTCTAAGGCAATTCCCACAGGTCTTCTCTGGTTATTCTATCACATCTTAGGAGGGTTCGTGTGATACTAAGAAAGGCAGTCATCCACTTCACAGGAGGCTTTTAAACACTTTTATTCAACACATCTCAAAGGAAAACTTAAGTTTACAAGATGTGCATAGGCCACATTTTTTTTCTTTATTAAGCCTTTAGAAGACTTTTACCCAAAATGTACTTCCATTGTTGTCCCAAGGTCATTTGCATTGCATTTGCATTTCAGCACCCAAAAATGTTCTATTTTCTAAGGTAAGACCGCCCATTCCCCTCATTACTCTGTTAACAGAGCTAACTCTCAAGAACAATAATACAGCAAATGTAAACCAGTCAGATTTCATGTAATCCTTCACATTAATCTCCCCTTCTCTAGCACAGCACTTCTTCCCAGGCTTATACTCCTCCTGTTATTCCTTGAGGAAAGAATAAAGAGATGTCTTCCTTTCACTCAAGGCCTTCCTTACCAGGTCCATGTTCATACAGACCATGGTGCAGCAGCTATGGCTGCACATAGAATCTGTGGGATTCATTCTGTCAGCATGGACTCCAGAGAGCCTCAGAGGATTATTATATATGTGGGAAAACACTTTGCAATTACAGGCTCCCTGGGTCACTTTTTGTATGCAAGTACATCCTGGTTACTGCATCAATTGGGTGTAGTCTTCTTTATCTAGTGAGCTAGATAAAAACAGCTAGGCTATCAAAGTTCTGGTCTACATAAAACTGAACAGAAAAGAAATAAAACAAAACTGTCCATGTTGCTGTATCCTGCTTAAGGTATGGACTTCAGGTGATTGAAATTTGAGATTATTGATTAAAAATAAATGTAAGAAATTTGACAGAGTTGTGTCAAATGAGTTTTGTAGTCTTTTCAAGGAATGAAGAGCTCCTAGTCACTTTCATGTTCTCAGTAGTTTTAATGCTCTTTTCATACAGTGACAATGTGAAAGGTCCAGGGTTCATTAGGTTCAGGAGGATACCAAGAGTTTTTCAAACAAGATCCCAGTGAAATCGCCTTCTGGATTTAGCAAGAGTGGCCTGAGATTTTCTGATGAAATGTTATTTTTTAGCACACTAACTAACATATGCCTCTCTTGTTCCAGTGTAAAGTTTCCATTAAATTTTTATCTCCTATATAAATAAAGACAAGGAAAAAAACCCCTGCTTTTAAAATCACACAGTTTTGATCAATGCATATATCCTGTCTACTTAGAGCAGATGTCTTAGAAATCTCTGTAATCCAATGTCATGGTTGTATACCATTTTATGGTTACTATTATTGCTCAACAATAGGCAGAACTTGATGGATGTGGACAACAAATGGCCTTAACTCTCTTGAACTTATTAAGTGTTTGGTACATCATTTGAATACATTCTACTATTCCTAGAGATAGATGTAACTTCTGAAAGACACGATGCACATACAACTGAGGAGAAAAAATTGGCCTATTTAATGTTTTAACTGCTCAGTGCTGTTAAACTGCTCAGATGTCAGCTGTGTCATCAGGGTAGTATCTGATATTATGATAATACCACCTAAAAATTCTCTGCCCAAAAAAGGGAGATACCTTTAAATATGTTCTTGGTGCCTCAGCTTTCTATTTCATTGTAGCGTTTTATTATAAAATGCATAAAAAATTCTAGTGATACAGCAAGATCTCCAAATAAACTAAAATTTCTGCTTTCTGAGTCTTCAGCACAGCTGTAAGTAACTAATGTAGCATAAAGAGTGTACTTGGAATTCTAGGGGAAAAAAAAGAGAAGTATGTGCTCATTAATTTAACATTACCTATCCTGTGCACTGCAGTGTGCACTTTTAAGAAATACACAGTCACTGATTTGAGGACGGTATCGTGAATCAGAATATCAATTTAGAGCTGCACAGTTAATACTCTGGGAAATAAATTCGAATTAATTGTATCAGCATATTGCATTAATATTATTTTCTGCAAAGATGGCTTTGTGTGTGCCTAATGAAATCTGAAAAGTGTGCGTGCATAAACGTGTAAGAAAGAAGTCTTTATAGTTTGGGTCGGTTTTTGGTGGGGCTTTTTGGTGTTTTGTCTTGTCTGGTTTAACACTCTCGATTCAGGCTTGCACTGCGCGCTGCAGCTGGCAGCCGGGAGCTGGGACAGCACTGAGACAGCAGCGAGTGCGGGCGGGCAGAACCCCCCGCGCCGGGCCGGGCCGGGCCGGGCCGGGCCGGGCCGGGCGCCAGCGCTGCCCTCAGCACCCGCGCAGAGCCGAGCGCCACCCTTCCCCCCGAGCCCCGTAGAACTACATTTCCCAGGCGGCACCGCGCCGCGGGGCGCTGCGATTGGCCGGGCGCAGGCCGGCTCAGCGTGGCGGTGCGGCAGGTGCCGCCGGCGGGGGCGGAACATGGCGCTGGGTGCCGGGGTAGCGCGGCGGCTGGCGCACCTGCCGGCCGGGGGCTGCCTCCCCCTGCTGCTGCTGCTCCTCCTCCTCTGCGGACAGCTCGGGGGAGGACAGAAAAAGAAGGAGGTAGAGATGTTCGCTTCTTTCGCCATCGCGCCCGGCCGGGGGTGCCCTGTCGCGCTGCCTTCCTCTCCGGAGTCCCCGTGTCCCCATCCGCCCGGCGCCCCCCGCCCGGCCTCCCTCGCGCTCCGCCGGCCTCTCTCCCTCCGCAGCCCCGAGCGGGGGCCGGTGCGGCGGGAGGCGCCGGGCAGCCGCTGCCCTGCCCTGCCCTGCTCGGGAGGTGATGGCCAGCGGCGGCGGCGTCTCCAGGGCAGCGGGAGCGCAGGGGCGCAGCGCCGGGGTCGCGGTCCCCAGCGTGCTGTCCCTGCCCAGGCCCGTGCCGTGCGCGGTCGCGGGCCTTGAAAGCAAAGGTTCTGAGCGACGAGGGGCACGGGCCGCCCTCCTGCGCCAGGCAGAGCTGGGCTGCCGTCTGCCCTGGGCCAAGGGGGCCTGGTAGACAAACGGGGCGAGGAATCCTCAGGAGATGGAAGTTAAACTCCGTGCTTGTGATGCTAGCTGAACGAAATGCCCCGTTAATAGCTAGCTTTAAAGCGGTGGCAGCAGGTGTGTGTGTGTGAGTTCAGGTGTAGGTGATGGTACTCTCTTCGATGTATCCTCTGAGTAAGAGAGATGTGAAGGAAGGAGCAGTTTTAATTCAGATTCATATCAACAGCTTATCTGCACTAAGTTTTGTATTTAAATAGGGAAATGTGCAAAAATGTGTCGTGTACATACTTACCTTTTCCAGATTTCAGTGCTACTAGAGCTGGCTACACTTTTCCTAGGTTGCCCTAAATTCCAGGCCAGGCTTTTGCGTACCAAGTGCTAGCTTACCCAGTAGTGTCTCTACAGTTTCAGTATAACTTCGTTTATAGGAGGAGTTAGCTTTTAACCAAATGATGCAGAGTTTTGTAATTTGGGGGGGTTTGTTGTTTTGTTTTTGTTTTGTTTTGTTTTTTAATAACTGTTAGGGTTCTGGGGAGGACTTTTGTGGTGGTGGAAGAGAAGGAAGGAACAGTTTTTGTAGCTGAATCTTTCTCTGACCTAGCAGCTCGGACAAAGAGAAGGATGGTCAAAATTTTTTGGGTTTTGCTTGTTTTGTTTTTCTTTAAAGAACTGTGTAGTTTATTAAGGCTTATAGGCCATCGATGTGAAACAACAGGGATGTCTTCCCACTGGTGTCCAGTGACAAGAGTGGAAGGAATGGCTTACATCTACTTCAGGGGGAGTTCAGATGTGATATTCAGAAAGAGATCCTAGCTGAGAGAGTGGTTGGGCGCACAAAAAGGTACCCAGGGAAGTGGTCATTGCCCCAAGCCTGTAGCCCTCGTGTTCAGGAGACTTATGGACATTTTTGTGCATGTGGCTTGACTTTAGGTTGCCCTGTGTGGAGTTGGGGGTTAGACTCAATGTCCCTTCCCAATCATGATGTCTCTTCCAACTCACAATATTCTATGAGTTTGCAAGGCCAAAGTCAATATGTAAAATTCTTATTTTAATATTGAAATAATGGTCTGACTGTGGTCTTACCAAGATAAGTAATCTGATTGAAATAAATCCCTTGGGCATCATAGTGAAAAATTAACACCTTCACTCTAAGAATTCATTTTGTTTTCCACTCTTTCTGGAACGCGTAAGCAGTAAATATGTTGCCCTTCTGCTGCTATAATTAGCTTCTTTTCAGAACTTTAACTTATTAGGTTTTCTTAATAAAATGTGTTTAATGTTTGACACTTGATTCTGTCTTGCTGTGATGTGCTGGCACTGCAACTTTTGTTGACACTTTCATGTGGAGTGCCAGCTGTGCTACCAAGATAGCTGAAATAATCTTTCTTTTAAGTGAAATCCTTTCCCTAATAAGTAAATAATGGCAAATTAAAATGGATATGTACAACTACTTTTTAGAAAGTTTCCCAGTCCTGCTGTGGAGGTGGTACATAAAAGGGTGGAAATGCTTGCTTGTTTGTCCACCTATTTACCACTACAGTTCAAGCAGGTATTTTTCCTCTGTAAAAGTTGTTATTCAGTGTTTTCCTTTTTAAGTGATTTAGACTAACACATCCCAGTCTTCTGGATCTTTTTGCTTCCATTTTTCATTCCTGTTTGATATTTTGGTTTTAACACAACGGACTCTTCATGCAGACAAGCCTTTGGCTTTATGTAGACATAGCATATGTGTGACTGCATCTTTACAGAAACTAAAGCAATATTGTAAGTGCTTGCTTCACTTTAAATGTAAGCTTAAAGTGTAACTTGGGTTTTTGTTTGTTTTTTTCAGGGTTTTGTCCATTGTATATCTCTGTGTTGTATATGTTAGAGCTAAAGTTTGGCTCTTCTTGCCCTATAACCTTCATGTTAAAAGCTGTAGTAGTTTACCCAATATATATATAATGAGGAAAACATTTGTATGGGCAGAATGAAATTTGCACTTACAGTAAGTAGTTTGGAAACAACATTTTAAACTGTTCTGAGGAAATTTATGTGAATTGAAAGAGTGCAGGATCTTGTGCTGTGGGACATTCCTGTTCACACCGCTGTCCAGAAGCACAGTGATAACAGATAAAGGTGATGGAAGTGAAGGTAAATGTGTGAAGTGGACAGAAGGTTTTCTGTACAAAGACTGGTAAAATTGACACACTTTTTTTTTGGAAGTTGGAAAAATGGTTGAACACACAGTGATTGTTTAAAAGTAAACACTGCAAGAGAAAAGCTAATGTAGTAGGATTGAAATGTGTATCTCATGAGATAAAACCAACTCACATCTCAGTTTCCTCTTTTCTCTGTGCTTTGTGTGTGTGTCTTTGTTGACATCATTGTCCAGAAAGAGAGGTAAAGGACTAGAGAGAAGAAACTGCTTTCCAAATCAAATTAAAAACAAAACAAAACCCCTTGATTACTTGAAAGGTGCTTCAAAATTAGAAGAACTTGAGATGTTGGAGTTAAATCTTAAGGAAGGAAGGAAGGTGTTCTTGGTGAAGACAGTGATTTTATTTTTTTATTAATTTATCTTTTTAAGTGTTGACAGAAAAGTATGCATAAAGTCTGAATGATTGGAGGTGTCTGGATCAGTTGTATGAGCCTGGAAGAGGTGGAAGGAAGGAGAAGGAGGGGAAGGAGAGGACTGAGTTAAGATATTAGGTGTTTCTGAAGGACTTGATGCTAGCAGAGAAAACAACCAGGGAAACTGGAAAACATCATTAAAAATTTCTGTGTTGATTGTGAAATACTAGATTAAAGCTGTATTTTAAAAATATGCAGGTTCTTAAATTGCTAAAATACATTGTCCTATACAGTAAAATATTCTTAATGATAACTAAAGAAACTGTCTTCTCTGGCAAATTACTGAGAAGTGCTAAGGTTGGTTTTAAATTTGATTAAATCTACAAGAACTTAAAGAGCTATTTGAAAATAGATTTGAATTAGTAGATTATTAGTCATCTGGTTTAATGGAAGCTATTTTTAGAATTATTTCATGAACTTATAAACACACAAATGTTCCTATTGCTTTGCTTTCATCTTGCTGTACCTTTTCCATATTATGGATATTCATGACAGCCTTCACAAATGAGGAGATAAATAGAAAAAAAATGGAATGTCTGATTTGAAAATGAGATAAAGAACAACACCACAACTTTCACCCATAGGTCACACTTAGAAGCTAACTAGATTTGAAAAGCCTGCTTTTACGATTTTAATTCTGGTGCTGAACAGTACTTTTATTTAAAGTGAAGTAAAAAAGTGTTCTTGATTGTGAAATAGGAGCAAGACACTGGAGAAGGACTAAACTCTTGGAAAATGTATGCATAATAAGGGAAAATAATAATTTACTCTTTCCACAGCATTTGAGATAATATAATTGTATTAGCATTTTCTGTCCTCAGTCCTTTCAATGCTTTTTATATATCTTATACAAATTTCAGATGGGTTAAACTATTAAAAAAATTAAAGGAATCAGAGTAATTCACTTTGAACTATACTGCTTGGCTTTCTATTGTGGATTCTTTTTGTGACTGAAACACATAGAAAGAGAACTTAGGGTTTGCAAGATTAAAAGCGTTTCTCATAATGTTTATTTTTGAGCTTTCAGGTGGGTAGTTCAGAAGCTTGGTTAAACCACTGATATGCAATTGGAGTAACTTTTTCTGTAGGTAGTTTGTCATTACTGCTGAATCTGACACAGGGAAGGTGTCTGTTTCGATCAATATACAAGCTTTCTTCAGATGGAAGTATTTTGTTGAGTTTGAGTCTACTTAAAAAGATGCTGAAAACCTATAAAAATACTGTAGTAATTTTACTCTTCTGTAAGGCAAGGTTCTGTGATGTCTTTGTTTGCCCTGATTATTTTTAAAGGATTTCAAGACTCATATATCTATAATAGATCTTTACCTTTTTCTCCCTGTCTCATTTCCCCAGCCGAGTGTAGAAGTTATGGCAGTTGGGAGCAATTGTGGGAGATAGAGTTGGAAGAACAGTCTAATTGATAGTTTATCTCAAAGCTCAGCCATACTTTTATTATTCCTGTGTGTGGTGTGCCTGCAGAAGTCTTTAGTGATGATGACACTACAACTTCTGGCTTTTTTTCCTCCTGAAGACCTAACAAAAATTTCTGTGTGTTCAAGGCCTACATTTTTAAGCCTATTATTTCTTTTCCTCATCATGACCATAAAGAATGGATTATTGTTTGTTTGTTTGTTTGTTTTTAAATAAATAGAAGCAACTGTGTATTTTTTTTTTAAGGCTAAAAGTATTAAATATGATAATTTTTCTGACAGAATCTTAAGTCCTGAACATGCTTTTCTATTTTATTTGAAATTAACTGCGTTAGATTGGCACTATCCCCTTGTTTTTGCACCATGATTTTTTTTTTATTTTCCTTTAGGTTTTCACAGTGAGCCTATTGTGTTTATTCACAGTTACTGATTATTACCATGTTGCAGCCAGAATGACATCTTCCACTTTCAAATGTCTTTCCCATCTAATTTCTGGTAGTGATTCACCATAAAGGTAGCAATTCTCATCCATTCAGAGCTAGAGCCAGCAAAACCTGCTGTCCTTGGTCTTGCTCCAGAAATTGAAAGAATGCTACTTAGTTTTATTCTCTCTCTTAGTGCTGTTTTCAATGATCTGTAATATTCTTTTCTTCTGATCAATGTTCCGCATGCGTATTTAATTGAAAGAAATATTAGGAAACATGGTAGACCGAGCAGAGAAAAAGAAAAGAGGAAAAAAGATTTGTGATGAATGGGGAGTGTTTGGCATATATTCAGTTTCACATATAATCTAAGAAATTAGTTCTTCCTTTTTCAGGATCTCTGATACTATTTAAGAAACAGTGATAATTAAAACTTAAGTTTCTTCTCTTGGTCTACTGAAATTCTATTTAACATTTAACTTCAATATAAAGCCTTCTTGGTCTTGTAATTGTGAAAATTTTGGGGTTGATCTCCAGACTGTGGAGCACTGCATGTTTTTGCTTTTGACACAGGATGCGTGACAGTGTTTGGCAGTTATACCAATTACAGAGTCCTCTTTAAAAACTTTATTAAAAATTGAGATGTAGCCAATGTTGAATCTGTGGAGGGAAACAAAGGCCTGACTGTAGATTTGCCTTCAAGCCACTTTGAAGATGTATTTAAAGTGGAGATTTTATATGCATTTGTGTAATTGAACATTTTAACTATTGTTACAGTAGAGATTTTTTCAAACAATGCTTAAAGCTTTAAAATATGTGTTCTTGGTTTGAAGTGAAATAGCAGTTCTAAGTTGTGCCTGAAAATGTAAAATTCATTAAATGCAGTTATAAGTGTTTTTCTCTACTCTGTCCTAAAAAGAATGGGGACAGCGTCGAGGAAAAAAAAAAAGTCTGCAAGAATTCCTTTTTTCCTGCTGTATTTTTACAACCCCATAAAACATGTATATCCCTCGCTCCTTTGTTTCTAATTAACTAAAGTTTTGCAAAAACTTGGCAAAATTGACTAGCAGTTCTGGCTTTAACCAATCTGTATAGAAAACTTCAGAGACTGCATACAATAAGTAAAATAAAGGATGCTTATAGCAGCCTGATAGCATTTTGTGATTGGATTACTGAAACTTTTCTGTCCCAGATGTCTGTTTGGCATCCTTGCTGTCCTAAGACAGATCAGTGACATAATTGATCTTTTCCCCTGTTCTGTTCTATAACCATTTATACAGCACATCCTGTGCAACCACATGGAAAATACAGATTGTATCTGCTTGAGTTCTACATGCTCTGGAAAAATCAGTCAGTAAAATTAGAATAGGAGAGCACTGGCTTGTTTGGATATTGGTTTGGGTCTTCAGATTTATTCTCTTAATTTTTGAAAGTGTTTTCAAGGTCATGTTTTATTGGCTAAGATAATGGTAAGAGCTGAAGAAGGATGTTTACCTGGTATTTGGTTTAGGCCTGGTTGTCTTATTCTAATAAATATGAGAGCAGCTAAAATTACAAAAAACCAATGTTTTCATCTAATGCTATGAGGTTTTATAAAAAAGTATATAATAATATCTTTTTCATTGTTGGTATATATAAAATGTACTACCTTGTGTTTTTTTGTTACAACTTTCAATAATGAGGGATTGCCATTAACCAAATGAAAAGATATTTTATAATGAACCTGAAAGCTACATTTCCTACAGGGAATCTTGTATTTTTATGCATGATTATCACTAGTCCTTCATAGTCCAAGGCAGATAAACAGATATATGCATTGAGTGGATTGCTTCTGGCAAAATTCAAAAAAAGGCCTGGCAATAGTTTGGTTACAGAAAATAGTCCTGTGACATGGAAAAGATGTGTACCCTTGCCATTGCAGGCTTCTTCATGAAAACACACTTCTTCCTGAATGCTAAAGTAGTGGCAGGACTTGAAGCATTTCTCTGGACAGACTCTTCTCCCACCTAATAGGATTTGCTATTAAGATCTTACTTTCTTCTGATGATTTTATCTGATAGTACCATTCTGGAATACCCCAAGTTCATAATCTCTTCTTAAGCAGTTGCAATTCTTAGCCTAACTATGCCATTCCATTATTTTTTCTCATTCTTTGCTGCTGAATCCTAAAGCAACTAAGTTTTGAATTTCGGGTGAACTGGTCATTAAGCTTAACAGAGTTTGGCTGTTGCATAGGACATTTTGGATACTAAGTTCATAACATAAGTGGTAATTACAGTTATGCAGTCCCTCTGGAATGACATTTTGAGCTCACAGAGCTGCTCAAGGTTATAGGCTATAGCATCTGCTGCTTGAACGATAGAAACCATTTTCTACTCTGCTTTTACTTTGGCTTTTGTAGTTTCAAATCACTATTGCTGTCTTTTCTACTATTACAAAATTAGCATGTTCAGCTGCTTTTGTTATCCAGTTGCCTTAAAAAGGCCAATTATGACAGTCTAATGAATCTTGGATTTTGACATTTCTCTTTAGCTTTTTGAGATTTCTCTGTGTATTCATGTCTGAGCCATGTAAATATCTCTTCAATGTAGATTTTTGAGCTTGTCAAGCAAAGTTTAGGTAATACTGCAAAATTCTCATTTACAGTTTAAGGTTCGTTTTTTTTTATATAATTTATACTAAGAATTTTTGTCAACTTGATTGTTTTGTGAGGTTTTTTGATACTTAGCCTGTTTTTCACGAAAAATAATTAACAGTTGTTCAGGTAATTAATTAGCTAATTTCCTTTATATTTTCCTATTTTGTATATGTACAAAATAGGAAAATTATTCAGGCTTTTTCACACATTTTGTTTCTCAGATCTTTTCGGGGGCTGGGGTGCATTCTGAATCTAAACTTAGGCTTTTAACTCAAAACTTCGCTGTCCTGCAGGAGTCTGTTTAGTATAGTGAATTGTTATATTGCAATGTTTTTTCTGCACTATGCTGAGAAATATGGTTATTTTAACAAGAAAATAGGAGAGGCATTTTTGGTTGGTACTGCTTAAACTTTCCTTGGTAATTGTAGCTGTTTTGTCTTTGCTTCAGTGGTTCAAATTGTTACTTACAATATTTTGTTCTTCTCTTACTTATCAAGTTCATATGACCCTCTTCTATTTTTGGTAGTAAACTGCACTGAAATATAAGTTGCATTTAATCCATAATTATGAGATTCACTGGGGTACTGATACACTAAAATATGAAACTTAAAATTATTTTTATTTTTAATCCTATGAAAGCATTTTAGTGTCAATCTTTGCCTTTCTATAAAAGATGTAGCTAGAGAGTCAGATTCTGCATGGGAGATTAATGTAGGGAGTGAGGAAGCTGAGCAGACAGTTTTTTGAGATATAGTTCCTTTCTCTACTTTGTTTTTTCAAGGTTATCTAACAGGATTGAAAGGGTATTTGAATACAAGTAGAATATCTGTTTTGACTGACACAGGTAATGCTCTTCTAGATACTCTAGGAGTTGCAAGGCTAAGACCACATACAGTGAAGGAGTAAATTAGCTGTGCCTACATATGTTTAGATGTCTTCCAAAGAGAGGAATTCAAGCCACAATTAGGTGAGGGAATTGTAGAGCAATTTAATTAACAGGAGTAGAGCACCTCATCACAGGTCACACTACCAGCACTCTGTGTAGTCAGTGATCTTGAGCTAGGGAATACAAAATGCAAAAGGATGTTTCTTAAATCTTACAGATCTCCAGAATTTGGATGCTAAAGTCAAACCTGTAAAAGCTGTGCTATTCAGAATATGTACTGGTAAAGTATTGTGTAGACTTAAGCTACAGGAGGAGAAGGTAGAGGTGGTGACTGTATACCGATTCTTCTGTGAGGATTGTGTACATGGTCCCTAAAAGTAATAACAATAAAAAAAGAAAAATAATAATATAATAACTTGATTAGAGTAGTGTTTTCTTTTTCTTTGTCACATGGTGATGTACTTAAGGTGATGTAGTTAAGGTGGTATATACTCTAGCTTCTGTTCAGATCATGTGAGGTGGTCCAAGCATGCTGACTGGTTATGGTTTACAGGATAGGTTTCAGGGGTTTCTGAGGAGTGGGACCTGAATACTTCCACATGGGTGAAGGTGATGTTGAATACACTTCCCCCTACTTGAGTCAAACACTGAAATTTAGAAGAGTGCACAAACTCACACAGCAATAAGTGTTTTTTGTTTTCAAATGAATCCTTTGTGATGCCTTTTACCAGGATGTTTTCAGATACCACGTATTTTCAGGTGATGCCCGGGGGAAGTAATGGACTTGCCACCTTCTTTATCTGACTCTAAAGTGGGGCTATAACTTGGTCTCACAGCCAAGTCTGGCATGTTTAAGTGTAGAGCATTTTCAGAGGCCTTGAGATCATTGAGAATTCTTTCTCCTCCATTACTGCTGTGTCTGTGCAACTTAAAAGTTGGATATGAAGTAGAATTACTGCTTTGCAGATGCCTGTGGGTGATGAACTTGGTTAGCTTCTATCCTCAGATCTAGTCAGTGAAAAACAAGTTAGCCTCATGTGCAAAATCTCCTGTCTGGTGTAACATTATACATTCTTGTGAATTAAATGGAAATCCCATCACATGTTTCCTGAACATTGTTTCCTGTTTTTCCTGTATTTTGGAAAATAAAGGACTTTTAGAAAATAAAGGACTATAATAACTTGCTGAAATTAATTTCTTTGATAAAGCAGGGTTTCTTTTTATCATTGGGCTGAAGGATAGAAAAAGTATCTATGGGAAAATAAAAACTATGAAGCCAAGTTCAATGATGAAATGTACCCAGAAGTAAGTGTCCCTAAATCTTTCTGAAATCTGTTAAAGGGTAGAAACCAGTAGTGTAAATTTACCTGAATTCTGTGTTATTTTTGCATCACACTTGGAAATAACTTAGTCATAGTTTGTATTCTTGATAGCTGATGGCTCAGCTCTAAAATATTTCAGTGGAAGCTTTTTCCATTTTTCTGTTCTATGCCTGATTTCTACTAAAGCTTCCAACTGAAATGGAAAGTGAATGGCAGGAATTTCAAGAATGCCAGTCCCAGGAATTTCAGTCCAAAATTGAAGATGTAGGACTGTTATGCCTCTTACTTGTCCACAGCTGGTGGATTCAGTTAGTGACAATGTGACAGCACATTGAGTAGATGAGACAGGAGTTGTTATGAAAAGGACAGGAAAGGTGCATTAATGCTGAAGTTATTGTGTAAATATTTCTGTTCTGTTGTGACATGCTTTTTCTTCTAAGCTAGGTATGAATGGAAGCTCTTGTCTAATTTTTTTTTTCAAATCTATTTATTGATAGCAGTGCGCTAGCTTCTTTAGTGGGCAGTTTGTTTAGAAGAAAAGATAAAGTTATTGTTATCTGCTAGACAGACTCTAGATATTACAGTTGTTTTTTATTTCCTTTATGCTTTTTTGGTTTGGGGTGATACTGAAATCAGCAGAGAATAATCTTTCTAGCACAATTTAAAGTATTAGAAAGCAGGCATTCTTTATTGTAATGCTGCACACATTCAGAGTATTTTTCCTCTTATTGAATGTGTATCATGAAATTTTGCAACGGGGTATTTATTCCATCCCTACATAGTCACAACAACATACTTCCAAGCTAATACATAATATCACTTTTCCTAGAATGAATTTACATGTCTCTGCCGTATACTGGAAGTCTTTTTATGGTCTTAGAGGATCATCTAAAGGTGGTTGCATTCACTGAGAGCCTCCAAAATTTTAAGTGACCTTGCCTTGAACTTCTTAGGGCATGTGCTGTTTTTTTTCTTGTTACATAACTGCCACAAAACCACTTAGGTTCCTCATTATCTGTTTATCCACTGGTTCCAGCTACATTTACAATCTACTGTCTACTTTTACATTCTTTTACCTAATTTCCTAGTTACTCTTTAAGCTCTATTTTGCAACTTTAAGGAATCTGAAAATTTCTTCTGAAAATGTCAGGGACATTGCTAATCATTTTCCACTTCAAATGCATTGTAAGCTTTTTCATTTTTTGTTTGCTGTAAGCTGAATAAATCAGTCAGTGGAGATGTGAGTGGGGGTGTGTGCCTGTATATACGCACGTATATGTACACAAATTGGTTTGCCCTGGCATAGATGAAATAGCATTTGCCTTGGTGTTGACATCTGTGGGTTTTGGTCCTGTAACTCTAGGTGCTAAAGTGCTTTAACCAGACTTCATGGACAATGTAGCTTTGAGAGTAAAACTTAAAACAAAAGTGCTCTCATGTAACTGCATATCAGTTCATGATGCTGCAAGCATAATGCAATTTCTTTAAAAGTAATAGTTACCTGAAGTTCTGCTTTAGTACATACAGTCTTCATCTGATTTGAGATCTTGTATTTTAGCCCATTCTGTGCACAGAAACTAAACTTCCTTAAGTCATTGTGTGCTATGAACTTGTAATATTCACAACAGGAGTTAAATTTTCACTTAAATGTGACATCTCAGCTTTTTCTAGAGTAGAATTATGGTTAAAGCATGTCTGGGAAACTGATACAGTGGGAGCAGTTGATATTCATTTGATTTCTGGGAAATTTTAGGCTGCTTCAGATAAAGTACCCTGAACACTTGTCTGTTTCTTTGGGTGCTTGGATCCTCTTAAGGTGATCTTCATTATTGTATTAATTCAAAAAGTTCCTGCTCTGAAGTATATCAGTTGTTTTCCCCCTCTAGAGAGCATTGTTTGCACTCTGAACTGTCCTCTTACATCGGTGCAGAGATTTGGAGAATGTGGCAGAATTCACTGGGCCACAGAGGAGTGACAAGAAGGAAGATAATTTTCTAGCTGAATGATGATCGTTTGAAAGAGGAAAGTCCTGGGTTCCCACAGCTATTTATACATTTAATCCAATAACTGTTCAGTGTAAAACATTGTAATACAATCTGTTCAAGTAGGTTTACTTGTCCACCATCTGGACGTGAGTACTGCCTGCCAAACCAGTTGGGAGGGCAATAAAAGAAATCAAGGTTACTTTAAAGTAGTGAGGGCTTCTCAGGATAACCTCTGCACACTTGCTTTCTCCGCTTAAGCAGCTATCACCTTCTCAGTTGTAACTTTCTGTGACAGCGGAGGTGGCTGAAGGAACTAAGTATAGAGTGCACTATGCCCAGTGCTCAAAGAGCCAGCCCTGGAATATTTAAAGGTAATAGAGGTCTTGGTGGGAACATAAAGGTTCCCAAATCTGCATTTTTCTTTCAATGTTCCTGGTCATTTGGATATTCCAAGAATGTAATATCCAAGCAAGGGGAGATTACACAAAATCTAAGTATGTTTTGTAAGTACCTGGTGACAGACAGGAGAAGCCTGTTCAAGTTTAGAATTGCCCATTCTGGTTTCTCTTTCTGTTTGCTGTAGACCCAAATTCCTGCTCTGTGTGGATTATCTAAGTGCATCATTACTTCTACAGATACCAAGCAAATGAGAATATAGCACAAAATTATAATGATTTAATCTACAGGTGGTCAAATACCACATTATTCGACTTTGTTTTAATGAAATGATAAATGAGAAGAGAGGCACTAAAGCTGATAAATTGTAGTGCAAAATTTTTTATACTGTAGAAAACATATTAGCAAGTGAGCTACACCAGAAAGCAATGAAGCATAAAGTCACCCCACTCTAGCATTCTGTTATGTTCATATTGGAGCTTTAGCCAGCTGTAGGGTTATCAGTAGCAGTACTGATGAAGATGGTCCCACCTGAGTAAGAACTGAACATTTCCCTCCTTATCCCCTTCATAAAGTTAGGATAGATGTGATGACACCTTAGGTGTGTTCATTTTACAAGAGCCTCAAGTGAGTAATGTTGGATAGGTTGTAAATTCAAGTATGTATTGCACATTCAGATGACATGTAGAATGATAGAAAATAGAACTTCAGTCTTTCATTGCGTTGTTTTTTTTTTTTTGTCCCACCATATTAAGGTGATATAGTTATGGTTGTGTTAGTGTATTCATCTATTGGCATTTGTCTTAAGTGCTTCAAAAATCTAGCTGAAGCTATTCAGTTATAGCAACATCAGGTTTTTTGAGCAATGAATGCATTGTGCTGTGATGCAGAACTCATGCTTGCTTGGCTGTGAGGGAGAAAATTACGAGTTCATTAGCTGATACAGCAGCTTTGTTTTCAAGAGTAATTTGATGTCTGTACTTCTCCCAAGTGAAAATGGAACTTTTCCTGAATCTAATGATAGTAAAAATGTTCTGGAGGAAACACATTTTTACTCAAGTCTTTACACTGAATCTTGACTCTACAAAAATTTTTTAAAATGTGCTTTAAAATGGACTTAGAGAGACACTTTAAGCTGGTTTCTATCATTAGAACTATAGTCACTTTTTCTAAGAATGAAAAATGCATAAAATTAGAAATTTGATTTCATGTGGATTTTAGAAGCTGTTTTCAGAAGGTAAAAATTTAGACTTCATGATATTATGAAAATGTTTTTATGAGAATGAAATGTAATTTTGGTAAGCACATAATATTTTTATTTTTCCAATGTAGACGTTAATTCCACCTCCAGTTTCCTCATTATGAGTTATTGAGTTATTCACTATAAGGTACCTGAATTTTTAATATTCAACATAGAAAACAATGCTGAGTATTGGTGTTTAAACAGCAGTTTCTTAACATATTTAAACCATTAGGGTTTGCATTAAAGCTTCCTGACTGCTTGTACAATCATGATTTAATATTCCACAATGAACTTCTGCTTTAGTCTTACTAATCACATTTATTTTATTTAGATAAAAATTATGTGCTGAGATCTATGAATAGGTTTTTCCTTAAACTACTCAGAAATAGATCTAAAAGTGCAAAGTAATTATTTTATATTAAAAGGATTAAGTGATTTATCTGCCACTAGAGATTGTCTGCCTCCTGTTGAACCACTGAATCCATTCATTAACTTAGCACCATGCTACATCCTTTCTCTTCCAATTAACTACTTACTGGGAAGGCAGCATTCTGATTAAAGGAATTCCTGCTCAGGAAACTGTGATACTTCTGTTTCTTAGTGTATGGGTAAATGGCAGGTATGCCAGAACCTCATGTGGATGGCTGAGAGAGGTAAAAGGTTTTGTTGTTTGAAAATGCTGAGGTACTAGGCACAAGGAAGAATGCTAAATTTAGTGGTTCTGTTGTATTTATGTGTGTGTTTTTGCCTCCTGAGAAACAGAATTTACTAGGAAACTCTGACAATAAGTGACCAAAGAGTGGATGGCACAATAAAATAAAACTATGGAGAGTGAATGTCAGAGATGGCAAAGAATTTGTGAATAATCATTAGCAATCAAGTGACAGTGAAATAATGTGAGGATAGATGAAGATTTCTCTCATAAGGACCATGAGTTGTGATGAAAAGTTTGAAGAAAGTATTAGGAGGCATAGTACTCTGAAATATATATTAAAATAGGTGTAGTGGCTGTAATATACAAACTGCCTAATTTTTAAAATTGAGGCTTACACTCAATTAATTGTGATGCCTTCAAGACTTTCTCTACTGCTACTTTTGTAACTTTTTAAAATTGCTTGTAAAATCTCTTTACTGAAATGTTTTATCATAAGAAAAAAAAAGGGGAAAGGATGGTTTTGCATATCCTGAAAAGAAGGAAGGAAAAATCAACAGTTTGAACTTGTATCCAAATTTTAGTGATTAAATAGTTGTGTCATGAACATTTCTGTGTTACAATTTGTGATTTCTGGCAAGAAGAGAAAATGTGAATTTTCCTTAATATGTTGTAGGATTTTTATTAGTTTCCATGCTTTGCTTTGAACCCTTCGCTTTCTGGTCTGATAGTAGGTTGTCCATTAAATTGACTGGACCATGTTGCTACTGTTAACTATGTAAAGTGCTATATATATTTTTTGATTGTCTTTGAAAATTACTTCTAATGTCCTAAAATTGAACCTCTCTTTAGAGAGGCAGATTGACTGATATTTGGAGAAAAAAAAAAAATACAAATAATTTCTTCATCCGGAAGGGTCGACCTTGAAACCGAAGTGGGCTTTCATTAATTTCATGTGAAGAAATGAAACAAGGTGCTACTTTCTGAAATCCTTGTAGAAGACAGAAATTTTCTGTCCTACACTTTCAGCTTCAGAGAGAGATTTGATAGGACGGCCCCTAATGTTAAAGTCATCTGCAGACTTCAGGTATTTGAATTCAGTTGTTAGATATGTAACTGGTTTCCTGTGTAACATCTTTGGTTACTTGTCCATTTTATAAACTATAAAGGTTGGTACTTTCCTTTTTTCTTGCTTTTTCCATTTCATAACAAAGAAAGCTGTGTACATTGCTTTTTCTTCTTTTTTTTCTCTCTTGTTTTTGTTGTTGTTATTTTTGAGGTATGGCAACACAAATTCTTTTTAATTCTTCTTGGAAGAAGTAGTGGTCTTTATGTGCTCTATGCCTTTCTTAGTAGCAAATAATGTGTCAAATTTAGTAAATTTAATTTTGGAAAAAAGTGCTGTGAGTGCTCATGGTAGGTTTTGTCTTCTGCAAAACCTTAAGACTTAAAAGGATTTATGAAATTTAGTTCTGTATGTTATGATATTTTCTGAAAGCAGAACAAACTGAATGTATGATAGAAGTCCATCAAATATTTATGGTTGCACATGGCCAAAAAAACACGGTTTCCCTGGTGTCTTTTGAAACTTTGACAATGCCAGCATCATATGGTCATCCACTTGAAAAAGTGTGGATGCAAGGGTGCATATTTTTCTAATTTTATGTAACTCTAGCCACAATGCTCATAAAGAAAAAGCATGATAATAGGTCTGTCTCTTATAATCTTGTATCCTTCCTCTGATAGGGATTCTGCAGATTTTTGACATTTATAGTCATCTTCTAATACAGATTTTCATTGCCTTTTTCACATGTTTTTTTCTTTTGGTTTTCAAGGTATAACTTGTTTTCAAAACCCTCTGGGTTTTTATAAAATGTAGATTCACCAGCTGCAAACTTAAGTTGGTACAGGAAAAGTTACTTCTTTTCTTCCTGTGACTACATTCACATCCTCCTTGACCTAAAAGTCTCCTTATTTCCTATTTCCTTCCTGTATCCCAGATGCTGGGTTTTTTTTCTTTGTGCATGGATTGATTCTTATAATTTAGTTCCTTTTTTTTTTCTTTTTTTTTTCTTTTTTTTTTTTTGTTATTATCTTAGCTTTTTCTGTTTTCTGTAAAAATAGAATATTCACATACATTGATGCAAACTTAAAGCCTGCTCAACTCAGAGAGTAGATTTTATTCTGGAACATTTGTGGCTGCCCTGGGGAAAGTTATGCATGTATTTTCTGCCAAAAATCGTTCTCTAGTCTGTTCAAAGTCAAATTTCAGACTGCCTAAATTCACTTCCTGTGTTAGGTTGTGTCTCTTGCCTTCAGTGTAATACTGCATTACTTTCCTTCCAGTCTGTTTATTCATGTTGTAAGTTCCAGTGATTCTACTTTTTCTTCATATGATGGTTTTCCTTCATATGTTTTTTGTCATCATACTTCTTACTTAGTGTCACACTTCTGTAATTATCTAGTTATTTTTCCTTATAGCCTTTAGTTTCATCTTTTCTACAATATTTACAACATTCTTCTCAAGAAATTTGGTATTTTTAAGTTTTCCCTTCTTTTTGATATTCTACTCTTCCTGGTATGTACAAATGGATTTTAAAAGTAGTCACACAATCTGTCTTATATCTGTTGTTCTAAGGTAGTTTGTTATGTTTTGTTCTTCTCTAAGGGGAGAGATGAATAAATGCAAAAGTAGGTTGAGTAAAAATTTGATGTCTCTGAAGAGATCTGTGTTGTTTAGATTTTTTTCTTTTGTTCTTGCCCATAAAACCCTCTGAATTTCTTTGGAGTGGGAGAGGAAAGCACACCTGTAATCATTACGATATCTGGAGACAAATGTAGAAGGGAATCAAGGGTTTGATTTAATTATTTGTTACTCATCTTTTCTCTTACCTTCTGATTTGTGTGCTTTAATCTAAAATCAGAGACCACGTGCACATTTAGTGCTGGTATTTATACAAATATATCCTGTCAGGACCCAAATGGGTTCAGCATTGACAGCATTCAAGAAAGACTAGATCATACTACTTTCTTCTTCCTTCCAGTTGCCACCAGCCTATTTCAGCCACTATTTGAGTTCCTCCCCATTGCTGAGTTGACTGAATGCTGTATTTGTTCTTAATTCAGTTATTTGCCTTGCGTCAGCTTTCCTTCCAGGTCTCTACCCCTTGCAAGTATAGAGAGAAATTTAAGAATTCCTTTTTTTATTATTTGTTTTTCAGCTTTTAAGTTTTTAAACTTGCCCTTGAATCAATCATTCATTTGTTTCCAGACTGATAAATCATTGTTTTAAAAAGTTATCTTGGCAGCTCACACTGCAGAAAGAAATACTCAGTTGCTATTTCATGTGATTCAGGTTTTCTCTGTGGAAATTCCTACTGATACTGTTCTGATTGTTAGTATATACTTAAGTGTCATGTGCTTTTCTCGTGTTACCAAACACTGCAAAGTAACAACAAGGATAAATCCTTCAGATATCCCAATTACTATTTCTAACCATAAGATATTAAAGGACATTCAGTTTTACAGATATTCAACACAGATTGTTTTTCTGTTGCACCTGACTTTTCTAATCAGGGCATAAAGTGTAGTAGTTCTTAGAGACTCAGCACGGTTCTTTTTCTCTGTGACCTCCTTTTGTCTTTGAGATTTAATAAGTTCCTTGCTTTAAGCTTGGAGGTCTTCATTGTCACTTGTAGGTTTTGAGTTTGCATCTCTTCCCTGAAAATTCAAACTAGGCTGCATGAATTAGCTCTGTAAACTCTTCATACTTTGCTACACTTGGAGTAGAAAAATGGGATGACATGGTATGAAATACTATCAAAACAAATATGATCTCTTTGAAATGTTTTTTTTCCTGCTTCAGTGTTTATTGCAATATTGAAATACAAAAGGTTAGTAGTGGATTCTGATCCTATCATAATCACTCTCTGCTCTAATCTATAAAAGGGATGATTTCCATTCATTCAGCTCTAGTCGTTTCCTCTCTTGTTATCCATCTATTGACAGGAACCCTCATGGAGATGATTTTTATCCTGTTGCTATGTTCTGTTGCATGAAAATGGTTCAGATGATCTCTCTTCCCAGAACAGGAAACTGTATGCCATATTGTGATAATCAGAAGACATCTTTTCTTTTTTAATTCCTTTCTGAGTGGTGGTTTAAAACTACGTTGTACTTTGAATATTTTAGAACATCAAATCATCTAGGATCTCAGTATAAGATGGGCAAGAATGGCTTAACTCATTCGGTCTGAGTTCACCTAATCCAGTATTTTTTTCTTCTAACAACATCTGCAAACGGGTACCCAGAGAGGGGAAGCACTGTCTCCTCAGCAACCTGTAATCTTCCACCCTTCTGCTGTTTTCAGCTCTGGTTTTCTTGAGCCTAATGTTTTCCACTAATGGATCTCTCCATGAGGAATGCTCAGTTGTGAGTAGTTCATCAATCCTAGGCCTTGCACCTCTCTTTCTTTGCTTTACAGAATGATGCTGTTAAGGAATCTACATCTGTAGTTACAGCTGCGTCAGGAGAGGATTGACAAGTCTTTACAGCTCATGCCTTGTCATTTTATTCATCTTCGTCTTTGCCAAGTATTTTGCTGTCGAAGAAAGCGAGTGCTTTTCATCTCTCCTACTATCTACATTAGTGTTGTTGACATGCTTCTGAATTTACTGAGAAGAGTTATCATTCAAAAGACTTTACAGCTACCTTACTTCATAGTTAATTTGTTCTTTTACAAGAGCTGCTTTTGGCCTGAAGTAGATTTTTTTTCCTCTCTCTTAGCTGTGAATTGTGAATTAAGTGAAACTGCCAAATCAGTTATATTCAAACCTATTGTGTAATCAGACCTATATTTTGCCATGCACAAATTGGATTGCAATGATGATTTTACCATCTCTGTTGAGGGAGTTTGTTTACATTTTAATTAGTGTAGTATTTATTCTTAACAGTGGGTCAGCATTCTTAAGAGTAGCGTTCTCCTTTTCCAATGGTATACTGCACTTAGAGTCTACCAAATACAGGCCTCTTTAGTGCAGATGTTGAAGAGCCCATTCTCTTACTGAAGTATGTACTTTAATGATATTTGTGTATATCTGGACCTTTTATTGATGATAGTCTTAGACTGTGAATGCAGTTTCAGCTTTCTGGGACTGAGAGTAATTAAGTACATTGACCTTGGAGTAAATCTTTGGTCATTTGGCCTTTGAATTAGACATTACCCATTTGACTTAAAAGAGATTTAAATTTGCAGAATTGGACTTGTATGTTCCTATTACGATAAGCACGTTTGGTTCTTTCTATGCACACAAATAGCTGATAGGGCATATCAGACTTAATCAGTTTTTCAGGTTGTAGAAGTTTTATATTGTACATGCTTTGAGCAGGGATTCTTCCCTTCTGTGGATAACTGACACTGCAAATCATACAGTTTCTGATTGGGTGAAGGATCAAAGCTCTTCATTTTTTTCTTAAGTTTTTTTCCAAGAAACACAAGAAATGGATGTTTTATTTATAATCTAGTAGTTTGCATAATGAAATGACAGAGAGAGCCAGAAGGTCCAGGAAGAAGGAAGTTTTCAGTGGAAATCAAAGGGAAAAATAATTAATGAATAGGGAAAATAAAATAATGAAGAGGATGACTATAAAAGTCGCAGAATCTCCATCCTTGTAGACTTAAAAATCTCTACTGGACAATGCCCTCAGCAGCCCATGGAAACTCCTGAATTTAACCATGATTTGAGGTGAACGTTGAATGGGATGACCTCCATAACATTTAAAATTGTAAAAACAGTAAGTATCAAGAATGTATGATTTTTAAAACTATTCTAATTAAAACTACATTACATCTTGATAAAAGGAACGGTGCTGCAGGGAATAGTTGTTAGATATTGAAGTAACTAATAAGAGATGCTCATTTCACATGACTATTTTGTATGAGATGAGTCTAGAAGTCTTTTTTCAATCTAATATATTGGTCATCTTCCATCAGTCATTTGGAGAGAGTGACACGTAGGTTTATGCATGACATGGGTTATTTCCTGTGATTAAAAACTAATGGTGCAGTATTTCTCTGTGTTGTACTCACCCACCTGATTGCTCTGTGTGCTTGGGAACTAAGTGTGAAGGTCACTTCTACAGGACTGTCCCAGAATACTGTGATGGTGGGGGATGAGGGAAGAATGGCAGCCATTTGAAAATGTTCTAAGCTGATGAGGAGAGAGCAGTGTTTGGACCAAGAAATGAGGAAGTAATTAGACAATTATGTTATTGCATATGCTTATCATACTGGCATGGGATGGACCATCCCAGTAATGATAGCCATATCACTGCTGAATAACAAAACATGCACTACAGAGTGATGGACTAGATCTATCACTAGATCTACTAGATCTATCTTGTTAATCATTGGGCTTTGGGTATTTGAAAGGTAGTTGGATACACCACCAAAAACACTTCAGTGTTTTGGAATATTAGCCAAATATTTTATCAGAGTGCTCAGCACTGAAGTTTGGTGCTGACATTATAAATGCCATTTGTAGATCTCAAAGTTAGACCAGATGAATATTGCAAGTTATGCTTTCATAGCTGTTGAATTTTCCACAACTTGAGGCAATCAAGTGTGCAGATGTCTAATCGATCAATTAATTTATAGGGTTTTCATCACTAGCCTCAAAGATGGAATTAAGATTTTTTTTTTTTTAGAGCTCATGTAATTTCACCATAACTAGTGTAGTTTTTCTATTCGTTGGAACATTTGAATATTGTTTTGTCCTCTGTGTTCTTCCCTTTTCCTCTGGATGACTTAAATATGCTAATATTATTTGAAAGTAGTAATTGTTCTTAGGATAATATTATTTGCATGCATGCAGCCATTAGTATTCTGTTCAGTGATCTGTCATATCTATCTTATGATCTCTGATTGTCAAAGAGGTCTAATGAGTTACTTGAAGTAAGTGGATTGGATTAAGTGTTTCTAGAAATTGTACTTATACTATACTATGACCAATTTCAACACCAGAGTTCATATTTATATCGTGATAACACCACTAGAATGTCATTGGTAACTTCCTCAATGAACTTAAGCTGTGTTATATACTACAGTTTGAGCAGGAATATGAAAATAAGGCTGTCCACTTCCTGAGGGTAGGTAGATTTAATGCTTAATTTCACACAATGATTAAAATAGCATTATCTTAATCAATTACCTGAGGAAGTGTTCAGCTGTAGGGTTGATACCAAGTTCTACAGACTATATTCAGATGCTCTTTAGTACCAAGGACCCTGCCATGAGAACCAACAGATGGAATTATTGCAAGAAAAGAAATTGGGTAGGTAAACTGAAATCAATTTTTTCCATACCATTAATTTGGGGAGAAATGCTTTAGGGTTTGCAGAAATTTAATAAATATGCATAAGGTGAGATTTTGTTTTCCACATCCTTTACATTTATACTGGCTTATTAAAGATTTAATTAAGTTTTCTGAAAAGGGAGAGGATGCAGTCTTGCAAAAAAATGTAGATGACAGTGTGGGTTCACAATAATTAGGGCTTCGGGGATAAAATAAAGATTCTCTACAGTTAATGAATATTAAGGCAATGGCTGCCTTGAAAACTTGCAAAAATGACAGTGTTTTACTTACCACATCTGTCTTCTGTTTTTTTTTCTAGCCCTAGTCCATCAATATATGTGACAGATTACGTATTATTTACTTCTGCAACTATGAGTAGTAAACAAAAGTTACAGAAGATATTTTACTTTACTCTGTTTGTGCGTAAGCAATTTTCTTTTACCAACTTCTTGCTCTTCATTATCCTGCATCTTCCATCTTGTCCATTCATTTAAATATCAAAAACAAGTATCTCTGGATTAATTTTATTAATATCTTTCTATTGAAAAGACACATCACAAAGCACTGCAAAAACTGTGATTTTTTTTAATCCTTCTTTGAGTCCATTTTGCTGTTTAAGTTCTAAAATCTTGACAGTGGTTAGACAAAAATTGTGGAATAGCAACTGTGGACCATGTTAATGCATGGTCTTCATTAGTCTCTTATATTCTGTGTGTAAAAATACATAATAAGCAAATTACATGTTTTTTGTCTTCTTTGACTTGTAGCTTCCAAACTCTTGGGGACAAGAACTGTCTCTCATGTGCAAAACTAGTTCAGTGTAAATGGAACTATAATATTATACTTGAGTGCTGAACAACATAATTTGGACTTAAAAATTCTATGCCAGTGTAGTATCAAGGAAATATATTGTTCTGCAGTTCAAAAGGTGTATTCAGTTGTGAGTTCAGTACAGTTGTCATGGATTTTGTTATAGACTTTTGTTTAACACCTTGAAAGTAACTTCTAGCTTATTTCACCTTTGTAGTACATATTAGAGTATGCCGTTCAGCCATATGCTGTACGTATGGCAGAAGCTTGCATCCTATATCCTTAATACCCCTCAACCATTTTGCAGGTCTGCTTTTCTGCCTCTATCATTGTTGATCCTGTATTCCTTTTAGAGTATCTCCTGGAAATCTTCCTAGAAGAAAGGCAATTTCTTTTCCATTCTCTATTTTCCTCTTAAGAGTTCTGGTGGCCCGATCTGCCATAAATAAGGCAGTAGTACTTACCTCTCTTTCTCTTCATTAATTTCCATGGGAAAAGCAGGTATTTTCGTGACAATGAGTGATGAAAATAGGATAAAGTGAAAAAGGAGCTGTAGTATGGACTGAGGAAAGATCAGCAGATAGTGGAGCTTCCTCTAAGGGGTTTCTACACTTTACTGAAGAACTGAATTCTTCTTTTCCTTTAAAGCCTGCAATGTCTCTGAAGCATTGGCTTGCCTGTGGTGCATAGCTTTTTACATTAATGTTTTTAAAATATACCCTTTCCTGAAATTTCTTTTATTCGTTGACATTTCGAGTTTTAATTATCTGAAAACTGCTTTATTTGCATCTTGCTAGCTCTCCCTGATGGTCTGTTTAAATGCCTTTTAGAAGTACCAGGAGAGTAAATTTTTCTCATTGGTTAACTCTGTTCTAAGTGGGAACTGTTAATGTGCCTCAGATAGAGTATTTGATTTTGTGTAAATATGAAGCTTTACTTTAGTGTTACAACTTCTGGTAACTTATCCTGAAAACAGAACTGTGTATCTGCCAATTGACTTAGTGAAGCTACAGATTATTTCTCCCAGTCCCTTTTGTAAGCAGCTGGTAAAAAGCCATCTGGCTCACAAGCCATGTCTGTTCTGTATTATGAAATCTTTAAATACTTGCCTTTTTGCACTCTTATTTGTCTTTTGAACCATTCATTACATAGTTTTTGACAAAGCAGTACTATTTCAGAAAAATGTGGTCTCTTCTAACCTTGTACCTTAAAAATAAATTATTAGATATTTGGCCAAAGCCAGTGAGCCAAACTAATAGTAAGTCACTGAGACAGTCAGATGATTTCAGTCAAGTTGGAGTGCGTGTATAAAGCAACCCATTTGTGTTCACTGTTAATAATCATCCAGTTTCAGTCCTGCATATGTAACTTCATGTGTATACATAGTGAAGAATATTTAACTAACTAATTTTAAAATTTTTGTATTTATTGTGTCCCATGTACATTGTTTTGCAGAGCAATTTCAATTCAGTTTAGCTACGTTCTTGGAGTGGGAGATAAGGACTTTTGTACCAGCAAAGTAATTGGAAAGTAATGCCTCATACTTATTTTTAAATGTGTTTCAGACCTAAAACTTTATAGCAAATCATGTTGTGTTCTTGTAAAAGGATAGGTTTCTGTCAAATGGAGATAAAGTGTATTCTCAGTCTTTGTGTCTGTAGGGATTAGGGCAGTAATTGCATCTAATTTCTGGAGATGCTTTCTCCTCCCTGTGGTCACTGATGTATTATTTCACTGAAAATGTTAGGGGAGGAGTTGAAATGTCTGCAGTGGATTTCTTGAACCTGAATATAATTACTATTACTTTACTCATCTCTAGACTTGTCAGAATGAGAGTTTTTCATAACTGTTTTCTTCTAAATACAGAGGGGGCAAACTCACTGTGTAAATTGAGAATTTTAGTTAGGGACGTGCACATATATAATGCAGGGAAAAGGAAATTTTGACAGAATGAATGTTCTCTAGACAATGTATTTTTTTTTTATGATGTCTAGTTCTTGAACTGTGAAACCCTGACTCCCTTGAACAACATGGAGTATAAATTGTGCCAGATGAAAACTGGAATGAGCTGACAAGTACTATCTACTTTTTCTCTGGCATGTTTTTAAGACTGCAGGAAATTCCTGTGATGAAAATCCCCCAGACTGATAGTATTTAAAAGTGGTACATCCAATGTCAATATTCCTGATTGGCATTTTTCCTTGTAATGAGGTGATTTACTGTTTGTTCTTGCATGTTCCATGAATATTCACCAATTTTGTTCTTAAGCATATTGATGTGCTTTGCACTTACTTATCACTTACAATTGGTTTCAGGGTTATCTAATCTTCCTCTCTATAGCAATTATTCTTTATCTATCAGAAGATCCACTCTCTTACTCTACTTCAGGGTATCAAAGATTTTTTCTCACTTGATCTTTCACAAGTTAACTTGCCTCTTGGGTTATCTCTATAGATGATTTTGTCTTGTTAAATTGAGGAGCAAACAGATCAGAATCATTCTGTGCTTTTGGGTCAGTTACTGTTTCAGTTTTCCTGGGTTTTCCTTCCAGTATCACCTGTTTTAGCTTAGACAATTGTGGTACTGTAAATAATAGTAGTGGCAGTGTATCCTGTCTTCTAACTGGCAAACTTCATTAGTTCTATATTATGGCCACTGTTGTAGCATTTGTAAGGGAACTAGAGAAGTGACTGTCTTAGAGTTTCATGGAAGAAAGTGCAGTAACAAAGACTCACACTCAAAAAGGAAAGCTTTTTGTAGGGAAACTATTTTTGTTGATTCCCCAGGCTGTAAGTAAGCATTTCTGAAGTGCGCTTTTTATTTGCCAAACTGACTTCAAAATCTAGGTTGAATGGGAGTTGAAATGGGGGGGTGCTGGAAGATGGCATGCTTAACTAGTGTTTAATATTGACCTTAAAGAATGCAGATATCAAAACTAGAATATTTAAATATAGGATAATATGTTGAATTAGCTGTACTGAATATTTTTCAGCTAGCTTCAAAGAAAGGACATGAATGTGTGTAAATTTTATTCACATATGAATTGTTTGCCTTTTAAAGATTATGTAGCCTTTGACTTCGATAATTTTTCAGTCTTACCTCTTTCTGGAGTTATTTGAAATACAGAGATAGTGTTTTCCACCTCAGGATGTCCCTGAGATGCAAATGGTGAGGGCTGGGATGATATATACTAGTATATCTAATATGTTTGCTTGGTACCTGCAGTGTTCTGTGGGGATCCACTATTGCATGTGGTCCAGGCTGACTTGCGGCCTGAACTGGTATTGTCTCTGTTATGTTCTTACAGTGATGGACTTGGCATCTGAAGAGGACTTCAGAATAAATATTTGTGCATTTAGATGATCAGGAAAAGTGATTCCTGGGAAAATTAGAAGTGTCTCTTTTTTAGCTGGGAAAAAAAACCAGGGAAAGTACTTCTCTGATTTATTCTTCTAATTGTTTTCAAAGCAAAGCTCTAGGATAGGCCTGTGGAATATCAAATTTTATAGTCATGCTTCCTTTCTCCTTTAATATTTTTTGTTATTCTATATCAACAGAGTCTTTAAAACCAACCACAGAAAACAATCCACCAAATCATTTTTTTCTCTTTCTTTTTTCTCTGTCCTTAAGCACCCTACACTTCAAACATGCAAATATTCTTTTTGTTTACCTTAACTTTAGATGCAGAATAATCATAGGTATTTACTTGCTCTGTTACAGAATTGAAGCTTATTATTTCTTGAACTTGTTTAGGTTTTGAAATTATGTTCCTCGTAGCAAAAGAATAATCTAAGGAGGTTTTTTGCTTTTTTGTTTGGGTGGTGGGTGTTTTTTCTAGTTTGTTTTGCATTGGTTTAAATCTGCAGTTGTTTTTAACCCTGATAGATCTTATATCAGCCAAGTCTGGATATTTTTGTTTAGTGAGAATGGTAATGATATTTTGCATAATATTTATTTCTTTTCTACTGTGGGAGGTTTAATCCTATGGGTACTTTGGTTAATGGGTAAAACATAATGTGGAATTTTAAGGAAGCAAAACTTGTATCTGTCATAGGTAATTATGTTTCAATGCCTTTGGTAGTAACAACATTTTCCACTCTAAAGATAAATTATTTTGTCCGCAATTTTCGTTTATAATTTTTTAAATTCTTAAATTTTACACAGACTAGTTTGTGCATAGTTAGATATCTTATTTGAGAAAGAACTTAACGCCTTGTCACAAGATAGAAAGTGTTAATTACTTATCATCACCACATCTTTCCTCTGACATTACTCTCTTAATTCACTTCCTGTGAAGATGCAAGTGAGAAATTAAATTCTTTTTTTTAGCTTCCCAGTGTACTAATCAGCAAGATACCCTTTTGTATTAACATTAAGGTGCCAATAAGAAATAGGTACTTGAGAATTCTCTCAGTAATACCAAAAAGACAAATTCATGACCTATGCCTATGTGTTGGTTTTGGGGTTTGGGCATTTTTGTTGTTATTTTTTAATGTTTGTTTTGGGTTTTTGATTGTTGTTTTTGATTTTGTTTGGTTGTGGGTTTTTTTTTTTAATGCTTTGGAAGATGAAGAAGCCAGAGTACTCATACCCAGATTATTTTTCAACTAGATGCTTTATGTATTCCCTGTTTGGAGTTAACTAGTTGTTCTTTGCTTGTGTGGAGAACTCTGCGTATTTGTTGATTTTGTTAAAGGTCACTTAGCTTCCTCTAAAATTCTTTTATGTTATATACCCTCATTTTAAATGTCTGTTATATAATAACAAAAGTTGAAGTACTCTCGTATTGCTTGTTGGAGCAATTTAAAAAAACAAAAAAGCAAATGTTATTCTTAAGGAATTTCTGTCAAAATTATTTCAGTACGCTTGATTGAGGTCTCATTGTTTTCCTGTTCAGGCAGTTATATTTCTGATTACTGAACAGTGCTTATGTGCCTTGGAACAATTGAATTTCTGCCCCTTCATTCTGGTATGTTTTCACTCATGGAAACAAATCTCTGATTTCTTCTGTATTTACTCTGCATTTTACATTTTAAATGGTTGTTGAACTGATTTGTCCTTAACTTTCTTTCTTTTAACAGTAGGTGCTACTGCTCCTTCCCAGTCTTCCTTTATAGTCTAATTCACTTTAAATTCTTGATGCCTTCCCTAGCTAGCCTTTCATAGTTTTTTTTAAAATAAAACTTCTTTTCGTTGTTGCAGTTTAGTCATCTATTCTGTACTTCCAGGGATTGGAAATACAGCCTCTATATTTTAACCTGGTGTTTGGAATAACATAAAAAACTGAAGAAGAAAGCTTTTTTTTTTTTTTTTTTTTAGCATTAGACATAGTTTGGTTGTCTGGGTAATTCTTCAATGTAGCACAGTGCTTAAGGGCTTTGAGGGATTAGTCTGTATGTGGTGATTCCGCAGAGAAGAGAGCTGAGTTATCAATGGCTTTGTAAAATGTCTCTCTAGCATGCCTGTTTACAGAGAGCAAAACTGATCCAGATTCTATTTATTTTTTTAATTTTTCAGGGAGAAAATCTAGTAATACCCTGAACTTTTGTTGCTCTTTTGGCTTTTTGATCTCTTGCAAACTGTGATTTATTGGTAGCATTCCGTCAAAGTTAAAACAACCTCAAATTTCTGAGGTGAATTACCTCTTTATGAAATTACTATCATCATTACTTTATCAACTTTCAACATAAAATCTTTTCATTCCACAAATACATGGAGAAATGGGCAGTAAGGGATAGAAAGGGAAAGATGATTGTCAGTATTTCAACAGCAATTCAGTTTGTGAATTACTTTATCATAAAACAGGGAACAAATAAACTTTGAACAAAGGAACAATTTTGTTGATGTCTGTCCAAGTCACCTTTTCTTTAGATGCTACTTGCTCTGTAAAGTAGAACATGTTTTACATTCATGAAATAACCAAAAAATAGGATGGAACCACTCTTCAGTAAAGTGATGTCTTTTCATGCATGTCCTTTAAATATCATGCTTTCCACCTAATGTTCTGAAATTGTAAATGTTCTGAGGGAGGGCTGAGATACTTGGGAATGTTTATCCTAGAAAAGCAAAGGTTCAGGAGGAGTTATATCGATGTAAATAAATGCCTGAAGGGTAAAGTGGGAAGATGACAGCCAGAATCGTTGGTGCCTACTGACAGGACTGGAGGCCGTGGGCACAAATTGAAACACCAGAGGTTCCATCCAAACATCACTGAACACTTCTGTGAAAATGACTGAGCATTGTCAGGAGTTGCCCAGAGGTTAGGAGTGGCTGGTTGTTTTGTTTGGATTTTGTTATTACTTGTTTTGGGGTTTTATTTGGTTTTGCCATTTTTTTTTAAATTTGTTTTTGTTTTAATTTGTTTGTTTGTTTGTCCTAAGGAACATACTGTATAAGTTATTTGAATTTTTCCCAGGGCAACATGTCTTCATTTGAGGTATATAGGGTACTAGAGCTACGTGCTCTGGTATGTACAAAAGTAGTATATGAGCAACCTGATCCTGGATTACCAGGTTCTTATGGCTTACTATGCAACACTTTCTTTTTTAATAGTTAAAGAGATTCAGCTGGCAAAAATATTTTGCAATGAAGTTGAGAGGGAACAGGTGGTTATATAGCACTGTATGTAGAACATTCAACTTTAGGTACAGTGATTGAGAGTAGAAGAAAGACCTCATTTTTGCATTTTCAAAGACTGTGGACTCTAGATTTAGAATGAAGAGAAAGGAGGAGAAGTATTTTGTGTCTTCCTGTAGTGTCAAGCCTTTGCATTTAGTAAATAAATACAATTTCTTCAAATGATCTGTATTAAGTAAGGCTGCCTGCTGATTTCAGCAAACAATGAAGAAGTTAAGGAAAGAATTACTATTTTTAAACATAAACACAATGTTAACAGTGTGTTGAAGAGTCAATATTCTTTGTAGCAAGGGAGAGGTACACAAAGTATATATTAGGTCCTGAATGGCTTTCAGTAGTTAATTCATAATTCTACACAGTAAATTGAACCAGGCTGCCAAATGCTCTGAGATAACTCTTGCAGAAAGCTGAACTTAACAACAAAACCCCTTGGGGTCCAAAAACTCAGAATGGCAATATAAATAGCAACCAGTTTAAAAGGCTGGCTTACTTAAGTTTAATTTTACCTAAAAATCAGAAATGTTTGAAAATAGCAGGTGAAATAAGTTGATATTAAACATCTTGATAATCTGTAGCTTTGAGATGTGTTCCTGGACTTAGAAAGAATTTTGATTTCTGAAATAATAATTGTGCATAGAGTTAACTTGAATTATCTGCTTAAAAATTAAAAACTTTTTTTCTCTGAAAGGTATGGCTAAATCCAATTCCCAGGAATCTGAAGGTTCTGGCTATTGAAAAACATTATAGTAATTTAGAATTAGGAGTTTGATCTTAATTAATTGAAATATATGTGCAGAATTATTTTTTAACTTTTTGTGCATAATTTTAATATTTAGCTAAAGATTTTCATTCTTTAATCAAGAACAACTGCAATATTTTTGCTAGGTCACCCTGAATTGTTTTCCACTGAGAGTAAATGGAGCTTTTTTAGCCTTTGTGTGTAGCAAGTACTCTTGGAATCTTCCTGGATGTCCTATATTATGCTCTCCTGAGACTAATATCCTTCCAGTATAGAGGTGACCTAAGCAAAATGTACTTTGAGGTTTAGCTGGTGCTTTTGTTGTAGAATCTTTTCTCTAATTCATAATTCAACCTTTTGATATTTCTCATTGTATAATTAATTACTTCCATGCTTATAAAGAAAAAAAGAAAGTAAAAATAACAGGGGAAAGGTGTATAGTTCTATAAGGCATATTACCTAGGCTTATTTCTATAAAACTTAAATGGTTTAACTTGTGTTTATTCAATGCAATAAACATAACAGGTATTATCTTTCCTGAAATATGCTGTGTTCCCTTTTACAGTACTAGAGTCATATTCTATAATTCATGTTGTTGATCTTACAGGCTTTATTTAAATCAGATTAACTTTATTTTTTAATGAATGTAAGTTCCTATAAAGTTTGTGACAAATTGTGAAAATTTTGATAAGTATTAAATATAAAGCATGGTGAATTTCTTGTATTTTGAAATCAGTTGTCAATTTTTGATTGTACTTAATGAAAATTGACAATCTTTGTAAAATCAACTGGACAAAATGCAGCCATATAAACCATTATGCAGGTTATTTTCAACATTGGGTTTTACACAGTGTAGAAAATATTAATGTTATTACTTTTATAATGTTCAGAAAATGACAGCTTAATGTAATAGGAAATCAACCAGATGTTTCTGAAACTGCTAATAGAACAACTTATGGGCTAGAAAAAACACAAAACAAAACCAACCAACCAAACAAAAAAACACACACACACAAAAAAACCCCAAAAAACAAACCAAACCAAAAAACACCGCCAAAAAAACCCAACCCCAAACCAAAACATGGTAGTTTTAGTTCTCTGTTAATTTATCTACTCAGCCTTAAAAGGACATTTTAGGTATATAATTACAAAATGTAGGCATTTTACCTAAAGATGAAAATCAGTGTCTCATTCCAAAAAGCAAATCCTCGGTCACAGTTAAATGACTTTGAGTCAATGGAGCATATTAAGTCAGTCATCCTGTGCCAGCTTACATGGCTTCTCAATTATGTTCAGGCAATGGCTTATTTTGTAAATAAATAAATAATTTCAGAAGGAAAAAAAGTATCCAAACAGATTTCTGTGTATGTTAGTGGTTAGTAATATTTGCATTAACTCATGCTCCTCTTTCCTTGCAGAGGGAAATGAGGAGAAAACATTTGCTGTACTGATAGTCATTCTCAATAGAAGAATTAGTTTATGAGTGTATGGCTGCAGAATAATGTGTTGCTTACTGGAATATTCAGATATTTAATCCAAGAGTTCTCCATTAGGCCTAGGGTTGTGAATCAAGAAATTAGTTTATAACTTTGACGTGACCTATGGTTTCCATTTCTGTTTAAAGACAAGTTCAAAATAGGGACTAAGTATTTTTGATAAAGCTACTGGTGCTGCTTGCCTTAATTTGAAGAGGAATAAATTTTTACAAAAGTGAAATATATTGAAATTTTTTTCCCCAGGTTTTGGAATAGCCTAGAAAATATTAGAGAGAAGAGTGAAGATATAGACAGATCAAAGAAATTACCTTTCTTAGCACTTACAAGTCCATGAGCTATTGAAATCTTGCTTAGAAGACTTATGCAGGAAAGTAGCCTTCTATTTTCTCCCTTTTTAATGTGTAGGAAAATACTATATGAAGTTATCTAAATATATGCTGTTGTTGTGTGTTGAGTTTTACAAATGATAATTTTTTTTTTTTATATATGTTCAAGGATACTGATATGTTGGTAGCATAAATGATATTTTTATGCAGGCATCAGGTGGCCAAGGGCCAACAGAGGATTGAATGCCTGTAAGAACAGTGTGAATGTTGATTCCATCATCTTTCTGCCACCAATTTAATGGGGTCAGTAATTGCATATCTGTTTATCAGACACATTTTTAGAAAGTTAACTGTTCTTACAACATAACTGCTGAAATGTGTTTATTAGTGCAATTAGTTTCTCTACTATTTTTCTTAGTGTAATTAAAGACTAAAATGGAGACTGTTAAAATAAATATATCTATGCTTTGGATAGATTTATGAGATACTTCACATGCAGTATCAGTGCAACCTTTTTTTCTAGTTTCTTTTTGTTTGGTTGATTTTTTTTTTTTTTTATTAGTGTTTGTTGTCCTGAAATAATTGTGTACAGAGCTAGCATTTCTTGGGGATTTGATGCACCTGAGTGAACAAAGCAGAATTTTTTCACCAAGGGTGGTTTTTTCAATCTGCCTTAGCTAGTGTTGGTAAAATAAAGGAAATGTGGAAGTCAGGCTGTCTTATTTCTTTTTTTTATTTGCAACATAATTTCAGAAATACTTAACAAAATCTGTAGTTACCTCATCCCTAGTAACAAATGCAATATTAAATCATTAATTAGAAACTCCTTACTTTATTTCTTTCACTACAGAAACTGAAATTTGAGATACTGGAGTGATTTGAATTTTTTGTCAGGAAAGGGAATGGCTCAGTAATAACCAATGCTTCAGCCTTATAAGTAGATTGAGTCCCTGGCTAATTTATACTTTTCCTAGTATAGGTATCTGCTTTTGACCCAATCTTTCTAGAGCTAAGGTCTTGGTCTTCCAGGTTCACATATTGAGCAGTATTTGAGACCCTATTACATCAGAAAGGCCTGATATCTCTTCTGAAACCTGAAAGATGCAAAGTGTTAGAGCTGATGTGTTTCAAACAGAAGGAGTTTAGTTTGAACACTGAATCATTGAGTTATATTGTTGGGACTTAGTTCTTTGCTTTTTTCCAATAGCCCCTTGTGCCTTAAGTTACCTGTGTCAGGTTATTCTAATGGGAGGCAAAGTAAATTAAAGGAAGTCTAAAGAAGAAATCTTGAAAGTATCAGGGAAATCCACTGGACAGACAGAGCAAGCAGCACTTAGGAAAATATGTGTTGTTATTTTGGTTTTTGTTCTTTGTTACTCTCTGCCCACAACAATCTTTTTTGGGCCAAAAGAAATTTAGAAAATCTGGCCAAGAAAGATTAACAGTCAAGTGAGGCAACAAGGTGATTCTTGTTTTTTATGCTTTGTCTTGTAGGCACTGTGTCTTGGGAGAGTGAATAAATAAAGCTGTGTTTCAGTAGCTAATCTGCTAGTCACAGAGTATGAAAGGGAAGGCTTGTAGATGTCTCTCTATCTGTTGGGTTAAGAAGCAGAGAGGCGATATGGGGGATCACTGGGAAGCAGTCCCTAATAGGGAATTGCTTCAGGTGCAGATGCCAGAGGCTTGGCCTACCAGCATCTTTAATTTCATAACTTGTCACGCTTTCCTTTTCAGAAAGTGGTTTGCTTTTCAGGTAGTTTGGTTGTTTCATCACATCACTGGAAACCAAGATCTATAATAGACGAAATTTACTTTTTTTATTTTGCTTTCTTCATGACTCGGTAATAGGGACGACTGCAAATGGAAAAATATTTTACTAGGTTTAGAGATAAAGAAGAATTTTTTTAGAATTGTTTTCCCAAGCAGCTTTTATTTCAGTGGGGAGTGCTCATCTGCTTAACAGGATTGAGGAAAAGATGCCAATGACTCTTGCTATTTCAGGAGCAAAGACAATTTTCATAGGTGATTACTTTATGAAGTAATCCCATTTTCTAAAAAATGAAGAGCTTTACTTGTTGTGTAAGAAAATTTCTGGATTTTGGATTTCCTCAGTTAGATTTTTAAGGGTTATTTAGTTTTGTAAAAATGTTGATGTGCCATGTATTTTCACTTGTTACAAAACAGTGTAGGAGCAGCAAGTAATGTTGTAGTTCTGTTTGTTTACAGAAATTAGCATTCATTTTGTTTCCACACATAGATCATACATGTGCTTGTATTCTGCTTGGGGCATCAGCTAATGAAAATAAGTAAATGATACATGGCTACTTTGTCATCCATTGATTTAATGTTCTCAGTGTTTTTACAGACTGTTATCTGTTGATTCTTTTGTAGTTATTTGCAACATCAAACCCAGAATTTTCTTTATACAGGAGGAATTTCCTTTCTTAGGCTTTGGGTTGTTTTGTTTGTTTGTTTGTTTTCTGGGTTTTTTTTTCCCCTAGTGTTTCAATTAAAACCCCTTCAGTTATCAGCGTATATCTGGTAAGTGCTCCTAGGAATTCTGTAAACAAATAGGTTTAAACATATGTAGGGTGTTTACTTGTATAGACTGTGCAAAGGAGCAGAAAATTAGAAATCTGGAGTGAAAATGAGGTAGTGCCCCTTGTTTTCTGGATTTGAGTAACAGTTGTGTCTCCGTCATCACAAGATGTGTTTTGTTAGATTTAGCCATTCTCTCCTACTTCCAGATTTTCTGTGGCAGAAGACTTTTCCCAGGGGGTGGAAAGAGGCAAGTTAATAAAATTTTTGTGTAGATGTCCAGAATCCTAATGGGAATTCACTTTGGCGACAGTTGTATGTAGGGATTATATAGCTGGACAGTAAAGGGTGAAAGAAAATATGTTCAGTTTCAGTATCCTCACAGCAAAAACAATTTGAAATAGACCACTGTCTTTTCTAACAGTGCTCTCTAGGATATTAGTAGGTTATTTTTATTAACTTAATATGAAAAAAATTGTCTTTTGGTTCTACGTGTTTTTCTGTCAGTTTTTCTTCACCTTTCAATGCTCTTCTTTCACATAGGAGAAAATTTTTGACTGAGGTAGAGCTCATGCTTTTATTCAACAATATGTTTTTCTGTTTTCTACTCTTATCTTAAAAAAATTCTTACAAAAATATTCAAATTAGATTCTGAATTATGAAATCCTTAAGACTGATCTGCTGGCTTCAGTATGCTTAAAACACTTTCCCCTGCCTCCTTCCTGTTAACACACTGCCCAATTTTCTGAGTATAGTGTCAGTTAAGCGGGTGCCTTTTTGATCCAAAGCTGAATTAGACAGTTGGAATTTTACAATGTGCCTTATTTCCTTAAGAGTCAGCTTTAAAGTCAAATGCATGGCTAAAACGCAAACTTCTATTTCTCAGATTTATTTCTTAGGTTTCATTATTAAATGAAATGAGGAAAAGGTTGCTAACTTACTCAGGAACATATATTGTGAAAATATTTTGTAAATGACAAAGCCAATATCAGACTTTAATCTTTTTCTAAAGACTTACAAGTCAGAAAGACTGCACTCTGAATTCTAGAGCTGTCAGTCCCAAGGTTTCTTCTATCAATTACTCTGCAAAAGAAGTCTTCTGAAATAAAGTGTACAAAAAATTAGTAAGATATTGAAGTGCAGTCAGTTACCTAAGAGAAGTATAGTCTATAGCAGAATGTATTATGCTGCAAGCCACTGTCTGCAGTCTGTTTAATAACTTTCTATTTGAAAAAAATAGATTTCTTCAGAATGCAGTGAAGCAAGTATATACATTGTACCTAATGACTACCCTCCTGAAATATTAGCTTGATTTTACCTTGTGTAGTACACATATAAAGTTAGTTCAGTTACTAGCTTTTTACTTGTGCATATAGGACAAAAGTACATATAGTGATAAAAGTGGTTGAGAACATTATAGTGAATATTGCATAAGAGCTGTATAAAGATGAGGTTACACATGGCTGGATCTAAAGGAATCAACACTATTTTTTATTGGCAACTAGCTTCCAAGTAAAATTAGAATTGGGACTTGTCTGAGTAAGATTCTTCCATATAACTGTATTTTGTGGAAGCAAATTATGTAGCACTAATAGAGCTGGATTTTTCCCTCTGCTGTTTTTTCTTCTTTTGCTCAAGATCATGCTTTTGCTTTCATACCCTTAATGCTGTTTCATGGGTTTCTTTTCTTTAATAACGCCTATTCTGAAAAGTGTTTGTTTTTCTGTACCAAGTAGGATATTATGCACCATTTCTGTTTTAATATAAAAGAGATATCTTTTTATTTCTTTGGTTTATCATTTTGCTTGAATTATTAACGTTTTTTGATATACTAATTCCTTTTTAGTTCCTTGTATTTTATTTTGCATTGCTGGCTGGAATGCCTGATGCAAAACAAGTGACTCCTTTGAAATGAACAAAGATTTAATCCTGGCACTGCTAATTAAAGGAAATCTTACAAATGTGTGGGCTTCATTTTTATGTAATTTGCTTTATGATTACCTTTAAAGAAAATAATTTACATAATATCTTCTTGAAGCAAAACCACCAGAAGCATATGTCTTTTAGGAGAAGAAAAATTATAGTTTTAATTGAATCATTAATATTCTCTTGATAAACAGAGTTGTAATCTCTCCTTCACATTCATAATTACAAATACCAGCTAAATTTTGTTCCTGAAAACAGGAACAAAAACCTAAAGGATTTTTTTTATAGGATCAAGTAAATGCAGATATTTCAGAACTGTTCCTGATCCACGCTCATCAAAGCTTCTTTTGGACTGAAGCCTTCTGTGCCTAAGGGGCACAGCCCCTAAGGGGCTCTGATAATTTTGAAGGTGGAAGTTCTGACAGGCAAAATAAAATTTTTCTTTATCCTTGCAGTTCATTCCTTCCTTATCTTCATATATCTACTCTCATTCATAGCATTACTGATTTGTCAAAATGTTACTAGATGACCTAATTTTTCTAGTTTGTCCAATTTTTAAAAAAACTCTCAGAAAAGCCACCTTGTCTACTTGCTCAGTTGTTCTTGCACAGTGTTTGGCTTTTATCCTTGCCTTGTCTGTCATCTTGCTCTCTTTTTGAGAGTATCCCTATTTCAATATGTTGTTTAAGCTAGTTTGTTCTACCCCTCCATAGTGGAGCCTGATCACTTTGTAAACCCTTTCACTAATTTATGTGTATTTTAACAGAGGTCTTGCATCTCCAAGTTTTCTGAAGTTAATTTCCTCTTTCTTTGGTGTGCCTTCCTCACTTTCTGTTCCTGTCCATCTGCCCCTTCTCTGTCCTTCTCACTTTCTCTCAGCACTCAGCTTCTGAGTTGTAATATTCCAGCTTTCTCTGCTCTTTTTATAGTTTTTATTTGGTATAGGCAACTTCCACAGGGCCAGTGAGCAGGGAGCTGAAGACTTAAAGCAAGATAGATGCATTAATCCTGATATGCTGTATGCAGCAATCCACCTAGAGCATGGTCAATACAACCTTGCTTGAACCTAGGTAACGCAGGAAACTAAATAATTTCTGCTGAGCATGTGTGGAATTGGGCTTAGTTGATTAAAAAAAACCCCAAACCCTAAATAGATTTTCATAGGAATAGTTAGATAAAGAAGGCTGTCTTTTACTGTGTCTCATAGGTTGCTTTAAATCATTCATGTGATGGAATGCTTTCAAGCAAAAGACAATACACAAGTAGATTTTTCTTATACAGTGGTAGTTCAATCAGAATATATTATGCTTCTCAGTCTTGAGATCAGCTTAAGATGTGGATCTCATAATGGTATGTACCTAGATGAGTTTATATGACAGTGAAGTCCTGTCCGTAGCAAAATATAAAACTTGCATGAATTTAAATTCAGTATGATTCATTTGTAAGAAGTTCTAAACATAGTAACTATTTCTCTCTCTTTGTAGGTACATTTTTTTTTATCTTTATACTCAAGTGACTGACAATATCCTGCTGTGTTTTTTACTAAATAGAATAAATACAACATAAGGCTGCATTTTCTAAAACTTCAATTTTTTAAATGGAAGTTAAATGATTGCTGTACTGGTAACTTTTATATAGGCAGTGATCCTTACTCTACTCCTTTGCTTTGGTAGCAACCTGTTTTATTTTAAGTATTCTTTCTGTTTAAGACCACATTGAGTTATTCTTTTAAATACTTAAAGTCTTGTTGGCTACGTGAAAGAGTAAATTATGCTATAAGCTAAACTCTGCTGCATACAGCTATGTATAACTTCCATCTTGAGTCCAGAGGAGTTTGGGGGGTTCAAAGGCAGAATATAGGAAATACAAAGCACTTAAATTTTAAGCTTTAACATTCCTCATGCTTGTCCTCAATTACAGAATCTTTTGGCTGAGAAAGTGGAACAGCTGATGGAGTGGAGCTCAAGGCGTTCGGTCATCCGCATGAATGGAGATAAATTCCGAAGATTTGTGAAGGCTCCACCTCGTAACTACTCTGTGATAGTGATGTTCACTGCTCTCCAGCCACAGCGGCAGTGCTCTGTTTGCAGGTAATTTACACCTTAGTGACCTTGCTCATCTTCCTTACCTCAGCTTGCATGTGAGCCTTGGAAGCAATGTGCAATATGCCGAGTAGGTTGTTCTTTGCATGGGATAGATGCTCACCAGTCAGCAGGCTGGTGTGCTTGTTACAGTATCATTTTGTTATAAACTACTCAAAATCCTGGTGGGAATGAGTAAATGGAATTTCATTTGAACCCATTGAAAATTACAAAGCAAAGTGGGGGAACAGCACTAGGAGCTTGATGAGACTCCTTCAGCCCACCAGAGGCTCAACTCACAAAATGGCATCTCCACCTTTTATACCCTGAGCCTCATTATTATTCATGAGGAGTCCTTATATGTCCTCCTCATTGGTGGAGACCTTCTCATTTCTTGATTGGTGGTGCGATGTTACTCAGGTCTCATAGCAATAAGTGCCCCCCACACTGCCTGCTGCCTCTTACAAGGGGCATCAAAACTATACTGTAAGAACAAAAATACATATAAAAAAAACTGTAAACCCCAACAAAACCTCTCTCCACCATACTCAACAACCCTTTCTCATTTGCATGAGCAAATCATCACTCCTTATTCATAACATTTTCAATTGCATTTAATCTATATGTCACATTTTAGAATTCTTCCAGGCTTTGTTTTTTTGTTAAATTACAGTTGAATAAAATGTACATGACTGAGGAAGACTTTATCTTCAAGAAATCAGCTTTATTTTATTATCAGTTAACCATGATCTTTCCAAAGACATTTTGTGATAAAAGTGATTCATTACCATTTAATAATATGACACTTCACTGATTTCTCCAGTTAAGAGATGCCCAAGGTGCTCATGCAGATGTGACTTACCCTCTGATTGCACAGCTTTGGACAGTTCTTGCATGCACATTTTTCCATGAGGTCATAGCTATTGTGGAATACTGTCTGTCACAGTAATTTGATGTGTTCTGGTAGCTCCATTCTGAATATGTATTAGAGTGCCTCTGGTAGTATTCTAAGTTCAAGATCCCTCTCTGCAAGTTCCAAGTGCAATAAGTTAATCCAAAAATGACTAATGATAGGGAAATAGGGCCAAGGCACTGAAAGGTAGTCATGCACTTAATTACCTCACTAAATCAGAAACTGTGCTAATAAAACCTTCTTCAGCCAAAATATGCATTAGAAATTACTGTGTTTAGCAATAAATGGGATTATTGAGCAGGGAGCTCTAAACACTATTTAAATAGGCAGCAAAATATTTTGTAGGACTATGAAAAATGTAGGCTGTATATGAGGTGATACTATTTCTTGGTTTTAAATATGCTTATTTAAACTATATACAAATTTGGTAGATGTAGCAGCGTGTTAGATTTCTGTTGTGTTTGAATGTGAACAAGTGTTTACAAGTGAAACTTTAACTTGGGTAGCTGTAGTTGTATATGATTTTTATTAGGTTTTTGGTTTTTATATAATTATTTTCTGTCACTGAAGTCAGTTGGTCAGTTTTGAGGGAGAGTATATAAATCGTCTTTCCACTTCACCCTCTGTATATGAACTGTGAAGCTGAAGGGTTAGGTGCAGAAGTTGTCCAGCATTCTTAAGTGAAATGAAAGTGAAACTTTCTTTGCTGTTGTCTCTTCTTTATGTTGCCAGAGTTCAGCTTCAGGAGATGAGACAGGAGTTGAAAGTTTACCCTATTGTTTTATATCATTCCTTATTTACCCAAAGGGTAAAGCTCCAGGAGATGCACCAAGTTCAGCTTTATAAGGGTCATTGTATTTGTCATTATAATGGCCATGGCAAATTCTTTTCCTTTTCTATGTACAGGTCCTTTGTAGGGCATGTTAAACAACATAAATATTGCTGTTATTAAGGAAGTTAATTTTGCTTGCAACTCTATATTGTTTGCTGTAGTGAAAAAGAGGTTATAAACTTCATCTTAGGGAAGACCAGGCTAAATATCTTGTACAGAAGCAGCTGAAAATCTTTAGGCATAAAATGAAGGAAAAATCAGCATACTACCTTCAGTTGGGTTTGTTTAAATATATGTGAGGTTGTGATCCACTTGTTCATGTGAAATAAAAGGAATTTAATGAGGTTGATCGTACTGCACATAAAAAACCATTATCAGGAAAATCGACATTTTCAAATCAATGGCTAATTAATGGACAGGAGCACTGAAAGGATATATAGAACTGAAACACATGCATTACTTGATTGTTAGTTATTCACTAGCCACTTTGCCTAAGGGAAAAATAGATTTTTTAACTTAATCTGTAATGTTCTGTGAAGATGCTCATGTCCAAGATTTAAGTTAACTGCTACATGCCAAAATATTTTTGGAATAATTGCATGGAAAAAAAAAATCAATGTCATATTTCAAATATGAAAAAGCACCTAGTCTGAAAACTGAACTTGATCTTTGAAACCTTGTAACTTTGTCATAGAATTGAGAACTTTTTCCCTCTCTATAAATTGAGCATAGTTGGTTTATGTACCACAAGATTATTAAAAAAACCAAACAACAGTTTTGAAATATTTTTTTCCTTTTGGTGTTTAGATTTGACACTTCTGTATTTTATCTTTCTATGGTACATGCAGAAAGATGACCAAATTCATCCCAGACAATCAAGATTTTCTCTGTGTGGCAAGGAGGATGTTACATCAGTCACACAAATCACATGATTTGTGAAAGTATATGGAAATAATTTCAATTTGGTGTTAAAATGCTGCATATGAAGAAGTCTTTGGGACTCTAGGTATCTAGATAAAGCTTTTGTATATAAAAAAATAACCTTTCAGTCCATCCTGTCTGAATCAATCTAGTCCTAACACATGAAAGCTTCTGAAAACCAGCAGCTATGTATATGTATTAGTAGAGCCTCTAGTCATGCTTCTAGAGTTTTTTTCAAAGAATTTTTGTCTTTATTCTAAAGTAGAATTTGGAGTAAAACTCTTCCATCTAGCTTTGTGGACAAAGAAGTTCCAGTTTTCTGATGTAAAGTAGTTTTGAAAGCCATCTGATGCCTTCACGACTGTGTTAGTGGTAGCATAAATGTCAGTTTTTCTGTTGTCCCAGTTATTTAAGTGCAATATGACATAGCTGGTATTGGGAAATGAAGTAAGAATAACTGGGCAGATATTCAATATGCTCTTGAATGGGGGTGGAATGTGTTTCTAATGACTTAGGATGGAGTTTTTTCTATGCATGTTTGGAAATGTGTTTGATTAAACTGTTCTGGTTCCAGGAAATTAAACTTAGTTTTAATTGATTTACGTGTTACTGCTGTTCTTGGTGTATATATTCTTCAACAGCACATTGGAAGCAGATACTAAAAGGCCCTTTGATGCACTGTGATGATGAATCAGTTTGGATGAGCAGTCAGAAATAATCTCACTCTAAAATAGTGACACCTCAGGATCTAAGACTAGCTTCATTTTCCCTTTGTCGTTAGGTCTTCACTCAATTAGATAGTTTATCTCTGTTACCCAGATCAGTTACCCACACTACTGGAAAAACTTACTTAGATGTATTAGAAGGAGAAAAAACCACATTCACTCTGACAAGAATATCATCACAAAGATGAAGGGACTGTTTCTCAGTCTCTACTTTATATTGCATACAGGCAAATGGTGACTACTGGACTAGAATACATTTTTGGGTGAAAATTTGCTGCCAGTTTCTGTGTCTTTCATCTTTTTGCATCTCACAATGTGTTACTTCGTTTTATTATCAATGCATTTTTCTAAAGTGATCAGCACCTTTTTACCAGCCTGAATTCAGTGACCCCCCTGCCCCACTTGATTGTTAGTGTTTTGATTTTCAGCTGCAAAAGGGCTTAGCTCAAGCCTGCGGATGCTAACTGCTCTTCCATTGTTATATTTAACTCCTTTTTTGTTTGTTGCTGTACCATCTGACCTCTCCATGAGCATATTATATAAAGTTTTTTAGTTTGCTTACTAAGCTCTGCTTCTCTTATCTGACTGGCAGAAGCAACCACCGCTGCTTTGAATACAGGTGCATATGAGAGGAGTTCTGTTTGTTACCAAAAAGTTCACATTTTTGTCTGGTTCATTTTTCAAATTCATTTGCTGGGGTATTTTCATTTAGAAAGGGATGTATGGGTCAGAGGAATAAGACTGGTCACTTGAGCTTTTGCCCAACAGCTGAAGCTCATCAACAGAAAGATGCATATTTTGTGTTGATTTTTTTCTTAGTGTTCCTTGAAAAGATGGGAGCACTGTCAGAAGTTAAAATGCTGAGTTTCAGTGGGTTGGCTCTATATTTTGACCTGTGCCCCTAGTTTGTTAAAAGATAATGGTTAAAACATGTAAATCAGACATATACATCTCTCTGTGAATTTACAGCTACTTGAAACAAACAAAATTTTGTTTTGCATACTTTCTACTGTGCTTGTTTATGCCTATGAATTCCCAAATGTTTTTTAAAGAGGTAACCAAACCTGTTTGAATCGTTGCAAATCAAGATTGAAGCCTAAAATTGCCATCATAAATGATCAGGAGAAAAATTGGGAAATGAAATAGAGAAAGACTATAAAAATTGCACATAATCACTTGTGAAGACAAACTTGCTGCAAGCTGAAAACTGTGTTGTTTATTAGTATTTTACAGTGGAAATAACAAACCTGCCTTCAGATTCTTGGAAAATACAGTTTTGCAAAGACTGTGCAGAGGATTTATGAAGAAAAAAAGAAGTGTCTGGTAATGCAGAAGTGTTTGGGTAGCCAGTAATTTTCTTCAACCCTATGAACCCTGTGTTTATGAGACCATTGCATTTTTAAAAGCGTCAGAAGTTTTGTTTTATTGAAACAAACATTGATTAGCTGAAATTGTGTGTGTATAAACACATGTGTTTACAAATGTATGTGTAAGATATATAGAAAAAAAATATATAGCAGGTCAGGGAGATGGGTCCATTTTTCAGGTGGCACACGTTTTCTAAAGATTGCTTTGGTTTAATTTGAGTGACAAGACTTGTAGGAGAAGGGAATACAGGTGACCTCACCCTGATAAGTAACAGCTGTGTTACCCAACACAGCCTTGCCCCTGATGAATTACAGCTATATCCAATAAGGATGAGTGAGATAAAAGAGGGGGTTAGCTGGTAAGGAGAGGATCATCATGGAGGAGGAACCTTGGGGAGCTGAAGGAGAGCATCATGAAGCAGGATCCTGGGGAGAGAGAATCACTGCTGTGAGGTCAGTCTGGATCTGCAGTCAGAGCCTGTTGTTGGAACCTGCAGTCACAGTCTAGATAGGTGAAAGCCTGCAGTCAGAGTCTGCAACCAATACATGCACTCAGAGTTTAGCAGGAAATAACCAGCAGTCAGAGGCTGCATGGGAAACCTACAGTAGGAGCTTGCTGCAGCCAGAGTCAGTGAATGGATGGCATTAAGATGACTAAGCTGTGAAGGGGAATAAACCAGGACCCTTTTCATGCTGTGTTTAGCAAGAAGTCTGTGCCTCGGTTAATTTTTACTCTAGTAAGAGGATTCCTGCAACAAAGACTGAACTCTGTTAGAAATGATTAATAACATCTTTTGCAACAAGCTTGTAGTTACTGCAGAAAGCATGCTACAGAGTGAGCTCAAAGTTAACTCTTTTTGAAGCTATTCCTTCTTGCAGGATTATCTATATGGTAATTTATAATTCAACGTACAGTCTCTGTATTTTTAAGTTTTGAGTTTAATGTTGTAGTATGTTATTTTGCGAAGGGCTGTGAATGTGACTTCGTCTGTTGACTCTTTGCCTGGAAGGCAAAGAGTAGCAAAATACATGAGAAGAGATTCCAAATATTTTTGTTAACATCTACCGTATCAATGAGACCTCCAAGAGGAGGTTTTTTAATTCTGAAAAAAGAGAATTTTTGTTTTCCTGTGTAAAAAAAAATCTCAGAAGAGAGATGTTTTTGAGTAGCTGATGCAACAGTAAAAGGAATTGTGACAGTCAAAGAGCATTATCAGAAAGAAGAAACAGGATCCAAGGTCTTTCAGTTTTTTGCTGGCTGATAAAGAGCAGATAGTGAGAAAATCGTTGACAGGTCTCTTAAATGTAGTGAGAGGGAATTGCCATTTGAGCTTTTGTTCAATGAAGGAATAGGAAATTTGGAACGAGCTGTTGAAAGTTCTACAATTGCTTTTCCTGTGCACTTCAGGACCTAGATAGAAGTATTGATGAGTCCTGCTTAACATGGCAGTAGTTTTATATTTGGATCATAAGGGACACCTTATTCTTCCTGAGATCACAATTTTTTATTCTTTTACTTTGCAACTTCTACAAAAGAGGACCTCATAGCTTCTTTTCATCTGCAGAATATTGAAAATTTCGTGGGATGGTGTAAATAGAATAGCATGGATTTTAGCTTGCTTTCCCCTTTTATAGATACCTAGTTTGCAAAACCTATGTGGCTTTCAATGAGTGTTTATACTCCCTGTGTTTAGTGAATTTTCTGGACACATTTGTAGATTTTTCAGTGCTTTCATCAAGACATTATGAGTCATCCTAAACAAAATCAAATAAGCAATTCTGAATTTATTGTCTTCTTGACACTGAGAAGATGTCAAAGTATGTATTTAGCCCATTGTTCCTTTAGTTTTGGGGAACACTATTCCAAATAAGAGCCAGAAGTTGTATTGGAGGTAAATTGCAGCACTGATCACAGTTTACTTTAAACAGATGGATAAGAATGTGTAAGTAACCTGGTAGTACGTTCTGTGCCAACTGTACATTTTTAAGTATTGTACATAGTATGCCAGAAAATAATGCTTTGCTGCTTTCTTTCTCAAGTAATTCTACACTCTTTTATTCTTTTCCTAATAATCAGTTTGTGTTTTCCATAGTATAATGTCAGACCAATAAAATAAAATTAATCTCATTAAATGTAGCTCAAGTTATACAAATCTGATTAACTGCTATAGATACACACATAATTAATCTTTTAAATAAAACCTTTAAGATTTCATGAGCACCTTTTGTGTAATGGAGTAATTTCTGTAGAGCATTTGCTTAGCAGCTTACTTTCCAGTATATTGAATTTTCTGAGTAAATCTAATAGTAGCATTCCCTTTTGATCTGGCCACTATTTTCTGGCAGCTGGTCAATATTACTGTTGCTAGCTCCTGTGTTGCTATTATGATGAAATTCTAAAGAGCTGACTATAGCAGCAATAACATTCAAATCTTCTCAATCTATCAAAAAATCCTGTCAAGCAAATGAGCAGTGCTAACATTATATTCTGTCGAGTTCAGACTAAATGTAGTTCTTTACTTTTATGCCTTTATAGATTTTCACATAATTATTCTAGTAATTTTGTATAATTAACATTACTTCCTAGAAATAAGCTGATAGAATGGATGTGAACTAATTCTAGAGATAGGTAGATAAAAACTTGACAGTTGATATTGTCAAGTTGATAATGGAAGACAGGATATTTTCAGTCAGGTGCTTATGGTTTTTACTGTTATTGTGTCTGAAAAGGAATGAACCAGTGCTACAAAGTTACTAGTGTTATTCTATCAGAAATTTATCAATTGGAAATGATATAGTGGTGTGTAGGATGATCTTCAGTTCTGTGTGTGGTAGTACTTTAACTTTGTATTCCTGCTGCTCCTTATTTCACTCTTCTCCACACCCTTCAAGAGCTTATATGAAGATGCATCATAAAATGGTTTGCTACTTTCAGTGTGAAGACAAAATTGTCTTTGAGTTTGTTACAAAAAAGAAGAATGCAGAATAATACTTTAAGTGTTACCCATTAATTCAAAATAGTTCAAAGATGCAAAATACATGGAGATCAATGGGAGCAAGGGTCTTCTCAAATAGTGGGGCCGTAAGTGGAGTACCTGAATTTCCCAGAAATCGGGTTTCATCACAAGTGAAAAGTAGATTAAGAAGAATTGTGGCACCAAGATGAACTGATTTTCATCTTGTTCTTAGAGTAAAAAAGACTCAAATACAGCTGGTTTAACAGAAGAGTGCACTACAGATATTGCTTAAGGTTTTTCAGCATTCCTTTGATGTTGTCTGACTGCCCTCTTCAGGATGACAATGAATACGTTAGTCTCTGCTTAGTGATAACATCTCTTTCTAGAAGTAACCAATCTAATGCCTAAATTGCTTTTCTTTTTTTCATTGCAAACTGCCCATTGAGTGAGGGTGTTAAATAGCAAATTTTACCTAGTCAGGTAATAAGGGTGAAAATTGAGTTTTACTGTGCTTCATGTTATTTAATTCTTCGTAGGAGTAAGATATCATCAATTTTCATTTTAACTCTTGGCATTTTAAGATTTTTTCACGTACAGTAGATTTCTTAATACTACACAACTGTGCTGGAGTTTCTATGTAATATATTTCATGTCTAAGCTTCATCTCACTTTTGTAGAAATGGGGATGGCCTTATGATATCTGTGATCCTGTTGTTCTCTTTCCCTTCTTTTCTCTCATGTATGTTTAGTGCAGAGTTTCCCTTGCAGCAAACAGATTTTTGCATTTACAACTTTTAAATAGTGTTCTGCACCATGAAACACATAGGACTGCTTTTCTAGAAACACTGTTCTGAGAAAAGCTGCGGAACACGTTTTTTTATACTACTTCTGTATCTTGCCATATGCAAAGATGAGTTGTCAAGTTGTAAAACCCTGGTTTGGACTCTAGAGTGGGTGAGATTAAACAGTAATATGGAAGTTAGCAAAGGAATCTGTCAATATCAGAAAGTACTGTAAGCATTCCTTCATTTTGGTGGTTTTGTTTTTCCTAATTTTTTATTGGTATAGATTGTCCTGTGGAATAACTTGTGGTTTTATGGCACTGTGTGTTTAGAGGATATCTCTGCTGGTATTATTCTCCTGGAATTCCCTTTGTCTTTCCCTTCCTCTTAGTGAAGTCAGGGCAAAGATGTTTGTTTTGATTTGTTCTCTTTGGTTTTCTTGGTGGGTCTGTTGGTTGGTTTGTTGGTTTTTGTTTGTTGTTTTTGTTATTTTATTTAGGAGGATTTCTAGTAGCAAATCACCTTCTAATGCTGATAGAAAAGATTATATGTTGTACAAAATTGCCACATTTAAAACAACTTTTGGAGAAATAATCTGGAGTTCATTATGCAGCTTACAAGCCTACTTCTTATTCTGTTAGGATCATTTCCCCAGTGCTTAGCAGTTTCTCTGTCTCTCCTTCTAAGGCTCTGCTATTTTAGGAATATACATTTCACAGTTGTGTGTTATTTGTCCCCTGGTTTCAAAATTCCTTATGCGTAGCTGTTTCTAGCAAATGTATCCTGATAGCACACTCAAGAGCCACATAAGCATATCCTTGCATGAATGTGTTAGCAGATTTATTTGATACTTGCCACTCAGACCAGTCCTACTTACTGAGACTTTTAAATATTGAAAACATTACTTTTTCTTAATATCATGTTGGGATTTCTCTTGTATAGTTTTACTTAATGCATTTCTAATTTTGGAGATGACAAGTTTGAAGCAAAAGTTGCATAGCAAGCTGACACTTTTTAATTGTTAGTCTGGATGTTGAGAATGATACTGCAAATGTAATTCATCTAACCATTGCAGCTGATTATAAGATATTTTTTGCAAGTGAATGGCATATGGATATACATTTGTTTCTTTTCCTTAACAGGCAAGCTAATGAGGAATATCAAGTGCTGGCTAATTCATGGCGCTATTCATCTGCTTTTTCAAACAAACTGTTTTTCACAATAGTGGATTATGATGAAGGGGCAGATGTCTTTCAGCAGGTAAATGTTGAATACTGTAAAGCATTGTTAATTTTTAGAGCTACATGTCAATTTGTCAAATAATATGAGATAAATTATTTTCTGTATGTAGGTGTGTACCCTTGTTTTGTGTTCAGTTTCCTCCTAGTTAAAAACACAGCAGTGTCTATGACATCAGTGAAGACAGGCTCTACTAATAACCACTTCTAGTATTTTCCAAGTGTGGTTTATAATCTTTGTTTATAGACTGCATTATATATACATATGCTACTTTTTTTCTAAGCATTTCTTTAGGCCATTTTTTAGAATTAAACACATTGTAGGTAACATTTTCCTTTAAAGATTTCCTTTATTTTCTCTTTAGGGAAAAAAAAAAAAAAGCTCTTTATGTAATACAATATTCTTCAGCATCAGTAATATTTAGTCTTGAAGTTCTTCAGGGAAAAGAGAAGAGATTTTTACATTTTATTTGTTGGCTATGAAGAGTGAAAGTTGGAGAATAGTTTAAGGTCTGCTCTGAAATTGAGAAGTCAAGAAAAATGGCATCCCTTGAAAATGAATACTAAATACTGACATGCTTATCTTTGGTATTTATTCATTGATTGAAGTTAAAAATGCAGATTAGGAGCAGTGAAAAACTTTGAAGTTATTTGTGTATTTTGTATACCTTTTAGTGAAGAGTGTGACTTGTAATGTTCAGGGGGAAAGATTAATATGTCTTTTTAAAATACATACTTTAAAAACTTGAAATAATGTGTTTAATAAATATTTTTTATTTTCAGTTGAAATATTAGACTGTGTTGTATAAAAAATGTTTATTAGTGTCTTAAGATTTTGCTTTAAAAAATAAATATTTTTTTGCTATAAGCATTAAAGGCTTTATAACCTATAGACTGTAGAACTTTATATATATTGTAACCTGCATGATTATAATAATACAAAATATTTCATTTGATCTTGCCTTAAGCCAATCAACACATGTTAGAAGAGTCCAGTTCAACTTATTCCTTGTGTAATAGGGCACAAAAATGAAGTTTATTTCAAATGGTATGCATTTAAAGTCATGCTTACATTTAGACAAAATTAAGCATAAAGGTGTAAGGGTTTTTTAAGAGGCAGAGTGTTAAAATGGATTTGAGGGAAATGCAGTTCTGACTTTACATTTATGTGTGCAAAGTCATGTAATACTGATGCCATAGCAAAAAAACCAAAAAGTAACATGATTTTGATTTTTGCAGCTTTTGCCATGCTTATAGAGAAATTATAAAGCAGGTCCAGATCAGCTGCTTCCAAACTCTATACAATATCTGAATGTTTCTGTACCTTGTATTTTATTTAACTATCTCACAACATGTATTTTAGCCTTTCTTGCAATATTTATTTCCAAATAATTTCAGTAAAGAAGAGGACTTTTTCTTTTTGCTTAGATGGAAAATATGTTGATAGTTGGTAATTTCTATTGATAAATTCAGTTCTGTACTTGATTCAGTATAAAGTTTTGCTAATATGTGAAATTCATTTTTCAGGAACTAAACAAGCTTACTTCTTTATTTAGAGAGCTCCATATTGCATCACCTTTAAGAATTACCTCTCATTTTATGTTCATTTTCATTTTTCAAGTGCTTTATTGCGTGATTTCTGAGATGACCTGAATACAGAGGAATTTCATATAGTGAAATTACATTTTCCTATACCACCTTGAAAAGCTGAAGTCAAAATTTCAAGTAAAAAAATGTACATGTAGGTCTATTTGTTTATCACTTTTGGGGATTTTTTTTTTAATATACTGTGAATAGTTCCAGTGGCATCAACACATGAATTAACAGTAATTTCTAGGGCAAGTTATATAGTTAAAAGTCATTATCTGGTCCTTTTTGGATTCAAAAAACACCTAGCCACTAGTGGTTAGTCTCTAGAAGCCAAACAATGTCAAGCTACTTTGCTCCCTTAGAATTATAACTTAATATACTTTAATAGAATGTTTGGGTGCAGGGTTTCTGTTCTACCAATTACAGGAAAGGTCCTAGAGTGTGTGAGAATGTTAAAGCATAAGATACTACTATATAAAAAAGCTTGTGGGTGAAACCTTCTGAATAATTAAATATCCTGAAGAATCTACCAGAAGGAATATTCTGAGCACTCTTTTTGGAGGACTGTATATGAGTATGTTTCAAAAAATGTACAGAGGCAAGTGACATTTTTATGCTAATTAGATTTGTGCTATTGAGGATGTTGTGGTGTTATATTTTGAGCCTAGAGTTGCTAATTTTTTTTCCTGCTGTTTTTCCTGGGTTTGTAGCTGAATATGAACTCTGCTCCGACTTTCATGCATTTTCCTCCGAAGGGTAAACCCAAGAGAGCTGACACATTTGACCTGCAGAGAATCGGATTTGCAGCTGAACAGCTAGCTAAATGGATAGCTGACAGAACAGATGTTCATGTAAGTCTTTCAACAATTTTAAAAGTTGAAGGCAAATGTATCTTTGTGGTTTGAGACAGGTTGGTGATAAATTTCATCTTTCCTTAATAACTTTCTTTGTCAAGTGAGGGTTCTACAACACATTAAAAAGATAACATTTTTTTGGTACTTCTGAGAACTTCTGCAGTCTGCAGATTATATTCCATTCTTGTTTTGTTAAATTTTATGTAGTCTAATACTGGATAAAAACAAGCAGTAATAATTAGTTGTTAATGAATAAAATGTGCTTTACAAAACTATCTACAAAGCACTTAGATTTGAAGGTAGCTGCTTTTAGTTCAGACACAACCAGCAAATTTGTTGAAGAAATAATGTTTCAGAGTTGCACAGTTCAAAATTAAATATGAAGTTTTTTCATAGTGTGTGCTTATTAAAGAAAGTACTATTTTTTTCTTATTAAAGTATATTTAGGGAGTAGTCTTGCTGACTCTGAAACCAGATTTCAGGTGCTTCATTGTTTACATGCAAGATGATCTGTATGTAAGCATTTATGACAATCTGTATTTGCGTTTTTCCTTCCAGATTAGAGTGTTCAGGCCTCCTAACTATTCTGGTACAATTGCACTGGCTCTTCTGGTATCTCTTGTTGGTGGCTTGTTGTATCTGCGAAGAAATAATCTGGAATTCATCTACAACAAAACTGGCTGGGCCATGGCAGCTCTGGTATGCGGATTCTCCTTATTAATGTGCTTTTTATTAATTTCTTATTTTAGCAGATATGTTTTCATTATTTACATGGTAACTTAAAAACCATTGCATCAGTACATTGTTCAGAATGATACTGTCAGAGAAAGATCCGTAATCCAGATTTTGTGTAATTCTCATAAGGGAGTGTCAGTTATTATAAGTGACTCAATGAAAATGAGCAAATTCTCTGATAGCTGCAGTTGTGTGTTTGAACTTTAATATCAAAATATTTACGATAACTGTTACTGATGTTTATGGCTGTGGTTCAACTTGCTCTTTTTTGATAAAATCCAAAACGATCAATTAGTTTAGCATAGATATTGATGTTTATATCACTTTAGAGTGATGAACTATATCACTTTAGAGTGGTAGACTATATACCTTCAGAGTAATGAAAGGTTGAGAAAAAAAAAAAGGCTTTTATGTTTGTAAGACAGTGATAAAAGATCTGAGAAACGAAGAAAAAGAGGGAATTGTTTCCAAAACTGGTTTCAGTAGTACTGACCTTAACATTCGACTGTTAACCAAAATGAGAATAGGATGATCATAGTGTTAGCTCTGAGGAAAGAATAGATCTAGCTGAGTCTGTTTGAAATATTAGTCAACTAAATCCTCAAAACTTTAAATAATGAATGAAGCTTTTAATTTGCTTAATAGTGTATTGCAGTGTGTTTATTTACATGGTGGTTTTTCAATAACTGAGTAGACTGATGAAAAATGTGGGATGTGCAACTTAGCTGTCTCAAGTTTTAAACAGGAAATAGTATTCAGAGGTGGTAGATGTTATTATAGTGTATCAACAAACACTCATTTCTCTGACATTGTTGTGACTGACAGGAGAAGAAAAATCTGAGGACCTTCATCAACAGCTTAATTTTCAGGGACATGGCAATCAGAAGCATGGGTTTCAACATTAGAATAGTAATAAAAGCTACAGAAAGACTATGTTTTCAACAGAAGTATTGACAACTATTTTGTTCCTTTTTAGCAGTTGTTTTTTCAGATGGTATAGAGCTGAGAAAGCACAAAAGCACTTTTCTAAAAGATGTAGGTTTGGGGTTTAAATACTTTTTGGGTGTACTGCTAGGTAGCTGGTATTCATTAAACATACTGTAAATAACAATTTTTAATTTCAACTGAAACTTTTTCATAGAGATTATGGCATTCAGTGACTGAAAACTGTATCATTGCAAACATTCTTTTTTTTAGAGCTTCTCAGTTTGCTTTGAACAGTTTTTACGTTCCCAAATCTTATTAAAAAGAAAAAAAATTGGATACTTTTTATTTAAGTGAAAAATGGATCGTGTCATTCTGCCCAATTGAATGATCTGTTAAAAATTAGGAGCAAAGTCTCAGCATAGAGAGTCTGTGCTATTTTGACAGAGGATCCCAGAAATGTTAATTTGATAAATCCATTGATATAAAACCTTGTGTCTAATAAAGAGTATTTACAGTAGTGTTTTAGAAGAATATTTAGGAATGCAAGTTTTAATGATGCATCTAATAGTTTTGATAGACGTGTACAAGCAAGATCACAGGTTTCACATCACACATGGATCCCAGCGCCAGCTCACACAAGACATTGAATTGGCTTTCCCTCAGCATTAGATTGTGCATCAGCAATGTTTGTGGTTTCATCCCCTCACTGAAACACTGCAGGCTCTGTAGTATCTTGTATGCCTTAGGCATTTTCACTTGCAACATTACTCAGAAGACTTTTAGGATGGCAAACCAGGATGACTGAGTCCCAATACGTAATATCCCAAAAGATGCCTTTTGAAATAACATGCAAAATTTATCCCCTAGATTGTCGTGGGTTTTAATTCAAATTCTGCTATTCATTTATGGATATTTTTCCCTCTGACATGCCAATGCAGGGATGATGAAAGACTTCAGTCTCCTGTCCTTTTATGCTGATAACAGGAAGCAGTTCGGACTCTTCAGGACTCTTTATTTCTTAAGCAGAGAGAAGGTCAGATGGTAGAACAAACTAGGCAAGGTTCTAACAGTTTAGATAAGGAATTGCTTCATTTTAGACAACAGTAGGTGTGCTGAGAGTTTCTGGTCTGTTGGCTAGACTGTCTTTTGATAGTGTTTTCTTTACCAGGCTTATTTTTTTCTGTTGTTTTCTGCATGTAATTTTCATAATTCTACATTATGTTTAGAATTGTAGTATGTGATTTCATAAATACATTATGTGTAGATTTCAGATTTGCCTATATACCTGTGGAATCAGGGAAGACAAAATTGGTGCTGAGATTAGAAGGCAGCTGCCTTAACTCTGTTGGGCAAAATATGACAGGTCACTTGAATGAAGAGACAAAGTGTGTGTTTACTTTTCTCATAACAGTTAATGGGCATGAGAAATGTGTGCTGTGTGGATACGCTCCCCAGTACTTACACCAGTTAGTACATTCATGAGTAGGTTTTGGCCAAAGGAGCTTGGAGGGAGTTATGGCTACTAGTGACTTTTTCCACCCCTTTTTGGAAATAAGGATAAAAAAAATTAATGTACTTTATTCAAAGATACACAGAAAAATTCAGGTTTCTCTGTGTGACTAGTAGGCATCTCAAAAGAACATCAATAAAATCTGAGTGTTAATTTTTTTTCTTCCTATGGTTAGAGGTTTTAGAGACGCACATTTAAAGATACAGAAATCCATTATCTTTGCTTCTGTGCTGTACTCTGTCCTTTAATTGTTTGTCTCTTATTGAAGAGTCTGATAACTGATGGATTTGGAAATGGAATACAGATCTTATACCATGAGAGCCTTCATTGACTGCAAAAGCAAGGCTAAACTGGATGAGAAAGGATTACATTTCTTTAAAACAACAATTCTGAATTTACATATACAGAACAATATAGAAATAAAGTGTAGAGCTAGCTGTCATGTGTCCACTTTTTATTGAACCTATTCTGGAATTTAACTGTATTCATAAATTAATCTAAAATGTCATTATTTTTCTTACATTACAAAGTGTTTTCCATGTTCTTGGGTCTAAACTTGCAAAGAAATGTAATTATTGCCTTTGTATAGGAAGGTATAAGAATATAGGAAGCTTCTCTTCAAAATGCATACTGAGTGACTTTTTAAGTCTCTAGCAGTTTAGTTTAATGAACTAGTAGAGAGTGTTAAACAAAACTTAGGCCTTTGCAAAGGGGGTGACTTAAATCCAAATAAATAACTTGCAAAGTTTGCAAGACCAAGAACAGTTGAGAAGTTCTGCTTTATGTGCCTTGAAGCTGTGTCTTGCTTGCAGTTCAGTGTTCTGCTGGGAGTCTTGGTGCTTAATTTATCTTGTACCTGTTCTTAGAAACCTTGTGATTTACACACAGATGCATCACAAGTGAGCTTAAAGAAGTCTCCTCCTTAGTGAAACTAAGGATGGAAGCCATCAAGGAAGCATCACTTCTAATTTTTTAACAAGGTCGTGCAGCAGATCCATCTAGACGTAGAGTGTACGCAGCTAGGACTGGTAATAGGGGTGGACTGAAGAAATCCAGTGGGTATTTGGTCTTGGAACCATATGATTTGCTATAGAACTATGTTGTAGCAAATCACTTCCCCTTTCTACTACACCAGCCAATACAATACTCTGCTTGCTTTTATCATTTAGATGCAGAATAAGCTACTGAAATCTGGAATCTCTTAAAATAGCTTAAACCCTGAAAAAACAAACCCCTGAGCTCCACTGATAAATCAGGTGGCATGCAGCAGTTAGTGCTGTTCTTGGGGTCTGGCAGGGAGAAGGAAAGGAGCAGATGGATGATAGGTGTGTCTGTAGTATTCCTTTCTGTAGAACTGCTGAAATACAGACTCTACTATGGAAAAGTGGCATTGCAATCAGAGATGAGTGTTCAGCTTGAATCTTTTCCTTTACTCCTTTTCATCCTTTGAACTTTGACAAGATCTAAGAAAACTGCAGAAAGGTGCCACTTCTCTGCATATGACAATAAATATGAACTCATTAACAGGTTGATCATTTGTAGGAATTAATTTGGCAAAGTTTCTAACTGGGAAAAATCAACTCACAGTAATGGTTTGGAAACTTTTGGATCCAAAAGTATGGGAACCTATGGAAACTATGCCATTTGGAATGGTAAGCACTGTGTAGCAGCGTGAATTATAGATGCATACATCTGTTCTACAAATAATGGTACGTATTTTACAAACAGTAGGAGTCTGTAGTTTCCAGTGTTGTTTTTTTACACAGATGATTGTAATAGGAGAATATAGAGCACAGCAAAGTGAGCTTTAATGTCAAGCACTGTATGTAACGTACTAAATTCTTGCATAAGGGATATGAAGAAAATGCTCTGTTCTTAGGATACTTAAAATAGATCAAGATTGGAAAAGGACAAGGGAGAACCTGGAAAATGCTTTTTGCCTGCTGAGAAAGTAATTTTGAAAAACACCATTAAAAGGAACGTGATGGAAGGAAATCATGGCCGATCCAGTGTGTGGTAGACCAAATTAGTTTATTTTGGTCACTAACAGTCTGAACTGAAAGGACTGTGCCTTCAGGTTAAATAACCATATTGTTCAGTCCTTGCTTTTCAGTTATGTTTATACTTGACATTTTCTTCTCCCCACTATTGTGTCTCCTAGTTACTTTTTTGTTAGATATTATACTGTCTCACAGTGTGGTGTTTTAAAGCATTAAGGATCTTCAGTAATTTGGGAGAGTTATAATTTATAAAATATATGACTATATATAAAATGGGGTAGAGTCTTTTTGCTCTTTCCATATGGAAGCAGATTTGGCCCTAGAGAATGTAAGTTACAAACAGTAATTTAAAAATGAGAAAAATTCCTTCTCAGGGAAGACACACTTTCTGAGAGGCACAGTTTGTGTACTCTATGCATCTATTATCTTTCAGTGTTTGACTTTTCAACTAATTTTTTGCCTCACTTTTGTTACTCATATTTTCAATTTCTACACTTTTGTGCTTTTACATAAGCTATCTATTATGTGATTCATCACCAAAATTGCAGTATAAATTTCTCCGCTAAAACAATCTGCAAGGTATAGAAATAACTGTTACTCTTCTCCCAGTGATGTCACTGTATACCCTTTTCATTTTGTTGCATATTATCAATTAAAACACAATCCATTTGCTAGCAATCATTACCAGTATGTCTTCATCTGACATGTTAATTATTATGCTGTTACATTCTGAATCCTGTTAAAAGCAAAATGAAACACACTTTATATTAAAATTAAGAACCTGTTCTTATTGTAATTAAAATCATAACACTACAAGAATGTTGTAATTACACTGTATTTGAAAATGTATCTTTTCTTTCCATTACAAGGGAAGTCTCAATAATAACACCAAAATTAAATAGTTCTGCATGCATTTCTTGGTATCTTAGACCTTTTCATGTCATGGTTACTCTTGCACTGTTTCTCTCTGGATCTGGAGATCATTCATTTGCTTTGGGGTGATGTGGTGGTATGGTGAGTTGTCAGCATTCCACTGTCTTTGTATGATGCTGCTGCTGCTTTTTTCCTCCTTGATTTAGGGTCCACTTGGGGCTATTTCATGCTTTCCACTGCTTCACCAATCTGCAACAAAATTTTGCATCAGAATTTACAGGGCAAATCAAGGTGGTCTTAAATACGTTGGATGCTTGTTCTTTGTTTTCTTTGTTAGCACTAAAAGTGTTTTCGACAGGCTCCCATATCTCTGTTCCTTTATTCACTATTGTAATATTTATAGGCTTGGGATCTCCAGTGTAATCCTGTGCATCCCTTCTTGTCATTCCATACTGACACACTGTAGCCTATGTTTACACTTTGGCTGTCTCTGCTGTCATCTCATCAGTACTGTACTACATCAATGTTGGTCCTATCTATTTCATCCTAAACAGAATAGGGGGAAAAAAATAATATGCCAATGTAATGTAAACTAGTTATAGTCACCTGGTCTTTGGAAAAATTACTGTTTTGTTAAATAGGTACTGCCCCCCCCCCCCCCCCCCCCCACTGCAACAGCTACCAAACAACAGCAAAACAAACAAAAAACTACCCAAACCCCAAATGGAAGCAAAACCCAAAGCCAGAAAAGCCAAGACAGATTTGAATAAAGCTTGACAAGATTCAGTAGTAAGGCCTTGTTCATATTTCTAGAGGTGGCAATGCTTCATTTACAGGGATATAAAGCTACTGCACTAGCTTATGTTTACTTTACAAACATGTTGCTAAGTGTTCTTTAAAGAAAACACCCTAAAGGGTTTTAGTAAATCCCATTTTACTCTGTCACTATGGTACGTATTTTTGCATTCATGATCCATCTTCCTATATCTCTATGACTTTATGATGCTGTTGTGAGTATTGATGTACAGTAAAAATGAGCATGTATGTAACTGTACTTAAAATGTAGCTTTTGTAGGGATTATACTGATAAAAGATATTTAGATGATGTTTCTTTTTTCTCTCACTTGGTAATCAAAATACTGTATGTTCCTGTTTAAAATAGTCTTAATGACTCTTGGTATGAGTGGTGTTTGTCATGTATATTCTACAAGATGATCTTCTACAAGAATTAAGGTCTGTTTTTACAGGTGTCACACATCCCTAACCTAACTTCATTCTTTTTTTCTGTAGGGAATTTTCAACCTTTCCAACAAATCAACCATTGTTTTGTCATAGCTAAAATGAATCACTGTCATATAGGATACACCATGAGAACTTAATAAAATAGGACAGATTTTTTTTTTTAATAACTAGATTTTTTTCTGTTACTTTATAATTTCAGACATGTGAAAGCAAAAAGATAAGCTAAATATTTGTATAGGATTTAGAGGCAGAAATATTTTCATGGAAGGTTGTATAAATCTTGGGTACTAGTTCCCAGAACATTTGCAACAAATGCGTTCTACTGCTGCAAATACTTGTTGTCATGTAGATGTGTAAATGTGGTGCATAAATTTAGGATTATTTCAAGCGAGATTTGGAAAATCTGGCTTGAGCTAACTCATTTTCAGAATGGTAGAAGTCATTAAGAATTTTATGAAAACAACGCATCTGAAGATACTACCCTAAAATTCAAATAGAGGTAGATACTGTGTCTGGTTAGTGAAAAAAAATTACATATCTAAAGCAAGAATAACCAGCAGAATGGTTTCCTGTTCTGTACCTCACAGTAAATTAGTGAATATATTTTCTGCTTTTTTCTAGTGCGTTGTATTTGCTATGACATCTGGTCAGATGTGGAATCACATCCGTGGACCACCGTATGCACATAAAAATCCCCAGAATGGACAAGTGGTAAGTTGGTTATTTTAATTTTATTTTGAGGGGAAATGATGTGTAGACAGTCACTTGCTACAGTGAGCCTACAATTGCAAATAATTGCAGTTCCTGTAGGAAATAGGTCTGTATGAAAGTTTGTCAGTCTTAAATCTAGTTGTAAGCAGAGTCTGTTTTGGAATTGCAGATCTTTACATGGTGTCACCATCTCTGATTTGAGCAGTGAAATGAATGGTTGTGTTATTCAAACTTCTCTCTCTGCAGCTCCTAGCTGTAGTGAGTGTTAGAAATTGTTCCATACCACACAATTCCCACTGCCTAAAGATAAATGTAGATACTGTTCTTTTTGTAGGGATGTGCTTCCTCACAGAGTGGAAAACAAATGTTTTGTTTCCTCTTTTTAGGCTACACAAACAGTTTTTTACACAACCCTTTGAGGTTTATAACCTCTTACCTTCCTCTCTCAATCATTTTAGTTAGGAGATGCCAAGTATATTTGTGTGCTTTGTATCATTTTCCATCATGTCTGTAACTCACTAAACTTTATAGAATGCTTTTTCCTGTATCTCTGTACTCCTTCAATTTAAACTCTTTATCAGCTTTACTAAGTAGTTACCATTGGCTATTGCCAAAATTACCTTTATATCCTGCTACTGCTGCCTTTTAAAGGATTACCTTACTTGCTTCTTCCTGCTCACAATTTAGCAAATGTTCATCAGGTCTCAGAAGAATAAACTCTTTGCCTATAAAAAAAGTAAAAATTACCTTGTCTAGTTCCTAATCACTCCCATTATATACCACTTTTAAAGCAATTTCTTGAGATGCAATCTACAAAACTTGCAATGACCAGGAAGCTTTTTGTTTTTATACCTCCCGGCCCTATGAGCTATTTTCAGTTTTGGCCATCACTAGTTAAAGGAACCTCTATTACATCTTAATGAAAAGACTTATTTTAAGTTCTATCTGTGTTATATCTTCGTGGGAGTAGCAAAAAATGATGGTTTGAAATTAATTACTGATCTGTGTTTTATCAGGAATGAAGCAGAATATTGATGTCATAATATGACAGGATTTCATCTGTGAACTTTGTTATTCAGAAATAGACTTGATGATACATAAATAATCTCAATAAAATGCTGTTTATGGAAATTTGGAATTTTTCATTACTGCCTTGCGGTATTAAATTTATGACACTTTTGTATGGAGTGACAGAAAGAAGAAATATTGTATATGAAAAGCACTGTCTGTGACAAATTAGTTTTTACCTTATCCAATTTTGCACACATTGCCTGTCTTAAACCGCTGTTTCGGAAGTATACCCTACATTTAATGATTTTGAAATATTCTTGAATTTGTGCTGGCTTGTCTGCGTTTTCAGAGTGTGAACTCAAATCCCGCATGTCTGAAGTGCTACTACTTTGGGAATGTTGGTACACACAACTAAGTAATGGAAACAGTGGTAAAGATGGTTTTAAATTCTATTATAAATTATATTTTGAAGTCTATTGTACTGGTCATCATACATTCCTTTCTGACTTTTTGATGCATTTTATGACTTCAGGTAAGTTATTTGTGCCTGTGATTCACCTGTCTCTCCTTATGTGTCAGTACACTGATGTCTTTGGAGCTTTGTATGTAACAGTAAGTAAAACCAGGTAGATTATAAGAATTAAAAGAAGTATAAATGCAGGATTACCAAGGTCCTGCTTTAATTAAGCTATCACTGACCAGTATAGTTGTCATTTAAAGCTCTAAATTTTGAAGTGTTAGAAGCTTAATAAGTAGGCTATAAATCTTTATCTGTTTTGAATTGTGGTTTGGGGTTTTTTCTTTCAAATAACACTTGAACATTTTCCTGTTTTGTTTTTCTAACACTTACCTGTGTTTCTGTGAATTTGAAGCAATAAATGTGCTTATTCAACCTTCTGTGAGAGTATTCAAACGTGATAATTCACTGTAACACTTTGCAAATTGTCAGGAACTGCTGTCTTTACATCTGGATGAAATTTAACTCATCACTTGCTTTCCAATGTCTAGTTTTCCAAATTTGCATGGCAATTTTTTGCAAGGATTACTTGTATGTAATACTCTGAAACTCTGTTTACAGTCTTACCATGGAAATTTGTGGTTTCAAGAGGATGCATAGAATAGCTCACTAAGCTGAAGTTTTATTACTAGGTTCAAAATTATGGATTCTTAGTTTTACTTATTTCACAAAAGTTAGTGGTTCAGTTCTATACTAGCCTGATATGCCAGCAGACCTTGAAAATGTCTTCATAAACAGTTCTTTGCCTCAAATATCTATTATGTGCTTTGTTCTTGCTGTAATTTTAGATGATACTTAATTTGTTCTTATATTCCTGGAGGTTTTTCAGAAGATGAGAGGACATCTGTTTCCTTTGCTTAGACAACACTATGTATTCTTTCCAGTATCTTGTGTATAACATCACCAATCCTTAAAACTTTTGACTTTTGCATTGTGTTTATGATTACCTAAGGTACTTTAACTGCAAGATTGTACTCTTTGAAGCTTTGAAACCATATTTTTATATTTCTGTGTGGTCTATTCTATAAAGCTGATGGTCTCTCTTATTGTAGGTAGTTGTTGTAGGTAGTTCCTTTATTTCCTACTTCTATCAACTAATTTCAGGTTTTGGGTCCACATGGAACAGCGTCAATTTTTATGTAGAAAGCTGAATCACACAGTAACATTGTTTGCTATTTCAGTTCTGATTTAGGTTTATGAAACTGTGCTAGTCTTCTATCTTGGCACATACTTTATTTCAGTTTTATTTCTAGAGTCCTCCATCTTTTGAAAAATAATTTTGTTAGGATTGAGCCCTTACTGACTGTGTTATGCTAAAATCTGAACCTGTTTTGCTGGGACTGAGTGACAATTAAACATTCTCTTGGTGTCTGTGTGTAGAGTCTTGTGAGACTTCTGATTTTTATTCAAAGCTTGATCTGGTGGTGAGAGAAGTAGAAATGGAGAAAGCAATTACATGGGTTTGAGCCTTCTGTAGAGGTAGTTCTGCTGCTATTTAATTGACCTAATAGCAAAGAATTCTCACTAGATTTTCATCAGCTTTTAAGCATATAGCAGTCATGGCTAAGACAGCATTTATGTATGTCTGTCCATGAGTTAGCTGCCTTTTTTATTACTATGCATACAAATTCTACAATTTTTGTTGTGCAATATGCTCAAGATTGCATCTTTAAAATGGCTGGAAATTTGCTCTAAATGAGCACAGGGAAAAGGACAAGCTTGATCTAAAATGCTGAATTAACATGGTTTCCAAAGCTCATAATTTCCTTTCCTTCTCTTAAAAGAAAGCATTAGAAGTTAGAAAAGTTTTTGTGTAAAGAAGAAAATGTGGTATTTTATTATAGATATTAGGTGTTTTTCCTGCATAAATTGATGCTTTGTGAAATGGGCAATGGTGTTGTTTGCCACTATGTTAATTGGATTTTTTTTATTGTCTTATATTTAAAAGGTTGTTGAAATTCCTTAAGTGTAACACAAGTTGTGTCCTTAGGAAGCAGTTTGTATATTAAAAGATCTTTTAGATAGAACACCTTTTAGTATCATGTTAAATATAAGTATTTGTTTAACTGTAGAGCTTATTCATCCTGGTTTTTCCCCCTACTTACCTTTTGTAGTGTTATAACCACTGATCTTTACTCGCTTTTCTTGCTGATACAGTTATGTAGTAATCTGTATGTTTCTGAAGTTAAATGAAAAATATATTTGAGTGCTGGTATAATGTTTTTATTTGTCAATACAAAACAAAGGTACTCTGAAAAATTTATGCTAAGAATATTGGGATTCCTAATTTGCAATAGTCCTGCTAAGCAGGATAAAATATCACTTACCAAGGTTAATTCTTCCTGTGTTTCTGATAAAAATCTAATTAAAATATATGGAGTTGTTTCTTGAAACATTTTTAAAGAACAGCTCAGCCTTTCAAGCTCAATAAGTCACAGTAAATTCATTGTCCTTTGGCCTTAAGTGTATCTGGAAGCATGTTTGAAGTACAGTTTGCCAAGATTGTCTTTGTAATGCCTGACTTTTCTAAAGGTAGCCATATTGATGGTAGCCGTGCAATACATATAAAAGTCACTTTACTGTGTGATATGTTATTACGTTTGTCTTGCCTTTGGATGAAAAAAGAGTTCATACAGGTTATTATCAGTACCAAACATAAGGTATCCAGATTGAGCTGACTTTTACCACAGCAATGTTTTGATGCATCTGTTGCCACTAATCACAGCCATAGTGCTGTTGAAAATACATCTTAATATTTTACTGGAATAGCCAATTATTTATAATGGCATGCTGGATTGAAATGAGTAGTGCATTACTTATGAGTTTTTTTAATGAAATAGCTTTCCTGTGGTTATCAAAGCAGTGAGTCTATTCTGACAAAAAGTACAAATAGTGAAGAGTTTCTAAAGCTTTTAAATTCAATTTCTATTATGATTTATTCAAACAAGTTACCTATTGGCAGCATAAGGTTTTGAGATTGCAAGGGTGATTGTACCTGGCATTCTGTGTAACCTGTGTTTCTACCTTGACATTAGAAAAGGGAAACCTTGCACAGTATTGGTACTTTTTTTTCTTGTGGGAAGAGGAGGTGGGAAGATGGACAGGACAGAAGTGTTGCTGAGATGAGGAATTAAAACCTCTGTGTTGTTAAATGGTTAATTTTGGACACAAACATGCTGTAGACATTCACGTAGTGCCATTCTATTGCTGTTACCTTGTCTGCATAAAGATGGAACATGTTCTCATGAAGTAAACCCAGATTTCAGACAAGTAATCATTTTATTTTCAATAAAATAAAAATTAAATAAGCCTGCCAGATTTTTATTGTTTCTTGTAACAACAGAAATTTTAATTGTCTAACGCCACTTTTAACTACCACAATAAACACTCCTTGCCACCACTCCTTGCCTTCCTTTTGCTAAGTGTAAATGGGCTCCTAGAAGCCTTTTACTTTCATTTGGAAGAGCTATTTTCTGCAGAACAGCTCTTATGACAGAAATCAGGAAGGTCTCAAATACGTGAATTTTTGAACGATAATGCTTTACAATAAAATACACTTTAGGGCAGAAAACTAGAATGGCACATGGGAATAACTGGTCCGTATTCTTCTGCTATTAACAGAACAAGAGCCATTTTTGTAAAGCCAGCTTAAATGCCAGGCAGGAACCTAGGTTTTTCTGTCTTCTTGGGTTTTACTAATTGTGGAGATGTATATGGTAAGAGCCTTATCTATTTCAACAATTTTAACTGAAACGTAACTTTAAAGATTGCGTAGTCCTGCTGCTTGCTCAAAGGTTGCTCAGGGCTTTGTCTAAGAGAATACTGAATGTCTCTATTGTTAGAGATTTCCCAACCTATTCCAGTGTTTAACCATCCACAGAATTCTTTTAATTTTACCTTTTAATTTATTTTTATCTTCTGTTTTTAATTTTCCTCAGGAACAGTCAAGGTAAATTTTGTCCTTCTCTTCAGTAAAGCTGATTTAGCTGAGTTCTTAATTAGAATTTAACATTAACTTTAATAAAATTTGGACTTAGATCACTGGTACAGCTTTTCAGAGCTTCTGACGGCATACTTTTGCTTAAGTGACACTATGATATCACTACAAAATCCACATTGAAAACAAGAAAATTATTATGCCTGGCAAACACTGAGATTTTTCTTTGTATAGATTCTGCTGTCTCAAAATAGAGCCATGCAGATGTTCTTCTTGTACCTATTAAACAATTGTTTTCTTGTAAAATCCTACAACCTGGAGACTGGGGAAGGCAGAGGAGAGGAAAGGAACGTATTTTCCATATTGTGCACCACCATCTTTCACTGTTTTTGGTGGATTATTTTGTGACTCTTACCTATTCCCTGTAGAAACATACTCTATTGTACGAGGTTGCAGATGTTCTTTTTCCTGAAGTAAAATTTCAGTAGTTGGGAATTGTCTTGTAAACTACTAGGAAAGTCTCAAAATATTTTCTGTCCTGCAAAGCCTTCTAGAGCTGGTCTGTTTTTAGGTTGGTGAGCTCTTGCCTTTCCATGTAGTTTTGCCAGTTAGCTCTAGTGCTGTCATTTCAATGTAACAGATTCACTTCTCCTATGCCTGTGAACTGTGTCAGGAGAAGGAACATGCACTGGAGTGTGTTAACGTAAATGAAGCAGCATACTTCAGATAGTCCTTCATGGACTAATTCACCCATAATCTCTAGTTCAGAAAGTTACCTTTTTTTTTGTCGTTACTCGTTTTTATGGGGGTTTTTTTGTTTGGTTTTTTTTGGTTTTGTTTTTTTTTTTTTGAATATCAGGAACTTTTGCTTGGGTTTTTTTTTTTTTTTTGTTTTTTTTTTGTTTTTTTTTTGGTTTGTTTTGTTTTTTCCTACAAGACAATAATTATTTGCTACTAGATATTTTATTAACTATAAAATGCTTTTTGTATGTTTTCATGGAAACAAAGATTATTCTGACTTTTTTTTTTTTGTCTGGCTCTGGTGCCAGCATTAATTCCTTTCTTTGGCTAACCTTTCATGTTAACTGACTGGTCCTCAAGGAAGATACAGTAGAAGATGACGTAAGGACTAAATTAAAAGGTAAAAAAACTAAAAGGTTTTATTGTATATGCAGTCTGTTCTTCTGAGCCTTCAATGGCAAGTAAGGTGGTACTATATACCTCACCTATTATAATGATATCAAATATTTCTGAGTTCCTGGGTATTGTGGTTATGTATTTTTTATTTTTCTGTTCTTTGAATCAGTCATAGGACTTCTAATTTTTTTTTATTATTATTTATGGATGTTGCCACACAAAGATTGAAGATATATGTTACAGTTAGGGATAGACACACATACCTGCTTTCATTATTTTCCTTACATATTCTTTCGAAGCATTATATGATGCTGCAACTACTGTTAGTTGTTGCATTGGGTTTGAGACATAAGAGTCCTGTTCTCGGTAGTTTCCTTTCTTTTCCCTGACTTCCTAGCATCTAAACTTCCTAGCGTTAAGATTAAACAGAGTCTGAACCCTGGTAGCTGAGGAATCAGTTCTGACTTCAGTGGGTGTGCTCAGGATAGGCAAAACCTATTCCTATACTAAAATTAAACTAGAATAAGCTGGTACTTGGCAGGGTGATACATGTGAACAGAATGTGACAGTAGGTGCTCTGGTAAAGGCAGGAGTTGAGTGTTGGGTTCAACTGTTTTTGTAGTTGGTTGGAGCAGAGGAGGAGTTGGTGGTGTTCGTGACTTTTATAACAGTAGACCTATTCAAAGCAACTGTGAAAATCAAGGAGGAACATGAGTGTATTCATTTTTCTTTTGGCACAGGAATGTGTCAATAGCAGTAACAAATTCTTTTCTAGCTTTAGAACAAACAATGAGAATCTTTCAATAAGTTAAGAACCTCGTTTCCTGACTTTTTTGCATTTCTGAGATTAATAATTTTTTTTATCTAATAATCATTGGTTGGTGTTTTGCTTCTGTTTATTGTAATGATGGTGATTATAAATAAATTTGAATGTACACACGTGTACTTTCGTCCTCTCAGTAGTCACTATAAAATATCCTGGAAATCTGAAAACTATTTTGCAGATTCTGTAAAGCTCATGATGTCAGAAATACCATACAGCATGTGTTAGTAATATTAAGGCTTTCTGCTCTTCTGTTATGTCCAAAGGACATGTTCAAGCTAAACTATTGTGATTCTATTCTAAACTGTTGGGTGAGAAGTTTGATTTATATTCCAATTAAATCTTGCTCCAGTAGAGTTCCAATTAGATCTTGCTCAAGAATAGCTTACATGGCTGTTACATGATAAATGCTCATATTTAGAAGCAGATATTGCTAAGTCAATTGTCTTGCTATGTAAGTGGCAAGCTGTGTTTCTCCAAAACGTCACCAAAATATTTGTAAGGGAATTACTGTTTTCAAACTGCTTTATCCTTATTCTTGGAGTATGATGAGGAGGACATAATTTAACTTCTCCCCTAATTTCTGGCCAGGATTCAAACTTTTTTTATGTCCACACTGTTGAGAAGCAAGTTCACAAAAGGAGTAGGCTTTACACAAGCCTCACAGCAAGAAATTATTTTTGTTTCACACTAGTCTTTAGACACATCTGTCTGTCTGTCATTTAAAAAGACATTGCAGAATTATAGCCCATCTTAGGAGAGTTTGCTTGTGCATATCAGCTGTGATTGATCTGCTCTTTAAAGGTTTTAAAGGCATCTTGTGTCAAGCTAATATTATGTGCAGAAGTGGGTTGAGGAGCAGATTTTATGTGCATCACCTACTCTCAGTATTCAGTACTCACAGAATAAAACTTTCATATTTATTTGAAATAGACTATAGTTCTTCTGTATATGTTTGTACAGCAAAAAGGAGGTGTTTTTAACTGTTCCCCATAGAAGTCTATCATTAATATTTAAACCAGAGTTGTTAAAGGCTGCAGTGCTTTAACTTCAGGTACAGTGCAAATTAAAAAGAGTTATTTACTGACAGTCTTGCAAGTCTAGCTTTTGAGCAGTAAACAAAAGCATGAAATAATCTTTGTGTGTACAGGTCCTGGGGTCACTTAGCATGGCAAAATGCTGTGCATGAAATAAAAATAGCACTACCATTTGAAAGAAGGAAATTGTCTGCATTTACCAGTTTCTCACACTTTTAATATGAGTCAATGGAATGAAAGAAGAATTTGGTTTATGATTTTTTTTTATAGTCAGTGTTCTAAAAAACATTTCAAAGAAAAAATAAATTATTCCATAGATCATATTAATTAGAGTAATCCCTCTTATAGGTACAAAAGTAGAAAATTTTCCATAGTTTTCTATGTGGCTAAATACCAGTCATTAAAAAAAAATTCGAAGTAGGTCTATTATTAATGTTTTATTTGTTTATAGACAGAGAACACTTCAATCAGTGTTATAATGACTTAATAAATACTATCTGGTCTTATCCAGTACTGCCGTATAAGATATTCTTAATGCTGGAAATGAGGAAATTACCAAAAGTAAATGAGTATACCAAAAGGTAAACTTCCTTCTTCCAAATTTGTAAAATAATTTTGGTATTGAGAAGAGAGTCTAAATAATGTGGTGGGGAATTGGGAGGGTGTCTATGTGTAATAGCTAACTCAAATTCACAATCATTTTAATCAATATTTCAATTTAACATCTTGACTTACTTTAGATCTTTTAGAGATAAGTTTAACAATTTTTTTGTTTTATTCTCACATTTATTTCTCAACTAAAAAACTATAAAACTAACTTAAATGCTATTTGTGCATGATAATAATTTATGTTGCATCCTTCGTATGTAAAAACATTTCAATGTGGATTATCTGTCATTTTTTGAAGTATTACAGTGGTTGAACCCTGGCCCCTTTGTCATAAATTCATTTTTAATATACTGTGAGGATAATTTCCTTTTTAAACATGCTGTGAATACAATTTTTCTGTATTTAACAGGTCACACCATAGAAATACTCTTTTGTCCTGTTTCCTGTCATTTTCCAACACAATTTTAAGTTCTTTAATATTTTTATAATTCTCTAAAACTATTTGGAAATTTGAATGAAAATACATATTAAAGTTGCTACTTAGATCCTAGACATAATCAGTTTTAAAAGCTTAATCTTTTAACACAGCTAGCAAATATTTTGTTTGTATAGGTATATTTCCTAATCGCAGTGCTGCTTCTTTTAATTTTAAAGGTCAGTTCTATTATTCCTGAAGTTTTTATTTTAATATGGCAAGTTAAAAAAAAAAAGTGAGTAGAATACTTTCTGTCATGCAGTAGCGGCATTTTAATATCTGCCCAAAAAGAGTGCATTTCCAAAGAGTTTCCCAGAAAAGGCTTGCTAGATGGTATTAAAAATACCAGTTTGAAGGGAGACAAAAGAATGACCTTCAAACTTTTTCTGACTTTGTCTCTTATCAGTCATGCAAGTGTCAGAGTCATAATGTGAATACTCAAGAAGGCTTTGAATTGTCAATAGAGGGAAGCTTCCTCTTTGAGGTTATATTTGCTGGAACAGAAGAGATAACACTATTATCAGTGCTTTTGTAGTGTAGCCAATTTCTCATTGCATGTACTGGAATTCACTTTTTAATACAGTTTTGATATTAATGTAATGATAAATATGTCAGACTGGTAAAATAAATTCTGAATGTTTCTGTCAGTCCTGATACAGTATGAAATAATGCTGTGGTGTCTTTCAGAGATTTTTATGAGCATTTCTGGGAAAAAAAAAAAAAAGAAAGAAGAAAAGTAATTTTCAAACACATTTCTAACCTCCTCTTTAGTAAGTTGACATTAAATACGTGTTTCTTTCTGGGGTGTGTTGAATTACCAAACAATTGGAACTTCAAAGTTTAGCTCTGGAATGTGAAATACAGAATAAAAACTAGCACACTGTGCAATATACGAATACCATTACATGCTATTTGTGATTACCATTGTAGGAATATTTTTTTTTTTTAATTGGACATTCAAGCCCTGTCTTTGGGAATTGGTTTGAGCAGCTCTTCATAGGCTTGTTACTTTTATTTCTTAAATATAGTATTTTTTTCTTTGGGCTAGCTAATGCACAAAATAACAGTGCATTCAAAAGCATTGTGCAAATTTTGCATGGTAACAAAATTGTGCTAAACCTTCATGTGACCTACTTCAATATTGTTAGTATTTACACTGAAATTAATCAAGGGCTTAACCCCTACTGATGGACTGTAGAGAGCTTTGAAGACTATCTTTTCATTTCCATTGACTTACTGGTCATTGTTAGCAATACTTCCTTCCTATTTGAGATAATTTCTACAAGAATGATGTGATCTCAAAGATACGGGTAGTCTTACGAATAATTACTGCATTTAGATATTCTGAAGTAATATTTATATTTTACTTAAATGAAAATCTGATCTTCTAGTGTATAGGTTAGCAAATGAAGATTGACAGACTTAAGGTTTCACCAGCAATCTCAAATAATTCAAGTGTATGAAAATAACTCTTAAGATCTATTAAGTTATTCTTAGAAAATCAAAAAATCAGCAAATATGTTAAGTGCCTGCAGAATTCTGTGGAGGCAGAATTCTGGCTCTGTTGAAAGCTAGACCTTGTTAGTATCACACAAAATTGACCGTATTTCGTGATGGTTGGAACTTTTATTACTGAAGATAGTTCTACTTTTGGTGTGTTGACAGTAGCCCAAATCCTCTAAGGTTGCCTGTTTTCCCCGTCAGCATCACTCTGATAACAAACATGTTGTTTTTGACAGGAAGATTCCAAATTATTTCATACAATGTCTTTAGATCAACTTTGGATGTTGTGCTAAGAGCTCTGCAGGTTGGAAACTTCTGTCAGAGTATTACTGATTTTAGCAAAGTACATGGTTGATAATACATATTTTACATTGCATGCAAGGTTGGGTTATAGTATTCATCTTACAGAATTAGGCTAAATTTGGGGTTATTTTTGCATTGCTGTTCTTAGTTACCTTATCTCTTCTCCTGCCAATCTAGATGCCTTGAGGAAAGCAAAAATGGTTGAAGCAGAGGTTAAGTGCATTCTTTCTCAATTTTCCTGTTCCTGATGAAGTAATTAATTGCACAAAAAAGATAAAAATGTATAATGCTAAAATCCTAGACCTAAACTGGTATTATTTTCAAATATATATTTTCATATTTCTCTTCATACCTTAACAGGTAGAATCTTAGTAGATTTTGTAGTCTAGAAGGTTCCAAAATGTAAAAAGAAAGTAAAGACAAGTGAAAGAAATGAAAATGCAGACACAAGATGAGATGAAAAATACTTCATTTATTATCCAACTTCTCTTTCAATTATTTAGTTCATATAATGATAAAGAACACTATTCTTTAAGGCAGCTTCTGAGGACCATTATCTACCACAGTAATTCAGATAGTAGTGGTTCAGTTAAGCTTTTCTGCTATAGAAGGTAGTTATTTGGGGGGTGGTTTTTTGGTGGGGTTTTTTTGTGGTTGGTTGTTTGGTTTGGTTTAGTGTTTGTTTGTTTGTTTTTTTCCATTGTGTATGTGAAAGACTGTCTTCAAAGTTCCAGGTACATAGGGAACAAAACAAATTTTATTAAAAATTCTCTGACAGCAGCACAGGCTTACTGGTAATGTTTTACTTCTGATACTACAGGCTAACTTTTAAAAATACAGTTACTGTGTCTTTAAGATAGCTAAGCAATTGACATCCATATTTGAAGCTGCTGTTAGCTTTTTGTTAGCCAGGTTACCTATTTCAAAGGACATCCTAAATCATTTACATGGTGTATATACTAATTCATATTCTTTGGAGCTAACAAGGTGTAAAGAGGAAGGGAAGAAGACGTGTGGACTGGTAGGGAGCAATACATGGTCGTGCTAATACATGCAGTTGTAATGCCTGCCAGCTGTTCAGATTAGCTTTTGAAGGAATATAGATCTCTGGAGACAGATACTTAGAAAAGATGTTCACTAATAGGGGGCTCTTAAACAGCTTAAGGAAAGGCATAAAGATGTACTTTCTAGTACTGAAAATAGCTTATATTTTGGAGTACTTTATCAGGGCAGATGTGACATTCCATACCACTTGAAGGAGTTTTAGGACATGTAAAAAGATGCTTAGATGGAATTGGCAGAAACTTGCCTCCTACTAGCAGAAGTTGAGAGACAGTAGTACTTGGAGGACTGTGGCTGTTTTCTTCCTGTTGTGTGATCAGAACTTCCCTTCATAATCTTTGAGAAGGGTGAGCAAATACATTACGTACAGAAGCTTCTAGCCATCACTGTTCCTTGTTGAGGTAGACACTGCCATAAAAGTCGAAGATCCATCTGTTAGTTGGCTTGTGGAGTAAGCAAGTTATATTCACTTATGTTAAAAAAAAAAAAGGAATTCTCATACAAGCAGAGAAAAAACCTCACCTCAGAGAAACTTCAACTGCTAAGTGTGTGATACCAGATTGAATGTGGAACATTAGCAGGATGCCATTAAACATTTCTTACATGTTTTTTCTTAAACAGTCACTCAGTGTAAGCCATATTTTTGTTCACTAAGTAATTAATCTCCAGGTCAGTTTAGAAGGAACTTGTGAGAGGCATTTCTAACCACCAAAAAATGTGGCTGACACATTTTTACCTGCTGAATCTCTTGCCCAAGGTTATTTGCAGAATCTATTCTTCTATATTGAAAGCTTGATTTTTCTTGTGACAGCCAGTTTAGCCTTCTGGAGCTAAATGTTATGTAGAAGTAAATGTTATATTGGAATTCTTTAATAGAGAGTAAATGGTTTTACTTTATAGTTTGTTCTATGCAATTAAGTGGCTTACTCAATATTATATATCTTTCTAAATATTAATGTTCTGAAATTCTATCAGCAATAAACCATCAGAATGAAATATTGGCTCATTGAAATCAATAGCAAAATGCTTATTGACTTCTTTTGAATCTTTATTTCATCCAAATTATTTCAGGTACAAAGAAACGTTGCTCTTCTACAAATATATGGGACTCGGAATCTGCTTATGTCAAAGTCACCTTGAGCTGTTTTAACTAGAGCTTCATGCCTTGTATAAACTGAAGAGGTGTGTTTTGAAACCTTTTATTTTTGACATCAGTATTTTGCCTTGTTCTGGTTAATTAATATGCTGTCCTTACAAATGAGCCATCTTGCATTTTCTGGTTTTCAACAACTTTGCCTGGATTAATAGTACTTACTTGCAAGCCATGATCTATTAAAGCCAAGTAACTTCTTCTCTTACTGTAGAGAAAGAGAATCGTTTATCATGAGGTATTGTTTTTGCTCTCAAACTTCTGCTTTGCATTTCAATCTTTGTTAATGAAATTCATTATATAATCTTTGCCTTTGGCCTAGAAACTTACTTGTTCACAGTCACCTGTTTATTTATTTTAAAACATTTATTGTGTTGAAAAATACAACTTCGTTATTTTATGAATTGAGGCACCATAATTGAACACTAAATAACTCTGACTCTGATATTTGTAGAATATGAGTAAGCTTGCTTTCTCCTTTCTGAGCTGGAAGCATACTGCAATTTCACAGTGAAGTACTTGTTATATTCTTACCTTCCTTGCAAACTGTAGTCCAAGTATCAAAATCTCACATGAACAAGTGCTTAAAATATCCTAAGAGATTTTTTATTTCACGTGAAATAATTCCTAGTTTGTCTTGTCCCAAATACATGGACTTTCACTGTTCAATTATATTTTTTCTCCTCTTCTAGGTATTAGTGTATTAATTTTACTTCTTTAGTAAAGCTAGCATTTAAAAAAATTCAGTATAAGCTTGAATGTAATGATAATTCTTAATGTCTATAAAACTTGTGTTGGTTTTTTGCAATCTTGGAACTTTCCAGTGCTTGACTGTTTGGATGTTTTTCTTGGCAACAGCGGATGGAAGAGACTTGAAATGCAGCTTTGTCTTGCTGATAGCAGTATTTGATTTGTATTAATTTCAGGCTGGAATACTTGCTAAGGGTAATACAGAAAATAGGTCTGAGGTTTTGTATTAAAACATAAAATTTTTAGTTATTAGTGTTTATGTTACTTACATTCAGTGATTGCCTGACATCATAAACAAAACTTTATAAAAGACATCATCACAAATGTGATAGTTGATGGAGTACTAGATGTTTAATGGCATGCATATATTTTAAAAAAAATATTCTCACTCTTTATTTTAATAATTAGGAAGCATCTGCCCATGCATTAAGCAATGACTTTAAATAAGTGACTCTCATAACTGCCTTCATAAATCATGGATTCAAAGAGTTTGTTATTGTGAATAAATTGCTGTTTGTCAGGTGTGCCTGCTCTCAAATTTTATATTCTAAACATGAAGTGATTCCTGTATTCTCAATTTGTCCAACTAAAGCCTTCATTTTACTCAGTTGCTGTGTCATGTCAGCAATACTTCTTCCAATTTGCTAACTAGACCTAATATACCATGCAAAAAAATTGCTCTGGGCAACACTGAACATTTTTTTAATATATAATAACTCAGCTGTACAATTCCAATTAATATAGGCTTATTCTAGGATACTGATAGAAATTTTAAAATCAAGTGCAGCAAAACTTACTAGAATTTGGTTTTGACCCATTTTTCAGGTATTCAGTTCTATTTTGAATTTCTTTTACAATCATGCTAAGCCTGTGTTTTTCCTTAGTTATTTTCTCCAAATAACTGCTGCTTTGTGATCTTAAGTGTTAATTAGCAAAAACAAAGAGCAAATGAGATGTACTGGGAAGAAGATAACAAGCTGTTAGCATCCAGTTATTGAGAGATGCCTCTATCAGAATTAAGGTACAAAAGACACCATATGCCAAAGTCAATAGTAGGGATTTTATTTACCAGTAAAATGGGATGTAGAGAGATTAGAAAGAAATAGAAAAGAGAAGGGAGAGCAAGAGAGAGGCCAGGAATTGGGCTTATCTCCTTGAAGACAATCTTTGGTTTGGAATGATCAAAAGGGGAAGATTGACAAGGAGCTCTACTAGTTAGGGATTTTGTAATTCGATACATTACTGATTATAGTGTAACTTCAACAAGACGGCTTATGTTTACAAAGTTTTCATACAAAACACAAAAAAGTTACTGTATAAAAGGTTTTAATGCAAACCCATCTTTACATTGAGCCTATGCTCTATTCTCCAGGACACAGAGTATAGCTCCATGTAATTTAATCCTGACAAAAACCAAAAACTGTGGCTTTACTGTTGATGGGGTTATAAATGAAATTACTATCCTATTTAAGTTTAGCTGTATTATCCCAGCTTGCCTTTTTTTTTTTTTTTTTTTTTTTTTTTTTTTTTTTTTTTTTTTAATTTCAGTGAGCAAATCGCCCCAGTCACATTCTTTTACAATTACTGCCACAGTAAGTTGCACCCAGGACTGAGAAGTGCGTGTGGTGCAGAATGTCCTATTGAATAGCCAATAGGACTATTCAAGAATGCCATATTGATTAGCATAAATAAAAGAAATAAGGTCAAGTTAAAATACCCTTTTGGGACACATGGTAAGAAACCCAGTAATACATCAGACATGTTCACGTGGAAATACAGCTCTGATATGCTTTGGAATGTCCAATGATTGATAAATGCATTGGGTTCTGTCTTGGTTTTGAAGGACAGGTATCTGCCAGGGAAAGCTGGAGTTTCCCTTGGAATGGAGAATGTAAACCCCTCACCCCCTCCAAATTATAATTTTGCAATTAAGGGCTTTCAGCAAAGATTTGGGAATAGGAATAACGGTTCTTTACTAGGAATATTAACAAATGCAGTAGTAAAACAAACAAACAAGCAAGCAAACAACAATCCTAGAACCCCTGACAGAGTCTGAGCTACAACCTGACACCCTGTTGGTCAGGGTGTTGGAAGCAGTCCCAAAGTAAATCCTCCTGGAGTGGCAGATGTAGTTCTGTTGGAGCAGAGATGATCCTGTAGAAAAGGGTCCAGTGATGGTGAGAAGGGTCCAGTCTTCCTCTGGAAATCCGGTGGAGCCAGATACCTTCGTGTTCCTACGTCTCAGTTTTTATCCAGGTAGGAATGGTTGGCTCCTCCCCACTGGGGGAGCAGCTCACAATGGGATGATGGAATGTGTCATGCCATTGGTGAGCCTTAACGGTTCATCAGCAGAAAATATCCCCTTGGAGGGAGGACAGGCAGGGAAAGAGATAAGAAACAATGCCCCACCTGGTTTTAACAGTTGGCCCATTATCAGAAGGCACTCGCCCTCTTCCCCCCAGAGTTACAAGAGATAAAGAAAGAACTTCTCCTCAACTGCTTTCAACAGATGAAATAGAATACACATTTTTGGTTCCATAACCCAAGACAGGTTCTAAAAATGGTTACAATTAGAGTTGCTTGAGAGCTGGTAAAAGGCTTTCCTGTATTTTACCCATGTCCCATTTGTAGTACATGGCTGTTCCCTCTTTTGGTGTAGGAATGGGTACTCAACCATTTTTTATGTAACATTTTCTTTTGTTTTGTTGAGATTATTTAGTTCACTTTTTAGTATCTCTGAAATATTTGGTCAAACCATAATAAATCTAAACCTTTCCAAGGAAGAACTGGGAAGCTTAATACATTTTCCTTGATTCCAAATATGAATTCTTGTACCAACTCCCAGGTTGGTTAAATTTGGTTGAGACAAAATTATACATCCATAAGATAAGCGTAAAAACTTTTCCTCACACCATTTTTTTCAGTAAAAAGATAAAGTTAGCAAAAATCAAACTAATAATACATAAAATGAGCAGCCTTTTTTTGTCTCCCAACAAGGTGCTCATGATGAAAACACAAATCACAATCACATTAACAATATGAAAATACAGGGAATTTTGATGACAACTGAAAGTTTCATCTATTCACCACAGCTCAATTTCATGTCTTCATAGATTCCTATAAAAAGAAAAATGACAATTTGGCTTATTAAAGAAAGTAACAATCCATTGATTATGGTACTGTGTCTACTACAAAAGTAACCAAAAAGTTAAAAGGGCCTAAATAAAAGTGGTTATTGCATCATCTTGGCTGTTTTCTATGAGCTTTCTCATGTAAATTGAGTGAATGGCAGTTCCCTCACTTGAAACTGGTTCCTTTCATCTTCAGTGAGGGTGTTCTGGCTTTATTCATGGAATAGGAAAACAACACAAGTCTCAGAGGGGTTTGTCTGGATAGATTGTCCTTCAGTGTTTCAGGTTGTTTAACTGCCTAAACTTTATACCTCTCAAGGTGGAGTTATTATAACTTTTATTTCATTAAATGCTTGCTGCACTGCAGCTGGTGTGTCTCCCGTCTTTTCAGGAGGATCTTCCTTGTTTAATTTCACATCTGGAAAGAGTGAGATAGCTTGTAAAAGTTAGACAAGCACAGCTTGTGCAATCATGGGTGAATGTTTATACCTGAGCAGGAGCCTTTTAAAGATGTATTGTCCTCCCTTCCAGATAAGCACCAACTGAGTCTTGTCATGTTCCACAGCATTGGTATTAGAATTAGGAGAATGTGAAACCACCCCAGGTGCTTGTATTGTGGCTGTTAGGTTTCCTCTATTTGGTACTGAAGCTGCTAGTGGTGCCAAAGCAACTATAACTTCATGCATTCATTTTGTGCTGCAGCAAAAATCCAGCACTGTGATACACCAGCAGTTCTTGAATTAGGGAGTGCAGGCACCACACCGAACGAGTGCACTCCAGTCACTGGATTTCTTTTAGGGTTAAGATGAAAAGACTCTTACTTCTTGCCCAGGAGCCACAAATTAACCTCAGCAGTTTGGCAGATAACGCTTCTTGCTCCATTCCCTCCAGTGATTTTAACTCTTTGCCATCCGTATCATAAATCCAGCTTCTCAGCATCCCACTGTGTTAATACTGGATGTTGTGCTCCCATATGTCTTAGAAATTTTGTTAATTGATGACAAGACACAACTGGAATCTGAATGTACGGCTTGCACTGATAGGATTCCACTTACTGGATTTCAGTCCCACCTGATTTATGGCCAAACTTCGATATCTCTGTAGCTGTATACAGCACTATTTTAGTAACATTTTGCTGACCCTGACAATCATTTGTGATTTCAGTTGTAGCTAAGGGTCATGATGTTACTTCCTTATCATCAGATGTCAATGCAAATGTTTTGCTCTTTATCAGAACAACAGACTCAGACACTGTCTACCAACTTCTCTCTTGTTGTTAACTGGATTGTAGCTTTGAAGTAATTTGGCATTTATACCTGCTCTTGCTTCTGCTATGAAGTAAACTTATTTTCGTTTGTTTTTCACAGCTTTTTGATTTCAGCATATTTTGGATCTGTTATTGTAGTAGTCTGTCTTCGTTTCTGCTTGCAGCATTTCAGTATTTAAGTGAAACTACCTTCTATGCCTCACAGCTTGAAATCCAATTGAAATAATACTTCAAAATTTCAAAAGACAAAATATTACGGTTCCTGACTAGGAAATTAAAAGCATCTTTTGAGTCATAAATATTATTAAAAGGTATATGGGATTATGCTGAAGGCTTTATCCAAAATGGCTGTAATTTCTTTGTCAAAAGAAAATGTTTTCTACAGACCCAGGAGAACAGAAGGATACAAATGTTGTTTTTTTTCATTAGTCATAGATTCTAAACCATAATTTAAATAACACCAACAATGTGAGCTTAGCTGAATGGCTCTTTCTGCTCTTCCATCTCTGTAGTTTGTAGGGAAACCTTCTGTTCTACTATACTGTAGCTCTCTTTCCTGTTTTGCCATGGCCATTCTTTGTCAGAATACCAATTTGTTGAAGATCATCACAATTCCACGCTGTGGAATGGATGTATGGCAGAATGTAGGTGCATACTTAGCTTTTAACCTTTTTTTTTGAGACTAATGAGATTTATCCATATTGTGCTCAGCATCAGAGAGCAAAAAGTAGAGAGATATTTGTGAGTTCAGAAAATAGTTGTTATTACCAGTGTTTGTGTTTTTAGAGAAATGCTGTTCATGAAGAACACCTCAATTTCTTTTGTTTCCTAATTAGAAGTATCATGGTTTGGCAAGCATGTGTTATGCAAGCAGTCCATATTCCAGAACAACTATTACCAGTTGAACTTTAATCACAGCTTTTCTTTCAGTAGAATCACTGTTTTGGTTGTCCAGCTGTAATAACATGTGCAGGAGCATCATTGTTCTCTGAGATTTTTTTTGCCATTTTTCTTATGTTGATAAAAAAGTAGTCAAGTTGTTAAGCAAGGCATCACAGTTGCAAAAAAAAAAAAAATTTCCTTAGGCAAGTAGGCTAAGTTGTGTCACTCAAATTTCCCCAACCTACCAACATGCTGTTTCAGAGATCCTGGAAATCTTCATCTCTGTTGAAGTCTCTGACATGGGTACTGTGTGTCATATTGTACTTTTGGAGGGAAGAGATTTGTTGCATTTGTTCTGTCCATTATGTAACATGGGAATTAAGGCTGAAAGAGTAGCACTGTTTTATTCCTAATGAGAAGTTTAAGTTCTGGGTTTTTTCTGAAATCCACAAAGTACGATTCATTAAAAGTTTGCTGCATCTTTTGTTCTCTTATAATTTTGTGATTAATAAATACGGAAGAAGTCCTTCAGAATTAATTCTTACTCAGCAGGTTATATTAAAGCTTCTGTATACCTGAGCAGAGTGTTTAGTTTCTAGATTTGTGAGATAATCTCTACTAGTGGACCCCTTTGATAGTACTTCTAGAAACCGTAAATAATGTAGTATAGCTATAAAAGCTGTCTAGGAACAACCAAAGGAGCAGCATAAACCAGGATTTGTGTGCTATTTTAAATTAGACCAACTACCCTATACAGCCTGCTAGTCTTCAAAAGTAAGGCAGCATTTCTGCACTTTTGTTCTAGGGCTGGAAGCTCAGATCATATTCTTTGCTTGGTGCCAGATGGACTTCATGGAAGGCAGCCAGCCAGTCCTGTGAAAACTGGTTGCTGTCTCTTGATTCAGTTTTTGGTTTGATCAGTGGTGAACACGGGAATGAGCTCAGGCCTAGAAAATCTAACTCGTGTTTATTGAATTTAAACATGAGGGAATCAGAGTCTGTATGAGATTGTTGTGTGTATCAGAATTACATAGATTCTTTAAAAAACACCAGCATTAAATATTTCTTAAAAAGGGTTGTTTTCACCCACAGCTAGTAAACCCACCTGTCAAAGGTGTCTGATATGGTTTATGGTCATGTTTAGTAAATGAGTCTGAACATTTGCACTAGGTGTTAAACCAAGGATGATGAAAAAATAATAAACACATGGAGTTTCATTTAGATATACTTACTAAATTTTAGAGTAAGGTGCTTGAGTAAACTGAATAAAATTACTGGAAGTACATAAGTACAAGATCTAATAATTCTGTCTGTTCCTCACCATTTTGTATGTGCTGGTATATGCACTTTGGCTGTTCTGGCTGTCTTGCTGGTCTATAACTGAGCTAGATGGCATTTCATGTAGCAATGTTGCTTAGAGAGATTGCTTGCTAGGATTATAATACATGAAATTTTCACCAGGCTGCTGAACTGTTGGCTTATTTTGGAACTATTAGGCTAGAAATGTTTATAAATGTTTAACTGTTCAAAACTGTTCAAAAGTTAAATGTTTATTTCAGGTGGGTTAGTGTTAAACTAAAGTTTGTTTCTGTTTATTGTTAAATAAAATGAAGATTCCTAGAAAAATTATTGTCTCAAATAGCTGACTCTACATTTCATAGTGTCATATGTGGTCTTCATTTTGCTCGAAATGCAAATTCATTTTTTTAGGATTTCTGTTAGCAGTGAGTTTAGATTTATTTTGTGTTTAATACTACATTAATTTTTGAAGCTATTAAGCATCGTTTCCAGATGCCCCTTTTTTATCTGGTTATCTGCAATAAAACTAATTGCCCTGTTAAATACTTGGACATTTTCCTAACTCTTGAATATTAATATGTGATTAGACTAGTCAGAGGTTTCTTTTAGTAAATTAACTATCTTCAAGACTTCTTGTCTTTCTTTAGTTTTTGAGATGGGGTTCATATATTTATTGACTGAGATTCAGCATTGTTTAAGTTCTCTACAATAACTAGTACCCATATTACATCCCTCTGTCCCAAAAAATGTTTATTATTAATTTGGCAAATCACATCCATATGCTAACAGATGTTCCCAGTTGGTAGCCATTCTCACACATGTGAATACCTTAGGCCCAAACCAGTATCATCTCAAGATTTTTCACATCATTGGTCACAAGAAGAGCTTTCGGGGGTTGGCTGCTACAGGGGAAATAGGTCACTGAACATGTGCTATCCCCAGCAGATACTATTATTTTCTGTGATGAAAAGAAAGCTGGGATTTAAGATGAGGTTTTATTCTGAGATTTTCACAGACCTGACTTGGCCAGTAACTTCGTAGGAGGTCCCCTATTGGATTTGCAAGTAAGTTAAAACACTGATTTGCCTGTATGAACTGAACAAATGCTAATGTGTAGAAAATAAAAAAGCATATTTGGAGTGCATGCCTCAAGTGAAGCTATGTGAAACTGTGCTGTGCTGATTTAGAAAGCATAATAATTAAATAGGTAGCTTCAGAAACAGAAATCTTGGGCTTTTGAGCTGTGTATGATTTTTTCTTAATCTTGCTGGGTAGTTTAAGCTGCTTTTGAAGTGTTACATAGTTTTCTTAGAAGAAAACCCATCTGGAAAAATGCAGGTATGATCATGGAATCACACTATAAAACATTTATTTATATACCTTGATGTTTTGTTTCAAAGTGTTTGCTTTATGGAAAGAATCATTTGTCTTCCATAAAATTTTAAGCTTTTTCTGCATTCATACTTAAAAGGAAAAGGTCTTGAAAGGGTATCGTAAGACAGTGATTTAGAACTTTCACTTTTTAAACATTTAAATATGGCTGAAAGTCCTGCTGTTCCTGGACTTGGAAAATATGTAAAATTTGAATTCACAGAGAATGCTGCATGGTTCTTTTCCCCTCTAAATTAAGAGAAGATAACAACTGCTTATATATAATACATGTTCTTGGCAAAATTGGTGGTCTTTAATTAAAACTTTCCATTCCGAAGGCTCAATCATAATTAAGTAATCCATGGCCTTCTGTAATGTTCCTTCCTCTGATGAATTTCACCCTGAATGTTAATGTAGTAAAAGAAGACCGATTAATGGTGCTTATCCTAGTGGTGTGGAATTCATAACTCTCTCTTTGGGGCAGTTAACTATTCTGTTGCTTCATTGCTTTCTACATATATATTAGCTTGAACTTGGCCTGTTGTCTCCTTCAGGGCACAGTCTCCATCTAGGGATTTCTTAAACATACAATCCAAATTCAGCTCATCTTTTTCAAGAATAGTTATTAGCAAAATAGTCTGCTTTTGATCAGTTTTAAATACACTTTCTAATTAGGTGTGTGTCATATCTCATAAACTTAGGATGATTTATTTCTCAGTTATCCAAAATTATACTTTGTGAAGTAGCTTTGTATTTCAGGCTATTACTAAACCCAGCTCAGATTAATCAGCTCCCTTCATCCTAGCATCCTTCCTGTACATACTAATGGAAATTAAACAGTGTGATGTTTGTTTTAAGAAAGAACCTGAAATCATGTTTTAATTTTGGGTAGTCCAAAAATTCTTTTTGACTTAAGAATTAGCACATGACTTGCAGAGGCCTTATTTCTCCTTACGTTGCTTCTGATTTATTTACATTGCATTAACAGAAAAGAATAAAAGAGCACAGATTATACTTAAGTATATTACTGAATCATGACAACTATCACTCTTGAAGGGAAATCATACACATATGCTGCATTTAGGGAAACTTTAAAGGATATTACATTGCTGTTATCCTTGAGTATTCTGGTGTGGGATTTTATATATGTATAAATATATATGTGTGTGTGTACCATCTGCAGTTCAACAACACTAAATATTTAATGAGTTTATGAATAGTAGATAAACATTTAACACAGTTTTGTAAAAATATGCATGCATTGAACAATTGTTTGTCACTGCCAAAGAAAATGGCCTGATTTAGGCATATGATTATTCCAGTTCAAAATTCAAATAGCTTCTTTGAAGTAAGATCTGAGATGGGAGAATGTTGGAGTTGGAAAAGGACTGATTGTTCAAAGTGTGCGTTACTCAGGCTCTGGTTCCACTATTAGTCCTACCACCATGATATTTGTTGTTGTCTGTTGTGTAGCAGTGTTAATTGTGTGGCTGTCCAGTTTTCTGCTCAACTTATGGTTGCCTCTCTTCTCACAGACTTTGTCTTTGAAGACTTTATCTTAGCTGGTCCTCCCTCTTACTGCCTTTAAAATGAAAGAAAAAATCTGAGTTTATTAATGAATTTATTTAAAGCATTTGCCTAAAGCATTTGCAGCCAGATCGACTTCACAGAGTTTCCAAATATTAAGTGGACTCAGTGTCAAAAGGCAGAAAAGATAGCAAAACCAGAAATTGTACTTCTTAGTGTTTTAATGGTTTATAGCTTCAAATAAAATTTCATGAGAATACATGCTTTGCATATGGGTCATTCAGCAATCTTCTTACAGAAGGAAAGAAGTAGTATGAAAATAAAGAAACCTCACAGGTGACCAGTTCCTTTCTTCAGTTTGAGAATTGATAAATAGCTAATTCTTCAATAATCCTTTAAAAATGTTTCTTTAAATATATTCTATTTTAGGTAAGTATGAGCCACAGATGGCCATGAATTTCAAAACTTGATGCGTCAGTGGCCATTGCAGTGTACAGAACTGGTGGGGGGGGGGGGTACATTTGTATCAATACACAGTGGCCTCAAAGTATTGTTATATGCCTATAGGGAAGGACACAAAGACAAATGCCATACAGTTCTCACCATTCGTTCTTCAAGAAAAGCTGTTTGCCATAATTTTTTATATTATTGTTCTTCTGTCTTCTGAAAACTTCTACTGTGTTTTTTTGTCTTAGAAAGTAGGTCTGAAGGTTCACTGAGGAAAAAACACATCCTGTAATTCTTTTGTGAAGTGGTTAATATCCATTCCTCATAAGAAATGGGATGAGGTATTGTCATAAATTCAGGCAATTCACAATGCATTGTCAAATGCAAATTATTTTGGTTAATCTTCATCCCTAGAATAGTCTGTCACTTTCTGTACATCAAGCACTGAAGTCGACCCATAGCTATAGAGATGTCCTGTACTGCTGTTTTGAGTACTTGGAGAGCAATATCTTGGGGAAGCAATTTGAGTACCCTATTGATCACACACAAATCTGTTGCTAGGTAACTTTTAAGAGTATTCTACTAAAGAACATTTGTAGTAGAACAAAGAAGTTGGTAGTTAAAATGATAATTTTTCCTTTTTTGTCTCTCTCTTTTTTTTTTTTTTTTTTTTTTTTTTTTTTTTTTTTTCTTTCCCAAGGCAACACTGATGCTTTAGGTTTTAGCCATATTTTCCAGATTCTGTACTGCATTGGTATATAACTCTGAACTTCATATAAAGTGTTAGCAAGTTCTCTTCACAGTGTAGTTAGACAAAGCAATCCTTTTCTAGCCTGAGAACCAAGGACACCGTTGCAGCTTCAGGCCCAAAAAGTATAAACAACAGTGAATTGAGGAGAGCAATCTGAGAGGATGGGACTTCATAACCTGAAGCTGTAATTGGACAATTAACCTCAATATGTAAATGGATCAAAACTTAAAACAGTGTGAAAACGTGTGACCTGTCATTCATATTGGGTGTAGCCACAGCCGAGCTCTTATACTGCCCAAGGTGTATCCTTTGAATGCCTTTTTAATAAATACCTTCTTTATTCCTTTGACACTGTCTAGCCTCTGTTCTAGGTAACCTCTCAAGGCATCAATACTCTACAGTAAACATCTGCTTTATTTAATACTTTAACAGAGTGGCTTTCAACTATTTCTTTCAATTACTTCAGCTTTCTCTGTTGACCTGAAGTCTCTTGCCCTCTCAAAGATGAAACTTGGCTTTTGTGTGCAAGGTGGCTACTCCCTTTGCTTTTATCCATTTCTTTCCCCTCTCTGGGAATGTAACAATTGTCTCCTACTAGCTTTTTAAGATTTCCAGAACTAAATCAAAAAATGTCCATTTCCTTGAAAGCAAGTCTATGCCTTTAGCAACTCACATTTAAAGAAATATAACATGGATCCCTAGGATACCCTTAGCCAGAAATTCACATTACTGTTTTTTTTGTCAGGTTTGTTTGGTTTTTGTTTCAGATTTTTGTTTGGATTGTTCAAGTATCACATTTGCAAATACACTATATACTTGATGGTTTTTTTCCTTAAACTGAGTATCAGATGACAGCTATGACTCTTATCTTTCACCTAATTAAATTGATAATAACTGTATCTTTGTTTTCATGATTTTGTTTCCTAAAGACTTTTATCTTTTGAGAGACTGTTCGAATTCTGATATAAATATGCATATTTTGCATCATGTAATAAAACTAATTGCTCTGTTAATTTAACCAACAGGCAGGGAAGGATATTCTGCTCTAAATTCTTTGTTGTTATTAGGATTTTATCACAGTGATTAACAATGAATCAGAGGAGAAGGCTCTGGGGAGACCTTATTTGCAGACTTTCAATACTTAAAGGGATCTTATAAGAAATAAGATTGTTGGGGATAGATGTTCTAGACCCGTTGCAATAGGACAAAGGGTAATAGTTTTAAACTAAAAGAGGGTAGATTTAGACAAGATCAAGGAAGAGATTTTTTATCATGAGGGTGGTGAGACATAAGTTGCCCAGAAAGGTGGTAGATGCCCCATCCCTGAAAGCATTCAAAACCAGATTGGACAGGAGCAACTCAATCTAGTTTATGGTCCTACTCACTGCAGGGGGATTGAACTAGATGATCTCTAACGGTCATCTCGTTTCATCCATTCTATGATTCTGTTATTCTAGTGAGAGATTTCTGAGAATGTCTTTGCAACAGTTGTATCCTTATATTATTGTGATACCAAGCCTGTTAGTCCATTAAATTAAATCACTATACCACTTTAGTAATATGGAAAAACTTGCCATAAAGCTTTTTAAATCAGAATTTCTTCTGGTTACTCTTCTGCTTTTTAAAATCAGAATATGATTTTAAAAGCAGTAACCATGTAATCAGTTTTTTTAAACTTTTAGTGTTTTCTTTGTGGTGTTTGAGCTTTGCATTGCAAGTAGTCTGTACAGACAGTATTGCAAACTAGGTTTCCTGCAAACTCTGATCATCCTCAGGTGATAATTTTTTAGATAAATAAGATCCTTAAGGTAATTTTTAGTCAGTTTTTCAAGTATGAATAGCCACTGAAAAATCATATTTGAAATTTTCAGAGTTGAGAGCATATTTGCTGGCATTTTTAAAACCATTGTTACTCTACAGTTTGACAGCTGCCTGGTTATGAAACTGTCCTATTTCATTAATAAAATTCTTCGTAGTTATTTTTTATTCCCAAGTGAAACCAGAAGTCACACAAGCTTGAGTGGTACTTTTAAATAAAGTTACTGCGAGGGGCGATGAAGACTAGCACTTAAAATGTGATTCCACCCCAGCATTGAACAGGTTTTTGTCATCAGCAGCATTCCTCTTAGGAGGAAAACTAAACAATGTAATGTCAAAATAATGACAGAAAGTCACTATTCACAGGACAATGGTCACAACTGAATCAGAATACACACTCTATCAAGTATTTTAACTTTGTCATTAATTTTTATTAACGTGAAATGTTCTTATTTATTCTTACTTCTTTCTTTTCTGTTATTTACATGTGAGCATTTATATATATATGGGGGGTGTATATCTATATGTAGCCTTAGTGAAATTTATAAGTCATGCAAAAAAAATGAAGAAATACAATTTGGCTCATTGTCATATCAGACTTCAGTGAGATATTCTTATGAGATCAGTGATTTTTATCTTCTTAAAGAAAGAGAGAAATGTAAGCTTTAGGTACATGAAAGTCTTGCCTGGTTTCGGTTTGAATTGGTTATTTGAATGAGCATAATATGATTGAATTTTGAAAACAATAGATAAGAACCTACTGAGTAAATATAAATTACATGATCTGATACAGCATCAATCAGATTTTTACTACTGTGGGTGGAGGCATTCTTTCGTATGCTGAAGCATCCAATTATTTCAAATCTGAGTTTTTCTGAATCATGACAAGGATGATATTAAGCCAGAATTATTCTGAATAAACTGAATTAAAGCAACATGTTTGAGTTTAATAAACAAACTAACAAAACCCTGCATTCAGACTGAGGGGAAAAAAGTTTTCTGTTTCTTTAACTTACTAATGAGTGTTTTTCTTTCCATTTAGTTCGGGTGAAAATTTTATCTATGTCTAAGCAGAATATATACAGATAATATATTCAATTAATTTTTATTTAATTTTTTAAAAATTTTAATAGCATGCTATGACAAACTGTGCTCAGTGTTTGTAATTGATACAGGAGAGGAAGACAGAGAATCTCCCTCATTATGTGCATGTTGACAGTATTTCAGATTTTTGCTTCCTTTATTGCTGTCATAGATAGTTAAAAATAAACACTAACAGCTTTTCTCTAATACACTACAGGTTCTTAAAATAAATATACAAAGGGAGCCCATTACCTAAAGTCCCTTGGGATAGAGGATAGTAGACTGTGTTAGACCTAGTTTTAGTATTAACATTTATTTTACAGCATTTCCATATAAATAAGATGGTTTATGCATTAGGAACTTTGATGGACACAATTGTACCTTACTGGAGAAAAATGAAATAGACTTTGTATGAAGAAACTTCACTCAATATGAGAAAGACTAAAGTAGAATGATTTGTTTAAGGCAGGCTTTAGTTTTCACTTTTGTAAAAACCATGCTGTGGCATGCCCTTGATTTTACCACCTCCCTTCTGAAAAATTGTATCTCCTGAGCAAATAAATGCATGTTCTTTATTCTACAGTAGCAGCAGTGTGAAAAAGATCCCACCATAATGCTTTCGTGTTTGAAACATTATGTGCTTTGCCTAAATTTTTAACATTCCTTTTTACTAAATCTACATACATAAACTGTGCTATTAATTTCTAGCTGTTGCTGCCTGCATTTTTCTGCAAAACAGGTTTTATACTCATGTATCTGGTTGTGCCATTTTCAGTGACTTTCTTAAAGAGGAATGTTTTTTATTTTTATTTTACAGAGTTACATACATGGAAGCAGCCAGGCTCAGTTTGTGGCAGAGTCACATATTATTCTTCTGCTGAGTATCCTTCAAGCTGGTGATAAATATTAAAAAACCAAGATGAGGCACAGTATGCTGTTAAATAAAATTGCTCTGGCAGTGAATATCATTGAGCATTTAAGCAGGTATTGTATTTTGGCTTACTTATTATGTGTTGAAATAAATATTCATTGTTGTCGCTATTTACTGCTAAGTAATACTGGCATTGCTTTTCACCTATGGGCACCTTGTTATCTCCTTTGTTAGTCTTGTGCCTGGTTACTATTCTTATTTTTTTTTCTTTTCATTGTTACCTTTCCAGTGGCAAAACTTAGTTTTCTTCTTTTTAAAATCTTTCTTATAATAGTTAAAAATTCAATGGAAAAATAATTTTATTTCCTTTTGGTTACAAGATAGGCATACAGAAATGTACCAACTGTGCATGAGTATGATTTGTCCTCCAATAGTCCTTGTATTTTTTCTCCCCACCTAATCTAAGCAGTTTACTACTACTTCTTGAAACAAATAATCAACCAGTTTGTTCTGACATCACCTCCTCACAGAAAGACTTTGAGACCTACTTTTATTCTTTCAATCTTACTGAGAGAAAGTTAAGTTGGAGTTTTCAGAGTGGAGGGGATTGGTATTTTTTGTGAAAGTTTTAATAAACTGTAAGAAAAAATCCTATTCTTTCTGGGTTTTTTAAACCCTGATTCTTATTATCTTTATTTATTGAATGAGAACTCTTATCACCATTAACCATTTTTAAAGTTTAGTAGTTCCATCACAAATACCTTTCTCTAAGAGGAACAAGCAAATGAAAATAATATTTCCCAATCTGCAATAATAGCTGGATTCCAGTTTTATGATTGTGGCAACTCTCTTGCTCTCTCTCTGAAGTTATGTTGCCTTAGAACCTGCCCTTCCTCTAACTTCCCTATCTGTCGTAATTCAACACAAAGAAACGACATTCACACACTGGGATGTTCAAGGCAAAAAAGGGAAAGTTTATTTACAGACTTCAACATTTGTAGAATTCCAGCAGTGACCATGGATAGGAGGAAAAAAATCTTCCTCTTCAACCACACTGGTCAACCCAACAGTCCATCAACAGTCTCCGCCTTATGAGAAGAATGTGAACATGGTTAGACAGTTACAATAACAAGAAAGTTGTTTATGTAAAATCGTGTGAGACTCTATTGCAGAAGGTAAACACAGAAGGCTGAAATAGAAAAACTTCTTAAAGAGACAGAGGAGAACAGCAAAAACCCAGACAACACCTATCTGCCTTCATCTCTGGCATTTCCTCTCCAGAGAGAACACCGTCATTACACCTTCATTACATGCATTTGCCTGGCATCCATTTTGCTACCTGTGAAACCTTATATGGTTTCATTTCATAAATAGCTATTATTAATTTAGTCTCAAAGTTATGATCATATTTTGCAGAGCAAGTCTAATATTTGCAGTTGGACTATAGTGCTGTTTCCAGTTCTGGATCTCCCAGTACGGGAATGTTGCAGACTTAATTGAGCGAGTCCAGCAAAGAGCCACAAAGGTGATTAGTGGATTATCCTGTGCAAAAAGGCTGAAGGAGCTGGAACTGTTTAACTTAGAGAAGACTCTCAGGGAGATCTCTTCAATGTGTATAGATACCTGATTGGAGGACATGAGGAGGAAGGAGACAGACTTTCTCAGTAATGCCCTTTGAGAGGACAAGAGGCAGTGGACTAAAACTGAAAACTAGAAAAATCAGTCCAAAGACAAGAAGATGCTTTTTACTGTCAGGGGGTGCAAACATGGAGGCAGGTTACCCAGAGGAGCTATAGAGTTTCCATTTGTGTAGAGGTTTTACCTGAAAACTGCCAAGTCAAAACTCAGTGATTATTGCTTTAAATGCTACATTTATTAAAAAGTACGCAGAGACAGCTATTGCATTTCATGTCAGAAGTATCTTTTTATTAGATAGAATGTGCATCTTACTGGATCATCTTTATGCTTTCCTTTGTAGAGCTGCAGTTTATATTTTCATGGTTTTCTGCTTTTTGTGAACTGCCACAATTTAAACAAATCTGTTATCTAAAACAATCCTACTGACTGCTTGAGAATGAGAAAAGCAACCCCCACACTAGAGAATATTAAAAATAAACAAAAATTTTGTTGATGACATATTTTCTCTGACTCGGGCATGAAAGTGATATCTTTCTGTTGGCAGATACTGTCTTTAAACCAGGAAGTTGGTTAGCTACATTAATGTAGCTGTCTGAAAGAATTCTTTCGGTGATGTTGTTCATTGCCACTTGCAGAAAGAATTCTCTGAGGTTTCATTTAATGGCTCAGTACTGCTGAGATGAGTTTTTGGTCACAAGCAAATTTCACAATGAAATCTTTCACACAAAATCTTGACAGAGTTCAATAGTTCCTCATGAAAATTAATACTCCTTTATTCTTTCAGTGTTGCTAGTAATTATGAGCTCAATTTCTTCTTCTTTTTTTTTTTTTTTTTTTTTTTTTTAGAAAATGTTGTTAGAAAATGTGGGAAATAGAAAAAAAATATGCCAAATTGATTTTATCCTTTAAAAGATGCATTGAATTTTAAAATAGGATATTGCTATTCCAGTAATGTACATGTTTCATTTGGTTCCTTCTTTTTACTTTGTAGTAGTAAGCTTGTCACTTCTTGCCAGATGTTGAAGTGCAATGTTGTGTTTCTCTATAAAGTGAATTTTTAATACTTCAGATGAAAAAATATGAATTTCCTTTGCATTTCTGTATTTTCGTTTAGGTAGTGATTCTACCTCATCTGCTAGATGATTTCTATATAAGGATCTGCTTTACCACGCTGTAGCTACATAATTAGGATGTGGGTAAGAAGGGCTTGTGAAGATATCAGATACTCAGTTTAAGTCATATTATAAAGCAAAATTAAATTCAGTAAATATATACAAATTTACTGATTACATACCAGGTATATGTACACCTTCAGTGTATTCAGCAAGGACTGGTAATAGGGGTGAACTTCATTGGTACTAGGGGTGGACTGACCCTGGCTGGACAGGGGCCTGCCAAAGCCGCTCAGCCACTCTTCAGCTGATCAGGGAAGAGAAAATGTAGCAAAAAGCTCATGGATCAAAAGGGGGAGACTCAGGGAACTTAACTGAAGTTACTATCAATCAAATCAGAGAAGGATAATGAAAGATTTGATTTAATCTTAAAACAACTTTCCCTCCACTCCTCCTTTCCTCCTAGGCTTAACTTTACTCCTGATTTATCTACCTGGTCTCCTGTCGCTGTAGAGCACGATATCAGGACATAGATTTACAGAAGGCTGAAGATTCAAATTTTGCTTTATTATTGAAAACCTGTCTTTTATACCTTTTCACAATGAGCCCACCTAAGAGGTGGGATCCTTGGGCCCATTGGTCACACCAAGGGGCCATCAAGCAAATTCCCTCCTCTGGGAAAGAATGTAGAAAAATAAGATAGTTTACAATAACATGCCCTTGTTTACAAGAGTCCTTGGGAAAAGAATTTTCTGAAATCAAAACATGGCAGGCACAAACTGTGGCTACAGTCTCCCACAGTGATTCAAGGGAATGGAGAAAGTTCTCCATTAACTTCTCCAATGTGAGCCTTTCCTGTGGGCTGCAGTTCTTCATGAGCATGTAGCAGAGAACATTGGAAAGACGTTGGATAGCAGTGAGTCATTGAGGTTGGAAAAGACCTCCAAGATATCTTGGTGCTTGTATATTCTACACTTATGTGACTTCCAGGCTATTACTTTGAGCAGTTTGTGTTATGCTGACAAGATGACTCTTACTTAGTTTTTTTCTTTGGCTCCCCTTTCTCTTGTATGGGAGGGTTAACCTTATGTCCTTCAGGACATAATCATGGAAATCATGAAAGTGTTGGTTGAAAGGGATCTTGGAAGTTCACATGCAGCAATCTTCCTGTTAATGAAGGATTGTCAGTAGCACTGGAGCTTGTCTTTGGTTTTGTCTGGTGGAATTTTTTCAAAACTTCCAGGATGGAGATTACATAATCTCTCTGGGCAGTTTCAGATGTGAAGTTGTTTTTCATCCAGTCAGAACCTTCCAAACTGCAGTTCATGGTGCATTCTGGTATGAATTACAGTCTTGTCTGACATAACCCTTTGGATTTCTTTTGCCAGCCTTAAAGAATTGGTGGAATAGCTTTAGTGAAGCTTTCATTAGAAAAGGAACAGAACACTCTATGGAATAGAAGTATGAGATCCATTGTTTTAGCCTTTTATTGCCTAGGAATAAAACAAAAGCCAAGGTTTGCTTTTATTCATGCCACATATTAGCTCATTGTTCACCATAAATCAACAGCTCAAAAGATTTTTTTAAAAAGACAAAAAGTTTATCATTATTTCCAGAGAAAAAGTAATACAGAATAGGAGTTAGGTATAAATTTAATTTGAGATTATATCCATAAAAATATGCCGGTCTTTTCAATCTGCTTTCAGGTTTCTTTGAAATTGGCCAATTTTTATATCCTCCCAGAAACAACAAAACCTTGTTATCATATGCAATTGAGAAGGAAGTTTTATGCAATATATAGCCCTACATCAGCTTGATAATCAGTACTTCAAGCAGCTGGGTCCAATTTACACACGTAATACTTGGGGGGGAGTTGTAGAATTATTTCAATATAGAGACTTTCTGATTAAGTAGAAAATTTATCAAAAAGTTGTTACAGAAATAGAAGTATAACTGCTGTAGAATAAATATGGCAGATGATACAACTTAATTAAATAAGATTTTTAAGTGATTTTTTTTGATAAATCAGTAAAAGCAGTAACTTACGTGGAACTATGAACATGTTAGGTATTGTGCAGTGTGTAATTCAAGGGTTTGCTTTTGAAGAGTTCAGGTATCTCTAAAGACCCTAGGACTACATAGTTTACACAGAGAAATAACTTTGTTCACAGTCGCAATCCTGGTAAGTCAGTCTAATTGTGTGCTAGATATCCAATTCTACCATGCAAAAAGAGCTAATATCTAAACACATTTTGATTTAGCAATACAGTTTAGTATCTTCTTAACTTATCATCAGTTTACACCCACATGTATTAGTGCAGCAATGACTTTTAAGAACATAGGGAAAAATTGTGCAAAAAAACCCCAAAAACCAGATGGAATAGATGATTCAGGGATTTTTAAGCCAGAACGACCATAAGGAATGTTATAGCTTCTAGTCATCAATTAATAAACTCTTACTTCTTGTAAACCTTTTTTGAATTAATTATTGGATAATATTCTACAAAAATGAATTTTCAGTGTAAACTTCATGTAGTATGCAGAATTTTTTCCTTTACGATTGTTTTAGCCTATAATTTGCACAATAAATGTACTGTGTGACTTTATTAGGTAAGTCATGGGAAGTAGTCCATTCTCTCTTTTTTTTTTCCTTCTATTTGGAGCTTTATAGAGTTCACCAAAGATAGTTCTCTTTTCTGCTTTCCAAGTTGAAAAATTCTCTTTCCCCATGCAGAAGATGTTCCAGGCTTGTAGGTCTATTCTTGCAATCCTCTTCTGACAAAAATTAGGTCATAGATAAGAGAAGTCAGCAGAAATGATCGGGTACTAATAAAATATTTTAAATGCCGAGTAGTTTGACATTCTTGGAGAGACAAGAAAGAGAAACTAAAGACAAGGGTATTGAAGTACTGTTGCTAGAGTTATTAAGAAGACATAAAGGCAAAAGAGAGATAACTTTGGAATGAAGAGCTGTCATTGCCTAAGAGAAATGATGTGCAGTAAACTGCACATTCAGTATTACTTTTGTAATTAACTACAGTTGAATACAGAGAGTATATATGGCTGTTATATCCAAAAAGGCATTGAAGTGTGCAGTGTTCAGTTGTAAATATTGCTCTGGGTGTCAAGATACAGCAAGAAAGATAAGGAATAATAATGTTGGATTGGCTGTGTTGAATTTGAAAGATTTCTTAAATTCTTTTATTCCTCCTTTTTCTAGACACTACTCAGTACTTCTAATGAATTTTCATTAAGTTGTTATGTCATTCTCTGGAGAAGTAAGACTGCTTTGAATGTAGTATGTCATCATTTTTTCCCTTTTGTAGTAACAGTGGATCCTTACTTTAAGGAGTAAATTTAAAAGTAAATATTTTCATTATAAAAGGAGTTTCAGTTATTAAGCAAACATATTATTTATATATTTATTGTCTCTCCTATACAGGAGATAAAACTAAACCATTATTATAGGAATTAGCAGTTATGATTAACCTGGTCACTTTCCTCATTATTACTATTCAACTTAGCATTGATGCTGATTAAACACATGCACCTAAGTAAAAATGGTAATGTCTTTTCAGTTTCATAATTTGAGTTCCCAAGGCAAAGTTTAATGGGACAGCTGTGTAGGCGGATACAAGATAATTGATTGAAAGAGAAAAGGACAAATCTTTTTGGTAACATTAAAATGACACCTATATGAAAGAGATTTCCTGTCCTACAGAGGGAATTTAAATTAAGTGTATTAAGTGCCTCTGTAGTGTGAGGAAACTTGTCCATAGGATGAATGTAAAGAGATGACTTCCTATATGTCAGAGTCGTGAGCATTAGAATCTGAAATTTTGAGTCAAAAGTCAGTAGAATAATACTCACTTAGCTCTCAGTAGTAAGATTCTGTCACTTGTTCATCAATATGCACAACTAGTTCTGTGTTCCTCAGAGATTATATGGTAAAGTGAAGGAGGATGGTAACTAAAGCAGTGAGACAGGATTATTGTATTCTTGATTATAAGGATCAAGAAAGAAAGAAAGAAGACCATGGTGGGTAAAGTTAGGACCCAAAGCACAATATTACAGCATATTTAAACATGCTTCCTAATTAACTTTGGAAATCAGCATCCAAAGCAGCAGAACATCCTGCATATTTTCTCTTACTTGCATTATCCGCCAGTACTGCCTGTTAACCTTGCAACTTACTCTGATTCTTCTGGAAGCTGTCTGATTCCTCCTAAATGTAATGAAGCATAAGGAGATCGTAGCTAGAAAAATCAGGACGGTTTTATTTACCTAAATCTCCTAATGTTTGACCTTAAAACAATTAATAATATGACCCTTTAGAAAAGACATTAAGGTCCCTTAAATGTGAGAGAGAGATGCAGAGACCTTAAATTTACAGTTGGGCATTTTTTAACATGGAACATAATTCTCATCAGCTAATTGCAGTACACTGGAATTGGTGAACTACCTTCACATATGGTGTATGTCCTCTGCATGAATTTACCAGCTCTGAATTTCAGTGATTTTCAGCCATTTGCAATTTCTGGTTCAAATTTTCCGATGGAAGTGCAGAGCCCTGCAAAGCTAATTTAGCTGTCAGCTGCTCTGGCAATTGGCCCATTTTTACTTGCCTTTTGCAAATAGCCGACTACTAGTCCATACATAGAAGGCATTCGCTGACCACAGGTTGAAGAAAATTTTAAGGGTTTCTTTAGGCTTCAATTAACTATTGTAATGGATATTTTAATGGTTAAGAAACATATTTGCTTGAATGGCTAAAAGGTGCAGAAATCTATTCCAAAGTTAAATGATTTACCTTTTGGATCCACAGACACCTTTAACTAAATGGAGTAGTCCTCAAGTGCATTCAGCTAAGAAATAAATTATATTGCTTAGATCCTAGCAGTGATGGAGAGTTAAACGACAGCCTAGACTCATATTGATGATGACTTATGAAAGAAGAATGTGTGATGTTCTCAAAAATGTTTATAGGTTTTTAGGAAAAGCAAGAGCAGTTGTGTCTGCTTGCAAGTATCAAGTGTGTGCTAACAAACAGATGAGACATACTAGGTCTAGTGTTTGAAGTAAAGTGCTTGAAAATAAGGTAGATGTTTGTAATACAATGGTAGAATACTGAGAGAAAATTATATAGCCTCGTAAATACTTAAAAATAGCTCAAATTAAGTTTGTTTTAGGAAATGCATCTCTGTTTAAAAGTTAAATTAAACTGTTAAGAAATTCCCTCATTTATTTGTTTCTCTGGTATGCTTCATGTTAATGAAAGTAAAGTACTGTTGTACATCTACTTGTTCTGGAGATGTTTATGCTTTTCTGATTTGAATGTTTATTTGAAATATATATTTGAAAATTTAGAGCAATTGATTACAAAATATAAGTAAAGCTAGAAAAAGATATTGGGCAAACCACACTATAAAAATTTTCAAGATGAACAGCACTAAACCTGAAATTTCATCAGATGTAATCTATACAACCAAAAATGTCATAAATAATAAATCTAAAAATCATTTCCCCAGCATTAGTTTTAGCTGATCCTGAATGTGAATAATTAGGATGTAAATCAGGCTGAAAAACTCTGAATGCTTGATTAGTGATTTAACACAAACTTAATCAGGTATCTCTGTGCTCCATTTTGCAGCTGAATTAAAACAGATTCCAGAGTATTTTTCTTCTTCTGAAGCTTTTATATGGCCTTCCCATCCTCAGGTGTCTAAGAGCATCACAAGAGCAATGGTTCCATCAGATTATCTGTGGATTAGAAAGACAGGTTCATAAATTGAAGCTGAAACTAATCAAGTTAATAATAAATTTTTTCACTATATATAAACTTTTTCACTATATATTAGTATGAAATCTATTCTCTGCTCTGTTAAAATGGTGAAGAAGCATCAAAAAGGAAAGTGGTGTAGTATGGTTGGCATTTCAATGGTTGAAATGCAAACTTTGAGCTACTCCATGGTTGTGAGATGTATATTTCAAGTTGAGGAGAACTCCGGTGCCAAGACATGTGTAATATTTCCTAAAATTCTTGAAAAACCATTCAGTGTAGATAAAGCCAAAAGGTTTTAAACAGAAAGTATGTTCAGGGTTGTTGTTAGTATCATTACAACTGGATTTCAGGCCATTAAAAAATACTTAAATACAGCTTGATTGTGAACAATTCATCCATAAATCCATATTCAAACAAATAACTTTCAGATTGTTCTTGTTTTTCAACTTCTGATTTAGGAATCATCATTCTTCAGTGAAACATACAGTAGTTGGCATCTTAAACATAGAAGTTTAAGTCTCAGTAGGAGAAGGTTAAAATAAATATCTCTATCAGCATAATATGCCCTCTTGTAAGGGGCCAGCAAAGAATTTCTCATGTTCTAATCATCACTCCCCCAGCAAAAACACAAAACAAGCAAAAAATAAAACAACAACAACAACAACAACAACAACAACAACAACAAAAAAAAAAAAAAAAAAAAAAAAAAAAAAGGCAAAACCACTGTAGATCTTTCTGTTGTCCATATTACTTCTTGAGAAAAAAGTACATGCCTTTATTTATTCCATGGCTGATAAATTGATCCAGCAATTTTTAAAGACTGCATGGTAATCTATCCCCATTTTAGGTAACAGTAAACTGAGAACAGCTTCAATGGATGAATATTTTGTTCTCTAGTTTTTCTTGCCCATGTGTTATTAAGCAACTGCGTGATCTGCATTTTAAAAGGTAGCTGTGTCTTTATGTGTTCGTAATGCTAGTGCCAGATTTTGCACCCTTGGCAGAAATACAACTGAATATGAATGAGACCACCAAACTTTTTTCACAAAAGTAACCAAATGCTAGTCAAGCTATTTTCTCTCCTTCTTTCATTCCTCACTTACTACTAATCAGGAATAAATTTGTGACTTAAAGATATAAATTATGTATTATATTAATAAACTTTGGAATTATCAGGTTTTCTTCCTTTTGGGCATTCTGTGATTAAATTTTGTATTAAAGTATGCTAATAATAAGTCTCCCAAATTTACTAGAAATTAGTTTCAATTTTTAGGATAACTATAATTTTGGCTTTTGTTGATCCAGTATTTTTGGTTTGTTTTGCATTTGGTGGTCTGGCTTTTTCCCTACTTCTGATAAAGTGTCTTGATTTTTTCAGCGCTGAATATTTTTTTCTGCTACTACTGATCATTTTTTGTATAAGCTTATAAATTATGATTCCTGTCTTTTTCATCCTACTTTAAAACTGCTGTTCTTCCTGTATCAAAATTCAAGACCTTTTCAAAAGCCCTATGTAAATAATGTGTTTTCAATTTTTATGAAAACATGTATCAGCTGGGAAAAGGAAAAGCAGAAGCTTCGTATGTAAAAGTGTAATAATTTGAGGAGGTATATAACAGGATTTACACAAAAAAATCAATAGAGGAATAAATTTATCAGGAAACAAGAACATCTGAATTGAAAATATTTGCTTGCATGGCTTATCTGAGTGCCACATTGCCCCCATCTTTTCAAAATAGTTTCATAATGCATAGTGAGGCAGATAAACAGGAATTGGAAAATAAGTACATCTGTTGATGCATCTTTTTTCTGCAGATGAAAAACTGTCCAAGTAACCACTTGCTAAAATACTACATTTTGCACTGTTAGAGAATTGTGATACTGTAAAAGATTATTTTCAGATCTGGGACTGTTGCTTTTTAAAGTAGAATATCAAAATAGTGTAAAGGCATAACATAGAATCTTAGAAATGAGTGAAAAATAGTAACAAGCTATATATTCCATGGTAAAAAAGCTAATTCCTGTATTGAAATGACAACTCGGGTTGAATTTTTGTTTTAGCATCAGAGAGTTGAGGCAAGTACCAATGCACAGTGTTACAGTGTGGCTGTGAAGCTGATATCATTGAAGGTAAAAGGCAGCCAATGAGGCTGAAAGCTCAGCAATGATGACTAAAGTTAGAAAGCAACAACTGAAGCAAAAATAAGTGACAGTGTGAGGGAAGCTTTAGGGGTAATGATGTGAAGCTCCAAAAGAGAGGGGGAAAAAATCCAGCACAATTTGGGTGGTTACAGATCTGTAATTTTCAGTTGCAGAGCAAACAACTTACTTTTGAGAGATTGTTGTTCCTGATGGTAAGAAAAGTGAATTAAACTCATGGTCTGCTAAGAAAATAAGAACTACGTTACAGAAGGGATGTCTCCCAAATGGCTTTTTAGTGCATGGTTGGTTGGTTTGTTTCTCAGAAGCAGCCAGGTAAGGGAAATAGCAAAGAACCACATTATGTACTGATACTGCATGAAATAATCAAGTAAAAAAAAAACCAACAAAAAACAAAACCAACATTTACAAAGCATTTCAAAACCGTTGCACAAAGGAGCACTTCCCCAAGAGGACCTGGTGAGTTACAGGGTTTTTTCTTCCTATGACTGTTAAACTCAGGAGAAAATCACTACTATAAAACTAAGTGAGGAATTGGTAAAATGAAGTTGTTAGATGATGCTACCTTATTAATTCATCTTTATGCTTTTGTAACACTGGAAAATAAAGAATTTAATGAATCTCATTACATTCTCCCCAGTTCTTTTTCCCTACTGGAAGCATAGCAGTAGAACAGGAGATTCCCAGTCTCATATGCTCATGAATCTGAATCTTAACAAGTCAAGATTTTACAAAGCAATTTTTGTATCATGGATTACAAAATTATTTTTTTTCACAATGTTTCACCTTTTTTTTTAATATTTTGTCAAATGCAGTCATAAGCTCTTGGAAGACTTGAACGTAACCAATTATTCATAGACCGGCTCTATGCCTTGCAGTTTGTACTTGTGTGAGGATTTTAATTTGAGATACTAACGTGATTTTAATTAGAGCTTAATTTAGGACTGCAGGTAGATGTCTGCATCAAGGAGGTGATGTTAAAAATTATATTTCTTTTATGTTGCCTATTTGTTTCTGCCATCTTTCACCATTGATGTTTACTTTTAAAAATCTTGTTATTCTTCATTTGACTCTTCTCAGTTTGTGTGTGTAAAGGTTGGAAGTCAAACCTGAATCAGGCTGCTCATCTCTGATGAAATGTGATTGTGTTAGCATTGACAGTTCTAAATCCTTTTGCTCAGGCTCAGCTTAATTAGAATTTTACAAAGAAAATTTCAGATGTCTTTGAACATTTTGGTCTAATTTTGAACATTCCTAAAATGAAAAATATTAATATATTATGATTAGTGCAAATGTAATGTTGCAAGATGCAGATATTACTTATGGGTCTAGCACATTTTAAGTATCTTCTTGAATTCTGTGCATAAATAACATCTTATTCTTGAAGTTTGTAGTCCTCATGCCCTGGGTTAAGTAATGTTGAAAACTCCAGCTTTATCTAACCATCTGTAAAGCCTGCTGAAGTTTTTGTTTCGTGCTATTGTGACCTATGGCTCTCATGATTCACACCTGCTTCAGAGTGGCATTCAGGCTTGCCTCTGCTCCAGAACAGATGTGATGCACGGTAGTAACTGCTTCTTGTTGTTTATACAGTTTCAAATAAAGAATTAAGAGAATGGCTTAAGTGCTTGCTGGATTAATGAAATTCTTTTATTGTTATGTACTTGTTCACATTTGTAACAGATATAATGAGACAACAAAACACTGAAACTGACTGAGAACTTTGCCTCTGAGATGTTTCTGTGCTAAACTGTTACGCAATATGACACTAAAGAGGAAGATAATGTCTTATCTAAATGCAGAGGAAGATAAACCAGTCCAACTGCTTCAGTTTGTGTCCAATAACCGGTGAATTGTGTGCAATTGCAGTGACTGAGTTCTACATCTTAGTTTTCATTTGTTAAAAATCTGTTGCTACCAATATACAGAATATTTTAAAATACTGGGAAATGGCTGTTTCTGTACTGTCCAAAACTGTGTCCTATTTGATGACTTGTCCTTTAAAGCTTCTTCAACCTTCTTTCATTTTTTTAAAATCCAGAATGCACAAAGAAAAATCCTACATGTTTTTGCTACAGTTGAGTGTATCGACACAGTACAGATTGTGATATCCAGTTGTTATTTGTAAATACCTTTTTTCGTTTTATGATCTTGAAAACTGTAGTTCATAGATGGACCTTTGTGGCTTTCTGAGGTATCCACACATCTGCTGCTTTCCTTAACAATGGCAATACAGATGCTGCTATCACCATGGGAATGGTACTCCTGAATGAAGCTGCTACCTCCAAAGGGGATGTTGGAAAAAGGAGAAGTAAGTTGTACTTTATAACTAAGGTAATGCTTAGACAATTAGAAGACACTGCGAAATTACAAGCGAATATCTGATTGTTCTCAGAATATCTCTGTCTTAAACCGATGTTCATCTTTAGTTGTTCGAAATAGAGGAGAGCATAAAAATTCTGTTGGTAAAATTGCATTCACACGGAGTAGTAACAGTAAAAAGTTAATTTAAACATTCGCAGCCAAGGTACAGCTTGATACAGTATCTCTACTACATTGCATAAATGCTTTTTGCTCTTGAATAATATCAGAAATCAGTGGTACAAAGAACAAGAGTTTCAAAACATTGTTTTCAAAAGGAATTTATGCATTTAAGATGGCAATGTCCAAAAGAGTGTGAAAATTCTTGTATTTGGTACTTTTGCCAGTATTGTGTCTCCAGAGGAAGGTGGAAACCCAGCTGTAGGTGTAATACAGAACATATCCTAATCTGTAATATCTGAAGGTATTTAGCTTGAAGTGCAATTTTTAGGGTTTTCTGAATTTTGTTGTCACTCAGAATATTGGTGATATTTTTTTTGTCAATTAATTACATTAACACACAATATGAAAGTGTTTTATCCAGAATCAAATTTTCTCACTGTTACTATGTCACAAGGTTTCTCACAAGGTTTTACTGAGTATGACATAGGTTGAAACAAATATGCCCATCTGCTTTTGCACCTTTTGCATCCTCTAACTTATTTTTCTCATATAAGCCATTGAAGATCTTTGGAAGATACCAGATTTCCTACACTTCCTCCTCTTTTTTTCAAGATCAGTTCTTTAGCTTCCCTGTAATACACAGTATTGCAGGTAGAGCTGGCCAGCTATTTTATTTAAAAGCATTCTAGAACTCTTCATAATAGCTGGTTGAATGGCTACAGATCTCTCTAATCTATAGTGATTTGAGGGTCTCCTTCAGCAAGCTGTAGATGTGTCATTAATTTTGAATATCTTCTACAGTTACTAGCTTTAACAGTGGTGTCAAAGGATACAGTGACATAGGTTTAATTGGGATATGATCTTAGATCTGGGCCTGTGAACACAAGCACAGTGAAATATCAGTGGACTGCAGTAAAATTTCAGGCTCTTAGCTCTTTGTGGCCATTATGCGAATGCTTTCTGTCTGTCTGCCTTGTACTGTTCATGCTTCCAATTTATTCATCCATGCTTGGAAATCATATTTGTGAGTTGTGATTTCTTTATAATGAAGTGTGTTTATTAGGTTTGTACATGGCTAGTTTTCTCAAAATAACTGTAGAAATTTTATATTCCAGTTGACATGTGTCACTTTCCACATGGTCAGTTTTAATGAAAAAATGCATCATTGTCAGTTTCCTTGCCTTCATGTTTTCTCATCCTTCGCTCAAAGGCAGCACACTTTTGAAGCATGAATATTGCAATTAAATAGCAAAGGGTTGGCTAAAGTAGGAATAGTATAAGAAAAGGAGTTTTTAAAATCAAAGTACCTCACTAGAATCAAAACATTATCTAATGTAGATAAGCTGCATCTCAATTAGAAACATGTCCCCCTTTTTAAGAAATGTATTTACATGCATAGAGTGGGCTATCACAATCAAGAAGGTTTTATGCTATTATTGCACAGGATGCCAAAAGATGTTCCAAACTTTCTTTGTTAATTTAAGCACTTACTTTGTTAGTTCGTTCTTTGTCTGAAAAGATACAAAGCACTTTCACCTGGATGGTATCAGAAGATCTGCATCATTGTTATTTACCCTCAGAACCTGCAGATTTATATTGCTAGTGAGCTAAGAGTAAAAAGTGATTTGGCTGCCAGCCTTGGAACTTAGAACAGTGCAATTTTTAGCCATTAATAACTCAACAAAGTAGTTACTAAGCTGCCTTTACTGCTACTTCAGCCATATAAGGTTGGCTAGAGAGAGCATGATTCCATTAGTTAAGGGACATTTTTCTAAATGTATTTTTTTTTCCAAAAAGAACAAGCAAATACCTGAAATGACATTATTTGATATGTATAATTTAATGGGTTATTAAATCCATTATCAGCAGTAAGGTGTTTTCATCCACATACATTTGACTTTCAAATTTCTACTTTTTTCCTTAAAATACATTTGCCCTGACAGGTTATTTTTTCCTAATAACCATAAATATTATTTCCATATCTGTTTGAAATCCTGTCAGAAGATAGTGGGCTTCAGCAGTCAAGGCAGAAACATTTTGTATTTAACTGTGTCAAAATTCTCTATAAATGATTGACATAAATAATATTCTTTGTAGGGATTGCAGTTTTAAATCTTTTATGTGCTAATAAACAAAGTTGTTTTCTTTTCAGTAATATGTCTGGTAGGCCTTGGTCTTGTGGTCTTTTTCTTCAGCTTCCTGCTGTCGATATTTCGCTCCAAATACCACGGCTACCCGTACAGGTAATCTGTCTTTAAATTCTCCTCCTGTAGACTGTAATAGCTTTGTAGAAATTTAAGAATTGCTTTCAGTTAAACAATCTTTAATCTTTACCACTGAAGTCAGTGGAAGGTGGTAGAAGAAAGAAGAATGGTGATTAATTTAAGCAAACCAAAAAGGGCTGGAATGCTACTGTTAGCACGACTGTTAAAGCAGACCAGTTAACAGGGTTTGAGTCAGATGCATGACATATGCAGTGGCCCCTGAAAAATGTAAAAGGAAAGCATGCTTTTGTTTGTAAGCCTTTATTAGATATTTATTTTTGTATAACTTAGATGTATATAAGACAAGGCACAAAACAACAAAGCACTGAGAGTGCTAAGATTTGACATCACCCTTTTGTCAGCCAAACCATGGAGGAGAGAAAGGATTATAGTTTTTCTAAATTATATATACACCTGTCAGTTAAACAGCTGCAATTTTTCTGACAAGTGAAAAAGTAGGTTTCTCTGATTAGGCCACATGATTAATACAAAAGACAGTTTTGTATTCTATGTTATATTCCACTAAAAAGAATTCAGCCTTGCAAAGTCAAGTTAGACGTAACATTTCACCTATTACCTTACAATTTTTCTATTAGTTTTTGCTCTAAGACTTCAGAACTATTCTCATTTTTACAGAGTTTGATCTCTTTAGGCTGCTTAATTGACATTTAGGTTGCTTCAGATTAGTTTTATTATTTAATAACACTATACTAAAGACAAGGAAATTCCACATTGCAATATGTGCACTAGGTGTGCTCCTGCTTTTTAGTAATTTCTGCTAAGGAAGAGGTCTATAAAGGGCCCAGTAGCATCATACTGCAAAATTTCATCAATATGAAATTAACAGTTTACCATTGGCATAGTCTGTTCTGCCTCTCAGGATCCTCTCTGGAGATTACTTCTAGCTTGACTGACTTGGGGTGAAAGGCCAAGTTTCCTTGGTTTTCCTAAATGTGAGGTATTCTTACCTTCCATTAACTGCTTAAATCTTAAACTTGAGCTTAATCTGCAGCTCAAAGATCACTTGAGATGCATTGCCAAAGAACAGCGACCCATGGTCTGAGCTACTTTCCATCTTCTCATAAGAAGTTTATTAAATGGTGAAGGCAGTGGTGGTGGCATGCAATTGCCATGCAATTCATCAGTTACTAAAGAGAACCTGGCAATTGTATTACTTTTGTTTTTACTTCATCTTAGGAATGTTCACCTATGTATTACCTATTAACAACATGCTTATATATCTGTGCCAGACCTTGCATTGCTTTTGCAAATGTTTGCAGTAGGGGTTTTTGGCTGCTGTCTGATACCTAGGATGTCTGGTACTGAACAGCATTGTGAGCATTAGTATAATGTGAGTTTGCATGCCACCACAATACCATTGGTGTTAGTGCAAACTTAATCACTGAATATATCATGTAGTGTCAGGTATTACAAGCTTTGGGAATCTTAATTTAAATAGTGTAGGTCTTTTCTCTGTTTTCTTGCTAATCTGTTTGCTTTAAATACTAGGTGGAGTGGATTTTTTTTTATTTTATTCTCCCCAGAATTAATCTAGAATTTATTGAAATATCAGATATCTTTTAATGGGAGTGTCTACCAGAAGTTGGAGGACCAGGTAGCTTTCTCCTTTATTATCCAAGCTAAGAATAAATGACAAAAAGATTTGGGGTTAGGGGTCAGAATTCTATTAAAGTTTAATTTTAAAAAAATTAGTTTGATAGGTGATGCATATCAAAATTAAGTGTGCCTGTTAGTATGCTAAAGCTGGTTAAAAAAGAAATAAATCCAGGACAAGGCTGAAAAGAATAATTCATCACAATCCTGATAAAATGAAGTGGTGCCACATTATGTTGTTACTGTGAAGAAATTGTTAGATCCATAAACCAAATTCTGTCTTAAGAAGCTAAGTAGACTCAATACCACAACTTACACATCAAGTAAATTCATAAGGAAATGAACAGTGTGTATGCCTAAATACATAAGGAAACATTTAATAGCTGGCTAAGTGTTATGTGGTTTTCTTGGGGTTTTTTTTTATAATCTTCTTCTGCATGATTAAGCAAGATCTTTTGGGCTTAGTTGATCTTTCCTAGATTGTTCCATGTTTTCATGGTAATAAATTAATCATTCAGTCTTAAATCCTCACTTAATGCAGACTTATTGGAAACCATAACTAGAGCTGATCCTTTTGCTCTGCTATTATCAAATTTCATGTACTAGTTTCACACATGTGTAATTTTCTTATCTGGTCCTTTCCAGTTTTAAATCTGTCATGTTTTTGTTGGTCTCTTGGGTAGCTCTGACCCGATTTTCTGTTATTTTAAATAAACATACTATTGATTCTTTGACATTTCAGTGGTCTCAATGTGTCATCTTCACAATCCTGTAGCATTTTTTAGAAGCCTCTGTTTTTTGTGGATAGTTCTTATGAATTTTAACAAACATGCAAAACAGTAAGGAGGACCAAGTATATAAACTCTGGTATTTTCTCTTTTCCCTTTTAATTTAGTATCTGCATTTTAACGTCAGTCATATATGCTAAAATACATTAGTCTTTTTGTCTGAATTCCTTAAGATCTTCCGAGAAGTTCCATGCCTCATCAATTGATCCCAGTGCAGATATATCTTAAGATGTGAAATATGTCTGTCCTTTCCTTCCACTGGTTGTAGATTTCACCTTGAAACTATGAGTCTTTATGTGATGAATTGTGCTCAGGCTAGGTAAAGCTTTGCCTTAACAATACTAACAACAATGCATACTAATGATTTGTCAGGAAAAAAAGTAACATTATGTTGGCCTGCCTAAAGCAACAGTTAAAGAACGCTAAAATTGCGTTAATGCTGTATGCATGACCTCAAGCATCAACTTCACTATCCGTCTTAAAAAGAAAAAGAATTCAAACGTCCTAAATTTTTTCTGTTCTCTGGCACTGAACAATCAAGTCAGTCCTTTGTGAAACATCGTGCATTGGTAAAAAGTAAAACAGTAGCACAACCTGCTGTGCATCCTCTTTTCTGCAGTGACCTCTGTGTAGCGAAGATAAATCAAAACAGAGGTGGATAAACATAAAGCTGGAGTCAAAAACTGGAGAAAGACCATTATTTCTTTTTCTAATGTGGTCTATAAGGTGTTCTGTAGAGGACATGTATATAGGAAAGGACAGTAATTTTGACAGACTCTTTTCAATCTGCTTCAGACATTTCCAAATCTGATTTGATTCTTTCTTTTTCAAGGATTTTCTTGAAGGCTAGAGTTGGGCAAAAAATCGTTTAATTAATGTGCTGGTAAAATACTCTTACGCAGTATAGGATTGAAATGGGAAAGGTGATGCAAGGTGGGGGTCATCATGAAGGTTACTCACTGGGCAAATACAATCATGATGGATGAGCTCACATGCAGCCAATGGCTCTGTTAGAGCTGTTTTTGCCATGGCAGGACTTTTTCATGGCTGTATTAATCCACCTTTTTTATGGGAATGAGATGAAATTTTTCATTTTGCTAAAGCTTTCACTTTAATTGATATCATTAACTATCGAAAGATCTGTAATAATTTTATTTTATACTGTTGAGCATGTTCTCTTTGTAATTCTTTTTGGATAAGACAAGGATATTGATATATATCTTAGACAATGTTTTTTGGAAGCCTTCTCACTCTAGTATTTAAAGCCGATAAATGATATATTAAATATCAGAAACTCAGTGACTGAGCAATACAATGTCATTATATCAACACACAATTTCATCTGTCAACTCATACACACAGAGTGACACAGAGACTGTTCTTCACTATAAGCCAAAACCATGAACTCCTAAGTTTACTTTGCTAGTCAGGAAAGAGCTTGGCTCTCTGGAAACAACTCCTTAGGTAGTTTCAGCACAAAAAGCATGCAGAATATGAAAAGGAATGAGAGAGGATGCTAAGAACAGAAGATATCACTACATAAGCACAGTATTATATTACTGGGAATGTTGGGCATGTAAATATTTGTAACACTGCTTCAAGAGGACACAGAGAAAAGTTTTATCCACACTTTACTGATACTAAAAAAAAAAATGGTGGATTTTTCTTTTTTAACTTAGGCTGCAGCTAATTAACTGCCCTATATTTCTTTCTGCTTTTTTTCTGAATGGAACTTATAGCACAGTTTCATTACTCTTAGCACTTTAAATTCTTCTTTCAAGCCTACATTTTATCATTTGTTGTTTTAATCTCAATTTAAATGAAAGGAACACCTGAAAATTCTGTTTGCATAGTTTTTCATTAAGTAGCTTTTGAATTTTTTTAGAACCTGCCCTGCAGCTGAATGTTTCATTATCCAATTATCCTTCATAGCCCTTTTATTTCAGTATTATTTACTAGAGTAATGTGATTTTTTTTTTTTTTTTTTTTTTTTTTTTTTTTTTTTTTTTTAGTTAAACCATAAAAAATAATCAGCCTTCTGAACTATGTATTGATGGAATGGAAATACATATTCTTTATTGGCTAGCAGAGAAAATGAACTAAGCTGTGCAAAGCATGATGAATAAAAGATACCTTATTTTCATCAAAAACCCATAAATGTTAAGTCAGACATAAAGTATTCATTTATTGCTTGGGGAAGGACAGTCAATGCAACAGGACACACAAATTGCAAGATGCCCCAGAGCTTGAAAAATCCTTACATTCACTGTATACGCATCTACCCTTGTTGTAATTAAATTAGTTTCAGTAAAGAAATCTTGTATAATATTGAAATTGAAATTAAATGCAAGTGAATAAAATAGAATAGTTATTTCTTGGAAATATACTGGAAAAATATTAGTACATATAGCAAATAGTATTTACAGACATATGAGATTAAATTTATTAAGAAACATGAGCACATTACTAACAGCTTTTTAGATATTTTATGCACAATTAAATTGATTCACCTTGAATTTATGAATTGGTAAATCTACTTCTGATAAATACCAAGATTCACAATTTGATCTATAGTGCCCAGCCAAATTGGCTACTTTCTTTAAAACAGCAGAAATCAGGATTCTTTTAAAAGACTGGAAAACAATAATACACAGTGGTCAAAACAAAGCCCTTACATTTAGTATTTTCTATACTCCTACTGTTAGTGTGGCTAAACAGTATGTTGTTCAGGAAAGAAGCTGCCTGTAGAAATGGAAGGCAACACGATACAGTCTTCCTCTGTTCATTTAAACCATCTAACAGCATGCTGAATTCATAAAAATTTACAAACCTCCATATTCTTCTCTATGGGAAGTGTCAACATCAGTGCTGGTTCCTAATCCTTTAAAAATAGGGAGGTAGGAATTCTAGGTGTCTGGACCCTTAGCAGGTCTCTTAGGAAGGATGTGCTTCTTACTGTGACGAATAGTTTGGATGCTCTTCTCCCAGTAGGACTGTCCTTCTGTGATTATCACCATTAAACATCCCTCTTTTTGCTTGTATGCCTTCTGTGTCTTACAGTTTGCCATTTACTTTTACCTATTTCTCTCCATTTCCATCTAGTTTATGTCTGGAGGGGTAGAGTTTATCCAGGCTTTCCTGTTCTGCTTCACCTGGTTTTGCAAAAGGGAGCAAGTTTTCTTTTGTTTGTCTGCAGATCTATCCCAACAGATGCCCAGTTCGTTACTCTCGATTTTTTAGAAACTGCCCACCCCCCTTCTCCTTCTTTGTAGCTACTCTGGTTTTTCCATTGTGTTTCGGCTTTTTGTAGTTTTCCATATTGTCAAAGAAGGGTTGGGGTTAAAATGACTCCTGGAGATGAATCACTCTTCTAAAGTAGATTCACTTATAGCAGGTTGAACAAGGTCACTTCCAGGCAGGTTTTTTGACAGGACCCTCCACAGCCTCTCTGGATAGCCTGCTCCACTAGTCTCTCACCCTTGAAATAAGAAAGTTTGTCCTCATATTCAGATGGAACTTGATGTATTTCAGCTTTCTGCCCTAGGGCTTTTCTTTCTTTGCTTATTTTTTTTTCCTTACGCTGGTTTTAGAACTTTCAGTGTTGCTCTTATCTATATTTTGTATCATGTCTCCTAGCTGCTAAAGGTTCAGTTCTCTTACAGACAGAAAGTAAGGATCAATATCTGTGCTAGTAGCATGGTGATCCAACTGATCTATTTGTATTTGTTTGCTGTTGCATCATTGAATGTTTTACACCTCTTAAACCTATCACTGCTGCTTCTCTCATTATTGAAATCTTCAGCCCTTCCCACTCTTCTCTCCAAACTTTTTCTCTACTATTAGTTCTCTTACCCTCTCACATCCTTTCCCATACATGGCCTTACACATATGTTCTAGACCTGGGTTTTGTTTTTGGTCTCATGTGCTCAGCATTCTCTTACTTCCCCCTTCAGCCCTCTACAATTCATCTCTTCATGAAGTTGTTCCTGATAGCTTTTCGCTGTTGTTAATCCCTTCACCCTCCAGCACCCAGCCAGTTGCCATCTGTTTTGCCTTGGTTTGTATGTCTTGCCTAACGAGCTTGTCAGCTTTTTGCAGCAGTGAACATCTTTATACTGATACAGTCTTTTAAGCTTGTGGCACTTGTGTTTATGTTTTGTAATGATTAATTAATTAATGCCATGAATGGAAAAACTGGTGAAATTACTACAACATGTATGCTAGTGCACACCGCATATCTTGGAGTTGAAAGACCTACCAGGCAAAGCTAGGGGCAGTACTTCCATTTGGTAGTTCCTTGCTTGTGTATTTGCACAGTTAGTCCATAGTCATGCCCAAGTCTCTCTCTGTGTTCCCATTTCCCAGTGTATGGGACTTGGGAAAGTACTTTAAAAGGTGTGACACACAATATATAGCTACATTTTAGAAATACAAAGTTTCCATCCAGGTATAAGGAAACAGCAATATCATGGGAAACTTCTTAACTTATTAAAATACTAAGAATTTGAGAGTCTGCAACCCTACAGAGCCTTCCCAATTGCTCTATACTCTTACGGCTCTGGGGCCACTTCAGCAGTAAAAGATGATGGTTTTAAATAAACCTGAAACATCCCCTGGGAGAGATTTCTCACTTCAAGTAGTAAGAGCAGATGCAAAACTTGATTAAAGAGAACAGATGTTTGAAGAGTGTTTTGCTTTTTAATTTTTTTAAATAGGCAAATTTAAGTTTCAATCACTTATGTTTTATTTGATAACTTTCACGCTTGCTTAGTAATCACTAAATGGAATATAAAGAGATTGTTACACAAATGTCAAATGACTTTTCAAATAAATGTTTTGAAGTCCTTGTTTATTACTCTTTTCAAATATTTTGGTGCTATGTTTTATATGCATTTTGCAGCATTTAATCATGTTTTCTTTCTTTTCAGCTTCTTAATTAAATGAATTCAAGTGGGATTCATTTAGAGCTGCTTACCATGAAGATAAGCTATAACTGCTATTTTCAGCCCACCAATGTTACATGTATTCAAGAGTCTTTTGTTGGTTCATCTGTTTTTGTGATAATTTATATGGTATGGTGATAGAGAAATGAATGGAGTTTTATGCAATGAATGTGTAATTTATAGAAACATATAGTAAATATCTCATTGGGAAGTGCTGAAATGTTATAAATATAGTGTGCTCAAGAATTTAAATAAATTTCCGTATAATGGGCTTCTGTTTATGTCTTCCTTATTAACTGTACTACATTGATCCAAAGGGTATTTCCAAGATTTTTCACCTGAAGTTTGCTTTGAGATGTATTTTTGAACTGAACAAACATCAATTCTTTAGCTACTATTAAGAGATTCACCCTGGTGGAAACTATCGTTTAATGACTACACTTTATCCTCACTTTACTTTGTAACAGAGTATTTGTATAGTCTCTGATCACCTCTGATATGCTGAGCCATTTACATAAAATTATATTCTACACATTTCCATCCTGGAGTTCTTTTCCTGACTCAGCAGTGTGTAGAGCAGATACATTACAAACTCATCTCCCTCCTGTGCCAAAGGACACAATTCATAATGGAATTCGTTGTGGAATCTTGAGGGTGAAAAGGTTTACCTTCAGTCAGAACTCAGATCCTTTTAAGCTGAGTCTGTGGTGACAAAATAGGAGGGTGGGGGGCAGGAATACCCAAAACATGCATATTTTCTGAAGTAGCAATAGGAGGAAGATATTATCCTTAATGATGCTTGTAACACAGCACAGGCGAGTTTATTGGAACTGGAGTTACAGCAGTTGCCAGTTTAATGTGTTCACCGAGCTTTGTGAAAAGCTTATATAGGAATTAGTAATGCCATTTAAAAGTGCCATTTTTTAGCTGTTTACATCTTACATCATGTGAATTACTCATAAATCCTTGTATACACCTACATAGTATAGTCTCAGTGGCTCAGAAAACAATCACCACAAGATACTCTGCCTCAGTCCTACTTCTTTCCCTCCCTACTGGTAGTTTTCCAACTGGTACCAATTCACTGTCAGTAGCATTAGGAATTTCTTCATTCTTAATATAGAAATGCCTCTAAATATGAAGATAGAGTTTTGTAAAGTCTAGTCATTTAATCTAATGCTTTTACCTATTTCTTCTCCAGAAATACTGGTATGTTAAGAACTGGGAAACATTTTTGGACAAAAAAAGAAAGAGGAAAGTCAGCTTATATCTTACACAGAAACAGAGCAAGACCTACTAATTACCCTAGTGAAAACACTAAAAGGTTGTAGAGCAATATTTAAATTAGAAGCTGAGTAAAAACAAACTCAAAACACCTGGTTCACAGACTGATGTGGACTGTGAAGGGGGTTGCAGCCTTTTCAGAGGTGCTTCAGCTGTTATTCAGGAAGGCAGGATCAGCTTGCCCATGATTCCTCGTGCCAGTACCAGGATAGAATTTGCAAGAGCTTTTTGTCAGTGCTAGAAGCTTGAGAAAAGGATCAAAAAATTAAATTGTATGGTATTGAACAACAGCCCTGGTATAAGCATTCAAAGCCCTGGTATAAATAAATCATTAGGACAATTATCACGACTTAAGGATGGCACAGCTGGATATGCAGGTGACAAAGTGAGGCTGTATGGGAAAGATTACATAGAGTGCAACAGCACAGATATCTTACAGGAAAAACAAGAAGCAGAGCAGTAGGTCTCCGTGGTTGGAAGTTGGTATTCTAAAAAAAGAATTTGAACTGTGCTACTTGATCAAGATGACAGCAGTGACTGGAAAGAGAAAGAAGAAAAACTGCAAGTTTCAGACAGCAAGTAATAGTGAGAGATCTCAAGACCTCATGCAAATGAGACTAAATATTTCAGCTTATGATTGAGGTAAAGCACTCCAGTGACACGTGACTGCCTTATGGAACTAATAGATATCAAATAGTATCCAAATCAAAAGCAGCAGCTTGAGTAGTGCATGGATGCTAACATAATATGTAAGAGGTTTTCATGGGGTAGCTACTCTAACAGGAACCACAGTACAGTAGGGTAAATGTTGTTGCAAGACAGGACAATCAAAGTGAAACCTGCAGTAAGTTGGAATATATTAGAAATAAAGGCAGCTAATAATGCAGACGAACCTACCCCCCACTCCCCCCAAACAACAATAACAAACAATAGGCAAAAAACAAGACACCTACAAACACCCTGGTGGCTGTTTAATACTTTATTAGAAGCACAGATAAAATATGTGCCACAATTCAAAAATAAATAAAAACACAACAGCACACAGGTCAAGTGTAAAACAACAGGTTCAAAAAATAATCTGAAAATTATACTCATCATGGTAGCGTGGTATCATAGACTTCTTAAAATACACCCAAAGCAGGGAACTAGTCAGAGAGTTGATGACAAAGGTGTAAGAAGGGGCACCCATTGATAAAGACTGTGACAGAGAAGCCAAATTCTCTGCAGCAGCTAGGCCAGAAAATATAGGTCAACATCATCTGGCACATTCTGTGTAATTGTTTTAAATAGATAAGCTAGGTGCTGGTTAGAGCTTGGGACCAAATGGCATTTATCAAAGAGCTCTGAAAGAAATCACATATGAGATTTCAGAACTGCTGAGCAAGGTGCCTTCACCAATCATTACAGGTTGCCTCTGTGTCAGAGGACAGACAGACTGCCAGCACAGCTGTCACCTATAAAAAAGAGAGTCTAAAGGGAAAGCTAAGCTACAGACCAGTGAACAATTTCCAGTCCTGATGGGATGGTCGAATTGGAAATAAAGAGTAAGCTTACTGAGAGCAAGGATAAACACAGTTATCTGAAGAAAGTGTAGGACTTGTATAAAGGAGAATTTAAGTTCACAAAGTTTGTAGATGGCTAAAATAGTGTCTGAAAAGCACAAGGATAAAAATCCCCTGGTAAGGATTTATTACAGAACCTAATACCGAATTGGAAGAGATGTCCTTCTCACGACTTGAAAACCAATTTAAAGACACCAAGAGAAGAATAGGGCTTAATGGTCACTTTTTATGGCAGTAAAGTCAGAAATACAACCTTCCTGAAAACTGGTACTGGGACCACTTCGATACATTTTCTTCAGTGATGTGTAGAAAATGCATGTGCAGTGCAACCTGGATTACAGATGAGCACAGTACTGTGCTGTAGGGAGAAAAGTCCACTAAAACTTTGATGGGTAAGACTGAGATGTTTTGATGGGTAAAAACTTGGGAATACATCTAGAGAAAAAAAAAAAATCATACCTTGTTTAGCTAATGCTCAGGAAAAAGAGAGTCATAACTGAACACATTTTAGCAGAGTTGTCAGTGTGCGCTGACAGACAAAGAGAAGATGTTTGGTGTCATCAGTAGAGGGGTTTGTGTAACAAGAGGGGACAACACTACAACTACGCAAAATCTCTGTGGATTCCTTTTGAGTTCTGTGTGTAGTTCTGATCTACACGTCCAAAGACTGAGCAGTTCAAGATACAGGTGGAGATAAGCAAGCAGTGTCTCTTAAAAAAAACTCAGATTCTAAGTAGGAGTATGTTACTAAAAATTTTAAAGGCACTTTTCACCAGTTCATGTTTGCAGCAGTGGGCACCTAAAAACTTTTATTGAAAGAAATGCCTACTTGAGTATCAAAGTATAGGAGATCCATAGAAGCAAAATGCTGCAATTGAAGTTGCAAAGAAAACATTAAAAAAAAAACCCTAGTCTTTTTTGAATTAAATTTAACTACAGATACTCTTCAGAAAAGCCAGCTAGATCTCTCTCCACAGTGATGTTAAGTGACATTAACAAGGTTCAGTGTCCTGTTATGGACCTAGAAGTGACCTCACATGATTGCAGGTTTCTCATCAGGCAGAGTCACACACAAATTCAGGACCTCGTTGTTAAATGATTTAAGATGTCCATTGAGCAAGTTAGAAACTCTAGGAGTTAGTCTTCCAATTCTTTGTAATATATGAACAACTCAGTATAAATTTTCTCTCTGTGGTAGTACTGGATAACAATATTCAAGAGAAAAATGTAGTATAGATGTATTCTCTAGTGTGAGCTAGAGATTTTATACTCTTGTTGAGGCTTTGGAGGTTTTTTTACTCCCCTATATTTCTGTCCTAGAGGATTTTGACTCCCGTATCTTTCATTTCCAGATGCACACACACGTACAAAAGAATGTCTCCTTAGAAGTTGTTAATGAAAATACTTCCTGTTAAAACATCTCAAATCCAAGAGCAGATGTTCCCCTACACTCAGCACATGTATGAACAGGATCACTGTTTTTCTCTGAAGTGTGGATACATGCTACATACACTGAGTATGCAAATTCAGAGCTTGTTGTCTGTCATGTGGCAAACTGAGCCCTCATCATCCATAAAGACAGGTCAAGCAACTCAAGTCTAAGTTCCTTTGTCATTGTGGTATGGAGACAGAGGAACAGACCTTTATGGAGTTATTTTTAATTTTATGCTACCCATGCTAAAAATTTAAATTCCACGTCCTCCATTCACCCCAGTTAGCTGTATTACTATGCATTAGAAAAGTGACACGAATAAGCAACCCCAAATGTCTTTCTTTTTGCGACACAGTAAATGTATGATGCCCAAAGAAGCATCATGCTCTATTTTCAAGGGATGTTTTTTTCTGTGTGTTAACACAGGTTTGTATATTTTGAGATTAGTAACTATTAGCATTAGGTGGTGCTGGTCCCTCTAGAACTACTTGAATGAAATAGGGAATATTTTTCTGGTTTGTATTTAGCCTTTCTGCCTTGCATTTTAGAAATGCATCACAAGTGTACAGAGTAATGAAGAATTCTTAGAAGTTCCAAAGTTGGAAAGCTTTGTTTTATCTTCTAATAGTTACATTTTTGCTCCAGGAGTCTTACTCTAGAGAGAAAAAAAGCCTCAAGGTAAGTCATTACCAAGCAGAGCTTCAGGCAAAAACAGTGCAAAATAAGAGTTTATCTAGGCTGTAGAGCACACACTACCATAAGTATTTGTTTCCTCTCCAGTAGCACTTGGTGCAGGAGTTTCATTCTTTGTTTTTAAGAATAGAGAACAAGAAGCTTTACATTGTGTTTAAAAAGCTGATAGAGTCCTGTTCAGTTTTGTTTTGTATGTATTTTCATTAGCAATGGAGTCATTTAGCCATTTAACATTCTGCTAAACTATTCCATTGATAGTTAAAATATTTTCTATTTATTGATCTAATTATTTAAATAAATTTATTTATCTGAAAATATTTTCATCGTTCAAAGCTAGTGGAAGTTACTGTTAGAATGAGAAGAAGCTTGTAGCCAGTTTTTGCCCCTAAGAGGGCTATCTACCACCAGCAGATCTAATAAATCACCTCAATTCTGAGTTTGGATGTGGCCATCTGTCTGTGCCAATAAAAAGTCTTCCCTAGTCAAGGCATTTGAACCTAGGAATGATCATACCTGATGCTGAACAGCCTTTAGCCCTTCCTTTTCTACAATTTCTCCCTCCCCTCAGCTGTGTTTAACCAATTCTTTCCTCCACCTCCTCCTTGGATAGAGCCATGGCAGGTTGATGGCCAAACTATGATGGCATTTAAAATCCCCATCAGATAATTGCTGTTCAGATGCCCTACTTTCACCAGGCTTTTGAATCTTTGTCTCACCACTTTTAAGCAAGAGCCACAGAGCTTGACTGGATTGTTCTGTGACTTCTCGGAGAATTTCAGTAACTCAGAAGTGTCCAGCCCCAGGCCAAAGCTCCCTGCCCTCAGACACACATATCTCATGACTGCCTAACCCAAGCAACCTTTTTTCCTTACCAGCTTCCCTGCAAGTCTCCTTCTAAGGTGATACTCTCAGAAGAGGGCTGGGCTTGCCCAATCCCCCTGCACTTTGAAGCAGAATGATCTTTCCTTGCCACAGCTTGCATATTACAAAATACCAAGAGGACACAAAGCTAGAAATCAGCCTCTACTGTAGAGTCACATCAGTCCAGAGACCTTCCTGCAGTTAGTAGCCCATTTGTTTCCAGAGGACAGGCTTGAAGCACAACAGGATAACACATACAGCTTGGCAAAAATAAAATTTTGCAAACCCTATTTTTCATGCAAACACTGCAAGTACTTGCACCTAAGATGTTTGATTAACATATAATGTGACAAAAACTTGAATACAGAGAATATACAAAAAGAGCAGAGTAAGCGTTTCTCCAGCACTTCTCATTCAGGGAGAGCAGGATATAGTCACAGTTCATTGCTTTATAATGCTGCCTCTGTCCTGAAGCCATTGTAGGTTCATTTCAAATTTACCCTCACAGCTCAGTTACTTAGGAATTTTTATAAGTTCTGGGAATTTTAATAAGCATTTTAAATGCCTCGAGTTAAGACATTACTGCCAGTAATGGTACAACTTCATCCTATACCCCTTCTGTAATCACATCTGTCAAAACCTTTAGCCCAGCTCTCCTGCAAGAGCTATCTTACTGGAATTTCCTAAAAAACAAAAAGTGTCTAAACCACAGGCACACACATTACAGCAAATCTGAAGACTTTTAGTCTTCAAATCTGAAGAATTTCAGTTCATCAGTTCACAGAATCAAAACAGTGAAAGCATTCATTCTAGTGCATTATGACAGTGAATGAAGCCAGTATAATGTATAATTAAGGCAGACAGATAACACTGAAAAGTCTAGCCACCACAGATCTAGAAACGGGTTTTTTCATGTTTTAAACTGTTGCCAGGTGAGGCAATTCTTAAGAGGGTCAAGAAAATTAGTTTTAAATGGCTACATAGCTAAATATCAAAATATCATAATATCCTAAGACCTCTGTCCCCACAGAGAGTCCTTCTAGGAGAAATCTGAATATAATATACCTACAAATAACCTACACCTTCTTACCTATGTTTTCAGGGACATTTTGAATGCCTCTAAAGACTCTGCTTAGTATAAAATTTAGTTTCATAAAAAACTGAAAAAACCCCCCCTTTTGATCACTAAGAGCTCTTCAAAAGAGGGGCATAGTATTACAAGGCATAGCACAATAAGCCAAATCCACATTAAACCTGTCTTTCCTTAAAATCCCCTAATTTCATGATCTTTCTTTCAGCCTTCCTTTCTTGCTAAATCTCAGTTATATTAAATATTATTATATTATATAAATATTACATTAAATAGCCATCTAAATTTACTGTTCCTTTAAGAGACTCTCTATTGCTAGTAGTGCACAAGTATCATCACTTTTCTTTCTGAAGTGGCTTGGTACTTTCAGGTGTCATTCACACTGAGGGATACCTTAAGAAGTGCATTAAGAGACTTTTCACTTGGTTGTGCTTTCTGGGTCACACTTCCTTTAAACACCTCTTCTGTCTGATTCATTTCAGGAAAACATTAACATTTAATGTCATTACAGGCTCAAGTAGATATTTATCATCCTCCTGAGAGAAGGAATTTCCTTTTTGCAGGCTGCAATTTTTGTGACACTAATATAAATCAGCACTGAAAGGTGCTCTAGTGTGTCATGTATTAATAAAGACAAAAAACTAAGCAAGATAATAGAGATAAATGAAGATGTATAACAAAATGGCTTGAAACAGACTAGCTTTCAGCGCAATTTTCAGATGGGGCAAAGCAAGCAGCTGTACTCCCAGGAATGTCAGAAGTCTAAAAGCAAGAGTACTGCTCAATATTTAGATTTATAATATTGTTATGTCAGTGGATTTATAGATAAATTACAGGTACAAAATGTACTCTTAATATACAACAGCTTTCAGTCATCACATGCTAGCTCCAATTAAATAAAAGGCATGTCTATGCAAGCTCTCCTGGCGTCTACTTGCCATACTTCCCAAGACAATGTTTGCATTATGAAATGGAATGGAATTCATTTATAATGGAATAGGTTTAATTCTTCCCAGAAATATTATTTGAATTCAGATATTCTATGTTCAGATATTCTGTTGATAATATTTTATCTAAACTTCCACAGGTGTCCTGGGGTGACCTTGATGCTTGTATCCCCAATTGTCTGTTCTGTTTATGCGGGATATTAAGATCTACACCTTTAAGGCTGGTTTAAGATCTACACCTTTAAGTGTGAAGGGGGGGAAGGAAGAAGCACACAGTTTGTTTTCAGAAACAGCATTCCGTCCTAGGTGTTCCAGCTCCTGAACGGTGTTTGTCTGAAGCACAGACAGACAGCAGGACAGAGATCTCCTGTGCTTTTAGTTAGTTTTAGCTAGCTGAGGCAGAGAAGCTCCCTGGACTGTTTGTTTCCTTTTTTCTTGGGACTGCTTAAACCTGTTCTGGACTGAAAACCCAGAGGAGCAGTGAGGGCTGGCACCTGCGGCCCGCGGGGCCTGGACCTCAGCATTTTCCAGTGCGTGAAGGGTTGATAAGGGACTGAGTGAGCTGAGCTGCACCCACAGCAAGGACTCTCTCAATTTTACCATCTCTCTCTTTGGAGCAGCGAGAGGTTTTATTGTTTCGTATTATTCATTCTTTATACTTATAAATAAGTTTGTTAAATAAGTATTTTTTCCATTTTTCTGTAAGGAGATTTTTTTCCTAGACCAATTGGGGGAGGGGCCATTTGGGTTTGCTTCTCCAGAGGAGCCCCATTCTGAGGTTTCCTCCCAAATTTGCCCTAAACCAGGACAACAGGTTAGTTGCAGTCAACAGTATCTGGTATCCAGGTAACTAATAAGTCTACTCCTAAATAACATAAGTAAAACAAGAAAGCTGTTATGTGTGTATGTATGATGTAAGGAACTGCTGGCATTCAGTGCTCAAACATGCACAAAAAACTCAACTGTACTATTTTTATAAGACAGAACACAAAATTAAGTTTTTGCATAGTCTGATGATAGGAAATGACTGGGAAGAGCTCATTCAGCACAAACTCTGTACAGAGAGGATGCTGCATGTGATTTGAATATAACAGAACAACCATAGGAGTAATTTGGCTTGTGGATCTGACATGTAGCCGTCTATGTAATTAGGATTACAGCTTTATGAGATACAAAATAACGAATAATCCTGGCTTATAAAAGCAACAATTACATTTTACGTTAATCTTTTCTTATGCAAAGTAGTTGTCTTCCTACTTAGGAATAATTGATTGGTTTCCAGTTTGCTTAGTTTAGGAGATTGCCAGGCTAAGTTCTTCATGCATGCTACCAGCAGGCACACATTTCTGCTAATTATCAGTATCATCTTCAAAGTCCTGGTAAAAAGTATCATGACAACAACAAGAGCACTTCGTGCTTCTGATAAAGAAATTAAATCAAGCTTACAAGCTCATAATAAAAAGCAGCTTTATATTTGCAAGTTATGTCTCCTATACTTTCCATTGCAGTTACTAGTTTCAACAGGACTATAACAGGAAAAGAGATCAGGCAACATGAAATATAAAAACACAGAAAATTTCCAATTATGAGCACAAGTTATAAGTTTCCACTATTCGCAAGCAGATGTGAGCTCCAGAAGATGGTAAAGGTAACTGGAATGTAAATAAATACAGCTAATAAAAAAAAAAAAAATAGAAAAACCCAGTGCATCTATATACATGTTTTCCCCTCCATCTGCATGCAGTTGCATGTCACAGGTGTTGTGATGGAAGGTACAGGCTGCTTTGCTCCCAGCCAGACAAAAGGCTGGGAGTGAAGGACGTGGCTCATTCTCCAAGGGTGCTGCACTCTTCTGCTAGCACAGTGCCAGGCAGCAGGCTAAGGAGAGGCAAAGGGAGCCGACATTTAAGGCACTCTGAAGAAGCAGAAGAGAGAAGGTACATAACTAAAACCCAGATATGTTAGAGCTCATCCTGTCCAAGGAGAACCCAAGAGACCATATTGTTTCGTGGGATGTAAGAAAATCATCCACTGAGCAAGGATACAGTGGGAAAGATAACTCTGTGCTAAATGACTCATGTGTTGGTCCATTTTCATCATAGCTCCACTTTCTTAGAGTACCTTCATAAAACTCAGCCTTTAAAAACTGCATGGCCTTTATCATCCTAACTTCAAGGAGAGAATAGAAACAACTCAATTTCAGCTATCTCTGATCAAGAAAATCACGAATCTCAGCTAAACACAGCTCTTGAAATAACTTTACATGTCCTATATGGCAATTCTGACAAGGAGACTTGTATTTTGTCTTGTCAGTTCCCAGCATAACACAAAAAGGGCTGAGCAAACAGAATAGGCAAAGAGTGCTTTGATAAAGTTATAACAAATGTTTACATACATGTTCATATACCAGCAATTTTCAGAAAGCAACATACCAGTACCTTCCCACCACTGGGCTGAAGTCCCCTCAGCTGTGCCTGGACAGCCTCTGCCCTCCAGAAAAGCCTCTCCAACAGTGAGGACAGCTTCTGTCACACAGCACTGTTGTTACAGAATCCATACCATCCACGTCTCTTAGGCTTCCTTGCTCTCTGCAAAGTTTCAGGTGCCTCCTCCTGCTCTTTTATTCTCAGCAGCTGAGCCCATTTCCTTCAGCTGTACTTTATTCATGAGGTTAGCCCTGGCCTTTCCCCCAGCACGTTTGTAAATCCTAGTGGGGGTGAGTATATGTGTTAATCGGAGCCCTAACAGTAGCTGAACTTGTTACATGTGTGAGTGTGGCTACCTTTTAGAGTAGCTAAATTAAAATTAGCACTGACTATTTTAATTTGAAAGTACTTTCCCTAAAATATGTCTATTAATTAATATACTATTGTATAATTAGATCTATTATCTTCCTAATTATACTATTATATTAATTAATATGCTTTCTCTTTTTTATGGTTGTATTTATGGTTATATTTTGTTCAAAGTAGAGAACAGTTCCAGAATTCAAGACACAGAAGCTTTGAAAATATCAATATGAACATAATAATGAAAGACACTGCTTGCACTTTTTTTTTCTTTTTTCTGATTGACATCATTGCGCTTACTAATATATCTGAGCTGTTGCCAGTCTCCTGCAAAGGATGCATTCATGAAATTTTAAAGCTCGGGTGTGCAGTGAGTGACTGTCTGTGAAATGAAAACTCTGTTCTAGTGAGATTCAAAGCTGAATACAAGCTCAAAGGAAAATTGCTTCTCTTGTCAAATCCTTCTTAAAACTTTGAGCAGATTTTCACTTAATTGTCTTCAAATTCACTTGCCTACTAAACTTGTAATGCTTATTTGTAGCATGGCCAAGACTATTTTGTATTTATTGTTGAAGCTGGGCACTACTTCCAGGTTGATTGTTAATAAGTGGATACCTTTATCTGAGGCAGTCCTGGAAGGGGTGTTTTTATGACTTGAAAAAAAAACAAGCAGATAATCTGCCAGACTCTAGCTGTAAAGACGAGGCTCCTATTTTTCAGGCTCTGGCTACAAGTGTATGGTCAGATAACACTTTTCACATGCTTTTCTGGAAAGTATCATGCCAAGTACTTTAGCATAAATGTATTGGGCTTTTTCCTTCTTTGATCTAGCTCCCTTTGATCTAACAGCTAGTGTTTAATTAAGACTAAGCTGCTAATGAAGAGGGAAAAAAATTACAAAAGAGAAAATTAATGGTCATGCTGTCACGCATAGGTCACCCTCTGACAAGGTCTGCAGCTTTTTCAGTGTGAATCCTTTTGATGGACTTACTGCCTGCCATTAATGCTTTTGTCCAATGTCACAGGGGCACAGTCCATCAAAGTAACTCTTCATGAAGTATGTGGTACTGGTGCACGCCTCTAGGATGAGAGATGTAGTTACACTATTGAGCAGCACTGTGGCTGAATCCATTTCCTTCTTTTCCCTTTACCCTAACAGGAAAAATGATTAAGAGAAAATGCTAACAACTTCAGAGAATGCTACTGTCCTTGCAACTCCAAATATTAAACCCCTGCATCCTTTTTGTAATTGCAATGAAATGAAAAACTTGTGAGAATAAAAATAAAATTATAAATAAATAAAAATAATGCAAGTTGAGTTGCTGAGAGGTCTGAGGCTGTAGGTGATGCCCTGCAGTTGTATTGCTCTCTGCAGAACCACCCAGGTGGATATCCCCTAACTCCTGTCAAAGCCCTTGATGAGTCCCTGCAGGGATATAGCAGAAATCTGGATAGCCACTCCACTTGGTATCCACTCCCTTTCCCCGCCATTGCTTCCTGGCCTGCAGTGGGTGTAGACACCATTCTCTGGACCCGTCTCAGGGAATCAAAGAGCAGCCACCACACCTGGCCCAGCTGACACAAGGAGGGATAAGGGAAAGAGAGAGCACATCACCACTGAGGGGATGTGGAGCACACCCCTTTTACACACCACTATCACAGCTCCTCTGTCTGGAAGACTTCTGGAGGAGTGACCATGTCTTCCCCCACGTTTCCCCTTCTAACATGCAGTGTTTCCTGCCTCTGGAGACAGCTCCAAGTGTGTCTGCTCAGAATGGGGGAGCTTGCTCTCAGACAGCATAGTAAATTCTCTATGGAGCAGTTTACTTAAGTGCTTGCTAAACTCCAATCATTTTGTCCTAATGAAATAAATAGCTAAATAATACTAAAAACCTTGCAACATTTCCTGTATTGAATCCTACAAACTTTGTTGATTCTGTAGCTTGAGGAAAGGTAGGCCCTGAAATTGTCTAAAGGAATAAAAGATTTTAGCTCTTTCAGTGAACATCAAGAAAATGAATGAAAAGTAGCAGCACCTATCCTAGAGAAATGTGCAAGTCACAGCTGTGGTTTGCCCATTTAACTGGTAAGATGTAATATGGCCAAGGAAATGGAAGGTTTTAGATGCCAAAAACTACTTGGGATTATTGATCAGTTCAACCAATAAAACGGAAAACAGAAAACAACAGAAAATAGAAAACAGAAAACAGGACAGGAGAATAGAATAGACTAGACAGACTAGATTAGACTAGACTAGACTAGAATAGAATAGAATAGACAATTCTAGATTGAATAGACAATAGAGTTTATTCAATATCTCAGAATTGTATCCAATCTACTGAATTCAGTGGCAGTGTTACTGTGTCTAATAAGTAGTAATGATTGATAAAATTATCCACCATTTGCAATTATACATAAATATTTTATGGGAAAAAACACAGTTGCAAAATTTGACTGCTAGACAGAATTACAATTTGTGTACCTATTTCAAGGAAATTAGCTGTAAATTGTAAATAGATTTTGATTATTTATGTGTTTTTAATGTTTCTTTAAATGCTTGTTGATAACTTTTTCTGCTTAGTTAAGCTACATATTTATAAAATGTTTATTACTGTTGGGAATAATCTCCCTTCTTCCATTCTGTATGTTAACTTTGAGCAAAATTGCTGATAATTTCATAAAGAAACTTGAACAGTTTAAAGGTTCATAAAATCTGATTCTAAAATTCTCTTCACTTGTTGTCTTATCAATATGTTTGTAAAGTAATAATCTGCATAGTTGTTTGGTAGAGATTGATGTGGTAGAACTTTGTTACCAGGAGTCTTTGCCCTTTGACCTTTCTCCCCTCTGATCACTACCCAGCAACAACTTCTCTACTTTGCCTTGGTAATTAAGTGTTATTTCCCAAATAATATAATGAAACATCATTGACTATGGATATTTTTTCTCCACAAAATGTTTTGTTTCACATTTATTTTTACCTGCTACTGTTGTGGTTGCACTCGGGCAGGATTGGTGACCTGCAGTGTGTAAGTGCATGCAGCTGCTGGGGAAACAGCTGCAGTTTTTCTTCCTTTTCCCTCAGAGTGGCACAAAATCAGTGCATGAGGTGTGTGAGCACATTTTGATGTATTTGAAAATATTTATGCCTAGGTGTTTAAAATAAAGTTCCAGGGATCTGGAATTTGCCATCCTGATTGCTCTGGAATAATAAAAATACAATGAGCCTCAACTAAATTCATGTCACCCTTTCAACCATTTAAAGTAAATGAAAACTTTGCAGATGTTTATTTTCTAAGCATGTAAATATTCTGATTGAACAAACTGCATCTGCTTCACTTTGTCTTCATCCCATGAAATCATTACATTGTCTTATTAAACTCTGCTAGATCCTGAAGGTCTGTGTGGTTGTTTGACAGACAGAATAATGTCTACATGCATCCCTTGTAAGGGACTTTGGGAACTTCCACACAGAAGAGTAGTTGTCCCTATCTTTACCATACTTCCATGATTTTTCTGTTTTGTCAGTCACTGATATTATCAGAATTGCATTTCATTACTGCTTCAGCCAATGCCTCAATCAGTTCTGATGTTCGCACTCATCCATGGAGGAACAGTAAAACAATGGGGGAAAGCTATGAATATACTTAAAGAATGAAGATAAATTTCTCTTCTGATGATCATGTGAGATGTTTTTCTCCTGACTGCATCTGCCTCTTAATTTGCATTCTTTTTCTTCTGTAAAGAGAATGGAGCTACAATTCATAACTACTTTTATTTGCTTCTCATCAAATGCCTTGGGATTCACTCATCAAAGAAAAAGGTTTTATTGCATTGTCAGGATTCATTTAATTGCCTTTTGACTTGAAATTCATTTCCTGGCATGAATGAAAAACTTTTAAAAAATTATAGGTCCCTTAGGAAAATTATTTGAATTTCTTTAACAATGACACTGATATTTTACAAACTAAAAAGAGGCAATAAATCTAACTTTGTACACACTTGGCACAAAAATCAATGTAAACAATAATATGAGCAAATATTTATAGAATCTGAAAAGGAAGCAAATGTTGCATAAGCAAGAGAAGAAAAAAGGCCTTGAGAAGGGAAGGAACAGCCAAAATAAAATAAGCTACTGCTGTCAATAGCTTGGCAGCAGAGAAAAACTGCTCCCTGACTCACCCTGCTGTCACCAGCACTGGCTGAGCTCTGCAGCCAGGATGAAGCAAGCAAGATGAAAAAATCCAGCAAGAGCCAGGAAATGCCAGCAGCAAGGTGTGGCACAGAACCACTCCCTCATCTGGTTTCCTAACCATGTTTTATGGAGAGATTTATGGAGTTAACAGTAGTGAGTACACAGAAAGCCTCACCTATCTCAAACGCTATTTCTGTTTAATCTCTGTCAAGCTGGTTTTCTTAATTCTTGTGCTAGACTGGTGGTAGGAAGATGGAAATGGGTGGCCTCAGGTGGCCTCAGAGAGGGTATCCAGTGTGAGAATCCAGTTTATGGGACTAATGATATCTACATTCAAAAACCCTAGGTAGAGGAAATAATTTGTTATATTCTCCCTTAAATCAAATTTCTGCACACATTATGTTCTCCAAAGTCTAATTAACCATTAGGTCATAGATATTCTTTTACATCTAGGACCATTATAACGATCCCTCACATATTTAACATTTTTGGATACCCAGTGTACTTTACTTTCACTTTTAATCTTTTTTTCTTTTTTTTTATTAAATCAAGCAATCATAGAAACCTGGCTAGCTTTAGACACTTTGGTTATAGTTTTTGAACTAAGTCTTTGACTATTCTTTCTGCTGATTTACAGGAGCTGACAGATGATTAAAGCTATGTGTGTCCAATCACCAAGAAGTTATTTCCCTTTCTACATTCCCTGATTGACATGAAAGGTGAGAAATGAAAAGCTCAAACAGACAGTAGCAAATGAGATAATATTAAATTTACCACTGTGAAGAGAAAGCAGCACTTTGCATTACCAAACAGACAAAAATAGTGCCCCAAATGTCAAAATTTTGACATTGTGAGAATTTTTGTCCCATTATGGTTTTGACTTTCTTTTTGATAGCAGGAACTAAGACATTATTATGTTGTATCCTAAGTTCACCAAAATGCTTTGCATTATTATTTTTGTGTGTGTCCTTTGGAAACTTAAATGTGTTTTAATGCTATGCAAAATTCAGAAAAGGGAAGGGAAGGGAAGGGAAGGGAAGGGAAGGGAAGGGAAGGGAAGGGAAGGGAAGGGAAGGGAAGGGAAGGGAAGGGAAGGGAAGGGAAGGGGAAGGGGAAGGGGAAGGGGAAGGGGAAGGGGAAGGGGAAGGGGAAGGGGAAGGGGAAGGGGACTCTTGCGTTGGCTGTAAAAATAATTCCAGTTGAAAAAGATGACTAAAAGATGGATGACATAAAAACAGTAGAATAAAATCAGAAGTGAGTGTACTTGCTCTTGTAATTTGTTGAGGCTGCTGAAGCAGGAACTGCAATTTAAATCCTGGGAATGCATTTGACAGGGAGACAGACAGACTCCTTGCAGAAATGGGAGACTGCTGTAGCCAGTCTCTCATCACTGTGGGTATTCAAAAGTTCCACATGCACAGATTTCTGTTTATTAATCCATAGTGGTCCTGAGTTGCAAAATACTGTACTGGGATTATGGGAGTCAATTTATTTCACACTGACAACCTGTCATACAAATGCCTGCATCATGTAAAGATATGGACAAAGATGCACACAACTATGATGCAAATTTAGGTGCCTTTGGAAAGAGTACAGAGATTCATGTTTCTTGATTATGCCTCTCATGAGATACTAACTGAACAATATCCCTTCTCAGTTGTTATGCTGAAATTCTATTTTAGTGTAAGCTAAGCTTATTAAATTTCTTCTTTTTGTAGCTAAACTTAGCAGACAACATCTTAAGTCAAATTTGGACCACTGTTCTTGTCCAAAAAATCCTTAAAATCAGTATTTGAAATCATCATTGCCTAATCAAGTACTTCTAGTAATTTACAGTGCAGAATAGTTGGTCTTCTCCATGACAAAACAGGTAGGTAGTATTTTTAAGACATTTAATTTTTTTATTTTGGTGTTCCTGAAAGGATGTTTGCTGTTTGTCAAATTCATTAAGCTTTGACATAACTAATACTAGAATTTTGTGCCTTGTCTGCAATATTATATGAATCTATTGGAATATATGTTCTAGTGGTTATCTGTGTTTGCAGAAATAATTCATGCTATTGTCACATTTATACACCAGCAATAAAAAACAAGGAACAAATCCTGATGAGTGAGATGCAAGCAAATTCCTTTTGTCTTTGTGTCTTAGAGCCTCAACAGGTATACACAGCATCCACTCTTTTTTAGAAGTCTCTAGAGCAATCAGGATTTCATGAGATTACATTTCCTGCTTCAGTGAATATTTGGGAATTTATTGATCCGCTTCATCTCATTTGGGTTTATTTCAAGGCTTGGAAGAATGAGTAAAAGAGAAAAGTAATTAGCAGGCTACACCCGAACTACACAGTGTTCTCAAGCAGGAAACTAGTGGCAAGTGACTAATAAGCCCTGTAGAGAGAGTTATGCTCTTTTATTACATGTTCTCTGGAAACATTGGGCCATCTTCCCTCTACAGAAGGTTCACAGTGATGCAGAGAAGGAATTCTATGCCACCTCACTTTCAGTATGTCTCATAGTCTCAGAAATACATAGACTGGTTGTCTAGGGAGCCTGTAATGATTAATGTGTTCTGAACACAATTTTACTCCATATAAGCCCTGAGAATAATTCTTATCAATGAAGCCTCCCATGATTTTGGGTTCAGCTGAAAATGCTAAAGTGCTGGAATGCACTTGCTAGCAGAATAAGAAAGAACTTTTATACTTTATAGTTACAGATTTTTCTTTCAGTCCCAATGTACATTTCAAACTATTTGACTCCTCATCTTTGAGATAAATGTAATGAGATTAACCCAAATTTTTATCCCAGATATTTTAATTTCCATGTGCACTGTATGCAGTGTTGGATTTGGTCATGTTCCAGGCTCATAATTGCCTTACAGCAGGACCTTCTTTGAGAGTGCTGTGGGATCTAACCTTGAAATACTTCTCTAGTACAATAGTAATTTTTTATACTTTTCCCAAAGGTTAGCTACTTGGTCAGGCTTTCTCTCTTTTTAATGGCATTTTTACATCTGCAGAGCTCATGATACTACTGAGGCCACCTCATTTGCCCCATAACCCAGTTGGTGTGGTGGAATTTGAGGACACTGCATCCTCCTTTCTGTAATGAGTTTGAAAACAGCCTTATGTCTCAATATTTAAGTGGTAACTTAATATTTCATGCCTATTAAAAAAAAAAGTTTAAAAATATGAGGCTATAGGGACTTGTAAGAAATTTCCTTTAATATGTCAAATAATTCTTACTTCTAGCATTATCCATGAAAGACAAGAAATGTGAACACATAAGCTCTGTCCTCTGTGGGCAGATTGCCTCTGGCAGCTAAAACTGAAGGAATGGACTTCGTTACCCTACATCTCCAAAACAGCAATAGTTGCAAAAGTCACAATATTGCCTTAAGGTTATTTCTTATCTTACCAAATGCCTTGAGGGGGCAGTCAATCTTTGTTCTCTCACACACATTGAAATACAGCTCACGCTCATGTTTTAAGGGAAAGAAAGGTAAGAATTTTTTATATTTTTAAAATTCTTTAGAATTTTTTTTAAGACAAATAGTTGGTGTCTGGGTATGGACAGACACAGAAGATGTCAAATATAATGTAAATATTTATACTTTTCTATAAACTGTGCAGTATATGAAATTCCAAAGTGAAAGCAATGATGAAATATATTTATATTTATATTTATACTTTATTTTTATTTATATTATTTATATTAAAAGTAAATGCTCTGGCCTAAGATAGGAGAGAGACAGGAGATGATGTTTTATCATTTTAAAAGCATCTAAGATACCTTTACAATGGAAAGCAAACCAAACCAGTGCCAATGTTTTGCAGTTTTATAGTCTATAGCTCAAAGTTTCCAAACATCTTTTCTAAAATCATCCCAGTCCAAGACCACTGTCATGACTGAATGTCGTGCTCATATGGCAAATATAAAACCTGTCAGTGATCTGATGATTTGCATTGCACATTTAGTCATTTTCATTTGATGTCAGGGTCAAGGTGGAGAGAGAGACAGCTAGGAGAAGTAAAAAAGACGGAAATGTGCAGTGGGAAGGACTTTCTACCTTCAAGGATAGTCTAGTCAACAAGCTTCCTTAAAAGTTGAGCTTTTCATCCTAGGAAGAGAGAGTAGGGGAAATGCCTTTGAAGTCACTATATCAGTTTCTGTATAGGTAAATGTCATTAGGAAGAAACAATGCATTTGAGAGTCACCAAGAGGTTGTGGGCACACTGGAGCTCTAGCTAGCTCTGAGAGAAGTGAGATATCAAACAATGAGCCAGACTGAAAAAATTAAAGGATAATTTATGTTCTGAAAATGTGGAGAGAAGAAGAAGTACAGAGAAAGCTGTTTTATTAGAAATTCCATCACTTCTCAAGATGATGCGTGCTGACTGTTGTGCCAGGATGTGACCCAAGAAGAGAAAAGTATCTAATGTATCCTGTTGTCTGCTTGGGATGTAGGTCTTTCATCTGTTCAGACATCCAAAAAAATTCTTCCAAGTACTTTTTTTCCTGCTTCCTTTTTTGATCTGCTTGAATGAAGAAATATCTTCTGAGATGTAATTCAAGCTTTCAAAATGTTTTAAGTCCTAGTTCAGAAGGACCCAGGCATAAAACACCTTCTTTTATAGCAGAAAGAACCTGCCACCTTGGCAGCTGAGGCAGCCTTGTTCTTTCTGAGCTGGAGGGTTGACAGGAGCAAGGAGAAACCACCTTTCACAAAGGCTGTATCCTGCCTTTGCGAACGTCTGTGACTTCCACCCTGTCATGAAGTAATCATAAGGAATACTGCCTCCCACAGAAGTAACTACACCTAGAGATAAGTGCTCCTGACTTTCTGCTTCCCTTGAATTCACATCTTTGTGAGTATAGGGGTGCAGATTTGGGGTGAGCCTAGACTGAGATCCAAGATGGGTCTGAGACACTGCAGATCATCAGGACGTAGCAAGTGGGAGAGGTGCTGCTCTGGAACCTGTCTGCTCCACCTGGAGCTGCATTGGTACTGCTCCTGGAAGGACACCAGAAAGAACTCCTGTCTCCAGGATGAACCTAGGGACAGGCAAAGGAACAGCACATCATCAGAAATGTCATTCTCCCATATGTATTACCAGCCTTTCTCACTTAATTTTCTAGTAAGTCCCATATTTTATAGACGTACATTTATTTACATTCTATTTTGCAAAGCTGATCTTGGTCATGAGTAGAGCATGCAGGCACAAATGAGAGTGCTCTTTGTGATAAAGGCTGGAGCAAATCTGGAGCCATGCATAGCAAGGTATGATATCCACATCACAACAGGATTCATAGTGACAGCCATTATGCAATTCTCACTTAAACTAAAAGAGCTAGTGTGCCCTGACATTTCTTAAGTAATGTCTGATTTCCTTCATTATCTTGCTATAAGGAGTGCCATCAGCATTTCTTTTGCATGGCTGTTTCTACCTAGGGTAACAGCCTATATGAGTAAATACAGGTCCTAATCTTATAAAAAAGATCATTACCTGTTGGAAGAACATAATGAAGATGATCAGTAAGTTTCACAGGAGATGACTGTTTCTGCTAATTGGCAATTCCTGGAAAAGGAAAATATGATAGTACCTATGAATTGTGTAAGCTGCACTATACTGATGATTCAGGGTTTTAATGTTCCTTTTAATCTTCTATTCTACAAATATCCTATCAAGTAAGAAAAAAAATCAGAAAGTTTCCCAAAAGACAGAAATGCTGTTACTAAGAGCATGGCTTTTCTGACAAGTGCCAACTGACGTTGCCAATTATTATAGCTGCATACATAAAATATAAAGGCAACTTGCAAAGAGTGTGATGTTCAAATTCTTTTATGAATTTTAATCATAGAAAAATGTGGTAGATGACTCTGCAAGAACAGTTACTTCTATTTGCCTGTGTACATTAGCCTTGTGAATTTTGAGATACAGTGATTATATCAATATCTAAGTATCAATGCAACCAACTATGTTCTTCAGTTAATTCTGATTTATTTTTGAATATTGAAAATGAGTTAACCAATGCATCTATTGTGACAAAAACCCCAAGCTGACTATGTATCTAGCACTGAGGAAGGCAATTCTGCTGTGGATCCAGACTTATTTTCAGTTTGGGGAAGATGTTTGTTGCATACAAATTTGACTGAATATTTAACAGCATGGAAATCCCCTTGGATCAATTAGTTATTTTTTGTTTACATTTCCATTAGGTAAGGTTGTTTCCCAGTTTGGCATTGCTTACCACAGTTACAGAGCCTATGCAAGATTTATGCTGCACATGTTTTCAGCAATGACAAATCTAACATATTCAGAGAGATTTTTCTCCACAAAACAAAACTATATTATAATTTTTAAGCTGCTACTTCCTACTGAGTATTAGGTCAAAACTTAGGTTCTTTCTGCCACCAGCATTGATGACGTTTGATATTTTGAATGGAATATGTATTAACTATTAACTCACTTCTGTTGTATTGACTTGAGTTTAGAAAGGGTGCATGAGCTGAGAAAGGCAATACTGCTTTTTAATACCTCTAGGAAAAGTGTTGGGGGAAGTAGTTGGTTAGAATGCCACAGAAGGACATAATCTTGTAAAAGAAATTACCTTCAGTGACATTATACCAATAAGAATGTTTATCTGCGATTTTCACTCCTCTCTGAATCATTTAAAGAAAGGACAACACTACAACTTTCATTTTCTTGCTGTGACACAAACTTTACAAAATTTTTCAAACTGTAGTGAGTGTTTTTTAATCCTTTATCCATTTGGGGGTGTATATTTAATTCAAATGTTGCAGCTGACACAGGTTAAAAGGGAGAAACCACAGATTTTGTATTTAATAAAATTTTTTATAAAATCTGATTGTTCACTCCTAACAAGGATCTTCAAAGTCTTCAGATAAAGGAATTGCTGGAAGGAAAAGAGATAAGGAACTGGATGAGAATGACTCAGGCACTACTGCTTGGACAACTGAAACTGGCAATAAATGCTGACCATGAATGAAGTCTACATGCACAAGAAAAAAAAAATTAGCATATTTCAAGTATAGGCAAACAGCATCCACTTTAGGGAGTCTTATTATATATGATAGACAAAACTTTGGTGAAAGGAAAATTAATGTAGAATGAAATAGTAGTAGGGGTTGGATTTGCTTATTTGTTTTCACTTGAATTGTTTTCAGTCCAAAGAAGTACAGTTAAGTGCTGGCATGAACTCTTTGGGAGTGGTATAGTTTATACTTTCATTTATACAAATACTCCAGTGAATGGCTGTGTGACAGTTTCATACATTATTGTTTCAATATTGATCAATATTGCGGAGGTTTAGGTGTGCTGGAAAATAAAAAATCATTCCAGTTTTGAATAGAATTGCCAAAATGAAGCATTATCTTGACAAAGAAGTTCCAGATCCCTGGACTTGAAACTGGATTTCAGAGAAGCATAAAGAGCACACCAGCCATGTTCCATAAATCCCACCCTTTCAGTTTAATTACCTTTCATACTTTATTCAGCTTCAAAGGCATTTAATCAGGTATGGTTTGAATATTGTCTGGATTTTCCAAGATACAATAAATTTCTAGTTCTACTTTTACTGTGACCTAGGGTCTACTTGCACTTACTCAAAAGGCAGCAGGATCATACTCCATAACAAAATTCCCTGACAAGCAGGGACCAAGACTAAAATTAAGTTTCAGTCCATAATGCCCTTACTCACTGGGCTTGGTCTGGTGGTGACAGAGTTAACTTTCTTTGTAGCAATCACTGTGTTGGTGTGGTTTTGATTTGTGACTAAAATGCTGGTGTTCACACACTGATGTTGGAACTCTTGCTGAACAGGACTTGCACAGTGTCAAGGCTTTCTCTGTTCTTCACTCTGCCCCCAAGGAGGAGGCTGAGCGCAGGAGACTGGGAGTGGACAAACTCAGAACAGCTGTCCTGAGCTGACCAAAGGGTTGTTCCATGCCACATGATATCATATGCATAATTAAAAGTGGTGGGGCAGACTTTCCAAGGTGGATGCTGTCCAGAGACTGACTGGGCACTGGTCTGCTTTTGAGAGGAGCAGAGTGATTGCCTTTTTATCACTAAGGTCCTTTTTTGCCTTCCCTTCATTCATTAAACTGTTTTTATCTCAACCCACTTATCAAATGAATTTTTCTCAGTTTTGCTCTGCCTGTTCTTCCCCCCACCCACCCCATGCTTCCTAAGATGGACTTCTGATCACATGTCTTTGCTGCTTTGTCGGTGACTGCATCATTGTTTTTCTGTTTATGACATGCTACACTGCTGTAAAATGCCAACTGTGCCGGGAAAATTAATACTCATAACTTGCAAATTCAAAGTGGCTTCTCATTTTATGCTAGAAACACCAATGATAATGTCTGGGCAAAGGTTATAAGATTTTACTTTTAGAAATTAATTTTCAAAGTGGTGCAAATACCTGCCCTAAATTCTGCCTTTGATGGTTTTTCTGGTAACTAAACTTTCACCAAGTACAAATGCAGTCATTTGCTCAAATGCCAAAGTGCTTCAAAAAACTCATTCCATAGTCCATACTATAATATTCTTCCTAGTTTTTGCTTGTACTCTACATTATTGTGCTCAAAATTTGATGAGTGTTGTGGAAATACCCAAATCTATACAGGGCTTAAAACTCAACCAGCCTTTAGCACTTTATTTTCACATATTTTGCATTGTTTCAGACAAACAAAACAAAGTCACCTTCAATAATGTATGCTATATATATATATCAGATACACTTATATTTCTAAATTCTTCCAGTATGTACATACGCTAACACATCAGTTTCAAAATTACTGTTGAATCAATGCAACATTTTAAAAGCAGTGATAAAAAACATAGCAGCTCAAGGCATTTCTGTCCAAGCTGCTTTCCATTAAAGGTATTGTTTGATATCATTCATCTTCACCATGTTGTGTTTCCTTTGGGCTTCTATTACTATACCTGCCATGTCAGTCCCATTGTAGCAATGAAAGTGATTTATCAAGCACATTAAATCTGCAGAATCTCTAGCTAGAAAAGCTATTTTTTCAAATATCGAATCTCAGATGTGTCGCATTTAACCTGCCCTGAACTCCTGAAACAACTCTGTGCTCCTTTTAAATGAAATCAAATTTGATTTTATTAGCAAACTTTCTGCCTCAGTGTAGCATAAAACATCAGCTGCTGAAGTTAGATGTCTGGCAGAAGCTTAAGAATTATTTACACAAGGAAAGCCAACTTATCCCAAAGAGTCTGTCCCTCTTACGCTTATCTTTCCCTTTACTCTCTGATATGTCACTGTCTCCTTCCATTTTCTCTCAACATAAAATTGCCTGGCTGTCTCCTAAGATGATTTCTGCCATTTGCCTCACTGGGCACGGTATGCCAGGCTGTGCAGGCTAGCTTGTGTTACTTTGTCAAACCAATTCCTGATTTAGAACTATCTATTAGATCATCCTGAAGTCTTCCCTTTTTCTGTGAGCACTAATGTTGACACATCTAAGAGAGCACAGGGAGGAACATAAAAGACTACAAGAAGATGCTAAAGGAAAGATGAAAAGAGCAGAGCACATTTAGCTTTGTCAGATACAAATGAATAGATGTAAGATGACAGATACAAGTGTAAGGAGTTAGAAGAATTTTTCAGGTTGGTCAGAGGAAATAATCAACATTTCTGGAATAACTGTATATGATGGATGTTTTTATAATGGTATATATAATGTCAAGTGTTCTCTGAACACACTAGGAAAGAAAGTTTTCTGTTTTGAAGAGCTTGAAAAGTAAAGTAGACATTTTCAGGAGTGGGGGCAAGTGAATAACCAGCACATATAGGCCTCCTTCTACTGTATGTTGTGGGGAATATCTGTCCTGAAAGTCTTTTCTCTCTCCTAACCCTTTTTGTCTGCAATAGATTAAGTAAGAGCAATGAAGAGAAACACAACTAAATGAATATTGACTGAACTAGATATACATAGAAGTGCATTTTCAGAGGAATAATTCGCGTTTTCTTTCACATACTGACAGATAGGTGTAAGCTATCACTCACTAGCTTCTTTTTTTAGAGTTGATAAGACTTCTTTTGGGGGAAGAGCTGATTTCTCCTTTGAAGGGAAGATATTAAGGTTATAATAACCTATCTACCTTTTAAAATTATTATAACATTTTCCAGCAGTGGAATCTCTAAACTACAGGGAGTAGTATAAAAGCTTTGTGCTGACTTGATAAACATGGATGAGTTTCAGCATCTAATAATAAAAGATGTACTTACTATATCTCTGATGTAGCTTTAAAACCTAAAGTCACTTTATCCTACTCATAAGTAATCTCACTCAGTGCCAAATCTCCATTTTATTTCAGTGAATTGAAAAACTCCTTTTACCTGCAATATAATAATACAGACCCAATAGATATAGCCTTTAGATAAGTTATCATCCATTCCTGTTAGGCATGGCTATCACTTTCAATGTAAGATTGTATGCCAGTGGGCTGAACAACCAGCCAAGGAAGATGAATAATGTTCTCACCACTGCCAGAGTTTCGGGGCTTACTGTTATTGATTTATAAAACAAAATATTTCAAACAAAAAATCCAGCCAGAAAGAGCCAGAAAATTTTCAGCTTCATCCCAACTACTTCTGCCCTTCAGGCAGGGTTGATAAGGTGGAAATTCTGGCTATTACCACCTTGCTATTCTTGCTATTACCACCTTAATAATTCTGCAACAGTCTCTATGTTATCATCTCTGAATGTAGGGGTTCAGGAAATTCTTTAATTTATGTGGAATACTTTTCACAAGGGTGCAATTATTACTAATTTCATGTGGAATATAAAAAACAAACATATCTCATCAGAGATGGAAGAAATAGTCGTGCTTTCAATCTTACTTTATTTGTTGCTCATTTAAAAACACTGAAATGCTGTTTATAGTTATATTGGGCAAATAGTGAGAATATTCAGCTGCTGGGGTTTTTTTCACTGTACCTGCTAAACATCTTGGGAAAAGTCATGCATTTTTAGTTTTAAATCCATTCTCTGCAGCTCTTCAATTACCATTGGAAGGTGGTGATGAAAAGCAAAATACTATTATATTATTATACTATTATATAAACTCTTTCATGAACACATTTTCCCTGAACTCTGATATAAGTAGGGCTCAGTTTGGAAATGAAGGTGAGAAACCAGGCTAAAGAACCACTATTTTACAAGCTCCAGTGGAAACATGCAGCATGATGCAACATCTCTGATTCACTTGAATTTCCCAATAATCCTATGCTTCTTACTATTATGTTACAAATTGATAGCATTATGTAAACATACCTTTTAGAGCATGCAATTTCAGAGGTGTCCTGAGGAGCAGGAGGTTTCCACCTTTGGGTGGAACCTGCCTCACCTTTGGGAAGAATGCCTGGCATTTCAGAAGACTTAAAGGACATGGTAGTTTGCATGAAGATCTAATTCCATACTCTTTTCCTTCACTGAGTAAAGTTTGTTTAATTAGATGAGAGCTGTACTCCCAGGTTCAGGACATCAGGACATCTAAGACTTGAAATGGCCCCTTCACTGCTTCACTTTCTTGTTCAGTTCCAACTACATTGGGATAAATTAATGTCTTACTCAACATATAATTTATGTCTGTTTTTCTAATTCTCCCATTATACTAACCAATTCATGCATAAACTTTTCAGATTAATTCCAGATTGTTTTTACACAAACATAAAAAGAAAAATAAAATGGAGAGAAAATTGAACCAGCAAAAATCCTGGTTAATAAAGTTAATGAATTAAATCTTCCCATGAAGAGTATCCTGAGAGAGTCAAGTCACTCATGAAGAGTGTCATGAGAAAATAATTCTTTCATGTTTGCAGTCTCTGCCAGGAACTTCATTTTAATTTGGGAAAGGAGCAGATCTGACTGACAGGAGCAGAACTAAGTTTGGCCGAACCTTTCTTCTGATAACAAACCCCAAACCTCCTTGAACTCTGGCTCTACATATGATTTGATTGGGTCAGCCTGTCCCACTATCTCCTCAAGTACAGCAATCAGACAGTTGTCAGCCAGGAAAAGGTTGTGTAGCAAAACCAATGCAAATTTCATAGCACGGAGTAACTGCTAAAACTTCTCTACTTAAGTGGAAGCAGCAGGGAGTTTGGAAGCGAGAATGCACCAGCCACATACACTTTGTGCTCCCTGAAGAAAAGGTTCCTCGGGGTTATGTGAGGACTGACACGAGTAGCTCTGAATATGAATACAGCTCCTCATCTCCTGGGTATCAGTGAGAGAAAATGTCTTGATAAGAATGAACATTACTCTTTCATATTTAAAACTTGGTATATGCATAAGTTTTAATCTAATGCTGTGATTGTAGAAAATGACAAAAAGTTGTTAAGAAGGTCAGATACAGAACTTGTGAATGAGTCTTCACCTATAGAGCAAGATATTTTCTCAGAAGTATGTAACAAGCTTTTAATCTCCAGATACCAATGCCAAGTGCTTAGCTGCACCATCTCCTTTGGACTAAGTATGGAGTGAATTGGTTTGCAATGAAGCCAGCAAAAAATTGGCAAAGTAGCCACTAATTATATGGAAGGGACTCAAGCCTCTTGTTGAATTGAGATAAGCACTATGATTTGGTGTCAAGAGAGAGTCTGAGAATTTCTATGAATTTGTGGCATTCTTTGTATAGACAAGTGTTCACTAGACTTGTATGCACTTAACAGAGAATTGTCTCTCTCTTTTTTTTTTTTTAATTGATCTTCTCTTTTCCATGCTGAATGCATTTAGTTACTTTGTAATACTGCTTGATTCCATACTCACATTTTCATTTTTTTACCAAGGACCTTAATAAAAAATTTGAAAACATTAAGTCCCAAATTTATCTTATAGAAACTGCACTAAAATCCCTTAGTTTTGTGAGTTCTTCATCCATCTTACAATTTCTCTGTTCTCTCTTCACCATCAATTATTTCTGTTAAGTCAAAGTAATTTACTTATGGAAAAATCAAAGACAGTTATTAAATTAGAGTGGCATGCTATTTATTTGTTAGAACTATTCTGCATTTTCTTCAGTTTTTAATTTGTATCCAGGTTGCATTATATTCTTCTTTGAGCCTTTTTAAAGTTTTTCATAATTCTTTGTGTGGGCATACATGACGGGAAATCCCCAGGATATTTTTCCCTCCATTGATATAGCTTCTCTCTGCCTTTGCTTTTCTCTATGTCCTCAAGTGAATAGAAGGGAAAGGGAAAGGGAAAGGGAAAGGGAAAGGGAAAGGGAAAGGGAAAGGGAAAGGGAAAGGGAAAGGGAAAGGGAAAGGATATTAAGACATCTCCATAATCTTGTACTAACTTTTCTGGGCTAGGATTATCCAGCCTTCTCAACTGGCACATGCTTTGCAGCAGTAAACTCCATCTCCATGTTCATGTGTCTGTCTGAATGGGCAACATCCTCTGTAACAAACTCTGAAGCTAAATATTAACTCAGCTTAGGAACCATGTCCTAGCTCTTCTCTCACATATCACTGTTTAGTCAACTGCATATTCTATCCCAAAGACCAAGCTTGTTTCAATACTTCTCTGGGCTTCTTCACTTCTAGTCTGACATACTTGGCTGATCATTCCTCCATTTCCCCTCTCCTTTGAGATACTATATACATATCTGTCCCAAGATGTTCATGCTGTAAGTGGTATTTTTCTCCAAGGATTGCTCTGTCTTTTTCTGAGATTCAGATCCTGAGTATTTATAGTACCTTCAACTGAAATTAATTCTTGGCTTCTGTCACACTTCTGTCCCTCAGCAGTTGCTTCATCTTTCCCACCTTGTTTCTGGTTTTGGTTTTTTCTTTTTCTTTGCTGTGCTTTTTTCCCCCCTAGGTATGTCATTTCAAAATTAGATACTTTATTATTTCTACATATTTACCATTTAATTTACCTAATCTCACAGCTCTGGTTATTTTTAACACCATGTGTAGTTTAAGTACTTACTGAAATGAAGTTTGAAATATTTCTTCCTATGCATGTTAATTTTTTGAGTTAATCTCTCAACGGCCATGTCCAGGATTAAATGATTCTGTGAATATTTGTTTCCTTTATTTCTCAGTCCATATCTAGTAACTGGAGATTCTCATAGATATATTACTGCTGGAGTTATTTTTTTCCCTCTAGAAACACCATGAAGCTCTCTCTGCTTATCTATCTGACCCAAAACTTCCCAGTGTCATGCTTGTAATTCATCTTTTATCATGTGTCCCAGCATGACTTTGACTCCAAAAGATTGTGCTTTATGCCTCTCATATCTTTCTTATTTCCTGAAGTCTTTCATATCCTTAAAATAGAACCACCTATGTCTTTATCTCTGTCAGTTCTGAGCAAAGCAAATCTTTTCATACCAGTGTTTCTGCTGTGGCTGCTCTTCTAACATGCTTCTGCTACCTGGAGAATGTTATTTCTCAGGTCCTGCTCTAAGAGTTCTTGTTTTTCACTTTTGCCACTGAGACTGCTGGCAATAATATGTAGCATTTCAATTGCTTTTTACTGACCAAAAACTAATTTCCTCAGCTGGATTAATCTTTCACTATCAGTTTCAGCTAACTGGCTATAGCTCTCATCTGTATGAGTACCTTCTGCTTACTCTCCATTCTCCACTGATAATCTCTTATCCACTGCTATGCCTTATCGGATTTCTTTTTCCCTGTATATTAAAACTACAAAAAGATGTGTAGAAAGGTTAATAAAACAAAATATTAACCCTCAGAAGAGAAAGCAAATATTTTTACTTAGTCTAAAAAATCATCACAAAATTTGCTTTGTTACATCATGGATTTGATCAAATTTGAGGGAAAGGAGGAAATGCTATATTGTTAGAAACTTAACTTATTTTATCTCAAAAAATATGCACTAGTGCAAAATGATAAACTTTAGAAACTGTTATTGATCCTCATCACCCCATTTCATTATGTTTTCAGTCATCATGAATTGAATCTGATCACAGTGACAAATAAAGAAGGCTGTTTTCTTTCCTTCAAGCACTGTGGTGGAAAGTATTTTCATTGAAACTCCTTTCTGAAATGAATGTAAACCAGGCATCAGTAGAACATATGAAAGCCAGCTATTACTGAGATGCCTAAGAGGATATTTACAGGACTGTAAACAACTGAGATACCACCACTTATTGAAGTACCCCTTGTAAGCATTTTATTCAGATTTACTGCTGAGATGCAGAAGATGTATACAATTTGTCCATTGCAAGTGTAAGATAAAATGCACTAATTTATATAACCTGAAGACTGAAATAATTTGAAATTTTATTTAAACCTGTGTCCTTCAAGTTTCTTTTTAGGACTATGAAGTGATGGATGGCCATACTTTGCTTAGAGTAATAACCAAACAGTTTTAGAACAAAATGACTTGCAAGACAATAAAAGTTTGTTTTTCTGATGATGTTGTTTAACCCTTAACTGTTTTGATATAATTTACAATGGTTTAGTTCTAGTATTTTTAATTCCCCCCTTTTCTTGTTTGCTATAAAATTGAAGTGACATTGTGTTACTCTTGGTGAAATGAGATAAATGGGTCAAGATCTGCATTAATCATTCAGATACTCCAAAACACTTCCTTACATATGCCTATTGATTTTCATTACTTAAATCTTCTTTTAAAGATTTTTATTCACCTTTTAATACTATATTTTGTTGTTTTAAAATAAAATTAATTTTAAAACAAAAAGGATTCTGACAGTACAGCAGTCATTCTGCAGGTATTTATCTGGGAAAATCTACAGGTATTGAAGTTGCTCAGACTTTTCCAAATTAAGAGTTTGCACAGGGTTCTGCAGAGAAGAACATTTCATTATTCCTCTGAGCCTTCTGTGTTCAGAAGACACTGCAACAACCACAGAGAAACCTCTCCCTTTTTGTGAAGTAGATTCAATCCACCCACTGCAAGGCTCTGATGGTTACAGTCTGCTGTTTGACCTCTCTCTGTGCTCCCTCTTTCTGGGGAGAAGGCCTCTGGCACTGTCTGTCAGCATTGCCAGCAGATCTCCACAGCTACATCTGCTCTGCTCGACACAAAGAGTTGCCAGACGCCTTCTCTCTTCACAGCTCAGTAGAGCACTGACAGCTCTGTCAGCAATATGGGGCTTTCCTCTTCTCCTTGCAACCTCTTCACCCCAGATACCACAGAACCACAGAATATGCTGAATTAGAAAGGACCCACAAGGACCACCAAGTCCACCACCTCCTGCCCTGCACAGGACAGCCCCACGAGTCCCACTCTGTGGCTGAGAGCATTGTCCAAGCATTTCTTGAGCCCCATCAGGCTGCTGCTGTGGCCACTTCGTGTGGAGCCCATTCCAGTGCCCAACCACTCTCTGGATGACAAACGTTTTTTTACAATATCCAACCTAACCCTCCCCTGACACAACTTCAGGCCATTCCTTCATGCTGGTAGGTTGTGACCCAGCATTAGACCACACAGCTGCTGTGCTTTCACATGGCTTGATGTGAAGCATGATACTCAGTGGCTTCAGGCTGCATCTCACTTTATATATTTGAGAGGGGAAGTGGATGAAAAATGAGTATTTTTGCAGAAACAGGAAAATCTGGCTGTGAGAGTTTCGGTCCAAGGCTGAAAAAAAGTAGGGCAAAGTAAATAACAGGTATCTGAAAATCTATCTCACTGGGATGATAATTGTAAACTGACTATGGTTCCTTATTTCTGCAGTATTAACACATAGGAAATTACATTAAATAAGAATTGTTTTTCTAGAAGGATAAAGTTCATTTCATGCTACAGTATGTTGATACAGTAACACACTGCATTAATACTTTAGTTCAATTTTATAGAATTCTTTTATTGCAGAGATATATAAAGGTACATAGCTTGGCTTGGCTAAGCTTTGTAGGAGCCTTTTCATTAGTTTCAATTTACATGGATATATGTCTCTTGTAATGCACTTTAATTTGTGAATTCAAAGCCACAAATAGCACCTGTGTTCCCTTCAAAACATAAATTACATACACAAAATTAGATCCAAAGGATTTATAGCAGTACATAGTCAAACTCCTAAATACCAGCCTCTCTTTAATGCTGGAGATGCTTAAAAATTCCAGACACATCAGGTGCCAATACTAATTTTCACTGTCTCCCAAAATCAGCTTTATAAGCCCTAAAGCCCTGACAGATAGTGCTGAGCAGCTGGATATGTTGCTCATAGCCAGACTCTGCCAGTTCCCATCAGTAAAGGTATTTCTCTTCCCTCAGAGGTCATGCCTTGGTCAGCTTGCTCAGGTCCACATGAAGAGAGTGTCCTTAGTTCACAGTCCATGGCCAAGAGTACCATCCAGGCTGGGGAAGATGAAGGAAGCCCAAAAGGAGGCCAAATGTTCAAGGGAACAGATTGTCAAAATAAAAATGTAAACACAGCTTACCTCCAATTTTCTAGTCAGCCTCTGTTTACTGCTATTTGCTGAATCACTATCAAAAGAACAAAGAAGATCTGATAACAACACTCCACTTACTCTTCTGATTATTGGCTTAGTCCAAAAAATACTTGCCTGTTATGGAAATATTTGAGCATGTACGTGGTGGGGGGTTTAGAGAGGAGAGGAAGAAGATGGAAGAAAAATGGCTTATCCTGTCTGGGTTTTTTGTCCTAATTGTGAATCAAAAAAACTAGATGTAACCCTTAGGAACACACAGTGCAGTCCTCTGATACCTCACTGCTGCACCAGTGTGTGTGAAACTCCTCCTCAACAATTAATCCTGGAATTTAGTGCAGATTCATTTCTCTTCTGACTCTGTAGGATGAGTTCAGTTATTTGCCTGAAACAGGATTTTTAAAGAGCTACTCTCTTCGGTGGAGGCAGAGAGACACACATGCACTCTTGAGATCTTCAGTGCCTGAGGGCATTTCCTATTTCTTGTAGCAGTGAGCTTATCTGTGCTCCTTCAGAGGGCAAAAAACAAGATGAAATAACTTCTACTTTATCACCAGCCTTGGAATGTTTCTGTGTTACCCTTTCCTGTCAGCCAGCGAGGGCTGCATTCTCCTTAGTAGTCCCAGGTGATTAAATACTGATTTCTCCTAGACTTGAGAAATCTGCTCTTGAGTTAGGCATATTAAAAGCTAATCACAAGGAATAGTCCTACATGAGAAATCTTCAGCAATTTTCTGCCCTCATTATCAGTGGGATAATCAACTGAATTATAGAATCAGCTTTTTTTCCAGACAATGAGCTCTCTGAGGTAAACAAAACAAGGCAAAGGCTGTTCACTTTCCTCAGTGATTCCTCTGGGCCACCTGAATTGCATTTATAGTCCTCATTTTCCAAGAAGTCAGCACTCTCTCAAGTAACCTAAATGGCCTGGCCACAGTTTTCAGAATTGGTGGGATCTATTGCCTTCCTGCATTTCCAGCTGTGCAGGGTGAACTTTTTAATCCTGACCAAGAGAATGTAGGCAGGGTATGCATCTAGGTCACACAGAAAACATGCATTTGTGCTTGTATATCCCTGTATTTTTCTAAGCTGTTAACTACTGTAAAATTCAAGGTCCTCCTGTACCTTGGTGAAGCAGGCTGGTATCATTCAACAGTATTCTACAAATAAAATGTTTATAAATTTTGCCATTCTAATTCTGTGGGGGTTCACTTCCCTAAGCAATTTCAGAGAACATGTCCCACATCTGTGAGTTTAACACACTAATTTAACACACTAATTCCCACTGAAAATTAGAGGTATTTTGGCATATGAATTCCTTACAAGATTTAGCAATATGTATCCTGAATAACTTGCTAGAGGTCACACAGGGATTATTATTTAGTGAAATTAGGAATGTCACTCTTACTTCCAGCCGTTACATCTGCTATTCTTACCATCTCCACAATCTGTCAGCAATTCCAACACTCCTCCGAGAACTGTATTTCCATTGATACTTTAGTAAAAACCATAGCTGTTTTCTGATGTAGCTGCCTTTTAGCACAAGTGTGCTAAAAGTGTGTTTTGCAGAGAACCTAAGCTTTAATGGAAGCTTTTTTAAGACAGAGTATTTTTTATTAATGAATAGAATGTTTGGAACAGTTGAGAGACACAGCAGAGAGAAATCACTTATGTTCTTCTGTCTTAATTTTAGCAAATACATAATGATCTCTGATTATAACTTGGAAGGCCCTCATGCAACTGACCACTCCCTCCCTACACATAAATATATCCTATTTCTTTTATCCTGTGATATGCTGGCTATTTATGAGATTGTTTAGGACATGTAGCATGTGCAATAAGCATATGTTGTTGAACAATTCCAGAGTTATATTATTCTAAGGCTGTATCTGAGCCCAAAGAGCATCACAGATCTAAAATTTTTGGAGAAGTGGTAGAAGGGAGGTTAGTTAGATGTACAGCCCTAACTCCCAGGGAAGCTAGAAAGAATCTATTGAGGTTTTGAACTGCAGTGAGCTTTTTGAGCTGCAGTGAATTTAGGAAGAAGCAATCAAAATTCTAGACAAGCTCTAATACTGATGAGATTGGCATAGTTTAGTTAAAAACATACAGTAGGAAAGATCATTTGGATTATAAATTATTTTTAGTAATTGAGATGAAGATATGTCTAATGTTCTTAGAGTAAGTTCCAGATTAAATGGGAATTGAGTGACCAGGCAATCAAGTAGCCCATAGCCCAGAGTCTGAAACAGAAGATGTTTGACGTGCAGCAGTTCTTTTTTTTTTAAGTTACAAGGTAACACTGCCACACTTGTCCTTCAGAAAACCTGCACACCTGACATCATCAAGCTTCATGCAAGGAGTACATGTCATTGGTCCTTATGATGTCCTTACAATCCTGTTTGTGCTTTTTAGGTTGCCTGTCTCTGGTGAATAAGGAGAAAGCAAACTGCACTTGCAGAGAAGAGGTTATGTTGGGCAGCAATACTGGCCATGGCCCTGGAGGAAAAGGCAGATTCTGGGTGGGTATCTTGTTAACAAAAACAACTTGCTTTTTGCATATGCTTTATTCTGTTTTGCAGACAGAACTTCTGTTACATCTCCTGGAAGCTGGCTTTATTCACAGTGCGTTTTAAATAGTTGTCTTCTTTCATAGTAAATGACGAAGTTCTTCACTGAACTGAATGCCAGAATTTTGTTTGTGATACTATATTTGTTGGATTTCCTAACCAACTGTATAGTTTGATGAATATCTATAATGAAAATGAAGTTAACTATACAGCTTTTTAACACAATTTAAATAAAACCAAATCCTGCGTCCCCAAACTATCTCAGCTTTGGTTAGGTATTTTGAACTTTTCACAATAATACTACTGCAAATCATCCCCAAGAGAGAAAGACTTAATTCTAGCCAATACTGCTACTCCTCAAAGTTAAATAATAGTAATAATTATTATAATTATCATTATTATAATTATAATTATAATAATAAATGTTTTAGCATTTTCTTGTTATCTGAGAAAGAACTATTTCAGCCTTTAGTTTTCGAAGCTTAAGAGGTATCAGAGTTGAAGACAATTTTGTTCAAGTCACAACCAGATTCTTTTACCACATTCAGTTTTCCTGCTATGGTAAAGAATTTCCTTGTGGCCATTTATTATTATTATTATTATTATTATTATTATTATTATTATTATTGTTATTATTATTTGACTTGACTGCAGTTTTTTGTGGCATTGGGACCAATTTTTATTTTGCATTCATTTCTGTGCCGTTTGTAATTTGTTTCTTTGTTTGCATAAAATTCATTAGATCTCCAAGTTGCCCAATAGCCCAACATCTCACTGGAATGTGAAGAAAGAAACAAAAAAAAACTCAGCAAGAAGTTATAACAGAAAAAACCCTAGTAGGGCTCAGGTACCTTTTGGATGCAAGAGCTCTTTGAAGAGTGTGAGGAGAGGTTATTCCTAGCAGGGCAACCTTAAATGTCTGGCTGTCGGTGTTTGCACTTTTGTACATATACAAGAGCTCATCCCCACACAGAGACATTTCAGATTCTAAGGCCTGCTGACTGGTAACTGGTAGAATTTCATGGGAGACCAAGTTACTTTTAAACTAGGAAGCTCTCATTTTTCACTGCATAAAAGTCAAGTACTAGTTTCCTTTGCTGGATATCAGCCAGCAGTGAAAAATAACTCTTAAGATTTATTTTAAAACAGGACTAGATGATAAGTGCAGGGTCAAAATGACTGTGGAAAAACAGTACTTTTGACTCAGGGTATATAATAAGTCTGTTTGACCATCAGCATCTCATCTGATTTATGAGAGCCCAGAAGTCCCAACTGCAGAGGGCAACTAAAATATTTTATGTGACTGATAATGACCTCACATTCACCTCCCGAGGTAGAAATGTCTCCTTTGTATTCATTAGATCAAAAGTAACTCTTTCCCAGAGCATTGTCCTTTCACCACTGCAGTCTTTATATCCTAAAGGCAAGGGACATCTTGTTTCTATTAAAACAAAAAGGTTTGTGTTTATAAACATGCCAACCCATACAAGAAAACTGATATCTGACTATGGTGAGATAAAACTGCAATAATAAATTGCAATAACCACAATACATTATAAGAGCTATGAGTTTTTCACAAGAGCCCCCCCACCAGATAGAACAAGCTGACTTAGGTACACAGTTCCTGCTTGGCATTCTTTTCTGTATCTTAAAGATATGTGAAGTTGTTCTATATTGAAGCTGTAAAAAAAGCTGTGTGGCTCTAGCTGGATTTCATTCTTCCCATAACTGCTAGTTATTTTATTGTTATGGAGTAATATGATAAATTAATTTTTTCCATGTTTTACTAATTTTAATTTCCACAGATTTTGTAACAAAAGTCAATAGAAATCATTTTCCTAAATAATTGGAAAGCTTTACAAAATTGTTTGCTATCAAACTGTTAAGCCTATGAAAGAACAGATCCTTATGTTATACAGCACATGCAAAATCCTGAATTTTGAAACCATACATTTTGTCACCACTACAGCAGAAACAAAGCACTGTACAGAAGGAAGAATAGGGGCAATGGAAAACCTCCCAGGTGTTTGAATTCTATTGGCCTTTTGCATAATTCTGCTGAAGGGTGAAAGAGAAAGGAATTCTTTTACATGTAAGCCATCCTTGTCAAAACTAATAACCACCCAGAAATCATGATTTCATAACATGTAGGGCAACATTTTAGTATATAGAAGTCACAAAGCTTATGGATTACTGGTAAAAGGGAACCTCAGGTCCTTCTTCATGCCAGCTACCCTATGAAACAAAGCAAAACCCCAAACCCACCATCTGATGGAAGAAATACAGAGTACTCTGTGTGATCAAATGCATGACCATGACCTTCATTGCTTCAGCTCAGGATATTCTGGAGCAAGAATAATAAAGATGAGGAATGTGTTAGACTTCAACACACTCTTAGGTTTCCAGTAAACATAAAAGCTGGTTTTATACAGAAGCTGACATTGCACACCAAAATTGAATTAGAAAGGGAATAAGAAAAACAAAAACCAAACAAAACCCAAAACAAACAAAAAACCCACTACCTAAATTATTTTGAAATTCCCTGAACTTATGATGATTTAGGAGTTAGAAATACTTTTCTATTTGAAAAATTTTGTGATAGTGCTATATAACGGTGAGTAGGTTTCTATTCTTAATTTTCCCCCAATTCTTATTCTTATCATTCTTACTTTACCTGCTTGGAGATTGGTAGCTTGCAAACAGCATTAAACCTTTCAAGGTTCAACTTTTCAATGTGTTAGCAGTCCCTTTAATTAAAATGGTAATGCTTTAAATTGGCAGACTTCATTATTATTTAAGTTGAACACTGTACATGCACAAATTTTAAATTAATATACAGTTTCATTAAAATAATTTGATTTATATTGATTTGATCTATGAATTTTAATGAAAAATCTCAAATATAAATTAAATATGATACAAAAGTTAAAAATAATGAAAACCAGGTGTAATTCACATAGAATTCTCCACTAAAACGAGTTTTCTCACTGAACTTATGGGAAGTTTTTTATAAATAAGATGGAAGAATATTAAAAAAGAATACAAACCTCAACTTTGAAATATGTTATACGCTAGATTTTATGTTTTAGAAGTCCTTAAAAACTTTAGATCAGTCTTTTTCATTACAAAAGGCAAATTTATCTTCCAGTATGTTTTATCATGTAGTGATAAAATGGTGACTGGTATCTGGTGGCCTCGGCTCTACCAGAACACAACAGAACACTTGCACATTTGGCTTACTTAATTTTTGCATGACTCAGAAATGTAAGAAAAAACTGATGCTCAAAACCAATGTCTGCAGTACTCCATTCATACTGCATTCCTTTCCATCAGATGGAAAAGAACACTTTGCATTTAGCTGTTACTATGTTTGAGTTAAAAAGATTAAAATCTACAAATAATGATATAAAAACATTTGCCAAAACAGACAGGGGCCTGCTTGGCTTGATATGCATTGGTTTACCTCCCATACATAATGTGTCTCTCATGTGTACATCCCCAGATAATTATGATTCAACATTTGTACCTAAAATCCAGCTGCTGGTGTGCATTACTTCTCATGGAAGTCTCATTTATGTCCACAAGGTCTGCTAACACAAGGGCAAAAACCCTTCTGGTTTTCTGCAAAACTTTCTCTGGAACTCATCACGATATCCAAATGCCCCAGAGCACATCATTCTCATGGCTGTTGGGTCTCCTTCATCCCATTGTCTCCTTCACCCCTATTTTTATAAGGCACTGCAAGGTTCCACATTTTTGCTTTCACCTTTTGATCATTATTTCCTGCAACATTCAACCATCCTTGTCTTCACTGCTTCCTACAAATATTGCTGAACTCACATACTGAATGTTTTGGGATGTTACCCATAAAAAGCACTGTGTTTCTAGGTGCTACTCCAGGAAGGTGAAGTCACTTTGGGATTCTGAAATTTTCTGCTGCATTTGAATCACATTTCAACCTCTTATGTAACAGCTGCTGTGTGCAGTGAGATTGCCAGGTAGAGTTGAAGAACACGTGGCCACTTGGGTTTCACATCAAGTGAAAGTGACTGTGTGTAAGCTGGATTTCCTCTCATCCAGCAGGAGGATAGAGACATTCTTCTTCATTTAATATGTGACATAAATGACTAAAGCTTACAAAAAAATCCTTTTAGAAAAATATGTGAAACCATTTATAAAATTTGAGAACATCCTTTGGCTGAAAAAAAAAGACCAGGGAATAATGAAAATTTCAAAATGCTTGGTTCTACCATTTCAATGTTTCAATTTCTTCTCTAAAGATGAATTCCCTTCCACAATTTATTTTTTATTTAATTAAAACACAAGGGCAGAAAACAGAATGAAAATTTCATATTTGGTCAAATAACATATTTTTTTCAAGCAGATATTTGGGTGTTTTCTTGGTGTGTTAATTAATTTAATAGCAATTATAAAGGAATTAACTTCAAGTCATCTCAGAAAAATATCTGCCAATATTTGTGTTTGTGCAACAACCATGAAAATAATTTATGTATTTAACCCAAATTTACTTTCCAGAACACTGATTTGCACTGCAGCTTGGACTGTGGATTTACCTGATACATACTTAGTTTCATGTTAACTATCTAGCATGCTAAATATTTCTTCTAAACTCCCAGACACTATTATATAAACAATTGAGATTTTACCATTATTGTTAAACTTCCATTATAATAGCAAATAAAAATTAACTGCTGAGCCAGATCACACACTTCCAAATTTATTGAGGTTCTAAAGCAACCTGCTATTCTATAATATATCCTTCTCCCTTCTCAGGCTCTGTCTACTCTTTGCAAAGATGGTTGAGGTGGCTAATCCTGAGCTGTTGAACTGATGAAGGACTTCCTAACCTTTCCTCTCAGGGTAGCCTAGACTCATCCCGGATGCACTCCCACACAACAGCTCATCTGAAGTCAGTATATTGGGATGTGACAGACTGGTATAACATTATGTGGTAATTAAGAGTAAAAGAGAAACAAAAGGTCACCTGAAAGTTTTGTGTTCATACTGTGCAGACTGACCCCATCTTTTCTGAGCCTATTATGTGCAGAACAGATCCTCACTGAGACCTAGCTTTCTCTAGTTTACAGTGTCAGGCTGGGTAGCAGAGGCCATTTTCTCAGTTGTGAACTCAGAGATAAAAATGCATCCAGCCAGAAAAGGCAGCTCCTACCTATCAGCTACCCCCTGCCTACAGTGATTGCTATGATTGCATATTCTGTTCATGTTTGGTGCTTACAGAATTGGTGTCAGATATGAGGTAATTTCTCACAATTCTTCTATTTGCAAGTCAATTTTATGTTATGATGAGACTAATATACAGACAGACAGATAAAAAAAGTAATTTAAAAAATATATACATATAGGTGATCAGTCAGTTTGGGTTTGCTGGTTTTATTGCCAAACTCAGTGATTAGAACCCTTGACAAAACCATTTGCTGTAGTCTCTTACAGTGGGGGAAACCTTTCAGAACTGTCTTTGAAAGAAGAGTCTCTGAAACCTGTCTGAAAGAGTCTCAAGAGAGATCTGGAAGATCACAGCACAGAAGGAATCCCACAGAATTTGTACTTTTTGATAAACTCATCTAATATAAATGGAAATCAAAGAAAGGCAGTCATTAATAAGAGTAAGTCAGAGTAATCAAATGTAGGATAGAGAAATCAAATGTAAAAAGGCCCCATCTAACTATACACTTAAATATTATAAATATATACTTTAAATGTCCTTCCTCCTTCATTCATAGTCCAGGACTGGTGCTTTAATGATGTTTCAAATAGTAAAGCCTCTTGTAGAATTGTGTAGCATGAGTTTTTTATAACATGTAAAAGTTGTTAGTGAGACAGATGCATCAATAAAGTGAGCCTGTTTTAATATAACTTCTCTTGAATTCATAAAAACCGATCAATAAGTGTTTCATTTATTTTTGTGATATGCCATATGAGCAGGGCTTTGTTAATACATTGTCTTGGTTGGAAAAAATCACATTTGGTAATATTGAATAATTTCATTGATAAACTACTATTTTCAGAACTCTGGGGGAAGGTCACACAAGTTTACCTTTGTTTTCTAAATCTCTTGCAAAAATAAATCTATACTAAAAGCAATTATTTTTTAAACAAAAAGTCCTTCTTAAAAGAGAGTTAAGAAAAAAGGTCCAGGCTTTATTTTCACATCTGCTAAAAAGTTTAATACCTCCAAGAATATTTTAACCCTTCCAATACCTTATAATCTTGCTGATATTTTTCAGAATTTCTTTGTATTTATCTGATCTGTAAAAGTGGCAGAACATCAGAAATTAATAAATATTTCTGCTGTCAAGGACAATCTATTGTTCTTCACCATGAAGACTGTAACCATAGTAATTTATACGCTGCTCCAAAACCCCCTGCAAGGAAACAAGGAAAGCAAACAGTAATAGTCCTGAGATAGTGATTGATCAGGAGTTCTAAAATAAGTGATAGCTACATGAAGAAAAACAACTTCTGCATCTGCTTACATTAAAAAATTATCTGAATTGAATGTTTAACAACACAAGCCCCTTCAAAATACTTTGGATATCAATTTTCAGCTATTGTGCTAGAGAGCTAAAACTGGATCCATGTCTATTGTAAAACTTTACCAAAATAACCCAGTTTGGTTATAAGTCCATAAAAAATGCCACCTAACTCAGTGAGGGGAATAAGGATAGAAATATTATTGGAAATATGTTCTCAAGTGATTATTGGAAATATGGTCTAAAGCAGTATATTGCTATTATTAATTAATTGATTAATTGTTCTGAGGTAACATATGATTATCCAAAATTTACAGTACAGAAACTGACACAATGAATTGATACTAAAAATGTGCTTAGTGCCCTTCGGTTCAAGTTACTTCCATTTCCTGAAGCCCAATAATGCAGTACCTGGCATGTGAATGCAGGATGCGTGGTCAGTGACAAGAAACTTCAACTCTTATCCAAATTGCCTCTCCCTATTTCCCATTTGGATTTCAAATTTGAAATGGGATGGTCAGAGCTGAAATGCCATGAAAATGCCCTTTTTTGGGAGAGGTTGAGCTATTAACACTCTCCCTATGAAAGCTCTAAGTGCATCATAACTTTGAGGAAAAAATAAAACACCATGCAGTTTCTTCAAATAAAATTGAATCAATTTTATTAAGCTCAACTCAATGCTGACAGAATTTCATATTCTTAAGTATTGGATATGTTATTTCAAGCATAGCTTTTAAGTATGTTCAGGGGTAAAATTTCTAAATATCTTATTTTAAAATTTAGATTTCTATTACACCAAGCAGGGATGATATGAAATAAGAATGTTCACCTACACATTAAATTAGACAAATGTTTGAGCTATGTAATAGAAGCAGTTGAAGACTAGAGATATGTTTATTCTTTACTTAACCCTGTCTTTAATCCAAAATCAGATTAATCTAGATTACTACTAGTCATTCAGGTATCTCATGTTCACAATTTTCCCCAGCACCCTTCTGCATATGAATTGTCATCTGGAAGACTCATACTTTCTATTTTGTTGTGCACTTGAACAAAGTGTGCCTGGAGTGTGACTGAGAATGGCTACCTGGACTTCTAGGTCCTCAGAGCATGATAACTTTTACATTAAACACATAAAGCTGGGATGATGTGAAATCTGTCCATAAAAGTCATCAATGTGTCCATATCAATAGAGGGTCGCTATCCTTTCAAACAAAAGTGTCTTGCGAGGCTGAGATGGCTGAAGGATTCTACAACAAAGTATCTTCCTTCAGTTCCTTTGTAAGACATTGGGATTTACATTCAAAATTTTAGAACACTACAAATTCCTCATGAGTATGAAAAATCATCTAATACTCTTAAACAAACCCCCAGACTGTGACATTTTAAAACGGGAAATAAGAGCTTGCTTTGAGGGTGGAACAGCAAGACTCTAAAGTCCAGTTTTAAAGAAAGTGGTTCATAACCATGCCATGGAGTATGCTGAAGAAAACAAAGAAAATTCCAGGCACTAATCCCTCGAAGGAAAGCTTAAAGATTGAAACTAAGCAAGGTGGTCAGTGTAAAAATAGAGTGAGTTTTTACCCAACCCATCTGTAACTGCTCTCCAGAGGCAATTTCTCTCTACAGGGGCAGTGTTATCATGAGGCAACAATGCAAATAGCTACCCTCCTTCAAAAACAACATTCTCTCTCCAGTCATCCCTATATTTAGCTTATATAATGGCAATGACATGTGAAGCAGGGGTGAGATTTATCACTTTGGTATTATAAGATGCTAAAATTATAGTACTGCCAATTGCAAATTCAATTAGTTCTACATGGAGGTTGATAACATCAGAAATTATAATATACAATATTAAATGCTTTAAATAATAATAAATAATATTAACAATAATATTAAATGTGTTAAAACTCTGTCACTAGACACATACTACTATGTTGAAACATTATTCAATTGTCTAGCACCCACACTGGTAGTTATCAGCTCGTAATGAGATATCTTTTGCTTTATTGACAAAAACATCCATTATTTTTTCTGGTTAGGCACAATTTTCACATCAGTTTTTCTAGCAAATATAAATACATGTTTTGTGTTTAATTGATATAAAGAAAATAAAGATGTTCATCCCAAAAGATGTTAATTCTAAAACATCATCCCTGTATAATTATTTCTGATGTTTACTGGCAGGAGAAGAGATTTTTAAATTATAAAATGAGGTCCAGATGATAGACTTAGCATGACAATTCGTAAGCTACATTACCTAAATATTGAAATTATGGTTTGACAACAGCCAAACTAAACTAAGAGAGTTAGACAGAAACGACAAGTTTTCAAAAAGAAGTGATGTGGGAGAAGTTCATGGACAACTGTTTTCCATGGGAGGGACCCCACACGGGAGCAGGGGAGGAGTGTGAGCAGTCAGTGCGCTGCAGGGGAGAGCAGCAGAGACAAGGTGTGATGAACAGACTGCAGCTCCTGTTCCCTGTTCTCCTGAGCTGCTGTAGGGAGAAGAGTCAGAGAATTCAGGAGTAAAGCCCAGGAGGAAAAGAGAAATGGGGGGAAGGCATTTTTAAGATTTAGTTTTATTTCTCATTATCCTACTCTGATTTGATTTGTAATAAACTAAATTAATTTCCTTAAGCAGAATCTGCTTTGCCCATGATGGTAATTGCTGAGTGATGTCTCCCTGTCCTTATCTCAACCCACAAGCCATTCATTATTTTTTCTCTCCCCTGTCCAGGTGACAAGGGGAGTGACAGAGCAGATTTTGTAGGCACCTGGCAAACAAGATAAACCCACCACACTCTCAGAGTGGACACCACTGAGAGATTCTCTCATGAAGGTTTCCAGATGTATTTCACTGAAACTTGGATCGACACAGTAAAACACATATTTACAGTACAATTACCCATAAGTTCCCCACTATACACTCTTAAAAGCCCAACCAACCAAAAAACTCAAACTATACATTTAAAACACCAAAGTTTCAAATATAAGGTACTGCCTGGTAAGTGCACATCTCTAACAAATACATTACATATATTATTCTTTTCAGAAAACACTCCTTTAGAAACAGGTTCATGAAATCATCAGAATCCAAATCTGTTACCCTACATTAGCATTCAGACAGCTTATCCATCCCACTGAGCATGCTCATAACAGACTGGAAGGAAATATTCTTGTTTGGGGTTGGCTGCACACTGTGCAATGCAGAGGCAGAGGTGCCCTCAGATGAACAATGTGTTCAGAACACCTGGAAACAATTTAGAAACAGGTTGGTGAGAAGCTTCTACTGTGACATTTGGGGTTTGCCTGTTGTACCATAAATATCAGTCAGTAAAATGGGGTTAATTAATTTTGAACAGATTATTTAGTGCTTCATTTTAACTTTTCACATCAGTTTTTCCTTTTTTACTTTGAAAAAAACATTTAAGGTTGTCTATAGTCAGTAATGTTTTAAAACTTTTCGTCATTTCTGTGGCAAGCAGAAATGAGCTCTTCTGCCTAGGACTAATTTCTAGCAAATTCAAAAGTTGCTGCAAAATGTGTTATTTTTTTTAAAAATATGCTTTTAAAAAAGCATACCTTTTTTGTTCCCTGATGAGCTACAAATATGTTTCTTAATTCAGGCAGAAAGGAAATGAGGAGGTAAAAGCAGAAAAAAAAAAAAAAAGAGTCATTGAAATGCTGAAAAGTTTGGTTTAGGAATATGACTTTAAAGACATAAGATCCTCTGGAGTGATATTTCAGGTGGTGGAGGTAGATCATTCCTGACAGATCTGGAGCAGGGGTATTACTGCAGTAAGCATACTATCTTTCCTAATTGTTAGAAAGTCATCCTGCTGCCTGGCTTAATGAATAGAAATATACTCTCAATATTTCTCAATATTTCTAATAATAGACATATTCTCTAACTGAAAGTCTGAAATCTTAACTCAGCTAGCTTTGATGCCCAAATACACAAGGCATTCCATGGAGTTCAGTATGGCCTCAAAGCAGGACTACTGAGTAGAGAAAGGCAATTTGGAATTCTAGGCTCAGCCTTTGAGTAGGATTAAAACTTCCCTGAACCAGACTACTTGCCTGTACTAAATGTCAATACACAAACTGACTGGTCTACTGATAGTCTGTGGCTTTGCTGCCTCGGTTATCACCCAGAGTTGAAATGTGTTCCCAGCCCCTTGGAAAATCAAGACTGAAAGTATTAATTGCCAGGAATTGATCAGACCAAATTAATTAGCAGTTCTGAAGATGTGTTCATTAAATTTTCTTGATATGATTAACTTGTCATCTTTGTTGGAAAAGAAAAATTGAACCTTGACATCAAAGTAGAGGAAGTAGAATTGTAGTAAGATTGAGAGATAAAAAGTAACTTTTCATTTTGCCTGTATTAATAGAGAGTGGTGAAGAGTTTCTGGATTTGCCCCTGGTGATTGTTGGCCATACTTAGAATTCACTAGGTTTACCTAGTTATCATTAGGGAATCTTTCTAATAAACAGAGAACCTAAAAAAAAAACCAGAATACTGTTTTAAAACAGCTTATACTAGGCTGTTTTGTAAACCCACTAAGGTGGGGGTTTCTAACTAAAATTTGATACAGCTGGGAATACTGTGTGAGGAACTCAGTGAATCAGATTCTTCAGCAGAAAAAAACCATCACAAGCACAACTGGTTTTGATCTCTCAGAAGAGGGCTCTTTGAGAGTCAGGATTTTCTCAGCTCTCATGTAGAAACAGTTCCTATCATTAACAACCTTGGCAATGCAAGCAACAGAGCAGTGGGAATGGACACTTGAAAGGAGAAATTCTTTTCAAACCTTCCTACCCATGCAGACAATATGCAGTCTGACCCTAGCTGCTTTTTGGAAGGATTCCCATTTATCATGAGAAAGAGATAGCTCTAAATACTTGACAGAGAAAAAATTAAGCACATCTAAGAAAGAAAGAAAAAGAAAATATGACACTTTTTATCAAACCCTGTATTGGAGGAGAATAATTAGCTTTGATGCAATCCTTTAGCAATGTATTTAGAAAGTTATCAGCTTCTTTATAGCACCCCAATCATAATTAAAGATACCATTAGGACAAACTTAATGCATATGCAGCTAGAAGAAGGCAGAGGTAACTTCAGGATCTCTCTGATTACAATTTCAGGAGACAAAGTATTTTAATCTTCTAGCAGATAGTGGATGGTTTGCAGTGCACTTGAATAGCAGAGGAAGTGAACATTTGAATGGTTTGCATATATTATGTATATATACAAGTGTGGAACACAGCCTATCTATAAACTACCAAAATGAACCAATATTTTCCTCTTCTGTACATTATGATGTTTGAGGTGTGGTTTGTTTTGTTTTGGCACACAGGCAGGTGTTCTCAATACTAGGAGGGGGAGAATGAGTTTATGCAATCATCTCAAATGGGACATCTCAGAGCTATCGATTCCAGACTGTCTTTCTGAAGCCCATTATGCAACTTCTACTTTTGTTTGCATTAATGTGCTCTCATCTTTTTCAGGATTTCCACATTATATTTCATATGCATAATTTCATTCCTTCTTATCCCATTTCTGAAGTCTGCTGAGGCCTTTCCATACCAGCATTCAACCAAGTACCTGACAGCTCACTACTGACTTTGATGGCTGTAGGCTTGAAACCTGTGCTGACGTTCATCAGCATGATTATTCCAGTTTACCATAAAGCTCTCAGTTCTTCCCATTCTAAGATTCATCCTTATGTCAGCTGCTGTGGATATGTCTCCATTCAAAATAGCTTTGTGCATGACTGAAAAGCTGCTGGAAAGCTGAAATATTTACTTTTGTTCACCAACATGTACTTTCTGAGGCATAAGTGTCTCAGTTCTACCTTTATCCTTAATCTGTTGTGCTAATCAAAGATTTTTGTTTTTTTTTTCTTTCTGGGACCAATTTTATGAGACTAAAGGCAATTCTTTTATATGAAGAAGACAGGTATTTTACGTAGTTCAGGCTGAAGTTGAGAAGTAGTGTTCTACAGTATGGCTCATGATCTTGGGCTGGGTCAGAACTCTAAAAATTCTTCTCTCTCAACAGAGTTCTGCATTTGCATGAAAACAGACCTATTTCCTGTACTGGCCCTAAGTTGGACTTAAGAGGTTATGGGAAAGAAAAGTATCCAAGTAATCAAGAAAGGCATTGATTCAAAGATTTTTGCTCCTGCCACTCATCCCACAGGTCACTAACAGACTGTGTTTTATCTCAGAAGTTTGAAGGGCAGCCATGGGTTTGCAAGTCACCTTTACCATGCAACTGGAGAAAGATTTTACCTCTCTGACCTCTCCTCCTCCTACATATTAGTTAGGAAAGGTCTGGTTGGTTACACATTCTCCCTGAAGGTGCAATCAGTCATCCTCTAAAGGAAAGAAGACAGCTTTCAAATATCATCTCTGGCTCTTTGCCAGAATGCTGGCATTTCAGAAAGATGCTACGAGACACGGGTGTGGTTCAAAGGAAATACACAATGTGCTAACTGGTATGCTGGAATGAGACTCCCTAGCTCTGGCAATATATTGGATAATGCCAGAAATAGAAACATTCTGATATTGATGAAGCTTCTGTATATGCAAGGGTTTCATTTTTAAAAGGAGCATGCAACTCTGAGACTCTTTAATGGTGCTGTTAAAACTGTTTGAAAGTGAGAGAAAGCATTTTTCCTGGAAAATAATGCCTCATTGAAACCATGCTGTCCCTGCAATGATTTCACTTTCTTTCCCTCCACTTCTGAAGTCAGAACTTGTGCAAAATGTAATCCACATAACATATCTTATCAAATAAAGTCTTTTATTAGCTGATATACTTTACTGAATATGTCTCAGGTGGTGATATGGGGCAGTGGATGTTACTGAAATTTTAATACTTATTTGTATATAAAAGTTAATTTTTACAATAGATAAAAGCTTATCGTGCATGATGGAATAGTGTAATATCTTGTATGTTAGCCGTGTGGTCTTCTAAAGCCACTGTAAATATTGAAAAAACTTGTTTTCAATTTGAAAATATTAAAGATATTACATGAAAAATCACACTTATTTTCCCCCTCCATTATGTCTGAACAAATTATGTCAGCAAGAAAAAAGAGATCTTGCTCTTTCTCTGTTCCTAGTCAGAAACCTGAAAATGTCTATGACTTGTAGCTGGCAGATTTGGTTGCTGATTTTTCTTTAAATGAAAATTGAGTCTGGGTACAACAGAATGATCTGTATGCAGAGTATGCAGTTAACCACTGCTATTCACCACCAATAACACAGATGGATCTGACGATTTAAGTTGTGAAACATATGGCTTTAGTAAGGAAGAAATGACAGCTGAGCTAAGTATCTTTGACAGAGTAACTCCAGAAAAAGAATATAAAGTTAGTTGCTTTGAAAATTGCCTTGCTCTCTTCAAAGCCTACACTCTTCACTTCACCCTCTGTCACCTTAATATCCATGAGTTCTGTTTCATGTAAGAAGTTTTTCATGTCTTTGTACCTCTCAAAATTATATGAGATACGTAGCCAGGAGCAACTGCCAGAATAAGCATTACTGAGCACAAAACATGCTATTTCTTTCAAGTCTGAGAAACCAATTGCTTTTATTACATTAAAAACTGACCATGGATTATATGTCTTCTTCCATTACATTTAGTCTTTCTTTCAGAACTATTACTAGTGTATAATTTCATTAAATTCCAACTTGTCGCCTTAATAAAAAACTTTCAAATACTTCTGATTAAAAAAAAATTTAGAAGGCTCTGTAGGACGTGATTATACTTCATTTCACCAGTCACTGAGGCTATAGTTCTGCAGTAATATTTCTGACACATAAGTACAGAACTTTTAGAATTGCTAACAAGTTTCGCTAGTCCTCTCAGTCTGAAAATTAGGAAGAGATGCCACATAATTAGCTTTATTCTTTTTGTGTAATAATTTTCTACAACTTGTTTTCATTTGGGTTAATAGACATGGAGAAGATACTATAGTTGTTCATGTTTCAAAACAGAAATTAAGTTCTGTTTAAGTTTTAGACTCAGTCATCATTCACACAGTCATTTATATAGTAGTAACATTACTAAGACTGCAAACTGGAAAAACAGGAAAGAGTTCTGCTATTGGATATCAGATATATATGAGGCTTTAAAACTGTGTCATGATTCTGGAATATGAAAACACCTCATTTTTTTTCCAGAATGTTCCCTAAAGGACTTCTGAGAAAGTTCAGTAACACAAACATCTGGTTCTACTTTCACTCTCTCTCTCCTGCACAAGTTCCTTACACAAATCCTGCATTTCTAGCCTGTTGTATGTTCTTCAGGTGTACCAGGTTTTCTGCTTTAATGTGACAAGTAAAAATGCCTCCTTACTCTAGGTAATATTACAAAATTCAACAACTCAGCAGAATTATTTTGTCTAATCCTGTACATATACGGATTTCAAATACAGCTATCTATGACTAAATATGGCAGGTATTAGGAATATTACTATAACCTTATTACAAATGAAGGATGACTAGCAATTTATTTTTTATTGGATCAGATTTTTAGAGTCGTTTGAATAGGACATAGACATGCATGTCAGCAACCTTTTTTGAAGAAGAGGCATTTATTTTTAAGATCCACAAAAAGCTTGTACTCAAGCCATAGAAGTTTGAGCCTCAGCCAGCTATTAATTTGATGGAATTATTCTTCTGAAAAGTCATTATAGTTTTTCCCTGGAATCCCTAGATAAAGGGTTGCTCATGGCATTCAGAAAGAATTTTGGGGGTCCCAGAGCTCTAAGCCTTTCAAGACAGGAAACACAGAAAGGCACTTGGTGACATTTCTGTGTCTAATTTAGGAGTGGGAAAGTTCTTGCTTCCATTTGGTACTAAAATCTGAACAAGAACTCTGACTGAAGCATTTCTTTTAAAATTTCTTACTAGACATAGAAAATTTGGCTTATCTCAAGGGTATGCAACATGCTGCTGGTATGGCAGCAGTGTGAGAACATTAAAGCTGAGATGGAAAAACTTGTTTGTTTGCGTGATTTTTTTTTCACCTTCACTCCAGTTTCTTATTCATGAAGGAATAGCAGCTTTAAACTTCCCAAGAGTTCCACACTAACAACTCACGTCCAATACTGGTCACAATAATGAAATTCTAGCATTAGAGGATTTAATGCTAGGAAGGAGAAAAATATTACACCAAAAGTGTTTTCTATTTTCTTTGCATTCTTAGATTTTGTTTACTCTCAACTGAATTAAAATCATTACCAATATATTTTTGCTGTCCCTTGTCCTTACATTGGGTTATTATGCAGTGGTGGTTCTCATATAACACATTGGACTTTGCCATAATATTTGCATTGGCATAAATAAAATGCATTACCATGGGAATTTAGGATATTACCTGTCATTGCTACAAATAATTTATTTTCAGAAAAAAAATTGATGTTGTGTTTCATAAACAGCATGTATCAAATAATGTACAGTATGTACAGTATAGTTTTCCTTACAATGTGTGTATGCCTCAGGGGAAAAGAAATGCAGTGATGGGACTAGAACATTTTCTTCTGAACATGTAGCTCAGCACAGCATTTTCAGTCTTAACTGATTATTATTTACTAAGGTCTCTACATACAGAATGTTGGGATTTTAGATCTTACAACATACTTTGTGTAAATTTTTGAGAAAGGTTAAAATACCAAAAGTAGACTTATTACAAGAATGACTGAACTTTACTGGCCATTTCCAGAGATTTAAAAGCAAGCTGAAGTTTGGTACACAAATATAAGTCTATTTGCTTAGCTCTTGTGGGAATCACAATGCTTCTTGTTATAGCAAAACATATTGTACGCTAAGGAACAAAAAATTTTTTCCAGATTGTTTGATATATTAAATTAAAACTATGTGTACATGGTTGTCTGTGTGTACAATTATGTTATACACCTTTTTCATTTATCTGTGTCTACTATATGATTTTAAGCATTTATTATAAACCCTTAATTGTGACTTAAAAAACAGTTTAACACAACTAATTAAATTGAAAAGTCAAGACTGGAGAAATAGCACAAATAAAACTTATAAAAGCATAGAAAAACAACAATAATGGCTAAATAGAATCACATGACACTTTACTAGGCATATAATATTTAGCACGTGCAATTCAAACTAAGAGAAGAGAGTGCATTTGGATTTTAACAATAAAAAAGGAAGAAAAATTAGAAGTTCAATTCTTTGGCAGATAAGAAATATTGTTCATCTGCTGGTCATTGTATGGGGTCAAACCTATATCATGTAAAACCAGATGCAAATCACAGCTCGAGAGGAAGAGTCAGAGTTAGGCAGAGTTAAGAGCAGTAATTGATAAAATCCTGATTGGAGTTAGTTCTGTATGCTGCTTTTTCCTATCCTTTTCACATAAACTTGCTATACTTTGTTTCAAGATGTTTTCCTTCTTGAATACCCACATGGAATAGTGGGTATTATTTAAGAAAATTTAAGAATCTCTCACACAATTTGCAACATCTAAGTTTCCAGCATTCTCTAGAAAATAGCTGACATTGTGGAAGTCAGGTGTGGAGACTGCCATCAATTTTTAGCCTTAAAGATGCTAAGGTCCTCTGAAACTTATACTTCCCCTAAATCTGTAGCAGATAGACAGCTATTCCCAATGTCTTGTTAATCCTGCATCTGTCTCTATAAACACTCTGTGCAAGATATATCTTTTATTTGACAATTAGTAAAAGAGAATGTTCCACAGAGGACAAATAATCAGATTCTACAGACCATCTAATACAGTTATTACCAGAAGAAGAAAACCATTACAGCATAAGACTCTTGAAAGCTTGATTAAATGTTTAGTGACACTATAAAAATGCCTTTATTGATTATTGTAACATTCCTGAACACATGTCATTTGAGACCTATGATAAGTATTTCATGCATTTGTGAAAATTGAGCTGTAAATCTAAGAAAGCAGCTGCCATTAAAACCAAGATGGCTGTATTACAAGCCAGCAAGACGTAAAAGGATTACATTTAGGAGGTTAAATTCAATGTCATTCTTTTTTCAGTAATGAATTGTAAAATCCATTCTGTTGGCTAGAAACCAGAAGTAATTCCTTTGAAATATGTATTCAAGGGGGATGGGGGCAGGATGACAATTAGCTTTGGAAACAAGAATGTTATTTCTGATTGCAACCATAAAGATCCACTAAAGCTGTCCTTGACTATTAAATAAAGCCAGTGATGTGTATTCTTGTCATGGTACCACTTTGTTTCTGAGATACCACCTATTCTGAAAATTGCAGTGATCTGCTAGCTCTTAGAGACTGTGAATGAGAGGGACAGCTTGGATGTTTCCATGAACTCCCTCTGGTTTCTGAATTTTTCTGGCGGGGGTCACAGAGAGTCAATATTGAGAAATATTTGCTTCTGTGTTGGCTAATAAATGCAGTATATTTTAATAGGGGAGGGTTAAACTGGACTTGTTTCAGTCAAGAAAATGCAGGCTGTGAAGGATAACTGTGCATAAGCAAAACCAATAGCTGTGTGAGGGAAAGCTCCTCAAGGTAAATTACAAGTATTGACACAAGAAGAAGTGGGTATAAAGTGGTTATGAACAAACTTAGTTATAAATTGGGAAATTCCTTGTCAGAGTAACAGGAAGATAATGTAATTGCTTTTAAAATGGGTCACTTCATGAAGGAGGAATATGGAAGCAGCAAGGGGTCTATTCTGAATACTCAGCAGTTTGTTTGAATGACTTCCATGCCCTCACCCCACAGTCCCATTTTTCCAGATTTTTACTGACCTCTGTAGTTTTTGACTTTGAAAGGATATAAAAAAGACAATTTTTAACTACAGTCTGAAACTGAAACATTCCTAAAACATATAACATTTGTTATGTACTTACAATTTAAATAGGTATTTAAGCACATTGTTAAGGTGGAACTAATTATGTTGAATCAGTCATATTCTACTTTTAGGATAAAATTAATTGTTCATGTGAAACCAGGTCTTCAGTTTATTCATTATCTAACCATTACCTACACTACTATTTCTATGTTACAGTAAAATAATTGTTCTTTCATTATTTACTCTTTGCTGCCCAATTAATGATTTTTTTTCTGTAATAACACAGGATTTTCAAAGGCAAAAGGCATGCATAGACTTGACTGATCACAGCTACTATCATATTAATACAGTTTTCATTGAAGTGCTCTAGGACCAAAACCTTAAGAATCCTAAAAGCAGGAAGAAGAATCCAGATGGATTCCAGGTGTTCCAGTGTGGTCTTATCCTTCCCATCAGACATTCTGTAAACACTTATATTCCTGGCTGCAGAGGTGAGACACAAAGGGATTGAATTCCTAACCCTCCTGAATGGTTGTAGCCATTGTGTTGGTAATGTCCTACCAATCACTCAGAGCATCAAAGATTCCTGACTGAATCCTGGTTTCATGACTATTGCTCACTGCTGCCTTTGGTCAGAACTCCAAGAAGGGAGCTGTATTTCCATCTCTCAATAATTTTCTAGAAGTTGAACATCCTTCTCTCAATTCTATAATTACCCTGAATGCTATTGCTGGTGTCTGGTTGAAATTTAACATCTACATTTTAGGCAGTCTGACACTGGCTCATACAATCTGGTCCCTAGTGTTTTCTTGGTTCTAGTCAGATCAAAATCTATGTTTTGAAGTTTCTTTTTCATTTAATAAGCTGGTTCCTAATGGGGAGAAAAATTTTGACAAATACTTCTCAAAGATGGAGATTGTGTAAATATTTCAACCAAGGACAAAAAGTCCTGTGTGTTTATGAGCAGAATTTAAAACATAAGTAGGAAGCATTTTAAACACCTTAGCAGTGTAAGCAACTCAGAGAATACATGGACAGTGCTGACAAAGAACTGAACCACTAATAACAAGGCAAGTCAGGACCTGGAGAGAACAAGGTCAGATCCTTTTTTTCATTCATCCGTATTTCAAAAATTATAGCTGTTTAAATCAATGTTAGGGGTGGCACCTAGAAGGCAGATGATTTTGAAAACAGAGCTGTCTTCTTGTTGGACTGATAGAAAAGACCAGAATTTTGAATGGGTCTTGAATCTTTGACATCATATGAAAACACTATATTTATAGACAACAAAATGTAAGAGTTTAATAATATCTGGATCTCATTTCAAGCCATAGAAGTGAAGAAAAAACTCAGAAATCTGATTTAGGTGTATGTGCTTAGCATAAGTAGAGTCACAAATGCTTGGGTTATTATATTCAGGCAGACAGACTGGAGCAGAGCAGAATGTAGTGATATATTAAACAGTTGCATTTCTATTGGATTGTAAATGGTATTGGTTGTTTCCAAATATAATTTTGAAAAAGGCTTATATCAAATTTTCTTTTGTTACAGGCACTAGGGAATTAAAATGTGACAGTAAGTAAGCTCAGGCGGCAGTGGTTTTATGAAAAGACTAGCATACATTAAAAATGCTGATGTATACAATATTACCTCAGATTGCAGTGTCAACAGAATATAGATTTATTCTAAGAAAAAAAATCTTTTCAGACAAGTTTGCTTATATATCTAGCATTCTTGTAAATTAGTTTAAGGCTCGTGAAAAATACCAACCTAGAAGAGAGGAATGCTGGAGCCATTTTTTAATTTCAGGTGAGATATAAAATGGACAGGACTGCAGCATTTTTCAGACAGGCTTACCAAATTATTTTTCTTGTGGCTGAGTAACCCAAATTGTGCCAGAAAGGACTAGTGGGCATTGCTAGCCAGGAAATCACAGCTGTTTGTGTTGCAAGTATGTTAGCTTACACCCTGAACCCCAGCGCTTAGCTGAAGCACACATCAAGGCTCCTTTGTCTTCCACATTTTTCAGAAATACTGTGCAGACTGTAAGTCTATTGTGTTTAAAACAAAAACTTTAAGGGGTTTATGTACTTTTATCTCACTGAACTTTGTCTCTGTTCCTTCCAAGAGGTGACATATACAACATTTCTATTAAGCAGTTGATATTTGAACACAATTTCCACAATCTTCATAGTGTCTTTCCAAAAATCTCCCTTCTAACTGTTCCCCTAAAGCCATAAAATAGACTGTCATAAACTGCACAAGACTGACTAACAGATGATGGCAAAATTTCTTATGTCTGTAATCCGAAGTAACACTAGTGTAGGAACTCTTTAACAATCACTCCCTTGTTGGTGGTTGTTTTCCTATTAGTATTCATTTTCTGCTGTGGTTGGACGTGATGTCAGGGACTGATTAAGCCTTTATGTAATCTGATTTTTTTCATGTTCTGATCGATGCACTTCCACCGTGTTCCAAACCCATTCTGTTTCACAGAGGTAGCATTTCACATTAATGACTTACATTAATGAATGTCTTAAAAAGATAGGAGAGGGATTCAATCAGAAGAGACAGTTGAGAGTGTTAGGAGAGAAGGTTCACAAAGCAGAAACACAAATCCCATCATCCTTTCCATTCTGGCCCTGCTCCTTCTTTCACCTTTTTATCCCACTAAATGCTAAATCACTTGCAGTGAAGGCAAAGAATAAATAAAAACAAAAAGGACAAAAGCTGGCCAGTGTTACAAGGAGAAAACCACTGCTGTAGGGATACTATTTGTGATATGTTCATATATATTGCTTACTGTCTGTAGGAAAAGCAAATTTACCTCAAACATTATTTTTTAGATCTTCATTAGAAAAATGAGGGTGGTGGGAAGGAAGCTCTTTCTAACATTTCTAAGAATAGATACAGAACAACAAGCAGCCTAAGATATAAGATTTACCTTTGTGAACATGTTACTTTTCAGCAAAAAGATTAATACATTATATTAATCTCCTTTTTAAACGGGACACTGTAGTAGGACTGTGGCGTGGTTTTAAAAAAACCTCCATCCTCATATGTTTGTCATTGCTCAAACATTTATATTAACTAAGCTTAAATGATAATTTTAATTATTATATTCTTGTTCCTTTCATTTATTGTTTTGCTGGAAAAATGGGTGGTGATGATTAGATGAAGTTATTCTTAAATTTCTGTTTTAACGGTACCTTGGTATAATAGTAATGAAAAAAGTCTCAGAAGCGTAATTACTATATAGTAGCTTGAGAAGAAAAACCTTTCAAGTGTTAGTGAAGTGCTAAAACTCGCTATAATAATTTTTCTGAAAACAGTTATTTTGCCTTTATTTTAAAAATAGAAATAATTATAATCCTAGATATATATTACTGTTTTAATGAAAAATAAAAATCTCAAATATGGAACAGCACCCACTAGAAGCATCTAAATTCTGATGTGAAAGTTGAAGGGTTGCCAGTATTACGGTTGTATGAATATTTAACAGAAAAATGCAGCACTATGGCAAAAATGCAGTAATTTTAGAGCTCAGAGTAAGAATAAAAATAAAGGGATTTTTACTTTTATTTCCTATAATTACTACACCATGTTTTGCATTTAGGATATATAGGTAACATATAAAAATATGTGGATGAATCAGAGACATTTTAAGAATGTCTCTGAAACAAAAATATTTTATTATATTTCACAGAAACCTCTAAGAGCATTTATAGAAAGAACTAGTAGTGGTAATAAGTCATAGTTTAAAGTAATCAATTTACCTTTTGGTTTCCATGGGAAACAATGATAAATAATAGGTATTATAAGTATTAATAGAATTAATAGAATAATAAAATGTTTCTAGTTTCTACTTCTATTGTTAAATTCACTTAGATTAATGAATACATGGCCTGTAAAATTTTCATTTATCTCAGTTCAGAAGAGTGAATAAGATATTTCAGATTACAAAAGGGAGCAGTTTCTGAGCTACCTCTGGGTAAGATACACACTACACATACATGTTTCTCAATGAAGGAAGCCACATCTCCCTCCCACCTCTGAAATCAGTCTAAGAAGTACCACTCATGGCTATTGATTTTGACAGAGTGGCACCTCACATCAAACAAAAGTATTTCTATTTCAGTTGGATTGCTCTCTCCATTCCGGGGACTGTCTTTAGATACAGCAATATTTCGTTTTAAGCTTTTTATTCAGATTTATGAGCGTTAACTTTCTCTCATGCCAAACTTAATCAGAGCAGTGTCTGCATTATGGACTAATATAGATTGATCCCACAAAAAGGGTACTTTTATATCATTCTCCAACTCTGTTTTCTGTAAGAAAATGGGAATATCTGTCTTGCTTTTTGCTTTGTATCTGGAAAGTATGTGAACTGTTCAATCCTCACGTTTCATATTCCATACTTGTCATTTCTTCATATTTCAAACACTGTAAATACTTAAGCAAGTCATTTGTGCACCTTCAGCTTTGGAAATTCAATTCCTTTCAAGATAAACTCTTTGCTTTATTGAAATTAATCAGCAACCTAATTAATTAACCCATCATCTATTAAAACGCTTATGCCTGGAATGCATATTTTGTGACTCAGATACTTCTTTTTAATGTAACATGCATTTTTAATGCAAGAAGTGAATACAGTCTAGATAAAAGAGATGGGATACTGTTGGGTGCTACAGCATTAAAATTTGGTTGATATCACTTTGGGAAGTCCATGAAGTTCACTGAGGAGGAGAGCGAGCAAGTACCCTATAGCAACTTCTGAGACAATGTCTGCCATGACATCACATTGATGTCCTCCTGACAGGTACATAGCGTGGGAAATGGTAGTACAGAACTACAGTAGTTGAATCGCCTTGTGAAGTTGAAAAGAGAAATCAAAGATTAACTTGCAGAAAGTTACATGGAAAGCAAAACCCCCAAAAGTATCTCCCCTCAACACTTCTGCCTGAGCAGTCAAGAAGCAGCAGAGTTCAGGCTTCCCAAAGCAGAGAAGCAGATACTGTCCTCAGTCCTCAAGTCCTGATCTTTCTGTTATATACTCGGTTATAACCCTACGTCCTTGAAAAAGCAAATATTGCCATTTTGCTCCATAAAAAAAATTAGTTCTGATTAACACTTAAAGTAACACTTGAAGCTCTACAAGGTGTCAAACAATTTATATGTCTTCACTGATTACAGTCATAACAATAAAAAGGGTAATAGTAGCTTATTCAGGACACTTTTTTAATTAAGACTTCGACCATTGGGAACTTGCCTTTTATTAAGCACCCTGAATACCACACTAACCTCATTATACATGGCAGTAAAGTGTAAATGAATATCCTGAAAGTGGAATTCACTTGTCCAGACTTTCCTGTTCTTAAGCAAAGTACTCTCATCATTTGTGAGGGTGCTATGCATGCTATGTCTCACTTTCGCTGCTAATTCAACCTTAATTATGCACAAATTCATGTTCAATTTCTATTAAACTCTAATGAAGAAATTACTTTGAGACTTTTTCAGCTCCTGCTGGGAAACTCTTCTATTTCATCACTAATGAATTACATTCTTAACTTTATTACTACATTTCTTGAACAGAGTTTCTGGTTCATGAATCACATCATTATTATTTTATTATGATTTTATTTTTATTTGATACACTGTAGTTCTGAATTATAGATGGCCTTTGTTTTCATTCTATTGCCCTCCAAGAAGAATGTACTGCTTTTGTCCCCATTGTCACAACTGCAAATCCTTAGAGTAGTATGTGGAAGAGTTTACTTTCCCCAGGAAAAAAAGTAAAAATAAAAAAGTGGTAATATGTAGAAAAGCTGCAGATACTTTTTGCAAGAAAAGTAGTTTGTTTCCATATTGATGTGTAGAAGCTCAAAGTATATAGACTGGCACACTGCCATTTAATTTCATAGAACTATGGAAAGCTGAATGTATTTAATCCTGCTGAGATTCCAACCTTTTTGCTTCCTGCAACAAATCAAAATTATTAAAAACTTTCTGCAGTCGAAGTTTCCATGACTGGAAAGTTGTTTAATATACTCCAGGCCAGAAGGAAACAGAGGTAAAAGAGGAAAAGTTATTAAAACTTGATCAGTGGAGATTGTTGGAATCCACATCATAAAGTAGAGTGACTAATGCTAAAATTTAGAGGAAATTATTAGATAACAAAAATCTGTTTCAGAGGACCATATTGGATAATGTAACAGGACATATTTTTTATCTGAAAAAATATAATAAAATTTGTAGAAAAGTTTAGACTGACAAAGACAGTGATATGACTGACAAAAAGTAACACAACTGCTTTTAGAATGATCAGCTTATTGTGATTATAAACATCATATGACACAAAATGTTACTTATCAGAAGTATTGCAAAAGAAAACTTACTTAAGTAATTTGGAACATTGTGGAATTTTCACCTTTTTGCCTAAGTTCAAGTTACTGGGTTCCTTTCCCTGTTTCATTAATATATCTATTAATTTTAGTGCAGAAATACATGGTAACTGAAAGTAGTAGAAGATGGTACTACTGATTTTCTAGCAAAGTGATTTTACCTTTTTTATCATGGCTGTAATCTATTTAACATCTGCATATTTCATACACTGCCCGTCAACCAAGATACTCCTTGTGACTATTAATAACTCTCATTCTTCCTGGGATGTGTCAAAAATTTGAGGAGGCAAGGTACCTCTTAGCTTTAAGAGCACACTACCTATTTCAGGCAGAATTTTCAAAGGACTCCTTTTATCATTTTTATCTACATGGCCACATAAGCAACAAAACCAAAGCTATACAGAGTAGCAATTATGCTGAGTATTTGTGGACTTTAGACTGAATGAGGGAGCTTTTTCATCAGGCATCCCTGTCTCCCCTTCCATGTCTCTCCACCCATTCTTTTCTGCCCTAGCTTTGTTCAGTCTCAGAAGAGTGCAAAGGTCCTACACAGCACACAGATTGCTTCACACAGTAGAACAGCATTTTATATCTACCTTATATATGATTTTGCTCATTAGAGAAAGACAAGGCAAGATGCAAGGTAACACATGATCAGACCTCGAATATTTGACATAAAAAAGTTGTTCTTGATTACTTATGATTTCTTCTTATATTTTGCCCTGTTAATTTATCCTATACAGAGGTAGCTAATGATGCCAAACTGTTGAACATCAATAGTTTGTAAAATATCTTTCCATAAAGAGACTCAGCTTACCTTTCCTCTGTTTTCTATTCTTTACCGTATTATAACACTTTAGTAAATTGTAATTTTTTTCCTATGCTGTTGGTTTTGGGTTTTTTAAGCCAGAAGGTTTGGTGTTTTCTAGTCACTGACACCTAAATATATATTTTCTGTTAGAATATTATCACAGATTAACTGTCTTGTTCTGACCCCTCAAACTAAATGTAGGCAAATACAAATCTAGCGGTTCTATAAATTCTATATTTCTTCTTTGCATTACCTTATCAGGCAATATGCCCTTGTGCTTTAACTTCATTTCCACACTTCCTTCCAAATCCTTTTGATAACTCCTACAGCAAACATAAAGGCCACGCAGGAAAGATTAACCCCTCAGTCTCAAAGATAAAGTGACTTTGTCTGGATTAGTGGAGAAATTGTTGGTAGGGAGGAAGACAGAGGGCACCATCGCTTGAGTAAAGGACATTAAATAAGCACACAAGAAAAATGCTGCATAAATACTATGCATTTACTGCTAGCTTGCTAGAGGAACATGCACATTTTCTTTGCATAATAGGCTCAAAAATGAGCCTAATACATCAAAAATCTGTATTTTCTGGTTGTAAACAATCTGATTTTTTAAGATATATTAAAAAAAAAACTACAAGTAAAAGAAATATTGCTGAACGAAGCATCCAATAGAGTTTGCCTGGAAGACAGAAAACACAAGAGGCAAATTCCTCCCCTTAACAATCTCACTTCACTACAGAAATTGGCAGGAAAATTACAATCATAGAATCATCAGGGTTGGAAAAGACCCTTAAGATATTCCAGTCCAACTTCTAACCCAGCACTGCCATCATAACTCAGAAGAAAAGAAATTATATCAGAGCTCTCAAGGTTCCAAAGTTTCTGAAGCCTCTTCTGCTACCTGAAGTATGTTTGCCTCTAACATTATCGTTACTCTTCGGGACGGCTCAAGTAATGACACATAGACTCCAATCTTCTTGGAGGGCAAAAAACAAAGTTTATTGAAAGACAGATTCATTTATTCAGTGTTTCGGTACAATGAATAGGATTGGTAGTTTAGAGCCTACACCTCTTTGTAAACATCTTTGCCAGTAAACAAGTTGGAAAAAACCAAGTGTCAGGAGAAGGCTATCTACAGGGGTTTTTTTGGGTTCCTCCTTAGAATTTCCCAGGCCAGAATGAGAGTATTGTGTGTTTAACTTTCTCACAGGCTTCAAGCCATTGCCTGGAGCCTAAAAACCTGTTTTCTGACCACTGTCAGTTCCCACATAATGCCAGTGGAATTAACTCCTTAATCTAAGTCTGCCCACGTAATAAGCAAATACTAAATTCTCTCTATTCTATTGTTTGGATTTTTTAGTCTACCTCCCTCTGTCTTTACACATCCAACAATTATAAAAGCCTTTCATTATAATTTAATTTAACTTTTTGGACACCACATATGGTAGGTTTCCACAGACAATCTCCTTTAACTTTATATATCCTTTTCTATCTAAATGATGTTTCATTTGGTTATGCTAAAGCACATGTTTGCTGATATTCTGTGACCTAACATACCCATTTTTTATCAGTCTCATTCCCTATATCATCTGCCAACTTTGTCACTACTGACTTTATGGGTTTTTTTTCCCAGTATGTATAATATCAAACGGAGTGAGACCAAGAATGAATCTTTGTGAGACCCAACTGGAATCGACCCCCTCAGTGACAATTACTGTTGTGGTTTGGCTGCTGGTTAGTCAGCTTCTATCCAGTCAATGCATGTCATGTTGACTTTGTATCATTCTACTTTCTTAATCAAAATGTCATGCAGAAAGAAGACAAATGCCTTACTGATAATTGCTTTCTATCAATTGTCTTATAATCCTACAGGCAAAATAAAAGAATATCAGATTATCAGTATTGACAGTATATATTTTCCAAAAAAATCCATTTCATTATCCTTAACTACCTTACCTGACTTTAATTTTCTATTAGTCAACTACCAGTTCTTCCATTACTTTGCTGAGGTTGATATTTAGGCTTTGTACAGTGGAAATTGCCATTCAGATCAAAAACTGACTGTTGTTTTTTGCTTAAAAAATAAGCAAAATATTCATATCCTATGTTCATTTAGTCCCTTAAAAAAGATGGACATTAGAAAGATATTTCCCATTTAGGGAAAGTTGGTGACAATTTGGAATTACACAGCAAATATTCCTGCTATTTGCTTTGATAGAAGACATGGAGCATTCTCCTCCTTTGAGCCATAGCACAGAATCTATTATGTATGGAAAGAACAGACTGAGCTACTCAGCTGATTTTCTCTAGTGTAGCCTACTCATATAATGTCACATGCCTTTTCTCTCGGTTTGCCCCAGGTAAACCTGTTTTATGGCTATGTTGTTAAACTGTTAGGACTCAAACCATTATTCATTGTTTGATTAGGGCTGTGAAGAAGCATCTGCTAGACAGGAACAACCATTATGTGAGTAAGCTCAAACGTACACTGGTATTTGCAATCATTACATTAGCGAGTCAGCTTGCTATTACTGCTATTATCATGGTTATTTATTGTTTTGTCTTTTCTCTTTTCATATCTTTTTCTTCATTAAAAGATAGCATCCCTGGGCAGAATTCATGCTCCAATGTGATAGGTCATAAGCAAGTACACAGCATGTGCTATGCCTTCATTCAAGAGGTCAGTTTGATATGCATGCATTTTGCATCTCACAAAAATATAGAAACACAGGGTAGTTAACAATACCAGTTATACAACAATTTTATTCTTACTAACTCACTACCTACAGACATTTTACAGATGAAAACAGTCTCTGTTCTGAGCTGATGCAAAATAAATCCATGAAGTCTCCCTGCAGGAGGCAGATGGGAGGGAGGCGAGGAGAGATCTCTAGAGTCCAAGGCAGCTCTTGAAGCATGTGGTTTATTGCATAGGTGGTGGGTACAGGAGCTTTGCTTAAAGCTGCCAGCCACAGCTTGAAGCGTGCCCGAAAGAGGGCTAAGTTCCTGTTACAGTACATTATATCTTTTTCTGTGTGGAATATTCTGATTTACGGTAACCAACCAGTACAAGATACAAATCCTACAGAATTTACATACAGCCTATAGAAACTACTACATTACCATACCGTGCTGCATACTAAACCTTAAAAGCTAATTTCTAGGCTCCTTTTCCCTGCCACATTGGCAGAGTCACTCCCTCTTGGACCCTTGGCATCCCTTTGTTTGCTAAGGGTATTGCTCAATCGACAGGAATCTTGCCTTCAGCTGACTTAATCATTGTCTTCCTGTTACACAGTAAGTAGTGGCTTGGCATCCTATATCTCAAAGCTTGCTTTCATTTCTATTTCGCTTATAGGTTTTATACTCTTAGAATCTTTTGCCAGACAGTCATATTTGTAAGGCTTTCCTGTTTCATCTTCTCCAACACTCCCTGTTTTCATCATAGTGACCATAATTTGGTTTTGAATTTGTACTGCAGGAGAACATTCTGCACAGTAGAGACAGTCAGGCACTCACTCATGAAACGGTGCTGGTTACCAGTTTAAAGAATGACACCTTAACATTGCACTAACAAAAAGAGACTTTGGAGTTAAAAATATAGTGAACAAAGCAGGTATCCTTTACTGTAACTGTGAGTCTAAGAGCAAATGCCAGGGAAAAGGAAAATAAAAAGATTTCTTGGTAAAACCTTAAGATTTTTTAAAAAAATAGTTATGCCATGAAACATTCAGTCTTGTGCTTACTGATTTTTTTAAAAAAGCTGATCCATTAAATACAGTGGTTTCCAGTGCCTCAACTTCCATTTGTCACCAAACATTCCCAAATATGCACAAAATGTGTATATCACCTTTCTAAACCCTATGGGTTTTTAAAATATCTACATTCAACACCCAATCTACAGAGACATTTGAAAAATATATCCTAAAAAGAAACCCTTTAAAAGGAGCATCAAGAGAAGGTGGATACAATAGCAGGCAAAGAAACTCCTTAACTGTTCACATTTTTGCAGAGAGAATAATTACAGTATATATTTTAGGTTCCCAATTACTAGATTTCAAAACTGAGTAAAAGAGCTCTCCTATAAAAGACAGACATTTTGACAAAGCACTCACAAGTGAAATAGAATGTATTTTTATTCTTTTGCCACTTCTTTCCATAGTAGACAATAGTATAAACTAAAGAAAGCAAAAGGCAAGTAGTGCATTTATATTTTCTGCATCAAATTTTCAACAAAAATTCCAACTTAACCAGATTGCAGGTTCCCATTCAATATCTGAATACATGTAGTAAGGACAGAAGTAATCTCCAAAGGAAGAGGAATTACATTAAAATCAAACTGTACTTCTCACAAAATACTTTTAATCTTGTTTACATAGCCTGTGAATTAACTGCTTCCTTAACATGGTTCTTTAATGCATTTAGTCTTAGCACTTCTTGTCCAAGTTCCTTTAAAAACTGCAGGTCAGAATTGCCCTAAGAAGTTCAGTCTGTGCCTAATCCAGAACCAGACTCAACCCTTGAGCTCTCCAACAGATTTACACCTGAAATGAGTCTAAGTGATGAAGCCCTTGGAAAGTCTACTGTGAATATTTTGCTTGGCAAGGAATAAGCCCACAGACTGTAAAATAGTTTATGTAATGAAAGAAGAGATAAGAGATACTGATAACTTCCCCTGATTCATCCAATTCAGATTTTTATTTAGTCCTTCCTATGCCACATATTATTTGGTTGTATAATCTCCATGTTCTCAGTGAAGCTTGTGGTGCTATCCTGCAAATGAACATGGCTTGTTTCACTTTGCAAAGCTCAGCCAAATCCCTAAAATTTCTTTGGCTTTAATCACTTGGGCAAAACCTCTTCATCCAAGCTCAAGTTCAAGGGTGAAAATGACACAAATTAATTTTAAGTATTCGAAAGTTATGTGCTGTCTAAACCAGACATCTAGGCTGGTTTTATAGTAGTTAGATTTTAATATGCCTCCACACACTGATTAATTCTCTCCAAAGATGGACCCCTATACAGGTAATGTTAATTGTCCTCCAAATTTTTTTTTCTTTTCTGTGTTATTGAGGAAGCCTAGACAACAAGGTAGGACAAGGAATAAGATGCCTTTCAAGGAGAAAGTAGGCCCAAATATCTTTATATATTTATAGATTTAAATAACTCTAACTGCTGTGCTTAACAACAATGACAACATTTTTACGGGATTATGCAGATGAGGCAGGTTAATCACAGCTTTTTGATTTAGGAGTATTGTTGTTTTTAACCAGCCTTAGTATAATGTACACACAGTGTCACGACCCAAAGTAGAATTGTCTAAAGTAAAACTTCTTTTTTGTACTCTCTTCTTTCTGAGACTGAAATCTATATAATTTTCAGGGATCATAGAGTACTCTGAGCTCATTGTAGCCAATCTCATTTTTAGCTTTTACCATTTTTGAATGGATATTTAGTTCTGACTGCATTTAAGCTTTCTTTTAATTTCCAGTGACACTGCAAAGAGAAAACAACAATCTTTCCAACCTGTTTTATGTGCTCTTTTTTTGCTCATTATGCTTCCACTGGGACTCTTTCACCACAATTTTTTCTTTACAGAAAGCTACTATTCACTCTCTGCTTTGTTCCAAGTTATCACCATGGACATTTGTTACTGGGTATATAATTTTATGCTTGAGCTCCACCTATCAAAATTTGCTGCATCAACATCTTGTCCTCTGATCATAACATAATTATCACTTTCAGAGATAATGAACCTCATCAAGGTCTTCTCATTTTCATTTGTGAATAAGTTTGGCTACTGCCAGGAGTTAATGAAACTAAAAGGGAAAGAGAGGAGGCAACACTCAGACTGATTGCTGAGAGAGACATTGCTGAGAAAGTGACAGGATACCTTTTAAAAGAAGATCACTGATATATATTTCCTGCCAAATATTCAACTGAACCCTAAATGGAGCAAAGTGTCCTACTGTAAGATTTACAGGATTTTATGGGTTATTTAAAAATGTGTTAGACATTATAATTAATGACTAAAAGGTTTTCTGATTTCAGAAAAAAAATTGATGTGGTTATACACTGAAAACTACAGTGATTTTCTACGAAAATTAGTATTTTCAAATATTTCATGACAGGGAACATAATAATCCCTGCTACAGTTAATAAAATCTAACAATTCATACATTTCATTATTCTCTTTTTGTAAATAGTTGGCACCAAGTGTTTGAGAGAAAGATGAAAGGAACATAGTAATGAATAATTATTGAGGGAAGTTCTCCAAAATCCATAATTAGCTTATACAATGAGGCAGGTGAGCCATTATTTTTTTCAACTTTTTTCCTGTAACCCAAACCAACTAAATAAGATTTTCTTTAATGTAACTAAGAATAACCTTGTTCCTCAATGGTTCATTTTCACATAAACATTCTTTTTATGTAGAATCAAAGAAGACAATATTTAATGCCATAATATATGTAAAACACATGTTGTGGTTCCTTTTATTTAATGGATCAACTCTAGAAGAAAAAATTAGCAGACTAGTTAGAATAACTGGGGAAGATGACAAAAACCAGCACTGAGAACTTGATACTTTATTAGTATTAGAAATTAATAGAGCAGCTCTTAAACTCTTTTCAGAATACAAGCTGAAATTCCTATCCTATTGTTAGTGTTATTTTATCTTAGTAAAAAAATCTTTGATTGGCAATAAGCACATTTTTATACACTTTTCTGCTCAGGGGACTTTTTTCACACAACTGTAATTCCCGCATCTGGAAATAGTAGTTTGGAATTTACGTTCCTTATATCCAGGTTATAATATAAAATGTAGAAAAAAGCAATACCAAACAAAACAAAAGCAAAAAAATCCACAAAGGCAAAGGAGAAATGAGCACTGAAGGAAAAGGAAAAACAGAGAAATGTAAAAAGAAGACTCATGTTTATTTAATGAGTGCTCCTGATGGGGAAGAGAGCCAAAATAACCACTGACATTTTTGTGATTTTGACTTTTTAATTGCTTGTTTATTCCTTTGGGAAACCTGCTCAGGCATCCGTTAGATTTTTGCTAGCTAAATAAAGTGGTTGTTCATGTACTTCAGATTGCATTTGTAACTACCTTCATTTCTTATTTGTTTTTGAATTCACTTTGAGTTGCATGCTGATTTTAGTCATAATGCAATGTCATAAAAAGTAAAGTAATTGTACATTAGAATTTGCATATTCAATTAAACTATACAGAAACATGGAAGAAAAATAAATGCCATACTGTGTTAACTGAGTGGATATTTTATACAGTAATTTATTTTTTTTTTTAAAGAGAAAAACTACAAAGCTTGAGGAACTGAGTCTGCAGTTGGCATAGGTATGGCATAGTCTTTCTCCCTACACAGGTCACCTTCTCCTTTCTAATTTTTAGAGACTGATTTAAGTATAAAAACCATAAAAGGCAGAATTTAACATCCAGAGTTTTATTTTTCACTAATTTGGAGAACTCTGACTTGGTCATCATGTAAATACTCAATTCCTATTTGAACCTCACTAAATTTAGCCTAAATAAACTCTTGAAAGTAGAAGTGTCAAAGTTTAACTGCACAGTATGTGAAAAGATACAGATAATCTTTCAGGTTTCTGCCTTTAAATAAAATTGAATGTTTCCATGTTCTCATGTTATGAAACAAGTAGATAAGTATGTTCACTCCATCTTGCCTACCAGTGATTATATTGTAGGTTTTCCTCACATTCTCTCTTACTCGTTTCTTTTCTAAAGCAAATAATCCTAACCTTTTCAGCCTCTTTTCACCCTACAGCTTCAGTATTTTCACCCTTCTTGAGCTTCTTTCATCTTTTTAAAAGCACAGTCACCAAAAGCCCAGAGGAGATTTCACTATTGACTTGTAGACTTGTTTCCAATTTGATATTCACAACTCTTCATTTATGATAGTCATTTTGGAGAAGAAAGATTTGCATTTCTCTTTCTTATGCACTTTACCTAGCTTTTGATAATGTCACATAGTTGCCTGCTTGTTAAGTTGCCCGTTGTCCCATTTAGTTATAGCTTTCTGGAGCTCTTCACAGCCCTTTCTGGTCCTGATTAGCGTAAGTAATCTTCCCATTTGTTGTCTCAGTCCTCACTTGCTTTCCAGGGACAGTTCTTGTATGAAGGAAAACTATTAATCATTTCTCACAATAAAACATTTATTCTCTCTTGTCCTCTAGGTAGATTTTTATCCATAACAATACTTGGCCTTTCCATTCATGTTTAATTCATTTCTCAGATTTCTCAAGTCTTTGACAAGACAATTAAAGTCTTGCCTTATACCTAAACTATACTCACAGGAATTCACAAAACTACATTCAAAGAATTCTAAAAGATTCAACTATGTGTAATTTTTTTTTCCCTTGGAAAAGGAACATTCTTGGCAATGTTAAGATTAGAGACCTTATTAATATGTGAGATGGGGAACGTGTATGCCTATGAAAATTCAGAATTTTAGAAGCATATAACAGGCTTAATATATCCACTGCAAGAGAAGATGCTCTGTGTTGAAACCGTGGGGGGAGGGAGATGAGTTGTCAATACTTGAATTACAAGAGGAACTCCTAACAGCTTACACTTTACTGGATATTTGAACATCTACCTCTCAATAAAAATACATTTTTTTGTGTGGCTTCTTTAATGTCTGGTATAGCATACACTTCCTTTGGTGTAATTAGCTAAAATCAGGGACAAAAAGTCAAGCTTGATAGGCTCTGATGATCCTCAGGCTACCATTTTAGATATCGTGTTCATCTATCAGGTAGGTATTTCCAGGTGTTTGTCACCATTTTGTTTGTAGTGTTTCTTTTTTATAATGTCATTGGAGTCAATATTCATATATTTTTCTCAGTTTTACTTTTAGCTGTATAAGGGGCTTTCTGATGTGGCCCTCCACTGATTAGTAAAATGTGCCACTTTTTTCCGATACTAGTTTTCCCCTGTATTATTATCAGTTGTATTCTCCTTTGTTTTGAAAGTTTCTTTCTCTCTAATTTTTTTATTACTTGGCTTTGAATAACTTTGATCAACTTAAATACTCTTCCTTCAATATACCAATTCTCTTTGCACAATAGCAGGCCTGAAAGAGAATACAAAGGATGAAAAAGCATTGACTGCAGTGAATAACAGTGGAATAGTGACAGGAAGGAAATACTGAAGGAGTTTTTTTCCTGACTGACCAGGAAAACCTCTTGCTCAGTTGTTATGGCTATTTAGGCTTAAGTTTCTACTGGAAGTATTTTGCCAGAGCGCTAGGGTAGAGGTCTGCTATCTGACTGTTCCTCACATAGAAAAAAATCGTCTTTTGTTGCTACAATTCTTTTGTTGAGAACTTAAGGGCTTTTTGTTCGCAACTAAAAACTCTGAATCACTTCTCAACTAACAGGAAACTCAATGTCAGCTTTTTTTTTTTTTATGGCAAAAAACTTTTTTTTTCCCTGGGTTTTCATTGGGGAATTAGTAGAAATTCCAGAAACTGAGATGAAATAACCATTTCTATTTTAACAGCCTTCTGTAAAGCATGAGACTATCTTTCTCACAAATAAAACAGATGTTCTGCTTTTCTAGCATGTAGCTGCCAGTTAAAGTTTACAACATCTTCCAGGAAAGGAATGGTAGATTTCAATATATCTTTTACATTTTTAAACATTAATAATATAGTGCATAATTTCCCCAATATATTTCTCTTCCACTGCCAGAAGGCTTTATTTAAGCATCCAAAGCAGTTATGAAACTTTGTCAAGTTTTGTTCAGTTTTTTACCTCTGATTCTGATTTGAATACAATGAATTACCTGAATTATTTTCCTGAAACTTAACACTGAGGTGCTTCCAATGAAATATGTAACAGAAATTGATCATTTTCAAAGAATGGCTTTCAGCATAGCAGCAAGGAAAGGAAATAAAGGGGTCTATTTCTCCTCCTCAAGTGATGTCAAAGAGCCTTGACCAGCCCCTGAGGGACTGTGTGAAAGCAGGGTTTGAGTAGGAAGCATTTCAGCCTCAGGGGAGAGTAAAAGTCTTGAGAAGATCTTGATAAATGGAAGAAGATACAAAATCTGGGTACAGCTGGTTCCCCAGTACTGGTACCATTTATGTGAAAGAAACCATACAACTAACTACAAGATATTATGGTCAGAAAAAATAGAAGAACATCCAGGAACAGGGAATTGTTCAAGATTCTCATACAAGAAAGATAGAGAGGGTCCAGTACAGAAAACTCTCCAAACAAAGGATAAATACAGATTTTAACAATTTAAAGATAAGAAATTTTCTGAAGTCAGAAAAGATGGTAGAGTTGACCCTTTACTGAGGGCTGAGTAAAACTACCGAAATTAGAATCAAAATCTGTAGATTCAAACATCTCCCTTTTGCAAATGATGAATTGAGCAATTGGAGAAGTGTGTTTAAATAAACTGTAGGAGTGAAAGATAACGCAGAGGCTTAGTGCAGAGCTATGCAGCAGGCATCCGTATATTTCTAAGAATTGAGTTTGTGAAAAATGCATATTGGGTGTTTTGGCTCTACGCAGATATTTACTATATGTAATATGCTAGTTAGAAAGGTTATGTAATATTAACATTTGAAACAAATGGTGGATGTAGTTTTTAACATTAAGTTTTAGTAAAAATCTGTGTATAAGGTTTTTTTCTTAGCTTAAGGGAGAGAGACTATTCCAGGTAAATGTTTTACAGGAGATAAAAAAACCCCCCTCTCCCTCTTCAGACAAAAGAATGCATCTCTCAGAACGCAGACGCTCCCAATCAACAAAAGCACGATCCCATGTCGCCAAAAGGCTTAAGCCAAAGACTCTTGAAAAACAAGTTTGTTGATAAAGCATGCATAATTATGAAGTTTCAGTACTCAAAAAGGACCAGTTTTCGAGTAAAGATTGCCTTTCTCTGTCCTGACATGGAGTCGGGAGGAGAAAGGACATTGCTTACCTATTTTCTTTGCCCCTTTTGTTGTCTCCTTATTTGTCCTGTCTCTAAAACTTTCTAAACTTTTATTTGTATTAATTTTCTTTTTGTAACCAATTTTATTCTTTATTAAATTTTCATAAATTTCTAAAAATGAGTGATTGGCATTTATCACAAGTTGAATGTGAACTAACTGAAATCTTAAAATGAACAACAGATTAGTTCACAGAGTTGAAATGAACCTTTTTTTTTCAGATGTTACGATCTAACACTGGGATTCAACTGCTGTGCAACATTAATTCTTTATGTATTTGAAATGAATAGGACACTGTAATCAGGTTTTCCCTTAGGGTGCTATTGCGCCGCTCCTTGTAGCCTTCTGACTTAGAAGCAAATAGTACATCCCTCTTACAGAAAACACTTTTTTTTTTTTGATCACTACTTTTAGCTGTTTTACAGTGCTGTACATCACAGCCTGAATGATTCTGAACTAGTCACTTTTATTTACAAGCAGAAGAATGTCATCAGAATGTAACTGTCATCAGAACACTAAGAAGTTAAAAACACCAGAATATTGAAATGGGATTCTGCACTGATCATGCCAAAATTATTTATGGAGATGGATAAAATTTAAAAATAAAAAATAGTGATAGCTGTTTATTTATTACTCCAAACACCCACATTCATATTTTATTTTCCACTCGTTGACATTGAAATTAAGCAAGGCAATCTTTACGTTACAACAAAGATAACAGCTCCACATAGTACCACACACATTATGTAACCATCAGCAAGAGGATAAAAAAGTGAGTAGAAGTTGATAGGAATTTCTAGAGAATTTTACTAATTTACACTGGAATTTTTTGTAATGGTTTGGCAAGCATTGCCTAGTATTGTATATAATAATATTAGTAGATATTATCTTGAAATTTATAGCATGTGGAATGTCCTACCTTGATGCAATCTATCAATTACATTAGTATAAATACTAATATAGAATGGGTGAGGGTTATAACCTTTTCCCTCACTGTACACTAGCAAGCTGGTTTCCATAACCCTTCTCATTTCATTATGTTCCCTGGATTTTTCTCTGCTTGTTAACTGTAATCCTAATGATCACATGTAATTCACAGCAGCTTGTCTTTCTTAATTCACTTATCACTACTCTATGCATTCCCTTGCAATCTGCAGCTTTCCTTAGGTTTTCAAACCTGTCAGCCCAGTGTAGAGCAAAGAGTTAGTGGTAAAGAGGAAAAGATGCAATATTCCAGAAAGAAAAACAAAATAATGTTAAACAAGCAGCAATCAGGTATGAGTTTAGACAGGTAAATTTCAGATTCTTCAAATTTCCAGCTTTTCTCAAAAAATCTGGCTGAAGAATTCTGCATGAACAATGGAGGACATTGTGGAAAATGGGTGTGGACAATGAAGGGGAATTAGACTGGGTGTGAAGTTTTACGACACGTAAGTATTCAAAAAGTTCAAATGGAAACATACAGGACCTGTAATAATGAGGAAATTGATGCAAGACATGAGGAGTGATTAATGTTTCTTTCCTCAAACAAAATTTGAAAGGATCCAAATGCAAATAGGAGTTATCACCCTAATAGTGTGGTTCCTGATCCAATTTGTCTGTTTAAATGTTTCTTAATAAATGATACTTAGAATGGTGACAAATTGAAAAGAAAATATGACAAATTCCACGCAATAAACACCAATGAACCTCTCAAAGTCAAAAGGCAGATAAATGGAAGAGCAACTGAAAGCACACAGGTATTACACACAGGTATTACAGGGAGGAGAAAGACCTGGAGAAGTACTGATCTTAATAAAGGGCAGCAGATAATTTTTCTTTGACCAGGAAGCAAGTGATAGAACTATGGGATAGCCTGAGTTGGAAGGGACCCAAGCCTAAAAATGACCAGCAATTTTAATCACAAGAATAACAAACTGAAAAGATGAAAAGCTTTTAAATGGCAGAGCAACAAACAGGTCTGTTTTGAGACAATACAGCCACATGACTTGCACTGCAGAAAAAAAGGCTGGTTGTAATGGTGCCTTCTCCAACTTTAACCAACACAGGTTCCAGATTTCTCTGACAGTATATAAAATCCTGTAAGTAGATGATAGTCCTCAGAAAAGGTGTCTTGGGTTATGGAACCAAAAATGTGTATTCTATTTCATCTGCTGAAAGCAGTTGGGGAGATGTTCTTTTTTACCTCTTGTAACTCTGGAAGGAGGGGGGCGGATGCCTTCTGATAATGGGCCAACTGTTAAAACCAGGTAGGGCAGTGTTCCTTATTCTTTCACCGCCTGTCCTATTTTCTGCTAATGGACCATTAAGACACCCCTAAAAGCACACATCCCCAAACTTACCCTCCCCAAAGCAGTGCATCCACATTCCATCATCCTATTGTAAGATGCTCCACCCAGTGGGGGGAGCCAACCATTCCTACCTGGATAAAACTGAGACGTAGGAACACAAGGTATCTGGCTTCACCCGATTTCTGGAGGAAGACTGGACCCTTCTCACCATCACTGGACCCTATCTACAGGATCATCTCTACTCTAACAGAGTCACATCTGCCACTCCCGGAGGACTCACTTTTGGACTGCTTCCAACACCCTGACCAACAGGGTGTCAGGTTGTAGCCCTGACTCTGTCAGGGTTTCTAGGATTGTTGCTTGTTTGTTTGCTTGTTTGGTTGGGTGGTTTTGTTGTCTACTACATTTGTACTGTTAATATTCCTAGTAAAGAACTGTTATTCCTATTCCCAAATCTTTGCCTGAGAGCCCTTAATTGCAAAAATTATAATTTGGAGGGGGTGAGGGGTTTACATTCTCCATTCTAAGGGAAACTCCAGCTTTCCCTGTCAGATACCTGTCTTTCCAAGCCAAGACAGAAGGTAAGAGGGAAATTAGCTTTCCTTGAGATGACCAGTGAAATTTCTCAGACCTTTCAAACACTAAACAGAGACATGAAAAGAAGAAAAACATTAGCAAAGATTATACATCCTATGTATTCACCATGGTGTGCAGAAGAGAGGACTTGGGATTGAATTAGTAACTCCAAACCAGGAAAGAAGAATGTAGGTTTGAGGTCCAGATAACATGCATCAAAAGCACTGTAAGCTAGTAAGGAAGTTGGGGTGATGGGAAAAAGGGAAAAAACTTAATTAAAGCACAAGGTATGAATTTTTTTGTGCATGAGGAAAAGCTGATGTGAAATATTAGTAAGACTTAGTAAATTAGTACGGTTGCATAAATGCAAAAAGAATATATAAAATGTCACAGATCATTGCCTAAGGATCCTGATAGAATTCTTGCACAAAGTAAAAAGCTTAGTTGACTTTCAGTATGATAAAGTCTAATGCCTACAGTATCAACATTTACAGCATTGCCACATTACCTTTTAATTAGATGCAAAGGCAACAGTTGACATTCTGTAAATAAGGGCATAAAACATAAAATAATTGGCTGAGGAACTACTGTAGTCTTCCCATATTAGAAAAAGAATTGAAACAAGTATTTCTAATACTCTTCCACTATAAATCTAAACCAGAGAATATTATATTTAATTTTCCAGATGTTTTCTGTGGAAAAACAAATAGGTCTAAAACAACTTATGAAGGATGTTTTGAAATTTTAATTTTATTGTAAACTCTGGAATCTAAGAGTTATTTGATTTATTTCTATTTTGTAACATGCCACCTCTTCTCCATTTCTTTTGATAAACTAACATGCAGTCGTGTTGATAGCTGTAATCCAGCTTCCGTGCATCTGCACTTTCTGCCTATTCAAAGGTCCAGACCATAGCTACATTCAGAGGTCTTATACATCCCTCTCACACGTGACAGATTATTGAACAGTGGCAACAGCTAAGTGGAAACTTCCTCTGCAAGTGAAAAGTTCTTTTCTAAGAGAACTTTTGCAAGCATTTGAAAAAACATTTTGGATGTTGTGGTGGCTTGACCCTGGCTGTAAAGCCAGGGCCCATGAAGGCTACTCACTCTCCTCCTCAAACTGGACAGAGGGAGAGAAAACAAAAGGCTTCTGAGTTGAGGTAAGGATGGGGAGAGATCACTCACCAATTTACCATCACGGGCACAAGAGATTTGGCTTGGGGAAATTAGCTGAACTTTATATCAGTCAAAATTAGAGCGGGACAATGAGGAGTAAAACACGTCTTAAAAGCACCTTCCCCAACCACTACCTTCTTTCTAGGCTTAACTTTATTGTCTACAACCAGTATGGGCCCCTTTTCCACAGGGCACAGTTCTTCAGGAGCAGCCTGCTCTGTGACTGTGTGTGATTCCTGCCTTACCTCAACTCATGAGCCTTGCATTATATTTTCTCTTCCCTATGCAGTTTGAGAAGGGGAGTGATAGAATGGCTTTGGTGGGCACCTGACATTCAGACAGAGTCAAACCACCACAGACATCCCCGCCAACATGTCTTAATGAAGTGATAATGAAGATCAAGGAAACAGTGAATATATCAGCTCCTGCCAAAGCACATGACAATCCCTTATTTCAAGGGCTGAATAAAGCCCAAGGATCAGATTGCAAAGGAGCTCCTTCTTCCTGCTTTGGGAAATACTCAATAAAACTTATTTGAAAGTGCAGAAGTCTTTTATCTATTACTGTAGCAATTAATTACTGCACTCAACAGCAAAATTCCCAGTTTTCCTTTAAAACTGATTCTCTTTCATTCTGAAGCAGCTCTTTTATGTGTTCTCATTTTACACATTGTGATTCTTTTTCAGGATGAATTTGAAGAGCAAGAAGGCTTCCGTTTGTCATCTCCTGATTGCTGCACACTTTGTAAAACACAACATTCTAAAGCAAGGTGGAAGGAATTGACTCCTTTGTGGGAACAGCTGGAAATATTTAGAGAATAATACTTCAGAGTGCAGGTTGAAGCAGGCTGCAGTACCTCTGCAGACCATCGCAGATTGAGAATAAATCCAAAGTTATCTTTGCAGGGTTTATTACAGCCCAGATAAAGGTTGCTGGGTGAAAACAACCCTAAATGAAAAGGTTACTTAGAGCTACTTGCTACTTGAGGACATGGCTGGCAGAGAGAGTAAGACCTGTTTTGCAGTCTACCCCTTTCACTCTTTGCATTCTATTTTTTTCTCCTTTTTAAAAAAGAGTTTCTCTTTACAGTTATAGTTCTAATAAAAAGAGGGTTATAAAAGCTGTTTCATCTTGTTGGAAAGCCTGTGTAAAAAGCAAAGACATTGGCAGAAGTGACTTAAAATCTCTAGCTGGTTTGGGGTGTTGTGCAAGAATTTCAGTGGTTATTCACTTGTTAATCAACATTAAAAAGAAAAGGTATCATTCTTCAATACATGGATGTATTCAACTCCAAATTTCTGTATCTGACTTGGAACTATATTATGCACTTGGAGCAGAGTCATCCTGGGAAGAAGCCAGAAAAAGTTTCCAAAATGTCAATAGCTGGAGGCATCACGCCCATATAATGCAAGAGAGCTCTCTCACCCCATTATTCCTGACATATCCTTTAGATGCAATTATTCCATTGGATGCCTCCATTTGTGCAAAGGGGGAAAGTTAGCTGTAGGCCAGCCAAATTCTAACACACAAGGCTAAAATTCTTTCTGGACGAGTTGCAGTGCTGTCAGTGTGTGCAGGATTCCCTCTTTTCCCCTCAGGTACTGCAGACTCCGCAGGATGGAAGTCAGACAATGTGCAGTGATACAGCTTAAGCCAAAGTTTGCTTGAGAGAATTTGGGACAGTATTCTTTTACAAAAACCTTTGATAAAGAAGGTACCTGCATTTGTTGCTTTCCCACCCCACCCCTACAACTGCACATGCTGAAAGCCTTTGTTAGAGTCAGTTGTTTGCTGAGATGAGCAAGTGTTGCTGCCTAGTCTGCAACCCTCCTCCCTCACTGTGATTGATGAGGCAGAATATTTTGTATTTGGAATTCAGCTTAGCATTTAAGTGACCTAATATTGTCCCAGAATTCAACTAGATATAATTTGATTTTCTATGTTATTGAGTCTGAATAATCTCTTTTTAATTAAATGTATCTTGGATTTAGTTTCATGCTCTTTACACAAATATGTCCAGCATATCTTACGCTACGGCTACTACACATGGACAAGTATTAGTATTCATTTGTATTTTATAGTACATTTTGGTAACAAATAAACAATGCAATGAATCAAATTAATGGAGAGAAAATACTTACTGTTCCACATACTTTCTGCACTATTTTGGTTCCACAAGGTTGCTGTATTTAAGAGTTGATTTAAAAGATGCAGCGTTTTTCACTCGATAACAGCTGTCATTGGACATACACACTGAAGTGGTAACTGTAAGCAGTTTCATTTGCAAAAAAAATGTATCAATTGGGCCTCTTAAGTGGCCTGACAAATTATTCACAGTAATTCAAAAAATAGTAATGAAATCATAGAAATAACACCAAACTGTCAACAGCAGCAACAGCAAAGTTTAAAAACATTTGAGGAATGTTTTTATTTTTCACTACCTACCACTTATAAGTTTCAGCCAAAAGGGAGTTATAGACAGTTATTCCTGTAGGGATTAGCCATTTTAATAACTAAGTTTTTCAGAACTATGTGTCTGTAAATTAAAAAAAAAATCCATTTTTCTCATCAGTAAGTTGGGTTTTCTTTCATTAAACATTTATGTTTCTAATTATACATGCACCTATAACCTGCTTGAGTTGGCACATCAACATTTTCTTCAGTACGTCTTGAAAATGTGAAGGTAAGAATATTAAACTATTCCCATGGCAATTAAACACATTCAAGGAAAAGGCTTTTTGAAAAGTTTTGTCCTGGTATTTAGAAGTTTGGGACAGTCTCTCTGTAAAGCAGGAAAGCTGGGATGCCTGCTGTAGTCTGTTGAGGTGTTTGATGAAGCACAAAGGCAGAACAAGTCCCAGATGGAGTATTACTGCCTTATACATGCAAAGTTTGAAGTTTTAGTGTATCCTCTCCATCTGTTACATCTTTAACTTATATGCTGTCATCAGCAGCCATATCACATCTGACCAGATGAAATAAAATATACTGTCAGGAAGTTCATTGGCAAAAATTTTACAGCAAGAAAGAACTAGACTTGCTCAACTAAAAGTTTCCATCTCCAACCACGGAAACTGTAAGAACTGTCTTTATTTGAGAGTTTTGGAGTTTTATTCATAGTACTCACTCTACTCACAGATGTTCAGTTTGTAAGTGTGGTCTCAGCTATAGCACCTTAACTTGCTTTGTGCAAACCCTTTTGTTTAATACCTCTCTTCCTCAAAAACAATAAAGGACAAGTAGACTGTAGCCAGGTGCAAATATATCACAAAGAAAAAAATGCACTATTTAGTTTTATTTTTTTCATTAAGAAGAAATCAGAAACTCTTCACTAACTGGAGAGGCTTAGTCAGGGAGCCAGTCTATGGATTTCAAAGCCCTGAAGACACTTCAGCCTCCACATAGTCAATGTATCAGTGCCCATCAAACTGAAAAATAATTCTCCTTCTACAGTGTCCTAAAATATTTTACAACCAGGAAAACAGAAAGCATAAACATGCATGGAAGTCTAAAATATCATCAGATGAACTTACCAGCCCTGCCAAGTTCATGCTACCTCTTTGAGAAAAAAAAATAAAATCTAGAAGTAATAGCCCTCCTTAACTGTACATTCTCCCTCATTTTAAAGGGACTAAAAGGAAAAAAATTACAGTGAAAATGTGTTGTGTTCAAGAATAATGGGTGATTGCACTTCTGTCAATACAGTGGGAGTAATAAACGGTTGTTTTGGGATGCCTCCTCTGTTTCAGAACTGGGAGAAGAGCTCTTCTTTAAGAAGCTTATCATAGTGTACAATGGTGTGGATTCAAAAAGTGTGAATGCTGCAGCTAAACTTCATAGACTGATGGACCTGAGGGCCTCAAGGGTCAATCTGATTATAAAGTTGGATTACTTCCCACAGGTCGTTATATTTTACCCAATTGCCTCTGAACTAAATTCAGTAACTTGCATTTCAGCTAAAGTGTATCCTTCAAGAGTAGAATTCAATTTTCATCTGAAAAGAAGGAAAAATTATTAATTCCCTTAAAAAAAAGGAAAGAGACCTTGGTAGATGAATCATAACAGTTTCAAGTTTCCTGATCAGTAATGTATTACTAGCCAACAGTGGGTCAGTGACCTGTATGAAATACAATAATGATCTCAAGGTGCATCACAAAATCTATCTTAGCGCCAATTAATTGGCATCCCTGTTGGCAGTTTTGGAAGAAATTGCAAGAACTGATTGAGCACTGAAAATGAGCTCTCATTCCCACAAGGGAGTCTTTTCAGCTTAAAATCGAAGGTGTTTTGGAAGACACATATAAAAATGTGCAGAACTCACGGCTCTGTATCTGTTCTCTTGGAAAATACAGAACTCCTGTTTTCAGAATTCTTGTTGAACCAATCTGTGAGTGTCCCAGTTATTTCTATTAATAAATGGGGAAAATCCAGGAAGTGCAGAATAAACTGATTTGTTATACAAGCATACATGTAGAACTCAGTTGTGCCTCCATGGCAGGAAATTAGAGACAGTAAGACAGCTTTTTGCTTCTCCATATCTTCCCTAAGATATAGTGTATTTAAAACAAATTCTTCACCTACTGTTCTTATTACTTTAGGGAATACTACACAGACATGCCAGTCTTTTTACTGATTGTTTTCAACTCCACTTAGTACTTTTTTATATTAGTGCACCTTAATTTGTTATTTTATTATTGCTGCAGGGCATATACACGTCATTATGTTTTAGGGTAGAGGCTCATCCTTATGGTGATTACTCAAGAAGGATGTTTTGATAGCTTTAATGGGCCAATAATCCAGTAATGAAGGCTCTGTAATGGAATTCAGTGTTGTTGTGAAAATTGTACTCCACAGTGATATGATTTGAAGAGCTGTAAAGCTGTGCAAGTAGAATAATATGTTAATATAATTTTCTATAGGTTTGCAGGTTTGCTATCTATGTGTTTGTTTAGAATACTAGCTTTCACAAATGAGATATTTCCTTGAGCTACTGAGGACTTTTTTTCATAATACTGCAATTTTTGTATTATTTTACTAGTTTTCTGCAACTAGATGTTTAGAAAACTTGATTAAGATAATAATTATAGGAAGGAAATATGACATTCTGTGATGAAAATAATTTGTTATACTTTGCAAAAGAAATTATGAATTGGACATTCCTTGTACCTTTATGAAAATGAGAACAAATACATTGAAATTATAAAAAAATTAACATATCTTTTACTACATTAAATGTTGGTAAATGGTCAGAATAGGTCAGCTGTTGTGTATATGAATTGTCATAGCTAATGAGGCCTCTTTGTTCAAGTCACATACAGTGATAGCAACCAGTTTGTGTACCCTTGCCAGTACTACATGGGGGATTTTTGGACATGCAGCCCTGAGAAAACCTCACATAGTCTAGTGCTCAAATATGAGATTTAACTTTTAAAAAGTCTTTTTCACTATTTCATAGCTTTCTTTGTTCAGGAAAGAAATTGAGTGGTATGGTTTAGGCACTACAAGTTTAATGTATCATCTGTAATAATTTTTAACTAAGAACTCATCAGCTGTTTTTAAAGCATACATGATTCAGGTTGTACTGGCTTCACTGGGTACTAAATTTCAAAACCTGATTTCACTTGGGAAGCTGAGATAAAACCTGAATATAAGGTGATAATAAGTGATAATGACTATATTATCTTAGCGCAGTAATTAAATCAGAATAAATCTGGTAACATTAGAAACTTCATAGAGGTCACTATTAAAACAATTAGGGTGAATACTGTAAAAATAAAAATGTACTGAGAAAAAGGATGTTGCTTTTGTGATAAACTGTGACTATACGACACACCATACATAAAAAATCCCCAAACCTCTAATAATTGAAGGTATAATCAGAAAAACATTTAAAATATTCTGGAAACTGGTGGCTAGAGAACAGAGAAAGACAGCAAAGATTTTCCTGCGTGAATGAGCCCCATCAGTGCAAAAGTGGAAAAGTCCCTGTGTCTCTAGGAAGGGTTTCTTTTTGTCTTTTTCTTCATGTGCATCAAGTAGAAATATCTCTAATGAGGTGGAACCTGTACCTCAAACTCCCACACATCTTTGTACAAGTGGGCCAATCTGATAATTTAGATTCTAATAGAAGGAACAAGCCCTGAAATTAATTCAAAAGGCAGCCAGCCTGAGAGCTTTAGGAAGCTCTGTGGTTGGTGAAATGTAGGGTATTTTCATAGAACTTGACTAAACTCCAAATTGACTAACTTAATTCCAAATACTACTCTATTATCACCTATTTTGTATGCCACTACTGATTTACAAAGCCTTATCCCTAAAAGAAGATAACTTTTATTTTTTTCTTGCTAATTTTAGTGTATTTATGGTTGCCTTGTGCTGTATTGATTATAAAACTCAACAAAATAAACAATGTTTACAAGAAATGGTGAGCAATCAATGGGTAAAAGACAAGCTTTCACTGAATGAACATACATTTCCTTTGTAAAAGGCCAGAAAAAAAACCCTGAGTTTCTGTTTGTTTAATCTACAATTCACTTTGATGAAGCATTGTACCAGAATACTCTGACTTGATCTCTTGGATACTGAAAGGAAATTTCTCTATGTAAATGATTTAAAGAGATCAATCAACAATCTCTCTTGTTCAGTCTTTCGGAACAGAAAGGAATTCTAAGAATGTTTGATATATAGTATCCATCTGACACCAAAATAAAGGAAATAGATGTTTGGACTTCAAGTTCAAAGAATCACTTTTTGTATATCTGTGTGGGAACTTTTAAATGTAATTTTTTATTTGGATGCTGGAACAGGCTCCCCAGGGAGGTGGTCACAGAACCAATGGAGTTCAAGAAACATTTGTAGAACACTCTCAGGCACATGATGCGATTCTTGAAGTTGTCCTGTGCAGGGCCAGAACTCGACTTGGATGATCCTTATGGTTCCCTTCCAACTATGGATATTGTATGATTCTTGCAACTGAACTTCCTTATATGCGTTAACTTTCAGAAAGGGGATACAGAGTGGATACTGGGCTGGAAATGGGAATGATTTCTTTTTTTTTTTTTCTTTAAGTGCTGGTCCACATGCATACAGACTTTTCAGACTGAGACCAAAGTACTAAAACCTAGAAATTCTGTTAGTAAATACCTATATCAGCTAACATGACACCCATAGCTAATAAAGATTCTTCTGAAACCTGGTCCAAATTCGCTACAAATGTTCAATATTAGGATGTTATATTAATTTAATGCAGCTGTCGTTACCTTGTGATATCAGGGGGTTAGATAATTTTTATTCTCACCCCATGTCATGGTTTAACTCCAGCCAGCAACTAGGCACCAGAGAACTCCTCACTCAATATCCTCAGGTGGGATAGGGGAGAGAACTGGAAGGGTAAAAGTGAGAAATCTCATGGGTTGAGATAAAGGCAGTTTAACATGTAAAGTAAAAGCTGCACAGGCAAGCAAAACAAAGCAATGAATTCATTCACCCCTTCCCCTGAGCAGGCAGGTATTCAGTCATCTCCAACAGAGCAGGGTTCCATCACCTTTAATGGTGGCTTGGGAGGACAAGCACCGTCCCTCCAAATGTCCCTTCTTCCTCCTTTTTCCCCAGCTCTATATGATGGGCATGATGCCATATAGTGGGAAATATGCCTTTGGTCAGTGAGGATTGGTTGTCCTGGCTCTGCCACCTCACAGCTCTTTGTGCACCTCAGCCTCCTCTCTGGCAAGGTGGGTGAGGACTTGTGCAAGAGTTGTTCAACAGTAATGGAAACATCTCTGTGTTATTGACCCTATTTTCTGCACAATTCAAAGCTTTGTATCTTCTGTGATAAAAATTAACTCTATCCCAGTCAGACCCAGAACTCACCGCCATGAGGATTGGATTCTACGGCAAGATTGCAAGCCCTTAGCAGGATGTAGCTGCAAATGCAAAATTTTCTTCTTTTTCCTTGTTGCCAGGTATTTCAGACACTGCATTAAGGTTTTGCAAAAATTTTAATAATTTGTATTATTCCTAGACTTGGCGATGCATAAGGTGGTCCTTTTCATCAACTGATGATGTACTGCACCTATTTTTCACCTTCACAAATAGAGAATTCATGGGCCTGGAAGACAAGCAAACATCACTTTCACAGCTTTTCTAGATTATTCCTAAAAGACATGGCAAAACGTTTAACTGCTCAGTTGGCTATTTGGGCATTAGAGAAAAGCCAGTCATGCCAAACACACTTCTTAATGTGTTGTCTGAAACAATGAACCACCTCCTCAATTAAAATAGGTAGAACACACTTCCAGCCTTGAAGTAATCATAAATAGTGCTGGTGTGCTACTTAGCTTGTCTGTGCACTGTATGAAAGCCTCAGGTTGTGTGCCAGAAATGTCAGCTTGTACAGTGCAGTACAGGGTGAGGGTGAAACTGTTGGAAAGGACAGTCTCATTCACATGCAGCTCACAAGGTGTTGTGTAAGACTGCATCAGAGTCTTTATGACTTCCTGGGGTAGTAAATTTCCATCTGACTGACAAGAGGAGTAATTGCTATGTGCAGAATAAAATCTTCTATTTTTATGAACTGTTTCCTTATTTCTATCAAATATCATAATTGCTGTTATTACTGATCATTACAGTTGTGTTGGGCAGAATGCATAAAAAATTTTGTGAATTAACATATTACTATGGAGGACAGTGAAGTAATGTCATTTCCTTGGGTCTGGAAGCTGTATATTCCACATTATCCTTTGTATTAATTGTGCTGTTTAAAGACCCTTTTGGCACTATGGAGGTGTCTGCATTGAAATTTCTGCAAAGGGGTTCAGGGTTCTCTTGTGAAATTATGTTATACAAGTTCTCCACCTCACTACAAGAACACAAATTAAAGGAATGCCTTAATTAATAAACAAACTGATCTATATAGACATCTATATAAATATCAGGCTATGGTGAATTTGTCACAGATGTCTTTGCTTGTGCTATAACTATGGTTAAAAAATAGTAACATGCACACATTGGGTAAGAAGAAGATTAAAAAAGTGAGAAAGTGAGAAAAAGTTAATATACTCTAGGTGATGTGCCACAAAACAAAACAAAACAAAACAAAACAAAACTATTCAGGCTGGCTTTGTAAGCAGTGGCTCAAGCAGAGCTAAAAGATTTTTCTCCTTTAGAGAGACTGAAAATTGCATATGCTTGCTTAGTTGTTAGGATTTTTTTATATCAGAGAACATATCTAAGCCTCTGTATCAGCTCAAACTTCCCTTGAATTTCATAATCCACTTCAAATCTTGATTTTTAAAACTGCTTCCCTTGGAAAAGAAAAGAATCATCAGTTGCTGTGGGTCTTAAAAACAGCCAACAAGGCAGGTGTCCTGGTGGGAGTACGTTACAGACCACGCAAACAGGGCAAACAGGCAGCCAAAATATTTCATAAGCAGCTGGGAGAGGTTTCACACTCTCTGGCCCTTGGTGGGGACTTGAGATTACCAGATGTCTGCTGGAAATACAACACAGCAGAGGACACAGCCTAGGAGGTTCTGGAGCGTGTGGCTGAAAACTGCCTGACACAGCTGGTGAAGGAGCCCCTAGGGAAGTTACCCACTGACCTGGTGTTTGTGTTCAGCAAATGACTGGTGAGGGATGTGAAGGCTGGAGACCTCTAGGCTGTCATGTATCTAAGGAGGCACTCAGCAGAACCTTGGACTTCCAGAGGGCAGACTTTGGCCTGCTGAGGAGCCTGTTCACAGAGTCCCCTGTGGGAGGGCAGTCGTGAAAGACAAAATGACCATGACTGGCAAATGTCCAGGGATGCTGGACATGCTTTAAGAAGGAGATCTTGAAGGTAGAGAACCAGGTTGTTCCCATGTGTTGAACTCATAAAATTCTATCAAGTTTTGTTAGGTAGATTTCTGTTATTAGTAGGAAAAAAGCATTGCTACTTACATGAGGAATATTATGGCTTCCCATAAAGAAGGGTTTCATCCATTACAAAGACATTGAGTAAGAATATCATTGAATTGTTAATATCTCTCAAATATCTAAAAGATATTAATTATATGACACTGTGCCTTTTCCACACAGTATCAAAGACTTACAGTGAGATATTTCAAATCTGTGTCACAAAATCACTTGAAATTCAATTTTTTTTCTTGAATTAGAATGTAGCATATTGGAGTTCAAACATTTTATTGACCTCACACAAAAAAGTTAGTCTCAAATATTATGGGGATCTATTTTTTTCAATAAAAATGCATCATTTTAGAAGAATAAAGCTGAAAATTTTGGTTTTTCTGCATTTATTTCGAAAATTATTTGGAGTATATAAGTGTATCCTTTTGAGATTTCAAAGCTCAGAAATGCTTCATCTAACTTATTACTTTCTTGCATATCTCGTTCTTTCACATTTACCAGTTTGTAGACGAGCTTATTTTTCTCCCACATTTCCCATGATATTTCCTATTTTGAAGAAACAGAATTGAGGTCATTTCTTTCACACAGGATTTATAGTTTAGACTTCTGGTTTTAGCAATGCCTTTAGGATACTCTAGTCTGACAAAAATCTTTTGCACCCTGGGAGAAAAGAGGTATGTTTCTTGCTCTGATTCTTAGAGTGTTCATTCCACAACTAAACAGCCTTTTTTTTTTTTTTTCCTGTCAATTGCTTCTTGAAATTGGTTAAATATCTGCCATTCTGCAGGCAACTAATCTATGCAATTTGTAAAAGGAAACAAAATAAGCACAGTACCTATTTGAACACTGTACATGTTTCTTTTTTTTATAGAAGTGATTATGCTGGCAATATTTATGTGTTTCATGGGTCTACTTATGAGTATGCAGGATTTTCTTACAGAAAGGGGAGTGAAGCTGCCCAGGAAAGTGATGGGTCATCACCCTTGGATGTGTTCAAGAAATGACTGGACATGGCACTTAGTGCTTTGGTTTAGTTGACAATTGTTGTCTGGGTTTTTGCCGACAGGTTCTCCTCTGTCCTCTTTAAGGAGTTTGTAAAAGTCTTATTTTTAGCCTTCTTTGTTTTGGAGTCAGATACACTTTCTTATAAACAAGCTACTTGTTATTGTAAAATCTAGCAATGTTTACATTCTTTTCATAAGGAGGAGACTGTAGATGGACTGTTGCGTTGTCCAGTGTGGTTGGAGAAGAAGATTTTCTTCCTCCAATCCATGGTCACTGCTGGAGTTTGATAAATGTTGATTCTATAAATAAACCTCTCTCTTTTCCGTCTCGGACATCACAAGGTGTGGGTGTGAGTTCTTTATGTCAAGAACGACAGACAATGGTGGTGTTCAGTCAAAGATTGGACTCCATGATCTGAAAGGTCTTTTCCAACCTTAAAGATTCAAAGACTCTATAAGAACTATAATAATGTAGTACTGTGTTTCTGCATTATCCATATTTTTGTTTCTGCACATATAAAGGTACATATCTTCTGTGAAACACTGGCTATTTTCTAAAGCACCTCCCTTTCTGTGTTTAGGTATAGAAACACTGCCAACTGAACTTGTAAAATAACTTCATAGAAGTATTTGAAGAAGTTAAAAATAATAAAATCATCTCATTGGTTCAAAATACAGCCTCTATTGCTTGTGAGGAGGCAAAATCTTGAGTCAACAGTTACTCACCCCTGAGAGAGTACGCAAGTAAACTTTTTAATGTTTGCATGGATATATGCCTTGATTGGTAAAGGTAGGTAATAGAGACAGAATTATTTAAGGTAAGTAATACAGGCAGGTAATAGAGTCAGTTTTTCCTTTGGCTTCTTTTATGACATTGGACAAATAAATCACGCATTTTTGGCAAGAAAATGTTGTATAAAACCCTTTCCAGATAAAATACTGTTATCAATCTGAAATTATTAATGGGAACACTAAGAGTCTTAATGAAATTTGAAAAATAGGCATACCAGATATTATAGTTAAGACAAGTTCACAGAAAAAATTTCAGAAATATTTTAGTTAGCACACAGTGCTCATAATAAATAGATTTTTATTATTTGTTAATCTGTGTGTTTCATTTATGTTTTGGATTTAATTCTGTTCAAAAATTTATATTATTTAATCACATAAAACAGAAGCATTGCTTTTTAAGATACTGAAGAAAAAAATTATCTAACCCCGAAGTCTTCAATAGGAGATGTAATTAATTTACATAGTGTTGTATTCCCAAACTACACAATCATCATCTGGAGATCACTTTTATTATATATTAAAGAAGATCATGGTTTTAAAACCAGAGAGGAGGACTTTTACCAAGTACTGATTAAGACAATAAAAGACCTAGTGACACACATAATGATTGTAGGATCTAAACTGTGTCCTTTCATCTTCCTCAATTTCTTCCATAAAGAGAAATTCAGTCTCTCCACTTGGGTTACTGGACCAAAAAGTTTATCTTCTCTAAAATGAAGGAGCTTTTGAAAATGAAACCTCGTCTTAAATACAAAAGGTAACTCCAGACAGAATGGACATAAACACAGACTGTTTCTACACCACTAGGTCAAGTGTCTAGATTTTTTACCAAGAAAATAATAAAATGGAGCAAGAAGGAAAAATCTATTGCACAGCAAGAGAAAGCCCAATGCCCAGCAACTTTCACCCCACTACAGGTCAGGGGTGTGGCTATGTAGAAACTCAGACCCAAGAACTAACACAAAGTGCTGTAACCATGCTAACACAGGAATAATTTTAAATGTACAGATACACAAGTGCAATGCCATGGAAAAATATCTGCACTTGATGTGCAACATGCAGACCAACTGTATTGGGAATCATGTTGATACAAATACCTATTTGAAGAGGCACTGAGCAGCTTCTTTGTTAAGGGTATTTCACATGTTCACAACACTGTGCTTATTTCTGAAAATAAAAAAAAAAAAAATTAAAATAATAAAAAAAAATTCCAAGACTCAACCAAGCTCACTTGCATCAATAAGCTTTATACTGAAATTGGCTCCCTTTTGTTCAAGCCATTGAAAAAGATATTTGCTTCACTGTTGGATAAATTATTGGCAAAGTTTCCTCAGGAGCACCTCAGAAGAATCCAGATTGTCTGCAGATCTATGTCCATTCTTGCTATAAAGTGAAAGTGTTGTACCCAGGTTATGCTTATGCTTTTTTTACTACTTCTACAAAACATAAACTTCAGAACTGCTATGTCCATCAGGGTTGAACTCAGCAATATGCTCTTAAATAATTGCTGAGAAACCTTTGTGCTACCTTACTGAAGTCAGATGAATTTCCCTGAAACAGAACCACTGAAAGTCTTTTTTACAGCAGAGAGAGAAAGAAGATAAAAATGAGAAAAACTGTATTGTGGCATATATTTTTTTTCCTTTAGTGGCTTAACTTACTGTAGGAAGAAAAAGGTTTTATGTATTATACAAACAATACATGTTTACTGTCTCAGAAAACATAGCCAGAAAAAGTAAAAAAACATGTGATCTTCTCTTTCTGCTGTTGCTGATAGCATCAGTTATTATTTTGTCTTGTCCTTTCCTCCATGTCTCTGTCAGATAGATTGCCATCACATATCTAGAAAGGGCATGTGTGAAATATATGACATGATTCATTTCATCAAAGGTCAAAATGAGATGAAGCTTTGTCTGACCCTACAAGAACAAGTCACCCACCATAATTACAATATTTGCTACTGAGAAAACAAGAGTGCCTACGCACTGAAGGAGAAAACAGAAACCTCTGTGGAGGTAATCCAAATATCCGTGGCTGTCTCATCCGTGCAGTGTGATGGTGTAAGGGTAAAGAAAATAGCCAAGACAGGAAGATTAAATATACTGCTATGAAATTACCACTGTTGCAGCAGCCTTCTTTTTAGACGGTAAAAATGAGCCAAGGCACAGACTTCTTGTTAAACACAGCATAAAAAAGGTTCTTGGTTTATTCCTCTCCATGGCTTAGTCACTTTAACTCCAGCTGTTCACTGACTCTGGCTGCAGCTCCTACTGTGGGTTTCCTTTGCAGCTTCTGACTGCTGGTTATTTCCTGCTAAAACATGACTGCAGGTATCAGCTTGCAGACTCTGACTGCAGGCTTTCACCTAGCTAGAATGTGACTGCAGATTCCAACAACAGGCTCTGACTGCAGACCCAGACTGACCTCACAGCAGTGATTCTCTCTCCCCAGAATTCTGCTTCACAATGCTCAATGCTCTTCCTCCCTGATGATTCTCCCTTTACGGCATAAGCCCCTCTTTTATCTCACTCATCTTTATTGGATATAGCTGTAACTCATAAGGGGTGAGGATGTATTGGGTAATTAACACAGCTGTTAATTATCAGGGGTGAGGTCACCTGTATTCCCTTCTACACTACACAACTGGGAGCAGATGCAAAGGGAATCATATTTTTCTCCTTTCCCTCAGCAGCTGCATACAACAGCTGTTTTAAGCAGGAAAGTTATCATTCTTCACATGAAATCTCAGAGACTTTGAAGCTCAAAGTAAAACTTACATTTCCCATCATCACACTGATATCCTAGTGGGTCCTTTACCACTCAGCATATTTTGTGATTCTGTGATCATGAATGAGGAAGCCAAGAAAAAAATACCTGAGTCCCATGTCTTGAGCTTTCTTGTGTCCAGAAAAAAGAACAAAATCAAACCCCACTCTTAAGTGTCAGAGGTCATGGCCTCTTGTCTCACTCTCCTCTTGGGAAACTGGAGCAATCCAGATGCTTTTAAGGTTCATCTATAAAAAGAAAACTTCGTATCTAGCTGCCAGTTTACAGAAACACACCATTCTAAAACTGAGCTCAAATGTTGATGAGGAAAAGTGTGGACAATCTGCTTCGTAGACAGCTCACTTATAGGAACTAACTAGTCATGGAGCATTAACCTATGTAAATATTTGATTCACACGGGGTGAATCAGAGAGAGCAATCACCCCACATGTTTGTCTAAGGGATGGGTACACAGTACATTGTCAAATTAGAGCTTTCAGTGTTCTGTCTGCATTATAATATATCTCAATAAGAGGACAGCAAGTTGGAAATGAAGTTGAGAGCTTTGAATCTTCTCAGATCCTGTGTATTGCTTGAATTTCTCAGAAACCAAATCAGAAAAACTTATGTGTCATGGCGCATTTGGATTTTCCAGTTACATCATTTGGTCTAAGAAATATTCTCTTTTGTGTCACTCATATTCTTAAACAATCCTTCCTATATTAATAAGACTATACACAACTGTACTGATATAATCAGGACTTGGTGTTTTCTGCTTATTTTACTTTTTGGTGTATTAAATGAGGACTTCAGTTTGTTTTGGTCTAATTTCTACTCTTTCAGGCAAGACATGATGATATGTATATCATGATGTATTTAGCTTCAGGCTAAGAATTAGGCCAGCCTTCATGTGAGATTTCAGCTTTACTTACACAGATTCCAGTGTTGTACAGAATGGGGCATTTGGCAATAGATGAAGTAGTAATCAGTTCACCTTTTGTAACAGTTAGATCTGTTAGAGCAAATAGATATTGTTAACAGCTGCTTAACATTGCTACTTCCTTCACTTATGTAAAATGTTCTCATTCTGAAATATCCATATTTATCTATACACTTTTAACAAGAAAAAAATCATTCCAAGATTTATGCTTTGGTTACATGTATTATATGTGATGCAAAGATACAATTTGAAGTTATATTTCTTACTCGAATTATAAGAATGTTTTCCCCCCAATTTCTAAATGTCTCAATGTGTTTCTCTATTTGAAAACAGGTGCAGTGTTTTTTGAAAACTACAATCCTTTATTAGACTTTCCAGTCAGGAGGAGTCACATTGTCATTTGCTTATGCCAGGTGAAAGCTTTTAAATCAAAAAACACAGCCTCTCTCATTCACATAGTATGTAATTTAGGTACTCTGAAAAAAAACCAAATAAAATTACAGCAACATTTGCTTTTTAATAGCATACAGAAAAAAAAACCCTTCAAAGTCAACCATACATGAAGCAAATATACAGGGAGGGACCTTAAATCCTAGCTGCTGATAGATCATGAACCAAAACTGCCTTTTATGTATCTTGAAGAGAAAACGTTATAATCATCTATGCCATCAGTAGTGACAGTATACTCACTGAAATCATTATACCAAAGTGCAAGGCTTGGGTTTATCTGTAAGGGATTGTTCATTTATTCATGAAGTAGAACTGAAAGACTTCTGTGTAGTGTTGAGCCTTTCTTTAATTAGTAAGTCAGGGAAGTAAGGCATTAGTTAAACTTTGCCTGAATAATATGTTGATTGTTTAAAGGAAAAGAAGAAATCAGAATATTTCTGATGGAAGAGCAGACAGGTTAAGCTCAGGTATTTATTCTTAAAAGGTTGTCAAGAATTGTGCTACACACAAATGGATAGGGAAGACATTTGTTAAGCAGATAAAACATAAAGGATGTTGGATTCACTCTAACAGTGAGACTAGGCAAACAAATGACTACTGAAATTTAATTTTTTCTAAAGCACAGTTAAGAATTGCTAATCTCCATCAGAGTTAAAACAGAAACATGTAGGAAAAGACTTGACAACCTGTGTGTCTTCCACAGACTGACCCTATAAAGGCCAGCCTCTAGAAATGAGATGAATAGTTTGTTAACATCCATTCAGTCAATTAAAAAAAAATCCTGAGATGTCCTGCAGGTGTCTGGTTCATATGTCTCTAAATCACTGTTGACCAAAGATAGTTCTCAGTAGTTCTGAAACATCATTTAAAGAATCTTACCTCTTCCCTTCCACTGACAATTTATCTCTCATTACAAAAATGTTCGCAAAGATTTTGCCCATGAAAAGGCTGCTTGCCATTAGTAATAACCTTTTTCTTTATGTTTGTTTTGCATCGATGGCTAATTTACAAAACGCTGGAGAACAGTGTACATTAGCATTCTTTATGAAGAATGTAATAAATTTTATTCAAAATACCAATTTGAATAAACCTGAAGACATCTAAAGTCTCAAATGTTGATGCTGTAATCTTATATGCACCTTGATTCCTAACTGATAGCTGGCATATTTTTGTGCTTTAACCCTAGAAGAAAGATATATTTCTGAGGTTGTCACAGTTGCCACAAAACAGAAGCTCAGAGTACATTAGAGGTTTTCTGAAATACTTTCATTTGTAATAAACCTAGGAAAATTTTGGACATCAATAGTAATAACCAAAAAACCCCCTCTACTTACACTTAGACTTGTGACAATATTCAAGCAAGTTTATATTTTGGCAGGTTCTATTAGAAAATTTCACATGCCAGGGAGCATTATCACATGCTGTCTCAACAACAGAAGTGAGCACTGTGTACATTTCCAGAGGCCATTGGATTATCAAATATGGTGCATGTTAGAATAGAGATGAAACTAATGGGAGTGCACCAAACAAATTAATTTAATTTTAAAGGCAGACAACTTAATGCTATATCTCATTCACAAGACAACTTTAAACGCCATAAAAATATTTTCAATCCTTGACAGCTTTTAGAATCCTTTAGAGAACACCCCATATAGCTTGTTACCATGATAAGCAAATTGTTGGGAATTTCCAACTAAGCAATTGTGACCTTTAGATAACAGTCAAGATTGTTTAAAAATCTTCAAAAGTCTTGAAGCAATTTCATAGTATTTCAATGTTAATTGTAGCATTAATTTAAACAATAATCAATATCAAAGATTTTTCATTCAGAACGTTTTAGAATAACATTTACATTTCTGAATGATGTTGAGTATAATCAAAAGGACAAATACAACATTCATAAAGCATTCAGTTTCAAGCAAATTCTGAGGGGAAAAATAGATCTGCATTAACACAATCAAAACTGATTTTGACAATCACATTGTTCTTTTGACACAAAGCCAGGACCTGTTCCCATACAAAAGACCTGAAGAATGCATTATTAATTGTATTGATCTATCCTTAGATGTCCAAAAGCTGTTTAGGACTTTGATCTTCCATTTGTTTCATAAAAGTTACAATTTTTTAATGTAGGATACTTTATTGAATCATGCTCTACAAATGTTTGATGCTATAGATACTGTGATCATTGTAGAATGAAGGAACTAAGGAATGTGGAACTAAGCAAAAAAACATTTACTGACAAAATTTAAAGTGGAAGAGGATACAAAATGTAGGTGAAACAGAGAGTGGGAGGAATGCCTGGAGAATGACAATGTAGGGTCAGTACAGGGTTTCCCTAGACAAGTATCATTTTTCTAATAACACCAATAACAGTGTTTAATCATATAGGAAATCATATAGGGTTGTCAATTCCGTAGGGGATAATGTTCTCCTTGATATTTTCTTTTTCTTTCCAATCTCTATCCTAGGAACTTCCCATTCCCAAGGTTTCATTCAAGACTTTTTTGTTTATAGTTGCCAAGAATCTATTTTTTCAAGAATTTGACAAATCTATGTCTGAACTCATTCGTAGTGTTTTTTGGGTTTTTTTTGTTTTGTTGTTTCTTTTTTCCCAATTCCTCTGACAACCAGATTCCCAGTTTTATTATGTCCTGTGGTTGTATGGGAAATTACTTCCTTTTGTTTATATTAAGCCTACTGCTCATTATTATTTTTGGGGCCCATTATGTTACTAGAAAACTAAAATCATCATTCTTTAGTTATGTTTGTCATACATTTTAGGTAATGCAGATTACATGTCAATAGATATGTCCTTCCTGAATGAGATATTATGTAAAATCTAAAAAAGTATTATCATATTAAAAAAATTCTTGTTTAAATTACATAAGAATCTCCTTGTCTTTCTGATAATTCTTTCCTGAATTTATTCCAGTTATTTGGTATTCATTTAAGGTTGGATTACAAGAATTTAACTTTTGTATAATTTGGATCAGTTACGTATTTGACTTAGAAGTATTTTCTTTTAGGACATTAAAAATACCATTCATAGTCATAAATATTTTTCCTAATATGTTTGCTGTTTTAAGTATAAACACAGCAACAGATAAATTCATAAGTCAATTCAGGATGCATCTTAATCTTCAGTCTTGTGGTCCTCTCTATATTCATGTAACTACATGAATTAGCCCACTACTGCAAAAATTGCAAGTCACATTATCTTTTTGTAATGCTTGATGTATGTCAGCAAAAGGATTTCAATAATTCTTTCTTTTCAGACTAAAAAATGCTTTAACATTTTAGTAACCAAGGGATATGACATACTTTTCTTATTCCTTTGAAGTGCACAATTGGCTTCTAAATGAAGGAATTGCACATTTGTATCTGCACTTTCGTACACAGTCTGTGAATACAGCAACTCAGTTCTTGGGGTAATGTAATCCCTGGGGTAGTTAGAAGCGAACTTTTGAGAAGAAGTGCTACCAGTGGGATTTCACAGGGAAAGCCACTTAGGCTATAAAAAGATGTCAAAGAGAAAGAGATGAATAAATACAGGGTAAAAATGCATTTGTCAGCTCTGGTTAATCTACGAATTTTTGTTAGAATGTCTTCTATGGAATGAGATGTTATTACTAAGTTGTGCATTGCTCCAACATAGCCATCCATTACAGTAAAACAGAAATAGCACATTCCATTAATCACAGACACAAGGTTAAATAAAGATGTAGGCATATCGAGAAAGCAAAACTTCCAGTGTACAGCACCTTGATACATTAACCAAATGTCTTAGAAGAGGTCACAGTGATGCCTTAGGTCTTAGAAAATAATAGTAATAATAATAAGCAAAGTTTCATTAGCCATGCTTAACTCAGTAATACAAATTAATATTGCTGCAAAGCAATTGATTGTTTGTTGTAGAGTAAGCAACATGTGGTACATAACATTTGGAATCAGAGGGAATTTACTGAAAAAAATGAGGAGTTCAAATTGAATCAATCCATTAGGTTTGATAAATATTCCTTTCAAACCTATTTTTTTCCCTTACATTTTACTAAGCTGCTCCTTCTACATTACAGAGATGAATACACACAGAATCCCTGGTCAATTTATTCTCATGTCAGTGGTCATTCCACTCTGTACATTTATAAAATAAAGACCTCCAATATGAGGCAGGATAACTTTGTGGGATATTATACTATGGCTGGCTGACTATTATATATTAGTAAGAGACAATAGCCATTTCCATTTTGTTCCTTTGTAAATTTTCCTTTTTTCTCCTTACTTTTTCATGTATCAATTCTGTTTTGTTTTTGTTTTTGTTTTCTTTTGAGCTGTTCTTTCTGCACCCTTCCTGTTCAACATCCATTTCCATTTTCCTTCCAGCATGCTTCATTTCTGTTTGGTACCATCACCAGTGTTTATTATTGTTCTCCTTTATATATGTTTGCATTTTGCTATTACTAAAGGATTTCACATTTGAGAACAGCTTGTAATGGCATAAATTGGTGTCAGAATTATTTATTTGGCTAATGAGTTGGTCTCATCACTGTCTTCTCTATTTCAATAATGACAGAAAACAAAACAAAACAAAACAAACAAACAAACAAACAAACAAAACCAACACAGCCAGTAGGTAATTAGAATAAGAAATCAGACAGAAAAAGTGAAAAGGTCCTAAAAATTACCTATTCAAATTCCTGTTTCACGTGCTTTTTCTCCTTAGGAGACTGAGTGTATTAGTGGAAGATTTAACAGAAAATTCAAAGGAGTTGAAAAATGCTATATTTCAGCTGCATGTCTTCCCACAGTGCTTGAGAAAAGACAGCCAAGGTTGATTTACATAAGTGAAAGCACAATGTTGATCTTTGACACTTGGTTTTCTTTTTGGTTCTGTTCTTAGGTGCTCAAGGAAGGATTTTGATGATGTATGAGTCAGTTTCCCATATATTTGAATTTTATGTCTATGTATATATATACACACACACAAATATATATAGTAAGTCTATCTATCCTGTGGTCCATCTCTACTCATTCTGAAGGAGATTCCAGGCATTTTTTGCCATTTTGGAGTCCACTCAATGCCTTGAAAATTAGAAGTGCTCCAGTCAAAGCTCACTTAGAGTGTGTTTTTGTAACAGCTCCAGCTGTATGGAAAATCTCCAGAGGCCTCTTATCTAGTTGTCTGATAGACCTCTTAGCACTATTAATAGAGATGTAATATGAACCATACCTGGAGCACAAATGAGTGCAGAGGGAAGGAGATCATATGGAAAGGAGTTGGATGTCTTAGCTCAGATTTACTGGTTCAGGAAGACTGCAAAACATTCAGATTTTTATTGTAAACAATTTTAAAGCAGGTCTTATCCCTATTAGTCTATAACTAGGGCAAAGGACAGAATATTCTGAGAGCTTTTCACACATCTAAGATGTGAGGGGAATAAAAAGCCTTACAGAAGATCTAATTCCAGTGCCTCAATTTTACAATCTGTATCACAGTAAGAGAAAAAGATTCAGCACTGCCTCTGGGGTTCTACTAAGTCTGCTGCTTGTGTCTCTTTCAGAGCAAGAATTTTCTTTCTCTCCAGCCCGTAATGACAATGCAGTGGCAGACACCATCAGTTACTAAAGTTGTGTTCAGGCCTCTTTTCTGCTTCCACTGATTTTGGTTGAGGAAGGAGAGGTAACAGCTGTGGTGAAGTAAATCTGAAATCTGCAGCATTGGCAAAGAAGCAACTGCCTTACAAAACACCTCTGCACACAGCATTGCAGAGTGCTGACATAGGCCAGGGCAACAGCTACTTCACTAGTTTTGTGATTCAAGAGGAAAAAAGGAGTAACCCACCAATCAACAGTGGCAGGGTGAATTTTCTTTTCTCTTTTGGCAGCAATGAAGATAGTAAAAACCGTGAGTTCCATGTAGTGCTTCCCATCAGTGTCACAATGACTCAACATCAAATATGGGTGATCAAAGGCACCCAACTACCCAACACTGTATATACTCTAGCATACCTGAAAAGTGTTTTGTATAGTCCAACACAGACTGTTATCAACCTCACTAATACTGTCTTTTATACTCTGAAACGCAAAGCAGACACATCCATTAATTAATTATTTTCAGCCACATTAAAAATATCAGTACTTTGTGAAAGAAGGAAAAGGATAATAGAAAGTTCAGCATAAGGACAACAAAGCAGTGTGGTGCCTCAGGACTGGGGGTTACTCACCACCAACAGAGTCAATTCTGTCTCCAGCAGGTGTGACTCACAGCCACATTCCCGCAGGAAACATGCATGCCATGACAGTTGATTTTGGTGGATCATTCCTCTGGGATTTTCAGGAGATGAGTATGTAAATTCATGTTGAGTTAGTGGTGCAAATCTGTCTCCCATTCTCCCATGTTAGGAAATCATACTCTCTCTTAAAATGTGGCTACAATATAGCTGTACTTTCTCCACTTAATTTTTATTTTAATTAGGTCTGAATTTTGCTTGAGCAGTGGGTTTGCATGTGGATATATGTCCATTTTCTGCAGGGACTTAATCTCATTTCTTTAAGCAAACTGTATTTCTCAATACTACCTATCGGTACTTATGTGTTATCGTGTGCTGTCAAATCATAGTGAATTTCTAGTGCCTCAAAATTAAATGAGAATAAGAAATTTGTCCGATTAAAGTAAAACAGCCTGAAAAAAAGAACGCTACTTAGGTAAAAGTCAGTAAAGATCTTTTTTGGCAGGGAAAAGAAGCATTTCTAAAAAGGTTTGGTTAACGGATGTCACACGGTTATTAATACATGATTAGTAAATGGGTTTAGAGCACTTTTGTAGTAATATAGCCTAGAAAAAAGATTAAAAAATTGCATGGCAGGATGAACCTTAATATTCCTTTTAACTTCATTGTGCCTAAAAGGACAAGACAGATAAAACATTGCTGAAAGGAATTTTTTTCCATCAAAACGCAAGCCATTTTTTTCTCTTTCATCTCCATTTGTTATGTTGCATGTTTACAGAGAGAAAACTGAGAGCCAAGAGGTGATACTTGGTACTGCAGCTATATTTAATAGCTTTTTAAGACTTCTATAATGCCCTTACTAATTATCCTACTTCTTCAAAATTGACTCATCATCGCTCTTTTGCTACTTTATCTACAGCACAAATTTCCTTTCTGCTTCTCTGATATTGTCACTTCAAAAGCTTTTGCCTTACCACCCTCTTGTCTGTTGATCCCCAGACATAAAAAAACACTTTTTAGGTTCAGATACTGTAAAGTGGATCACATCTTTGCAGACCTGGTACCAACTATCTCTTTTATATTATCTAGATCATCAATCTCCCTCAAATCGCTCCTTAATGTATTACCACCATCACCCCTGCAAAAACATTTTAATTTTAACCTCTGTAAAAATTTCCACACTTTCTCACCATTTTGGGTATATGCTGTCAGTCAGCTTTTAATGTTTCTAAGCTGGTTTGCTTGCATCTGACCTACATTGCAAAGGTCCTTGGGGTAAGATCTGTGTCCTCTTACTTGTTTGTACAATGCTAAGAATATATTCACCACTCAGTAAATAATACAGTACATAATAAAATACTGTCTATTTTAACACCACAGCTCTAAGCTTGAACTTTGGGGACAAGAGGATGTAAAAAGACAATTGGCAGTTTGGGAAATTGCTGAATTTACAGCCTAAGGGTGGAAGAAATTCGGTTTTCCCAGGGCACATGTTTTTTATTCCTGCTTGTACATCACTTATGCACAATATTTTTCTGTGTAATATATTTGGAGTTACCCTCCAGTCTCAAGGAGATGTTAAGGCAACTGTGTTTCATATTCTTTCAAACTTTTTCTACTCACATTAAAAAATAATTTGGCCCATTAGCTTCAGAGCTGTACTGGAGTCTTACAATTAACCCTGAAACTGATAAATTACTTTTATGTTTTATTGTAACCTGAACACTTGAACTCCATTTACTCATCTTCATTATTTTCCCATGTCTGTTTCTTGAGTAGCCAGAAAACCTCCCATCAAGATTATTTCGGACAATTTCATGTTAATGAAATTTTTTTCCTTTTGAAAACTTCAAACCAAAATTACCCAGCATGTTCTTGGGCTATCCACTCTTCTCTTCTAACCTTGAGCCAGAGATGCAAGGTTTTAACCAGTGTTAATATGGTAACAATAACCTCCTGGAACAAGTTTTGACTTTTAAGAGCAGATGTTTGTGCTGGTTTGAAAGCAAAACCAGTGGAAGACTCCAAGTCAGAAACACAATTTAATAGGAGGAAAAGAAGAGAAATAAAAGAAAAGTAACATAAAATAAAAGTAATAGTACAAAAAAAACCCACTGACAGAGTCAGAATACAACCTGACACCCTGTTAGGGTGGTAGTGGCAGTCCAGATGAGATGGTCTTGTCAAAGCAGTGATCCTGTAGAAGCGTCTGGTAGCTCTTGTCTCCTCTGGGAGTCCAGTGGATAGAAGCTATCTGTGCTGTCCCAAACCCTGGATTTATCCAGGTGGAAATGTTTGCCTCCTCCCCCTGGGCAGAGCATCTCACAATGGGATGATGAGTCATGCAGTGGGTCCTTGATGGCCCATTAAACAGAGATAACTCCCGGAGGGAGTTATCTATGACTTATGTGGCAAGGCATTGTTGGGCTCATTAACAGAAGATAAGGAAAACACTGCCCCACCGTGACTCCAACGGCTCATGGGGATAGAATACATACCTTAGGCACAATTTTACATTGTAACCTAGGACAATGTTTTACCACATATGTTTGTTGTATGAAGTTTTAGGAACCATATTGCTTCTTTTTTACACAGGCATTACCTAAACATGCTACTATGCAATTGATTTACTTCAAACTTAAATAAATCAGAGAGAACAAGAGCAGATGATGGTTCAGTGCAACAAAAGTAGCTAAAACTGGAAAGGCAAGACAGCTCTGGAGTTGTCAGCACAGCAAAGACTGGATATGTTAGAGCAGGTCCCAACGAGGGCCATAAAGGTGATCACAGGGCTAGAACATCTCTCCTATGAAGACAGACTGTAAGAGTTGGAGTTGTTTAGCCTAGAGAAGAAAAGGCTCCAAGACCTTATTGCAGCCTCGTAATACTTAAGGGGGGTAAACATTCACCAGGGCCTGTTGCAATAAGACATGGGGTAATGGTTTTAAAATAATTGAGGGTAGATTTATACTAGATATAAGGAGGTACTTTTTTAAAATGAGGGTGGTGAAGCAATAGAATAGCTGTCCAGAGAAGTGGCAGATGCCCCCTCTCTGAAAGCATTTAAAGTTGTGTTGAATGGAGCCTGATTAGTTAAAGTAGCTAAAGATACACTCTTCATTCCAGATAATTTGTGTAAAATGACCTTGAAATTTCCCTTCCAGCTCAAATTATTCTAGGATTCTATTCTATTCTACATTTCTCATACTTGCACTTTTTCCACTCAAGATTTAGTTACTCTAATATCAGACATAGACTACATAAGGAAATAACAGGTCAATGAAAAAGTTTCATATTACATGATTTTACATCTGGCAGCTGAAATCCAGTCTGCTCACTAAACATGAATACAGACAGGCTATTCCAGCACCTGTTAGGATGGGATGCTACAACAATTCCAGTCATGTAATTGTCCTTTCCTTTTGCTGTTTGAAAACAGGTGAGAAGATGAAGTTCTTAGTAAACAGTTAACAGTTTGAAATTAAAGAACAGGGAAAGTAAGTCAGATGTTGTAGCCTCTATTCTTTACAGTTAGCAAGACTTATTGCGTGACATTGGGAGGCACTTAGCTTCTCCATTTCCAAATCTGCAAATTAGATTAGGGCTTGCCTATCTCATTAGACAGAAGTTAAATCCAATGACATGTGTGGAGTGTTTAGAAATTTTTAGAAGAAAAACTTCCTACAAAATAGGACACACAATCTGATATGGAGTCATAGACTTGCAGATAATCTTTCTTCCAGACATTTGATTTTGCCAGTTGATTTGATTACAGTATTTTTCATAAAAAACCCCAGGGTGCACTTGTTTCACTGTTTATGAATGTCTACCTGCAATTAAAGATGTTCGGTGTTCATTCGCATGTATGACTTCAGATGATAGTGCCCTATAAATATTGCATATTCCTCATGTTATCTGGCTTTCAATATTTTCTCAGATTCTAAGGCAAAGAAATAACTTTTTCTGACCTCTCTGTGCATCATCAAAACATTTCTTGCCCCATTCTGCTTGTAAAACCAGAATTAGTAAAATTATTTAGAAGGAACCTAGAGCCCATGTATTTCTCATGTCATACTGAAAGCCAGCTCATGCCCTTTGTTGTGACAAAGACCTTAACAAAGGCAGCAGAGATAGGTACACAATACTCAGTTCAGATAAAGCAAAAATGATACCTATGTGTCAGGAAACAAGATGATGTGTGAGGGTTACTTCTGCTCCCCTGTATTTGTAATCCAGAGGTCTGATTAGCTTCACAAATTCCAATAATGATCAGATAGCATCTGACATATAATTCCCTTCCATTTCCACCTTTCCGTGTGTCTTTTCAAAATGCTGACCAATATTTTTTCCTGAAGATATGACTATTACACCTCATTCTGTCCAAATTTCCTCTTCAATCTTGCAAATAAAAAAAATATGAATGATAACAAGTGGTTTTCCCATTTGTAGAGAATTACCAAAGTTTGGAAGCTTTGTCTTTCCATCACCTTCTAATGAGGCTTGCTTGGTCTTTAAATTACATCATTTATGGAATGATATGACATCAGAGTAGGGTTTAATTGCAAGGTATGCATTTGTTATTCATTAAAGTTTGGCTGAATATTTCCAAACTACATGAGGAATACCATAGACATATTTTCAAGTCTATAGCTCCTTCAAATTATTTATGTATACAAAAGTGACAGAAATCATAAAGATTTTCAGATATAGCCTTGAAACTCAGGAAAAGCTTCTTGAAGACCATTTATTTGTATCACAAAAATAGCAAATTAACCCAATCTAAAAGAGTTATTTTACTAAACAACACTGGACTGTATTTACCATTTTTATGATCTATTAGGAAGTGCTGTCAGCATGGTTCTTCTTGTATCCTTTCTATGCTGAAGCTTTAGAAGCTTGCACACTGTAAATCAGTTCATAAAAATGAGAAGTTGATAATAGATTGGCGTACAAGACGCATCGTTGTATAAGCTTTTTGTCACATCAGTTGTTGTCAAAGTTGTTCAGTGAAACGTTCATGGCAACTCAGTACACTGCTTCATTGAAGCCTAAATATATGCAGCCTTTCAGCTCCTGAAGTTCAGTCACAGGATTTTCTTTCATCTGCTTTCTCTGTCAATAAAACATTACTAACACCAGACTTTTGTACAGTACATTAGGTAGAAAAAAAGTAAATCTTCATAACGGCTTCCTCTGAACAGTTCCCATAGTTGAAGTCATATGACATGGTATCTAAAACATTTTGATGTCTATGCCAGTTGATTTATATTGTAGATATTCCTGTACATCTCCATTTTATGAAGAAACTTGCCTGCAAAAACATCTCACTTTTTGTACTTGTCCTGGTTTTCATTTTTAGTGTCCCAGATACTGTGCATTATCCAGGTAGTCTGCATTTTAAAAGAAAGGGTAACTGCTTTTCTTTGCATAACATTTTTGTGAAGACTTTTCTAAAGTTTCCATAAGTCCTTTTGAACATCAAAATCTGTGCTAGCTGTAATATTGCAGTGGATAGAAGCCTTTGCATTACCAATGGACCAGAGCAGAGTGAGGGATCATGGTTTAATTTGCTACACTTATGATTCCAAAACCACAAGTCCACTTCATATCTTAACCCCATGTGACACTTATAAATTGTCACTTGCCATTCATAGACATCATGCATTTGTAGATAGTTCTGGTGGATCCTGTACCTTTCATTTCAAGTGTGTACCTGTAGCTGGAGCCCTGTCAGGTGGCCTCTATCCCAGTTGTAACAGGAGGGAAATCACTTTGATGTCAGCAGTGGTGTGCCCAAGTGAATATTGGACAATATTCAAAATAATGCACGTGTAAGTACAAGGTAAGTCTATAACTAGAAGAAGGCTCCTAGGGCCCTATATAGCTAATTTTAATATTACACTTTATCATCTTGTTTACTTACCTCCTGTCTCATGAAGACATCTAAAAATATAAGAAAAAAATCCAAGAAAATTTTGATGCTTTATAACAGTGAACTCTCCAGAATGCTGCCAGATACCATAATTATGTCTAGTTATGCACATGGATCAAAAATATTCCAGAGGAAATTTACTGTTTAAATTTAGCATTTTCTATATGAAAGCTAAATCACCAATGAAAGAAGGAGATTGAGCAATCCAGTAAATATATCAACCTGAATATTTATAAGCTTGCTAATACAAAGTGAGCATTAATTGTTCTAGAAACCATAAGGATTCAGTGACCTTATCACAGATTATTTTCACTCCTGCAGTAAAAAACCCCATGACTTTCCACTTCTATTTTGACTTCCTTCTCATTAAATCTGTAATCTTTTCAGTGTTGCCTGTGTTTAGAACTAGGTGTATTTAAATCATGTCTCAGTGTTAAAGAAAGATATTTATTCTCCTAATGAAATTCCATTTCTATTGCTCCCTTTCCAGTGGGAGATTCAATTCATCCAATACTAAAAGTGATAGAGTAAAAAAATGTTTGGGGTTGATTACATCTTACTCAATCACATTGACAGTCAACAAACACATATTTTAATGCTTTAATCTCTACTGATTCATGTCTTCATTAAATATAGCATACAGGCATATTACCTATATTTTTATATTGACATAACTCCGTAGATTAATGTCACAGTAGAGGAGAAAGGAAAATATAGTAAAAACTTTCATAAAATATGAGAGAGATTCCTGAAGACTTTGTTATATTACAAGTTAAAAAATCTGTGCATGAATGACAAACCAATGACATATCAAGGCAGGAACTCTAATAAGACATTTGAAACTTTCTATTTGTAAGTTCTAGGGAAGAGACAAAAGTCAAACATTAAACTCCAGCATATTAATTAACCCATTTTCCCAAAAATGCATTCAGGAAAACACATACCCAATTACCATATTTTATGGTAATAATAAAAAAGTGAATACAGACTTGTAAACAGTGTTGTTATTTGCATTTTCCATTATGACTTTCATTCTGTAAATTAAATTATATATTTATATATTAGTATAACTTGTTTTCACCATATTAATTTGTTTATTAATATTTTTTTCTTAAATATATAAATAAATCAAGGGGAAATAAACATATACAGCTGTTTAATCAGATTGAGTACTGAACTTCCAGAAAAGTCAGTAGGAAAATTGGACTTACATCAACAGCATAATGAGAGGCTAAAAGAAATGACTGCTAAAATTATTATATAATATTATATAAATATATAAATATCCTGTTGGATTCAATGCTTATCTTGTTGTCCTGAACACAGACTTTTTACTCAGTGCACAGCACCAGTTCACACAGCAAGATGAAATATTTCTCTATTTTACTCTAGTTTGCACAAAGTGGGAGCAGGTAGTAACCCTCAAAGGGCTGGCTCACCAGCCATCAAAACTTTGCACTATTTATACATTTTAACAAACAGAGGCATCAGCATTCATTGGTTATAAATTGCACAACTTTTTTAATAATTAGTACCCAAACCCCTTTTTTGCTAGTTATGTCTCTCACTTCTCATGTTAATTAGTCCATGGTCACAGTTTTTCTCCCCATTTGAGTCTGGGGTCTGTTTTGAGCAGGGGGTTAATGGGTCAGTGGTCGCAATCCCCCACTGCCAGAATTACCTTCCCCCTAGTTACTGCTCACTTCTGCTCACTTCTCTTGTGGTTGCTCTCACCCAGACAGACCATTCATCTTGGGATAGTCTTCTCTTTTCCTTAAAACAGAAGATTATCCAAGCATACAACGTTCAAATGCAATTGCTTAATCATAACTTTCCAGCTAGAGCTACTGATAAACACTAAAAAAAAATGCAGTTTCATTCAAATCTTGAGGGGCTCAAACCTGGGTGGGGGGGGTTTCAATATCAATCTGAAAGATTAAACACATGGCTTGCCATCTGCCACTCAACCAGATGGACTCTGAAGAGCATAGTAATTGAGGTTCTGTCTGGGTAGGTGGAAGGCTTGTGTATTTATGTACCAACTATCTGGGAAGGAAAATAAATGTGTTTGTCTCCTGAGCAATTTAACTGAGGTATGAGACAAAAGGGGAGTGTCTTTCTTCTGCTGGATTTAAGGCTTCCCCTCTTGACTCCAATCAGAAAAGTGGATAACTTGCACAATACTCTTTTGAGGACACAGAAATGTAAGTTGTTACGCATTTAAAGATGCTCTTTTTTGAGTGCTTGTGCAGACATTGCTGCTAATTTATGTCATGTGATCATTGGAAAAGGATCTATTGAAGAAACATATTCATTAAATTTACAAAAGAAATTAGCAGAATAACTGAGGAAAATCCACCTTTCATGGACACTTGAAAGCTGTAACACACCTCCGTGAGCTCAGAGAAAAAGGGTAAGCACCCAAGAACTGACTTGGCATGTGATGTTTTTGGTAATAGATTTTGCATGATTCACCAAAACTGCTGCATAAAACACCAGCTGGCATATTGGGTAAGAGTGAATGATATGCAAGATACAGCAGGAAAAGGCTTGATTGTTGCTCTATTTACTGAAGCATTTTGAAGGATGATAGACAGAGCTGAACTAACTGTGATCTACCAAGTTCAAAGTAACCACAACAGCAAATCTGGTGATATAACTTTAAGCATATGTTATAAAATCCTGTCAGTGACACTGGGTGCCAGTATGGGACAAATATTTTGCCACTGCCATCTGCACTAGTGAGGGGAAAAGTAGTGCAAATATGTTTAGCATGGAATGATGACAAACAAAAGGCTTAATATCTAAAATTTAAGGGAAATGAGAGGCGGTTTTAGGAAATTGAAAGGAAAGTGTAGCTATCTTTGCAGCACTTTGCAGCACAAACACGTCTCTATCCATGAGGCAGTTGTGGATGCTGATTACCGTAAAGCTTACATAGCCACCTCTAAAACTATCTGACATGGATCCTGCTAGAAAAAAAAAAAAAAAAAAAAAAGTATTTGAGAGAAGACAATATGAAAAGAACATTGTGCTGGACACTTGTTCCTGACTGCCACCACAGTTCACCATACTTCCCGGCAGCTGTAAAAGAAGATGTCTTTGATATGGTTCTCATTTGTGGCCATAGACAAAAAAGTTGTCTACAGAAGCATGACCAGAAGAATGCAGAATTGTCATTTTCCTAGCCCTGGCCCTGCTGGCTATCAGGTAGGAGTGGCCAGAGACACAGGCAAGAGTTCAGTGCACAAGGCTCCCTGACATATGGCCTAAAGAAGACAAGAAAACACAGCTAGCAAATCTGTATCAACAAAATACTGGCCCTTGAAAGCAAGAGAAATATTTTTTTTGGATATAGTGGACTAAAACTTTCTGTAGCTGGTGTAAAGGAATAATCCCCTCTACAGTTATCAGTTGTCAGGGGTTGTTGCAGAGCTTTATTATTAGTATTAGGTATTTTCTTTTCAAAGGTATCAGTCAGGACAAACAGTAATGTTTGAAAGTGTCTTTCTGCTTGAGAGGCAGTTCTTTTAAAAACATAGATGGAAGGATGATGGGTGTCTTATACCTTTATACGTTTATATTTACTGCTAACACCGTGTTGGAAGACCACAGATACTTAGAGTATTCCAGCTCTTAACTCAGTTTCTGAAGCAGGAAAAGGAGAGAGATATCAGCATTTGAGCTTAAAGCCTCTCCAAACAAACTCAATTCTATTTGAGCAACTTTCCTTCTGAATTTTTAAACTATTAATAGGACATCATTAAACACAACTAAGTTTCACTAATACTAACATAAAGGGGCAGAATAGTGTTAAGCAAAATAGTGCTTAATGAAAAATCCATTACTCTTCTGAGACCAATCTCACCAGTTGTTATAAATATTTTGCCACCTCTATTAAGCAACAAAAGAGCAGAAAATGAAAGAAAACTGTCAGAAATAAATTTTAAAAAAAATTAAAAACCACCAAATTCCAAAAAAGGGGTATGAATCCCACCAAATTGTCAAAGACACGTTTCAATTTCTCAAACATGGGTGGAGAATCTCTACATGTTTTCAGGTTTGGTAATATGAAAATCTCACAGAAATATAATTATTATTACAATATGAAACACTATTTTAAGATTTCCTTCTTATCTACACTTTTACAGCAACTACAGCAGCATCCAATGAAAAGAGAAACACCATAATTTTCTTTTTCTGACTTCATAATTTTTTTTCAATTTTCTCTTATTATTATCTATTAGATCTTTCAGTCAGGGCTCAAAGATGGCTTCCATACTTGTTCACAAAACTCTGAGTTAAAGCACTGTGTTCAAAACCTTTTGGAGCTACTGCCATTGGCTTCAGCACTGAGTTTCAGTATTCCAAGGAGATGTCCTGGTAGACTCTAATACGGCACCAACTCTAATACCACATCAAGGTGTTCTGCAGCTCTTGACTTTTTTTTGCTTCAGGCTGGATTAGTAGAGTCACAGTAAGTGAAGACTGGAAAACACTGTGGTTATGGAAGGATCACATATATTGTCTATATTAAGCCAGCAGCAACTTTTTACAGAAGAACCTCTGCCAACTTTAAATGCAGGTAAGAGCCAGGAAAAAAAAAAGCCCTGAAATTTCAAATATTGTTGCTGTTCTTATCTGCAAACTGCTGTAAGCCTATGATGTTCTGTCTTCAATTTTAGCTCTGTGAGTACTGAGAAAGTAACAAAAAATTACATCAACCATGGTATGTAGCAGTAGTGGAATGCCAGTAGTGTCAAGGAAAACAGGTAAGTCATGTCAGTTCCCCATGAAAACTTGCACTGCAGCCATGATAATAAGGAGGACTTATTCTGTGAGACTAACTTCAGCATCACACTATCTTAGGGAAACCCACTGTGACAGTGTGGCTTTTAAGTGTCAGGAATTACTTCCCTCTGGGTGTTTGCAACTGAGGCAGGCTGAACATCCCAGGAGTTCAAGGGGATCCAATCTCCCAGGTTGCATGGGTTTTGTAGCTGTTACCTACCAATTGCCAGAAAATGCTCCAAGTTCCAGATCAGCCACAAACATCTCACAACAATGATGCATTTCTCTGCATTTCCTGTTGGTTACCAGCAAATGTTGCTGTTAAATGTGATTACAAAATTTTCATTCATCCACTATGGCAAGATTGTGTAGCAGCAAAACAAGCTTTTGACACAGAACTAGAGGTTGTCGCCTTGTATTGTCCTTTTCTTTGGGGTATTTTTCAAAATGTCTGTAGTCCAGACTTCAGGCAGAAATGAATGATGCATGTTCCTTACTGCATGACTGCCAAAACCTGGCTCCATGTAAAAGCCATCATGAGAAGCAGTCACTTCTGAAGGACAATGCAAAGAGCTTTTTCTAGGAGCTTATTTCTCTCTCTGCCAAATATTTAGGCATGCAGTAGGCCTGTACAATACGCAGCCATGCCTGTTTCTATTTCTTGCAAGGTTTCAGCTTATAGCTGAGTGCCATGGCAGGTTTTTGGGCTCCCTTTATCAAATACAAAAAGGAAGGAAGCAGATTGTGAAAAATAAGGTTTCATACTGTCCTAGGCCTACATCAACAGGACTGAGAGGACAGACTGCCAAGTTTCAAAGAAACAAGGTAATTCCTTATAGATGACCACATTGTCTAAACTCTCTACTTCATGAAGAGGTAGGTCTTGGAGACCTCAGTGTAGGTAACCACATTACAAGAATAGAATTATTACCTTTTTCCTGAATTTGAAATGTAAAAGCACCATTTCCTCCTCAGGAGATAACATTTCCAGCTAACTTATACCAATTTGTCATGTATCTTATCTGCACCACAAAAATGTGTTTTGAACATACGCTATATTACTGTAAATGTAAAAATTGATGTTACAAAGTTTTTACCATCAGCTGTATCATTAAACTGCATCATTTTTCTGAAAATTAAAAAGCTATAATTAAAAATGAAGAAAAGATATACACACATACTTCCATCTACAAAAAAAAAATCTTATTTTGATAGTGGTCTAAGGAAAAACTGAAGAGCTGCAGGGAAAAGCAGGAATCACACTTGGATTCCTTGATAGTCCGAAGACCCAAAGGATACATGTCAGAACAATTTAGTGTTGCATCATTACTTGAAAGCAATAACTATCTTACTCTATGACTCATCTTCCTGAGTCACAAACATATAAGCCATTTCCATTATACACACTGTCAAGTAATGAGGTACTTCTTGGTAAATATTGGTGCTAAAAGTACATTCAAACTGTTCTGTGACAAAATCTGTCTCTCTAGTGCCTACAAATCTGTAGTGATATATTTCCTCTGGAACTGTAGTAAAAATGCCTGAGAATAGAAAAAATTTTGATATGTGTCATAGTAAAGTTATTTAATTTTTGCCTTACTTTGATGTTATCTGGGTATTCTATATTCACAGAAGTTGAACATTAACAGTCTTCCCAGTTGACTCAGCCTGGAGTTCATCTATGAAAATGCATTTTCAAAGTTGTCCATAGGAAGCAGAATGTCTTTGAGCAATGGTATGCCAAACAACTAACAGTTAGGGAACATGTTTTAGTGATGGGTATGGCAATGGCATGTTTACAATTAGACTATGTGATCTTAAAGGTATTTTCCAACTTAATTGATTCTATGATTATATGAATTGTTGTTATCTACATATAAAATATGATTAAAAAAAGAAAACAACTATAAAAATAAAGAAAAACAAGATCTGATTCTCTATCCTTGTATTTTTTCTTTTTCCCTAGCCTCTTCTTCCTTATCATTTTCTTTCTAAATTTCCTTGTCTTTTTCCTATTTTTCTTTAATGTCATTGCTTTTCACCTTACAATTTTAATTTTTAGATTAAGTTATTTTTTTGCTTGGTAATGAAAATAGAAAGTCTTTTGTCAAAATAATTATATATAATTAACATAGTTAAATGTGGTGACAAATCACATATATTGTTGAACTACATAACAATTAATAGCTGGAGGAAAACTTTGAAAACCATATCACATGATGAGTTTCTAGGATTATTTCTTTTAAGAGATTTTTATGAATCATCAGTTACTCTTAGTACAAGGTTATAGACCTAATGGTACAATTAAGTCATTTGAAGCCATGAAGTCAAATGTGAAATATCTCTCTGCAATTTTATTTTAGAAAACATACCTAACAGGCTGTATTGGCAGTTCTGTTAAATTTGTTCTTTAATTAAGCCTTTGCAATAAAAATATATCTACACTTTCTTCATCCCATGTATGTACCTTTGCTTCAAAATGACTTGCAATTTTTTTTTTTTAAAGTATGAGGCTTTGAAAGTCTCTCTTTTGAAAGCCCATTTCATTAGTGCAGACATGAGTGAAAATTGAGTATTTCACAATCTGGCCTTTTAGCTGATGTTGAGTTCCAATAAATAGATATTCTCAGCATCTTTAAATGCGTAGTGTCAAATTTAGAGCTGTAAATATTGTGCTGTAGCACAGATTTCCTTGTTCTCTGAGTTACTTGCATTGTACTGTATTGAAATGGTGTTGTATTGTATGGACTCCCAAAATCCTGCTTCCCCCAATGCACGTTTGACTTGGTGGAATTATAATCTACATACAAAACTCTTAAGGAGGCAAAACTTAAATTGAAAAGGGGGTGTACACATGTTATAGCTATGAAGGAGTTGATCAAAGAGCAGGAGTTCACAGCCATCAAATTACAGATCAGGTGAACACCGGCAATAGAAGAAAAAGAACCAATACAGACAGTTTCGAATTAGAAAATTGATAGACAGTGCTAAACATAGCACTGGGGGAAATGAGACTGTAAAGCTTTAGGGAAAACACCTGAAAAATTGGTAAGAACAATGTCAAAACACTGAGAGTCAGCTGTCACAACAGCACTTTACAGAGAGGTGAAACATAAAGAAAATCAAAAGTACCCTACAGAGGACAAAACAGGGATGCCAAAACTTGCCATCTCTGCTACCATGAAATAAAAAGTGTATGAATACCCATTTTTATGCATGCCAAACTTACATACAGGATTAAAGGAGAGCTTGGCATCCATAGGAGTCCTCTAAATCTTCACTCATACCCAAAAATGATAGGCTGCCAATACACCCTACAGTGGCAGCTACTGCTGTTTGTAGACACATCCTTCTTGAAATACCTGCATGCACATCAGAAAGAGACTTGTCACAGGATTTCCAGGACAAAAGGCAATTAACCTGATTTTCATATCAATTTAGAGGTACATAACAGTGCAAAGCCAGGGGATTAAAAATTGCTCCTCCTTGGTATATCTGTTTGCATAATTTTATAACTGGCTAAGGCAAGGGAAAATATTCCCCCTTCTACTCAGCAACATGGTTGTATAAATTGTGGATGTAGTAGAGGTGAGATTCTCAAGTTATTGTTCTGGATTGACTTTATCAAGGAATTCTCTCACTGTTAACAGCTTGTCCTTCCTTAGAAAAACAGAGGACAGGTATCATGTTTGAACATTGTGTTTCTTTTAATTACTTGCTTTGGGCATTATTTCTTGAACTTCTTTTAATATTTGTTGGCTGGGATTTCACGGAGAACAATGACGTCCAGCAAACCCTTAAGGTGTAAATGAAGCCTATTTGAACAAAAAAAAAATAGGTCATTGGAAATTTCAATATGAGCCAAATTCCCTGTTGGTGTAAATGGACATCTGTTTCATTTGAAGACTGCACTATAAAGCACCTTTATGGAAATGAATTTTTAGTTGTCATAATTATGTACTCATGGAAAATATTTTTGGTTCACAAAAAAGACTTGATCTCTTCTTCAAATGAAAATGTGTCTAGTCACATTTAAAAATTGATTTCATGGCTTTAGCTGTAAGATTTATGGGTAAATCCTATGTCTGGCTTTAAAAATGCTGTTTACATACGTCTAGATTTGAGGGAGCTAACTAATGTTGCTGACCAAAAGTAGCTCTATTGGCACATCTAAGCTTTGTGAATTAGTCTGAAAGAGCTGAGCTGCCCAAGCTGCACTGGAGTTACACTTTAGCTGATTAAATGCTGATTTGGCTCTAGGCTGCGACTCCCAATGTCACAGTGGCAAACCAATTTCCTGTCTGCTCTACCCCACCATAGTTCGTTTAAGATCAGTGGATGAAGTTAATACACTTTAAGTTAGTAGAGACCTAGGCCAATACTTTTCTAAGAAATTTATTGGAGTGCAGAACATCCTAATTGATTATAGACTGATTGAGCTGGTTTTACATTATTACTGAATGCAACCTTGATTCTGTTCCACCTTTTAAAATATATTACCTCTTTTTCCATTTCTCACAAACAGATGATGCAACTTCTTTTCACCATTAGGGAGGGATCCATCAGCACCTATGTTAAGCTAACTAGTAGAATAAATGAAAGAACAAATTTTTGCAGAACTCAAGTGATGCTGTTCAAGATCACAACGACACGGACTCGGAACTTTTCAGAAGGCTGAATGACTCCAAATTGTTTATTACCCTGGGAATTTCTTCCCTTTATGCTACTTTACAAAGAACCACCCAAAGGGTGGGAGACAGGCAAACTTCTTCAAATACATTGGTCAAGTCTGAGGGACATCAGGAAAAGTCCCTCCTAGAGAAAGGAATGTAAACATAGTCACAGGTTAGAAAAACATGTCTCTTGTTGACAGAACAGTGTCTGGGAAAAAGTTTCAGAGAAACCAAAACATCACAGGCATGAACCATGGCTACACTCAGGTTTTCATAATGTATAAAATGTATATTTATACATTTATAAATGTATAAATGTATATTTATTATATTTAGACTCACAGACTGTCCTTGATATGTGGGTAGTTTCCCATCAACTTCCCTGGGAGCATCACATCATCACATGTAAATCAATCAATCTGAACCACAGTCATTTAACAGTGCATCATGGCTGTGCAACCCATGATTTTGAGTTCTCAATGTTTGAGTTAAAATACCACAAGAATTTAGTCATGATTTCTATTAAAAAAAGCCCAACCCTTTTTTATTTCAGCTGTATTTCATACTTTTCTGAAACACTGAGAAAAATATATGGGAACATGTATTGAATTGAAACAGATGTATTCCAATATGTTAAACTGAAAGAGAAAGAGAAATAAACACTAGTCAAACCTCCCTTTGAAATTAATTTCACAGATCTGTAAAATTAATATACATACAAAATATTGGATTTAGATTGTTCCTTTGTTTGTTTGTTTGCTTGCTTGCTTGCTTGCTTGGGGAATTTTTGCAATGCAGTGCACTCTAGAAACCAGAAGTCACTAACAGAAAACTAGTTGTATCGTTCATATCAAAACAGCTGAGCAGAGTGTTCTGAGAAAGATCTAGATCAAATCCTCATACCAAAGAAAATCAATTTTTACACAGCACAGTTTTTATTTCATCAGGGAAATTTTGCTTGACTTTGCAAAACATTCTACAGTTAACTCAAAAAACCAAGTAAATGTGTAGTTCATTACCTGACAAACAACTTAGCTCTGAGTTCCTGAACTGTTGTTGTCTGTTGCTCTCCTACACATTTGCCTCTTCTCTCTCCACTTAGGACTTTAGGAGAATTCAACAAGTTCTGCATAAAGGCAGACATGATAATATTTTCATTTATGTAATTGAAGTAAATACTTAATTTTTTTATTTATATTGCTTAGAAAACAGTTAAACTGTCAAGTTGATAACTAGAACTTTCAACACCTATAGACACACAATTACACAGAAATGTTAAAATAAAAAAAAAAAGATCTCATTTTCATAGAATCATAAAAAGTTTTGTGTTGAAAGATGATAAAGATCATCTAGTTCCATCCCCCCTTCCATGGGCAGGGACATCTTCTACTGAACCAGGTTGTTCAAAACCCTATCCAATCTGGACTTTAAGACTTCCCTCAAATGGGGCATCCACAACTTTTCTGGGCAGTCTGTTCCAATCTGACCACCACCACTGTAAAGGATATCTTATTATTACCCAATCTAAATGGTCTCAAATCATGAAATAGAAATTAAAGGGAGGATGAAGTAGTATTTTTTGCTTTCCAAGATGATAAATAGAAGTAAAATGCAGCAAGATCAAGGTTTGATTTCACAGCAGACTACATTAAAAATAAAAAAAATAAAATAAAATAAAATAAAATAATAAAAAAAACAACAGCAAAGCATTGAACAAATTTCCTTGAGGTCTTTACACATTTTCAGCAATTGACCAGATCAATATCTGCAAGGAAAAAAAGACCAAACAAACAAACCCAAGTATACCCAGAAAAGTGGACCAACAGCTCCGTTCTACTTCTCTCTACTTCTTTTCCCTTTGACTTTTTTTTACTGAATCCAAACCTCAGTCTCTATTCCTAGTATGCCATTAAAAATTCTAAAAGTATCTGAAATTTTATCCCTGTTCTACCTCTAGGTGCAAAGTACAGCTGTTGATAGGGCACATCATCCTCTAGGAACATTGCTCAACAGCAAACTGGATTGTTCATGTTTGTAATAACTAGAACATGAATTTGGATTTCTACTAAATGTAGAAAATATTTATCTGCTTTCAATGTTTATTAAGAACATAACCAAATAGCTGAAAAATGCTCTGCTATTTTTTCTGAATAAAAGAAAAAATAGCTGAATATTTTTTCTCAAGGTTAAGTTAAATTCTTATCCTGCTGTTTGTCTTTTTCAGGTTTCCAAGTTTGCTACATTATAAACTCTAACACAGTGGGAGTACCATATCAGGTGTCTACAGTTGACTTTGTGTTAATTGATTTTTAATATATATAAATCACTATAAACATGATTGAATGGAAAAACATCTAGCCAGTTTTGTACTTTACTTCCTGGTTTCAGAAGTGTGAGCATACATTTCCACTGACAACACTGGAAATTTGTGACTGCAAATGACACTGGAAATCACAAACGACTAGAATCATCACCTGTTGCCAAAATGAATTTGGCTTCACAGGCATCCAACTCTTTGGTGAAACTGCAATGAAAACAGCAGTTTTCTAAAACTGGACTAGCACATTAGAGGCAGAATGATTCACAAACAAAAGATTTACCATTAAGTTGCAATGCCTGTAACAGCTTTAGTATTAGCAATTCTGGCAATTCAGTGCTCTTCAGCCAGGGTTGTCTAGGATAAGGACAATCATATCTGCATGATATATTACTGCACCATTAAGTAGATGTGAAGCATCCATCACTGGTCATCACTAGAACAGGATATGGAAATCATTGAACCATTATTCTGTTCTGGAACAACATTTCTTACGTGCCCAAGCTCTTGAGCACTTGACCTTCAGCAAATACGTGCATATCTAAAAATTAACTCATGAGTAAATGTTTGCAAAAGTGGCACATAAAAATACTGACAGTTTTGGTGACAAATTTCCACTCTATACTAATATAGAACCATATTTTTAAATAGAAAAGACTGAAGCTTCAGTACAAGCTGCTATTCTTAAATTCTGTCTAGCTGAGGAATTATAATGGTTTTGCTTATTTATATAAACCAAAAGACGTGAAAGCAATGCTGCTGCAATATGTTGCAACATATTGCAGAATAATGTATTATTGTGAAATAACACAAAGAGGTTTCAGATTTCAATGTGAAATTGCTACAGACACTGAAAAGCATAACTTCCCATCTTAATTCCAGCCCTAGATTAACTTCTTCTGTGGTCACAATAGCTTTTGATGTGTTGTAGAAATGATCTCACACTTTTGTGAAGTCTTGTCAAAAACCATAATAGATAAGATACATCATCCTTTATTGTCAGAACCTGATGACTAATAGACCTTATTCATTAGACAGCCTCTGTTAGTGGATTCTTATTATTTGGGCTAACACATGTGACTAGCAGAAGAGAACACTTCCATATTAAAGGAGTCGTTCAAAAAAAAGCAAAATTTTTTCCACCGATCAAAGGTTTACAAAACCATTACAAAATCATTTTAAGCTTTTGTAATTAAATTTTAGTCAAGTAATTCTTAGCACCAGTTAAGATTTGACATAGATATATAGAGTTACCTGTCTTTCAGGGACGTTTTTAGTCACTTTTCTTTTTTTCATTTTCTCCAAATTTGAGTATCCTGCCAAAGAGGGAAGAGAATAACCAGTACAGAACAGAAGAAAAGTAGCCCCTTTTGGATTTACTTAGTTCACATACATTAATTGTCCCAAAAAAAAAGCTGTTCCTTTGGGCTTTTAGAAGTTGGTCTAGAAGCCATAGTTCATCTTGCTTCTTTTGCAATTAATGAATCTTAGCAACTACTGAAATCTTGTGGAGCAAAAGCAATTTCCTGTCTTGCTGATTCATGCTCTCATGTACATATAGCATTCCTGACCTTGGAGTCATAATAAAAGACAGATAAAATAGCATAATTTTGCTCCCCATCCTTCACTTGCCTTTGGCCGTGGATTGCTGTAACTTCGGCTTAAAATCAGTATCAGAAACCTTTTGTTCCGTTTTCTTATTTAGATTTTATAAATGTTCTGAAATTATTTAAAATGGATTTTAGTTTCCATGTGATCTATGATAGTTCTTCTAAGGTCTTTTCCCAAAGGCACTGAAAATGAAAGTAATAGATGAAGTACTCTTCAAATTGATTTCTTATTTCAAAAAAAAGTTTCTAGTTAACAAGTTCTGAATGAAAATACAGTGAAATTGTTTAATGTTTGACTATAGCTGACATATATGCTCCTTAAAAAGTTAAATCAATGGTACAAGTATCAAGTATCCTCGTAGAAGTTTTGGATAGGTTTTGTCCTCCAATTCCACTGTATTGTTTCATACTACAGTTTGTCAGTTTACTATTCAGACACAAGTAAAATAACATCTTAAAAAATAAAAGTAAATAAATTTGAAATTAACATAAATATTAAAAATAAAAATAATGCTAAAATAAAATAAAATAAAATGCAATCTTGAATCTAGAAGAATCATAGTCCCACCTGAGGATGATTTTTTTCAGCATATTTCTCTTTTCTTACCCTTATTTTTTCTCATTACAGATCCTGAATATTTTCAAATTTGTTTCATGGATTCCCACATGGGAAGGTATTTGGGTTGTATAAAGCCTCATTAAAGTCAATAGATGCCCCAGGGCATACTAAACTCTCACTACATCAAGCTCCTTTTTTGGATGAGTTTCTTGGAGGAAATACTGGTACTTTCAAATTTGTATGCCTAAAGCAAGTAATTTATATGAAAGTAGCAGTATTTCCATAAGGACTGACAACCAAAATGCCCAGGAAACTAATGTGAACAGAAAATGTTTTTGAAATAATTGGGCATTATGTATGTGCATGATCACCAGTGAAAACAAAATTAGAGTACTGCAGCTCATTGAGACATCTGCAGTGTAAAAGGGAGATTGACAGATTGAAGAGAACCAAACAACCCCAAATCTTAACTGAGGTACAAATGCAAGAAGAAGATACCTAAGGAGGCAAACCAATTTACTTCATCAAAAGAGAAGCCTGAGATATTATTTAATCAAAGTATTGGAATACATCCAAGAAAATACAATACCAACCTTTTTAACAATAGAAATATATTATTTTAATAGAAAAAGAGCCTCCTTTAAAAGGCTGGACATTAAATCCAAGCAGATTTTTATTAAAAATAAAGGCACACATCTGTCATTATGAGAGTGACTAGTGGGTCAACTCTCAAAATAAATGACTGAGGTAAAGAATAGTTCTCCATTTCTTGACAACTTCCTTTCAAAACTGATTTCCTTTCTTTAAAATTCGTTTTACTCGAACAGAAATGTGACAGTTTACCACAAATGTAGTTGGAGGAAACTGTGTGGCATGTGGTTCCATCACCAAATCAGGACATTTCTACATTTTAAAGTGTAAAAATCAGTGAAAAGATATCATCAAAACTGACAAGTGTTATATCCCCACTTTTGAAAATTTGCTTTTCAGGTAGAATAATGAATGATAAGGTATAAATCCAGTACACAATTCAGAAGAAAAAATTGTGTAATATTAAGGATACTAAAATGTAAATAAATTTTTTAAATTAAGGTATATAATTTGTGTTTGGTACCTGAATAGAGCACTTTTTGTTACTGACTTCTTTTTCTTCCAATTGAAATACATTTTGAAGGAGAAAAATAATGATGAAATTTTGATACATGAACTAAATGCCCTGAAAGATTTTGGGGTGATAACACCAAAAGTGGGAGTTTATAATTTCATCCTCTATTGTATCCTTAGTCACATTAAACCTCCCTATAAATTAGGGCTGCTTGAGAGGGACTGTGCCCATCAAAGAAAGCCTGTTTCAGTACAGGAGGAAAGGTCTGTGGAGAGAGGTAATACTTTTATTAGACCACCCACCACAGGCTTGGTGTGAATTCAATCTCCTGTGGACTCTAGCTAGGAGGGGGTCAATTGATGCCTGGTTGTGATGGTGTTTTCTATGGAGGGGATGACCAAAGGATCACTACTGTGTTCCTCTTGGGTCTCCTTCCCCTCCTGCCCTTCTTTTCCCAGTGGTAAACTTCTGGGTGATTAAATTAATGGTAATGCAGCTTAAGTGCTCCCTGTGATGCATAGTGGGGCAAGGTTAAATTCCCTGTGGACTGTGGGCAACCAAATTCCACAAATAATGCTCAAGATAGAAACAGCCAGTTTTTAACCTTCTATTTCTTTAGATAATTTACGGGCATATTCAGTATTTATTTGTAGGTGCAGATATCCTGACAGATGCTTATCCTACATGCCAGGCAGACACAACTTTTTGTGTCTTGTTATGTACTGCTGGTGAAATGGGTGCTAATATGAACAGGAACAAAAACAGACACTTCAGAAATTTGTCAGAAACCAATAGGCATTGGTTTCTCTTCATGCAAAATGAAATATTTTCTGATCAACGTCAACATTAAAAGTACCTCATTTCCTCTTATTTGTTACTGTGTTGAGCATTTCCTTTTGTTTCTTTTAGAAGAGTATATTTTACTTAAGGCATTATTTTACTTCCATAAGCAACACAGAGAAATGAGAACCTCATAATTCTCAAGGGCTTGAAGTCTTCCTGACTAATTGTGGAAAAACATATTAGCCAAACTTTTGCTGGTTCACTGACATCAGAAGGGCCAAGAACTAATCCTGCCTGAAGAATGTGCACAGCACATGTGAACTAGAATACAATAAAAAAATTTAAAAAAAGTTTGTGAGACCATCTAGCTGAAAAAAATGTTTGTGCGACCATCTTAGATGGAATATACTAACTGTTCCCCTGTTATCCTGCTCCCACATGCTCCTGAGAAACCTCTTTATAAGCTCCTAAATGCAAAACAACTATTTGCCAGCTTGTGATAAGGCTTTATCCCAGATCTATTGTACTGTACTGCACATTCATACACCATAAAAGAACAAGGATCAATGAGTTGTCCAGCAGAATTAGATTGTTTCTTCTAGTTGTGCTCTCCAGCTGTGAGGAAATATTGCCTCTAGACATGAGTGCTGCAGACACCTGGCAGCCCCAGGCAGAGAGCAGCCAGACCCTCATCCTATTTCATTTCCTAAAAGCTTTGGAGAGTCAAGATGGCAGGTCCTACTGAAAGGAGGTATGAAACCTGTGGGACAATAGCTTGATGAGTCTGCTGACTTAAGAGAAAACACTTTTGAAGATGTAAAATATTCAAGAACAATATTTTTCATCCAGAGGTGTATCCTTGGCAAAACAAAGGATTCATTTCTCTTAGCTTCCCTCATGGATTTCTAATCCTCTTCATTCTTTCCCTTGTGCCCCACAGAGTTTGAAAAAGCCTCATGTATTTTCCTAAACACTTAATTGACTGTTCCTGCATTGCTTGGAAACCTGCAGCCGAAAGGGCTGAGGAATAAATGGCTTGAAATTAATGAGATTTTTGCAGCCCTTCCAGAGATCCTGGAAGAAGAAGATGGACCAGAGATTAAATGAAGGAAATATTTCATAAAATTAAGTGCAGTATAGGCAGGAGGTTACCAGAGTGCAGCATGCTTTATGGAGCATAAAATAGCACCATTGCTATTAGATCTGGTTCAAAAGTGCAGAGCTAAATATTTTATACTGTGAGGGAGACTAGTGGTGTAGCTTACTCTGGGGATTGTATTCCACAAGAGTGTTGAGATAATATGTTTTCCTGGAGTCCAGGATATTTTTCTCTCTGTGATGATGAGGCTTTAGAACATTCAGAAATTCTGATTTGACTTACGCATTCTTCCCTTCTTCATTCTTCACACACTCTCTGACAACTTGACCCCCTGTGTATGGAAGTCATTCCTATGAATCCTACATTCACACTACTCACACTTCTTCTCCAGAAGAGAAGAAAACTCATCTTTGCTTTTGTCTCAGGTCACAGGACGTTAGGAGGAAAAGAATCATTATATAATGCAATTGGGAATTTTAGTTTTATCAGCCACTTTCACCCCCTTGAAGAGGCAAAAAAGAATAATGTTAGTCATAATCATAACAAAAGTTCAATTTTTTTACAGAAAACTATCATGGAACAGGCTTTTTCTATAACAAAATAAATCTGAATGCTCCTTTGAACTAAAAATTATATTAAAATCTACGGTCTTATATATTTTAATTGATTCAAATTAAAGAATGTATCCAGTATCAATGCCACAGAAGACAAAAAAAGTCTTTTTTCCCAGCTATCATCCCACATACCCACAGTTTTGACTATCTATCCTTTGCAAAGTTCTATTCAAACCAGACATGAATATCTTTGACACACTGAAAAAACTTTGTTTAACTTCACATGGGAAAAAGGTGCTTTTCTTTCTCATAGCAATAGTTCTTGAAGTTGAGAAGAAGCATTATAGGAGTGTTTCATTGAGGCACAGAGCTCTCCACTGCCCTCAGCACCTTTGTGCTGTCAGTATTCCACTGGATGTCAGCCCGGGCAGCAAGAGAACATTGCTATTCTGCTCTGAAGAGAAGAGCACAGGGTTTGCAGAGCTCCCTGGGAGCAGGGGCACAGGGAGGCTGATAACAGCCACTGCTGAGGCTCAGAGACTACATTGACAGTGAGCTTCAGCATCACCCTAAAGGGAATCATCCTGAGGCTTCATATTCATCTCTCATCCTTTAACTATTCTTCAATTCTGTAAAAATGATCTGTGGTATGCACATGATCTAGTGAGACTGTTGTTTAAGATTATCCACCACAGAAGTCTTATTTTTAAAAATGAGCAGCAAGTTTTGTTTACTTACCTAACGACTGCAACAATGGCAGCAAAAACAAGCAAAGAGGCAATGAAGATAATCAGAAATATCCACAGTTCTTCCTGAGTGACTCTTTTGAAACTGGAAACAAGCAGAGATGAAGGGAAATTCTACTGCTTCTTCTGGTTCCATAAATAAAAAGTATTTTACCTGAGTCATTACTGCAGAAGTCCAGAATATAAAGGACTACTTATTACATTTACCAATAGGGACATCCCAAAGAGCTACATGAATATGGAAAAGCCTTCCTGTAAGCAGCCAAAATAATTAATTCATCAAGGACTTAAACAATTAAAAAATGGAACTGCTTCTCATAGAAAGACCAGCAGTAACTAATCTCACTAGAGAAGATGGATTTTCAATTTCCTTCTGATAGGAATATTCTACAGATTGTGTGCTTCACTGTTTCCATTAAAAATTTCTTCCCCTTATATTTAATCTCTTTCCTCTTTGGACGTTGTTTGAGCCCAGTTCTTTCTCTCTCATTGGACTACCAAAAGATAGAAATCTTCCATTCTACTGAGGAATTAATTTGTTCCTTTGGGGAAAATTTGCTCAGGAGATCCAAAATAATAAACATGCTAAGTCTAAGCAGTTTCTGCTGAGAAGACATCAGGAAATCACTCAGGACTCAGGCTGGTCAATAATGAAACATTCAGTGTATCATTAAGCCTGAAAACACTGCTAGTACACAGAGTAACTTGAGTCAGATTTGGAAAGATGGTCTTTTTAAAGGACTAAAACCAGAATCCTTAATTAAATAATTTAGAAGTAGTCAGCAAGGAGATCATTAGAGTGATTTCTTAATTAAATGGTCCTGGTCCAGAGGATTGGGAATATATCACTCCAAGGATACTAAGGATTCAGTATAAAGAAGTTATTAAAAATCACATGCAAATTCAGAGATACTTTATTTGTTCAGAGAAAATTTTCTCTAAAACCACATTCACAAATATACAGGCTAAAATAATTGCCTCCATTTATACCATTTATACCTTATTTATAAGCTGCACTTCGTAGAAAAAATGTTTTTAATGAATATGTGACATAAAGCAGCATGATTATTTGTAATATTAATACAATCACATTTTCAGTTCACAACAACTACAAAAAAAAGTTAACTTTTGACTTGGCTTTTAGTTCAGCATTATTTTTCTATATACATATAAGCATATCTTCACAGTTAAAAGTTCTTTTAGAGCAACCATAAGTAATTTAAAGACTTAATAGGGATTGCACAAACTTAAGAACATGAATCACTTCTTTGGAAATTTGATTCATATTAATTGTGTATTTTAATCACTAAAAGGTGCTATTTGTATAGATACCAGGTTCTGGATAGTTTGACTGTGAAAAATAACTTTAAGATATAACTTAATGAATAATAAAAACTTTCTACTGTGCAAAACAGCAAAACACAAACCTGTTTGAGTGATGAGTGATTCTCATCACTCAAAGAATTTCCCAAATTTGCTGGTGGTGCAGTCCTGCTGCCCCTGTGGTCTGACAGAAGGGCTGCTGGGAAAGGACCTCTCAAAACTTTTCCACCAGCCAGCCTGACTCTTGCAAGGCTTCCAGCTGGTTTGATGACCTTGGTTGTAACATGCCAGTGGCTGAGGTCAGATCTGTGCTTACAGGCATCACTGCCCAGCCAAAACAGACAGATGGTCATGTGGGGTCAGGTAGTGCAGATGAATTTCTCTGTCATTGACAAACACAGTCAGTGCAAAACAAGAAATACATATTTTCTAAAGCAGAAATTAATTCAGGACAAAGTGCTGAGATCTGGTAAAGAGAACTTTTCAGGCTCCTGGCTTTATCCTTCAGTTTTGTGAAATTAGTAAATTATCCTATTTATTGGAAATCAATTTTATGGTGGAAGCAACGTTTTCCCAGACAATCCAATCTAACTTGACAGAGTCACATTTTTTATCCAGACATGTGATCATGTATGAGCTCCTTCTTACAATTTGCCATCTTTTGAATTCCCAAAGAAAGAACAAACACCTTAAGACCTTCAATCTCAACACCTTCACAAATACTATTGCAATCTAGGATTAATTAATGATGAAGAACCTGAGTGGCTTAGGTCTCCTAGCTTGCCATGTCAGAGAGAGAAGCCACTGCAGAGTGGCAGAAACATAACACAGAGAAGCATGTAGATGAACTGCTGTATTGTTGCTGATATACCAAAACAAGCTATGTCAAAGTCCTGTGACACCTTGAAACATAATAAATTAATTACTCTTTCAGAAAGCAAATACTTTATACTTTCTAGATGGTCTAAAAATTCACTAGACATCTTTGTAATTTTCTGCATTCCAGACTTCCGTGTAACAATTTTTCGTATGCAGAGTATTCATCTTTTTACAGCTACAGTAATTTCCTATAGCTTGTCTTCCAAAAACATCAGAGTCTGATAAGTTATTAACTACCTGCTTCTATTCCTCTTTCCTCTGGAATTTTTTCTGTTAGTAAATAAGCCTTCTCCCACACTCTTATAAATGCACAAGTACTTTAAACATAAGCAAGAAAATAAGAAAAAAAATCATTATATCTGTACAGTTTTCTCTCCAGTTTGCCTGGAGATAGAATTTTGACAAAGTTATTGACAGCTCAGCATTTACAGTGATAGCAGCTTTGACAGAGAATTACAGAGTAAATGCTTGCTTTTTGAGTTAAATCAAAATGTGTTTTTTACACTGTTCTCCAATTTTTCAAGACACTGCACAAGAAAGTTACTTACTGCCATAAAGTCACCTCTTCTCTTAGGAAGACATCTTGGTTATTTTTAATTCCTGGATAATTTTCACTTTTGCAAATGCTTTTTTAATGAAAAATCATTTAATGTGTAGGTGAATGCTACTCATTTTACAAATAGAAAACTCTTACAACTAAAAAATTACCCAGCTAGCCAAAGGTCTTGGAGCAAAACTGGGACCCACAATATCCTCATTCTCAGGGCAGTGTTTGAACTTCTCTCCTTCACCACACTGCCTGTTTCCTGAGCAGTTTAAATCAGCAATCAAGCCATACATCTGTTGATATGAAAGCAGAATTACAAATTTAATATTTTGATACAGGAAAAATACTATCTTCTCTTCAAAATATGAAGCATAGATTAAAAAAGGGAGATTTACTGGACATCCTGAAACTTCTTTTCTATATAGCCCAGAATGCAAAATGTTTGATGAGAAAAACAGTGTATTTTACAGGGTGGTTTTTTGATATTTAAAATGTAAAATGTTTCCTTTTAAAAATAGAGAACTAACTGTCTTAAGCTATTTAATAAAAGTTCCATAATTAAACAGTCTTTGGTCATTTTTACTCTATATTAGATAAGCCTTAATCTTGGTCTCTACAGGATGTGAGGAATTCTGGCATCTAGTATTTAGTACAAATTGGATGTTATTGCTAGGTGAACTACTCCATCCAAAAATATGCTACTTCTTGTCAATGTTCAAATGAAAAGCTGTACAGTCTAAAAAAAAAAGTGGCATGGGTTTACTTTCCTAGATCCTGAAGCAATTTAACTGCATTAAAAGACTTGATTTCAAAATTTAATCCTCAAGTTCTAATTAGACACTATAACTGGTTACAAGATAGATCAAATATGAACGATTTCAACTGAGATTCTATCATCTCCACTGTGACAAGTGACTTAGCAGGGAATTTCTGATTACAGGTAAAGCATTTCAGTGGCTGCTGAGTGTGCCTAATCTGTTTGCAAAAAAAAAGACCCCCAACAAAACGAGTCACATCCTAGCAGAATTGAAGTACGTAAAAAATCTAATCCATTTATCTATAGAAATTTAATGTAAAATATGATTAATATCAATTAAAAGGTTCAAAATAATATTGAAAAATATAAAATTTAAGGGTTTGGGAATAAACACGCTTTTGAAAGACCTGCAGATTCCTTTGAGGTAAATATTCACTGACAGCTGCTTTCAGTGTCAGATGACAGTGGAAGTACTACAGATTCATAGGCTAATATGAAATTTTTAGACTAGTCAGCAGGAGAGGTTTGCACTAAACAGCACTTCTCTCATTTCTTCATACTTTGTGAGAATGGGGTAAGAGAAGAAAATTACTGCTGGGGGTATTTGCCAGGCAGCAGAAAGCACAGCAGGACCTTTGGGGCAGCGGCAGCTGCTGGCACACGGACACTGCCACCCCCACCCGGTTCTTGGGCATGGGAGTCACAGAGCACCCTCAGATCCATTACAACAGAAAGGCCTGGACAGACACCCAGCACAGCACAACTTAGTCTTGGTGAAATACAGCCCCAAGGACAAAGTAACACATTCTGCTCAGAGTGGATACTCTTGCACATAACTAATGGAGACTTGCAAGATTTATTAGAGGGCAGAAAACTGTTCCTTTCTGTGCTGATCTCACTGGATATAAAACTTTCTGTGAGTTCTATATCATGTATGACATTTTTTCTCTTAGTTAAAGAAGCAGCTTGGCTGTAATAGAGATACAGGTTTAACACTGCTGTGAGAATTGTAGGTTCAGGAATTTTAAAATAATTAAATAAATACAACTAACATATTAATTGTATTAAGAATTACATCACCTCATTTTGCAATTGGTGCTTACTTAATGTCTTATCTTCATGATAAAAATGCATTTAACTCTCAGAGTAACTGTTTAATTGCCCCATTTTTTGATTCAGTGAGCTGACAGTAAACATGCACTCTATGAACAAGAGCAAGAAGACATGCAACAAAAACATTCAGAAGATACACCCTTCTAGGAAGGACTGGAACAAAAATAGTAGAGGTGGATCTGGCAAAAGGCACCAATCAAGGAAGAAAGAATTCAGCAAGAGATTCTGGCTGAAAACAGTTACCACAGACAAGAGGTTTGTATTAGCTCCAGGGGGTTTTGTATCTGCTCCATGTTTGGAGATGCAGTATTTTAGAGTGAAAAGAGATTACACCATATAAGAGCCCAGTTTTCCCTCATTTTCCTCAGCATAAATCCAGATCAGCTCATGAAAGATTTACAATCATATGCTGGAAAACAACATTTGATCCAGAAATTAGAAGATATAAACCTGAGATGAAGAAAGGAGGAAGGAGAGACATAGAACTGGAGTATGTTCTAAAGGACAAAAATTAGTGCTAAAGGAAAAACAAAACTATCAACTTGCAATGAAATATAAATGTTAACTATACCTAAAAATAAATAAACCCCATGCAGTACAATTTTGTGAAGTTTCTTAGTCAAAACACAGACTAACAGGTTATATGAATAGTTCTAAAGACCTAAGACAAACAAAAACAGAGCTTAAAAATCAAAAATGTATGAGCTGTACTAAGAAAAGAATTCTGTAGTCTACTTTGCAACTTTGCACCTCTTTTTCTAGTGAATATTTCTTGATCTGTTTCTTCTTCATTTTCACTGGTACCCCACTTTTTTCTCTCTCAAAGAGAAAAAGAGGAGTAAATAATATTGTAGGGGATAACTGAATAATTTTGTTGACTGTACAGCAATTCTATAGTTGTATTCCATCAGAAAATGTTCAATAGCCCATTCAAGACTTACAGGTGGGAACTGGAATCTTGTTTCTTAGCAAAAAAGACAGAGCCAGGTTGCTGAGTAGCCCAAAACATAAATTAAGGTATATAATAAATGCAGCAAATTAGCTTTTGCACTTTCTAAAATATTATGCTGTAAGAAGATTTACTAGACATCCTGAAACTTCTTTTCCATATAGTCCAGAATGTAAAATGTTTGATGAGAAAAGCAGTGTATTTTACAGGGTGTTTTTTGATATTTAAAATGTAAATCTATAAATCATAGTAGCCTACATTACTGGCCAAAAAAAAGCCACATATGGCCTGTACTCGATTAGAAGAAGTAGAAGGGTCAAATCCTTTAAAAGGAGAGGCAGAGTTTTGGTCTAGGGACATCCTGGTAGGAGATATTTCCCTGACTTACCATAGTTTCTTGGCAGTTCAATATTCCTCTTAATATTCACATTAAGGAATATTTAGCATTATTGGAAAGCCTCTTTTCTTATTATGAAGGAAGGTCACATTTATTGTAAAATATTAATTGGGTTTATTTAAATGTTGCTACATAAAAAAGAATGTGGAAAGGCAAAAATATCCATTGGGCACTGCATTTTAAGCTGATTTGCCGTTGTTAATTGAATCTTTGTGTTTTCCTGACCATCTTTATACTTGTGTTGTCTTGGTTATATACTTCATTTCTAACTCACAGAAAAATTACACCCACAGGGGTCTGGTCTATAACTGAGGTTTTGGCAATACAGATATGAATTATTATTATCATTATCATTACCATTATCATTATAATTATTAATAATAACAATAATAACAATAATAATAATGTCTTGTGTGGTTATATCAGTGATGATGTTTTTAGTCATAAACAGATTTTTGAGAATAAATATGCAAATAGAAAGATTAAAATAAACTATTTGTCTTTGTTCAGTTAGACTGAAAATATCACCTGTCCTATAATAATAATGTTGTGGTATAAAATTTTTAGTATAGAATCTGCAAAAAATCATTATGTTAAATGAAAATAGCACAGTTTCTGTTAGGACCTTAGCACCATTCATCATCTATCCAGGCAAAAGAAAAAAAAGAAAAGAAAACATATCAGTTACTGCGAATTTTGTATTAATTTTCTGAGCATAGTACAATATTAATTATGACTATTTAGATTCAAAACAGTTCACTATCAGATGTTTTGACAAGATGTTTTGGCATCTGGATATGTTTTGAGACATGGCTCTGGCTCCACTGCTCACTGTGTGTCCTAGGGCGTCAGGAGAAAAACTGACACAAGACTCCAGTAACTTTAGGGAAATTATCAAATGATTTTGCCACAAAATTAAGATTTCTGCTTACTGTACCTCTTCCTACGTAGGTTTCCTTCTGTTCATGAGGTTTTCCTTATCCACACTGTAGCTGTGGCACTACAAGCAAGAACAGGACTTCACTGAAACCATTTTTAAAGAGAATAACCTAGTGATGACACATGAATAATGTTTAAAAGTAATGACAGTCTGGATATTTTCTTGGTGGGCACACAAGTATTCTACGTATTTAAACCGACTCACTTTTTCAGCTGTCCTGGAAATATAAATGCAAAACTGCCTGTACTTATGCTACTCAGTATTGTATAACTCTGCTTAACTAACTTGAGCTATGATTTTTTCACTTTACTGAAAGCCATAAACATCTAAGACTTGAAAGGCCCTGATCTCATGAAATAATTTTTGAAATGTTCTTTCCATTCTTCATTGCAGCCTAGAAAGCTCACTTTTTCAAGCTTTTGTCTCTAACTTCAAGGACTAAATGTTCCAGAGCGGGGAGGTTAGGGTGGGTAAAAATTACCAAAGGCTCACAGCTGGGCCATCTGATTTTAAAAGCTGGATATCAAAGTAAATCACAAACCACAGCTAAAATCACACAGGTTAATATAGTCAACTTTCTTTATAATAGCTATTCTTTCAAATTATTAAATTAGTTCAGTTTTGTGAATTAAATCAAACTGCAAATTCCTCAGGGCATGGCACAATCCTTTTTCAATAGAACATTAATACAGAAGGGGCCCATTCCTGACTGGAATTCTTCAGCTCTTCTGCAGTATAAATAAAAAGCATAATTAGAAATGTACTAAGATAAAAAGAAACCAAAGGTCCTGTAAATACCAGGGAATGTTCTTATTATCTTTGTGGCATTAAAAGTTTACTGCTTATTTTGTTACAGAGCAATTAAAGGCAGGTAACTTTCAAGGCTCAAAGAAAAAAGAGTGAAGACTTTCTGTGTGCATGTTCTCTTTCATGAACCCAAGGACAAAAACAGATAGCAGACCTGAACTGAAATTGAGAGAAACACATTAAAATCAGTCTGAAGGATTGTCTTGAAGTATTGTAAAACCTCACAGAACATAAACATAAGAGGAATTTTATTCATATAGTGTGCTAATTTTATTGAGGGAAATAATTCATATGGAAACAGTAACTCATTTTTCAAAGACCAGTGCTTAACCAGTCAGTGCCTGAGGAGGTAGGCACCTGTCAGACAGAAATGCTGGGATTAATATTTACAGACTGGAATACAGGATAACATATTAGCTACTTCCTTGTGAGAAGTGAATTAAACAAGTCTTTTTCATTCTACACTTGCTACAAATAAGACAAATGTATCCATCAAAGGGTAGATTCATTGAACATGGTTCTATTAGCTCTTTCCCTCTAACAGAGCTCTGAAATTTGTACTACAGGCAACAGAAGGCATAGAAGGCATTCATTTATTTTCTAAACATAAGGCTATAAAAGTGGCAGTTTAGAAGCAGAAAAAAATATGCAAAGAAATGTTCTATCTCACTAATGTTAATGCATAACCAGCATTTACTTTATATACATAATGCAGTGAAAAATAAATTAGATGACAGATGTCTTCTCCCTCGCCCTTGTCAGTTGTAGCATGAGTACACAAACAATCTAAATCACTGGCAGATATGTGCAATGGAAACACTGTGCAGAGGTAGTTAATTATTCCTGTCAGAGAACAAAATGCAATTGCATTATCTATTTTGAAATTACAAACATGGCAAAACATAAAATTATCATTATTGACATAAAGGTAACTGTTCATCTCCAGGAGTAATCAATAAATCCATGGATTCAGTAACTGATATCTCTTTATAACTGAAAAGGAAGTCTCTAAGTGAAAAATATTTACAGAAGGTATATGAATGCTGCTGACATAAACCTCCAAAATTAATAATTATCTTCTATTTAACTAGACCCATATGCAGGTATACATAATACAAAAATATATTATGTTTTGCTATAACTCTTAGAGGTAGAGTTATTACTTTTTACAATAAATGCACCTGTTTCCTAGTCATAAAAGGAAAAACATCACCTTTGGAACTGAGGTTTAAAAAAAGTATTTTACACTCACACCTGTTTGATTTTCTAGTTCAGTTCTTCTCCTTCGTCAAGTAGTAGGCTCTCTTGGAGGCACTGGTATTTCAAGATAGTGATGTACCTAGCAGAGCACATCCTCCTTTCCACCATGATATTCAGATGATGTGACTTGATTGCAAACAGGGTACAGACCCTAGTTGAGGGAAGAGGGAGAGAGACTTGAAGGTTTTTAATATTTAAGGAAACTCATATTCTGATAAAAATCAAGATGACAGAGAATGCAGCAAAAAAGCATTTTTCCAGTTATGCTGTGTATTGGTCACTCTTTTAAGAAAAGCTGTCTATCCCATACATTGCTGTGTCATCCCTTACTACCAGAACACTGATTGGTGTACAGTAATGGACAAGAGAGGAACCAGTCTCTTCATCTTCTGCATAAGTATTTTCATAAAGATAAAAGTGGATGTTGAAAATTGAAATAAAAATTCTGAAGAAATATATGATTAATACATGTATCTTACAGATTCTTAGTCTCCAACCATCAGTTCACAAATGTACCCTAAAGCATGTTTTTACCAAACAATAAAAGAAATATATTTCTACAATGAAGTGAATAGTATTCTAACCAATATTTTTCTGATTACAACAGTAGGAGGTTATAAATGGAAATATATATATATATATTACAGGTAGACAGAATTTACATATTGCTATTAGTGCTTAACACAAACTATATTTTCATCAGCTACCGTGGTTTAAAATGCCAGAATATCAGAGGAAGAAATTCTTAAGTAATTTACTTCAGCATACAGAAAACCATTTCTCAGCAGAGATTTCTGTATGTAAGCAGAGGCAAGAATGATGGTAAACAGAAACATGAATCATTCCTGGAACATGCCCTGAGCTTTGCTGACTGGAAAGAACTGTTGTCTCCATACATGCAGACTCCTCATACACAGCCTTACTCCGTCTGGGACTCAAAGTCCATCTCACTTCTTGCTACTCAAAGAAATGCACTCTTTGGCTTACAAAGCAATAAGAGCAGGACACTATTGACCAAAATCATCACATCTATTAACTCCATGGTACTGACTACAACCATAATTCAAACTCCCTGTCCTGTAGTGAAAGCCTTCCGATGAATTATCTCAAGATACTAAAGCAGCTGTCTCTGTAAAAACAGCAGTTATGTTCCCCATGGCCCATGATGAAACTGCTGAGTATAGGAGGAATTTGAAAAATAGTATTAAACTTGAAATGATTATCAGAATTATTTAATTTTAATTTAGTTTTTTATTATGAGGAGTTATATGAAGGAGATACACATGTGGACATGATGGTGATTTCTTTCCTTAAACACACCTAAAAAGTAACTGAACTTTGAATAGTCATAATTTTTCAGATAGTGCTTATTTAAAATCAATTAATCAATGTTTTCTGGTAGTCAGAATATGGATTATTATTTTACACTTGTAAAAAATGGGGTTTTTTCACCTTTGATAATGGACCACTTGAGATTAATTTATTCATCTTTGCAGCAACAGAAACCCTGCTACATTTGTGATTATAAGAATACTTAGAAGTGAGATAATGATGAAGACATGGGTTTCAATACAGATTTTACAGAATCCTGCAGCTCTCAGTAGGGTGAACATCAACCAAAATGCACCCCACCAAGAAAAAAAATAAAAAAAAAAGAGAACAAGATAATGAATAAGAAAAGAAATAGACATTTTCGATTTGTAGTCCCAGTGTTAACGTTAGTCTCTGCACAGGATAACACAAGACAGTAAATTGCTAGTATTGCTCTATTCAAAAAGACAACAGAAGAAAATGAAAGTAAAAAGGTTCCTAAGATTTTCAGAAAGTAAGTACTGTAATCTCATGGCAGTTTAATGAGAACTGGTCTTTCAGTCTCATCTTAGAGTTACAAACCTCTGAAGAATAAACATCTAAGAACTAAATGTGTTGATAAAGCAAAGGAGAATTACAAACAAATATATACAATATTTCTGTGATATAACAGTTTCACAATACTAAATTTGAGACTGTGTCTAATATTCAGTTTCATTACACCACAAAATCAATTTCCATGGGACTGGTCAGAGCTTGGTCTCACTCATATAAAAAATTAGTTCTCATTAACAAAATTTTCTTTTATTGTCTTATCTATTTGGTACCTTTTAATGAAAATGCTGATATAGTTTCATGGACTCCCTAGCTGGTCTATCTTCATTTCCTATACATCTATATTCAAAGAAAACCAATCCCTTAAAAACAAACAAATCAAACCAACAAAACAAAAAATAAACACAACAACTAAACCAGACCCAAAACAAGGTAATTAGTTACTTCACATCCAAAAGGCAATGTAAAGATTTTTCTTGTGTTTCCATAAAGCTTACCAGAAGGGTGAAAATTTAGGAGAAATCATGGAAAGCTTTTTCTGAAGTTTACTTGCAACTCACTGCAGTCTAAAGAGTAGAACTGAATAAAATGATAACTGACCACGGGTAAGGTACCAGCATTTTCACTCTCTGAAGTGTTTTCTAAAATCTAATTTCAAGGAACATGGCTTATTGTAGCTGCTGTAAATAAGTTTTCTAGCCATGATTATGAAGGACTTTGGAGAGTTGGGAACTGTCTGAAACTCAACAAAGGCAAAGGGAGGGTCCTGCACCTGAGGAGGAATAAGCCCCTGCACCAGCACAGGGACTGGCCTGCTGGAAAACAGCTCTGCAGAGAAGGACCTGGGGCTCCTGGTGGACAACAAGCTGTCCATGAGCCAGCAGAGTGTCCTGGTGGCCAAGAAGACCAATGGGATCCAGTGGGGCTTTAGGAAGGACATTGCCAGCAGATTGAGGGAGGTGATCCTGCCGCTCAGCTCAGCCCTGGTGAGGCCACGTCAGGCGTGCTGTGTCCAGTTCTGGCTCCTCAGGACAAGAGAGACATGGAGCTGGAGGAGGTCCAGTGGAGGGCAACAAAGTATTTCACTTATGATGAAAGGCTGATGGAGCTGGGTCTGCTCAGCCTGGAGACAAGTGGGAGGGGACCCTCACCAAAAGAATGGAGCAAGGCTCTTCTCAGTGGTGACAAGAGGCAATGGGAAGAAACTGACACACAAGAAGTTCTACTTGAATATGATGAAGAACCTTATTGCCTGGGTGACCCTGCATGGGAACTGATTGCCCAGAGAGGCTGTGGAGTCTCCCTCACTGGAGATATTCAAGAACCATCTGAACACAATCCTGTGCCATGTGCCCTAAGATGACCTTGCATGAGCAAGGGGCTTGGACCAGATGACTGGTCCCTTCAAACCTCACCCATTCTTAGATTCTGTGATTCTGTGAAATACATCTGAATCTATATAAGATCCTTCAGAGAGCTTATCTATACATATTTTGGAGAATGATGTATTCTACTAGAAATACTGGATATTGCATATAAACTGCACCTGCATGACCAAAAATAATTCTGAGAGTTTGGAGACATATTTTAATGTAGAATATAAGAGTGGGCCAAGTAATGACTTAATAATCCAAAAAAAAAAAAAAAAAAAAGAAAAAGTAAAAAAAAAGGGAAGTAAATACAATGCATAAGGGTAGTTGGAAGAGAATTATTTCATACAGAAAATAATAAACACACTGAATAAACTGTCAAAATTGAAAGCCTGGGTTTTGCCAGAAGACAGATGAATTCACACGCTAAGCAGCAAAGCTTTGAAGTGAATATATCAAAAAATTGGAAAGGGCGGCACAGTGGTTCAAAAAAAATATGTTCACTACAGAGAAAAGCCTTCAAACCCAGGCTAAAAATAAACAAATAAATAAATAAACAAATAAAAAACCTGCCTGTAATTCTGGTATTGCTGGTTTTTGCTGGAAGGGAAAGGCCCAGGGAATTTCCTGTTTGAAAATGAGAAAATGAACAAAATCTATGTTTTGATCACAGTGTTTGAAGTCTGAGTACTAAGAAAAAATACCAACCCATGTTCCATATGTTCAAAAAAGAAAGAAGATGGGATATTTTATTAATTTAGAAAAGAGTTTCAATGATATTCAAAAGTCTGTCAATATGAACATTTTGAAGGCATTCATTAAGGAATTTAGGAATTTTTCACTAATATTGACTTTAAGAGAAGAGGAAGATCCCATGTTACAAAGAAGTGCATAAAAATACCTCTACAAAGGTTACCACAAATAAGACAATCAATGAAAATTAAGATTGACCATGAAACAAAACTACAAATAAGAATAGAAAATTTAGCAGGTTACCATGAACACTGAAAAAAAAAAAATAAAAGAGGATTCTTCAGATTACATAGAGAAGAATAAAGAGAAAAAAAAGTCAGCTACATCTAAAGGCTAGTTAGAAACTTAAAATTTCAAGAAGTAAATTAAAACTATGGGCTTAATTTCCATAGTGTGGAACCACAATCAGAAGTGGTCAATCTCATTTAATCCACTCAAGGAAATATTTGAAGTATATAGGAGTAAGTGCTTCAAAACCTCCCTAATTAAATATCAATAGAATGGTTCTTGGGACTTATTATATACAATATTAGGCATACCCTATCCCTCAGAATACACATCTCACTAACTGGAGTAACTAGTAAGACAATATAGTTAAAAGGTTTGGTTTTACATAAATGACAGTTTTTTTCATTTAAAACACCTCCTTTATGAACACTGTAAATTACATTCCAGTTATATTCAGGAGCTATATTTTGAAAAAGTAGCTAATATTTCATGGAAAATAATCAATCAGCACTGCTGCTAAGGATGGCATGCTGATACTCAGCACCAGCTCCAGAAGACTGAATTGTTGTGACAGCTTGCAGGGACATCAAAAGCCTGCCACCAGCCCCCCACTTCCACATCTAAAAGGAAACAGCTGCCGAGAAGGACATGGTAGTGCCAGGTCACTGCAGTGGCAACATCAGAAAATAAAAGAGGGTAGACACCTGATCTAGGACCTAGATGGGATCCTTCAAATTTAGGAAGACTGGCAGTGTCCCAGAAAGGAAGGACTCTTTTTTTTGTTGTCAGCTTTGCATATTCTTTTTCATTGTAGAAAATTATGGATTTCTCATGGAAATTCACTGAAAAAGGTGTGAGGATGCAGAATTGAATCCAGTACTGAGATGAGTGCTACAACATATGCAGAAACTGCACATAAATGCAGCTGTTACAAAGATTAAATGGAAATACAAAGCATCTATTGGGATAAATAGGAGGTCTTAGATTAAGGACCTTTTTGAAAAAGTCTACAGCACCAAATAAATAAATGAGAGCATAGCATTACTAACAGGGAGAATAAAAATGAAGGACTTCATCCTAGGACTGCAAAGCAGGGAAATTTGCATGATTTCCTGCATGCTAATCTTGTGTTTTCAGAAAATATAGATAAGTTAAAACAGTCACATGGCACAATGATTTCTTCTGAATAAAAAAGAAATTAAAGCAATTCAGAAATAAAAGAGAACTAATCTGTCAACAGGGAGATTAAGTCCTTTCATCTTGTGTTTCATTAGCAGGTCCCAAACTCCTACATACTACCGGTGACAAAAAAGTGAATCTATATTATCTCAATTCCTTCTGTCTCTCCATTTCCTAGTCCTTTCCTGGTTTTGAAAATAAGTTAGTTGTTATTCAGTCACGGTCTGTAATTGTATAGTTACACAAATACAATGCTTTTCATGGCTGCATGATTTTAACACAGCAATAGAACATACCATCCGTGAGAAATGGAACACCACAATGTCCCATGTTTGGTGTGAGAAATATATTTGTGTCCCCACTACCTCTTATAATGTAGAATGAAATCAGAATGAGCCATTACTAGAGGCAAATAATGGATTTGTAAAAATTAAAGTGGATAGATAAATTTTTCTTCATTTTGCAGTAAGTTATATCTACCAGAAGCACAAACATTTGCATTTTTATGAATATAGCCCATAACATTTAATGAAAAATTAGGTTTGGATTTCACTCGTGTCATGATTTGAGCCTGTTATAAACCTCCAGAGCAATATTTCTATTATGATATACCTATATGCCACTCCTCTTCCTGGGACACAGATGGAAAAGCAGAGAAGCAGGAAGCCAACACAGAAAAAAGAGGCCAATAGAGACATTTACCAGAAACATTTACCAACTGGCATAAAGTGAGTATTCAAATCAGCCACAGCACCTATATTAGTGGTAATGTTCCAAAAACACGCTCCAGTCAGAGCAAACTATAGAATCATCATTTCTAGAGCATTACATCATACACTATTTTGCTACTTGAAAATCACATATATCTCCATTTTTTTTTTTGGTTCATTAAATCAATCAGTCTAATGCAGTAAAACATCTTAATAGAGACTGAGCTCACACGGTTTAAAATGGTACAGTAGAAACCCCTTGCTGTTACACAAGGATAAAAGCAATTATCTTTTTGAAGAAAATTGTATAAGGACACATAAATTTTCATGTCAACACTCCAGTATCCCACACACTCTAAGACATAGTCACTCTCATGTTTTATCTTGTAACACTTTCAAAGCCAAAGCTTTGAAAATTCTTCATGTCATCTAAAAGATGTAAAGTGGAATTCTAAGATTATGTTCGAACATTATTGTAATTTTTATTCTAGAAAACATGAATATCAACAAAGGCTGACATCTTGAACTTGCAATATGTGCCTGTGATAACTGAATGCAAATTCATACTCAGATTTTATAAGGATGTAAAAAACCCCTAGATTTTCCATGGGAAGACTACCTTTCTTCTTTTATGAATTACTTTTCCCTATTAAATTTTGTTTTAGGAACCTAGCTCACCCATAGAAGAATTTCTCCTTTTGGTTCCATTTTGTATTTATTGAAATAATTTGATCATTGTCATTAACTTCCATGGAAATTAAATTAGTTGAATTTAATTCATTTACAAAGAATTGTACACTCGTGTTTACAAAATAGTCTGCCTAAAAGTTGTAGAATCTACTACAAACAAGCAATTTGTTTTCAAAATATATTTAAGCCTTTGGAGAAACAATTTCAAAAACTGGCTTATGCAGCATTTGTAATATCAGATAAGTCCTGAATCAGAAAATGGAGTGTCAAAAGGGAACAAGAAATCAGAGGACTGGTACCTTTCTACCACACATTTTATTCTTAGTAAAGATACTGTACAAGTAACATGTTGTATCCTGAAGTCCCCAGTCTGCAGCTGGTAAGCTATGGGTACATGAGTTGCATCTACTATGGGTATTAGAGTTGCATCTACTAATATTTTTTCTCACATATTTCTTAAACACAATTACATAGAGATCCCAAAATGACAATAATACTGACAGAAAATAGAACTGTCTTAATATCAATTTTCTTTTTGTGTTTCACGAATCAGATAAAGCACAAATACAGAAAGGCCATTGTCTCATTCTCCAACATGAAGTGACTTCAGAGATGAATTGAGTCCACTAACTACCTGCAACACAGATTTATTAGTCTCTCTATGATTTTTTTTTTAAATATGCTTTCCTACACTATTAGCTAGTGAGTTGCTTCGTGTGGCTGCTGATCTCTTGCCTCAAAGACTTTGGATTCAAATCCCAAACTGAAACAGACAAATAAATGATCTTTGCTAAATGTTTGGCCCACTGAAATTTTTCATTAGTCTTTTAACGAACAGTATATCATAAAACAACCTGACATTTTTGCATTAAAATCTAGCCAGTGTCTCTTTGATGGTACTGGGTTTGTATGGACAGGCTTTGGTAGCAGGGGGACTACAGGTCTGGTTTCTGTGAGAAGCTGCCAGAGGCTTCCCGTACATCCAGTGAAGCCAATGGCAGTTGTCTCCCAGACAAACCCCCTGCTGGCCAAGGCAAGTCCATCAGTGAAGGTGGGATAATCCATGGGATAATGTATTTAAGGGAAAAGAAATTATTCTACAATAGCATTAGCTGCCAGAGAGAGGAGTGAGAGTACAGGTAGCCACAGCGCTGCAGCACCCAAGTCAGTGAAGAAAGAAGGGAAGAAGGTGCTTCAAGTGCTGGAGCTGAGATCCCCCTGCAGCCCACAGTGCAGACCCTGGTGAGGCAGCTGTGCCTTTGCAGCCCACAGAGGACCATGGGGATGCAGAGACCCACCTGTAGTCCATGGAGAGCCCCATGCTGGAACAGGAGGACACCCAAAGGAAGCTGTGACCATGTGGAAAGCCTGTGCTGCAGCACGCTCCTGGCAGGACCTGTGGAGAGGGGAATTGTGACCCTGCAGGGGACCCACACTGAATCAGCCAGTTTCTGAAGGACTGCACCCCATGGAAGGGACCCACACTGAAGAACTGCAGCCCACGGGATGGACTCACATAGGAGAAGTTCATGGAGGACTATCTCTGTGGGAGGACCCCATGCTGGAGCAGGAGAACTGTGAGGAGTCCTCACAGTGAGAGGGAAGAAGCAGCAGAACTGATGTTATAAACTGACCACAACCCCATGCCCCACCCTCATATGCCGTTGAAAGGGGAAAGAGATAGAGAATTCAGGAGAGAAAGTAAGCCTATGAAGAAGGGAGGAGTGGGAGGAAGACGTTCAAAGATTTAGGTTTTATTTCTAATTACCCTACTCTGATTCGATTGGTAATAAATTCAGTTAATTTCCCTGAGTCAATTCTGTGTTGCCCATGACAGTAACTGGTGAGTGATCCATATGTGAATTGACAAGTCCTTCATTCTATTTTCTCTCCCTGTCCAGCTGAGGAGGCAAGCGACACAGCAACTATGGTGGGAATCTGGCACCCAGCCAGACTTAAACCACCACAGATACAGTGAAATATAACTGTGATAAATGAATTTTCATGATACAAATAGAGAGAAAATTATATTAAAAAGTGAAGATAATGGTCTCTGTAGATAAAAAGTAAACAACAAAATATAAAACAAATAGAAAAGGCAGCTTAATTTCTCACCAACGCAACAGCTTTCCCCAGATGTCTCCTGGGTTTTTTTGTTTTTTTTCTTTTTAACAAGATTCTTTCTGTGGGGTATTTCTGGTTGAATGACATATACTGCACTTGAATGCTAAAAAGAAATCTTAGCCAAACAAATAGGAACAAACAAGAAAACAAAGTCACAATCTGTATAATAAATTAATTCTCAAATTAGTTGCTCAATTTGAAAGTATGTATTCCCGTTTATTGACAAAACACGTTTCCCAGTTATCCCAGTTTCCCAGCTTTACAGATTTGTAAAAGCTCATAGATTCGTAGACTGGTTGGCTTCGAAGGAACCATAAAAACCATCTAGTTCCAACCCTCCCTGCCATGGACAGGGACAGCTTCCTCTAGACCAACTGCACTAAGCCCCATCCAGCCTGGCCCAGACGTCTCTGAGCACTCTGTTCCATTGTCTCACCTCTGAAGGACTGTCTCTGTAATAGCTAATCTAAATCTACCCTCCTTCAGATTAAAAGCACTCCCCCTTGTACTATCACTACATGCCATTCTAGAGCTTTCTGAAATGCAGTGTTTTCTTGATCAATCATCGAAAGATACCATATATCAACTTATCTGCAGCTGAAACTTTGTTGTTGTTGTTGTTGGCTTTAAGCCTTTTACAATGAAATAAAAACTGCATTGCTATAATCTGTCTGGACAATAGTGCTGAGATGCTATTTTCAAGCATGAGTTAAAAGTGCTCTAAGAAAGCTCTTCTATTTAACATACATATAAAAATAATTATTTTATTAAAGCATTCATAAAAAAAACACAACATGAAAAATATATGTTACTTGCGGGGAGAAAAAGAACAGCGAGAGGAAATGTTGCACTCCTGTGGTATTACAGGGTCAATTATTGATGGAAGGTCTCTGTGAGATTTTGTCGGAGCAAAAAGTGACATAATGTAAAAAACTTATTATGGTTCATAGCCTTCTTAAACTGTAGCTTTCTTAAACCATCTTTAACTTACTGAAAACAGGGGACAGTAAAATGAATAAAACACATATGCGAGTTCATTAGTAACTTTCCTTTATTAAAAAAAGCATAAAATTAAATATTCTATATGTTTAACGCTAAAAACTTCATTGTCCAAAGAAGAAGTCACCTTTGAGCTTAAAGAACCCTAAGGCTACACAACCAATAAAATGAAACAGGAATACTAAGAAGCATTTTGAATACAATGGCTTTTGCATATACTGTCCCCAGGAGGAAAAAATTAGTATTCAAAAAGAATGCCAAAGTTCAAAGAGGATTAGAGAGGAAAGTAATGTTTATTATTTTATTCTTTTATTCTTTTTTACTCTTTCTGTCTCACTTCTGCTGTTGGTTTTTTTCAGTTTTTGTAAATTACTGATACGTGTATCATTTTATGACCCTCAAGTAATGCAAAGGACTGAACCAGGTAGTTAGAATTTAATTAAAATATGCGTTATCTGTGCCCTGAAAATCAGCAACAGGAGTAAATATATATGTATTTCTAACACAGTTGTTATATTGCCTCATAATAACACTTTGTTCTTCCACTTCATTAACGAGTACCAGCAGTGGTAGTTCCACGTAATTGACAATGTTGTCTGCATGATCTGGAGTAAAATCAATTATTAACGTAACTAGTTTGAGTGGGTTTTATGTCTCTGTTTTACAGTATACTCTGCAAGCTCTACAATAAGAGTTACAGAAACTGAAATGAAAGGGTTTGGAATGCGGCACAACACCGCAGAGATGGGTGGTCACAGACATGACTCATGTCAAATGCAGAGCAAAAAAGTTAAGAAATATTTTAAATGGCTTGAAATTAAAAATTTCTTGAAAAGTGAATGAATTTATGACAGTGTGGTTCCTTTTTTCTGTTGTTTCTAGGGGTCTAGGCATGCTTGTAGGTTCTTGAATATTCCACACAAGAGAAAAAAATCTGTTTGTAGGAAGGGTGGAGCATAGCCTTTTTTTGCTTCATTATATTATGCACCTATTGTCAACATTTTGCAGAAAAAAGAATCTAGAAGCTTTTAAATATGTTACACAGAAAAAGTGCTTAAGAGTGATACAAGAGTTAAAAAAAAATACAAGAAAATTGAAAAGAAAAAGACTGACAAATTTTCAGTAGAACTCACTGGACCAGAACAGAAAGTATTCTAAAACCAAAAAACAAATAACTTTTTTTTAGTGCAGAGATATTTTACCTCTGTTTTCTGCAGTTGCTCTGAAGATAAAATGAAAGATTTTTAAATTTTTATAGTCCAAAAAATGCATAGATACCACAGCCTCAGATACAGGTACAAATTCTGTGCATTTTAGGAAAGGAGAAAATCTGATTTTCCTGATTTTTAATGCTTGCTATGACAGAAGCCATTATAAACGAAATCAAAATTTAACCCACCCCTAGAAGGCACTTTAAAATTAAACTTGTTTTGGAAATCCCACAGAGGCCTGGGGCAGCTAGGTCTGGGGAGGACATGACATCCAAACATGAGGAAAAAACCATGATTCCTAGAGAACCAAGCTGTTAGGAAAAAACTCCATTTATGAAGAGCCTAAAATCCTTCATAACACTTTAAAGCTCAACAAGACACAGCCTGGAAGCTGTCATTCTGCTCTTTGGATATCACACATCCCTTTGGAGAGTTATGGAGCACATGGAAATGCTCACAGTATGAAAAGCTGTAACTGAGGTGATGGATAGCACAGGTCTTTGCCACAGGATCTGAACACTTCAGTTGCTACAGCCCATTAGGACAAACACAGCTCTGGATGCTCTGTCACTGAGTGAAGTTGTGGAACATGGAAAAGACTCATGCTCAGCTCAGCCTTCTGCCTCTGGCACTTCCTCTAAGGGCACCAGGAAGCAGAAATATAGGGAAGAAAAGAATACTTTGGGGTTTGGTTACATTGCAATTCTCTTGTGTATGTTTGCATAATATACTTCCCATAGTATAATAGCCCCCTAGCCTGTTTTTAGCTGTCTGCCTACAATAGAGGATGAATAGCAGGATTAGAAATGTCCTTGTTACACTTTTATTCCATCTCCATGCCATTTTTCTCAACACTGTACTTCTTTTCCTCTTCTGTACAAGATAACAAAAGAATGAAATACCTTTCCTATTATCCATCTATGCAGCTGAAAATAAGAGGCTAATGAAAGAATGATTCAATGTCCATTTGGAAAGTCAATCAAAGTGAATTCTGATCAATTCTCAAAGGCTTACAAATGAGCTGAAAAAATCATTACATAAATCCTGATTCACAGTCCCTTTCAGTAATATGGATAGGCATTAAGTATACATGACAAGAATTTCAAGGGAAATTCTAGTTCTTAACAGTCATCAAATGAAATTTTCAAAGGTACCTAAGTATGTAATTCTCACTGGTGCTTATCTGCATCTTCATGAGCCTAAGTACCATTAAAAAAATCCATCCTTTGATCATCATCAAATGCATAAGGAAACCCTCAAAAGCATGTAAATAGCTAGTAGATATTCATTCAGAGATGAAGACATAGGAGGTATCAGATAGAACAGAAAAATCACAGAATCACAGAATCAGCTAGGTTGGAAAAGACCTTTGGCATCATTGAGTCCAACCTATGACCTAACACTACTTTGTCAGCTAGGTCATGGCACTAAGGTCAACAAGACCAGGACTGAGCCCAACACTCATGCCTGGGGAACCCCACTGAAGACCAGCTGCCAGTTGGATGCAGCACCATCCACCACTACACTCTGTGCCCAGCCACCCAGCCACCCAGCCAGTTCCTAACCCAGCGAGGGATGCACCTGTCCAAGCTGTGGGCTGCCAGCTTCTCCAGGAGTATGCTGTGGGAGATATTGTCAAATGCTTTACTGACATCCAGGTGGACAGCATCCATAGGTGGGTCACCTGTTCTTCAAAGGAGATCAGGTTGGTCAGGCAGGACCTGCCCCTCCTAAATCCATGCTGGATGAGTCTCATTCCCTGGCTGATGTGTAGGTGTCATGTGATCATGCTCAATGACCTGTTCCATAATATTACTGGGCACTGAGGTCAGGCTGACAGGTCTGTGGTTTCCTAGATCCTCTTTCTGGCCCTTCTTATGGATGGGTGTCACACTGGCCAGCTTCCAGTCATCTAGGATCTCCCCAGTGAGCCAGGACTGATTATAAATTATGGAGAGTATCTTGACAAGCTCATCTGCCAGCTACCCCATCACCCTAGGGTGGATCCTAGTTTTTATCCATCTAATCCCATGGACTTGAAAGCATCTAAGTGGCTCAGCAGATAACTAACTGCTTCCTCCTAGATTACAGGGGGGCTATTCTGCTCCCTGTCCCTATCTACCAGCTCAGAAGGCCAGTTGTCCTGAGGATGATTAGGCTTATTGTTGTAAACTGAGGGTTTGCATAAGTAGTTCAAAAAAAATGTCAATTCATAAATAATCTACTCTTTGTGTCAGAAAACAATGGCTCATATAAGAAGTTATATAATATACATTTCCCCCTCCCCCCAAAACCTTTGGTCTTATATAGGCATAGACCCCACATCATAGTATACTGTAGGTAGCGTTTGTATTCCAATTTCACTTACCCTAAAGACAAAGAGGAAGAAAACAGAAAACATTTGTTTCCTGATTCCATTCGTTCTTTTACAGTAAATTTAGGCTACTGCAGTGAGCATTTCTTGAATCCTTTAAGGGAGAAAATTTTTTCCTTTACATATCTTGCTCCTTTACGCTATATTTTTGAGACCATGTTTATCTCATTCTGCTTTCTCACAGCAGAGATGCTATTTCTTCTCAGAAGATAAGAAATTGTTCTCCCCAAAATTTCAATAGCTTACTTTCTGCCCAGAATTCAGCTAAATTTGTTTAAACTCCATTTTTTTCTGACAGATGGAAGTGTATCAGTCTTCCAGATATCATTTGAAAATGACATGTAACTTCCTGCATATTCCTTAAATTTAGAGAAATTAAATTCTCCTTGCCAACATGCAGGTTTGGGCTGGGCTAGAGTTGATTTTTTTCACAGTCACTAGTGTTGTGTGGAAGGAGGTGTTAATAATATAGAGATATTTCTGTTACTGTTGAGCAGGGCTTACACAGAGCCAAGACCTTTTCTGCTTTTGGTAGTGCCACACTGGTGAGGAAATTGGGGATTCATGGAAGGCTGGAAGGAGACAGAACTGGGACAGGTGACCCCAACTGACCAAAGGGTCACCACGTGCCATCATGCCAGTATACAAACTGGGGGGAAGAAGGAGGAAGGTAAGGACATTTGACTTCCCAAGTCACCATTGCAAATGATGGGGTTGAACACCTGCCTGCCCATGGAAAGCAGTGAATTAATTTCTTGTTTCCTTTGCTTTTGTGTGGCTTTTGCTTTCCTTATTGAAGTGTCTTTATCTCAATCCATGGATTTTCTACCTTTTTCCCTTCTGGTTCTCTCCCTGATCCAGCTGGTGGGTGAATGACTGAGTGGCTGCGTGCGGCTTGGTTGCTGGCTGGGGTTAAACCAGTCTACAAAAATTCAATATCATTCAAGGAAAACAAAACAAAATTAAAGTCAGTGTGCTAGAAAGAAAAAGGGAAGAAAATAAAAATGATATTTGATAGATTGCATCAACAAAGTTCCAATTTACTCTCTGCTTTTATCATGCAACAATAATGTTTTGTTTCATCATCTCGGGATGCTGATTCTTCTTGGATAAAATTTTCTGTGTAAGTGAAAGAAACTTTTTACAGTTAGTGTGTGAAATTGTGGTTATGGTGATAGACAATAGAAAATAAAAAGGAAGTGTCTGAAGTCATCACTGAGGAGACACAGAAGCCTTTTAATTGCACAAACCCACAATGTAGTTATCATCATGAATTACAAACTTTGGCTCCCTGGCACATAAATCAAAACAAAAGCTGACTTCAGCTGCTCACTTATAAGCACCAAGTGCCACACGAGACCTGTTGAAACATCAGCATGAAGTTGGCAGATACAGTACAGAATCTGTGGGAAACTCACTCCCTCCTGTTTAGTCATTTGGAGACTCAGCAGTAGACCCCACAGCACCTAAGAGGCACTAGATAGATATGCTCAGGCAATGGAAAAAAAGTCTCAGGAGTCTTCAGTGCTGGCAAACTCTGCAGAATTTTCTTCTGACAGGAAACTATAGCAATGCACTCAAATTGGGATGAAACCTGAGAGTCATACCAAAGCTTTAATGATGTCAGAGGAGGCAGAAGAAACAGATGTGTAGGATTTTTCTGAAACTAAATAAAACCTTCTAAAAACTGACTTGAAAGAATTTTTAATGAAAATAAAAAGGTTAGACTTAGACAAAAAATAAAATTCTTTTCTTGAACAGATAGTGGAGCAGAAATTCTACTTTTCCTATAGTTAATTCTGTTTTGAGAAGTATAGCATTTTACATACAAAAAAAAGCAATAAAATATGCAATATTCAGCTTCATCTCTAAACTGTCTCTTTTTTATGAGATCATCCAGGCCTAAGGTTAGACATTAACAGTAAAGACACTAAACCGTTTGTGCTTATAATGGGATGATAGATTCACTACTGTGGGATTAGTAGAATTAGTAATGGATTAGTAATAGTGGAATTAGTAATTAATTCACAACTGAAGAATGTTTTTAAGGCATCTCTAGCTGTATTTAAATAACTGATTCTTTGACAATGCTGTCTCTATTAACTAAAGCTTCTGTTCAGGCTACAAGAAAGAGACAAATACAAGGCCGGGGATTTATTTCATTTTACATAAAGCTTCTTCAGTATCTACTTTATTTTGCATGTTTTACAATCCAAAATTAACAGTTTCTCTAATCTTCTAGTCTTTGACAAGTACAAAATACAATGAAATTATTTTCCACTTTTTACAAAACTGTTCATATTACTTCAGATTACTACTATCAAAAATACTATTTTAAATACCAGTAAATACAAATTAAAGCTAATCTTCGCCTAAATCATCATCTCGATATACTCATTGTCCAAATAACTACATTAAAATTTCAAAATTTTGAACTGGAAAACAATTTTCTACAAACTGACAAAAAATCTGGGGGCAAAAAAAAGTCTAGATATGAACTACTACCAGAGGATAAATTATCATATCTACAGGAATTTTTAAAAGTGGGGGTGAAAATAACAAAAAAAATTAACTTCAGATCACATAGCACTTTTCACTAATAGTATACCTAAAATAATTTGACAGATAAGTTTTATTAGCATAACCACAAATCATGTGAAAATATAAATATTTTTCTTTACAGATGAATCAATAAAGATGCTAAGAAACCAAAATATTTCAGCTAAAGTGACATTCTGATGTAAATTTATTAATTAGGTGTCTTCAAATAGAAAATATTTTTATCTCAGCAACTAAAAATCTTCCCAGTGTTTGTGGTATCTATCCAGCCTTTTCTACAAATTAAATTCCTTTTAATGTCTGACTAATTGATAGGCACAAAATTAAAGCTTCACACTCTGTCTTGCCAATTCAAGGCATACATAAAATTTGATTCAAACAGAATAAGCCACCACAGTTTACATTAGAAAGATGTCAAAGTCCTAGGCCTTTTCTAATAAATAACTCCAGCATTTACAACAAAAAGGGAACAGCAGAGCAAAAACAATTTGTCTGGCATCAGACTGTTCAGAATTCCTTCGAAGGCACGTTGAGAGGGAAGTCTGCAGCACAGTCCCCCAGGAGGCATTGGCATGTTTCATTATGACAGTCCTTGGCAGCTCATCAGTTCTACTCAGGAAGTGATCGGCCCCTTCCAGCAACCAAACTAATTTGTTTCCTATTCCAGCTTTTTAGATTCCATACCCTCTGGCCTTGTTCTTTTTTCTCCAATGTATCCAAGGCAAACAATCCTATCTGGGCTGTCCAAGCCAACCCTTATCAAAGGGCAAATATGCACCATACCCAACATCACCTACTGTGCTACTGTGAACACAAGAACTTGAAGGGAAAAGGGATGGCAGCCACTTTCCTCGATGGGTAAAGATTGTTCGCAAAGCTGCATAAACATCTGTCAAATGGTTTAAGAGGAAAGCAGGCTTGACAGATATTTTTAACTTTTTTTTTTTTAATGAAATATGTCTCATTAAATTGATCGCTTTTTCACACTTACAGCACAACAAGCTTTGAGCTACCTTCAGAACAGTGCTCCATGAATGGAGACCCCTGTTATCTTTCTTCATTTAAATTTTGATCAGCCTGAATTTAAGTTCTGTGATGCTTCCTTAGCTATGTTCTAAATTAAATTACATTGATTTGTATCCATCCACTTGGTATTAAGTATGCAGGTGCAATTAAGCCACAACACCAAGATTCTGTACTGAAACAGGAAACTTTGCATAAGTAATCTCTCACTGATATTGCCACAAAGAAAATTGTCTGCCTTTAGCCAAATAAAAATCATGAGATGCCCTTCAAGAATGGTTTGAAATTTAAAACATTCCTCCCAAAATAGACAGAAATACTGTTCAGTCCCATTTTCCCTGGTTAGTAGGACATAGGAGCTTAGAACCTGGGATAACTCATCCATTGTGAAATACCTGTTCCTGAAAAATCAATAGCAAATGCTTGTCCCTAATACTGGAATTTTATTCCACGTTTTTGTATGTTCTCATTTTCTTCTGGTTAGTTTTAACAGATTATTTTAAAAATAGTTAATTTTACCCAAAAGTTATAGAAAAAAACATGAGAAATGCTGCAGTTATAATTCATGCAAGAATACTGACCTCTGTTAATAGTTGTTGCTGGGAATTGTTAATGGATATAATGAACATGATCAAGACAGTACAGTAGATCATATCTCATTTCTGTGATCGGAGAACAAGAGCCTCTGTGTCACTACTGAGTCTTTTTGTCATTATAGCACATTTATATGTTTTTTCTCTGTAACTTTTGTAATTGTATTTAATATATTCACAGATAAATGTATGCCAAGAACACACAAAAAACCCATCATAATTCACACTCATGTAGTGTTTAATTTAAATCTATCAGTGCAGTTGCAGCTATCTGCACAATCATCTTGTCTGATCGTAAGAGAGAAGGAGGAGGCTTACCTTGAACTGGAGTTTGAGAAAGAAACGTGATTCTGCACACAGGTGAAGGATTTTCTGCCAAAAGGTCTCTAAAATGGCATTCTCCAGGACTATCTTTCTCTTGGCATCCTGATGATTAAGGAAGCACACACAACAGGCAGGGCAGCAACTGAGAAATGAAACACAAATGTATGATCTATCATACCCAGTTGAGAATTCAACAATACTTTACCCAGCCCCAAGAAAACTCCTCTCAAGGATTACACAGATTAAAAACACCCAGGAAAACTATAGAACTTACCAAGCCTTATTGTCAATGCTTTTATTTTTGTTGATTTTTTCTCACTAAGTATCTGTTTTATTGATACAGCTCTTGAAAACTGAGAGCTGCTCAATTCTGCATGAATACCACAATCATTAATCATGAACACGACAGCAAAGCTCTTTGGACCATAGGTTGTACCTTCCTATGTATGTAATGCAGACATCAAATGAATGATAGACAGCATCACAAGTCTTAAGTCTTTTGACTTTGCTATATAATCTCTCTAGGTATAAATGTTGCACAATAATCATCATTTTTTTCTTTATGCAGATGTAATTTTACTTTCTTTACAAGGCCCTACTTATCTCTCCGAACTTTGAAATCTTGGCTCAAAAAAACCCAAAAAAACCAAAACCAAAACTGTAATCATTAATCATTTACAGAAAATATTTTTCACCAGCATTTCATTTTTTTCTGTGCTAACATCCTGTTACTCTGCTCTCAATGCAACAACAGTTTTCCCCTGTACAGGAAACAGTCAAAAGGAAAAGATAGGCCAGAAACAGAAACAGCAGCAACAGTTCAGCTCACCCAAAGCTGCACAATTTGGCATAAATTATTTTAATGCCATAGACCTGTGCTGTGTACTGTAAACCACCCTTCACCCTCAATATGGTAGTGCCATCCTTAACTATTTAGGGGGAGTTTTAGTCTCTGAATTCTCTTCTAAAGATCATCTATTTTGATAAAAAATTCTTAATTTAACCAGTATTTCTAATCTTTGATGCACCATTTTAAATTTAAATAATCTATTTATCTGTCTAAACAAATGCATCATGATTCAAAATACTGGTCTGTTTATAAACAGTACAATAGTCTTCAGCTTTTCTCTTCTGTGGCAAATGTGGAAAACCTTAACATGATGAGAGGGAGAAAGACAGAATTCAATAACATGATCAAAGCAGTGATGGAAAAGTAATACTGTTGTGTGGTTACTGTCAGTGACCTGATTTCAAGGGAAAGTTCTCATTAAATGCCTGAATCCAGTTAGAGCATATTAGCAGAAAGGAGATTCCACAGAAAGAAAATCTCAGAGAACTATAACTATAAACCATGGATCAAAATTCTGAAAAATAAAAATGCAATAATAAAATTTACTTATTCACTGGTATGTAGAATCTCACTATGCAAACAGTTGCCAATACAAGATTTACATATAAGATTATAACACATTCTTTCAGGTCTCTGTTCTTCAGAAAGAAAGTCTCTGGTTGTCCATATGACTCATGTAGATTTGGTTATATAAACTGATCTCCAATCATCTGTTTTCTAAAGCGAGTTTATGCATTATAATAACTAAAATAAATGCAACTCTTGGAAAAATATAAAGCTGTAAAATATGCAGTAATCTCTTTGCAGCTTGCTCAAATTTTGCTCTAAATACACTATCTACCACATCACAAAACTTGTCAAACATCCAACACTGTTAAACCTTAAAGGACAGAAAGAGCAGGACTGGAAGAGGTCTGATTTTTTTTTTTTTCGCATGGTGTTCTGACAGCTCAGCTGTAGGGACAATGACCATCTACTGCCATGCCACCAGAGGCAGCTAAACAAAATTTCACCCTGTATCTGCATCTGTATCACATTTTTCATTTACTGGCAGGAAGACCGAAAGCAATTCAAAACATTTAAAATTTTATTTAGAACCTAACTTTTCTTTTGAAATAAATCTTTAATTATTTCTGTATTGAAAATGAATTTGGAATGAAAATAACAACAGACATTGAATATCTTGTCAAACATTTAGGAGTCCAGGAGGAGGAAAAAGTTTATAGCTCTTCTCAGATTCTGGGATTATTTTCCATCTCTAAAATCTTTCCTATGGTGTTTTTAACTAATCATTCAAGTCTGTTCATTGCATCCTTCTGTGAATTTTTTAAAGTATCAGCAGTCTCCAGCTGTTGTTCTAAAATTCTATGACTCATATGCAAAGCGCTGGATCCTAATTAAGATGCTATCATAAGTAGTTTGAAAATGACTGGATTAAGGAATCTGTGTTAAAAGAGATTTCCATATACTGTCAATAGCTTTGCATCATAATCATAGAATATCATAGAATCTCAGAACATATTGAGATGGAAGGGACCTATCAGCAAGTCCAACTCCTGACCCTGCACAGGACAAACTCAAGAATCACACCAAGTGCCTGAGAGCATTGTCCCAATGATTCTGGAACTCTGCCAGACCTGGTGTTTTGACCACTACCTGGGGAGCCTGTTCCAGTGCTCAGTCATAGTCTGGGTGAAAAATATTTCCTTGGTATCTACCCTAAACCTCCCTAATAGTTTAATATCTTTTTATATTGTGGCACCCAAAACTACACACAATATTCAAGGTGAGGTTGCCCCAGTGCAGAGCAGAGTGGGATAATCCTCTCCCTTTCCTGGCTGGTGAGTGATGCTGTGCCTGATGCCCCCCAGGACAGGGTTGGCCTTCCTGGCTGCCAGGGCACTGCTGACTCGTGTTGAACTTGCCATTGACCAGGACCCCCAGGCGCTTTTCCATGGCATTGCTTTCCAGTCTCTCATTCCCCGATTTATACGCACAACCAGGGTTATCCTGCCCCAGTGCAGAATGCAGCACTTGACCCTGTTAAACTTCATATGATTGGTGATTGTCCAGACCTCCAATTTGTTGAAGAGGCTCTGAAGGGGCTTCCTGAAAAGTGAACTTCTACCTCAATGTAATTAAAGTCCCATCACTTAAACTTTTCCTGATTTTGAACTTAATTCTTTTGTCAATCTAGTTCTATTCAGTCACTACTTGGCCCTGCAAAAAAAGAGTGATAGATTCATCCAGCAAACAAGCTGTTACAACCATCTGATTTTTGCCTCTTCACTACTCCCTTCTCCTAGATTATTGTGCAGTAAATGCCCATACCTTGAGAAATAGCTACTCATGATATCACTTCATTTCAGTGACATGCCTCTTGTTCTCATTGAGATCACTCAAAAATGCTTTTAGTCTTGCTGGTTTGGTCAGAACATCCTCTGCTTTAATTTTCCTGATAGTTACAGCCTTATAAAATTGATACAGTTGCCTCATTTTTAGGCTCTTGAATAATTTAGGATTTCCTTACATTTCCACTCTTGTCTTCTTTACCTATATTATCTTTCTTTTCTATAATCTCACAGAATCTAAATTACCTCTCTTTGGGAGTTGAACATGATATCATTCTTCCTTTCTTAAAATATTCTCATTACGAACATCTACATACAGTCTTATAAAAAAGGAAGTAATAATAAATGCATATATGTAGACACAGTTTTTAATCTTCACAAGTGTACAGAAAAACTAATCCAATGACCATATAATTGTATTTAATTTCTTTCCATGCATTTAATATTAATTTTATTGTTTTTCTTGTAACGAATCTAAACTCTGTTTTGCAGTTCTTTTAAAGAAATGATCACATGTATGTAAGTTTGTCTTTGGGGACTTCTTGAAAAGAGAATACTGTTTGCAAAATTCACCTAATCATATTCAGGTTAGAAATAACACATGTATCTTGTGCAAGTGATTAGTATATGCAACAAATACCTAGGAAAAGAATACTTCCCATACATTTCTCATGTCTAGAAATCTCAGAGCTATTTTGCTTTTCTAGATGTTCTTCTAGAAACAAACAATTCACTCTGCCATTCGCTTGTTTCAAGTTTGCAACAATTGATGAGCAATTCTACTACCTAGGTATTGATTGTGTCTTTTACTTCACAAACTTCAGGTGTATGCTTCCTCCCAAAGTGTAAATATGTCAGTCCACACCTTACAACTATAGTCATGAAGATTTCAAGGAAACAATAAAACAGTGATTTAAAGTAATATATTTCACTGCAGCTCACCATGCATATGATACACAGGATATCTTTCAGCTTGATGAAATAACCAATTTATTTCTATCTTTGGAGAGCATCAAATGTCTATTAACACCACAGCTATTCCAAATGCATGAATCCAGTGTGGTTTCCTTTAGAAACAGTCTTTCTGGGTAAAGTTTTTAACTGGGTTGATAGTGGATATTCACAAAGGTTTCAGGAACCAGATCAGCAGGTCACATCTAGAGGAGAAAATTTCCATTGTAGCTGGCTTCAGAACTAACCCCAGACCTAATTCTGTAAATTTTATTCTGTTTTAAGCTTTAGTCTCACCTTTCCATTGGTAAAATAAATGGAAACATAAATCAAACTTGTATTATAAATCTCTCTCATTTTTCTTGGGCCTAGTGTCTAGCAAAGAGGCAAACTATAGATTTCTGAAGGTTATTCAAAACTTGTTTGTGAGTTCTGAACTAAGTTTTTTTCAGTTTCCAAGCTAAATTCTGTTGTACAGCTGCAGTGGATAATATGGATAATTGATAACTGTTTCTTTCTTCTGATACAGAAATAACCTTTCCCTCCTCCTGTGAGATATTTGCAACTTATTGATGCAAATAATTGAAATCTATAAAATATATTTTGCATCATGATTTTCCAGGGTCATAAGCTATGAGATCAGAAAAATACAAGTGCTGTACACATTTTTTAACTTGTTTCAAAATCGACAGTAGCAATTATATTTTGTTATATCAACTTTGCAAGGTGGCTTTCACCAGGCCTAATGTTCCAATATGTAATTATGTCATTCAGTTTGCAGTTTTGTGTTCATTCTCTTTAAAGTATTTGAAAAGCAACATCTAGCAAATTTCAAAGTTGATGAAATCTTGGCCCTAAGCTGAACACAGAACTCCCACTAATTCCAGCAGGTCCTAGGTTAACATTAATGCCTTTCATGAACTATTATCCCAATAATATAACATAAAACAGATATAAAATATATTAATGAAAAGGTACTCCTAATTAATGACGTTTTTCAAAAATCTTCAGAGAAGCACAACATTTGGCTTTCGTTTCTCAAAGTGTCTAAAGGACAGGTCCTAAAACTACTGAGTTTACCTGCCCTGCACTTGGGGATAAATGGTAACATTTAATGAAATAATAAAATTATTAGGGACATAAAACTGTTATTTCATTCTGGATTGGGCTAATAATTTATTTTAAAACAAAAGAAAATATTCAATATCTCACAAATATATTTTTTCCCTTTCAGTTATCTAAATAATGAACTTGATGGTGCAAATAGCCCCAAAAAAGACAAAGTAGCATTAAATTTATTTGCAGTGCTTACCAAAAAGTATTGAGCATATGGAGCCAATTTTTATTCTCTAAAATATCAGAATATTCTCACCCAGATTCATACCTTAACCTTCTGAAACCCTTTTTTTTTCCAAAACTGAGATAAAATCTCAGAGAGTCAACTATGGCATTTTTCACTGTGTTCGTCAAAGACAGATTGGTCATTCAAGAAATCTTTTTCAAGTAATCTCTTTCCTAAAAATCAAGAACAGTCTAAGGATTAGGACAAATATTTATGGAGTGTATAATCAATCAGTAAAGCACAGAGTGGTGAGCACCACAATAAATTTAAAAAAAGATTAGCTGGAGGCTTGACATAAACTTGCATAACTAAACTCTATCCTGTGTGTAGGTGCTCTGGGGAATGGTGATGTTATACAGACACTTTTCCCTCCACTGCACCCATATAAAGTAGTGCCGAAACAAATTTCCTATTTGTCCTGACAAACAGGCAAACACACCAGTAGGAAGAAAGCTTAGCTTCTTGTGTTAGCAGAGCAAATGATCATGCTACTGACCAGGTGGCATAACTATCCCACTCTCTCTGTCCATAAAGAAAAGACTCCTGGTCACAGTATGAGCAGCCACTCTGCACTGCCAGCCACTCTCTGCACTTCAGCACATTAGCTCTGCAGGTAAAGCATATCTCACCTTTGAAGGCTGGGCATCCTCTCCCTCATGCTAAGGCTTCTGCCAGCATCCTTCACACGTAGGTGACCACTGACTTAGCCAGCTCTTTTCCTATTGCCCATAAAATCATCTAACCTATAACATCACTTCTGTCTTCAAAGTAGAGTAATGTAGAGTTACCTTGTCCTGACAGTAAATCTGGGGTGCATTTTCAACCAGATCTTATTTTTGATAATTTGTTGAGATAATTCTTTAAACTCACCATTAAAATTATTTAAATAAATTACGTAAACCAAGACATGCTGGTGGATACCAAAACACTACCCAAATACCATGTCTAATTAGATGTTGTCAACCTATATTTAGCTGTTAACTGATAATATTTTTATGTTGGTAATAAGACATCCAATAGATAAAGCTGTTAAATACTTCCTCTAAGTTACAAAGTAAATTGCTCAGCCAGAATTAAAACCCAGGCATTCAAGAACTTGTCCAGGTCTTGCTCAACTATGGTTCATGTGCTTTCTCAATGAAGTAGCAGAGTACTTTGGAGGAGCACAGTAAACAACTTGTGATAGCAAAGCAAACCTTTCTAAACTTTCCTGTAGAACTCTGTCTTTAGTTGCTGAGGAAAAAAAATAAGCCCTGCTAAAAAGAAACTTTGTAGTATCTGCGTTTCAGGTCAGGAACTTTTTATCCAATATGTTGTTGTTCTCATTGATTCATTAATTCTATGGAGCTGCATGCAGGTTTGCATTCATTATTTTACCTGTTCTGAACTAGAATAGGTTACAAGGGTGGAAAGCTCTATTTGAAAAAAAAAAACCGAAAAAACAACAAGCAGCATATGAGATAAGGCTGTACACAACAGCATTTGATGTATTACATCTCACTGGTATCTGACAACCCTTACTCCCTGGTGATGCAATTCCTTTCTAATAATTTAGTCTCAGTCTATTAAAAGACAATTACAGATAATGCAGCCAGGCAAGTGGTGAAGGATTTCTAGAATAGTACTTGTAGAAAGGTTATCAAAACACAATTCTCAAAAAAGAAGTGTGGTATTGATTTTTTAATCATTTCAGATAGAGACTGTTAGATTTTCTAAAGGATGGAACATAACTAGAAAAAGCTGGAAATGGATTTCTCTCTTGCAGCTTCATAAGTCATAATAATATATATAACATATTTACTGCTAAGTAAAGAAGATAGCTAGCCATTCAGAAGTCATCTTATAATATCTAGAGATTTGATAGACTTTGAAATCTGTTGTCATTTTGAATGTTACCAGAATTCATATTTCACTCAGTTCCAGATAAACAATTATTTCCACATTATGCATAAATTAATATACAAAATCAGAAGTATTCTTTAAAGCTTTTGTTCTGTGCTGCTGTCATCTGGACTTTTAGTTATGAGCTGGCCACAGAGTAAAATAGGAACTTTAGTAGCATTCTCTGTCAGAAAATGTCTCTGACTAAAGGGGTTAGGTTGACCTTCTGAATCTAAAAATCAGGGGAACTTAGAGTGTGCTTACCTTTTTATTTTGATACACCTTAGCATTGTTTGGAATCATGGTTGTCACTGCAGATAGGAGTTTAAAGAAACGAGCCCTGCTTAATAAAGCTCGGAGATTACAGATGTACTGCCACCCCACTGTCTTTAACCACATCAGTCCACTTCACTGTCCAGCTTGAAAAGGGGCTTTTTCAAAAGGAAAACTGCTCTGATGTGTGATGGGATCTGTATGTAAAAGATCTGTGCAGTCAGCTGAATCACCATGCCCAATATATTGGCATATCCCTACAGAAGCAGCCATGGGTCTCAGCCTGTAGTGGCCAGAGCCGGCTGTGCTTCAGCAAGCAAGGAGTCTGCACACAGGTGCCATTTCCTGTTGCTATCCAGTATTTACCAGCCAAAGCAGTGATTTTAAATCAGGGTATTGTAGTCTTTGAAATATACTGAAAAACTTTTCAAAGAGTTTCATCAAGATTGGTGCAGATGTAAATGTAAACATGAATGCACATCTGAGCAGGAATCTGTTGGGAGAGCTGTACAACCACACATATAGGCACCCACAAACTTTAATTGTAGTTATCTGCACCTATCATGGACTATCAAATCACTGGTACAGTACTGTGATTCTGCTCTTAGATTTCAGGGATTCTGCTGCTTGCTGGGTTTTTGTCGGGTTTGCAGAGAAAAGGAAACCATCAGGACTGCTGGAGGAACTCTGACAGCAGTTCCACCATGGTCTTCAATATTATCAAAAGACTGTTTTCACAAATACAGAACTTCAGATTTCTGCATTTCAAGAGGCTTAAATAGGAAGTAGCTCTGTGGTACTCAGCCTCTATGCTGAGCCCTCCATATTACTCTTCCTTTGCTCTGAACTCAAACTGTTCATCTGAGAAGGGAAATATGTTTTAAAGTCTTTAAAAATTAACATATTCCTGAATGTACTGTTTATCTCTAAAATGTAGTAAATAGTATGCCATTTTATTATAATAGGACCATTTTATTACAAAATGACCATCCTGCCTATAGAGTATAGCTAAAAGTTTTTGATTTCAAAAGCATTTCTTATCATCCACATTCACTTAAAAAAAAAAAAAGTTTGTTGTTTAAAGCACATCCTTGTCCATACTAATAAATAGTAAAGTTAGCTCAACATCTAAGATACGGAAATGTCATTAAATGTACTACTTGCATATTCTAAATTACCCAACATATCAACATCCTAATGAGTTCTAGGAGTTCCACGAACATCAGATGTTTACAGTGTCCTGACAAGGTTGTTTGAACACTGTCCCAGTGCTCCCTGCTAGGTTTCAATATGCTGGCCACAGGTCACCTAGCAACCATTAGCTTGGAGAAAAACTGTATTATAAATCTCATTAAAATGTTGTTTATTCTCTAATGACTATGATTTTGCAGTATACATTTTAAGTGTACATGCACATGGCTCCCTCTTCTGGAAAATCCACACAGAAAATAAGAACTGCCCGTTTAGAAATGAAAAATATTCATAATGAAAAAGGGGATAGAAGGAACAAAATGAGGGAGGGAAATGACATTTTAAAGTAATGTAATCTTTATCATACCTATCATTTTCCTTCTCAGCCTTTTTCCAGGTTTTGGGGGATTTTTTGGTGGAGTTTTTTGGAGGTGGTTTTTTGGGTTGTTTCTTTTTTTTAGTTTTCATGACAATTTTACCTCGAATGTACAATTTCAGCCACAAAAATGTTGAGAACAAAGACATCATATACATTTCAGTCAAAACACTGGTGTCAAATAATGTGTAAGAAACTGAAAAAGATGACAGAACAGATTGGCACTACAATGGAAGAATGTTTGAGTACGCTGAAGAAATCAGGTAGTGGAGCTCAAAGGGATAGAGAGGTGTTTGCCACTGTTAACACAACACATAAGAGATGAATGTGACCCATATTCATAAGGCTTGGGGTGGCAAAAATGTGTTTTAAATACAGAAGTAAGTTAAAATCATGAATTGAAAAAAAATAATTTAGAAATATATCTTGTATATAAAATGCATTTTTAAATATATTTTAATTAAAATTGAATTAAAATCCTTTACAAGAAGCTAACAAGAAGAGATTTTTTTTCAAGTGTGGCAGAAAAGCTTCTATTGAACTAAGATTTTATTTTCAAAGTCAAATAGTTGGATCAATATATTCCAAATGACATTTTGGTTGAAAAATTGAAGCAGAAATACAACTGTCTGTGTACTGTATATTTGAAGATGAATACAATCAACAGGATAAGGCTTATAGCAATCTCACTTAAAGGGAACACCTATACATTCTCTGCCTTTGATTAGGAGGAGCTGAAGAGGTCAACTGAACTAAAGAAACTCCTAACTACTCCATTTAGATGAGTTAGGAGTTGATATTACATCCATATAATATCTTCTTTCTTAAACTGAAAGGAGATATTATATGGATATCCCATTACAGATTAAAAATAATTTAATAGCAGAGTAAGAACAAAGGGGATAAAATTCACCTTCTGAATTCAGCTTAATAAGACAAATTGGTAATATAAATTAACTTGAACTGCAACACTGCATTCTCATTAGGAATATAGTTTCTTAAGAGTGTTAATAGCCGAAGGATTAAAGCAGATGGACAAGAATTTCCACTTCATATAAACCCTGGGAAATGAGATATTCCTCTTGTGATTTTGATTGGCTAAGCCAATGTAATTTATCAGGCGACTAAATCCTGTTCATCAGTACTTTCCACACAGTTTTCACAGAAGAAAAGGAAGAGCTTTGAGTATAGACTTAAAGGCCTCTTTAGGGTTTTAGTTTTTATTTTTAATTTATATCTTTGGATTTTCAGATTTCCATAAGTTACTCTATTTTCCTCTCAGAGATCTAAGTTCTTATTGGAAAGTGGTGCTACATATTAAGTTAAGGGCCAACAGACAGCTAGTTAGAAAGAATATTGAACATGAGATTAAATCTTTGAATTTCCTTATTTCATTTCTTACTTTAATTACAAAAATAATATAGACCTTTCTTTATTCTCTACAGAAAAGATGAGAAAAAGGAAAGAAAAAAATCCAGGTTTTCTCAAAGAGAAGTTCTGTCAAAGAACTTACTGTGGAGTAAGCCACATTAATTAATGTTTTAAGGTCTGCTGTGCAGACTTAGAATAAAATTAATAAAAATACATAACTTAAAAGGCATATTTTAACAGTGCAATAGAACTCTTTAGAAAAGCTGAAATTGAAATGAGAACTGCTTCATAAGCAGCATCAAAATATTGCATGATGATGGATAAAGATGACATTTACAAGGTTTGGGAATGCAAAATGGTGAAGTTTATGGGAAATTAATCTAATATGGTAGACATATCATTTCTCACAGAGGCTGGATCATAATTCACATGTCTTCACCTGACAAGGTCGAAATTTACTACAGTGTACACCAGACAACTCTAACTTGAAGAGGCTTCATCACACCTTAAATCAGTTTCTGCATAATTTCAGACATAAAAATCTAATTCTGTGGCAACCAGGGGATGCACCCCTACTATATTAAAAGGAAATTCTCCAAAACTTTTGATTTATGATGAGAAAAAAATTTTATCTACTTAAATAGGCTGTTCATAATTAATTTGATTTATCAGAAAGCAAACAAATGCACAGTTTCCTCAGAAAGATAACAGATATAACAAAACTATCCCTTTCTTTCAGCATATCAGCTTCGTTTCAGACTAAAGTTTCATTCTGATTAAGGTGAAAACAATACAATCAATTTAATAAATGCAGAGGTGCTCCTTAGGGTATAGATTACAAAATGAACATATTCTGTATATATTTAACCCTGGCTACAAATACAGTTCTTATCTATTTTTATGGGTTCTTCCAAAAACATGATACACACACACACACACACAAAAAAAAAAAAAAAAAAAAATAATGTATTCAAGTAGAAAACATCGTTATTTTTGGTAAAGGTAAAATTTTAGGACCATTGAAGAGGCTCTTCTGATAAACATTAAGGGCCTCTGAGGCATTGCTGTATCTTTTGGCATTGACCTACTCAGTAAACTACTCATGCATATTTAATGGAACCAAATATTGAAGGACTAAATAATTGTAGAAAATATTATTTTTATTATGCATGACCCTGGTCAATTTATTATAATTTCACAGGAAATTACTGGCATTCTATAAACTGGACAACTTGCTTCAATTCTGGTGGAGTTCTTCACTTTCTTATTGACCACTCCAAAGTCTGCTTTTCCCACCAGCCAGAACACAGACCCCATCTCTGGAACTTCAGGAAAGGTTCCAGGCTGCCAAGAACAGTAATAATTGGACAAGTCAAAGCAAGGGCTGCAGCTAGTCCATGAAAAGCACCAAATTCTTTGAGGCTTTCACTGAAGCAAGAAGAAATATTGTATCAGGGTTTGCAAGGGTCAGCACTACCACACACTGTCTGATTTCCTGAATACAGAAGGGCATACTGCTGCAGTCATGTGCCAAATTTGTCAAAATTTCCAGAGAATAAATATTAAAATAAGACAGATTTTGACAGTGGGACACTGCTTTTCATGCTCTAAAATCATGATCATCTACTAGAAGACCTCAGGGCCAAAAAACTTGAATTACTTAATAGCTAAAAAGTTTGTTTTATAAGGAAATCTTAGATTTACCTGCCACCTTTTAGGTATCCAAGCTTATCTAGCCTCACAAATTTATTATTCTATGTAATATACAGGAAAATATAGAAGCATCAAGCTAATCAAAGTACAATAGATAATAGATGGGTAGACACCTTTACTCAAATCTTTTCAGCTCTCTTTTCTGCTGGTAAAACAAACAAAAGAAAGGACTGTTCATTTAGAGCCTCATCTGCAAGGAGCAACAAATCAGTAAATGCTGATCTTAATGAAATGAGGAATATTTTCGTGTGCTTTTCATCTCTTAGGAAGAAAAAGAAGTGATGATGTTAAAGGATAAGACCTGGTTGATTCCCAATTGTATGTTTAGTAGACAGAAAATAGGTGGACATAGAAGAGAGTTTCCCACTGTTGCTGCTGCATATCAGATACTTGTAAAGCAATAGGGGAAATGCTATTAGCAGGAGAGTGCAGTGGAGTGAAATTAGATATCTGTTCAGTAGAATAAGCAGCAAAAGGGTGAGACAATCACCCAAAACCCATCAAAGTACAGCTGAAGCAGGCCTTTAAAAAATGAAATATGGGCTTGGGCCTAAAAGGGAGTTTCCTTCTAAAAGATGTAATTTCTCTCTTGATCTTATGACAGACTATTTTAACATATGTTTTTATCTGTAAATAAATACGTGTCAAAATAAGTCACAGCTTTTCATTTTTTAATATTTTAAGATAAACATGCCATGCATTATATATATGTTGACACCATGTATGACAGTCTATTTTTGCTCTGTGTAACAAAGGATAACAAGGTAAATTATCATTAGAGTTTATTAGATAATCTTTTTATTACAAGAACAACAGTCAGATATAATGATGTGGCTACCATAATATCAACAGCAGTTTTTTACAACATTACTGAATTAATTTTCATCTCCCTGTCAGTCAGGGAACATGGCCTACAATTTCTTTACAGAGCCTGCAAGTGAAAAGTAAACCTTGGCAAAAGCCATTCTTTGGACTGCATGCTAGTAGTACATGGCAGAGCAGGTTAGGTTAATTCATTGTTGTTTTAGCTTTTGAACCTCAAGACTGCAGCACGAACATGAAGTCCTGTGAGGGGGTATTCTGCCTGAATATTAAGAGATAGTACCTTCAACTACCCCAGAAGCATGACTGCAGTCAGAGTGTATGCCTTTGATTGCCTTATTGATGGTCCTAAAGTGATTTATATTGTTATAAAGTAGACTTTAAAAGACATTCTATGAAAGAATTAAGTCAGTGATTTATGTTATCCTATTATGCTTCAAAAGCAGTTAATAAACTCCTGCTGTTTTAAAGACAGGTTGGGTATGGATTTGCTATAAAGATATGGCACCATGAAAACATCAATCTTGAGGCTTTCTCTTTCTTTCCTTATTTTGAGGGGGAGTAGTAAAGGTTAGGAGCAGACAACTTGCAAGAAAATGTGTCATTTTCTTTTCGCCTTTGATATTCCTTACCATTTATATGCCCTACTGTACTTGGAGAGGTCACTGCACTGCAGTCTTTGTTTAGGCAACTTGAATTCTGCTGTTTGATTATCAGTATCTTGCATTTCCTTTGGGCTAGAAATTTTTTAACTGCAAAAATTTCCTTTTCAGAAACTTTCAACATTCAGCTGACTAGCAGGCAAAACTCCCAAAGAGTTTCCAAGTGGTACCAGTAAAAATTATACCGGGGGCTACTGCATTCTGATCATTGTTCCCAGCTCTGTTTCTGTTCCTTATCCATTGTAATCTAACTATGCATTCCACTAAACCAAAAAAAAAAAAAAAAAATTAAAATGAGGCTAAGAACAACATATCAGGATTACAATCTAATTCCCATTGGAATTAGAATCATTATGCTTAATTTTTAATGGCACATTTATTATTAGCTATCTGATATCCAAAAGCAGAGGATAAGAAAAACTGATTTTACAATATCTGTCCTTCAGCTTGTCTATCATAACATAGAGTCATAATTTCCACCTGTGGATAGAAGAAGTGGATTCATGAAATTAAAAATTACATGGTTAGCACTTTGCAAATTTTCTCTGGAGACAAATATTCATTAAACAGAGAACCTGCACTTTCTCTTTTTTAATAGGGGTGCAAGGAATTATATTTGTAATCTGTTAAGAGGTTACATGTTGATTCAATTTTCAGAAGTATGTTTTATTAAAATATAAAATTCACATTTTGGTAATATAAAAATTCAAAGGCATAAGAAAATACAGAGAATAAAACTGGGAGTATTATTGCGCAATGCTAACGTATAAGTTTATAATTATTTAAAATTAAATTCACACAGAAGCAGAGACTTGGCTCAATTTCTCTGTTTAAATTTCCTTTTGTTCCTCCACTTAAAGATGACTGTGGTGAATCTTAGCAAATGGCTGGATTTCACTCAAAGCATTGACCAGTGACATTAACAGCTGCTTGGAACACGTTATCTAATCTGCATAACTAAAACATCCATTTTAAATGGTAAAGTTGCTATGGACAGGAGCAATTTGATTCTCTCTCCATTAACTCGTATAGTTTTCATATATTGATTCTTTGAGTACCACTGTTATATCACCCAGTGCAAATACTTACTGTCACTTTCATAGCACAGCAAAATGGAAGCAGAATATCATGAAGAGATTTTTGAAGGTTCATGTTTCTGAAATAAATCACAATTTCTCATATTATTAACACTCATGTTGAAAAAATTGTCTTCACCTCTTTCAAAAGTCTGCCAGTCAATTTGGTATATTTCCTGCAAATTGGAATTGCATTGCAGAAAATGTATGGGTTTAGTCGAATAAAATAAAATTATATGACAGCTAACTTCCAAATATTCTGAGTATGGCAAACCTCTTACATATTTTATTCATGTAAAGCCTGCCACTGCTTCACATGTGAAAGGGCAGCATTAACAAAAAAGATTAAGATACATCATAGAGACAGAATGTCACTAAAAATATTCCCAGAGATCCCAAGGTTGCCTATCATAAAAAGGCTTGCTGGTATAGCCTGCTCTCTATTTCCTATTCTATAAATAAAATCAGCCACAGATACACATAAATTCTCCCTTGATTTGGGAGACAGAGACTTCCGGGATCAGGAAGGAGAGAGAAGTGGTTTCAGAGCAATCTTTTTGCTGCCAAATTTTTGTAACTGTAACTTTTATTACTGTAGCTGTCATGGATGCACACGTACATCACTGTTGTTCTCTTTCCCCTCTGTTGATCCTGTTGGAAAACCTACAACAGCAGAATTGATTTTGAAGCTAGAAAGTACCATTAAATCACATACCCTACCTCTTCTGGCAATGCAGACAAAGATATACATTCATTTGTACTGAAGCCAACAATGGATGTAGCTAAAAAGTAATTTTCAGTTATGACTAAGAAAAGATATACAATTAATCATTTCTCTTGACAGTTTGTTAAAATGCTTTATTGTTTTTCCCATGGGATATTTGTGCCTATTTCTAAATTGTCTCTATATTTCAGCCAATACACTTATGTCCTTCTTTGCTGAATCAATTCAATGTTATTTTTCAACAATGTAGAAAGTTTCAAAAAGCAAATCTATGCTTTTATCTGGTTGATTTAATTTTTTGGCACATTTCTCTTCTAGTTGTAATCAGTTAAAAAGCCTGTTCTGCTATTTTCCTTTACAAGACTACCTTTGTTCAGTCTCTGTTCATTTTGTTCTGTGGAAAAAAATATCAGCCAAGTAATTTTGATGTAGACATCATGGATGTTAAATTCACTCCCTAATTTAAGACAAAAAATGTTTATACATAAAAACCCTTTCATTTTAACAGAAATCTAAGTCTTGTGCTGATTAAAAAATTAAGAAAAGCCAAGGAGATTAAAGGAAGACAGCAAAATTCTCAGAGTTTATCATATATGCAGGTCTGTTCCTCAGCAAAATTTCAGAATTAGAGTAACACAAGCATTTATTTGGCTTATGGACTAGTAAACCAGTACCTTCACTGAACTGCTACCACCTTCTCTCAGTCTGTAAAAAACCTCTGCCCCACTGCCATGCTCTATGCAGGGTGGACAGCCTTTGGAAGGAGGAGAGTAGATCCCTATTTTCCAAACAGAGACAACAATTTCAGGACAGTGAAACTACAGCCATTACTTTTACTCAAGATACAGCATTTATATCCATGGGTAAGCTATAACACTGTTTTCTCCTTAGAGTATACCTATCAATACTGTTCAACATGAATAAATACTAAGAATGCTTATATGCATTCATTTGAATAAAAACTATGAATTCAGTTTGACACAGTTGAGAACCTTTTCCATTGTTAAGAATATCTAAATAGGTTCTTTTATTTCATTTGTCAGAGAGATACAGCCTTGCAATTGTTGTGTACCTAGTTCACAATTCTCTGTATGGCTACCAGGAAACCTTGTTTAACTTGCAATGAACAGAAGAGTAAGCAATAATAATACCACTGCAATCCACTGCAATTGTGCTACAAAGACACAGGATCTCAAAGCAAAATCAAAACAAATAGTTCATGAATAACTCATAGCTTGATATGTTTATATAGAAGTGTTCAGTGAATAAGTTCCAAAACAAACATGTTCATGCAATCAGAATATTTTTTTTTGTTTAATAATGTATGAAGAGAGACATGGCAAATTTTGCAAACATTGTGCACTGAAAATAGCCCATCTTCTACGTACCATAAGAAACAGGACAAGGTATAATGAGACAGGAGACATGAAATGGCAACTAATCATGGTAATACCTCACTTTAAATTTTTATGGTCCCAAGAAAGCACTGGAAAGATCCCCTCAGGAAATGTTAGATTGAATGTGATGCATTTGCACCCAATAAGACATCTAGAAAAAGTCTCTGGGGAGAAGAAATCAAGATGCATATGACAGCTGCAAAGGCTGCTAATGAGTGAAAATGTCATGGGCTTTGACTTGCTTTTGTACACCACCTATTGATGGGCTACGTGCTTTAGTTATGCCCCATACCTTTCTAGCTCTTTCCATGCTGGCTCCACGCTGCTTTGTAGTCACTTTTTCATCCTTTCACTTTTTTTCCCCCTGGATGTTTTTCCCTCTCTTTTCCAACATACTGTCTTTTCACTATTCTCTACGTGTCCTCCTAATCAATTCTTAGCAAAGGAAAAAAAATTAAAAACAACACACAAGAAAGCCCCTGTAACATTACAACGATCTTTCTGCCTTTCATAATATACATTATACACTATATATAACATAATTTTATGTATCCAGCATTTGAATTTTGTCTTATGTAAAATGATTTTCAAAGCATTAGTCTTGGTCTCTGTGTTCCCTTGGTGTTTCAGCTCTAAGAGCCTTCAATGCACATTCTGCTTGATTCTGCTCATCTTCTTTGTTTTCCAGACCCTTTCCACAGTAACAAGGAGTTTAGTACCAACCTAGCTCTAAACACAAATTCAAATCATGGCTCAAATGTCTGAGTAACTTCCAAAATCAAATAACTTCTAATGGATGATAAAGTTTTATTTCACCTTCTAGACATACACTTTAGCAATAACTTACCGGAAGTCAGAGATTCCCAGTTCTCTAGGTGACAAAGCATTCCCTCCCTGTCCTCTCTCTGGTCCTGCATTTGGTTCAGTTAAAATAACTTGAATCCATGATCAGCTCCTAGCACACACAGCATAAGCTTGGCAATATAAGCATAAATGTGCATTTATCAAGCTAAGAAACATATTCTCGCCACTTCCTCTTTATGTGTAAAATATGATCACTATCATTTGAAGAACTGTCACTAAAAATGAAAAAAAAAGAAAAAGAGACATGAAAAAATTTTCTACTGAGGGGTTATTCTAATGTGTTTGTGCGTACTTACTGATCCTGGAATGAAATCAAATATTGGCAGAATGACTTTTTTTGAAAAGTTTGATTACATTAGAGCTATGCAGCATTTTGAAGATTAGCAATGGTTTAGCTTCTAAAAAATTATTTCAGAAATAAGCTAGGTAGCCAGTCAAATGGTAAGTTTTCATTTTTGATTCCAAAGGGTGCTGCACAAATACTAGGATAATTATAGTTTAATTACTAATGCAATTGCAGTTCAGGCATTACTTTTAGAAACTATATTGTTGATTGTATACTGAAGGGCGGTGAAATGGAAAGGACCCTACACTTTACACACAACTACAAAATATTAAAATCCAAAGAAAACATTTCTTGTTTGTTTGTTTAACCAGAGGAACAGCAACTTTCCTTATGCATGATACATTTCAAGCTTGTGAAAAAATTTTATCCTGAGTGTGTCTCTGTTTTTAATAGTAAGCTATCCCTTACCTCTATGAGTAAGATCCAGTAATTTAATTTTGGGGAGGGAACAAATTCTTCTGAAACACTTCAAAAATATTCTCAAGTAAATAGTCCTCTTTAGGACATTTTTTTCAGTTTGCAGTAAATTCAGCACAATGATGCTTTACACATACATAATATCTCCAAAATACTTGAAATGAAGCTGTAGATTTCCCAAATGCTACAGCATATCAGTGTAACTATGAAGAAAAAATTAGTCCTGTCTTCACACATGTGATAGCCTATCACAGTCCTTCAGAAAGACTGTCTATACTGTTCCCTGTTCCTGTTTAGCTGATGACCTTTGATGTCACACAGAATATTTGCTGACACCAAAAGGTGATCTTTGTCTTCTGAGAAGATGCTTGTCTCACTTCTCTTGAGAACATCTTTGCAATGTGCCATTTGCCTACCTCTCAGCCACTTGCTAAATGTAAATGGTTTTATAAAATAGCCTCTGGCAGCTCGCTAACAGCTGCTTTCAACTTTGTAGGGTAACACTTTTACCCTACATGTTGAAAGCATTTGGTGTCTGGTGGTGACATCCAACCTTGTATTAACTGTTAATCAGGTCAGCAAATTACATCACACAGCAGTCAAGCAACTGACACTGAGCCATAAAAAGGCATTCACAAGGACAGCATCAAGGAAATGTTAACTGATGATTGGCATCCATCATCATGTCTTAGTCATCTCTTTGAAATACGATTGTCTAGCTCTAATACTTCAACAATTTAACAAACATGAGTTTTGTTTTAACAAACAAACATGAGTTTTCCTGGTATCTCTGTGACTGTCTTGAACTGTACTTAAGATGCTCAACTGTAGCAACTGCCCACTTTGAAACCATTCAGTAAGATGCATTTGTCACTTGGTAGAACTGCTTAATTGTAGAATTCTTAATAGAACAGGGGAGTTTTTTACCTTATTGTTACACATCAGCTAGTACCTGATCTTACCTTATTTTCTTTTAGGACTTCTAGAATCAAACATAACTGCATCAAAATGCTGAATTGCAGTTATTACAGACATGTAATGTAAAACAGCAGCTAGTAAGTACTTTTCAGATCTTGTCTAATTGTCAAGATGTCACATCTTGAAAGTCTTCCTGGTGCTGAGTAGCTTCTTCAGCCAACTAGAGAACACCAATGTTACATGACTTCAATGATTTTTTCTCTGAGTTTCCCTGGGGTGGGTGGGAACCACCATCTTTGGTACAGCTGCTTTACCATTCTGAAATATGTCCCTGTGACCCAAGGAGAATAGAAAGTTGGGCCGTAGCCCAAAGTACTTAATTTGTAACTCAAGCTCAATCCTTTACAGAGTAAATAAAGTTTCCACATTTATTCATCGTGACTGGTAGGGGACTACATTACTCTTTAGGAAATCTGTTCATCAGTTAAGACATCAATCCTGAAAACTTCATGACTGTCATAAAAGTAGTGCGCACAAAAAATATATTTGACTAGCAATGACTGTCAAGGGTGTACTAAACATTTAATGTTCAGCAATAGTACTAGAATTTTGAAAACGCATTTCTTCTCTCTCTCTCTCAAACTATGGATGTGTTTAAATAGTTTATTAATATATAAATATAAGAATATAAGATAGCTAATATGACTAGCTGAGATTCAAAAATTCTGATATTCAAACAGTTTTAAAACTACTCATATTCCTTTTCCTGTAGTTGTAGTCTGACAATCTACAAAAAAAGATTTTTTTCTCCTCTTAAACTGATGTTGTTTATACTCTATTTGATTAGATAATTGATTTTCACTGAATAAACTTTATTTATTCCAATTTATTCCAAATATGTAATTGAAATATTTATTCCAATGCAATTTTAGAGAAATGAGATGAATGATCATTAATAGGTGTGATTACATTTTCCACAATGTATATATTTACATATGAATTTTTACAGGGCCTAGATAATTGTCTCAAATGTACCCTTTAGAGTTTCTATTTTCAAATTAGGACAAGTTGACAGGTACTTTACCTACCCTTCTTTATTTTGTCAATATTCTCATCACCTTGGCTTTGCATAATGTTTTTCCTAAGTGATAATCAAGTAATCCAAGTCATCATTTTATCAAGACACAAAGATTCATCATCTTATTGCCATGATATTTACTGTAAGATCACTTGGCTCCCAGTGTGAGGCACAGACATTTACTAGACATCCACATAAAATGATTAAATGCCTAAAGGGCTAGATTTACTACAGAGGCATTTTCATGGAGGAAGAACACTCTTCAGAAAAGCACATCAGGAAACTCTTTTGTTCACTGATCCTTATTTATGAGTGTCACATCTTTTCTTTATTGTTTAAGAGACCTGGATGCTTTACCACTATCTTAGTAGCAAAAGATGATATGCTATATGTAAAACAGTTTCTCAGTACAACTGATTACAAGCAACTAAGATTTCAGTGATAAACACTCATAAATTTTGCTTTTTGACTTGCAGTTCTAACTGCTCCGGAAATTTCCATAAAGCTATATGAAGCAAATTGAGCTTACCATCTAACCATGTGTACATTTTTGTGATGAGATTATGATAATATTTGGAACACTGTTTGGGTATCTTTGTCAGAGTTCTGCTGTACCTCACTCCACACTGAGAATACAGAAACAGCAGCTCAACTTAAAATCTTCAACACAGTTATAAAAGGATTTATTATGAAAGATTGTTTAGCCACAAATGACAAAGCCCAAGAAAACTTCCCAGTCTTATTACCATTATATATTAAAATGGTCCATTATATAGAGATGAGCGTTTATGTATTAGATAGGACAAGGTGAATGAATGTTTTATAAAGGTTAATAAGGAACAATAAGGAAATTTTGAGATAGATAGATAGATATAGATATAGATGTAGATATAGCTATATAGATAGATATAGATATAGATATAGATTATATAGATGTAGATGATATAGATATAGATATAGATATAGATGATATAGATAGATAGATATAGATATAGATATAGATATAGATATAGATATAGATATAGATATAGATATAGATGATATAGATATAGATATAGATATAGATATAGATATAGATGATATAGATAGATGATATAGATATATATCTTCAAAATGGATTTGTGCATGTCAGATGGTTTAAATGGGGTAGAGGGAGGAAAGAGAATATGACAACCAACTCAGTTACAAACTGCTATAACAAAGCAAATCATATGTACTGTTAAGGATATTTCTCCCTCAAGGTTCTCAGAAACCTATGGCCTATAAGCATTTGTCTTATACGTTTTTATCTCTGAGTACCTTCTTCATCTCATCAGATTACTTAGTGCATTTTAAAACTAGGAAATTAATGCAAATATTGATTTCTGAAACTGTGTAGTAGGCTGTAATATCATTGATGTTTCAACCCATTTGGTATACTGGGTTGTTCACATTTTTCTGTATTTAAAAGATTAAAAGACTGTTTTCAATTTGACCTGAGGTCATAAATTAATGTATTTGCTACATTCTTTGAGCTATAATGTACTGGGTGTTTTGCATTTTATGATTGTATTTCATCCTAATCTGGTGGGCTGACAAAATATGCTTTCATCTTGTTGGTGAAAAATATCTCTTCAAATTTTAAAAGCAAAACCCTTTAACCTCTGTATCTTTTATTATTACTATTATTATTTTCAATGCCACAAACACTGTCTGTCAAAGATAGTACATACAACAGTTTTTGTGGGAGCAAGGGGTTGATCCTCACCACCAGGTGGTTTGCATTCAAATGGATAATCTTCATATGTGTTTCATTGTTTACTAGTCACAAAACACAAATAGGTGGTCAAAGGAATGCAAAAGCCAGCCAATTCAAAGATACATTTTATGTCCTAACTGTGAAGAAACAGAAGTAAATGAAGCCAAGTTTGTAACTAACTGTAGTTACAATAAATAGGTACCGCAATGATATTTAATTATAGGACCCAAACAGGATTTCCCAATGGTAATGTGAAATTTGAAAGCTCATTTATTTAACTTCCTTGCTTTATAGCATTTGAAAAAGACCAGCAAAAAAAAGAATGTTGAAGATTAAAAAGAAATACATTGTTTCCTGTTGACAAAGAAAACTCTGCAATTGCACAGCAAACATTGTGTATTATTGAATGTCCTTATTTCTCCAATGAGAAAGCCTGAAGGCTTTTGTCTCTAAGTTGAAAAGCAGCTCCATCAAAGCAGTTTCAGTGAGGATAAGTCTTAAAAGACTTATCAGGTCCCAGAAAATTAAAGTATCCATTTTTCCTTTCTCGCCTGAACTTGGTAATAAAGGTGAGATGACAGATGCAAATACAGAGATGATTTTTGTATGAGGAACAGAATACATGGTCTATAAAGAATAAAGCAGGAATGGGCCTGCACCATGAATCTTCCCATGCCATGAATGCTGGTTTGGGGATTTTTTCCTGTCATGAAAAAGCATAATTCAGCAAATTGATCCTCTTTTGGAATTTCTTCCCTGGGGCAATTCAGACCACTCTAATATGCATTCCTTCTAGTGAATTTTAATTATACTGTACTACAACAATAGAAAAAAATCCTACCTAGATATCTTGCTTTTCAGACATAGAATAATACAGTCCGATAACCATATGTAAATAGTCATTAATATTTTATTAACATAAATCCTTTTGATACTTCCCAAGTGTACTTTAATGTTTTAGACTGCATCCTAGCAGTTGAACAATATGTAGGCTAAATATATTTTCTGCACACAGTGATATGTGTTTCTATTTATTGTGAGTGGTAAAAAAATCTGCATAAACTAATTGCTCTTAGTTATTAAAGGGACACATGGAATGTTGGAAGAATGACCCTTTTATTTGAAAAAATCTCTTCTGAAGAAGTCACAAAATTAAGAAATTGGCTTACCAGTAATACAGTAGCAAAGACTACTTGTAAATTAGTCTTAATACTTTCCTATCATCTCTGAAGTGAAACAGCCACAATATTAAAAGTTTCCCTCATTTGGGTAGTGTTGAAACCAATATATTCCATTCATTTCTGTGTAAGTCTTACAATCTCCATGAACTAGAGATTGTCTTCTATTTAAATGTTGAACTTCATAATCTGCTTAAAATATATTGCTAAAATGCACTTAAATTTGACAAGTCTGTTGCATTATTCAGCTGATTGCATAGCATGAATCTTTTAGTTTTGCACAGTACGTAAAGAGGATGCTTCATGTAGATGAAGCAAATTAAATTGTCTTAATCTCTCGTTGTAATTTCTCAATCTTCTGACTTTAAAGCTACAGTAATGTAGAGAATATTTTGTCTTATTGCAGTAAGAAAAACAAACTTATTTTACTGATTTAACTGATTGATTTCTAAATTTACTGTGTTTGAAAAAATTAGTTTGAGATGTGGTAAAGTTTGATTCCCACTTCCATTCAAAAGAAATTTGAAGAGGGTTTTTTGTGTAATTTCCCAAAGATCTTTGAAAGATTTCACCCTTGCAAATATTTTATGTAACTTTCAGTGGAGTAGCTAAATAGTCCAAACCCAAAAAAATTCACTGAGCAACTTGTGAAACACAGCCTGCAATACTTTTGTAATGTGGGTCCAGAATGGAAAAAAATTAATTCGTACATCAAAAGTTATAATTTTATCACCTTTCAAAACGCACTCATAAATCAGCTAGGAACAACATTCTTATATAAATCCAGAGTCGTCATCATTATTTTTTTAAAAGTAGAATGATTGATGGACTCTTTTCCTGTCCACTCAGTATCAGAAGATCTAATCCAAATGGATTGTTGTTTATGGTTATGAAAAATAAGCATAATTAATTTTAAGATTGTAAAGTGTTTTGAGATTTAAAAATTATAGACTGTGGGTGCTGTGATTAGCTCCAGTTTTTAGAGATTCCCAAAGTACAATCTTCCTAGAAAAACCTAGGTCAGATATCTGTACTCCTTCCTAGAAGTCTGGCTTGGTCTTTCAGTTTGGATGTAATTCTGAATTCAGCTGAGTTTTGAAACAGATTGACTCAGAATGTGATCTCACTATTCAGTTATTGCTGAATCATAGAAATAATGCATTAACATTATTGTCTCCCTGCTTGTTGAAGAACCTAATTTCACTTCCTATCTCTTTCACAGGAACAATCCATCCAACATCTACAACACCTTCACCTAGTTTTACACCAGAAGAAACAAACCTCTGAAAGAGCCATCGTAAATCTAAAGCTATGTCTTGATTAAATCATAAATCACTGCTTGGATGCTCAGACTACCTTCAGTCTGATTCTGTACCAAGGTAGATTTTAGTATTTTTATATCCTAAGCTCTAAATTATATTTTCAAACTTTAAGGGAGTATTTGTACTGCATTGATAGATTACATTTCCTAAAATGTTCCAAAAATTCAAAGAGCAAACAGAAATGGTGTCATCCATTATTGTTGTGGCCTCAAAGTACCAGAAAAAGCCCTCACCTTTTCTGCTCTTCTGTTTTATTTCCAATGGCTGTTACCACTTCATAAGGAATCTCTCACTTTTTTCTTCTTAGATGATTTCAATCTCCATTGCATTCAAAGAATCCTCAGCCATGAATAAATCTCTGTTCTGGGTAGGAGGAAATATTATTCCATTATACAAACATGACACCAAAAAAAAGCACAGATATACAGAATAAATTGCAAAAGTTATATGCCAGAATCAAAAATAAATTTACAGTCATGTTCCAAATGTATCAAAAGTTCTAGGCATATTTCAAAATAACTTGAAGAAATGCAATGGACAAAACAACATAAGAGATTGTAAGAAATGTCCAGCATAATCCTTTCCTTAAAATGTATGACCCAGATAAGTCTGTAATCTTAACCACAATTTTTTTTCTTCCTAGAGAAACCAAACCCATGGGCAAGCAGTAGCAACAACTATTATCTGTATTTCACTAGAAATGTGTGCTGTGGTTTATGCATGACTAGGATAAATTAAAATTGAATTTTCTTCCATAAAAGATGATGGAGCTGCAATAAGAAACCTGTCCACTTGAAAAACAGGAAACTCTCCAAGAAGTAGAGCTAAGGATTTAAGGACACACAAGTAAGAACAAGAACACTACATGTTTGTCAGTGAGTTTAATAAAACAGCTTTGCATATTGGAAATTTATGAGTTTGGAAAATATCAATTTGAGTATTCTAAGATTGTGGGTAGATAATTTTGAGAGAAGTTGAAGCATTTTCTTCTTTTAAATATGTTTCCCTATGCTAAGTTTCCTTTTGATACCACTCATTCAGAAGTTAGTTAGTTAAGACCCTGAAGCTTGATGAAATTTTTTACCGCTTTTGAACTTTCCATGCAGGAGTTGCCTATGGTACAAGAGAGGTAGACCCAGGTCACGTTTCAGCCAAAATGAATAGTTTTACTGTCTCCTAGAAACTATGGTGGAGCTATTTCCTATCTACAGAGGCTTCAGTAGTGCAGAGTAGTGCAAAGGCTGAATGGAGACTCCCATTTTCTCAGCAGCTTGTTCACATGTGTATAAAATTTGGGATTACAGTAATATGGACAGCTGACATCTTATTAACATTGTTTTCCTGTGGTTGGAAAAAAGAATTTTCAAGAATTACATGGAACAGTTCTAATCAGTAATTATTCTACAGAGCTATAATCAGTTTCAAAAAAGTGGCTGGGTGAGGTCTGCTTGACTCCAGCTGATTATATAGTATAACCTGCCTTTGTGTTTATTTCTGTCTCTAAAGAAAATCTGTGGCATTTGGGTCTCATACATGAAACACCGTAACTGCTAGATTGTAATTATTTCTAGGATGTACTCAGCGGTAACGAGAAGCTATTGTTTGAGGAGCTGTGGGTTTAATCACATTGGTTTTCTGAGATACACTTTGAATAAAAGCATAATTTTTACCACATTTTACTGAAAACTGATTTCTCTTTTCAGCAAGTTAGTTAAATAAAATAATGTTTATGGTAATTCATTTTTCCTAAATGGTTCTGTTCTCCCCCAACATGTATAGTTCATTAACAAGTTGTTGTAAATCACCCACTAAGTTGTCATTCATTGTAACCCCACTGTTACCCGACCCCTCCTACCCTCAGTATCCCTTTGGTCCAAGCCTAGGGTCTGCCCTCTGGCTGGAAAAGCCTATTTAAGCTGAAGACATGAGGGGGCAGGCCTCTTGCTCTCTTAGTTTCTTGCGTGCTCTGGCTTTCTTGCCTCTCTTGCTCTTGCCCTCTCTCTCCCTTCTTCCCCCTTCTCTCCCTCTCTCCTGTGGGAGCCATGCCGCTCCCCCCTGGTGTGGGACCCCCAAATAAACCGTGTTTAATCAACACCCTGGAAAGCCCTGTGGTGTCTTTCCTGCCTGCGTGCTGCCATTAGCTGCTACATGTTGCCAAGAGAATCCTCCCTGAAAGCGCTGGCAAGGCTCCTGTACCTCACCTCCCTTCCAAGACCCAGAAAGACTTGTTGCGAGTTCTCCTGCAGAGCTAGCCAGGCAGAGGAGGAAAAGCAGGAGAAAACAACAAACGTTAGTACAAAAATAGGTCAATTAAAAATCCTGCATAAAAATCTGGCCAAGAATGATATGTCCAGTTGCATGACCAGAAAACAAAATAAATCTTTTGGAAGTTGCCTGCTTTTAGAGGAAGACAGATATGTCTTCGGAAAGACGGTGAACTTTGGAAAAATTTGTCCAATGCTGCTGTTTAACAGACATGCTGTCCTCTTACACAAAGGCAGAGCATCTGCTCTCTAAAATTCAAAAGAAGGTATCTGGATTAAACACATTTACTTCAACTGACAATAAGTGCTCCTTAGAGAGGAGGATACAAACATTGATTTTCTGAAGCCTTTTGACTACAGACGGTGAAAAATAATGTAGCTTGTCATGTTCACTGGTGTCATATTCCTTTTTAAAGTTGCTATACTAACATCTGTAAAGCAAGTAAAATGTAAAGAAAGAAAATTTTGCTAAAGGTACATTTGAATGTGTATTGAATCCATTTTAGAAACACAAAAAATATGAAAAGTCTATCTTCAGCATGTATTAAAAAAAGAAAATTCTGCTAAATTCATGGGTTAATTGTTATATCACTGGTATATACAAAAAGTTAAGAGATATTAGCAAAATATAATAAAATCATTTATTTTCAAGTACAGGTCTGCATCTGCAATGAAAATTGAGAATAAAGTTATAGGGAGATGTGGGCATAATTTAGCCCCATAGTACAGGCATAATATATACATTAATGCTACAGATTTGTAATATATGACTCTAATACAACATTGTAGTCTACATTTTTACTGAACCAGGCTTAAATGCTGTTCCTCTTGCCTCATTCCCAAAGACACTGGGAGGCAAAAAGGAAATGAATGATTAGAAGTGTCAGGAGGAAAACTGAAAAGTGCATTTCATTTCACAGCACTGTCTGTATTTCTTATGGACAAATTGACTCTGAGTGTAAGGTCAGGTGCTCAGCTGCTGTAAGTTTGTGCAAGTCACTGAAGGCAGAGAAGGAGAATTAATTTAATTTACACCACAGAGGATCTGGCTTTCAGTCATTACATTGCTCGAAGCCAAAGTTAAGCTATGAAGCCTCATGCCTCTTATGGATAGATTAGGTTAGTTTACACTCCAGGAATTTATATAATTTCAGTCTGTCTGTTGTTCAGAAACAAGTAAGATATCAGGTAGCTGATTTACTGAAATCAGACCAGAGGTGATTTAAAACCAACACACAAATTTTGCCAAAACTGTGTTTGTTTTGAGGAGAAGAAAAAAAACACAGAAAAGAACCATACATGTTCATGACAGATATATTTTTCATACTTCTTTGCATATTTATTTTGCATATAAATGTAATTGCACACAAGAGCTTTCTAAGTGATATCACACACGGCATAATCTTGACAGATTCCCATTTACTTTTGGAAATACAAAAATTGGTCCCTCCCAATGTTAAAGCATCTCTCTATCATGTTGGGGTTTTTCCCATTTTGAGGCAAGATTTAGTATTTTGACCTCTTAAAGAAACTACATTCCTACTATTTTTGCAGAATTTATTAATTTGTGTTTTGATTATGGAAATATTTATTCATTGGTAACTCCAAGGACAACATTTGTCTAAGTGTCATTGCACTTAATATATTTCAAAGTACAAACCACACCTCCCTCCCAAAAAAACCCAAAGAAAACCAACCAAAAAAACCCAAAAAACCCAAACAAACAAACAAAAATCCCCAACAACAACAAAAAAAGCACTACTGCTTAAAATAGTATCAGGATGAACTTTCTACATCAGACAGACAAGTTTTGACTTTCCTGAGGGAACAGGTAATGTGTAGAGGTACATAATAAAACCAAACTTGCAAAAATCCTGCATTTTCATAGTAGTTCTCAAATTTTCCTGCAGCAAAAATCTTTCCTCCAGTCCAAAACCTGCCCTGAAATATCTAGCTGTAAACATCCCAGTGTGGATATGACACAGATACCTCTCATCTCTATTATAAAGGCCCTAATTTCTCAAATGGCAAAAAGGGATTGCCAGTATGCTCACAGCTATGACCCAGCAGTTCAAAGCTATGACTACCAGAGTCTGTTTAGAAATGTACTTATTAGATATACAGGACAATTTTCTTTGTCTTCCCAGGCCATTTGGTTTGCATTACAGAAACTATCGGGGGGGAGAGAGGGAAGGAAAATGCAACATCTCCTTTTCTTGTTCAAAGAAAATTTTGTAGCTGCAAGTGGAGATTTACTAGCTCAGCAAAGGGAGACTTAGCAGTGCTTATTTATGGGAAAGAATCCTCTTATGATGGGTGACACACTAAGTCACATGTTCTGCCTCATATCAGGGAGTCTCAGAAGAAACACAGACAAGAAAAGAACACAAGAATTTTTAAATCAAGAAAATCAAAAGTAGAAAAATTAAAAGAACGAGGCAGATCAGAAATGAGCTATCAGGTTTTAAATTTCTTACTGGCACAGAATTGATTGAACTGTTTTAACACTCTAAAGATCAGTGTCTTACCCGAACAAGGGCACTGTCTCTGAAAAAACTTTGTTGATAAGCTGTGAGCATATGAGCACCACTTACGGTTAGAATAATTTTTAAATGTGTTTTTATTTAAAAAAAAAGAAAGGAAAATTAGAAATGGGAAGAAACCTGTTCTTCCTTTAGAACTGTTTGAACTTAAGTTTTATTCTGAATCTTCCGTAAATAGAGAAAACACTTGTTTGTATACCTAATATTTTTGCCTTGATTTTAATAGTAACTGATGTCTTTATATAATCCCTCTGGACAAACGAATTTGTACAGTCGGTTTCATCTTTCAGAGGTCATATTTTCCCTTGTGATCAGATTCACCAGGATTGTTTTCTTCTAACAAATCACTGGCATTCAAGTTTGTGATGGGAGACGCTTCACTTATCTGGAGAAAGTTCAAGTGTCTTCACCAGAACAAAAAGAAAATAATTCAATTATAAGAGTAAAGGTATTATTTCTCTGATCATACCCACTACAAAAGTCTGCTGTAATTGTAAAATAGTATTTGAAGTTAAAGACATATGTTGAAATTAGAATGCAATATTTGGTATTCTAATTTTTCAGTTTGCATTATATGTTCCAATTGCATTACCTCCTGTCAAAACTGACAAAAATTATAGAAAGGGTTGTATTGATTGGGCCCACTTCGCAAAAAAATTTGGTTTTGAAAAGGATTCTTTTTGACTGGCAATTTTTTTTTTTTGTACTAAAATTGCTATCCTTAATAGAAAATTCTGCTAGGAGCACCACAGAATTATAAGGGGTAGGGGGGAAAGTCCTCTCTTTCTGTGCTTGTCCTCAGAACTTCTGAGCTGGCTCTTTTGGGAACCTGAAATACTTGGTTGGGATCATATTATACAGTCAGGGAAATCTTCTGGCTGAGTAAATTAGAAAAAAATAGGCCATGTGATAGTGCCACAGATGTGATAGAGAAAGGAAATGCCTCCTATAAATGACTTCATGGAATAACCATATGTTCCTACCCTCCAGACATATCTCATTTAAAGTCTCGCATTGAAAAAGAAGCCTTGGCAAATGCACTTTGTTTAGTGTACATTCTGCTCTGTCACAGAAATGGCAGCAGCTTCTTTCTAAACCTTGTTGGCTAAAAGTCAGAAATGTCAGAATCTAATACTGAAGATGCTCAGATACTCATAAATTCTCCCAGCTACAGTGTAAAACATAAGAAATGCCAGCAATTGAATTAAAGTGAGAATTTACTAACCTCCAGGGGGTAATTTTAAAATCATTAAACAATTTAATGATAATACAGAAAAATAAAATTGTTGGAGAAAATATTTTTTATATCTGTTGCTATAACATTGGACACATGTAAGCATAAAATGCATGAAGATAAATTGACATAAAAAACCCATCATTAAATTTCTGGACTACTTAAAAGTCCTGAAAAAATCTATCACATTGCATTATTCATTAAACTTCCAATACTTTGACTGTGAGCATTCATTCAATTCATACAAAGACAGCTTCTGAGAGTCCTAACATATGAATCACTTGAGGCTGATTGGAGCAAAAATTATCGACAACTAGGCAGCAGTAACCATTTTGCCATCTTGTGAACATTTCCCATTCCACCTAAAGTTAAAACCAAAACCTTTAAATATGCTGAAAGGAGCACACATCTATCAATTCCTGATAGACTGAAAAAGGAGTCCAAAAGATTTCTTTGCATCCAAGGAAGTACCTCAAACACTTTAAGTTTCTGGTAGACCCATCATCTTGTTTAGCTCCCATTTTTATTGCCATAACCCACTTGCAATGGGACTTGATGTTAGCTATAAATTCTTGTCAGGATGAGCAACGACACCAGTACAAGTGTCAGGGAACCCTTATTTTCATTTAATTTTTCTTTGTATAATCACCTTAACTCTGGCCATTAACCCATTATTTAGTCTCAAAAACGTTTGCTAACAAGCCCTCAATTTCATGGCACAGTTTAACAAGCCCCGGATCCTCACATCAAACCTCAGCTGCACAGAGTAAGGGTTAGAATATGCTAAGCACACTTTGCCAAGACAAAGCCAGGGAGAGGAGAAATAAAGGCAGAAAGGAGAGAAAAAGAAGATCACCAGTCCTTAAATCCTGTGTTGGTCCTGCTACATGGACAGTTCAGAACATAGGTCAACAAAGAGAGAGAGACAAAGAGAGCAAGAGGAAAAAGAGAGGAAATCTTCCCGTAATACCTGAATTGGTGCATGCCCCTCATATAAGCAGTATTTTTCACACCATTCTGTTCATGCATGCATAGTCAGTCCTTTTGAGTCCTCCAAGGAGTGAGTTCAGATTGGGGGCCTGGGAAGTTGTCCCAGGAGCACTGAGCAGGAGTCTGAAGGTGGAAAAGGAAGACATCTCAGAACAGCACTGCTCCAGCTCCATGGGACCCTCTCTTTCAATCACCACTTTCCTGTCAGAACAGTCAGAATGGCTGACATAGAACATGCTTATGCCTGATCCTCCACACCTGACCAGTTCAGTCACCTACTTTTCAGCAGCAAGGCAATTGGATTTGATTCCAATGTTATCGCAGGGGCTGCATTTGACTGAATTAGAAGCACAAAGTTCTCCCTCTGAGAAGACAACCATTTCTCACCATCAACAGAGCAGTGTCCCTAATGCTCCCAATCATCAGTGAAAAACAATTAAAGGTGACACAATACACGCTATGATTACAGGCTTTCTCAGTGGCAAGAGGGTGGTTTCCACAAAGAACAAATTTACTGCGTTTGAATAGTTTTTCTCTTCAGTTTTGTTCAAAAAACAAACCAAACCTCTATGACTGCTTTGTAATACAATGAAACCTTTATGTGGTCACTCCTTGTGAGTGCTTAGTGCTGTAGGAGCATCTGCTTAAAGGAAACACATAAAGAAACCAGGAAAACAGGAAAAGGGGATAGGAATCTTGTGCACATACTTTTGAGAACAGAAAGCAGGAGGGTAGAACTTAAGATTTTCAAATCTCTTTTTTTTTTTTTTATTCTGTTTCTGAGGTTGATCTTAGACATCCTAGAATTAATTTTTAGATTGATAATTATACCTTTTTTCTTTCAATAAAATGTGTTTGTGTAAATTGGTGTGATATATTCATATATATGTGTGTGTATATATGATAATATTAATTTTTGTATGATAATTTAAATTTTAGTTAAAAGAAACAAAAGTGTAAAATTTTGGTTCAAAAAATCCCAAACCACTTCAGTTACCATCAATCCCCATTTCCCTCACTCAGATAATTTTAACTGTTGTATAGAAAAAAGAATCATACTGAAATAGTTTTACAGAAAAGTTCAGCTATATAGATAATCAGACATTTTCCAAGGAATCAGCTTTTTTGAGAATTTTTTTACAAGATGTTCCTTTAAAAGCTCTCTATACATCCTATCAAAAAACCCCACAAAACCCAAAGATATAAAATAAATTCTTTTTACACCACTCAATCACTTGTGTGGCCTATATCTACATAGTCAGGTGCACACTAAGGAAAATAAGGCTTTCCCAATGGCAAGAGTTTTATACAAAAATATATAAAAATACAATTATGTCCTCTGAGAGTCATGTGTCATGTTACTGTAGGTATTATAGCAACTTTTTGACGTCATATTACAGGTAAGATCATAAGTTCTTTTGCAAGATCAGATAATGGAAAGTACGCCTAATAAATAGATGCATTTTAGATTAAGTGCTAGAAAAAATTCTTTACTCTGAGTGTGGTGAAGTAGGTTGCCCAGAGAGATTGTGGATGTTCCATCCTTGGGAGTGTTCAAGGCCAGGTTAGATGAGGTCCTGAATAAACTGAGCTAGCAAGTGGCCTCCCAGCCCATGGCAGGAGAGTTAGAACTAGGTGATCTTTAAAGTCCCTTCCAACCCAAACCATTCTACAATATCTATATTTCCATGATTTTATCTTTTCAGCAGGATTCCAGACAAAATCCGTTTCTTCTGTTTCACTAAAGAAAAATTGCCATTCCCTAGTTAGTTCTTGCTGGTTTGTTTTTCAATAAAATATTTGTTATGAACATCCCTTTCTTTTTCTCTCCAATTAAGGTTAAACCATATTGTCACCTATAACTCCTCCCTGAGATACATTTTTCCTCTGATTTTGCTCCAGCACAGTCTAAATTCCTCCATCATACAGCTTCAGCAGGAAACTCTGCTTCCTCTTCCTATTGCTAAAAAATATTTTTTTAGCTATATAAAAATTTACATAACAGTTATCCACAGGGCCAGCTTTTTAAAGCCAGAACAGAGCCTAACCTAAGCCTACCCGTTGCTTGGAGTATTAGATAGAAATGGCAAAAGAAAACCATCTTAAGTCTCAGAAGTAGCATCAATAATCACAGGATCTATGACCATATTCTACCATCAAATGGTAATGCAGGCACAGCTATATCTGTAATATCCATAAACAATTAAAAATAATTAAGACAGAACAGTGATTTTAAACTACTTTTTAAAAGTGAATGGATTGAATCAGATATGTGTATTTTGCTGATGAAAGTTGTGAGATGTACTTATAAAAATTATTATTATTGTTGTTGTTATTATTATTATTATCTTTGCTTGATGTCATACTTTTTTCAAACCAGTAGTTATTCATTATTTTACTTAAGAGAAGGTCAAGTAAGAGTCCCAAGACATACATCAAGTATCTTAACCATGAAGGTTAAACAACTTCCTTTGTTATGGTGAAATCCAAACCTTCTCCACAGATTATATAAGAGATTACTAAAATGGCAACAACCTAAAATTGTATGTTATATCCTGTGGCAGTTGCGTCTTGAAATGAAACTGCAAAATGAAAATGGTTCTCAGGATGGTGTAGGAACTATAAAAGGTTTGAAGAACCATTTGGTATTGCTAAGTATTCCAGATTTTACAGAACCAGTAAATGTAACTTCCCATGAGGAAGATTTAGCAACAAGTGCAAAGCAAGTTTGATGCAGATGTCTTTTACACTGATATAACAGCAATTCCACAGGCTGTGTCAGTTCATATTTTTATAACAATAAAACCAGTTAGCAATTCAAACGGAATCTCACTAAGTTCATAAAACTTCTTTCCTGGTCTTTTCTCACTTTTCTTCAGTAAATCTTACCATTAATATACTTGTTCCAGGTTTTGTAGGCGTACAAAGATGACGGAAGCAAATATTTGAACATATTTTAGGCCATAAACCAACATTTTTAAGAGCTGTATCTGTGTCAAGTAAAATATGCTTTTACTTTGGTCTGAAGGACAATTCTACATCTACTCACTTTCTGCTGGCTGCAGATTGTGAGATTTACTGGCTTCATACAGTAAAGGTAAACAAGCTGATGATCCAAAAGCAATTAGGAGGAAAGATATTGAGACTGTTAAATCAATATTGTGTGAATTGACAAGTACATGTTGCTATCCTTATTCATCAGGCAGGCTTTATTTATGGATCTCATCTTATTTTGGGGAGTAGTGAAACTTCTTATTACTACTTTGATACTATGTTTTATATACAAGTTTGGTTTAATATTTAACGCCTCTTTCTGAAGTCAAAATATTAGTAACCATGCATGCTTACATTGCTTTACAGCTAGGAAGCAGAAAGGATCACCTTCAACTGCAAAATTTATTTGTTTTCCAGCCTGACATTCAGGTCATAGAACACATAATCTCTACATCATATATAATCTCTATTACATTAAATTATCAGAACCTGTATCCTGTGAAATGACTGAAAGAGATCCTAGGAAGTCATATCGTGATCCTTCAATTAATTTGGATATGTCTGAGTATTTTTAAGTGCTGACAGGAGACAAGTTAGAAAAGTGCAATGAATGGCAATTGTTGGTCTTTACCTGTTACATTCAAAAGTATTACACAGATTGCCTGAGGATCATTCAGGTACTGTTAAATGAAAGCTATGCCACAGGGCTGTGTTTGAGGTCAGTGCTTTGATCAGCAGGTGGAACTGAAAATAGAGCATTTCTCTGAAAGATTATGTTTGCAAATAGTCCTTTAGGTATAAGATGTCTACACTGGATCTGTACATAAACCATTGCCCTCCTTTTTACAGGTGGGTTCACTGAGAAACGACCTTTTTGTCCTTCAGCTGGTTTAATTTTTTCTGTGACCAAAGAAACAACTCAGATATTCCAGTGACATCTTATGCACCCTCTTAAACATCTCAGATTATTTTTTTTCTACTTCTAATAGTTTAAAAAGATAATTAGATTTAGAATAACTTCTCAATAAGGATATGATGCATTTTAGTGTTTTTACCAACCAGTCTCCTATGCCAAACGAATCATTTATTGAGGTACTATTGAGGCACTAAATTAATAAATGGACAAATTAATGTATACAAAGACACATTCACTGAATGTTCTGTTCCTGTACTATCATTCACCCAGAGTAAATTTGTTTTGAAAAGTCCATAACAATGGCATCTACATTAAAAAAGAGAAGCAAAGCTAAGGTAAACTGTTCATTTATTTAAAACTTATTTTAATTGCTCTGTTACTAAGATACCACTCAGAGAACACACAATTTTCATGATCCCTGCTGGTATTATGGAATAACAACCTGTATTAGGGAATAACATGCATATTTTTAAAGCAACTGGTTTTAATTTTTTCAAAATGTATTTCAAATCACTTATTTAAACTCTTATTTTGTGTGCCTGACACTTAAAAACAGTTAGCAGTTCCTGGAAACGTGTGAAGCATTCAGTTTTGCTTATAATACTAGGTGGGATCAGGAAGAAAGCATTCTAGATTTATACACCTCCACCTAATACTTTGCTCATGCACTTATATATACATTTATACAGCGTAGGGAATATTTACAAACTATATATGTTATCTTTACTTACACTACAAAAATGATGAGAGAAACTGGACACAGTGAGAATGATTAATGAAAGAATGTTATTTAATAACCTGTATGTTATATTTGGGGTGTGCTTAGGAACCAGCTGGGAAGTCACAGCCTTGACATGCATAGGTTTCAATACGCAGGGGATGCAAATTAAAATATTAACAGAGAAGAAAATTTGGGGTTTTTTTCCTTCTCTGATTTGTCTCTAACATGCAGTGATGGAAATAGTCATGATTCAGTTTTTCCTGACCAAAACTTTGTCTTTTCACAGTTTTGATATTCACAGGTGTAAGAATTTAATTCCACCAGATTCTTACCACTAAAAGAGTCAGGCTTTTTTGGTTTTCCCTTGAATGTCTCTACTTATCAAATCTCTGCCATATGGATTCTTATGATTTAATAATATTTTTATCATATTTTTTAAGCTTAAATGCTCAGATGCTTTCCCAAAAGAAAGAGGAACAATTCTTATGCATAAGCTATATGTGTTCTATGTTTCTCTGTGGCAATGACATATGAAAATGCAAGAAACATGAAAGAGAGTTAATGAGAGTAACACACCTACCAAGAATTACCATTTCTATGTCTTGCTATAACATATATAGAGAATTGATGTATGTTAAACTCTATGCTACATTGATCATGAGTATAATGGATTTAATGAGTTTTCCCCAATGCAGGGCTGTATTCAAGATTTTAACACTGGTTATTTTTGATTTTAAATCTTAATGAAAAACAATCTCAAAAATTATTTTAGATGGAAAAATCGAAGTTTTAGTCTTTGATGTTCTTGACATCTTCAGTGTTTTCATTGTACACTAAATATAATTCCATCAGTATCTGAAAAGAGGTTAGGATAGGAGCAACTCCTCCTATGTGTTCTTAACTACAGTGGAATAATATAGGAGGAAATGTCATGAGCATCAAGCTAATTTCTGTACAAAATTAAAGCTTCTAGCAGACTGAGAAATCATCACCATTAATGCAGTATGAGCATCTGAATACAAATCCAAACCTAGTCTAATGTCAGTAGCTATAAGTTCTTACAGAAAATGAATGGCACTGCCTTCTGAATTTTAATGGGAAGTAATTGAAATAGTTTATCACTTATAATGTTATATTCAGTAGCTTTTCTTATGTGGATAAATTTTATTCTGTGGTTATGAAAAAATAAAATCCATGAGAATATATGGTAACTTTAAAAAGGAAAGCTATCCTGACAATACAGACTCAAAACTAATTCAGATGGAGAGGAGAGGAGAGGAGAGGAGAGGAGAGGAGAGGAGAGGAGAGGAGAGGAGAGGAGAGGAGAGGAGAGGAGAGGAGAGGAGAGGAGAGGAGAGGAGAGGAGAGGAGAGGAGAGGAGAGGAGAGGAGAGGAGAGGAGAGGAGAGGAGAGAGGAACATGAGGTCTCTGTGAAGGCCCAGAGGAATTTTCAAATACCAGTCTAACCTATTTTAGGCACTCAGATGCTAATATAATGACACAGTAATATAATCAGGATAGTTAACTTCCTCTACTACAGGACAGGACATACAAAACAGTAATGGGTCTATAATTTAAGAATTTGTAAGAACTTAAAGAGTCAGGAAAAGAAATGTATTATGAAATAACCATAAACCCTGAACTACATCCAAACCATTCACTCACCATATAAGAGTCTACCCTAAATATCACTAGTGTAGCTGTGTAGAATTCTTTTGGTGTCCCTTGAAAAACTGATGATTCTTAAGTAAAAAAGATGTTCAGAAAAGTCAGGTTGAAAATTTCTATAATGGTAACCTTGCAGGATGCTCAAACTTCTGCCCTCTGACTATCAGAAAAACAAACAAATCCAAACTGTACATGGTACTGATCTTAATGCTTCCATGATTTGTCACCTCTAAGAAGAACCAAACTATGCTGCAAAAAAAATGCCTTACATAGCACATATTTTTTTTTTTTCAAAAGTGCAGTAAAAATGAACAGGGGTAAAGAAAATAACATTAAGAAACAGTGTGATTGGTTCAACATAATAGTTAATAATGGATGGGCAGCAGGGGAAGGCGGAAGGAAGCTGCAAAAATTTCAGCATCTGGAACCAGAAACTAACAACAATCAGCTTAGCAATTTAACAACAACAACAAAAAAGAAGTGTATGAGCCTGTCATGGTTTAACCCAGCCCCAGCAACCAAGACCCAAACAGACAATCTCTCGCTCTGCCACCAGTGGGATCAAGGAGAGAATTGGGAGAAACAATAAAAACCCAACTCACGGGTTGAGATAAAAACAGTTTAATAGGGAAAGTAAAAGACAGAAACACAAGGAAAGCAGAACAAGGAATTCATTTCTTCCCATGATGTTCAGCCATCCCCAGAAGAGCAAGACCCCACCACATGTAACAGTTACTTGGGAAGCCAAACTCCAAACAGCCATCCCTTCCTCCTTCCTCCCACTTTATATACCAAGCATGATGCCATATGGTCTGGGGTATCCCTTTGGTCAGTTTGGGTCACCTTTCCCAGCTGTGTCTCCTCCCAGGCCCCCACATATCCCCAGCTTCCTCACCACTATGGAAAGGAGAAAAGGCCTCGGGTCTATGTAAGCCCTCTCAGCAACAGCAAAAACATCTCTATATTACCAAATCTGTGTTCAGGACAAATCCAAAACCTAACCCCACACTAGCCACTGTCAGGAAAAATAATTTCACCCCAGACAAAACCAGCACAGAGTATACTTTACCAGTAGAATAGTTTATCAAAGATAAATCTAATTGCACTAAAAGTCTTAAAATCAAGATCACAATAATGTTTATGCAAGGTTTTTTCAACAGGAGTGACAGAGAATGGATTTTTTGTTTACATGACTCCTCTGTTTCAATTGTTATGTTGTATTAAAAACAAGACTTGACTTTAGAACAGCAGGAGAGCCTGCATCATATAGGTCAGATTATTTAATTTAGCAATAGTTTCATTCTTAATGTCTATTAAACTCAGCAGAGTGAGGATATTCCTTGAGCTCCTGTTTCCTTTCTCCTATGTATTGGATGCCAACTGCCCTGCTATAGTGAAGCACAGCCAAGGTATGTTTGAGCACCTAACACTGCAGCTGCCTCAGTAGCTCTCCAAGAACTGTCTCTGAACAGCTTCTAAATTCTGAAATTAAGTCATGCCCAAAAGATGCTGGGTTTATTTTGTATTTCTTTCCCTAAGTAATGTTTTTAGAAACTTGCAAATAACCCAGCACCTGAAGTACTATATTCAGCAAAAGCAATAGTGCTCACTATATGTGGGTTTTGATGTATGAATATATTTGATGGGTACTCAGATAAAGTTACTGTTGACTCTGTGAAAAAATACAAGTCTGCAAATATGTTTCAATGATTGCACTTGTGCCATAAATATTACTTAATTTCTTTTCCATTCTCTATTGTATGTTTCTGTGCTTTTGTATGTGTGTGGGTCAGGTTCTTAACTGTTGCATTTTGGAGGTTAATTGTGTTTGCTACTAAAGTAGATAAAGGCAAAGCACGGGTACCTGAGTGATTAGAAACTCAAAAACTAAGTCAAAATCAAACAGCTCCTCATCTTATTTGGAGAAGAAGCATGAAATTTGCCAAACCTCAATAATGCATAAGCTTTACATTTTGTTTAAAGTTGAAGGATTTTATAAAACCTAAACACACTTTTTCTGAATTTTGTTTTTTTGTTATAAAATGCAGAAACCTACACATTAATCTGATGCATTTTGAAAACCATTAATGAAACATGAAAGATGCAATATATCAGATCAATTCAACTTCCCATCAGTGGAATAATCACAAAGTGGTTTCAATTACCATTATCATTGAAGAGCAATTTATTACGATGAAGAGCTACTTTAGTATCATCAAATGTACTTTCAAAGTTTTGTGCAGTTTTTATAAAACTGAAACAACATTTCAAGACAAAATACTAAAAGAAAGAAATGTGTGTAAGTAAGGTCCCATGAATTAGACATTATTGACTGATGGAAAACCATGTGGGAAAGTGTCCTTTAAAATACATGAGTATTTACTGCCTTAATGTGGTCCTAGCATTTTTCTATTGGGCCAAACTACAGATTACTCATTTCTTTGGTTACACATTCCTATCCCCAAAAGATAATACAAAAACAGAAAAAAAAAAAAAATAGAGAAATTACAAAGAAAATGAGGCTGACACAGTTGCTGGAGGATAAATCCTGCAATGAGAGACTGAGTGAGCTGCATATAAGAAATTTAGAAAGGTGAATACTAAGGGGATATTATGTGTGTCTAACAGTCTACAACAGTTATAGAGACAGTTTACATGATAAAAACCTCAGTCAAGGTCTCAAGAAATGACAGATGAAGAACAATGACTTGAGGCTAAGAAAAGTTTAGACAGATATCAGGAAGAAGTTATTAGCAGTGTAAGCAATTGAATGATGGTGTAGACTGTGGTGCAAAGGGGGACAGTGGCATCTTTACTACACACATTTAAGAACTCAGATTATAAATCATAGGAGCAATGAATGAAATACTCTTCAAAAGTGCAGATGCCAAAGTAAATGAAATATCTTCCTTTTGAACCTGATGTATTATTTCTTCCAAGCTAAAATATGTATTCCCTAAAATAACTGTTTTAAGAGGAAAGGAAGGTAAAATTCAATAATATAAACTAAGGATTTTTTTGATACATTAAATAACTGTGTCTGTCTCCTCCTTACTTGAGATGCAAAATCATGATTCAAGAGCAGTACATAGAAGAAATAGTGCAGATAAGAGGATCTGAGGTTTTTAGCAAGTGATAAAAGAAAGAAAAAAATGCTTTAATTAAAGGCTGAAATCAACCATTAGAGGAGAAAAAAAAATGCTACCAAATGTAAATTACTTTTACTTCACAGAAAAGATAAAAGTTGAAAAGCTGGTAAAACTAACCATTAAACATAATTATATTAGGATTTATCTCATCCTATTTGACTGGAACTACAAAGTATAACCCCAGTAAAATGACTGTAGACTGAATGGACCTCAAGACTTAATCATCAGTCCCCTGAGATGTTGATGTATCCTTCATATCACCTCTAAAATCCTTTGGCTCATGCTGAACAAAGCATACACTTCCGTTTTCATTTCATTTACCCTTGTCGTGTATCCAAAAGCTTTCATGGTTTTTCCAGAGCCATCATTTTATATCTCTTGAAAGTATTTCATTTTTCAAAAACAAACAAAAAAACCCAACAGAAATATATTCAACTACATCGTTGACCTTAATACTTTTCAAAGGTTTGGTGAGTGATTCAGGTACTTAATATTTAGAAATTCATAACTTAGTAGAGAAAATACATCAGATGGTTAAAATCATGTTATAGATAGTTCTTTCATTTAGTCAATGAAAAAGCTTTTGGAGTGGTTAATAGTTATAACAAGTATCACAGGCCCATCCTAATGTGCAGATGTATTTCTCACATCAGGCAGTCTTGAATGACATCTAATCCTATCGTACTGTAGAACACAGTTCAGGAAAAATGGCAGTTTGGAGGCTTTCTTGTTTGGAGAAATACAGTTAAAGTCAAGCAAATGCTCACTTTCAGACCTGACCAGTGATATTTACACAAATAAGAACAATTAATTCCATGACTTTTTTCAATATTAGGTAACGCCAATGACAGCCCTCCTTGAAAATTAAAACAACAACAACAACAAAACCTAAACAAACAAACAAACAAGCAAAAATTAAAAAAACCACCATGATTTCTGGCTTGAGATAAAATTAAACATAATTCCAGTAACAGAATGAATATCTCTTGACAGTAATTTCTTTTATAAAGACATAAAGAGAAAAAATAATCCAGACTGGAGAAATTGACACATCAATAACTAACATTTAGAGACATAAAAAAATCTCCATCTGTCATTATAATAGTTATTTCTCAGAAAATCAATTCTCATACATGGAGGTGAGATTTGCTTGGATAGTAGAACCTTGCATTATTTCTTCATTTCTAAAGATGGCTGGGAAGGAGGCAGGACAAGCTACTGGATCTTTCCTCTCTCAAATAAAATTGCAGTCTTACTCTTGGCTGTTAATAGGATTTTTTTTTTAATATATATATTAGAAAGGAAAAGATATTAATGATTCTTTATACAGTTCCATCATTAAAAACTGAAATTTCAAGACAGGTATTTCCCCCTACAGAACACTGTGGATGTTTTCCTGTATACTTTATAAGATGCAAAAATCTGGTTTTTTCAATTCACAAAAGGATTAATCTTAACTGCTTACGTGTCCTACTTTATTTAAAAATCAGTTATCCTTCAGCCAGTCTTATTTGTAACTCTCAGTAAAATGAGAGTTTTCATGTGAGAATTTTTTTCTGTGTATGCTAATCCACACCTAGTGATCTATTTGAAAACATGAATCTGGCTTCATATTCTGTAATATCTAAAGAAGTTATCTCATTCCACATTATGTGAGAATATATCAATTTTCACAATATTAATGTAAGCAGTGGAAAATAAATATTCATGAAGCTATCCAGGAATGACCAAAACAATAAAAATGTTCTGCTAAAATTTGACATCTACCCATAAAAAAAAGAGTTTATTAACACATGAAAGTGAGCCCAGCTTCAAATTAGCTTCTTCCAATTTAGTATTTTAATGCGTGACCTAACCTTTTTCTTCATAACTAATTAAAACTGCTGTATTTTTCATATGTTACAGATACCAAGAAATCTTAAGTAAACTCTTTAAGAAGGTTCTGTAATAAAAATATTATTTTATCATTTAAAATGTCTTTGTCTCTTGTAATTCAAAATAACATCAAACATTTTAATGCATTTCCAATAATATTTCAGAGTTGCATAAAATGTCTTTTATTTACTGTTGACTTTGCTCCACAAAAAATTGACAAGAGGATCTCCACAATGGAAACCAGTACCTTACTATCAGCAACAAGGAAAAAAATTAAGTGAATGTAAATAGATGTATTTATTGTATCTTTAATAAGTCTTTGTTTTGTCAAATCTCAAAAGCTCACATTTGTCAAGCAAAATTTTCTAAGATCTTGGATTATTGGGAGGGGGGGAGAGGTTCCATTTTTTTTTCATCTAGATTTGATGCTAAACTGTTCCACTCTTTTCGTCTGTGTTAAAACAAACCTCTCCACCTAAAAGCAGTTTCTATAAAATGAATCATTTTAAGAACAGTACTCAGAAATTATAAAAATACTTGAAGTAATGCCATGGAAATTTTGATCATCTTCCCCTTGAGTTAAGGAAAATCTTAAATAGAGTTATATTTTCCAAGATAAAAGGGAATATACTTTTTGCCTGGTCTAAAACATCCAAAGGGTAAAGAGCTAATTTGTTTTTAAACTATCAGAAACCGCATGCAATAATTATCTCAGCAACTCCTGTGTCCATATAATCATAATCAAGTACTAATCAATAGAAATTACATATTGATTCCAAAAATTAAAGTTTTTTCCTGCGATAGGTATTCAGCTACAACTTTTATTGTAAGCATTTTTCACTTGCTCTTGCTTCATTTAGGACAGAATAGACTGCCTTCTAAGCAAGCAGCTGATAACATCATATTACATATCAAATAATAAAATGAGAGCTAGGTCTGAAAGGTGTAAAGGATTAACTTCTTTATATCTGCAACTTTTGTACCAACTGAAGTATTATAAAACCCATACTTGTTAATAATTCTCATTAAGCAATTTGAGTTGTGTTAGACTAGATAATGGAACTGAATACTACAACCACTAATCACTTTCTTTAGTTCTTTCTTTTCGTTAAAAGCTGAGATTCAAGTGCTAATTCAGAGTTATGATCAACTCTAAGTTTACAGCAATTCTGCATTAGTAACATACTTGAAGAATCAATAAGATTTCAAGTAGACCTCTGATGTAGTGAATTTGCATATACAAACAATCCTGGTGGACGTGATCTATAAATTGCTGATAAACAAACAAAGGGTTGAATGGCAAGTCTCAGAGGTTTGCGATCAGCAGCACAGAGTCTGGTTGGAGGCCTGTCTCTTAGCAGTTCCTGAGGGTTTAGACTGGACCCAGCACAGTTTAGCTTACCCATCAATGACTTAGATGAAGGGACAGAGGCCTCCTGAGCAGGTTTGCTGGCACAGCAAGGCTGTGAGGAGGGGACGATAGCTCAGCAAGCTGTGCAGCCACGACAGGCTGGGATGGGCACCTGCTTCACATGGACAAGGGGCTGCCTGCAACACCTGTGCTCTGTGCTCTGCTTCTGCCATTTGGGGCAGAATTGATGAGGCTGCTTGAGATGAACATGGGCTGGGCCCCTTCCTTGCTTTGCACTGGGCTCGAGGAAGGCCCAACAACTGAAGGGTGTCTGCAAGGAACGGGAGGACTCGCAGCCGCACTTTGTCTCAGTGAGACACAGAAGAGCCTCAATTTCTGCTAAATTTCTATACCCTTGGTGCCAGACTACAGACCCCAGACTACAGAAACACATATGGCCCACAAGAATTAATAGGCTTGGGCCTTGGGGGCTTTTCCCCCCAAAATCAATGACCACATTGTGAAAAAACAATAAAGTCTTCTGATTGATATAAACCAATAGTTTTATTTCCACCTGATTGAACATTTTGTCTATCAGCAGAGTCCAAAAAAGATGGGACAGTCAGATTTGAATACTATTAAAACCAGGAAAAATAACCAACAAGACATATATTTACACAAATAAAAATATATCACCTGTCAGTTTTTGCCAATGTGAAACATCACTGGAATCAAACATATATCTTTAAAGGTTCATTTTGCCCTGAAATCCAGGTGATTGTCCTGAAAAATATAAGCCCTTATATATAAATGGGACGATATTTTCTGTGAGTGAAATTCTTCCTGAAGATTGGGCAAGAGTTGGTATTCTCAAGGGTAATACAGAGGCACTAACTGCAGAAGACATGGCCATGTATGATTGTTTCAATCAGGTGTCCACTTTACACAATCTGGAACAAAGGAGACCGCAATGGTGATTTGGAGCAAGTGTTCTGGTCTATTGGCACCAGGCCATTACAACTTGCAGAATCAGAAATTAGTCTATTACCACAATAATAAGAAACACAAAGATCTTTCAGTACTATCTCAGCAAGTGTTTCTCCTTCTGCACAGCCACTAAGAAGTGATTCAGTGTGACTAGCTGGTTTGAGCTTCGAAGCAAGGTTTGTGTTTCAAGCTAGCTGCCAGCATCCTATATAAAGCCAAGTGAGTTGCACAGCTCCCCCTCTGCCCTGTTCTGCCTCCAACAAAACAAGAAAGGATGACAGCATGTGGATCCTTACCTCTGAGTGAGGATCCATGCAAATGGGACAGGTAACAGTATTAGATGGCCTTGCAGTACAGAGCAGAACCAGAAAGAACATAAGACATTGTGGAAAGGCCTTGTGGTAATGCAAAGTCTTAAATAAAACTGGAAGCCTGGTTTTAGAATTTTCTACAGTATAATTAACAGCCTGTATTTTTGCCTTAAATTTACAATGTTCTATTCCTCCTCGCAACATTTCCTTTTTCATTGCAAAGAAAGCTTTTGAAGTGACAGCTGCTCACAATTTGTGTTCATCAGTGCTTTTCATTTGTGTGGAAGCATCGATGGAGTCAGGTTAGCAACATGCAGGAACTCCAGTGTTTCTCATAACTCACCATTCCCTAAAAGCAATATATTGTAAACTGACTGAATCAATAAAATAGTTTTCAACTTTAACAACAAAATAATGTTTTCTGAAAAATGTACCCTACTGCATAACAAAAAGCAATTTCCAAATAATTTAATGACAAGCAGACAGCTTGCTTTGTGGTATGCCATGCTGAGACAAAGTTATAGAAGCTGTGATGCAACATTACTGTTTGTTAACTTTCTCCCATGAGCCTTCCTTCTGGTGTCATTTGAGAGTAAGTCATTTAGCAATTCTGAATTTAGCTGAACAGATGTTTCTTTCATGTTTATTTTACCACTGGGGTTATGTAAACCCAAACTATGCCTGAGCAAAAAGCAATTCTAAATATCAGTAGTTTCTGCATATTACTGACAAGGTACATAATACTGATTCATTCAGTTGTAACAAAAATCACATTTGGATCTCATATAGCATTTCAATTATTCTAAGGAGCAAGTATATAGAATACATTAATTATTAAGTATACATGACATAATTCAATTTTTATCTTCAGATGCAAAACTGTAATTTTGTTTCTTGGCTCAGAGAAAAGAAATTTGTAAGCTTTTACAATGTTGCAACATTTGATACCACAAAAATGTTCAAACCAATCTGAATTCTACTCAGGCCTATATTAAAGTTGCCTTTTGCATAAATATTCCAAAGTAGTTTATTTTCTTCTCTGTACTAAAAAAAAAAAACAAGAAACCACCCAACCCCCCCCACACACACACACACACACAACTTATTAATGTAAAGTATGACTAGAATAAATTGAAAGGTAAAAATGAATAAAATTTTCCAAGCAGAATCACCAGGAATATATTTCCTTGTAAATGTCAGTGTAACTGTAAAAATTCTTTTAAAAATCTGTAAAGAGATTTGCATGCAATATGAAAGTAGCATATGTGCATTTCTTCCTTATGATGACCTGTAATGTAAAGCATAGTGTTTTAAAACAACTGCTGTAGAAGATTTTTTGGTCAGAGATGGGAGGTTATCTTTGAATTAAAATCAGATTACTCCGTATTTTTTGAGCCACATATGAAGAACAATCTACAGAATGTGGGTCAGGTGAAAAGGGAGAAATATCCACTTTATGGATGTTAGCCTCTATGAAATTTCCCCTTAGTAAATCTCAGTTGTCTTGAGTCTGTGGTATTCATGAATTTATGAAAAGGTTATTTATCTCTCTGATTTTTTCTATATATTGGGCTTATCTAAAATACAGTGTATTGCTTGTTTTATAGCGTAAGTGGGAATTTAATTTCACTGAATCAGAAGCTAGAATAGTTAAAAAATTATAATTTTGCATGTTGATCACATATCTTTTGGAGTGTCTTCTCTGTTCTTCATTGGAGAACTCTGACATAAATCTTTCAAATATAGTGAGAGTAAAAGAAAGAAGTTTACAAACCATTGTTCATCAAAGTAACATAACGTGTCCACTAGAAAAACATGATGTCCCCTTTTCCTTGAGTGTGTAGAGAACAATGATAGCAATAATAAAGAGAACAAGGATAGCCAGAATAATGGAAAGAAATGGAACTCACTAGTTCCTTCTCTCAGAACATGTGATAAATTTACAGTGACCATGGAGACATCTAAGGCACTTCCAAGACTTACCTCTGTGGAACATCAGCCTCAGATCCATCACTGTTATTAATTTCTAAAGGAGAGAGTCTTCCTTCTGAAAATATTCACACAGTTTTGAGTAAAAAATTCCATTCCAGCGTCTGTCTCAATGGACCTAATCCTTCTCAATCAAGGGAAAGTCTTCTTATCTCCAGGCTTGGTCCCTAGTCTCATGGGTTACTAATTCCTGAGGCCTGGCCTTGGCAATGAAGACTTAAGCAAAGAAGGTATTCAGCATCTCAGCTTTCTCTGCAGCCCCTGTTGCAACAGTTGCTGTCCCATGGAGTAGGGGGCCAACATTTTCCTTAGTACTCTTTCTGTTATTGATGTATTTGAAGAAGCCCTTCTTGTTATCCTGAATATCTTTAAACAAATTGAATTCCAGATGAGCCTTCTTGTTGCCTTTCTGAATACTCTGACATCAGTAAATTCATCCCAGGCTTCCTGTGCCTGTTTCATGCATATCTGCTGACAGGAGTTCCTTGTTCATCCATGTAGGTCTCCTGTCTGCTTTCACAATTTCTTGCCCAGAGGCATGCACTCCAGGCAGCCAGGAGGAAGTGATCCTGCAATATTGACTAGCTGTCTTGGACCCTTCTTCCTTGTAGGGCGCATACCCATGGGGTTATTCCAAGAAGTTCACTGGAGAGGACAAAGTTAGCTCTCCTGAGGTCAAGGTTACTCATTGCCTTGATCCTCCTTGCAGAATACTGAACTCATGGTCACATAGCCAAGGCTACCCCTAAACTTCATATCTCCCACCAGACTTTCCTTATCTGTGAGTATAAGGTCCAGCAGCACACCCTTCCTACTTGGTTCCACCATCACCTGTACCAGAAAGTTATCAAGGATTTCTAGGAACCTCCTGGACTGCTTGTGCCTTGTGTTGTTCCTCCACTGATTGTCAGGGTGATTGAAGTCCCCCATGAGAACCAGGGCATGTAACTGTGAGGGAATTTCCAACTGCCTTTAGAAGGCATCCATTGGATCAGGTGGATCATTATGTCAAATACTGAAAATGTATTGATTGAATTCAGAAGGGAAAAAAATAGAACTGTATGAAATAAGTTGAAATTTTTAAAAAATTTAAATTGAGGCTTTCCTCAAAAATCTAATTAAGAATATGAGCTTCTACATTTCAGAGAGTGAATAGCAGCAATATTTATTATACTAAGTAAGCTTTCTCAAAATAGAGGAAACTTTTAATAGTTCTAATATTATAATATTGAATATTAAAAAACCATATTCAATCAAACTAAATGTGAAAAAAGAGAGAAGATATCAAGGCACACTCCCCCTGAGGATGTTCTTAGGATACCATCACAGTTTTAGTCCTGACATCTGAAAATCCCTAGTGATGCCTGACTTAGCTATTTCCCTGTTCTGGAATGTTTCGGCCAAATTGCTCAAGACTTTCTCCTCTTCTGACATTGCACTATCTCAAATGGTCCTAAGCACTACTGTAGAGGGCAGTTTCCCCAGGGAAGAAGAAAACCCTGGAAAAATGCCTTGGGCAACCTCGTTTTCAGTGCCACAAGCAAAAGACTTATTCACATGCTCTCTATGCAAATTGTTACTAGAAAGTTCTTAGTTGTCTGTGTTATTATATGTTGATTTTTGGTGCAAAAATTTTAATATTCTTAATCGTTGTCCCCCATTGGACCCTTCCCTCAGACCCCACCTTAACTCCCCATCCACGCCACAGTGTATAAGTACCTCTGTCTGACTCTAGACTCCGCCTTTGGCCTTGTGCCTTTTGCCCCTTGTTACTGCTTTGGTCAGTTCACTCCAATACAGTGGACACCTTATTGTTTGTTATTTTTTGTATTAATAACTTTACTTTTTGGACAACGGACCAGAGCTGTCTCTCTCTATTAAGTTGCCATTGGGCCAGAGTCTAAAGGAAACTCAAGACAGTCTGAGAGTCTGGGCTCAGACTCCAGGGAGTTTCACACTACAGTAAGCAGAAGACCTTGGTAACCCCTCTCACAAATCTGAAGAAAACCTGATGAAATGTTACTCCCCTGAGTATAGGTTTAGGATCAAAAGGTCTCCAAAAAAGGGAGTCAGAAACCAAAGCAAATTACCTGCCATAAATAGCTCCCAAAGTAGTAGGAAAGATGAAGAATTTTGGAGAAATCTCTACAGAGATACAAGACAAAAGAATATTGATTTTTTGGTCAGGTTCCAAGGCCTGCATCTGTTGACAGACAGTGAAGAGATTCACAGTAAGCAGGGAACATATAAGCACTGTGGAGTACACAAAGTAACCTGAAAATTGGAGAGTCCTGAGCCATTTGTTAACTAATGATTCTTCCTTAGGAGCTACTGCAAGTGAAGGAACAAAAGAAGGAAAGAACATCTAAGATGATAAGGATTTACCCACTCAAACCAAGTAAAGAAAGAGAAAGGACAAAATAGTTTGTATTTCCTCAAGTCATTTTTGAAGCTGAACTTCCAGACTGAATTTGTGTGACACTGACAGGTCCTATATTCCAGAAACTCCAGATTGTTTTCTGCTTTAGGTATGGGGCACTTAGACTTTTCCACATCTCTAGTGTTGTGCTTCATCTTGATAATACTCTGGAATCAAAATGCAGTTCCAGCACGCATCACTTGCACAATGTAATTTTTTGAAGACCCTCTTCTGGACCAGTAGACACCAAAAGTTGCCATTTCATCCATTTAATCCTTTATAAATTTTCTCAAAATGTCTGTAGAAAGCTCACTGTTCATCAAATATTCATTTCCAGTAAATCAGAAGCGGCCCTGAACCTAACGAGATTACACAGGATACCAAACAATTTTCATTAAATGGCTTTTCCATTTCCTTTTCATAGTTATGGGATATGCTTTGAAATATTATGAAACAATCTCTCTTATTGTCTTTGACTAGCTTAAAAAGACAGATGCTTCACTATCTTTTTCTGAGATACGTGTGTGTATGAATTTTGTTTTCTGTTTTCTCAAAATGCCATCACCTCATTTGTTGAGTGTTACACATTACTTGGCATTTTTGGGTTTATACATAGCAATTCCCATATTTTTGAATTACCATACATTATTTATACAGCTTTCATTATTTCCAATGCAAAAAAAGCCAAAACTTTAAAATGTTGGCTAATATTTTAATATATTTCTTTAAACTACAGTGAATTATACTTTTAGAAGCACCATTATTTTTATTTTCTTTTTAGGCTGACATGAAGCATTAACATAACTCCAGTAACTGTTTTTGGTGAGTCACATTAGTGCATTTGAGCCCCAAAACGTGACCAAAAACTTAAATGCATTTTTGGTCTTCATTCTTAAATTTAAATGCCTAAATTTAGCCCTTTCCAGCTAAGACATAGGGCCTCTCATTGCAGCTATTTGCTTCCATATTTTTTTTTCCAATTGCCTGAATCAAAAAGACCTCCCATCCCAAAGTGCCTTAAAAAGTAGGGGTGCAATCTGAAAAAGTTATCATTCTCACTACACCAATTTTCAAGCAATATTTTGTTCTAGGAAAGGTAGTCCTGGAGAATATTTGACACACATTTAATGACCAGTTCCCATTAGGAGCCCAAAAACAGAGGCCTAAGTGAAGGGACCTAAATGCAAAGCAGTAGAGGCCACATCCAGGAAACTCCTACTTGAGAGTTAAATGCTCAAGTGCAGAATGTAGACAGAAAACTGATTCCATTAGCTTACAGTAAACATTTAATTGTTATTAGTTCCTTGAACACTGACTCTAGCATTCTTCAAGGCAGAGGGGAAAGTTCTTGAATGTGGTTATTTTGAGAAATGTTGAGGCTTTTGGAGGATTGTTTTGGGATTTTTCACGATTTCTGCAGTCTGAGGGAGTTTGTCCTCTGAGGCAGATGGGAAGCAAGCTGATAAAATCCCAACCACTTCATATATATATATTCAGAAACCACTTTTTATTATTCTGGCTAGGTTGAAAAGATAAAGAAAGGAGCATTTCTTAACGCATAGAATTTTGCCTGGTATTAAATTTCATTCCTGTTGTGAAATAAAAGAGAAAGATTTAAGTAAGATTTCCAGCTATGAAGAAGGGTTAATCATCACAAATATCAAGGGGAAAGCATAGGATGTAAAAAGGAGTAGAATAATACATCTTCATGATTTTCTAAAGAGTATCTTTCTGCCTCAGGTATTAAAAAGCAGACTTTTCAAAATACTGTGCTATGGAAAGAAACCCCAGGAATTTCCTCCACAAGAGTTATGCTACTTTTTAAATAGCTTTAAATGTCCTGTTGAGAATGTGAAGAGGTTGCTGGTAGCTCATCTAGAGTTGTCAATGATCACAAATAGATCTCTCAGTGATATTTGACCCACAGACAAATGTGAGCAAAACCACAGCTTCACCTAAGTCAAAAACTTTGCCAAAGAATCACTAGTAAATGTCATTTAAATATGTCTACCAGCAAATTACCCAAATTAATAACCAGCAATTAATTAGTAATGTTATCATGAGAGTAAACTAATACTACAAATTATAATTTGACCATTGCCATTGACTTTTAATAACATTCTGTTAAGACTGAAACAAATAAGATTCTATTTTATGTTATTAGCATTATGAGTAAATGTTCAGGATGCACACAACACAGCAATAAAGAGGATTTAGCTTTAGGGATTCCTATACACAAAGGAACATCCAGATCAAAACATTCTGTAATCTACAGAATCAAAGGCAATGTGTGGAAAAATTGTTCTGTCCAGTCCCAGGAAATTAAGTCTTTATTCTCAAAATTAGTGCAACTTTCTTGCACTTTCTTTAAATATTTATTTTTTTGCATTTAATTCTGGAGCACTACAGTACTTAAAAAAAAAAAAAAAAAAAAAAAAAGAGTCTTCTTTTAAATACTTAAGCTTTTCCCTAGTAAGATGTTGACTTACCCCAGAACCTGTAAAGCTCTCAGGTGTATTCTTACTGTTTACCAAAAGAATAGTCACCCTTAATTAGACTTCTCCATGCTTAAAATCAGCTAGCTTCAGGAGTATTCTGCAGCTCTCCTTTTGGGAGCCATGGTCACCACCTTAAGAGATTCATTCTCCCTAAGCCTTGTATGAAGTGAAAATAAAACAGTATTTCATTGTCATTTGCCAGTAGCAGAAGATTTCAGGATCATTATCGAGATCAAATCTTTCTTCTGTAAGTGGTAATTCTCTTGTATTTTGTGCACATCTCATTCTCTTTCTTGTCACATATCTATAAATTTAAGTAAGTGATTTATCATCCAGTAAAGCATAATCCCTCTTATCCTTCTTACGAATTTTCATCTCTATTGTCTAATTTCTGTGAGAGCATACTGAGTTCTTCATTATATTACTTTAGAGTAAATTACTTTTCTCAGTGGCACTGCACAAGTAGACAGGAACTTCCTTTTTGTACTAGATTCGTTGAGTTTGACATCATAGCTAGTTCTTGTTTCCTGGAAGGTTGTTGCTTCCTTGTTCCTCTCTGACACTTAGAAGTATATCCCTTTTCCCCCCACCAAATCTAATTTAAAGCCCTGCTAATAAGCCCAGTGTCTTGGGTTATGGAACCTGGGATGTGTATTCTATTTTCATCTGCTGAAAGCAGTTGGGGAATTGTTCTCCTTTGTCTCTTGTAACTCTGGCAGGAGAGGGGCGGGTGCCTTTTGATAATGGGCCAACTGTTAAAACCAGGTAGGGCAGTGTTTCTTATCTCTTTCACTGCCCGTCCTCCCTCCAGGGGAATATTTTCTGCTAATGGACCATTTAGACATCCCTAAAAGCACACATCCCAAAAACTTACCCTCACCAAAATAGTACTCCCACATTCCATCATCCTATTGTGAGATGCTCCACCCAGTGAGGTTAGCAAACCATTCCTACCTGGATAAAACTGGGACTCCGGAACAGGAAGCTCTCTTGCTTCACCCCGATTTCTGGGAGGAAGACCAGACCTCATCTCACCATCACCAGACCCCATCTCACCATCACCAGACCCCTTCTCACCACTCCTGGACCCTTTTGGCTACAGGATCATCTCTACTTCAACAGAACCACATCTGCCACTCCAGAAGGACTCACTTTTGGACTGCTTCCAACGCCCTGACCAACAGGGCATCAGGTTATAGCTCTGACTCTGTCAGGGCTTTCCAGAATTGTAGTTTGTTTGTTTGCTGGTTTGGTGGGGTGGTTTTGTTTTTCTACCGCATTTGTATTATTGATATTCCTAGTAAAGAACTGTTATTCCTATTTCTAAATCTTTGCTTGAGAGCCCTTAATTGCAAAAGTATAATTTGGCGGGGGGGGGGGGGTGGGGGGGTGAGGTGTTTACTTTCTACATTCTAAGGGAAACTTCAGCTTTCCCTGGCAGATACCTGTCTTCCCAAACCAAGACACCCAGCCATTAAGATATTATCACAACAAATAAAGTAAAACATTCATTCAGATACACAAAGCATATTTGCTAGAATTGGAACCCAGAGAGAAATAATGCATATTAAGGTTTAAGGTATAAATAATTATGTCAACCTACTTCTGAAAAGATAAGGAAAAAAGAAGAAGAAAAATAGAAGCAAAAAGTAATCAACAAGGACATATCCTTTCTAATTGTAGAAATGAAGTATAAAAACTACAGTCTGACTGTAGGACTTTTTCGCTCTGTGGTGCCTGAATCAGTTCAAGAGAAACATGGAAGTAAGGTCATCATGTTCAAGATTGCAAATGGTGAAAGGATTAGGAGATAGAACAAGTAAGGCTGAATAGTACAAACTAAGTTAGATTTTCATTGTTTAAATGAACAACATAGCAGATGGTAAAGGCGTTTTGTTGTACAGAAAGATGCAAAATAATTAGGCTTGGAGCAAGAAAACAAGCTATACGATATGTGGCAAATGGCCCAATAATTTAGCACACTGATCAGGAAAACAATTTGAAGGTTATTATGGAAAATCATTTTAACCAGAAACACAAAGCATAGTTGCAGTAAAAAAACAAACAAAACATTACCATGAATGTGTAGATAAATAGACAACAATAAAATGAAATATAATGCTCTTATTTTGCACTTTCCCTTAGGCTATATAGGAACTACATGGGCTGCACTGGCTAGCCATCACTAGAAGAAAATATTTTGAAGTAAAAAAAAAAGAAAAAATTGGAAAAATTATAAAAAATCTTGATAAATACACATTTAGAAAAACAGCTTGAGCACTAAGTTTATGAAGGAATTTATGTGACAGAATTGGATGCAGCAATGTTTTTCTCTAATAATCCTAAATTCCAGATTTCAAGTCTAGAATCTCTGAGGACAGGTCCTTATTTGCATACAAGTAACTTTTTGACAACATGGTACTAGTTAAGGAATAACATCAATAAGAGTTGCATTTACTCTAAGGATAATGTATATAATATATGGATGATTATTCTAAAAGGATAATGCATTCCATCATAGTTTCCTAAACTTGGAGTTAAATTTCCTCATCCTAACATGAACACTGAAACATGGTAACAAGCTAGAAATAGATGTACAAAAATATTATGGTCATTTTAGCCACAATTAATGGCAATAATCCAAAGTAAATGGTGTTTAAATAAATGCAAAACTCTAAATATTCCATTCTTGTATTAAAATAGCTGTTGTAGTGAAGATATATTCAAGTGAAATCTGTAGAATCATCAAAATAGTACTTTAGGTATGATATTAATAAAGACATTAAATAATTTTAGAGACTGGGTTAAGCTGAGATTCAGTAAATAATTTTCAATAATTCAGAAAGATAAATTCAATAATGAAAGTTAAAGTCTTGATTGTTCAGCTATCATCATTTTTTCTTTACTGTAAGATTTTGAGTCACTATTATTTGTTTTCTTTGAAGGTAAAGCATTTGCTTACATTTAAAAGCTTCATTTTTCTAATTCCACTTGCATTCTGTTTTAGAACAGGTCTGACAGCAAGATTCAGACTGAGATAAAAACATTCAGTTATAAATACTACAGGTACAAAAAAGAAAATATCTATTCACTGTTATTAGCAGGAAATGTTTTAAACTACAAAGAGATTGGACTGCTTTATATAATAAAGAAGGAACTAAGTCCAAAGTTTCATTATCTAGCAGAAGAAAATTAAAAGATGGGGAGAAAAAAGTTGAATTTTAATAGCTTAAATTGTTGAGTCAATCGGTATGCAATTACTTTCTTTCTTTACTGCACTGCTTTTCATTATTATGATTTGTACTATTTTATGTTAATGGCATACCAACTGATATTGCTTTCTGTTGTGTCAACCTTCATTGAAAATGTGCAGGAGACAAACCAGCTACTGTTCACTCAGTATAAAAAAGAAGGAATTGTCCTCTTTTTGGTATAATTGGCAGGTGGGACAACAAATTTGTTCCCTATCTTTCCATTGCCCCTTCCCACCCCACTCCCATCAATAAAGTCCATAGCCTGCTTTAGCAATAAAGAGATATTTATAGAGTACATGTCCATGTAGACATTCCACTAAAAGATTAGTTAAGAGAAAAAACGATGAAAAAAGCTGAGAATAAATAAAAAATTCTAGCTACAAATACTAAAACTCTGATGGTATAGTCAGAAAAAGCTTAGAAAAAGTGAGAGAGAAACACTGAAGGACTAGACTCCATGAAAAGATATCCTACCACAAAAACAAAATAAACAAAACAAAAAAGCCTTCAACATCCAATAAGACTGGATGTGCAATTCAGGCTATTTTCCTGCTTTAAAGTGAAAAGGATAATGAGTGCTGTGCTGTTATGTCAGGTATATTTTCAAGACCTACAGAATACTGAATTTATTTGAGTCAAAAGATTTCGTGTTGAAGCACAAGGACACAACATACATAAATGATCAAACTTGCTGAGAGTAGAAGGATGAAAGGCAAGATCTGCTAAAAGAATCATACAGTAAGTCCTGCAAGTCAAACAAAACTCCCAGTGCAAGTAGGGACAATTTTCAAATTGTTCATATATAGACTGAAATTGGTCAAAAGAGCCTTTAGTCTACTTCTATGGAGCCTTCGTTTTTTATGTGATTGGAGCAGATGAATATTTTTAATGGTTATTTTTAAATTTGTGTTACAGTACAGGAAAAACAATTTCCCATCTGTGTTTTTCTAGTATGAGATCAAATGTAATGGTAAAGACTGAAGAATAATAAAGCACAATTATATTAACCTACCTGCCAAAAGAACCTACAAGGCTGCAATTTATATTACATATTGTTGTTTGTGAACTAGGAATGCAAGTTACTTTTAAAACAATAGAGGAATAAAATGAAACTATCCCATTTCTCCACAGACATTTTTCTCAGTGTCAAGTCACATGGTGTTTCTATCTTCCAAAACTAAAAAAAGCAGTGAGAAGAGCTGACAGAAGAAATTCCAATCCTCTGACCTGTTTCTACATCAAGAACAGAAAAAACTTAAGGATCTTACTACCATTCCAATAATCACTGCATTATTCCCATTTCTTTTATTTGTTTATCCATTATGAGGACAATACTTGATGTTATAAGCTTGTATATCTGGAGAAGAAAGTTATTTTTTTCTTTACTTTATTTGGTTACATCATCCAAATGTGGCTCTCCAGTGCAATTCTGTATTACATTTTTTTGTAAATTTTGAAATCCACCTGTTCAGCTGGAACATTTTTGGCTTAAATGTATGTGGAATGCATTCAGGATACATTGTGTCATAAAAATAATTAAACCATGTTCTCTTTGGAAAAAGTCTGCTTATTACTGAATACTGTTGTATTTTAGAATTTTAGAATTTCTATTAAAATATCTATTTATTAACTTTCTTGTCTGTAAGGAAAATAACTTTTTTCAATTTAAAATATTTTCACCTCATATAATTAAAGTATCAACATTCAAACTACTTTTAAGTTTTCTCTGGTGAGAATTTTTGAATTATAATGATCTTGCAGTGGGATTTGAAAGGCAATGGGAGTTTTAATGGGAGAATTTGGTCCAATTTATATGGACTTCCATTAGTTTTTTTATATAAACATATGTGGCCTATTGCTCAGTAGGCATTGTGTTTCCTTCTCTGAAAAGGATCCTTGCTTGTATGTTTAGCTAAAGATTAACTTGCACCTGGATTTACTACAGACTTCAAAAACTTTGCCATATAAATCACAAGACTTTAACTGTAGAAAGCATTTCACATGTATATGTTTTGCTCTGATAACACAAATTCGAGACTCCAGATGGATGCATTCATCAGAATCACAGAGTAAAAAGGGATCCACAAGGATCATCCAACCCCTAAATGAATGGCCCATACAGGGATCAAACCCACAACCTTGACATTATTAGCACCCAGCTCTAACCAACTGAGGTAATATCAGTGTCAATAAATGTAACTGAAACAATAAATGCAAAGGAATTAATATCTTTTCTTTAGTTCAACAAGGAGAAAGGGAAGAAAAAAATTATAATAAAACTAGCCTCTAAGCAGAATTATTGTTAATGTTATTTGAAAACAATTTGTAATCCAGACTTATTATTGAATGTTTTTCAAACTAATATATCATTCCAGTCTTTTAGGTTCCTTTAATGCTTAGTATTCTTTGTTTTCAAGTCTGCTAAGGTAAAAAATATAAAATTTCTGCCTACTATTATTCATCCAGAGTCCTGAGTTTAATAAAATTTATGAGTCTTGTAATATGTCATCAGTGTAAGTAGTTTTTCAATAGGACAAGATGCTCCATGCCATTTTTCAGTCATAAAATTTAAAAAAAAAAAAAAAAAAGTAAAAATTCATGAAGTGCTTAAGCGTGGACATTTAGTAGCTAGACTTACTGTAAATTATTGTAATGCTTAGTAGCTATAGCAACTGTCTACATAATCAATGCAGGAGGTTGTGCCTATGACAGATTGAGTGGAAAGGATTAGTTGAGGACAGACTACCTCATCATTAAATTGAGCAAAAATTGTTCAACCTTAGAAGCATACAACAGAGTTTTTACTTTTAATTAAGTTTTAACTGCTGTTTATGCAAATTCTCCTCGGAATCAGTATCAAACATGTCCTAAAGCTATTCATATGTATACCTAATTCATTCTGTGCTTGACAATCCTGCCGCTGAAGCAATGTCAGCAAAATAGCTGATTATATTAGATATGGTTGGGGCTCATTTGCAATTTCTGATTAAACTGCTTTTGTTGTACTAGATTATAATGTTAATCAGAATTAGCTAGGTGCTGAAACATGACCACGGTTGATCACAGAATGAGTTTTAAGATCAGATAGAAATCTGTAAATGGGACTAACCTGCTGTATGTTTATTAAGATTAGCAATAGAGCAAAACAAACTACCATTCACAGAAATTTAAATTTTGAGATTTTGTTTTATATGACTCAGAGGTAGAGGTTCAAAGGCATGACTTTGTGTTTTAATTAAAATTATGCAAGGCTCCAAGGTAAACATTTGTACTTTATGCTTAAACAAAAGGACTTTACTCTGTGTTCAAAAATAAAGCAGGATCAGTACCCTGCATATTTTCCTTTTCTCTTGTACCAAAGTAATTGCAAACGAAGATTTGAATATTCACAAACTCACCATTCAGCTCAAACTCTGAGTAGCAGATAATGCTAAACAAACCAGATGAACGTGCTTCAGGCCACTTTTTGCTAGGCAAAAAGTAACAATGCTCTTTAGTCATTTTGCAAATAAGGATATAAAATATCTTCCTACTGCCAGGAATAGCTTTGTTTAAGCAAATCATTGCCTTATTCTTTTTTCTCAGTATTAATGACAGAGAAAGTTGTGAAGATTTGGGAAAAAAACCCTTCATCTTAGCATTCAGACTTCCTATGTTAAGGAAGTTTAAATGCTTATTCCTTCCAAAGCTTCAGACTTCCTAGGTGGTAATTTAGAAACACCCAAGCAGAATGAAGTAAGGTTCCTTGTCACATGAGAGTGTCTGCTATCTGCCACAGCACAATGAAGCACTGGGGCCATTGTGGCCAAAGCACCCTTGGCTGACTTCCCAGAGCTGGGGGCAGTGCAGGCAGCCCAGCCCTTGGGACTTTGGCCAGGCAGGAAGGAGTCCTGCACATCCCTGCTGCTTCCCAAGCTGTCTCCTGCTGTCTCAGGGAGCAGTTTCAACATCTCCCACAGGCAAGGAGAAAGAGGACCTGAGCTCCTTATCAGTCTTTCTTCTGCCTTGCAAGGCTCTCAGGGCACACAGAGGTGTATGACTGGTCTCAGGTTCATGGAAGTTCAGAGGGAAATCTGTTATCTCGTGGGTGAGATGCTGTCTCTTAGGAGCCTGAAGCAGAACCCATCTCCAGAGAAAACACCTTTGAGTTCAGAGAAAAAACCTGATCTTCATAAATCTGCAGCTCTTGTCTTAGGCTGCACTGTAATGCAAACCCCTGATTTCCAGAAGGGTTGAAAATGGTGTATTTTCTCTCTTTCTTTTTCTTACAGCTTTCTATATTTTTGCTTATAACCTTAGGATCATGAAGGAAAAATAAAAAACTGTCTGTGGCTTGGCAAAAATAATGACACAATAAAAACTGCTCAATCTCTGCTGAAACCTTAATGCTAATTAGGCTATTTAGTTAGACTGTCTCTAATTAGTGGTATTCTCTTTGCAAACAGGAGTGGTGGTGTCAAATACGCCAAATTAAAATAGTTCACTGATTACACACCAGAAATTATGAAACTTCATGCTTCATTCCATATGTTCACTCAGCTCTGAAAAGAAAAGATATTTTTCAAAAATATGATTTTTGAAGCTATTTCAATTTTGATTTCAGCTGTCACAATAATTTCATGGAGTTCCCTACTATTCTTTTCCATGTATAATTCCTGTAAAATACTGAATCAAGAGATTACAATTCATCAAAACCCAACTGTTTTTCCCTAGTATGTTTTGGATTCAATCTCAAAGAAATAGCTTTTCTTATTTAGCCAAAAATAATTTATAAAACCTTAGGTTAAACAAGGTGACCTCCAGAACACTGGTCATTTAGAAGGACTTTTCCAACTGCAAATGTTACTTTGATAGTGTCTACCGTTTCCAAAATCCTGATTAAAATAAACCTGAAGAATTTATTTTCAGCATGAGGGTAACTTTTACAAACTTCCAGGAGTAAAGTAGCATGCTATTTATCAGCCAAATGTAGGAGTTGACATTCTTTTCCATTAGCTTCTGATTAACTTGAAATATTACAGTGAAAAATCAGTAGACAACTTATGAAAAATACTTCATCTGCACTTAGATAAAAAAGATTAATGAAATTTACTTAAACTGCCTTATTCTGGCTTTCATTCAATTGCCATGGTAAGGTGATCACAAACTTCCAGTCCATGAGACACCCATGCAAGGCCTGCCTTGGGAAAATATCTTTCCTTGCTCTTCCAGGTAAATGAGGTGCACTCTGCTTGCTGCACCAGGGGCTATTTAGAGCAGTAGAGATACTGCCATCACTCCACATTGTCTCATCTCCATTTAAGAAATTTGGTTCCCCCTAACACTTCCAAATGTAAAATTTAAATAAGGAACAAACTAGGATACCAGTTTTAGGCATGCAGAAATACATTTGCCAATAACCTGTGATGAGAAGGAATGAAGAACCCAGTAGTCAGCCAAGACTGAAATCCACACTGTAAGCAGAAAATATATGCTCTCTGTTAACAGAGGCAACAAAATTATTTCTTCTAACTTCTTTCTCCATTCATAACTTGTCTTAATATGATGAACATGAGATATCTAATTTAAAATGTTCAACAAAATTCTGAGATCTCTTATATAGAGCAAGTATTGTAAACTTTCTGATTCCTGCAAAAGTGAGGATTTACAGCACTCTGTGCATGATGCTCTGGAGGCCCCTTAAACCATTATAAATGGCCTTGGAGGAGAAGCAATTGGACTTACAGATCAGAAACTTCCTGCAGAAAGCTTACAAATAAATGGAATAAGGATACTTGGGGAAAAAACCCTCTCATTTTCTAACAAAAATTAACAAGCATGTCATTGGCTGTGCCTCATGCTCAGTGGATTTTAAAAAGGTGACAAACATGAAGCCTCCAAATATACCCAGGCCTCATATAGATTAACACTGATACTGCAATCCAGTGTAAAACAACTCTACTTTCAGGATAGTTGTGATAGTTCAACTCTTTGTAGAAGCAGGCACTGCAAACTGTAGCATTATTCACTTGAAATGGGATAAGGGTAGACAGAGAGATATTCCTTGCTGGATGAAGATGAGAGAAATCCAAAAACCCCTGCAGAGTAATAAATATGTTCTAGAAGGAAATGGAAGTCAAAAAGGGAAAAAAAGGTGTTATCCAATTACCTATCAAATATGTGCTGGTTAGATTATATTTGGAAATTAAATCAGTGGAAAAGGCTTCTTTTGTCAATTCTTCAGGGAAAGTGTCACACACACACAAAGAAATGACACCCACACGATGCGATGTCCGAGGCAGAAAAGAGGGCGGTTTATTTACAGCTTCAGCATTGATCAAATTCCAGCAGTGACCATGGATTGGAGGAAGAAAATCTTCCTCTTCAACCACACTGGACAACTCAACAGTCCATCAACAGTCTCCTCCTTATGAAAAGAATGTAAAAATTGTTAGATTTTACAATATTACAATATTTACAATAATTTATATAAAATTGTATCTGACTCCATTACAAAAGGTAAACACAGAAGGCTAAAAATAAGACTGTAGAAAACTCCTTAAAGGGACAGAGGAGAACAGCAAAAACCCAGACAACAGGAAAACACTTCATTTTTTAAAAAGGATTAGAAAATTTTCAGAGACAGAAATAGAAATTTCTGTTCCCAGCCCCAAAGAATCCAGCAGCCCAAATCTTAGTCAGCCATCCAGGACTAAATTATAAGTTCCTGAACAAAACATTAACAATATTTTTATTCTTCCAGAGTCTCTTTTTCTGAAGGAATAATAATAAAAGAAAATAGAAGTCAGGAAAATCAGCACAAGCCTGTGAACATATTTTACTGCTCCTTTTTCACATTCCAGCTGTTTGTACTTTTTCTAAAATTTCCTGGTGTTGCTGAAATAAATTATTCACTGAATTATTTTTTCTTCTACCTTTTCACTTTTCTCTTTGTTGTTATTGGTTTCTTTAGATTGTAAATATCGCTCCCTTAAGTAAGTCAATACACATCCCTGGGTTTATTTGAAAATATTGTTAAGAGTAGAATAAGATTTACATTTAAAACACGGAGCTATGAGAAGTAGCGTAGAGGGTTTTTTAGAACCCAGAAATTCTTTGCCACAGAAAACTGTTTTCTGCACAGAAATGAGTGTGTGAAATCTTCCAGTACCATATAAAAAGCTCAGCCTTACATGTTACAAAAGTCATCTTGTCCTCACTGAAATAGTACAAGCTTTATAGCTTTTTAAAGAAATTATTCTTACCTTGAATTACTTTCTTTTTAGCTAGCCTTTTGGGGAGATACTCCTTGTGATAGACCTGCTGCTAAGGACTGGTGTATATCAACTATTTTCCGTCTCCCCTTTTCACTTATTTTCCTTTTCCTTCTGCAGCTCAAAGAAAGTCTATAATGTCTGTCAGTTTGGCATGTCGTATGTTACATTCTGTTCATCTGAATCAAGAACATCCTGTGATTAAACATATAATTTGAATTATGCATCTTTTATTCAGCAAAAGATTATTTCTGCATACCAAATTTCCTCTGTACAAAATGTCTTTCCATTGTCCTTTCTGATAAACTGTGATTTATAAAATCTCAGAAGGACATAGTTAATCTGATGGAGAATAACATCACACGGAACAGAAGCCCAGGCGTTGAGCAGAATTAAAGTCAACTGTTTACATATTTCACTCCAGAAAAAAATAGCTGTGAGAAGTTTCAGACTGCACAGGAGTGTCAGGCTGTGCAGATGGCAGAGGAAGTGTCCTTTAATGCATTATAACAGGCTTTGTCTTTCTCAGGGTGCAAAGTAACCTTACAGTTCCTCCACATCTTAATGACATTTCAGAAAGCATTCATGAATCATTTGCTACAGCCAAGCAGTAAAACTGAAGAAAGGCTGATTTTTCAGGAGAGACTGAAACTGATGACTAATTTGATATTTAGCACATAAGAACATAATCACAAGGGTTGTTAAATTGTTGGGCTAGAATTAAAACAAATACTTAGAAGAGAAAAAAAGGGCTCATATTCAAATTTCAATTTCTGTTCTAAATGCATATGCCTGGTGTCCAGAAGCCATCTTGCTCATATAATATCAACCAGCAGTTCCTGACAGCAGAACAGACTGTGAAAGTATCCATGGTGATGGGATGGTGCTCCCCACAACAGATGTTTTGCCATGGTTTAGCTACTTTCTTATACTTCTTCCCTTCATTTCAGATTCATATTGAGAATGCCCCCATACTCTGCCATTACCATTTCCCATAAACTGCAATCAAGACAGCACTTTCTTAGCACAAGAGAATGGCAGACAACAGGCAGCATGGTCTCTCAATGATTCAATAGACCCTCAGCTTCCATCAATTTCCCTGTTTAGAGCAAAAAGGAAATAAATACCACAAACACAGTAACACACATAAACTGCCACATTTCAAACTGATAGAATACTGTCTTTACAAGAAGATTGTGGCCAGTGCCACACCCTTATCTTCTGTTCTTTGAGACTTGCCTAAATTAGACTAGATGCTGAAATGGTCTTCAAGAATTTTTAGAACTTGAGAAATTAAAAAATGAAACACCAAAACAATTAAAAAGGCAACCTTCTCCTTCTCCTTACAAACTCAACTTTCTGGAAAAGCTGAACAAGATCTTTATTCCTGTAATAAGAGTTTTGTCCTCTTGCAGAGGCACAGTTTGTTTTACAGATCTAAATGAATATTAGTATCTGAACATTACAGTGTTTACAATATTATGCTTCTGGTCTGATCAGGACATAAACATAAAATAAAAAATTAAGCAAATTAACTACTGTAAATATACATTTGAGATTCAAACACAATTGCTTATTTCATTAAGGCTATCACTGAGGGGACAAAGGCCCAACTTTATAAGCCAACACATTTTCATTACCACATTCTCAAATCTCATATATTGGAATGGAGAGGCACAGAGCCAGATTTGCATGAGCTTCCACAGTATTTCAAGGACATTTTTAATGTTCTAGAAGCTGCACAGGACCATTAAGACCCTTTCTATGATCTCCTGCATTTAAATGAGGGCATCATTTGTCTGGAAACACTTACAAAGATATTCATATAAAAGAGCTATTATGGCAGATCAAACGAATCTTACAGTACTCTGAACATTATAGGAAAAACATTAGTGGGCTATTTTCTGGTCAGAAAGTAGCAAATGGAGCTACTCTGGATTTAGATTACAGAGCCAAGAGCAGAAATTAGCTGCACAATGATCAAGTGATTAATATATTCAGTTCTAACATGTTGAACAAAAGCTCTAGAAACATGTGCAATAATAATAATTATGGAACACACAAGCCATTTCCAAAATAAATCTGGTACAATGCAATCTGATGTAATAGTGACACGATAATCAAGAGAATAGTGCAAAATGCCACAATGCCTACTTTATAAGCCCCTCAATAGTTCTTTAACAGAAAAACCATATTATAATGAAAATAGAAAAATCTATTATACTAACCAGGCCTTACTAAATCATTTTGTTAAAAGTTGGGGGAATGGGAAACAAAAAAAAAAAAAAAAAAGTATAAATAAGATAAACTTTCAAAATATCAAAAACAATTTTTCAGCATTGCAAAATTCCTAAGCAATTTACCTAACATTTAGCATGTATAATTATTCTTCTAAATTGCATAAAGCACACAAATGTAAAGATTATGTAAAATAACTCTTTTACAGATTTATTTAATTGTATTTTTCTTAAATAATGGTCTCTACAATCCAACTCAAAACATAGGATAACTATCCTGTTCTATAATCTACAATATTTCAAGAATATTAAAACAAGTGTCTTTGGTTTCCTGCCTGGTTTTCAGAAATGCTTTGGCTTAGAGGCTTGTTCCAGGAATATAAAATTTAGGCAGAAAATAACATCTTTGACTCTCTTTTCCTTCTCAGTAAGGAAGGGGCTTATTCCCATCAACAGTCATACAGAACTGGAAAGTGATTTAACTCTGCAACTCTTTAATTTTTCTGTACCCAAGGTTATGTTTTTCAGAAACAACAGCAGTTTTAGCTATTTCACAAAAACTACAGCAATTTCAGTAGCTATTTCATTTCATAAGTGAAGCAGAAGAGGGGTTTGGGTTTCTTTTTGACTACAGTCAGATATGTGGGATATAGGAAACTGGAAATCACCTAGAATTTGCCTGAACTATTCACACAGCTATAGTCACAGCCGCCAGTCCTTGATTCACTCACAATCAGAATTTAAAAATCTGTGATCTTTTCTGTCAGCCTCTTCCATAGCTCATAAAGGGACTTTGTTTTCATAATTAAGACCATTTTGTACCCTTAAATATTAAAGGAATACCAATATGCTTCATTTCTACCCATGATGGTTTTTTGCTTTCCAGCTGGTCTGTCTTCAGCTGGATTCTGCTGTGCACATTAACTCATCTTTTCTCCCCAGCAAGTGATTTATCTTTGAGAGCAGCCACTGACTGCTTTTAGAGGCTCACTGCATGACTTCTGCAATCGATTTCAACTTGATCCCAACTGTCACTGACACAGAAGTCAAAACACCCACTGATTTTAAAAGTAGAGTATCAGATCCTCTACTGTAAGAGATTTACACGGAAATAAGGGAAGCTTCATATGTGAGAGTGCCAAAAAATTAAACAGAAGGATGATTTTGTGTGGCATCTTGAACAATATCCCATATTCTCTTCTCATGTCTCCTTTTTCCCATTGGTGTAAGATAGTGCAGACTGACGTTTCAGTTTTGCCTTCCTTAAAATTGTCCAGGTTGAGTTGAGGTGTATCAGTGAATCATTGCAAAGTTTTGTGCCTTTGTTCTTGGATCTTGAGCATAGGTGAAGCTGGAGCAGAAAATGAACCTCATTTGCTCTAGCTTGGCAAAAACTGTTAAAAGAGAGTATGATTTATTTTAGTTAATAATTTTAACACTATCACTGTAAATCACTAAAAGATTTCCACTGCCTTGCTTTGGAAGGGTATTCTGTGAAACTGCAGTTTTAAATAATTATCAATACTGTCATGAGTGCCTTCATCCTATTTGGAAAAAAATTCTCAAATAAGTCTCAGAAATTTCCCAATCAAGTAAAATATGTCCTTTTCTCAGAACCTTAGTTCAATTTTACTACAAAATTTTCTGTATGTAACTTACTTTACACTGTATTTTCCAAGTGTCCCAAAGCCACTGGACGAGAAGATATAATGTCAGGTGACTGTTTTTAATTTAGGTTTTGTGCAAGAATACACATAAAGTTATTGTGATGGTTTTATCACATATTTTCTATGACTGGAAGAATATAAAAAGTAAAACGCTTATTTTTTACATTATAAAGATAGTTTATTAACACACACTAAAGAGATAGAAATAGGGAGGAAAAAAAACCAACAACAACAACAAATGAAACTTCTAAAACATCCTACTTTCCGTTTCTAAGTTTTTTACCTTTCTTCACTCAACATAAAAAGACATGACTTGCAACTTTAGCCAGTTTTACCATTTTAAAAATAACCTTTTATCAGTTCCTTTAGGAAAGGAGTCTCTCTGGGTTCTATAGAGACATCCCATGCTCTACATCTGCGAGGATTTGAAAGGAACTCCTGCAAACTGTAAAAATCCTACCCATTAGCAGCTTTCTCAACACTGCACATGGGCCATATTTGCTTATTAGGGGTACTGTTTAAGGATGCCTCCTCTAGTATGACACAAAGATTCTCTTCTTCTATTTCTAAAATCATCTCAAGACTCAAAAAAAAATCTCCTCTTTCCTTAGGAGCAAAAAGCTTCATATCACTTTTAACTGGAACCTTACATCCCCCCCAAAAGCATTTATATGTTACAGGAAAAAAACTAGTTCAGTCTCTATAGTTTACCAGAAATGTCCAGCCAAAATTAGGCCACTCCTCGTCCTCTGCCTTAAAGTCCTTTTCACTCTTTCTTCACTAACTTCAGCTCCATGCTGTGTCCTTCTATGGTTCATTCGCTATATTTGTTCTTCTTCCGGAGAAAAGATGATGTTTAGAAAAGTCCATCTGCTGACAACAAAGAGTTAAACTTTTCGGGCTGCCGGGCTGCCCACGTGGCTCTGCAGCAGGAAACTGAGACATCCGAACAGCGCGCGGGTTTCTTCGGCTCGAAGAAGGGGGAAGGGCGGAGAAGCACCTCACATGAGCCTCTCTCCTTTTCTTCCGCCGCCGCCATCTCCAGGCCCCACGGGCAGCAGCTCTCAGAAACTCAGCCAGGGGTGCTTCTCCGCGGGCCGCAGCTCCCAGAGGCTCGGTTTGGCCCAGTGCCCGGGAGCAGCGAGGCTAGTCTCGAGTCATCTTAGCTCAGCTGCAGGGCCCCAGCTCGGCTCAGCTCGGCTCAGCCCGGCCCCCGGCCGCAGCAGAGCCCAGCCCGGGAGGCAGCAGAACCCTGGCCCGGCCCTGCCCGTCCGTGCCCGGCCGAGCCGGGCCGGTCAGCGTCCTCCTCTCCAGTCTGCCACCCTGGAGAGAAAGCGGAAATTCCTCCCCCGCTCAGCAGTTTTAAGCATTATGTCAAAAGTCACAGCTTGTCTTCTAATGGATAAATTGCTTGTCAATCAGAAAGGCTGACTTTGATTGGAACAAAATCAGACTTTGCTAATCCATGACAGTTATGCAATTCATTTATTGAGTATCATAAAAACATTGGTAAAAAAAAAGATTATATAATTTTTTTATGTCTTTAGTTACAACTTTCATGTAGCAATGTAATTTTAATACAACATTTTGAATTGTTATGTGGCTAGAAATTGGTTTGTGTTTTTTTATCTATACCTCACCAACTTTACTTCTCTATGATTGAGCTGATTTTTTGCAGACATTGCTGTGGCAAATAGTTTGATCACCTCTTTTTTGCCATCACCTCTGAAGACAAGCATATCTCTTTGTCAAATGATGAAGACTATGATGATAGTTTGTACAATTACACTAAAATGTGATATGTTTTCATGTTATTTTGGATCCAGTAAATGACAAGTTTTACAGAATTTCTCAAAATCCATTTAAATTATTAAACAGTACTCAGACTACATCAAGATTTATTTCTTAAACACAATTCCTCAGAAAAATCATTCAAATGCTAAAGGATAGTGTATTAACTTTGATTAGTTATTCAAATCTGTTCATATAGTTTTAAAATTGAGTTTAGCATAGCAACTAAAACTACCAGCAAATTAATAAGATCTTCCTAGTTCTAGTGTTCATCTTATTCTGGGTAAGGCATTCTATAAAGTTTCAACCATGTTTGCAACCTATTATCTGGTGACAAATCTCAGTAGCAATAGAAAGTGAAACCTACTTAGTTAGATACTATGAACTGAACCAAATCCACGTAATCTATGAGCCTTAAAGGAGCTGAAGGGTTGTCGGCTTTCAGTCACGCACTCCTTTGTTATTCAAATGCCCTAAGCAAGCTCATTCACTTGTGATTTCTAATATGCTTTCACATCAGGGTGATTTTCCATTACATCATTTCTCTAATAATACATGTTCATAGCTGCAGGTTAGTATTAAAGAAAGAAATTGACCTGAGGAGATCTGAGTTAAGGATTCTGCCCAGTAGCCTCATAGAAATCACGAATGAAGCATAGCTGAATGTTCTGACTAAAGTCATTTCTTTATAATGGGTTTTATACTGAATTATTTTCTTACTAGTTGTAAAGTTTTATGCAGCCAGTGTATAGCCTACATCCTAAGGCTGAAAGATTATGAATAAATCAAACTAATAAAACTATAGTTCACACAATAGCACGCTGCCATCAAGAAATTATTTCCTAAAATAGAAGAAAAAACTGATTAGCAGAAATAAAAATTAGCAGCCTGTCACACGAAAAGGTTGTATAATTTAACAATTAAACCCCCCTCCCCACATTTATTCAAGGTACATATCATTTATACATGATAATATTTTGCTGTGCCACATCCTCTTTTTTTACAGTTTAATTCTATAAAAGACTTTTTTGCCCATATTTACTTATTTATATGATGTACCATTATAATTATTTAAGTTAGATGAGACCTGCTGGTAAAACTTCTCCTTCCAGTACCTAATCTATACCTAGATGGTAGTGTTACATTGCAACACAATAAAGGAGAATGTTCGCCTGACTAAATTTTGCATCTTTCTTTCCCACCACTTTTGTAGCACTTATTCTCTTATTAAAATGGAATTAATGCTTGCATATATAACTCTTCTCACTAATATTTTCATACATATTCTAATATTTTTTAACTTCACAAATTTGGGAAGGGGAGTCATTATTTAAAACTCTGGTAGAATGCTATAAATGCAGGGGGAACAATGTATCACTACAATTCCTTATTGGAAAATTCCAAACACACAGGAAAAAAAATATGTCACTGCATGATTAATTTTATATTGCACACAGCTCAAGCTTTGATACGGAGCTTGATAATTCCTAACATCTGAATATTCCTTTATTGCACTAATTTTACCTGTAATTTTTAAATAATCATTTGCTAAATACTTTTTCTGTTTTGTTCCCTTTCATTTGAGTCATGCAACATGTCAGGGTTTTTTTTCTTTTTGAGATAACTTATAGTCAGCATTCCTGCTGCTACAAGTGAAATTCATGAGGGTTTGCAGTGGCTTTTTGACTTCCTGTTTCCCAGAGGTGAAAAGAAAACTGAAGATTCTGTGTGTGTGAAGGACCTTTAAGTTTTTCTAACAGCACTGGACCCTCTATTTTGTCAAACAAAGTACAGCCAGGGGGTAGAGAGGAAAGCAGCTTTTGCATAATTTCCTCAGAGAGCACATACTGAAGAGGAAAACAAAGGTACAAGTGAAAAAAAAAAAGGATCCATCCTAACAAGTTATAATGAGCAAAGGAAGATTAAGCAAGTAGAAAAAGTTGCGCAACTCAATCACACTGTGTTTTGGTTTTGGCCAATTTTTAGGAGTGTCAGAGCAAGTAAGAACCTCATGTTCATTCACTTACAGTGAACATGATTATCTTTAAAATGGCCAGTGAGGAACGTGTCTCATCTCCTGAACTGCATGGTTCCAGTGTTCCACTTATCTCACAATTATAATGATTATTTTCGTGCCAGCCCAAACAGCATCATTATTAATATGTATAATTTCCTCTATTTGTAAACAAATGTAAAAAATAAGAATTAAAAAGTAAAGAGAGAAAAACCGCATTCACAACGGCACAGGTTTGCAAACAGTGTTATAACTCTGTAGGTTCAGTATTTCTCTCTGGCCATTTTATCTATATGCACTAAGAAAACTCTGAACTTGATCTGTATTCCTTCATCATTTTGTCATTCTCCCACCCTTCCCATGAATCCTGCTAGGATCACACTTGTAGAGCATCACCACCTCTGAACTAACAGCTGTAGACATAGCTCCTGGTCTTTTATCAAAAGCAGCATCCATGAGTGTTATAGCACTCCACTGTACTCAAAACCAGATCCTGCTTTCCTCGTGACAACTTTTACGTTTTGCTTACCACCAGTGAATAAGCACCAATAAGAAAAGCATGTCACAGGATGTTACATGGAAAGTTGCATAATTTAATAATTACAAAACCCCCCACATTTATTATGTATGATAATATTTTGCTGTGCCACATCCTCTTTTACAGTTTAATTCTATAAAAGACTTTTTTTGCCCATATTTACTTATTTATATGACGTACCATTTATTTAAGCTATGTGAGACCTGCTGGTAAATTTTCTCCTTCCAGTACAAGGCATTGAAACTTTAAAAACAGACAGTAAGATTTAATATATCCCAATAATTAATCATAAAACAAACCAGCTGATTTTCAGTGTATATACTCATGGAAAGAAAGCAGCTATCATATTCACATATGAAATATAATTTCATGCTGAAAATAGGAATTCTGATATTAATGGGTGAAGTTGGAATTTTAAAAACATCAATTTATTATCAGATGAAGCCAAGAGAAATACAAAATATACTTCAGGATTTCCATACTCCATTTATCAGTGTTAATTACTTGTCATTTACTTGGCAAAATAGCAGTTCACACTAGAAGCAGGAGCTGTTACAAGCTTAGACTGATAGTCAGCATCTGCAGATCCTGTTTCAGAGTTATTTGTTTTTCATTTATCCATCTGTTTTCCAGTCATTAACACACACCAATTACTATCTTCCAATTGATTTTAAATCCTTAGGAAACCTAGATTCATAGATTCATAGAATGGCCTGGTTTGGAAGGGAGAAGGTCATCTAGATCTAAACCCCCTTCCATGGGCAGGGACATCTTCCACTTGGCCAGGTTATTAAAGCCACCTCCAACCTGGCCTTGAACACTTCCAGGGATGATGCATCTACAACTTCTCTGGACAGACTGTGCCAGGGTCTGAAATTCTTGCCAGTAAAGAATTTCTTCCTAATTCTAAATTGCCTAGCCCTGCAAAACACTAGGATTTTTAATTTGTAATTTTTCAATTAAAAATGAAAAGTCAACTTTCTGGTTTAGCACAGAATCATAGAATGGCCAAGACTGGAAGGACTTCAAACATAAACTATTTCCACCCCCTGCCACCACAGGCAGGGATGCCACCCACTTGATCATGTTATTCAGAGCCCCATCCAGCCTGGCCTCAAGCATCTCCAAGGATGGAGAGTCCACAAGCTTCAATGGACATGTCCCTGTTTTTTCCTCTGAGAAACTGGGTTCCAAGTTCATAACAACGTATGAGAATCTCATTAAAATAATTTTCCTTTCAAGTAACTTATAGTTTAAAGTTACAGCTTTCCCTCACTCCCTCCTTGCCATCACACAGGTTTGAATGAATACAAAACAATAAAAATTCTTCTGCAGACTAGGAAATTTGTAGGGACAATTTCAAACTCGCATTTTTAAAATAAACTCTGCCCAAAACAGCAGTCCAATGGACTAAAGTACAAGGGAGAGGAAAGCACCCAAGGAGCCACTAAGTGTATTCAGACTCCCACTGAATTAATGACAAGATAATTAACGGAACAGATCTAAAGAAGCACAAGAGGCAGAGGGATATTTAGAAACTTTGGCAAGTTTCTTTGCTACCTCTGTTTATATTCACTCATGAAGGTGCTAATAAACATCATTGCTACCTTCTACTTTGATGGAAGTACTGCTAAAGGCAGGATGGCAAAAAAAAAAAATCCCTGTAAATTTATGTATTTTTAAAATTAAATATATTGGAAAAGCAAGCCCTTTGCTAGCTTTGTGAGAAACAAGTATCTGACAACTATTGTGTTCCTATACAAGAGCTTTCCTGAAGGAAAAGTCACTATATCAAGTTTTCTCCTAAAATGGTGAGAATCCTGAGCGTCAGTAATGAACAAGTTAGAATAAACTTAGAATAAAGCTAAACTCAGTAGTTATTCCTTTGTCCTCTGTTGTCAAATGAAATTCACTGTCTACCAGACTGCAGCTACAAGATAAAGACAATTTCATTTAAAAAGAAACACAGTTCACTGGGACTTTTCCTTTACTCTGGAATTCAAGTCACTTCTATTAAAACTTAAGCAATAGTCTTAGATAGAAAAAACTGTTCCTATTAAACAACTTTTTAAATGAGCATAACAGGTTAAATATCTTCAATCAATTGCTGCCAGTTTTGTCAGCTAATTTCTTTCCCTCCTGTTTCAGAACATCTTGTAGAGTGAATTGCATGAAGGGCTCTGCAAACCGTATGTAGAAACAGCACATTACCCAGCAGCCAGGTTTAACAGGCTAATTCTTTCAAATTTTTTTGAGATTACCTTTGGAGTTGGAGTGAGCCCTGATCTAACTTCTGCAAAAGCTGATTAATTCAGAACACTTGAAAAGACCATAAACCACATCTAAAAAGCAATTGGGTGGGTCAGGGAGTTCCAAAACCTGATTCATTCTCCTTTTTTTGTCCACCACCCCAGCTGGCAGTTTCATTACTATCCTTGTAGGAAGACTCACTATCTCTTTGCTGTTACAAATGAATGTTAGGGTAATTACTGTGTTTCATTAGATATGCTCGTGGTCAGAAGCCTCCTTCATAGATTTGTCCACTAAATAGTAAGTTTTGGTGAAATATTTCCTTTTAAAAAATAAAGTTTAAAAATCCCAGTTGGAAAGTTTTAATGATTCTATGCTGCTTTTTAACCTTCAGGTTTTACAGGTGAGTGAAGCAACCAAAAAAATAGTGTTGCTAATGCTAAGTGCTGGTAATCAGACTCATCAATGATTTTTTTCATATTCGTTTGCAAATAGTTCCATGGAGCTTTAACCACTGGTATGCACGTGGCAATGCTGACAGGAAAAGCAGCAGAAAATAGATATGACCAACTACGTCCTACAAGTTCTTTTGCAGATGTAACTTTTACAATTGTGTCAGAAGCCATCATAAAATCTAGCAGAGAGAATACTGGCAGAAGGTTTGAATTTAAAAATACTTAGCAATTTGCTGTTAAAAAATTTATATGTACAAATATCTGTCAGTTCAGCTGTGAATTCCATGGGTCTACAATGGATTCACAAATCAGTATGTAGTTTGTCTTCTACATCAGCTTGATGAGTTTCTAACAGCAGCTGTTAAAAGCTAATTGTTGAAGTTTGCTGAAATTTGAAATGCCGTCAGTAAGGTCATTCTGAATTCAGTTTTGGATAATCAGTAACCCTGGCCATGTTTTATATTACAGTAGATATTGAAAAGGACATCACTAGACAAGAGATGAAGTACAGAGCAAATTTGAAAGAGATGCGAGGAGTGACACTGGAAGTAAACTGTTTAGAAAATGAAAGTGCCTGCCTTCCAGCTGTAGTGAGACAGACTAAAGAAGGATGAGGATACACTGTAACTCTCTGCACTCCCTTTGCACATCCTAATCAGGAGGGATAGCACAGTTTGTCATGGTGCTCCGTTCCATCAGTCAGGTGCTGGAAAGGATTTAAGCCATCAGCAGTGTCCCTCTCTATCCTACATGCAGGATGAGCATTCACCAATATCTACATAAAATTCCTCAACTATGAAAACATAACATTTGCTTTTTAAAGGAATCCTAGTTAATCTCATTCACTTATCTATTCTTGAAACAAAAACAAAAAAAAAAGTTACAAATATGGCAGATATGGTTTTGTTTGCTAAAAGCACTTAAAATGGCATTTAAGCATAGTCATGCCTATATTACATAGACTTATCTTTGAGGAACATACATGTCAGTGTGAATATTTACACACATAACAGTAAATAATTTTCCTCTACCTGTCTTTTTGCAGAGAGAATTTGTATAACGAAGTGATTTAGTGAACTAGAATTTCCTTTAAAATTTACATTATCTACAATTGAGTGATACTGGAAGAACAGACAGAAACTGTTATTTTAATGATTATTCTACCAAGGAGTATGTCATCATATGTCCATTTATTTAGCATAGATGTAATCACTCTATAAATTGTACACAATGTAAGGATTTCTAATGTCTTTTAAATTTCAAAGATCTCAGAATTATGTCCTTTATCTAAGGAATAGAATTTATTGGCATAAGTGATAGTTAGAAGTGTTTTTTATTTCTTTTAAGAATTATTTAATGTTGCAAATAAATCTTACTAGTTTGGTTGTAACAGAAGAAGTTGGAAGGCAAGACATGCTTCCTCATTAGTCTTTAGCCAAAAGCAAAAGGCTTTTCCAAATATTTTTAAAATATGGCAACTTTCACATGGCTGCCCATTAACAATGGCTTCCAGAGTAATTCTTTCAATTGGGATTGACAATGTTGAGTTAGAAGGGCAGTAGAAAAACAAAATATAACACCCTGAAACAAAACAAAGACACCTAAAGTGATGTGGGTGACAGAAATAATAAGATTATACACATTTTTATATACAAATTTAGATCCTAGGTTTGGTCCTGTTTAGCTTCAAATATAAACTCTGACAACATGCTGCATATTACCAGGACCTGCCTGATATTTCCAACAGGAATTTTTATGAGAAAATTACACTATGGCAATAAAGTACATGTTGAAATATTCACAGATGGGACCAGGTATTATAATTACATATTTAAAACCCCACATAACATGTGGGGTTTACATAATAATTGCAACACCTACTTTGATGTAATTATATATATATATATGCGCAATCATATAAAGCAAAAAATATAATCATATTCATAAAGTAAAAACAGAAACATATTTTGTGTTCAATATTTACTGCTACACCCTCTGCACTCATCCATATGTTTGTAAAGTTTTTGGTTGTGGTTTGGTTTTTGTTGGTTTGGTTGGTTTTGGTTTTGGTTTTTGGTTTTTTTGTGGGTTTTTTGCATAAATCATCATAGTTTCCCAACTTGAAACTGGAAAATTCTTGCTTTTTCTTGTTATGTAGGTATGAAATGACACCATATAGTGACAGATAGATACTACAGTGACAGATAGAAGGCATTGTTAAATGACACAATGAGGCAGATACCCACTACTTACTTGTGCCTAAATGGACAAGATACCTGAGCAGAACCAGAAGGCACAGATGAGGTTCTTATTGCATGTAATAAACCTTAATTTGCTTAGACACATAAGCAATCTGCATTTTTGATTTAGGAGTATGCATATACAAATAAATGTGTGAATTTAAAACTATAAAAAGAGCTGTTACTACTAAACCCTACCTATTTGAAGAGAAGGAAACATCGTTATAGGTTGTGAGTTTCAAATGTTTCTAAAAAGTAGAAAAAATGTAATGACAGCAAATATCTACAAACAAAAAGACAAAAAGTATGTTGGGGCTCAAAGTCTCTTTCATTGCAACCTATTCCATTCCATTATGTTACTTTCCTTTCTGCTATAGATTTAAATGTATTCTTTTTTCTCCTCAGCTACAACTCTGCAGTAGTTTTTCATGGAAGATTTTCATGCATGTGTCACCTAGTGAGTAAGGCTTTAGCATATGAGGTGGAGCATGCAGGTAATTTTGGTTTATGGAACAAAAATCTGCCCTTATAAAAGTTACCAAATCATACAATCTTGTGTAAAGACTGCAATTAATTGCCAATTTAAATTCTTTGATCAGAATAAACATGTTCTGTGTTCTCCAAAGGAATGAGACCTTCAGTGAAAGAGCAACATGAAATGACCAGGTGTTAGTGGTTTCACTGCAGTAGGATTTCAGGGGTGAAGAGGCTCATAGGAATGCTCAGAAACATCCAAGTCTAGCAAAGAGAAGATTAACACAAGACACAGGGGGATACCATTCTGTACTGAGAATGCCCTTCTGGAAACAGAAGACATTTTGGATAGATGGAAGCCTCCTTTCTCAGCCAAATAGGCTTCTGGGTTTCTGATCCCTAGAAGGTAATAGACAGGAGGGTACAGCCATTAAAAGGAACTGGCTTGGAAATGCCAGGGAGAGCAATGTAATTGTTTTCTCCATTTATATTAATGAAATAGGCAAGAGGAAAAATTTCAGACCCAAGATATTGAGTTATAGAAAACACAACAAAGCTCTCTGCTAGCATGTCTGAAGTGTTTTTAGTACCCACACCTGTCCAGGAACAACAATGGACACGCAGTTTCAGAACTTGCTGTAAAAGGAGGATTATTCAATTTTTCAGGAACTGAGGGCACTCTGAACATAAGGAAAGGACGTGAATTCAGCTCTGGGGAACCAAGGTGCTGATGATTAAAATGAACAGTTGACAGTGAACTTTACTCTGAGTAGTGAGGGAAAGTTGACAGGAACAAAAACACAGGGTTTAAGATAACACTTGTAAATATGAAGAAAAAAAAATCTGTATTCTTAGAAAAAGGATAGATGAGGGGAGACAAATAATAAAAACATCAAATATAAAAATAAGAAACAAACTGCCATTTTAAAAGAGTGACAAGAAATGTAACCAATGGAACCATTGTAAATGCTGGAAGCCTAAGAAACGAGATGGAGGAATTGGAATTGTCAACTGTGTGAGAGCAGAGAACAGAGCATAAAATATTCAGGAATTATAGGGTGATTTGAGTTATAGGAAGAGTAATTCTGTATCTTAAATAAATTATCAAATCAAATTAACCAACCTGCAAATTAACACAAAATCTGCATGGTGTAAAATTCTAAGCTTAAATTTGAAAATTAAGATTTGGAGTTTATGTCATCAATGAGTCATACAGCCACACACACCCCCACACCCACCATATGCAATATGCTTAGAGAAATCAGTGAGGCACCAAAGGAGGCAAATCATTTCCTCCAGGTAATTTCCACTGTTCTGAAAATCTGGACAAATATCATGTCAGAATACCACCATACAGCTTGTAAATGTTATTGAGGATTGTATCAAGAAAGAGCTAGTTAATGAATCTTGATGTGGATCTACGTGATGCATGAAATGCAGTTTAAATCTCACAGAACTTTCAAATTTCTTTCAAAAGTGCTAGTTTTTAAACAATGATCACAAAATCATATATGCAGCAGATTTGGGGAACAAAGAACACCTTAAATTTCAAAGAGATAAATCATGGAAAATAAGGAAGTTTATAAAAATTAGGTTTAAGAAGAAAGTAGAATAAAATCCTTAGGAGCAGTGGGGAGGTTACTGCAGACACTGCAGAAGTGCACTCCCCTTATTAGAAAAATCAGGATTTATCATTGCTAATCACCTATATGATGAAAAATTTGTAGTGAAAATTTATTTCTGCTTTTGAACAGAAGAGATCCAGCAGAACAGCTATTTGTTTCTCTGCTGTTGAATTCAAGGTTAAAACTGCACAGCTTTCAGAAGCTGACTGTTCTCCATGTGATCTGATTACCTACCATTAAATATGACTTTAATACCTCAGTGGCTTGCAGATAACTGTTCCACAATTCAACCTTTATTGTAATAGTACTTGAGCTTGGTTTTTTTATATGTCCATTAACTATCTTTCATTTTCCAGCAACTGGAACTCAGAACCACTACTAAGTTTTATAGCTGAATAAATACATCTAATATTTCAGGGATGACAATAAAGAGAACACCAAAATTTCTGAGAGGAAATATCAGGAAGAAATTGACATTAATTGTAAGAATTTGTAAAGATGATGAAATTTCTTATATGGATTTTACAGCAAATAGGGGATTTAATAAAGAATACAAGATCAGTTTCAGGATGCATTGAGCTATTAAAAAGCAATAAAGTATTTAAGATCAATCAGATATTGTAAACATTGAATCCTACTGGATTACAGCATATTTTCTGTTACAAGAAAGTTAGTAAATGACAGATAGAGTATACATAATTTTAAAGAGACTAGGATGAAGTCAAGCAGAAATGTTCTAAAATATCATTAGAAATGTAAAACTGTCAGTGATTACAGTACTGTTCTGGGAGTGAATGGAAACAATACAATATTATTTAAATATTCAAAGTGAAAGAGATCAATGAGGAAAGAAGCTGAACCATAAGCAACTGATGTACAGGTGAAGTGCTCCCCCCTGCCCCCCTGGGTTCCTCTGCTAGCTCAGTTTCTGGGGAGCTTTTGGGAGGAATACTTCAGGGATAGGGTAAAAGATTCAAAAGAGGCTCCTACCTCAGGGTAATGTTCCAAGACTTTATTCTTGAAGGGGTACCCAAGGCCAAAGAGGCCAAAAGAGGAAGAACATGGGTTTTTATCTAATCTCTGTCCTGATAGATAGCTGGCACCAAGCCAATAGGTCAGAGATAAGGGAAGAACAAGGTCAAACTAATAGGTGCAGACATCAGGGGGTCTCTGGGAGAAACCATTTCCCCAGAGGAATTCAACATACAGGTTTATATATTTGAACAAGGCTTAGAAGACAAATTCTTGTACTCCATATTCACCAGGAACCTTAAAAGAGAAATACAAGAAATATAATACGATCTTCAGTGAGCAAAAAACAAAGAAAGGTGATAGTTATCACAGCAGGAGTCCATTTCCTCTTTTCTTAAAGTAGATGGGTTGCAGAAGAATTATAAATACCTATTAATTCAGTATCTTCAGGTATTAGAGACCACGTTTATTGGGATACAAATCACAGTCTCAGCTACTGAGTGGATGGATGAGCAATACAGGCATGTAGAGGAACATTGTCATTCAACTGTAATAATGTTTCAAATCTGAAAGAATTTAAAGCCAATTAGATGAGCCACTATTGCCTCAGCCCTTCTATTTTTCTTTTCCTTTTAGTGTAAACAGAACACTAAAACAGGTGTCTATTCCATGGTTCATTTAATAATTTGCCAGCAACTTACAGTGAGGTTTTTAGAACTGGCTACCTGTGATAAGCATATTTAATAATATTGTAAGCCACTTGGCAAAGGAATTTCTACACTGTTTCAAATGACATTATATTAAACCAAGTACTATTTTATTTCTCATAGAAATAGTCTGAATTCAAGATAATTATTTTACATATATATAGAAAAAAAATTGCCTTGGAAGCAAGGCTGAATAAGAATAAATATGTTCTTTCAGAAATAGCAGGCAACAGCATATCTCAATTCTGAAACAAAAAAAAATTACCAAGAGAATCTTGGTAAATCAAGAATATGGGCTTGCACAGACAGCAAACAAGGAACATCTCTGTAATGTGCAACTGCTGCCACGTGGGTCACCCTTCCACAAGGCGCAGTCCTGCAAGGACGGACTGCTGCAGAATGGGCCCCTCTCATCTGGGGTCTTCCACAGTGTTAAAACCTCCTCTCAGGTATCCATCTGCTGTGGTGTGGGTCTCTGCATCCCTGTGGATCTCCATGGGCTGCAGGTGCACAGTATGACTCACTGGTCTGCACCAGGGGCTGCAGGGGAACCTCAGCTCTGGCAGCAGGAGCACCTCCTCTCCCTCCTTCTCCAGTGATCTTGGTGTCTGCAGAGCTGCTCCTCTCACTTGTTCTCATCCCACCCTTCTTTGGCCACAATTACATCTGTGCAATAATGGGCTTTTTCTCTTTCTTAAATACATTATCACAGAGGCATTACTACTGTTTCTAATTGGCCCAGCCTTTGGAGCTGCGAGGGATTGGCTCTGCTGGACATGGAGGAAGCTTCCAGCATGTTCTCACGGAAGCCAGCCCTGTATCCTGCCCCCACTACCAAAGCTTGGCCAAGCAAATCCAATACAATTTGTAATCCCATTTTCTTCTACTACTCAAAAACTGATTTCCAAAAGAAAAATGTCTTGTCCATTTCCTTTCAAAACTTTTCAATTCCTCTCATTTTAGCTAAGGATTATAAAACGATATTGATCAAACAGCTAATCAAGGAAAGAAAGATTATGCATAATCATACTATGTCTCAGCAAATAAATGAAACATAATTACAGAACCACTCAACAGATTTTATGTGATTGCATATCTTACAACACTATATCTAAGGAGCAGCAATTATCCAGTTATGATTGCTGCAAAAGCACAGAAGAAAATATATAAGATACAATATGTTCATTTTAAGGTAAGTACAACTTTCTCACAAACATACAATAGGGAGAATGTATCTGAATAAAAGTCGACTGGCACAGCCCATAGCAGCAGTACATCTAGGCCAGTCCTGTGGTAAACAGAAACTGGCAGAAAACTGCTGTATTCATAAAGGACTAGGTGGTTAAGGGACATCATTGTGACAGAGACAAAAGATATGAGTGCAGCCTCAGCAAATTTGCAGACGACACCAAGATGTGTGGAGTTTACACACCTGAAGGACAGGATGGCAGCCAAAGAGACCTAGACAGGCTTGAGAAGTGGGCCCGTGGGAATCCCATGGAGTTTATCAAGAACAAGTGCAAGGTGCTGCACCTGGGTCAGGACAACCCACAGTATAAACACATGCTTGGGATTGAGAGTATATATACAGCCACTCCTTCAGGAATTCCCTTTATAGACACACAAATAATGATTTCTGTATTCTGATCTAGCCAAAAGTAGCACCTATTGGCAAGTAACTGACAAAAAAACAAGGCAGTGTGGCAAGAGTGTTTTGGCATTTTTAAGTCCCTGAACATAGAAAACTATTAGCAGCAACAGAAAAGCTGAGCAAAGCAAGATTTCATATGAAACGTTGAGATGTTCAGAATGTGCTGATTTATGATATCAGTAATCCAAAAGTAGCATTACTAAAGTCTGGATTTGACCAAAAGGAGATTAATACTACATCCCTTAATGCTTTCCTAGAGATGACCCAAACTTAAAGGAAGGATTTTGTCACACAGTTTTGATAAAGTCTGACTGTCAGAAATGACCACAAATATAACAGATTAAATCTGAAAGTCACTTTTTATTCCTTCAGTGCACAGAGAGAATAGGATGAAAATTGACACAGGTGGCTAATGTTGCAGGGTAGAAAAACCTGCTCGTCGTGCTCACTTCGCAACATTCAGTAAATCAGGAGTTCATCAACGGATCAAGAGGTAACTTCAAAGACTAGGAAAAAAATTTTTTTTTTGATAAAATAAAAGTGTTGGTTATAGTATTGTACTGCTTTATTGCCTCAGAATGCCCAGTGCATTAGAGACAGCAAGCTCAGCAAGCTGCTTATATAATTTTTTGTTCTGGATGTCACAGTTCAGCACCTTGTTTGAATTTATGTGTAAAATCTGCTGTGAACTCAAGACTTTTTACTGTTCAGCTTGAAAATTCAATTTGAATAATAGCAGCATGTAAGTGCATATTTTCTCCTGCATCACTGGAAGTTAGACAACATCATTCACCTTCTACAATTAACTGAAGTGACACTAAGATCTTTGCAGCCAAAATGACAGTGATAGGAATATATTAGAAGAGAAATTTAAAGATATTCAGTAACACATGGTTTAGGATGCATTGTGATGACAATCATCTGCTGCAATTTCAAAACACTGGCAACATAAAACAAAAGACTCCAACAGAGCATGACGGAAAGGGACTAAAATTATTATATCCTCCAATCTTATTTATTGCTTGTTTTCTGCAGCAAGTAGGAGTCTTGGTTCACGACAAAAGGGAGTTCCAATCATCCTATTAGACACACTTTTTCCTGACCCTTTTACTATATAATACTTCCTTACTAATATAGCAGTTGGCTCAGCAATTCACTGATTGAACTGACATTACGATGATGATAACAACTGCTCAGAAAAGTGAAAAAAGAAAGTAGTCCCTTACTTTGTCAAACTGGAATACATTGGACTGTTCTCTGAAACCCTAACTGATGAGTTTTTTTAATAGTCTGCAATTTGTTTTTTTTTCTTAAATTCACAAAAATTACAAAGGATGCATTGTTGGTTAGACAATATGTGGAGAATTGAAGAAATGAAGGAGGGGAGAATCATTTGTTTTTTCTCTCATTTTTTTACTGTGTGAACTTCAGATTTCTTCCAAACTAAGCAATGTTTGAAAAGCGTCAGGCAATATCACACCAGTAGGTATAATTAAAAGTTTTCAGGTAAGTACTGTAAAGTATAGTGTGAAAGTGTTAAGTGCAAGGTCCAGTTAAGCTTGACCTCTCTTCTTGTTACTATGTGGATTTCCATGCTGATCCAAAACCTATGACAACAACACAAGCTTTCTTTCTTTCTTGTTCAGTGGGCTTGCTTAACAACCTGCAGGTAATGCTTGGTCATTTGCATGAGCAGAACAGCAGTTCTGCTGTTGACATCAGTGTATGCCAAGTACAACCAATGCATTATTTTAAAAGGCATATTATGGTTTTAAATGTGCGACTGGATAACAGCTGTGTCAAAATTGGAGCTCTTAACTGATCATGCAATGCTGATCCTAGGGAGGCTTCGAAAAAATATGTTCCCTATCAGTAATATTGCACATTAAACCATTTTGCTGTCCTGTATATAAACTGCAGGACATTCAACATATCTAGAGTGTCACAGAATGCTTGTCTGTTCTATGCCTTACCTAGGGTTGCTTGTAAAACACAAGGAGAACTTAAAAGCTACATTTGCACTGGAAAAGATAAACCTAAGAAATGTGTTACTAAGTGTGTTTAAATTGTCTTCTAAAATGTATCTGATACTGGAGAAAATACAGATATTAGATAAATAAACATGCTGACTGAAAACATCAAACCAAGTATTTTTTCCATCCTTCACAGGTATAAAAAAGCAATGACCAATAAACCTTGAAACTCAAGCATCTTGCATGGTTGCCTCAGCTACTGATATCAGTAATTTACGTTTAACTGAAGTTAAATCATTCTCATCCAACAAGTTCCAGAAAAAAAATCTGGGTTTGATTGGAATACACCAACTGCAAAGACCAATATTTTACTTGATAGTTTGTCCTGCTGCTAGCTCTTTCTTGCATAAACAGTGTCAAACATAATTTTGAGTGGCTCACCCATTAAAACTCATTTGTTCTAGTGACATCTTTCCACAGTGGACTTAACAGCCCTTTAAAACTCAGTATTTCCTTCTATTGTAAGAAATACATATCTACAGAGATATTCTTAGAGTATAAAACCATATTCTTCAGAACCTTGAATCCTTTAGGAATAGTTCTTCTATATTTTTCTGTATATCTTTTGGCTGGAAATATGATATTATTTTAATTCAGTTGTATTTTTTGATAATTTCCACACAATATTGTTGAAACTGTTGTGCAAATATGAGCAAAATAGTGATACACTATCGCTCTCACCAGTTAATGAGTAATTCTACATCTCTAATTTCCAGAATAATCCTAAACCAACAATCCTATCCATAACAGCTCTGAGTCATAATGGAAAGTACAGGGGAAAAGCGGAAATTTATTCTATTCTATAGAAAAAAAAAAAAGAACTTAAGAAAAATATAATGGATGAAAGTTCTTCCCATTATTGTCTTCAGATGAAGAAGGAAATAAAGCCTCTTAACTAAGTTTTGATAAACTCTTAGCAAACTGTTGGTCTAGAAGAGTCCTGACAACTTACAAGGGGTTTCTACAGACCTACAATGCAGCATGGAAGATAGAAAAATACTTAAATGTCTCTTGAAGAATTATCTAGTAATTGTGCATGTACTAATTAAATATTGATGTTTTCCAAATGAAGAAATCTGATAACAGGTATAAAATAATTTGGCAAACCATCAGGAACAAATGTTAAACTGATAAATACCAGATAAAAGCAAACAACTCCAAGTCTCACAACTATGTGCCAGATAAAAGGAACAGAAAAGAAATCCCTTTCAAGCAGTGCATTAGTTTGATCTACTCTTGTGGAGGAGAAAGGAGGAGGTATTTTATACATTACAAAGTTCAAGTTATTAAGAGCAAAATCTCTTACAGGAATCTCACAGTTTCCATTTTCCAGTCACACCTTTGTATCTGTATCTAAATAGGGTACACAAACCTTACCCTCTGCCTTCAAGGACTTCTGCTTTAAAGAGGATATGGGAAGGTAGAAGATCACTTGAATGTCTTCTTTCAGACAAGAGGAGAACAGCTATTTGAGCACATTTTAAAGAAAGAAATATAATAAAAATCAAATTTTCCTTAGATGTCCTTGTAAATAATTTCATTTTATTATGTATTATAATTATGAATTTTTTTAATAGATAATGGAGTTAGAGTAGATCTTCCAAAACCAGAATTGGTACATATATTTAAAAGTTAAGTTCACACACTGACTCTAAAGCAATTTTCCACTTCAAGGAGCCATCACATTTCTTTTATTTAGGTCATATAAATTGTGTAATTGTCCTTCTCAGACATAGATGGTCTTGCTTACACTACCTATTCAGCATTATTTCTTGTAAAATCAGCAAAATACTAATGGAAGATTGATTCCTTCCATCAGCTGATACAGCTTTGCAGTTTTAGTACCACTTCTAAGAGAACCTCATCAGTCAAAAAAGCTTAATGATGCTAAAGCTAACACATTGAATTTTCTTTCTTTTCTGCTTGTTCACTTAGTATGCTCTCTGTTTACATTGAATGATTTGCAAGGTATGCTGTATCAGTATTATATACCATCTCCTAAGAAAATCAAGTGTCTGAATCACCCTTGAACACTGTTCCTATAGGGACAATAATCCTATTCATTTTATTTTCCCAAGAGAATTCACATTCTGGGCACCTGAATATCCTACCAATATCGTTCTCTACAATACCTCAAGACAAGTCCAGTAGAAAAAACTCAGCCTGACTTTATCAGCCAAAATCCACAGCTCAGGTAATAGCTTATGAACAGGAATCCAGTGTGAATAAGGAAACAATTCTGTATCACAGAGCTTTTCTATATTCTGATTGTGATTACAGAGTAGGTCATTTTTCAAAATGTCAGACAGTTTCTTATCAAAATGAGAATGACACAAGATGCACTCTGTCTTGTGTGACTTTGAGTCTCAGACTTAGTCACTGAATTCAGTAAATTAAAAGTAATTGTGGTGGATATATTTTGCAAGACTTATTCCTTCCCTAAAATTTGTGCCTTAGGTTGCCTTCAATGCTTTGAAGTAGTGAACTATTAGCAGAATTATTACATGCAGACAAAATGCATCTAAAATTCAGCTCTCTCTTCTGCCTGGCCTTTTTAGCACTAATAATTTCTCCTAACCAGTAAAAACATCCACACAAAATACAGAGAAAATTTTGCATCACTAAAGTGATGAAATTACTTGGTCAAATGGTGAGCAATTATAGAATTCAGACCCAGTGCTGACTGTGGCATTTACATGCTATCTTTAAATCTTCCTGGGTTCCGGTCCAGTTCAAACACCATGCCCTAGGCAAATTAATCATATCAGAACACCATGTGTGATAAAGCACAGATTTTAAATTTAATTTAATGTAATGTAGAATGTAGCAGTTAGAGGAGAAACACTAGTTGTAACTCATGGATTGTGACATTCTTGTTCAAGTTCTTCAGGCTGTGAACACATCAGTGAACAAGTCAGACTGGAATACTCCTGTCCATTCAGTAGTACTGTAGGCTGCAGTTTAATTACAATTACTTGCCACAGCTGTTTGGCTTAAATTAGGCTACTGATAAATATGGAACAAGTTATACTTTCAAAAACTGCTAGTAAAATAAAGTAAATAAGATTTTAAGTTTCAAGGATAAATTACTCAGTTTTAAATTACAGAAAGTCGTAAAAATTTTGTAATACTGTAAAAAATTAAAACATACTGTCATACACTATTCATCTCAGTAGATCTATCTAGGAACCATTATTTTCAACAAAAAATGTGATAATAGAATTCAAGATGGGAATATATTCTCTTTTTTTTCATTTTTTCATATTAACCAAAAGCAGAGTTAACATACACAAATGCTACTCTGAAAATTTAACTGCAAATCTATTAGCAGGTTTAACTCCTATGTCCACAGGACTTGGTCTGCCAAACAATTACAAAAACATGTGCATGCAGAATGGATTTTCAAGAAGACTTTAATTCAAAGCCTGTCAAAGCACCTCATTTCATATTTCACACATGCATTCTCCTTGGGAGCAAGAAAACACAGAATACTAGATTAAAAATAAGAAGATCAAAGACAAAATTATGAAGATAATTTTCTTTAAATTTCCTGTGTGACTCAGAACTGTGACTCTCATAACTAAAAAAAGCTTATACAAGTATATTTCATCTTAGCAATATTCTTCATGCATTCATACCTCCCTGAGATGCTGAGTGATGTGCATTTTCCATTAGACATTTCCTTTCATTATGTACCTCAACACTTAACTGTTGTTATTCAGCTATTTGTGCAGTGTCTCTCCTAGCAAAGTAGATTAAAATTACTGTCTAATCAGGTGACAGATATTCAAAGCTAGTTTAAGTGAATGTCAAAGTGCAAAGTACTGTAAAACAAAATTAGTTACAGTATTGTTACCTGCTAAAGAATTCCTGATTATCCCCAGTAGTAATGAAACTTCAGAGGCAGCAGAGAGCAGACTCCAACTTGACCAGAGAGAAATTAAGTTATTTAATAAATACATCACTAAAATAAATTAATTAATAATCTATGTCTAAGCCACTGCATTACCAAGTTATGAAAATTCAGTTTCTGAGGTTCTAAAGAAAGCCAGTTTTCATTTTAGAGAGAGATTTGTGAAATTGCTGTATAAGGATTGTGGAAATGGCCTCAATGAATCAGAAATATTGTTGGCCCATTTAATTGTTATTTAAAGTCATTACTTTTCATTTCATTTCTAATCTTTACTATAGATTAGAATAAGAAAAGGAGTATAAAATTTGGAGGGTGACATCAAATTTCCACAAATAGTTCATGAAGAGATCTTAATTTCACATTTTGCACCAGTGTTCAGTTCTGTTCCTGGGAGACATTGATTCATAAATATAATCTTACAAAATGGAAAAAATTACTTTGTCCACCAAGTCCATTCCTTTTGGCTTTCTTATCTTAGCTCTCCTGCTTTCATACAATAGTCATTTATCATTTCTTTATTTGAAACTTATCTAACACTTGGCCTAACTTTCTGCATTCAACCCAACACCTTGATATTTTGTAAAAAATGGGGTTTGTTCATTGTATAACACTGTTTAAATTAAACTTTCTATTCTTCAAAAAGTCATGTATTTTGTATTACAACTTACTGTGACCTTGCCTTTGTGAGCAACTTAGCTGATGTGGCTCTGTTTCTTTTGTTGTATAAGGAACAGTTGCGTGAAAGAAGAGACAACTGGTTCTCCTTATAAACAGTTAAGGGATAATAGGGCCATCCCAGTTCAAAACAATACTTACTTACCTGAGCATGAGATGAAAATCACCTAGTCAAGACCCCAGCAAGCACGGGAAAATTCATAAAACATTTAAATGTGGAAAGGTCAATAGACATCAAAAGCAAATCTTTTTCAAACATAGATTAAACCCATGCATTACCTCAAGGCAGCTTCCTCCTGTAATCTTTAATTAGTAACATAAGAGCAAATGACACAGGAAAAAATTGCATTGAAATGTAACATCATTTATTCCCTATAAGTGGGACTAACGTTCTCACATACACCTCTCCTTGAATAAAATGTTTAATTAAGTAAACTTATTCTTTCCATCTTTCCATCTCCAGAAAAGCTAATTCATGAACTTAACCATAAGAACATTAAATTATACGAGTGTATATTTATATCCTTTAAGAAAACCATCAAATATCAAAAAATATCAAATTTGGCAGTGTCATTTATCTCTTGCAGAAAAATGATTGCTCATACAGTATCCTTACCCTGCTCTAAAGAAGCCTTTCTCTTAATATACTAGAATGCTGGTAGATTCTTTAGCTGGTATAACTCAAATATATACTTAAATATAGTCCAATAATGCTGCACAATTATGTGACAATGCAAACTTTCACACATTTGATAATCAAAATTTAAACCTGTGGTGCTCTGATCTACAAATACTTCTTGGGACTGTTGTTGGTTTCCAAGATTGATTTGTTAAATATATGAGAATATTCACCACAAAATTAGCATTATTTCTTTGGAATCATAAAATCATTAACTTTGGAAATGACCCCTAATCTCATCAAGTCCAACCTTTGACTGAACACAACCATGTCAACTAAACCACAGCACTATATACCAGGGTCAACGAGGCCTTGAGTTTATTGTGGAGCAGATAAGAGAACTGGTTCCCTTTATTTTGTCCATTAGAAAAATCCATTATATTAGAGAAATATAATGTTTTCAAAAGCCCCTTCCTTTTACACTCTTAAACTGTGGATATTATTCTTGAGGAACATGATTCTCCAGGGCTGCCAGCTACAGAAAAAAACCCTGTACCTCACCCAGCGGAAGATTATCCACCAGAAACACCTCAACAGCCCAAAAGGAAAAACATCCAGAGGAGAGAGCAAGGTGGGCAGAGAAACACCCATGCAGGTGCCTCACAGCCCCCTGTGCTGCCAAGAAAAATGGTTGTTGCTTTTCAAAACAGCAAACATATTATATGATCCAGCACAATGCACTGCATTCAGATACAGAATACAACTTAGTGTTACATTCCCTCCAGTCTCGTTAAATTTATCTGTAAAAGTTTAGATCATTCATTGCAAGCTCAAGGTTTCCAAAGTGAAACAAGTCTGGAAAGAATTTTTAAAAACTCATTTTCCACGGGAAAATTGAAACAAGAATGGAAATTGAATGGAAAAGGTGGGACTGACAGGAAATGAAATAATTTTACAGAAAGGAAAATACCCTTCAAAATGCCACCTCACAGACAGGTACATAAAGTGCTGAACACTGTTCAGCTAAGACAAAAAAAGAACTGTAAAGTAACCATTACAAAAATCTATCCTCTAGCAGGATCCTTCATGTGAAAAACAGTACTGTGTCCCATTTAAAGAGGGGAAGAAAAATTGAAGTGCAAATTACTTCTAGAAGCTACAGTTAAGGAAGACAGACATCAGAGCTGGTTGTAGAGCAGAAAAAAAACATCTACTGCTACTATCAGTCACATTCATCTGGAATCTGCATTTTTAATGCTTAGCAATTTTAAAACTTTTTTTTCTCTTTCTGCTATTGTAAGCTTCATAAAAGATAGAAGAACTTAAGAGTATTAATTTTCTTTGAATTACATTCAGCTGAGAAGTCACAGCAGTGTCAAGTTCTCACCTCTTGCAAGATATTTACCTTCTTGGTGTTTAGGGTTTGGTTTTTTTCCTATTCTGGTTTCATTTTTCCCTCTCCCTCTCAAGGGAAGTCTTGGAAACCCTCATTGCACTGACCATTTAAGTAGAAAGCTTTTTTGCTAACTGTTATTAAACACCTCTGTGCTATGATCTACATTAAATTTGAGTTCTTTTTCTTATTTCATTCTTTTCATACACTTCTTAAGTCTTCTTGAAGGGAATTTGTTCCTACCATGAATGAAGTACAAAGATGTTTTGCATCAAGTACTCAAGCCTATTTCCAAATGAAACAGCCTTAAGCTTCAATATTTTTACAGCACGGTCCTCTGATAAACTGAAGGAGGAACTGGCAAGTCAGTCAAAAATACTTTGTTCAGAAAAACTTCATTCACTTCCTACTGGTATTTGGCCTAACTTCAATTAAAGTGCAAAGCCAAGGCCTTTACATTTTAAAGTGACTAGTCATTTTGGTCAGTTCAGTCAACATTTTGAGAGCATGTACGTGTATCACATCTTCCGAAAATGCTGAAAACCTTGTCACATCTGGCTCTATGAGGGCATTCAAACTGGACAAAAAAGTTCAAAAAAAGTGAAAGTGTCTCCTAAGTACACTACTTTCAAAAGTCAATTTTGCTTTCATAATTCTTGGGTCCATTTGAGGGTTGGGGGAGCAGCACAAATTGACAGATGTACTTTATATTAAGCATAGTTGATTTGCAGTTTTATGTACTTTACCAGTACGTATTTCATTAGCATGTAAAAATTAATCTTTTAATAATTATAACATATTTATGAAATACATCTTCATAAATAGGGTAAATAAAACACTTCCTAAGGCATCACTTACATTTTCCACTAGTGCCTTCATTGCATACAGTCACAAAACTGCATCAGATAAAACTGGCTTTATTACTGCACATCAGCAAAGAAGGAAAAAAAAAAAAACCAAATAAAATACATCATGTATTCTACATTTGCCACCAATATCACTCTCAGCAGGGAGAATTTCTGTTGGCATTCAGAAAGCATTAACTATGCTACAGAACTGCAGGAAGGGGAGATCCAAAATTAACTGTATTCCAGTTCATTTTGATGGTTTGTCAACTTTTTGGTTTTTTCTTTAATCATCCACTCAGGAATACAGTAATGAGTCCAAACCATTATACCCAAGACTTAAGAAGACATCTATGTGATAAGATATTCAGTTTATTCAATTATTAGCATTAGAGTTGTCCCATATTTTCTCAAGTCTCACTGAACCCCTGTGGCAAGGGCTGACATTTGAAAAACCAAAATAATTGATTGCATAAGTCCCACTGTACTGGGCACTATATGCATAGTATGAGGAGCCTTTACTTGAAAACAGAGCAATTTACACCAAAATAGATAGTGAGGGATTGTGACACTGATGAAAAATGTGAAGGACAAAAATTAGAACCTTAAGGTGGTGCTTCTTGTGTAAACCAGATCTGCATACAAGAATAAAGTTTTGAATCTCTAATTTGAAGTTGGAAGGGAAGCGTGTCAAGATTTAGAAACTAAGCTTCCTATTTGTTAATTTATTTTTCACATTACCATGGAAACAATCTTTCTGTGTATGTCTTCAGGGAGAAGAGGGGGAGGGCTGAATGAGGACAAATGCATGCATCTTACATAGAGACACCTCAATAAACCATCCATGATTTCTAAGGCATGCTGTCATTCCTGTGTCAAATTAATGCTATTCTACATCTTTTTACCAAAATTTTTGTAAATACCAGCTTAGCTGTGTGAATGCAAATGTTAACTACTTCTAAAAGCCTACTTTAAGTGTTGAATGTTGCCATTAGCTAAATACAAATGGCAAATATTCATGCACAGAGATGTTAAGGATAACTTTTAGTTTACTTTAAAGCCTGCAACGTCAAGTTGACAATGGTTGTGCATCTGGGATAAGACACAGAGTTGCTGTCTCTCAGTCCAACGGCCACACTGAAAGACTTGCAAGGCAAAGCTAATTGTCTTTTGGGGCACTGCATGGATGTGAACGTTACAACCCACTCCAGAAGGCTGAGTAACCCAGATCCTTGTTAATAGATTCCTTGGGTTAGATTAGAGTGAAACGACACTGAATAATTGGTGGTTATAAATATTTGTGTGTATATTTAAAAACCCACATATATTATATTATGTTATGTTATGTTATGTTATGTTATGTTATGTTATGTTATGTTATGTTATATTATATTATATTATATTATATTTATTATATTATGATGTTATGTTATGTTATAACATATCTTAATATATATTATAAATATATAATGTACTATAAATATATAATGTATTATAAATATATTTATATATTTACGTGTGTATATATACACACATATGTAGGGTCTATTTTAGAACAATTTGGTTGCAATGGAAAGCAGCTATGTAGCCACTTTGGTTTTTATTGTCTATAGTAATACGAAAACATGAAAACATAAAAATAACTCTTAGGAAAATATATAAGGAAAAGAGCTAAAGAGGAAGAAAGGATGAGTAGAAAGATATCACAACCTGTGAATCCAACAAAGTGGGCAAAGTCCTTTACTGATCTTAACAATGTGTGAGAAGCTAACCATTAGCATCACAGTCTCTCACAATGAGATATATTATATATATTAATCTTCTAACATCATCAGGTATCTTCCTACAGCTCACCTCTGTTGATAGGTTTGGAATTAACCTTACAGATACAGAATTTGTCACCTTAAGAATTTGTCCCCTGAGTACCTCTGCTACAGAAACCCATTGTGCACTATACCCTGTTTATAGAGATATCTGCTCACAGGTAACCATATATGTGTATAAATCGTATTAGTTTGGTCTCAGAACCGAAAAACATAAAAATTTGTTAGGATAAAAACAAAAGAAAAAATTCTTAGATTTCTCATATAAATCAGTTATTTTTGAGACTTTAAATTCCTTAAAAATATGCTGAGACCAAATCTCAAATTAGCCTCTATTCCCCAAAACGAATACCATTTTAGTACAGCCCTTTAAAATTTTAGATTACCCTGCAGTGAACAACTTTATTATAATCATTCAAAGCTGTAGAGATACCCATACATATCCTTGTGAATAAAGAACCTGGGTATCTTATCATGTAACCAGGCTATTATGGTCACTTTCACATGCTTTTATTCTGCTTTAAAAATAATTTTTTTGTTTCAAATGAAAAAAACATCAATTGGAGAGACAAGCAAAATCTCTAATTCTCAAACTGACTATTTTCTTAGACACTGCCTCTTGCCCCAACCCAAAAAAGTCAAAACCCACCAGGAGCCATCCTCAGAGAGCTTATCATCTCACTGAGAACACAATCCAAAAACGACTACAGTCTAAGGTCTGGAAACAGATCAGTCATTCTCCATTCCCTGGCCAAAGTTAAACCATAACACAAGCAGTAACAGCACTGGGCAACAAATTACACCTGTAAAATAAAGCCTTGCTCTCACTAGTTAGTGAAAAAAATTATCCTGGTTACAGAAAACTCAGAACAACAGAAAGCTGCCCTGTAAAATAAATCATTCAGAGCATTTCTGGTAAAGAGTTACCTGAAGTTGTTGATTGTGTCCTCCTCTATGCTGACTCCAGTCTTACTTTTCTTTCCTCTACTGCTGAGACAGCTGTGCTAACAAATGCTGACAAGAATTTTTTTGTCACGGTTTGCATATTCCTCATAATCAAGGTCAGGCAAACAAAATATATAACATGGTGATGGCTGGCACCTGAATGCTGCAAACACCTCCTGCAGGCTGTAAAATAAACATCTATTTTGCATTTATTTAATATTTTACACTTTAATGAATGTGTATGTTGCATTTGGCCACTATTTTACATTACTGATTTGGCTGATAAACATTTAGCTTTTCTAATATTGAGTTTCTTTACTTGTTCCCTTGATGCATATGCTTGGAGGACAGGATAACTGACCTCTCAGAAAATACTTAATAGCCATGGGAAAAAAATTACATTATTTCAGAAATCCAAAACACCTAACTAAAAGATTTAGAGGAAATTTGTAATTTTCACTGTGTTACCTACCATTCAAGTGAGAATTATTTATGTGTAATATTTTCTTCTTCTGATTTTGACTGATCTGAAGATTTATACAGAACTCAAGAGCTCAAAGAAAACACAGTAGCAGAAACCTAGTTTCCCCACTGCTTTCTTGTAAGATGTACATTTAAATAAACAACTACTCAGGCTTTCGGTGTAATCAGTAGTTTCAGTCTAGATCATTCACTCCTAAACACATTATAAAGAAGGGTAAAGGAGCAATTCTTCCTATCAGGAAAGGGAATGAAATCCTGAAATCAAAGTCTAATATACATTCTGGAAAGGAGATTCTCATTGAAATTGCAAGATTTCATTGCCTTTCCTGAAAGGAAATTCTTCCTTTCAGAAAAGGCAATGAAATCTTGAAATCAGGAAACAAACTCTAACACACACTCTGGAAAGGTGATACGATCAAATAAAATGTAATTGAAAAAAAAAGAAAATTTGGAAATGGAGTGATTACTTGTCAAAATTACTCCAATTCACGTCCTGAAATCAGGGAAGAAATGCAAATAAAGAGAGAAAAAACTGTAGAAATTAAATCTTAAAAATAAAAAAAAAAAAAAAAAGGAAAAATTTTGAAACCAAGTGAAAGCAATAAAAGTGAATGGGATGACATGAAGTGCAGGGAAAGGGACTGGAGTTTGCCCATTTAATCATCATTGGAACCACAAGATTTCATTTCCGTTCCTGAAAGGAAATTCTTCCAGTAGTTTCCACACTTCTTTCTTGTAAGATGTATATTTAAATAAACAACTATTCAGGATTTTGGTGTAATTGGTAGTATGAGTCTAGATCATTCACTCCTAAACACATTGTAAAGAAGGGTAATAAATTTAAATCCTCTTTTATTGTCAAACTAAATTGAGAACACAAAAAAATCAAAGTTAGAAATAGATATATTCATTTTTACTTACTGACTGAAATTCCATAGACATTCTTATTTCACAACAGACGAAATCTAACACCATTCTTCAGTTTATATATCCTGGCCTGTTTAAGGATACACTTATTTTTTATCTGTAATCAGAATACTTCTCTAACTCCATGGAATATTCTTTCAATATGCGTTTCGCGTTTCTTCATTTGCAAATGATTTTATTTTTATCACACTCCATGTCATTCTTGACTTGAAGATCAGTTAAATGGCAAGAATTCATTCATGTTATAGTGTCACTCCTATGGAAGAGTCACATAAATAGTGAGTTATTTACCAAAAATCTATCCTCCTTTCTCTTTGAACTAACATTCTGTCAGTCAGATATTTCATTGATTAGTCTACAAAGAATCATTAAGTATCAAGAAACAAGATATTTCAGGTGCTCAATTAGCCACCAGATGGAGGCCACATAGTCTCGAAATGCTGTAGAAGCATATGGTCATTAAACATGAAAAATGAGTACAAGTTTTGTAAAGTGGCTACAGAATACAGAATGTAAAATCAACCCAAGCTCCTTATGCGACTGGACTTCCATAGGATTTAAATTAAACTCACCATATGTGTTTAACCTGCAAAAAAAGTCTCTGGTTTCATCTGTGTGAATCTCTCCTGCTAATAAAACTCCAGCTGACATTGTTTTGCAATATAAGGTTTTGTAGAAAACACATGGATAATAAAAACTCTGCCTCACCAATCTTAGAATAGAATGTTTTACTCCACCTTAGACACAGTTTTCTTCAGTAAACGACCAGTGTTTGTCTTATTGGTAGGGGTCTTTTTAAAAGAAAATAATTTCAATACTTAAATGGAATCCAAGTCCCAGGGTTTCCATAAGGCAATATAAAATACTTTGTACAGATTCACAGCAAAGTGAGTGCAGGTAGTCAGTATTATCTCACACAACAGAGAAAGTGAGACAAGCAGGAAAAAATTTTGTCCCATTTATTGCAAATCCAATAAAAACCTGGTATTACAATTCAAGAAAATTTGAGCCAAAGCTAGTGAGACTTTTTTGAAACATAATCATATTACTCCAGGAATAAGAAGATGAAACTACAAGGAGAAGAAGAAAAGCCAAGTGTTAGGAGAACAGGCTTACTGCTGCCATCACTACTAGAGGGATGAGAAGGACTGGGAATGACAGCAGTCCACAGAGAGGATTAAAAGCTCCCTGAGAAATGATCACTGATCTACTTTCCTTTCCCTCCTCCCAGAGGCAGCAGTGATAGGCAGCTTGGCTCTCCTGGACCTGGTGTAGAGAACAGACGCTTTGCTGCAGGCCTGTTCCCCAGCACCTTGCACATGTTGGGTCAAGACCTCTCCTGGCTCTCTTTTGGCCAGCCCCACAGCTGCTCCACTCCAGCACTCTCAGGCACCTTGAACAAGCAAGCATGAAGAAAAGGTTAAACAGTACCCTCCCTCTATTGCCTGACTTTACATTCCCTGCTTTAAGATCTAAAGCTAGAAGTGAGCAGGGACATGCCTTGCTTGGCTGTGATAAAAGCAGCAGTAAAATGTGCACTTTGAACCACAGTTTGGTTACTGGAAATTTGATTCCTTGTGGATCTGGCTAATCCTAGGCCAGAACTAGCTCATATTTCAACATATCACTTCTTTCACTTTTCAAAATGAAGAGTAGCTGCACATCAAAATCAGAAAGAGAGAGGAAAGAGATGTCGTATGACAAGGTTTTACCTTTTGTTTCTCCTACATGATCCTCTGAGGATCAAAGATGCTGTACACAAAGGGCACTGTAAAATCTATTCTGAGTTTATCTGCAAAGAGAGATGGTGGTTTTTTTCCATGTAGGAACTTTAAAAGTCTCTTTTCCTACTGAGCACTCTGCAACACTCTTTTCCATTGCTGTGAACACAAAAAAATTGTTACTTATGTCCAGTTTGTGCAATCACATAGCCAAGAAGTTCAATTTAAAATACAAAATTGTGACAAAAGAGTTTATCCTTCTTATATTTACAAATTATACAATTTAAATTTCATTTTACTCTTTGTCTCTGACCCCTAACTCCTACTGTGAGAGTGAATACTCCTGTTTTATAATTTTTATGCTCCTGTAAAGAGTACTATTAGGACACATAGAAGTTGGAGAGGAAAACATAAGTTTTAATGACATTTGATCATAAAAATGGACAAATTTTTTTAGAGAAAGTCCCCCTGACAAAGCATGTATATGGTTATTTGTTATAGTTTGGGGGGAAATCCAATATAAGTTTGTTATAAAGTAAAGATTTGTCTTCAGTCTAGAACTGGAGTTCCCATTAGAGCCCCAAAATACAAACACCCACAGTTAAAAGCCAGTAATATCATTTCATTGCAAGGACACATGGCCTTATTTTGGAGCAGGAAAGCAAACTGGAGTCTTATATAGCCCAGCCAAGATACAGATGTCTCTGTCTCTCAGAAGAGAGGTGACCAGTGGTTGGTGGATCAACCACATCACTGCAGCACCACTACTCATTCTGTGTTACTCTTGTGCCATCTGTCCACTCACCCACAGGACTATTTTGTTAGGCAATCCCTTAGAAGTGCATTATATAATTGATGGAGGTTGTGGAATACTGGAGAAGGCATGAAGTAGCAGTCCCACCTCAGACCACATAACTTGATGTGCTGTACATTTCTTGGACTACATGAAGCAATTGCATGTGTATTTAAAAAATAAGTGTATCTTTCCATTTTCTTCTTAATTCATAATTATCTCTCCAGATACTGTTACCATGATTGTGACTTTAAACAGATTTTACAGCCAAATAACATTAAAGTGTGGCAATTAGTGCTTTTGAACACACACAGTCTGATTTGTGAAATAGGATTTTAAGTAATAAGCCATCTGTTGCTCTCAATTTTAATTGTTGCAATAATTATGTATTTTTATTTGTGATCTTAATTTAGACCACAATTTATCAACAGGAAATAAAAGACACTATTTGTTTTCATCAATTTACTGAGCTACTTTTAATATTTTAATCTGTTCTGGTACAAACAGATTAAAATAAAGGCCAGTTCCTAATGAAATAAAAGCATACTTTTGTACTTGAAAAAAGTCTGCACATGACAGAAGCAAATCAAAATTATGTCAATAAACCAAATTTTTCTTGAGGCCTCCATTTCTAGAAAGTACTGCTCAAATATTTATGTCAAGCAACTGCTATGCTTGCTAAGACATAAATAACCAATAACCCATAATATACAGCCAAAATGGTCTATAAACATTTTAGACTCCTTGCCATGCCAGAATCTATATTAAGCCAGCTAATGACCAAGGAAGTACTCCCAGGTTAAGAAAACCCTTTTGACATAAAGAAAAAGAGGGAGTTACTCTCTGCCTTCTTTGTTTCCTGCTAATGGGAGTAAATCTGAGGAAACACATGACCACAAGTGGAAATGTTCCTCAAGAGTATGCCCTGCAATCTCTACTGTTTGGAAGATGACACAGTCTGGCCTATTTGGTGATGATCCCCTTGCCAGGAACTGGCAAAGTGATCTGAAATTAGACAAAGCCCTAAGCTTAAGAATCAGATCATAATGACCTCTACACAGTTTTGGAAAAAAAACATTATGCTAGGACCAGAGTCAGAATATCTACTAAAGCAGGCAGTGTTAAGGGTAGAATATTGCTGCAAACTTCCTCTTAAAATTTATAAAATTTAATGTACCTCAGAAAGAGACTGTATTGGTTTGGAAACATACTTTAAAATAAATACCTGTATATCTGCTTACAAAAAAGCTTCTATACCATTTCTCCTATAATGCCATGACAGAAACTGGAACGTAACAGCATAATATCTTATATACTCCAAAACCATTTAGCTGTTTAAGTGTCTTAATTGCATGACAGTATAGCAGACAGATATTTTATGCTTAGAAAGTCTACTTTATATTTAAACTATGAAATCTTGAGACAAAGTTTATGAAAATCAAAAAGCATTCAACCCTTTTTTAGGCCAAAAAAATTTAAAAGTATTCAGACACCTAATTGAAAGAATGACAGCATGAACCCTAATGCAATCTAAAACTGTCCCTGTTGGAAGTCAGAGTGAAGAAATAGATAGGTTTAAGCTTTTTCCAGATTTATAGTCTCAATGTTTCCCTTCATAAGCATAGTATACAGTCTTCACCGATCTATCCATGAGCAGCAAATTCAATTTTCAGTAAAACAAACATTTTTCCATACAAAAATCAGGAGATAATGAAAATACTTCATTTTATAAATCAATTAAATATCCCCATAAGAATTACAGCAGATAATAAAAGGAGATCATGTTCAAACAGATGACCAGAATTAAATAAAGAGAGCTGGTTTTTTTTTCTGAGCTGGATAATCTCAGCTAAAATGCACCTTCTGCAATGCTTCTGCAAACTCTACAAATTATTTCCACTGAAAAAGATTTTCCTGTTTGATCATGTAAAATACCCTAAGCCAATCAAAAAAAACACAAAAACCAGTAAGCAACTTTCACATAAATTGCCAGATTTACCTTTCAAGATGAACTCTAGCTTCACCATTAAAAGTTCTAATTTACTCATGCTGAGAGGTATTTGAGACAGGCATAGGAAAACTCACTCTGTAGTAACCATTGGTAAACACTAAGTTTGAATGGCATCTCCACAGGTTCAAGGTTAAAACACAGCCTGAACAGCAGCATTACAGGCAATGGGCTGTGGGGAGAGAAGAAATCAGGCCATGAGAGGAGTTGGGTTAAGGTTATTTTCCTCTTCTGTTCTTTTTAAGAAGGTTAAATTCAGTCAGGTCAAAGCTCAAAAACAAAACAGGAGTGATTTATAAGTATTTTCCATGCAACTGAATGTTTGGAGCAACTGAAAAAATTGTTAACTTGTTTATTTGTTTGTTTTATTCATATTCAGAGACAAAATAAACAAGGCATCATTTTGTTTATTTATTTTAGCCTTGTAGAACTGAAAAGAAATGAAGTGATAATAATTTTTTGTTCTTCATTGGTTAATTCCTTTCTACAGGATTTAAACTGTTGCAGTGGTGTAGTGTCTATGTTGAAGTACAGAGCAAAAAACACAAAATGCACACTTGTCCCTGCCCTCAAGATTTAACTAAAATTTAGTTACTATATAGTCTATATGTTTCTCTTTTAACACTATTTTTAGCTATATCTTTTAATTTGTCTCTTTGTCAGACAAGCACACAATCCAGGGGGGAAAAGAACATGGGGAGTAGAGGAGGGGGCAAGGGAAAGGGATCTTGTTATGCCTAATATCATTATTTTTTAATAAGCACCAAATCCCAACAACAATCTATCCACAATTTTTGGAGAAAAAACAAAACAAAACAAAACAAAACAAAACAAAACAAAACAAAACAAAACAAAACAAAACAAAACATCAAAGCAAGAACCCTGATAAAATCCTGCACGTGTCCAGAATGGAATAAACTATTGTGAAGATTTATCAAGTCTGAGGGTTGGCCTGCAACTTCTCAGAGCAGCTTAATAATAGAGATAGAACTTCTCTGGACATGCTTTGTAAAAGAAAAGGTTTTAGTAATGACAAAAATAACAAACATCATAGACTAAAAGAAATATAATCCAACACAGTGTAGAGAACTTTCACTGGCTATGGCAGTCCAAAAAACAACTGAGCTCCTTTGTGCAGTCCCTTTAGTACTCCATGGTCCAGGTGGGCTGTTTGGCACCTTGACCAATGAAATTGGTAACAGGCTTTGAGGTACACTTCCAAAGCCCAATCAGAGCTCCTGTGCTGGCACTGAACCAATTCCAATGAGAAGGCTCTGGAAAGTTCTAGTTTAACTTCCTTACACCTTGCAAGGTAAACCGAAACTTTTTTCCTTATATAGAAGCACCTGCTCAGGTGAGGGGGGCATTCCTGCCGAACCCCAAAACCAAACAAAAAAAAAATCAGTGCCACAGCCTGGCAGTGGAATATAATTATAAACTTGATCCAGACAAAGAATTTAACAAGTACTAAAATCTTCAAAATTGCAACTTTATGACTCCTGTCCTCACCATTTCTTTTATAGCAGGTTTTTTTTTTACGCATGCACACTAATGTGCCCCACCTGCCAAGCTGACACATCCACTTTTTATACTACCCCTGAGCTCCAGACAAGGAGGCGGAAATTATGAATTTTGCATTGCAGTGACTTGTTCACAGTTGTGGGAAGTTGGTTCTTCTGCAAGTACTGAAGTCACACATTAGAACTACCTTTGTGGTGCTTGTGAGAAACTTTGATGACAGAGGCCAGTGAAGTAATGAGACAGAAACATCTTTATTTTAAGAAACACTTTTGCAGCGATTTGATAAAAAAGAGTCAGTGTAGAATCTCATTGCTTTACAGTGTAACTCTTTATTAAAGACCAGATGCTCTCTACTTTATCCACATGATAAAAACTACACAGTAAGCATTTCTTTTTTTCTGGTTACAAATCTTAAACAGACGTACTCGTCCCTTTAGTTAAACACCTTTGAGAAGCAAGGAGTGTTAGTGATTTTGGTAGAGCAGCATAGGCAACACTACCACTACAAGATAAAAACATTCACTTAATTGCTATCCCACTTCCAACATCCTAGTACTCCACAGAGAGGAGTAGCCACCTGTCCATCCCCACTGCACTCCCAAAGCACCACGTGCCTGCTGAGTTCAACACCAGGAGGAAGTTTGAATATTAGTGCTTGGCAGTAACAGACAACAGAACACTCCCTGTTTTCCTCCAAAGACAGGCAGGACATTGGATTTGCACTAGTCTCCACAGGGCTTGTGGCAAAAGTAAAGGTGCCTGGCAATGTTTTCTCTACCAACAAATTAAGAGCCAGGTCTCTATGGCAGAACCAATTAGCACCAATTGTGTTACTCATCTAGGAAGGAGTAGTTTAAAAAATTGCTACACAAAGCTGTCGTTGCCTTAGCCATTTTTGCTGCACACAAGCATTACATGCTCCCATGAACTCTTCTCCTCTTAAGCCTCTCCTTAGTGTTTTAGGTTGATTTTAGGTTGATTTTTCTCTCATATGAAAGAATATTCAGTTCCAGGTCTGTAAGCATTTAGAAAGTCTTGCCAAAGAAACACAATCTTTTGATGGTCCTCAAAGCAAAACTTCTTCTCTTGGGAAAATGTTACATTGGTTGAAGCACTGGAAAAAGTCAAGAATATATTCACTTTGATGACAGATAAAATGTAAAAAAATACTTCAGAATTAGGAGGTGTTGCAAACAATGCAGCTTTCACAATATTGAGAAAAAAACCCCAGCCAGCAGCATTCACACACACATCAGATTTTATATTTTTCCTTCTCACTTGGCTTCAACAATAAACAGGTTATCTTTGACAAATTTTGCATTCTGGAAATGCTACAAACACTAAAACTATCCAGCTTCAGGGTTCATGAATTTACGATAATGATATAACAAATGAAATTTATATCTTAGAATTTCATACTGCTGAACTTATATCAAACTTTTCTTTTATTATGCACTTCTTTTTCTGGCTAGATTTTTATGAGTGGCTGGGTGTTGAAAATATTTCTGTACTTATTTAGTGATAAAGTGGCTGTTGTGCTTATTAAATATATGTTATTTTATATATAAAATTTATAAAGCAAAAGCATTTACTCATACTGAAGAAGTAGAAGCATAGAATGATAGAATGAATTAGATGGAAAAGACCTCTAAGATAATTGACTCTGACCATTAACCTAACACTGCCTTCTTCACCACTAAACCATGTCCTCAAATGCCATCTACACAGTGTTTGAATGCCTGCAGGAGCGGTGACTAAAACAGTTCCCTGAACAGCCTCTTGCAACGTCTGACAGCCCTTTCTATGAAGAAATTCTTCCTAATATCCAGTCTAAACCACTGGCATGACTTAAGGCCATTTCCTCTCATCATATTTCATGTTATTTGAGAGAAGAGACTGACCCCCACCTCATTACAGCCTCCTTTCAGGTGGTTATAGAGAGTGATAAGTTTCCCCTGAACCTCCTTTTCTCCAGACTAAACCCAGCTTCCTCAGCTGCTCCTCACAGGACTTGTGCTCCAGTGCCTTCCCCAGCACCTCAATGTCTTTACGGTAGCGAGGGGCCCAGAACTGGACACAGCGCTTGAGGTGACCTCACCAGTGCCCAGTACAGGGGGACAATCACTGCCCTGGTCCTGCTGGCCACACTCTTGCTGATACAGGACAGGATGTCACTGGCCTCCTTGGCCATCTGGGCACTGGCTTATGTTCACAGGGGCTGACCAGGACCCCAATGTCCTTTTCTCCTGGGCAGCTTTCCAGTCACTGTGCCCCCAGCCTCTAGCACTGCCAGGGTTGGTATGACCAAATGTCTGGACCCAGAACTTCACCTTATTTTACCTCATACCACTGGCCTCCACCCATCAATCTAGCCTGCCCAGATCCCTCTGCAGAGCCTTCCCACCTTCCAACAGGTCAACACTCTTCCCTCCCAATTTCATTTCATTGGCAAATTTAACTTACTGATAGAGCGCTCGATCCCCTCATCTGGATCATTGATAAGATATTAAACAGGACTGGCCCCGACACTGAGCCCTGTGGAACACTACAAGTAACCAGTTGCCAGTCGGATGTAATTCTATCCACACCCCCTCCCTGCTCACAGCCTTCCAGCCAATTCTTTTACCCAGCAGAGAGCACATATATCCAAGACATGAGCAGCTAGTTTCCCCAGGGGAACACGGTGGGAAATGACGTTCTTAATTTCATGCTAAAATTTTCAAATCACTAATTAGCATGAAGAAAGCTCCATAGTGTCAGCTAATTCAGAGTCACTGAAGAAAATCAATGCAGTTAAAAAGTTTTTGAAGGAGGTCATAAAAGATACTATTTTTGCATCACTTTCTCAGTCTTGATTTCTTATACAGTTTCACAAGTATTAATGAGCCTGCTCAGAATTATTTGAAGAAACACAGGTTTGGAAAATAGTAAGTACTACTACTATTGGCAAGCACTGAAGAGTTAATGTTACTGCTGGGTGATTACTTGGGGAGCATCAATAGGTGAAGAGTTCTAAATAACAAATGGATTCAGTGGGATCGATTAAACCAAGACTTCATCTCAGTGAGTTCATTTTCTTCTTTTCATTTTCTATCTGTTTGTTTGGGGGTTTTTTCCATGCATATACACAAAAAGCATTGTTTTCTGCTAGAGATATTTTTATTTTCCATTGCATCCAGGTAAAACCCATGAGGACTCTATTGCACCAAAGGGGTGACTGACAAGTTACCATGCCCTCTAGTGAGACTACCAGCTTCTCCAGCTGCTAGACTGATACCTTATCAGGAATCCTGCACCACACAACCACAGGATTTTGTAGTCTGAATGCAGACTAGAGAAGAAATACAAATCCTTGGACAAAGCTTACTCTCTACTGTAAGAAAAATGTCACAAGCTATCACATGAAATCATCCACAAAAGGCATGAGATACAAAGGATAGCAGGAAAAATATTTCCCAAACTGCTCAGTGAGAGACAAAAAATGAAATGACAAGCAAATGTAATTTACAGACAAAACCAAAAAAAAAAATGAAAATTTTATTTACATGTATGAGCTTTAACTTCTAGAAAATATCTGATAAAGATCAAGCTTGCTGACAGCTAGCATCAGTAGTGGTCAACAACCAGATTACAAAAAGTATAGAATTGGCTAGTGATTCTCAATTGATTACACAGTGCTGGTGAAATTCAGGCTGCAAGACTAAATGTTAGAGGAGTTAAACTCAGTTTCACTTTTGAAAATTAGTAAGGAACTAGAGGGGTACACAAGATCAGAAAAATTACTTGGGACACACTTAAAATGCAGTTAAAGTGGGTAAGAGCAAGATAAATATAAACCAGTTAAATATTAATTGTTGGGAAAATACTGTCAAAGATTCTAAAAATAAACTGTAAGCACAGAAAAGAAGAAGACTGATGGGCACCATGAAAACCAAAATATGTTTAACTCATGTAATTTCTTTCTGCAAGAGAATGATAGGTTTTGGTATAGGGGCAGATGCAGTAGGAGGAAGATACTTTGCCTTTATCCAGATTTTTGTCACTTGTTTAAGATAATATGTTCATACCACAAAATAGGGTACAGTAGAATGATAGTGTTGCCCAGGAAGAGTCATCACTGGTTCATTATCAAATGGGGAACACACAAAGAAGGTTTTGCATGAGTCTGTCCCACTATTGGCACTGTTCAGCACGTTTTTAATGGTTAGGATGAGAGAGTACATGCATTCAATCTGCAAGCTGAAAGCAGCAGCAAACACATCAGACAGCAGAATCAATTGGGATTTGAACCACACATTACATTGGGAGAAGGCACACAGAAAAAGATGCAGTTTACTAAGGGTGGAGGCAAAATTCCATACCACACTCCGTGGAAGCAAGGGAGATACAGTGAATCATGATGTGATCAGGAATTGTGAACATCAAGCTGCTAAAATACATACACACAATAGAAACCTCATTTAAAAGTGTGAAATAACCCTCCTACTACCCAGCTGAATGCTTCCAAGCAAAGATTAGTACACTTTCCAGTCTAGTCACAGCAACTGAGGGATACAAATCAAATGGTGGTAGGACAGTTGAGTGGTGAGAATGATCAGTGATTCAGAATACAGAATGCTTTTCCTTAGAGAGTTCTTCAATAAGAAAAATCTTCAGTAGTAAGGAAAATTATATATTGAAAGAGAACATGGAAATTTAATCACTGGTTATTTTCAGAAGGAAGTTGAATACCTATAACACAGTCCTGCCTTTGAGCAAGGTCTCTTCTTCAAGTCTTGTTTTCTGTAACACACTGATGTGATTTCTTTTACAAGGACAGGAAATTAACAGACTAGCTGGAAAAACTTTTAGTGTGTAAAATCAGTTCATTTACAGTGACACACGAGGCCATGCTCATTTCTTTGCCAATAGGATTGAAAAGTGGTCTCATTTCCTCTCCCTAGGAGAAGAACTGAAGCTGCACACACACTCAAAATCTCTATGCTAAACACCAAGTAAGCAGCTTCCAGTTATAAGAAGTTACAAACAAGTTACAAAGATTTAAAAATGAATCTACAAAGTTGTTACTAAGACAATTATTAGAAGTTTTACAAAGATAGAGCTTTATTCTAATTATAGTTTGCATTTCTGATGTGAAATCTCTGGGTCATATGACTGAGTTACTGTATTGCTCTCCTTAGCAATACAATTGACATTAACTAGTGCTTGTGGGGCTCATCTTCTCTCAAAAATCAATACCAGCAGACAATTTAGGCTCAAATAACGTTTGTGGTAGTTCTTTAATTTTCTAATGATACCATGAAATTGTTCTTTAGATTTAGCAGACATTTGGTCTCAGTGCTTTGGAAAATAAAACCAAAATTAGTCACTTCTTGAGCCTCAGTCTGGGGACAATTCACTTTTCAGGTGTTATTTTCCTCAGAACACTGTGAAGAAAAACACCCACATGTGAAGGGGTTTTCTTTAAATAACTGTTTGCAAAATAACAGCTAAAACATGTTTCTAGTTCTTTTCTTGATGACTCAAAAATACGGCAGAAATATTATTGAAGCAGATGATTTTCCACTATGTATATTGCCTATAGAGTTAGAAAACATTCTTTGAAAGTGCCTAGGTTGCGAAGCTCATATATTGTTTGCTTGTCAAACAGCTTGAAGAGCCAGACAATACCATTAGACATGGTATTGAAATGATGAATTGATGGATGGATTATCCTCACCTGCTGTGTGTTGTTTGCTAACGACATTTTAGTTAGGCTTTCCTGGTTCCTTTCAGTTCTAACAAATTGTCTCCAAAATGTGGATTCATCTAATTTAAAAACCAGATTCCCAAACCAGAAAATTAAAAACCACAGTTACAAATACAGGTAGAGAAATATACTGCATATTGGTTTGCTAGAAAATGTTTCTATATTACTTTAGTTCAATGTCACCTCTGGAATATAAGGTATATTTTCTTTAAGGACCTGATGACTACACCCTAGATATTTAGACCTTTTTTGACAGTCCATTGTTATTGCTAGCCTTATCAGTTTCTTTTCTGCTTCTACTCCTGTTCATTTCCTTTCCTAGATATGAGCAGTTAGTGTTTCATGGTTTCTATTCAGTCTTTGAGTGCAATATATTTTATTGTCCTGGTTTCTTAACATTTGCTATAATTTTCTATCTCTTACAAAATTTATGCTGATATCTGAATGTCTTCACATGTGGATAGCTCTTCTATTATGTTTCATCTCTTTTCAGCACTTTCCAAGTTTTTCATATCAAATAGAATAGAGAATAAATCCTAACACTGAAATGAAAAAATAATTTTTAAAAAGCCACTAAAGGAAATTACTCCTCTATTATCCTTAACTAGGCCATAGCCACACCTGTTATCAACACCTATAAAGAACTGGATACCAAATCCACTATGATTACTTGGAGCTTTATCACATGAAGGTAGGCTATGGTTCACAGCGGTTCTGGTGAAGTTTCTCACAATAAGCCTCTATATTTTAATCAGTTAATGTATATCCATCTAGGCATCACTTTCCTAATCATTCAGAAACTGTCCTCTGTAACAGTGTTGAGAAATTGTTCAGCTGGCTCAATCTCCATAACAGGACTTAGCACCAATTGTGTATCTGGCAGGATGAGAAAGTTTGGAAAGATGGACAAAAGAGGAAAGGCTTATACAACAAGTAAGGCTCATAGGGCCAGTTTCTCTGTTCTTACATTTCTTTGCTACTTTAAAGCTTACATTAAGGTACTAGTAATTGTCTGAGACTCAAATAGATTCAAAGACAAAATGTTTTAGAGACAAATACTCATACATTGTGTAACAACTTTGGAAGGGAAATCATGGACTTACCACCTTTTATTGCAGCCCTGGAAATTTATTTTTAGAATAGTCAAGAGAACCAACAGTCTATCAGAAGACCACGTTTCTGATTTCAGTTATCATTCCACAAAGATAATAGGTACCTCTTTTATCACTAATTAATGCAGGTCTCCATGTCCTCATTATAGCTTAAGATCATCAAATCTGGAAGGGATACTGAAACTAAAGGAGGCACAGACTTTAATATTTCCACCAGAGAGACATTTGGTCATTTTCAACAGAAAAGTAGGGCATTATTCAAAGTATGATTCAAAAATAGACTGAAGGCATGAGTCAACCTCTCTTTTGTCTACTCTTCTGTGTCATTACCACTGTAATGTTACCTTTAGTGAGGACTGAGTGGTCTGCTGGGCTGCAGCCTAGTAATAGAATTATTCATATACTTCATTAACCCACAAATCTATAACAGATCTTTTGCTATCATTACACATATAATGAAAGTTTGCCTCCTAACTAACATCACACACTTATTCAAACCAGCTGGTTGTGTTTGTATAGCAGTAATATTTCACAGTTTAATAAATCATTTTCTCTGCCATCCTTTAGTTACATAAGGGCTGCAGTATATATTACAAAGTAGCAGCCAGTAATATATTTTATAAAAAAAAACTGAGTTAAGAGTACAGTAGAACAACCAAAACAGTTTTTCACTCTGCAGAAATAATAGCAGCTCCAATTTATCCTGACTTAAGAACAACATATGCTTAAAGTGCAAGGCCCCTTCCTTCACAAAACGAAATCTCTGTATTAATATTTGAAAGACCACAGTCCCTCAATTATTTAAGTTTAATCAGTGTACTTCTCTCATGTTGTATTTGCCTCAGAGATAGATATCTAATATAGTATTCTCAGGAATTCTTAGTCATGTCTCTAGAGGAAGATTCATCCCACATTAAAATAGATGTTTACAAATTGCTTTCCTGTATCTTTTCAGAAGAACCACAAAACTATTTCATTTGGAAGGGACATCTTGAGAATATTTAGTCCACCCTCCCAGCTTAAGCAGGGTCAGCTGGAGCAGGTTACCCAGGACCACTTGAGAGCAGCAGGTCTCACTTACACATTTGTTACATCCTGTCCAGCAGCATCATAAGAGATATAGCACTGAGCAGCTTCGTATCAGCTTCACATCAGCTTCACATCAAAGGCCTCTGCAATCCCAAAATGAGGTATACCCTACAGCCCTAAGACCTGGGCTACTCAGAGTATATTGTTGCACCCCTATATATTTCCAAGCCTTAAACACTCTACAGCTAGAGATCCACTTTTCACTTCCTATGCTTTGATCAGTTTGCCAACATATAGTTTGGCTAGATGTTTAATACTTTGAAAGCATCAGAAAAGTGGTGTATTGGACCTCAGAAGAATTTTCTAAATCAAAAACATAATCAGATTTGAAATAGAGAGTGAATTGCTTCAAGTGGTTGTGTCAGGTGGCTATGGTTACAATACAAGAGATCTATAGATCTGTACTTAGTGGCCCAAGCATTCTCTTCAATGCAGCCCTCCTCTTGTAATCCCATGCAAAACTGAACAGCTCTGGTAGAAATAACTAAAAGACAAGAAATTCTCCCCTTCTTAAACAAACTAAGCTCTGATGGTTCTGGAAGGCTGGCTTTGAACACTGTCAGACTAAGGAATGTATGAAGGCTAAGATAGGAAAGAATGCAAAATCCACAACAATGTATAATTCAAAGGATGCACACACATCACCTGCTATGTAAAGGGACTTGGTGCACAAGTCCTGCAGAAGGGCCTTCCCTGAAAAATATGAGTTACCTCCCTTCATCTCCAAGCTGGAGGCTCAAAGGAGTATGCAATGCATCTTGCATTAACGTTTCCCTCCCATTATTTAGCATGTTAGACATCATCCAGTTCAGCCACATCCTAACTGACCTCCATAATCACTCACTGCCTAAAAATTCTGGCCACCTTCCACAGAGCTACAGAGTCCATTTTACAAACAGCGTACAACAAAGTTCACTAACAAGGCTCAGCATTTTTGAGACTTGCCTCAACTTGTTGCCCATTGTGCTGACTTCACTTTCCCCACAAAAAGCAAGAATTTCTAGTGGGAACATGGACATAACCCTCATTAGTGAAGTGATCCGTCTTCAGTTAGAAGAACTCACAGATCACTCTAGTATTTCTTTTATTCCTCCAAAACCTGCAGTATACTTGTACTTATGTGAGTGAAGATGAAGTCTGGCTTTGTACAATTAATCAGCAAATATTTATTGAAAAAGAAGTTCCATACACCAGTTGTGAGAGTTGTGTTTGACACTTAATGCAAATAGCAGAAATCCATTTCACAAACATATTTAAACCCTACTAAGGGTCATATAAGACAAGACCCTACTCGTCTTAATGTATTGCCTCTCATCATTCCAAACCAGGACCCATCAAGCTGAATCAGGTCAGGCCATTGATTTCCCTGTGTTTAACTCTCTGCATGTTTCTACATGATAAAAACATAAATCATACTCCCTTCCAAACAAGAGAGGGATTTTTAACATATAGATGTGTTATTGCATACAGTGATATTGGTACATTTGTTACTTCCACCATGTACAGAATGGAAATCTGTAATGAAAAAGTTAGACCTCTGTGTCTATCTTATCCTTAGGAAAAATATCATCATTCTCTTTCACAGTACATACTTTCTATATTATCTTCTTTAGGTCAATACTATACTCCAATTCGTAGCAAGGGAATTAGGGGAAAATAGATTGTTAAGGGTCTGATAAAATATTTAATCGGAATATGCCCACCTCTCATTCCCTGGACAGAGCTCAAGAGACTGTGAACTCCACAGAGAGCTCAGTACATCAGGAACAAGATCAATGTTAATTAGAGCAAGATATATAAACTTCTTCCAAAGTGTAAGACACATGATAAGGAATTCAATGCATAATTTTAAGAGGCTGGTATAGATAACTTGAGTCAGGGGAATTGAGTCTTCTTTTGTTAGTGTTTCCATTAGTTACAGAAACATTTATTCTGAGGTACAGCAACATCAGGCAGTAACTAAAATGCACAATAAGAAATTAAGAAACACTTCCATCATGTGGCCATTAAAAGCCAAGTAGTTTTTCTTCTGTTGGTGATTACTATAAGTATCTATTCACTGAAAAGAAATAGATTTTCAGCTCATGCAAAAAATAATAGGATATCACTGCAGTTACTGTAAAGATTTTTCACTCAGAAAAAAGATATTTTTGTAGAGTAACATTATGCTGAATAAGAAAATACTCAGAACCTCTCCTTTGTCCTAGGAAATGAACTACACAGTAGAGGTAACTGGTAAAAGAGCTAGAGGCAAAAAAAAAAAAATAAAATAATAAAAATAAATCCTAAGTGCATATTTAACGTTATGGGTAATTTAATGCCAGCTTATTGACATAAAATCCAAAATATTTTTATGCTACAAAAAGTCCTCAGCCATGATCAAAAAAATAAAACTGTAGGTGATAGACTAGAAAAGTCACTTTGCACAAAGTTTTGGAGTAAAATAGAAAAACTGAGAAGAAAAACTGTTTGCATACAGTTGTGAGAATTGATACAAGGTGACCTGACAAATGCAGGACCATTTCTTTAGATGCTTCACTACCTATATATATATATATAGTTTTGCTTTATTGTGCTGGGATTCACGCACTCCTAAGTCAACACAGGTATGTACATAGAGCCACAAGTCTGTGTTGTGCTGACTCTCAGTAATTGCTACATTGATCCCATACCACAGAACAACAGAAAAAAATTACAGTAGATGATGACCTCCTTGTAACAAAAAATCTCTTTCCTTGTAAAGCTTATATGCTAAAATAATGTTTCAGAACGTAGTGCTCTTCCTAGGAACAATGTCTAAACAAATATAGAAGCACTGCTTTTGGCAGCAAAAATCAAATTAGATTGAGAGGTAGACAACGGAAGGAACAATACTGAAACTGATTTTTAAAACTTCTGCCTGAATTCACCATCTTTCAGCACCAAAAAAAGCCATCATCTCGATATATATCACTGAGCTGGGTTTCTTTGTTTTCACTTGGGTTTTTTGACCCATTCAAGCGTTAGTTCATTTGCAGGAAGATAAAGATTTTCATTCAGAGTTTGAAAAATTATGCCGAAGAGCCAAATAGCTGGAATATAACTTAATAGATCCTTAATGAAGTCACAACTTGAAATTCAAACATTTAAGCTGCAAGTCTGTCAGTGCATCCATTGACAGTAGTGCTGATAATAGAATTTATAAGAGCACTGCAGACCACCTCCGTGGTATAGACAGAGATTCAAAATGGATACACAATTCATGTGCTTGATGGTTTTAACACTGTTGACTCTGCTTCAGAACGACACTACTGTTTTGGGCCTCCAAGTGCCTTGAGAAAAAGGTAGTCTTCATTTTTATTTTATTTAGTATGGTGCAGAGCACATTAGCATCAATTATCAAAAGAAACACATTTCTTTTCACTGTAAGCTCCTCATATATTCTTTGTATAAGGAAATACTGACTAAAATAAAAAACTATAGATGTTACTGAAATTTTTACCTGATATACCCATATATTTGTTTAGTGATTTGGTGCAAATTTAAAAAGTCAATTTTAATTAGCATTTCTACATAATAATATGTTAAATGTTGTAAATATATACCTTGAAGTTGTTTTTACACAAATAAGAAAAATGTGAGAGTATTTTGATGTTTTTATTAATTAATAAATCTATGGAATTTTTTTTCCTTCATGAGAATTATCAGTTCACTAACTTTCACTGTTGCTGTAATCTAATCTCCAAGAGTTTATGTTTATCATCACCAAAACTGACAAGTGAAAATAACTTCATCTAGAAAACTTCTGGTAAGCTTTCTGATGGTAACTTCTGAGAGAGAAGGCCAAAGGCTCGGACAGGAAAATTGTCTTTAAATTAGAGTTAAAACATCACAGCGTCTTCATTACCTAGCAGTTACAATCCTATTCCAAAACAGATTGCTAAAGAGATAACCAGAGAACTTCTTAATTAAAATCTTATTGATGTGCTGTATCTACAGAGATAATTAACTACAACAACAAGTTTTGCATACAAAAACATATTTGTCTTGCCAAAGGAATAATTGAGAAAAATTACCTGGTGGTTAAGACTTGATGCAGATATTTTTTGTCAATTTGCTTCTATTATCTGCATAAAAACCTAAAGAGCTTCAACGACTGCAGATTTTTCTTTAACTAACCAAGAAACAAAATACAGAAGAGTAAAATAAATGTGCCCCTCTCAATAAATTAACTCAAGGAAGGTAAGTGCAGTTGAACTGTGAAATGGTCTGTATAACTGACATTTTACGTGCTATCCACATTTATCAGCAGAAGCTGTAATATGTTTCCCTATTTTAAGCAATCAATGAACTACCAAATGTACTTTTCTATTTTTAGCACAAGTTTCTTAATAATTCTATGCAGACCTACCCTTGCTGGAATGCACATAAACCTCACAAGAGAGCTACTCACTGTTTTTATCCTTTGAGCACTGGCAATATTTGTACCCTTGCGTCAGATTTTCTTTTTGCTGCCAGAAAGCAAAATAAAAGGCTAAAGGATATATTGTAGAATTCATCCATCTTTCAATGGTTATTTTTAAAAATTAGCTCCAGAAATTACACTATCAGGAAGTACTAAAAACACATTATTCAGGGTCTAGTAGGAAACAAAGTTCAGCAGGAGGCAGAAATTTTTACCGGCTGCTGAAAGCATGAGCATCTTACATTAATTAATACCAAGATGCAGCATATGGGAACACCTTAAGAGTGTTATGACTGTATTTGACTCTGATGGCCCTGCTCTCAGTTCAGACACTGGGAAATATTTTCAAACAACTATATTATCCATATCAAAGGTCCAGAAAACATACAGACTCCAAGAAAAGGTGATTTTCCTATTTCAAATAGGTAAGGATGCAGTGGATTCTACAACAAGTAGTTTATAAAATACTGACATTATGACTCAATATTGTGAAAATTTATTTGGATCTGTAGATAACAGATAACCTTACTGAATTTTACTGGACTGTTTCAAACACAGTCAAGGAGAAATCAAACACATTTCTTTCTTCATATAAGCATTAACTGAGTCTTCAGGGATTGTGATTATTTTTGACAAGTTAATAATTATGCTGTGTAAAAAAAAATAAAAATAAAAATTAAAATAATGGATTTATTGGTTCAAAGCAACTCACTTATTTAAATTTACGGTTAGTAAATTCATTACCAAATAATTTTCAAGGCTTTAACGATAAGTCTTACTCGAGAGCTGATGAGAGCTCTAAAGATAGGTCTTACTTGAGGCAAGCAATATCATTTTCTAAGAATTTTTTCTGTCCAGTACTGTATTCTGGAAGTCCATTATATCCAAAATAAATAAGCATACAAAATGATAGATAAGATGTATAGCCAGATGAACCTTTTTCTGCAGTTTTTGTTTTGCCTGTGCCTTTAGTCTTCACAAATAAAACACTACGCATTGTATCATCTATTTGAATACTCTAAGAGCAACATAATTGCCATTTCCCATTCCTGGGAAGGGGTGACAAAGTTGTTATTTTAAAAACTTATACATCATTTGAGCAGCAGCTGACAATCAGAAGCAGACATATGAAAATGGATTCTCCAAGTTTTTGAAGTAAACAGTCATACAGCCTATTCCATATCTAAATGTTGAAATATAGTTAGAAATCTTCAACAGAAGCAACTAAGAACAGGTATACCCTCTAAACACTTTATTTTTTAATTATTGGAACTGTCACATAGATGGGAAAAAAAAAAAGAAAAAGAGAATAAACAGAATATTCTACCTCAGTGCCACCAAAAGAACCCATTAAAAAAACAAAACCAGAAAGAGATATTTTATTCTCCTATACCTTACAATGAAGTAAAGATTTACTGACATCAATAAAATAATGCTTTTTTAAAAAATTAAGACCATTTTAATATTCTTGATAAATACATGGATATGCATAACTCGTCTGGCATCTGGAGGTGAGCAAAACACAAACACTACTATATGGAAGGGAAAACGAGGTGGTCTGAGAAAATCAGGCAAAACCAGACAAATACCTGAGGAAGAACCCACTACATCCAAAGCACAAAAAATGGAGATGATACCAGCATAGTAAAAGCTGAAGACCAACAAAATTATTAATACAAATTTTCACTGGACAGAAATATCAAGAGGCTCCATTTAAAACCTCAAATATGAAAGATCAGAAGAGGACTGGAGAAAATTACACATGATCAAGTTAATATTTTCACAACCCTCAATCATAAACTTTCACAATGGTGATTTTAAAAGATTTACAAAGGAAATTATTGCAAAATGAGCATAGAAAGGTTGCAGTCTGCTTAACATTCACACTGCATAAGTACAAACATGCAGATTGCACTTTCCCAGAGCACGCCTGATCCTGAACTGATTTAAATGGAGAGTGAAAATCACAGAAGTGTCTGAGACCATTAAACACATGCTAAGCTCTAATAGCTTTTGTAAGTACAGAGACTTATTTCATGGGACACAATAATCCTTGGTATTGCAGGAAACATAATACATTCATCATACTCTTCCTAACTTTTGGAGACCCAACTATATTGCAAAGTACCTATGTATATGTGTATGTATATTTATATATATTATATACACAACCCAATGATATGTTTTTTTCAGAGCAAGTCAAACAAGCCCATCACATCAAATTAGCTAAAGGTTAATAAACTTTGGACACAGAACATATGCATAACCCAGAAAGAATGAATCAATGACATACACACTGCATAATGCTCACACACATTTTTCTGAGAAAACCTTGAGCAAGTTTGATGAGCTATGACAAAACTGATGCTTTAGAAAATTATGAAACCTCAGAAATTCTTTCTTCTATGCTTTTTTGACTTATGAGCTTTCTTCACATATACATTTCTCATGGTGCCAAAGTCTCAAAACTTGTGGATCCAGGATAAACTTCCTCTAAACTCAGAGAATATCATCTAGTAAAAGTTATCTGAACATGCATTACCTACCCTATTTGGATAGTATTGCTAGTATTTGACCATTGCTAGATACCTGAAGACTAGATCAAGCCATCCACATGTATTAACAAGGTTTGGTTTGGGTTTTTTTTTTTTGTTTACATACAAAGCTGGGTAAGAAATTGAGTGGTTTCCTCTATCTCTTTTTCCCAGTTTTGTGAAGTTCATTGTGTAAATTTCCCTGACTGGTGAGTTTATTTAAAAGATATAATAATAGAGTTCACATTGTACTGTTCTGTCAAGTAAGTTTTTACCGGGATCCAACGTTATACCTTTTTTACTTTCTTTAAATTGAACCACACTCACAGCATTCTTCACATCATTCAGCAAGGCATAGGCCATATTTAAGGGTTTTGTTCATATCTTGGGAGAAGGAATTAATATGGCTTGAAAATCTGCCCAAATGTGAAAGACTAACCATATTCAAAAATTAGGTGTACCTTGCATATTCCCTTACAAAAAATTTATAACATAGCTAAGGGCACCAAAACTATGCAAGATTAATTTTTGCAGGCAATGGAAAGAGCACATTGGGTGAAAATGTAGACAGATTATGTTGTAAAATGGGGCATTTTGTAAAACAATTTGCATATGGAAAAAATCTAATTTGGGTCAAAAGGAAAAGATTGGTATTTTTCATGTCTTTCATCTTAAGCAACACAGCCTCCTTGTTTTACCTAATTTTGTTAAAGAACTAAAGATTCATTTCTCTTGAAAATTTGTGTGACTGATTTGCCTTCTTTTTTCACAGAGAGCTGTTGAGTGCCTGGCAGCAATTTGTGGGTAATAGACTAGAGATGGCCATTTCGGTAAATTATTTCCTTAATGACCCTTTGCTTCACAATTTGACTAATACTGCTGCTTTCATTTTCCAGTTTCTGCACTATTTTTTGTATAACCTGACATAAGTCAGGAATCTCTAGCCTTGCAAACCATGGTGCATTCCCTGGAAATTGATAAATAGAAGTAGTGTTTGTTTTGTGAAATTACTTTCAGAAAAAAGAGACTCAGCAAAGCAAAGTCTCCCAATACACAGTGACAATATGGAAATCGGTTCTCAATAAAGGTTTTTATACCAAGTATTCACTTTATTCTACCATTGGAATTCCCTTGAAAATACCTGAAAAACAGTAAGTATAAAAATCTTGTTTTATATTGGGACTAGGAGGGCAGGGAAGCTATGAATTGCAGATTTATTAATGTAATAAGCATTAGATTTTTTTTCACGCATACACAAGATTGATGTATAAAGTTAGTCTTTGAGAGAGAAGAAAAAAAAAGAAAGAATGTAACAGTAATTTTGTTCATAGAATTTAGACTATTTTTCTGTTATTGTCTGGAAAGACAATGGACAGTCAAAAATAGCTCACTAACCCTCCCAGTTAACTTTTTTAATAAAAATAAGTTCAGGTAACAATGTTCTGTTTCTTTTCTTTAGCCCACTTTGATCTCATACACTTAAATTAATAATTTTCTCTCATGGTTTTAATTGAGTTATTGTTCCTCACATCAAATTTCTTTTTTGAGCCCTGTACTTTTGGAAAATACTTATTCTCTGAATAAGGAGAAGAAAGCCTTGAAACATTATTATGATATATAAGCTATATATCTACAGTCTGTATGTGGTTCACAGTTTCAACATTAATTTTTAATTCTGTTTGTTAGGAATTTTGTGGAGATATAAGAGATAGATATTAAAAAAAAAAAAATCAAGTAAGCAGAGTGCTAGACATAATAACACATGGTTTGTTTAAGCTTGTGTGATCTCCAGTGCTTAGTGTCCCCCTAGACCCAAGCAGGAACACAGACTGGATCAGAAACTGCACTTACAACAAAAGCCTTTCCAAGCCATTTTTCTGCTTTTCCGCTGGTACTTCTCAGTGCTATAGCACATTCCTCATTCCAAGCATCAATAATATTTAGAGACTCACCAGCATCTCACCCCAAGAAATCTCCAGCTGGAAAAAAAAGTTTATAGTTTCCTTATGAACTTTTCATTGCTCATACTCAGTGTTAATAATTGATCAACCTCAAGACTTTGCTCTAAACTTCTAGCTCTAGTTGCAGTACATTTCTCTTTTTAGTCCTCGTAGAATTTTAATCTGAGCTTTCTGACTGCTGCATTGCAACAGGACTTATACCTTATCCAATTTTAGCTGAACTTGTATTCATATTGTTGATAATTCTTGGATTATTTATGGGCTTCAATTTTAAATTTCCTGTAAAAAAACTATATGCTGAACATTGGTGAGGATGACCACTTTATGAATTCAATGTCCTGTGAGGCAAACTTTGCACAAAAGGAGTTAAAAGATGCAGTGCATGTCTCTTCCAATTTTACAGACCAGAATTATCCACGGGTTTGATACCTTAATCCTTTAATTGAAATAATTTGTATCAGCATTAAACACTTTTTTGTTTTAAATTCTAGTTTTTGCTTATTGTTTCTATGTATTTCAAGATAAACAAGTAGGGGAAAAACATACAAGAAGTAGCAAATTCACTAAGCAAACAATACATTCTACCCATGCCAGAGAGAATATGGAGTTACACACGGCAATAGAGATATCAAAGTACTCATTCATATGACTTTAAATATCAAAAAGCACTTTGTTTTTTTCATGGAAAAGAAGTCGATTTTCCTCCCAGACCTTGGTAGCTAGCAACTTCTGCTGACCAGTACAAAGGGAAAGTTGAGCCAGTCAGTGTCAGTGCATCATCCAGTGCCTCTGCAGAGGACTCACATCTCACAAAGTGCCAATACACAAGAAACTTTCCTCAGGGGCACCTCACATTTTAATGGAACACAAGACAGGGATATCTTGATGATATGCCTGTGATCTATAGAAAAATAAACTAGCTGATCTTTATAATCTCTAAATCTACTTTGTTATTAACACCGTGCATGTGCTGGGGGGGAGGGAGGTACAAGGAGTGGACATGTCCTTTAAAACCTTGCTGACAGCTTCAGCCTGGCTGTGACAACAAATAGAAAAAGAACAAGAAATAAAATACCTAAATAAAGTCAGAATAGCTTCACTTTCCTAGAACTTAATGAAATTCTCTTCTGAATCCTAAGCTTATTGCCTTCAAGAAACTGACAGAGAAGAGCCTAAAGGGGATTTGAAAGATTTCATTAGCCCACAAAAAGACAGAGATAAATTTACAGACAAGTTTCTCCTTAGAGGGGAAGAAGCCCATTGGTTGTGTAAGCCATTTGAAGAGAAGTGACAAGTAATAGGCACCACCATTTTGGGGAGAAATCAAGGGGGAAAGTGGTGGGTGAGAGATAGAACAAGGAAGGAAGTATAAACAAGGAGCCCAGAATCCTGACATATGTTCTTGAGATTCCAAAACAACGTCTGATTTCATGAAAGGCTCCTTAAGGAGATCTGTACTCAGACATACAAATAGATATGAAAACTGGTCTTAATCATTAAAACCACTGAGATCAAACCAGTCTAAATTCCTGACCAAATGGAGGAGCAGCAGCAAATGGGGGCTATCTTTATATCTGCAGACTTTTAAGCACTCTTACATGACATTTATATAGGCAATGAGGGTAAAAACTGCATGAATCTAGTTTCAAACAGGCAGTCATCTCTTTAGTCCTTATATATTCAGTTATCTGAGAGTTATTGCAGAGAATGGATTTGATCCATTTTTTGTCCAACACCACTAAATATTTTATTAATATTTGGATAATAAATTTCGTACTTAGATTTTTATATTCTGTTAATTTGAAAAATTAATCTCCAAGTACTTTTGGAGTGCAAAATTAGAAATAAGAAATTATGCTGCTAAACCAGAGAAAAAGCTCTAGAAGACTCAATAGAATCCTCTCCTTTGTAGTTGTCACAGGACAATAAATGCAAGATATGCAAATATGGGAAAATTTTATATACAAAGTATCTGCTTGGTGGCTGGAGAGCTATACCTCAACAGAGGGATCCCACCTCTCATTTCTCATGTAATGAGGTCATAAGTCCTTAGTAATGAGGTCATAAAACTGAGATTATATGGCAACATATGGAAATTCATACTGAAAACCAAGGAACAGCAATTTTAAAAGTACCATCTATTAAACATAAGCAGGAGTTGGCTCAGAGTATCTTCTCTAGCCATTCATGTTTCTCTCTACATTCACATGTCACTTATATGGTTTATTTGCTCATCAGCCTTAAGCCACCTGCTGTTTTGTGGAGGGACATCATGTTCCAGAATTACTGTTCCTTTGCACAAGGTGGAAAGGCTTGACACAATGTTGGTGCTCACACAAGCTGGACATTGGATGTACAATCCAATTTTGCAAAGGTCTGATGAAAATAGCAGAAATACTAAAAATATAAAAAACTAAAACCAGCCCCTTGGCTGCTCTGGTGGATATATGTTGAAATTACTACTAAATTGAGCTCCACATTTATAGAAGACTCTCTGCAGTAAATAATCAGAAACCCATTGTTTCCAGGTCTATTCCCCTTAATTCAAAATAAAATTTGTTCTGTTTGGTTTTGATTTTCCTCCTAAACTCTGCAAAATTTTATACATTTTTGACAATTAATTCCACCAAGATCCAGTAATATATTTGTGATAACTCAAAATCTGAATTCACCCCAAACTTAGAAACATCCCATACAATCTAATTTAAAATAAAACCTCCACAGCAGAAGATATGCTAAATATTAAATAAACCAAACAGTCTTACTTAAACCTGGAATCCCTCTTCCCTTGACAACTTTGACAGAGTATCTTCTATCAATTGCTTTTAACAGATGCAGTAAAGTAAAACAAATTTCCAGGTTAGAAGGTTTGAGCAACTGATGGAGTGTATCATAAAATATGATGACTTCCTAGGAGTTCCCTGTTTTATATTCATTTAGGAGTAATATTGTGTGAGCAAGTGAACATGAATCAGTTTGTCTGATGAGTAAAATACCTTTAGCAAAAAATATTTCAGATCTTTTGCAGGTGACAAAGAGACCATCTTTTGAAATGACGCTACTGTCTGCTCATGTGAATGAGGGAGCTGGGACTGTTACAGGGATGGACAGAAGATAACACTGTTTACAATAGGAGCACTTTTCCCTTTAACAACCTGAATCCTTTTCTCTATGGTATATTTTCCTGTCACCCACATATATCAAAAACGGTTCTGTTTAATTTCATTTAATTCATTTAATTCATACTATGTTAAACATGCATCACTAGAATATTGAACTGCAAGAGTGTCATGAAGTACCATGAGCACAGCCACACTGGTGTTAAGTAGTGGTAAAACTAAAACCAAAACAACATATCTGAAATGAGGAAAGATATTCAAATATAGAATGATATCTGCCTAAGCAGCTTTCTTTCACTGTCTCCAGCCACCCTTTCCTTTTTTATTAAAATGCTGAATTATAGCTACAACTACTACATCCTGAGCAACTCAAAGGAATAAGAAAAGTCAAACTGCAATGAATTTAAAGCAGACAGATTAAACATACTTACATTTCACTAAGGAAAACAAAAAATGCTACATAAGTTTGGAAGCCCTGAGCCTCAAAGATCATAATTTTCTACCCCATAATTTTAATGACAAAAGTAGTTAACAAATTAGAGCAAAGGAAATATAAATCATAAGATACTCCAGTATTTTCTACTCTCTGAAGGACAAGTAGATAATTAGTAAGGCAAATGAAAAACACATCCAAAAAGAAATGTTGCTAGTAGAAAACATGGCTGTATTTTACAGGTTTAATCACTTGTATTTCCTGAATATTTATGCTTCAAAACAAACCTCAAACCAGTTTGTAACAGAAAAGGAGCTACTCTGGCACTGCCACATTAGGTTTATAAGAAGTTTGGATTAACTATTAGAGCGAATCTTCTCAGTTATTTCAGTGTCCTAAGGAGGGGAGCATCATAATCTGTCAAAAGTTCAGAGTGTCAGAGCAAGGGTGTAGGACCAGAGGACAGTGGGAAGAAATGCAAGATTCAGTTTCATTGATATTCTGTGCAACCAATGCAAGAGAACATGCACCTGTCTGTCTGACCAAACATTTCAGTATTGGGGCATTTAAGTACTGCCATTGTTTCAGAGCTAACAAAAAGCATAACTCTTTCACCAGGAAGAGAGAAGACACAATGATCACCTTGAAAGAGGGGCAGTATGCACAATCTGATATCAGTGCAGAAAGGAGGTATAACAGAAAATAGTTATATTTGAAGATTGTATAGCATGTGCACAGACACATGAGTTTCTACAGATCAGAAAAACACCATTTTATCTGAGTGAAGCAATGAGAGTTTTCCTTGAAGTAAAAAAGTGTTTCAATAATACAAAATCAACTTGCCAGCCCAATACTAGTCTTCCTTCTTAAAAAAATCAATTTGCTTTTCCATTGGAGTCAACACACATCAAATCGGCCCTCACATCTAAGGATCATACTCATTATATCTAGAGAAGATTTCAGGGAGGAACTTAGGAAGAAAATAATTTGAGGAAAAACATGGCACTGAAATTACATAGAACTGGAAATCTTTCTCTCTAAGCAGCCTACATGGTAGCATGGTTCCATCAGGGAGTTTTACGATTTGAAAGGATATTTCTAACATTTTATTTATTTTTTTCTACAGAAACCTTCATTCTAAGACCAAAACCAAAATGCATTTCAAACAAAGTACTAAAATTAACTAAAAGCAAAGTATGAAAACATGTACAGAAATAGAATTTTTAAAAATAGGTATTATGTTAAGAAAGACATGTTCTCACTCAAAGATTATTTCTATACAAGGTTTTAATCTACCCTATGTAACCAATAGTAAAGTCATAGATGTCCTTCTATCACTTCAAAAGGCAACCCAAGCTTGTGATAATGAGCCAGGCTAGTGAAACCCAAAAAAATCATGAAGTGTGACAAAAAGTGTTGAAAAAGTAGTCACAATTGTTCAAATTCAAGGAAATAGTATATACCAGACACTGACCGGACCTCAATTCCAGACTTTTTATTGCTCTCTGGAACTGGTTCAAGTTTCCTCCAAAAACTTCTTTTCCTCAACTTCCCATCTTGTGTTGGCATCTGTCACAAGGCACTTTGCGTTTTAGAGATGACAAGAATTCAGAGCAGCTCGATACTCTTACCTTTGAAGTCAGAACCAAGTATCTTAAAAATAAAAGATAAAATCAAAGGTCAAAAACCTTTTTTCTTAAAGAAAACTCAGGTTTTACATAGAAGTTATATGTTTGCCTCAAGGTAGAGTGTGACAGGCCTACATGAATGCTACAATCACAGTTCCCATGGTCTTATTTCTTCTCCCTTTCAATACCCCAAGCAACATAAGAACTATTCAACTTAAGGTTTTTGGGCAATGACAGCCGAAAAAGAAGAGCCTAATCTGAAATCCAAGGATTTGGATTATAAATTCAGCAAAGATTTAGGTATAAGTTCCAAGAAATCTGCAACATTTTGGACATGAAAGCTCCTAACAGCATACCAAAGACTGGATCTATAATTGCTTCTGGCTCACACAAGTGAAACCACAAGACAACAAGGAATGACAATAGTTTTATATATATATATATATATATATGTTTATTTGATTGTCATTTACCTGACTCTAGAGTCCTGGATGACAAGACTTCCTCCATAGCATTCTCCAAGGCATCTAGTCATTCCACATGCAACAGAGGGGTTTTATGTAAAACAGAAACATCTGAAGGTAAAGATGAATAAGCAAATGGCCCCAGCCTTACAGAGCACCAGGTCACCATGCTGCACAGTGTGGAATGCTTCTGAGTCTTAGGCATGGTAATACTTCTACAAGCAAGTAGCAGCAGGGGTTTCACAGAATTCTGGGAAACTAGTCATGAAGCCTTTCCTACAAAATGTGAAAGCTCCAAATAAAAATATTTTTTAAAAAATTATTTTCTCATTGCTTTCCATGTACAAGGAATAAATATATCCAGAATCAAAGAGAGATTTCTATCAACTGGGGTTTTTTTCTTGTCTTTGTTTATGCAATACAGTTGTGCTACCTCTCCATGGAATAAGAAAGCACGTAAAAATCAGAAAGGACGAATTAAAATGCAAGCCAGCAGAACTGAACACCTTTTTTAAAAATGGAAGGAAATCAATGGCAGTTGGAAATGTATGTTCTAACATTACATTTTACATGCACAACACCTGAAGCAAATGCCGTAAATGTAGACATGTCTTTCCCACTGGATTGCAAACTGAGAAGTTCATACCTTGCTTTGTCTGCAATTAGAACCCAATCCAGGGATGTTTTACACTCCAATGTTGACAGGAAGTACTACAGATTAGTCTGAAGGAGAAGTTTTAGGTAGTACATTTACAGAGTGTTTTTAAGACACAAATTACCCCTTTTTAGATAAAAGTGAAAAAAGGAGAAGGTAGGGATATATAAAAATCAGCAGTAGTAGTGATAATGCCCATAGCAAAATAGCCCAAGGGAAAAATTCTAGTGCAACAAAATCAGGCAGATAAAAATAAATTAAAGTACCCTTGCTATTTTGTTTTCCCTCATAAGGTAAATAATTCTTTATTCTTGCAAGCAGAGCAATAATAATAACCTTTCCACCTTAGAACTTGAATACTATTTGCTAATTCATCCTCTAAAATTTAAAGTCCTTATAGTTAAAAAAATTCCCCTTGATTAAATCCACATGAAATACAAACATACTTAACTTTTACAGAAGACATTCTGTCAGTATAAAATATTCCCCATAAAAGGGAAAGGTAAGCATTTTTTTCTGATCAGTGGTATACTGAAATAATTTACAACTTAGCCAAATCAAAAAGATTTTCAGTGTTACTGCAAACTGTGAAGCACCAGCTTTTTCTAAGTCTAAGACTTTGAGAAAACTTCTTTAATACTATGTCACAGATCTCTATCTCCCAACATTGAAAGCATCTCCCTTCTGAACTACACAAGCACAAAACCTATCCACAGGGACTGAAGCAATTTCACCTGCACCACATCAGCCTTTCTCCATGGCTGAGTACAGTGCTATGATTATTGGCATGTTTCCTCCTCTCTCCCATGAATGTCAGAAGTGTAGAAAGCCATAAAAATACATCGAGGAAAGAAGCTACATTCAGCTGTACATATTCAATACTTTAATCTACTGGAGATGATCAGAGAACCAGCCATTAAAAAAAGAAAATTCCAAAACTGAACATCCCTCTTTTATTTTAACTTTTATTCTCAGACACTCATCCTCCCCCCCAAACTTTAACCAAGCCCAGGGTAATGGCACATATATGCAAGGATTTTGCTTACCTACCTATACAGCCTGTCTCAAAGGGCTGGAGATGAATTGCATTTCTTTGGCTACAAGTTTCTTCAAATAACAATAAGGCTATGGAATATAGATTCTAAAATATTATCAGGATCATGTTTTAATGTGGATTTTGTACAGAAACTAATGCTGAAACTTGTGGTTATGTGATATTTTGTATACAGGGACACATAAATGCTTATGCTTCAGTCTAAAACAGTCTGTTGTAGAAAAGTCAATTCTTTATTTCTTGTAGTATAAATGCAATAAATTTCTCAGTTATAGCCTGTCACTTAGTTTCTTGAAAAAGCATAATAAGATTTTGGGCAAATACATTCTGTTACAGAACTATAAAAACACACATTCTGTATCTGATGTACCCTAATTATTCTGAATCTTAGTTTCCTTCCTTCCTGTTTGTATTACTAAGTCATTATTTATTCAAATATTCAGCTTCTTCAATAAATAGTATTTTAAGAACTTTTGTTAAATTCAGATTTTCAACATCAAAGTGCTTTTTAAATTAATCCATAAGGCCTTTATTCCACAAGTAGAAAGCATGGGTCTATCACTAGTTTTGCACTGTTTGAAATCTAATAAATTATTGAATTCAGGCTAAACAAAGGTCAAACAATGACTCATTGGTTTTGATCTGGAAAACGTTGCTCTTTGACTTATTCTGTAATTGCTAACAGCTTTTTGACGCAAGTGATCATGGTATGAAGAATTGATGGCCATGTTTCTGGTGGTTTTGGATTCATTTGTCAGTAGTCCACAGGGTTTCAATAAATATATTATCCAGTGTTTTTTGTACTCAGTCTACATTTCTGCAAAATAATGTTACATTGTTTATGTAATTGCATCTTTTGTGTACTGTAAAATATAAACTTACTTTCATTGATTATTATGAGGTGTTAGGGAGAGGCTATAAATCAAAACTTAGATCTGAGTACAGGACACCCAGCTCTGGGAGACTTCATTTTTTAATCAGAGCAGATGTAAAACAGCATATATAATTTCCAAATGGCTCCATAGATGGAAGCATACAGAAACATAGCATAGCAGCAGGGAAGAATTCTTCTTAGTACTCTCATAAAAAATAAAGAAGAATAGACTAAGGCAAGTTTGATCTCCTACTTTGATCATACCTTCCTCCGAAAATTTAAATTTGAGAGGTGTGCCACAGTTACAGAATGGATTTTGCACTTGTTGCCCTTTATTCTGTAGCTTTGGCTCAGTTCAATTTCTCTGTACAAAAATTCAGAAACTTGGCCTACTTTGAAGTCCAGCATCACAATTCTGCAGAGGGACAGTAGTCACTCCATGTCTCACAGCATAGATCCTCAGTAGAAATGAGTGGGTAGGATGATGTCTAGGTACCCTGCAAGTTAAATTCATATCTGCATTTATTACTCAATATCCCTGAAATAGAACTAGTGAAATAAAAGAAAGATAACCCTGACTTTTAAGGTTTTACCTTGACATCGCTGCCAATTTCCCAGATAACAAGAGTGCTTTGAAAAACAGCAAATCAAAGACTACTTTCATGACCACCTGTAGTCCTTGCAAGACCCTCAACATCAAACTTTCCATTATAAAATATCTAAAACCGTAACAATATCACAGCAAAACACCAAGAGACTGAACAGTTCCTGCAACATAAGAACCAAATTTGTCAGTTTATCACAGTGCCATATTAATTTGCCACATTTTTAAAGCTTAAGTCATCATAATATGTATTGCTACAGAATAATAACCCTTAAATGGCAGGGAAGTTTACACCTCTAGAAGTAAGCTGTTCCCCCTGCCAGTGCACAAGCTCCTTCAAGAGGAAAAGAACTCTACTTTTGAAACCCGTTTAATCCTGATTAGGAGGATTATCTTTTAGAAACCTATCTACTGAGAATATAAAGAAAAAAAGTAAGAAGAAAAATATAGAAAGAGTACAACCCTTATGACTTTAACACAGTGATAAAATCTCTCAGCTATCATGAATTTCCATGGATTGTTTGCTAGCTAAACAAATGCAAGAAGCAAATGTATTGCATCTACAACACAGAGAAAAATCTCTAGTATAATTTTCTGTGCTTTATTCAATATGACACTAGACTTCTGCAGGTTTGGGGGTTTCATATTTTGCTTTAGTACTTAAAAAAAATTCACTCCGTTGCATCATTTATTAATTATGCAAAACTTAAATGACAAAACACTCACTTTTCTCAATGAATCAGCTGCAATTCCACACTTAGCTGTGAGAATTATTGTCATTAGATGTAACTGTGGAAGATTATTTAGTGCTAGAAGCCTTACAGTACCGTGGACTACATTTTATTCATCCCTTTATGTCCCGTTTTGCACATTCTGTTTGGCCAGGGAGGGTGTGGACTGTCCATCCTCAGAACTATTCAAAAGGCATCTGGACACAGCAGTGACTCTGTCTGAGCAGGTGACCATACCAGATGATCTCAAGAGGTCTCTTTCAATCTCATTCATTCTAAGACTGATACTCTCCACGACATTATCAAAAATATTTCTCATTTCAATATTAAAAGTGCAAAAGCCTTTTCTCATTGTATTTCTAGCTATAATTGAAATACCTTTCATCAGGACAATATCCAACAGAATTGGGCAATTTTAGGAAGAATATGAATTTTCTTCCTTCCATTCCAAGCTGCAAGCTAAAGCAGCTTATGACAATGAGTATTTTGGGGAAGGAAAGCAATCTGGAATACATGTACTGGTAATGAAAACTTCAGTCTTTAGCGTTGTTTGATGTTAAGACTAAAGACTAGATCTAAATTTTTAGGAAAGAGTTTTTGCAAAGAGTAAGCTTATTTATATAAGCACGTAATCTGCCAAGGCACAAGATCAAACAAAACCCAGAATGAAACACCTACAAATTGCAACAAGTGACCTTAATAAATATCTCAAATTTGTGATACAACAAACCTACCAGTATGTCATTTGTATTGCTGACTTAATACTTGTTTCAGAGCTTTCCACTCAGGGTATTTTTTTCTGTGGATATACTGTGCACATTGTATCCATGAATAAAGTATGTAGATTAGGAACCAATTCTGTAGGCTACTAATCCTTACAGGTTTTGTTTCAAAATTCTTATGAAGAGATACAAAGAATTAATTACAAAAGAAAACTAACATTAAATATTTCTCAGGACAAGAGAGACATGGAGCTCCTGGAGCAGGTCCAGTGAGGGCAACAGAGATGGTTAAGGGACTGGAACATCTCTCTTATGAGGAAAGGCTGAGGGAGCTGGCCCTATCCAGAGAAGAGGTAGCTGAGAAATTATCTCACCCATGTCTTTAAGTATCTGAAGGGAAGGTATCAAGAGGACAGAGCCAGACTCTTGATGGTGCCCAGCAATAGGACAAGAGGCAATGGGCAGAAATGGATGCCCAGGAAGTTCCACCTTAACAAGAGAGTGAATTTCTTTACTGTGTGAGTGCTGAGCACTGGAACAGATTGCCCACAGAGGTGGGGAGTGTCTCCCACTGGAGATATTCATATGGACACAATCTTGTGCCCTGTGCTTTAGGATGACCCTGCCTGAGCAGGGAGGTTGGACCACTGTGGTCTCTTCCAACCTTACCCATCCTGTGAGTCTCTGATATAGAAAAGACAGAAAAGGTATAAGAAAGCCAACTCTGACTAGTTTTTCTAAAAGACAATTCTTATGAAAATAACTTGGTGTTCTAAAGATAAAAATCATATTGAAATTAAATATAGTTCTGTTAGATAAACAACTATCTCTAGTACAAACACCGATAAAGTAGAACAGCATTCCAGCTCCCTCTACTGGATTAGATATGTTGTATTATTAACACTGCACTTGTAAAATGTTTTCCTTCATCAGACTCTTGGACATATCAGGCAATTTCTTTCAACAAGTTATTTTTCTTTTCTCTAACACAACATCTAAAAAAACAGTTTAAATAGTTTTGTAACTCCTGAAACCTTCTTTTTCTAAAAGAAAACCTAAAACTGAAGGAAAGCCAGACGACAGACAGATTTTATGCAACTATTCAAAGTGATTTTTTTAATTAATTATTCTATAAATAGGTATCACAAGTCACTAAATTGTTTTTGTATTATTGTCTTTCTAAAATTATATAAATTTTTGCCTCTTGCTTTTGCTAGGTAAGGGGTTTCAGAGATGAAAACCAAAAAATTCAGTAGAAGGTGCAAGTCACCACCTCTTGAGAAGCAAAGCCAGAGGACTGTTACGTAACTGACATTTTAAAATATATATTTCTGTACAGTGAAAGACTTTTGAAAAACCAAAACTTCCATTATCTTACATTGTGAACTCATCCCCATTAGCAACCTAGATTAGCCTTTTCCTCTCCTTCCCATCAGGAATGAAATAATCATTTTGTCATTTTTACATGTGTATTTTTCAACACAAATACAATATGATTGCATCTCGCAGCTTTTCACAGTTTCTCTAGGTGAAATCTTTAAGTCTAAACCACTGAAACAACAGCATTTCTTTCCGTGGCCTTCAGTTATTCTTTTTCTGACATAAATAATGGCTCACAGTGAATCCGCTTAAGGACAAGCAGACAATAGACACCTCAATTACTATCTCAAGAGATGAAAAATTCAAAGGAGGAGCCTTATGATACTTTAATTGGCTTTAGCTCTACACTTAAATCCTGATCCACTTATTTGGGAGGGAGTTCAAGACTGAAAGATGATTAGCACAGATGGAGGGATGTCAAGTCTGAAAAGGAGTCTGGTTCCTAGAAACTACCTGAAAATGTAGAGGTTTTAACTGTAGTGTAACTGTGAAGGACACTTTAATTTTCAATAATGAAGAACTTGCTTCCATTGAGCCTCTTAACAGTTAAACAAAAATCATGCACAATTGCAGCTGAACACAACAAACCTAGGATAACACATTCTTCTCAAGTATATTGTGGTGTCTTGCAAGTTCTTTTCCCTTCTTATTTACTTTACTAATTCTTGTTTCATAACTAAGGAAGAGAAGGAGTTGGTTCAAAATAATACATAATTTAACAAATATTTCAGTCAGAGGAAAGACTGGTATTTCAGCCAGCATGGAAACAGAGAACACATTGCTGTGAAGCAAAAAAAAAAAAAAAAAAAAAAAAAAAAAAAAAAAAAAAAGTTGAAAGTTATCATTCCAAATCACAAACTACAGCATTTGAAAGACAATGAGGATGCCCAATTAGCCATTACAGACTTGAGTAGTATTTACAAACACTCTACTGAAAAGCATGTATATTGTTATCAAAGACATATATTAACATGTAATTTGAAAGTTATTTTTATCCATCCACCAACACACACATGCCAACACATTATTATTAATATTATTTCTTCAAGCAAGGAAAGAAAAATAAAGTGAGAGCAAGAAGTAAATTTTGAGACCTTACTTTGAGACTTACTTGAGACCTTCCACTTTACAGCTTCTCATCACATTACACTCAAACACAATATTATTTGTTTCAAAAGTAGTTTACTAATAAGGACGGGCATTTTAAAGTAAATCAGTAATAAGTATCATAAAAAAAATCTTGTGTCACAGTTTAGAAGACTGTGAATTTGGTGATATAATCACATCAGGAAAATAATTTCACTTCTTTGTTCTATGTATTTGTCTTGCCAATATGACCTTAACATGTTCAGAGTGTCCAATAAATACATATTGCAAAAAGGTCAAAAAGTACTGAAACCTGAGCAGCAAAACTTCATTGAAAATATAAAATATGCGTGTCTCAAGTTTACATTATTACTAGAAATTCCACAATTATTTAGATATTCATTCTGAGGGGAGGACAGGAGGGGCTGTAGAGGAAAGATGGGAAGAGAAAGAAGGAAGAGAACTGCCAGGGAAGGACATTAAATACAGTACTGAAAATTTCCCACCTTCATTCTTTAAAATCTTCACTGCTTCTCATCCTGATTTCCTGCAGATAAGATCAAGTACTTTCAAAAGCTTCCTGGGGAAAAAAACGATGACAGAGTATGTATGTGTGTTTATATATGCACACATTCATGGAAAGAAAGGGAATACCACTAAATTTTTCTCTAGACCTAAATATTGCTAATAATTGTGAATTTTAAACAGCTAAGTTCTGATTACTTCATAAGAGCTTCACGAAAAAAAAAGTACTTTCACTGCACAACACTTAATGTCCCCTATATGCTCAAGTGAATAAACATGGCAGAAGTATGTTCCACCTTTCAGTAAGTATCGTCAAATACTACTAAATCATCAAAGTTTTTCCAAATAGAAACTAGCTAAATACAACCCAATAAGATCTTCTATCATGTGATTGAAATCTTCTCTGTGGGAATTTATATCCATTTCTTTTACACAGAACATAAAGCTGCTTTTCTGAACTGATAGTGTGAAAGTATGCTGCTTAGAATCAAAAGCCTATGAATTCAGACTAGGAATGTCTGATTACAGAAACACTGTAACAATGGACACCAACTTTACTACGTTTTCAGTGGCTGCTGAGCAACTCTTCCACAATTTTGAAAAACCTGAGTAAACCCTGAGAGTAAAATCTCTTTCCATCTCTAAGGTCATATCTCTTACAAATGCATTTGACATGAACTGCAATGCTTTTTAATCAGCATATGACTTTCAATTATACAAAAAAATTTGAGCCTCCTATTCTCTTTCACCCTTTCACACCAAAATCTTTATATACACATTGCAGGCTTGCAGGAGTACTCCCTGAATTAACTATAATTGCTAATTTATTAAGAAAGCATGTCTCTGTTTATGGGTCAATAGGGAGAAATTTTAGGCAAGGCTAGCCTGCTTGTTATTGCGGCAGTCCACAATTTATTAAATTTGTTCAAATTATATCAATTTGAAGAAAAAATGCAGGTACCTTGTTTAACATGAGGCCACAGTCATGATGAAGAACATAGTTTTACTAAGAAAACAGAAAATCAGAACAACATTTGAAAGGTTGGTTTTTTCTAAGTGAAGCAATTTTTTAAAAATATATCCACTGCAACACATTGTTGATGAGTTTCTTTAATTTTCTTATATACAAATATGGATAATTCCCAACTGCAGCAAGCATATCTTTCTAAATTTTAAATCAATCAGAAACGGCCCACTTTTTAAAAGTCACCTATTCTTTCAGCTTGCAATTTGCTTCAAGGTGAAATCAGACATCTGTCACAAAAGGCAATGTGAGAAAAGCGATGTATCATACATAACAACCTTCAGAAACTACTAGCACGTTGTCCCTTTTGTCACCAGCACAGTCATACATGAGCAGATATGACATGCCTGTGGCTTAGAAGTCATTATGTGTACCAATTATTAAGAGAACGTCTTAGAGGGTTGAACACATACATGCTCCTGAGTAATTAGGAAGCACAGTCTGGCAGATGTGGATGATGTCTATTAGGAAATTCTCCAAGTGTTTTGGAAATTTTCTGTCATCTGCCTTTCTAAAACCCAAATCAAAGAGGAAGAGAGGAAATGGCACATAGATTTAAATAGAAAACAGAAATTTATAAAAACAAATAGTGAAAAGTGACATTACTCATGCTGAAATTCAGCCAATTACTAGACTACAATATATTTAAAAATAATAATCGTATCTATACTAATAAATATATCCCATTTAAAGGATATCTACATGGGTTTCATTCACATGGGTTAATACAAAAGTATACACTAACTTCACTAGATCTGCAGGTTCCCTAAAAGAACACAACATTGCCTGCCTATCTGGACATCATGCTCACATTGCATTAAGACAGAAGACTTTTACCTTCCTGGCTGTTTTCCAAGACAACTACTGATATTTAGTTCAGAAAATTTTCAAATTTTCATCTGGGCAACATTTCCAAACATGAAGTTATTTTTCATAAGCTCTTTCTATTTGACTTTTTGTTTGTTTGTTTACTATGTTTGATATATCTGGGATTAAAAGGAAATAATTGAGTATGTAGAGTTAACCATAACAAAATTAATTGCATGCAAATAGTATTACACATTTTTGGTCAATTTTTATTTTCCAGATTTTCCTGCCAGAATCCTGGAATTGTGCAACTGCTCAAAACCTTTCCAGCCACAGTTACGTTTCTGAGTGCCACCTCCCAGCCTAGTGGGGAAAATGTGAAGTGGGGGGAAGGGAAAAAGGAGAGGAAAGGAGGAAAAAGACAAAATAAAATGCAGGAAATAACTTTGAATTTATGCAGAAGCTCAGAACATTTAAATGACAACAAAAAGGAAATTATTTCATCATTCTCTACTCAAAAGAGAGATGAAATTGTCACAGTCCATCTTCAGCAAATATTTCCTTTCTTCTCGCACTCCTTTACTCATAGTTTTAGTGATGACATTCCCTTCTGGTTTAAAAAAATAAGAATAAAAAAACATCTCTTTCATAAGTAATATCAACCTACTATTGTGGAGTGGTCTTGCCCATGAAAGACTTGCTCCCTGTTAGATAAGGTTAGGAAAACATTGCAAGAAAAATACTTCTGGCAGCATCTAAAGCCTGACATCTACAGACAGATCTGTCCTGCTCTACGGAAGCTAACCAGATATAAGAATATTGTTGTCCAGGCCTCACAACATCTTTAGTTTCCACATACAATTAATTGCTACATTACAAAGTAAAAAATGGCTGACAGAAAGACAGAACTGGATTCAGACCCAAGAGGGGGAGCAACTGAACTCTCTTGGATAATCAGTACAGCTACAAGAAATAGAGAGTAGCCAAAGGGCTACACTGCATGGTGGGTCTGAGCTGAACCATGTCACTAAAGAGCTTCATCAGCTACAAAAACAGAAGCACAAAGATTGGGAAGGGGTGGAGGGAGCGAGCAAACAAATAAAACGGAGACAATTTGAGTGTAGTCAAAGAAGGTGCAGAGTTTTATTGTGCAACTGCTTCACTGTGCTGAAGAGCCTGGAGGATGTCTGAGCAAAGTAACTGGGAGATTGAGGAACAGAATCTCAAAATTCTTCAATAATAAAAGCGAAATTCAAATCAAACAACCAAATTTCATTCCACAGTCTGTTCATTTTATACAAATGCTAGTTTTGTCTGTAGAGGACAAGTGGAAGTAAATGCTTTCGTGGACTCTTGAAGTTTTCATAATTCCCCAGCTAATACTAGAACTGACTTCAGTACTCTATATAGATATTATACCTACACTTATAGGAATACTGTATTTTTCAAACATTTTTTCATATGCTGGTGATCTGACACCAGATGTCTCAGACTCATTGAAGTTCATTTGGAATTCTCAATCAGGAGGAAAATCCAGGAACACGGAACACTTTGATAGAGCTGGATTCATAAAACACTTCAGTCTGCAGACATATTATTAGTCTGTTGCCATAATATTTACATTTCTAAGTGAAAACTCCCCTTTAGACAGCTGGAGACACCCCATCATCTCTTGTACGATTTTTCACTGGTCTGAAAAATGGGCATGTCCTGAAAGTGCAAGCATTTCACACATGCCTCTAGATTACCCTGACACACAGAAGCCAGAAAGTCAAAACCTGTGGTGTCTAAAACTAAGCCATTCAAGTTCTATTTTGTATCTCATATTCACAATGACTTGCCAAAGTCACACAGAAAGCATGTAGAGCTGGGAACAGGACTTAGTCTGCCTTTGTTTTGAACCAAAACACACACAATATCCACAATATCTTACCCACACAATTTACAAAACCAGTATGCACAGGATATAGGATGTGAAAAACACAGGAAATGTCTGAAAGATCCACGGATTCATTCTACAAGTCTGTAGGAGGTAGTTAGGCACCATAGTTGGCCTTTCACCATTAACTCAGGAAATTAATAGTTCACTAATTGCCAGAAAAAGCGAGGATGTGCTAGCAGTAGGATCATTTCAAAATGCCATTTTTTCTTTACAGTTTCCATAAGTGTCTCCTCCTTGTCATTATCCCACACAAACATAACTGAAAAGATTCTGTGAACTTGTGTGGTTATGAGCTTCACAGTAAAGAGAAGGATAATGACCACACAGTGACAGAGGAAATCAAAATTAGACAAGCCTTAAAAACACAACCACAATACTATTTAACTCTATTGCAGTCTACATGAAAGCTCTGCAAATGTCAACACTCTATAAAGTTAAAAGAAACTTTTTCTCTTCAGTGTAAGTGGTTCTGCCTTGCAATGGCTGTTCAGTTATTCCTCAACTTAGCAGTAATAACACAGGAGCCAGTATAAGAAGAAATAAGCATCCTCATGCCAGTATGCAAGGCTGCCAGAGCCAACATTTGCACTCCTGTTCCTGAGAACCCCTTGAAATCTGGGCTCCCTGCAGCAGAAGTGTGAGAAGCACAGCTCCTCATTGAGGAGTTTGATGCCAGCATATTCTTCAGCCATTGAACAGAGCCACCAGACATTTGTCACTGTCACAGCCTGTATTTTATGGAAGAGGAAGAAAGCAAAGGAGTAGACTGTGAAGGTTGGATGTGAACTTTCCAGCTGAAAACAGGCAGAAGAAATGAGTTGTAAAAAGCAGGAGAAGATAAAGCCTTGGCTGCCCAGCAGAGAATAGAAGAGAGTAATAAGGTAAGAAACATTAAAAGCGGGGTTTTACTGGTTTCAGTTCATTATTTACTTGAAATTCCAGATCAAATCATTGCTAAAAGGGCTGCCAACCTCAAAAAATAAGCTCTACCTTTCATACTGTTATCAGTTATAATGAATTCAAGTTAAACACATTTTCCGTACATGTTCTTTTTTTAAAAAAAGGAAAGAACTATTTGATCTGTGAAAATACTTTGGGTTTTACCTAAAGAGAAAGAGAATAAAAATGTTTCCTTTAAAAATACAGTGACTTTGAGAAAAATAATGAATCATCTATCACAGCTTGTTTCTCAAGACATTGAGGTATTAAGTTTTTCTGTTAAAAGAGAACTAAGTTATTAGGATCAAAACATTTTCAAATAACATTCTTTTTGCCTGTTTCTGCCTTCAAAACATCTTAAACTTTTAATAAAGCAAGCTTTTATTTAAAAATGGGAGTTTTTTCTCTTTTTTAAACTAATCCTGCATGTTCAACATAAAATGTAATTTTAATGAAAGACTATGTTATCGGGGCCTCTTAAAAAATTTTAAAAGACCTATTTGTCCAGCAAAAATATTAACTTTATCTCCTAAGATAGTTGATTATTGTTCGTTATGAGTAAAGTATTCAGTAATAAGTGTTTTCAGGGTTTACTCTTATTTTTAAATTGTGATGTTATTTAGAAACAGTTCTGCCACAGAGAGATGCTTTGCTTTGCAAAGTAAAAGTCCTCCTGGAGAGAAAGAAGATGGATTTTTTAAATATTAATGTCAGTATTAATATGTATTTCTACATGGTTCAGAAAAGAAATTTGAACAACATCACCCTCGTTACTATGACACTCCACTGAGGAAAGTTATGCAGGAAAAGACACCCAACTGGAGACAAATACAATCCTTTTTTATGGCAAAAATTGCTCTAAAAATTTTGCAAATATCTGAGCACAGCTACCAATTTATGACAAGCATTTTTTTGTGCTTGAAAGTCCTATTAAAAGACATGAATAAAACATTCACCTTCAAAAAGGCAAAATTACCTGTTCAGTTAAGCACTGCTATGAAATGCTATGTACAACTAAAACTACTTCATACTGGTCTAGAGGATGTGAGGACTGTCTGGCATGCTGGGAAGCACTGGAGCAGAGGCACAGGAAGGGCTCACCTCTTTGACAGAAACATTTACCAGCATAGAATACAGGTTTTAGCACCAACATAAGAGAAACTTCCATGCAAAGCCTGAGTCAATCCATTTGATTTCATTATTCCTGCCTTTACTTACCAGGTTAGTTTTTATTCCCTTAGGTCGCTCCCCTTGCCATGTCCCAGCACAGCTTTGTGGTGCTGAACTCCTGATGTCCAATGCTGAAGTGAGTGTATGATCTACACAGTGCCTCAGAGGAATTAGTAAAATACTGAGTTTCTGAGCAAAGGCACTCTAAAATTCTATATTTATTGTGTATTTAATCTTCATATTTGTTCACAGAAAGTAGAACTAACAAGGAAAAATAGTGTTTTTCAAGTTCAAGCAAACTCCCTATTAAATTGAAAGATTTTCAAATGCTCCTGTAAAGTGGAGATGTACTTCAATGCTCTCAACTGTAAGAAAATAGTTCTTTTTTCTTTCTTCATCCTCTTTCTGCAGAAATTACACATTTGCTGTAGAAAAGACAACTTTGTTGTAATCGTGGAAGATTTTTTTTAGGTAGTTATTATCTGACCTTCTCATCACACAGGAAATGAGGTAACATTGTTCTTTCACTCTGCAGGGAAAAGTGGTGATCATTATAAAGCTATTTCCAGGAATGCTAATATGAATCTTGTCAAAGACACTAAAATTCTAATTTCAGTATATAAATAAATAAACACCAGAACTTTGTTTTGTTTACTTTATTTGTGTCAATGTAGAGCTATGGCACTGATTTATATAATTAAATAGCACTAATTTAGAAAAATTTAGAAAAATATTTCTAAAAAAAATCTTACAAGTAAATGAGTCAGTAATATACTACAGAGTTCACTAACTCACTTTCATTTACTTTAATTAAAAGATCCTTGCAAGCATAAATGAGATATTAGCAGACTGATATTTCCAGTCACAGCTCCAGAAGAAAATTATCTTTAATTATTTATTTTTACTTCTATGGAAGAGCACACAGATCATTAAAGTATAAAGAAAAATAGTTGATCTTACTGATGGAACACAGCAAGTATGCACTGAAAGAAGAAGGCATAAAGCATGAATATGGATTTTGAGTAGAAGCCTGCAAAAGAAGACCTGTTTTTGTATCAGAGTTTTTGGGGTTCAGACTGGAAGACAAGCACAGGTGAGTTACAGAAAACACTATTCACTACAGATGTTCAGCCAGTACATTTACAGACATTTTCCAAGCATACCATTCACAGCTATCATCATCATAAACTCAGCTATCTACAAACATAAATGCTGTCTTTTAAGGCTTTGCTCATTAATACAATTAATTGCTGTCTGAAAGATCTTTAATTGCTTCACTGCTGCCAATGGTTACAAGTCAGTACTTGACTGGTCTTTGCTCTTTCACAAGTAATCTCATCTTGCATTCAGAATCCTTACATATATCTTATGACTACTGAACACTTTAATATTTCCAAACACTGTCTTTTTACAGGGATTTCAAGGCTAGATTTTTGGTATTTCTCAGTTTACAGATTTAGACAGTTGAATCTACAGCTATTCCCTCCTATAAACATATAAGCAAGGTTTGCCTTTCTCTTTCTTTCATTCCTTCATGAACTATTCAAAAGTAAATTTACAAATCATTTCAATGAATGAACAAAAAAATTCATTAGGCAACATTCTATTACTCCAAATTGTCAAATGGTTCTCACGTAAACAGTTTACAATTTGTTTCCTGAAAATACATTGAACATTTAGAACAGAACACTCTGCTTAACTATCTGATACTTTTGAATTCACATACCTTTTTCATTTTCTTTTTCTTTGGTAAAGCGTGGAGTTCTCAGCACACCTAAAACTCATCAATGTTGTGGTCAGTTCTCTTACATACTTCAGATGATGAATCATCTCTATTCCATAATCATTCAAAACCATCACTTGCTAGATATAACATAAATATATTGACTTTGATCAAAAATCATTAATAATTCTAAAATTTGTGGTGATTCCTCCAGCCAATGTCTTATGGACCCTTTCATTCTAATAAGTATCTGCATATTTCTAGGGATGTCTATATTTAAGATTAAATAATGCCCATGGTCAGTCACTACATTCAGATCAACCAAGGTTGTGAAATCCTGGTATTGATTTGGGCCATGTCTGAAAGGGAACAATACCCTGCAACACCTTTCTGCCTTCACAACTTTAATAGCTGCAGTAAACACAGAGGTGGTTATACAGAACAGCAGACAAAATATCTTAGACTGCCTTTGGCTGTATATTGGAAGTTAAACATTCCCCCCTGTAATCACAAGAGTTCCAAAGGTTGTGGTGGCCATGAGTGCAGTCTTTAAGTGGACTGTGCCCAACTCACAGAAGAGATCTGGATTTTTGCCTTTAACCCAAGCAAATATCCTGACCACTGAACTTTTAAAAACAGAAATGAAAAAAGATAATTTCTATCTTCTCCAAACTGTTCTTTCAAAGGGCATTAAGAGCATTCAAACCTTCTAGAGAATTAGGCCTGAAAAAGTACAGTACTAAATATTTCCAAGCTGAGAAAAAAAGGCCCTTCTCTTTCTCTCTGCTTTTTCAGCCTAAATTTAAAGCTGGTTTTTTAACACCTGATTACCAGTCATCATCTGCTGTTAGCTTAGGCTGATTCCAATGGAATTTCCACACATCAGGCAAAAACAAGCCTTCTTATTCCATCTTACTGCTCTTAGGGAATTCAGTCTAAACTGATGAAATGACAGAGCATCAAGAGCAGAGTGTGGCAAAGAGGCAGGACACACCAGAGAAGCATACAAAATGAAGAACATAGAGCATGTTTCAGTAGCCATACATTTTAATCACCCAAGACAAAGGAAAAAATAAAATCAAAACAGAGAAGAAAGAAGAAAAATTACATAAAGAATATTAAAACACCTCAAATAAACAGGAGAGCGGGAAGTTAAATAGAGGTACTGTGAGGAAAGTTGAACATTACTGGCAGAAGTATGGCTTATACAATGCCAAGCAAGGCCTACTATGTTCTTAAAATCAGGCTTTGTCTTTCTCATGTCATGAATCTTGTTCTGGGGTGTTACAAACTGATATGTTAAAAGACCACTTATTATCTGTCATAACCTTGCTTTTACCTCAATCCAGGTCAGAAAGCAGACATAGAAGTCAACTTAGACTTTATCCATAAAACAGGAGCCAGAAAGTTAAGTCTTTGGGTTTTGAACCGTACCCAAACATAATTCTATTGTTTTCTCAGGAATATTGAATTCTGTCTCCACTAAATAGTTATGCTAATGAAACTCTTCAGTCCTCCAACTACAAGTTAACTAAGGTTAGACTGGATTGTATGTTTTTTGCATTTCAGAAATAATTAAATGAGGCAAGCATCAAAATAAGACTGCAGTTTCTGGGGGAAAGTGAACTGAGGGAAGCAGGTTTACTTTTTAATATAGACAAAGATGAATTTTGAGGTTTTACTCTTTAGCAATAGGCACTAGAAAATGTTATACTGTATACAGATATATGCAGACTTCAATAAATAAGGCAGAACATCAGACCCTAAATTGACATACTTCCTTGGTAGTAAAAGTGATAGTAAACTGTTTTATCACTGAGAGCAGCCTGCACTACATATGGTTGTGGCATGCTTTCATGCACTTATGCTTTTTCATATTCAGATACTATATATCTGTCCTTTGAAGCAGACTATCCAATTCATCATCCAGCTTCCCATTCACAGTTCTAAAGATACTTCAGGCAAAGGGTGTTCTCTCAGTTGATCTATTTGTTTTTGCAGCACCAGTACATTTTCAATGCCTAATACATTACTTAGGGCCAAGAGAATAATATAAATAATAATTAATAATTAATTAATTAATTAATAATAATAATAATAATAAAAAATTGTTGTACAACATTCTCCAGGATCCTTATAAACTTATCCAGCTGCATCACAAGTAGTTTTCACATGCCTTAAAGACAACTCTAGGTTGATCCAAGTCTTAACACAACTGTACATCTTTAACTGACTTTGAAAAAAGTAAGCAATAATGTTTCCTCTAACTGTACTAAGCAACATCCACAGAGCAGATACAGAGCTCAATTGTTTTGGGCAGATATGGTTTCATCAATATTTTGAGCATGGTTACAATCTTTCTTTGGTGCCCAGGATTAATAGTTGCATAAGACATTTATTTTAGGTTATCCAACAGGTAACGTTTATATGCAAATGTCAGACTTTCATCAGAGAAACAAAAGAAGAAAGAAGTTTAAAACATTTCTAAATTTTCTCGAAATTCTAGCTTGCATTTAAAAAAGTACACTCACAAATGTTTATTCACATTCACACATCGTGCTGGATCCCAAAGATTTGCCTGTTGAGTTCTCAAAATTACTTCTACAGTTCACGCAGTTTTACATCAACCATAAAAGTGGTCCTGCAAAAATGTTATCCATTATGCAACTGCTCGTGGCTTTGTAAAAAAAGCCTAACACATACTACATAGTTAATTCAAAAGGACAATTTAGGGGTGTGCAATAAAATAATTTTTCATGACAGTTGACAATATTTCTTGACATCTGATCAAAGATGCTTTCACTAAAAATTGAAGTTTCCTTTGTAGTGACACAGATTGTGCAAATTTAGCATTAATCCTTTTTAAAGTGGATTAGGACTGATAGAAGTTTGAGTTGACTATCCAGAGGAACTGCAATTTAAAAATAATGTTATCAAATTACTTATGGATTACATCTTTTTCTAATTTTAATTTTCCATTTTCAAGATACAAAGAGAATCACCAATACAGGGAATTCTCTTATTTAGTAGAAATGAAAGTACAGGTTGAGGTTACTGCCTGTGTTACATCAGTGAAGCTAGTTGCTAGAGAATTAATATGTGCAACACACAGGAAAGAATAACTATTCCTTTAGCCTACCTTTTAATTAGGACTTGTGACACGTTTCCACCACTGCCGTCAAGAAACATCACTGTTCTTGACTGATGCAAATGTAGGCAGTGATTTTCACTCACCTAGAGATTAGGTCAACTCAGATGTTCCAGTTCATCACCAGATTGGACTTCATAAAAAAAATAATTCAAAAGGCCCAAAGTAATGAGAAACAGTTAGCTTGATATTTAAGTCAAAGTCAAAATTATTAAACAATAGTTCATTTCTAAAAAAAAAAAAATCATTAGTTCACTTCTGTGAAGAAGTGTCTGTATCTCAGGTCACTTTTATGTCTCAGCTTTCCCATTTTTTTAAAAAAGAGATTGCAGGCAAGAAAGTTAGTACCATTATTTAGATATTTGGTTGTCTATTTAAAATAGAGGAGGGGAATGGGATTAGCTAACTCCATACAAAGTTTTCATATGAATCCAAATATTTTATTTGTGAAGTTCTAACATAGTGGGTAAGATTGAGAGTTTTCTTAAGAGCCAGTAATTTCTGCAGGCAATACCCTTACCTACAGTTTCTGCTCCTAGTCCAGTAGCTACACTTACAAACTTATGCCAGAGTACTCCTCACACAAAAGTACAACCTAAACGAGGGTCCTCTAGGAAACAAGAGGGGCATTTACTTCATTATTTATTTTTGCCCCCACTCATGTGTGTGTAAGAATTCATGCTTACTGGCATGTTTTGCCACTGGTGTTCATTTATTTATTTATGTTACCATACTTTAGGAAAAAAGATTAGGATATGCATCATGAAAACAGAGTATTCAACAATCTTACAGTACTCAGAATTAAGAGTTATTTAAAACTAAATAAATTCACCTTGCAGAGAAAAAAAAAATCCTCTCACATTTTTAGCTAATTTCCATTCAGTCTTTAATGTCAGCTTCCAATCACAGTCAATACTACCCAATTCCCTGAACCCACATGAGGAAATTATTCTATTCTGTCTTCAGCATATCTGTCATATTTCCTGTTCTCACAGGAAAACATGAGACAGAGAATCTGTTCCATGATCTTTCCAGGCACAGAGGTGAGGCTGACAGGTCAGTAGTTCCCAGGGTTGTCTTTGTTTCCATTTCTAAATATGAGTACTATGTTTCCATTTTAGCCCTTATCCCACTTTCTTGTGTCTCATACAAAAGCAAATAAGGGGAGTTCTCTCTCAAGGGAAAAACCAATAAAAAAGCCACATATTTACATATCCGTTGTACTGTGTTATATACACACCTTAGGTCTCCAGGTAGTACTTGGAAGTTTTTATCAGCACAAGCAATATATTCAGCATGCTTAAACTGCAATGAAGAGAACCAAAAAAGAAAAAACACTGTCTTTACTTCCCCAAGGCAAAGATATTAATAGACAGCAGAGCCAGCAGAGACTTTAAGAGACAGAAAACTCTCTCAGATGCCTACACAAGAATAGCCTTCAGTTCAGGATTTTTCTTTGCAGAAATAGCATCAAAGAAACTATCACAGGCAAGGTTAAAACTTTTTGGAATACGCTGTCCTGTACATCACCAGTTGTCAAACCCTGTAAGAGAACCCTGGACAATTTGTGAACAAGCTGAGGACCAAGCTTTTCACATGTACAGCTGACTTCTCTGAGGATGAACACTCATTGACAGTTATTGGAGGAAAACAGAAAGAGTTTTGAGAACAGCATCTAAGTTACATTTTCCCCAGTCACCAGCCTGTACTCATGCTTCCTCTCATACTGGTTCCCCAAAAAACACTAAGCTCCTCCAGAAGACTTTTGTGGTGGCATTACTACCCTCACACCATACCATGTGGCCATTCCTAAGTGATCTGACATAGTACTAAATAAAGGCAAACTCTTTTAAGCTCTCACCTAACACAAGTCTTTCAATGGATGTCTTCTAAATCTTCAGCTCATGACCTGACAAGAGAAAAAGGAAAGTGAGGTTAAAGTTGTTGCTCTGCTACATGGAATGAGAAAGAGTAGCCAAAACACTTAGGACTCCCAGACCAATATAAAACCCATCATTTTGCCACAAGCTGCTTAATGTTCTAGAAAGAAATTAGCAGATAATGCAGAGCAAGCTAAAACCGAGACAGGTGAGCACTATGATAACTTTCATTAGACTAAAAAACCGAAGAGGAGACAAGACAATGCCTTGCACAGGGCGATGTGACCAAGCCAGGCAGCTCACGGATTAATTAAATTTAAATAAGGGTCCTTTGATTAAGTTCATCCTTCAGAATTTAGTTTTTATTTCTCTATGGTCAGAGTGAAAATCTTGCTGTTCTCTTTTACTTGATGTAAAAAAGAGGTAAGTAACACATGCTGTCAGTTGTGAAATTGATAATAAGCTGGCTTTGTATACATGGTGAAATCACTTAAAATTGGTTTATATGTACACTTCCTAGATCACAGAATTTGCACTTGTAAAAATAGCTAGTGTCCCTATCTTGCAATGGGATCTATGTAGTGGGCTCTCCCACAAAGTATCTTATTAAAACTTAATTTCTGTATAAGCAGATCTCTTTTGGCTGAATAGTCTTCATATGCATAAGCTGTGCAAGGGAAAAAGCATCTATAAACAAAGGAAGTTGAAACCTCATCTGGAAAATTCAGAAGACACAATAAACTGTCAAAGTCAATTTTCCCTTGTTTACTCTTTCACAAAACAGCACAGGATGTTGAATTCAGGAAAAACACAGGAAGAGCAAACAGACAGATCTGCTGCCTCACAATGATATTAATGGTTTCCAAGTCAGCCCCACATTGTTTAACATGAACATCTGCTTTGCAAAAATTAAATTCAATATAGAGACATGGATTTTAGGAATCCTAATGGCTAACAGTGTTCCTAATGGATAAAAGCATGTTTACTTTAATGCAAATACAGGTCAATTTTTCTGGTTAATAAGAACTGAAGTCTTGTTCCCTTAATGTTGTATGCAACCCAAATGATCAATAAGTCACATTCATGTGGGTTGGGAATATGAAAAATGTGGAAAAAAAATACACAGAATTTTTAAAATGTCAAAGATAAATTTAAATTGTATGCAATTTCTGCTCTTTTTTCCCAGGCGTTTTTGAATCATCAGTTCTGTTTATGTTTTCCAAGGAAAAATAAATGTCACATACAATAGTATTAGCTAGGATTGTAAGGGATTATTGAGAGAAACGTGCAAAGCACTTGCAAAGGAAAAAGAGGATGAGTCATAACCTTACAGGGGTTGAGAAACAAAATTCATAAGGTGGAATGAATTGGAAACATTCTGTATCTAGGAAAAAAAAAAAAAAAGAGGAAGAAACACAGAGATAACTGGAACCCATCAAAACAGTACATCTAAATTGAAAAAGTTATTCCTGTCAATGGAGTTAGTCTAACACCAGCCTAATTCATGCATTAATTTAGCTTTTGTTATATTGAACTCATATCTGATTGTCTTGATATTACCCAGCAAGGAGCTAAATAGCATACCAGCTACTCTCCTCTCCCCAGACAACTCTCATCCTCTTCACATCTGCATGTTTCTAAGGGTGGACAAAGAAACAGTTGAGTTTAAGGGAAGAAGTGAACTACAAAATATTCCCAATCTGAAGATGCCTGCACAGGTCAAATTTTCCAGATATCTGTCAGACAAATGAAACAAATGCAGACCAAATATTCTGTCTATTTATTGAGAAAGCTGAGCTGCAGGAAAGGAGAAAGAAGCATTAGCTTTTTTTTGAAATACTTCCATCTTTATTTAGGTTTATTCATAGAATACTGTTCTTCCAGAAATAAGAACTTCTGGTTTTCACACAACAAAACAAAAAGTGATATGTCTCTTTAAAAAATTTCTGTTTTCAAGCAAAAAAAGAAAAAAAATTAAAGTGAAATACTATGTAAATATTAATAAAAGTTTAAATCTTATTCAAAATTAAGATAAATTTGTCTTTTCAAAGAACTGGAAAACATATCAGCTTTATATTAGTAGCTCCAATATCCATGAAGTAATATTTGCATTTTTCATAAGCAGAGGCATTTGTAAATGACCACTACTACAAAATTGAAAAAACACAAAACCAAAAAAAAAAACAAGAAACAAAGAACAATTAACATGTTCTTAAGGAAGAATAGGCAGATACATTTCTTCAACAGCTGACACACACATTTGCTCAAAGGTATTTCTGCTACACAAGGGCAGTAATTAAATGCCACTTTAAAAAGCATATTGTTAAACACAAGGTAATGAATGTCTCTCTACATCAGGTAGATTAATCTTAATATGGTTCATCTTTATGCAAATATCACAATGAGTATCTGGAGGGTCATAACTTCCTCTGCTGCAATATCTTTGAAATAGTGTGTCTCAAGTCCGACTCCATGAAGAAAAACAGCAGCTTCTACCATGTCACATGTTGGCAAATCTCATAGAGGATGGTTTTTCCCTGGTTCTACATTGGTATCTATGTGTATGAATGGATAGACAGAAAAAAAATTGTGTTATCAATTACTTAGTAAGAATTTTAAGTGCACAAAATCAATAGCTGCCAAATTGCATACAAGTATTATCAATCTAGATTAAACTGCTCTTTAAAAGGAAAATCTTTAAAAACCTTGTTTCAAGAGACCTGAAATTTTCTACAGCTTTAATCTGTAAGATAGCACAGATATTTATACAAGACTCAGGCATTTTTTTCTCCAAGCCAAACAAGTAAACACATAGATGCTCAAGAAATTATAATATCTAGAATTGTCTTCAGAAAGCAAAAGCATTTAAATTTCTTTCATTGTGAGGTGGACAGAAAACCCTACATGAAAAAAAAATAATATGATAATACGACAAAATAAAATCTGTTAGATTACTTGCTTTTGTGATTTTTTTCAGATTTAGCTATCTTTTGTAATAGCAGATTATTATACTCTGTAAAATTAATGGTACATTTTTTGTCTTCTCAGAACAATTTCTTTAAAATTTTTATGAAAGGGTTTACAATTATACTACATTCATATAGGAAGGCGTCAGAATGCCCTGTCCTTTCCTGAGCATGCAGATGAGCACAGTTCTAATTCCTTCCCTGCATGGGCAGCCTTAGCAGCAGCTCTCCCACAACAGGGAGCTATAGGATCCCCAGGTCACAAAACTGACACTTTGTGCTTCCCACCCAGACCTTTCAGTTTCATATTTACTAATTATGTAAAGCAGGAAAAAGAACAAAATAAAAATTTTTTCTCATGCCAAAAAATCATGAAGTAATAGAGCTTTACAGTAGACAGAGCAAACTGTGGTATCCGCTTGCTAACAAGTCTCTCATAAACCCACAGTTATTGCTAGCAATACCTCTCTCTGTATCAAACCACATCATCATCTACCAAGTGGAGTGAATATACTGCTCCTTTACAATAGGAACTTCCACTGTTAAAAAGAATTAATATTTCTATTACCTGCTATTGGTCAGATGCCAACAGGCATGGAATTCTATAGTGAGAATACACTTGGATTAAAATATGCCAGAGGAATGTAAAGCATCATCTACTACAAGCATACAGCTACTTTAGGGAAAAAAATTAAAAAAACAAACAACCCCCCCACCCCAAACATCATAAAAACACCCCAACAACAAATCATCCAAATCTTTACAAATATTTTATTAAAAACAGTTTCTTTAATCTTGCTCCTGTTCAGACTGTGAATATAAAATAGAGCAAATCATTCTCAGTGTTCATCTATATGGAATTTTTTACTCAGTTTCTCATATTCATTTTTCTTTATTCTTTTGATAAGAATTTTGCTGAGAGAAGAAAACACATACAGGGGTATTAGAGAATGGATACAGCAAGGAGTAATAGAGAAAAGAGGAGTTGAAGCAGCTGTTCCAAACATGATCTAATGGACAGCCTTGGAAATCTCATAAATCAGAAAGATTGCTAGATCACGGGTGACAGAAACTAATTATTACCATAATTTTATAGATTGGAAACAAACACAAAGTCACACCAAAATTTTTCACCAGAGTTAACATGACCCCAAATTCCCAGTGTCTGCCCCAGGGGCTCCACTGAAAATAAAATACTCAAAAAAAACCCCCTTTTTTCTGTAGAAAGAAATATTTTAAGATTCACTGACTTTGATTAAAATGTTTGCAGTACTAAACAGCTCTGGGATGGTTATGTTCTGTGAAGAAAACATTTTAATAAACCATTATACTTTGCCAGAGGAAGTACAGAGTTCTCTTCCCAGTTACAAATGATGACAATTTTAAGTAATGTAAACCACACTGATTCTTCAGTAATAAGACAATGCTGAGATCTTTTCCGGAAAACACAAAAACATGTCTTAAGTATATTTGTCCCAATAATGAACATCTAATCTCTATGTAAGATAACTTGTCTCAGGGGGGTTTATTAATAGAAACATGACATCAGATAATTATTAAATCTTCCAGGCAATAATTCATCTTTTTTCTTTGAGGCTTAAAATTTTTAAAAGCAAACCAAGTTAATTATTATAGGCACCAAGGAAGTCTATTTTTTTAAGAACTCCACATCTTCCTTATATTTCTCCATTGCAGCAGCCTGATCATTTGTCAGCAGTAATTTTAATGGCAGGATTCACCTACAGAACAACATGAGAACTATTTTCAAAACAAATCCTGAAATATACCCTTTAAATAGCTTAGAAAAGTAAGAAAAAATTTAAACTGCATCGATAATGTAAAATTTCATAGCTCGATGCAAAATGTGACATCACAGTTACTTCCTAGTACATCAAATGTCTATTGATTAGAGTATTAACTGTGTGTATAAGTCACAGCTTCCAACACAAGTACATACTCAGCAACTCCAACTCGGTAGCAGCTGAGATATCTTGCAGTCAAGGAAATGGAATATGCAGCCTCCTCCTGTGCTGATGACAAATGAAAAGTAGCATCAAAAATATTTTCCCTTTCTACCATTTAGATCACTACAGGAAAGGGGATGAAAAAAACTCGGCAGAGAACAGTGACTGCAGGCACATTGATACTCAGCTATCCCAAACAGTTTGAAGCTAGTTCGGTCTTTCTTGCTACATTAAAATCAGAAGAGTAGTCTCATAGGGCAATAAGAATGCAGAGAAATGTGATATTTATGAGAGAACTGCAGAGGAGTAAAGATAGTTACATGCTTCGATTTATCACAGGGAATTGCGAGGACTTCTGTTCCCCCTTCCTTGTGGAAAGTCTCAGCAATGCCTTCCTGCTACCTACTGCTTGTCTCCTGCAAAGCCAGGGAGATGCCCCACACATGTCTAGCAGCAGTAATGTGCCACCTTTCCAGCCATCCCTCCATTAGAGACCCAGCATCGCCACACGCTCACTATGTGAACATCTCCAAGAGGTCAGAGAAGATGCTTCTCTTCACCATGGTCACCAGAGCTACCTCTTTCCCAGTGACAGAATCTTTCCTTCAGGAAACATCTGCTATTTCTTGCTGCAAATTTTCCTAAGGATTTTTTTCCCACCCTTTCCATTAACAGCAATGTATCACTAAGTTTCATACACATCATCTCCACAGACACACAGAATCAAAGGCCTGAGGTGAGTGGTTTGTGGTAAAATAAAGAATATCCTATTGAAAACAATTTTCTGTCCTAGAAGTGAGTAAAATTCTTGACAAAAAAACCCCAGATGAAATTCAGAATACTATGCATGAGGTGTGTGGAGAGATTATACCTGAAACAGTAATTATTGAACTACATTTTGAAAATTCCAATTTTTACGATAATTCTGGTAAGAAGTCTTTTTTATTTGGGTTTTTTTCTCATTTTACAAAATGTGAGTATAAATTATTATCTTATTAGGAAAATGTCTTGCATAGCATCACATTCCCTCAAAATTAATTGTCAGTCTATCTCCCAGTACAAGTGCTGTATGATGTATGAAGACGACACTGAGTTTTCAAATTAGATTTTCAACAGCTAAGAATCAGTATGAAAATTAGAAAGTCTATTTTCTTAACCAATTCACATTCTCTTGCTGGGAGTTTGCAAGCCAACCAATATCCTAAATTGGATTTTGTTTAAATGGATGTATAAAATTGGATTTTAGGAGTATAAAAAAAGACAAACCTTAATTGGTTTAAGCTGGACCATTTTCTTCAGAGAAGCATAAAGCTGGAACATTATTTCTTTAAAGAGGAAACATTAGATGTGTTGTATTGTACTGTGCTGTCACTTAAAGTATAAACTATTTAACCATTACTGCATTTTAAGCTCACAGTATTACAAACTAAACAATATTACAAGATTTATAACAGACAAACATACAGTTCACAGTATTTTTCTTGTGTTATAAATCAAAAAGATTAAAATAGCCTAATATCAACTGTAATTCATGAATCTAGACCATGCTTTTTTAAAGTTAGTAGAGAAGTAAAGATACTGACACAGAGTAGCATCTTAGAAAGATCCAAGGGCTCACTGAAGAAAGTGACAATAAGTGTCAGAGTGATGAATGTCATGAACTCAAACTATTAAAGACAAGGTGATAATCGGCAAACAGCAGAAAATAAAAGCCTAAGCAATATACTTGTGCCCAGGTATTTCTTACTGATTTAGTGACTTGGTCTAAACGGTCCTGGCACTGTAGGATTCACAGTTTGTTTATGGCATCCCCTTGTCATGAAAAGGGAAAGATAATGTTTTTGCTACTTGCTGGAAGAAATTGCTACCTGCAGGGCAAATTGGTTATAAAGTGAGCTCATATCAAAATATAGAGGTCTACCTTGCCTTAGCTGAGTCACCTCAAATATGTCACCTATCAGGTACCTGAAAGAGTTCATTAAACACTTTTTTTTTTTGTCCTTCACGGGCTTGCCATCAATACAAACCTGAAATTGAAATTAGTAATACTACTTTTTTTTTTTAATAAACATTCACTTTACAAAGACCAATAGTTCGCCTATTTCTACAAGCACTCTACAGATAAAGACTCCTCTTTTTCAATACAAGATACAGCCTTGGTGTGACTATTTCCCATAATGCTGAATGTATTTATAGTCAAAATGAAATTTGACAGATTATTCAGAGTTTTTATTTTGTTGACAATAAAAGAGCCTTCTGAAGACTGGACTTCTAATTTAAACTCTCAACTTTCAAAGTCAGGGTCAGGTAGGACAAATATCTCATTCTCTTACTACTAAAATGGAATAAGAATGTAGTTTTTGCAACATAATCTCATAATACTTCTTTTCAACACATTTCAGATTTAAGGAATAATGAAGACCAGAGCAGAAATAAATGGGTAATGTACTGGGCCCACTTCACCACAGAATAAAAGAGCCATTCCAATGGTTAAGATTTATACATTCACATAATTTGGAGGAATTATATCATGTAGCTAAACCTTAGAATCAAATAACAATTTAAGTTGAACAGAACCTTTGGTCATCAGTTGATCTTAATTCTACTCAGAGCAGGGCCAAGTTAGAACAGGTCATTCAGGACCATGTCAAATCAAGTTTTGACTATCAAGGCTGACTAGTCAAGCCTCTCTGGGCTACATATTTCAGTGCCTGATCAACCTGATGATAAAAAAAAAATAAATCTCTGTATCCAATCTGAATTTGTTATCCAGAAGTTATTCAGACTTGCTACCCAGTAGAAGCCCCAGCACTTTATTTCTAGTTAGTTAGTGCTCTGTGTATTGGTGCACAGGGCTGGTCTTTACTAGCAGTAAGAATTTTGCTTTCTCACAGTTTTTCTTAATAAAATTTGGCCCATTATCTACTTACATGAACTAACAATCAGCTTTCTGAAATAGTTTTCCACTTGTCCACTAAGACAAAGAAGATTTCCCTTTTCTCAGGAACAGATGGTGAGTACTTACTAACTGCTCGTTATAATCTGAAAGTAAACATTGGCTGGGGATCAAACAAGTTCTCAGTATAACCTCTGAGGCATATGCCTGATGGAACCATTATAAAGACAATTAAATACTTAGAATGTTAAATTAGTAAAACATACCTAGTGTAGGAGTGTATTGAGCATGAACAAACACAGCCTCCTTTTCCACCTACAGAGATAATTATAGCCTACAGAAAGCTTGAGAAATCTGTGCAAACATTCTCCAAGTACTTTCCCCAATATCAGCGTTCAGGGCAAGTCTCAAACAAAATAAAAAAAATAGAAAATTATTACTCCTGTATACAGGAGTAAATTGCAGGTTTATTTTAATGCTGTGTATGAAGTCTTTGACAGAGAAAGCAAAGACCTGTTTCTGATGTTGCAGACTCTGTTAAGACAGTGAGTGGAAACTCAGAAAATCTACTTGTGATTCATTGTTACAAAATGCATGTTACCTTAGATGAGACTTCTATGTGCAACTTCTATGTCCTACCATCTGACATAAATTTCTTGGAGACCACAAACGTAATTTTTTTTAGAATTGGTGTATGTTTGTTTATAGTGCTGTCAGGTGTATAGATTGAACAAATTGTGGGCACAGACAAAGATTCAACCATTTCTCTTGCAGGGGGCATAGCATGTAACAATAGAAGACTTTTTCCAACAAAAATATTCATTTTTTGTTGTCCTCTTTCTCTTTGAAATGTGAATAGTGATTTAAAGCTTTATTCCATGCATTGATGGAGTTCTTGATTCTAACAGAAACTTCATATAAATGTTTAAGATGAAATTAATCCTGCTTTATGGTTTGGGCATGATAATAACTGATGTTACTAATTATTTTTTTAATGTGAATCTGATTAAATACTTTAGCAAAACATCTAATAAAATCAACATGCATCATTCTTATATTAAAACTTCAGTGTTTATTCTGTTCTCTTTATTATCCTGTAGGCTTGTATTATTTATTTGCCCTGTTAGATAATGTTCAAGTATTCATGACAATTCTGTTTAATTTTACTCCCCATTTTGAGTACAACAATATATTAAAATTAAAGTTACTACATTAATTAATTCATATTTCTTTTCAGAAATTGGCTAATAAATATGACTAATATTTTCATTAAAAGATGTTGCAATATACACTTTTATATTCATACTTCAAAAGTTTCTTAGTTTTTTCCTTATATTTATCATGAGATTGACAAAAATGAAAAGCATGATAAAGAAAAACATTAAATTCTTACTGAATTACTTGGCTAGCAGAATTCAGTTAAAATATAAAATTAGCAGAACCAAATACTAGTTGGTATTAAAAGTATAGACTTATTTTTAAGATCATAAAGATTCTCCTTCAAAAAAAAACCCTAAGCTAAACCTAAAACTTACCTCATAGATTTGGACAGTTTTCACTCAATAAAAAAAAGACACTCATCCCCTATTTGGTGTTCAGCCAGAGACAAACGTGAAGCAGCAGAGAATTCAACTTAATTGAGAGATAACTTCAAAGTGTAAAGACATTTCCAAAACAGAAATGCTGCAGTCTCGTTTAAGGAAGGTAATTATAGCACAGAGTCACAGTTAATGTTCTACAGAAGTAATTCCATCCTTAGCAATATTTTCACTACCCTTAACTTTGAAAAAGCCCCTGTTGGGCTGAAATTTCTCATACATAATCTCAGCCCAAAGGGTTATTTTAAAGTTTAAATTAAAATGTTAAGAAAATTGAGTTACTAAATGAATTTTTGCACTAAGAAAAATGTTCTAATTTGCAGTCTTCTAAAACTGTTGCTACAACTCAGAATAATTTATTTTACTTCCTACACTGACATGAATTCAACTTATGAACAAAGCTTTTTAATATGGACCCTGACTTCAGCTTAGTTTGTACATGATATGCCAATAACTCAGAATGTTGTATAAGAAATATTATCCTGGGGTAGAAAAGCTGTCACTGTCAGGTACAATTACTGCTCTCTGAATTATTTGCTTCAAAGTCAAACCAAGTGGCACTTCTTGGGTGAGGAAAGAGCAATTAACAGTCCCAGGTCTAAAGAGAGGGGACATTCTGTGTGTCCCTGTGGAGACACTCTGTTTGGCAGTGGCTCAAATCAGATGCTCTGCAAAGACTGCATAAAGGAGATGGTCACCAGTGAAATGCATGCTAAACCAAACACAGCTAGGCTGGGAACTAAGGATACACTCAACAGACTGATAACTGGAGAGAAAATTGGGGCTTTACACCTAGCCTCTCAACTATGTCCTAGCATAGACCAAAATGCTTTTCAAGATTAAGTATTTTATAAGACTTTGTAGTTTCATCTGCTTCTTTTTCAGGACTGTTCAGCAGATTAATGAATATAAAAATTCACTACTGGTTGATCCAGACCATCATTCTTCAAGCAATTAACTACTAGTTTAAAATAGCTCAAGAAATATTTCAGAAAGATGTTCAAAGTATCCACCACATCTTGTAAAAATTATTACAACAGTTTGTCATTCTTCCTAGAGGAAAAGTCACATTAACCTGAATTTGCATGTGTTCCATTAAAATCCCTTAGATAGTGTAAGGTTTCATCTGATATATAGATGTTCTACTATCAGAAATCTGATTCCTATGAAAGTACTTTCAGCTGATAATCAGACATTTTGAAATATCTCTCTTAAATTAAATAGATGGAACTTCCTTGATCAGGCAAACAGATACCTAGAAACACACTGTGTTTAACACATAGATCAAAATGAGATTTTTTTTTTAGTCAGGAGGCTTTAAAATTAAATGGAAAAGACAATATTTTTAAAACAAAGATCTTCATTTTGCTAGGTCATTTTTTAATTGATTCATCTGTTTTTTAAGACTCACCTTCAAGTACAAGTAGCAGCCAGTGGAAATGATTGGATTTAAAAATCTGTTCAAAAGTGGTTACTCCAGAGAAGGAGAAGCTATTGTTTCTAAGCATAGCAATGCTGTGAGAGGAGCTTACAACCAAAGACACAATATGAAGGGGCAGGGAGAAAAGGAAGCATAAAGTATGGAATACTGTAAAGCACAAACCTTGGTGAAGGAGGAAATCAAAACAAGATTTTAAATGCAGTCCATAAAGATAAGTGTAATTCTTTTGACATTTTCTGTGAAATACAGAATTATTAGCTATGCAGTGGGATAGCTTACATGTCATATGAGAAATATCCAAACCTGAACTGAGATACATAGGCAGTAACTCATAGTTCTCATACCAACAGGTTAAATGTTTATTGTGGTCAAAGGGTTATTAAATTCATGGCATTCACTTAGCATGATGCATCACTTTTAAAAGTCACTCATTTTATGGAGAAGTGTAAAAGCATTTGGCCATGATTAAATTAAAAGTCAGTGTACCTGTACATATTTTTTTAAAATACTGCGGACATCTTTGGCTCAATTGCCCGATATTTTTATGATTCATTTCACCACTAAACAACTATCAGAGACATCCCCACCTGCATCTGCTTAATTCACTAGAGATGTGACTTCGTTGTTTGCTAAAAGTCATGAGATGTTTTGGTATTCTTTCCCACAAGGACCTCAGGAGTGAGTAATAGAGATTGTCACTGAAGAGGGTAGGACACTTCTAGCCTTTGGCAACAAACCTGGAAGATGAGATTGTCAAATAAAATAAATACAGGAACAAAGCTTAAAAAAAAAAAAGAAATAAGTAATAGCTCCCATGCCTTGGGAAATCACTTTTATTCACCAGCTGAATCAAAAGGGTTTTGTGACCTACTGAAGTGAAAGACAAACTCCTGAAAAACTATTACTGGCACCCTTTTCTACAATGTTTGTTCCTTCCAAGATGAATAGAGTAGAACAGTCATTAAGAACATGACTACTTTTATTCATACCTATCAAGTGGAAATTCACATGTCACTAAACAAAAGGGGAACAAGTATGTTTACAAACTGCACCTTTTCTAGTGGGCATCAGGACCTAGAAGTTTACAGAGTGCAAGAAAACATTTTGCTTTTGATGTGAAAGAGGGGTGATGGGCTTTCCTCATTCTAAGAAACATGTTAACTTTCATGTCTTCCAGACCAGGAAGATGAAGTGAAATAGGAAATCAGAGCAAATGTATCCCATAATACTGGAGCTGTGAAATCTGAGACTCAGCTGTTTACTGAAGAACATCATCAGAATATAACAATGATATGGATACAGACTGTATAGCTTTTGAGAAAGCATGGAATAGTTTGCCAAGAGCTGTCTTTTGCATGGCTATAATATAATACAGCATCCTCAGTTTACATTAATAGTATGGCACTTCCATAAGTTAATTACATTTACAGAGTGAAAGTCCTGACCCATTTAATGTCAGCATACAATTACAGCTTTTATTGTTTAAACAAGCTATGAAAATACAAAGGAAGCATTATAATTGCATTACATTATAATCACATTAAAATTAGCTTAGTCACGATTCACTATATGATTTAGTCACTGTAGGAGAGTGATCAAAAAGGGTGGGTGCAAATCTGAAGCAAATGGAAATAAAATAGAAATAAAATTTAAAAATAATAGGACTAAGATATTAATCAGCATGTGAATACATCATTCATTTAAGATATCTGGGAGGGTTCATGGTTACTACAGTATATGGCATGGAAGTAAACCTCTGTGGGTCAATATATAGGAATGCCTGATACTTTTCCCTAGGAGGAGTTCGCAGCTCTAAATAATACCAAAGAAAAAGCCTGCAGTTACACAAGTCCTTAAAAGTGTTGTATTTTAGGAAAATACAGCACCCAAATACCTACTGAAAACACAAACTCTGTAAGTATTGAGATGAATTTTTGATCTCTTGGGGATGAGTGTAATGGAAGAGGAGTCATGAGCGATGTAGATCAAGAAACACACATAATTCTGGTATCTGCAGTGACTACTACATGCTTAAAATCTCTTGTAAGTTCCAACTCATGCCATCAAGGTTTATGGACAGTCAATCAAGGGGAAAAATCTAAGGTTCAACAGTCAAAAATATCTAAAAGTTTTTCGTGTGAATTATAAACCAATGTAAAATACATCAGCAACAGGAAAGGGGGATTGGCCAGAAATGGACTAGACTAGAGACAAGGAATAAAGAAGGAAAGAATTTCATATTCAAAAAGGCAGAAGGCAGAACTCTAAAAAAAACCTTACAGATTGTTGTTTGTACATTTTTAATATTCAAAGATGGTAAATACTCCTCATTAATAATGCAATATAAACAATTAGCTCAGGCAAATCTTAGGTGGTCTAAGAGGCCTGTCATTTTTTCAACTCCATAAATGGAACTGTTATTTGTGCCATGTTCAGCGCAGTAACAACATAGATCCACCAAAAAAAACCAGACCATAACTTATTACTTCTTTTCCAAACCTGAGTTTTTCTGTCTGCTTCCATACAAATTGTGTGTTCATCAGTTTTCTCCTAAATGCAACTTCCAGATGCTGATGCAGGAGTGATCAGCGCATCATCATTTCTGACCTTTCAAGTAGAGTACAGAAATTTTTGGCTTTCATTCCCATAAGAAATAAAGTACTTATAAGCTATTTCCAATACACGGAGACCCCAGATGTCAAAGATCAAGAGCTCATTAAAATATATTAATTACAGCTGTGAAATGAGCTATTAGAATGCTACTTATATATGCTCATATATGGAAAACAAAGAACACTCATACTTATATGCTTATATATGGAAAACAAAGAACACTAATGTATCATCACTCTAATTCTCATTTAGTCCACTCAACATTTATAAAGGCAAAGAATTCCACATCAATCAAAAGTCCTTAAAGATCTACCAGGTCTGCCTGAAGGGAAAAAATGCACTTGGGGTCACCTACTGTAAATCTAATGGGGGGTGGGGGGGTGGGGGGGTGGGGGGGGGAGGGGGAAGAGCAGAGTGTAGTTCACTACCATGAAATAAAAAGCACTGAAAACATCAACAACGATGTCCAGAACTTCTCTCACAGAAAAGGGTCTTTAAAAACTATGTTCCTGCAGCCATCCTTTACCCAATCACCTATTAATTTCCTTTGAATCAGCACAAATCTTTCACTTCTTATTTACAATATGAATTATTTTTACAGAACCAAAGTCTTACTGGCCAACAGTTTCAGATATGAAAATTACCATAACAATTGTAACAGTGTTTCTAACATTCCTTTTGAAATTAGATGGAATGCAATTTTTTCAATCTAACAAAAACTCCATTTTTGCTATTTCAAAATGCACGTTTAGAAAATATATCTGCAAACCCCTTCAGATCCATTGATCCCCCAAATGAACACACATATTAAATTTTAAAGGCAAATACACTTCTCTTTTAAATCTAAAATAAAAATCACAGAAAAGTTAAATTAGCTTAGCATCTCTACCAAAATACAGTTAGGTTTAGGATGACTTGACAAAATCATATAGGTAGGAACCAAGTTTATTGGCCACTATTGGATGTTCATATGAAATACAATTTGTTTCATGCTGAGTTCTTTCAGTCTCACATATCATTATGTCTTCTAAAGGTGTTGCAGGGCATATTAGGCTCTCAGATAAGCTTGAAAGTTTGTAATAGCCCTACCTAGGACATTAAGACTTTAAAATAAATGGGCAACCTTGAGTAGCAGATGAAGCAAGAGATAGGAAAGTTATTATGATATAGCTGAATAATCCCATATTGTGTGGTGTCATTAGACAGGCTTGCTCATTTGCAGTGTGAGGTCAGCAAGTAAAAAGCAGCCACCTTCAAGCAAAGCTTTTAATGAAAAAGCCTTGGTTTCGTCCTGATTCCCTCATATCAGAGGCCTCTTATTTTGCCCAGTAATCCAAGATTCAGACACCAGTGCCTCCTGCCTTCACCTGCCTGTTTTGGACTTTGCCTTTCCACCTAGGTTCTGTCTTTCCATTTCCTCTTATCACTAAGACTTGTTTGTGTTACCTCTGGTCTGCAGCTTACTCAACAAATTATCATGGATATATTTTTATCCACTTTCAACAATTTAACCTTATTTACATACAATATTTACTCACCTTGGTTAAGTACCAGTGTAGTAAGTTGCTTTTTTCACAAAAATCTCTTGAAACCTCTCTGCTTACAGGAGGCAGAGAAAATGGAACTGACAAGAGTGTGGGTAAGTGCCAGAGACTGTTATACTTAACCATAGTTCTATTTTCCCCAGTAACTCATTATCATCTCTATTAGGCAGCTAGCAGCACAGTGCTTCAGGAATATGGCAGGTCAGCACTGGCTTCCAGCATAAATCAGCTATCTAACTGGAGGAAATTAGCTGCATGTTATTCAATTCACTGCACCAGGATCTCAGTGGCACTAATTAATGTTTTATATCTGTTAGCATGGCTTGAGCACAATACATGTATTTTCTTTCCTTTCAGGGAACAGTCCATGATAATGATACTTTGAATTAGAAATTTTTTATCAATAGTATCATAGGTATTTCACCTGCTCAATGAATGGCAGTGTGTTTGTCACAAAATGGATACATACTGCTTAAGTCACAACCTATTGGGACAATTTTCTTCCACTGAGTAACCAGGGCTATTTCTCTGTGATAATGTAACTAACTTTCCAATTTTAAAACATGCTTTAAATTATGCTGTGTCCACACAAAATGCATTCTGGCTCATTCAAAACCTCAGACCAAAATTTAAGTTCTTACTTTCTAGATATACCAGGTTGACTCCTAAGAACAAAGCCTTAATGCTTCAGATGGCAGATGTAAAAACCACCAAGTGCTGTTCACTTTTTAATTGTGTAAAAATCACTCAGAAAATAGCTGCTGGCGTTGTTTCTCACAGATACACATTAAACTGCTTGCAAACATCAGACCCTCTGATCTCAGAGTCCCACCTTCCCCAACCTTCTGCTGCACAGACCAACACAAGGGCTGATTTACAATTCTTATATGCAGTATTCTCCAGATCATTCTTCCAAGATGCTTCTCCAGATACAGACACTCGAATCAAATCACAGAAGTGCAAATAACACAACTTCTCAACAGTTTCAGAGTGCTTTTAAAGGGGTATGTTATATTTAAATACCTCTATATCTGAACTGTCTTTAAATACTGTGAGCAAGTTTTTCAGCAATTTCTGGTGGAGACAACAGAATGAAAGAAGAGATCAATTTTAGTGTATTACTTTCCATTGGGTCATGCTAAAAGCTATAAATGACTTATAAAACTTGAGCACAGAATCCAAAATCCTGTTCCAGAATTTAAAGGTACATTCATACAGCTGGAAAGGTCTTAAAAAGCCTTAAACCTGTCCCCAGAAGACTAAGGGGACACTGCTTGCCAATACCTAACTATTTTTCATTTGCATTAACTACAGAAAATGTTGAGTGTTTTGGCATGCATTAGAAGGACAAAGAACTGTAAACTACTTTCTACACCTTGATCAGGCTGACTTGTGTTCTTATAAGGAAGTCTCCCAGTGAAATTAAATAAGCAAACTTCACACGGAAATACATGTATATGAGGTCTTGGTCCTATGTCAAAAACACAGTGAGAATATCTTTAAGTATTATTAAAATGCTTTTCCAAGTTTTTTGTTTTTTGTTTTTTGGGTTTTTTTTAATCAGCAAAAATCCATTATTCAGTCATTTGTAGCTCATACACAGTAAATATAAGGGCCTAGTAATTCCAGGAAATTGGCTGTGGAATATTTTTCCTCTTTACTCATATGTTAGAGTCCAAACCGTTAAGAGAAGCACATACAGCTGTTACTCTGGGTAGCTCACACTAAGCTCAAGTAGCAGAGGAGCTGTAAATCTCCAGGAAGCAGGCTTGCTGGAATGCAGACAGAGAAAAGGCACACTGAATGTAAAAGATTGTGAGCAAATTACTCCCTGGCTGGAGTCCACCAACAGCTGCCGCTGTTCTAAACTTAGCCCATTTCTGGGGCTTGGTTCAATGCTCAATGAGAATGCAAAGGATAACACAAAATCCTCAGGGGGTTCTCAGAACTGTGCATTTTCCTTTCCTTCTGTAAGGACATGTTTATACCTCAAGTATTTTAACAAGCCTTCTGGGCGAAAGTCGGCAGATCATAACTCCATTTATTTATTTTTAAGATTTCAGTCAAGGTGAAGTTTTCCTTTACCAGAAGGAATCAGAAAAGGTAGCATACCTTCTTGAGAAGATGAAGAGTTTTCTGAGGGCATCACATAGTTGGATTTAAACCTTTGTTTTCTCCATCCATATGAACAACATTGTTTTTCCTTCCTATATGATTTATAGCAGTCTGTTCATGGTCTTCATGGATCATTAGAAAGTGCAATAGCATTTGCTAGATGTTTTGTTATAAAGCCTGGTATGTCAAACAGTCCAACCATACTCAGGATACCAAAATAAACAGCCTTAGGCATGTGTTGAATTTTTTTAAAGAGAAATTTAAAAAAAAAAAAAAAAAAAAAAGTCAATTTCAAGTGAACAGTAAGTTAAAACTTTATGTTTACTGCAATGATATATCTTAAAAGATAATCTTAATACTAAAATAGAGTAGAACCATTTACTTTATAAATTTAAAAAATCATTTCTTTTCATGACAGACTATCCATTCACAGATTTCCAGTAATTATTCCTTTCCTTAAGCAGTTAGTCATTTGGGCTTTACATTGTAGACCTTCTCTGGTTACATTGAACAATAAAATGTGAACACTGTATCTATCCCTTTGCTCAATAAAAAGGAAATAAAAAGTATCACAGTGAGTAAGCTCTTCTCAAAGATGGGGGGGGCTGGAGGAAAAAAAGCCATATTTGAACATTTACAATTACAATATCTGATTGTTTTGGAAAGTGTGTTGGAACATAGCCATGGATATGAGAAATATATTGGAGGAAAGAATTGCAACTGAACAGCATCTGAATCTCTTTGTGTTTGTTGACCCACTCTCCAAAATGAAGTCAAAAAAGTTAGCAGTTATTAAAATATAAAGATGTGTATTATTATTGTACTTATTGATGAATATTTAGAAGCTATATTAAGGATAGGACATACAGTATCAGTGCTATTTACCATGATGTAAAATTCTTTATCTTCCTGAAAAACTAGATCAACTAATAGCAGTGGTCTTATAAGATAAAAAATTTACATGGATTATATAGAAAAAAATAGTGATTTGAAAAAAATTAGTTCTTTCATCAAAGCTCAGCCATTTGAGTATGAGAGATACATCACCAGCTCATGAATTAATCCTGTGAAAATTTGCAGTCTATGATATTGAATTCTGCACTGGTTCTAAAATAAACAACAATAACAAAAAAGAAGTCAATAAGAATAGAGTGGAAATTAATCTTGATTTATCAGTAAACCCTTCAGTGTTCTTTAGGGAGCTCCTTACTGTTATGTGAAGTCTGAAAGTCAGAAAATAGATTTATGTTCCATTTAATTTGTCATCAGAATTCCAGGAAGTTATTTACTAACTTTTTAAAAAATATGGAAAATTGAAGACTGGCTAAGAACCCAACAGTCTCTGCATCAGAAGAAACTGCATTTTCTATGTTTATCATTTTTAATCATAATAGAAGAGATTAAAAATTTCAACTATGTTACAATGATTTTTTTTAAATAAAATTTGAAGATAACACAACCATATGATCCTTACAAATGCAAGAAAATGTGCAATAAAAATTTTTCAAAGGTGGCCTACAGAGTGTCATACATTTCAAAGAATTCACATAGGCTTGGGCTGTATGGATGGGAAAGCAAACCTTGAGGAATTCACTAGACACTGTGGAAAGTACTGCTCACGAGCACACCAATATACCTGAAAACTTAAGACATGAACTGTCTTTGATCTTATAAGGAAGCAGGGAAAGTAATAAATATATCCTACAATGAAATGTGATAGAGTAAATTACTGATAATATAAGGTTTTGCTCTTTAAACTTTAAGCTCTTAAAAACACCCAAACTGAACAGTCAAGTAATCAATTCAGCCTTTCCAGTGCATCAGTGCTTCCTCACCCATGATCCTCCTCAGTCATAGTGATCTAATATGTGTGAATAGTTCCTTGGCACTTGACATGGTGTTAATCTTCCCTACGTTTTAATACTGCAAAGAAACAGAAGGGAGTTTGGATGGTTCTTGTATTACCTACAAATAAAGGGGCTTGGAAGAGCAAAGATTATCCCTGACACAGCTAAAGTAATGGAGTAACTGTGACTGAGAAATGAGACTGATAAAAACAAATCTCGATGAAGTTGGGAAAAGGACTGAGGATCCCCTACAGGGATATCTGGAGTTAAAGGTGTTGCTAAAAAAAAAAACAACCAACAAACAACAAACCAACAAACAAAAACCAAACCAACAAACAAAAACCAAACCAAGAGAAAACCAGAGAAAAGCAAGGCTGTGTGCCTTCTGGCAGAAGACATGAAATTCATGATGTGGGAAAGGCAGGATCAGCTCTAGCTAAAAGTTGGTAAGCAATCTTGTACTCAGGTCACCAATGCATGAGAGCAATGTCTTAGACTGAAAGAAAGGAATTTTAAAAATCCAACCCTCCTGGAAGGAAACTAATGAAGAGTCTATTCTCTCCAAAGTTCATTCCATTCCCAAGCTTGGAGAGAATTCCAAATACCTGAACTTCACTGTTTCTCTGTGGATACATTTCTCAGCCTACTCAGCACGAATTTCTGTAGCAATTGACAAAATAGTAATTTAGTTCAATCAAGACACTGCTGCATAAAGTGGAATATACCAATATACCTGAATTTTTTCTTCCCTCTATACCCATGGGATAGACCATAAGAATTAAGGTTCACCACTTGCACAACTACATATTGTCCTACCTCACTGAATATGCAAATGAAATCAGCAGCAAGTTACAGCAATTTGTGGCTGTGGGTTCAATATATTGTTCCACACATTACCTGCTCTGAAATTACAGTAATTCATTTTTCTTCTCTTTATCTTTTCAAAATTATTATCATTATTTGCACCTGGTCTTCTACAAATCTTAAATATTGAAATACCAATGAGAGCTAACTAAGTGAATATACTTCTATTTTCCAAACTGGAAACTGAGGCTAGCAGAGCCAAAACCACCACCTTTAACATAGAACTAGAGTTCATATTCATCATCCTCTTTGGAGGAAACACCAAACACCACTCAATCATAGAAGGAAGAGAAAACCCATACAGTGCATTTTTATCAGTTTTTAGGCAGAATAGAATGAAGTTTTTCGTTTCTCTCAGTCTTTATTTTTAGGTGTTTGAATATGAAGATGATGTCACAGAGGTAATGGTGGAAGATACAGCAAAGAGCGAGGTGTCACATTTGGCATGTCAAGGTAAACTCCAAAACCAGGATTTGATTGCTTTATAAGACAGGGTTAAAGCAGCGAATACAAGGAAAGAGGAATAGACAGCAATCATTTTTCAGAAGTTTTTTAACCTTGTCAGCAGCAAATGTGTTTCAGGTGAAGATCTGTACACAACAGAGCAAAATTCCATTAATTGTCTCTTTCTCCTTCAGTAGGATTCAGAACTGAACAGGAGTCCAACTCCATAGTTTTTAAAAAGCCTCCCAGCTTCAAGTGAATTGAAGATGCACCACAAAATAAATTTGCTTCAAGTAAAATCAAAACCATAGGAAGCAACCCTGCAAAATTTTAATTCTGAGTAAATCAAATTGAAAAGAAATACTAAAAAAATGAGACAAACTTCCATTGATTTCAATAAGCTTTGAATTTAGATCTTTTAAATCTAGATATTTCAAAATGAACAGATTAAGTAAAAATTGAGGAACTAGATTGTCAAGTTAGAAAGCAAACCTGTGACTGTTCTAGCTTTGAGTTTAGGCTGAACTATTATTCATGATTTGCAAGACCTTAATTCATCTGGGTATCTACTACATTTTGTCACTGTCTAGATGGAGAGTATAGTTATCATTTACCTTGCCAGAAGAGTCAAGATAATGAAAATTGAAATTCTCATATGACACATCTAATCAAATTAACCTGTTTGATGAGAAGCAACATCAAGATAGTGGTTTGCAAAAGCCAGAAATATCCCTTGAAGGAACTTAGAAAAAATAGTTGTACAGTATAGCACCTGTGGTCTCAGGTAAACACAGTAGTAAAAGACAACAGACATTTCTTGAATTCACTACAGTTAGGAGCAAGCTCTTAAAAATTAATGCTATATCCTTTGAGGCAAGAGTTAACAGCTAGAGAGGACAGCTCCCATTTTTGTATGTAAGATTAAAATAGTGTTTCTCTCCCAGATCACAAATAAAGTCAAAAATCTTTAAAGAAAAATTTTGCCTTGATAATCAACTCACTATGGAACTGAACTATCAAAGAAATATTATGGTATTTGGGGCTAAAGAGAACATGCAAAAAGTACATTGCTGTTTCCCCTCCCTGTGAAAGTATGACTGAATCCAGCAAAAGAATAGTGGTTAGATAGAATCAGAAATATGGACAAAGAGGTTTAAGTCACAGAGGAAAAGAAGAAATATATATTAAAAACAGACAAACAAACAACAACCCCACAGTCATGGGACAAAATTAAATAAAGCACAAAATAAACCATCATGGGAAAGTACTTTGAACTCAAGCAACAGACATCTTTTTCCTGTAGCCAAAGAATTGGGGAATTGTGCACCAAGAATGCACTCATGTGGTTCTTTTTTCATCTCTGAATGCAGCTACTGGTTCAAGTGTCAGATAAATTTCAACCAAAGCATCTCTGTTAAGACTATCAATATTGCACAGAGACCATATTTACACAGCCCATAATTTTGCTTATTAACATGATAGGGCAGCTCTTTGAATCAAAGTCACATTTATGCCTCATTGAATAGAGTCTTAACTACTGCCAGATACTAAAATGCTATTATCATGTACATAAGATGTATCTGGTGCATAATTACAGTTATTAAGATGAGCTCAAGCAAAATTTTGCATTTATGTTTCTATATTTGTTTATCAAGGGCTGAAAAGTATAACTGATATAACTTAATATCTTCCCATATGCCTCCTATTATTAATCCAAATATTATAAACTGCTGTGTGAATTAGATCAGGTCTGTAACAGCAAGACTTCCAGAGCAATTCAATGCAGCACTTACAAATTGTGCTGATAAAAGAGATAAGAGTCATTTCTTCATCATAACTCCATCTGGCAAAACAAAGCCAGGGCAAAATGAAAAAAGATTTTGCCAGGAAGACAACACAGATGACCACACTAGCAGAAGCCACCAATGCTCACAATGTCTTAAAAGCATGGGTCTGCATCTTTTACAGCAGTGTTTTCTGTACACACATACTCACCATGTCAGCAAGCAACAAAAAAAGTTAGGAGTTACAAAAAGCAACATAAAAGTTATGAATTGTCTTAAAAGTAAAAATGCCTCTTCACAATTATCACTTCATTATTGAGCAGGTACTACTTTATCATCTGCATAGCTATATAACACAGCTAAAATGCTTTTCAGTCAGTATCAGTAACTCCTTTGGTATGTTTTTACAATACCATAATAGATAAAAGTGCAGAATGAAGACATGACCTACTGAAACCATGCTTGGAAGCATGTCTGGTGTTTGATAGTATAATTAAGGCCTTCTAGTTGTTTAATGTGTAGAGTCTAAACTTAAAAAGAAAAAAATAAACTTCATTTCCTTAGCTGAAAAATCTTCAATACTAGTTTGCTCACACCATCTGAGGCACATGTTTTTATTTCATATTTAAGGATATTTGGCAAATAAAAAATGTGAGTCATTCTAAATTTTGCATTAGATGAAAAATCACATCTAGGGAAGAGTATAAAATTTAAGATGAATAGTTCACATCTTACTACTTACAACAATATTGACACTAGCTGACAACTTGAACTTTATATAAAGTATTATACAGAAGATTTAGTTCTGAGATATTTCAACTGCAATATCTGTTGCCTAAATGTAAGTTCATTTAGTCAGCTCTAAATAATAATCTGGTAAACAAGTACCCATTCAGACTGACTTAAATATCATAAATAACAGTTGAAAAGGAAGACTAATGAAGGGAATGTAAATGTTTATCCAAGCTATGTATGCATCACAGACACTTTACATACAAATAGATATGTATTTTGTATCAGGTACAGACACAAGTCACAAGGGGATGTAATGATCCTCTGCATAAAAACATTGTAAATATAACTCTACACCAGTCAAGAGCAAATATGTCATCAGTCCAGGTGAATTTGTTCCTCTGATGAACAGTACCATACTTCAGTATTAGCAGCTCGTTTCTAAGCTACAATACACATCTGCAAAAGCTGCAGAATAGAGGAAGAAAAAATAATCTAGAAAGTAAGGCAGGAAATCAGTAATCTGCCAGGAATATGAAAACATAGTTTTCCTGATCATTAACCTTCCCATTTGTTAGGGCTTGTATTTCATAACAGCAGTATATACATGCTTCAAAAAGCAACATCATCAGATTCTGAAAGCCTGTATTGGTTAGGCCTCTGCACAATTCATGAAAACATCTACTGTGTGTATGTGGAGAGTCACACAGACACTCTAATTGAGCAATTTGCTGTGGTACTACATGTTTGGGAGTTTTCAATGTTACCAATCAATTACCCACAGCCACACAATGAAAGGCCTCCTATTTAAATGCAAGAAGCAGACTAAATTTCATCCCGTGTTACAAGTAAATTGGCCTTTTAGAAACTCAAGGAAGGTCTTCTCTGGGTTTTACACTGAGGCCATTAAAAGTAAGCACAGTCAAACATCAAAGGATGCGTCTGTTCCTTCTCTTCATGAATAGTCTCCCAATTCAAATCTATCTTTTTATATGAGCTTTAAATTTTATGTACTCTATTGTCACTGAGGTTATTTTGTTGGACTGTTGAGGAGATGGCCTAAACTAAAGTTCAGCTATCTTTAACTCCAGAAACCTCCCTTGGGATTAGCCCTGAACAAGACCCTGTATTTCAAATGTTATTCAGTAGAATTTCTAACCATCAGTCAAGGCAACATGGAGTATCCTCCCTGGCAGCTGCTTGTTTTCATAATGCCAAAACCAATAAGTAGTTTGTCATTGGAAAATTTGTTGCTGCTTTCAAGCTTAAATACTTCTAAAACTATTAAACAAATAGTTAAAAATAGTTAAAAGTTCTTTTTTAGGCAACATTGTCCTTTCTTCAGAGCCTTGCCTACTTATAGCAGAGCTAATGACTGTTGTTCTCTCCAGAAGACTGACACTAACAGGAAGGGGGTTCAGACTGGCAAATCAAATACATGGATAAAAAATACCCAGAGATGCTTTCTGACTGTAGAAAGTCAAAGTAGATACATAGAAAGCACCACAGCACAACAGGAAATGTAAGGGTACACTCCACTTTCTAAAAGGATATTCAGAAATTGGAAAAGAAATTAAGGAATGCAGTTGAAACTGAAGCCCATTGAAGCTACTATCAATATAAATTCCTTTAACACTTCAGTAGTCACTTCAATATATGTCTTTTTAAGACTCCATTAAACACATTGTGAGAAAATTTTGAAATATAATCTTTGCATTGGCTAAACATTCTTCATTTCCATTTTAAAAGTATCCAAAGAAATAGAAAATGAAAAGGGGATTAAATAGTTCAAAGAGATTTAGGTCCAGGCTTTTGAAAATTTGGGACCTCTAACAGCAGAGAAAAATGACAAGTGTCCCTGAAATCTGGGGGAGAGAAGATTGCTGCCTATATTTCAGTTTGCAAACTCAAGAATTTGTCAAACAGAAGGCAAGACATCAATTTCATACATTTCATCTGAGATGTACAGTGCCTCTGCATCAGTGCATTGTCTCTGTACACCACTATTTTTATTAATTAACTACTGACTTGTGTGCCATGTCATTAACCAGAATCAGATACCATGTCATCCCATGGAGAGACTGATTCAATATTGACACAGAGGGACACATTTCCATTTACCAAATCACCAAAGATTTATTTGCATTAAAAAGACTAAGGAGTGATGGAGAGAACTGTTAGCAAGAAGAGAGGATATAAGCTGTTAATGCAGTCGATCATTCAGTCCTCTGAAAATATAATTACAAAATTAATATGGACTCCTCTACATAAGCATGAAAACTCTGAGGTCACACAGTTTATAATGTAGCCAAGATTTAGCTTATAGCTCTTGAAGCATCACTATGCCACCATGTAGTCATTAAATTTTGGTTTGTTGGGTTTTTTAATCATAGCTGTGTCTCATCATTGCCTTATCTAGAATGGTATTGCTATTTTCTCAGTAGCCTGGATGTCCTCCTTGAAGACATAAATGTCACAAGTCCTCCAACTGCAGCAGTTGTTGCTCTTAGAGTTCACAGTAGCACTGCTTTCTTTATATGTATCTTCCTGCTTATGTTTTGAAATAAAAGAAAAAAAAAACAAAAAAACTGTGGCTTTTTTTTCTGTGCAGAGTACTTAGCCTTCACCATTCCCTCACCTTTGCTTTCTGCCATCACCTCTGTTAGATACTTCCAGATTCCAATAAACTCCTGTCTGTTCACCCATGCACTGAACTCCATTCATTACGATTGCCACTTACCTGCTGCCTTCACGTTCCCTTCCTGCCTCTGGTCACGACTCTGCAAAGATCAGCCTCCTCTGGACCCTTTTGTTGTTTTGTTATTAAAAAAAAAAAAAAACAAACAAAAACACACAAACAATGACAGAAGTAGTGCTGAAAATGAAGATGAAAAAGCATCTGATAGCTGGAAGCAAGGTCAGCAGGAATTGCTTTTCTAACATCCCAACTGGGTCCTCCCTTAGGAGGCAGAAATCTCCAGTCCTTATCAACTCAACAAACAACAGAACACTAAGAAAATGTTTTTGTGGATTTATCTGGGAAACAGTTCTATGAATTACATTTCTGGCTTCTCAATCTATACCCTCTATCTCTTACAGTAAAACACATTGTATTGGAAACAGTAGCTCCAGAGTTAGCTGTCAAGTCCATTTTTGGAATAAGTCAGTTCTTTTCCAGTCTTAGTTATAACTGTGTACTCTGCACTATTTTTTAAAAGTCTTTCCAAGACAAAAGACACAAGTGGTAAGGTCTTGAATAAGCTGCAAAGTAGGAGATATTCATAAATTCCTGAAATTTCTGATAAAGATAACGTCTTACCTAACACAGACACTCTCTGTACCCTTTTAAGAATTCAGTGTGAATTTTGAGTATCATCTCCTGTTGATTGCCATGCACAATTCAATTCACTTCTTTTAAGTACATTATACAACTATCCTTTTTTTCTATAATCACAGAAGCTAGGTTGGTTTGAGTGTAGAAATTACCTTTTTCATTTAAATTTTCATACATTTACCAAAAAAATATTATAGTTGGGAATTATAATGCATATATATTTCGCATAAAGGGAATATCTATTCTTTTCACTTTATACTCTGAAAAATGGATTATGTAAAATCCATTGCTATCATTAGTGTTTCAATATGTTGTTTTTATTCTGCTGTATTAAGCCATCACTATTACAATATCTAAAGAAAAACTAATGCAGTTATTGGAACACAAAAGTAAAATAACAGCCCAAAACACAGATAATCTTTGCACTTACAGTATAGAAGTCACATGAGCCACATGAACACAGAGTTGCTAAAGAGGTATAAAAGAGAAATCAGTAAAGAATTTACTTCAAACTTTGGCCCATTTTTTGTCTCAGCCACACATATCCCAGTTTTCCCCATAAGACAGAGTCAGCCAATTAAATCATCATCTGGTACAATACTGCTGTATTGATACTATTTGTTGTTCTTTGAGGATAATTTGACTTCTGTAAAAGTATAGGCAGGGTCAGTTCCTCTTTTGTCTCAAAATACTCATACTCAGGGGGGGAAGGCAGGACAAAAGGGTTTGATTTTTAATGTAATTTTTAGTTTTGAGAACTGATGCTGCCTGGAGTGCTACTGTTGCTGTATTTAGAGAGCTTGATAGAAATGCCCATTCTTAAGGTTTGGTGTTGCTGATGTGGAATTCTTCTGCTCCATTTGAACATTTGCAACTCTGGTCCTAAAACACTTCTTTAAAATTCAGAACTTATCTGAATCATTTTTTATGTCACATCACTGAACCTTTTTTGTCTATTAGAAATGTTCTGAAATCTTCATTGGCATCACTGGATATCTGTCACTTTAGCTTTTCAGATTCCAAGAATGGATTTCCTCAGTACCTCCTACAGCTATTTTAGCTTCAGCTGAACTAAAATACTAAAAATGTTCAAGTTTTGTCCTTGCACAAGCCTGTGAAGGATATTGTAGGTAGATGTTCCCAAAGTGGAAATTACATAGCTTAGGTCAAACCTAAGCCTTCTCTGGTCCTTTCAGCCTCAAGTACAGGGACTGCAACGATGTGGAGACACTGACTATAACCATTATAAAGAGCTGTTATTGTTACTTTGCTGTTTGCCTGACAGTGCCATAGAAACCACTATGCCCAGCATTGATTTGTTCTGACCACATGTTCTGCCACTATAAAAACTATAACTTAATTTCCTTTTACCTGACAAATACTATATTCCATTTTTATTCTCATTTGCTTTTACATCCTTATCTTGTTTCTAAAAAAAAAAAAATAAAAAAGGGAGTAGCTTTGTATTGCTTGGAATTTGATAAAGATGAAAGACTCTCCCCAAAAGACAGCACTTCTCTTTAAAGATGGAATTATCTCCTTCTTTTGTTACTTGGTCCTACTTAATAAAATCAAACTTTGCTCCCCAAAGACATATTTAACTCTCAAATATCTTCCAAGAGTCAGAAATAAAAACAACTACACAATGTACACTACAATGGTTTCCTAGTTCTGTAATGGTTTCCCAGTTCACGAAACAGTGAATGATCTTTTACTATTTGGAAGAAAAAGAAGATCTTGGATGTATGCAAAAGTACTGATTTTACCACAGTTGTTTTCCATGATTCAGAATTTTAAAAGGTGAAAACCTTCAGTCAAGGCTGGATTTTAGCATCCCTCTTAAGATTCACCATCACCACTGTAATTTAAAATGTACTTTTTAAAAATTATATTTTTTTTCAACAAATAAACAGATCAGCTTCATATGGATGTTGCTTTCCTGTAGAATATTTTGAACTGCTCAAGTGATGGAGCCAGAGTTGGCTTAAAAAAAAAGCTGGCAAAAGAAAGAACTTTTATAGTAGTTGCCACTGAACTCCTCACTATGCTGACTCTCTCAAAAAGTGACATATTCTGAAAGGAGTCTCCTGATCAGTCTTTGAACTGTTTGACTTTTCTGTGCAAGGACTATGCTTTTCACACAACACTCAATAATGTACAGAAGAGAACAAAAAGAATTCTATGCTCTTGCACAAATCAACAGCAGTCACTCCTCCTCTCGCACACACTGAAATGTTAAACACTAAGCATCAGTGATCTGACCACTACTTTAAACAGAGATTTCAGAATCAGAACTACAGAGTTCAGCATTTCTTAATGTAAAAAATAACTTTAAGGTACTCAGGGAGAAATTGAAACCTTCAGAAGATAGAGCAAGGATTCCCCCTAATGGAGAAAATGTAGACTTTCCACAGGCTCCCCTTTTTGGCTTTAAATCATCAGGGAATGGTAGCAATATTTGTAATGTATGAGGAGTAGTTGCAGTCTTACTAGCATTGTTAAGGGCTGCTGAAAATAGCCATTACTAATCTTGAAGAGAAGTGGCTGCAGAAAAAAATAAAATCAGGTAGAAAAGTAGCATGTTTTATTTGTCATAAAGTAAGAAAAATTAAAATATTACTAAAATTAAAATGGGACTAAATGAAGAACTGGCCATAGAAAAGCATTACACCTGCTCTCCTGGCCTCACATTACTTATTATTACAGTCATCAGAGAATTTCTTAAAGACCCACTGGACATAATTTTGATTTCATAATGCTGCACTAAGGTGATATCTCATACCCACAGCATGGTCTGCCATGCAGGTTGGTCCATTTGCTACCCTCATTCTACTGTCCCATAAGATGGTTCCAACTAGCAAACTAGAGTCTAGATAAGGTCTCCAGATTTTAAATTGTATGTATTACCAAATATGAAACTACTTATTTCTGTATTTAAATTTCATATTCTATTTACTTGTGGATGTTTTTTATAACTCTCTTCTTGTTAATATTATTGAAAATTCAAAGCTGAACCACTGATTGCTTTGGGGTAAAAAAAAATTTACGCTTCATTTTCATTTCATATATAAACACTAAGGTGTTTATATAAAATATTTTGTAGATTTTACATGCAAGTTTTTCACTATGTAGACTTTCTTGAAACCAGCTATACCTAGAGAATAATTCTCCTTAGTAGTATCAGGTTATCATGCAACCCTGTGTAAGGTCAGGCTAGACCTTAGAAGAACTATATCTGTTTGGGTTTCAAAACTTTAACCAGAACAAAAGGTTTCCAGATTTACTTTACTTCTATAAATGAAACTGTGAATTTTTTCTTACTTCCATAAATGATACTGTTCATCTTGTTCTTTCACCTAACACAATCATAGTACAAGATAGCAAAAATACTTTTATGAAGAAAAAGATAGTTCATCCAGAGATGAAAATAACCTTATTACTTCAGTCAATAAGGCATTCTTTGGCTTTTGTGGAAATGGCATTTATTAACCATAGGTACATTTTTTTTCATTTGTGTCTGTATAGAAAAAAAAGGATGTTTTAATTAAAAACAAGCTACCTGTGGGATTTTTTTTTCTTCCTGTGAATGAGAAATGTGATTCCTTTGAATAGAAGCATAAGGGCAATGGGAAGATAGTTGATATATGAGACCCTGTTGGATTCATATATTCTTCCAAAGCATGCAAAAGCAGTTTAAAAAAAAGCTAAGCTTTAGTGACCTAAACTTAAAATCTACAGCTTTAATAGCCAATAACACTGCAAATAACAGGTTTACTCCTGAAAATATGATGACTTATGGATGCGCCATTTTCTCCCTGGCCATTCTTTCTGTCTTAAAATATAAAATAAATGTAAGCAAAATTTTCCAAGGTTATCACATACCTTGCAGGAAAAAGCTACTCAAGTTGTGTTTTACCCAGAATGCTAAAGACATTTCAAAGGAGTGCATGTAAACCAGGGGAATTCTTCAGCCTGCATAACTATAGAAGGACCTGTTTAGTCAGAGATGCTAAGTCTTTGGAGACACAAATTTAACTTACCTTATTCCCCAAGAACTTGTCCTTGATACCAAATCTGACTGGAAACGGCATCTATTGGACTGGACCCCCTAACTGTTCTTTATTAACTGTTTCTGAACAAAACTATATTTTGAGTTTGCTTCTTCCCAGATCAGTTACACGGATTGATGTAAGATGCAAAGCAAAACACATCCTCCACTCAGAAAAATCACAGCTAATGGGATAATCTGATGGACTCCACAGATTTGTATTTCACAGATGAAACTCAGTGCTTGCAGGCAGGTATGTGATAGTGTATAAATACAGCTCCAGGGAAAAGAAAAGTTAATATGAGATTGACTGATTTTAAAATCTTTATGTCAAACATATGTGTAATCTAAAGAATATTTACATTTGGATTCTGATTCATGGCATGAGCCTAGTCATGATTCTATTTTCATCACTTTTTTTTTTAATGGAAGGAACTTCATCTTCTGCTCATTTCTCTCTCTGCAGAAAGGAAGAATTTGAAAAGCTGTATGCTGAGAAATCTACAAGACCATCAGAAAAAAAAATCCTGTAGTCCACAAATTTTCTCAATAGGAGGGCAGATGGAGGAAGATTATTTATTTTTATCTTTGCTAGCTTATTCTTGCATTGATTCACGGTCAAAGATTTTTCTGAAAAAAAAAAACTAATTTATCAAAAGCATAAAGTAGAAATTATAGTAAATATCTATGAAAATAAAAAACAGAATAAAGACACGGAAAAAATCAGAGGAAAATCAAAGCAATTATTATGCTATGTTGTTTTACCCTGACATCAAAAAAATCACTTAATAAATGGAAAGGAGAAGATCATAGCATTCACATTAAGCCTTGTTATTTTGCAGATTAAAAAAAAAAGGTTGAAAGATTAGTATATTTGAAAGTCAGCTTTCTCTTTAGACATGAATTCATCATCCAGCATGATGCTATGGATTATTATTCAATTGGATGATTTCACGGCTAAAGCGAATATTGGTTTTCATTATTACATCCTGCATAAGTTTGTTCTGGGGAACTTTGCCTGAAATTGAGTCATTTAATTTGAGGCAAAACAAAAGAGGTGAGACTCCTCCTTTGGCTTTTGGAGTTCATGTTCACAGCACAAGATTACACAAACATCCCATCTGTTGTGGTGGGACAGCCAGAGAAATGATGCGTGCCTCAATAGCCGTTGATGCTCAAATTCAATTATCAATGAGGTCTTCAGTGTTAGTCCTCTTCTGCTGATCTTGCCTCTTAGTCTTTGAGGTGCCTTTTAATCCTTTCAGATCACCGTGATCTGTGGCCTTTTGTACTTTCTCACTCTGTCCAGGCTGACTGTTCATTGTTCCTGGTGAGTCAATTCCAAAACTGACCCAGGGATAAGTGCTCACTTTGTGCTTGCTCTGCAGCTGTCTTAACTGCAATGTTGTCACATTATTTACCTTACAGCCTGCTAAATGTTAAATCAGCAATTTGCTAAATATGCTTATGCTAAATCCATATAACCATAAGTCAGTTATCAAATATTTGATTTAGCAATTCAGCTAGCCTCCGTCTTGCCATTAGAAATGCTAAATATATCTGTGCAAGGCTGGCAATTCATCTCCGCTTGAGTCCCCTTCCCTTGGTCCATGACTTGTTCCTGCTTTCACATATTTTCCCCATACAAGTGCAGAACTTTGTAGATATAAAGAACCTGAATAGGCAGTTATCTGAACATAGTGCAAGTTTGAAGTGTCTTCCCACTTTTGAGGGTTTTCACTCAAATAATATCTTGTAAAATTACAAACCTAGAAGACAAAAAACTGCTGAAGGCAATCAAATTTCTCTGTATATATACATATTTCTGTTGTATTTCTATAACTTCCACACCCATGATTATATACAAGATCACATGCTACATGTAAATGCAGTCATTTTAATTCTCCTGAATACAAATACAAAAGAAATGGGAAGCAGGCAGAAAGACTAGGAGCATTTACAGCAAGATGTGCAGAAAGAACAACAGCAACAAAAGCAACAGAGAAGGAGAAGGAAATAGGATGAGAAGGGATTTTCGTTTCTCAGAGAAAGGTGAGTGTGCAGATAAGGCTCCTAAGAGGCCATTTCAGAGTATGTCTGAGAAAAATTGAGGACAGCCTGTCCATTCAAGGTTTAACCACAAATAACTATAAAGTCATTTTCCATAGTTCATTGTGGGGATGAGGGCAGGAGGGAAGGGGAAGAGTCAAATTCAGATTAGTACAGAACTGTTTTGTCTGGAAGTGAGCCAGTGAGAAGACAAGAACTGTTTCAAATTATTTTGGCTATCACCATAATACTGTTTTCATAATTAGGATTATTTTATTATATTTTCAGAATCACATCTGAATCTTAGCTTTCTAGTAAGTCTGTATTTCTTTTGTTTGTAGGAAAATGGAATGCAAAGGCGCAAATTGTGCAAGATCAAAATAGTCAAAATATGCTTGCTCCCTATAATTAATATAATTGCAATTAATATATTTAATAATAACTGAATTGTTATGCCAGACAATTTCTCAAGACATTTTCATATGTCAGATAGCACTACAAACTACCAGATCTGAGAAGTTACTTCTATATAAAAACACAAAAAATACTGTGATGGTACAGTTTATTGGTAGTACATGAAACCTTATTCCTTCTTTTCCACTCTGAAAATAAAGTGCCTGTATGGTAAATCCTGAGCAAGGAGTCTGCTGGGCATATCTAGCAGTGTTTAGACAGCAGGATGCTGCTCCAGGGTGCCCTGTATGGGACAAGGTCATGACAGGACCAGCACTGGTCTCACCTTCTCCAGACACCTCTGAAGCAGGTGGAAACCACTCATTGCTCACCAAAACTTACACCAGTTGGGGAGCACATGATGCCTTTGCTCAAACACATTAATGAAAGTGACATCCACAAGTGGCAGAAGACAGGTAAGAGTAGAAGGAGAGGACACATATAAGAAGATAAATGAGGAGAAGGCCTTAGAGAACTGTGAGGGTGAAAACAGAGGAAGAGAAACAAGAGGTGGAAGACATTTTGAGGGATGCACGTGGACATATGGTCTTGGAAGGAGATGCTCCATGCGAGAGGAAGGAAGTCTGAGAAATTACAGCCCATGGGCACTACATACCAGAGCAGAGACAGCCCCAGGGACTGCTGCACAGAGGAAACCCTCACCAGAGCAGATAAAAATGTCTAAAAAGCAAGAAGCTGTGGAAGAAAACAAGAGGCAAGGACTAGCAGAAAAAAATTCTTACACACTGACCTCAGCCTCCTGAGCTGTCTGTCCCCTCACCAAACAGATTGGGACCACTGAATGCTACATGCTGCAAAAACAAGCAGAGCTGAGGCTATGAGGGTAAGAGAGAGGAGCCTGAAGTTGACTCTGGCAAAGCAGAAGGAAACATGGCAACTAAAGTGTTTATATACACTTTTCTTTCTTCAATACTCAACTCAATAATTAAATTTTACATTAATTGGTCATAACTAAAAACAGTCCCCAAGTCAAGACTGGGTTAGCCTGCAACAAGAAGATCAGGAAATTTTTTGGGGGAACACCTGATCATCAGAAGAGAGGTTCAATGTTAGAAACACTGAGAAATTCTGATAATTTAGCTGGCTCCCTCTTTATGAAGGAGACTTTCCTCCCAGAATAGCTGCATCAGCTGATTTTCTTGAACAATTCCATCTGTGTTTTTCCATCTGTATGTTTCCTCTCCTGTTTCCTTCGTCTCGGGTTCTACTGTGGCACTTGAACAGCTTCAGAAGGTTGAAATTTCCAAAACTATCAGTTCCTTAAAGCTCCACCTGCCTTTATGTTCTCTCTGGAGTACATTATTGATATATCAACTGCAGCAACCAACCCACTAGGTTTTACTCAGCCAATGAAAAACGATTTATTATTTATCTTCCTTTATGTACTCTTTTCATCTTTAGGGAAAATGTCTAAAACTTGTTACGCATTTCGAGAGCTGCCTTTTGTACCTCTTGAAAGACAAAGCATTGAGACAAAAAAAATTAGAGCCAAATATCATTTTATTATTCATCTTGGTATAAAGGTAGAATTGATTTGGCATGTTTGTTATTCCCTGAGTAAACTTACAATTTAAATTCCAACAAAATACATCCATCATCTTCTTCTACAAACACTGGTTCCAAGAACACCTGTCATATCTGCCAATGCATTAAAAAAAGCTAACACGTGGAAACAGAATTTAAACATAACACCAGTAAAGGAGCTTTGGGTGTCTCACTCCAAGGCTCAATTCTCAGTCCATTTCTGGAGCTGAAAATTTTCCACACCTCCTTGCAGCAGCCCATATTCTGGTTGTACTTTCTAAGCTGTTGTACCTGTTTTACTTCCTAGTGAAATCACTAGTAATGCCTTCCTAGTAAAATGTTCTTTGCTCTATGAAACTGTAGTCTATTCCTTGCTGAGTATCAACTGAATTTCAGCTGGAGCTAAGTATCAGCCAGTCCAGTATTCATAAACACTAAGCAAAAACTGGGTGCTTATTGGCAGTTTGATGCCAATAGATGTTTGATAAAGCATATCATTATATCAATTGTGTAACAACTTTTCCTTCACTCCCCACATTCCTCAGGTTGTAAATGTATTACTTAGAAAAAACAAAACAGAAAGAAAACACACACCAAAAAAAAACCCAAACCAAACAAATAAAACTCAGTCAAAACAAACAAACAAACAAATAAATAAATAAATAAACCCCACAAAAAATAACCACCACCAACAGAATTTAAAGGTGGGAAAAAAAACCTGATGTGAGTGGCAAAGCAGTGACATATTTGCTTTGTGTTTTGTGCCCCTTTTGGAAACAAGCATTCTGTTTCATCTGGTTATGTGTATTTCAGGCAGCAGAGGGAGTCTTTTATTCAATGGAGCCACATTCAGTTCCCTTCATTTACTCTCGAGCCTGATATTTGGGGGATAATTGATTTAAAGGTCAAGGCCAGCAAACCGAAAAAATATCTAGCAGAATGTTTGCTCTTTCTTCTTATTCAGGAGGGATGCAGAACTAAGATCTTTTCCCATCTAATCGTCACTAATGTTTTCTTCCAAAAGGAAGAAAAATGTTAATCCATGCTTATCTTTCCTCATCTCAGCATAGGTTTGCAAAGGCCTTGAATGTTTTCAACAAGAGGTAGTAAAGATTTGGCTGCAGAAGACAGGATTTCTATTTTTTTTTTTTTCCAGGACATGAAACAGTAAGTCTTGCAAATAATGGCTATTTACCCCCAACTCTTTGCACTGTTGCCTCCATCTATGTACTGTTGCCATTAGTATTGAGAGAGTCATTGTTCATTGTAAGAAAATATAAAAGAACGTCATTATAAGTTCAGATTTCTACAGTGGCTTTCTGGATGGGTTTTGATCAATGCAGAAAGACTGCCTGAAAAGAGAAACACTCTCCAAGAGAGTGTATTACACAGAAAGAGAATGCCCCCGACACTGAAAGGAACCGGGGGAAAAAGCCATACCTACCACGAGGCCAGACAAAGGGCACAGGTCGAGGCCTTTTCTTTGAAAGCACTGATTAATGTGAGGTCCTGTTACCTGCTATAATCATCGTTTTGTTCTGAGTGAAAGCCTTCCTACATTCTTAATTTGTCTTAGGGATGGTAAAAGAGAAAAAAAACTGCCTATCTCAGTCCAAGGGTGAGACAGTTTCATTTTGCCTTCAGTTCAAAGTGATGGATACAAAGGATGCAGGTTGTTGTACAAATGTTAACCGGGTGATTCCTGCCACAAGCAGCCCCTGTGGCTCACATCACTCAATTATTTACTATTTAGCTCAATAAAAAGGGGCATTTACACTGTTTCTAAATAAAATGTTATCATGGCACAGTTAGCAAGAATGGATACATTCTGTAAGAGAGAAATCTCCATTTATATGCACATGTGTAGTCTCATATTAAGGAGAAGCTAGATAGATGTTTGCACAAATTAAGTCTCTGTACTTGATTTTTCACTGTGAAATATAAAACATGCTTGCAATCCCTGCTTTCTTAATATTAGTAAACTAGGTATGCAGGGGTCCTGGTGATGTTGTCATGAAAGCCCATTTCCACCTGATTAAAATGGGATTTTGGAACATTTGAGGCAGGAGGGGATCTCAATACCTCTGCTAGTGCTAGAATAGCAGAAGGGAACCCAGGACAGACAGACTGCTAGGACTCAGCTGGGTGCCTAAACTAATATAGAATGAATACATGTTAAGAGTCACAGGATACAGAAAGTGAAATACAGCAAAAACTCCACTACCTGCAGTTGTGGACAAAGTCAGTACTCAGATTTTTTCTATGTCAATAGCAAAAAGGAACAGTTTAACTACTAATACAAGGAGTCATTGACATTAGGGACATGTCCCACCTAGGGTGGGAAACTTCAGAGCTATCACCACCAAAAATATAATGACTTTCTCCATTATCAGCAGATATTTTGCCAAAAAGTTTAAATCAATTCAGTAAAGATAGCATGATGTCCCATGCCACTCAACCTCATACTTTCTTTAAACTCTGCCAAAAATGAGAGACCTGTTTTTTTGTTTTGTTCTTTTTTTAATTCTGCCAGAATATTCTGTTATTCAACTAAATACTGGAATTTGAAGATGGCACAGAGTAACTCACTTGTGTGCTGCTCTGAAGCATGGAAGTTATATTAATCACAAAGCATGTACAATATCTGTCACCTGATACAAGCATACAATAAAACAACTAGTTTTGTAAGTATTTTAGTTTAACACTACAGGAAGAGTCAAGAAGGAATACTCTCTTGGATATAGTTCACAGACTATGAGACCATAAATCCCTAAAACAGGTATTGCCAGGGCTAAAGAGAAAGTGTGACAGTCTCCACAAATACATGGAAGATGACAGCAACAGAAACTTTCATCTCTGCTGTTTACTTCTAGCAACAGCCATGAACATCATTATTAACTGGAAAGGAATATAATAAAAAGGAATATATTTTGACTGCGAACTAGCTAGCCAGGCAGAGTTCAAGAGTTAGGGGACTTGAAACAAGTAAACAGAACCCAGTATGTTTTGGCCTTTAGAATCAACTTCACCTGCATTCCTTGAGCAAGGGTTTTCTAGACATTCTACACTTCTGATGGTAAGCACTACTAATCAAACAATAAACAAGCTCTTTAGTTAGTAGCAGTAGTTAAATAAATAAACTCAGCAATCCCAGTACAAAGTACAATGCACTTGTATACTAAAGAAGATCCCTTCTCACCTAACATCTCAAGCTACTGAATAAAGTGAGATAACTGACCATTTATTGATCTGATAAATCAGGTGAAGTATTTCTGATGCTTTATACAATACTTCAACTTTTATCAGTGGTCCTTTTAACCTAACTTATAGTGTGTGGGCAGCCATTCTTGAGTATGAAATAAACTTTTAAACCAAAATGGGATTTAAAAAATATAAAGCATTTTCTTATACAACTCAATGTTTGGCCACCATTTGATGCTTTGGACATTCCCCAAACAATTCATGGCAAAGAGTGACATGTTATAAAGATTAAATAACATTTGCCATTTTACTTTACTTAAAAAATTTGAGAAAATGCCCCCTGTGCAGCTTGTTTACTTTTGTAGAACTTCAACTGTATCAGTTAAAGCCAACCAATGATAACAATGTTTTTCTCTTTCCCCCCCTCTCTCCACACACACATTTAAAGTCAATTGTCTCTTCTCATACTTAAAACTCTATGTTTCTCATGCAGATGACATTTTTTCAGATACTCTGTCACCTATGAACTTTATCACAAATACTGCAACTTGCATGGAAGTGCCCCTTTATGCCAGGTAAATCTCTCTAGTCATCTTGATGAAAATTCACCCACATTTTGCCTGCTTAGAAGACCAAAGAAGTGATTTGGATCACCCCCAGCACACACTTGGTAGCATTTATCTGCTACAGGTAGTACCAGGAAGCTATGCAAGAGAGCTAAAAAAGCCAGCTTATATACAACAAAGTAGCATTGAATCAGGTGAGTATCTCATTCTTGCTGACTATGAAAAAGAGACAAATGAAAAATGAGACCAAGGAAGTGAAACAGATTTCTACTCTGTATCAACCAAAGTAAAAGTCCTGATACGAGTTACCCCACATTGCCAGTAGGAAATGTAGATTTTGGATTGTCTTTTACTGCATTTCACATTTGTGATCTCATGTCAGAATATTGCAATTCAAACACTCCTAAAACACAATTACATTCTTAGACAGGGCTGCACTATATTAGAAAAAGATTATGTGCACAAACTAACATTACTGACGCGACGTAGAAAATACAAAATTTTATTTAATGCATCCTGCAAGTTATATGTTTTTTTGTTGATTTTAAGTCTATGAATGACTTTTTATTTTATCAATTAAAATATTTTCTGATACGACCGCATGCTACCTTTAGGTAAACCAATTTAATTTACTTATTTACATTAATCTGCAGTGAGGTGTACCATAGGAAAACAGATATAATTCCATGACATAGTAGATCTGTTGTATCCTTGACTAGCCTTGATGCAAGACATTTCCTCATGACAGCTCCAAACCTTTAAGGGGAAGATACCCTTCAACAAGGCCAGATCGAGTCACAAGAATGTGACTACAGCTATCTGCAAACCTAAATGCCATTTTCTATCCTTTCATTTTCACTGAAGCTTTGAAGTAAATACGAAAAGAGCCAGAACTGAGCAAATTACCTGAGGACTGAAACATTTTTGACATAAGCCTCAAATGCAGTTCAAGCCTTTTATACTTGTTCTTCGTTGTTGTAGTTTTGTTTCATCTCAGAATGTGAGTGATGGCAGTGATGATGGAAAGATTGGACAGCTGGCCTCTATTCCCTATGCTGGATATAGATAGAAAAACTGTGAGGTGCCCTCTTTCAGGAGCCTCAGAGCCTGTGCAGCAGAAACATTTAACTATTTCTGTCTGAAGGAATCGTGCAACAGGAAGGATCCATTTCACATCCACTACTTCAGCAGGTTCTGTACGCTAAAAGATTTCCTCTCTAAGTGAAAAGGCTGTAATTTCAAACCCAATTGCACGTAATGTCCCAAATCTGCTGTGCCAACCTGAACAATTCTCAAATACCCTTACTGCCATAAGTCCCAGTAAGAAGTTTCTCAGCAATCTCTTTGACCCATTCACAAAATATGGAAAGACAGTTATATTTTAAAAATTGTGCACTAAGTCTAGGAAAATGAAATTTGCAATGAAATCTGAAGTCAAAGCAATTACTTATTCCAAGTATCATCCTCTAGAAAATAATTTTAATGAATTCTATCTCTCTCTATCCAAGTGATAGTTGCACCGATTAAACGACTTCACCAGTCTGTGTTTTGCTTCAATTACCACTAACCATATGTCCTATGGCAAAAGAATAAGGACTCCACCACAACATAAAAGGATGGAACCAAGACTGGACTCTTATATTTTCTGCCTCAGCACCTTTAAAATACATAGAGTAAGGTAACTGGTCTAAGAAACCAATTTATATCTCCTCATTGCATCATTTACAAGAGCCTATCCACGCTCCTGCTGGCACAGGCAAAATAGAGGAATACACTGAAAATTTGTGATAATTCTTTATCAAACTTTGACTCATATTTAAACCACCACAGTTTAGGGCTTTTAATATCACCTACAAATTGTGAGCAAATATGTAACACTTGATGGATAGGGGGGTGTTTCTTCAATACTCCTACTTGGTAATTATGCATCCTTCTGGAATAATAAGATACAATTATTAGAGACATTATTGTATGCCATGCTAGATGTAACAAGAATGGAGCTGTTCCACAAGATAAGGCCACTGAAGAAAGTAGGACAGTGCCCTCACTGTCAGAAAACTGTCCCGGGACCTGAGCAGGGTTGTAACCATCCAATACAGGCAAGGTGACAAGTCAGGGCTGAGATTACACCAGAAAAGCCCTTCAGAACCAGCAGTGACAAGAGAAGAGAAGACACAGATCTGCCCATGGCTCTGCTCAGGTAAGGACTGAAGCCCAAGCCCACAGTCCATGGGTTCAGGTAGGGGCTGGACAGACTTTGGGTCTGTCCCCCTAAAACATCAAGGATATCAATTAGTGCACTGTTTGCACTATTACTTAACCCATAAAAGGCCAAAATATTTCACAGGTGAAAATAAGACAGGTAACAGAGAAGTTAAGTGTTGCTAAAAAACAAAATTAACCAGAAAAATAATCTCTTTCTTTTCTTATTCATGTAATACTGGATTTTAAAAATCTCAAAAAAAATGCAGCAACTATTCAGATAATAATGTTAGTAAGTTGTTGTGACACCTTTCTCTCCTGCTTCCCTTTTTTAAAGTGGCTTCAGAAACCAAAAAGGCAGGCACATTATATTCAGCCTCAGTGTGTTAGAAAACAACATCCAGAGCATAAAAACAGATTTATATAAGACAGCAGTGATAGACAGAAACTTAAAACGAAACAGGATAAAAATCCTGGCTATACAGAGAGGCCTCTTGCACAGTTGGCATCTAGGAGGCAGACTCAAACTTTCATAAAGAATGCAATCCAAATTCCTTCATTTCACTGTGATGCCAACACCTGACATGGTAGGCTTTCAGAGATTGGGATCAGTTCTTTTATTCTTGCAGCACATTAATCTTACTTCAGAAAAGGTGTAACTCTCTTTTCTAAAACATCAGCAACTTCATGTGAGAAGAATCTAGTGCATATTGCTCTTATTCTTTTTGAAATATCATCACATCTGTGACTTCTTAGGAACCTGTATTCTAGTAATAATAGACAACAAGACTAATTAAAAAAATTAAAAAGTGCATAAGAAAGCCCTGCTCCAAGAAATGTACACTCCCTATATAAATGTAGGGACAGCAAATGGTAAAATGCCAGATTAGAGGACTACACTGCCCCAGGAAATGAAGGAACTTTATCACTTAAAGAAGCAGGATAAGAGATATAAAGGCAGAAGAGGTCATGTACTGCTTGTGCCAGATGCCCTGTGATATCCAACTTGAATTTTACTTTACTAGTGTAAATCATAACATTAGCTACATGATAATCTCTTCATAGTCTGTTATTTCTAATTGGGTTTGCCACTGCAAAATATTAAAGCAGACTATTGAATTATTAATTTTTATAACATTTTCATTTATAGCTTCATAATGTGTCAGAGAGTTTCACCAAATGAAGTTTAGCTTACCTGGAATATCTGAAGCATACAGATGTTAAATCATAGAGTCATAGGATGGTGTGGGTCAGAGGGTACATTTAAAGGTCATTTAGTCCAACCCCCCTGCAATGACCAGAGACTTCTTAAACCAGATCAGGTTGTTCTGAACCTCATCTAAGCTGACCTTGACTCTTCCCAAGAATGGAACACCTCTGGGCAACCTGTTCCACAGCTTCACCACTCTCATTACAGTTATCTTCTCCCTTATATTGAGTCTTATCATCCCTCTTTTAGTCTAAAATCATCACCCTTTGTCCTATTGTAACAGGCCATGCTAAAATAATTTCTTATGAGTTCCTTTAAGTACTAAAAGGCCATAATCAGGTCTCCCCAAAGCCTTCGCCAGAGGTGCTCCATAGCCTTGATCACCTTCATGGCCCTCCTCTGGACACACAGGAACAAGACTCCAGACCCAGACACAGTACTCCAGGAATACTGCAGAGCAATGAGGGAGAATCCCCGCTCAGCCTTCTGGCCATGCTTTTGATGCAGCCAAGATAAGGCTGGCTCCCTAGCTTGTGAGTGCACACAACCAGCTCATGTCCAGTTTTTCGTCTACCAATAAACCAAGTGCTTCTCCACAGAGCTCCTCACAATACTAATGTCCTGAGTGCTATACAATGGAAATTAGAACTCAAATTTCCTAATTTTTGATCCTGGGATCTCAGTTCAAAAGTATGCAATTCTGAACAAGCAGGGTTTGGAAAAATTAATAGGAAAAATAACATGACATCTGTTTGGAATTTGGACTAAGATCATTGTTCAGCTGACAATATTAGATGCTCTTTTCTCCATTCTACTCATGAAGAACCATGGCTAGATAACACAGTTTAGTGACTTACATGACAAGAAAAGGCCTTTAGGTTATATTTTTTTGTATTTCTTATAGCAAATTGTGTCATATCTTCTAATTGTGGATGTCTCAGTTTACCAGATGTTGTAATTCCCACTTATGTTAAAGTCTCATCATGAGAGAAAGGCAGTAGATATGTGTTGGATCAAATTGCCTAAAGCAAAATGGGCTTTCAAACATTGCATGGGAAAATAATCACACAAAAGCCCTTTCTAGAGATGTAGATGTCTCAGCTACTGGGGGCCAGATTTCAAAAATAAGTTGCCCCTCAAAATCAGTTAAGTAGACTTTTCCTTATGAGAAGCCATATAAGACAGAGGAAAAAGAAAAGGAAGGAAATTAAAGGATGGAAACTTACTGATAACATGTTGTGGGAACCAGAAATACATTGTTCATTTCAGAAAGGCAGGTGGCCAGACATTCAGATGAAGATTTGGCTAAGTATGCCTTTTTAACTCAAAAATTTGCTTCATTATGTCGTGATTTTGGCAGGGATTGAGTTAATTTTCTTTCTATCTAGTATCCCCATGGAAAAGTGCTGTGGTTTGGTTTTAGGATGAGAAAAATATTGATAATTCATGGATGTTTCAGTTGTTGCCAGTTAGTGCTTATACAAGTCAAGGACTTTTAAGCATCTCATGCTCTGAGGAGGTGCCCAAGAAGCCATGAAGGAACATAGCCAGGACAGCTGACACAAATTACCCACAGGGATATTCCAAAGAGCAGAATAGGATGGATAGTGATTCCCAAACGGTATTTGTCACTACTCAGGATGGAGAGCAAATAAATAACTTAAAAGGGAATAAACTCAGAACTCACTCTCTTTCCTTCACCTCTGCCAATGGCTCTGTGCCTTCCTTCGTATCCAAACACATCTACCAGAGGCAGAAACCACCAGGAACAAGTGATCCCTCATGTTTTTGCCACATCTCCTCTGTGACTGCCTGGACTCAGAAGAAACTTACATGGAGAACATAACTCAGGCAGAAAGGCAGAAAGAGAAGAAAACATATCTACATGCTCTGACAGCTTAGGGTACAAACCTATGACTTTCATAAGAAACCTCAAAGGAAAACTAAACATTGTCATTGCAGCTCCACTCATCAATTAAAAAAAAAAAAAAAAGCAGTTAATTTATGCCATGAGTTCTAGCTGAATTTTGATTTACTGAATTGGCAGCACAATAGGTTCAGTAATTCCTGGCAAGCCACTTATTTAATGTGCTTAGAGAGAAGGATAAAGAAAAGTACAGGCTTAACATTCAGCTTACATAAAAACAGAGCAAAGCCAGCTCCAAAACAGCTCTCCATATTGAATGGTCTTAAACTTTTTATTTTAAAACCAGCAAGTTTTATGTTCAAATGCATTTCTGAAGAGATCATAAGTGAAACAAAAAAACTAATGAAGAATGTTATAAGTGATCTTACAAATTGTGGATCTATTCTAGACAGCTGTAACTGCTCTTAGTCCAGAGAAATTTTGTCTGAAATATTTAACTTAGAGATGATCTATTCTTAAAGGTTTGCTACAATAGACAGCTCTATGTCCTGGGTTATGGAATCAAAAATGTGTATTCTATTTTCATCTGCTGAAAGCAGTTGGGGAATTGTTCTTTATTTCTTGTAACTTTGGAAGGAGGGGGACGGGGGGGGAGGGGCGGGTGCCTTTTGGGTAATGGGCCATCAACAGACTATACCCCCGGACTATACCTGCTCCCCCCAGAGCCCCATTTGCATGCATGGTCCTATTGTGGGATGCCCTGCCCAGTGGGGGGAGTCTACAATTGCTGCCGGGAAAACTGAGCCGGCCGGGGACAGACTTCACTTGCTTCACCCCGATTCCTGGGAGGAAGACGGCACCCCATCTCATCTTCACCAGACCCCATCTCATCATCGCCGGACCCCATCTCACCATCACCTCACCCCTGGACCCCTCCTCATCACTCCTAGACCCTTTTTGGCTACAGGATCATCCCTGCTCCAACAGAGCCACGTCTGTCATCCCAGGACTCACTTCTGGACTGCTTCCAACACCCTGACTAACAGGGTGCCAGGTGGCAGCTCTGATTCTGTCAGGGCTTTCCCAAATTGTTGTTGTTTGTTTGCTGGTTTGGTGGGGTAGTTTTGTTTCCTACCACATTTGTATTATTGATATTCCTAGTAAAGAACTGTTATTCCTATTCCCAAATCTTTGCCTGAGAGCCCTTAATTGAAAATTTATAATTTGGCAGGGGTGGGGAGTTTGCATTCTCTATTCTAAGGGAAACCCCAGTTTCCCTGGCAGACACCTGTCTTGTCAAACCAAGACACTCTATAACACTAAATCCAGATACTTTTCTATCCATTTTTATTGCCACATGAACACTGAAAACAGCTGTTAAAAGTCATCTTGGGCTAATTTTTATTTCTTCTGGTTTTAATATCTACATTTCTTTCAGCTAACATTTTAGCAGAGACCAGTCACTGACAACCCCGTACTTTCTTTCCCCTTCAGTTCAAAATTTTCTGGCAATAAACTCAACCTCTTTGCTTCTTTTTCCTTGCTTCATTATTGTGCTCAACTCCTCAGCACTAAGTTATCTTAGCTGCCTGTTTTTGATAACTTGATTTCACTTTCTAAATTTATTTTTTGCCATACCAGATTGTTCCTAACATTCAGTGTTGTTTATTGTGATACATCTAGTAACAACATTTAGCTAAAACAGATTGAGAAATGTTATATTCCTGACCTAATATCACTGACATTTTAATTTTTCATATTATCAAAATGTTTACTGATGGCTTGCAGTAGAGGAACCTAGAAAATACAGGTAGATCATTCACTCATAAGTAGCACTTAGCATTTCTTACAGAAGTTGCACTATATAAATCAGATCACTATTTTTATTAGTTAAGGCTCACCTGTTTCATACTTTCCATGTTACACACTGTCAAGCATTCATCAAGTGCTAAAGATGGCCAAAATGGCTAATCATAACTGCTAGCACAGACAAAAAAAAAAATTAAGCAGATAATTTGTTGTGACCAGAGGGAAGAGTTCAGGGTTTTCTTCCAAATTCTCCATCCATTCTCTTCTTTTGGTCATGCCATAACCACTTCTGTTTGTCTAGTCTGCCAGACTGTTAAAGCTAAAATGCTGAAGTTGGTAGTATGATAAAGTTGAATTGCTGCCTATAGTCATTTACTCATTTACTTAAATTATGTTTATAAAATAGATTTACACTTGGTAAATTATATATTTTAGAGCATGTGCCATAAAACAGATGGGTCTGACTGGCACAGTTACAATTAGTGACAGTGAAGCATATGGTAAATCACTCAAACAGTGGCAACTCAAAACAGTCAGTTCAATTAACCAGGGCCCTGTTTAACCTTTTCAGACTCAAATTAGTATTGCTAGCATTGCCATTAGCATTTGTAGGTAAATGCCAGATCTGCTGTTACATTTTCATGCCCTTGAAAGTAAAACTGTATTTATAGCCAAAGCTCTGAATGTAAATTTAAACATTCAAGGATTTGCTCAGTTAGTAGCTCTAACTTGATAAGCATTTCTCCTTTCAAGCTCTATCCTGAACTTATAGAGCTCCAGCTGTAAGTTCCTGTTAAATTGACACTATGTGTGTAAAACACAGGCTCAGAAATCACCCTTGTTTTAGTGACTATCCTTTATGTGAAACCTGATGTTTAGTGAGTAAGAATTTGCTTTGAATAGCTCAGTGCCTTTACCAAGCAGAGCCATGCAAATACTTCTGCCGTTACTTCCCGTCTGGCTTTGGCAGCCTTGTCTGTCACCAGAGGGTGCAGAGTGCCTTCTGCAGTGTCCGTGGGAGGATATTTCTGCTCCTCTCCTTGGGACATGATATAAACAACCAGGCAACATGTGTCAGGTCACCTCACTGATTTAGATGAAAATTAACCTGGCAACAACAATAACACAAACAACAGGTTTCAGACATCCTCCAACTGCAAGTAGGCTGTGACAGGCGAGTGCAGCGTAAAGTCAGGGGAGGAGCAGGATGAGTCATTTTGATGGCAGACTGCAATGTGCCAGCTGAAGCTATATCTCAGTAGGCAGATGCATGTGTAAGATTTTAACATCAGCACTGACCAAAGTGCTGACCTCTGAAATTAAGTTCCATCCTATCATTTTACACCTGTGTCCTATTGCTTATTGAAACACACTTAGTAACAATTGTTAAAATTTACTTGGATCATAGCTATTAAAAATTAACAATGGATTTCCTCAAAAGTGCAATCTGAATTGATAACTTCAAAAAATATTCAAAAATGTTACGATTATATTTGAAAAATATAGAAGTAAATCAAAAATATGAGACATTTGAGGATTCCTAAAGATAAAAACCCAGCTGACTTAATTAGCATGCATCATCCTAATTTTTTCAGGATTACAGTTATTCAGACAAATAAATAAAATATATTTATTAATAAATTATCTTATTTCATTACAACTGACCTCATTCTCCTGTCCTTAATGTACACTGTCATTGCTCTTCAATACATATTTGAAACAAGTAGATCATCTATTGACATCTCCCTTTTGCTTTCACACTTAATAGAAAAATAAGGTACCAGCTCTCATCCTTCACGTAACACCCCAACTCAAATTTTAGACTACTCTAACAGTTTGAGTCCCCTCTAAAGAAATGGAATTACTGTCCATTAGGTTTTGCAGGAGGAACAGCCAAAGTCTCTGATTTTGTCACCCTTGTCATGCTATGTAGGATGTAGAAGTTGCTACAATAGCATCTGGGATTCTTTACCTGGTCGGTAAAGAACGCAATGTAATAGGCACAAGGCTGAAGGGTTCAAATTTTCAATAGAAGACAACTAGAATATTTATTAGTATCAGAATTACTGGGAATTTTTTTGGTATTATATTTTCCTTTGCTTCAGTACAAGTGATAAAGTCCAGCACAAGAATCTGACTCAGAGAAGAGCTGCTTCTTGTGCAAACAGAACAAAACCATACAAAACTCAAGATATGCTTACTCTCTAAAGGTATGTAAATATCATCAAAAATTTATTTAGACATATAATAAAATGGACTATCTGTCTTAGAAGAGCTGTTTATCACTGTAGGAGTCCACAACATGAAACAAGCACCAATATAATTTCACTACAGGAGAGTATGATTTTGCCACCACACTTGAGGAATTGTGGCTTACATGAGGAATAAAACAAATTCATCCATTGATTGAATAAATATTCTCATCTCAGAAGAATTTCAAATATAACCTGGAAGGTCTGTGTGCTTTTCAAAATTCTAGCTGCGCTTCTGAAGAAAAATAAGCAAAAGCTGTGATACTGTATTAAAATGGAGTCATACAATGAAAAATACTGCTTCATATTACAGAGTGAGTGTTATATTGAAAATTGAATTCCCTCTTTATTAAATAAAAATAATTTAACTGTAAGGTCAAATGCACAAAAGAAACAATGTACACCTTAAAGCTGAGTTCAAATATTGTGTATCTGAAAATAAACTAGAAGAAAAAAGTTCAGGAAGTCTAACATCAGAAAACAAGTGATATTAGGAAAGTTGGAAACTAAGGCCCACAAACCAAAGCTTTTTTAGTTCTGCACCTACAAAATCTGCCTTGACAAACAAAAAGAATAATACACATGAACCTGGTAAAGGTAGATGTGCATTTACTGCATATACAAAGAGTATGACAAAAAAATTTGGACACTTCATTCATCTACTATGATAACTCTGAAACCTATCTGTAATAATCTAAAGATACCATCTTTAGACAGAACTGATACCTTATAGCTTAACATCATTAACTCTCCTTCCAAGGGAGGTGTCCTAAACACAAGAATTATTAATTATTATCTTAACAGAATTACCAGTTTAATTTGTTATAAAATCCTAAATGCTATTCAGAAATCACTTTTTTTTTCCCATTTTGCCCCCCAGGCTTTTGAACCCCTGATTTACTTTTTTTTCCCCCCAAATAAAACTATTTTAATACTTGAAAGTTCAGGATGAGTCTTATAAGGTAAGATAAGCAGACATCAAACTAAGTAATGTAAGTACTCCAAAGATGTCTGTTTCATGTTTCATTTCAAAACCTCTGTTTTTCTCTATTTTTCCTGAAGTGGATGTGAAATTTCCAGATTTGTTATAAGATATATTTATAATTGAACCATGAGCCTAATTATGGTACTGAATCCAAACACTGAGAACACACATGCCTTTTACCACTAGTAGTATTACCAATAGTAATTTCTATTCTTTGGCTTAACAGGTATAATAATGATTAAAAATAAGAATAATACTGGCAACTGTGTACTACTTCATCACAGACAATGAACAATATTGTAAAAATAGAGGTTTACTGTAAAGCTCTGGCTTTAAATCTTTGAGGCAGTTACTTTGCCTTTAAGAACATTGCAACAAATCAGCATTTTGTTCACTTCAAAATTAAATTTACCATTGCAGGGAAGCATTAATAGCTAAGAAGGGATTGAATATAGCTAATAGGTTTGTTAAGTTTGAAGTTTTGAGGCTTGCTATTTCAAAAAAATCAAAAACCAGCAAGGTTTTAAGAAGGAAACTTTGCCAGTAACTGGTCAAACAACATTACCTGGCATGACAGGAAATCAGCATGTGGCAACAAGCCAAATTCTAAAGCTTTCATCAGCTGTTTTAATCACCAAAGATTATTATTCCAACTTTAAGAAGCTTATGTGATTTATCTTCATGGGTCTGACAAAAGAAAGTCAGCAGTCATTCCAAGAGAGGCACTTCTATTGTGCTCTGTGATATTTTAGACTGTCAGGAAGTAGTACAATGTACATGATACACTCTGTGTAATCCTTACATTCCTGATTGTATAAGCCTCAAGAGAAAAGCTGTATGTGATGATGATCACATACTTAAGTGGGAAATTGAACATTATGCAGGACTGGTGTTCCTCTCATTTCTTCAATAAAATAATTACATGTTATTAAAATACAGAAGAGTCAATGACTGAAAGAAGAATGTTCGTTCTTAGAAAGGTTACCACAAAGTCACGTTTTCTTAGTAAACAGTTTATTCCTGTTTTGAAAGGGCTACTGTAAAGAAGCAATTTTTCAAGGAGTTTGTAACAGAAATAATTAAAGGACTTTTGGTAAAAACTACACTAAACTATGTGAAGAAAGTCTGTCAGCTTTCACTCCTTCCCCCATTTTTATAACAACCACAGACACAACTTTCAAGTACATTGTAAAATCTGTCAGTCAGTGACCATTCAAAGCCATATGGCCTTTACTATGAAATTCCTACACCTCCACTAACAGAATACTGACTTTGATAGTAATGTCCCTTAAGGTACAGGTCTACCAACACCTTCACAACCTAGAAAATAGACAACTCTTGCATCATGCCTTGTCAGATCAAACAGCTGACTGAACGACAGAGCAAAGGAACCGCACACAAAGAGCTGCCTGTCAACACCTTGCCCCTTTTAAGCTGAAGTGTCTGCAGATAAAACTCCTCTGTCACTCCTAACTGAGAAAACAGCAAACATTAAAAACAAAAATCATACCACACCATTGAGACTCAGTCTGTTTAGTAGAGTAACAGCATGAACAGGAGCAGCCTAACTGAGACTACAGGACAGAGTAATATCTGCATTTTGGACCAAATTATTTGGCCTTTCCCCCTTTATTCCAAATTCACACTGTTTCATCCTTGCTTGCCCTGCTCTGTTTACCTCCATCCCACATTTATTTTATTTAATTGCAACTCTTAATCCCCATAAGAAAAATCTCCAGGCTGATGTTTCCTACCATCAAATTGCTCCTTCTGTTCACTCATTATTACTCTTTCTAAATCAGTCTACATCTTTGTTCCATCAGACATTATAGGACAGTGGGAAGAAGTGGAAACAGAGTGTGTTTAGATATTTTACATTTGAAAAACACTGCTGCAATTCATATATATTGTACAGATTTACTTTTGCCTGTCTTTGGGAGAGTTGAAATATTTCTTCTCTTCTGTCCATTCCCTCTTTCACCTGTGGTTTAATCCCCTTTCATAAGGTGTTGGGACACTGCTCATATACAGAAGCTCAGCTCCAAAACTGATAGCTCTCCCATTTCCATCTGTTTTATACACATAAATACAACCCCCTTCACAGCGATTGCAGTCTAAAGTGAAACAGTGTACATAAAAATGTGCCCACACCAATAGCCAGAAGACAAGAAGGTGACTTAAACGGTTCATCTCAATTTCTTTTGAATTGTTTGGGAGGAATATTATGAGCACTGTTACAAAAATCTCTGCATGTACACCTTATGAAACATGAAAAAGAGGAATGGAAATCTGTGGACCCAATTTTTAAATCTCTTTAGTAAGGAGACTACCAGTAAATAGAAGAGCTTTTCATGAGAAAGCACAACCCATTCATAGTTAAATTTCTGTAAGTCTAACATAAAATCACTACTTTACCTGAAGTTATTCAGAATTTACAGAATCTGGCATAATAAGTTGCTATGCACTTTCCTGAAAACCTTCCAATAGGTTCAAACTTCAGCTTCAAATTACAAAAAGGTAACTACTGGGGAAAAAAAAAAAAAAAAAAAAAAAAAAAAAAAAAAAAAAACCACACTATAAAACTGAGCAGGAATGGCCCTTACTATTTTTCTCAGAACCATTAGTGCTACCATGTTTGCATGTCTCATGGACATGGGGAAACTAAAACAATGGCAAACCCATCTGCAGTAAGTGGCAAGTGCAAATGTCAGACTCTCTCACCTTTGAACACTTCCAGTATTTGCAATTTAGTGTCTAATTGGCATTCACCATCCCTTGTTCCACTACAACAGTGAGGAAGCCTGAAACAGAGCTACAGCATAATTATATATTTCTGATTAAAAAAAAAAATTACTGGCTTCTATTTAATATGAGAGTAAATAAGTAAGATTTATCCTGAGTGTTATTTTTAAATTGCATAAGGTCTATAACTACAGAATGAAGTTGTAGTGACATATTGCTAATATCCTTTGTTTCATAGAATTTACTTGAGATAGTCTGAACTGAAAAAGCACAAATTCACATAAAAAGGGAATTATAATTTATATTTTTAGGATATTAGTACTTAAAAATCTCTCATATTCACCAATGCATTACACATTGTTTTCTCTGTGTTTGTATCAGATTTCTCACAACTAAAATCATCTAGGATTACCATTAAACATGGACATTTTTTTAAAGGGGGCTAATCTTACTTCAGCTTGAAGTAGATAGGGTTAGACATTAAAGTCTGCATGAACAGTCTATTTCCTATTAGGACTCATGGAAACTACCTGTCCTCTGAGGCTCCGATTTTGCAGCTGTCATCTTTCCCAGCATTTGGGCAATGAAGGAATCTTTTGTTCTACTGAAAAGTGGTGCATTGTTCCCTGCTCAGGTGCCCAGAATAAAATGTATAAGGCAATACAAGCTTCTCTCAAGACTGGCTTGAGGTTGAGGTTTTTTTCTTTCCCTCATGGAAGAATTTACACTGAATGAAACTCTCCTTGCTCAGGTGAAGAAAAATTGCAACTTCATATTTAAGGTCTTGAAATAAAAAAAAAGAGATTTCAAAATATTTTTAAATGGCATTAAGTGTGTTAGCCATACCTAGTGCCTTTACAAACATAACAGTAGATTGAATGGTTTTATTCTGCTTTCTGCATTTCAACAAAAATATCCAGGTAATTTCCAGACATTTCCAAAACACTATTCATCTGCTTTTCTTTATTCTAGTACCTAAAGAGAAATCCCAACACTGCCCGTTTCCCTTGGCTTGATCCCCCTTAACTGCTACAGCAAAGCCTTCACAATTACTTTTGCCTATTTCATGTACTCTTTCAATCTATCTCCTACAAGATGAGGCCACCTCATCACCTCTAATTCCTATGTGCTCTGGAAGAAATTCCCTGTGAAACACTTTCTGTTATTAATTTCTCTACAAGGCAGCAGAACTCTCTAGACAGAGACAAAAAAATTCTCTACTCTGAAGAACAATTGTCTTCATTGTCAAGGGAAAGAAAACATCAAGCCTCAGGTATAATAAATGAATAAATGAGAGCTCAAGTGGATGAGAATCTGTAATTCACGGACAGTGAGTCTGCATTGGCATATTTGCATGTTGGCCTTCATTATGAATGCCCTTTCTCTTCATTTTCGTCAGTTAACATGCTTTTATTTGCACCAGAGTTGTCTCAGATAAAACTGATTCCTTTAGGTCAACTGGGATGTGTGCACCTTGATAATACCAACATAAACTTGGGTCAGAGTGCTCCAACCACTAATTGGCATAGAGACATGGGGACCAGACTAGACCTAGCCTGAAATAAAACATCCAAAACATGCACAATGTGGGTTGTGGGTGCTCAGAAACAATTGGTTTTCTTTCTAGAGCTGTTTCTGCTTTGCTGTTTATTAGTCCAGACATAGTGTGAGAAGCAGACAACACATGGGCCTTACTAGATCAAGTGTACTTGCTGGGCAGTAAAGAGTTTTGCACATCATTTGATGAAACTATAAATGCCACACATGACTGAAGCAGAAACCCATTACCTGTCAAGAATACAGTTAGCAGGAAGAAAGTTTAAGGATAAGCCACCTTTGTTTCTAGTCTGTCTGGGTGTCCCTTTCTACTGACTCAGTTATTCCTCTTGTCATTTTAACTAAGACTGGCCCTAGTGAAAAAAAATTAGAGGCTTTTAAAATCAGGAACTCACTATAAAGCAAAGATCTGTGCACACCCATCTCAAAGTCTTACCTGACCACAGGACTCATGAGACAAGCACTGCCATGGGATTACTGTATCAACCTGAAACACACTCTCAAAAGTCTAGGGACACCTCCCACACTGCAGAAAGAAATCAGAAGAAACACAAAGCATACAAATGAGTGATACATGCAGTATTAATCCCTTTATCTAATTTACAGCCTTCTGAGCTCCACCCATGCAGGTGTGTATGCTCTGAATTAAAGGGCACAACATGCAAAAGCAGTTGTGATGTAAAATACATCTGGTTAAATACAAACTATCAGTTGGGTTCCTAAATACTAAATAGAATGAAATGAATCACATTTAATGCAATATATTCTGAATATAATATTAACCTCTGTGTCAGGAGAATGTGGTGAGGTGTTCTTAAAGGTTATTACAGACATTTCTTAGCTGCAGGCTGAACATAAGCTCATCACTGCTTTGCCTATTTTGCAGCAGAGGATGGAACAATGCATGGTGTGTAATGCTATCAGCTCAGAACAGCAATGTACTCATCCTGACCTCAGTCACATGAGAAACAGAAGGTAGATACAGGTCATTAGGTGGTTAAGTCTGGTGCTTACTGCTAGCAATATTTAGTATTTGATTATGTTCATCCTGACAAGCTAGAGAGGCTATAAAATGCTGTTATCCTGAAAGCACTCTTGAAAGATGCTTTCTGAATTTATGATAATTAGCTTTATTTATCAGCAAATATAGATACAATTTATAAAACTTTCACAGTTCCATGAAGCGATAAATGGCTTCTGCATCTGTTACATTAATTAAAGTCCTTAGATAGCAGTAGTTACTCAAACTCTGCTATGGAGTCATCTGTGGTACATTTCAATAACAAACAGTCTGAGTGAAGAACTTTCCTCTGTTATCCTACAGTGATCATGCAGTTAGAGGTACAATGGTCTTACTTGCAGGGTATTTATTACCCATCCTCTTCCTGTTGTTTTCCAAAAAGCTGATTACCCATGCAAACTACAACATATTTTTCCTCCTTGGCTGCTGTTGTTTTGTCCCAGCTTGCAAACTGTTTATTGCTGGATTTACTTACCTTTGATGTCTGGCCTACAGGTGCTCAAATGCTTTTCTATAGCAATTAGTGGATTTATTTTTTAACTCATTTAATGCTAACACTAACTAATCCTTCTTATCAATTACCACATTACATATTTCAGATCATGAATTTTGTAAAGGTCATTAAAATATTGGAAACACAAAGCTGGCAAGATCAGCCACAACCATACATGTGGAAAAAAAATTCCCCTTCAGATGTACAAGATAATCATCTGCTAATAGAATTTAGGAGAAAACTTCCAGTAAACACAGGCTTTAGTAATTCTGCCCAATAGTATCCCTTTTGTAATTCACCATCTGAATGGATGAAACAGCTCCTAATGGAGCCCTTCCTCTTGGCATTTGAGTGGTACATATCTGCAGGGTGAGAAGCAGACTAGTTAGACTGTCACCTCTGGCAGACACTATTTTCATTCCAGATCTAGTGAACAAAATGTAGAGAAATGAATTTGTCTTCTGCTGATTAGGAGCAGCAAGTCTGTGATTTGAGGTGTGAGAGAAGCAATCTTTCTTCTTGCAGTTTTGGCTGTCGGAGAGGGCAGGCTCAGACTAGGTGAAATCCAATCTCATGACCACCAAACGGGGCATTGCTGCTCCTCACTTCTGTCTCCACTTGTGTGCTCCAGCCCTTTCCTCTGTATTAGTGATTGTGTGGTTTCAGGATGTCTCAGCTCAATTGACTGATCTGACAGAAATCAACTGATTAACTTCATAAACTGATAAATCAACAACTGGAACAAACAACTGAAAAAATTGGCTGCCAGCAGGTTAGCTAATTCATCCTATGAACATGACTCCAATAAATTGATTCATATTGATATAGACAGCAAACATCAAAGATGTACCCTTCTGAAACTGCTGTAGAGAGTAAGGTGTGAACATGGAGCTAGCAATAAGAAAAAGACACCTGTCTGGAATCATAGCAGATAATTAATTGTCACTTGAAGATACTTCATAGTGATTTTAGTGAAAAGTTAGCAGTATGATGAACTTACATTCTCAATTTGCAAGGAAATGCAAATAAAACATTTATTATCTTTCTATTTGTGTTTAGATAATTAATTTCAGAAAAAAATTGCAAGGTAATATGAAAAAAAGTTTTTTAAATTGTTTGTACTTAAACTGGTGATGGTTACAAATGTTACTCCTGTAATTTCCTGTATTTCTTTGAATAATTATGGAGCTTTTTGAAAGAAAACTCCATTCATCTAATCATTAATTATTCCAAGAAATATAATAAGTGCTAAATATACACAGAAAAGTAGCTGCTATAAAGTTCAGGAAAATACTATTACAGAGACTGATGATGGGCATCTCTTTATTTTTCATTATTTTGCACCTCATCTTTCAACATTTGAATTTTCCAAAAGAGATACAACACTTTGCACTTGTAAAACACATTTCCAAAGAAATTATCAGCTTACTTTTTGTCTCTTGATGTGTTGAAGTTACTTTTCTGCACTGTATATTACTTATTATAAAATATTAAAGAAATATGAGTTGTTTCTTTAATATTTTTGAGGGAGGATTGGGACATGCTTTAAATTTAGTTTGTAATCAGAGAAAATACTGTTTGCATGAACAGCACCAAAATAGTTTGGCACTTGTTCTGCAAAGGCTTGAATTATCAAGAAATGACTAACTGTCCAAATAGACACAAATAATCAGCTTTCAATATAAAATCAATACAACATGAATGAGATGAGAAATACATATCTTAGACCAAATCTGTGGTCAAATTAGTTCTTTTGCAATCATCTGCCCATCATTGCCACTAAAATACTGATGAAACATTGTCTTCCAAGGACAATTAGTACTCTTCAAGAACACTCTGGCAAAAAGACCAGAACTGCGGTATGTACTACACTAAGTTTCTCATTTTAGCAACATATCTTTTAAGTTTATTGATTTCCTATATAAATTTATTTTTTTCCACTAGCTGCTGCAAGTCATCCCAGTTCTGGCATTTATGAGTGATTAAAGGACAGTGGTGTCCCTGCAAACATTCAGCTTTTTAGCTTTTGCTCTGCCCTTTTCAGTCAAATACACTGAAAAAGTTAGTTCTGTGATAATCTATGCATCTGCACGGCACAAGTTTGTATTTCTTTTAAAAAGCAAATAGATAGCAAGAAATGCAAACAGATTAAATGGATTGTCTTTACAAAAGACAACATGCCATGAATCAGGAAGCAAGTCAGCCAGAAAACTCGCTCCATTACACATGCCATCTCAACATATTTCCATTATGGCCTGTGATTATTGTTTCACCCTTCACATTGAAACTCAGTTTGATGTGATGGAGATTTTAAGTACTCTGAAAGTGTATTTATATCATCAGCTATTTCAACATAGGATTTAGACAGACAAAATTTTAATAGTGTTACTGTTACCTCTATTCACCACAGTTTTTAACTCACAACTTCAGTGCTTTACAAGCACATCTCCTAGTAACAGTCAGTCTTGATTCATCCTTATAGCCTAACATGGCTCATCTCTTGCACAACCACATGAACATCATTCTGCATTTTGCAATCTTCAGGTGGCACACGTTGTTCTTCTAGGCTAAAAGGCTCAAAAATATCCAGAAGTGTGTGCATCAATCTTCGTACCTTGATCTGTAGAAGTCTTTGTAAGCAAAGCTCCATTCATATGCTCAATACAGAGAAGAAAAAACATATGCTGAGCACTTTGTTTCTTTCATTCATTTGCTATCAAACTGGGCTTTTCATTTGCATACAATCTTCTGGACTAAACATTCACCTTATTTACTCCTTCAACTTTTATGACCAATCACTTTTCTATGAGAAGCAGCTTACAAGAAGGGAAATACTACTGAAATGCTAATCATTTGGCTAAGCTCTAGAGTTTTACACATCCTTCCTCTGAAGAGAATTGTATGTAAATCTACTGAAGACTTACTGTTGTCAGTGAAAGAGTTTTGAGGTTAATGAGTTTTTTTGTAACCCTATCAACTTGCAATTCACCTCCATTTCAAATGTTGCCAGGTAAATTTTGTGCATCTCAACAGTTTTGCACTGCCGGGGATTTAGCTTAAGCTCCTGTACTTTCTAAGTGGTTAACCACCCTTCTTTGATCTCTGTGAGGCCCTGTCAGGTGGAAGTTCTCCTAAATCCTCAAGAATATTTGGGCTCTGTTTGGCTTCACAGCAACTTCACCAGTAAGTGTACACATGCATCCCCTTCTTTCACAGAAATACTTGCAGAGTTAAAGGTAAAAGTAGAAAAACATATAGCTTACCTCTCCTATGTAATGTAACACTTGCCATTAAGAAAATGTTAATCCTTCTTGCAAAAATATAAAAATTGCCTTCATTCACAAACACTGAAGAAAATGGCATCACTTTTATTACTGCAGTAATAACACAGAAAGGAAAGTCTAGCTTTATTTATTTTTCTAAGCTCCAGAAAGTCTACCAGAGAAAGCAGCTATGCTGCTTTGAAGACTTTTCAGGTTAGGATCTCTTACTCTTTTCTGTGCAAAAATTCCAGTAATTTTGGAAATGCAAGACAGCATTAAATAGTTTATGTATTAATTCTAGGATTACAGTTTACAATATACTGTATTTCAACTGTATTATTGCCATTGGAAACCAATTCTTCCCTGAAGTTGTAGGAGGATTTCTCATTCTCTCTGTTTTCTGGAGATACATTTTACATACACTACTATCACATAGATAAATGCTTTTAGCCAGATTTCAGCAGTAGATTTCTGCTGACTGGATTTCACTTCATAGTGTCAATGTGCTCTTATGTTTTCTTGCTTTTCCTTCTCCAAGTTTTCACAATTCATTGAACAACAATAAAGAGTAACAGATTCATACAGAAAAGAGCTAGCAGTGTCCAGTTCATGTGATGATGCTTCTCCACATTTCTGCTTTTAAAAGATACTGCCATAGTAATCAAACCAGAGGAACTATCTAATCTGCTTTCCTCTCTAAAACTGACCACTATCAGCTGCTTAACAAGAATATAAAGGTGTGCAGAGAAAATCTCCACACCATGTTCATATATATTAAAATCCACCTGGAGAAGTTTCTGGATAACAAATTGCAGAATACTTCAGATTTACAGTAATAGACAAAACTTTTTCCAACACCTCAGGGATTTGCCTTCATTTGAAACAATGGTTCTGTTGCTAAACTCAAATATAAAATAAAATTTCTATCTGACACATAATTTGTGATCTGTCAAGATACAAGAGTATCTAATTAAGCCAAAATCACCTGTTACTTCAAATTCTACCTTTCCTTCTCAATTTCCACTCCACAAATATAAAAGCAGCCATGCATTTGAAATAATTCTCCAGAGAAAAATGAACAATCCAAGTATTTTTCCCCTCTTCAAAAGTGCATACCTATGAGAAGTATTTAGTGGTTCTTTAGCAGTTCTTTAATTAGGCAAGATAATATTTATGTAGAAAATTGAGCTCTTCTATGGTTGAATTTTTCCGTAGACTTGACTGAGTGTACTGCTTCTGGCTAGGATGAAGTTAATTTTCTTCATAGTAGTCCACATGGTGCTGTGTTTGTATTGATTATTGCCTACTGCACAGGATATGCCCTAATCATTCTGATCTCTTATCAGTTACAGTTTGCAGGCTGAGGTTTATAAAACAGAATTCACAGTGAAGATACCATCATGGGAGTAGTTACAAATATACTTCTACACAAGCATGGTTGATCACTGAGCACAGTCCAAATAATTTATTCTGACTTCTGGTTTAGATGCTGCATAAAAGGCAGTGGAAGGTATTTCTGTTGACCTTGTGAGCCTGAGCTTTAATGCATTGGCAAAGAATATTGGCATATGGTCAAAAGTACTAAAAGTTGCAACATATATGCTGCAATAAAAAGAAAAGCTGCCTTTTCTTTTAGCAGCTAATGGTATTTCTATGGATTTTACACTACAGCTTTGTTTTCCTATCCCAGGGAAACATTCGTGAACATAAATATTCCAGAAGCTCCAAAGTTAATTGTCTACAATCATAGATAAAATCTAAATCTCTTTCAAACAAATTTATTCTGCATTTTCCCTGTTCCTAAATGTTATGGTCATTTTTACTAATGTTCTCTGCCTAGTTCTGTTCAAAGCACTGGTTTTTATGTGTACTATTTAACTTCCCTTTCATTTCCTTTGGCTTGCTAATTTGTACAGATATTTTTTTTAAAACCCTGCCTCTCTATTTCTCTTACTAAAATCCATGGGAGCTTTTGTAGAAAAAGAAAGTGAAGGTTAATTGGCATGATTCCATTTCCTGGGAAGTTCTTTCATTTCACCAGGAAATGACTAGGGCTTATACAACAAAAGCCAGATAAGAACTGTTATTCCATTTCAGAAGGAATGTCATTTGTACACCATGAACCAAGTCAAAAGGTTTACATTCATTTTCTTTGTTAATAAAATGACTCGTGCTACTCTATTTTTCTACTGGTATTCACGTAACTTTTTCACACCCTTAAATGACCATCAGCTCTCTAATCACTGCAAATTAGAAGCTGTTCTGCAAACTAAGGAAAGGAGCTCCCTGCACTTGCCCAGAGGCAGAGGAGGCCACTCAGGGAGCTGGAGGCCAGCACCAGTGCCAGTACCCCAGAAGGAAGGCGAGCATCCCTGCCCCCAGCTCCCCTTCTCATGGCCACAGAGCAGCTGCAACCAGCTCCAGGACACAGCTGCTGCCTCCAGGACTGGGAGTGGGGCCCATCATGGTACCTGGCTGCTTGGGCAGTGCCTGGCCAGGCACCCAGACAGGAGCAGGGCAGCTGGAGATACCCCAGCCATGGGCATTGGTCATCTCAGGTGCCCGGCCAGGCCTACCCCAGCCAGGCCATGCTGGGATGTTTGTCCACAGGTGGGGTCAGGACCCATGGCTGGGCAGGGCAGAGCTATGGGGTGCTGGAGTGTGGGCATCAGCCCGGCAGGGCACAGGGCCAGCTAGATCTCACCCCTGGCAAGCCAGACCTTGGCTTTAAGCCCTGGGAGGCATTTGTTTAACTTAAGGTGAGACGGAGATCTCCTCCCAGGTGACTTTGCCATTATTATGTTAATGAACCCAAGTTCTGCTCCCCTATTGCTTACCCCAGTTGCATATTTGGTCATGTTTCTAGAACCTTCTACCCCCAAGCCTGTATATTGCCCCTCTCTCCTCATTTCTGGTCTTTGGTGTTTCGTCCTTGCAGCGTGTGGTTCCTGGGCACTGTCTCTGTTTTATTTTCCTACCAAAGTGAGTTTTCTTTTTCAGACACACTGAAGAAGGAGCACCCGCTCCTTCTTCAGCACCACATTTGTCCTGAATATCAGGGAACCTAAAAGATGTGTCACGGCCACCCTCACTGTGGCACTGGAGACAGAGCTCTGGCAAAGCAGAGAGCTTGATGTGTTTCTTCTCTGAATCTAAGTGCCAGAGGAAATTTTCTGCAAATCACAGGATGAAATCTCCAGAAGTGAAGCAGGATAGCCCAGGCCATTGGTATGCACACATTGCTCCTAGGTCCTCAGTGTGGGGATTGCCTCTACAACCAAACCACAGGGGAGTCAGTATTGCACCTGTGTGTCATTCCGCTGCCTAGTGAAGTCAATTTTTACAGTGCGATAGAACTTTTCATTTTGCGTGGATTTATTACTCTGTTAATCATTATTATTTTTTTTCTAATTTTGAACTGTGATATGATCTCATCACATTTTTCCATGTCTGTTACTTAGCTTGGGAATACTGACATTGAAGAGATGTCAGATCCATCATCTTAGTCTAAAGTTGTTGAAGGTCAGCAAGTAGCATTAAATCAGGGACATACCATTCAGTTTTCAAAATGGAAAATGTTTAAGTTTAGTAAATACTGTGTTTAACAGAACAATAAAATACACCTATACATTTTTTTTCTCTTCAATCAAGCATCACTTGCACTGTATCTATCTCATAACATAATTTTCACCCAGTTTCCTTTCACCAGAGGCTGAGCAGAATCCTCAAAAGTTCTTTTTTTTCTGGAGAAGAGTTTCATGGCTGCAGTTAATATTTTTGTATTAAATAAATTCTAAATATATATATATAAATAAAGACTTTAATCAATAAAAAGATATGATTATTCAAGAGAAGTTCTAGAATTTACTGAGATATTTTCCACAAGGTGTCTGTTACTTCTTTAAAAAGATTGCAATTTTCTGTATGTCCTCCTGTACTGTATTTCCACAGTTCGTTAACAGTATCTAGCTCTTACCACCAATAACTCTATGCAAAAAACAACATATAGTTTTAATTTGCATGCAAACAGTCTCAATGACGTAAAAATATTTGTATAGGATTTGTATCAAGGGGGAATCTGGCCTTATATCTATAAAGAAACTACTAATTTCGGGGCATTTTACTAGAGAGGAGTTTAAATCCTGTCCAGGGTCTTTCTATAACTTAAGAAAAATTATCTATCAAAGCAACACCATCAAAGTCCATTCATGGAATTTATATTTCTCTTGTGAATATATTACTCGTTCTTAATTTTTGAAAGTAATACTACAGTGCCTTTACCAATAATTTATTTAATGCCAGTTTGCAAATGTGTAGCATAGTTTATCTGAGATCCTCAAAATTTTTCCTGATGTTTCCAGTTTTCATCATAAAATATCTTGTGAGTCTGAGGAACAAAATACCCAAGTTTCAAAGGGAGAGGAAATTAATCACGTAGGTTAAAGAAAATACATATATTTCAGGTATCCTCTAATTCCATGTGACTGGAGACTGCTGCATACCCTTCTCTTCTCTTCTAGTAATTTGACATATACACAGGGTACTTTGTTACATCAGACCTAATAGTCCCAACACACACATTTTAGTATGCATTGTCTCCACTTTGTGGGCACAAGGAGCAGAAGGCAGAAATGTAACATTCTTTCTTTTTTATTGAAAGTTTAGAGGAAAAATATAAACTGACAGATGTAAGCATGTTTTTCCTAATTAATTTCATGAATACTCATGGTGCAGATACAATAGTTTAAAAACTGTATAGTAACAAAAATTCAAGCAGTATGTGTATCTTTCTGATGACTAATGACAGCTTTAAGGGTTTTTTTCAGTTACTCATGATGGCAACATTAAGAACAAGGGGGTTGTTATTTGGTTGTTTGATTTTTGATCAGTGAAGTTAATAATATGTTTTAAAATTCCCTAATATGCTGGATGTTCATTGAAAAATACTTAGGAACACATTAGTCTCAGCCCATGCACATGATGATCCATATCTCAAGGGAGAGAATACTTCTGTGATGTTTTATGCTAAAATAGAGTTTCACATATGAGGTGACTTCTTGCACATATCCTAGCATTCAGAGTTCTCTCTCTCCCTGCGGACCTCGATCCTTCACCAAATCAATCAGTGAATCAAAATTCGTTGTTTGTGGAGTAAAATGAATCTTTAATCCCATGAAAAATTCATGTCTAATTTTTTTATTTATTCATGAATATAATAAGGTACTGCTAATCCTAGTATGATCATGATACAGATGGAAAAAAGCTGGATCATAGCTCAACAGATGAAATATCCTTGGTGAAATTCTTTTTAAATAACCTTCAGATACATATAACAGAGACAAACCAGGGCTTGCCTATGGATTTCCCCGTGTGGCTCTAAGGAGTGCTGTGTGGGCATAGCTGTTCACCTTCTACACATCTTTGACAGATCACCAAACAATATCATAAACTAATCCACAAGAAAGATAGATAGGTTTGAAAATTATAATTAGCAATTTTATGATTTTTCCATTATAACATTGTAATTGTGTTACAGTCATAATAGTGTAGCACAAACTCAGACACTGTTCTGGAGGAGTCCAGTTAGAACTTGTGAATTACTCTGGATAAACATAATGTACAGAAAGTTTCATGCTTTGGATGTCTGGTTTGGTTCTTTTCCTTTTTTTTTCTAATTGGGGTGAAATTGAAGAAGCTTGACAGAGTTATTTTGTCATAGGCATTATTACAACTTTTGAGACTTCCTTTAAAAACAGAGCTCTGAATTTGTACTACTAATATATTAACTCCTCATTATGTCTCATTTTGAGTCCTACTATCTCCTATATACAGAAAATACTGACTTGACTACAAGGGGCAGTGTCTGGAAAAATGACCTCATGAAATAGAAATGAAATGTTATGTGTGTATCACTAAAGTCATGAGGGTATTGATGAGAGAGAATTGTAAGCACAATTTCAAACTGTAATCCTATTTTTCCACTTACACAGCTAGAAGTGAGGTATTTCACTGGAATAGAATTTATATCATATTCTGATTTGTGATAGTTGCACTACTGAGAGTAATGTCAATACTCAAGAGATCATCCCAATAGTTTCCTGAGAATTCACATTTTTATTGAACTTGTGGTTAAGAGATTTGTTTTCATGTACTTAGCAGAAACATTAGTTCTTCTGAGTGAGGCAAGTTTTCATCAGTATCAGGAATGTAATTGAAAAGAATGGAAAATAAGAGGAAAGAGAGAGACATAACTTTTCATGAGCAAGTGACTATAGCTTTCCCTAAACATAAAACTGTCTTTCCTGAATCATTTTCCATGACTTCTGAGATAAAGGTGGAAATAACAGAAATTAACTAAGAGACCTTTCATCTTTTTATTCACACAGTCTTGAATTAGGACTTTTTAATGTTATTTTTACATTAGCTTTGTTGACATTTTACCTCCTTTCCATGTGGGTCTGTTCTGTGAATGGTTGACAAAGAAAAAAAATCAGCCAAAGTTTATACTTTTTTTAACTTGAAAAATGGCCCTGTGCTGTGCAGAACTCTCGAGAGTAAAAAGTAGAGACATCTCTGAAAAGAGAAGGAGTGGATTTAGACAAGTTTATCTGGGGAAGACATTCCTCATCAAAGAACAGCAAGTTCCCTAACAAGGTATAGGCAGTTCTGCAGCTTAACCATAAAATAGCAGGGAACCAAAGAGGAGTTTCTGTGATACATAATAAACAAGAAATTAGCTCATGAGAATTGAAGCTGAGAGTTGCTATACAAAATAGAGTACTCATCAAAATAGAAAAGCCAAAACACATGATTACTGGAGCATAAACCTGTCTGTGTTGGGAATGCATTGAGCACTGAGGTAAGCTAAACTTCAGAACAAGCATACAGATCCACATTCTCCTTCCAGGATGAATATTTACTTACATGCTGGGGTATGCTTTCATTTATCCTGGAGTGATGTTTCTCCAAACATCCAGATCAGACACAGTTTGGAGTATCCTGCAGCTCCTGTCTAGGAGCATAACTGTGGGTTTCATTCATAAAATTCAGAAGATAGTGTGGTGTATCCCTCCCATCTGAAGTTAGGGTGTGAATACCTTTGACATAAAAATAGTGCGCTGAGTCCTCAAAATTTGCAACAGATGTTTTCTAGAAGACACTTCACAACTGCAGTTGTTACACATAATAAATCCTTCCATTGCCTGTTTCTCAGAATTGAGCCTGAAAACAAAACAAAAAAAGTCCACTTTTTTTCTCCAATTTTAAATTCCCTTAATAGCACAATATGCAAATAATTTTACTGAAGGAGAGTTTGTCAAAAATATTAATTGAATTGTTATATTTTAATTTTTTATATAAAAAGGTAAAGTGTGCTTGGATTTTAGAAGCATTCACAGTGGATTGTACAACATATATAGAAGTTCTAGTCAACCAATCTTAGTTTGATTTAGTGGCCATTTATTTTCTTAGTACAAATATTTGTGCTTTCAATGAATTAATTTCATACCTGAAAAGCAGCATTGGCTTGAATATACTATGATAATGAAAATATCAAGTGAAATATGGTAGAAATAAAAAATAACAGTGACTGCATCATGAAAATATTTAAATGATGACTCTGAATGATAATAGTATCTGAACAGACTTGTCATACTCTATAGACTACCAAAACCAGTTTTACTTACCTGATATAACTTCTTTTTAGAGACAGGGTTTAATGTTCTCCCTTAATGGTTTCAGGCTTAATAAGCTGTCTTTTTCCTAATGACCTTAGGAAAGCCAACCAAGAACCAGCAGTTCCACATTATAACATCTCTGGTTTACTTAAAGCCTAAACATTGTGCAGATAGCTGCAGTAATGGCTATCTCAGCTGACCTACCAGTAACCCCTGTTTTGACCTGTAGGAATCACCCTCTCTCTAGAGGCCAAGTTATTTCTAGCATGAGGCTTACTGACTCTTCTGTTTCAGTGGATAAGTTTTAGGTAGAAAACATTTCTGAGGCTTCCCTGGCTTTTTACATGTGCATTTTCTCTGAAGTTTTCATTTTAACACTAAAAACAAGCATGATTATCCTTCCCTCTGAAAAAAAAATTGCAAAAATAATGTAACAATTCAAGACCTCAGACTTGAAATTTTTTTTCAATTAGCAGAAGTACAAGGGAAAACAACTACATTTGCCATACTTGCCCAGAGAGCCCTGTTAGCTGACCAGCTGGGGAAATCCTGTATCCTGCCATTTGCACTGCTGTTTGCAGTATTGATTGTCACTATATATTAAAGATCATGTAAACGGCTTCTTACAAAAGACAGAAGATACCTGATGTCAAGAACATTCCCATTTACTGTAGTGTCTTTTTAATCAAAACAAATTGACAGTCAAGCAAGATCAACAATGTAAATAAAACATATAAATATACCTTAACAGGTAAAGGTACCAAAGGTACCAAAAAATTATTACATCACTTACTCCTACTGTTTCCAAAGACAGTTGTATTCTTAAGTACATTTGTGTATCTGACACAATGCCTTTTTCAGAATGATGACAGAGTTTGCCCTAAAACTGATACATCTGCACAACTCCTGATTAATACTCAATAGATCTTTGTGGGGCAATGGAGAAAGAAGATTTTCAAGCAGAGATGTGGAGCATGCTGCACCTGACCCTTAAGAATTTGACTTGTGTGGTCCAAAGAGACAATATATTTATTAAACTTGCAGTTTAATAGACAGTTCTACTTTTTCAGAGCATACAGTAGAACAATAAACAATAAAATCTTTTTTGGAAAACGTGTTTAACAAGGAAGAAATCATATTTACATGCATATAGTATACTAATCCCTATTCTGGTGGTATGTATATATGCCTGCTCTTGGACTTATTAAACAAGAAGTAGGTGTCCTTTAAAAAGGTGCATTTTTAAGAAATATATTAAAGCTCATCTGTAGTTACTAGCATTATGATTTTACCTTGGCAAAATATTATTTGTCTTTCATTTTCCTTTCATGGCATCATACTTTGTGCACCAGGAAAGAAGAAGCAGTTGAACACGAGGTATGTCAGCACTTTGTGCAAATGCTTTGTGTTTAACTGGTCGTTTCTGCTTCTCAGTTCTTTAAGGTACAACTTCACTTGAAATTTATTTCATTTTTACTGACTAAAACCATCAGAACTTAGTCCTATTAGCAGCTCTAAATTAAGTCTGACACGACAGAAGAACATAAAAATACAATTTCAATTTCTTTACCATTGAATGTGTTTAAAGAATGAGACACTAAACAGGGTACGTAGGGAATCAAACAATTTTTTTTAATTTCAGATTACAATGTATTCCTCCTGGATGAACTCATTCAATAAAGTTGCTGTCTGGAGGGACGGGAAAAAGGTGCCAAAAACAAATTGGGACTTATTGCACAGGTATAAGAAAAAATATGAGGAAAATTATTAGTGCTTATCCAACTCAAAGTAGAGTGCAAATTTTCCTGTTGTTTTCTCTTTTTCCCTAAACATTAAGTAACTACATGCTATTTTATAGTTTTTTATAAAATTTCTTTTATGCTGCATGGCATATCCTCTATATCAGGGTAAAGGCATTTTTTACATTTAATCTCCAGCACATAGTGTTTACACGCCCTAATATTTACCAGCTCTGCGTGCCCACCTACTCACAGTGAGAATAATACCAGAGATTATCTCTGATCTCCATGGAATTATTCTGTTGTAACTGATAAAACCAAAACCTCAAGCACTTGGCTGTGTGTGCTGCTTGTTGGCTGCTCTCTTTAGTATGCACAGAGGAGGTGGCAGGAGGCAGAAATAAGGGTGCTGCACAGCAGGGAAGGTGAGGCAGGGCTCTAAATCTGCCAGTTTCTTGCACCAGTTCTGTGCCTGTGCCACAACAGCTGCATTTCAGTGTACCCTTGGACTCTGGTGAGTTTAAGCCCAAGATGCTTATGCTTCTTTGCTTCAAAGTTCTGCATACTTATGCTTCAAAATAATACTTCATTTACTCTTCAGTACAGCAGCATTTTCCACTCGTGTAGCAAACACTTTTAAAATCTGACAAAGAATGCTCATTCCATTAAACTCCTGCGTCTACTAAGGATTCCTCTTATCTAACATGTCATTTTGAGAATAATTCTTTTGTTTTGAAGAAAATGCCTTTTGCACCAAACACATGCTGAATGACAAAAAGAAGGACAATTAGTTGGCCTCTTCCTTACCACAGAAATTAAGAACTAGCACAATGCAATTTTTTTTTCTGTAGCGAACTGAGCACATGCTCTTGCTTTTATTAATAGAATCTGACATGATAACACTTTTTTCTCTCAATTTCTCCATGATAATTAATTATCCTAATATGGAAGGTGTTTCATACATGAATACAGTAGGTACAACTTTTAGTTATAAATCAAGTCTGAGATGTGCTTTTTGTCCTTTTCCAGCATCAAAGGTAATTAGGGTGCTTTTTTATTGCTTCAAATGGAATAGACCATCACTAAAGTGACCATGACTCTCATCTTTCTTGCCCTTACCTTGACTCATTATTTATGTGATGAAATTCCCCATATTTCCCACTATGTGGCATCAATTTTTCTTTTTTTTTTTTTTTTTTTTTTTTTTTTTTTTTTTTTTTTTGTGTCCCAAACAATAAGTGCAATAAACCATTTTGGAAAGCATTTAATAGAAAACATATTTTAGGACAATCAAATCTTTGAACCTGTCTTTCCTTTCTCAAATTTCTGCAGAACTTAGGAAATGGAAGACCACAGGAAATTCAGGTAGTCTTTAGGGAGTATCATTTTATGTTCATTTGTTCTCAATTCAGCAATGACAGCATGGTTCCCTTCTGTCTCTAGGGAGTTTTCTTGGAAATTTTATTCCTTTGGTATCTGTGTTTCTGGTCCTGTTTTCAGCTGGGACATGAATGTAAACCTAAGATTAGGTTCTGTTTCATAGGAGGTGGTTGTCTACCACTGCCACACTGCTCTATCAAGCCAACAAGAAATTGGTCCCAGGTTATTAAGGTTAGAGAGTCCCTGTACCCCACTGCAAATCACATCAATATTCATAAAATTCGTAGGTAGCATTTAATTACTTAATTAGAGAAGAGGACTTTCACCATGCCAACCTGATATATCACAAAATATGAAATTATTCAGGTGTCTTCTTACCTATGTGGCTACAGAAAAACAAAGAATTAGAAAGTGGCTTGCCTAGTAAAAAATATATTGCTTTGATTAAAAAAATGCCATAGTTTATGTGGCTTAATTTTTTCTATTATAAAAGTTTTGTGTTTAATCTCTCTTCTAACAATTCAACAGCCATAGCAGATTAATTTGCCTTATTGAATAACAGTTCTTTTGCTAACAGAACATGTCCTACCATTTGTGATTTGAATAGAAAATCAAAGCCAATACACATGGTATTTCATCCAGTAAACATGACATTCCAGAATGTGAATGGGAACAATATGGGCAAATTCCTGCTTTGAAGTCAGCAGTAATCTCCAATAGACCTAAGCAGGCCACATTTCACTTGATGAGTTCTACAATCTGTCTCTAAATATGGCCATAAAATCTGAAAGCAAATAATTGACAAGCCAGGTTAAGATGGAATGACTTGACAAGTGTGAAAAGCATTAGAAATTCATATATCTGTCTCAATGTTTCCAGTGAATTTGTGTTTCATTACTGATAGACATTTAAGATGAATTAAAATAAATGTGAGCTCAACAATTACAAGAAAGCAGACAAGCCACATGGAGAGAGCATATCCCACTTCATGGTCTGAAAAAAGTATATTCATGCCTTTTTAAACAGTGGAGCATCCAGTCCCCAGTCAAATTACTGGAATTTTGGTGTCTAATAAGTTAATTCTCAAGAAAGCAAGATGTTCAGAGCCTCTCTTATTTTTCACTCTGTTAGTAATCTTCTCCTTCCCTCCTCAACCCTGTCCCTCGTTTCCCCTTCCAATGTGACTTTTTGAATGACTAGGAACATTATAGATTACATTTTCTTTTTCTGTAGGATGTGAATTATTACAGCATCTCCATCTTCTGCCTGGGAACTTCATGAAAACTCATAGATCTTTTACACCTCTAACCCAGATTCAAAATTGTTTGAAGTATATTAGGGTCTTTCAGTATACTCAATGGTATTTACTCACAAATGCATACCTACATTAAGTTTGCAACCACTTATGTAGCAATGAAGGCTATCAAACATATTGGAGGATTATTTTTTTATGTTATCATTTTCTGTGGATATATAAATCTCATTGAAGTGCCACAAAGAAATAGCAAGGATTTTCAGCATGTATTAAAAAATTACTGCCAAGAATAATTTGAAGTGATAACCATGAAAACCACTAATTAGAGACAACATAAATACTTTAGGCCTCTACTTTCAGAATTTACATTATAAAAACGTAAATACTCTGTGTGGGCTGAAAAACTAACAATGAAAATTTACTGTATTGGGTCCTACGTATCTCACTGATTTGTGAGAAATTCAAATAACTGTTTCCCACTTCTCATAGAATTTTCCCCATATTTTCCTTCAGATGTTTGAGTGCTTATAAACTACCAGCAGAGATTCTTCAGAAAATTAAAAGCTTTCAGGGTTACTACTAAAACTTAAAACTGGAGGCAGAAGCCTGTAACACAGAAATAAACAGAAAAATATTAGTTTCATTTAGGTCAAAACTTTACCTACTTTAGAGGAATTTGCATATTTAAGGATATAAAGAGTGTCTATTGGACTGAAATACATCAAAATTTCAAAAGGTGTAAGAACCACAAACATTTATTATTGTGATAAGCACAAATAAAAAATATTTCAAAGTTCTTTGTATTCTGTCATCTTGGATGTTTTAAAAGTTTATTTAAAAGTTTCAGACAAAGTGAAATACAAATTCTGTAGATCTGGTGTCTATTTAGCTGCTTGCTGGAGTCTTATTTTAGGGCAAATATTCTCCAGGTGCTTCTGTTCTGCTCTCTGTCTACTTTCTGTTCCCAGAATGTGACTGAAGTGAGTAGCAGCATTTAAAGTCTTTAACCTTTAGACAGTCCTAAAAGCATTCCACATCCTCCTGAACATCACATAAGCCAATGTGGTGCTACATGCACTGGACCTATAGCCACATCTGATTCCCAACATGCAAACCCTTCCTTGATAGACTGCTAGAAATAACAAGGAAAACAATATAAATGCTGCACATAGATTAGCAGATCATTATTAGCCCTTTCCACACTAAAAGCTGAAACCTCCTTGATCCTAGACTATAAAAAGCCTTCTGAGGCATTTTGAGTTTCTCTTTGATTCTTGGCCCAAGCTTTAATTTTCTCACAGTGCTGCAGCTCTGGGTTTCATTAGGGTATCATCTCAAATTCCTTTGAGCCTCTACTTGTTTGGAAGTGTTACTTGCACCCTCATCTTGGCATGCTTCCCTACCAATATAAAAAGTTAACTGATTATATCAAAATGGTTTAAGCCATCCCTACTAATGAGCGTTGTTTGTTTTTTGCATGCAATTTGGTCTTATCATTAACCTGTAATATAAAAAAAAATTATCAGTTATCTCAAAACAATTGATTCGTTATCATGTTATTCTCAAATTCTTTATAAACATTTATATTTTTGCTGCATTTTCAGATAGCCTATTTCTTAATGGAAGTTTATTTTCAACTTTTCAACATTTTCAACAAAAATATTATTTTTTATTTATGTTGAATGTGAACTACTTCTGCACATTTAAGCCAGGAAGACTTATGCCTTGCAAATATGCACCAATCACTCCAAAATACAATGCATTAGTACCTGTAAATCACTGTGAATAAACACATGAACAGAAAGTCTCACTCCCAAACTATTTCTTATAACCACATGGTAAGCCTATAATAACACTAATGTATACTGAGGGCTCAAAAGTGGCCAAAACCTAGATATCTTTCCAGGTTCTAAAAACAATGGAAGGAAAAAAAGGAAGAAGGAAAAAAAGCACAAGAACACTGAGTCAATAGCAACAGCAAGGAGATGGAGATGTTTTTCTGATGCTAAATTGGACCTTGAACATGAAAGCCTGACAGAAGAGAAACATTTATAATGATCAGAACAATGGGATGAGAAAAAAATGTTCATTGTAATGATAATAATAATGAAATTACTGTTTGTTTGACATAACAGCATCATGGATGCAAGACATTATGTCAGTGAAATACAGCCCTAAAAACATTTTTTTTTTTACTTTATTCTAAAAATGTTTCTTGAATTCTTTGACTGTGAAGTTCCATAACTCATTAAAACGTACTGGCTGCTATGGGCTGAGCATATGTAATGGGAAATAATCTATTTTTATAGTCTAATAGTCTCATAAAACTGTCGTTCACTCTTAGGTTTGGATTTGAAGCTACTTTAAATCTCTTGTCATACTTTCATTTGTCTTTCTTAGGATGAACTGTTTGGGAAAGCTTTCAGCTGCAACTGTACAGCCTTTTCTGAGAATGATATTTTGGCTCTTAAAAATCTTCCACTGAACATCTCCATGCTTTTATCATCAAGAGTAGAAATATAAAAGCTGTCTAGGCAGTATCCATGATGTGACATGCACTACTTTCTGTCTCTGAAAATTTCCCTTTATTGCAGTTGAATAATAAACCTTTCAAAGACTGCTGTTTACACCTGGTCAGTCAAGCTTTCCATGATTCCTCCTGCCCTGAGCACTCTGCTGCCAAGAGATGTAAGGCTGTAATAGGACTTCTTTATGATTGCTCCAGCTAATAGTTAAATTCTGTGACACAGGACCCTGGAGCTGAAAGCAAAATGTCCATTTCTCCTGCCCTCAGGAACCTTTCAGCTGGCTCCCACACAATGCAAGAGAAGAGGACACTACCTATCTTGAATGCAGCAGAGTTCCAAGTGTGGAGATGCAGCTTGCAAGTCAGCAGAAAAGTGAGGAAGGAGCTGCAGAGTTAGGGAAATACGGGACCCATAGAAGAGACTCCAGAAAATACAAATATCTGGAGTTCAGAAAGATGCTAAAAAGCCAGGATGCTGGGAAAGACACATACAGAGGAAGAACATGGGGAAAACTCAATTTCTTTCATCAGAAAGTATGAATTAAAAGAGGAGAGATTTCAGGAAAATAAAGAGCACTAATTAAGTTGAATCCACTCAGGTTTTACATGATGCAGTTAGATACCCAATGAAAAATCCCAATGAGACATCTAGTATTTGTGATAGGTTGCAAATGAAGTTAGTGAGCACTGCAATTATGTACATATTGCTTTCAAAAACTCAGATATTCTTAAAAGAATCATTCTTCATGTCTCATTTTTTTGGCACACAAAAATGGACACAGTAAATTTGGCTTTCATCTCCTTGTGCTTCAGTTCCATAGCTGCAAAAATGAGACACTGAAATACATTTTCAAAGGGAAAATAAAGATAGGTTTAGGAGCAGCCATGAAGCAATTAACTGATGTAATAATAGAACCAAAGAAATTCCCAGGAAAAGAAATTAATAATTCTGCAGTCAGTCAAGATTTTGGATGATGTAGCATAAGTAAGGCCTGAGGCTTAACCATATAGTGAAAAGATAAAAAGAAATGTTGGATAATTATTACTCACTCTATAAGCCTGAGAGAAAAGCTGTGTGTGACTGTGTAATTAAAGATTATATAACACATATGCACAAGGGGATTAAATAATAATGCTCAACAGGAAATGTTCATTCCTGTCTCTCCTTCTTTCCTGACCTTTTAAAATTTTAGATCTACTATTTCAAATGCCATGTTAGAATAAAGAAGTGTTTGCGAAATTTTATAAGTGAAGGGAATTTTTTTAAGTATTGAAATTAATATTAGCATTGTAAGTAAGAACTGGTAAGTTATGCATTTTAAAACACAAAATAATATTATTCCAGAAAAAAAAAAACCTGGTTCAGAACACTCATGTATAGCTGATGTTGCCTGCTTCAGTATCATGTTGAAATTACATGTTGCATGTGTTTCTTTTTTCCATGATGTTTGATGAAGGAATTGCAAAATGCATCAGACCATAAGTCACTGAGAAAGCTGCTGCTCACCAGCATTCTTAAATAGCTGAAATTCTATCAAATCCTCTTTAACCTCCATGTTTTCTTACCGTTTGTTCTTTGATCTTCTCAGTCCAATGGAATCCAGATAAACTTTCTGAGCATTTTCTTGGCTTTTAAATATTTTGCCACTATCATCTTTATAATGAATATCAGAATACACACAGGAAAATCTGCAGAAAACTTTTCCAATCCATCTGCGCCCCTTTATTACTGCCATTAAAGTAGATCTTGGACAAATACAATATAAATCACATACTGAAAATCCAAGCAGTTATTTAAATGATGTCAAGACAACGCCTTGCTCTTCAAGAACTTAATTATTTCACTACATTCTTCATAATTAATCAAAATTGGATTCCTTCTGAATATAAAGTTAAGCTTCACTCATGTTGAAAATTAAAAAAAAAACAAAACTAACAGGGTATCTATTCTATGATGAGAGCTAGCTTTCTTGTGTTAATAACATGAGTAATGCACTATACTTATAGGGGGTGAACTCTTTGTCTTAAAAAATCACAGAACCATAGAATGACCTGGGTTGGAAGGAACTTGAAGATCATCTATTTCCAAAGCCCTGCCATGGGCAGGGACACCTTCCACTGGATCAGGTTGTTCAGAGCTCCATCCAACTTTGCATTGAACCCTTACAGCCATGTACATTCACAGCTTCCCTGGGCAACCTGGTCCAGTGTCTCACCACTCTCACAGTGAAGAATTTTTCCCTAAGCCAGTTGTCTTCGTTTTTTGCCGAGGCATCTATTGATCCAGACAACCCAACAGCTGTTTTAATGCTGGGGTGCAGTGTAAATGTGAGTCCAGATCTAGGATACCATCAAATGACTCAGAAATGTTGCTACCCTGTGACACAGAAGGTTGCAGCATTTAAGTTCCTTCTCTCAGACTGATTCCTTAGAAAGCATGAACATGTGTATTTCTCCTGAGAGATGTTATTCTGGACCAGGTATCATGTCCCCATGTGCTTCTAACCGTCAGTCAAGTTCAATATTTGTCATGTCACAGCAATGTTAAATACATAAACCTATGCTGTGGCCAACTTGAAAAAATGAAATGATATTTCTACACCTGAACCAAGTAAATCTTGGCTTAAGCAGATGATCTAATAGGTTACAGATTTGATATCAAAGACCACAAAACAAGTACCTTCTCAGGAAGGCAGAAAATTCATTCTCATCCTTGGCTTTGGGAAAACAAGGTACATTCTTCCTTTCGCAAGCTGGATCAAGATAATTTGTTTGGGATCAGTTAAAACTGATCCTATTTGCTGTTTTCTCTTCATTAAACCTTAAACTGCTGCATAGCTTTCCTGTACTTCTTAATTTCTTTCCTTCTTTTAATTAATTAACTCCTCTTGTATGATTGGTAGCCATAAATAATATCTCATTTGTAGCAGGTTGATGCCAGGCACCCAGCAAAGCCAATCACTCACTTCCTCAGCTGGACAGGGGAGAAAAGATATAGTGAAGGTTTCATGAGTTAAGGAACAGGAAAAATCACTCACCAAATACCACCATGGGCAAAAAGGGCTAAAATTAGAGATATTAATTGAATTTTTTGCTAACAAAATCAGAGCAGGATAATGAGAATTAAAATAAAACCTTTAAAACACCTTACCCCCACCCCTTCCTCCTTCCCATCTCCAGCTCCTCCTCTAGCAGTTCAGGGAGACAGGGAAATGAGGGTTATGGTCAGCTCCTCACACACTGTTTCTCCCACTGCTAAAGGTGAGGAGTCCTTCCTCTGCTCCAGCATAGGGTCCCTCCATGATTTCTCCAGTGTGAGTCCATCCCACGGGCAACAGTCCTCCCAAAACTGCTGCAGCATGGGTCACTTTTCCATGGAGTGCAGTTCTTCACAGACAGGCTGATCCAGTGTGGAGTTCTCTCTCCACAGGTCTCCCAGGGGATCACAGCCTCCTCTCAGGCATTTACCTGTTCTGGTGTGGGTGTCTGCATCCCCATGGACCTCCTTGGGCTGCAGGGAGCAGCTGCCTCACCCTGGTCTGCACCAGGGGCTGCAGGGGAACCTCAGCTCTGGCACCAGGAGCACCTCCTCTCCCTCCTTCTCCACTGACCTTGGCGTCTGCAGAGCTGCTCCTCTCACTTATTCTCATCTCGCTCTTCTCTGGCCACAATTACAACCATGCAAAAACATATTTTTTCTTCTTCTTCAAATATGTTATCACAAAGACATTACCACCATTTCTAATTGGCCCAGCCTTGACCAGCACCCAGGGACCAGCTCTGCTGGACATGCAGGAAGCTGCCACCAACTTCTCACAGAACCCACCCCTGGAGCACCATCAAAACTCGGCCATGCAAACCCAGTGACTTTCATAGCACCATGGCAGCTGTCAAAAAAGAATACTGAACTTCTTTTGCAAAGTAAGTAAACAGGTTTCTCATCTAATACACACATATAAATGCAAATACTTTTTTTCAGTATGTTCTCACTATTAGATCTGTTAAACAGAAACTGCTTTCAGTTCAATTTCATTACCTTTCTTCTAGGCAATCTATAATGTGGAAAAACACTTGGCCATGTCAAGTGTCCCTTTATTAGCTTATGTTCAATCCAATACTCATCAAAACCAGATTAACCACCTCTGACTGCATATCAAAAAGCTGAAGCGTACACAACATATTGAAGATGTGGGGATGTATAACATGTATTTTCAAAGAATAGGAGGGAAGGCTAGAAGGTGAGAAGGACTTGTAGTTATTCACAGCTGGTTTATGCATCATCTTGTGTACTTGTACAAACAGTATTATATTCCCTGTTTTTTGAAAACATATGTTTCACAGGCATCCTGAGAACAAACTGCAGCAGCCTTCTCTTTTAGGCACAGTAACTAAAATCATTAATCTGCTTTTCTCTAATATTTTTTCTTCAGCACTTGTAATATAAATTTATATGATTTGCGAATAAAATTGTTTTAGAGTTTATGACTGATTTTAGGATATTGCTGAGAGAAATGGGAAGGAAAAAAATAGATTCTGAGGATTAGGGTATGATAACCATATATTTGAGTATTTCTTAAAGCCTTCCTAAGTGAAAAGTTTCCCATTCTTTGATACTTGCTTTTTGAAGAAATAATGTTTAAAAATTATTATTGTTGTACCTTAATATTTTTTTCCTATGTGGATGAGCAAAGATTGAATTAGTAACCCTCAGATCAGTTTAAAACCACACAAGTTTTACTTTCTGCTATTTTCAATCCTGAATTTCCTATTATTTTCAAATACTAAATTTTCTCCAGTCTTTAAGTCCACTGTCTCTTTCTTCTTAGCTGTTTCTTAACTTCAGCAATTCAAAAAGTATTACTAAATGTTCAATATCAAAAACAATAAATATATTTTTAGAGGGTTTTTTTTACAAAATTAACAAGTCTAATAAAATAGAAATATTTATGTCTGTCAACACAAAAATCAGGTCTATTCTAACAATAAAGAGTACACCCCTTTTGGCACCTGAACTCAGTCTTAAATTTTTTTCTAATGCACTTTACTGAAAGTTAATGAAGTCATTCTGTGTCAGTCATGTTCAGACATGAAAGTGATTCAAAACACAACATTTGCAACTTTCAGTTTAGGTTTCACAGGGCAATAAACGACTTTCCTAATATAGAACAATTGTTCAACTTGCCTGATAATCTGAGGAGAGGGATGATTCCCAAATGGACTACTATATCAGACATTAAACTGGCAGCTGGTTATCATTACCAAAATGAATAATGAAGTAGCACTGATATCTGGATAGATTCTAGGCAGGCACTGATGTATCAAGACAATTTCTTTGTTTTAAAGACTGATCCTTTCAGTGTCACTGATATGATAAAATCCATCTTCACTAAAACTGTGAAGTGTGTTATGGAAACACAGAATTACAGTAACTGTTAAAAAGATTTAAGGGAACTGAATCATAAATAAAGTTTCCTCTCTCCATGTCCGAGCCAAGTATTGGCATGGTGAGATAATGCAGTAAACATCCCAATAAACTGGCAGAAAGTCAAGTTTAACTCCTCTAAGTGCTTTGAGCTTATGACAGAGCTGATAAAATCTTCCACATACAAAGTAACTTCTGTTGTGATGATTTGTCAAGACTACATAATTGATTTTCAAGGAGTAAATGTATTGCTTTATAGATTTCCAGTAAGATATATGACATAGTTTTCAATTTGGTTCAGTGATACAGAGAGGAAATTATAGAATGTGACCTCACATAAGAATATTTTCCTGTGTTTTGCATTAACAGTGTAGAAACACACTGACACCATGAATTTCTAGTCTATTATTTCTAAATGCATCAGTACATTACCTTTGCATACACTTGAAAGAGCATTTGATGAATTAAAAAAAAAAAAGGCAAAGCCAGTGGTATGAACTAGTTCCCAAAACCTTGTTCTGTATTACTACAAGCATTATTTGGGATTTAAGAAGGGGAATGTATCTGGGTGTTTACAAATAGAATAAATGGCAGCAAAGTATCACTATTTTCTTCTTGCTGCTAAAATACAGATGTGTGTATGTAATACAATTTTATAGATATACATATATTCATTATATATAGATAGGTGTAATTACTGCTTAACATTTTGAAAGGTTTTGATGGATGTCTGAGGTCAAAATGAATCAGCTATCCGGAAGTTACTCAGAAAAAGAGGACTCCATAATTTTCACAGAGGCAGATTGACATCTTTGCTCATAGTGTCTGAGAAAAAAGTGAACCAGTTCCCCACCTTTTATACTGTTATATCATCCAGGAATAAAAGGACGCTGTCCTGAAAATCCTTTCCACACCAAGCCAATAACTGTAGTACAAATTGGGAAGTTTTTGTAGAACACTTGTTTGGGAACAAGTGGAAGGGTTGTACTTTCTTTCTAACAATTTTAATTACCAGACTAGTTCAAGCAATTTCAGGGAAATCCCTGAGGGAAAGTAAACATGTCTTAAACTTACTCTAAGTTTCTATTCTGAATGGTCTCCATGCAAAACAAAATCAGTCATGAACAACAACTGCATGAGAAATCAGCTATTCAAAACTAGTTCCACACTCTTAAGAGGAAGGGACTAAACCAGTTGCTGATTAAGTTTTATAATTATTCAGGAGGCCTTATTATACTTTGTTCATCACTTTACAGAAGTTAGAGCAGTGGTAGGTTTTGTATGTCTTAGGAGTTACTTGGATGGGAAAAAGAAATTACTGTGTAGATTCTATTGATGTTGGAGGCACTTATATCTGCATATGAAGATATATAAAAAGTATTTTGCATATGTGACAGATTTAAAAGTTACATGAGCTTTTTATATCTTTCATTATTTATTCTTTAACATCGCACACAGAATTCAAGTAGAAGTGAATTTTTATCATAAAGCCAAAATGTTTTTTATTTTCCCAGATTTATAAGATAAGATATACAAAGTAGGAATTAAATGAATGCATTTTTGTACACACTTTTATACTTACTTATTAGTAATTGCAGATTTCTTTAATTGCCAACTTGCTGTTCTTTACTTCTTAGTGGTTGTTATTGTATAGGGGATGATCTACAATAACATAAACTATCAAGTTAAAAAACCCCTCCACTTCTTAGATTGACAGACATAGCTATGCTAGTCTTTTTAAACTTAAGACCAGTGAGAAATAAATTCTGTTTTATCCTATTCAGCCAAAACAACAAAGCAATGGGGGGTTTTCCTCAGATTTAATGTAAAAGTCCCCAGATGACAAACACAAAAGCCTGGATATCAAACAGGTTGAAAATGCTGATGTTTAACACCTGCACTGTGTGAGGGCCAAGAAGTAAGCTAAAGCCTTTGCTAACCAACACACCTGCTTGATAGTTTTTAACCCTTTCATCTTCATTCTCAAATGCCTTGCTTATAATAGGAGAGGATTGTAATAGAATGATGCAACCAAAGAGATTTTAAAGCACAGTTTTAAAACAGAAACTAAGCTCAACCTTCTTGTCAAAATGTATCAAATACTATTTTATTTGTGTTGAAGGGCTATCTAGCCTGACAGGTTTTTTAATAATACTGGAAAGGACTATTTATGGCTACAAACTTATAAGGAAAAAAAATCATGCAGGCTGTGTGGAACTGTTTTCTGTGTCTAGCATGCTTGTATTATCACGTGGTTATATCTGACCAGGCACACCCTGCAAAAAACCATGAGTGGTCTAATCATTGTTCCTGCTTTTCAGAGGCTGCAATGATATAAAGACCATCCAGCCAAAGCTGAGCCCGGGTATCTACTGGGTCTGCTTTGGCAGTCCACAAGCACTAAGTGTACGTGCTGATGTGCACAGGGATTATGCTTAACGTCACAAATGCATGAACAAGGGCCTGTGTTGCAAAACTTCTTATATTTCAATATTCCTCAGTCCTTCACAAAGAAGAACATTTGACAGTTTTTCTTCTGTTGTAATTAATACTAAAAATTAAGTTCTTATTATTAGGTCCTGAGTTGCCTTTAAGACAACCCACACAGGGTAATTGCCATTGTCAATAAAAGCAGTTTGCCTAACTGAAAACTTGTGCAGCAAGTGCAGCTGATACGTCATTTTAAGTTAATGTCTGTCACTTTCTGCTTCCTTCACTATTCCATGTAAAAAACAACTTCTAGTGTCTTCCACTACTGCTTGGAAAGTTCCAAATTAATTCAAAACCTGTCCCTGTACACTGGAATAACATGGGATATTGCCTATGGGAGATAGTTCTACTTCTTATAGTAGTAAGAAGGGTTGAGGTGGAAAGGGTAGACTCAACTAAGTGCAACTGTAGCTGTGCAAAATATGCATTTTGCCCACACCTACATTATACTAAAGAATGATCACACCAATGAAGCAGAAACAGGATCTGTGATTTTGTTGGAAGCATTGGTAGAAATTCTTCATGTTTAAAAAGAGGTGATGCCATGTAATACCAGGAACTCTACTGGATTTGAATGTGAAGCTTATTTGTATTTTTTTCATCTTTGCCTCTGTGTAAAACTCATCTGCAGAGCTACTCAGCAAGAGCTCTTCAACACTTTTTGATGCAAATGACACTTCAATTGGATGAAGAGCTGGCTATTGTTTAAGGTAACATAATTTTCAAGTCTGAACCCCAGAAGGGAATAAATTAAGAAATTAATACCCCAAGGATGAATTTTCATCACTTCATATGGGTCAGGAAGCAATCCACAGAAATTCCTCAATAGCAATTTGAGAAAGGCTGACTGTTCCACAAAAGAAGCCATTTGAATGAAGAGCAGAGGATAACAGTCTCTAAACAGGACTTTGAGAGTTTTCAAAAGTGGTGAGGAATCTGAGGCTGAACACCCATGTGGTTGCTATTACGTGATCTGGGTTTGTGTATTCTTGTGCTAGATACCATAAAACAGCTTCGTGTCTTTTCTCCAGAAAATCAGTCTGCACAATATTGGGCATGTGAAACCTAAGGGTCCCCTTAGGTTACATTCATTAAAGGAGCTACAATACAAGATGTTACTCCTTTAAAAGGGTAGCAGAGCAAATCTCTCTGCTTATAGTACCTGTCAGTGTGATCAAGGAACTAAGTGTTCAGTTAAAACCCACGGAAAGGTAACTCCAGAGCATGGAGTCTGACACTTCTAGACACAAAGCAGGACTCCTAACTACAGTCCCCCTCAAAAGAGATGAGTTTACCAGAGCACTAGAATTCATTTTCAAGCAAAACATGGGTAAATATGGAGTTTAAGGAATCTGACAGACAGCTATTAAGATGGAGAGTTCACCCCTCCTTTCTTCTTGAGTGTGTTTGGTATTTATTTGACAGAAACTCCTGAAATGTTCTCAACAGTGATAGAGCAAAAAGTGTTTTTCATGCTCCAACATCACAGAGGCAAATTCACACAGCATTTTAATATTTATTACCTCGCCAAAGATATTCTGGTATGTTTCACAAGAATATTCATTTCTCCCTTGCTAAACAAAATTATATCCCAAAGTTTAACAATATGTGTGTGGAAATAAAGAAAAGGCAACCCAAAATTTCTTTTGACTTGCCACCTCCTTTAGCCCATCCTTTTAACCTCCATTTGAACTTTGGCAGTAGTTAAATTGTAGGCTGATGGTTTAAATAGAGCTTAAAAGTGCTGACAGTGTTGGAATAAAGGTTTGAACACACTAATAGGTTTTAGTGTCTGAAACTTTTGATAATCTGGCCCTGAGTGTCATGGGTCTCTCTGAGTGGATTCCATCTGTCCCATAAACTTATGTATTGAAACGTAATGCAGCCCTTTGATCTTCCTTGTGTGAAGATCCTCATGTTCCATAAAATCAACAAGATGCTCTCATTCACTGAAAAGCCAGATCTCAGACTTGGTGATTGGTGAGACTATACTACTTACTAGTGTAGGTGCCTTTTCCCCTTTGTCTATGTCAAATTTTAGCTGCAGGATAACCTCACAAACACTGCTCAAATATCAAGTGTCTTTACTATTATGACATAGTCATGTTAGAATAAAATATCATGATATATGACCATACTATGACCTGGCCATATTAGCATAATATCAACTGAGACTATAAAATAAATACTAATGGTTGCTCTCTCAGTAAAACACATTGTAGTGAATTAACAGACACTTCAGAAATGTTTATTTGTCTATAGTGAAGTGTTTTGATATCTCTAGGTGTTCTTCATTGGGGTTTGTTAAACAAACATGGTACAGAACAAGGTTGCTTCCAATTAGCATTGCCATAGTTGGAAGTGGAGCAAGAAAAGGATTTAACTAAGATTTTTAACTGAGTTCAGAATTAGAAATTAAACTGAGACTGAAAGCCCACTTGCCATGAGTCCAGAGTACAGTGCAGAGTGGACTCATGTGCAGTCTTGCCATGCTGGGACACTCAGCCATACACCCAGAGCTGTCACCAAGCTGCTTAGAAGCTTTCTAAGATCCCCAGAATCACCATTACAGGGGAAATCCAAACAGGGCTGGATTCCAGCTGGCCTCCAACAATCCCAGAAAATGAAGCACTATGAACCCTCAGGGGTTATCCTGCTGCAGCATCCACAGAGCAGTGCTGCTCTGCTTGAGTAATTTTATGCAGCTGGATGAAGGGCAGGATTTTCCCTTAGTACTCTTCAAGTTCATTCAAGAACTACATTGCATATCTGCAAACAGCCCGGGAGACTCTGTTCCCTGTATCTTCATCTCCAAAATTCATTTAGGATCTTATGTGAACTAGCTAGTAAAAACAAATTCTGGGACTGTAAATACTGTGTTTAGAATTATGTATCATCTAGAAAATAAACCTATTATGACATGTGAAATGAAGTTTCACTTAATTTAGGGTTTTTACTTCCAATCTTCAGAGAAAACCTTATTCATTTTATTTATTTAGTCCACAGTTTTATTTAAATATCATCTGTATGACAAGGGCTTTTTCCAGCTGCTTGACATATAGTCCGTTTATTCTAATTTTAAATATAATTATTAATACTATGAACATGAATAACCATTATCTCTTTTTTATTTTAATAAATAACTAATTGATAAGGGTACTATTTTCTTCTTATTAAAATGGTATTAATAATGAAATTATATCCTGTATCATATCTCCAAAAATAGGTGACAAATCTATGAAATGCTTTCATGTAATTTACAGTTATTTCATTAGATGGCAGTGTTACATTCAAAACCAAGTGTTTTATTCTTTTACACACGTTTTTTATGTTCACCAAGAAAAGAGGTTGATCTTACTTTTCATGATAAACTGTACATGTGTATATACATGTTGGAATACTCAAGTCTTACATCTGGAAGTGTATCTTAAACTCTAAGTGTTGATAACTGAATCAAGATATTATTCTACTTGCCAAAACGTTATACCTTTAATAAAATATTATTTAGCATCATCTTTAACTCCTAGGATCTATTCAAGAAATCTGAGTTCAAGAAATCAGTGTAATCAGAGGAATTCTGATTTTAAACAATCTTTCTATTTTCTTGATCCTTAGGACAGGTAAGAATCAAGTCAACTCCAAACAAAAGTTTGAAACTGCTTTAAGAAGAGCTCTTCCTGTAAAGAGCTTTTACAATGCCAAGAATGATAAGTTATTTCTCTTTTGTCATGGATATCTATGCTGCCCCTTTGCTACACTAAAATCTGAATACATACAGCAAAGACTTGCTATATTACTTTTGAGAAAATCTTATATTTCTAGAACTGAAAGCATATCTGAGATTTTCTTTTCTTTCCTAATTTCTTTAAACTCCTTTCCTGCCTTGATATATCTGTCAAAGAGGAAGAAGGAGTATTAAAGTAGAAAAAAAAAAAAAAAAAAAGGACTTTTGTGTTAAGGGACACTAAATCTAAGATAATAAAAATATTTGGCATGACAGATAGTCAAGTACAGCAAGAAGTTGGAGGATGAAAGAATTGTACTGGAAAAATATCGTTATATGCTTGTCATGGTCACATATTCTGTCCTTCACACCTGGTATTGGACATTGTGCAGGATATTGGAATTGATGGACAGACCCTCTCACTCAACCTGGTAGCACTGTTCATAGGGAAAACTACTAAACAAAAACTATTCATGCCATGTGTGTGCTTCTCTTCGGGCTACAGATTGTTCTCAAATGCCCCAGATGCTGCCCTTTTTCCTTTTTTTTTCTTTTTCCCCTTTTTTTTTTTGGGGGGGGGGGGGGGGGGGGCGGGGATTGGGGAGAGTAAATTCTACGACCAAAACATACAAACTCAATTTCCAACTACAAAGTCTGTTCAGCATTTTAGTCATTCCATACATGCAGATCTATACTTTTACACTTTCTGTCAACAGGCTTTCAGTCTTGCTGGAGGAAAACGATAGCAAAGAACTACACTAGTTCTTCTTCAGTATTTCTTTATCATCAGTTGTTCTGATAGCAGCAGCACTTTTACTGGGAAAAAAATATTTCCAGTTTAAAAATAATTCCCAGTTTAAAAATGTGGTTTATTTCTCTCTCTCTTTGCAGTATGCATGATGCCAGTATGGTTACTGATGTACTGTTCCTTTGGATTGTACTTTTCAAGGTTACAGGACTGGTACTGCAGGCACCTGATAAAAGACAGCACCCTCCTCAATGCTGTACTGTCCTTCCATGTACAGAAGTCTCAGGCAGTGTGCTAAAGTGGACTGCTTTTGTCTCACAATATTCCTTAAGGGACTTCTATTTTTCAAATAATGGCATGGCTGAGGAGGCAAGCATTTTAAGAATCTCTGGTTCTTTAGAATTCCATCTATTCCTCTGGAAAGGCATGTTATCAAAATGCCATGTCCTTTACTGGCATTTACCCTGAAGGCTGGGAAAGCATTTCTGTGAAAGGTGGAGTTCTGAGCAGTGCAGAATTACAGCAGATGTGCTACAAAGCCCTACCTCAGGCTACTTGTTATTTTTGCACCCTATCTGAGCTGATTGGTTTTTCCCACCTGTGTGAAATTAGCATGTTTTCCCTTTTTTTTTTTTTTTTTTTTAATTACTAGTGTTGTGCACCACTATAAGGATATCACAGATTTGGCCACAAGTTTGTATCTCTGATAGAAATATCTCTTTTTTTTCCCTCTTGATCTTTTCTCTATTTAAAATGGCATGATATTTTGCCCACAACTTTTTGTTTCAAACTTCATTAAAAATATAGGATTATCTTAATTTAATTTTCTGCTTCACTTTATTGGTGAAATACTCAATTCCAGGAAATTAGAAAGCAGCAAATTGACATTATTATTGGCCCTTTGGGAGCAATAAGACTACACATAATGTGATGAGATGATGTAAGTGCATTAAAAATAAAAAGAAAATACGCAGGTAAAGGAAGAAAATAGTTATCTTAGTAATTATAGTATATGAAAAAAAAATCCAATCTTTTCCCATTATTTCTGATCTACATGGCTAGGGACTCTACTTTTGCTACCATAGCATCTTTAATCTAGCTAGCAGAAATATAACTTTTAAACTGCAGTCTTTAAAAAGATGAAAGCCAGGACGACAATGATGATGAGGAGGAGGAGGATGATGATTAAAGGAAAAACACATTGCAGATCATGTTTTGTGAGTTAGCAATGATGCATCAGAGGTGACTAAAATTCCCAGTGAAACTCTTGCTAATGGCTCTGCAGGGTGTCCTTTCATGCCTTACTGGTGAAATATCTTCTGGCAAAATTTGTCTTCTCATTGGATACAATCAGATAATAACTCAGATTTGAAATGCAATATTCTCACTTCTGCATTACTAATATATTCATGCTTCAAAATAAAACAGTAATTTATTTATTGAAATTTCAATATTGAAATTTATTGAAATTTATTGAAATAATTTATTGAAAATTATTATTCTTTTTTATATTAGAAAAAAATTTAATGTGCTAGAGAGCCATCAAAGGGATTTAGGAAATTATAAGTGTAAACTGTAGACATGAAAAAGTACAGAGATTATTAAGTCTGGTGGTTTGTTTTATCTATGAGTGAATGTGCCAGACCAGAAGTGAATGTCTCATCCAAAGTCTTTAGTCAAAGGCTTTTTGTATAATTAGACATTGGTGACAAAAGAACCCCATTACTATAAAATTAATTATAAAATTGTAGTTTGATCAGCATTCCCCATCCAATAAACTAGTGTTCCCCATATAGTTTGCAGAGTGCAAGAAAAACACCATGTTTGCCAGTAATCACCTTTTTGACTGCTTAGCTGGCAAATGAAACACAGCCCTATGAAAACCTGCACCACAGAGAAGCCTCAGGTGCTGTAGCTCAGAGAATATGGAAAGTGAGCACTCTACTGAATGCTCTTCAAAGCAAAAAATTCATCTATCTTTTAAGGATAGGCAGCCAATGAGCTCTGTGTCAGACCAGACAGTTTCTGATCCTGCTTCCCAGCTATATAACCAAGGGCTAAACTCCAGGAAAGCAGTTTTATCTCTGGCTGCCTTTGCCTCATCTCCCTGCACGCACAGCTTTGTGCCCTCACCCCTGAGCACAGAGCTTGCACTCAGGCACTCTGCGTGTTCCAGCCTTGCTCCTTCACCTGCCTCAGCTGCACTTCTGCACAGGAACAGCCTTAGTGCTGCCAGCAAAGGGAGCCACGCTGGCTGAGGGGCTTGGCATGCCTTGGGAGACAAGGCAATGCCTTCCTTTGGGAGTAAAAGCAGGGGCCAGCTGTTCAAAATCCAGAGCTGCCTCCGACAGTAAACACTAAACAATACAAGCAACAGGAGCATAACCTTCATCAGAAGAGTCCACAACTCTCCAATGAAACAGGAGATGCTGGTTGAACAAGGAATTAAGACTATAGTTTCTAAAACAATGTAAAAATGTGTGATTTTTAGGAAATTTAGGAAATTTTTTAGGAAAAATTAGGAAGACCTGCTTTGCTCATGGAGGTGAATGTGCCTACAAAGGGAAACAGAATAAAAATCGATGACTGACCAATCAACCCTTCAAGGGATTCAACTGCTGGGAGAGCGTGGTTTCTGTGAATAGTAGGGACATGGGACTGGGAGTAGTTCACAACAGTTAACCCTATCCTGTCATTCTCAGTGCTTTAAAACACTATGTCTTTCTGTCTTAGGAAAAGAGAAGCAGAAATGTTAGCCAACTATGATTTGATTAGATGAGTATTCCCATATAATTCCAACAGACTTAAAAGAGATTAATTTCCTGCAAAATTGTATGTATCTACTTTCTAATAGCATGAAAAAAATAAATCTTATACCTAAGTCAGTAGCAAAATACATTAATTTTAACATCATTAAGCAGTTATAAATTTTGTATAGAAACGCAGAACATCAATTTCCTTCACCTTTTTCCAGCCGTGTGAAGGAAAACCTAAAAAAAAAATGAAGTTCAAATAAGCCCAAAGACCAAAAATATATTTCTTTTGGTTATTTTTACCTTACTATCAGATTTCTTCTGCTGATTTGAATAAGTTACCTAGGAGAAACAATGTATAAAAGTCTGTCTTCAGATCTCTGATAGGAAATCCCCACTACAGCAATAAATATTGTATCTGTGGCAGGCAATTGGCAAGCTACCTTAATCATGATAGTCCCTGGCTGACAATCACACAAAAGTGAGACCAGAAAGTATATCTTAAATGTTTCAGCACTTGGATTTTCCTAACTACTCCTTTCAAGTTCTTTATGAACAACTTGTATATAGATCAAAACATGCTAATTTCATCATCACTGGCCAGCTTCATAAAAGAATCGTACAGAAACATACGGGCACATTTACCAACTTTTTAAGCAACCAAATCTTTCATACAGCTATTGAAGTTTCTTCGTGAGATAAAAGTGTTTTGCTGTTTTGAAACAATACTACCTTTTTTTTAATTTGAAAACATATGAGAGTGCTGTGTGTCATTCATCATCTGTCAACTTTTCATTTGAAACACTGTCAAGAGGCTGCCTAAATATGCAAAGGTAGCAAGGGCTACTACACTGCACAGCCAAGGTCTGGGGTTTGATCCTGAATTCACTAATAGCCCAAGGCAGTAAGAAAAAATATCAAAAATATATACACAATACCTGCATATAAAATGCACTTTATTTTTGTTCACTTGAGATAGTCTTCGAAAAAGCATTGCTCGCTGCAGGAGATCTGTTCTCAGAGATGCTCAGGAATAGGAAATGCATCCTAAAGAATGACCTAAAGAAGGTGAGAGCAAACAGAACAGATTAAGGCAAACACTGCTAATAACCTACAATTAAATAACTTAAGCTCTTCAAGGTGTATATGCCATGAGGAAAAATTACATTAACGTCTACATATTCCTTATTGTAGCTGTTTGCCCAGCACCATCACAGAATGGAGAACACTTTGCATAGTTAAGATTAGCAGACACATTCCTAGATGAAAGAATTTACCTCCTCATTACAGTCAACTTGAGAAGTTAACTGTGGTTATAAGCCACAAAACCACAACCACTATGCAAATGTGAGTATCTTCAGCACAATTTTTCATAATAAATCAAATATAATGTGGTGCTTGCAATGATACTTGAATACAGCAATGAGAAATGTCTATCAGATGAGAACTTCACAGCATATGAGACAACTTCATACTGCACCTTACAGTATTCAGCACTCACAAGCACAATACTCAACTCAGGAGACTATGATTTTGGAAAAGATACCCATGGCAACATGACTTAAAAGAAAAACTGTGAGTGACTAGGTGCTATGCAACACAGAGTTCAGTGTTTGCAGTTTCTACTTTATACATAAAGGTAACAGCATAGAATTAAGAGCATTTGCTGACCATTTGTTGACTGTTAAGTACTGGATTCTAGATCACTGAGGAAAGTTTAGACAAAGCAAACTTCTCACAACAAAAATCTAATGTTTCTTTGTACAAAGAGGTTTAAGATTCTAGCAAGAGTAGGGATTCCTTTGGATTAACTGTAAAGAGAGTAATAAGAAAAAACGCAGATATCCAGATCACTACACTAAATCACAGTGGGTAAGAACCACGGTTGTGAAAGTTTGACTGAAGGGCCAGAAAGACAGGACAGCTTTGTACAACCATGACAAGGATTTTCCTGAACAGGAAAAGCTACCATCTGACATATGAAAAATCAAAATCTGCTCTAAATAAAGGCTGGAATACAGTAGGTTACAATCATGCACTCATCTTTGTGTTGAAAGTTACCAAAGGGATAAATCATTTTGATAGGCCCATTCTGGAACAGGTTAAAATTCTTGACAAATTATAGGTTATATGTCTTGTAAGACTTTTCTGCATTTGTTTAATTTAATGACTAATTAGACATCTTGTCACCTGATAGGTGTGAAATTAAAATATAAGAACTTAAATAGGTAGGCCCAAGTTTGACTAGCTAAAGGAAAAGGCAGAACAAAGAGCAGAATGCAACTAAGAGTTTTCATGCTGTCCTTGGATTATGTTAGTTTTCAGAAAGGGTAGATGGCAAAAGTAGCACTGAATTTAAGAGATGAACACACAGTCTTTGTCCAGCTGAAAAGAAAAAGAGATTTTTGTTGGAGTTCAAAACTTGATAGCCCACCTGATCAGCAGGTTCTCTAGTAAGGAAAATGTACTAATTGTGAAGATCACCTCAGAGTTTGCAAAAAAGTCAAAAGGAAATTATATTTTCTGGCTTCAGTAAACTAGAAAATGTAAAAGCAGCCTTAGCAGAACATTGATGACTTGTCGCTGATATTTCTTAATGTTTTTCTCCAGAAGCTTCAGCACAATAGGTGTCAACTGCTAAAAACTCTTTGGTGTAAGCATAGTTGCCTATCACCACCTGATATCTCAGCCACCCTCTGATGAAATCACCCTAAGGCAAACCTGCTTGTCTTGAGGCCCATGTTCATGTCTATTGCACTTTATAGTCACTGGAATTAGAGGTGGATGGATGATCTCACAGGAGTAATAAAGAAACAAACATGTCCCCCACTCCACCAGCCACTGAGACTGTCATTGACAGGAACAACACAAACACTTGCAACTAATTTGAAAAGTTCATAAATATATGCTAGAGTAGATATAGATATAGATATTTAAAATTTTACATATGGGAGTCAAATGTAACTTAACTAATGTGATTTAAGTGGGTTCTATTAGTAAATCCTGACTTGAAGATACCCATGAAAGTAATAGACGGTTTGTGATATTCTAAGTTAAATAAAACATGATTCAATTTTGCTGTAATTAGACAAAATATATAAACCAGGATCTTACCACAGGAAGAGTTTTACTAAGCTCACTGTCAAAAGACTGCCTTTCTAACACTTTTATTCCTTTCCCCACAAACTGCCTTTGTGAGAGACTTCCTATAAGAGAACAACAGCAACAGCATTTTAGGATATGTTTAAAATACAGAGAGCTACTCTCACCACTGTTTTAATTCAGTATTTTCTCTTTTTCCTGCACTTCCAGAATGATTCTAGTGACTGATCATGTTGCAGATTAAATAGCTATTTTGGCAAGCTGCCAACCAATTTCTGTTTGAAACTTAATCTCTCTCCAACCAGCAATAGAAGTAACTGTTTGACCTCTTCCCTGTTTGGATTTTTTTTTTCCTATTTGTGCACAACTTATGGATAAAGATGTCATGGTTGAGTATGCCCCACCTGAGGACCTTTAACAACTTTCTGGTTTTCTGCCCACAAATCTCTGAATGTTAAGAAATCATAAAGGATTGTGAAAACTTATGCAAAGCCTCGTATCAAGAACTGAGTTAAAATTAATGCCATAAACCAGGCTTCCCAGATTACCACTTCATGGCATATAACAACTTCAGAATGTTCTCTTTCCCTCTCTAGCAATATATTTACTGCCATGTACTGAGACAAGCACTAGGTACTGTAACAGCAACAATTCCACCACAGCTGCTGAACACAATAATGCAAAGGAAATTAAGAGAAATGTCTGATAAAGTGTACATTTATGCAGACGTCCAGGAGGTGAAGAATTCCACCATCATATTTTTCAACATTGTGAAATGTTTATTCCTCTTTTCTTCCTCATAAAAGAAAATAGCCCAGAGGAGAATTGATAGAGGAGAATCCCTAGAAGGTATGCCTGTCATACTATCCTGCCAGTGAAGTACTCTCTCCCAAGGTGGTAGTGTCTCATCTCATGCAGCTGTTGTTATGTTCACATAACATTTGAGTCTTCAAATGGATCTACTGTTAAAAAAACTACCAAGTAAATGCGGTGATTGGAACAGTGCTGAAGTCAATATTTTTTCTCACATAAAAAGTGAAAGGAGAACAGTAAAGATCTCCAAAAGGTCTCCTTACCAATAGCATCTCCCATGCAGTATGGAACAATAGGAACAAAACTTAAGCATCCTACCACCATGTTCTCAGTATCTGACATGGCCTTGGTCCAGTACATTAAGGCAATAGTAAAGATGCATTTATGGTGTATAAAATTGCCTTACCTCTGTTTAGTTCCTTTCTGTATGGAAAAAGTAGCATGGTAAACCTAATTTGCAATGGTATAACTAGAGCCGTAGCACAGTGGTAATATTAAGATTACATAAACAGCAGAAAATAACTAAATTACACCCATTGCTCTTATAGCTGCTGGTAAAGGCCTATGTTTAGTAAACTTCACAAGGCTACTGAAGCTAGATTAGATACCTCTGAAAAAAAGAGTAAACAAAGCACAGCAAGAAATGAGGGTAGCTGGAAACGAAAGCTATGACGAAAGTGTACTTGTTAAATGACTCTCACATGTTAGAAAGTAAATTCTGCCCAACCCTGAAGTGCTACCAGAGAGTGTGGCCATACCAGGGATTTCAATTTTCAGACAGAAGCAGTGAAGCTGGCTCTCACACCTGAGTATGAAAGATAACATCAATAAGCTTATGATAGAAAACTTGAAGATATGGACAGGATCAAACTGCTCCCTGCAAACACAAATGGCTGAGAACAATTAAAGGACTGTGTACCTTATAGACTAGCTGTCCACTTTTTCTGATTATATCAGCTTGTCTATTTAAAAAATGCATATTTCCAGAGGAATTTGAGTTCTCCTATATCTGGTAACTATTATGGCTGTAAAAGTTCCACAGAAGACTGATAAGAATTCTAATTTCTGCATTCTGATCAAGTGCACAAAGATTAATAGAAGTAACAATTTCACTTCAAATATGCTCAGGAGTCAAGGTTCCTCCTGGATTTCAGAAAATCTTTTGTATGGCCAGTATTTTCTGACACAACTTGGAAAACAGAGCAGCAAAAACCAAAATATATTAGGAAATACAGAACTGGCATGGAGCACTCCATTTCAAGCCAGCCCTGAGATCAAAGGGCCAAATTTTACAGCTTGTAGGAGAATCCATGGGAAGCAGAAAGTGGAGCTGCAACTGCTGCATAAACTGAATTAACTGTCTTGAATGGTTCTTCTTCCCTGGGAAAAAAATAAATGAGTAAAGGCAGAAATAGGGCAGTCAATCATACAGAAATTTATTACAAGATGTGGCATTTTCTCTGCCTTCAGAGATTTCCTCCTGAACCTTGAACACTGCCACCTCCTTCAGATTACTCCCTTCATAGTATTAAAGCAGCCCACATCTTTCAGATTTATACAGTTATTAAAATATAATGAGAGTTGAACTAGATCATTTATCCTACTGATTAAACAAAACCCCTCCCTCTATGCTGTTGGGCTTTTTGAAGTGGGAGTGAAAATCTCACACAAAAAAAACCCCCAACCTCTGACAATTAAAGCTATTAGTTTAATAACATATAAAAATTGCCCTTTTGAGGTGTTACTTTCATATCCACCATTCTCAAACTAGAAAAACATCAACTGCATCTGAAGATCATGATGGACAGGGTGTAACAGAGAGCAAATAAATGCTACAAACAAAATGAAATAAGGAACCTCAATATATTTCTTCCATGGCAATACACTAGAACTAAAAAGGAGGATGTGACAGCTTTTCAGTGCTCTGGAGGTTTTGTACAGTCATTCATCACCACTGTACCTGCTCCATTATATTTTTCTCAAGGTATATTTGCATATATCTAAAATGAAAATGGGGTAAGCACATATCACTCTTCTTCTTCACTTAAATGCTGGGTATGCGTTTGAATGCAGAAGTTTCAAATTATTATTTATCATTTAGAGGTACCCTCAGTTACTGTTATGGGCTGTACCATATCTGTGAAAAAAAAGGATGCACAATGATAATAACAAGGTTGATTACAGCCCCTGACATCTTCAATGTACTTTTGAAGATGAACAGCAAATTGGTAATCCAAAGAGGGAGAACTCTTCCTGTCACAGTTTAAACCTTGAGTGTGCTTGCCAGAAACGCATGGAAATTATATCCTAAGCAGCAGCTACTTCTTTTTTACACAATTTATATGGAATAAACTACTTTTTAAGATGCAGAGGAAGAACTTTTCTATTTAAAGCATATACTTTTGTCTTCAACTATTGATCTATTACTAATGGGACCCAATGTCACCCACAAAACCATTATTTTATGGTAAACTGGAGTGCACTACAATGTTATTTTACTAGGATGTCTTTAGTGCACTGTAGATCTTCCGCTTCCCATTTTTCAGAAAATTTAAATGGAACCTTTTATCTCAGTGAGTTACATTGCTAGCCACAAAGTGCTGAAACATGTTTTTGTGTATCTGCATTTCATTTCTATTTGGCAGAAAGTAAAATGATTTTGTCAACAATCCATCAGTAACCTATGCTCATTCACTTCTCACTATAGATTGGAAAAAGCACAGCAAAGGTTCTGGCAAGTGTGCTATATACTGGAAAATTATTTCATTGATACCTTGATTTTATATGAATTATGCATGTGCAGTACTTGAACCATATAAAACTGCATAAAACTGAATGCAAATGAGTTATCTTGAGCAGGAGCCCACTGGGAGCATTGGCATCTGAAACGTGAGACCACCTCTGGTGCCCTCTCCTGATCTGCCTTCCCTGCAGTTCTCCTGGGCCAGCCTTGTCCATGCAGGTGGCAATCATGTGATGGCAAGCTTCAGCAGGTTTAGGTCTAAATCATACATCTGTCATTAACCCTTTGTATTCTTGCAGAGCAGACTTCCCCATCAGTTAATATTCAGATGAGTTTGTGCTTCGTAACTGACAGTTCTGAATTAAATTAGTATGATCTGCCTGTTTTCTAGCTGTAACTAGCAGAGAGACACAGCTCATCTTTGTTCTGGCAGCTTTCACTGAACATCTTAAGCTGAAAATGTTGCCTAGATGAGGAATTAAGTTGTCTTCTTAGGCTTCTCTGTACTCAGTGGAGAAACAACCCTCACTCAGAAGTCTTCATACAGCAGTATCTGAAACTTTGCACTCTGAACTTGTTTCCCCTTAACCATACTGATAGGGAATATAATTAAAACATGAGAATACTACATGAAAAATTTACAGAGACTTGCTATTTGTGTGTTAGTAAAGACAGTAGGAATCCTTTGGCCAAAAACCATCAAGCATGTTGTGATTTCAATCAAGATTTCAAGAGTTAATATTAGTTTTTCTTTCAAGGTAACTGCAATACACAACTGTTTCAGGTTTGAAATGTTGCACATAGTGTGCTAAGAGACCCAGTTTAAAAATAACAGTAAACCAAAGAAAGTGAAATAACTTTTAATTCCCTTTTTTAAATGTGCATTTGAATTTAGTACAATCTGTAAGGCACTCTCATAAGTAAAAAAAAAAAAAAAAATTAAACATTCTTTTCCAGATAAGGACAGTTACAAGGCAATGGTATGCACATAAAATATAAACTTATCTGTAACTGATAAACAATGAAACACTAATGTTCAGGTTTTGGATACATTGCAAGGTAATGTCATTTCTGTATCATGACACTACTCAGAGTAAATATTGGCACTGTAAATGATTTCTCATTGGGGTTAGGAACTTGTATTCTCTTCATATCCCAGTAAAAAATAAACTCTTTAATAAATAAATATATAAAATAAATATATGCTATCTGGAGATGTATAAATAGGTCCATCCTGAAGAAAAGTTCCAGTTTTGACTATATATTGACATCTAATGTCCATCACTAAAATGGAGCCCATAAAACTCCACACACAGTTCTCGGGATTTATTACTATTTTGCAGTCCATTTCTTTCTAGTTCTTCCAGCCATTGTCTCATTCATATGATGTAGACGGTTCCTTGCTCATCTACAGGCCTCGGGTAATCCAGACAGAATTGCCAAGAGTTTGTTACGTTTTAAGAAGTCCCACTTCCCCCTGGTGACTGGCTACCAAACCATTCAGCAAGTCTTGAGGAAGCTGCTCCACATCCAGCTTCAAGGCTTTGTCTCCTAAATCCAGCGGTCAGAAAACAGATGCTTGCCTTTCACCAAGGAGGTGCTTCACATCCAGCATCCCAGACCTCTGCAGGTTCCTCATGCTGGCATTGCCATGAAAGCATGGGCATCAGCTCCAGTTTGCTTTTTTGTCAAAGCTGCCTCTTTCCTCAGCTGTATCCTAACACATCTTTGTACAGTTCTGGAACTCTTTCAGGATCCACAGGCCGCGGCAAGAAATGTGTGAATTTCTGGTGTCTTTTGGACCTTGCCCCATCTCTGGGGGTACCGTCTTTATTAAGTGCTACAAAGTACCTCCGCCCTGAATCCCCATGTTTGTACACATTGGATGAGTAAGTGTTGTACCAGTTTTCCTCAAATTGTTCCCTGAAGATGCACTCAGAAGTTAGTTTCTCCTACAGAAAGAAAGAGAAAAGAAAAATAAGTTAAGCTGTCACTAGATATTTGAAGACATGAAAAAAAAAATGATAAAAATAAACAAAATGCTTTAGGCTTTATGTAGCCTTACTCATTCATTTAAACGTCAACAAACCAAACCCAAGAAGATTATGTAGACCTGACAATGAGTTTGGAAACTTGGACCTGTATACCTACAATTTTGGACTTAAAAAATGAATTGGCTAACATTTACTGTAAGAAAACATTACTTATTTATGAACTATTTAAAATTCATCTGACTTACAAGAATTATATTATGTAAAGTACTGTCTTGTGCTATCTACTGTTCTAGAAATGAGATTTGGTAGAGGGACTCAGATGCAACCTAACAGAGCAGGAAGGTATTTACATATTTTTTTGTGGTGTGCATCACTTCTCACATTTTAAAGTGGAATGACCACAACCAAAGGAAGTGGAGAAACAGAATATTTTATCTGAAGATGCTTTAAAACTTGCAAGAGGTGTAGGAGTAGGTATTAACCTCCTAGCTTTGTAAAAACCAATTCTATTTTCTTGAAGCATCCAAGGCTACACTGTGTACTTCAAAAATACATTACACATTTCAACAGGAAAAGATCTTAGTGTTTTGAAAGCTGAGATGAACTTCTTGAGGGGGTTGCATTGTGGTAGGAAGCAAACCAAAACCTAAAGATGTATGAGCTGATATGAAAGTGGTACTTACAGATCCATAGAGTTCTCCCTTTTCATTCATTCCAAGGTAAAGGCCGCTGTCCACGCCTCTAATACTGACCAGTCCCACTGCCACACTGATGAATTCAAGGATACCTGAAAAGAAAAAAAAACCTGCTTTAATTAATTTTGTAACCATAAAACACATAGCATCCAAAAACTCAGTCAAAAACAAGTAGAAAATGCATGTTATAGTAAAGGTGGCCTAGTTTCTCTGAAATTTCCAATACTGCGTGAAAATGTACACAACAGTCACGGGAAAGCAGTCCGAGAAGCCTCACCTAGGAACATGAATCCTATACCACTTAAGGAACCTTTTAAAAATGTTGAATATGAAAGGATTTTATTGATCAACTGAGACTAAAGCCATTACTACCGTGCTGTTGGAGTCTTTAATGATTGTACACTATTTGCTAAACTGCCTACTCAAATATTGGAAGATTGGTTTGAATTACCTGAAAATATACTTTACTACTTCTACAGAGTTATCTTAAAAAAACACATCCATTATTAGGTCATTTGAATGGAAATCAAAGTACAGATGGGAATTTTATATAACAGAATCTACCCACAGAAAAACAAAAGTTTTTTGCCAGACATCTTATCTAGCATATGGGCCCACACCTCTTGACACAACTTGCTGTCTTTAGTGCAGGCTTTTAAAGTACATAAAATATGCTGCTTTTTTTGCTACTGTTTGGATTATAATATTATTTATATTACATTTGCCCCAAAATATAACATATATTAATAAAGTATTTGAGACATCAGGTACTATTTGAAGCCTGAATTTGGCAAAGGTAAGCCAACATACTTAACCAATTGATATGCACAGATTACAGCACATCCAAAACATGAAAGAAAGGGAACGTGTGAACCGGCTTTTTGGAAGTTGTTAACAATGTAAACAAAGCCTCAAAAAGTAGTGCCAGAATCAGATCTAAGATATTGCTGTTCAGCAGCAAAACCACAAAACATTTTAAAAACCCCTGAATCTAAGGTAAGTAGTTTTAAATAGTGCAGCTGATTATGGCTTTTTGTCTCCATACTATTTATGATTTCAGGACAATTTTCACTCTCAGACAGATGGACTATCTGGACTATACAATAACTTAAAATGTTTTCAATTTTAATTGAGCTTTGGCAGGTTTCCTAGCTGTATTAGCAAACAGCAAACAAAATAAGTCTTTTACAAACATTAAGCATTAAAAACTGCATCACACGTAAATCATCCTAGTTTTCCAGTTCATAAAGCACAGAGTCCCATAAAAGATTTGGAGGCATTTCATCTTTCTGATATCATTTTCAAAGCCACCCTTTTCCGAAAGCATAATAAGCAGGTGATACAACCCACAAAGAAACCACATCAGACAAACCTGCCAAGAGTAGTGGTAGAATAAAGGTAGTACAATTCTAAAAAGCCCAGTAAATGTTAGATCTATGGCTAACTTGATTTTCCTTTTAAAGCAAAGATTTATTTCATGTTTACACGCTGTAGGAAATCTTTCTTCTGAGAACTGTCTGACTACTGCTCTTCTACTTCTTAAAACATCCATGTGTTATAAAAGCAATTAAGAGCCATTCCAACAGATTGCTTTGGCTATGGGGAGGATGATAGGAAGCTCTTTAATCACCTTTTTACGACTGCTAAATCGATACACACTAAAAATCACATGTAGTTGACAACAGCAGGTTTGTTCAGATGTCCAGCTTCTACAACTGCTATTTAGGATTTACTCTCGTATCACAGGAAATGTTTATGTTTTGGAGTTGTCTTCACCTCCTTTGGGTTTATCGACAGAGAAAGCTGGCTGGGAAGCATTTTAAGCACTTGATCAAAGAGGCATTTTTGGCTCCTCTGCTTCAGCTTTACGTCCTGTGAAGCAAAGCAGTCTAAGGCAGCCTAAGGATCAGCATGCCCAAGTCTGTGACCTATGCTGTTTTACAGAGACCTGAGAAGCTCCAATACCAATAGTGAATACAAAGAGGATCAGTCTGACTCTGACCATTCCCACTAAACCTACCGGTGTATGCACGTGCTTACAGACCTCCAGCATGGTCTGAGCAGCGCCTCTCTCCTGACTCACCTGGGATGCACAGCCCTCCCTCACCCCGGTGCAGACCTCACGGTCAAACGCCGGAGAGTGAAGCCTTTCTGTTCCGAGAACTCATCCACCTGCCTCAGCATCACCAGCATCACATTTCCCTCCCAAGAGCACGACTGCTCCCGCCCAGGTACACCCAGAGGCTTACACACCCCCCCACACACGCACACGCGGGGCCGTGCCGCAGCCGCCTACCGAAGAGGCTGTGGTCCTGGCGGGTGCCGCGCACGCTGCCGTCGGGCAGGATCTGCAGGTGGAAGCCGGTGCGGCAGTACAGCTGCCGCCGCCGCAGGATGCCCTGCAAGTGCGCCAGGTCCGCCGCCGCTGCCGCCGCCGCCGCAGCCGGGGCGCGGCGATCCCCCCGCTCCGCCGGGGCGCGGCGGTCCCCGAGCAGCGCCGGGCGCTCCCCGGCGGGCGGCAGCAAGAAATGGGCACCCACCGGCTGCCCCAGGCCGTCCAGGCCGCCCAGGAAGCCGCCCACCTCGGCCAGCGGAGCCATGCGGGCGCGGGGCGAGCGGGCTAGGGCGCGGCGGCGGCGGAGAGCGGCTGCCGGCCTCTCCCGGTGGGCATGTGGGGGTGCGCGGCGGAGCCCCAAGCATGGGGAGCCGGCAGGGCCGAGCGGAGCGGAACCGAGCCGAGTGGTGCTGATCCGAGCCGTGCGAGCCAGGCGGCGGGGTGCTGCTCATCAGCCTCGCGCGCGTGTATATATATACGGCGGTCCCCTGACATATGCTAATGAAGCCGCTGCGGGGAGGCCGCGTTTGAAATTGTAAACCGGCTCCCCCTCTGCTCGCACCTTCCTCTGATCTGCGGTGACGGCGGGGAGGGGGCTCCGGGCGCGCCCCCCGCGCGCAGCCGGTGGCTGCCGGGCGCGCACACGCGCGGCGGGGGCGGAGGCGCGGGCGCGGCCCCGGCCCCTGCGCCGAGGGAGCGGAGCCGAGCGGGCAGCGGGGAGCGGGCGGGAGCTGCCGGAGCATTACGTGGACAGGTGCAAGGAGAGGCAGGAGGGAAGAAGGAGAAAGGGCGTTACCTGAGGGTTAGACCTGCCCAGACACACATGAAAGAAAAAAACCCGAAGATCTGACAGTTTTACTCCCTGTTTCTAAAACGCTAATAAAATGTACATGCATTACGCTTCCCTTTTATCGCTTCAACTACAAGGAGGGGAATTTCTAAAGAAATTGGCATAGTCAGGGAGGTGTTTTCCCCTCTGCAAATTCTCCCTCAGATTTAATTTATCATCATTGTGACTAAATTGATCTATATTTGGGTATTGACAGGAGGTCTTAAAAACGTAAATGGGCAGCTCTATTGTTTGGGATAAATATTTTCAAAACTTGCAGAGAAGAAGAAAGAAAGATCGAGAGGTGACTCATCTAATCCATCTTCTTTGGGGTTTTTCATTGGGCCCGTAGCCAAGGTCTGTGAGCATCATAAATTAGCAATATCATCTACTGAAAGACCCCTGTTGTAGTTCTACATGTTTTGAATCAGTTTGGGACTTTGTTGTCCTGTTCCAGAAGAGCATACGCACTTTTTTTTCATCCCCAGAGTAGAATGGTTCACATAGAAAATACATTTTGGTGGAAAACATATTCACCAATGGTAAAATAACGCTACGTTAAATCTAAGAGCTTGACTTTTGCCATCTTTCCTGCTTTTTCTGTAAAGTCTAATGAATTTTAGGGCTTAAATGACATGACCTATCTCAGCATCTAAGATATGCGGTTCTTTGCCAATGTTAAAACATGGTATTAGAGTATAAAATGTAAAGATCTTTCATAGTTAGTTTTTTCAAAAGTTCAAGAGAATCACTTGGTGGTTTAAGGTTTCATTTAAACAAAAACTTTGCAGAGAATCATGAGAGATTAGTTCTCCCGTCTTGCTTCATGGTCTTTTCAGTCACAGTCTAAATCTGAGAGATCAAATGGATTTGACTGCTTACCTTTATTTGCTATGGAGAGTATAGGGCTAATTAATTGGCAGGTGCTTTAAAGCAGGTAATGTGACACCTTTTCATCATTGCAGTCCTAAGTACTGCCCCTGTGTGCACCTGAATTATAAAAAGGCTGCTTTAAAGCAAGTGATTTACTGTGGAGGGATTTAAAACTGAAAAAAAATAATGCTAAATACAATGATCAGATAAATCACCTCAGAGGAGAGCACAGGCAGATCTGTTCTGAAGGCAGTTACAGATAGATGTTATATTATTTTACCTTTCAGATAACAGGAGCCTGTCATGTGGTGGGACCCAAAAATCCACCATAATCGAGATTTCAAAGCACATCTGTGTAAACATTATCACATCAGTGTAAAACATCAACCAATGAGCTTTCTCTTTGAAGCAAATCTACTTAATTGTAGTGCTAAATCAAAGAAATAGATCAAAGTTGAATAATCTATATGGCACCTATTTCTCAAATAGCCTGTTCACTGATAACTCAAATACACCAAAAACGTTTGAAACAAACATCAAGTATTTTTATTGACATGACTGACAGGTCAAGATCAAACTGTTCATCACAGCTGTTAAGTTGCAGGACATGCACCAGGATGGTACAGTTAAAGGGAGGAGGTATATTGTTCTAAGCCTAAAGATGCTCCCATACAGACACTGTTCCTGGGTCCAAGCAGTACCCCCAAGTCCTACAAACAGCAGAGAGGTCTACGGTTCAGATAACATCACTGTCTCCATTAAAGAAGGGTTGGGGTTATTTTGAAGGAAAAAAAGTCTTCAGCCATCATACACTGAAAGACCCTTATGGCTAAATCTTTCCTGTTATATAATGGAAACTGTTTAAAGTAGAACAGAACACATAACACCGATCTTTTCTGAGTGGAGTCTTTAATGTCTGGGAACTAAACCGGTTATGCTGTTTTATAAAGTACCAGAAAAGAAACAAAAAGATAAGATTTTTTGTGTGCGTCTGTTTGCACTAGTCATGTGACGGGAAAAGATAACGCTAAAGATTTTTTTTTTTTGCACCTTCTGAAACTATACCATGGGAAGTTAAATAATTTTGAAGAGTTTTTTTACAAGAGTACATAATTCAACTTAAAGTATACAGTACAATCTAATCGACTCTATGTATACTTCCTAGAGACGGCACTTTCAGTGTCATTGAACAAATATATATGTGGTCAAGTTTTTATTTCCATAGCAAGCAGTTAGGACTTCTACAGACAATATAATTACTGTATATTTCCTAAGAATAGCATATTGTCATAAGCAAAACCTAGTGGCTGCCAAGGGAGGGGAGAATGTAATGGACTGAAATCTTTCATAGATAGTCTGTACATATATGGAGAGATAGATCGATCTACGTATCTATAAAACTCCTGCTAGCTATAAAACTATAGGTCCTGCAATATATTGCACCTTTGTTAATTTTAGAACTCCCTCACAACAGTGTTGTGCCAGCCATAAATTTTTTATGATGTAATAAAATATTGGAAAGGGAGGGTTCATGAATACATGAGAAAGCAAACATTTGGTGGAACAAAAACTACGGAGTAGCACACAAAGGAATATGTCCAGCTGGACTTACCTATGTATCATGGCCAGTTTCAGATTCTCCTTAGATTTGGACACAAAAATGCAGTTCTCTGCCTTCAGGAAGGTGAGCAGAACATGCACAGGTTACAATGAGTGCCTTTCTAAGCACTGCAAGTCTGTGTGAAAAAGGTGTATCCTTGTGCAGAATCCACTAGGAAGAAAAGAACAGAACCTTTCCAAGGCTCCATGTATGAATTAGGCCATAACCTGATGATGTAAAACCTTTAAAATGCAATACATGCAGATTTTAAAAACATTGAAAACTTTCTCTTCTGAACAGATACAGTAGCAGGTATGGATGGATGTATACATATGTGTATTTATATTTAACTATTTAAGAAAAGTCAGATGAGGAAAAAGCAATGATGATTGGGTTTTTTTCCTATGGGAAGGAAGCTTTGAATTTCTTACACCTTCACACTTTGTTTTATTTCTTTAATTGAAGGCAGAAATTCATAGGGCTTTTTAAGATTCATAATTTTACTGTCCATGTTTTTGTGGACACGCATGAATAAACCCCTGTATATGCAGAATAGAACAGAGAAGCTATTGCAATGAGCACATATTTACATGGCTACATCCAGTGAGAATAGACTGTTTCTATACATCAATATTCAAATGCTTAATTTGGCAGCTTTTTTATTAGTCCTGTAAGTGAATCATTGGATTAAAACAACCTTAATTTATTTAAATTGCATGCTTTCTGAATCTGTTCCTACAAGATGTTCAGACAGCTTATGTTTTTAAACTTGCTGCACAAATAAATTTTGCTCTTGTTCCTAAGCAAACATGACACCAGGGAAGTTCTGCCTAAAATTACCTGGGTGTAAGTAGTTGCAGATGTGAATTGGATTTTTCAAGTGAAAGAAATTTTAGCCTAAAGGTGTTATTGAAAAGTCAGTAAAATGTTGCTAACTAATTTCAGGGAAACAGTGTGAAGAGAGAGATAACTCACGGTTCATGACTTAGTTCAGGTGACTGATGAGCTCTTAACAGGTTTACTTTGGGACACCACACTGACCAAAAGTGGTTTCTCTTCCAGTCAAACCAAAAAGGCAGACTATTTGAAAAAGTTATTGTATTGGTGAATGATGTCTCCTAATGAGGCAGCTAGAACTGATAAAGATCCAAGAGCCACATTCTACAAAATTTTCCAGACTGGATGCTTAGCCATGTACTTGCAAGAAAAGTACTCGTGTTTCAGTCATGCTAAGCATCAGAAACTATTATTGCCTTGACTCCTAAATGCTGGTCTTTATATCGGCCTTTAGTCATTTGGTACAGAGGTGTAACTCAGACTTGCAGACAAGGATTTTGCCTGGGAGTCATACATAAAAAGTATTTATAAAATAAAGCAGTAGATTATTTAACAAACAAACAAACAAACCCCACAAAATAGTTTTTAGTTGGGAACAATGAAGTCAACGGAATTACTTGACGGATGAATTGGCTTACAGTATTCTAAATTTTTAAAAGAAATGCAGTAAATCTATCATTCAGCCCAGATACCTGCCATTCCAGCCATAGCTCTGCAGTAACTCAACCCTGGCCATGCTTGCATTTGCATCATCTAACAAACTGTTGGTTGACAAACATGGCCACACCTACTCCTTGACAAAAATCATAATCCCTGAATGTAACTGAAAATCCTTGACAGTATCTTAAAAGGTATCAAGTTATCATTTGTGTATTTTCCTAAATCTTGCTCACAGTAATATAAAAAGTCATTAGAGATTTGCAGGGGGGAAGGGTAAGTGGCTGAAACCTGGGGAAAATGTAAAAAGAATGCCATAAGGTGTGCTATGTCTTGAAATGTTTGAGTGCACTTCGTAAAGTTTCAAGGTAATGTAGGTGGTGATGCAGGTTGTACCATGGAAGAACGCTCTAACATGAAATGCCTGACAAGATTAATTGGATGGTTGGATAATCAGCATCAAGTGGAGACAAAAGATCATGCTCATCTTTCACAACTGGTCTTCAACTAGTTCTTGGTTATGCTAAGGAAGCTACCTGTCGCCACGAACATTTATCAGAGGAGAAGCTGTTGACATGGCAAGGACACATCGCGGCATCGCGCGGCACACTCCCGCGGGCGCAAGCCACGGAGTAAGGCGGTGAGGCTCTGGGGCACGATGCTGAGCACAGGCGCACCCGCCGTGCACGCACAGCTCTGCCCTGGTCACAGCAGTTCCCACGCACCGCCCTGCCCAGGCCCTTTGGCTCCAACTGCGCGGATCCACGTCCGTGCCGGTTCCTCGTGTTTGGTCTGGTCACCTCGTATTTCTACTAACTTAGCCGCGCCCCGCCGCTGCCCGCCGCGCCTGTCCCGGCAGCCGGGAGCAGCGCCCGCGGGCGGCCCGGCGGCGGCGCGGGGCGGGGACTGCAGGGCCCGCTCGGTTCCCCACCCCCTTCCCGCTTCTCGCGAGGCTTCTGCCGGCACCGGGGGTCGGTGGGCCGGGCGCTGGGGCGGAGCGGGGCCATGGCCGCCCTGCGCTCCCTGCTGCGGTGGCGCCGCCGCCTGGGGCCCGCGCCCGGCGCTCCGCCGGCCCGGCGGCTGTGGGGCGGCGGGGCCGGGGCGGCCGGGCCGCGGCGGTGGCGGCGGGAGCTGGGCTGGGCGGCGGCGGGGGCGGCTCTCGCCGGGTTCGCGGGGTACCGGCTGTCCGAGCGGCGGCGGGAGCCCTCCCGGGAGCCGGCGGCCGCCGAGCCGGGCGGGGCCCGGGCGCTGCTCCCCATCCCCGTGGCGGCCGCTGCCAGGGAGACGGTGACGGTAGGTGTGTGCGCGCCTCTTCGCAGGGAGCCGGCTCTGCCGGAGGCGGCTCTCCGGGAGGGCGCTCCCGGGATGTGGCGCAGAGGTGACCCTGCGTGGAGCCAGCCCCGGGCCGGGAGGCGAGGCTGGGCCCCAGCAGGAGCTGTCACCCCTCGGGAGAGATGGGCTGTCACCGGAGCGCGGCCCTGGGCACTGGCGCGCCTTGGCTGCGCCTCCCAGTGTGAATCCTCTTTCGCCTCTGGTGCTGTCCTGCTAGAATCTTTCTTTAATAGAAAGCGCTGGTTTGCAAATGGAACAGCACCTGGCAGCGCAAACCCTGAGTTTCCATATATACTTAGGACAATTACTTTTCTAATGTAAAATTTCCTGTAGATTGAAAGGTTTATGCTGAACTTGTAAGAAGTGACAGGATTGTGACAAATAGCGGTTCAGTTGGAGTAATTCAGCAAAAACAGCGGTTGAGTAACCAGGGGTAACAAGAAACAGTTGATGTTAACCTGGAAAATGAAGTTTCCTGTGGTAAGGATGAGCTCCTGCACAGCAGCCTATGTAACATATGGTAATCATAGGGTTGGTTTTTTTTTTTTAATTTCAAAATGTAAAGAGCTGTGATTAGGAAGTTTGTCAGAGCAGCATCTGTTAAGACTGGAAGTCAGTGGTGCAAATGGCCTGCTTTCTCTATAGTGAGTGTATTTTATACTGTCTGTGAGAACAGGATCTACGTTTTTGCAGTGGAGGCCTTGTGCCTAAGCACGAATATTGTTCACCCTTTTGCCCTGCATCATTAGCAGAAAGGCAGATTCTATTGGTGCCATCCTTTATGAAGGGAAGTCGAATCTGGTATTTTTGATTATTCATATTCTTGTGTCTGGAGTGTGTTACTCTGGCACAGAGGACCGAAAACAAACTGTTTCATGTTTTCATAGTGTTTTGGTTTGACAGAACTTTACAGTGTTTTACTTAGCCAGTCTTAATGGTCAGTTTTCTTTAAATGGAAGTATTGCTGCTGTACCTTTGAAAAGTCAGTGAATTTACTTGGATGTATAGATGATTATGAATTTTCACACACATCACTATAAAAGCATTGAGGCTGAAAATTAAAAACTAAGTTTATATTTTAATGAATGCAAAACAAAAAAATTATAAAATGTAATACCTATGTATACCTGTTTGTTGAAGACAAACACTGGCTTGAAGCACCTTGCTTCTGTATGGAAAAAGGCTCAAATTAATTTGATTTTCTATTTGCGTAGCAGAAAATTTGAAAGATTGACTTGAAATATGTCCACTCAGATTATGCGGACTAAATCCAGACTGACATCTGAGAATGTTAGTTTTATGTTGCAGCTTTTTATTTTTGAATAAAAATAAAATTTTGATCTAATTGATTTCCAGTTGCATGTCTGTGTGCTCAGGATTCCTGAAAAAACATCCTTTCAATTGAAGCTCCCTAAAAATGAGGCTCAAATAGCTGTGGAATTTTTGGTCTGAGGTAGTGGATTCCTGTGCTTTTTTTGATTATTGGCTCGTGTTCCACAGAATGACTTGTGGGGAAAGATCATAGTTTGAAAGTGAATCTAGACAGAGAACTACCACAAGTAGTTTGACCATGAGCTCTATCTGTGATCCATTTGTAATTGCCCTCTAGACCTGTGATGAGCACCAACTCTTTCACTGCAGATTTCTGAAACATCTCCAGAGATGGAAGAAAGGATGTAAATATTGTGTTCAAATTGCATTGAATGCTATTCATGGTATTTTGCAATGGTATTGTATTGTAACATCCTTTGTTAGAAGGCTGAATTAGTGTTGCCTGAGTGGCAGTAACTTTCTTAATTCCTGATTTTGAGTGCTGAGCTTTCAACTTCATTAATGTGTAACAGTTTAAAAAGTCTGATAACTAGGAAAGTGGAAAATTCTGCCATGAAAAGTCATAAAGGTGTCAGTCTTACTAGGATTAAGGTTGGAGCTCTTGGATCTACTGCAGAGTATGTTTAGAGTAATCATGGGAGAATGATAACCTGCAGCTTCTGTATAGATGAGTTTGATGGAATGTGATGCATGTTTTGCTAGGATATTTTTAGTTTTATCAGGTACTGACCAACAAAGAATGATGAGGCTCAAGTATCTTGGAATCCTGTCCATCTGCTTTTGATTGTTTCTTTATTCCTGGTGCATAAAGTCTGTCACTGTTTTCTGGGGTTTTCTAGGTCTATCCTTAACCACTTTCCCATTTCCCTAGTTCCCCATTTCATTTCCAATCTCAGGCTTTTTCATTCCACCAAAGCAAATCATGCAACGGCTTTTCTTTTTCCTCCCTCCATCCAAGCCATACTCTTCTGTTTCATCCTAATATTTTCATTTGCATGTTTCTTTCTTAATCATTCCTCTAGCAGCATGCTTTTCCCTAATGGTATTTCCTTGGATCATTGGAAGCAGGAAGTGGTGTCTCTGCTGTCAGTTTCTTGGTATAGAGATCTACAGCAGCAATTTCATGGAATGTTTCTTCCATCACCCCTGGGGGACAGAATAACCACTGAAAAAGACTCCAGTACTGACAGTAAAGAGACCTGCCCTTGTAAAACGTGAAATCCTTTCCTTTAAGATGTAGACATCCATAATATATGGGTTTGAATAAACATAGACTTGACAGAGAGTCTTAAAATTTTTGTAAATGTTCTGGGGGGGAAATCTATCTCCTCCCATAGATTTTGTGTTATTTTTTTTTTTTAATCAATTCCAAAACATTAATTGACGATGGGTAATTTCATTTTTAAAGGTTAACACATAGTGATTATGACACAAAGTATTCAGATATTCAGGGTAGTTATGGCTGCCTCACCTCTAGCTTTGTGGTTAACCTTGGCCAGCAGGCACCACACAGTACCACACAGCCACTCCCTCATCTTCTGGCAGTGGGATGGGAAAGAAACTTGGAAGTGTGAAAGTGAGAAAACTTGTGGTTTGAGATAGAGACAGTTTAACAAGCAGAGTAAAGGCCACACAAGCAAAGGAAAATGAACCATGAAAATAAAGCAGAACAAGGAACTGATTCACTGCTTTCTGTGGGCAGGCAGGTGTTCAGCCATCTCTGGGCAAACAGGGCTCCATTACATGTAACGGAGACTTGGGAAGACAAATGCACTGAATGTGTCCATTTGTGCCCATTTGTGTCCATTTCCTCTGATGTTTCCAAAGCTTTTATTAGCAAGCACAATTACTGTATGGTATGGAATCTCGTTTTGGTAAGTTGGGGTCAGCTGTCCCAGCTGTGTCCCCTCCCAGCTTCTTGTGCACCTCCAGACGACTCAGTAGTGGGACAATGTGAGAGGCAGGATGAGCCATGACACTGTGCCAGCACTGCTTAGCAGCAGCTGAAACATCTCTGTGTGATCAACACTTTGGGTCACAAATCCAAAACTGTAGCACCATACAGACTGCCTGTAAAGGAAGTTCACTATCCCAGCCAAAATCAGTACAATACCTGGTAGGGAACTCCCATATGTTTTTGGTTTTTTTACTTCTTCAGAGGAATTTTTGTGAAAGTGTAATAAGTGGTGTGCAGACAGCTCCAGTGGACAGCAGAATAGTTTTCTGATACTCCCAAACACTAAAAACAGGGGTTAACCTAGTTTACATTTTGAGTCTCAGAGAACAACTTTCTTTTCTGGCAGGCCACCTGCTTCCAGATAGTGTTCATATGGCCTGTGAAAGTATTTTGAGAGTTGTGCTAGTCCCAGTTAGTATCCCTGCAGCTGACTTTTCTTCAGATTCTGTCACTGAGTTGAAATAATGCTTGGCAGTAGTGACAGAATATTTAAGTGTATAAAGTTATCATATATATCTTGATAGTTGGTTGCTTTGTCCTACTACTGTCTTCTAGGATTTATGAGCCAAGAAATTTTAAAAGGGGTTTTAGATTCCAGGAACTAATAGTGATGATTACACAGATGTTGATGTGACACCTTTTAGACCAGTTCAGAAATGAAGCACATCATTTGAGACTAACTGGAAAAAAAAAGTATCGAGACTTGTAGAGAAACAATGTGTCAAAATGGCCTGCATATCAGTATCCATGTTCTGTGAAATTGTTACAGTATGAAACCTGTTGAGCAACAGATTTCTGAGTTTATGTACAGATGAGTAAGAAAATGCTGCTTGCCAAAAGTCAAGTAAGCTCTGGAATGTGTCACCGACATGGGGTCTGTGGCTGGCAGACTGTTTGATCAGACAAAGATCATGGGATCAAAAGTATACTTGCTTGACCAAGCATAACATTTGTGTTCTGGTGGAAAGTAAGATTTGTTACAGAAGCAGCGTGAAGCTAAGCTACCTACAGGATTACCTTTTCCCAGATGCTTTCTGAGAATAACTCTGGACCCAAGGGCTCTGTATATGATTACTTGGAGTGAAATCTTGGACACTATAATAAACTGGCAGTTTTAGTTCCGAGGGTGCTGCCACAGAACATTTCAGAACCAAAGTAAAGTTCTGCAGAGCTGCTAGTTTTGTGTCTGAAGGTTTTGGTGAAGACTGGGACAGCTCTGCTAGCATACAGATCCTTTAAAGTTTAGGAGATGGTTATGCAGAGCAAGAATCTGTTTGAAAGAACTGTTATTTTGACAGTGACAGAGTTCCTCAGAGGAGTTAATATTTGTCCTCGTGCTTCCAGAAGTTCAGTGTCATTAGTAAAACTTACTAAGATGGCCTTGGAAATACTAATAATGCATTTTTGTACTCCTTGAGAGATGATTTAGGAATTTAAAGAGGGGCAGGGAGAGACAGACACAGACTGTGTACTTCACATTTTTTGAAGGCACATTAATTTCCAGGAGAAGGAAGAATACCTCAGATGTTTCCAAAGGGTTTTTCCCCAGTGTCTCAGCAGTACTGTCAAATTCCCCCTTTGTGAAAACACTCAAAGGGTCAAGTGTTTTCATAGCAGCGCATTTCTAAGTGCATTACGTCATGTATTTCCATCTCTGTGAAATGAAGAACAAGACTTTACCTCCAAAAAGTAAGGGAAGCTCCCCTAGGGAGGAGGCTTTCCTGCCTGCTCAAAGAGGATGCTATTCCAAAAGATGCATAAGCATCACTTGCAGCAAATGCTATTTCATAAGTATTGTGCATTTCATGCCGTAGGGCAATTGCCAAATGTATGGAGATGGTTTGCTCTTTGGCTGATCATGTCTGAAGCTCCTTACCAGCATAATCCTGAGAAGGATGCTGCTTGCCAGCTGTAGTGAGATCATGCTGAAGGACGAGGAAGGTTTACCTTTTGTCATTAATTCTGTGTTCCTCATAATGTTAAAAAAGGATGGTGCAGTTTGGGATGGACAGACCCAGCTACTAGTGTGTGTTTCGGTGTTGCATGCAGCGAAGCATATGGACATAGGGAGCTGGATATACATACTGACTGAGGCTTCTTGAAGAACTGCTATATGTGAAGTGGGTCCCCTGTGAAACTAATGCAAGGACTGATATATTAATTACATTGTTACCCCAAGGATTTCCTGTAACAGAGTTATATCTGAACGTGGCCCTTTTTACAGCATTTTAAACACATTCCAGCTTCCTATGCTTGTAAATACTTTAATATAATAATGTCCTTATCTCAGTGAAGTGGGATCAGCTAACAGAATTGTTGGCTAATTCATCTAAGCAGTCTGCTAGAAATACAACTTCAGTAAGCATCAAAACAATTTTGTCTACTTTGGGATTTTCCCACACTGGGAACCTGACGGTTAACCTTTTGGCCACCCAGCATGAAAACAGAATTGTGCTACTTTTATCTACATGGGAGCATATTAAATAAGCCTGAAGTCAAATATAAACGAAGGAAGTTAGGAACAGCGTTGCTTTGAAAACCTTTGTATTTTAATAATTTGCACAGATTCTCATTGATTGAAGACAGATTACTTTGCAAACAACAATTCAAAGAAAGTTACTCACTTGATATAAATTAAAGATTAAGCTACTGTAGCAAACATATTTTTGACTGCAAGCAAAATGTACCTTTAGTAGTAAACGTTGGCTTCTTTAGCGAAATTAAACTCCTTTATGTCAGTTGGAAAAAGCAAGAGAACACTGATTTGACTTGGAATAAAGTTGTGAGATTTTATGTGATACTTCTGGAGCTTTTTGCCTCACATGCACACACAGAATGTATATTTTTAACTATTTGTTCTGTAAAACATTTTGCATTTTTTGTGGATATTCAAAGAATCTAGGAATTGGAGTATTATTCTGGGTTTCGACAATGGATTATTGTGGATTACTTCTGCAGAGCTTGTAGGCATCACATTTTTAACTTCCAAAAATCCCATATCTGACATTTAAGCTTATCTTTATGAGAAAACCAGATTTTTTCTTACAGGATAAGACTTACTTATTACTAACCTAATCTTACACAAGACTCACACTTGACAAAGAACATTTCTTTTGTGTTTTTTAATAAAAAGGGTAATGAGGTACTGCTTTATCTTCTGCACTTTACTCCCAGAGAATTTGGGCCATATCATTGCCATTTTTTGATATTTTCAGATAGTTCAGTGTCATAACTACTGTGAAATTTTAGCTATTTCAGTGTCACTGTGGGCTTGTGCCCTGTGTTAGGTGTTGCATTGTGTTATGACAATGTAACATTATTGCATGGGTTTCACTGGAAGGCCATACAAGTTAATGCATGTTATAGCAGATGCTGAAAAGAAATGTTTCTGAGGTAAGACAGCCAGTAAAGTGAACATGGGACATGGGACCAGAAATAGAGATTAGCCTGTGCTTCAAGGAACTTCAAGGAGTACATGGAGACCTTTGGTGGGAACACCAGATTTTTAGGGCATTTTGACTTCTTTCTGTTGATAGACACAGTACGTGAAAGATGAACCCAAAATGGGAACAGGTTTTAAGCACTGAATTTGCTTGATAAAAAGTCTAGATTTTCTTCACTCAAGGTTTTGCTGTGAATAGAGGGAAAAAATACTGAGGAGTGTCACTCTGAAGAGGTTTCTATAAGGAACACTTTCAAAGTTGATTGACTTAAAAATGTCAGTTGTCTGTAACAAAAACATTCATATAAAGGACTACTGCTTTGTGACATGTGGTGGCATTATTAAAACAAGTAGGGTTTTGAAACATGTTAGTGAGAAAGCATTATCATCGTATTGTCATTTGCATAAAAAATTTGAAACTTTTGAGGCCTTTCCCAGATATTTTAGGCTATTTGTAATGTGTTTGTAGCATAGATAGACAATGACAGCACACCCAATCAAAGAATGATACTGTCCCTTCTGAGAGGTACCCTGCCAAATTACTATTTGGTCTTCAATTTAATTTTTACTTACCTTTTTTCAATAAAAATGTTTCCCTCCATTTCCTTTGCCCAAGAGTGGTTTGTATATAAGTGTTGAATCTATTAGATCCATTTTAGAAAGGGCTTTGAAATATCCTTCATGGGAGAATTAGGCTTGTGTATGTGCAATTTGGTGTTAGGGAACAGCAGGAAAATAGGCCAAGATGATTTTTTCTCTTCAGCTGTTTTAAACACCCAAAACAGATGCTGTGTTCTCTCTGCAGTCCTTCTGCAAGAGTATGGCACCAGGAGGATGGGGTGAAATGTGGAGCAACAAGGTATCAGAGTTAGAGGAAGGAAGGGCAGAAGGATGATAACCATAAGTTGTTTGATTACAACTGTTAACAGTTAATTTTTTTTGAGAACAGGGAAAAGAGAATATATTGTTCAGGAGTTCTTATAAGCTTCAGTTTTGCCTCTTTTTGTTTACTTCTTGAGTTGTGAAGTTGAAAGGATGGAAGGTTTGTCTACAGCCAGATTCTTAGTTTCAGCTGTGGACTTTTTTCCCCAATATTTCTAATAACAAAGCGGGTCAGTGTACATGTGCAGGTAAACCAGAGATAAGCACCAATGCCTAAAGTTAAGGTAAAACTGCTTTTGGGAGATTTGTGACTTTCTGTGTGATGGAAATGGGCATGTCTGTTTTCGTAAAAGAGAATTCTAACATGACACAAGATCATAGTAATAAGTAGGTATGATCGCCAAGAGGATTGGAAAATGTAGCATAAAAAAATCTAAAAAAAATCAATCTTCATTTGTTTGTCAGAGAGATGTGCTTTCATGAAAGTTTTTGAAAATACTTGCTAAGCACAGAGCAATTTAGTCTGGATACGCTCTCAAAACTTCAAATAGAAATTGGAAACTTAGTGAATCCTGTTCACTCCTTCAACAACAGTACCTTCCCTGAGGTATTCAACATCTACTTTCTGTGTCTTGTTCACAGAATCATAGAATGGTTTGGAAGGGGCATTAAAGATCATCTAGGTCCCAACCCCCCACCATGGACAGGGACACCTTCCACTAGACCAGGTTTCTCAGAGCCCCATCCAACCTGGCCTGTAACATTTCCAGGGCATCCACAGCTTCTCTAGAAAACCTGTGCCAGAGTCTGACCACCCTTTTTTTCTTCACAGTAAAGAATTTCTTCCTAGCATCTAGTCTTACTCTATCTACCCTCTTTCAGTTTAAAGCCATTCCCTCTTGTCCCAGCTGTATGAGCCCATGTAAAAAGGCCCTCTCCAGCTCTCTTGCAGACCTCCTGTAGGTCCTGGTAGGGTGCTCTAAGGTCTCCCTGGAATCCTTCAGACTAAACAATTCCAACTCTCTCAGCCTTTCCTCACTGGAAGTGTGCCCATTGTGTCCATTGCTACAGTAAGATTGCCCTAGATGGGCATAAATATGAAAGGAATCAATCAAGAGCAATTGGTGGTGTCACTAAGATTTTCACACTTGCCTCACTGTACTATCATTTGCAAATGTTGGGGAAAATAGATGTTTCATTGTTATGTGTTGAGATTAATTTCTTAAATGAATGCCTGAAGAAGTGCAAATTGGGGTAATATTTTAGAATGTCCTGGGTTTTAATTAGAGTATTTGTTACTTTCCAGAAATTTTGGCTTTTATACAAGAGAAAATGTTCTGTATGATACATAAATTATTAAGCATAATAGAAGCAGTAACGCTCTGAAAAGAAATTTGGATAAAAAATAATATGATTTCCAAAGGAAGTTTTATTTGTCAGTTTGATAATTGTGTACCTGGAGTCTTCTGCAGCCAAACTTTGCTTTTATTTGGACATTTAGTGCATGGACCAGTGATCTAATACATATTAAGCCTTGGTTACGTTTATTTAAATTCATGTTGGAACAATAGCAGAAATAAGTTGTTTTGATTCTTTCAGATAAAACCACCAAGTTCAAAATAAAGTGGTGTTTTTATTCCTTGGAATAAAATAATGCTTAAGCTCACAGTTTTCTCTCACTTGAAGTAGGTGGAGCTTGCTGCTGGAACAGGTGGTATTTTCTTTTTTCATAATCTGTGAGCTCCTGTGGCCTAGGTTTTGAAACAAATAGCTGTTTTCGTGGAGTAGATCCAGGCATCTATCTAGTTTAAAAATAACACTTCCAAAAGAAAAGTTCTCAGACAGACCAGTTCCCTTATCCAGTCTGACACTTGGAAAAGTGAACATGAAGCACCAGAGCAAGGTCCTGGCCTCCAGGCCAGGTACTTCTAGGGAGGTACTTCTCTATATGGGGGCAGGCTGTATTCATAGCAGATTACAATGGTTTTGAGCCAGAGCATGAAATATTAGTATTGTTCTATAGTCAGAGGGCAACTAGACTGAAAAATGTGGCAGAAATTAAGGCTTTACTGACATGCATAAATTTTAAGCATGTCTTTAAAATTCCATGTTTGCAGCATGTTATTTTGTACTTGCAGTAGCATAGAGTCCTTAAGATAATGTTGAAGTGTGTCTGAGAACTTAGCAAATGTTCTTCTGAGTGTCTCAAGCAGAGTATTAAGCAGTAGTACCTGAGACAGGGAGAATTTCTTGAGAGCAAAGAATCTCAACATGCTCTCTGAATACTGACAGTGAACAAAACTAAAATGATATTTGAGAGCTACATTATCTAGAGATTTCCGTGATTGTGTATGATTGATTCTGATTGATTATACATACAGTGTGTGTAATAGGGCCTTGAAGCTGTTTCTTTTCTGAAAATTGACTTTGCAGAAATATTGCTTTATTACTCGTGTTTGCAACCTAACTGTATTCACGAGCATGTTTGTAATAGTGATAAAATAGCATACGTATTAAAAAAAAGATAATTAAACTTCAAATACAGGGATAATCAGTTATGTCACTACAAGTTCTATCAAAACAACAGAGCTGTGTACTTCCCACATGAAGGCATAGCTTGAATGCCACTGGACTGCTGAAGGATCAGTAAGACCAAAATATTCAAACAGTGAGATAGGACAGAAATATTTGGTCTTGTATGTGAGTATGTTAGAAAAGAATTCTGCTCCTTTCTGTCATTTTAAGTTGACTTTATAGGTCTGGCTGTTAGACTGTTTTTTCTCCTCATATTTAATTTGGTAATCAATTGAAAATTATAAAAAACATGAAGCCCTGGTTTAGAGCTGCATCTCAGGCAGAAGTGCAGAATACTTGTAGAGCAGTCTACTGAAAAATAATATTGTATCAACCTTTCTCTTAATCTTACTTTCTATGACAGGTTTGTCTGTTGAAACAAAACATTTTCACACATACACACATGAAGCCATCATTTCGAAAGTACTCGAGACAGTCCAGAAAGAGAACTACACTTCTTTTGTCCTTATAGAAGGCAGGCTAAAATGTCCTAGATAAGGCATTAAGTAGTAAGACCCCCCCCATAAAACTTTTTTTTTTTCCAAATAGTGTTTGACCTCTTCTAGATACATTCATATTTCATGTTTCTCTTCTACAAATCTAATTTAATCTCCTAGTTACAACTGAGGCCATAAAATTTTGTTTGACTGCAGAAGTCTCACTGGTGTTTTATTTTTTAAGGATGTTGTTTGAAAAGCTGAAGAAAAGTGAGCCCAGGTCTTTGACTACTCAGTCTAAATGTGTCTTTGAGTCTAATTGCTGAAATCTGTAATCTGTTCTTGGAAAGGTTTTGGAAAGCCAATTTGTATTTGAGGACAGTTATCTCTTAGCTACTGCAGACATCTTATGTTTGGGTTTAGATGCCTATCTGAAAAATAAAATGCATTTGTCTGCTTTCTTAGCTGTTAAAAGAAAACTTAATATTAGTTAAATTCTGTGTTTTTTAGTTAGATGGAGAATTTTAGGAATACTGTATTAAATGACAGGAATAATGAGCAAGTTGGGAGATTTCATTAATAAGGTGCTGCATTCCTATTTTAACATAATGGGAGGAGTTACCTATATGATTTCTCTTCCTTCTAGGAAACAACTTGGGTTTGTTGTTTTCATCTCTGGAAAAATGTTGTTACTTACATTTTCTTCAAGATAATAATTCCACAGAGAAGCTTGTCTCATAATGGTCTAAAAAGAGTTTTCAGATAGCAGTAACATATTTTCTGTTAAAGATTTGGCAGTGCAACAGAAAGATGTGAGAATTTAGAGCATTTACAGTTTTTGTACTACCAAGTTTACATTTAAATCAGCTGGATTGGAAATATACCAGAAACTCCTGACATAGACTCTCATGATATGTGAACTTAATGCTATATTATACTTCTGTAACTCTGGAATTACAATTATGCTTTTCTTCAGTTCCCCCAGATATGGCAGCTTTACACTGGTGTATATTATGGCGGCCTATTACTATCAACAGCTGCACTCTATATTAAGAAGCAATATGGGAAAAGTGTTACTCTGTTCTCTTCTGAAACCATCAGAAAACTGAAATAGTTTTGGCAGAGTCGTTTGAAGTCTGCCTGCTGAAGTTACAATGGCTTCCTTGAGTTAAAGTTGCCCCTTCTATTATTCAGGAGCTGAAATTCTCTTTTTTTAAATTCTTTTCTTCTGAGGTTGGGTAGTACCACCAATTTCAATACACAGAGATTGTTGCTAAAGTTGTAGAAGACTGAAAATTATAGCAGTGAAATCCCAAGAACTGTTTCAGCTCTTACCATAGAAAAATACTTGGATGTGTTTGACTTTATGAATATTAAGTTTTTAGTTACAGTTCCTTTATGGTGAATGTGGTAATTGTAAATCAGAACCTTTTCATAGATTAAAACTGTGTCCTTCTGTCTTTGAAGGTTACAGAAAACAGATCAGACCTCGAAGATTTACACCTTTATGCAACTCCACGGGAGCAACGGTTTCGTAGGTTTGCCAGTCTAGAATTTGAAGGACAGCTGTACATGACTCCATATGACTTCATCCAGGCTGTTACAAGTGATGAACCCAAACGTAAGCAGGAGTTTATAATGCTAAAACTGCTAGGGAAAATGCCCATGGTGCATCTTATTTTCCCTTTTGCATTTGACTCCTAGTTCTGTTTCTGATTGTAGTAAAAAGGTACTTGCATCTTCAGAATATTATTTGTATCCAAATGCATACACACGGTATCCTGATTGATACTAGATTGTAAACATCTGTATGCTAGTTAAACATCCTTGTCTTAAAGGCTGCAAACAGCTCAGCACTAAGGAAAGATGGCAAGTTAATTTGTGCCATTTGCATTGGCACAGTTTCTTTCTGAGCAGGCCTGTATTGCTGTAAAACTCTTGCTTCCTCTTCTGTATAGGTTCTCTGTAAGCAGGCAACATACACGTTCTCTAAAACACCTAAGATAAAACATACAACTGTGTCATGGCTTTCTAAATAACATGCTTTGAGTAAAAGTTTTAGTCCCCCAGGGGATCAACTTTCTACACTTAACAACTGCCAGTGTTAGTGCTATGTGTTAATTAATGAAAAATTAACTATCAACTTCAGGTCATTTATTGTAAAATCTTTGCTTTAAGTATCAAAGAGTGACTAAATAGTAAGGTGATCCCTTTCTGCTGTAGTTTGATTTCCTGGCCCTCAGGCTTGCAGTGCATTGGTAGCAGCACACAGCTTCTGGGGAATGGGAATATCTTTGCTCAGGTGTAATATGTATAATCACTCACCTTAGGTTTTCCTTTCTTCAGTCTACACCACAAAACTAGTACAGAGAACAGTCAAAAGCACTGCTAAAACAGTCAGAGGAAGCTTAAAATTCTGTGCAGATGTTGGATTTTTCCCCTTTGTTCTCTTAACAGTAATGAAACAAGAGGAAAGAATTCAGCCGTGGCACATCAGTGATCAAAACTTCCGTAACTTTTGAATAAAGATATAATCTCATTATAACAGTGAAGACAGAAGATAGAGCTTAGATGGTGAAAACTTGCAAAACTTTTTTTTTTTTTTTTTTTTTTTTGCTTTGCAGTTAAAAGAGAGGAAGCAGATTGCTTATCACACAAGTTAATACAAATACACATCAGCACTTTATATCTATTTCCTCTGCTCAGACCTTCAATTCTTCCCCTTTTTTGTTAGTGTGGAGTTGGGTTTCACTATGTATGGTCATGAAGGATTTGTGCTATATATACTGGACATCATTAAAACATTTTGGTTTAACTCTTTTTTTGATAGTTTGATTGGCTAGAACACACTGTATGTATGGTTTGCTATTAAAATTTTTCCATGCTAATGAAGTTTCTGCTTCATCCTCTCACAAAGCAAATATTCATATTTTAAAAACCAAACCAAACCAAAAATCATTAAACTCATAAGGACATTCTGTTTATCTCATGGAAAAGGAGAAGAGATCTGGAGTTGGACAAATAAAGCACCCTTCTGAATTCAGTGTAGCAAATCTTCTTTCTGTTAATCCAGTTCACCTCTGAGACCAAAAGCAAAACTGGCCTGGGTGTCTTTTAGGTTTTGTGGTATCAGAGATTACATGGCTGAAAAACTGTTTTAAAGGATCATAAACTAAGGAGAAGTGGATCACTTTGTTCTAGTGCAGGCCATATTGTCTGGGACAGTGGGACAGAAGGCTGATAAATAGGAAGTAATAGCTGAAATAGATGACCCACAGATTACCTCATCCAGCTTCTCATCTCTTGCTGTGGTAATCTTAACCTTTGTACCACAGCGTTGCCAAAGTAACCCTTTGTTTTCTTGGGCAAGTCAATTTTCTGTCTTGCCCTGTTGAAAGTAGTACATTTAAGGAAAGAATTTTTCTAATAATACATTCTAAACATTTTCTTTTTTTATTTTTGGGCTCATTTTATAAATAATTTGCAAGTTGTATATAATTGGGTCCATTCAGGCTGACATACTAGACCATATATGTTTTGCATAATAAAAAAAGAACATATACCTGGGGATTTTATGAATGAAGACTAGGAAGGTCTTGAGTTTTTTCAAAACTCAAAGACTCATTTTGCAGAAAGCAAAAATGCCCTTTGAAGTATAATAATAGAAGCTCTTTATGTCTGCTTTATAGAAAAGCTAATAATACTAGGCCTGAATGATATTTGTGATGGAGTGAATGCGTCTATTGTGACTGATTTACTTTGGAAATCATGTAAACCCTACAAAAGTCAAGAGGGTGTTCACTTCCTTTTTTGATTAAACACTAACTAATATGGTAAGAGTATATTTTCTTTTATAAAATGTAACTTTTTACTCCATCAATTTATTACAATAAATATAAAATGCTGTAATTAACTTGCTTCTGCCATTATGGTGCAGGCTTTCATTTGGGAACATACATTATTTTTCAGAGTCATTCTTGATACATTTTTATAATCTGAATATGTGTTTTTATGTTAAGAAAGCAAATTAAGAGAAATTGAAATATATTTTTTCCCCAGAGTGCTAACTACAGTAAATTTAGCTTAATACTGAGCTGTAAGAAGTGTGTATATATATATACACCCATAAATCTTCAGTGACTTGAAAGAAAATATGTATATAACATATGAGACTGGGAAATTATCTGAATGGAAAATTAGATGTATTTATTCTCCAAGTTTTTTTATGGTAGGCATAAACCTACATTAATGTATGTGACAAATGAAATTGGTTTAGGGGACTTTATTTAAAAAATTAAACTGAAAAGCTTATGAAAATCTGTTAGCTCATGTTATATGTTGTATGATATAACTCTACCATAATAAGAGTGGGATTTGTCAACAGTCTCAGTGTAAACTTTTACCAAGATGTAAAATTAAGATTTCAGTGAGCTTCTAACCATGAATTGATGAAAGACCATAGTGGGTAGCTTGTGTATTGTTTTAATTATTCAGTGGAGCATGAAATTCACTATGAGGAAAGGAATTCTAATAACACAGCGTCTTTTGCCCTATAAAAAGAAGTCTTTACCCACCAAAAAGTTACAGATTTGACCACATAAAATGCTACTTTCTGGACTTTTGTGAATTCTGATATTCACAATACCTTATCGTAATATTGAATCTGTACAAATATTTGTCTTGAGAAGGTGGTGAAGAACATCTGGTTTTGAATTCTTGAATGGTTAGGGACAACTCTTGTTCAATTATATCTACCAAAGAATTGAGCCTGACAGAGGCTGGAAAAGGAATCTGAGTTAACAGGAAAGTATGAAGGGTATCTTAGCACTTGGTGTAGTTTCAAGGGCTTTTTTTTCTGTATGTGCTTTGAAAATGAGTAGTCCATAAAGCAAGGGTCGTAATCTAGGTCTCCTTACAATTTTCATTTTAATACTACTGCTACTAAATAATCATTTCAGAATATTGATAGCAGGGGTTAGCATGAATGCCATGTATTTCCTGTTAAATGTTTTAAGGATGTATTTTGGAGGTTGAAAGTCTTTTCCCTCATTGAAGCAGAGTTGGATTAAAAACTACATCTGAATTGGTTCTTTAAAGTTAGGACTTTAGGTATGTATTAAGTTAAAGGAGTTTTAATAACATAAAGACAATTACGTTCGTGAAGTAAGGCAAATAATTCTTTGTCTAGAAAACAGTATAGATGTAGTCCAATTTTTATGACACCACATTGGTGTAACTAAATTCTGTGCATTCATAACTTTTCTTTTGTTGCAGATGCTAAAAAGTGGCGATCCCTTTCAAAGCAGGTGAGCAATAATTCCTCTGTGGTATTATACCCATACATTTTTGTAGTTGATTTCATTCATGGTGTAAATGTAGAGGCACGGGTAATTTCTTCATTTTTGTCACTTCAGACTCAGCTGAATCTAGAACCTCAGATACCTTAGCTGCTAGAACCTCAGATACCTTAGCTGCTGTGCCTGTTTTGCTGGATTTACTGACTTTCTCAAGCATCTGGCAGTTTCTCCTTCAGTCTGTATCTAACTGCATTTCTTAGTGTCTAGGTGTAATATGTATATCCAAATCTGCCTGAAATGTTTATGCCACTTTCTCCCTTTTTTGGTGTTTAAGTGCCCCCCCCCCCTTTTTTTTTTTTTTTATTTGTATAATTGCAAAAGGACTCTCTGTTTCCCTGTATTTTAAGGAAAGTACATTCACGTTCATGGGTGAAGTTTGCTTTAGTTCAGGTCGAGTGTTCTAAAAGAACAGTTACTTGGATTTTGTATGAAAACCTTACTGAAATCCAGGGGGACTTATCCTTGGCTTCAGTCAATATGAGCAGTGGTGAGTTATTCCAGCCACAAATATATTGCATGTCTCTCTCCAGCTCAGCAAACATTTAGTATTCATGCAGATGAGTAATTCTTGCAATAATCACGTGTGCAAAAATTTTTGGAGTGCTTAAGTACTTCCAAATTCATTGTGGTAACTGAAGTTAAATTAACTGGTAGATTTGCATGCAGTTCCTTGTCTTTTATATTGACATCCTAGAATTTAATCATAATCTATTAACTACTTTCTTAAACACCAAAATATATGCTTTTAAATTTTTTTAAACCTTATTTTTTAGGAACTGAATCAAATCCTTATGGAGACACCACCGGTTTGGAAAGGATCATCCAAACTTTTCCGTAATCTAAATGAGAAAGGTGATTGAGGAGAATTTATTATCCTGAACCAAATTATCATTCTATTAACTTTTTTATGATGATGTACTTTAATCTGAGGCACATTTTCAAAATTAAAAAAGTGCTTGCTGTTGCTTTCTACATTTAACAGCATAGAAAAGTTCCATGTAATCTCTACAGTGTTCTAATGATGCCATCTTCCAACTACCCTCTTAAAGTGATTGGGGACTCAGAGTCTATTAAGCTGATATTTGAATATTTCAGGTTCAGTTTGTTGCCATGAATGATCTCTGGACTATAGACAGAATATTTCAGTAAAGAAACAATATATCTACTTCTTTTCAATGGATTCAATAATGTGATTGTTTCTAAAGACAGTAGTGGTATCTTATATCACTGCATAAGCATTTTGTACACATCACAAAGAGACAGTTTCAGAAATGTTATATATTCCTTTAAACTCTTTAAGCAGATGAGGGCTTTGATAGCTTTTAAAACTCACACTATTTGTAAGAGAAGAGCCAAGAGTCACTCCTGGTCTCCGCTGCTGTATTTTTTTCTTTCTTAGTAAACTGTATCACTTCACAACAAAAAAAAAAGCATAGGGAAATAAAATAATGATGGTTTTGCAGACATTTAAAAGCTATTTATGATAAATAATCCACATATTTCTTTAATTACATTCAGAGTGGCAAAGGTGTGGTGGTGCATTTGAAATATTTTCAAAAGCAGACACAAGTACTTGTTGTAAAAGAAAGACACTTTATGGGTGTTTAAAATAAGCATGCCAGCAACAGAATTCCAGTCAAACATATGCATGTAATTGATTCATATAATTCAAATGCAGCTCAGATTTATTCAAGGAGTAAGTAGTATGGATATACTCTCAAAGGAGGCTCTCTAGTGCATGGAGGCACTCACTTTTTTTCCCTGAGTCTGTAGCCAGCACTTCAGAGGGGCAGAAATTGGCACATCTTTGCGCTGTATTTCAGTGTATTCTTTGCTCTAAACTGCTTTCTATATCGTCAGAACAGCTGACTTTTGAAATATTAATTACCTAAAAATCCAGCCTCAGAATCTGTTAAATTAATACATTATCAGGTAAAAAATGTGTTAAGATGTTGTGTATGAAGTCTGTAATAAAATGTCTGCAACATGCACAGTCTTGATTCAACAGTATCTTACTCCAGTTTTCTGCCAGTGAGTTCTACAGAAGCTGATGGAATTGATAGGACTCAAACTGTCAAAATAAGGTGGTAAAATTAGTATTACACTTCAGTAGGTGGATATCTTTTCAGCATGTTTTATGAAAAAGTGAGTTCTATTGCCAAGTTTTATGGAAAATATAAGAAAATACGATGTGTCTTATGACTGATAGCATAAATTGGTGAAAGAACTGGAAATAGAATTCAGGTCTCCTTAGTTATAATTTAGGCTTTATTTTTTTGTTTCTTACTCTTTTTTTTTTTATACATGCACATATGAAGCAAGTAGCAACAGCCTATGTCCATTTATTTTGCCATAGATTTATGTAATTCAGCTGAGGCACGTAGATTTATGCCCATTGACCTTAAGTTTTTATTATGTTTTACCCTTGAGTGCACTCTTTCTCTTCTTCTGATCTTAGTGTAAGTTTTTCTTTCCTTTCAATCATCATTTCAGAGCCTCTCTCCCATAACACTCAGAGCAATCAACCAGAACTATCTTTCTGCAACTACAATATGCTAGGGCAACAAAAGGAGAGAAGGCTTTCAAGGCCATTTATATTGCTTTCTTCATACCTGTGATGGACTACTTGACAATTGCACTTTCTTCCTGTTTTACAACAAAGAAGGTGCCATGAAAAAAACAAAAATATGTATTTATATTTATTGACTGGCTATTAAAGAATGTTTTCCCTCACTGAATGAGAACCTTTGAGGTATCTGATTTCTTGATAGGTGCTTGTCCAAACAGATTTAAGCAGGCCTTTGAAAACTTAATTTCTACAAGCTGCTGAATAAAATCAAGAAGAAAAAGCATAGAGCATGTGTTACTTAAATGCCTGTATTTTATCATTGCTAATCTTCAATAATGTGGAAATTGAGAAAAAGAGTAGGTGGTATTAAAAAATTGTAGTAACTTTCCTAACTAGATCTACTAGCAGTAATAAAATACTGGTACTGAAGACTTAAATTTACTCTTGGATCAAAAGATGGGATATGAATTATAATTGAAGTAAAATCTACATGAATGATACAATGTTTTTAGTTTTAACTGTACAGGTTTGTCAATGCAAAAAAAATCAGATGGCTGTTTACCTAGTTTGTCACATATTCAGTTAAGTCGGATTTTAAAAGATATTTAAACATCCAAAGATGTGCCTGTTTTTGGAAAAACTTTTGCACCTGACTTGGACTGAAATCAAGGAGACAGCCAACAACTTCTGAAAATCCTAGCTGATAGACATCTTTACTCTCAGGCATCTAAATTTTTTTTCACTCTTTTGAAATAATCTAATATTATGGACTGACTTAACATTTCTGGTTTTGGAGGACAGACAAAACCAATTTGTTTGAAATCAGGAACAAGTTTTCCTAGTTCAGCCTCAAAGGTCATTGGAGCTAAGGGCTTTTGAGAGAGCTGCAAGCCATTGTTTTCCATTCTTACTGCACTATGAGATGCTTCTCTTCATTGCTGTGCTGGGCATTCTGCAAGGTTGTCTCTTTAACCCTTATTCCAGAGCTAGAAAGGCGCAAGTAAACTTATGGTACCAGACATACTATTTGGGTATTGACTTCAGCTCTAATTTATATTTTGCCTTAATCACTTCTGAAGAGAAAAGGAAGTGCCATTCCACAGTATGCTTTCCTTTTGTAATCTTGCAAAAAAAACCACATGCAATCAAGTTTTCAGTTAATATAGCACATGCACTTCCAAAGCACTTAATAAAGTCAAGAACTGTATTCAAAAGGTGTGTATCAGGAGGAAGCACTATTAATGTTCTCAAAGTAAATGTTTTCATACTTTTAAAGAGTATTATCATGAATTACTGGTGGGGTTTTTGGAAAGAAAATTGAATAAATAATTTCTATTAGCTTTTAAGAGTCTATCCAGATTCTTTTTAATGAGCTGTTCTCCACTGACTGTCAATTTACTTGCCATGTTTAATGTACTCCTCCTCTAAAATACAAACCCAAGCAAAAAGCCCCAAGCCACAGATGAATATTGTAGACAAAAAATTTATTGACTAGGTTGAATAGTTACATGCATATGAGTATGAATATGCATATGTACATGTACAAAAATTCTCCTTATATATAGATTTAGTGTTTTCAAGTTTAGGATGTGAAGACAAGGTGAAACTAACATGGAATAATTTTTTTTTGTCTTCAGGTGTGATATCTTACACAGAATATTTATTCCTCTTATGTATTTTAACAAGTAAGTATTTTTGGAGAAAAAGTCTAAAAGATTCCTTAAAATTTCAAAGCTCAATATGTTGTTGTGTGTTAAATTACACTTCCCATCCCTGCATATAGAAGAACTACACCATACATCTCTGTGTCCCTCTGAACCTCTTCTGCCCTTCTGGAATCTTGTGTTATGCTTTTTTTAAATGCATTATAATCTAGAATATCTTTTAGTGGCTGTTGAGGAAGCTGTGCCATATGCACACCTAAACCACAGTTAAGAGCTTATATTTATTTTTTTTTTGAAATGCATACAAAATTTGTAGCTAAATTTGCTAAAGTTCATAATGGACACTGAATATAGGGAGAACAGAAATAAACATTATTGCTGGTTTGTTTCACCAATTAGTGCATAATGGGTAAAATCAAAGAGTCAGTGGTAAAATATAAAGTATTTATGTCACAAACACTAACAAAATTGAAAAATTATTCTTCTATCTCCCATAAAATTGAGGTAAAATAGCTTAGAGTAAACTAAGCCTGATGCAGACCTTTTTTTATATTTTAAGAGGTTTTTTTCTGGTAAGAAGCAAAGAATTTTACTTGTCTTTCACTTACATGTAATTAAATAATTTCTGTTGGATTCATTAGCGGGGGTTTTTTCGGACATGAACTGGATTCCCATCATGAATCAGAGCTTGACCCTGAACCTGACCATGAACCCTCAGTATCTTCCACTCTGGGATCAATGATTCTTCCATCATTTTTTTGTTATCTGAATTAACTTTTGGCCATAATTCATTCATATTGCAAATCAGTGGGTATCCCCAAAATGTTGCCTAAAGGCTTTACTTACAGTTACCTTTTAAGTCGCCATGTTTCAGAAATAAAGTTCTAACCTGATCTCAAATTTCAATGGCTCTAAGCATGTGAACAAGAAAATATTGAGTGTCTTTCAGCATAACATTTACTTTGACCAGAAGTTGCATCCTGTACCTTTTTTCCAAAATCTTCTAAAGTGTCTTTTAGAACAATGTGTTTTCATGGAAAATTTATTTTCTACATATATATGTTTGTAATATAAAATGGATTCTACCCATGAACTAACACTCTTTTATAAGATATTATTCTTGAATATTTCATGCTCTATTTCTAGTTTTGTGAGCATGCCTTCTGTTTGAATAACGTGGGTTATACTGTTTTACAGATGTTACGATTTGCATTTAGTATGTACACAAACATCCTGATTTAAATTAGTTGAGGTTCTGACTTTTATGAAGGGACACCAAATAATTTCTTAGTGTGTTATACTTGCTTTCCTTCCAAGGAAACAAATAGTTGAATGTTTGGCATTTCTTTTTTTGGCAGAGCCACATGCAGGTTTTCGAATTGCTTTCAACATGTTTGATACTGATGGCAATGAAATGGTGGACAAAAAGGAATTCTTAGTGGTATGTATATTTGCAGTTCTTGATGTAACCTTGAAACTAATGTGATGATGTCAGTAGTCATGAGAATACTATCTACATTGCTAACTGTTCTTCACTGAATGTAGTTGTTTATTTGCCTTATTTAATATAAATAGTTATTATAATGTAAACTGAAAATAGAAGCTCCTTAGAGTGCACAGGAGTGTAGTATGTCATTATTTTTGAAGCCTAATTCTAGTTACTATTCTGGATGTTTTAATTGCTACTATAGTTACAGATAGGCTATTAAAGTAATAAAAATGTTTTAATGGTTAGCAGAGTTATTTAATTGCTCTAATGATGAAAGGACTTTGTAAAAGAATCTTTTGCTGGGAGATCACCCCACTTTGCCTTTCATTCTGCTGATAATCGCAAGTGACCCGAAAATACTGACTGACATAATGTGACACTCTCATCTGTTTTGGACAAGATTTGTAATGAAATAAAATATACTGTACATATATCTAGTTTAGCCCATAAATCGATATGCTGAAGCAATTTTCTAAGCTGGGGTTCAGTGAGTTCTTTTTAAGGAGAATATTCCTAGAAGTGAAATTGATTTTGACCTGAATGATTTCCATGTGCTTTTGAACAGATGGCAGGATACCTAGAACTCAGCAGTAGTTTGGTTGCATCCAAGGTTTTGTTACATTGCTAATTTGAATGACAATATTTTTCAAATTAGAGCTTTACTCTGTTTACTGCTTGGAAAAAGCAGTTCTGTAAATTCATCTTATTAATTATTTAAGCAGACTTTATTTTTTTTTTCAGATTAGAAATTAAAATAGCTCTAGAAAGTCCAGACTTTGAAAGAAAAATTCACATGTTGTTGAGATTTGAAAATGAAAAATAATTTGGCACTTGAGGGAAAATCTTTGAAAATCTTAAATCATCCACTGTATATTCATTTTATCATGATAAATCTGATAATTGCATCTTAAAATTTGAATACTTCATAATACTTCTACTTTTCAGGTAGTAGGGTGCACCAAGTTCAGGAGAATGATCTTTGCACTAACAAGAGGGCTACTTTAGATTTATGTTCATTTAATTTATTTTCTGATTTCAAAAGAAATGGGAGGAATAATTCTCTCGTTCTAAATAAAAGCCAGTGATTGATCATTAAAAAAAAAAAGAAAATGCAGAAAATTGACCACTCAAAGTTAAGGCTTCTGAATTTACAATAACTGTGGCTTTATGTTAAAAAAAGTGCACCATAAACCAGAGATCTCCAAATTGTTAGTGTTCATAGGCAGCAGCTGTCTGGGATTACACTGAAGCACTCAGTTATGCTGAACATAGATTTTGACATTTCTTTAGAAATTAACATTTAAAATTTTGTTAAATTAGTTAGTGGTGTAAACAAGCTTTCCGAAGACTACACAAGCTCTTAATTTTCTACTGAACAAGTACAGATTATTAATACAATAAAACATTTATAACAATTGAATCAGATGTTGGAAAAATATTTTTGTAAAAGACATAAATTTTATCTTCATACATTTTTGTGTAGTTGAGCTTATAAATAACTACAGTGAGTACACATGAGGAAAAAGCCCAGTGCCTTATTTAAAAAGATGAAGCAAAATATAAAGAATGAAACAGACACATGGAATGTATTTAAGTGTCAGAGCCCAATTTATTTAAAATAAAGACACCCTAGTTTCCTGTGTGTGGTTTCTTAATTGATTCAAATAAACTATGCTAACCTTAAGAAAATAGAAATATGGAAGATAATCTCCTTAATATGCTGAATTTCCCCCAGTTCTCCTTTTTAGGGAGGTGAGATCTGAGATCTGGGGGCTTGTTCTGGTGACATGGCATAAGTAGAACAGGTGTCTGCTTAAATTCCAAATTTACTATGGAAGGTGACACTACTTGCAAGTTCTGGAATGCTGGTCATTTTTTTGTATTCTGTTATTAAATGTACACATCCTTGTATGTGCTAATTCTTCATAGGCATCTCCTCAGGTTAGAGGAGCAAACCAGCAAACATTGGATTAATTAACAAAAAGAAAAATAGAGGAAGAAGAAGGAAAAAAAGCAAGCATCTTTCATGATTCAATTAAACAGAATGTGGTGGAATAGACTGACAAGTTTGTTCTAAACACCTAAATGGGAGGAAATTGAAGCAAGAGGCTTTATCTTCCAGACACTGATGCTAAAAATGAAATAAAATAAGCATATAAAGTGCGAAACAAGGGCAATATTTAATTATGGATATTGCATCTTTCTAACTATCCTTTTATAGTCTTCTTCACCTCCTGCTATGTATTTGTTCTCTGTCATGATCCCTGGCTAAAGTTTCTCCTTTTTCTTTTAGTAGGCTTGGTGGACGAAAGAAAGAAAGTAGAATTTTCAAACAATAGATACACTGTCCCCTACCTATAATTGTATTTAACATATTTGTATAGATTAAACTTGAGTGCAACTCTGCTTCATTAGATATCAGTGATCCTTCAAAAATTAGATCAGAACCCTTAAGTTAAAATGTTAGATCTGAAGTGAAAAAGACTAAAATAGATAGGTAGATAGATTTTTGTATAATAAAAATAAATAAGAAAATAGAAGTTGATTCAGTGATACTGCAGCTGTAATAGAACTGGCCCCAGAACATACCTTTGGCATCTTTATTCACCTTGCTTGAATATGATGTATCATATCCTGTGTGCGTGAAAGGAGACTGTTCAAAAGTTGCCATTTGAACAATCCCAACATTTGCAAAATATTTGAACTACCCCAACATTTGCAAAATATTTGTCTATCAATTACAGGCAGCTATCGCAAAATTTGTAGTAAATTCTATTCAGTTTTATGAATAAAGAGACTTTGAAGAGCTTTGTTTAGGGATCACGTTATGTGATTCTTGAGGAAAACAGTATGAAGAGTTGAAAAATACTAAATTTTTCTGATAACAGCTGTATTGTTTTCGTGAATTAATTTCATGGTGTTTGTGCTTTCCTCTTTGCTTATGTCATAGGGGAGAGGTCAGGGAACAGAAGGATTTTGTTGCCTTGTTACTGGAGATCTTGTTTTTGCTGCCTTCAGCAGTCAATCTCATTATCCTGTTTCAAACAATGTTCCTATGAAAGTACTCCTAGACCCTTCTTGCATTCACTTTTTTTCACTCACTGGTATCCTATAGCACTCTTTTTGAACAAAAGATCCATTTCTAGAAGTTTAGCAAGGGCTTTAATAATGCATGCAACAGAATCCTACTCCTTTTGCCTCTGTGGCAGGGGAAATACATCCAAGGATGCTTTGCTTCTACTGATCTTTTTTGGTTTTTCAATTACTGCCACTCTTCTCTGCTGCTTGATGGCTTGTCACTTCACTTTTCACAAGGGATTTTCTTTCTGTTTCTCTCTGATCATTTAACTTTTTTCTTTGCATTGTTCTGGGTTGCAAACTGTGTAGTGGTCTATCCTATCATGACTCTTTCCTTGGCATAAGTTACAGTAACTTGTGCCTGTAAGTTTGGAAAAAAAAATTGAAAAAATCTGCCAAGGTCTGTAAATTTATCCCATACTCAAAAACAGGTATTGTCATACACAAAACATTCTGGTCTGTATTTGTCTTATAGGAAATTCCAGAACTCAGTAGTCAATTTTGGAAATTTATAAAATCTTTTTTTATAAATATGTTTGCTGCTTAATGACTAAACATTGAATTCTTTCATTTCAGTGTTGTCATACCCCTGCAGTAAAGCTTGTTAATCCCTTTGTCTTAGTCATCTGCCTTCTCTGAAATAAAGATATCCTGAAATTTACTTTGGAAAATTTATCACACACAGTTTATGTTTCACATTCCAATCCTTGTGGAGCTCTGTGTACATGCCATTATATTATCAGTTTTACCAGATTTCTGGTAGGTTAAATTGCACCTTTGAAAGGACTGCCACAATTGTGTCTGTATGCCAAGGTGTTTGGTTCTGAAAATACCATATCCTAGATAGGAGGAGTTTCTCAGATCAGGATTTATTCCTTTTCCAGCCCACTACAGGATAACAAATGCTGCATGTGACAGTATGATATTTTCATGTGTAGTTTTTTAAAAGCTGAAGTTGTAGTAGAGACCTAGATGGTATCATAGTTAATATTTCTCTCTCTTGCTAAATACTATGAGACCTTTTTCTAATGGTTTGGGAACATTAATTTGTATTACTATAAATAAAAATATGTAAATAAAACAGATACTTGCAAAGAAAGATAAGTACAATCCAATTCTTACTCTGAAGACTTTACAAAAATAAATATGCTTAAGAATCTGTATGTTTGAAATCTTGTATTTGAGGTTTTCTCAGAAGTCGTGTTTAAAGCTCTTCATGTTGAGGTAGTTGTGAAAGGGATATTTTACGAGACCTGAAGGTATTCTTTGAACAGACTTGAAAAGAAAGGGTACTTGATAAATTACTCTTGAGCAGTAGTTTGTTGCTGCTGAAGGGGAATGTTTCACCCCCACCAGGTGTTTCTATCTCTCCCTTGTGCCAGCAGGAGTAAGAACTGATCAGGTTGGAAACTAATATGAAAAAAAGATTGATCCAGCTGACTAAATAACCATACAGATACTAATTAGAATCTGACAAGAAAGGATGTGCCTTGAGGTGGTGAAAAAGGGTGGAACTTCCCCTTCTTATATTTGCCAGATTGGCTAAATAGGATGTTCTTAGTATTGTACTCCCAAGTAGAATTGTTACCCTTACTTTGTGGGAAAAAAGATTTCCTTTTCCCCTTTTTCTGTGATGGTTTAAGTCACAGAAGGAACATGAAGGCATGAATATGAACAATAAGGCATTATTGAAACTCTGATACTTAGTGAAGAACTGTATTTTAATACTGTTTGTAATGTTCCTTATGATGAAGGTGATGAACATTGTTATGCACATGAAAACAAGCTGAACACTAAATATGAACAAAAAAAAAATGGTTTGGTTTTTAGCTCCAAGAGATCTTCAGGAAAAAAAACGAGAAGAGAGAAAAAAGAGGAGATGAAGAAAAACGTGCAATGCTGGTAAGTAAAATCAGAAAAGTTGCATCTGGTAGTTTGCTTTTTTTGATGTAGGACAAAATGATGTGTGTATATATTTCACTGATCACTTTTCTTAAACACTAAATTCATATTGTTAAAAGAATATGCATAACTTTATATGTAGAAAAAAGCAGTATTTAGCCTAAACTGCAGTTACTGGAAAAAAAAGAGTAAGTGGTTTATATGAAGGAAAAATAGTGTGATTCCATTTGGAGTTTAGAAATCTAGGGAAAAGTGAATAGTAATGACCCAGTGTTACTGTCTGGAACAGTGAGAGATCTCAGTGGGAAGACCAAGTTATACATTTGCTTTCAGAACTAACTGAAGCTGTTCATGTAGACCTACTGATCCTGGTGCTTGTTATCCACACAGTAGTTTTAAAATAGGTTATGAAATGTTACAACTGAACTTTGATTTTATACTCAATTTTTTTACTAAATAATGCTTACTACCAATGCAAAATATGTTGATCTGAATAGATTTTTGTGGAATGTTGGGTACTCACATAATGTCAAATTTGCATTTCATGCAAATAAATAACAAAGGTAAGTCAGAAGTAAATGAGTCTGTGGTGGTTTGTCTAAGGGATGGCAGCAGTAACAGGTACTTCTTTTATTGTTGGAAAAGTAAATATCAGGGATAAATCTGTCAAGCAGAGAGCAGAAAAAAAGAAGTTCATTTGCAATTTGCATATTTATGGAAAAATATCCTTATTGTAAGAACCATTTTGACATGTCAGCAGAGCTTCTCAGTCTCCATCACACCTTTGCCAACATCAATGCTCAATCTCAGTTCTTTGTCCCTGAAACCACAGGAGGTATGATTTTCAAGAATTAATACTTTTTAAACCTTCCCTGAGAAAAAAAGGATTTTTTTTCTTCCCACCCAGAGAGACCTACCCTGCTCAGCTTCTCAAAACTGTAGGTCAGTTGTTGAGTTTCTCATAGACTGTTTATTTTGAACAAAGGAAACGTATAGCTAAAGGATGAGCTTTTGGAGAACGTAAAGATTGCAAAATGGCACATAAGTCCTGAGGGTAATCTCTAAAAATCTGTACTTCTCTTTTGAAAATTTGAAGAGTAAGACCGAAAATAAACCATTTTTTCTTCACTGTCATTTTGAAAAGGAATAAACAAACAAAAAGACTAATAATATATAAAGTAAAGGTCTGCTTGTCTTAACCTATTCTGTTGTCTTTTTTTCCCTCTTCTTTTGTCTTCATTCTGACATGTGATACTTGGCTTGGCCCATTTTTGCTGTATGTCAGCGTCTTCAACTTTATGGATATCATACTCCTACTAACAGTGTATGTACTCTAATTATTTTCAATTGATGCAGTCTTCACCAGTGAAATGAAATAGTATGCTATAAGAAAATTTGTTGTATTTATCTTTTTCATCAAGTAAATTATTTCTGCTAATCAGTAAAAATGTGAGGAATCTTGACTTGCATAGAAGATTGTTGCACGCATGCTGAACATGCAAGCCTAACAGGAGGAAAGGTTGCTCTCTATTTATATAAAATGGAGGAAACAGTATTTCTAAGGGAAAGTACAAAATACATTTCAATAAACTATAGACAAATCTTTAATTAATGTGTGTAAATTAAGTTATCTTGCATGAGTCATTTGATCCATCTCTTTGTTTCCTTGTGTATAGTGTGAATAATTAGTCAATTGAATCCTTCACCTCTTTGTTGTCCCCCAAAAAGAAACCGGAAGAGAGCTTTCCTGTTTTTATGCTTCACCTACAGAACAAATACATAAGGACTTTCAGTGCTGAACTACAAAAGTATTTTACCAAAAATATTCCCTGTATTACGTAGGTGACAGTAAACTTCAGTCATTTTGAGAGGTGAGAAACAGAAGCAGCAAGATCTTCTGAGATTTTTAGTGTCTTCTTCATGACCTGATTAATTTCTGGATCATGGCAGAAATAAAACAGTTTTTAAAAAAACAGACTGATTGGCATTTTTGTGATATTCCAAGTGAGGGGATGGAATCCAGGAGAATTAGATGACTAGTTAAATTCCAGTTTTAAAATTTGTTTCTTTATATAATTATTCACAGAAATGCACGGATTTATTTCTTGTGAAGTTGGCACCTACAGTTTGAGCAATATGCAGGAAGGAAGCCTGTTGAACTAAAACATGCAGTTGACATGATGTACATACTACAATGATGTGAAAAAAATGAAGTAGAATGTGCAAGGCCTTATGATTCAATAGATTTCAGTTCAGGCTTTACTGTAGCTAATCTTGCTGGACAGTGATTGCCATATTCCCACAGCTTCCTCCTGTTTCAAACCGAAACCAAACTAGTTAGGCATTCTACTTACGTAATTTTCAGCTTCAGTAAAAAAATCTCCTCCTGGACTCCAGCCATGTCCAAGCACTTTATCAAGATAATGTCCAGGTATGTGCCATATTTTTTGCCCTCCTACTATCTGGATGGAGATCTCCATACAAAGGAGACTCAAGTGTATAGGAATTCAAAAAAATCCCTCATCTCCAAAAACTTATTTTGGGGTTCTATTTCTCCTCCTGAAACAGGAAGTGTAGCAGCCTTTTGTTTCCCTTGATGTCCCGAGGAGTTGAAGATACCCAGGTTCCAAGGAGATGGAACCCCTAAAATGTCTGGGATAGTCCAACATGCTGTCTCATGCATGAGGCCCTTCTCCTCACTTCATCTTACAAATCAGTTCTAACTTTTTTTAAATGTGTTGAGGTCCATAGGCCATAAAAAGCATACCATGATGTTTTAAATGGGTTAAATATTTCAGTATTTTCATTTGCATATTTTAATTCTTTCAAGTCATGTTCTGGTGCATACTGCATTTGTGTCTTAGCATGTACTGTATGAGTGCTTTCACTGGCCAAATGCCAACCAGAACATGGTAACTATGATGTGATTGATGCATGTAATGGACATAAAATGTGCACGCCCAGAAGTACTAATTCCATTGACTAAAGTAACTCCAATAAGAGAACAAATTCAGTGAACATTTAAAATAGATAATTATGGAATTGTATGGATGAATGAATGGGGTGTTCATTCACGTGACAAGGTAAGTTTGATCATCAGACTTGGATAATGTTTTTCTGATAAGAATGTTACAGTTCAAGTTGAACTTATTAGGTTTGTTTTTTGCCTTTCTTTGTTGGTGCAATGATGTTATCATGCATATTAGATTAAATTATTTTATATAACTAGTTGTATGGTGATATATTTATTTTAACCAAAGAAAAAATTAATTTCATAAGTATATAAATTAATATTTTGGGGAAAAACAGAATTGATAGAAAAAACAGTGGCAAAATGCTGAGTTTAAATGGCCATTTGACATGTACTTTTAGTAATTATTTTCACTTCTGCTTTCTTGAATTGATTTTGTTTGAGAAGATGGAGTCTGGTGATACTTTTGGTGCAGCCATGACCATTAAGCAAATACAGACTAGTGTTCCTTTCATTTACAAAGTGTCATGTAACTGGTTAAAACGTCACTGTTTTGAAGCAAGAGAACCAAGCCCTGCTTTTGAAGATCAGTTAGAAAAGATTTTAATGTTTATAAATGGTTGTTCTGTTGTTGTTTTTCAAACAATTGTGCTTCTTGAAACTGCAGGTTCTTAAAACAGAAGGAGAGGACCTTGTCCCCAGAAGCTACTGGGATACTTTGAGACGTAGCACAAGCCAAGCACTCTTTTCAGACCTTGCGGAGGTATAAAACAACCTCTCTGGTCTCTGGTCCATAAACAGACTGCTATTTGATTTATTCTGTTCTGACTGTGTTCTTGTATTATGCACCCTGTTCCTTCTTTTCTTTTTAATTACCTTTTTGTTTTAAACCTTAAGTTTCTCCAATCAAATGCATTTGGTTCTATCCAGCGTGATAATTGAAGGTTGTCATTTCCAAGAAAAAGCAAAGTTACCTTTTGAAAGAGTTGAAAGATGAAGTTCTTGTCAGTCCTCACTATAAGAAGCATTTTCTAACACTAATAGTCATGACATTTCACAGTTAGAGCAAATAATTCAGGAAACCTTTGTCATTTAGGCGATCCTAAAAAATGACAACTTTATTGAGAGTTGTAGCCATTTAAGATTTCAATCTTTATGTGCTTAATGTGCTTTTTATGTATATTATCAGAGCCAATCTTCACAAAAAGTATAATGCAAAGATTGTTTTAATTATTGGAGAAAACCAGGAATGTTTTAAGGTAACCCAAACATTGGCCCATCTTTTTAATATTACATGATCATAATGGAGGTTTAGAAATACCACTGAGCTGTCAAATTAATTTCCATAATGCTTTAAATTCTAATAATTCTTGTTTCATGATCTGCTTCTAGATAATTGAGTAAGATACTTAATTGTATTTATCATTTCAGAGGGTCAGAAAACTAGATCACTTATGCTTTTCTGTGCCCCACAGAGTGAGAATGATTGCTCTGCTGGTAGTGGCATTAAAAAACATACAGCAACTCCCCACTGACTCTGTCTCAGAGTTCCATGTTTCCTAAGCAGGACCATAATGAGGAAAGAACAAGGAACCAAAACTCATCTCCAGAGTAAAACAGTCTTTTTCCTTGGTTTGGAAGCAATGTGTGCTTCACATTAATTAGTGTTTTGTTCCTGCTGTTCCTCTGCAGAAGCTATTGAGTAACCTGAGGACTTTGATGGACTTATTTCTAATTTCCTGGCTAAATTTACTCATAGTCCCTTTTGTATCAGTCAGTTGTTCATGAATTTTCATAGGGCTTTTTCTTCTTTAGTGTTAATCTTCTTACTCATGGTTGTGTTTATAAATGCAGTCATAGTCCTCTGTTTAAATTTATTTGAATTTTAATTATGGGCCAAACAAAATAAGGTATTTGATTTTTCTTTTAAGGTAGAACCTACATTTCCTAGGTATCAAATAAGCCTTTTCTGTATTTCTCTCAACTTGTGTTCATTTGCCCTTGAACAAAACAAAATGTAGTGTTACAGAATTGAGTTTTAGAACAATATTTGTAGCAATATCCATAGTAATAACATATACATAGTAATCTTGCAATAAAGCAGTATACCCAGCCTGTCTATCCATGCTTCTACGTTGTTGAGCTTCTGAACTGTTAATCCAGTTATTAATCCTAATTTATTCCACAAAATTTTAAAATCTAGAGTATCAGTGTTCTTGTCTAGTCAGATAAGGAGACATAGAGGGGAGAGAAGGCTTCTCATTTCACTGTTTATTCAAAAAGCTTGGGGCATTGAGTTTTCTGAATGAAATGTCATCTTAATGTACAGTTAGCTGGCATGAATTCAGTCCCAAGTATAGATGGACTTAAGTTTGGTAATCTCTACATGCATTTAATTTGAAGAGAGAGAGGTTTTTTAATATGCAATGCCTCAGAGTAATATCTGTAACTATACTGTAATTGAAGCTTAATAGCAGCTATACTCAGTAGTGATTTAAATTCTCTGTAAAGTGTATAAAAAAGCCTGTCTTCTCACTTGTAAATCGTTTTATGAAGAAAAATCATGTTCTGCATTTTCTCCACTGGCAATTTTCCACTTCTCACCATAATTATCTTTATCTTGCTTGGTTTGGGCCAGCTGGCTTTCATCCATATTCTTATCTCTCCCAGGTACTCTTGCATCTGAATAATATTATAGTTACTTGTAGTAAGAAAGTGGCATAAAGCAAGGTAACACTGGGGTCTGGGTTATTTCATAGGCTTTTGAGAAGGCTATATGTAAGTTGAAAAGTAGAGTAAATAAGGTTTCTTGCTATGGGAACCAAAAGCTCTCTTTGGAGAGTAGTGTTATGTATCACAACTAGTTTTTTCTAGGACAGTGTATAATACTGTTTCTGTTCTTACTAATTTAGCAATTCTGCCGTCCTGTTGAATATGGCAGTTATCACAATTCAGTTTGGGAGTTTATTCTTAAATGATTAAGTGAAACTAAGTGAAACTGGGTATCAGTAGGTTAGTCATCAGTAGGTTAGTCATCACTGTTGGAAAAATCAAGAGTTTGCAATAAGAAAGCTCTTATTAAATCAAATCATAATATACATAATTATTGGAATATGTTGGTAATAGTGCAATCAATGCTCATAAGCATTACGTACTTCTAGTCAATCCTTGTTAATCAAGAACTTGAAACTAATTTTGCAGAATACAAAATAAATAAACTTTATGCACTTCAGGCTAGAAAATATAAAAGAAAAGATACAGCCATTATTCATCAAGTCAATAAGGTGATTGAAACACTTGTCTTCAGTCTGTCTCTCTACCTGCATTTGTATTCCAGTTAGTGTAAAGGTAAAGAGACATGAGAAGGATTTTATTCTCATTTAAATGACTGCAAAATACATTTGATCAAAATTGAGGTTCATATTTGTATACATGGAAACAGGGGATGTAATTTAATTTTCACTGATCTAAAATAAGTAAAATTAATTTTTTCATGAAAAATAAATAATAGCTCTAAGCAATTAAGGCTTCTGGTTTTATCCTTTACTGCATAAAAGAGAGAATTTATTTAATGCTCTCAGTGCAGAAGGAGCAGGGGAATAGTTTTCGGTTGCCTGCAGTTCTTCAGGGAAGCATATTGGGTTGAGTTTCTGCAGTGAGGTTTTTGTTTGAGGTTTTCTCATTTAGCGAGGCCAACCAAGTGGGAATTGTGAAAAGACTTAGAGATTGTATTTTTTTAAATGGTTCTTTAGGTATGGCTGAATGCAACCTAAGTCTAAGGTTTTGAAATGTTTTTGCAAGATGAAAGGCTGTAATTTAACATTTGATATCTTTTCGGTGTACTTGAGGGAAATTGTTTGAATGTGCTTAGGGATTTAATTGCTTAAAAGACATAAGAAATCAGGGTATCTGCATTTCAGTATATTGTGTCCTGTACTGGAGGATAACAATATTAAAAGACAAATAGTGATTACTTTTCTGAATTAGTTTGCTCACTTGAAGAGCAGAGCTGTCTTAATTGAAGGGCATGAAATATCTCTACCTCTATATACACTATGTCATCTTACTTCTCCCTGGAGAAGAATATGAGAATAAAGAGGAAGCTAGAGTACATGAAATACAATCTTGAGAATCCTAAACTGATTATACTAAAGAACAGAAAAGTCTCTCTCATTTCTTTAGATTGGATGTTGAAAGGAAGGGATTTGTGTTGTTACTGCCTTGTGTTTTCCCTTGTTGTTGATACATAAATATTCTTAATGAATATTGCACTTTACATTTTTTACAAATCAGTATGTAAATTTGAAAATAATATAGTATATTTTAGAGAATGTAGATGTGAAATGCTTTTTCATGGTACATGGTTTATCATGATGTTGGACTACTGCATATTGTTCAAATTTTTTTCCTGGTTTCTTCACTTAGAGTTTCTTTGTCAGTTACAAATTTATAGCCTCTCAGTGAAGAAATAGAGTCAGACTTAAAGGGCTCTGAGTGTGGCTTGCAGGTTTATACATATAGATCTTTATAGAGCTGTATAAACAGATTTCTATACCTATGGTAGATCCCATGGGTTTATAATGTATCATTATGGTAACAAATTATTACTGTTACATCTCCAAATATTTGCTAGGTTCTGTACTGTGCCTCGTTTTGTACTGTAACACAGTAGAGTCAGCAGACAAACTTCCTAATGGGTGGTACTTGCCTAGGAAGAGCAGTGGCTGCTCTCTTACTCTTTGCTTTTCGTAAGGTCTTTGTAAGAAAAGTTAGAGCTTGGATGGGAGGTAACCCCTAAGTAGATGCAGTAAGGAGACTAAATATAATACTTTTTAAATTTCAAATGCTGGCAGAAGTATGTTAATGCCAGGAGGGCAGTGTCATGTTGGACTACTATGGCTTATTCAAGAGCCTTATATTACTGAATTATTCTTCTAACTCTTCAGAGCTTCTTCTTCAAAGAAGCAAAATCAATGCATATATACCATAGTTAAGGGCAATGAATATGTAGTAAAAGAAGTGGAATGTGCTATCACCATACACAGATGACAGTTACTTCTGTTTGAATTCCTGTTTACAACTTCTGCTATTACAAATGGTCAAAATTAGTTGGCTTTCTCTTCTAATTGTGGCCTTCAAAATCTTTTGTTATTTATTAAGGAAAAGGTATTAATACATATTCAGAGATTCCAATCCTGCGCAGAGACCACAACCCGGTAGATGAGGAACATCCTTAAGAGAAGTAATCCAAATATTGCTTCATTATTTCAAAGTATTTTGTAATTCTGGTGTTTTAAATGTGTTTGGGCAATAACATTTAAGATGCAGCTATTTCCCACTTACAGAAAAGAATCATGTAAAGTACACCTAACTTGATGTGATATTGGAACA